>CM077177.1:2582269-5097269 GCA_039654105.1 Coreius guichenoti
TGTGGATAATCAAGTAAACCTCAGTTGAAATATTACTAACAATATCAAAGTTATTCTTGCGTTTCCTTGATGAAATCAGGTCAGATTTGACAGCAGAAAGACACTGAAGCACGAGCTGACGGAGGACGTTTGGACAACTGGACAAGCGTACATAACATTAGACGTGATTAGTGATTATATCTGTGCTCCACAGAATGCCATCATTCTGCTCTTTCTTTGCCTTCTGAGTCGTAAGCCGTGAGTTCAACAGCCCTAACGACCTCCATCATCCCGCCGCTCCCTGACAATTAACAGCAGGAATAATGTGGCCTCTCTCAAAGAAGGCTTGGCCACTGAGAGCGAAAGCAATTATCTGAGGCAGAAACAGGGCCCAACATGCCTGTAACTTTGCACGTTAAATCCGCTAAGCATTTTTGGGGAACAATAAATAAAGCCGAGCTAGTATTAAGCTCCAGAAGCAGAACGGGAGCTTGCCAGGGCCGTATTAGCACGCTAATGAGGGCGCACACTGCTGCCTTGTAGGGTCCACAAAGTTGTCCTTTCATTTGGCAGCTCAACCTCGGAGCGGCAGCACAGATAGAAACGCTCTAAATTATACGTAAGATCTCTCTGTGCAGGAAATGACACTTCAGTGCTTTATTGGAGACTGGAGTTTAAGACTGTTAGTGCTGGGCGGTCAGATGTCAGCGGGCCACTCGCCAGCGCTAGCGTGCAACTGTAGGCGTGGAACTTATTAAATCAAGGCTGCGAGACCGTAGAATGTCTTTACTTCAAAATATCATGTTTAATTCAATGTGTCACTTGCCATTTCTTTGTAATTATGAGTGGAAATTGTTTCAAAGTTAATCCTACACCAAGACTTTTCACTGAAGTCATATGACAAGTTTGTATGAAGAACAGACTGACGTTTAAGATGTTATTCACTAAAAATATTCAGAAGAATGGTAACACTTTACAATAAGGTTCCATTAGTTAATGCATTAATAAATAACATTAACAATGAGAAAAATGGGTTAGACTTTATTTTAAGGTGTCTTTGTTACACTGTAATTATACATTTAAGTACTGAGTAATATTTAAGAGGTCCTATAATCCCAAAGGTCCTACAGAGGTGAATGTGCATCAGGGCTGAGAGACGAGCATGTGACAGACGACATCTGCACTGGGTTTTTATCATGTTGAGATGTGAGAATCCCCTCTCACAAGCTGCACTGCTTAAAGGCAGTTTAAGAGACAGCTTAACCACCTTGTTGATGTTGGAGTAAGTATCTGGGTTACTTGTATTTACTATCTGGACCAAGTCATACACAGAAGAGGCTCCCAGGCATTTTCCTGCCTGCTTTAAGAGCATCCATTTTGTCACAGTGGTGTCTTTGTCAAGTTGCAAGGTGGCCTCATATTTCTTGAGAATGCAGCAAACTGTTGTGTTTCCAAAACTGTGGAGGTCTTGCATTTCCTGAGGCCATGTTGAAGGATCAAATACTAAGAAATCTGAGGGAGTCATATCTGATTTCAAACTCTTCAATTAACCCCCTGAGTAAGTTTGTCTCTGTCAGCATCAGCATTAGAAACAGTGTGTGCCCTGTGGCCTTCACCATCAAGCAGAAGTGTGAACTGTCCAATGGCCACCATGAGTTCATCCTTACATTCTCCAATGGTCAGCTTTTCCTTCTGAAACCTAATGGACGTGGTCTTCAAAATGTTGCCAATGTCAAGCATGTTTGACAGAAAGCACTGAAAACGCTCTGTGCAGATATGCTGCAAGTCACTGTTATCACTCGTAGCCAGTTGCATTTTAATGGCTGGCAATAGTCTTGATATTTTTAACAGTGTTTCATGCCTCCATGCAGACCATCTGATATTATGAAACTTACCCAGTTTCACAAAGGAGATCCCATTTTCTTCACACAGCTTCTTCAGTGCAGCAGTTTTTTTGCTCCACCTTTTTGTAAATAAAACTGCAGCAGCTTGACCACAGAGTGATTAAATGTCTCACAGTAAGGAACGTTGCGATCAGCTGATTTTGCGCAATTCTCCAGTGTGTGTGCGGTGCACAGAATGTGCACAAGGGAGTCTCCAACCGCAGCAAGTTGTCGGAGTTTTGGCACAACGCCGTTGTACATATCGACGTTGACAGCAGCCCGTCTGTGCACACAGCGACCAACTTTGTTGTCCAGTCATCCAAGCCTGCGTCCTGGAAAAGTCTCACAAGGCCGTCTGTTATGGCCTGCGCGGTTCGGTCAGCACCCAATTCAATCAGATCTCTGTTGCTGGACACAGACACAATGTAAACGATTTCCTGCTCAGTTTTTGTGATGTCCTCAGATCCATCAAAAAGCAGCCCCCAAAATTCAGCAGACTGCAACTTGGCTCGTAACTCCTCGGAGACAGTGTGAGCGATGCTCTGCATGATCCGTGTGCCGCCTTCACGTGAATGATACGCACCTCCGACATTTACACCTAGCCGCTTCAGTAAAGGAACATCCTCAGAATAGGAAGACATGGGACGTGCGTGTTTAGCTTTATGGAAGGCGAGGAGAAAAATATTAAACAGAGCTTGCCGCTGTTCTTCATTCAGCTTGTCTCGCCATCTGGCAAGTGGGCGACTGGACATTTCTTCTCGGCTAGCTTGTTTATTAGCAATGATTTGCGCCACATTCGTGTGCTCCTTGCTCTTTTCATGTCTGTCAAATAAAGGATGGTTGAAATTCTTTGAGCCTTTGTAAAACGCACCTGTTTTGTCTGCTAGATGTGGATTTGAGCAGCAAATCTTGCACCACAGTTCAGTGCGCTCATCGTTAGCTTCAAGCCACTGCACATCTTGGAGCCACTTTTCCGAAAAAAGCCTTTTCTTTGGCTCTGGCTCCAGTTGGTGTTTCTTTGTAGGTGGCGAAACGCCAAAGAAGCTGCTTAATGTCTGTTGCTTTTTGGACATCTCTGACAGTAGTTGACAAGCAACATGTCACGTGTAAGGTTAGATGAGAAGATCGGTTACGCAAAGGCGCGTAGTAACACAAGTGGCATTACGCATTCCTGATTTTCGTCGCACATGCGTACCTGCGTACCAGTTATGTGCACCCTTGCCTATAATGCCCCTTTTTACATGATGTAAAATAAGTCTCTGATGTCCCCAGAGTGTGTGTGTGAAGTTTCAGCTTAAAATACCCCACAGATCATTTTTTTTAGCATGTTAAAATTGTCACTTTTTGAGGGTGAGCAAAAACGTGCCGTTTTTGTGTGTGTCCCTTTAAATGCAAATGAGCTGCTGCTCCCCGCCCCCTTTCAGGAAGAGGGCGGAGCTTCAAGAGCTTGTGTTAGCAGCTCCGATTACCTCACACAGACACACACTGAAAACGACAGAAACTGTTCAGCCTTTTATGTTCAAACCGGAGTCGGACAATGATGAGAGACTCAAGAAGAAGTGACAACATGTAGAATGAGACAGGACGTTTCTGAATGGATAGTTGATGAATTTATGAGTTAACTATCTTCAAGTCATCGATTAGCATATTCTGTCATGATAATCTATAAATCGCTGGTGTGGGAACTGTTGTAAGATGAGCCAGAGAATATCTGCTGCATGAAGAGAGAACAGGTATAGTTTAGTTTAATTACGGTTATAACTTATGTTGTCATCTTTTATGACATGCTATTGCATTTGTGTTCGTACTGGATTGCAATAAACGTGAAAGACGGATGACAGCTTGAGCGACTCCCAAATGTGCTGGACTACAACAACTCTTCCTCTTCTCCACATGTTCCCGGGGACGGGGTTTATGTAAATTTGAGGGTTAGTGATGACACTAACCCGTGAAGAAGCTCGTTGTAGTCCCTACCAGCCGTTTGTTGTAGTCCTTAGAGATTTCTGTAAAAGAAAATATCTCCCTTTGCTTTGAACTCTGAGCGTCGTAACTTTGCAGATGTTGTCTATGCTCAAACAGCAACATTACACACTAACTAAAGTTAAAAAAGTCAAATCATTATCAACCAGCCCATTTAAGTAACTACATGTATTTACTATAGGGTTAGGAATAGGGTTAGCTGCATGTTATTATGCATAATATATAGTTATTACTATAATAACTGCATGTAACATACTGTATGTAACAATGACACTGTAAAATAATTTGTTTCAATGTTTATTCATCACTGTTAAAGTTAGTTAATAAAAATACAGCTGTTTATTGTTAGTTCATCTCAGCTCATTAAATAATATGAGCAGGTGCACCTTTTGATTTTAATAATGTATTATTAAATGTTGAAATTAACATTTATAAATGCTCCAGAAGTATTGTTCATTGTTCATGTTAATGAGTTAACTAATATTAACAAATG
Organism: Coreius guichenoti; assembly: GCA_039654105.1. NCBI lineage: Eukaryota > Metazoa > Chordata > Actinopteri > Cypriniformes > Gobionidae > Coreius > Coreius guichenoti. Next base: position 2,586,605 of record CM077177.1, read on the forward strand.
AAACCTTATTGAAAAGTGTTCCCAGAAGACTTATTTAGCACTTACATAATATGGACTACTGTTATAATAAATGTATATGTTTATTATGCTTTAAATAGCACATCAGACATTTTGCCTAAGCTCTCATTTTTCTTCTTTCACAGAAGAAAGACAATTTTACGATCATTTTTAGGTCAATATTTCCAGGTAGGTCTTGTCGATATGACAGTTGTCTTGGACATTTATTATTTTGTAATACTGAAAATGATTGACTGTTTTGGTATTAGTGCTAATAGAAATGTGTTGTCTTTGTCCATAAATCAGCACTGTTATATGTCATGCACGTTTCACCTCCACTTTGATTTATATAAAATATGATATGTGATATTAATATTATCACCATTATGGGTTTGTCACTGGCTGATGCCAGTACCCATAACCAGAGGACTGGGTGGGCAATGGCCAAATATCATCTCGTTTACATGACAGAATCACCAATTAGAATTCATAATTATGGTCTTTACAATTCTATAAGCTCAATTTAGCTTGACATGCTTTGATTTATGATGACTGATCTTATTGTAACTAGTTTAGTTACTGATTACTAATAAAGAGTGTGATGCATCATATACAGTGTCAGATACAGTAATTGCTCGTTCAACAATTTCAAACTTTACAGCTGTGTTGTGGGAAAGTGTAGATGGTTTATTTTTGACATTTCAAAACAGTTAAATAATTTATTCACAAAATAAGCCCTAGAGCATGAAATCATATCTAATTGCCCACATTTGCACTGACATGCTTTAAAGGGATAGGTCACCCAAATATTAAAATGCAGACATTCTTTCTATTTTAGGAAAACACCAAAGGAGATTGATTGTCAATTGGCAACAACTGGAACACAACAGATATATTGAGCTCATGCACATGTGGGTTTGTTTGCCTTCAGGACTCACGGCATGAGTCGCACACGATTACTGTACTCTTGCATCATTTTTTAAATCTGGACAAATTCACTTCCATTATACGGACGAGCACAAGCAGGAACATTTTTTAGTTTTTACTTTTGTTGTTTTGAAAAAGAAAGAAGGTCATATGGCTTTAGAGCAACACCAGAGTCTTTAAAGGGACAGTTCACTAAAAAATGAGAATTTAGTCATCATTTACTCATCCTCAAGTTGATCCAAACCTGTATGAGTTTCTTTCTTCTGCCGAACACAAAAGAAGATATTTTAAAGAACAGGGAAAACCTAACAGTTGATTGACTTCCATAGTATGGAAAAAAAAAAATACTATGGAAGTCAATGCGGCCCATGATATTGTAATAATGATTATTAATGTCGATTAAAAGAAAACATTTTTTTTTAAAAATTGTGTGTCTGGGGAAAAGGCACATCATTTACTTGTACGTGGCTTTATTTTGTTTGTTTCTATGTGCCATGTGCTCCGCTCTCTATTGTCTAACCCCGCCCCTCGTTACCTGTTTATTGGTTCATTTGCCTCACCTGTTCTCCCTCATTACCCGCCTTGTTTGCTCCCCTGTTTATTCTCCCTGTGTTCTCTGTCCTGTGCCAGTTCGTTGTCACAGTGTTCCTGTCGTGCCCTGCTCCCTGCCATGTTCTGCTCTGCCCAGCTGATGTGTTCTGGATCCAGAGTTTCCCCTACAGGGTAGTTTTTGTTTGTTTTTCTTTAATTTTATATAAAATGTCCTCGCCTCATCCCTTCACCCAAACATGAAAGAAACAATCTCCAGCATTTTCAGTGGTGATTAGTCACTGATCAGAAACGTGTGACTGGTTATAATGCTCAATGCTGCAAAACAAAAAAAACACGTAAAGATAAATATTTGATGCAACATGAGCAGTTTGTAGTGTGCATTTGACACTTTTCACTCATTTTCATATTTCGCTTTAACCGACTTCGTTTAATTGTACAGTGGCATTTTTTGCCCCTGTATCTTGAATTTGGGCGGCATCTTTGTTCAGTTTGGTGGCATTGTTGCCGCAAGTGTAATGGAGGCAAGCTACTAATAGCTGTGTGTGTAAACCTCACTCCCCTGGCTTCAAGAGGCGCTCTAGTGACTGACACAACTTTAGCGTCCTTGTTAGAGCGCACCTGCCTCCCATGTCGGAGACGGTGGTTCGAATCCCGCTCGGAGTGGGTTGAGTAGGACCGGTTACAATTGGTGCCGTGACCCGGATAGACGTAAACCTCACTCCGCTGGCCTCAAGAGGCGCTCTAGCGACTGACGCTATTGAGACTTCAGTCTTTAGTGCCCTTGTTAGTGCCTGCCTCCCATGCTGGAGACGGTGGTTCGAATCCCGCTCGGCGCGGGTTGAGTAGGACCAGTTACAATTGGTGCCGTGACCCGGAAAGCCGTAAACCTCACTCCGCTAGCCTCAAGAGGCGCTCTAGCGACTGACGCTATTGAGACTTCAGTCTTTAGTGCCCTTGTTAGTGCCTGCCTCCCATGCTGGAGACGGTGGTTCAAATCCCGCTCGGAGTGGGTTGAGTAGGACCAGTTACAATTGGTGCCGTGACCCGGAAAGCCGTAAACCTCACTCCGCTAGCCTCAAGAGGCGCTCTAGCGACTGACGCTATTGAGACTTCAGTCTTTAGTGCCCTTGTTAGTGCCTGCCTCCCATGCTGGAGACGCCGGTTTGAATCCCGCTCGGAGCGGGTTGAGTAGGACCAGTTACAATTGGTGCCGTGACCCGGATAGGCGTAAACCTCACTCCGCTGGCCTCAAGAGGCGCTCTAGCGACTGACGCTATTGAGACTTCAGTCTTTAGTGCCCTTGTTAGTGCCTGCCTCCCATGCTGGAGACGGTGGTTCGAATCCCGCTCGGAGCGGGTTGAGTAGGACCAGTTACAATTGGTGCCGTGACCTGGATAGGCGTAAACCTCACTCCGCTGGCCTCAAGAGGCGCTCTAGCGACTGACGCTATTGAGACTTCAGTCTTTAGTGCCCTTGTTAGTGCCTGCCTCCCATGCTGGAGACGGTGGTTCGAATCCCGTTCGGAGCGGGTTGAGTAGGACCGGTTACAATTGGTGCCGTGTCCCGGATAGGCGTAAACCTCACTCCACTGGCCTCAAGAGGCGCTCTAGCGACTGACGCTATTGAGACTTCAGTCTTTAGTGCCCTTGTTAGTGCCTGCCTCCCATGCTGGAGACGCCGGTTCGAATCCCGTTCGGAGCGGAGCGAGTAGGACCGGTTACAATTGGTGCCGTGACCCGGATGGGAGTAAGGTTTAGGGGGGTGAGTGTAACGGAGGCAAGCTAGTAAGAGCTATGAGTGTAAACCTCACACCCCTGGCCTCAAGAGGCGCGCTAGCGACTGACGCTAGAGACCGCAGTCTTTAGCATCCATGTTAACGCGCCTGCCTCCCACGCCGGAGACACTGGTTTGAATTCCGCTCAGAACGGGATGAGTAGGACCGGTTACACTTTAATTTCTGACCCTGATCTGCTCTGATCCCATGCATTCCATCCTACAGATGGAAATCTGCAACCAGGGTTATTATAGTTAACTAAAACTAAAAACAGTTTTAGTTACTTGAATAAAATAAATGTAACTGAAAGAAAATTAGCTTTTAAAACTTCTTCAAACTTTCTGGTTAGGCTTTCTCAAGCCAACTTCAAAATTTGTCTTGATAAAGTAAAAAAAAAAAAATCTAGTTTAACTAAAATAACTAAAACTGAAATAATATTGGACTGTATTTACTACGTCAACAGCGTAGGAGAGTGACGTTGAAGAGAAGAGATTGTTGAATAAAGTCGTTATTTTTGTTTGTTTTTTGCCCACAAAAAGTATTCTCGTGGCTTCATAACATTAAGGTTGAACCACTGGAGTCACATGGACTATTTTAACGATGTCTTTACTGCCTTTCTGGACCTTGAAAGTGCATTGCTGTCTATGGAGGGGTCCGAAAGCTCTCAGATTTCATCAAAAATATCTTCATTTGTGTACGGGTTTGGAACGACATGAGGGTGAGTAATTAATGACTGAATTTTCATTTTTGGGTGAACTAACCTTTTAAACCATTAATAAAAACTATAATAGTATATCTCAGTGACACTGATAGTAATGGAGAACTTCTCCCCTTCCAATCCAACTCTTGCGTCTTCACCTGTCTCTTATTCTCCGTCTCGCTTCCATTCTTTTGTCAGTTCAGTGTTTCCATCCGTGAATTTTTTGCTTTTCGGGCTTCCGTTTTTCCCACACTTTCCCATGTCACACAGGCCAACCACAAAAATGCAGCGCGGCGGAGAGAGTGAGGGGCTCTGGAATTCCACACGGAGAGGGTAAACACGGCACGGGCCACGAGCAAACACTGCAGCCGCCCCCCTTTAACTCTGCATAACCCTCCTCTGTCTTCAGCAGCCTCTCATATCTCTCTAATGTCTCTCCTGCTCTTTCAGCTCTCGCTTAATTCACCCTTTCAGGAATTACCTCCATTTCCTGCCGCTCCCACACGCGCCTTTCCAAGCAGTATCATTTACTCAAGACTGTCTCTGTGTATATCCCAAAAAGAGTGATGAAATCTTCCTGATCCTCACATGACCATCCTTTCTGGACACAGAACGATCTTTCCAGTGGAAAGAGCTTTAGATGAAGTTGTCATTATTTCTTCAGAGGTGTCTGCGCGCTCTTTTCCATACAACAACAGAAGTAATAAGGAAAGTGTCATTTTTTTGAGGCTGGAAGTATAAATCACAGTCCACTTTTTTTGCAGTGTTGAAAGAAATCCATATAAATGAGGGTGCGAAAATAATGTCAAAATGTAGATTTTTGGGTGAACTACTGCTTTAAAAGCTTACACTCACATACAAAACCCTATTAAATACACCGTTCATGATCTGTCCTCGTCTCGTGACTCTGAGCGTGAAAGCATTTGGACAGACATGTTTTAGTAAGTTTCATTCATTTCTGTAAATTAGTTTCATTCAAACTATTTGTTTTCAATTCGAAACTCTGATTTGCATTATTACTCATACGGTAAATGTTCACATATCAGATTTAAATCTGAACTTTAATAGTTGTAATTCATGAATGCTTTGGAATACACACCTGAAGTTGGTCTCTTTTTACAGAAGTAAACACCTCAAAAAATGAAAGTGTAAAAAAGTTACATAAAATAAGTGTATTGTAAAGCAAATGTACTGAACTAAACATTTTTTTTAACTTTATACAATATAATTTGGACTCATCAAATCAAACCGTATGTCTAAGCAAGTTGCGTTCCAATTCTGAAGTTTAAGTTAAGCTTTTAAAGTACCACTTACATGGTAAGTGTATAAGCTTTCGAATGATACCTAATTTATGATAATTACTAAAATAATTATTGTTTGCCAAGTGTCCGGAACAGTGACAGTTAAGAGGCTGTGTCACAATTAAAAATGTCTGAATTGCATTAAAGGGGACCTACTATGCAAAATTCACTTTTACATGGTGTTTGAACATAAATGTGTCGGCAGTGTGTGTACACAACCACCTTATAATGATAAAAATCCACACACTCCTTTTTTTAATCCCCATAAATCATAAGCCCTGCCCACAACTGCTGACTGACTCCGCCCTGTTAGCATAGACCCCGCCCTCAGTGAGCTGTACACAGTCCGCCATGTTTATCTCCTCGCCAGAGCATTCGAGTAAGAAATGTGTTCTTATTAAAGCTACTAAAGTTATTCAGTCGAGAGCAGTGATTTTCTGTTCTCTTGTTGTTTGATTCATATTAACAGCAGATATAACAGTAGATACTGTATATTACGCTTTAATACACAGATCTAATATACACATGCCATTTCTTTACGTTCACAGTCATAATCGACTGTGTTTATGTGAACTGTGTGTGTTTTTGACATAACCTTGTGTGTATTTGTCAGTTTAAGCGCAATAAGACGTGAAAGAGAACTGAGTTTAATACTCACGGGACGCTCCGTCTGACGTCCAGCTTTCTGTGCGCGTGCTTCGGGTGTGTGCGCTCACAAAACCATATATCAGAAGTTTAGACTGATATGCAGATCATAAACTTTCATGATGATGAAGAACTGCAATGTCACGTGAGCGCGATAGAGATGATCATCAAAACCAAACAGATGTTTTAGTTTTTGGCAGAGTATTGGAGGCATGAGCTGTACAGGCTCCGCCCTCTTCTGGATAGGGGGCGGAGCAGCAGCTCATTTGCATTTAAAGATACATGCACGAAAACGGCATGTTTTCCGTTCCACTCAAAAATGGGCAATTACAACATGATATAATAATTGATCTGTGGGGTATTTTACGCTGAAACTTCAGACACATTCTGGAGACACCTGAGACTTATATTACATCTTGAAAAAAAGGTGCATAATAGGTCTTTAAATACAAAATATCAAAACAAGTGGCATCTGCAAACAAATGATGCTGGAGCTTTACTCAGAAATAACTTTGTCTTTCTGAGACACTTGTTCAATAATTTTAACCGAGTGGTCTCAAGGTAATTTTTTATAGATAATATGATAATAACCACCGGTGTAGTTCATCACATTAACATATGAACATGTTCCACAAAGTTTGACAACCAGAAAGTGTCCAAGAGTTTCTCACTTTGAACATTATAAATCCATTGCTTCATGTCCTAAAATCTAACAAACTTCATTTATTTCTTTGAGCTGCCCAGCCTGTGATGTCTGCAGTTTTGCCTGTACTTCGCCTTCCGGCCTTATGTTTTAGTGATTGGAAACATTAAGGTAATTGTTTGCAAAATCACATGGAGAAAAACTATTTGCATCCTTCCACCACATCAATCAGCCATTTATGACGGAGACGACCCCACCATGGTGGGCCACATGCTCTTAGTGAAGCGTCCACTGATTTCTCAGAGCTCGCTAATGTTCTGTAATTGGGCCAAATGTGCAGTAACTAGACTACAGTGCATCGTGGGAAACAAGAGCGGTGGTGCTCTCTTTCTGTGGTCCGAGCACTGCACACTCCTCCCACCGTTCTGTCTGCAAATCTCAAAACAAAATCAGATTTCCACAGCACACATAAACACAGCCCAGCCGCCCAACCGCACTGTTTACTTAATAGGCAAAAACCTGTGGTGTGTGTGTGTGTGTGGATGATGACAATTAATACAAATGGAATTAACATTCTTAATGTGTTCCTCTACAAAACAATCACTAATGCAAACCTCAGCTGAGCACATGAATAGTGTGGAAAACACTCTAGAAACAAATACTACATTTTTGCTTTTGTTCATTTATAAACTAAACATTGCTGAATAGTTTTTATTTTGTCTTGAAATTCAAAACAGCAGTGGATGAGTTTTTGGATATCGGTGCACGGGCAAACATCTGTTACGATGAGTGAGACTGCACCGATGACCAGAAAGCTGTTCAGATTAAACCATGAAGGACTGATAAGATTTATAAAACCTAACACATCACTAATAGTAGAATCAAGCCGAGTCATGTGTATTTATAAAGCAGTCAACTAATAAGAACAAGCATTGACTTGTGAGTATAAGAGAAGTGTTCATGATAGTAAAGGTTGACCAAAAGTATGCTCTTTTACTGTAGGACTGTGTATTAATAAAAAGTTTGGTAACACTTTATTTTAAGGGTCCAGAATAATGCATTAGTTAATGATTAACTTGTTCATAATTAAGCATTAGTTAAGCATGGACACAATAGTAATTAATGATTAACTTATCATATAGTAAGGGCATATTAGCCATTATTTACAAATTATTAAACATCTGTAACAAACAAAAATAACCTAGTAATTATTGATTAACTGAATGCACAGTAAACACCTTTTAGCCATTATTTACAACTTAATAAGCCATTTGTGGCTTGTAGTGATGTAATTATGTTTTTGTGCCATTCTGTTAAGTTAACTGAACAATAAGCTAGTAATTATGTTTAATTTCTGCTGGTTTTGCAGTTATAAATTGCTAAAATAGTGTAATAAAGACAATTTGACCCCCTATTCTAAAGTGAAAGTTTTATCCTCATTAATTATGACACTTATTGAGTGATATTTAAGTTTATTGACCAGAATAAGCCAATAATTAAGCCTAACTATCATTAATACAGTACTAATAAAGACAATTTGACCCCCTATTCTGAAGTGAAAGTTTTATCCTCATTAATTATGGCACTTATTTGTTATATAAGTTAATAAGTAGCTTTTACAGACACAAAACGTTGGATAAATTGTGAAAGGTACAAAATGAACGTATTGGCAACATTTAAACAAACGTATTATGCTTTTACAGCAAAAAACGTAAAATATCTTTTATATCATAAAAAAGATGTACAATTCCCCTTTTATAGATAAATGTTATATCCCTAAACCCAAATATAACCATTTTACAGAGAATAAAAAATGACAATACAACTTAATGAGCAGAAATGTTTGGGAAAAAGTAACAATATAGCATTAAAATGATATTTTGAGCCACTAATCCCACTCAAACCTATAAACCTACACATAACCATTTCTTAAAAGTATGTAGGGTTATAAAGAAAAACATAACTGACAAAAGTGTAATCACAATAATATCTTTATTGTGAAAATGTCAAAAGCGGTACCAATAGCAGTCCGAATGACGATGTGTTGCAGTCGCAGTCCTCTCTGGCGATATAGTTTTGTATGAGGTACAGAGCAGTACTGTACATAAATTATTCAATTATTAATCACTGAAATGTCAATCCCGCATAACTCCACTATTTGAAGCATGATTTGAAGGCTCGCGTTTCATTCAAACACCTAAAACACGGCATGTCGCAATCTGTGACGAAGCAGGCGAGAGCCAATGAGCGTTTGATATCACTGCCGTAAAACGCAATTTTTGAATTCATAACGAGCGCGGGATTTGTTTACGGTCGCTGATGAAGATGAAGATGAAGATGAAGATGAAGATCGCTCGATAAAGAAGATCCTCGTATGGATTCTAAAGATGTGGATTACAGCGAACAAATTAAATTGGTGTCTTTTGTGAATTTATGTTGCGTTTTGGTGTGCTTTCTATTACATGATAAATAATGGTTAAATGATTACAGTGATGTTATTCATTTTAAGGTTTTAAAGTGTAGTTTTGTTTAACGTAATCCTTTGAACCGAGTTTGCAGCAGAAGTCACATAAATTCACAATAGAATATAGATAACATATCAAATGTTGAAAGTGAGACATTTTGAAATGTCATGGCAAATATTGGCTCATTTTGGATTTCATGAGAGCTACACATTCCAAAAAAGTTGGGACAGGTAGCAATAAGAGGCTGGAAAAGTTAAATGTACATATAAGGAACAGCTGGAGGACCAATTTGCAACTTATTAGGTCAATTGGCAACATGATTGGGTATAAAAAGAGCCTCTCAGAGTGGCAGTGTCTCTCAGAAGTCAAGATGGGCAGAGGATCACCAATTCCCCCAATGCTGCGGCGAAAAATAGTGGAGCAATATCAGAAAGGAGTTTCTCAGAGAAAAATTGCAAAGAGTTTGAAGTTATCATCATCTACAGTGCATAATATCATCCAAAGATTCAGAGAATCTGGAACAATCTCTGTGCGTAAGGGTCAAGGCCGGAAAACCATACTGGATGCCCGTGATCTTCGGGCCCTTAGACGGCACTGCATCACATACAGGAATGCTACTGTAATGGAAATCACAACATGGGCTCAGGAATACTTCCAGAAAATATTGTCGGTGAACACAATCCACCGTGCCATTCGCCGTTGCCGGCTAAAACTCTATAGGTCAAAAAAGAAGCCATATCTAAACATGATCCAGAAGCGCAGGCGTTTTCTCTGGGCCAAGGCTCATTTAAAATGGACTGTGGCAAAGTGGAAAACTGTTCTGTGGTCAGACGAATCAAAATTTGAAGTTCTTTTTGGAAAACCGGGACGCCATGTCATCCGGACTAAAGAGGACAAGGACAACCCAAGTTGTTATCAGCGCTCAGTTCAGAAGCCTGCATCTCTGATGGTATGGGGTTGCATGAGTGCGTGTGGCATGGGCAGCTTACACATCTGGAAAGGCACCATCAATGCTGAAAGGCATATCCAAGTTCTAGAACAACATATGCTCCCATCCAGACGTCGTCTCTTTCAGGGAAGACCTTGCATTTTCCAACATGACAATGCCAGACCACATACTGCATCAATTACAACATCATGGCTGCGTAGAAGAAGGATCCGGGTACTGAAATGGCCAGCCTGCAGTCCAGATCTTTCACCCACAGAAAACATTTGGCGCATCATAAAGAGGAAGATGCGACAAAGAAGACCTAAGACAGTTGAGCAACTAGAAGCCTGTGTTAGACAAGAATGGGACAACATTCCTATTCCTAAACTTGAGCAACTTGTCTCCTCAGTCCCCAGACGTTTGCAGACTGTTATAAAAAGAAGAGGGGATGCCACACAGTGGTAAACATGGCCTTGTCCCAACTTTTTTGAGATGTGTTGATGCCATGAAATTTAAAATCAACTTATTTTTCCCTTAAAATGATACATTTTCTCAGTTTAAACATTTGATATGTCATCTATGTTGTATTCTGAATAAAATATTGAAATTTGAAACTTCCACATCATTGCATTCTGTTTTTATTCACAATTTGTACAGTGTCCCAACTTTTTTGGAATCGGGTTTGTACACTGGAGTAATATTTCACTGTTTTACTGTATTTTTGATCAAATAAATGCAGCTTTGGTGATCAGAAGAGACTAACAGACTCGGTACTGTAATTCATTGTACAGTTTCTATGATTAATTGCACCTGACATTAAAATAGGTAATCATAAATATATTTACTCATTTAATCCCCAAATTAATGTGTAAGCAACATGAAGGAAGTAAATTTTAAATAATGTTTAATGGCGTATTTTATAAGGTACTATCAAGGCTAGTTTTGCCAAAACTAATAGCAATATATTTATATATTATAATATATTACTATAGTAGTAAAATCCATACATTGAATGTGTTAAATAATGTTCTTTGTCATTCCTTCTTGTGGGAAACCACAAGAGTTTACATTGCATTAAATGGCAGATACAGTTTATTGTATTACCAAAATACCAATAATATCCAGAAAAAAAGATTTTATGCATAATGCAGGACTTTTAAATATAAAAAAGCCTGAAATACAAGCATGAACGGTCAACAGCATTACATTTTCAGCCTCCAGCGCTTATATTTATTTATTTAAATCATAGCCATTTGAAGTGTACTAATCACATGAGGCCATATCACCATTCCTGTTATCCGACCCCAAATTTAAGACCTCTTAAAATGATAATTAAGAGTTTTGCTGTAGCACTTAAGATATTTTAAGGCACTGATATACTTCAAGTGAAACTGAAGAACGAACTGTCATTTCAAACAAAATCAGGCCAAAACAAAGTTCGTTTCGAAAGTTCGAAACAAAGCAAACTTTCCAGAAAAAAGTTCACTCCGGCTAGTAAACACCTTTGATTGGTACGTGGTGATGATGTAATAGGTGGGTGTGTCTCTAAAGCTCCGCCTTCTCTGACCTGTAAATCTTCTCCGGTTCATTTCTTCTGTTCAGTCCGTCGAGGTTAGACGGTAAAAACATGAACACACTGGAGAGATTCTTTAGAGTAGAAACTGAAGTTGTAATTCTAATTGAAAGTGACACTGACCATGTTTATTCATGTTTTATAATGTAAATCTCCTGCTTTAATGCAATCTATCACATAAAGCCCTATATAAATGTCGTGACTTCACTGCAGTGCTGAATCGCAGAGCTGCTGGAAACATATCCGCATCACTATGATCAGATGCTTTCTGAACTGCTGTTTTCTCACCGCTGTGGTTCTGTTGTGTGTTTATTTTGTTATTGAGAGGAAAGCATGCAGCACATATTTACATATTCATCTAAACATCGCTCTCAGCAGTGAGGACGGCGTTGGGATGTTTGCTAACAGTATATCACTGCTCACATATTTCAAACTTCTTTTCACCTCTAAGCAAATGAGTATATTGCAGTGAGTATATCGGGCCTTAAGACTTTTATGACCTTAAATTTGATCAAACAGAATTTAAGACATTTTTAAGGACCCTGTTTCGAGCAGATTCAGATGTAGATTGCTGGTGCAGACCCAACTTCAGAAAGTCAAACAGTGTGGAAACTTACTTGTGTAGCGAGTGGACAGTCTTCCGCACGTGTCCGTCTCTGGGTGTGCTGCTGGGAGGTTTGGGGGTGAGCGTGAGGACGCCTGCGTTGCCCGCCTGACTCAGGGTGCGTCTAAACGGCTGGCTCACGGGGCTGCTGGGAACAGAAGGTCGCGCCGAAGCGGCAGGTATGAGGGTGTGTGATGCCAGAACAGCCTGAGACACAAATAAAGAGAAGAGTTAGTGAACGTGTCTGACACACTACTGAAAATAAAATGCTTTCTAATTTAAAAGTGATGTTTGGAATTATGTTGGGGTTAAAATATTTTCTCGTATCCTAGTTTAATACGCAGCATAAACTATACGTATATAGTTGGTAAATTTCACCTATATTGATTAACTACACTGAACAAAATTATAAATGCAACACTTTTGTTTTTGCTCCCGTTTTTCATGAGCTGAACTCAAAGATCTAAGACTTTTTCTATGTACACAAAAGGCCTATTTCTCTCAAATATTGTTCACAAATCTGTCTAAATCTGTGTTAGTGAGCACTTCTCTTTTGCCAAGATGATCCATCCACCTCACAGGTGTGGCATATCAAGATGCTGATTAGACAGCATGATTATTGCACAGGTGTGCCTTAGGCTGGCCACAATAAAAGGCCACTTTAAAATGTGCAGTTTTATCACACAGCACAATGCCACAGATGTCGCAAGTTTTGAGGGAGCGTGCAATTGGCATGCTGACTGCAGGAATGTCCACCAGAGCTGTTGTCCGTGAATTGAATGTTCATTTCTCTACCATAAGCCGTCTCCAAAGGCGTTTCAGAGAATTTGGCAGTACATCCAACCGGCCTCACAATCGCAGACCACGTGTAACCACACCAGCCCAGGACCTCCACATCCAGCATCTTCACCTCCAAGATCGTCTGAGACCAGCCACCCGGACAGCTGCTGCAACTATCGGTTTGCATAACCAAAGAATTTATCCACAAACTGTCAGAAACCGTCTCAGGGAAGCTCATCTGCATACTCGTCGAGTATGGCGTCGTGTGGGTGAGCGGTTTGCTGATGTCAACGTTGTGGATCGAGTGGCCCATGGTGGCGGTGGGGTTATGGTATGGGCAGGCGTATGTTATGGACAACGGACACAGGTGCATTTTATTGATGGCATTTTGAATGCACAGAGATACCGTGACGAGATCCTGAGGCCTATTGTTGTGCCATTCATCCACGGCCATCACCTCATGTTGCAGCACGATAATGCACGGCCCCATGTTGCAAGGATCTGTACACAATTCCTGGAAGCTGAAAACATCCCAGTTCTTGCATGGCCAGCATACTCACCGGACATGTCACCCGTTGAGCATGTTTGGGATGCTCTGGATTGGCGTATACGACAGCGTGTTCCAGTTCCTGCCAATATCCAACAACATCGCACAGCCATTGAAGAGGAGTGGACCAACAATTCCACAGGCCACAATCAACAACCTGATCAACTCTATGCGAAGGAGATGTGTTGCACTGCGTGAGGCAAATGGTGGTCACACCAGATACTGACTGGTTTCGGACCCCCCCCCCCCGGAACCCCCCAATACAGTAAAACTGCACATTTTAGAGTGGCCTTTTATTGTGGCCAGCCTAAGGCACACCTGTGCAATAATCATGCTGTCTAATCAGCATCTTGATATGCCACACCTGTGAGGTGGATGGATTATCTCAGCAAAGGAGAAGTGCTCACTAACACAGATTTAGACAGATTTGTGAACAATATTTGAGAGAAATAGGCCTTTTGTGTACATAGAAAAAGTCTTAGATCTTTGAGTTCAGCTCATGAAAAATGGGGGCAAAAACAAAAGTGTTGCGTTTATAATTTTGTTCAGTGTATATTAGCGTTCACACCAGCGCATGATAACATTCTGTTTATTATAAGCATTATGTAGTTCTGTCATCGGCTGGTTTAAATGCCTCTTTAAAGTCGGATGGATTCTGATCCGCTGTCAGTGTTTTTATTGCTCAACAGCTGGGAAAAAAATGTTCTGAAAGTGATTCCAACGCGATATTGATTATCTGTGTCATCATTAATTTGATTTTAATTTATTTGACAATTTTACAAAACTGTACAAAATAACAAACACAAACTGTTGAGGATGAAGACACAATAAAGCCAATGGCTTATTTCCATTGTGGTCCTCGATGTTCATAAAAAGGATGGAGGCATGTACAAAAGTGACAAAGGCAAAAAAGATTCTCCTAACAAATATTAATTCACAATAAACCCAATATTCACATAAAAATACATCCAATACTAACATTTAACACACAAAATCCCCACAAAACCCTAGCTCTTAAAACTACCCAAATCTTTTAAAACCTTTAATGACACTTGTAATTTAATCCATGCAATTGCACTAGTATATAAAAACATCTTTTTCCCCACCAAACTTTTAATTATATACATGGACAAATATTATAATTCCTACCTCTAGTGTCATAGGTATGCTGCTCTCTCACCATATAAACATAATGTCCTAAATAACTTAAATTTTGCGTCTCATACTCATACATTTAAAAAAAAAAAAAAACTTTTTTTCAACAGACAACATGCCTAACTCCTTAAAATGTTCACTACTCAAATGAAATCGAGGATGCACATTTAATATTCTTCTAATTCATTTATTTTGAGCCTTCTGCAATTAAATAAATGCAGCTTGGTGGGCAGAAGATACTTCTTTCAACAACATTAAATACTCTTAATGATTCCAAACTTTTGGCCAGTAGAGTGTTTTTGATTATTCTCGTAGATATAGAGCAGAATCTGATATATTTCTTCCTTGTTTACCGTTATAATGTTTGCTTGAATCTGAAAAATGCTACAACTGTCTGTCTATTTCAGGTTTCAATGAGATCTTCCAGCAGAGTTTGAGCCTGTGAAGGAAAGACCTTATCTCAGTCTTTATTAAAACCAGCATTTTTCCTTCAAGTCATTCGAGGTCAAGCACAACAGCCTCCAAAAGCCAGTTCATTCACTCACAGGGAAGAAAGAAATGACACGGCTTATCATAACAGCCACTAAATACTTTATAATCGGACATACCAAAACACAAGAATTCTTCACATTTCATTCTTGTTTAGACAAGTTTTCATCCGAGCGAGCGCTTGGACTCGGTAAACATATTTTCCATGCTTAAATGCGATTTAATGGCTACCGTTCATTGATTCGAAAGGGGACAAGAAAGCATTCTTTCCGTCTCAATCCTTAGTCCGTTTGATGAATGAGTAGACGGGACGCACCGGTTGGCGGTTCTGAGTTGTGGGCCAGGAAAGGGCACCTTTCTATTGCTGCCAGGTGGCCATGGGCCAAACCGTAGAGTCTGAACCCAATGCAGAACACAAAACGGCCCAATAACATACTCCGCAATCACAGCGCTTTGCCTGCTTGCTTTCCATCTCCGCTCTCACTGTTCTAACTTCTGTGAACTGATTCCATCCGCAAATCAACTCAACAAGAAGAGGCAATTGAGGGTACACGTTAAAACGTTTTATATCCATCAAATCAGCTTGTCTTTCTTCAATGGCACTGCTTTTTTAAATTAAGATATTCATATGTGATATGATCTGAAAGCAAAACAACTACACTTTTAATATCAGTCAATCAAGCATTTTTAATAAATTGTAACTTAAGTAAATAGAAAAAAAATGTATCAATGCATATTTGTCATTTTAACAGAACTTAGGGCTGATGGTGCTTGAGACATTGGTCATTCAGTGTTTCTGTAAAAAAACTATCAATAATACTGATGAGATAATAATACTACTACTAATTCTATAACTAATAACAATATAAAACACGCTAAGGTCTGATGAGCTGCTGGGATAATGAATATTAATCACGTTGTCTGCATTCGCTAGAACTGATTTGCTGAAATCCAAACAGGGACGTTAATAGATGAGCACTTGCGCACTAGTTCCGCCCACTACCGAAGAAACCAGCAGTGGCTTCTGTTTGTTCTTAAAGGCTGAATAATTCCAAACGAACTCCGTTTAGACAGGAAAATACAACAAAGAATATAATTTACATGTAGCGCGTCAGTTCTACTTGGTATGTAAGTCTCTCGCTCTCTCTCTCTTTGCGAGTGTGAGAGAAACACAGAGCTCTCTCAGCTAAGCGACGTTCACACTACAGTGTACAGTGCATCAAATACGCTGTGCATCTGTTGAGATAAGCAATAGTGTGCTTTAAAGACGGAAAGTGAAACTCAAGCACTCAGCGAGTGAAAATACACTGATCAGGCATAACATTATGGCCACTGACAGGTGAAGTGAAAAACACTGATTCTCTCTTCATCACGGCACCTGTTAGTGGGTGGGATATATTAGGCAGCAAATGAACATTTTGTCATCAAAGTTGATGTGTTAGAAGCAGGAAAAAATGGCAAGCGTAAGGATTTGAGCAAGGGCCAAATTGTGATGGCTAGACGACTGGGTCAGAGCATCTCCAAAACTGCAGCTCTTGTGGGGTGTTCCTGGTCTGCAGTGGTCAGTATCTATCAAAAGTGCTCCAAGGAAGGAACAGTGGTGAACCGGCGACAGGGTCATGGGCGGCCAAGGCTCATCGATGCACGTGGGGAGCGAAGGCTGGCCCGTGTGGTCCGATCAAACAGATGAGCTACTGTAGCTCAAATTGCTCAAGAAGTTAATGCTGGTTCTGATAGAAAGGTGTCAGAATACACAGTGCATCGCAGTTTGTTGCGTATGGGGCTGCATAGCCGCAGACCAGTCAGGGTGCCCATGCTGACCCCTGTCCACCGCCGAAAGCACCAACAGTGGCACGTGAGCATCAGAACTGGACCACGGAGCAATGGAAGAAGGTGGCCTGGTCTGATGAATCACGTTTTCTTTTACATCACGTGGATGGCCGGGTGCGTGTGCGTGGCTTACCTGGGGAACACATGGCACCAGGATGCACTATGTGAAGAAGGCAAGCGGGTGGAGGCAGTGTGATGCTTTGGGCAATGTTCTGCTGGGAAACCTTGGGTCCTGCCATCCATGTGGATGTTACTTTGACACGTACCACCTACCTAAGCATTGTTGCAGACCTTGTACCCCCTTTCATGGAAACGGTATTCTCTGGTGGCTGTGGCTCTTTCAGCAGGATAATGCGCCTGCCACAAAGCAAAAATGGTTCAGGAATGATTTGAGGAGCACAACGAGTTTGAGGTGTTGACTTGGCCTCCAAATTCCCCAGATCTCAATCCAATCGAGCATCTGTGGGATGTGCTGAACAAACAAGTCCGATCCATGGAGGCCCCACCTCGCAACTTACTGGACTTAAAGGATCTGCTGCTAACATCTTGGGGCCTGATACCACAGCACTCCTTCAGGGGTCTAGTGGAGTCCATGCCTCGACGGGTCAGGGCTGTTTTAGCAGCAAAAGGGGGACCAACACAATATTAGGAAATGTTATGCCTGATCAGTGTATATCTGTGCTAAACTTATACTTAGTCTCTAACTCAAACACTGGCGAGTGAAATCTAACAATTTATCAGCCGATGGCTAATGATAGACATTATTTAGCCGCCTAGCATGTGGAGTGTCTCTGATTACATTTTGATGCAAAAGTTATGTTTCAAATCACCATTAGAGTGATTAGTGTTCTCTTCTGTGAGATTTCTTCCATTTCAGCACAGATGCACAGCTTGCTCTGGTGTAAAGAATTAATTCTATATAACTGCTGTTTGTGCAACAAAGTCATACACAAGAAAGTTCTACATCACTATTATGTAATATAAATGCTCATATTAATGTAAAATGAACATGACTCTACAAATAAAAAACATGATTCATTTTGAGTTCATAGAACATGTGTTTGATGAAAGCACAGACCAACTTTAATCGTTAAAGTCGTCATGAAACGGAACTTGCGATCGTGTCTATTGTGATGTATATCGAGTGGGGTGGGGCTTGATTTTGTCCATAGGGAATTGATTGGATGGTTGTGGTTTGCTATTGGTGGAACTCATGTGAGCGACAGGTTGCCCCGCCCTCATGCGGGATTTCAAGTTGATACAACAATATTTCCATTAGTTGAGCCAAACTCAAAGTCCTGAAGGTTGTTGCCTCAAGTTTTTGCATTTTCTCAAATTCTGATTTTTGACAATGTGGAAGAATTGCACATTTCCAATGAAAACATGTTTGAATGTGGCTTGGTCAAGTCTCAAAAGAAGAGCAGTGCTTCATGGGGAGGTTTAGGGAGTATCCACTGATACAGGACTGACTCATAAACAGTACAAACATACACACAGATGACCACACACACTAACACACACTCTTCACTCGTCTGCCCATTTCATTCGTTTACTGTAATGCACCGTGAGTTTAAGGCCTATGATGGACGCCTCCTCCGAGGATCCCGTGGCTTAATGAAGCCCTCTGGAGACTGAGGACTGATTGCTTCACAGTACCAGGGAAGAGAAGGTCTTCGTCAAGAAAGGTCTGTGGGGGTGGGGATCGTTTTCCCATAATCCCCTGCAGAACACAACTTGTACCAAGAAAAACAAATCTCCAATTGCATTAATTAGAGACGTACGTCAACACAGTGACATCAGTGCAGCTGAAATGCGACACTATTATAAATGTGCATGCAGTCATGCTAAGTCAGAAGACGCGATGTTTACAGGATCTGATGTAAGTGTGAGATGCACAGCTGAAAGAGAAACATGAGTAGATCGCATTTCAGACTGACTAAATTCTACTGAAGAAACGGGAACATTATAATGAGAGTCACTGAATATTTTGGGTCCTTTATCCTTAAAAAGAAAGTCAATTGTAAGAGTACACTAGCATTTAGCAGAGGCATGCACACTTTCATGGGACAGGGTTCAACATGAGGGTCAGTGTGAGAGTTTCAGTTTTTAAAGCTGAAATCAAATAAAATATAAATATTAGTTGAAAAACTTAAGCTAAACGGAAATTAGACGCTGCCTTGGCAATGAACTGAAATAAGTTAAAGTTAAAACAAAAAAAAAAAATTAAATGGAAATAAATAAAAACTAAAACCGAATATATTATATATAACAAATACAATGACAAAAGCACATAACGAAATTACTAAAAATTAAACTAACATGAAAAACTAATATATTCAAAATATTATAAAAAATACTATAAAAAAAAAAACTAGAATAACACTGTCAATCACACATTTGTTTTCTGTGACGTTTGCTTTAAATTCTGCGCACTGTATTTTCCAGAATATGTCACATTTTTCAAACGTGCTGCAATTTATATTCCAAAGTAACTTGGAAATGTAAATCAAAAGCAAATACTTTACATTTGGGTTTAAATTTAAGGTATGAATGTGGTATTTACCTATCGTGCGAAGTTTAAGGCATCATCTAGTTCCTTATTGCCAGAAACATCAAAGTGAAAAAGAGCTTTAATGACAGAAATATAACATAATCTGAAAATAAAGATGCTGAAATTTGAAGTCAGAAATGTTTGGTGTAAAAAAAGTAAAAATAAAATCTGTGAGATATTTTTCTTCTTGGCAACAAAAGTTTGAATTTTTGAAACAAACGGTTTTAAATTTACTTAAATATTTATTACAAAGATAACAATAAATCATTTTTTTTAAATAAGCTTCTTTTAATTTTATTACTAAACAAAAATGTGTCTGAAAATGAACATTCAGGTAGAGTGCTAATCAAATAAAAATACTGAACTGTTCACACACGCTGGTAGTTTGCTTAACTTTAAATACATTTGTTTTACGTAGGTTTGCCATTATAATAAATGTTTGTAACGAATGCCACTATAATTTATTTCTGTTATATACTTATATGTTTTATTGCTATTCTGTTGGGAATAGAGAGAGAAGAGAACTAAAGGGAACTAAAATACACGTTTATAAATGCAAGCATTTCATTTTATTTACCGGCATTTTACATTATTTCTGAATGTAATAATAAAATGTGACACAGACGATGCAACACATTTTTTTTCTCTCAACAATGCAATGCAATTTTGACCCGGTGCGACTTATTTTCCAGAAAATATGTTATGTAAATATGTAACCATGGTAAAGATATCTGGCAGTGAAAATATTACTACACACAGGGCAAGTAAATGTTTACTAGTCAGAGCAGTTATTATGGAGCCCTATAATAACTGGGCTAATAAAGAACTGGGCTGCACTCATTGTGTTTCAGTGAAACGATCTGCAGTGAGTGTCGTGTTACCTGGTGGCGCGTGCGGCTCTGGTCGAGCAGCTGTCTGGATCGCAGCTTCTGCTTCTGCAGCTGTTGGATGGCGAACTGGAGCTGGTAGCTTCCTGCGGCCGACGGCAGCTTCTGAGCACTCACCGAATCGCCATCACACACAGACTCGGCTTCAAACGCAGCCCGGATACTGAAGAGAAACAGCATAATCATTGGGACATTTCAGTGACAGCACATTTCAGTGTCCCAGCAGGCCTGACGACAGAAAACCTCAGTTTATTGAAAAATGTTATTAATGTAGCTGATGCCAACAACATCATTTGCGATGTCAAGCACCTCGCGTGAATGTAGATGAGAGTAGAAGGCTCTTGCCATCAGAGAGCAAGTTCATTTTTGTGGGTTTCAAACAATTAATTGATTAATTATGCATTATGATCGAGTTTAAAGAGAACTACTGGAAGGCAAAAGAGAATCCTTTCCAAAAGGGCTGCTTTCCTTATTTTGAAAAAACAAAGAAGATTAAAACACCCGCCCTGAAGTGTACAGAATGTGCGATCATGCCCAAACCAGGGTACCGGATTCACAAAACATTCTTA
Source organism: Coreius guichenoti (assembly GCA_039654105.1). Lineage (NCBI taxonomy): Eukaryota > Metazoa > Chordata > Actinopteri > Cypriniformes > Gobionidae > Coreius > Coreius guichenoti. The sequence continues at coordinate 2,607,522 of CM077177.1, forward strand.
AGAATGCTATTTTCTTCTTATCTAATCATGTTTTTGTCAAAGACTACGTCCGGATCGGATTCAGAACGATGATGAAAACACAGATGGAGTAGATGGAGTCCATCAACACCCCCAAAGCTTCACAGTCCTATAGCTCGTCCTGGGTCCACATTTCATTCTGTAACATTAGGCAGTTTTGATTTATATGCAGTTTAATGTTTGATGATCATATTAGCTTACATGTGCATGAGCAATACTTCTATCGCTTCACTCTGGATCCGGAGAGTCAGTACTCTTTCATAAGATGCATAATAGGGGGCTACTTCAAAAAGTTTAGGAGACATTTAGGAGCACCACAACTAAAATGTTTATATATTATATTATATAATGTTTAAGTGCGTGTGTGTGTGTCATGTGCAAGTAAATTGGTCAATTGTCAGAATAAAAAAGTTGCTTGTCTGGAAAAAATAGGATTTTTGTTTTATAAATATAAATTATTATGAAGCAATATTCTCACTAGTGTTCTAGCAGTTCTATCATAGCCTATTTAAATCTGCATATTTGTGATATTTACCCCGCGGGCATTTTTTTTTACCTCTATAAAGGGCATTTTTTCCCCTAATCTTATTAAATGCATGCTTCGTATTTCATTTTAAATTCTTAAATTTGATTAATAAATTCAATTAGAATAATAAGACACTATAGGGCTGTTTTCCTAATCAAATTAAACATTTACACTGAAAAAATTACAATTGCATTGAATAATGTTATGAGATTGTTTTAAATATATTTTGAATATACAAATAAAAAATGTTGGAAAGAATGATACTTTTAAACATGACAATAAACCGCCAGTAGGTGGCGGCAGGTGACCGTCTTAATGAGTGAGTCATTGAGTCATTCATTCAAACGATTCGTTCAAACAACTGATTCTTTCAAGAATGAGGCAGTTGTTTATGAATGAGTCATTGAATCTTTGACTCAACCGATTTGTTCAAAACGTAATGGAAGAGTGTTGCTGTGAGACACGCTGTGGTTCTGCTGTGATCTTTGTTTGGAACTATTTTTGCTGCTGAAACAGAACAAAACCAGTCAATATTGCGTCTAAAGTGTAAGTGACGTGATTTTAACTGTTTATTGAACTGTTGTATGAAATCAATGTCACGTTTTCAATCGTTGTGTGTTCTGCGCTGATTTGTTTTGATTTCTCCTCGAGAGGCTGCACGAGCCTCAACAGCTCAACCTTGTTACAGTCAGTAACATGGTATGTACATTATTATCCACCATCAATCGCCACTTACACTAAATTAAATTAAATCAGAATCATTCTTTGGTGATTCCTTAGTTATTTTTTGTTATTGATGTTTTAATCAGACGACTTGTCCAGTCGGGCAAGTAAAATTCACTTTCACTTGCCCCTTTAAAAAAAATCCTTCTCTCCTCAGCACTTTACATATTGTGCGCTGGTTAGCTCCCTGTCACGTGACAATGGAGCGCGGTGAGAGGGAGTGATTGACGGCTAATATTAACCAACCTAAAGTCTGCTTTAAAGTTAAGAGCGTAAAGATGAAGTTTAATTGGTTATGTGATAGTATGGTGGATCAGTCACTGACTGTATCAGCTCACAGCGGGCACATACTGTGCAGTAATTAGCGAACGGTTTGTAGAGAAATGAAAACAGGTCGCACCTCAAAAATTATTTGCACTTGCACAAATGTTCCCAAATATTTTTTGAGATTGCACAGATTAAATTTCGGGTGCATATGCGATCAAAATGGTCGCAATTTCGAAACTTGGACAGTCAAAACATGGATTGCTGGAAAATGATGGAGGCTGTTATGTGCAGGGCAGGCAAGAAAGATAAGAGGGAGAGGTGGATCCAAATTGCAGCCAAAACATAATTTATTAAATAAAACAAAGAAGATAATCCAAAACCAGAAAGATAGAAGAAATAACAGGAGCAAACTAACGCAACAGCATAAACAATATAGGACAATGGTCTAACTGAAACTGAGGGCTTAAATATACAGAGCTAACAAAGGAAACTAGATAGAACACAGGTGAAAGGAACCAGTAGCAAGGAAAACCAAATCAGTAACTATGACAACAAACGAGAAGCAGCAACATAGCGAACAAAGGGCCCAGAAAAAGAAACACAGGAAAACAATGAAAAACAAACTAAAAGTCCATAAAACAGAACATAAACCTGACATTCCTCCCCCCTCTCGGAAGGCGCGTCCTCACGCCGCTATGTAAACTATACCTTAGTGGTGGAAGTTTACAAAAAAAAGTGAGTTTGAAGAAGAAGAGTCCATGGGGGAGTCAACAGAGGGAGAAGCCAGGGAGGAGATGATAGAGGGAGGAGCCTGGGTGTGACCCTGAGCAGTGCCACAATGAAGGCCCACGGCGGAACCAATGGAGGGAGCCAGGGTGGGGACAGAAGTCTGCCCGACTGAGGTGGAGCTGGGAGAGAAGAAGAGCCAGGTGGAGCTGAGGAAAAACACTGAATGACTGGAGGGCCGAGGCAGACCTGCAGGCTCGCGGGACCAAGGTGGAGACGGGCTCGGCAGACTGGGCTGGAAGTCTGTGGCGCAACCAGGGTGATGACTGAACAAGGCAAAGCTGGAGGGATGAGGGAGCCTGGCAGAGCCTGAGGGATGACGGACCACAGTGGAGCCGAGGAAGTGTGGAGCCAAGATGAAACGACGGGTCAACAGGTCGATGTGGAGTCCAGGGCTCATAGTCCCAAGGTGGAGATAGGGGATAAGCACATCAGGGTGGAGCTAGGGACTTGGAAGCCCAAGGTGGAGTTAGCGAAGGAGGAGCTGAGGGGCTGAAGGGAGACAGCAGAGACTGGGTTGAGGAGCTGGCAGGAGCTGACAGAGGAGGAGGGAGTTGGAGGCTGGGCGGGACCATAGCCAACGAAGGAGACTTGGAGCTGACTGAGAGAGACTTAAAATGGGCTAACAAAAGAGACTTGGGGCTAGTTCAAGTTTATTTATAAAGCACATTTAAAAACAACAGGCGTTGTACCAAAGTGCTGTACAGTAGTAAAGAATAAGAATTAAAAAAAACTAACTCATAAAATAACACTAACACATGTATATAAGCCATAACCAACTAAAACTTGTATATAGCTCAATGCCATAGACTAAAGAGAATAAATAAGTCTTCAATCTATCTTTGAAAGTGTACAACGTGGGGGAGGATCTCACAACAACTGGAAGTGCATTCCACAACCTAGGGGGCGCAACTGCAAATGCTCAGGCACCCTTGGTCTTTAAGCGGGACCGAGGAACAGAAAGAAGCGACTGGTTACACAAACAGAGAGATCTTGGTACAGAATATGGTTGAAGGAGATCGGCAATATAATGTGGGGCTAGCCCATGCAAAGCTTTATAGACATACAACATAACCTTAAAATCAACTCTGTATCTGACTGGTAGCCAATGTAAGGAAGTGAGAACAGGAGTTATGTCCTCTCTCTTCCTAGTTCTCGTCAGAAGTCTAGCTGCCACATTTTGGACCAATTGCAAACAATGTATAGAGGAATGAGATAAACCTATATATAGTGAATTGCAGTAATCAAGCCGGGATGTAATAAGTGCATGGATCACTATTTCTAGGTCTTTCTTTGAGGGGAACTGTTTTAGTTTGGCAATGGACCTAAGATGAAAGAAGCTTCCTTTGACAACAGAATTAATCTGCTTATCAAATAATAAGTCAGAGTCAAAGATAACACCTAGGTTCTTTAATCTGTCGTGCAATGTTAGAGACAGGGAGCCTAATTGATTTTCAATATTAACGATACACAATGAAGATCCAAAAGCAATCGCCTCGGTTTTGTCCCCATTTAGCTCTAGGAAATTTTCTGACATCCACAATTTCACTTCCTCCAAACAGGAAATCAGGTTTGTGATGGAATTTCCATTGCTGGACTTGACAGGAAGATAAAATTTTGTATCGTCAGCATAACAGTGATAAGAGACATCATATTTCTGAAAGATAGAGCCAAGAGGAAGCATGTATAAGAGAAAAGCAGAGGACTCAAAATAGAGCCTTGTGGAACCCTGCATGCTAGGCGGAATTAGCGGCGGAGACAGGGCTTCAATGTGGACTAGGGTCAGGGAATCCAGGAGTTCACATGTGTAGGACTTGACTTCCAAGGTTGGATGATGAATGGGACTTCAGTCCATGATATCCAACTTCACCAGCATTTCCTCAGGGATGGACATGGGTGCCGGCTCACACACCTGGTCAGACATGGCAGGCCAAGGCTCTGGGATGGACATTGCCTCAGGTAGAGGTTCTGGGTCTGAGGTGGGTTCTAGCTCTTTGTCCACACATACATGGATAATGCAAGTTCAGGCTTCGGGATGAACATTTACTCAGGCTCGAGCTCCTGGACAGACATTGGGGCTGGCTCACACACCTCGTCAGACTTGGCTGGCTTTGGCTCTGGCTTTTTGGGAAGGATCAGGGAGGAGTTCCGAGACAGATGGGTCACTGGAAAGAAGATCACCAATGATTGAATGATGGAAGTGGCCTGGGTAGGCTGTGGCTGAGTGGCGCTGTCCTCCTCTTCCATCTCGCCAATTAGGAATGGTGAGCTACTCAGCCAAAGGGCATAATACAAACCCGATTCCAAAAAAAGTTGGGACACTGTACAAATTGTGAATAAAAAAGGAATGCAATAATTTACAAATCTCATAAACTTATATTTTATTCACAATAGAATATAGATAACATATCAAATGTTGAAAGTGAGACATTTTGAAATGTCATGCCAAATATTGGCTCATTTTGGATTTCATGAGAGCTACACATTCCAAAAAAGTTGGGACAGGTAGCAATAAGAGGCCGGAAAAGTTAAATGTACATATAAGGAACAGCTGGAGGACCAATTTGCAACTTATTAGGTCAATTGGAAACATGATTGGGTATAAAAAGAGCCTCTCAGAGTGGCAGTGTCTCTCAGAAGTCAAGATGGGCAGAGGATCACCAATTCCCCCAATGCTGCGGCGAAAAATAGTGGAGCAATATCAGAAAGGAGTTTCTCATAGAAAAATTACAAAGAGTTTGAAGTTATCATCATCTACAGTGCATAATATCATCCAAAGATTCAGAGAATCTGGAACAATCTCTGTGCGTAAGGGTCAAGGCCGGAAAACCATACTGGATGCCCGTGATCTTCGGGCCCTTAGACGGCACTGCATCACATACAGGAATGCTACTGTAATGGAAATCACAACATGGGCTCAGGAATACTTCCAGAAAACATTGTCGGTGGACACAATCCACCGTGCCATTCGCCGTTGCCGGCTAAAACTCTATAGGTCAAAAAAGAAGCCATATCTAAACATGATCCAGAAGCGCAGGCGTTTTCTCTGGGCCAAGGCTCATTTAAAATGGACTGTGGCAAAGTGGAAAACTGTTCTGTGGTCAGACGAATCAAAATTTGAAGTTCTTTTTGGAAAACCGGGATGCCATGTCATCCGGACTAAAGAGGACAAGGACAACCCAAGTTGTTATCAGCGCTCAGTTCAGAAGCCTGCATCTCTGATGGTATGGGGTTGCATGAGTGCGTGTGGCATGGGCAGCTTACACATCTGGAAAGGCACCATCAATGCTGAAAGGCATATCCAAGTTCTAGAACAACATATGCTCCCATCCAGACGTCGTCTCTTTCAGGGAAGACCTTGCATTTTCCAACATGACAATGCCAGACCACATACTGCATCAATTACAACATCATGGCTGCGTAGAAGAAGGATCCGGGTACTGAAATGGCCAGCCTGCAGTCCAGATCTTTCACCCATAGAAAACATTTGGCGCATCATAAAGAGGAAGATGCGACAAAGAAGACCTAAGACAGTTGAGCAACTAGAAGCCTGTATTAGACAAGAATGGGACAACATTCCTATTCCTAAACTTGAGCAACTTGTCTCCTCAGTCCCCAGACGTTTGCAGACTGTTATAAAAAGAAGAGGAGATGGCACACAGTGGTAAACATGGCCTTGTCCCAACTTTTTTGAGATGTGTTGATGCCATGAAATTTAAAATCAACTTATTTTTCCCTTAAAATGATTTTCTCAGTTTAAACATTTGATATGTCATCTATGCTGTATTCTGAATAAAATATTGAAATTTGAAACTTCCACATCATTGCATTCTGTTTTTATTCACAATTTGTACAGTGTCCCAACTTTTTTTGGAATCGGGTTTGTATTTGTATTGTGCCAGTGTGCAGGCAGTGCTCCTGCTGGCAGCATCTAAAAGAGTTGGTCATCCAGCCCACTCCAGAAACTCCAGATCTTCAAGAAGCCGCCACTCTGGGACACCAGGTGACTGAGCTTAAGGAACTCCTGCACATAGTCTCCCAGGGGATGGTCATCTTAAGAGAGGGTGAGGAGAATGTCTTCGGGGGTGATGGGTGAGAGAACTGCTAACTAAAAGTCTATAAAACAGAGCATAAAGCTGACACAAGCATTGTGTCATAAATGATGAAAAATGTTGTCAATGGGGGGGAAAGTGTTAAGAAGATTTTCGTGAATCCAGCAGAATTATGAAAGGCTAATAATTCTCACACTGAAATCTTTACCATGTGTTTAATATGTTAAGTCAACCATGTGTTTAATATGTTAATATATTAGGAGTGTAACGGTACATGTATTCGTCCTGAACCGTGAATTGGTAATAAGTGAGGGTATCGCGATCGAGTGTAAAAGGAGCATCTCAGTCTTTGCAGGCAAAGATGGTTCATGGCTCATCACTTTGTGCCAAAAATCATGAGAGAATTATCAAACAATTCAAAAATCCCATTTCTCAATGCAAAATTGCAAAGAACTTAGGTCTTTCACCTTCTACCACACATAACATTGTGAAAAGATTCAGGGAATCCAGAGAAATCTCAATACATGTAGGGCAAGGCAGGAAACCTCTGGTGAATGTGCGTGACCTTTGAGCCCTCAGACGGCATTGCATGAGAAACCGTCATGCTACTCTGTTAAATACAGCCACATGGGCTCAGGAGTTCTTTAAAAAACCATTATCACATCTGCTGCTGCATCAAGCACTTGAATCTCTGTTACGCAAGGAGAAATCTATACATCAGTTCTATGCAGAGATGCCGGCGAGTTCTCTGGGCCTGAGCTCATCTCAGATGATCCAAAACACAGTGGGAATGTTTGCTGTGGCCAAATGAATCCAGATTTCAGCTTGTTTTTGGGAAAAACAGACATTGAGTCAAAAGAGACCATCCGGACTTCCATCAGCGACAGGTACGAAAGCAAACATCTGCCATGGCATGGGGTGCATCAGTGCAAACGGCATGGGTGACGTGCATGTGTGTGAAGGTATCACTGACGTGGAGGCGTGTATTGGGATTGTACAGAGGCATTTAATGGCATCAACATGACATCTTTCCTGGGAAGCAAGACAATGCCAGGCCTCATTCTGCACATGGTAAAACAAAGTGGTTTCTAGACACTCTACATTGTAAAAAGGATGTGCTTGACTGTTTGCCTGCAGTCCCGATCTGTCACTTATTGAAGATGTATGACCCATCATGAAAAGGAGAATCAGACAATGACGACCATGGACTGTTGATCAGATGTCTTATATCAGCCGAGACTGGGCAAAAATTCCACTTGCAAAACTGCAACAATTAGTATCCTCAATTCCCAAATTGCGAGTATCCTCAATTCCCCCTCAATTCCCATTTAAAAGTGTAATTAAAAGGAAAGGTGATGTGACACAAAATATACTCAAGTTGGTCGGTGAAAACTGAAAATCTTTTCTTTGTACTTTTGTCAGTTAAAAAAAGGTTCAAGAGAATTAACAAATCACAGATTCTTGTTTTTATTGCATTTTACAAAATGTCCCAACTTTTTCTGGATTTGGGGTTGTGTGTATATAGTGCTTTATACAATAAAGATTGTTTCAATGCAGCTTCACGGGACACTGCAAACAATGATTTATTTTCAGTATTTTTGTCTTGTTGTCCAGCACAAATATCTAAACATCAAGATACATTTACATGAGAAGCAAAATTAAGATATTAAGTTTTGTTTTCTGAAAAATGGATCAAAATGGAATTGCATTGTGCTCAAAACAAAACAAATAAACAAAAATCTGCCAATGGGGTCTGAAAAATAAAAAGGAAGGGAAAACAAGTTTATTTTGATTTAAGAATGTTTAGATATTTGTACTGGAAAACAAGACAAAACACTGAGGAATAAAATCATATACTTTTGCAGTGAAATAAACAGGAAAATAAAAGCAATAATGTTGCAAAGTACTTCAATTATGAAACAAATACAATTTCAGCTGTAAAGCACCTATACAGAAGACACTTATCAGCTTGAATAAAATAATGTGTAATGTAAAGAATGTAACCAAATTTCTTCATTGCACATATAAAATGAAAGCTAAACACAATGATTTAGTGTGCAAATATGATACGTTATCATATAACTGTTATCTCTATCTGTAGCTTTTCATAAACAAAATATTCTAGCTCGGCCCACATGCACCGAAGTCATTTTCCATTTGTCGTACTTGTTGAAGGTTTGACGTGAAAAAAACTCATAATTTTGTGCTTTTCAAAGCAATTCCGGAGCCATTCTCCATAGTATGAATCACTTATGTGGCTGCATTCCTCGTTCGCAAGTTGCCTTGGTCAATAGCATCTGGTAAACATATAAATGTGAATGTAAATACAGAAGTGAATTATTATAGAATAACTACGTAAACATCAGTAAAAACAGTTCTTGTGCAACAGGCTACATGAGAACAGCAGAGCCGAAGACACTTGGGATCACAGAGTCATGTGAAAAGAACCGTCCACCCATGCAATTCTCATTTCTCATAACGGTTTGTGTGTTGGAAAAACAATTGGTGACCCATGACACAAGCTCAAAGACCGCCACCTCACCACATCTACAACACAAACCTCCAACTTCAGCATAGCTACTTCCAAACAGACCTTTGACATTTTCCTCATCTGCAAAACATCAAGCAAACATGTTTTCCACAATAAACAATAAGAGTGAACTGCCAGAATAACTCTGAGGAATGTGGGGTCTTCACTATTACTGTCAATTGTATGCATGCACTAACTTTCGGACATGCTGATATGAAAAGCAATGCAAGCCATTGTCTGTTAGACGCCATTCTAATCTGTTGGCAACTACTACTAATAATATATGCTACCAGTAATGATAAATAAAATAATAAAATATTTTGTAGAACATTCTTGACTTCTCTTCAGCATATTGCTCAGCATACACAATCATGAGGTCACACATAAATGAACCGCATAAGCAAAAAAGGTCTGCTCTCAGAATGTTATTAGTGCCATACAATAATGCAGCATTTCAGGGAACAGTGCAATAAATGCGCTGAGATGTTGATGATGCATGCCTGCAGTTTGAGCTGGGCTCCAGCGTGCCGTGCCGTGCCCCTGGCGTCCGCGTTGACTCATTAACACAACACTGTTATCCCGGGGTGGAATTTCTCACTCGCCAACCAGAGGAACGTCCTGTGAACCCCAAGCCATCTGGGTCCAATTAAGGTGAATAAAAAGCTTTTATTAAAATGAGGGCAGCATTGTATCCTTTATGACTATTTTTAGTCTCTCCACCTCCTAAATTCGACATGTGTGCAAGAAACCTTTGTTTCAGCAGTAAAAAAGCTAGTTTGCTACTCCTGTTTTTAACAGAGGTCAGTCTGAATCATCTGATCTGGCGTTGCTGCTCTCAGCATAGAAAACTACTTTATCTATGAATCAAAAAGTCAAATCCCATGCTGAATGCCACTGAAAAACATGTTACATACATGCAATGCCCTTGTCTTGCATTATGATCATTGTACATTAAACTTAATCGGTCACTTAATCAACACTAACCAATATAGATACACTGTATTGCCAAAAGTATTGGGACACTCCTCCAAATCATTGAATTCAGGTGTCCAATCACTTCATGGCCACAGGTGTATAAAATCAAGCACTAGGCATGCAGACGCTTCTACAAACATTTGTGAGAGAATGGGTCGCTCTCAGGAGCTCAGTGAGTTCAAGCGTGGTACCGTGATAGGTTGCCACCTGTGCAATAAGTCCATTCCTGAAATTTACTCACTACTAAATATTCAACGCTCAACTGTTAGTGGTATTATAACAAAGTGGAAGCAATTGGGAACAACAGCAACTCAGCCACGAAGTGGTAGGCCACGTAAAATCACAGAGCGGGGTCAGCGCATGCTGAGGGTCACAGTGCGCAGAAGTCGCCAACTTTCTGCAGAGTCAATAGCTCCAGACCTCCAAACTTCGTGTAGCCTTCAGATTAGCTCAAGAACAGTGTGTAGAGAGCTTCATGGAATGGGTTTCCATGGCCGAGCAGCTCATCCAAGCCTTACATCACCAAGTGCAATGCAAAGCGTGGGATGCAGTGGGGTAAAGCACGCCGCCACTGGACTCTAGAGCAGTGGAGACGTGTTCTCTGGAGTGACCAATCACGCTTCTCTGTCTGGCAATCCCATGGACGAGTCTGGGTTTGGCGGTTGCCAGGAGAACGGGACTTGTGCCAAGTGTAAAGTTTGGTGGAGGGGGGATTATGGTGTGGGGTTGTTTTTCAGGGGTTGGGCTTGGCCCCTTAGTTCCAGTGAAAGGAACTCTTAATGCTTCAGCATACCAAGACATTTTGGACCATTTCATGCTCCCAACTTTGTGGGAACAGTTTGGGGATGGCTCCTTCCTGTTCCAACATGACTGCGCACCAGTGCACAAAACAAGGTCCATAAAGACATGGATGAGCGAGTTTGGTGTGGAGGAACTTGACTGGCCTGCAGAGTCCTGACCTCAACCCGATAGAACACCTTTGGGATGAATTAGAGCGGAGACTGCGAGCCAGGCCTTCTTGTCCAACATCAGTGCCTGACCTCACAAATGCGCTTCTAGAAGAATGGTCAAAAATCCCCATAAACACACTCCTAAACCTTGTGGAAAGCCTTCACAGAAGAGTTGAAGCTGTTATAGCTGCAAAGGGTGGGCCAACTCCATATTAAACCCTACGGATTAAGAATGGGATGTAATTAAAGTTCATGTGCATGTAAAGGCAGGGGTCCCAAAACTTTTGGCAATATAGTGTATCAAGTAAATCTATAGGCAGTGCAGCACCATTAAGTAAACGAAATATTATAAACAGAATTCCTCCAATTTAAGTTAGATTAAGTTAGACAAAATGTTTCTGTTTAGTCAAAATAACTTGCTTGTCTTTTGATTGGAAATTTTTCTTGGCTTATTTCGCTTTACGCTCCAGATATACACAAAATAAATTTGAATTTTTGAAATGTAAGATTAATATGACATTGAATGCAGCCTTTCTAAAAGTATAAAGCAAAACATAAATATGCAATAAAAATGAATGTATTTTAAAATTTTGACTAGCAGCAGAAGTATCATATAGTCGACTAGTCGTGCACAGCCCTGCTCTACACACTACAGTACTTACTCAAGGAGTCGTCCAAAAATTTCTGCAAGCGGCATAAAAGGCTGTTTTGTTAGCATGTATTTCCAAGCTGGTCCAGTCTGAGTTACACTGGTTACTGCTGGTTTGGCTGCTAGATCTTGCTAGTATTTTACTACCATAAGATCAAGAACACTTCAGACACCCACAATTGCTGACATTTCCACTTTTTAATGGATAAGGTGACAACCATCAGCAATCCAATCGTCTTCAAACCATCTCTCATATACACACTCATTTACAGTACATTACTCCTAAACTGGCATTTCCCCACCATATTTGTGCAGGCTTGTGTAACAAATTGACCAGAATCAGCGTGACGTGCTTCAGAGTCTGCTTCACACACTTCATCTCTGCTTGTTTTGCTGAGTTTTAGAGCATTTAAAGATGAATGTAACTTGCATCAGGTTCACATTATTTTGACAAATCGTCATCTTGGAATTATAAGGTTCTATCCAACATTTTTGTCAAAATTGAGTTATTCACATATTCTTATTCTGTGACAACTTATTGACATAATGTGATGTATTTTTTTAAAGATGTGTACTATCTATCTAGCTTTTAAAACTACTAAATTAAAACTTAAAACTATTTCAAACTTAAAACCTTCAAACTTAAAGCTGTTAAATCTACTTCAAACTTTCTGGTTAGGCTTTCTCAAGCCAACATCAGAGTTTGTTTACAAACTGTTCAATCCATACTGATCTCTAGTAGACAGAAAGACATTTTACCTGTCCCACTTTCTGGGGAATAAAGTCCTGGTCAGATGTATTACAGTAGCTTCCAAAAGAAACTTAAACTAACGCTTCCTGCAATAACATGTTTAATTATCCACCATATTCCTACCTAAAATTAACATCTACACTGGACAAAATATTTAGCACTGCCTTTTATCCCTTTTAACTTGAACAAGAAAATAATTATTCGTCCTAAAATATGAAATAAATGTCATACACTCTAAAAAATGCTGGGTTGCTTCAACCCAAATTTGGGCCAAATATGGACAAACCCATTTGTTGGGTTAAACTGGGTTAAATAAATACAAATTTTATTTGGGTTTGTCCATATTTTACCCAAATTTGGGTTGAAACAACCCAGTGTAGAAAGCTTTAAATTGAACTTTCTCATACATGTCGACATATTGTTACAAAACATAATTTCATGTTTTAAAACAAATTATAAGTAAACTGTTTGTGTTTCTTGAAAATTATTGCTTCAATTAATGTTTTTTCCAGATAGAACCTTATAATTCCAAGCGGAAAGTGATTTCTCAGAATTAGAAGACCTGTTCCATTAATCCCCATTTACAAAATCGAGAGGATTTTGATATTGTACATTTATAATACATTTAGGGTCATTTCCATGTATGTAAGAGACTTGTTCCCCACACCATTTTTGCTATATGGAATGCATACACTTTGAAGTTCAATATCTCAAAACTGCTCAGAATGCAGATAGAACCTTGTAATAACAATTACAAAGTGTGTTGATTTGCATAATTTCCAACATTTGTGTGATGTTGTGAATTTGTTATGAGAATCCTTCATAAAACAGCTGTCAACTGAACACAACAATGTTAAGGTCTCAGTGCAATTTTAATATATGACAAAATAATAATAATAATAATACGATTGTTTTTTTGTTTGTTTTTTACAAACTGTGGGGTACCACAGGGTTCAATGCTTGGTCCTTTATTAAATGTTATTTATAATTCAAATGTGAACTTGACTATTTAGTCACTGGCTTGATTTACTGACGCATAAACATCATCAATATCTGACTGTACATATAAAAAAAAAAAGATTAGATGTTAGAATTAACACGGTTACTTACATGTTGTGGCATTAGTATCGGGTCCATATCTTAGACATTTTTGGTTAAACATTACTTTAAGGTGATGTTGTTACCCTGCAATTACACAAATAGGTATGGAGTAGTATTAATTAACCACATGTACCTTACTATAGAGTTACGGTAAGGGTTTGGTTTAGGGTTGGTTACTTGTAATTATGCATAATTAATATCTCATTTACTTTTATTACTATAATAAGTACATGTGACACGTGTAAAAACGTCACCTTTAAATAAAGTGTTACAAAATTTCAAAGCCTGTATCAAGTTGTGACTGGTTTCCCAAAGAATCCACAGTGAAATGAACCAAACAAACAAATTATGCTCTGCTGAGACATTCACATATTTGAAAATAAACAGCCAGTTTTGTAACATTAGGCTCCTTTGGAAGGTTATGTTATTTCAGTCCAGAGGTCCTGTTGTAGTTCTTTTGTCTGTCCATATAAGGAGTGAGTGGGTGGGGCTAAAGAGGTAATTATGAAGAAGTGCTGATGTATTCCTCTCTATTATGTAATAAAGAGGAAAATAGTGCAAAGCGAGTCATTTTGGCAACTTGCTTTTAATAAAAGCTGTTTTTGGACTAAAGAAGTTTTGAATTCTGAAACTTACAACATGTTTTTACTGTGTCAAACGATCAGGGAAAAAAATGACTTCTCAATTCATGACCCCTTTAAATTGAACAGTATTTCTCTGTTCATGCAACTGTCAGGGACGAGATCGAGGTAGAGAAATGCTGAATGAGAAGGGAGTGACAGAATCCCTCAAGAGTGACTGAGGAGGAGACATCTCTGGCTCCAGACCCGAGGAGGGCTGCTGAATGCGGGAGCCCTCAAACAGTCATTTCTCAGGTAGGGGCAAGTGGTCAGGAGGAGGACAATGGGACACTAATGGCAGCGTGTGATGAATTGCACAGAAGATAACAGTGCCTTGTTAGGCCTACCTGTAAGTTCCCTTGACTAAAACCCAATAGGATTTTCCCATTGGATTTTAGATTATTGCAGTAAATTAACTTCTGTGGCCAACAATCTTATGATTTGTTCATCATGCTAATCTTCAGAAATGAACACAGCATTTATGAATTTTGAAGCAAAAATACAAGCACTAAAAGAAAAAAGCTAATAAATGAACTACACCACCTTCACATGACTTCAACGTCACCATCATTAAACTTCAACAACTCTTTCAGTCTTTATTTATAAACATTTTCCATGAGAGTTTGGGTTAGAATAATTTGCGATTATAAACATAATGAGGCTGTGAAAGCGACTAGTGAGTAGATGAGTTTATCTGCAATTCATTTATGGGTTTTGGCCTACAAAAATACACTATATTGCCAAAAGTTTTGGGACCCCTGCCTTTACATGCACATGAACTTTAATGACATCCCATTCTTAATCCGTAGGGTTTAATATGGAGTTGGCCCACCCTTTGCAGCTATAACAGCTTCAACTCTTCTGGGAAGGCTTTCCACAACAGGGCTCTAGAGTGCGACCAATTTGGGCGCCCAAAATTTGTAAGGGTGCGACTAAAATTTTTCCTAGGTCGCACCGGTGCACCTAACGTCCTCGCATCGCTGCCTCTCCACGAACGAAGCGTTTGTTCTCCTTTGACGGAACTCACACGCATGGTTGGATCATATCGTGGTCTAAACCAATCAGAGACAGAGATGGGGCGGGTCTTTGCCTCTGATTGGCTGTGGTCCAGATATTCCTGTAGGCCTACACTGCTCCGTACTGTGTGATTGAAATTGTGACTGGAGCACCAGAGAATCAGTTACGGCAATCAGAAAACAGACGACGAACAATGAAAAGAAATAGACCCATAAGGCATCTTTACACAGTCGAGTTAAGGCTGATCTAAAGCGGCTCTGTGTCTGCTCAAAATCCTGTGTAAAGACACAATGCCGCATAAAAGCAGATTTAAAATACGCCGGGTCTGACCCACCTCAGCCTCTAGTATCAAAGGCGACGCTGAAACGGTTTGTGAGTACATTTCCCTGAAAGTGTGTGTGTGAGCGCAAGTGTGTGAGAGAGTGTGTGTGTGAGAGAATGAACGTGAACTTGTGCCGCCCTAAACTACGTCTTTGTCATGACAACCGCCTGTCAGTGTCAGCTCAGGCAGCGTGAGAATCAAGAAGCTGGAGACAAAACAGGATTAGCTCCATATGTTTTAGGCAAATTAAAAAAATGTCTATCATTAAAGTAAAAGAGTCCTGTGCTCATATCGTCAAGCAAACCGCCAAAATAACAGAGTCATCGTGTGTAATCAATTGGCGATTGCCATTTGTAATCTTCCTTTGAAGAGACTGGCAGATCGCGCTGCAACATTTCCCTCAGATACAGTAAATGCTTAACCCAGTCGGCGTCACTGAGATTGTGCATTGTTATATTATATTCCAAAAATAATCTCTTTGAGAACGATATTTGCTGATATATCTACTGTCCTACCTGAAACGCTAACGTTAGTATCATTGTTAATTTGTTGTGCCTGCAGCAAAGTGACTTTCTGGCTCTTTGAAAAAACTTTTGACCACTTTTAATCCTGCGGTGATCTACCCGTAATAATTCATAATTTCATTATAGCATTTGTTCCAGCTGGCACAATTTTATTAAGAAATATAAACAAGTATAGGCTACCGTAGCCTACAATAGCCTATCAGTAACGTTACCACATAATTATGACAATCATCAAAGAGTGATATATATAGCAGGCAGAGGAAATTAAAAATTCCGTATTTTTATTTATTATGAGTTGTATTTCATTATTTATTATTTCATTATTTTTTAAATTAATTTATAACACTTTGTTAAAACTGTAGTTTTAAGATAGTAATGTTCAAAGCATTGTTTCCTGTGATTTTAATCCCTGTGTAAATGCATATGTTGTTATTTGAAATACCTTGAAATTTGAATACCTTGAAATACCTTGAAATTTGGGTGCACCTAAATAAAAAAGTTAGGCGCACCAGTGCAACCAAGGCAAAAAGTTAGTCTGGAGCCCTGCACAAGGTTTAGGAGTGTGTTTATGGGAATTTTTGACCATTCTTCTAGAAGCGCATTTGTGAGGTCAGGCACTGATGTTGGACGAGAAGGCCTGGCTCGCAGTCTCCGCTCTAATTCATCCCAAAGGTGTTCTATCGGGTTGAGGTCAGGACTCTGTGCAGGCCAGTCAAGTTCCTCCACACCAAACTCGCTCATCCATGTCTTTATGGACCTTGCTTTGTGCACTGGTGCGCAGTCATGTTGGAACAGGAAGGGGCCATCCCCAAACTGTTCCCACAAAGTTGGGAGCATGAAATTGTCCAAAATGTCTTGGTATGCTGAAGCATTAAGCATTAAGCATCGTTCTCCTGGCAACCGCCAAACCCAGACTCGTCCATGGGATTGCCAGACAGAGAAGCGTGATTGGTCACTCCAGAGAACACGTCTCCACTGCTCTAGAGTTCAGTGGCGGCGTGCTTTACCCCACTGCATCCCACGCTTTGCATTGCACTTGGCGATGTAAGGCTTGGATGAGCCCATTCCATGAAGCTCTCTACACACTGTTCTTGAGCTAATCTGAAGGCTACACGAAGTTTGGAGGTCTGTAGCTATTGACTCTGCAGAAAGTTGGCGACTTCTGCGCACTGTGACCCTCAGCATTTTACATGATTTCACGAATGGACTTATAACACAGGTGGCAACCTATCACGGTACCACGCTTGAACTCACTGAGCTCCTGAGAGCGACCCATTCTTTCACAAATGTTTGTAGAAGCGTCTGCATGCCTAGTGCTTGATTTATACACCTGTGGCCATGAAGTGATTGGAACACATTAATTCAATGATTTGGAGGGGTGTCCCAATACTTTTGGCAATATAGTGTATGTTATCCCTGCAGCAGTTTATTGCCATCATAAATCGAACTCTTGCAGTGATGTGCACGTATACATGTATACGGCACTGAGATGCGGACAGTTTGAACCTTGTTGTAAGTATTTACCTTTAAAATAAAAGTACTAATTCCAAATAAACATCTTGGCAATAGCACTGTATCGTCACTCCTCAACACAGATGTAATAACGACAGTGTATGAATCAGTCGCTCACATACTGACACTGATTGAGTAATCTGATCCTAATAAACCTCTGCAGCTGTCGATATATACGACTGTGTGCAAAAGTTTAAAGGCTGTCAGTAGGAGTAATCCTGAAATACTATGGTCAGCATGAGGAGCCAAGGTAAAGCTGCTCAGTGGGACGCCACATTCTTCCAGCCTATGACACAATCCAAAACCTAAATATTCAATAATTATGACATTCCATTACCATGCTAAACCACGTCTATTATTATCATCATCATGTGCAAGTGGTACCAATAACTTACTGGAAATGAATGTCTACCGATGCCAAGAAAAAAGGCAGCTGAAACGGCCGTCCAAGTGGAACTAAAATTACCCAAATATTTCAGGCTTACGACAACGCTGCCACATACCTAATGTGAAAAATAATAACCCAACCGTTCGCTCAGCTGCTGGATTCGGTTAGCAAATGGCCATTCTTCATTAACATTAGACTAAACGTTGCAGTACAGTGAAGGGAGGAGCTGGTGGGAAGGACAACGGTTTGGAAGTGCTGATCCAGCATACCTGGCAGTTCCTGGCTAACGCAACTTCAAAGGTCCCTACTTTTCTTTGAAAGCCATTACGCTTGAACCCCCTTGGCTTTGACAACAGTGCACTTAACGGCTTCAGCATGTTTGGCACAGACCACTGGCCCCAAAATCTTGGATGTGGAGGAGGTGCTCAAAAAAGCCCTAAAACATTAAAGACGGCACTGAGTCTGCACTGAGCAGTATATCACGAGATATGATGATGCACTATTAAATAAATGTCCATTTTAGATTCTCCACAATTTGAAGGCCAACACTGCAAAAAAAAATTTTTCTTACTCACTGTTTTCCAGCACAAATTTGTAAACATTTATGCAAAATGGCAGAAGATATTAAGAATCTATAATATATATATATATATATATATATATATATATATATATATATATATATATATATATATATTATCTGCCAACAGGGTCAGAAAAATAATCTTGTTTTTCCCTTAAGTTTAATTAGGTTTAAAGGGGTCCTATAATGCCCCTTTTTACATGATGTAAAATAAGTCTCTGATGTCCCCAGAGTGTGTATGTGAAGTTTTAGCTTAAAATACCCCACAGATAATTTTTTATAGCATGTTAAAATTGTCACTTTTTGAGGGTGAGCAAAAACGTGCCATTTTTGTCTGTGTCCCTTTAAATGGAAATGAGCTGCTGCTCCCCGCCCCCTTTCAGGAAGAGGGCGGAGCTTCAAGAGTTTGTGTTAGCAGCTCAGATTACCTCACACAGACACACACTGAAAATGACAGAAACCGTTCAGCCTTTTATGATCAAACCGGAGTCGGACAATGATGGAGAGACTCAAGAAGAAGTGACAACATGTAGAATGAGACAGGACGTTTCTGAATGGATAGTTGATGAATTTATGAGTTAACTATCTTCAAGTCATCGATTAGCATATTCTGTCATGATAATCTATAAATCGCTGGTGTGGGAACTGTTGTAAGATGAGCCAGAGAATATCTGCTGTATGAAGAGAGAACAGGTATAGTTTAGTTTAATTACGGTTATAACTTATGTTGTCATCTTTTATGACATGCTATTGCATTTGTGTTCGTACTGGATTGCAATAAATGTGAAAGACGGCTGACAGCTTGAGCGACTCCCAAATGTGCTGGACTACAACAACTCTTCCTCTTCTCAACATGTTCCCGGGGGCGGGGTTTATGTAAATTTGAGGGTTAGTGATGACACTAACCCGTGAAGAAGCTCGTTGTAGTCCCTACCAGCCGTTTGTTGTAGTCCTTAAAAAGAGATTTCTGTAAAAGGAAATATCTCCCTTTGATTTGAACTTTGAGCGTCGTAACTTTGCAGATGTTGTTTATGCTCAAACAGCAACATTACACACTAACTAAAGTTAAAAAAGTCAAATCATTATCAACCACCCCTTTAATTTTCTGACCCCATTAACACATTTTATCTTGTTTTATGCTTAAACTCACTTAATTTTTGCTACATTAATTTTTCTTAATATCATGTCATTTTGCCTCTCAAGCAAATGTATCTTGATGCAAGAATGTTTATATATTTGTGCTGGAAAGCAAGACAAAAATACTAAGTGAGAAAATAATTTTTTAGCAGTAAAGTCCAAGGTGAAGGATAACGGCAGAAGAATTTGCTTCGGTTTTCCTGTAGTTTGGCGTGTAGCACACAGTAGCCAGCGGAAAGTTCCAGCCAGATGCCTAACAAATGGCATGCCACGTTTTGACCAGGAATGAAATCTTCCGCTGCAAACAAAAGCAGATGGGTAGAATCTTCTGGGAAAAGAAACAGCATTTTCTAAGCATTCATCCCCAAAACTATTATATTTAACTGGCAATTAATCTCAGTGGAAAGGACTGAATCCTTGTTTAACGTCTTTTCCACCCTCCACCGCTTTACAGTCAATGTAATGGAAAAAGTCCTAATATTAGCGATGAGCTGCGCTCTTAAATATGAGCCCTGACATACTGAAGCAAAGCAGTGATAAACCAAACGCAGCCATCAGAAAGAGAATGCTGGTAAAAGTGACCGTCTGCTTTAGATATCACCATAAAACCACACGGCCATTAGCGTTACAGATTCTATATAACGCCTGTTCTTTCTTTGGTGGAAATAAAAACATTTTAAAAAAGGGAAAAAGCCAGACATTCCAGGAATTCCCTGACATTTCCATACATAAGGAAGGGTTGGACTGGAAAAACAGTGGAGGGAGATCAGGGCCAAAGTGTCTGAGACATTGTCACTCGCATATCACTGTAAAAATACAGGAGAAACGGCGTGTGTTTAACCCTTCCACTGCGGCGCCTGGAGAAACACGCTTCACGCTCATGACGTTCATCCTGCTATGATAGCACAGGTCAGGAGCTCTGATAATATGACACTTGAACTCAAACAGTCTTGACTTGGTCTACCGCAGTGTCAAACTCTCTGCCAAGCTTAACATGTATCTGCACACAGAGGGCAGGGAAAACAGCGGGACGGACTGATGTCAGGAACACCATTCTAGAAAGCACACTATATGATCATAGATCACAGCTTTTATAAAAAGGCTCTCTTAAAAGAGTCTTCAGAGGCCATTAAACTGGCCTGTGAGTTTTAATGACTGTAAATGATTTGGCCAAAGCACCTTTAAAATTGTCTAATGATGATTACACTGAAAAAGTTCACAGAATGCTAATTCACCCTTTAACAAAGCACTTTAGACTGCAGTTCTTCTGCATCGTTGGGAAAAAAACAGTTGACTACTGAGAAAGATGAAGGTGTTTTCTAACTGCACTGATTTTGTCTCACACTGCTGATACTGCATAAGCAAAATGAACAGGTAAAGATGCCCTGTTAGTTTATATATGGCTGGCTCTTCTTCATCCCAGTAATCTTAAAGTTTACACTGACACCTATTGGTGTGGATGGAAGCTGTTTAGCTCTCATTTTATTCCCTTTTGTCAGCTTTTCCTTCATCTCATAACATTAAAAAATGCTCATTCTTTGATTAAGTCCCTTGTAAAATGTCAGATTTCTCCTTTTTAATGCATTACTGAGTTCAGCTTTAATATCTAAATTCACTTAGGCACAGGGCTTGACATTAACACTCGCCAACCCGCCATTTGTGTGTGTATTTCAGCTGTGGCGTGTAGCACAGTCACTCCCACTGCCACTTTGGCGGGTTTAATTTTATTGTAGTCTTCTCAAAAGGCATCTGTTATAATCGCGTTGCGCATTATAACCAATCACATGCAATTCTGTTGAGTTTATGAATACAATGTCTATTCCTTACATTCTGTTCATTAGTCTTCGCTGAAACGCCGGAGTTTTGTTCTCTCGCTCACTGAAATCTGCAATCTCATCATAAACAACAGAGCAGAGATGTGTGTGTGATGTACGTATGAGATTCATTCATCATGCAGTGATTGACGTTGGACGGTCGAATTCAGGGAGCGTCTCTAAAGTTACATACGACACTGGTATACACGTTTCTAACTTCAATAGCATTTGAAGAGAATGACTTCCAGTCATAAAAACAACTGTAAAGTGTTCATCTAGGTGTCAGGTATGATTCACACCTTTTAGATTTTTGATATTTAATAAAATAAACTGTCAAATCACATGAAAATATGGATATGTATTTCACTAGGCTACTGTATGGGCTCATACATAAAATATGCTAGATTTAAATATTCATAGCTGATAGAATGCTGATGAGAATATTGCTTGAGAATAAATTGTATTTACCAAAAAATCTTATTTTTTTCAGTCAAGCAACTGTTAGTGTTTCTCTGTCTAGATTAAGGAGCTTTACACACAACCTATCAGAGCTGAATAGGCCTATTTGATGACCTGTCATGTTATACATTTCATAGACTTGATTTGGGTGTGTACAGTGGTCATTTACACATAGCCAACAACAAAATTGTGGCCAGTGAAAATGCTGAGTGGCTAGTAACTTTGGAAAACCACTAGCCACAGTGGCTGGTGAGCAGAAAAGTTAATGTCAAGCCCTGCTTAGGCATATAAATGAAATAAAGAGTGCTATATGTTTTCAGGTAAGTCTTTTTAGCAGAAGTATGAAATACTACAGAAATGATACATATACATGCGCTTTACATATGTAAGGGGGGGATCTCCTCAACCACCACCTGAATGATGCGACGGCAGCCATATTGCCCAAGAACGCCCACCACACACCAGCTTGTTGGTGGAGAGGAAGTGATGAAGCCAGTCATTATATATGGGGATGATTAGGAGGCCATGATGATGGACAGAGGCCAATGGGCAAATTTGGCCAGGATCGGCATCCTAGCCAAATTTGCCCATTACACCCCTACTTTTTTCGAAGGGATTTTTTATGACCACAGAGACTCAAGACCTCGGTTTAACGTCTCATCCGAAGGACGGTGCTTGTTACAGTATAGTGTCCCCATCATTATACTGGGGCGTTAGGACCCACACAGACAACGGGTTGAGCACCCCCTGCTGGCCTCACTAACACCTCTTCCAGCAGAAACCGAGTTTCCCAAGTGGTCTCCCATCCAGGTACTGACCAGACTCAACCCTGCTTAGCTTCAGTGGGCGATCAGGTATACACTGATTCTTATTAAAGCAACTAAAGTTACTCAGTCAAGAGCAGTGAGTGATTTTCTCTATCTTTTGTTGTTTGATTAACATGAGGTAACATGAGACTGCAGGTATATTAGGATGCTGTCACTTTAAGACCTGACGCACATGAAGCAGCTCTGACACGCATCCCATTTTATCTGACGTTCACTTAAGACACAATCAACAGTGTTTACATGAATACTTGCAAAGATGGTCATTTTGACACACTTTTGTGTGTATTTGACCATTTAAAGGTGCAGTGTGTGGTTTTTAGCGGCATCTAGTGGTGAGGTTGTGAATTGCATCCCCCCCTCTCCTTCGGAGCACATAGAGAAGCTACGGGGGCCGACACAGGACAAAAATGTTGTCGTTGGAGAGAGCAGAGAGTAGCTAGCGCTCTGTAGAGCAGTTTGTCCGTTTCTACTGTAGAAACATGACGGCGCAAAACATAACGGTTGATTATGTAAGGTCTTTATACACCACTGAAAACATAGTTATGTATATTATATTGCATTTCTGTCAATAGATTGTCATAAATACTACACACTGAACCTTTAAGCACAATAAACCACAAAAAACAACTCGCAATTAAGTGTGCGCACTGAAAAACATCTGTCAGAAAACTGAATTGGCTTCTTTTTCGCCTCTTTGTGCTTGAGCACTGAGATATGGGCGATATCACGATTTTTGCTTGTGGACGATTAAAATGTCAGCGCACATTCTATCAGTTGCAGTTCTGGTGCCTCCGTCCCAATACTGTACACTCAACGTACATTCACATCACATACACATACACTCACGGGACACTGCACCTATTTACAATCACTAAGGTTCATTATTTGCATGTGCTTTAAAGCCTTGCCGGTTAAACATTTAATTTGCGTGCTGTTCTGACAGGTGACACCCGAAGCGTGCACACACTACAAGCCTGTCAAACAGCGCCCGATTACTGGACTAAGTTATTTTTCGCATCTGATTGCACTAATACTGTCAAATACACACAAGGTTTACATAAACACAGTTGGTTACGTCTAAAGTGAACGAAAACAGTTGAGAGAAAACGGGATGCGTGTCCGTATCTAGATGCGCGCAGGTCTTAAAGTGACAGCACCTAATTTTAAACATGCTGACCAGCAACTGTTTGGTTACCTCCATTCTTCAATATAACTTTTATGTTCAACATAAGAAAGAAACTCATTCAGGTTTAAAACAACTTGAGAGTAAAGGGATAGTTCACCTAAAAATTAAAATTGTCATCATTTACTTAATGTTAATAAAACAACAAAACACAGAGAAAATCACTCACCACTCTTGACAGAACTTTATTTAATAAGAATCAATGTATAATTTTTGTGTATATCATGTTTTATTTTTATAACTGTTCATTCAATTTCTGACTTGATATGATTCTGACTGATTTTATATTTTGTTACCTTGTAAGGCTTTGTTTTTAAAATAGGGAAATTAGTTTGGTTGTACTGCTCAGTCACTCGCAAAATAGTAAAACCAACATGAAAAAGAATCATGATAAAATCGTGAATCGTGATTTTCCTGAAAAAAATTGTGATATGATATTTGCCACATCGTCCACACCTACTGGCAAGTCTTAAAAACACATGTAAAGGATAAACTTTCATGACGATGCAGGGTATAACCACAATAGAGATGATAATCCATAATCTCCACCATTGTCAATTGTTACTGTCTG
Source organism: Coreius guichenoti (assembly GCA_039654105.1). Classification (NCBI taxonomy): domain Eukaryota; kingdom Metazoa; phylum Chordata; class Actinopteri; order Cypriniformes; family Gobionidae; genus Coreius; species Coreius guichenoti. The sequence continues at coordinate 2,631,807 of CM077177.1, forward strand.
TGTGTGGTATATCGTCCACCTCTATGTGAATATTTGACTAAATGCTCAGTTTTAAAAGATTGTGAATATCTAAAAACATGCATGGATGAAATGAAGGCACTAGTAAGAAAGAATACAACGTTCTGTCAGGAAACTCAGGCTTACGCAGGCTGATAGGAATCACATCAATCTGCTTGCAGTCACATCATCCTCTATAGGGCTCGCTGCTCAACCTTCAAAAACTTGGTTAGCATTTGCTGTATCAGTTGCAGCACGCTTTCAGAAACCCTCCACCTTCCCCAGCTCCACCTGTATAGATCTATTCTGCCAAGACCAAACATATCAACATTGTCATATCCATTAACATGCCAAAAGTGCTGTTATCTGTCACTCACATTTCATGTATTATAGTATTAATGACACTATTGTCATCTTTTGAGCTGCTTAAAGGAATAGTTCACCCAAAAATTTTATGTTTATCGGCATCCAAGATATAGGTGACTTTGTTTCTTCAGTAGAACACAAATGAAGATTTTTAACTCCAACCGTTGCAGTCTGCCAGTAATATAATGCATGTCAATGGTAACAGATGAGAGTATGCGAACTATGAGAGTAAAAAAACATACACATACGAATCCATATTAAACCCTGCGGCTCGTGACGACACATTGATGTCAAGACACAAAACGATCGGTTTGTGCGAGAAACCGAACAGTATTTATATCATTTTTTTACCTCGAATGCGATCTATGTCCAACAGCCGTCAGCACGCGATGATTTCCGGTGAGTGAGGTCAAATGTACACGATATGGCATAGAGATACGCGCGAGAGATCACTTCCGCCGCTTGTATCCGATTGAGATACGCCATATCGTGTACATTTGGAGTTAAAAATCTTCATTTGTGTTCTACTGAAGAAACAAAGACACCTACATCTTGGATGCCCTGGGGGTAAGCAGATAAACATCAAATTTTCATTTTTGGGTGAACTATCCCTTTAACCCTCTGAGCCCGACAAACGCGCCCGCGCGTTTTGCTTGATTTTTCCTCATGACAGTGTAAAACAACTTAAAATACTCCGTCATTTTTGGCCTCACAGACATGAAAGACATGTCTTTACAAAGCTTAAAGTGTCTACTTTTATTTATGTACACTCAAAATAAAAACTAAATGTTGTGCTTTTCGCTAAATAAAGAAAACAAACAGGATGCGCCTTCTCCCATCTGTCTCCCTGTGATGTCTACTCTGAAATGCATCTGAAAATAAACTCAGAACTCAGAGAATACTTGTCACAGACACGACAGATATATCTTTATAAAGCTTGGAATGTCTACTTTTAAATTAAGTCATTTATATAAAAAAAAAATATTCTCTGTTTATGTAATCTGTATGAAAACAGCTAGAGGTACAGTTCCTCCAGCGGCTCATTATCTTTAATGTGACCACACCCACGCACGCGCAAAGTGATTCACATGCAAATCGTCCACATGAAGGAACGCGAACCTGTAAACGCCCCCCATCACCTCAAAACAAAGAATCAGCTTCTTCATTCTTCTGATTTTCATCGAGTTCGGAAGACACGCTGTGAGTTTACCTCAGAAGAAACAGTGATTTATGAGAATTTTTAAGGTAAAACATTTCTTGTCACTTATATTAGCGTTATTGATGCATAAACTTCACATTGTAGGCTACTAGTTTAACTATTGCCAGATTAAAATGTGTGAAATCAACGGAAACATGTTGAAATATGAAATAGGTAGGCAACCTTTCAATGCTAAATAAAGATACACATACGACATGAGGATATTTATAATATATGCTCTATAATATTAAACACAGCATGATATAAAAGTAGGGTTGCCAACTGTCCCGTATTAGCCAGGACGTCCCGTTTATTGGGCCTAAATGTCCCGTATGTGACCTCCCTTGTCTCGTTTATTGACTGCTACGCTGATGTAACCACTGGCTAAGGGGCCGTTCACATATGTTGCGTCTTTTGCGCGCTCAAGTTCGTTATTTTAAATGTAGACGTGCGAGAAGCGCGCTCAAATAGAGAGCAACGCCGTCGTGACGCTCAATGCGGTGCGGCGCACTCGTTTTTCCCAGGCGCAGCGAGATGAAAAAGCAATGGCAGACGTGGCAACTATTTATTTCTTAAAATGTATTAATTATTAATAAAACTAGTAATTTAAAACAAGTTCTTACTGACCCCAAACTTTTGAACGGTAGTGTATAATGCTACACAAGCTTTAGATGGTTTGTTTGTAACAATTGACATTTATTTCTATGACGTTAAAATTCTTTTTAGGATTAAATTGTGCATTAATAGGTTAAGCAAAACAAATGTGTTTATATCTGAGAGCCTTTTATACACACACTTAACTGCAGACACTGAAATGACATACACTGTGTGGTAGCTACAGTACAAACATTTTGAGTGTCCCTTATAAAGAGCCACGATTGTCCCTTATTTTTGTCCCACTTTTTGTCCTTCGTTGTGTATATTTGGATTATGTTGTATTCTTTGTTCTAGTTTCCTCACAGTCATTCAGCTGATAGGGCCATCAGGGGAGGGTCTTTGTCTTTCCAGGTGTGAAACACATCAATATTCATGATGATTCACGCCCTCCGCGCATAAGCCTTCCTGACACAAAACATGTCTTATAAATTTTAAATTAATATATTGTTTTATGTGAATGAGTGGCCAGAGTGCTTTTTACATCGTCTTGAAGCAAAAATTCTAGCCTACGTGATCCAGTTTTCAAAAGTCTTGTGAACAAATATTCAGTATGGGTTTTATAGCCTTATTTCAGTGACTTAAAAAATATATTTTTTCACAAACCACGCATAAACGTCATTTTTTCACATATTATTGTAGCAGAGTTTGTGCTGAGTACAGTGTAATCAGACTTTAGCCATGAAAATGTTACAAGTAACAGAAATAAGCTCAAATGTCAGGGCATGTCAAAACACCTCCAGGGCCCAGAAAACAGCTCAGGGCTCAGAGGGTTAAAGCTGAGTTTCATAATTGAACTTTGCAACACTGACACTGTTATTGAACAGAACTGAATCGACATTAAACTGAATTGAGCTGAATAATGACACCATTATCTTCTGTTGAGCTGCTTTAAAGCCAAAATTGAATTTAATTCATAATTGATCAATTGTAAAACATATTTCCTGTTTATTGATGTGAAGCTGCTTTGAAACAGTATAAATGTATTGTGTAAAGCACTATATAAATGTGACTATTAAAAGAGTAATGACATACCAGCCAAAGGAATACCAATAACATTACAAAACTGCAATAGCAAGAAAATAATTGCTACTTGAGAACAGAATTACTATAAAGACAACATTAGCACAATGTGTCTAGTCTAGCGCTGACCTACATATGAGTTCAAACACACACAAGTCATCATATCTGAATCACTGTGATCATGTGAGCAACACAAAGTCAAGACTGATCATGGTGTCCTTATGTGTGAGAGTGAGTGGGTGAGTGAGTGCATGAACACTTACCCAGAGTTCCCAGGGGCAGTGTCTGTATGCACTGCTCTCACAGGTCCGGGTCGGCCCCCAGGAGCCAAAGTCAGACCCCCTCTGCTGAAGAGCCCACTGGACAGGTTCAGATTAGTCAGCTGTGGGGAAAACAACAATCATCTACACTGCAAGGAATGGCTTTCTTCCTCAGGATTTTTGTCTTGTTTTCCAGCACAAATATATAAACATTCTTAAATCAAAATACATTTACTTGAGAAGCAAAATGACTTAAAATATTAAGTCTTGTTAACCGAAAGATGTATCAAAATGAAGCGAGTTTCTGTCAATGGGGTCAGAAAAATATTGTGATTTCCCTTTTAAGTTTATTTTTCTTAATCAAAATTTAAACAGAAAACAAGACTTATCTTAAGTCGTTCTGCTTCTCAAGTAAATGTATCCTGATTTAAAGTCGGCATGAAAGGAAAGTTGCGGGTGGGCAGAAATCATGTATACACATTTTCTGTTCAAATATGACTGTAATCTTACTGAATGATCAGGCTTACATTTTTTGTTCTATTATTCAGTGTATTTCTTTTATTATTATTATTATTGTTATTATATACAGTAGTTTTTATTCATGCCTTTCTGAATAAGGCATTTGGCTTTGTACACGTTACTTCACATGTCAGTCAGATGTTGTCTTCCTGCCATCCTGTTGACTGTTCTTCATCAGAACAAGCTGCAAAGTGGACCTGATTTTATTAAATCATTGTTGCCATGACACTAGAAAAACTCAGGCAGACCTAAAAGCCGAATGACCTAGAAAAGCTTGACCTGCGCATTCTGCACTCATCTGTTTGTTTAAGTGTCGGGCCGGGCGAACGGGAAATGTCAAACATTCTTCAGAGGCAGGTGTTTAAGACCTCACTGAAGGAGTTTATTTTGAAAGAAGGCAGATTTTAGCTTATGATCTGCAGTCCTGTCAACAGATATGAAACCCTCAATGCTAAACAGCACATTATTTGCGCAAGTTCCTTGAGCTCTCAGACGTTTAAGACCAGGATGAGACTGATTGCACAGTATTTCAGTCATATTTCCGCATCTGCAGTATATAGAAAAATTACTGAGTTTGTTTTTTTATTGTCCTCCTTTCTTTAATATTTAAATTGCCTTCCTTTTTGTATTGCAATGCATGCCTTCCAACAGTAAAGGTAAAACAAATCCTGTTAAATGTGCACGTTTTTACGTTTGGACTTTATACTGACACCTATGTGTGTAGATGCAGGGTGGTCAGAATCGCTTGTTCGGATATTTTTTTTCACTCATACTCTTTTTGTGACTTGGACTGCAGTTATGTTGTGTGTATATTGTGTTTGTTGCTATATTGTTTGATTTGCTTGTTTTGTTTAGTTTGTTCAAAGAGTCAAATGACTGTTCAAAAGATTGTTTTATTTATTATTAATATTCACACATATTCCACACATTTTTTAAAGAACTTCAAGTAGGGATGCACAATTAATCGGAAAAACCCTGAAATTGCGATAGGGCTCAAATCACAAAGGCTGCTTTAATGAAATACATGCGCTGCGTGTTTTAGAGTGAAGCGCGGCACTGTGAGCAGCTCATGATCCGCTGGTGTTTTCAGCATCTCAGAGCGTCTCGATTCACACTAAATGTTGCTCCACATGAACTGCATCTGCTCTGAGTCACTTTAACATTCATTTGGGAACAAAACATGTGCCAACATCTTCACATACTTGAGAAGCGCTTATCAACAAAAGAGAAGCTTCACAGGCTCCCTGCACTTTTCCTTCAAAATAAAAGCTAGATGCTTAGTAGCACAAGTTATAAAATAACTGTGATAAATAATAATAATAATACAATTTTATTTTTGTTAAATACTCATGTTTTTATTTAACATTGAAAAATAGAGTGCAACAGCTAGGTTCTGAAAGTAAAAACTCCATACATTTTCTCCAAAAGGAAATTGATTTTGAACGATAACATATAAACCTTTATAGACAGATCTGCTGTGCGCTACAAGGTTAATCCATGGTATTTGCTTTTAATCCTGTTTAACAGTGGAATTCCTGGTGAAAAACCACATTACCCATGATGCTGTACAGAAAATGAGCAAAAAGAAAAAAGCAACACGCTCCAAAATAGCTCTTTAGCTCCGCCCACTCCCATGAAGCACTGCGAATGACATAGTTGAGTCGATCTCTCTATGCTCTCAAAATACTGAAAAGTTTGTACATGCATACATATACATATATATATATATATATATATATATATATATACACACATATACATATATACATATATATATATATATATATATATACATACACACTATATTGCCTATTATTGCCACTATTATTGCCTATATTGCACTATTATAGTTTTGGGACGTCTGCCTTTACATGCACATGAACTTTAATGACATCCCATTCTTAATCCGTAGGGTTTAATATGGAGTTGGCCCACCCTTTGCAGCTATAACAGCTTCAACTCTTCTGGGAAGGCTTTCCACAAGGTTTAGGAGTGTGTTTATGGGAATTTTTGACCATTCTTCCAGAAGCGCATTTGTGAGGTCAGGCACTGATGTTGGACGAGAAGGCCTGGCTCGCAGTCTCCACTCTAATTCATCCCAAAGGTGTTCTATCGGGTTGAGGTCAGGACTCTGTGCAGGCCAGTCAAGTTCCTCCACTCCAAACTCGCTCATCCATGTCTTTATGGACCTTGCTTTGTGCACTGGTGCGCAGTCATGTTGGAACAGGAAGGGGCCATCCCCAAACTGTTCCCACAAAGTTGGGAGCATGAAATTGTCCAAAATGTCTTGGTATGCTGAAGCATTAAGAGTTCCTTTCACTGGAACTAAGGGGCCAAGCCCAACCCCTGAAAAACAACCCCACACCATAATCCCCCCTCCACCAAACTTTACACTTGGCACAATGCAGTCAGGCAAGTCCCGTTCTCCTGGCAACCGCCAAACCCAGACTCGTCCATGGGATTGCTAGACAGAGAAGCGTGATTGGTCACTCCAGAGAACACATCTCCACTGCTCTAGAGTCCAGTGGCGGCGTGCTTTACCCCACTGCATCCCACGCTTTGCATTGCACTTGGTGATGTAAGGCTTGGATGAGCTGCTCGGCCATGGAAACCCATTCCATGAAGCTCTCTACACACTGTTCTTGAGCTAATCTGAAGGCCACACAAAGTTTGGAGGTCTGTAGCTATTGACTCTGCAGAAAGTTGGTGACTTCTGCGCACTGTGCACCTCAGCATGCGCTGACCCCGCTCTGTGATTTTACGTGGCCTATCACTTCGTGGCTGAGTTGCTGTTGTTCCCAATTGCTTCCACTTTGTTATAATACCACTAACAGTTGACCGTGGAATATTAAGTATGAGAGCGACCCATTCTTTCACAAATGTCTGCATGCCTAGTGCTTGATTTTATACACCTGTGGCCATGGAAGTGATTGGAACACCTGAATTCAATGATTTGGAGGGGCGTCCCAATACTTTTGGCAATATAGTGTATATATATATTAGGGATGTCATGAAAACCGATACTTCGGTATCAACATTTTAAAATCCTGACAGTACTTGTTTTTCTACAGTACCGTAAGTACCGATGGTGCTGAACATTTATGCACTAGGCTATAGCATGTAGGTTGAACCCAAACAGATTATCAGAGCAAATCAGTAATTAAATCAGCAATTTTAAAACTTTCTGAGAGACGTAATTTCACAAACAGTGTTAGTGATTCAGCTGTACCGCGTCTCTCTCTCTCTCTCTCTCTCTCTCTCTCTCTCAAAATGCGCAAATGGCTTCATAGTATCCACATTGCTTTCGCTCCGCAAGCGAGATACATGGTGCAATACAAGACTTTAGCGCACATCTTTTTATATCATGCCAATTTATAAATTCAAGCGATTTTAAACTATAAAGTACTCGCGCGCTCTCTCAGAGACGGTCTTTAGTCAGTGCGCGCTCAACCAAAGCGCATCCTCTCAGATTTTCTCGGCTTATTAGCCTACATATAAACGTTCCATTACATGGAACAGTTGTGTCAAAATGTCCGTCTTGGCAAATATTCGCGTTGGTTATGTGAATGTTAACAGCATGTGTAACAGCATATTGTCTCCATCCATTAGGTCTTAGTGATAGCAGACTTTAAAACCTGCTACTGTCTAGTTTTGGCTGTTTTGGCAAGTTACCTTATAAAAACACAAATACATTGAGTGAGCAAACATTTTAGTGAGATAATTGTAATTTCTTTTTAAAAATATCTATAAAAAAAGTTAATGTTTAAGTATTATTTTATTTTTATTTTTACCGTGGTATCGAGTATCGTGTACTTTTGGTGGTATCGGTACCGACTACTAGATTTTTGGTATCGTGAAATCCCTAATATATATATATATATGCATATTTTTGCAATAAACTTAAAATATATTGTTTTTATACATATATTCAACATCTGCAAATGAGTAGTTTTATATTTCTCCATTGTCTTTAATTTGATTGTGCTGCTTGCAATGCTTCATGGGATTGTAGTTCTTTCCCTCACTTAAACCGTTAAGTACACAGTCTTGTACTTTTGTCTTTTTGTCTGATTTTCATTTTTTTTTTTTTTTCTATGGGAAAAATGAATGGAAAAAAAAATTCTTCTGGAACCAGCGCCACTCAAAAAGAGGGCGGGCACTGTTGCACTCTATTGGAATAGTATTATTTCTTATTTTGTTTAATATTTTTATTTTGTTATAATAATAATCATAATAAAAATACAAATGATTATTATATATTGATATATAATCATAACATTTTGGCCAAATTGAAATGAAACTTTAAATAAATAATATTTTAAATCACAATTTTTTATCAGAAAAATCACAATTTGACTTTTCTCAAATCATTCATCCCTATTTTCAAATCATATTTGGAAAGTGCCTGGTGTTTCCCTCTCTCTGTCTCTTCACCCCTGGCAAGAGGTCTAAATATGGCTAAAAAATAATTCTAATTTAAACCAGTAAAACTGTGATGTTTTTCCATTAATGAGGATTAGTTTTGAAGGTGAGTGAATTATTGTATTCTCTCAGTCTCCTGCACAGAAGGAACAGCAGCAGAAAGGGCCGACAGAGCTTTAGCCAGTGTGAATATTGCAGTGTTGAACTGAATCTATATTTGGAGCTACTGTAAATGGTGCGAGGTGAACAAAAATGTTATGCTGACTTATGATGATGGTTTGTGAAAATGACCCGTGTTGAGGCTGAAAGGCTCTTTATGAACGGCTACATGTGGACGACTGGCAGAGGTCACGAGAGCAACTGAATGGAAATTGTCTCGTCTTTTTCATACACTCGAATTGAATGCATTGATGATTAAAAAAAAAGAGTAATGCGATTTCCAACCTGCTTTAAACTCGCTCTTAAAATAAAAAACAGAACAAACACTCATAAGGCTTCAATTGCTTTATTTTCACTCATTTGAGCAGTAATTATCTGAATGAGGTGTTTAAAATGGCTGCCGGTAGAGCCAGATTTCCAAAGCAAACAATGCAAGGTTGAAAATGCCAACCACTCTTGGCGGTTCATTAAATTATTCCCACAAAATTACATCTAAATCAGGAAATGTTATCGCCAATTAACGCAATGTTCCACTGCCTTTAAATTTCTAAGGCAAAACAATATCACCATAGTCAGTGAATGGGAGTGTCTTTTCTACAAATGGGAGTTTGTTACCATATACACATTACATACTCTATTTTTAATCTATACACATAGATCAATTTATATGAAGCGTCATGTAGTTCCAGACTTTGCCAGAAAGCACAATTTGAGTTGGCTGATGTATTTGTTCAAGCTATTAAGCAGTAGAGCGGGAAGGAAAGTCTCCAGCGTGACATGACAAACTCACAGTAACTAAAGTAAACAGCTTCTAGAGTAACAGTGCTCAGTAACATCAGCGTCAGGGAATCTGTGTGGTCTCAGAGCCGAGAGAAACGCTTCAGGTGTTCAACAGAGAAAGGGGAGCATGAACTGATCTCACCCTTATACTTGGTGCCAGTTTGTAACATTCTTTTATTTATAAGAATCAATTAGTTGGGGGGGAAACTGCCTGCTTGTTAAATATCAAGAGAAAGCGCCTCCCCTGTGGAGCATCTGATAATGAGACCACACACACAGAGAGTCGTATCCTGCTCCTGACAAACACACCGTGTCTCTGGATCCGCCAGCTTTATTCAGACACACTCCAGACTCTACAGCCCGTCCGCTCAAATGCCAAGTGTTACGCATTATAAACAATCACACACTTTGTGCCCTATCATACACCCGGCGCAATGCGACAACAGGCAAGTGTGTTTTGCTAGTTTCAGTCCGACGCAGTTCTCATGTTCACGTCCAGCTCCACGTTGTTTAAATATCAAATGCACTGGCGCATCTGTTCACCCATGGGCGTCTGGTCTAAACCAGGTGTGTTCAGGAGCATTGTTGGAGCGTTGCTATTGTGAGGAACTGAAAACCACTGCGCCATTGACCAACACAAACCTGCTCTAAAGTCAACAGCGCAGTATTTTTGTGTTATTTAAAGGGTGTGTTAGTAATATGAGCCTATAGGCGGTGCACAACACGCGTACACTCTGCTTATTACACACACAGGGACGCGCAGCAGCACACACACATTTTTAAATATTAAAAATAAAAGGATTCCTCTCTGGAGAAGCGTTCAGTCTTTCCGCTCGCAAATTCCTCCATGGTGCGAGCGCAACTGCTTTTAAAGGGAATGGGAGATGAGACTCTGATTGGTTTATTGCACGTTATGCCCAAAACACACCCATGACTCATTTAGAGACTAGAGACAACACTTTTGGACCATGCGCCGGGCGCGCCAGCCATTTTTCCCGTCGTTAAACCAGCAAAAGTGGATTCGGACACGCCCTAAGTGCACCTGAGCTTCAGACCATGCGCTCAGATCATTAAAATAGGGCCTATTATGTTGGGCTTATGAATGCAACGGCCAATCAGAGGCATTTGGATTAGTCACTGCGGAAAATGCTGGAGATCGTTTCAGTGCACACGTTCATTAGGGCTGGGCGATATGGCCAAAAAATCATATCTTGGTATTTTTTGGTTGAATGGCGATACACAGTATATATCCCGGTATTTTCTAAGATTTTCTATTTGGATAAAAAAAAAATCTTTATTTATTTTAATAATAATTAATTTTATTTCACATCCTTCCCAATGATATCCTAAAAACAATGTTGATATTGAAGGCTATAAACAAATACAGTGAATGTAATGTAGGCTATGCAATATATTATGTGCAGAAAGGGGGTTAAAATCACATTACATTCTAACATTGTAACATTACAATCTAAAAACAAAATTAATAATTCACTAAACTAAAAACAAAAACATATTAGCCTACATTTGATTACCCCATTATAATGGTCCCTTTCATAAAAATATACTTACTTGTAGGTTTAAAATTCCACATATGGCACATTTATTGTCCAACAACAAATATTTTAGAAATATGTATATTTTAGTCAGAATTATTGCGTTCCTATTCTATTGTGCTCCGTCTGTTTGTCGCGCATGCACGCGGCGGCGCTCATTCATGGAAGCCTGAATTTAAGCGGAGATTCACATGCAGAAGGCTCGTCCTCTCCGGACAGCAAAATGGACATATTTGCATGACTTTCTAACATTTACAGATGGAGAATATACTTGTGAAATGTAAGTTATGCACTGAGGAAAGAACCACATTTCAAACGCATTAAACACCGCAAGTATTTACAGTGGGGAGAACAAGTATTTGATACACTGCCAATTTTGCAGGTTTGCCCACTTACAAAGCATGTAGAAGTCTGTAATTTTTATCATAGGTACTCTTCAACTGTGAGAGACGGAATCTAAAACAAAAATCCAGAAAATCACATTGTATGATTTTTAAGTAATTAATTTGCATTTTATTGCATGACATAAGTATTCAATAAGTATTTGATACATCAGAAAAGCAGAACTTAATATTTGGTACAGAAACCTTTGTTTGCAATTACAGAGATCATACGTTTCCTGTAGTTCTTGACCAGGTTTGCACACACTGCAGCAGGGATTTTGGCCCACTCCTCCATACAGACCTTCTCCAGATCCTTCAGGTTTCGGGGCTGTCGCTGGGCAATACAGACTTTCAGCTCCCTCCAAAGATTTTCTATTGGGTTCAGGTCTGGAGACTGGCTAGGCCACTCCTTAGTTGCCCTGGCTGTGTGTTTCGGGTCGTTGTCATGCTGGAAGACCCAGCCACGACCCATCTTCAATGCTCTTACTGAGGGAAGGAGGTTGTTGGCCAAGATCTCGCGATACATGGCCCCATCCATCCTCCCCTCTATACGGTGCAGTCATCCTGTCCCCTTTGCAGAAAAGCATCCCCAAAGAATGATGTTTCCACCTCCATGCTTCATGGTTGGGATGGTGTTCTTGGGGTTGTACTCATCCTCCTTCTTCCTCCAAACACGGCGAGTGGAGTTTAGACCAAAAAGCTCTATTTTTGTCTCATCAGACCACATGACCTTCTCCTATTTCTCCTCTGGATCATCCAGATGGTCCTTGGCAAACTTCAGACGGGCCTGGACATGTGCTGGCTTGAGCAGGGGGACCTTGCGTGCGCTGCAGGATTTTAATCCATGACGGCGTAGTGTGTTACTAATGGTTTTCTTTGAGACTGTGGTCCCAGCTCTCTTCAGGTCATTGACCAGGTCCTGCCGTGTAGTTCTGGGCTGATCCCTCACCTTCCTCATGATCATTGATGCCCCACGAGGTGAGATCTTGCATGGTGCCCCAGACCGAGGGAGATTGACCGTCATCTTGAACTTCTTCCATTTTCTAATAATTGCGCCAACAGTTGTTGCCTTCTCACCAAGCTGCTTGCCTATTGTCCTGTAGCCCATCCCAGCCTTGTGCAGGTCTACAATTTTATCCCTGATGTCCTTACACAGCTCTCTGGTCTTGGCCATTGTGGAGAGGTTGGAGTCTGTTTGATTGAGTGTGTGGACAGGTGTCTTTTATACAGGTAGCGAGTTCAAACAGGTGCAGTTAATACAGGTAATGAGTGGAGAACAGGAGGGCTTCTTAAAGAAAAACTAACAGGTCTGTGAGAGCCGGAATTCTTACTGGTTGGTAGGTGATCAAATACTTATGTCATGTAATAAAATGCAAATTAATTATTTAAAAATCATACAATGTGATTTTCTGGATTTCTGGATAATCTCTCACAGTTGAAGAGTACCTATGATAAAAATTACAGACTTCCACATGCTTTGTAAGTAGGAAAAACTGCAAAATCGGCAGTGTATCAAATACTTGTTCTCCCCACTGTATCTGTCAGTCAGCACAAGTAGCCTATCTCTCAGAGCATCTGACAGGGCAAGCTGCTTTAAACTATACGTGTTAAATATATCTTACCAGTAATTTTGAAGCCCTTAATATAAAGCATGTGTCATGTTGAGGACAAGTTGTATCATGCACTTTCCCTGCATCAGCTCACTCTGCGTACTCCGCTATTTTTCAGATGCGCTCGTATCAATCTACTGTATATCGATATAAACGGTTTTGCCTCATTCCATATCGTTTCTAAAGAATATATCGATATATCGTACAAACTCGATATACCGCCCAGCCGTTCATTGACTGAATCCTGCTCACAGATTTGTTATTCATATCCTGTTTTTTTGTTTAGTCAGGTTTTAGTTGACAATGGCCTGGTTTCACAGACAGAGCTTAGATTAAGCTAGGATTAGGACTTAGTTCAATTAGGACATTTAAGTAGCTTTTTTAAACGTGCCTTAGAAAAAAAAAAACATTGCAACAAAACAATGGCACTGATATATTTTAAGATATGCTTTTAGTTAAACCAGCTCAAACATGCATTTTTGTCTGGGACTAGCTTAAGCCTTGTCTGTGAAACCAGGAGTAAAAGTCTGGGAATTTTAGGGCTGTCACTAACGATTATTTTGGTAATCGAGTAATCTATCAATTATTCTGACGATTAATCGAGTAATCGGATATTTTTTGTGGTAATAAAAATAGACCTAAACAAACAATAGCCATTAAAATGACTTCAAAATACATATTATAACAACGAGGCAATAATATTTGGTTCAAATAAAGTTTTAAAAGCAAATCATCTTATGGTTTTATAGAACAACACGGTTAAAATACATAATATAACATGCATTACAAACAATCATCTTATTTACATTATGTAGGCCTATTATAACAAATGCCTGCATTGGGCATCAACGGTCTGGTGATTGTTGTTGTCCCACTTTACAGCAGATCAAATCCTTGTTCAATATTGGCCAAACGTCATTTAATTCAAATGTTCACTTAATCTTTAATATTTGGCAACTTCTTTACAATGGAAATACTACAGCTGTTGTAATTTCTTGAACAAGAATATGTAGACAACAAAACATGCAAACTCAGAGCGAGCATTTAGACTTTTATTTTGAAATCGCGATGGACAGTTTCTATATTTAGAAACATATAATGATGTATTCTCCTGTGTTGGCGTAGGTTTATAAATGATATACCTTACAAATGATGCATACATTGTGTTCCCAGATGAACGTTATAAGCAACCCAAACTCTCAGCATATGCAGAGATGGAGTTTGAGACGCTCCACGCATGTAAATGATAACCGTTCATGTGGAGCAGAACGGAGCCGCTCGGAGACGCACATAACCGACACGCATGTAAATAAATATTAAACTCGCAGCCACAGGGCATATATTTATTTAATTGAATCGCAGCCTTTGTGAATTCACAACAGCGCCATGCTATAGTATGATTTTAATATATCGTGCGGTCTTAGAAAACGGTCTAATAATGCAGTTCATGGATCCTCATCCGTGGAATGCGCCACTTCCGGTATTTTGCCGGTTACTCAACACGGGTAAATTGCAATCGAGGATTTTTTTTAAATTGATTACTCGAATTTAATCAAGGAATCGTTACAGCCCTACTAGATTTACTCAATGAAAACTTAAAAACATATTTTAGTCATGGTGTATAATGGTTAAACTAATAATCATAATTATTTTGCTCAAAATTGTCATTTTGATTACTAAGCATGATTGTTGTCATTTGAGAGATTTCATTTCGTAAAGGCACAATAGGTTCATTTCGCCGTTAGAGGTCACTTATTCAAAACAATAACAAAGGCGTAGCCTGATGACGCTGTGAATGAGCGTGGGATCATGGGAGTTGTCGTCTTCACCTCCACAGCCGACGGGACTCAGACAGAGATCATGTTCATGGGTGAGCTAATGTATTAAAGTTTTATTAACGTTACTGTGGTATGAAGTAGGATGGGGCAGAGAGCCTGGGACGTTTTACATTCCTGTTTTAATTATGCTTATATACCGCAGTCGGCCACCGCCACTCCTTTCGTTTTGGCTATATGAGACACTTGTTTCACACTTCAGTAATCTAGATCGATATGAGAATATCATATTAATGAAAGCTGGATGACTTGTGTTGCTAAATGGCATGCAATTAATTTTAAAATGTATGGTGGAGAAAATGCAGTATTACTGTTACTACAAATAAAGCTCTCTCTGATTATGTTAGCCACTTGACAGAAGAGTGTTGGAATCATTTGGGATAATGTAAGTACACAATTCAACACAATATATAACATTTTTCTAGTGTTTATTGGATATTTTAATCCAAAAATCTTACATACTGTGCCTTTAAATTAAAAAAGACAAACATAAACTACCCGGTGGGGAAAAAACACAGCCCAGGGTTGGCCGTGACAGAACTGGGGCACAGCACAGCAATCCACCATCCACAACCATCCAGCACAAGACAGAAAACACAGGGAAAAGAGATAAGGGAGGAAATGAGCAGGGCAATAGGGAGAGCAGGTGGGGCAAATGGCCAGTAGCAAATTCCAATTGGAAGTGAGCATCCCTATGCAGAGCCCTTGAAGTGGGCACTTTAGAGGGAGCAGGGCACTTGTGTGTCATAATGAAGCCGTTTGGAGAGCACTTGGCGAAGGGAGTAAAGAAAGACAACGTAATTTCCTCATTATCTTCAATTGGAATGTTACCATGACAAGGCTAGGCAGCGACAACAGGAATATCTTATTATTGCTGTTAATATGTTGCAAATATACTGTATATACATTGTAGAATTACGTTTTTAAAATATGCTTTACGTGTGTGTGTGTGTTCCCTCTCCTATAAAACTTGCCGTCTCTTCTTTTAAACTTCATAGGAAATGCATGAAAAACGAAACAACCATCATATCTAGCTTTAAAATGACTCGGGGGGACGCACCACCCTGAATCACATGGTCATAAACGATAAAATTACTTCCTTGAAGTGACCATCGCATGTACCCTTCGCTAACAGACCTGTGAAAGGGCCCTTCGTGAAGGGATTAAGGCTGTGTTCACACTTGAGGTCTTTTTTGACAAGAAAAAGTTGATAAGAGCGCTCTTTTAGTAAAACAAAAAGCTGGCAGCGTTTGGTTCCAATGGCAGCCGAGGGCGTCTTTTGCTGCTATAGGGTAGAGTGGGGGAAACGCCACCCTTAAGAACTGTGAAACAAAAGTTAAAAGTGTCTAGAATAGTTATCCTAGTTTTCAGTGACAATGACATAAATTATAAACCAAGTATGAAAAATGTCCAGAGTTTTCATGTTATTAGATTTTTAACAAAAATTCAATTTGTACCAAGGTGGGGTAAAATGCCCCCACTCTGACAAAGCGTTCACAGCAAAATCAGAGTACAAGCATGTTTTAGCTTAAAATTAAAAAGACAAGCCAACATAACAGTAGATAAATATGAATATTATTAATCAACCATTTTGAAAATCAACCTTTTTGAAAAATATTGTTAGCTGATGCTAAATGGCTGGCTAACTAGCTAGCTGATGCTAATGTGAGGTAATTTTTAAATATAAAGTCCAAATATTTTTATTCAACCATCTAGTTAGATTACATTTGATTGAAAAACAAAGAATGTGATGTTCAGAACTATGGTAACTACAGTAATTATGATAGTGGGAAGCGATGCCCCCTGGGGGCGTTTTACCCCACAGACTAGGTTTGAAGTTATGTCATTCTGAAAATATAATTATATTTTCCTTAAATAACAAGTACTCACTAACTACAGGCCTTGCTCTTCTCATATTATATAAAACTGTGATGTTCTGCAAAACAGCAAGCTTTAAAACACTTTTTTTCTTACTGTTAAACATTATATCACTTAACGTGAAATCCGTTTTCTCTCAGGTACGTCACCAGTGTAAGCTTTGCGGTGAAAACTTCTGCATCACTCTGGTCAACGTAGTCCATAGCAACAACAAAAACTTATCTTGATTTTATTTAGTGGTTAGTTTGGGAAAAACAGTAGGGGGGCATTTTACCCCATGGGGGCGTTTTCCCCCACTCTACCCTAACAACTGCAATAAATGTGCTGTGTGAAGCAGAGATACAAAATGTTGAGAAAGAGAAAGTTGGCTGTTGCGTTGGCTTTTGAAGTTAACAGGGAGGAGAATGACGGTTCACAGTGACGTTTGTGGGTGCACGACATTATACGGGGAAGAAAACAGTATGGTGCTTACAATAATTTAGTCCAGGAGCTCCGGACTCATTATTATTATATATTATTTCATATATTATTATTATATATCATTGTGCTCATATCATATATCACTTTGTGCTCCGACACTAGCACAATCAGTCGATCTACCAGCACCTTCTCCATGTTTCTTGTTGTTATGGAAACGAGTCGGGGCTTGCTACTCGCTTGTCATTGGTCAGCTGTCAAAAAGGCACTTGACGTAGGGCGTTTTTATCAGAAAAGTTGAACTTTTTTCAACTTGAAAAGATGCGCTGAGCTGCAGAAAAAGACGTCGGCATTGGCATCTAAAAAAACGCTAACGACTCTTTTGAAAACGGTTTACTCCATAGGATTATAATGTAAAACAGACGCTGGCAGCTTAAAAAAGACGTCAAGTGCCATTTACATTTACCATTTTCATAAAGAGAACCGTTCACTTCACTCCTGAATGAACGAATCGAATGAATGAATGACTCAATGACTTACTCAATTAGACATTTACCGCCACCTACTGGCAGTTTCTTTAGAGTATAATTTCATATTTCCATATTAATAAAAACAAACATTAAAGGTAGAGTTCACCCAAAAATCGTTCTTTCTGAAGCTACTTCTTTAAAAATGTATTTTTTATTTTTTTTATACACAATAATGATTTTAAATGATCTTTTGGGAGTAATTTCTCAGCCAAATTTAATGTGCGATTAATTAGATTAAAAATTATAATCGCTTGACAGCCCTAAAAAATATGCATGTATTGATAGCTTTTTTTTTGCCAATGTTTGAACAACTGGTAACGAAACTTAAAAAACGAGACTTTCCCCCGACTTCCTAGGTTGTCTATGGAAGCCTGAAGATTTTTTTTATGTGAAAGACTCGGGCCGGGAGAATTCAAAGGATGTGAATTTACACAGGCTTCCGAGAGCCTCTCTTCTGTTCAATGACACATGAAACGAATGCTTATACAATGTTCAGGTTAATGCAGAAAGAGACATTCTGTACTGTAATGTCAATGTGTCGTGCAAAGAAAAGGGATTCATTCAAACTAGTCTCACATAGCCAGATCTACACTCACCTAAAGGATTATTAGGAACACCATACTAATACTGTGTTTGACCCCCTTTCGCCTTCAGAACTGCCTTAATTCTACGTGGCATTGATTCAACAAGGTGCTGAAAGCATTCTTTAGAAATGTTGGCCCATATTGATAGGATAGCATCTTGCAGTTGATGGAGATTTGTGGGATGCACATCCAGGGCACGAAGCTCCCGTTCCACCACATCCCAAAGATGCTCTATTGGGTTTAGATCTGGTGACTGTGGGGGCCATTTTAGTACAGTGAACTCATTGTCATGTTCAAGAAACCAATTTGAAATGATTCGAGCTTTGTGACATGGTGCATTATCCTGCTGGAAGTAGCCATCAGAGGATGGGTACATGGTGGTCATAAAGGGATGGACATGGTCAGAAACAATGCTCAGGTAGGCCGTGGCATTTAAACGATGCCCAACTGGCACTAAGGGGCCTAAAGTGTGCCAAGAAAACATCCCCCACACCATTACACCACCACCACCAGCCTGCACAGTGGTAACAAGGCATGATGGATCCATGTTCTCATTCTGTTTACGCCAAATTCTGACTCTACCATCTGAATGTCTCAACAGAAATCGAGACTCATCAGACCAGGCAACATTTTTCCAGTCTTCAACTGTCCAATTTTGGTGAGCTCGTGCAAATTGTAGCCTCTTTTTCCTATTTGTAGTAGAGATGAGTGGTACCCGGTGGGGTCTTCTGCTGTTGTAGCCCATCCGCCTCAAGGTTGTGCGTGTTGTGGCTTCACAAATGCTTTGCTGCATACCTCGGTTGTAACGAGTGGTTATTTCAGTCAAAGTTGCTCTTCTATCAGCTTGAATCAGTCGGCCCATTCTCCTCTGACCTCTAGCATCAACAAGGCATTTTCGCCCACAGGACTGCCGCATACTGGATGTTTTTCCCTTTTCACACCATTCTTTGTAAACTCTAGAAATGGTTGTGCGTGAAAATCCCAGTAACTGAGCAGATTGTGAAATACTCAGACCGGCCCGTCTGGCACCAACAACCATGCCACGCTCAAAATTGCTTAAATCACCTTTCTTTCCCATTCTGACATTCAGTTTGGAGTTCAGGAGATTGTCTTGACCAGGACCACACCCCTAAATGCATTGAAGCAACTGCCATGTGATTGGTTGATTAGATAATTGCATTAATGAGAAATTGAACAGGTGTTCCTAATAATCCTTTAGGTGAGTGTATATAGTCTATAGTCTCAAATATACTGTAAAATCATAACAGTGTAATTTTAATGACCTCATCTGTCGACATGATGAAACATATCCACATTGCTTTCTGAACTGCTGTTTTCTCATTTGATGAATAGAAAGTTCAAAAGAACAGCATTTATTTGAATTAGAAATCTTTTGTGATGTTACAAATTTATTTTTGATCAATTTATTGCGTCCTTGCTTAATAAAATTATTTTTTTATTCTTACAGACCCCAAACTTTACTTTACAGACACTCCAAATGAAGTGTGTTCCGACTGTAACATTTTGAACGCTTGAGATGGAGAAACAGACAGCAAGCGCAGAGCTAGTATTTGTTGTGTAAATCATAACTCACATGTTGTGTGAGGAGGCTGATGTGACTGGACGTGCTGTACTGGCGAGCCGCCTGCTTCTCCACGAGTTTGCGCAGAGCAGATACGATGGCCTGCTGGTTGGACTGAGCCTGGGCCGACAGCGAGTCCTTCTCTTTCAGCACACCAGCAGAACCAGGCCTGGACTTACACACACCGGGCTTCTGACTCGCTGTGAATCAAACAAACATAAAGGAGTGCTTTAAAATCATCCACAGGTGCAGAGATACAAATTACATTTCATATTTGGTGGAGGGGAAGAATACACAGCCTTGCTTATTGGCAAAAAAAGGCCTAATATTTGATGATGCTAAGTTTAAAAATATACATAAAAACACTCCATCACATAAAGTTGTTTTTTACAAAATAAGAATGAAGATTTCTTTCAAATTATATCAGCTCATCAGTTTTACTGCACATATCAAAATAACAAAATCAGTCAAATGTCAAACGTTTAGGTTTTAATGACAAAAAGTAATATAGTATATATATGTATATATATATATATAAAACTTAACTTACAATCTGCAAAGGAGTGGAAAAAAATATGTTCAAATACTAGGTTTTTCACAAAATCTGTCACATTTTCATTTCACATTTTCATCTGTCACTGGCCATAATTCTAACACTGAAATGAGGATTAGGCATAACATAATAACGCTATACACGTGAAAATTGTCTGAGAATTGAACAGATGTGTAACCTGGCTCAGAGGAAGGAAGGTTTTTCTGGTGATTAAGAGATATTGCAAGACTTCTTCACCTTGCAAATGGTTGTCGAAAGCAAAAATGCTACACTGCAAAAAAATGATTTTCCAGTACAAATATCTAAACATTCTTAAATCAAGAAACATTTACTGGAGAAGCAAAAGACATGTTATTAAGTCTTGTTTTCTGAGAAATGTGTCAAAATGAAGGGAGTTTATGCTTAAATCAAGAACAAATATCTGTCAGTGGAGTTAGCGACCCGGATCTATATCTAACACGGATGGATCTCTACTGGTCGCGATGATATAAAACTCTCCTGATATTAGAGTAACAATTACAGAAGAATAAAATAAAGCATATTTTGTGACCATTTTGGAGCTTGTAAGGGTTCAGTTTGAGCAGATGTTTTATACCATCATCACTGTCCTCATCAGAGCTCATTTCTGTACATTCAGCATCTGGCTCATATTCGCCATCTCAAACATATTCTCAAAACTATCATTTTAAACCTCTTCAGAATCAATATTCTGATCGCTGACAGCTTCTTCACCAGATCCAGTGACAGTGACACTAATATCTGACTGCGTTCAGCACTTGCTCTTGAGTAAATCTCTGAGCCATTTCAGGTTTTGCTGATAATTCTCCTATTCTTTTGTTTTCTGCCTGCGGTGACTATGAGTGTAACGTCACTTCATCATTGTGTATCAGACATTGCCACCTTGTGGAATAAGGGTGAATTACACTTATTTAGTCATCATAGATTCAATTATTGTTGTGCAGAAAAAATATACTTACACTGTTACACACCTCGGGTCGTTAGCGACCATATACAATTTTTACAAAAAAACGAATGGAAAAACAGGCATTCTTTTATAATTTTCTTTTTTTTTTTTGTTATATTGTTTATAATGAATTGATTGAGGAATACTAAGAAGGCTGATGTCTAACTTTAAAAAATGAATGAGGAGGGTAGTGAATGACGTCCCGGGTCACTAAAGACCCGAGGTATGCATTAGGGCTGAAACGATTCCTTGAGTAACTCGAATACAAAAAATCATCGAGGCAAATTATTTGCCTCGAAGCTTCGTTTAGTCCATTTAACTACACACAGTCATGTTGCAGAAAAATGTGCTATGTCCGCGGTTATAGGCTATCCGCGGACGCTGCGGATAACCCGCAGGTCGGGTGGTAAAATAATAAAAAATAACATTCCAAAAATTGCGGGTGGATGAGAGATAAATCATTAATGTGTTGATTTTAATAAAGACGCGGAACTCTCATTTCACGGTAAAACGCAATGAACGCGTGTCATTCTTTTACATTCGTTTTCAGCTCATTTCAAGATCAAAGACCGCAATGCGAGAGAGAGCGGCATCAGCACTGGTAATATCATTTAGTCTCGCTATTTTTAAATGAAGACAACTCTTCGCGCGTCAGAGAGAGATGCGAGCAACTCGAAACACATGAAGCGACCAGCATGAATGGAGTTTGCACATGCATCACCGTCATTGTGATGTGTATGTGAAATGTCTAATGGGACTTTATATATACTTGATATCTCAAAGCTAAGCGCAACAAATAGCAGAACAAGCTGTAACTGTTGTGTGCGCGTGATGCGCGGCGCTCCCGCTGTCAGAGCTGCGTGCTTTCATTGATTTGCGTAATTTAAATCTCACACTTTAATCATATTTATAGCTTCTAACTTAATAAAACAAGCTGTGTTACTATGATGAATGTAGCTCTCAAAATGTAGATCTGTATGTGCGATGTACTTTATCTGAATTAAATACAAACACATCTCTCTCTCGCTTCTGCTCACGCTCCAGTAATTACTCCTCCGTGTGCTGTATAGGTTGTCGAGCCTGGTTTAGGTTATTTAAGAAATGTAATTTCGCCAAAGAAGATTTTTTAAAGCAACCTGCTTCAGTGTAGCTATATGTTACGATAGCATCGCGCTTAACACTGAGAATTTGAATAATTGTAATGTGACGATCGGGTGCGGATGTAAATCAGAGAAAATCATGTGCGGGTGGATGGGTTGTTTTTAACAGCGGATTCGGTCTCTAGTATCCTCATCTCTTGTTCTTGTTCTTGATTACCTTTCTGTCCAATAATTTTTGCTTCTTACAAAAGCCACAAAGCCTTCCAAGAAGACAGTAAAGGCTTATGTCAGTTTTCACAGATATTAATGTATGCAATTTCAAAATGTAAATTTTTCTAAAAAGGAAACAAATTAGTTGTTCATTTTAAGATACCTGTCTTATTTTCTTGTGTATATTTAGTATTGCTCTTTAATAAAGAAAAAGTACTTTTTATCCGATTAATCGATGGAATAATCAGTAGAATACTCTGTTACTAAAATAATCGATAGCTGCAGCCCTAGTATGCGTTTAAGGGTTATGTTGAATTTTCTCACTTCATTGGTAGATATTTTTTCTTGTTTTAAGCATAAACTCACTTCTGATTTTACAATGTTTATATATTCGTACTGGAAAACAAAAATTAGAAAATAAGAATTTTTTTTTTGCATTTCTCACATTTTGCTAGAGCAAAACAAGTAAGAAACAAGTATTGGATTTCATTCAGCAAACACAATGCAGGGATGTGTTATCAATCTTTGGAGTGTTTAAACTCTGATAAGTTTACCATGTCCTGCAGAGGACGGGCGGGACGATCTCTGGCTGGACACGTGCACAGCTTTAGGCATGAAGGTGTTTGCAGAGGTAGGATGGGTCTGCTGGGCGATGGTTGGTCCAGTAGGTTGGTTCCGTGCAGCGGCCCATGTGGCGCACGCAGCCGGCGGTGTGAGGGTGGAGGAGCTGTTGGCCAGTGGATGTGGTGGCGGCTGGACGTAAGGTGGCGGTTCTGCTGCTGACAGTGGGGGGCAGTTCTGTAAGACAATCTGTTCACAGTCTAAAGCTGGAGAGCATGTCGTTTTTGACAGAGCTTTCCTGTTTCTGACAACAGAAGTGTGATTCTTGCTTGGCTCATCTCGCGACTCTCTTGATTCAGTCTCAGGGGCAGTCGAAGCATTGGGTGGCACTTCAATAACGCTGCTGTCTCCACTTTGCCTTTTGATTCTGATGTGTCCATTTTGCAATGAGTTGCATTTGCTTTTGTTACCGTGTTTCGCTGCGCTACAGTTTTCCGTGCTTTGGGTTACATTAGTTTGGCTCTGGTCTCCCGTCAGAGTTGCGGTACTGTCTGTTATTTGGGTCTTGCTGATTGATTCTGCATTCTCTAAACCACCAGAGGTGCCCATGCTGATACATGCAGATGCTTCAGGAAAAAGACAGTAAATGAGCGTTATTAGCAGTTCATTATTACATCCTGAAAAAACAAACATCTTTCACACACCTGGAGTGTGTGAAAAATATTACATATTCTCATACATGTACATATGTTTTTCTCATAACATTTTACACTAATGATCCAAAGTTTAGAATAAATCACCAAGGCTGCATTTATTTGATCAAAAATACAGTAAAAACAGGAATATTGTGAAATTCTATGTGAATATAAAGTGTAATTTATTCCTGTGATCAAAGCTGAATTTATCATCATTACTCCAGTCTTCAGTGTCACATGATCCTTCACAAATCATTCTAATATGAGGATTTGATGCTCAAGAAACATTTATGATTATTATCAATAGTTGTGCTGCTTCATGTTTTTGTGGAAACTGTGATGCATTTTATTTTTCAGGATTGTTTGATGAATAGAAAGTTAAAAAAGAACAGCATTTATTTAAAAAAGAAATCATGTGTAACAACATTATAAATGTCTTTACTGTCACTTTTGATAAATTTAATGTGTCCTTGCTAAATAAAAGTATTCATTTCCTTTTTTTTTTTCTTTTTTTTTTTATAATCTTACTTACCCCAGACTTTTGATTGGTAGTGTATCACTGTCAAACTCTAAAATCTTATTTGCGATCATGTTAACATTAAAAAACGGTGTGCAATGTTTGATAATCACACCAAAATGCCATTGATTCTCGCGTGAGCCATACCTGAGTTTGCATATGTGTGAAGGAGTAAAAATGACATATCCTGAGAGGTTTCTGTCTCTCTTTACTGAAAGTCCAGGTAACCAAAACTTAGATAAAAATATCTTAAATTGCGTTCCAAAGATTAACCAAAGTCGACATGAGGGTGAGTAAATGATGGCAGAATTGTCATTTTCAGGTGATCTATCCCTTTAAGACCGCCATCTGTTATTGAAGCATGTATTGTGTCATACTTCACGCGTGGCTGATGAGATGGCATGTGCCGTGTAAAACATGAGGAAATGTCGCTCACTCTCTCTGTTCTCATCACTGTTCCTCTTGACTCGGCTGCCCTGACACTTTGTGCCCAGAAACACACTGGCAGACTTATTCTTCTGAGTGTAGAACGTAAGGACTTCCTCCAAGTCACTTTCACTGGAAGAAAAGGCAGAAATGGCCACTGAAAAACCACTGGCAGAAGCTACAGTGCAACTCATTCTCCTTACGTGTGCTAGTAAAGGACTGTGCTGTAGATGTGCTCACCAACCTTGCCTCCAGAATAAACTCCTGGAAAACATTTGAGTTGATGCAGCGATCTTCATCTGGAATCTTGTCCAAACTCTCCACCATTTGCTTGGTTTCCTGAGGGTTATTAAACAAAGTTGACTTAAAGAGGTCGTGCATTGCATTTGTTTTATTTTATACAGTTCCCTGAGGTCCACTTATAATGATACTACCTTTATTTTTTCACCAAAAAAATCATTTCTATTCTGTTTTAGGCCCATTTGAGGATCATGTTGTCTTGATGTTGCACTTGCACAGTTACAGTGGATATAAAAAGCATACACACCCCTGTTAAAACAGCTGTTTTTTTTTTTATTGTGATGTAAAAAAAAAAAAATAAAACAAAGAAAATTACAACCCCATGCAATGCCACTTAAAACCCATTTCAATGAACACAACAAATGCTCATGGCTTTTGTAGTAGCATGCAACCAAGATGTCAGAAAACTCATACAAGTGCACACTAGTGAACATATCCAATTATAAAAGGGATGTCGTTAAGTTTTTATTTGTATCTTTTTTTCCTCTGAAATGTGTCCCTTTGGTTTTCAGTGCTTGCATAGGTTGTAATTAAAGGTTATGATATGATTTATCATTGTTTCATGCTGTACATCACAAAAACCAGCTGTTTTAATGGGGATGTGTAGACTTTTTATATCCTGTATAATTGTCAAAGGATAGGCTGCAACATGTGGTCAATTACAACGAGTCATGTTTCTATTATGGGCAATTATTACATCATGTTGGATGTGACAAAACACTGCATTAAAGCCACTACACATTCAACTGAAATAAGTAGGATAACAGCAATTTAATACAAATTTATCATTTTGGTGAAGAAGTGAAATACTCAGTAAATATTATCAATCAGTAACAAGTGAAGCAGTAAAATTAACATGGTTACTCATGCCTGTGTGATGCAACATTTTTGTCAGGTCCAATATACAGAAGTTGGCACTGCATCATTTGCAACACTGCAACATCATTCAAATAAAATACGAAATAAATCTCTTTGCAAAGTCTGTGTCAAGGCGTATATTGATTGCAAAAGTATCCACTGTAAGTGTAGCAAACAAACAAATATGACACAGCAATTCATTAAAAATAATCGTCAGCCACTCTTTCCTAAAGTTAGGGCCATTATGAAGGTAATGAGATGTATTTTTTTGAAATTACTTATTTATTTTTATACTAACCACACAAAACACCTTAGCAAAAAAATAGCAACCTCTTAGCAATGCCTTAAAAATCACCCACAATACTATATCAACAACTCAACAATGATATAGCCACCACTTAAAACACCTTAGCAAGCATTTAGCAGCACCCTAGCAACCACCTAAAACACACTAGCAACCAGACAGCAAAACTCTTTTCAAACTACTCAATGGTTATATAACCTTAAAACGCCAAACCTCTTCCAAAATGCCAAAGCAAATTGCAAAGCGCCAATAAAACCTTTAAACGAACCTTCACATTTTTTTAATTGCCCCTATTATGCTATTTTAAAGGATCCTAATTTTGTTTTTGAGGTCTCTTACAAGAGTTTTACATGCATCCAAGGTCAAAAAACACTTGGTTGATTGGTCAGACGGCTCAGTCTGTTGTGCCTAGAGATCTGAGTTTCAGCTCTTCCTCAGCACTTGATACACAGTGATTCGAACAGTACTGATTTCCATCGGTTTTACCGTATCAATTCCAGTCCGAGTCTGAAAGTGCATGTAATGTGGACTTGCTTTGGCAGCAGAAAACAGTGTCTTCTTGACATGAACAACACAACCCAAACTCTTCCAGAACATCTCGGCTACAACTACAGTGTTTGAGGGCGGGGCAAAGCAGACGCTGTTCACGGACAGCCAATGAAAACCATAGCCATGCAAATTAGTTACAAACCTACATAGGTTCAAGCTGAAAGTGAGACTAGAATTACTGAAGAATCACTTCTTTTTTTTATATATAATGGAGGCATTAGCCCCTTTCACACACACAGTCTTTACTGGTAAATTACCAGTAACAGATCATGTCTGAACTGGACCTTTTCAAAAATACCGGTAAATTGGTTCCAGCTATTCACCAGTAAGGGAAGTTGTAACATTATCAGTAAAACAGCGGTAATGTGCTCTGTGTGAACGCAGAATGAAGATTACCAGTATATTCACGTATGAAATCAGAAGTCAGAAGTCAGCTTTGGGCCAATCATAAAGACTTATGGAGATGATGTGATTACTCCGCGCTGTTTACAGAAAGCTTTTTAATAGTTTTTCTATGTAAATATGCACTAAATGATCAACTTTGACCGTTGCGCCCACGTCTCTCAGCTTTTTCAGCGTGTCACGCTCGAGACCCAGCCTTCTTCTCCATTCATCAGCGCTGTGGCTCTGCAGTTGATACTATTACACGTGTCTCGTGGTTTTAAGAGCAAACACGTGTTCAGTTTGATCATCCGTTATGCCTTTCACTCAGACGTCAAAATATGTTGTCAAATTGAACAGACTGAAACTAAAGCGCTTCACCTCGTGCAGGCGAATGAAGACAACAGCAGTGTTTAAAGATCATTTAAACGTGTATTTTGCTGCTGATGTGTGAACGGTCTCTTACCGGTAAAAAGCCAGAACGCCATTGCTTATGTGAACAGCATATTTGTGTATTTACCGATAAAGTCATTCTGGTAATTTTACAGTAATTTAACGGTATTGCTGTGTGAAAGGGGCTAGTGACTCCATTCATCTGCACTTTGATCGCTGAAACTTTGCAGAGCTTTTACAGCTCAATTACACACTACATGAAAGGTCATACCTGAAAAAGCATAATAGGGGCACTTTAAGCTTTCGTCAACACACTCAAAGTTTGTGTTGCTGCTGTTTTCTAATTTCCAAGTGTTCCTTTATTTTATCATTTGCTTCATTGGCTGATGCACAAACCTCATTATAGAGACGTATGAAGTTGCCTAGCTGATGGGAGAGGATGCGCTGCCGGTCCTGTAGGCAGAGCTGACGGCTGGGCACCTCCATACACATGTCCTGATGGAGGTTACTGCTGGCTCTCTCCAGAAACCGAACAACCAGCTCCTGCAGAATCACACACAGTCAACAGCACAAACGCTTTAGGCACTCACATTAATAAATGGACATATTAGATACACTGATAAACATGCCAGTGAGCAGGACCAGATGTCTCATGAAGCGTGTGAGACGTGACACTGACCTTTTTTGCTGCAGTTAACCTCAAGAAAAAGCTGTAATTTAAGTATTTGGTAGATTGCTTTGATATAAAGTTGTGGGCTGGTAAATGTTAAGGTTGATGGTTCCCCTTTACCATTGCGTCCCTGAACCAGAAACCTTCATAGGGCGATTGTGCTTGCATTGTTTTTTAATTGTTGATTGATATGCATGCTAGATGATGTATATCGACCAACTCTCAAATCTTGTTTGCATGTGTGTTTTTAAAGGTGTAGCAATAAGGACATTTAGAAGCTGCAGCGGAGGGGAAGATTATCAGGGAATAACGGCTTACACTTTGGTCTGTTCCTAATACAAAACTAAAATATGAGTCATATACACTACCGATAGCAAAAGTTTGGAATAATTAGGATTTTTTTTTATGTTTAATATCTAAAGGATCATTTGACACTTAAGTGTCGGCTTTGCATCAGGAATAAATTGCATTTTAAAATATATTAAAGTAGCAAACAGTTCATTAAATTAATATTTCACAATGTTACTGTTTTTACTGTATTTTTAATCAAATATATATATATATATATATGTATGTATACAGTGTTGGGCAGTAGCGAGCTACAAGTAGTGACGCTACTAGCTTAACTACATTTTTCAGTAGCTTGTCAGTAGTTCAGTTACTTTTAAAACAGTGTAGCTTTTCCAGTAGCTAACTACTTTATCCAGCAAGTAGCGGTGTAGCGCGACCAAAAGCTACATTCTGTTTTGGGTTCTGACGAGAACGAGCCTGTAATGAGCGAAGCGGAGCGGTGTGACGGACGCTCAGCTCAATAATCCGCTCTATGCAGACGCGCTCCACTCACGATCCGCTCACCTGTAAAACAACGTTCGCTCAAATCCCGCTCAGACATGAAATTCCTCTGTACTGTAGGTAGCCATTAAACAATGTATTTTATTTCATTTTAATGTTTAAATATTATAATGTTATTTTTAAATTTCATCTAGGCTATATTGATTATGAAAAGTGCAAAGATGCGTAATATATATAGGGACATAGGGTCAGAAATGATTCTGACCACTTCATTAAGTTTTGTTTTGTAAAAAGCCTTTCTTTAAAGTGAATTTCGTTTTGTATAAATTGTATCTTAATTTTAATCAGTGTTTCATCAGCCAATTGCCTGGATTTAATAAATAAGAAGCAAATAGACTATAGCAGACGACAATCGTGACATGGAGGCGCCGGAGCGATCACTTGCATTGCACATGAACTGGAGCGCGTCTCATAAATAAACCGAAACTCAGCAGGCTACTTGCCTCACAGACATGAGAAATATGTGTATAGAAAGCTTGAAATGTCCACTTTTAAACGAAACAATTGGAAACGAAAAGAAATAGTCAAGCAATGCGCACTTTTCACGCGAGCAGCTCATCTCTGCATGTGCTGTGAGTTTAACCTGCATTTTCAGACTAATCCTGACTCCTGCGTATTTAATTTAAGTTGCATACATTTTGTTCTTGCACTGATGTTAAATGTGTAGCCATTTTGCACTTTGACAGCCAGTTTGAGATATAGGCTATGTTTGAGTATTGTGTGTATTGGATAGTTTACAAAATCAAATGATTCTGACAGTTTTTGCCATTAAAATGACTGGGAAAAAAGTGTCCCAATCAACCTGAATTCACCCTATACTCTTTGAAATCATAATTAAATTACATTATGTTGCTTGAAACCCCAAATATTATAACATTCTTCATTAACAAGTTGTTTGTTACAATGTCATTGTAAAAAAGAAAAAAAAAAAGAAAAAAGAAAAGTAGTTTCAATGTAGCTAGCTACTTTTTGATAGTAACTTGTAGTGTAGCTAACTACTTTTTTAAAAGGGGTAGCTTGACTGTAACTTAACTACTTTAACTTACAAGTAGCTTGTAAAGCTACAGTTTCAGAGTAGCTTGCCCAACACTGTGTATGTATGTATGTATGTATATATATATATATATATATATATATATATCTCACAAGAGTGCTTTTATAGTGATTTTTTTTTTTGCCATTTTTTGGGGACTGACAGTATAAATGCACTGTATGGAAAAGGGCAACTTGAATCTTATTTTGTGTTTCACAAAGGAAAGTCTTTTTTATGGTGCGGGTCAAATTGACCCTAATTGGATTCAATACAATTCACCAAAAATCACTCTATGAAGAAAAAACTGTCAACCTTTAACATTTATACTACTAAAACATTAGAATAAACTATAAATAAATGTCTGCACATATCAGAACAAATCAGAGTTTTGAAAATTTGCATGCATGTTCATTACTCCAAATGAGAAAAAGTCACTAAATATAAAAAAAAAAAAAAACACATCACAGGTTAACCAGCATTTCTGACAACTCAAGAATCGATGCGGGTCAAATTGAAAATGATGTGGAGGGAGCTAATCCTACAATTGTCAAATAGTTACATTTGTCAGTTCCTGTATGTGAAATAGATATTTCAATAAATGAAGATGGTGTACCATCTGATCGTGCTCCTTCTGTGTCCAGGCCGGGCTTTGGTCGGCTCTGCTCTCGGACAGCAGGCGCAGCTGCACACGGTGCAGGTAAGAGGAGAAGGCCATGCGTGCTTGAACTTTACTGCAGGAGGGAGGCACAAGACCACACAACAAGAGAGCATTAAAGAGCAGAAGAAACTAAGAGGATGCAAATGTTTTTATTCCAGTTCAATATGCAGAGGAAACCATAATTAAACCATTTGTAGCTTGATTCCTCTGTGATCTGGATAACCAACGGCAGATGAAGGGAATGTTCGGAAAACATTTCATTATTTCATCATTATTATTAAATTACACTTTTCAGCCTTAAGGTCTCCATCTTGAAAACCTGTTGTTTGGCTCCACTTTGAAGACTTTTGGGTAAATTAGAGCATTCTGGGAAATGAAATGTTCATTCACCATGGTCCATAAAATGGGAAAAAACAGCTCAGTTCAAACTGAGCAAAAATATGCAATCTGCTGCAGATACTGATATTAATATCTTTATAAGATCTTTATAACATTATAGCAGATACTGAAATAAAATGCATATTAATATCAATATCTGCCAATAATATGTCTTAGTAAGATGATATTTAAATGCTTAGATTTATTCAAACATATAATGCAAATACAATACAATGATGATTGACAGATGAACTAATAAACCTGATGATCATATTTGATACTCATGATTTTATAATAAATGATGTGTGGATAATCAAGTAAAGCTCAGTTGAAATATTACTAACAATATCAAAGTTATTCTTGCGTTTCCTTGATGAAATCAGGTCAGATTTGACAGCAGAAAGACACTGAAGCACGAGCTGACGGAGGACGTTTGGACAATTACACTAAAAGACTTTTACTGGATAAAAGAGTCTGAACTATCAATCAGAGACAGAAGGACTGCAGGAGATTGTGTGTGACAGGTTTATCAGATCATGATGATCATTTAGAGACCTTAGGGTTAAATAAGAATTTAATAAAAAACATTGTTAGACATTGTATGTTATTGTAAGTTGGTGTACTCAGACATATTCAGTTTAACTTAAAAGCAACATTTTCGACTTTCAGTCCAGAATTTCAGACAATAGTGTTGTTGTGGTGAACGGATGGCGCACGTGTGCACCTCAGCACTGTACATGTTACTGCACACATAGCAACATAAGCAGATCTGAGAGCGCTGCTCCAACAACCGTGAGCTATTTACATGCTCTGAATAACGAGAAGATAAGCAAGAAAAGTGCGACGAAACGGAAAAGAAATATTTCAGAAAAAGCCGTCACGCATAAACAATGATATACTGTACTGTAACGGCCCCGGTCCCTTCTCGGCCCTGGCAGGCGCAAAGGAATTTCTACAAACTCAGACATGTCATTATAATTCCTTGCTCAAATTACAATTCAGGCTCTTGGACTGCGAGTCGAGAGGAAACTGGAATCTTTATTGCACTTTGGACAGGAGAATGTAATACTCATTAATGTCAGCGTATGAAAAGAGCAGGTCTAAATATTTTTGTAGGGCTATTGCATAATGTGAAGGGGGAGGGAATATGTTTCAACTGCTTCCAGGACTCCTGCAAAATGTTAAACAAAGGAAAGACAGTCTGACTCCAGCAATTAGGCGGCCAATGAGAGCGAGCCGTTCTACACCGAGGTCAGGGTTGACGTGCCGGATTGGCCGGCGCAGGAGGAATCCACTTCCTGTGTGAATTAGACTGTGAGGAGTCAGTGAAAGTAGCGCTGGATGAAAAGGACACCACGGCGCGGCCAGAGCTTCAGACTCGCTTTAAGCAGATGCAAATGTGTGTGTGTGTGTGTGTCTGGGGTTGAGAGTGGAGAACTGATTCAATCTCTTCAAATATACTGGAACAAAACACTCCTGCACGAGCACTGAGTCTGCAGCGCCATGGCGAAATGACGTGTGAATGTGATGAGAAATAATACTATGATAATAAATAGACAACGCATGTGTTTATTGCGTCGTCCTTGTTGTTTTCATGCAACAACAAACAAAGCACAATCAGAGCATGATTTATGAGTCAGTTCTCAAAAAGACTCATAAATCAGCCCCAAACTCATGACTTACTGACTGACTCATGTAATTGAAATGAATCGGGATCCTAACCAGATGCAATAAAAAGTACCATTTTTTCCATTTGAAAGGAATAGTTCACCCAAAAATGAAACTTTTGTCACCTTAGTGTGGTTCAAAACCTTTCTTCTCTGGAACATAAAAGATATTTTGAGAATATTTTGTTATTTTGTCTTGTTTTTCTCCACGCAATGGTCACCAAATGTGTTTGGTTACCAACATTCTTCAAAACATCTTTTATGTTCCACAGGAGAAAGTCAGTCAGGTTTGGAATGACAAGAGGGAGAGAAAATGACAGAATGATCATTTTTGAGTCTTTACTTTTGAGTTTTACATGATGACAAACAGGTGACTTTGTCTTTTCATAATGAAAGTGACTGGATAATTTAATTCAGATCTTGAAATGAATGAAAGGAAATAAGAATGACAAAGATTGTATCGGTCACTGAGTATGTATTCAGGGATATATGTCCTTTTATTCATTTAAATATAAATTAAGTAATTGGCTGCTTGATGATATTATCTTAGTGAATTATGTGTGTGCTACATCTTGTTTCCGCCACAAAATAAAACATTTTAAAAGATAATTGCCACTTTTTATCTCACAATTGCAAGTTTACATCTCGCAAGGTTTCCCAGCAGAACATTGCCCAAAGCATCACACTGTCCATTTTTCCTGCTTCTAACACATCAACTTTGAGGACAAAATGTTCACTTGCTGCCTAATATATCCCACCCACTAACAAGTGCCGTGATAAAGAGATAATCAGTGTTATTCACTTCACCTGTCAGTGGCCATAATGTTATGCCTGATCAGTGTAGCTTTTTTATTTTTATTCTGTGGCAGAAACAATCTTCCATACTTTTCTCACTGCAAACAAAAAAAAAAATGTATCTTGTTTTCCAGTACAAATATCTAAACATTCTTAAATCAAGACACATTTACTGGAGAACCAATGACTGAAGATATTAAGTCTTGATTTCTAAAAAAATTTTTTTTATCAAAATTAAGTTTTAGCTTTGTGAAAAATCTGTCAGTGGCGTCAGAAAAATAAACTTAATTCAAAGGAAAACCAGATTATTTTTCTGACCCCACTGGCAGATACATGTACATTGACACCTTTTCAATAAATTAATAAATAAATGTATTTTGAATAATAGTTTAATTTGTATTAATTTCATTGCAGTGCGAGACAGCAGTCTCACACTCTTCTGAAATGTCTGATATTTGAATGATTATGTCTTTTTTCTATTTAATTTTTACACAAATACAGTTACCTACTAGACAACTATTCCAGCAGACTAAAAGAGTTCCAAGAACTTAAACTGTGAAATGTAGGAAAGGTCAAAAACAGGTTGCAGATATGCAGTCAAGAGGGCAAGATGGTACAGTACAGCTGCTGATTTGATCAAACTCAAATGCTTTTATACAGAAATACACACCATATCTCTCTCTGTACACTGAAAACAAGTTGTAGGATTTACTTTGAAACAATTTTCACTCAGAAATTGCTAGCAAATTTCACAAATAATCAATAAGTAAAACAAACTCCTACAAACCCGATTCCAAAAAAGTTGGGACACTGTACAAATTGTGAATAAAAACAGAATGCAATGATGTGGAAGTTTCAAATTTCAATATTTTATTCAGAATACAACATAGATGACATATCAAATGTTTAAACTGAGAAAATGTATCATTTTAAGGGAAAAATAAGTTGATTTTAAATTTCATGACATCAACACATCTCAAAAAAGTTGGGACAAGGCCATGTTTACCACTGTGTGGCATCCCCTCTTCTTTTTATAACAGTCTGCAAACGTCTGGGGACTGAGGAGACAAGTTGCTCAAGTTTAGGAATAGGAATGTTGTCCCATTCTTGTCTAATACAGGCTTCTAGTTGCTCAACTGTCTTAGGTCTTCTTTGTCGCATCTTCCTCTTTATGATGCGCCAAATGTTTTCTATGGGTGAAAGATCTGGACTGCAGGCTGGCCATTTCAGTACCCGGATCCTTCTTCTACGCAGCCATGATGTTGTAATTGATGCAGTATGTGGTCTGGCATTGTCATGTTGGAAAATGCAAGGTCTTCCCTGAAAGAGACGACGTCTGGATGGGAGCATATGTTGTTCTAGAACTTGGATATACCTTTCAGCATTGATGGTGCCTTTCCAGATGTGTAAGCTGCCCATGCCACACACACTCATGCAACCCCATACCATCAGAGATGCAGGCTTCTGAACTGAGCGCTGATAACAACTTGGGTTGTCCTTGTCCTCTTTAGTCCGGATGACATGGCGTCCCGGTTTTCCAAAAAGAACTTCAAATTTTGATTCGTCTGACCACAGAACAGTTTTCCACTTTTCCACAGTCCATTTTAAATGAGCCTTGGCCCAGAGAAAACGCCTGCGCTTCTGGATCATGTTTAGATATGGCTTCTTTTTTGACCTATAGAGTTTTAGCCGGCAACGGCGAATGGCACGGTGGATTGTGTTCACCGACAATGTTTTCTGGAAGTATTCCTGAGCCCATGTTTTGATTTCCATTACAGTAGCATTCCTGTATGTGATGCAGTGCCGTCTAAGGGCCCGAAGATCACGGGCATCCAGTATGGTTTTCCGGCCTTGACCCTTACGCACAGAGATTGTTCCAGATTCTCTGAATCTTTGGATGATATTATGCACTGTAGATGATGATAACTTCAAACTCTTTGCGATTTTTCTCTGAGAAACTCCTTTCTGATATTGCTCCACTATTTTTCGCCGCAGCATTGGGGGAATTGGTGATCCTCTGCCCATCTTGACTTCTGAGAGACACTGCCACTCTGAGAGGCTCTTTTTATACTCAATCATGTTGCCAATTGACCTAATAAGTTGCAAATTGGTCCTCCAGCTGTTCCTTATATGTACATTTAACTTTTCCGGCCTCTTATTGCTACCTGTCCCAACTTTTTTGGAATGTGTAGCTCTCATGAAATCCAAAATGAGCCAATATTTGGCATGACATTTCAAAATGTCTCACTTTCAACATTTGATATGTTATCTATATTCTATTGTGAATAAAATATATGTTTATGAGATTTGTAAATTATTGCATTCCTTTTTTATTCACAATTTGTACAGTGTCCCAACTTTTTTGGAATCGGGTTTGTATAACCTTAATCTTTAATCCTATAATCAACTTCCAAAAATCATTTTAATTTACAGTGCACAGAAAATTAGCAAAAACTTTGATTCTGGGCCAACTCATTACCCATAATTCTGTGCGTTCACACTGACCTGAGGTCCCACCCTTGCTGGAGAATGTGGAGCAGGTTGACTCTGGGTTGTGAGCGCTGTTCCAGCGGAGGGTTTGTGTAGAGGTCTGTGCGAGATGCTTTCAGCTCCGTCTCTCCCTCCAGTCCGTCCTCACCCTCACTGACGTGAGGGGATTGAGAGGGTTTGAGGCCTGAAAACACACATCAAATATTCGAATGAGCTATTTTAATTATTATTATTATTATTATTATTAATGATAACAGCACAGAGAAACAGTATCGTTGGAATCACTTTCAGAATGATTTTTTCCAGCTGATGAATGATAACAACATTGACAGCCAATCAGAATCCATCCTGCTTTAAAGAGCTTGAGCATTTAAAGTGGCAGACGACAAATCTGCAGCACATGCATAGAATAAACAGAACGATATTGTGCCCAGCGCTGGACACTATCGTTATAGGACCATAGGTGCTGTAGCCCATACTACATCCGTTGGTATTCTTAAACTTTATTATTATTCCTCCCTAATGGGAGTCTATGGCAGCACTATCAACAGTACATAGAAAAATTATGAAAATTGGCACACTTGTAGTGATTGTAATGAATAGTAATCTGACCAATTCTGGGGTCTATAGGACCAACTCTATAGCGCCACCACCAGTTCAAAAATTCAAATATTTTCTAATGGTTATAACTTTTGAACCCTTAGTTCTAGATTTAGTTCACCAGATTACTCTCTGATCACATTCAAAATCTTACATTAAGACTTTTGAAAAGTACAGTATTCAGTTTTTTCACTGCTCCTCCTTCAAATTTTGTCCAATTTTTATGAAAATTGTCCATTCTTTGGACTGGGTCACACAGAAATAACTGAACAATTTTGATATTCATCTTTGTTCAAAAGTTATGTGTTCTTATTGTAAAAGCACACTGTAACATTATTTTGAAAGGTGCTATATAAATATTAGGGGTGTAACGATACACCTATGCCACGGTTTAGTTCATATCACGGTTTTGGAGCCACGGTTCGGTTCGGTTCGGTTCTGTTTGCTGTGGGTCAGGGTTCATGGCAGGGCACCAGCAATAATAACACTAGATTCACCTTTAACTTAATAATAACAACAACAATAATTTAATTTATTATCTTTATCTTTAACTTTATACATTGGCTTCACGTTTTCTTTAGAGCAGCTAGCATACCTGAGTAAACTAAAATGAAATAAATGCCTCCACTGTAGACTAGTCAGAAATAATCTACTCATTTACCATAATGTTTTGTTTTTTTTTTTTTTTTAAAAACAAGCAAATTTATTTAATAAAAATTGATGACACACAAGTAATGTCCCACTTTAGCCTACTTAACAAATACATAAATTGTATGAATATGACTAATACTGATGAATAAATAGGCCTATAAGTTAAAGCTATTACAAAGCAGTTTTTGTTAATACAATAAAGTTAATACACTAATTTAAAAATATACAAAATAACATAAAGTGAAAATAAAGTGGCATTTTGGGGTTATGGAAACAACAGTTACCATGGCGAATACACAAGAGCAACATGAACTGTTAATGAAACATGAAAACTGCTCCTGATGAACAGAATGAACATCACGCCTGCATGCCTTCCCAGCTCACACACGTCGTGCCAGTTACGTGATTTATTGGTACTTTACTTTTATTTCATGACTTACGAATTGACAACGTAACGTTGCATGCTCGTAGTTTCTCTTGCGCTTTATATATGAAGTGATATACAGCGTGCGCCGCCACATTTGCGCGTGTAATTGAAGAGTGTGCGCTACAAGCACAGTATAACGGCTGACAGGACAGGAAAGCGGTTTTCTGAGGTGAGAGAGATTTTTTTTATTTCATAACAAGCTACGAAAATGACAATGTTGCTGGGACTCCAAGGTAGCATTTAGCCTACCTGGCTAAATAAGGAAACTGGCTCTCTTTGTCCTTCCAGCATGCAACTTGAGCGATCACCCAAGTCATGTGACATGCACTTGGAAGACAAAAGTTAGTGTTTATTTAGTAAATAATATTATTATAATAATATTTAGTAAAAATACAGCTCTTATTAGTTGTTAAAAGTGTACTAATTACTATTTAATCAAATGTCAAGAAAGAAAAAAATAATTTTGTGGCATAAGGTGAAGTGAGAGCTTGGCTGGGGCAGCAGGGGGCGGGGCACGCTCGGTTCGACATGAGAGTATCGCGGTTCGTACCGTGGGTGGTGTATCGCGTTTTTTCGGTTCGGTTTGAATATCGTTACACCCCTAATAAATATAAATAAATAAAATAAATAAATATGTGACAAAATGTCAAACCAAAATTGGTTCAGAGGCTGAATCTCAGCAAAACTTTGATCAATCAGATTACGGAGGGAGGGATGGATGAATGGATGGAACTTTTGTTTAACATGCTTTCATCATTTTCTTTTATGTAGATTTTTATAATCCAAACTAAGTATTATATTACAAAATTAAAGATATCCAAAATTTGTCCAAAATCCAAACTATTATAATCCAAATGAAGAGTGAAATAACTTTAAAATGTGTCAATATTTATTGAGTGAATTTTACTCAAACTGTCTATGAGTTTCCTTCCTACAAGACCAAAATGTAATCAGGAAATCAAAAGGCAATGTACGTACCAAGCAGACATTAGTGTCAGAGTCTGGGATGAAATATAAGACGTGATGTATGAATAAAATTAAGTAAAGGTAAATATCACCTATGAACAGGTGATATTTTTTCAATCAAGCTGTAATTTGTAAAATTATGCAAAAAGTGAGAAAATATAATTTAATTGTATGTATTCAGAAAACGCTAGCTATATAATGGAACAAATGAGTTAAAAAGTGTAACTTCCACCATAGAATTAATGGTGATTTGAGATGTGCTGGAAATTTTGTTCATGATAAATCAGAAAATAAAAGGAAAACAAAAATGTATTAATTTTCCTGTAATCTATGTAATCAATTGCTGGAAATTTTTAGTAAACAAATTAAACAGAATGAGTCTGGATTCTTAAACTGGACATAGTAAAACGTCTGCCCCACTTTATAGTAAGTGTCTTTAATTACTATGTACTAACATTTAAATGAATCATTCGATTCAATGCACTTATTTGTGTACACACGTTTTAAAATTGTACTTGTATGTTAAAAATGCCTGCATGTAATTACATTGGTAATTAATTTCTGCAGTTACATCTTCAATATAGCTGCAAGCAGCAATTATCGGGGCCAAGCACAAAGAACACGACAAGTCATGCCAACATGGCTGGTAGCATCAGACCAACTGCAACAATGAGCCATTTTGGCATCATGCCTCAACTTTGTTGCTGCGGTATATGAAAACAGTTTCGTCTATCGACACGAAATCCATAACTTTTGGTCAGCATGGTCTGGAGATGATATCATTCAATTTTGGTGAAAATCGGACAAACGGTCTAGGAGAAGTTCGAAAAAAAGAGGTTTTGAAATAAAATCCAAATGGAGGACAGGAAGTTTGGCTGACTATGGCAAAATATGTTCTCGGCATAACCCAAGGAATCTATTAAGACCGGTTTCATTACAACAGGCAAATTTAAAAAGTTATCAGCAGTTTTGGAAATGTCATTATAACTTTTGACCACAAGGTGGCGCTGCCCCGAAACTTTTTGAGTACTGTCAGGACATGGTGCCGAAGACACATACCGAGTTTTGTACCGATACGCCAATGTGTTCGTAAAATATAGCATTTTATGGTCAAATTCAAAATGGCTGACGCCCAAAATAGCCGATATGGGAAAACTGGGTATCGCTCGACTCGGCATGCTGCAACGAATCAAAAGAGACCAGTTTTGGCCAAAGAGTTAAGAAGTTATAAGCAAAAATAGCCAATATTTGTATCTCCAGACCACTAGGTGGCACTGTGCCGAAACGCTGCATGTAGCCTCCGGTCATGGTTGGCATAACACACACCAAGTTTGGTAAGAATATGCTAAAGCGTTGCGGAGATACAGCCTCACATTCATTTTGGCGGGCACTTCGTTCAATATTTTTGCGCGTTATTCGAGAAGGGTTTGACAAATTGACTTGAATTCCATAACTTCTTGTCGGCATTGTCTGAAGATGATCGGGTTCAATTTTCATGAAAATCTGAGCAATGGTCTAGGATCGCCTTGAGCTAAGGAATCTAGACATTTCTAGCCCTTACGGTTCAAAAGTTATTAGCATAAATGTGAGTACAACTTTGGACAGTTGGTGGCGCTAGAGGGATTGAGATAGAGACTCCAAATTTGCTATGATGACAGTTCAGACTGTCCTCTATCTGCCAAATTTCATAACTTTCCCGCAAGCGGTTCTATGGGCTGCCATAGACTTCCAGAGCGGAATAAGAAGAAGAACACCAAAGATTACAATAGGTACCTACGCACCTTCTGTGCTTGGCCCCTAATTACACTGTTGACTCCTTAAACCTAAAGCAAAAACAAATGTGATGTCCGAAGGTGCCTGACGACATCACATTTGTTTTTGCTTTAGTTATTTATTTTGTCCCGCACCTGAGCCCTGTTTGGGTTTGAGGATGTGCACACCTTCTTTGTATTTTTGACTCCTTAAACCTCCTTGACATACCACTAAACCTGTACTAACCTTACCTGTATCCACCTCAGTAGCAGCAAAAGTGTTTCGAAATGCAACATCAACACAATAAGTACTTTTGTTTTTTTATTACAGAGTAGTTAAAGACACCTAATATAAAGTGTGACCACTGTGTGCTCATGATCTTTTGTAAGTGCTCATCACCAGATAATAGACACTCCCAGCTAAGGTGATCTCAAACTGTACATGAAATGACAGGCATCCTGCAACTCAAATAGCATTTAGAAATCTAATCCCATCCGAATCCTTCAACACATATCATGCAAACGCACCTGCTCGCCTCTGCTTTCGTGCCTCCAGGGTAAGAAGCTTCCTTTCGTATTGGACTACATGATGTGTGTAAAAGGCCCCCACCACCAGAGGTACATTATCATTCGCCTTGTTCCTGTGGAATAAAACACGGAAAACCTGATTCTACTTACGGTTTGTGTGTTTGTTTGAATTCAGAGGTTGAAACTGCAGATACTAACCTTGAGCGCGAGGTCACAGATCTGAGAAACAGAGCAACAGATCATTTAAAAAAAAATCATTTTTAAAGAAACTAATGTTCTGAAACATTCTAGAGAATAGCACACATAAATTTGGCCACACTTGAGTCTTATTTAAGGGCTCCTCTAAGAAATATAGCGGTTTTATCAGGGCATATAAGCCTTTGTATGACATACTCACATTGAATATCAACAAAAAACCCCTCAAGCTGAAGATTCCTTAAATAGATGACGATCTTTCCAACCACGGCAGAAAGGCTTACCTTGCATGGAAAAGTTTATTAGCCAACATGGCGTTCATAGATGTCTTGTATTCCAGATAACCACTGAAGGAGGGATACAGAGAGAGAGGAAAAACTAATGATAAACAGATTGATTACACAACAAGTCCTGACACATTCTGTGGTAAACAATCAGAGGTGAGTCTTACGCAAATGAGATGTTTCTTGCACTTTTCAATTGTGTAAAAACAGAAATGAGAAAATTATGTCTTAGCTTTACTCAAGAACTGCTCTGGATGTTTATGACCCTACACACGTAATGATTGGTCAGATGCTTTATGGTGTTGGGTCGACTGTTTGGCCAACTGGCTCTCCACAAGAGCGCATCGGTCATGCTTGAGCAACAATACTATGCTCTGCCTTCGTGCAGCTAGAATTAGTTCATCACTAACTGGCTAATGGTGCGAATTAGAAAATTATGAGGTGCTGAACATTAAATGCCTGCAACATTTTTCCAGACCTAACTCAAACAAGCATTTAAAAAGCTTTAGCTATATTCCTATGTCACTTAACAATATATTCCGGGTGAAGTAAATGTTTATTCAAGACATAAATGTCTCAGCTTTCAGTCAAGCTGTTTCAACACTATCCCGTTATGGTTCATGAGCGCCTGTTAAAAGCGTCTTTAGGCAATGTGAATGAAGTGTTCACGCGGGGATGGGGTTGTAATTAAGCAGCACAATGATAAATAAGGATGCAGGGCTTCAGACATCGACCAGCTTTTCTCCTGCTGGTGCGACTAAATTTTGTTTGAGGTCTCACTGGTGCCTTCACCACAGCGCCCAACTGATAAGAGCTGCCATTTCTGTGACATATGAGAAACATCAAACGGCAAACGAAACGAAAGCGGAATGAAACCGCACTTCTCGTTTGAGCTGCGCTGACCGTTTATCAGCTCTGAGCAATAATAGACAGCGCAGCGCAAGCTCATACACGGACTGATCTCGATCACATGACACCGTTACTACACGACGCTGGAGATCCAGTGAGAAAGAGTTTGAATTCACCGCAGTATTAATAACATCGAGATCGAGTGGAAGCGTTCGGCGCAGAACTCTCTGTTATAAACCACAGATATCAGATCAAACAGAGCTGACGTGGAGACCAGGAGAAACATTAAGCCATGAGCGAAGTTCAGGGGTTTCAGTCACAAATCACCAACATTCACCATGATTTACTGTAGTAACACCACATGGGATTGTGGAAGAAATAGTCAAATGTTTTTTTTTTACATTATTCATCTCAGGGTTCGTACAACTTTTTGTCTTCAGTGAAACTCAAGCACTTTTTAAGGGCTTCACACTTTTTCCAGCACTTCAAAGCTCTAAATATTATCCAATTTTAATGTTATTTATTTTTAATGTGATGATTTGTAAAACTAAAAGTTTAAAGATGTAGGCAAACTAACACTGTGTGGCAAAAAAGCACT
Organism: Coreius guichenoti; assembly: GCA_039654105.1. Taxonomy (NCBI): domain Eukaryota; kingdom Metazoa; phylum Chordata; class Actinopteri; order Cypriniformes; family Gobionidae; genus Coreius; species Coreius guichenoti. Next base: position 2,674,763 of record CM077177.1, read on the forward strand.
TTTATTTGAAAAAAGACAAGAAATGACCACTATAACCAGTAGTTGGCAGCAGAGGAGCACTTATTTGACTTAGCCATTTCCACTCATATGGAAAAAAGTAGGAAGTCACAAAGAATGAATTACACCCAAAAGTAAAGAGCGCTCCTTTTATAATCACTGAAGCTGTCGGTCAGTTCAGTGAGAGACTATAGAAGAACAATGGTACATTTAATAAGAGTATAATATTTAAATTTTCCCTATAAAATGAGGTTTTTGCACATTACTGTTGTTAATAAAAGTTAATTTTATCTGCATATCAATTCAAGCTCAGTGCTTCACTGTTAAATTTCCAATAAACAAACATGTAATATTATTAGTAACTGCACTTATTAACAAAACAACACAAAACAATAGTATTTTTTTAATTAAATTAACTTTATGATACATTTTCCTTCAGCGCCACCAAACGCTGGTTCCACTGCTCTCAAATGTTAGTCTGGAGCCCTGGGATGTCCAAGATGATGGAAAGAAATATTTCAAAAAGCTGCTTTACAACCCAAGCTCTTAGGAATATTCAAGAAACCTGCTCTAGTAATCTCTGTATTTGTCACAAACTGCTCTGACATGGATCTAAATGCAGCTTTATTAGGGCAATCAAGAATCATAATCCATAAAGCAGGTGATAGGTCAAAACATAGGGCAGATAATTACAAAAAACAGGGCAGAAAAACGCAGGGAAATCCGGAAAACCAGGCAGAAAGTCAAAACCAAAACGCAGGTAACCAGAGGGAGAGCACTCAGAAATGCAGTGTGACACATACAAGACTTCGCAATGAGTGAGTGAAAACACAGGGCGTATAAAGGCAAACACAAACGAGTTAATCACACACAGGTGGAAGTAATCAGACCACAATGAGTCCAGGCAATGGGTTATGGGAGTTCATGATGAGGTAGCACAAGAGTCGGGTCAAGCTGGCGGATGTGACTATATTAATGTTTGCTTCCATTTTCAAAAACACTTTTGATTAACTTACTTCAGTTGTACAATAGTAAAATAGTAAAAATACTGAATACTGAGTGTTCACATCTTTATTATTATTCTGAATTGTAGTCATGCTTTTTTGAATTATTTATTAAAGTGACGCTAATTAGTGGAGAAATGTTCTGCTTCAAACATGACTAAAATACAATTATTTCCTGTAACTTCTCGAGCACCAGCTCATTTTATGATGTCAGAGGCCGATCCAGGCATCAACTAAACAGGCAGATCCAATCATGAGTGCAGAGCACATGCATGAGCGATGGAAATGATATACACATGACTTGGCATTGCTGAAATCTAATTTTCTTTGCCTATCTAACATATTCATGCATAACCTCCCAACTCAAAGAAGAATGAAGAAAGACTGATGCTGGCACTGATTGCCCTGGTATAAGCACATCTGGTTTGATCCCTGTAACCTGCGCACAGATGTTTCCTATCACAAGTAAGTGGCGTAACAGTGCACCTAAATATCATTTCACTCTAGAGTTCAATTGCGTTTATGCTAACATCCTTACTACGCTGAAAAGAAAAAAAAATGGTGTAGGATTTACTTCGAAACTATTTTCACTCAGCAAATTTCACAAATAATTACCAAGAAACAATGCGAAATCTTTAAGTAGAAAGACTGAAATATTATTTTCATGTAAAATGTACTCCAATAATCTTTGTACTTGGAAAAATCATTCAAATTTATTTCTTTTAGGTTTATTTCTCAAAGAAATTAGTGAATGATATTGGCACTGACACACCAGATTCGAGTCTGTTAACTCAGATAAACCACTGGGTTTTTCTCCACACACTCTTAGTTCAAACGTCTCCCATTAAATTTGAGCACTGATTTTATTTTCCTCCAGCGCAATAAAACAAAAAAAAAAACAAAAGACGGTCGATTATTTGCTTTGCTGAACTAGTGAGGTGTGATCAGTGTTATTTTAGTATCATTGAGATACTATTATAGCTTTTATTCACATTTTAAAATTTAAAATGTTTAATTTTATATTTTCTTCAATTTAAAGTTTTACTAATTTTGTGTTTTAAACATAGTTTTTACTCATTTTTTATTTCAATTATAGTTATTTTAGTTCATCAGGTTAAACTAAATGAAAATGTTAAATTTGACTTCAAGTAATGCAACTTTGTTAAGGACGTGTGTCCACCAAAGCGTTTTTTCCCGAGGCTAGAGTATTTTTCCAGTTGTTTTCAATGGGAGCGTCACGTTTTTAAAACACCAGGAGACGCTGAGCGTCTATTTCACGCTGAACGCTATGTGTTTTTTACCGGTCGCCGAGAGTTGACGAATGTTCAACTTTGGGTAAAACACAGCGCTCATTTACCCAGCCGTCCAATCACAGTGGAGGATGGGCGGGACAAACACAACACCGACCAATCGCCACATTCTGCTTGTACAACATCAACAACAAGCATAATAACAGAACAAAATAATTTAAAACAAGAGCCAGAGCAAATACTTTACATTGTATTAACATTTTTATATAGAAACAATACAGAAACAAACTATCTGTGAAATGAGATACCACTAACACTTCCGCGGATATTCCGTATCATAGCCGAAGCGCTCTCAGCTGGATAAAAAAGCTTTGGTGGACACACGGCCTTATGGTGCTAGTTTTATATAACTATAATAACCCTGAGTGTGATGGTAGATCGCACAGAGCCGGTTGGACGCCTCATTTTGGGCTTTTTATGAGGTGATTCCAGTTGAGGTTCTGTACAGACAGCAGCTGGCCATCCTCACACACTGCTGTTTGCTTTAACTAGTTAGACATGATTGCAGCATCTGATTTAGGGTCGGCCAGCTCAAACTTGGCAACAAGCAGAGTTTTGCAGCTCATGCTCAGTTACAGGTGGTTTGGCAAAGTTATTATTATCTCAAGTGAAGTCAGGATGATGAAAACTGGATTATTTGGTTAAAATCTGCTGTTTTAGAAAAACAAAAGAGTTCAATCTTAAACTCACTCTGGAAACATAAACAGAGTTTTGTGAATGATGGTCTGATTTAAACAGAAGTGCATGTTCTAAATTACAACTTAATGTGTGTACAGATAGTTAGCATCGTGATACGGTTTAAACCTTCTGAGTTTAAACCATTTAAACCTGTTAGCGTGAACAATCAGAGACATTACCATTCACAAATCACTGTCAACAGAGGCAAGGTTTTACAAACCCGATTCCAAAAAAGTTGGGACACTGTACAAATTGTGAATAAAAAAGGAATGCAATAATTTACAAATCTCATAAACTTATATTTTATTCACAATAGAATATAGATAACATATCAAATGTTGAAAGTGAGACATTTTGAAATGTCATGCCAAATATTGGCTCATTTTGGATTTCATGAGAGCTACACATTCCAAAAAAGTTGGGACAGGTAGCAATAAGAGGCCGGAAAAGTTAAATGTACATATAAGGAACAGCTGGAGGACCAATTTGCAACTTATTAGGTCAATTGGCAACATGATTGGGTATAAAAAGAGCCTCTCAGAGTGGCAGTGTCTCTCAGAAGTCAAGATGGGCAGAGGATCACCAATTCCCCCAATGCTGCGGCGAAAAATAGTGGAGCAATATCAGAAAGGAGTTTCTCAGAGAAAAATTGCAAAGAGTTTGAAGTTATCATCATATACAGTGCATAATATCATCCAAAGATTCAGAGAATCTGGAACAATCTCTGTGCGTAAGGGTCAAGGCCGGAAAACCATACTGGATGCCTGTGATCTTCGGGCCCTTAGACGGCACTGCATCACATACAGGAATGCTACTGTAATGGAAATCACAACATGGGCTCAGGAATACTTCCAGAAAACATTGTCGGTGAACACAATCCACCGTGCCATTCGCAGTTGCCGGCTAAAACTCTATAGGTCAAAAAAGAAGCCATATCTAAACATGATCCAGAAGCGCAGGCGTTTTCTCTGGGCCAAGGCTCATTTAAAATGGACTGTGGAAAAGTGGAAAACTGTTCTGTGGTCAGACGAATCAAAATTTGAAGTTCTTTCTGGAAAACTGGGACACCATGTCATCCGGACTAAAGAGGACAAGGACAACCCAAGTTGTCATCAGCGCTCAGTTCAGAAGCCTGCATCTCTGATGGTATGGGGTTGCATGAGTGTGTGTGGCATGGGCAGCTTACACATCTGGAAAGGCACCATCAATGCTGAAAGGTATATCCAAGTTCTAGAACAACATATGCTCCCATCCAGACGTCGTCTCTTTCAGGGAAGACCTTGCGTTTTCCAACATGACAATGCCAGACCACATACTGCATCAATTACAACATCATGGCTGCGTAGAAGAAGGATCCGGGTACTGAAATGGCCAGCCTGCAGTCCAGATCTTTCACCCATAGAAAACATTTGGCGCATCATAAAGAGGAAGATGCGACAAAGAAGACCTAAGACAGTTGAGCAACTAGAAGCCTGTATTAGACAAGAATGGGACAACATTCCTATTCCTAAACTTGAGCAACTTGTCTCCTCAGTCCCCAGACGTTTTCAGACTGTTATAAAAAGAAGAGGGGATGCCACACAGTGGTAAACATGGCACTTTTTTGAGATGTGTTGATGCCATGAAATTCAAAATCAACTTATTTTTCCCTTAAAATGATACATATTCTCAGTTTTAACATTTGATATGTCATCTATGTTGTATTCTGAATAAAATATTGAAATTTGAAACTCCACATCATTGCATTCTGTTTTTATTCACAATTTGTACAGTGTCCCAACTTTTTTGGAATCGGGTTTGTATTTCTGCTCTTCCAGTGCTGCTGGGAGAAACTAAAGCAGGAGTCACAACTGTATTTAGCTTCAGTATTAAATTTGTTAGTGTCCAAAATTGGTCTATGCATTCTGTTCATTTAATGGCTGTGAATTATGTTATGCATATATTTGAATTATACATTTTTAATGAATAATGATGTAACAGTATGGTTTTACCCAGAGCCATTGAAAAACAGAGTTACGACACTCCCATAGACTTCCATAGGAACTGAGGAATGCGGAAGTAAAGCGTGTCACGGAGCGACCAATAGTTCCAAACAACCAATAGTTCCAGCACTGAACCCCATTCATTTCAGTGTATCTCAAGCACGCTCTCTGGCAATTTGATAAAATTATTGCATATTTTGAGATTTTATTGCATTAGTTGACCTCTCAGGAATCTTGATAGAAGTGGTATTTTATGAAGCACGTTAGAGTTAATGTTTATTGTTATATAATAGATCGTTAGACTCTAACTGCGGTTAGATAACGTGAACGGCACTGCGACAGCTAGTTACTATATCATGCCCGTAGGCGGGGGGGGTTCGGGTGGTTCGAACTGCCAAAGGTCCAGAATTTAAGTCCATTTTTTGTAATAAACAAGTGTTCTTTTAAGTAATGAAGGCCAATAATTAGAATCCGGACCTCGGTATTTTTCCGATGTGTAGGCTATAAATGTTGTGAAATAATTGCCTAATAATATAGTATTACTTTAATGCAGCAAAGATATTGCACAGCACCAAGATCTTCTCATCTGAGCTGCCTGCGGTCTGTCACCGCTCGTCAACGTCAAAATATTTAAGATGACCAATCAAAACAAAGTAGGCGGGCTTTATGTTCACTTTTTGAAAAAAAAGAACCTCCCCCTTTCACTAGGCTGGCTACGGGCCTGTACATCCAGATGCTATCTGTCATATTTCAACAGTTTTCAATCTCTCTGAGATCTTTCTGTCGAATGAGTTTCTATGAAGTCAGTCCATTCAAGAATAACGTATCTAGTGCCTGGATATAAATAGTTGAATTAAACTGGTTGCCCAGTTTTTTTAAACACTATTTAAAACGTCTTTCTTGGGTTAAATTATATGCTAGCATTATTCATTTATATTCACCTGTTGTGTATGATTATGTATCATGAATTAACATTAGGACGTTAACAACATTAAAATTATAAAATATATTAAAGCTGGAAGCAGCGATGAAAGGGCCCTCGCGCCCGGGAGCACTGCCAACCGGTGGCCTCAGGAAAACAGCGAATAGTGGGCGACATGCATTTAAGTGGGTAAATACAGAAGAAAAATGGCAAAGTCACTTCAATGTGCCACACTTCCTGCTGCCAGCAGGTGGCGCTTTGACTATATCCGGAATATTGGCATGTTGATGTCTTCAGGCCTGGACTATTATCAAACATGTGAAGTTTGGGGCAGATCGGACATTGTATGCCTGAGTTACAACAACTTCCTGTTTCGGGGCGTAAATTGCATACATTAGCACTTAGCCACGTGTTGCTTGATTTAATGTGTTTCTAGCATGTTTGGGACTTGATGGCATATTTGAATGTGTTTCTGGGAGTGAATTATAGTGTAAAGCATGCCATTTCCTGTTGCCAGCAGGTGGCGCTATGACTAACTAATATTGGCATGTAGCTGTCTTCAGGCCAGGACTCTAATAAAACATGTGAAGTTTGGGGCAGATCGGACATTGTATGTCCGAGTTACAACAACTTCCTGTTTCATGGCGAAACATCGAAATTTGTCAGGCCGCCACGGACACGCCCTTCAGCGAAAACTCAAGATCTTCACAATTTAACATCACCAAGGCCTTTAGATTAGACTGACCAAATATGATATTGATCTGATTAAATCTCTAGGAGGAGTTCGTTAAAGTACAACGTCTGGAAATGGCAAAATTTGCAACAATTTTGCAAAGAAAAATCAAAATATCTCACTTCCTGTTGGTTTTCAGATTTCGTACCAGGAGACTTTTTTGTAGGTATTGGGCTGTTACATGTGTGTACCGAATTTCATACCTGTACGTGAAACGTAGCGGGAGGGGCACTTCGTTGAAATGTTGTAGGTGGCGCTATCGAGCCATTTTGCCACGCCTAATTCTGAAACCCATAACAGACGTAAATTTTCACCACTTTTGACGCGTGTGCAAAGTTTCATGAGTTTTTATGCATGTTTAGGACATCAAAAATGCGATTCATTTGGGAGAAGAATAATAATAGGCTGAGCAATTCCAATAGGGTCCTCACACCATCGGTGCTCGGGCCCTAATTACCACTAGAACCAGTAGATGGCGGAGGAGGAACACTTATCGGCTTATTAGCCATTTCCGCTCCCTAACATTTTTTTCTCATGTTTTGCTTTTGGATAAATGTTTTATAGATTATCAAATCACTATTATAACATCAAAATATCTGTTTTGGTCACTTTATTTGTACTGAAGTATTAAATATAGGCTTATTGTAGGGAACATCACAAAGTCTCATGAAAAACAAAAACTTCTGACTAAACTTCACAATAAATCTTTATTTAAATCGTGTCCATGCTTTGTTCGTTATAATGAGAGGATTTGTAGATAATGAGAAGATTCGTGTAAAACGTAAACTTGCACTAAAATTCATTCAGCGTTTTGATGGATACTGAGCGGATTCTCATTACCGGTAAATGAAACATATATGATTGGTCATTATTTTCAACAGAAATGCCCGTGATATTGTGGCTACAACACTCAACGCTGTAAAATCATGTTGTACTCACGTGACCCAAATAAAACAGCCAGATCACTCAAGAAAAACATTAACGTTGTCTCTTCTTTATCTCTCCCCAGAATAAAACGCTACTGTAAAGCCTAGTCGACGCATATATTGTGTTAATATTTACCAGAAATTGCTGCAAATACAGTGAAACTGCTGTCTATCCTGCTTAATCCTATTCAAACAGATTGACAGCGTGGAGTTGTTTGGAACTATTGAGAGCTCTATGAACCACGTGACCGCGAGATCAAAGCGTGTCGCAACTCTGTTTTTCTATGGCTCTGGTTTTACCATGTAAATTAATAATGCAATTTCAGTAACACTTTACAATAAGGTTTCATTAATTAATGCATTAACTAAACAATGAGCATTACATTTGTTACAGTATTATTATTATTTATTTATCTTACAACTGTTAAAAATACAACTGCCTGTTGTAAGTTAATGTCAGCTCAGGTCCATTAAATAATATTAACACAGGGCTTCAGAAAGCGACCAGCTTTTCTCCTGCTGGTGCGACTAAATTTTGTTAGAGGTCGCACTGGTGCCTCCACCACGGTAACCAACTGATAAGAGCTGCCATTCCTGTTACATATGAGAAACATCAAACGGCAAACGAAACGAAAGCATAACGAAACCGAGCTACTCGTTTATCGCAGCGCGAGCTCAAACATGGGCCGATCTCGATCACATGACACCGTTACTACACAACGCTGGAGATCCAGTGAGAAAGAGTTTGAATTCACCGCAGTATTAATAACATCGAGATCGAGTGGAAGCGTTCGGCGCAGAACTCTCTGTTATAAACCACAGATATCAGATCAAACAGAGCTGACGTGGAGACCAGGAGAAACATTGAGCCATGAGCGAAGTTCAGGGGTTTCAGTCACAAATCACCAACATTCACCATGATTTACTGCAGTAACACCACATGGGATTGTGGAAGAAATAGTCAAATGTTTTTTTTTTACATTATTCATCTCAGGGTTCATACAACCTTTTGAGAGTGAAATTCAAGCACTTTTCAAGGGCTTCACACTTTTTCCAGCACTTCAAAGCTCTAAATATTATCCAATTTTAATGTCATTTTTAATGTGATGGTTTGTAAAACTAAAAGTTTAAAGGTGTAGGAAAACTAACACTTTGTGGCAAACAAGCACTTTTATTTTAAAAAGACAAGAAATGACCACTATAACCAGTAGTTGGCAGCAGAGGAGCACTTATTGACTTATTAGCCATTTCCACTCCTTAATATATGGACAAAAGTAGGAAGACACAAAGTCTCATGAAAAACAAACACTTTTCTTTGAATTGTGACTGAATTACACAGAAAACAAGTAAAGAGCGCTGCTTTTATTATCTCTGAAGCTGTCGGTCAGTTCAGTGTGAGACTATAGAAGAACAATGGGACATTTAATAAGAGTAGAATATATAAAAATGTGTTTTTTGCACATTACTGTTGTTAATAAAAGTTAATTTTATCTGCATATCAATTCAAGCTCAGTGCTTCACTGTTAATTTCCAATAAACAAACATGATATTATTAATAACTGCACTTATTAACAAAACAACGCAAAACTGGTAAATTAATGATTAAATTAACTTAATGATAAATTTTCCTCCAGCGCCACCAAATCAGGTGCTGCGCCTCCACCTGTAGAACTTAATGGGACTGGTGCCACTGCTCTCAAATGTTAGTCTGGAGCCCTGTTAACAGATACTGATTTTAATAACGTGTTAGTAAATGTCGACTAACTGTTGATTAATAAACGTGGTAAAACTTTATTCTTGTTACACATTACATGCACTGTAAATTTTGCATAATTGCAGGCAACTATCCCTAAACCAAACCCCAGCCCTACTGTAAGTATATGTAGTTAATATTAAAGAGTACTTAAATGTATAGTTACACTGTAACAAGGACACCTTGTTAACTGATGCTCACAAATGCAAACTAATTGTAAAGATGCTCAAATTCCTCTTTTGTAAGTCGCTTTGGATTAAATCATTTTAACAGTTTCTGATATGCAGACCGACTCTCTTTCTGTCATTCTCTAACCTGTAAAGTTCCCAGGTGTCCGGAGTAGGAAAAATCCGAACAAATCCACCTCTCCTGTCATTTTCCTCCTGTACCCTCCTCAGCACTTTCATCTGTTCAGGAGAGAGAATAGCACATGCTGTTCAATATCAAATAAGTTAGGAGGGGCCAAGAAGAAAGAGCATGCATCAGCCTGCTATCTGCAAATAAATTCCCAACATAGGCTGCGTTTGGCTAAAGTCATGGAAACAGCATCGGCTGTTGACTCAGTTGGATGCTGACCTCTTCTGCTGTCAGGCCCAGTGTGCTCTCTGCTTGCTTAGTGATGTGCTTCTCTCGCTGAGCCTCTGGGTCGGCGCTGCTGGAGGATGCCGGTCTCTGACGCTGAGGATAAGAGTGAATTATTACAAAAATATTTTAGTGGCATGTAAGGCATTATCAGTTTTACTACTGCTCTGTTATATAGCAGCGACTGTTAAATATACTGTTGTAGTTTAATTGTGACCTTGCATAAACACTGCTTTCACATGCCGTTTAAAAGAGATGTAATTATTAAACTTACACACATAACCAGTCCTGCACCATTTGTGCTACAGTCATGATCAACAACACACCTCATAAACTCTCTAGAGCTCATTTCTGTCTCCAGTGCTTTATGTGTGCATGGTTTGAATTCAGTGGAAACATTTAGCTCTTAAAATAAACACTGCACTGTAAAGATAAAACTGCCTTAGTTTTAATAGATTTGGTGTTACGGCTGTTTTATCACATATTTAAGTAACTGCCAAACACCTGCATAAATGTGTCTATTCTCTTTACTTTTGACCATCGGTGAGAGCTGCGCTGACATTAGCAATAACACACTCGCAGCCATACAATATGGCTCTATATCAGCACGGCTGTGATTCGGCTGTAGGTAATTATTATATAGAACCATATTGCACGGCTACGAGTGTTAAATTGCTTATATACAACAGTTTGAAGGAGCAAGTATGTAAATAAATAAAAAAACAACCACAGAGTGACTTTAAAAACCCTCTTGTGTGCAGAATTACTTTCTCCTGCCATGGATTCAAGCCTCTGTTACTTATTTGAAAATGTCACTTTTGAACTAGCAATGAAGGAATGGGCTGCTTCAGTTAAGTTATTAGTGTTTCTACAAGATATTTCTGGACTTTGAATCTGATTGGCTGAGAGGCGATCAGCACCATGCGATATTCCATCAGTATTAGCATGGGGACTGTTCACTGTTTGTATCACTCCGCTTGTCTCGTTCTAGAAACAGATTCATTAAGGAATGAAACAAGGTTTTAAAGGGGTCATGAACTGGCTTTTTAAATTTTTTTTATACTGTTATCTGAGGTCAACTTATGACGTTCACGTGGTTTTTACATTCAAAAACATCATAATGAATAAGTAATAGGCTATTTTCTACCCTGGTTTTGAGCCTAGCTCTTGAAACGCTCTGTTTTTATGGGCGTGCCGCATTGAAGACTTGAAAGTAAATGCCCACTGCTATGATTGGATAACAGTTTTGCATATTATAATGAGCTTCGGCTCCCCCGTCATTACACGTGGGGAATTGTATTGAAAACTTCCAATGTGGAGAAACGGTCACCGGAATGATTCGCCCACAGGGCTCGCAAAATGTCTTTATCAAACAAACACAATGATTTATCTCTCATCCACCCGCAATTAATTGGAATGGATCGGTGGATATAACCGCGAATCGTGCATAACTAACACACACACACGCACACGCACCCACAAGCCAAGTACTACGTGCATCAACAAAACTTCACCTCAGACAAATCAGCATGTTCAAAACTTCCACGATTGTATTTTGTATTTTTTTTGAATCGCAGCACAGTGAACCAACAACACCTCAAATACAAAGGATACTCCAGCCTGTGACAGCGTGGTAAGTTATGTTTCGTTAGACACGTACATAATACACGTACACTTACACGTACAGTAGATATCAAACATAACAATGCAATACTGTCACATATAAAAAAACATTTTTTCTCACATAATTGTGTTGCATCATTCCTGTCAGATCCAGAAGGCACAGCATCGTTTTTTTAATCTCATCCTGTCTGCAAATCCAGTCTCTTGTTTACAAACGAATCCACAGTGAAATGAAGCGAACAAATGCAATCTTACCCACGTGAGCTGGATCTTCAGTAAAAATAAAGTTCAACCATGCATTCCTAATATTGTAATCCGAAGGAAGCTGTTTGAAACACGTCATAAGGTTCATTGCTTCGTAGTTCGATCCGGTTTAGCTCCACGTAGGCTTATATTATTTATCTATAACATGTCATGACATGCACGAGTCGGTGGGCGGGGCTACAGAATTAGGCGTTCGTCTTCTTCGGTTGAGGCGGCGTTTCACTGAACTCTGATGTCACAGGGACGCACATTCGCAGATCGATCGTTTGCTGAGCCAGCTGTCAATAAAAGCTTTTCTTTGACTAACAAGGAAGTTTTCAGCTCTGAAACTTACAGGATATTCTTATATTACGATGACCTTTTATATATCAGAAGCTCAAGGGAAAGTTGATTTCTCAATTCATGACCCTTTTAAACAAGTAGATTTTTGCACACCTCCTTACGAGTCTCGACAGACAAGCAAAGCGGCCCCAGGGTAACACTGAATCTGATGCTGCACTTCATAGAGATCAATGCGTTGAGCAGCACTGATGTCTGTCATGTGAAATCCCCTTAACCCTTGAACAGAAGCTATGATGATGTTCATCAGCGCACACGGACATGGCAAACTGTTTTATTATTTTTTACAAATTTATGACTTGACCTAGAGAATGAAAGCTATACCAGAAGCAGGTAATCACACTTCTCTCTCTTTCTCTCTCATGATGCTGTACTCATTAATACTACACACTAATAACATTCATTCATTGCTAGTTCTAAAGTGACGTTTTCGAATTATTAATGGAGGCTTGGGCTCAACTGTTAAATTGTCAATTTGAGATTTGAATCCGTGGCAGAAGGAAGTAGTTCCGCACACAAGATTTTTTTTTTTTTTTTTTTTTTTAAAACACTCCGTGGTTATTTCTTATTTATTTAAATACTTGCTCCGTCAAACTGTTGAATAAAAGCAATATCACACTCGTAGTCATGTGATATGGCTCTATATCATTACGGCTGTGATTCGGCCGTAGGACACTTCAGTCAGGTTCGCAAAATTATTAAAACTAGAAAACGCAGTTGTACTATGAAAATGGGGTATTCAGATTTCAGTCAGCAGCATCCTCATTACCTCTTCCTATATAACCTGCATGTAAGCCTCTAACACTCAGCAGATCCACGGCATGGCTCAAAAAGGGGAGTTTGAGATATCAAGTTTGAGATAAAAAAAGCCAGCAAATGGACAGGGAAATCAGCTCCTTGACATCTTGTTTGTTAGCTGAGGGGAGCTGTTTCCCAAATCCACCATGGAATTCCCTAAATCCTTTTCATCATATTGATACGAAACAGCTGCTGCAAATTTTGCCAGCCAGTTTGATGGGTTGCTGAAGAGTCCCACCCAAACTGTCTGTGGGCCAAAAATTACAAGTCCATTATAAGCATTTGGAACCAATAACACAATCTAGTGACCAGGTCAAACTCATGTGCCTCGACTGCTTGGATGTACACTAGTTGCTTATCTCAAGCTCATGATCCTGGACCAATGGCAAACATGCTTGACCGACAAATTAATTCAAGCAATTTGAAAAATGAACAAATAAAATGTCTGCCTTTGTAAAAATTAGGGCATGATAAGATTAGCAGACTGGTTATTGTAAAATGACTATGACTGTGAAGCCAACAGGACTTCTCTATTGTCACAGAATTACAATGATTGTTAAAATGTTATAGTTATCGTTCTTGGTGTGAACAGGCTTTTACTAAGGATACTAATCAAGTAAATCCTTTCAAAAATACTGATTATTGATAGCTGAGCCAAACCTTAATTTAGGTCTAGCTAAGACACACTAGAAAATATAGCTGAAAAAAGCAGAAATGAATGGGAAATCTAATAATATCCCATAAACTCCTTCCAATTTTAGTGTGATACACATACGAAGAGAATGTATAAAAAAAATTATTTAGTTTGGTAAAAGTTTGTTAAATCATTTTGTAAAGGTTTCGATCAAAATGCTGAAGGTCCAAAACAAATTTGTTCCTCATAAGGGAATTGTGGGTGAATTTTCAAGTCTGTGTAGCTTAATTGAGTCCAGAGGGCTGAAACTGCTAAGCAGCCACAGTACTAATCAATCCCATAATCAAAGTCTGTTGGCCCCTGGGGGTCACAGTGGCATCAAGTTTTCAACATCTTTAGAAAATAATAATCATAGACTAGAAAGAGCACAATGATAGAGATACATTAGTGCCTCCTTTCCCACATGATCATCTAGTGGACACATCTAAATGCTGAAACATGGTTTTTCTTATTATTTTTTAAAACAAAACAAGGTTGTGTAATGATCATCATGATTGGCCTAACAGTCACGTGTTGCTCGGTTGTTTATCCTAAACAAGGAAAACTATAAATACGGTCAAAGTGTGGGTATTTTTACCTGAGGCTTCTGGGTAGGATTCTTCATTCTTGAGTCAAACCCAGCTCTGTCAGTACGCAGCTGTCGTGATAAAGGGTCTTGACACACAAAACCTAAGTGCAAAAAACAGCTTTGATGATGATCAATACACAATAAGTTATTCATTTGCTTATTTCTACCCATCCAGATATGCAAATACAGAGTGTATACAAAAACAGCAGACCAAATACTGTATCAAACAGTCAGAAAGAGTTGATATCAAATCAAATATTCTGTTTGGTGCCTTGTTTTAAAGAAATTAATACTTTTCTTTAGCAAGGATACATTAAAGGGGTGGTTGATAATGATTTGACTTTTTTAACTTTAGTTAGTGTGTAATGTTGCTGTTTGAGCATAGACAACATCTGCAAAGTTACGACGCTCAAAGTTCAAAGCAAAGGGAGATATTTTCTTTTTCAGAAATCTCTAAGGACTACAACGAGCTTCTTCACGGGTAAGTGTCATCACTAACCCTCAAATTTACATAAACCCCGCCCCCGGGAACATGTGGAGAAGAGGAAGAGTTGTTGTAGTCCAGCACATTTGGGAGTCGCTCAAGCTGTCATCCGTCTTTCACATTTATTGCAATCCAGTACGAACACAAATGCAATAGCATGTCATAAAAGATGACAACATAAGTTATAACCGTAATTAAACTAAACTATACCTGTTCTCTCTTCATACAGCAGATATTCTCTGGCTCATCTTACAACAGTTCCCACACCAGCGATTTATAGATTATCATGACAGAATATGCTAATCGATGACTTGAAGATAGTTAACTCATAAATTCATCAACTATCCATTCAGAAACGTCCTGTCTCATTCTACATGTTGTCACTTCTTCTTGAGTCTCTCCATCATTGTCCGACTCCGGTTTGAACATAAAAGGCTGAACAGTTTCTGTCATTTTCAGTGTGTGTCTGTGTGAGGTAATCTGAGCTGCTAACACAAACTCTTGAAGCTCCGCCCTCTTCCTGAAAGGGGGCGGGGAGCAGCAGCTCATTTGCATTTAAAGGGACACACAAAAACGGCACGTTTTTGCTCACCTTCAAAAAGTGACAATTTTAACATGCTATAAAAAATGATCTGTGGGGTATTTTGAGCTGAAACTTCACACACACACTCTGGGGACATCAGATTAGAGACTTGTTTTACATCTTTTAAAAAGGGCATAATAGGACCCCTTTAAATCAATATATAACTATAAAAATAACTATTTCAAATACATACTGTTCTTCAAACTTTTTGTTCATCAAAGAATTCTGAATAAAGACACTGTATTATGGTTTCCACACGTTCATGATGTGATAATAATCATAAATGTTTGTTGAGCATCAAATCCTCATATGAGAATGATTTCTGAAGGATCATGTGACACTGAAGACTGGAGTAATGATGATAAATTCAGCTCTGATCACAGGAATAAATTACATTTTACATTACATTTACATGTAATCATTTAGCAGACACTTTTGTCCAAATGAGGAGAACAATAGAAGCAGTTGAATCAACAAAAGAACAACATGTAAGTGTCAGTTAGTCTAGCACAGTACACATAGCAAGGGTTTTATATATAAAACATAAGATTAGAATAGAAATAGAATAGAAAGCGTTAGTATTAATGGGTCAAGAGTTGACGAAAAACCGGTGACCAGAATAGAAATCATCGACTTTTACAAAAATTGAACTTATCAGTTCTACCGTGGCAAGACGTAAAGCAATCATCAGAAATGTGGATGACACAGATGCTGCCATAAACACTGCATGTGATCTACAACCATCACTATACTGAGATCAGTCATTACAGTGAGCGTTTCTTGCTCTGGCGTCAGATCTGCGCGTTTTTGGAGTGGTGACAACCGATTGCATAACCACAACAAAACTTTGCCTTGAGCAATCATTATTTTCATGAGCGCTGCAGAGGCATTTTCTTCAGCCAAACTGTGACAGTTCAATGATTCATGCAAGCGTCTAATGTTCTGTTGACAATTCCTTCATGTAAGCCATCTAATGCTAATGAACACTGGCTGCGGCGAACTCTTGAAAACTGTGGTGAGCATGCAGGGTATTGATTTCTTTTCAGGCACGTCACATTTCAAATTGCATGGTAGGAAAAATGTGACAAAACCACCAGCCGGTAACAATGCCCCATTAGTGATTTGTGATCCTTGAGCAATGTGGATTTAGTGAGAGAGACAGAGAGGCTAAACTACGGCCCTTCTGAATCGCATTTTAATTTTTCACCAAATTCTGTGTTTTCCGTTTTTATTGTGTGTTTTATGATGTAATACAAATTTAATATGAAAACAGTGGTAATCATATATGCATAAAATTTGAACAATTTAATCAATCTTTTCAAATGTAATCAAAGGAAATTAAACTGAACTTTTATTTTGGCAGGTTGTAGTGAAGAGCTGTGAGTTTGTGTGTGTATCTGCCGATAGTTTTCTCAGATGAGTTTGTGTGTTCATGTGCTCATAAAGTGAGCTTGAGGTTGTATAGTAGAGCGAACTGATTTTGCAGACTTCAGCAGTGTTTTTGTGCTTTAATATTATAAGACACTAGTCCATATTGCCATTTGATTAGCCGTATATCCCTACTTTTGATTATTTATCCAAAATTTGCCAAATTCTGTGACATTCCGTGTTATACTGGATTCAGCGATTCCATCCGTGTTTTCTGCATCGCAAAATCATAGAGCCCTATAAAACCTCATGTAATGGAGGAAAGCACAACCCTCCATCCTCTTAACCGGTCATTACTGTACACCAAACAAATGTGACCCACATGTCAAAAGCCACGGCCACAGACAGTAACCCGCAGTTATGGGTGTTCTGTGGTTTGAAAATGTGACCATACAAGAACATTTACAACATGAGACTGAGGTGAAGTGGTAGAGGACTGTGAACTCTGAGCCTGGGAAAAAGACACTTACCCACAAGAGAAAACATATCGGAGATCATGCTGGCCTTTATCTTTAAATCAAGGGGAGCATCACTAGAAATATAAAAAGGGGGAAAAAAGTATTAGTGCACTGTTATATAAACCCTGTGGGCCAATGAACTGTTCTGATTTATATGACTTTAAGACAACACAGCACACTCTAACATGATTATTTTCTTTCTCCCGTGAAACACAAAATCAGATATTGGGCAGAATGTCTACACTGCTCATTTCCATCCAGTGAAATTGAATGGTGATTTATATAGTGTAAAACAGCAAAAACCATCATAACAATAGTCTATATCAGGGGTCGGCAACCAATGGCACGCGGAGGGATAATCACTGGCATGTGACTATAGAGGTGTATGTATTTCATTTAAATAAAGTCCCTCAAACTTGCATATGGACGTACATTTTGAGGTAATCATTCCTCGTAGTCCCACAGCCTGTTTTATTAAGTTAGGTACTATAAATACTTGTAACGTATATAGTCCAAAGATGACAAAGGTAGTTCTAAATCACAATTAAGTTTTTTAAACAACAGATTAGTGGCGGGAAATAAACAAAAGGAAACAGGTAATTAAGAAATAAAAGCTAAAAGTCCATAAAAACTAAACTAAACACACAGATCATGACAATACTATTAAAGTGTGGGATTTTAACCTGCGCTACTGTGCAGATCCGACAAACCATCCTCACTTCAGTGATTATCCTTCCGCGTGCCATGAGGTTGCCGACCGCTGGTTTATATGACTACATTTCAAGTCCGTTCCAAGGTTTTCACGGAGGAAATAAAATAATACGACTTAACCCTTTACAGTGAATACTATGAATACTGTCACTGTCTACAAAAATGGCATGTCTTTTTAAAGGGACAGTTCATCGACAAATGAAAGTTCTGATATTTTGACAAATGTTTTTAGTCCACACATTGAAAGTCCATGGGGTCCAAAATATTGTATTTTGTGATCCACAGAAGAAAGAACATGAGGGAAATGAGGGTGAGTATGTGATTTTTGAGTAACTATCCCTTTAAGTTCATTGATATAAATGTCACATATTTCACAAACAACAGAAGTAAATAACATTGAAAATAATACAAGAAATTAGACACAAAGGTTCAGATTTGTGTCTATTAAATCAGTCCATAGCATGCCAGATCTACACAACTAGGTGATTTACCTCAGCTGAAAGCACTACATGACGCTTCCACTTGATACTAAACACAAATGTAAAGATGCTTTAAACTTTTCCATTCTTGGCCCAAAAACCATTGTAGTCTGGGCTGTTTTTATGTTTATGAGCATGTTGACAAGTACACTTAATGACGGGCATGTGTTCGACTCAAGTCCTCATTAAGACCTTCCCTTTAATTGGACAAATTGCACATAAGGATTTGTTTGATGCAAAGAAACAAGTGAGTGAAACTTGTTTTATATTGAGAAAGATTTGGGGACTTAAAGGATGTTCACCCAAAAATGAAAATTATCCCATGATTTACTCTCCCTCAAGCCATCCTAGGTGTATATGATGTTCTTCTTTCAGACGAATACAGTCGGAGTTATATTAAAAAATGTCCTGGCTAATCCAAGCTTTATAATGGCAGTGAATGGCTGTTAAAAGTCCATAAAAGTGCATCTATCCATCATAAAAGTGCTCCACACGGCTCCAGAGGTTAATAAAGGCCTTCTGAAGCGAATCGATGGGTTTGTGTGAGAAAAACATCCATATTTAAAACTTTAAAAACTAAAATAACTAGCTTCCGGCAGACGGCCTACGCAAAAGAATAACCCCTGACGCGATATATGACGCAGGATGTAGGAGTATCGCAAGCTTTGACGCCTCTCGCGGTTCAAACAAATAGGGCTGGGCAACAAACTCAAGCCCCTCTTCTCTTATATCGAAATCCTCTGGCATTTCTCTTTAAAAATTCTCGTTTTAGACTCTAATTCATGACCGGTGTTTTGTTTTGCTCTATCCTCTGCGCGTCCACGTTCATCAATATGTCATGCGTCAGGTCAGGGGTTACTCTTTCGCCGTAAATCGATGCATACGGCCGTCTGTCGGAAGCTAGTTATTTTAGTTTATAAAGTTTTAAATATGGATATTTTTCTTACAAAAACGCATGGCTTCACTTCAGAAGGCCTTTATTAACCCCCCGGAGCCGTGTGGAGCAGTTATATGATGGATAGATGCACTTTTATGGACTTAAGAGCCAGGACATTTTTTAATATAACTCATGGGCTAATTTTCATTTTTGGTTGAACTATCCCTTTAATAGCTTTTTAATAGGAAGCATTTTTTGCTTGGTGTTTGTTGGTTTAGCAGGCTCAGGCTATCTTGGTGAGAGGGTACTTGGCCTTGAAATCTTTGTGGCTCTTTATTATCCTGTTGAATTTGTTGCTGGGCTGCTTGATGTAATTGCTTAGGCCAACTATTGCACCTTCACCTGTGATGGAAGCCATTTGCTATTAAGATCTTCCTAGTCTTGTGGTCTGGTTCATCACTTAGAGCATCTGAATGGCATTGCTGAACAATGTTCATTAGTAATATTAGCAAATCGAATGTCAGTGGTAAGAGAGAGTTGCCTTGGAAAACTCTTCACTTTATGGCTTTTACCAGTCTTTATGCAACCACTGGCATGGGAACGCAGGTTGGTTTTCTAACCCTTCATTTCAACTTCCAAAAAGCCGATGATGACTGGGCCTGTACGGTATGTTCATACAATTGACGATGATGGAATACTGTCAAATGTGTGCAGTTGATGTATGTCAGTCTGGTAACACACTCAAATCACTGGTTGCAATATCTTAATGCAGAGCATCAAAGCTTCTGATCCAGTTTTGGACATGTCTAGACCTGAAAACATCCAATTGAGTAGATCTTTGATGGCCGACCAAATCACCTGTAACGAGAAATCCTTCCACTCATCTGGTGTTACGCTTTGAAATAGGCTTTTCTTGGAGGCTTCGATTTGATCCCACCACTTATGACAAATACTGTGGTTTAGATCAGAAAGTTCATAAGGAATGCTTGAGATGTTCTTTACAGCATATTGAATTTTACATGGATGAAAATGAGACTTACGGTCTTTACAATGGCATGCACTTTATAAAAGTCCTGGATCATATGTAAAACTCACAACTTTCACTGTTTTATGGAGTTTTTGTCTACTGAAAGCATTTTGGAAAGTCTTTCATCAGCTCAATCATTTGCATGTTGTTCAACTACTGTACAGTCCATTGAACCCACTGCACTTCATGATAACACATTAGTTTAGGGTCCAATTCTCACTATTAACTTGCTTATTATCATGCATATTACTAGGATATTGGCTGTTATTAATGCCTTATTTTGCATGACCATATTCTACATCCCTTAATACAACCCAATACCTAAACTTAAAGGGATAATTCACCCAAAAATGAAAATTATCCCATGATTTACTCTCCCTCAAACCATCCTAGGTGTATATGACATTCTTCTTTCAGACGAATACAATCAGAGTTATATTAAACAATGTACTGGCTCTTCCAAGCTTTATAATGGCAGTGAATGGGAGCCCAAAACTTGAAGCCCAAAACTTGAAGCCCAAAACTTGAAGCCCCAAAAAGTGCATCCATCCATTATAAAAGTGCTCCACACGGCTCCGGGGGTTAATAAAGGTCTTCTGAAGCGAAGCGATGCGTTTGTGTGAGAAAAATATCCATATTCAACATGTTATAAAGTAAAATATCTAGCTTCCGACAGACCGCCTTCCATATTGAACTTACAAAGAAAGTGTAACGCCTCTCGCAGTTCAAAACGTTTACGCTACGCCCAACGTCATTCGCTTTTTCCGTAAATTGAATACGGAAGGCAATCTGGCGGAAGCTAGATATATAGATATATTTAATATAACTCTGATTGTATTCCTCTGAAAGAAGAATGTCATATACACCTAGGATGGCTTGAGGGTGAGTAAATCATGGGGTAATTTTCATTTTTGGGTGAACTATCCCTTTAACAACTACCTTACTAACTATTCATAAGCAGTAATTAGGGGTTTATTGAGGCAAAAGTCGTAGTTAATAGTGAGAATCGGACCCTAAACCTACTGTGAACTACCTTCCTGTCAAAATATGGTGCTACAAGGGCCAAAATGCACATTTGATTGCATTTCTATATTTGCCTAAAATTCGTTGTTTGAATGTCAGTATGTGATGGAAATTTAAAGTGCACAATGCAGTGATCTCAAATTGCATTTGCCTGTATAACACAGGCAGAACACAAACACCCAAAGCCTGGGAAGAACCAGTTATTGTACACATCTCCATACACATAAGAAAATGGAAAAATCAAAGGATTATGTGTGTGTGCATTGCTCACCATGCCAATGAGGGAGAGAGGTTCACTTCCAAGAGCCACGGTTTGAGGTTGGAATCAATGAGAACGTCGAAACCATACAGTTCTGCGAATTGAGACACACACACACACACACGCATTGAGACGGGTGAATGGGAGGACACTCACCACACAGAGGCAGCCAGCGCTACCGAGAGCCGTCTGTGAATGTAAATGAACAGATTAAAGCAGTAATGGAAGAAGAAACGCAGGCCACATACACATTGAAAACCTCTTTAACTTAAAGAAGTAAATCCTCTAAATGATCATTCTGTGTGTCTCTCCTGAACCTGTGATGGCTGATACCGTTATTAAATTAGTGTCCAGAAAGTGTCCTGCAGTTTCAATACTAATCGAATTATGATATTTTGATAAATCGTGACATACATATTATCTAGCATGTCAGAAAAGCGGTCCGTGTCCAAAAGGGAGTGACGTCACTGAATTAGCAGCCAGTTTAGTTGTAAAAACTATGCAGATTTAATGTAAATGTGGTGGTCACTATCTAAATTTTTTGTTGGTGTTTAATGTGAAAATGTTTGTGTTTTTGACCCAAGTAACCTTGTATTGGTTGTGATGACATCAATGTTTTAGATACCAGTGAAATTTCACAATTCTCAATTCCATTATACCACAATAAAAATGATATCCTAACTAATATAAAGTTCAAACATTTATAAAGACAAGTAAACAGTCAGTAATAAAATAAGAACAAATTACAAGCGACAGCACAAATAAATATAATAGAACAAAGATACAAAAGAAATAAACAGTGTTTTAAGCTTTTCAGGTAGATCATATCAGTAGTATTCAGGTACAGAAATTGAAAGTAATCAAATGGCACTGCATAGTCTTCACTGCATAAATTAAATATAGATTAATCCTTATTAAAGCTACAAAAGTTATTCAGTCAAGAGCAGTGAGTGGTTTTCTCGGTCTTTTGTTGTTTGATTATCCTTAATGATGCAGCAGGTTTATTAGGCTGCTGTCACTTTAAGAGCTCACGCACATGACGCGGATCTGACAATGATTTTATCCCAGATCTTTATGTTCATTTAAGACTTTTTAAACACATGTAATACTGTGCTTAGGATACTTGCAAAAACCAGACATTTTGACATAATTTTGCATGTTTTTGTCATTTCAAGTGTGACGCACAAGAGAACTTAAATCTGTACTGGCATGCTGTCTGAGAAGCGGCTTTCTGTGTGTGTGTTACAGAGGCAGACTTGAGTTCTATTTTGCGTCTTATTGTGCTTGAATGGTTTAAAAGCACTTGAATGATTGGCTGATCATAGGACAGGATTGCATGTGGACCATCCTCAGTCGGCCGCTCTCTCTCAATTTGTGGAGCTGGTGAACGTAACCCAGATTAGCGTGACTGTAGCGCTAGCCAAAGGATGACAGGATGCTAACTGTTAAATATATTTAACGTGTTAAACAGAACATATTAATCACAAAAATTACATTGCATTTTTTAAATCAAATACCGCATTTAAATGTTTGTCAATGCAGAAACATTGCAGTGTAACTTGAGAAATAAAACTTTTATTTAAATCGTGAATGGGTTATAAACAGAACGTGAGCAAAGAGCATTCCTTGATTATAATTGGCTAACTTTATGTGACACTTTTAACATTATCATGATATACTGTACACAATGTTCCCTAATTTCATATCGTCAGCAAAGATATTGTGATAATATCAGTAATATTCAACGTATCACCCAGCCCTAGGGATCCTGCAGCATAATCCTCCTACCTTTGAGAATTGGGAACATGTTTTAAATGTTGCCTATGTAGGCAATTCACTAGGTTTTGGCCTCTAAATGCTCTGTGGTATAAAGCAGGTCTTTATCAAACAGAAGGGGGGTTTCTGTGTCCTTTCTACATTCACTGACACAAGAGAGAGAGTGTTTGAATGCGTGTGCTCGTGTGTAAACAGAGCTGTTTTAAAGAGCTCATAGAGTGGGGCGACATGTCGACTATAAATAAGCCTGTGTCGGCCTGCTTACTTTATACTAAATTTCATGGCATCAAAGGGATCAACAGCTGATCCCACTATTCACACTTCACCTGTGTCTGTCTATATCATTAGACCATCAGTTGGTTCAGTTCTCATGTGCCTCATTTGAAAAAAAAAAATAATACAAAACATTTTTTTTTGCCAATTGTCTTTAAGAGTAGAATTTAGAAGAGTAGAATCTGTCCCAGATTCAGAATCCCAACCTTTAAATATGAAAATCCATCATAAAACTATTCATTACATGTCTAAATCTATGATAAAGAGATTGAAATAATAAAGATTTCATATATAAATGTTTTTAAAATTTATTGTGTGAAAACTATTTCTGTCTGTGTGATTGTGTGTGTGTTTTCTGTTGTGTTTTTCAGTATTTTGCCCCAATAAATGATGACCATTTTACTGTTTTTTGGGTGAACTATCCCTTTCAGAGCTCATGAGTCTTTAAAGTTTTAAAGTCAAGTTGTTTTAGACCCAAAAAACATCTTGACGTACCTCTTACTTTTTCTCCACTGATTCATAAGCATTTGCTCAATTAATTTAAAAAAGTGCATTTATAAACCATCTGCCAGTTTCAGTTCACCACTGACCCCATGTAATTTTTTCAGACAGATCCCAAACTAGATTGTGTCACATATGAGTATTTCGTAAACCTGTTCTGCATGGTATACTGTAATCCATTTATTTGTAAACTGGTTGGATGTGCATGTAAGAGCATCTGGACTTGCTTATCCAATCGCTGAAGACCTCTCGTCATTCATCAGAGTATGGAAATCTATCACCCTCACATGAAATTCCAGATTGTGTGGATTCCTAGTGAAATTTGGATTTCGTCTGTGAAAATTTGCTGAACAACGGTGAATGTAACTGGACCTTAAAAATACACAGCTCATTTTGGCGAGTTTGTGGGGCAGCAGCTCATGCGTCCTTCATGGAGACGGATCTCACTCTCAACTCCAAAACCTAGTAATCTGTATTTCTGTCCACTGCCTACATGAGCACCTGATTTGGAGCGCTCTACATAACATGAATGTGGGACTCGACAAGATTACGAGTTTTTATTTTAATGGAAAATTTTTAATTAGACCTTTAATTAGATCTCTTATCGATTTTCCTACACACAGGGTCAAATCACCAGACGGTTTTCGCCACTAGTTGGTCATCTCAGCACGACTATGACTATTTAAATGTCTACATAGGCAGCTCATTAGGTTTAGGAACAAAGCCAAAACACTGATTCGTTAACTAGTCAACTACTACAAACAGGTAGTCATAAAAGCCTTACAAGCAGGGTCAGACATTAACTTCTAAGGCCCCGATCAGACAGAACGTGTTTTTGCAGTGAGAGGCGCCTTCTTAAAATAGTTTTCCGTTGGCAGTGAGCGCTTTGCGCGCTGTTTATGCGCCCCGGGCACCTCGCGTTTTTGAAGGAGCGCTCTGAGCGCATGAAGTTGAAAAAAAATCAACTCTGAGCAGAAAAGCGCCCGACGTCATCGCGTTTTTTTCTATTGTCCAATCGAATGAATGGAGAGGCGGGCCTCCCGTTGTGGTGACCGTTACCTTGATTAGACTGACAGGACAGCTGATTCGGGGGTTGCCTGGCAACATAAAAAAACCGCAGCGCGTCAACCAAAAAAAGGCAGCGCGGTGCGCCTCGCGTTTTCAAACCTGAAAAACGCGTTCTGTCTGATCGGGGCCTTAAGGGGCAATATTTGTTTTTACCTATAGACAATTTTTATAATTACCTTATTAAATATTTGTGTTAAATATTGTTGTTTTTTATGTCAAACATTTATAGTGCCCCTATTATTCTATTTTAAAGGTTCCTGATTCTGTTTTGAGATCTCCTACAATAGATTTACATGCATCCAAGGTCAAAACATTTTAATATTCTCATAAAACACATTCCATCATCAGCTCTTTTCTCACAGTGTCCAAAACAGCTTGATAAAGGATTCAGTCGCTCTAAACCCCGCCTACTCTGCTCTGATTGGTCAGACGGCCCAGTCTGTTGAGATTGGTCTACTCTGCTCTGATTGGTCAGATGGCCCAGCCTGTTGTGACTGGTCTACTCTGCTCTGATTGGTCAGATGGCCCAGCCTGTTGTGACTGGTCTACTCTGCTCTGATTGGTCAGATGGCCCAGCCTGTTGTGACTGGTCTATACTCTGCTCTGATTGGTCAGATGGCCCAGCCTGTTGTGACTGGTCTACTCTGCACTGATTGGTCAGACGGCCCAGCCTGTTGTGATTGGTCTACTCTGCTCTGATTGGTCAGATGGCCCAGCCTGTTGTGACTGGTCTATACTCTGCTCTGATTGGTCAGACGGCCCAGCCTGTTGTGATTGGTCTACTCTGCTCTGTTTGGTCAGATGGCCCAGCCTGTTGTGATTGGTCTACTCTGCACTGATTGGTCAGATGGCCCAGCCTGTTGTGATTGGTCTACTCTGCTCTGATTGGTCAGATGGCCCAGCCTGTTGTGATTGGTCTACTCTGCTCTGATTGGTCAGATGGCCCAGTCTGTTGTGATTGATCTACTCTGCTCTGATTGGTCAGACGGCCAAGTCTGTTGTGATTGATCTACTCCGCTCTGATTGGTCAGACGGCCAAGTCTGTTGTGATTGGTCTACTCTGCTCTGACTGGTCAGATGGCCCAGTCTGTTGTGATTGGTCTACTCTGCTCTGATTGGTCAGACGGCCAAGTCTGTTGTGACTGATCTACTCTACTCTGCTCTGCTCTGACTGGTCAGACGGTCCAGTCTGTTGTGATTGGTCTACTCTGCTCTGATTGGTCAGACAGCCAAGTCTGTTGTGATTGGTCTACTCTGCTCTGACTGGTCAGATGGCCAAGTCTGTTGTGATTGATCTACTCTGCTCTGATTGGTCAGACGGCCAAGTCTGTTGTGATTGATCTACTCTGCTCTGACTGGTCAGATGGCCCAGTCTGTTGTAATTGGTCGACTGCTTACAGCACGTGTTGGAAAGCACACCCCATTAGCATATCTGAATTTCAGCTCTGGATTTTCCTCAGCACTTGATACACAATGATCCGAACAGTAACGATGGCTGTATCAAACTTATAAAAGTGGATTTGCTTTGGCAGCAGAAAACAGCGTCTTCTCGACATGAACAACACGAACCAAACTCTTCCAGTCTCAGATACGACTACAGTGTTTGAGGGCGAGGAAAGGAGAAACAACATATTCCTTTAGGCAAAACAAAGGATGAATTTGTTTATTACTTTTTTTTTATGCATTAGAAAACCAAGACTTCACATTGGTTATTTTAGCAGTTGGTTTAGTTAGTTATTCAAACTAATTAAGCGAGCCAAGAACGTTCCCCATCACTGATTTCTTCTTCACCCATGACTAATCTAGACGCCTATGACTGGGCATTGCATTCATAAACATAAAAAGAAATCTTTGATGCAACATGAGCAGATCCAAACATCTAACCTTTTATTCAATTTTACATTTCACTTTCATTGCAACAGTTGTCATCGTTTTAGCTTGATTATAGGGGCATTTTTCCCCGTATCTTGAATTTGGGGGGCATTTATGTATATTTCGGTAGCATTTTTCCCGCAGCCCATGTTAATTTTCGACTCTGCCTAAGAGGCTGACTAACGAAGCCAGTAACAATCTATGCAGGCAGCAGGCAGCAGACAGCACAGCGGCTCACTGGGTTCTTGAACAGAGCTACAGACGAGTACATCTTTCTTTAATCAGCTCTAAACACACAACACGAGCTGAAAGACAGGGCGAGAGGCCCATACTAATTACTCAAGATGTGCAAAAGCACCATTTCGCATTGTGAACACACGTACAAACACAAACGCACGCTCCATACACATTTACACTCCGCTTCAAACAGCGAGCAGCCAACAGCCCATGTGCAATGCATTTTCCCCCAATTAGGAGCAGACACCGGTCCTGCCCACACCTCAGCCCTCACAGGCCGCCTCGCTCTCTCAGTCTCTCTTCTCTCGGCTTTTGTGGCTCTTTAATGTGTGCTGGGAGGGCCCATTAACATCACCACAAAATATTCGCATTGAGGAGAATAAATAAGCACCAACAAGGGAAGATCAAAGCAGAACGTTATTATGAGCCGTTGGGTTCTGGAATCGAAAAAAACAAGCCCAAACCAAACGCACCACAACAACAATAACAAGAGCGTAACGTATCATCTCACTGGGAGTCTCCTGCATCTGCTGTGTCACTTGACAATGTTGCATCACTGCAGAAGTGAATCGTATTACTGCTGGTTTTGGGTGTCTTTTCATAAACAATATAATAGAGGGTGGAGTGGCTCGCATGAACTCACTGATGAAATATAACAACTTCTAAGCTTAAGTAAGAGACAATTTACACACAATTAGAGTACTGTAGAGAACTGTATATCACTTCAGCCATGGAAACTGGGAGACTTTCACCAATATTTTTATATCAGTACTCCAAATGTGCCAATATTTAAAGAATAGTTCGTTCAAAAATATGCAAACCCACATGTTGTGGTTGCTGCTGCTTTTATTCACAAAAAGAGAAATTTGAACGATCTTCATGAGGCTCTTTTCCATTTGTCCACATCCAAAAATATAAAAGCAGTGCATGTGAATTTTGGACCATAGTGGATTTTTAACCAAGCTTGTTGTAATGCATTAGGATTTCCTTATCCATAAAGAAAACATGGGATGACCATCTTTGTGTTGTGAGCACACCTTAAAATGCCACCTACTAACATATTTTTGGAACAAAGTCTTTGAAACCCCAATTTGTCAGATATCTTGGACATTACTGTAACTGCAGGAGGGAAAAGAAATGCTTCAGTGGTGCTGTGGTTACATGGACAAATTAAGAACATAAAACAATTTGGTTTCATAATTCAAGAAACACATCCAATTTATGGTTGGGAACTGAGAAGGTTCCAAAAATACAAGATCGAAAGATTTTCATACCGTCCACTTCTGTTAATGGTTCTTGAGCACTGATCTGTCAATGTGGACAAAGCACTGTATAGCTACTGAATCTATAGCAATAGGACTATGAGAAATTATGCATCTACTGCTCACAGTACAAAAACTGGGGAAAAAGCATCTTTTCAGCATTTTAAACTAAAGTTGTTGTTTTTATGCCCAATGTTTGTCCAATCTTCAACAAAATTGGTGCAAATCATCTTCAGACCAAGCTTTACAAATGTACAGTAAGTAATTGGAGTTTTGATTTTCAAACTGTTGAAAACTGAAAATTAACTGGAGGAAAAAGGTGAGAATTACAGATGCAAAGAAATGCTTCATTGGGAATTTCAAGTACACATTTTTAAAAAAAATCTATTTTTTATTTGATTTAATGTTTAGGTTTAAGTGTACATGAAAACAATAAACTTCCCAGTTAAAAAAAAAAATTCAACCAGTCTAAGCTGTTTTGTTGGCCGCCCTGCTAAACACCAGTTTGGTCAGGCTGGGAGACCAGTTTAAACCAGCTAAGACCAGCAGGGTAAGCAGAGACAGGTCTGCTGTAGTCAACTGAGTAGACCGACCGGTGTTCTTCTAAACTGTCTTTATTAAAAACACGGCACTGTGGCTCATAACCACACAAATACAGCCCTATAAAGCATGTAAAACTGTGTGCTTGGCCCTGAAACCGCAGCTTACAGCTCTCTTTTAAAATGATGTTTGTCTAAACTCTGAAATGATGTGACAAAACTGGCGACATGTAATAAAACAGCTTGGCTAATCAAGAATA
Organism: Coreius guichenoti; assembly: GCA_039654105.1. Classification (NCBI taxonomy): domain Eukaryota; kingdom Metazoa; phylum Chordata; class Actinopteri; order Cypriniformes; family Gobionidae; genus Coreius; species Coreius guichenoti. The sequence goes on from CM077177.1 coordinate 2,704,053, forward strand.
AAAATGAACATCTCTTCATCAGCATTGCTTGCTGTTAACCCCCTGAACCCCGAAGAACGCGCCCGCGCGTTTTGCTGAATTTTTCCTCATGACAGTGTAAAACAACTTAAAATACTCCGTCATTTTTGGCCTCACAGACATGAATGATAAGTCTTTACAAAGCTTAAAGTGTCTACTTTTTTATGTACACTCAAAATAAAAACTAAATGTTGTGCTTTTCGCTAAATAAAGAAAACAAACAGGATGCGCGTTCTCCCATCTGTCTCCCTGTGATGTCTACTCTGAAATGCGTCTGAAAATAAACTCAGAACTCAGAGAATACTTGTCACACAGACACGACAGATATATCTTTATAAAGCTTGGAATGTCTAAATTAAGTCATTTATATAAAAAACAAATATTCTCTGTTTATGTAATCCGTATGAAAACAGCTAGAGGTACAGTTCCTCCAGCGGCTCATTATCTTTAATGTGACCACACCCACGCACGCGCAAAGAGATTCACATCCAAATCGTCCACATGAAGGAACGCGAACCTATAAACGCCCCCCATCACCTCAAAACAAAGAATCAGCTTCTTCATTCTTCTGATTTTCATCGAGTTCGGAAGACACGCTGTGAGTTTACCTTGGATTTACCTCAGAAGAAACAGAACGTGATTTATGAGAATTTTTAAGGTAAAACATTTCTTCTCACTTATATTAGCGTTATTGATGCATAAACTTCACATTGTAGGCTACTAGTTTAACTATTGCCAGACTAAAATGTGTGAAATCAACGGAAACATGTTGAAATATGAAATAGGTAGGCAACCTTTCAATGCTAAATAAAGATACAGTACGACATGGGGATATTTTTATGCTCTATAATATTAAACACAGCATGATATAAAAGTAGGGTTGCCAACTGTCCCGTATTAGCCGGGACGTCCCGTTTATTGGGCCTAAATGTCCCGTTTATTGACTGCTACGCTGATGTAACCACTGACTAAGGGGCCGTTCACATATGTTGCGTCTTTTGTGCGCTCAAGTTCGTTATTTTAATTGTAGACGCGCGACTAGCGCGCTCAAATAGAGAGACTAATTAGTTTTCGTTCATCTTGCACTGTTTTCAAAAAAAATTCTTCTGCTTAACAAGGCTGCATTTATTTGATCCAAAATACAGCAAAAACAGTAATATTGCGAAGTATTTTTATAATTTAAAATATTTTTTTCTTCCATCTTATTTACTTCAGTTTCACATGATCCTTCAGAAATCATTGTAATATGCTGATTTGCTGCTCAAGAAACATTTCTTATTATTATGAATGTTGAAAACATTTGTGTACAGTTTATTTCAGGATTCTTTGATAAACAGAAAGTTCAAAACAACAGCATTTATCTGAAATAGAAATCTATTGTAACATTATACACTACCGTTCTGAGTAAGAGTTTAGTTTTTTGTTGCCGTTTTGTTTTTGTTTTTTGAAAGAAATTAATACTTTTATTCACAAAGATGCCTTATATTGATTAAAAAAAACGCAGTAAAGACATTTATAATGTTACAAAATCTTTTTATTTCAGATAAATGTTATTCTTTTGAACTTTCCGTTCCCTCTGGATTAAATCTTTGATTTATCAAAGAATCCTGAAAAAAATTACACAACTGTTTTCAACATTCATAATAATAAGAAATGTTTGTTGAGCAAATCCTCATATGAGAATGATTTGTGAAGGATCATGTGACACTGAAGACTGGAGTAATGATGATAAATTCAGCTTTGATCACAGGAATAAATTACACTTTACCAGGTATTCACATAGAAAACATTTATTTTAAATTGTAAAAATATTCCACAATATTACTGTTTTTACTATTTTGGATCAAATAAATCCAGCCTTGGAGAGCAAAGAGACTTTTTTTTTTTTAAACAAACATACAGATCTAGAACTTTTGAACGGCACTGTAGGTCTAAAGTCTTTATGTAAGGAAAATATATAGTCAGATTACTTTTAAATTAAACGTGAATAAACTACAAACAATACATTCAATCATGAAGTCTCCTCACATGCACTCTCTATAGATCCCTCTGTCACATTCCTCATTGATATTCAGGAGGGAGTCGGTGACGCCTCAGGTGTGAATCTCAGCATTATTCATGATGGTCCACACCCTCCCCGCATACAGCCATTCTGACAAGAAGTGTCTTACAAAAGTTAAATGACTATATTTTTTTGTAAGAATGAGTGATCAAAATGGTTTTCAAAAACTCTAGGCAACAACATCCAGTTCTGAAAAGCCTTGTGAACAAATGTTTACTGTGTGTTATACGGCCTTATTTCAGTGATTTAACATTTTAGTTTTTTCAAAAACTACGCATAAACATTATTTTCTCAAAACTACAAACTTTTATGTACATGTTGCTCACATATTACTGTAGCCCTGTTTGTGCTGAATACAGTGTAATCAGACTTTAGCCATTAATATGCTTTAAAGCAACTGAAAAAAAACACAAATATCAGAGCATGTCAAACTTCTTCAGGGCCACAAAATATCCTTAGGGTCCAGAGGGTTAATTAATCACAGAAACGGAGTGATGATGAGCAGCATGGGCGGCACAAACTCCCGAACACTAAATTAAAGCAAAACGTCACAGCGACCGTCATACATAAAGACATCCTGCGTGCAGCACAATCAGCAGATTCAGCTCTTTACATTACTAATCATGATTGTGATCAAAACTGAAATGGTACGACACCAAACTCGAGTACTGTAAGTCTTTTCACTAAAGTTGGCAATGCTTTGGTATCGATTCAATTACAAAACGATCCTCGATGCATCACAAATTTCAGTAGCCGCTTTCGCACAACTGGTAAATACATGAAAAATTGTCTTTTTCCGGTAATATATGACATCTGCATGAAATGGCTTTCCTTCTTTTTCCAGTTAAGACACCATGCTTTACTGTAAATTAGCAATGGCGTCAACACTGAAATCCTTCCTCGCATTGTAAGCACTGCAATATCAAGTAATAGCCTGGGTTTCTCACTACTTCTTTGTGTGGAATTGGCAGCAAACATCATAAGAATCAGTTCAGAATAATTTAAGAAAGAATTATGCATCAGATAATTTTATTCAGGCCAATTATTCAGCCATCGGTGAGCATGCCACATTAAGCAACCAAAGAAAGGCAAAATAAATCTTTTACAATTCATGAAATTTGTCTCAGACCACTAAAAAAAATCATAGTGTGCACTCATGTGAAGCATTCAAATGGACTTGAATGGCCATTACACAAATATATCACACATGGCCCAACACACACAGAGGCTCATTTATTCACTAGTAAGGGACTGTTTCTGCTTTCCATGTCAGAGGTGAAGAGGGACCAGTGAAGCATCATGTTACAGGACTTCATTTAGACAGCAGCTGAACAAAGACAAACCTGCTGCTAATTCACATCCAAACAATAAGAAGCATATTAAAGAGGGAATCAATCCCGTGGCTCTGATCCAGTCACTCGAGATGAGATGTAAACTGGGACAACAATGGGGCCGTTCTACTGGAGCCAATGCTAAAGACCTTTTTCAACACTTCCTCATTTATTAGTCTCTGCATCACTTCCTGCCTCTGCTACCTTATTTTATTGCGTTATTTTTTGGTGTGACATGGAGATATCTCATTGTGATGAAGACTGTGATGAAGTCGGCTATACACACACACACACACACGAGGAAAGGATGATATGAGGAAAAAATATATAAACATATTTAGTGATGCACCAAAATTTCCAAAAATATTCCTTCCAAATTCATTTTCAGCCTAAACGGTTTGGACCGCTAAATCATTGACCGAAACGGTGACGTGTTTTGAATGTGTCAGCAGTGACTGTATGATTTTGAGATCCATCTTTTCACACTGAGGACAATTGAGGGACTCAAAAACAACTATTAAATAAAGGTTGAAACATTCACTGATGCTCCAGAAGGAAACACGACGCATTAAGAGCTGGGGGGTGAAAACTTTTGAACAGAATGAAGATGTCCAATTTTTTCTTATTTTGTTTAAATATAATTTCTTTTCATTTAGGACTGCCCTTCAGAAGCAACAGAAGATACTTGCATGTTTCCCGGAAGACAAATTAAGTACAATTTACCTTGATCTTCAAATTCCACAAGTTTTCACCCCCCTTGGCTCTTAATGCGTCGTGTTTCCTTCTGGAGCATCAGTGAATGTTTCAACCTTTTTTTTTTTTATAGTTGTGTTTGAGTCCCTCAATATATATATATATATATATATATATATATATTTATTTATTTATTTTTATTTATTTTTTGAACTTTTATTTCAGTTTCGATGTTTTGGTAAGGAACTTTGTGTCAGTGCATCACTAACATTACTTCAATATACCATATTCATAATACGTTTAGGTGCAGTAAGACACATAAATATTACATTTGTTGTGCTGTATGTTATAGCTCGCACAGAGTATATATTATTTTAATAGCATTCCCCACTCGTGCTTATGTAACAATTCACACATTTCAGCTAAAACAGATCTGTGGAAGACACAACTGTCCCAAAAAGAAAAAGTTAATTCCCAATAAGAGTCACTCTTCAGAATAATTTAGCGCCAAAACACCTGCCCGGAAGTTTGTAGAGATCCTGAAGACCTGCTGGTTCATGTGTGTTTAATTAGGGCTGGAGCAGGACTGGACGACCCTGGTGTAAAGAGTGATTTTACCATATTAAACAGGCCACTTTATCCATATCGCACTGTTTCCATCACATTCCACTGATGCACCTGCATGGGCGGCTCATATTCGGTCATGTGACACAGTGAAGTAAACCCCTGCCTGCCTCCAGTATCCCATCATGCACCAAAGATGAGGGCAAACACTGGGTAGAGGGTAAAGATATCCTTTTTATGCAGGCGATTGTCCGATAACAGAGCAATGCACCTGCACTGTTATCAGAGCTCAAACCAGCAACACCTACAGAGGAAATATTATGTCTACAGACACGCTACAGTGGAATGACAACACTGGAGCGAAGAGAAAGAAATAAAATCGTGAGAGAGTGTTCATTTAAGTTAAATCTACACAAGCCCTAGCATATACAACAGTTCATAGTCACTGCCATCTCTGGAAATCCTACAATAAAGATACGCCATAAAGAGTGAAAAAGACACAGGTAACATTAAGGGCCCTATCATACACCCGGCGCAATGTGACGCCAGGCGCGACGCAAGTGTTTTTTGCAAGTTTCAGCCCGACGCAGTTCTCATGTTCACGTCCAGCTCCACGTTGTTTAAATATCAAATGCACTGGCGCATCTGTTCACCCATGGGCGTCTGGTCTAAACCAGGTGTGTTCAGGAGCATTGTTGGAGCGTTGCTATTGTGAGGAACTGAAAACGACTGCGCCATTGACCAACACACACCTGCTCTAAAGTCAATAGTGCAGTATTTAGTGTTATTTAAAGGCTGTGTTAGTAATATGAGCCTATAGGCGGTGCACAACACGCGTACACTCTGCTTATTACACACACAGGGACGCGCAGCAGCACACACACATTTTTAAATATTAAAAATAAAAGGATTCCCCTCTGGAGAAGCGTTCAGTCTTTCCTCCATGTAAATAGTGAATCCACCATGAAGCGAGCACAACTGGCTTTTAAAGGGAATGGGAGATGAGACTCTGATTGGTTTATTGCATGTTACGCCCAAAACACACCCATGACTCATTAAGAGACGAGGCACAACCCTTTTGGACCATGCATTTTCCCGTCGTTAAACTAGCAAAAGTGGATTCGACACCCCCTAAGTGCACCTGCGCCATGAGCTTCAGACCATGTGCTCAGATCGTTAAAATAGGGCCCAAAGCTTCTTCAAAATTCTTAAATAAGAGAATCTACCCAACAACAAGGAAGAGAACCAGGGCTGGAAAATTAATTTTGTTCCATTATATGCACAATAATTAGTTAAACAGAAGCTGGAGTGAAGGATGGAGAGTCCCTTTTGTGTTCCACTGTGCTGCATCTTAATTGTTGTTGTGTGCACTAGAAAGATGTTTTTGACGTGCCATTGCGTTTTGTTTTTGTTTTCCCCTATATTTTATTTTATTGCAAGTTAATTTCAATTAACAAAATGTTTTTAATAGTTTTAGTTAATGTTAACAACCCTGCTAATATGCTAATTAACATTAATCAGAGGGTAACACTTTAGTATGGGGAACACATATTCACTATTAACTACGACTTTTGCCTCAAACTCATAATTACTGCTTATTAATAGTTAGTAAGGTAGTTGCTAAAGGGCACCTATTATGCCCTTTTTTATAAGATGTAATATAAGTCTCATGTGTCCCCAGAGTGTGTCTGTGAAGTTTCAGATCAAAATTCCTAACAGATCATTTAATATACCATTTTGAAAATGCCAATTTTTGGGTTTGAGAAAAATGAGCTGTTTTGTGTGTGTCTCCTTTAAATGCAAATGAGCTGCTGCTCCCCACCCCAGAGGGCGGAGCCTTCACAGCTCGTGAACAGATGAAGCTTGTTTGTTTTGATGATCACCTCTATTGCAGACACACACTCATGTGACATTGCAGTTCTTCATCATTATGAAGTATTATCATCTGCATGCGTTTTAAAGCCTTATCACTCTCAACTTGAGCACACACACCCGACGCATGCGCACAGAGAGCTGGATGTCGGTGCATCCGTGATTATTAAACTAGACTAGTTCTCTTTCATGTGTTATTGCGATTAAACTGTCAAATGCTCACAAGGTTATGTCAGAAACACACAAAGTTCACATGAAAACAGTTAGTTATGTCTGTGCACGTATGCAGCAAGTAAGTTACAGAAATGCCGTGTGTATATTAGATCTGTATATTAAAGTGAAAGCAGTGTAATATACAGTACCTACTGCTGTATCTGCTGTTAATCTGAATCAAACAACAAAAGAGAAACAGAAAATCACTGCTCTTGACTGAATAACTTTAGTAGCTTTATTAAGAACACATTTCTTACTTGAATGCTCTGGCGAGGAGATAAACATGGCGGACTGTGTACCGCTCACTCAGGGCGGGTCTATGCTAATACGGCAGTGTCCATCAACACTCGTGGGCGGGGCCTGTGAAATGTGACGTCACTTTGCCAGGAATCTGCAAACGCTTGTTCTGAGACACTGCTTATGATTTATGGGGATAAAAAAAAAAGGAGTGGGTGGATTTTTACCATTATAGGGTGGTTCTGTACACACACTGCCAACACACATTTATGCTCAAACACCATGTAAAAGTGAATTTTGCATAATAGGCGCCCTTTAAGTTTAGATTAAGGGATGTAGAATATGATCATGCAGAATAAGGCATTAATATGTGCCTTATAAGTGCTAATAAACAGACAATATCCTAGTAATACGCATGATAATAACTAGTTCATAGTGAGAATTAAACCCTAAAATAAAGCGTTACCAATCAGAGAAGTGATGAATATGTCAGTGATTACTCTGGAGGAAAATGTGTTTGACCCTTATGCAGGTATTTAACACCCCATAATCGTTCAGAATGAGAAACATTTGGACTGCACTTCGCTCTGGCAGTGGATATCGTTCTGTTTTCACCTCCATAAACAGTCCATCATACAGTAACGTCTGCATTCTTCTGCTGAAGCACACTGCAGAGATTGCTACGAGATCAACACAGACTTTACATACAGCAAACCTACCTTTACTTTGGGTTACAATGATCACACTGTAAAATAATAATGCTGACCTATGGGGTTTGAAACCATGTTTCAAAAGTGCCAAGCAGTTGACGGTTACCACAATATTGAGTAATGTTTTTATGCCTGATTTTTTGTTAAAAACAAGAAAAACAGCATGTATATATAAGCTGCATGCTATAACGTAAAAAAAAATGATTAGCCAAAATTTCCCATTATCTGATGTGTCTTACCGAAGCAGTTGCATCGATGAGGGACAAACATCTTGCAGGCTGTGGCGATGTGGATCTCAGCGCTCAGCACAGCTTTAACAATCAGATCCTCAATCTGACCCATGAGCACTGACAAACACAGAAAAGAAGCATCAGCTGATCAATCCAGATGGAGAAATGCTTATTTAAACATTTATATATTCTTTTTTTCCATGCAAAACATGACCACTCCCATGTCATATTATTTTCCATCACCAGTTTTTCAAGTAAAGTTTCTCAGGGGAACACAAAACTTTTTCAAGAGAATGACAAAATTTATGAGTGAACACACAAGCATTGAAATATCATTTTTGCAAGCAAAAGCAAAGTTTTTCAGGGGAACTCAAAACCTTTTTGAGACATAGCAAAAGTTTTGCAAGAGAACACAAAGCGGTTCGAGTGAATGCAAAAAGTTTTGAAAGCAAACACAGTTTCTCAGGGGAACACAAAACCTTTTTTGAGTTTTTCCCCCCATCTCATACTTTTTCCATCTTCATGTGCCATTAGTAGAATTCAAACAGAAGATTAAGGGCCAGATTTACCAAACAGGGCAAATTAGCATAAGAACGCAATCCCATAAAAGCGCCGATGGGAGTAGAAAGTTCTGCGTGTGATCTACTAACGACACACAAAGAACACAGACTCAGCCGGATCATTTCCATAACGGAGTGTCTATTTACACGAAGTGCAAACAGCCTGGCTTGTAACTCCAATGTCTGATTGAACCAGACAAAATTACAAAAAACACCTGTGACCTGTAAGCAACAGTGGCGTAGGGAGTAAGGCCCGTTGCAGATCTTTTGTCGCGATCAAACCGAGTTCAAATCCGCCTTTTGCCAAACTCGTTCTTCTCCCTTTTTTCATCACATATCAGATTGGAAAGGCATTTATTTTTAAGAAATATGAAAAAATATGTGAAAAGTGGAATTAAAGTGCCTAATGGTTATTTAATAATAAGTGTTTATCAGGAAGGGTTAGTGGTAGGTGTAGGTAGGGCTTTATTGTCCCAATAAGGCGGCATTTATTTAATAAATATAATCATTTACACTCAACATGTTATTATTGCATTAGGTTTTCTAATGTACTAAAATACTGAGGTGCAAACTATCTAACTAATATATACTACTCTTAGTGCAAATAGCTAAAAAAGTACCAAGAGCAGCGCAAATTAGCGTCTGGGTTAAAGGAACAATATGTAATTTTTCACCGCTAGAGGTCGCTTATTCAAAACAAAGGCGTGTCTTGATGGCTTGATTTGGCGGAGCTTTTATTCTGCCGCAGACGAGCGCTTCCGCTTCTTCCGCTCATGTGTATGTGTGGTAACGCAGCTCTGTTTTATCATATTACACACATTTGAGTGTGTTGAGAGTTATGTTATAATGCTACTCTGTGCGTTCGCTCGGCGCTACTAGGAGACACTTGTTCACACTGCAGTGAGCTAGATCCATATCAGGCATGGTAAAACATGGTACTCACGGTAAATCAAGAACACCAGATTTACACAATAAGACTAACTGTGTTGAGCTGTAGAACAATGATTAGTTTCTGTCCATGAATGATCCAAACAGTTGCTCACCTGTCTAATAAAACACATCATATATTAAAGTGTCTTTGGTGTTTCCATGGTTTCTACAAAATAACACCGGAGGGTAACGCGGGTATGATGTCATTGATAGGCGACGCACGGTCCGTGTCCTGGTTAAAATTGCTTATTTCTCTGGATTTAAACATTCTTGGAAACATTTGGGATAATGTAAGTACACAGGTCAACAAAATATATAACACTGTTCTAGTGGGTTTTGAATATTTTAATCCAACAATCTTACATATTGTGCCTTTAAGACGTGCTTTTTTTGAGCGGTAAATAGTGGCACAAACACCAGCGCAAACCTTAGTAAATCACGTTGCATGATTCATTTAAATACTCTCCTCTCATAAATACTGCGTCTGAAAGGGAAACTCCTACAAATGCATATGCAATAAGATCAGCCGCAATAATAACCCTGTCCACGCCTTTACAGCGCTAATGTTTCACTGCGTGTCTTTAGTGCATCCTGACAGTCGTTTTTTTAACGCCTAAAGAGGGTTTGTGCTGGCGCAAGCTGTTAAAGGTGGGGTAAGTGTTATTTCAAAAATGCTTTAGAAAAGTGTCTCGGGCCGAGTACCAAAACAAACTTGTAGCCAATCAGCAGTAAGGGGCGTGTCTACTAAAGACGGGGAGAAGAGATCGCTCAGTGCACGTCATTATTCAAAAGACACTTCACACAGGACGGACATTAGCCGAGCGACGACAGAAAGAGAGAGATGGCAGATAAAAAACATGTGGAAAATGTCTATGGAACAAAAGAAGGCTTACGATCAGGCAAGAAGCATCAGCTTTCCAGCGCTGGAGAGAACTCAAGGAGCGAAGGCCTGCAATCGGACGCCGAGGTTGCTTTATTTCTTCTCGATAGGCGAGTAACATTGATTTTGTTTTGTTTCACAGAACTAATATATGCTGGCTTTTGCTTGAATATGCACGTGTTTCATGTTCGCTTGTTTGTCCATTTGCAATCGTATTGTCGTTCACTTCAGCGATCATAAAGACCCATTCATTTCTACACCCGATAAGCCTGGAGCGTCTAAACCTCCTCACTGTCTGTTTCAAGCGTCAGCTCCCAAAGCGCGTCCGAAAAGTAAGATAATATCCTCCTAATATATGTTTGTTCCCTTTGGTTCCTCTTTTCGTGATCGATATAACCCTCTAACATGTTCGTGCTCATGCTATCAAGTTGTTCATGAGAACTGTGTGTGTGTTTTTGGGATGGAAGGGATGACTTTTTCATTGAACATTCGACCTGGATTACCATAGTAACACACATTGTATCTTAGATATACTCACATGTGGTGTCTTTGCCTTCTTGCCTCAAATATCTCAGCATCGCGCTCATGCTCCATTTGTTCCCATAATCCTCTATTTCAGGGTCATCGCAGCTGAAAGGAAGAGAAAGCCTGACTGTCAGCACTGCCAAAACAATACTGAGAAATGGGCACAACGTAACAATGTCGACATGATTAGCAAACACAAGGATTAGCTTGTATTTGAAATCACATTCCTGAGCCGTTTAAGAGCGATGAACAATGAGATGTGATTACTTAACTATTATTTCTGACAGCTTAGGTCCGCTCTCATTACTGTAATATGCGTGATGCTTTATGGCATGAAGCTGCCGCAAGACAAACACAAGCTACTGTAAAATCATCAGGTATTAAGGATTACCGCATCATACCCGATTCAGATGGACAGACTCACTGATTTTAGTGTTCAGTAGGTTTAAACATGGTCAAATGTGTCTATGATCGCAGAAATGATCTGCTGACTGCTAACACTTTTAAAAGAGGAAAAATTGTTAACGGAAAATAAAATCTCTCTATTCAAAAAGCATTTACATCTTGCAGTAATACTGCAAAATATAGATTTTGATGGTTTATGATCACATGGGCAGAAAACATGTTGGGCATTTCAATAAATCTAATTTTTTGACAATATATTTGACAATATTTTGAAATTCAATATAGGTGACATTTCAATTCTATTTATCCATTAAACTATAAAATGCTTTTTAAACTTAAATCAAAACTTTCAAACGATGTCAAGCCAGCTTTGAAATCTACTTGCATTTTGTATAAATTTTGTATTCAAATTCAGGAATTGATAGTTTGACTAGTTTATCTTAATTCACTTTAATTTCTCTTTGCATTACCGCCCAAAAGTTGAGTCTAATTAACATTTTTTTAATGTTTTATTTTTAAGCATATGAGAATGACTTCTGAAGGATCATGTGACACTGAAGACTGGAGTAATGATGATAAATTCAGCTTTGATCACAGGAATAAATTACACTTTACTATATATTCACATAGAAAACAGCTGATTGACACTGGAATAATATTTCATAATTTTTACTGTATTTTTGATCAAATAAATGCAGCTTTGGTGAGCAAAACATTCTGGCAAAACATCTTTTAAAAACATTTTTAAAAAGTCCTAACGATTCCAAACTTATGACCAGTAGTGTATTAATTTCCTCTGTTGGAAAGTGGCAAAAACGTAATAGTCGATTTGTTGGATTGTTGAAGCAAATAGAATATTTCCTGAGAACCCGGACATATGAAAAGGATCTATTTTTGCTGCTTCTTCAATTTGCTTAAATTTAAATGAGCTATAATGCAAAACAGTTATTGAACATTTTATTGTGTACAATCTACCTGAATGTGTAAAATAGATAGGAGTAGGACCCTAGGGTCAGCACCCTTCAATACATTTTCATAATACAGCACAGCCTCTATTTTTCTGTTCAAACTATGTCATTCAAATACCAGCAGACCTGTTGGCACACAAATGTTGTACTTAAAGGGGGGGGGTATAATGCTATTTCATGCATACTGAGGTTTTTACACTGTTAAAGACTTGGATTCCCATGCTAAACATGGACAAAGTTTCAAAAAATAAGTCGGACGCTTGATGGAGTATTTCTGTGCCAAAAATCACAAGTTTCGAAAGGTTTTTTTCGAGTATGGGTGACGTCAACAACGGCGGAATTTCCTTGTACGGGCACTTCCCCCGGAAGGGCGCGCGCGCACCCGTCGACCAGAGCGAGAGAGCGAAAGCAGCACGCCCATCAACGCGCTTTGCTCGGCTTTAGGGAAGTCGTCGGCTGCGCTGCACAGGTCACAGGACCTCACGAAATCAACAATGTCACCAAAGAAGTGTGTTTTTGGTTGTCAGGGCAAGACAACCCTGTACAGCTTCCCAAAGAACCCAGCGTTAAGGGAACAGTGGATGGAGTTTGTTTTTCCGGAGCAGCAACGGAGTTGTGCAAGTGGTTTTGTTTGTTCCCTGCATTTCGGCGACGACTGTTTTATAAACAAGGCCCAGTTCGACGCCGGATTTGTAGATCGTCTAATGCTGAAAGATGGAGCGGCCCCAACGATAAAGGTTCACGGTCATGCGTTGGAAACGCAGGCGGTGAGTAAAACTGTTTCAAATGTCTGTGTGTTTTTGGCTATCGGTGCATAAGTGCACATCAAGTAAACATGATCACATATAGTTAATTTATCAATGGAGCATGCGATGTATGGTGTGTGTTTAAATACATTTGTTTAGCTGACCACTATAGGTGTCTGTTTGTTTATTGCAAGCCCACTCCAAACAACAATACACAAAGAGTGGGAAAATATGTTGTCATATGTCATATATGTATGGCTGAATCTGATTGATATCCATGGTTTTTTTTTTTTCCATGTTTAAGGATGTCACAGCTTTCAGATGCTCTCAACGCAACGCTCGTGATTCTTTAGCTCCGCCCACACGATACGCCTCCATCCGCTCGGTTTTATTCGGAAAGACTCGGTACAGCGTATCTTTCTTTTATAAATATAATAAAACTCAAGACTTTTCGGAGATATGAAGGATGCAATACTACTCTATAGGTACTCAAGATTGACATGTGTGTGATACCCCCCCTTTAATAGTAGGAGTAGGGCTGCAACATCTAGTCGATAAAATAATAATCGATAATGAACAATTCTCTTTATCGATTAGTCAGGTCTGCTCTCACGCCCACAAAGCTTCCACCAGTCACGCCAAATTACAGCACTGAATGACGCATTTCTATAGACAAAATGCATATAAGAACGGAGTGGGCTGATGCAGGAACATGATCCAAGCGCTCAAAACATGAGAATTCTGTATTTTAAGCTTCAAGCGAATGCATTAGCGTTTATCATACCCTGTCATGAGCTGTGACAGATGCGTGTGCGTCCAATTTTACAGGTTATATCCTCATCTGTAAATGTTACTAATTCACGCGAGTATTTCCTTTTTGCGTGAAAGCGCGTCCTGACAGCTTTTAACTCCACTGAACAAGCGCCGGCGCAGCACGCGTCAAACAGACAGAACGCAGTCGAGAGGGAGACCATTAATATTCAGCGCAAAAACATTCATTTAGCTGCAATATCTGCTGCTGGACGCTAAATTTAGGTTTAAAAGTCAACATGTAATTCAAGTATTTTATGAGAGTAGTGACTGTAAAGGATAACAGCGTGTAATTTGATATAAATGTAAGATGTTTCTTATAGCCTATTTACAGGATAAAGAAATGACATTGACAGGTTACTGTGTCCATAGAGAGTGTGTGAATGTTCCTCTAATCTGCTAACACTGGGTTTGTGGGTTTTTTTTGTATTTTTCTTTAACATCTTTTTAATGTAGGGATTTAAACTGTCCTTTTGCTTTGTAACTTTATATACTTTTTGCACATAATGTATAGCACCGACATACCCTTACGAAAATATCCATGGTTTTATTATAGTAAAACCATGTTTTTGGTTTTTGGCGTATTGATTACCATTTGTATAAATCACACAAATACCATATAGTTAAACTATGGATTTGAAGCAAAACAATGGTTAATTTGTGATTACCATGGAATAACTACAATAACCCTGTTATTTTTATTTTTTTATTATTGAGTTTGCTTGTTTTATTTGTTGTAAAACCATGGTTAATTTATGTAATAGTAGATATATTCACTATGTGTGTGTTCATAGCACTCAGCTGACACGTTTGTTTGAAGGACAGCTTTGGGCAGGATGTGGAACAGTGTGTTTTGTCAATAAAATAAAAAAATGGGCTTTTTCATCCGATTAATCGATTAATCAAAAAAATTATCGGCCAACTAATCGATTATCAAAAGCCCTAAGTAGGAGTCTGGAAATATTTATATCCACGCGCCTAGAAGCTGAAATATCAAAACCCGAGAGAGCTCACCTGACGTAGTCGCTGCTCTTTTTGTTGACACTGTAGTTGGTCAGATGCATGAACTGGTTCTTGATGTTTGCCGTGGCGTGGTCATACTTCACCGTGGCAAACCTACAACGCACACAACCGAGAAGGAAAACATGAGCTTAATAGCGATTATGACATTCAACTGACCTGTTGAAAAGAAGAAACAGGTAAAGTACCAAAGCAAGCAGTCTTGTGAAAACATGTGACGGCTTAAATTCCAGCCAATTATCTATCTAACATTAATGTGACACATAAATGGAGAGTTTTTATAACAGCCATCCAACTAAAACTGGCAAATCACACAATTACGACAGCCGCGTTAGGACGAACACGGTCATGATGACCGTACGATGGGAGGCTGATGGATTTATACATGATTTCTCTGGACAAAAACATTTATTGAATCAAACAAATCGTCTATAAGCCATGTATACTTATAAAAGTACTAGATCAATACCTAGATAACACTAGATTATTATATTCTGGTGGTGGGCTTTTTTCACCTGGTGCAACAGGTGAATATGGTGCATCCAAGGTTCCTACACATTTTCCATTTCAATATTCCATACTTTCCCAGACTCAAATTTCCAAAGCTCTCTGTAGATTTCAGACCATATTTAACATAAATGGTTCATACAGCATTATTTTCAGCTTTGTTAATATTTTTATTTTCTCAAGGGTTTTTTCATAGATTTTCTCGAAGTGACAACATATAGAGCCCCTAAAATAACATTTAAAAAAAAATGTAATATACAGACTTTTGCATGCACGTGAGAAACTTTTTTGTGCCTTTGAGAAACTATTCACATGTGCACTGGAAAATATTACAATTTGTAATTTTATATATACTATAACCCATTTCCTTTGCGTCACTGCCATCTTAATATGAAGAAAACGAGAGCATGGATGCACATGAATTAATAGAGATCTATTTGCTCAAAATTTGTCTTTCCTTAGGGTAGTACCTCTAATATCAAGGCCTAATGTCTAATGTAACACATCCTCTGTGGCGGCGGAGAAACCATGACACCAAATGGGCTGATGGCGCAATACGGCTGTGTGCATTGTCCTATTTGCCAAGTTCAAGGGTTTATAAAAAAGACTGGAAGTGTAAAAAAGTGTTCAAACTTTGGCTTTCGTTAGGGCAGTACGTCATACAGTGGGGAGAACAAGTATTTGATACACTGCCGATTTTGCAGGTTTTCCTACTTACAAAGCATGTAGAAGTCTGTAATTTTTATCATAGGTAAACTTCAACTGTGAGAGACGGAATCTAAAACAAAAATCCAGAAAATCACACTGTATGATTTTTAAATAATTAATTTGCATTTTACTGCAGGACATAAGTATTTGATCACCTACCAACCAGTAAGAATTCTGGCTCTCACAGACCTGTTAGTTTTTCTTTAAGAAGCCCTCCTGTTCTCCACTCATTACCTGTATTAACTGCACCTGTTTGAACTTGTTACCTGTATAAAAGACACCTGTCCACACACTCAATCAAACAGACTCCAACCTCTCCACAATGGCCAAGACCAGAGAGCTGTGTAAGGACATCAGGGATAAAATTGTAGACCTGCACAAGGCTGGGATGGGCTACAGGACAATAGGGAAGCAGCTTGGTGAGAAGGCAACAACTGTTGGCGCAATTATTAGAAAATGGAAGAAGTTCAAGATGACGGTCAATCTCCCTCGGTCTGGGGCACCATGCAAGATCTCACCTCGTGGGGCATCAATGATCATGAGGAAGGTGAGGGATCAGCCCAGAACTACACGGCAGGACCTGGTCAATGACCTGAAGAGAGCTGGGACCACAGTCTCAAAGAAAACCATTAGTAACACACTACGCCGTCATGGATTAAAATCCTGCAGCGCATGCAAGGTCCCCCTGCTCAAGCCAGCGCATGTCCAGGCCCGTCTGAAGTTTGCCAATGACCATCTGGATGATCCAGAGGAGGAATGGGAGAAGGTCATGTGGTCTGATGAGACAAAAATAGAGCTTTTTGGTCTAAACTCCACTCGCCGTGTTTGGAGGAAGAAGAAGGATGAGTACAACCCCAAGAACACCATCCCAACTGTGAAGCATGGAGGTGGAAACATCATTCTTTGGGGATGCTTTTCTGCAAAGGGGACAGGACGACTGCACCGTATTTAGGGGAGGATGGATGGGGCCATGTATCACGAGATCTTGGCCAACAACCTCCTTCCCTCAGTAAGAGCATTGAAGATGGGTCGTGGCTGGGTCTTCCAGCATGACAATGACCCGCAACACACAGCCAGGGCAACTAAGGAGTGGCTCCGTAAGAAGCATCTCAAGGTCCTGGAATGGCCTAGCCAGTCTCCAGACCTGAACCCAATAGAAAATCTTTGGAGGGAGCTGAAAGTCCGTATTGCCCAGCGACTGCCCCAAAACCTGAAGGATCTGAAGAAGGTCTGTATGGAGGAGTGGGCCAAAATCCCTGCTGCAGTGTGTGCAAACCTGGTCAAGAACTACAGGAAACGTATGATCTCTGTAATTGCAAACAAAGGCTTCTGTACCAAATATTAAGTTCTGCTTTTCTGATGTATCAAATACTTATGTCATGCAATAAAATGCAAATTAATTATTTAAAAATCATACAATATGACTTTCTGGATTTTTGTTTTAGATTCCGTCTCTCACAGTTGAAGAGTACCTATGATAAAAATTACAGACTTCTACATGCTTTGTAAGTGGGCAAACCTGCAAAATCGGCAGTGTATCAAATACTTGTTCTCCCCACTGTATTTGAAGGCCTTAGGTTTGCTTTAACTCTGTGGCGGCCAAGAAACCACACCGCGAAATGGGCTGATGGATGAAAATGAAAATCTGCACCTTGAATTCATTCAGTCGTGTTTGACACTTACTAAAGAATCACTAAACAGCTGCCAAGAAAACACACTTCTTGTATGATACATTTATTTTCATTAAATTCTTAATTTTCTGTTATAGAAAACTAAATTGGATAGTCTGGAAATACAAATATTTTTCCATACTCTGCTTTCTGTTTTCCATACTTTTTTGATAAATTTCTTAAATCAAATTTCATACTTTTCCAAACTGCGTAGCAACCCCGTGCATCGGATTATTTAGTACAGTTCAGGAATATCTCGAATCACAAAATATGAGCAACAGTAATACAGGGATGATGTATTTTCGTAGGCCTAAACGAGTTGCATTTAGCACTTCCAGTTCCATCGCCCTGAAGTCAGTGGGTGTTTTGAATGAGTTTTTGGTAAATGCCTGAAATAAGGTCTGTGGTGAACACAAGCTCAAGATATTTCATTCACGTTTTATTCTTTAAATACATCAGTAATGCCACATTGTGATATTTTAAAGTTTGTACTTGTCTTGAAAAAGGCGGTTGCTAACAAGTGTCTAAATGGCACTACAGAGGTGGTCTTAACATTAAACGTCATCACGGCGAACAGGTAAACTCATCTACTCACTAGTCGCTTTCACAGCATCATTGTGTTTATAATCATGCTCTTGCAAACTATTCTAACTTGCAGGGAAATATGTTTTTTAAATAAAGGCCGAAGAGTTGTTGAAGCTTAAAGTCGGCATGAAACAGAAGTTGCACTCGTCTTTTATTCTCTATTGTGCCGTATATCCGAGTGAACGCTTCTGGAACAAGAAGCAATGTAGGGCGGGGCTTGATTTTGTCCGTGGGGAATTGATTGGATGATTGGATGGTTGTGGTTTGCTATTGGTGGATCTCATGTGAGTGACAGGTTGCCCCGCCCTCGTCATCAGAGAAGAGATGTTGCTGTTATTCTGATTCAAGATTATTAAAACAATGATGTGCACCGATAAATCATTTATAATAAATGTTGCAATTAAAAATAAAGAATTGTCAATTTTGATTTCATCGCAACTTTAAAGGTGGTGACGTTGAAGTCATTTATAGTCTACGTTTAGCTCTTGACTTCCGCGGATTGTATTTTTGCTTCAGAATTCATAGAAGTTGTGTTCATTTCTGAAGATTATCATGATGATCAAAATGTGTAATAATCATAAACTTTTTATTGGTCACAGAGCTTATTTACTGCAATAATCCAAAAGCCAATGGGAACACTCTATTGGGTTTTTGTTGAAAACAATTAGGTTCCATTTGTTAACATTAGTTAACTACATTAGTTTACATTAACTAACAATTAAAAATACTTCTAAAGCATTTATTAAACCCACTTAAAGTTAATTTCAACATTTACTAATACATTATTAAAATCAAAAGTTGTATCTGTTAATATTATTTAATGGACCTAAGCTGACATGAACTAACAATGAACAATTAAACAAAGATGAATAAATAATACTGTAACTAATGTATTGCTTATTGTTACACATAGCGAATGGGGCCTTTTAGTGTTACCAATGTTACCAAGTCAGCTAACTAATCTGTAAATTCTCCTTATAAACTGCACAGTGAGAACACTGTATAATCACAACCCATAACAGGACGAGTTTTATTAATGTAATCTTAAGTGATTTGTCCTAAAGCTCGTGGGCAACGGCGCTGCGTTTGAGAGGAGTGTACGCCACATGTGGAGGAAGAATTTCCTGGCACACAGAGAGCACCTGAATGCCTTCAAAGCTTCTGGGATCTCCAAGATAAAAGTTGAGTTGGGGAAGTGCCAGGACGTAGCGCCAGCAGTTCATAAGAGAGTGTGCTGAAAACAAACCCGAGTGTCGCTCTGTAAAGGCGGCGTCAGCGCCAAGCCCAATAGAGGTAGGCCAAGCGTTTTACACACACCAGACCACAGCGGCCCACAATACACTGCACATCCACTTCACACGGCTACACTCGGCACGCCATCCAAAAAATCAGAGGATTTGTTTGAGCTTCTCACTCGCATGTCTGAGAAAACGCTCTCCTCTCGGTGCCAGAAGCAGGACACTGTGTGCATATCAAGACTGAATGCGTTTCACAGGCGCTCAGTGGAGGCTTTCGGAGCGATTGTGAGACTTTCCACACAAAACTCGCCCACTACTATTTGTGGCTTAGGTAAAAATATCATAAAAAGAGCCTTTTCAGGTAGAAGAAATCATTTAAAAAGATAATTATATGAGCCTGAGAATGTGCTTGCTTTAAAATGTGTTTTTAAACAATGTCAGATTTCCTTGGTGTTTTAAATACATTAAAAAACTATTTAAAAAAAAAAAAAACTTTTGTCAATGTCCTTCCAGCAATGAGACAATGGAAAGCTTTGTTTGAGGCCTAGATGAGCCGCTCCAACTTTACTGGAAACATTTCTGCTGCCATCTAGTGTTTGTCTTATTTTAGTGTCGTAAAGGAATATTTCTAGTTAAATACAAATACAAGATGATTGGGGGTGTTAAAACTCTTATACCAGCATAATACACAGAGACTACGATTAAAAAAAACAATTTTGTGGGCTGATTCCCCATGAAAGAGTAAAAACAGAGACTCAAAGCACTGGGAAAATGTCTGTAACAACTGGCTTTATCAACAACATCTGATCTTTATGAAAACATTAATAAAATCAGCAAATAACAAAGCCAAACTTCCTCCTGGAGGTTGTTTCCATATTTAAATCATCACACAGGCTCATGTGACTTATACACCGATCATATTGTGTTGGTCCCCCTTTTGCTGCCAAAACAGCCCTGACCCGTAGAGGCATGGACTCCACTAGACCCCTGAAGGTGTGCTGTGGTATCTGGCACCAAGATGTTAGCAGCAGATCCTTTAAGTCCTGTAAGTTGCGAGGTGGGGCCTCCATGGATCTGACTTGTTTGTTCAGCACATCCCACAGATGCTCGATTGGATTGAGATCTGGGGAATTTGGAGGCCAAGTCAACACCTCAAACTCGTTGTTGTGCTCCTCAAACCATTCCTGAACCATTTTTGCTTTGTGGCAGGCGCATTATCCTGCTGAAAGAGCCACAGCCACCAGGGAATACCGTTTCCATGAAAGGGTGTACATGGTCTACAACAATGCTTAGGTAGGTGGTACGTGTCAAAGTAACATCCACATGGATGGCAGGACCCAAGGTTTCCCAGCAGAACATTGCCCAAAGCATCACACTGCCTCCGCCGGCTTGCCTTCTTCCCATAGTGCATCCTGGGGCCATGTGTTCCCCAGGTAAGCAACGCACACGCACCCGGCCATCCACGTGATGTAAAAGAAAACGTGATTCATCAGATCAGGCCACCTTCTTCCATTGCTCCGTGGTCCAGTTCTGATGCTCATGTGCCCATGTTGGTGCTTTCGGTGGTGGACAGGGGTCAGCATGGGCACCCTGACTGGTGACTATGCAGCCCCATACGCAACAAACTGCGATGCACTGTGTATTCTGACACCTTTCTATCAGAACCAGCATTAACTTCTTGAGCAATCTGAGCTACAGTAGCTCGTCTGTTTGATCGGACCACACGGGCCAGCCTTCGCTCCCCACGTGCATCAATGAGCCTTGGCCGCCCATGACTAGAGCTGCACGATTCTGGATAAATTGAGAATTATGATTTTTTGGTTTAAAATTGAGATTGCGATTCTCCCACGATTCTGAAGAAAAAAACATTAGACAACTAAACAAAATAACATAATTTACTAGAGGTTCTGACAAAATGTTCATTGCTATTTAAAAAATACATTAATTTGAACAAAATAATTTGAATGAAGGAGTCATGTCTCATTCATCAAGACTTGTTTCATTATTGGATGAATTAGCATTTGTGAATGAATCTCTTGAAGGAATGATTCAATGACAAACACTTTTTAAACAGTCTCTTGTCGCCACCTCCTGGCGTAATAAGCAATGACTTGTACGTATTAATATATACAAGTGTCAAAACACTTTCAAAAAGGTGATTTGCTCTATTCTGATCTAGATATCAATGTTCATACCCAAACTATAAACTTTTATCCCAGTACACATTTGTCCCGTTATTTAAATGTTTGTAACACATAAATACCGAAATGTGTGGTTGAAAAGACTGAAGCTGCTTATCTGTACATTTACATGGCAGCTGCTCTCTCTCCGGATCAGCGGCAGCGTGAGCGCAGATTTGAATGTTGCGGTGCGATGATCGTACTTTAAAAGGGTAACCAAAGTCCCTAAAGTCTTTGGTTTAAAGTCTGTTTCACGTCACAAGTGTCAGCAGAGCATGAGCAGAGCATGTTTTCACTGCCCATATCAATGAATGAGAACGTTCACATCGGAAGCGTGACGGCCGACTCTCTCATTCATTAACATTGGCCGCAACAAAATACGCTCCGCTGACGCATGTGACGTGAAACAGCCATGGTAATAGACAGCGGAATCGATTGCGTGGGTGTTTGAATCGAGATCGCGATCTTTTAACGATTAATTTTGCAGCTCTACCCATGACCCTGTCTCTGGTTCACCACTGTTCCTTCCTTGGAGCACTTTTGATAGATACTGACCACTGCAGACCGGGAACACCCCACAAGAGCTGCAGTTTTGGAGATGCTCTGACCCAGTCATCTAGCCATCACAATTTTGCCCTTGTCAAACTCGCTCAAATCCTTACGCTTGCCCATTTTTCCTGCTTCTAACACATCAACTTTGAGGACAAAATGTTCACTTGCTGCCTAATATATCCCACCCACTAACAAGTGCCATGATGAAGAGATCATCAGTGTTATTCACTTCACCTGTCATATGAAATATTATAATATATTTTTTGAACTGGAACAGTTTATTGAACGGTTTATTTTCTAAGTATCATATTTGATACATCAGGCTTTTATGGCTCATATAGTCAGATATAGTGAGAATATGGAGGAAAAAACAACTTTCAGAGGCGTTTTATTCAGAGACTCAAACTGAGCAAAAATATGTTAATTTGGTGCAGATGCTGATATTAATATGGACAAAAAGATGAAATTCTGATGCTTGTGATGTAAATCATTATTACAGTATAACAGATACTTACATAAAAAGCATATAAATATTAATATCTGCCAGTAATATGTCTTAGTAAGGTGATATTTAAATGCTTAGTTTTATGATCTATAGTTTTCAAACATATAATGCAATGCAATACAA
This sequence comes from Coreius guichenoti, assembly GCA_039654105.1. Classification (NCBI taxonomy): domain Eukaryota; kingdom Metazoa; phylum Chordata; class Actinopteri; order Cypriniformes; family Gobionidae; genus Coreius; species Coreius guichenoti. Next base: position 2,726,895 of record CM077177.1, read on the forward strand.
TGATCGATAGATGAACAAATAAACCTGATGATCATATTTGATACTGATAATTTTTATAATAAATGATGATGGATAATCAAGTAAACCTCAGTTGAAATATTACTAACAATATCAAAGTTATTCTTGCGTTTCCTTGATGAAATCAGGTCAGATTTGACAGCAGAAAGACACTGAAGCACGAGCTGACGGAGGACGTTTGGACAATTACACTAAAAGACTTTTACTGGATAAAAGAGTCTGAACTATCAATCAGAGACAGAAGGACTGCAGGAGATTGTGTGTGACAGGTTTATCAGATCATGATGATCATTTAGAGGCTTAGAAATGTGCGTATCGAATACGATACAAAAATGAAATTATTTGGCAGTTCAAATCACAACCTTTACCAGTTTAACAATAAGGCAATATCATGATGACAGCTTTACTTTAAGTACATATGAAGATCAGGGTACAAAGATGACTTCTCTGGATGACTTGAAACTGCAAAATAATCATATCTGTTGTGTATATATAATTTGTAAAGTTATGTTTTTATTGCGCGCCGGTATACTCAATCAGCTTTCCAGAGTCACAACATATTTCCTATATGCAGCGTGTGTCACTGTCTATGATTCGTGCTGATAATACTGTGCCGGATTGTTTCATTTTCTAGAGTGATTATTAAACAACATAGTCTTGTGATCTGTGTGTTTTTTTTGGAAAAATACAGCAGTACAAGACTGTAAACTTAGCAGCTTTAGTGAGGGAAAGAACCTCAATCACATCAAGCATTGCAATTGCGAACAGTATGATCAAATTAATAATGACCTGAAGGGTGACGTTTGTACAGTTATATTAAAAGGCCTTGTCAAATAATAAATGTATATAAATTATATATTTTAAGCTGATTGCAAAACATATGCATATATATATACAATTATTTAAGTATTTTGAGAGCGTAGGGAGACCAACTCGATTTCATTATTCGTGGTGCTTCATGGGAGTGGGCAGAGTTAAGGAGCTTTTGGCATGTTTTGCTTGTCCCGACTCTGATTTGTATAATTTTTTGTACAGCACCATGGGTAATGTATTTTTCACCAGGAATTCCACTGTTAAACATGATTATTTTACAAAATAAGCTGAAATAATGCGGGCTGACGGCTTCAACAGAAGCTAATACCATTGATTAACAACCTCATCACTCACAGTAGGGCTGTCTTTATTAAGTTATTGTTAAAAATCTATTTCCCTCAGGAGAAAATGAGTTTCTACTTCTAGAGACAACTGTTGCACTCTATTTTACCAGCCAATCAGATTTTGTATTTTTTTTTTTCCTAATTCAAATATACAGTGAACTTTAATCTCTTTTGGCAGTTAACTTTTGCTTGCGCTGCATCAGAACAAACAGGCAATCGGATGGTGACACTGACAGGTTTCATTCCTTCTGCTTGTTCAAGCATTTGTCTTTGTATCTAAGCAACAGCATTTCTTATCAAATGTCTTACGGGGCGACAGGTACTGTTAGATGGCAGGTGTTCATTTCATACCCCGCATGATTTAATGAATTACCTGGCCAGCCCTTCCTCATAGAGATAGATCAGGAGAGGGTCGTATGAGGTCACCAGCACATACAGACGCACGTCAAACTTAAAATCTGCAGATGCAAAGAAACAAACTAAATGTAACCACATACTGTACATTATACAGAATGAGTTGAATCTGTGAGTGTTAGTGTTGTAGACTCACCGTCAATCAGTAGAGGATTGCTGATGTACCGCGACACCAGGATATTCTCATCCAGTGGGATCTGACTCGGCTGAAACACCAAGCATGTGTTATCAAGCAGTACAGAACAACTGTCAGATTACAAAAGCATGTTAGTTTCCCATGATAAACACTTAAAGCCACATCAAGCGAACCTCAAACCGAACAGAGTTTGTAAGCAAAAGAAGCAACAATACCTGTAATAAAACATGAATCAACATAGTTTGCATAGCTGTGAATTGAAAAGGTTCACAAAACGTTGTAACAGTATACCGGTATGATGATATATCACGGTATGAACATGTACGATTGTCATATCGTGTACATTTGCTTATCTACAGTATTGGGAAAAAAATTATTCAAACGGAGAATCTCTCCTGCGCATATGCAACTTCTTTCTTCTTGACTGCTTAGACTCTCACACTCGTACAGTGGAGAAAATATCAGAGACAGAGGCTGTTATCTCTATCCCCCGTTGAAAAAGAAGTTAAAATTTGCAGTATGGGAATATATTGGAATATATATTCCCATACTGGTTGTTCTCAAGGATAGATATCCAATTTGCAAAAAATGTGGACACAAAGTGGCTGCAAAAGGAGGAAACACATCGAACATGTTCACCTATATTCGAGAACACCATCCCTCTGTGCAGATAAAGGTTTGTCCCGTTTGCCGTATGATTTCCATGATGGAGAGTGAATCCTGGAATCCAGCCATGAAAATGGAATTTACAGTATAACGCAGATGTCAGGTAAAACGCGCAAATTGATGGATGGATGAATAAATCGAAATTAGAGCTGTACGATAAATCAAATCACGACATGGTATGTGAATATTAAAGCGCAAATAGACTGCTATATAAATACATAATCTGCTTGTTCTGCATATGAATAAGCTGCGCCGTTTCGTCTACTTATGGTGTTTTCAGCGTCTGCCGTCTAACAATATGAGGACGTGAACACATGATCATATGAGAGAGAGAGCTCTGAGAGAACGCTTAATGAGCATTTCATCATTTTATTTGAGAAAAAAACACTCTAAATACACTCTAAAACTCAAATTTCCTCACTACATCCCATCAAAATTAAATTTTGGTTTAACTTGAAGAAATTATGACAGAAATATATTACTATTGTACAACAAAATCTATGTTTCATAATAATAATAATAATAATAATAATAATAAATGTTTTTTGGATAAATGTTGTTAAATTTTCACTTGATTTTAGAACAAGTACTTTTTTTTAACTTAGTTTTATGCATTAATTTGATTACCACCGTTTTTGATCATATATTTGTATTAAATCATAAAAAGAAAAAATTATTTTCTGAATAAAATACATATATACATTTTTTTTATAAAGTATTAATGATAAAAAATAAGTAATCTAATCCATAGTCAATTACTAAATTTCACTGATTAGACAACCAGTGATTACTGAAATTTGAATAAACAAAACAAACAAATGGTTGCAAGTTTGTTATAATAGCATTTGTTCAACCAAAAAACGTTTTCATTAATTTAACAGTCATTTTAACTGATGATGATAATAATAATAATAATAATAATAATAATAATAATAATAATAATAATAATAATAATTGATTGTTTACAGTATACCGTGAAACTGTGATCTTTTCTGAGACGGTTATCATAGCGTGAAAATCTCATACCGTTACAACCCTAGTTGGCAACAATGCCATTCTAAACCAGTTTCTACATTGGTCTATTTGCCTATAAATAGCCTTGCCAAGTTATAGTTTCCACCATTAGACCATATATGATATGAATAGCAATCGTTATGCCTGACGTCAGCGTTGCCAAACTTTTGAAATGTTATTTTAAAATAATTGATTTCAACAAGTCAAGACAACAACGGAATATACGTTTTTTACCTGATCATAAGAGTTATCCGTCTTTCATTATTGGGAGAGTTTTGATGTTGTTAGTGGCATTCGCACTAAAGGCGATCATCTGTAACCAGGAGCCAGAGCCGAAGCACAACTCATGTAATTACTTTAACAATGTTCCTCCACAAGCAACTTGAAGTTTTATGCTTCAGCTACTACAGTTACAGGCAAAAAGTTACATAATGTGGCTTTAACTAAAACTGCATGGGTGGATTTTTAATTCCTGCACGCTTTGCATTGCTGGAGGTGTGAAAGGAGCATTCGATTTTTGCCAAAATTAGGTTTTTCATATCAGAAACGATTATTGTTGTTGATTATTGCTCTTGATATTGTAATACAGATTTTTAACCTGTTAACTGTCATCTCATTTTTAAAAGCTCTTCAAAATATGAAAATGTGAAAAAGTTTAAGTTTACTTTAAAGCAAATGTACTGAACTAAACATTTTTATTTTATACAAAATATATATTTTACAAATTAATTTAGACTCCAAAAATCCAAAAAGATATGTTTCAAATTTGAAGTTGACATCACAAAAATTGAGCCACTAAAAGATTTTAAAGTACCATTTCAATGGTAACGCAGTGTCCAATTTTCACAGGATGAATTTTGAGTGTTTAAGCCTTCGGATGATACCTAACTTCTAAAATATGTCAAAGGGAAAATGGCAATAAAAAGTGCTCCAAGTGTCCACTACTGGCACATTGACAGTTAATAGGCTATTGTCGATTAATAAAATATATAATAGTTTTTGGTAATAGTAATAGCATGTGATTTTCTGGCTATAAGCTAAGACCATTTTATAAATTAATTTATTGCTTTTTACGCAATAAAATATTAAAAAGACGTGAGATTGGTTATAATGCTCAACACTGCAAAGAACGGATAAAAAGTACATTTCACTTTAATCGTGACAGCCATAATAGATTTAGATTCATTGTGCAGGGGCATTTTTTTGCCCCATTATGTTGAATTTGGGGGGCATTTTTGTTCATGTTAGTGGCATTTTTGCTCCAAGCCCCCACTAATTTCCAACTCTATGGCATATTCCCTTAATCACTTACATTGCTGACCAGATAGATGCCTCTGCCCCTGGAGGACGCCACAGGTTTGATGATCCACGCACCCTTGTCTTTGCTGAAGGAGCCTGAGGTTTACATGAGGACAGGAAGAGAGTGTGTTATTAAAGCCCAGCAGAGAAGCAGACACATCTTTCCTATTGATGTCGTTCATGTTAATAGCCAAACACACATCCGAGTGCTGGGATGCCCACTCACTGCTGTATTCCTGGTACTCAGCAGGAAGCACAAAGGTCTGGGGTACGATGTGGAAGTTTTGAAAGCCATGGGTTTGCTGCATCCTCTGGATGTTTTTGTAGAGCCGGTCTTTCCGCGTGAGCTCGAACGACCTGGAAAGCAATGGGAGCATTGACCGTAAGTGCTGAGGATGAGGTTAGCATCTGAGATAGCGAGGGGAACATAAACCCTTGAAATAACACCACAGTGGCAGCGCATGTTCGGTTTGATCTATTGCGCCGTTTCTTCCAAACAAAATGTACTCGGCTCAAACTGCCAATGTATACATGCCGTCCGCCCACTTGGAAGGCCGGTTGTGTCGACGTTGTTGTTGCTGAGTGAGAGTGTGTGTGACTTTGGTAACATATTATCATTGGGGGAAACACACTGCACACCACAAACTAGTTTTTGGTTGAATACCAGCAACATTTGGGGGAAAGAAACATATTACAAATCACCAGTGCGCCCAAACACGAAGGCTGTTCCTGATGGTAGGCAGCACAATTATGCTGTCTTATAAGAAAACTTATTTTCTATTGAAATAAACTGGCCAAATTCTAAAACAGTATCGCATATCCTTAAAGAGAAGGCAACCCTAGAATGCACTGCTTACTTAAAATCCATCAAAGATGGTGCACAAAGTGAGCGAAATGCTGATACTGCATACACATATTCCCAAGATCAATCTTTTAGTCTAAATGGTTTTCGGTTGATGTGTGAACAAAACTTCATCAAACATCACTAAAGGTGATGATACACGGGGCAACTTTTTGAGCAATGTTGCTGGGCAATGTTGCCGTCAACAGGCAACCAGGTGAGACACAGGGCCCACGACCGATCTAAAGTATCCAGATAGAAATTTGTTGCCCATTCTCTATGGGAAAGTGCCCAAACAACATCGCTTCGCAACATTGCTCAAAAAGTTGCCCCGTGTATCATCACCTTTAGAGTGCCACACATCCAATAATCGTTGTTACTTTTGATATAAAATAGAGTTTCAACTTTGAATTTCACGATAAAATTTACAGAATTTAAAACAAGTGTAATTTTGCCGCTTAGATCAGCGAACATACATGTACAGGGTTTTTCCTGGCTCCAAACGAGGCAGAGGTGGTAAAATCCGATCATGGCTGAAGAAAACACTTTTTACAAGCACATATTTTAGGTATTTGAATAAAAAGATAATTCGATTTTTATTTTGAGAACACTATCATACACAGGATTTTGTGAGACTGTGGTGGGTGACCTCAGTCCCTCTAGGGGCGTGTCCCCCCGTAAGAAAATTATGTACAACCCATATTCAGTGTGCAAATTGAACAAAGAAAAAGTCTGTGCACTGACTTTTACCTGAACTTTAAAAGGGACTCTAGGGCTCATGCGCTAGAAAGAAAAAAATGAATCAATCCAAAAGAATCGTGAGTGAATTGTCAATTCCCAGCCCTAATGCTGTTTATTTTATGCTCATTGGTGTATAGCTTATTAACATGCTACTGTTCTACTGAAATGAACGGTGAATTGTATAACATGCAGAGTCTGGCGTTTCAGATGTGATCCAGCCTCAGAAGGAAGTGGTTTGGAACAGATCTGTAATGACAGACACACCTGGGAAAGTGGTTGACTTTCTGGAAATCCTGTAGCGTGCGCAGAAGGTAGGGCTTCAGGTGCGAGCCAGTCCACATCAGGTTAAAATCATTGCTATTTGGGTGCACCTAAACACAAACAATAATATTTTAGGCCAGGGTAAAGTCAAGAATTTAAAAAGATACTTTAAAGGACTAAAGTAATTTATTTACAGATTGCTATTACATTTGAGCTTTATTGTACTGAGCCCTTATAAACACTAACCACTGTATTGGAGCTTAGCCTGAAGAAGCTGAATTGCAGCTTGAATCCTTAACACTTGTGTTGCTAAACTTAACTGAAATAACATCAACCAATGTGCAGTATACAAGCAGAGTACACTGTGTGGAATCCCACAATGCAATGTTCTTGACTTCACCTTCCATTGCCAGAGTGCCAAATAAACCAGTGGTCCTATCAGATGTGATGTTGATTTTGAACCTCTTTTTCTTGACTCATTATTATTTGATCAGATGCCACTCATCCACTGCAATTGAATTTGGCAGCATATCGTGTATACTAACATTTCATTCCCTAACAGGGCTAATGTTTACAGATTTACCTCATGGAATCCATGATTGACCAGTATGCCACGCACAAGACGACTCTCCGTACGCACAATCTTGAAGGCCAAGTTATATTTTTCTATAAAAAAAAAATAAAAAAAAGCAGAAAACTTTAAAAAGCAGTCAATAGATATTTAAATAACATTAGACGTGTTATTTATATAGCTATTACACCATTAGGTGGCGACAAGTGACTGTTAAAAAAAATGTATTTGTGTGCATCTCAATCTCAATCAGCTCCCTAGTTCAGTAGTCAGGGCACTGATCAGGGAGTCGGCCATTTTAAGGGCTGTCTCAATCGCAGAATCCTTCCAGTGCACTGAAACGTTCGCTCCCTAAATAGTCCCACAATGCATTGCAAAACCCAGGGTGCATCGATGCTCACTATGCTCCCTTAACGGAAGTTCTGAAGCGCGAAACTTAAATCACATAAACATACATCACTGGACAGGTAATGAACACTATCTAGCTAACATTTATAATGTATTTACGGCTGAAATGTTGCATGTATATGTAACAAGCAAAGTATTTATCATAATGTACTTTAAATATCATTACAAGTGATGTCAGAAAGATATCAGCTCTGCTGTTAATCATAAATACCAGTAGTGATGTTGTACAATGTCAAATATATCAAAATGTATTTGAAAATAATATTATAATGTTGTGTATAATATAGACACAACCACTTGATTGAGAGATTTATTTGTGATGGAATAATTACTTAATTTAATTGAAGTCTTACACACATGTTGTACAGTTATTCTGAGCCCTGCACTAATTTGAGTGATGAAGGATATTATGGGATGGCTTGATGCAGCGCAAGAGATGCAGATAACTTGATCTTGACCCTTAAGAAACTTTAATACTGTCACGTAACAAATCTGCTTCAAATTGAATTAAAAATTAAATTAATTGCTAATTACAACACTGAAATAAAAATGTAAAGTACAAATACTATAAAATCGTGAATATAAATAATTGGGAATCATGTTTAAAAAAAAAACAGTGCACATTTCATTTATCTATTATAACTTTTATGTTGGTTTGGTCGTTTGGCTGTTTCCTTATAAAGGTCCAGACATTTTTTTTAACTTGTCAAGTTTTTGCCAGGTGGCTTTTTTAATTATATGATGTCATTACGTTGCTGTCTTGCCGCCAGCCAATCGCTGCATTACTGATCATGTTTTCGATGCATCTGCCCTCTTCAGGGAACACAGGAACGCGCAGTAATCTTAGACAACTTAATCCAGATATTTTAATCCAATTCGCAAATTTGTTTGAAGAACCAAATTAGCCAGAGATCAGTTATCATGATTAAAAGATCTGGGATCTGTCAAATCATCTCAGATGTATTAAGCAAGGTACGAAGAACGGACCTCAGGGAGTCGGTCATTTTGAGGACTGTATCAATCGCAAAATCCATCCAGTGCACTGAAACGTTTGCTCCCTAAAAAGTCCCACAGTGCACTATGAAAGCCAGGCAGCAATGCTCACTATTTCCCTTAATGAAAGTCTTTAAGTGCGAAACATACAGTGAGATCAAGTATTTGATACACTGCCGATTTTGCAGGTTTGTCCACTTACAAAGCATGTAGAGGTCTGTAATTTTTATCATAGGTACTCTTCAACTGTGAGAGACGGAATCTAAAACAAAAATCCAGAAAATCACATTGTATGATTTTTAAGTAATTAATTTGCATTTTACTGCAGGACATAAGTATTTGATCACCTACCAACCAGTAAGAATTCCGGCTCTCACAGACCTGTTAGTTTTTCTTTAAGAAGCCCTCCTGTTCTCCACTCATTACCTGTATTAACTGCACCTGTTTGAACTCGTTACCTGTATAAAAGACACCTGTCCACACACTCAATCAAACAGACTCCAACCTCTCCACAATGGCCAAGACCAGAGAGCTGTGTAAGGACATCAGGGATAAAATTGTAGACCTGCACAAGGCTGGGATGGGCTACAGGACAATAGGCAAGCAGCTTGGTGAGAAGGCAACAACTGTTGGCGCAATTATTAGAAAATGGAAGAAGTTCAAGATGACGGTCAATCTCCCTCGGTCTGGGGCACCATGCAAGATCTCACCTCGTGGGGCATCAATGATCATGAGGAAGGTGAGGGATCAGCCCAGAACTACACGGCAGGACCTGGTCAATGACCTGAAGAGAGCTGGGACCACAGTCTCAAAGAAAACCATTAGTAACACACTACGCCGTCATGGATTAAAATCCTGCAGCGCACGCAAGGTCCCCCTGCTCAAGCCAGCGCATGTCCAGGCCCGTCTGAAGTTTGCCAATGACCATCTGGATGATCCAGAGGAGAAATGGGAGAAGGTCATGTGGTCTGAGGAGACAAAAATAGAGCTTTTTGGTCTAAACTCCACTCGCTGTGTTTGGAGGAAGAAGGATGAGTATAACCCCAAGAACACCATCCCAACCGTGAAGCATGGAGGTGGAAACATCATTCTTTAAGGATGCTTTTCTGCAAAGGGGACAGGACGACTGCACCGTATTGAGGGGAGGATGGATGGGGCCATGTATCACGAGATCTTGGCCAACAACCTCCTTCCCTCAGTAAGAGCATTGAAGATGGGTCGTGGCTGGGTCTTCCAGCATGACAACGACCCGAAACACACAGCCAGGGCAACTAAGGAGTGGCTCCGTAAGAAGCATCTCAAGGTCCTGGAGTGGCCTAGCCAATAGAAAATCTTTGGAGGGAGCTGAAAGTCCGTATTGCCCAGCGACAGCCACGAAACCTGAAGGATCTGGAGAAGGTCTGTATGGAGGAGTGGGCCAAAATCCCTGCTGCAGTGTGTGCAAACCTGGTCAAGAACTACAGGAAACGTATGATCTCTGTAATTGCAAACAAAGGTTTCTGTACCAAATATTAAGTTCTGCTTTTCTGATGTATCAAATACTTATGTCATGCAATAAAATTGTGTGATATTGTCACAATAAAAGTGATTTTCTGGATTTTTGTTTTAGATTCCGTCTCTCACAGTTGAAGAGTACCTATGATAAAAATTACAGACCTCTACATGCTTTGTAAGTGGGCAAACCTGCAAAATCGGCAGTGTATCAAATACTTGTTCTCCCCACTGTAAATCACGTGTTTTGAAAAACAGCATAAACATACATTGCTAGACAGGCTCTGAACATAATCTTGTTAACACTTATAATTAATTTACGGTTGAAATGTTGCAGGTATACGTAAACAACCAAAGTATTTATTATAATGTACTTTAAATAACATAAATGTTAGAAAAATATCAGTTCTGCTGTTACGGATTCACGACCTAGAGAGCTGATTGAGACGCACCCATTGTCATTGAATCATTCCAGAGATTTGTTCAAAAACACTAAGTAATCAAATTTCATTACTCATCAAGTAATGAAGTAAGTCTTTATGAGTGAATCATTGAATCAATCATTCAGAAATAATTTATTCAAATTAATTAAATATTTTGTAACATTATTAACATTATGGGCCTTATTTTAACAATCTGAGCTCATGGTCTGAAGCTCATGGCGCAGGTGCACTTAAGGCGTGTCCGAATACACTTTTGCTAGTTTAACGACAGAAAAAAACGGTCGGCGCGTCAGGCACATGGTCCAATAGGGTTGTGCCTCGTCTCTTAATGAGTCATGGGTGTGTTTTGGGCGTAACGTGCAATAAACCAATCAGAGTCTCATCTCCCATTCCCTTTAAAAGCCAGTTGTGCTCGCTTCATGTCGGATTCACTATTTACATGGAGGAAAGACTGAACGCTTCTCCAGAGAGGAATCCTTTTATTTTTAATATTTAAAAATGTGTGTGTGCTGCTGCGCGTCCCTGTGTGTGTAATAAGCAGAGTGTACGCGTGTTGTGCACCGCCTATAAGCTCATATTACTAACACACCCTTTAAAAAACACAAAAAATACTGCACTGACTTTAGAGCAGGTGTGTGTTGGTCAATGGCGCAGTCGTTTTCAGTTCCTCACAATAGCAACGCTCCAACAATGCTCCTGAACACACCTGGTTTAGACCAGACGCCCATGGGTGAACAGATGTGCCAGTGCATTTGATATTTAAACAACGTGGAGCTGGACGTGAACATGAGAACTGCATCACGCTGAAACTAGCAAAACACACTTGCCTGGCGTCGTATTGCGCCGGGAGTATGATAGGGCCCTATGTCAGAACCTCCAGTAAATGACGTTACTTTGATTAGCTGTCTATTCAGAATCGTGATCTCTTTTTTGAACAACAAAAATCGTGATTCTCAATTAATCCAGGATCATGCAGCTCTACCATAAAGGCATAATGGAAAAAAGTGATTTTATAATTTCATGTTTCAGAATGTCTTTTGAATAACTTTGAATAACTTCTCCTGTGTTCTCAGTGTCTGTACCTCCAACGGAGCGGATGGCCACATCTTTGGACACAATGGCTTCTGCACAGAAGAGCAGCACGGGAATCCTTTTACTGACCCCACTCCAGGCGATACACGGGTGTTTCCTATGGCAACACAGGTTAAAGCAAAGAGAACACTGATATTCCCTCTGTCAGGTCAATTTCACATTTATATGATATTGAGGAATTATCAAAGTCCCTTTCAGAGAAAGTCAGTTCACACGCCGGCCATATTGGCAGGACCAACTCACATCTCATACTTAAATGGTGAAAATAAATACCAAAAAATATATCACAGATATTACAAATCAGCAATTAAATCTAACATGAACTGTCCCATTAAAGGGGTTAGTTCACCCAAAAATGAAAATTCTGTCATTAATTCCTCACCCTCATGTCGTGCCAAACCCGTAAGACCTTCTGTAGCAACTCATAATGTAATAACTGCACATAATGTAAAAAATACACATAATGTAATAAGTATTCCATTATTATTGTAATAAAATGTTCATAATGTAATAATTTTCTCAAAATGTAATAAAATCTTGAGCTCATAATGTAATAACAATTTTTAGATTATGAGAAAATTATCAACTCACCAAAAACATGTCATATTTTCATTATTGTAATAGTTTTTAAAACATAAAAATATTAGTATTCCCTTACAGTACATTTTTAAAAATCTAAATCCAGTCTTAAACTACCTGTGAAATGCAGCATTTAAATATTCATGCAATTATTATTATTATTATATGGTTATTAAACATAAAGCATTGGTGTTCCTTTAGAGTACATTTTAAAAATCTAAATCTAAGTCTTAACCTGCCTACAAAATCCACCAGATTACTGATACTGCTACTATTATTATTACTACTACTACTACTACTACTCCTACTACTCCTACTATTACTACTAGTACTCCTTCTACTACTTCTACTACTACTACTACTACTCCTACTATTACTAGTACTACTAGTACTACTAGTACTCCTTCTACTACTTCTACTACTACTACTACTTCTACTACTTCTACTACTACTACTAATACTACTATTACTACTCCTTCTACTACTACTACTCCTACTACTATTACTACTATTACTAGTACTCCTTCTACTACTTCTACTACTACTCCTACTACTCCTACTATTACTAGTACTACTAGTACTACTAGTACTCCTTCTACTACTTCTACTACTACTACTACTTCTACTACTTCTACTACTTCTACTACTACTACTATTACTACTATTACTACTCCTTCTACTACTACTACTCCTACTACTACTACTACTCCTACTACTATTACTAGTACTACTAGTACTCCTTCTACTACTACTACTACTACTACTACTACTACTACTACTTCTACTACTTCTACTACTTCTACTACTACTACTAGGGCTGCACGATAAATCGCAATAAAACCGCACGTGATTTGGCAAAGGCTGCGATTATTGCATGCGCAGCTTCTCAGTGAAGCACGGCTGTGATCAGTGGTCAATGTTGCTCCATCTGCAAGCCAGAGGGCGCTCTCGCGCAGGGTACTCCAAATATGTGCCGCAGAAGTACGATAGCACACGTCATTGGAAATCCCTATGAATATCATACTATCAGTGAGCTGAATAAACAGATTGAAACGCTTTGATTGATTAAACATGACTAAATGCTTCTCATGTTTGGAAAGATGTTTGACATGTGTTCCTTTTTCAAATGCACGTTATAAGCGACTCAAACTCGCAGTGATTTCAGATGAAGTAGCATTTGCTACTGATCACAGCCGTCCTGCACTGACAAACTGCGCATAAAAGATAATCGCAGCCTTTGCGATTTCATAATCGCGATAAGCCAAATCGCGTTAAGCTAACTACTACTACTCCTTCTACTACTACTACCACTATTACTACTTCTACTACTACTACTTTTACTATTTCTAGTACTACTTCTACTACTACTCCTACTACTACTACTACTACTCCTGCTACTATTTCTACTACTACTACTCCTTCTACTACTACTACTCCTTCTACTACTTCTACTACTACTCCTACTATTACTACTACTACTACTACTATTACTACTACTACTATTACTGCTACTATTTGTACTACTACTTCTAGTATACATATGATATACTTACTGTTAAATGACAAACAGTGTTAAATACCAAAAAAAAAACAGTATCACTATACCAATGAGGTGTGTGTGTGTGTGTGTGTGTGTGTGTGAGTGGAAACAAGGAAACAGGAAGTGTTTACAAGGAAACACTCCCTATGTCCTTGTAAACCAAATGGCTTAAAACAACAAACAAGTTTTGTGTGATGGGTAGGTTTAGGGGTCGGGTAGGAGGATAGAAGATACGGTTTGTACAGTATAAAAATTATTACACCTATGGAGAGTCCCCGGGAACCGCATATTCAAGAATATGTGTGTGTGTGTGTGTGTGTGTGTGTGTGTGTTGAAACATACAGTACAACACCCCCTTCTGAAACTGTTGGGTTTTGTGATGTAAAAAAGAAAAAACAGAAAGATAAATAACCTTTACGCCTTTAAACAGCAGTATCAGTAATCTGGTGGATTTTGTAGGCAGGTTAAGACTGGATTTAGATTTTTAAAATGTACTATAGAGGAATAATTTTTCATAATAATAATAATAATTGCATGAATATTTAAACTTGTTGCATTTCACAGGTAGTTTAAGACTGGATTCATTTTTTATGCTTTAAAAGCTATTACAGTAATGAAAATATGACATGTTTTTGGTGAGTTTATAATGTAATAAATTTCTCATAATGTAAAAATTGTAAAGATTTTATTAAGTTTTGAGGAAATTATTACATTATAAACATTTTATTACAATAATAATGTAATATTTATTACATTATGTGCCGTTATTACATTATGAGTTGCTACACCTTCGTTCATCTTCAGAACACAAATGAAGATATTTTTGATGAAATCCGAGAGCTCTCTGACCCCACATAGACAGCAACACAACAACCACTTTCAAGGTCCAGAAAGGCAATAAAGACATCGTTAAAATAGTCCATGTGACTGAATGTGTGCGCAAAAACAAATCAAAATAACGACTTTATTCAACAATTTCTTCACGTCTGTGTCAGTCTCCTACACTGTTTACGTTGTAAATACAGTGCAGAGCTTCCTAGTTCTACGTCAGAACACCAGCCCACCATTGGCTAACTCCTGCGTCAGCATCACACACATGCGTCGTTGTACTCACGTGAACAGCATCAGCCAACGGTGAGCTGGCATTCTGACGTAGAACTAGGAAGCGCTTGCACTGCGGTAACAACGCAAATTGTGTAGAAGACTGGCACATACGAGAAGAAATTGTTGAATAAAGTTAATTTTGTTTTTATTTTTCAAAAATATCTTCATTTGTGTTCTGAAGATGAACGAAGGTCTTACGGGTTTGGAACGACATGAGGGTGAGGAATTAATAACAGAATATTCATTTTTGGGTGAACTAACCCTTTAATGTTTCTTGTATATTTCAGGTTGGTCCAGTCAATGGATGACTTTGCCAAATGGCTCTTTTATTTAAAAGGCGTGACTTCTTTTACTACAGCCGCTATATTGCGAATTTGCATTTTCTCCCATTCATAGTGAACAGTCTTGGTAATATACAGTCTTAATGTTATAAACATCACCTTTCAATGAAACTAATGGGTTTGGATAACCACATGATAACTAATGTAAAGTCTGGGTCCTAAATCTACACTGACCTTTATCGTTTTTGTCACTCTTAAAAACATTACAAGGAGCCTGAATTAAGCTCTGCTGCCGAAAACAGACCTGTGTGTAGAACATCTAGACTATTTGAGGAGCGGTTGTTACTATTTCAGACCTGACTGGTCTATATTTAGTCAAGATAAGCCCTGTGAAATCATGAAATCAGTCTATACGCAACAGCGGATGTTTGCTGTAGTTGTGTGTGTAGTCACTGCTGACCTGAATCTAATAATCTCATGATCAATACTCTTAAAGCATTGTGCTTTAGTAAAGACACTTACTCTAGCTCATCTTCAGACGATGACTCTGATTCGTCCTTCTGTTCTCTAGCGGCTGGCATCTCCGTCTCTGTGTGTGTGTGTGTGTGTGTGTGTGTGTGTGTGTGTGTGTGTGTGTGTGTGTGTGTGTGTGTGTGTGTGTCAGCTCAATGTGTGTGTGACAGCACTCATCTCCAATCTTCTTAACTCATCTGCAAAACAATAAGCATTTATTAGAGGGGCTTCCATACATTTTTTTTCAGTTTTAATCTGCTTTTATCGATATCAAACAATAAACATTCGTATTGGAATCATGCAAAATAAGAAAATAATGTAAAACAATAATGCTAAAATTATCAAAATAACCTTCAAAATAAAACGAAAATGACATAAAATGTAATTATTTCAAATGACAGCCAACTACGAAGGTACTAGAGAGCAATCAAAGATCAAAGTTACTTAAATACATAATTAAAAAGCAACAAATATTAATGTTTTAGAATGAAAACTTTCATAACATTCAGTTATTTTACATATCTGAGACAATTATTTAGCACTTGTCTACTATGACAAACTGAAGGTACCTAACGATCTAGTAACTTCTGCATAAATCGCTGTTTAAAATAAATATAATATGGGAAAGATGGGATTAGTTGTGTGTGACAGGAGAGAGTTCACTAGCTGTTAGCTAACCGCGCTAACTAGTTAGACTGTGATATAAGAGAAGAACGCGTTTGAATGTCTAACACAACACATTAGACCTTCGGACACACAGAGCGGTTAGTTTAATCATAAATGTAATTAGTAGCATACCTGTTTGTGTTAAGTTGAGTGGTCTTACGTGTAATTATTAACTGTTAGCTCCATTGCCCACACGCTAAAGCCCTGACGCCGGTTACTATAACAACCAGCTGACAACCATTGCTACGCGCATGCGCGTAAACGGGTGGCATTTTTACTTAGCGCCATTTGAACTTTGTATTTTTTATGTATTTGTTTTTTTAACCTGCATTGAACCGAGTAATAACTTCACGGAGATGAGAAAAATGTAATGTTAAATTAATTAATAATTTTAATTGTGTATTTAACAATAATTATTTCACAAATATGAAATTATTCGAAAACATGATTGTAGTACCTTACATTATCTTTAGATTTTTTTAAACCTGTAAAAGACTAAAAAACGCTTTCGATCTATGAAAAATATAGCTAGACCTTTTTTGCTAATGCATATATATATAACATACCTAACCACGCCGCTCAAAAGTCAACTTTTGTTTTCATAAAATAGACCAAACGTCTTTGAGTATAATAAACATACGGTGCTAAATACATAATTCTCAAGTTCTACCCTAAACATTTGTACCAGGGTTCAAACCATAGACTGTATAAAACAGGTTCAAAAACTCAACACACCTCTCACTCCTTTAGAAATCGTCAGATGCTTAGCGGCCGCTGATTGGTAGGATCTCCCAAGAGTGGGCGGTCTTTTGAAGTACTACCCAATGGGGTGGTGGTACGACGGGACGCAACCGTCATCCGCGGTTTCTGATTGGTCAATGTTCGTGTCCATGAGAGCTTGTTGTGAAGTGAACCTGACGCGGTACGATTATAAGCAGGAATCAAACGCACAGACATTACAGTTAATGTTATAGTTATACAGTACAAATACTGACTGCAGCACCTACTGAAGGTAAGAACACGTTTACTAATAAATCGCGTCGTGTCTTATTATATGCATAATGTATATTGATGGTGCAGCCTTGTTTATGGTTGCCTACACAAACATAGCGAACAAAAATATATTCTAAGAACGTTTTGCTAACGTTCCCATTAAGTTATTAAAACGTGATCTCTGAACGTTGTTTTACAAACGCATTTTTTATATATAATTTTGCAAACATTATGGGAACGTTACTTTTTTTAATGTTCTAAGTAGTAACATTTAAAAAACGTTAGAGGAACGTCCAACTAGAACGTTTCAGGGGGGGGGGGAAACAAACGTTTTGAGAACATTTTTAAAGTCAGATAACTTTGAAATGTAATGTTTGTGTATAACTTTGAGATAACCTTGCCAGAACGTTAGTCAAAGTTCTGAGAAAAGTCTAGAGAGAGAAAACATTGTAAAATAAATAATAGGATTAAAGTAAATAATTAAATAAATACATAAATTAGATTAAAAGAAATTAATAAAAATGTGATTAAATAAAAAACATAGTTATTAATCTAGATTAAATAAATAAATTAACGTTTTGATTAATTAAAGGCACAATATGTAAGATTGTATTTGGATTTTGGAGAATTTAGATTTTGGAACAGTGTTATATATTTTGTAGGCTTGTGTACTTACATTATCCCAAATGTTTCCAAGAATGTTTAAATCCAGAGAAACAAGCAATTTTAAGCAGGACACGGAACGTGTCCGTGCAATGACATCATACCCGCGTTACCCTCGATTTCCGGTTTTATTTTGTAGAAACCATGGAAACACCAAAGACGCTTTAATATATGATGTGTTTTATTAGACAGGTGAGCAACTGTTTGAATACATTCATCACAGAAAACTAATTATTGTACAGTAATACAGCATTTTCTGTGTCATACAATCTGTTTTAAAATTAATTGCATGCCATTTAGCAACACAAGCCATCCAGCATTTATTAATATGATATTCTAATATGGAACATGATTTCTTCCCGCGTCCTGTCCCGATTCTTTTCCACCGGCTGTGAGGTGAAGACGACAACTCCTAAAATACCACGCTCAATCTCAGCGTCATCAAGCTGCGCCTTTGGTTTGAATAGGCGACCTCTAGCGGCGAAAAACTACATATTGTGCCTTTAGATTAGAATTAAATAAACAAAAAAATAAATATTACATTACTATAGTGCATAGAAAAATATAATAATGTAACCTAATAGCAACTAATTTAATGTTATAATAATTTTTCAGTGTATAAATTTGGGGCCGTATTCACAAAACATTTTATTACCACTAAGAGTAAGTTCTTAGTTAAGAGTTTTCTCTTAAAACCTATTCACAAAGCTGCTGAGACCAACTTTTACTAAGGAATAGAGAGAAGTCTTAAGTTAAGAGTAAGGGCGGGGTTGACCTCGTTGCCATGGATGATGTCATCACGCTTACTAACTATGCACACAGTGATTGGCTGATAGGGGAGGGGTCTCTGTCAGTGATTTAATCATAGAAATATTGTAGAACGAGGTGTTGCCATATTCAAATAAAGGTTTTAAAATAAAAATGTTGCCATATTCAAATAAAGATTTTAAAAAGTAGGCTAACTGTCACTAATTAAACAAGTATATGTTCAGCTAATTGTCAGCTTCTTACATGTCTGCATCTCGAGAGACTGCAGAATTCAAGCGAAAATTATGTTTTATAAACAAAGTTCAAACCGTCTATCTAATCAACACGAGAGGAGGTATATACACAGCCGAGAGCCAACTCACCTAGTTACCTCCACGGTTTTCTGCATCCCTCCGACACCTCACTCTCGGTCGGCGATACGGGGCAGAACTCTGGGTTTGGGCTATCAGACAGCACGCCAAATACGCTTATATTCTTTTACTCTATTCGATCATTTGTAAGTGTGAACTCATGAAAACAACTGCCACAGGTAATCGGACGTTATTTATTTATTTATTAAAGATATATTTTTGACTACTCCTAACTGATCAGTTTCACTGATTTAGGAGCTGGTTTTAGCGCTAAAATGCTTTGTGAAATACTCTTAGAGCAAAAAATTAGGAGTCCTAAAATTAGGATTGACACGGCCATTATTTTTAAGAGTTTTTTAAAGATTTTTAAGAGCCTAAATTGGCACGTTAGGAGCTACTTTTAGCCTTAAGATGTTTTGTGAATACGGTCCCTGGTGTTTAGAAAAGACTTTAGAATGATACACACGAGGATGGTCATCTATAAAACCCCTGCCATCATGAAAATAGCATGCTACATGAATTTAACAGTCATTCACGACTATGGTATATATCAAAGTACCAATGTATTACCATGTTCTGCTATCACCAGTGTTTTGCTGGGTTCATCCTAACACTTGTGTTGATCTTCTGCAGGTGTTCAGTGAAGGATGAGCCGCTTTCTGAATGTGTTGAGGAGTTGGCTGCTCATGGTGTCTGTGATCGCAGTGGGAAACACAGTGCAGAGCTTCAGAGATTACAGCTTCCTGTCCGAGAAACTCTACACCGGCACACCGGATTATGGTCAAGACATACACCTGATAATTAGCACCTTTATTCATTAACTAACTTTATCACTTAACAGATCAGCATTACAATGATTTCAGTTAATGCATCTACTATATATTAGGGGTGCACACAGCATAGACTGTAAAACAGAAGATGGACGACACGCCTTCACTCTCTTCCGTTAAATTAAGTGAAGCCGCCAGTGTTCATGTATGGCGCTGACATCTTAGGTCTTGAGTGTAATTTGATTGTTTAGTTTGTCTATGTCCCATTACACTTCATGGTGAGGGCGGGGTTTATGAGCTATACTGCATCCAGCCACCTGGGGGCGATCGAGACGCTTTGGCTTCACTTTGCAGGACCCGTGCGGCACACTTGGTACACAGAGGTCGCAGTACGTACCTCCGTTTGGGGGTCACGGTTTGATACGAGTTCGGTACGTTTACATGTCCGGCCCCCCAGATTCCTGATTGCTTAGACTAAATTAAGGAATTGTTGATTTGTTACTCTTGATTGATAGATTGACCGATGCTGCGCGGTAAAATGCAACAGCTGTTTTCAAACTTGGTTTGATTAACGTGATGTGCATAGCCTACGCGTGACAATGGCGGATGCACAAAGTTCAATATTATGCTTTTTCAAGAAATCACGGAAAGATGAGCGAGAAGGAAAAAAAGAGCCGACTTCACCTTTCCACGAGGAGGCGGCGAATGAAGCGGCACCTGAGGATTTCCAGGAAACACATATTTCATCACTGGACTGTAGTGAGACTAATACAAATCAGCACAATGACAAATGATTTAGTCTCATTATAACAGCGCAAACAACTTAAAATACTCCGTCATTTATGGACATACAGATAAGAGTAAGACATCATTAGAAACTGTAAAGAGTCTATTTGTATTTGTGTACACTCACAATAAAAACAAATTATACTAAAATAAAGAAATCAAACAGGATGCCGCTTTCTGCCGTCTCAGTTTCCTTTCTGTGAAGTTTGTGGAGCGCGTCACAAAAATGAACCGAAACTCAGCGTATAGGATACTAGCAAGCTCTTGTGTGCATCTGAACTCGTTTTGGGTTGGTGCAGAGATCGTCTCTTCTTCTTCTGCTCTTTTTCCTGTTGTGTTGGTTAGCAAACAGCGTTGCATTACCGCGGATCGCCTGTGACTGACTGTAATCGCTGTCTTACTGTATGCACCGTACCGTGACGTCCATACCGTGATGTTTGGGACGAATACATGTACCGTTACACCCCTAATATATATATATATATATATATACATAATATCTTTAGCAGGAAGAATTTATTATATACCTTATTTCATAGAGCAAATGTTTTCAGAAATATGTTAATACTTGAGTGTTACCAATTAATATAACAAACAAGAATATAAGCTTTTTTCAGCCAACAGCAGCTAAACATCCTGATGTCTTATTCTTTAGTAAACGGTCTTCAGGCAAGAACCTTTGGCATATGGACCCTCCTGTCCTCCATCATCCGCTGCGCCTGTGCCATAGACATTCAGAACCGGACGTAAGGATCCTTATGTGTGTGTGTGTGTGTGTGTGTGTAGAGACTGAACTCTGCTGGAATAAAGCTGATGTTTCTGTCTTTCCCTCATTACAGGCTTTATCACGTCACCCTGTGGACATTCGTTCTGGCTCTTGGCCACTTCTTGTCTGAAGCATTTATCTATAAAACCGCTCCTTTGACCATTGGAGTCATGGCACCTCTGATCGTAGCAAGTGAGTGATGACGACGTGAGCTTCTGCTTGGTTTCAAACATCTAGTTCAGTCTTGCATTCTGATACTTATATTTTGTTACGTCTGTTGGGTGATAAGTGAGCTTAAAACTATGCAACCGGTCAAAAAATTTAAATAATTTTGGTTTTATAATGTTTTTGAAAGTCTCTTCTGCTCACCAAGGCTGCATTTATTTGATCAAAAATACAGTAAAATCAATGAAATGTTTTCAACGTAAAACAGCTGTTTTCTATGTGAATATACACCGATCAGGCATAACATTACTTGATTGTGATTGTGTTGGTCCCCCTTTTGCTGCCAAAACAGTCCTGACCTGTCGAGGCATGGACTCCACTAGACCCCTGAAGGTGTGCTGTGGTATCTGGCACCAAGATGTTAGCAGCAGATCCTTTAAGTCCTGTAAGTTGCGAGGTGGGACCTCCATGGATCGGACTTGTTTGTTCAGCACATCCCACAGATGCTCGATTGGATTGAGATCTGGGGAATTTGGAGGCCAAGTCAACACCTCAAACTCATTGTTGTGCTCCTCAAACCATTCCTGAACCATTTTTGCTTTGTGGCAGGCGCATTATCCTGCTGAAAGAGCCACAGCCACCAGGGAATACCGTTTCCATGAAAGGGTGTACATGGCCTGCAACAATGCTTAGGTAGGTGGTACGTGTCAAAGTAACATCCACATGGATGGCAGGACCCAAGGTTTCCCAGCAGAACATTGCCCAAAGCATCACACTGCCTCCGCCGGCTTGCCTTCTTCCCATAGTGCATCCTGGTGCCATGTGTTCCCCAGGTAAGCCACGCACACGCACCCGGCCATCCACGTGATATAAAAGAAAACGTGATTCATCAGACCAGGCCACCTTCTTCCATTGCTCCGTGGTCCAGTTCTGATGCTCACGTGCCCACTGTTGGCGCTTTCGGCGGTGGACAGGGGTCAGCATGGGCACCCTGACTGGTCTGTGGCTATGCAGCCCCATACGCAACAAACTGCGATGCACTGTGTATTCTGACACCTTTCTATCAGAACCAGCATTAACTTCTTGAGCAATTTGAGCTACAGTAGCTCGTCTGTTTGATCGGACCACACGGGCCAACCTTCGCTCCCTACGTGCATCAATGAGCCTTGGCCGCCCATGACCCTGTCGCCGGTTCACCACTGTTCCTTCCTTGGAGCACTTTTGATAGATACTGACCACTGCAGACCGGGAACACCCCACAAGAGCTGCAGTTTTGGAGATGCTCTGACCCAGTCGTCTAGCCATCACAATTTGGCCCTTGTCAAACTCACTCAAATCCTTACGCTTGCCCATTTTTCCTGCTTCTAACACATCAACTTTGAGGACAAAATGTTCACTTGCTGCCTAATATATCCCACCCACTAACAGGTGCCGTGATGAAGAGATAATCAGTGTTATTCACTTCACATGTTATGCCTGATTGTTCTGTGATCAAAGCTGAATTTATCATCATTACTCCAGTCTTCAGTGTCACATGATCCTTCAGAAATCATTCTAATATTATGATTTGCTGCTCAAGAAACATTTATGATTATCAATGTTGAACTTTCTGTTCATCAAAGAATCCTGAATCCTGTTTTCAACACTGATAAGAAACATTTTTAATAACTGAGAATCAAATCATCATATTAGAATGATTTCTGAAGGATCATGTGACACTGAAGACAAATAAATTCAGCTTTGATCACAGGAATAAATTACACTTTACTATATATTCACATAAAGAACAGCTGATTTACACTGGAGTAATATTTCACAATATTACTGTTTTTACTGTATTTTTTAATTAAATAAATACAGCCTTGATGAGACTTCTATCAAAAACATTAACGAAACTTATTTAATTATTACATAGAAAATTACACTAAATCGATGTACATTGTATCTGAAATCTTGAAGTAGTTTGTGTCAGACACTAACTTTCAAATATAAACTCAATATTTGAGAAATATTCACTGCAAAAAATAAGCGTGACAACTATCCGCAGCCATCCTATTTTATAATCAATGCTGTATATTGTTGTTGGATTGATCTATAATTACAGTATCATCTTCACACTGGCCTGTAACAGCGGTTTTGTGTTTCTAGGTGTCTCTATTGTGGGCATGTTGATCGGCTACCAGTGTATCGTTGAGCCTCAGGAAGTGATGGGAGCTCGTCAGAAGAAAAGGAACTGAGTGATATTCACTGTTGATGCCTTTGGCACTGACACGGGACGGCTGTAATGGGACAGGCCGCGCCACTGTATGTGGACTGATGGGTCAGTGGTTCGTTATATAACGGTCCTGGTATCAACTGGTTGCCAGTCACCAAAACATATAAGGCCCAAACTACCTTTTTACAGCATTGAAATCAGTGTAATATTAACATGATACTTTTATATGATTATTTGAAGTTTGATTATCCAAAAGCAATTACAGTACCGGTACATTTGAGTTATTTTTTAGCTATTATATTAGAAAAATAGTGCAGTCAAACTTATATTTGAGCTTTTTCTTTGTCTAGATGGCAGCTCTTAGCTACTGAAGGAGATTTAGTGGAGTTACATTCATATGTGTTTACCAAATGTCAAGCATTCAACAAGAAGCCTTTACATGAAAAGGGTTTTAGCATCAGATGTACATGAATGTTGTTTACTGCTCACGTCGCTCTTAGTGTTTCCCCAGAATGCATGTGCAATGGTTTACATGACTCATCTGCATGTTAAATTGCAAATCACTAACATGCACAAAATACAAGACACGCTCACGTTCACATTTTAGCCATGTAGTGCGTTTAAACTAGTTATCACTTTTTATTATTGACTGTGAGATTCAATTTACAACAAGTTTTTTCTGGATTATATTCTAAACGTTTCTATACAAATACTGTAAAATACACAGGAACTACATACATTCATATCAACAACATACACACAGATCAGGGCAGAAACTACACGTCTACTGAAATCATGTCTGTGAGACCATCATCTGTTCAAAATCGCAGAAAACAACAGTGTAAACACAGATTTTTCTTAGTTCCACTTGTTTTTAGCTCCAGTGTTGCTGTACTTTCTGGATATTTGAAGCCATATGAAATTGATAAAAGGTAAATGACCTCATTTTTTTGTGATGTCATTGTGTACAAAGCATCTTGTTGACAGGAGTCAAGAGTGGCGGCACATGATAGTCTGTCACCCGTACAGACATTAGACCGATTCCATCTGTGACTGTGCTTTGATTTATAATGTATGAAAACTTTTTCCACCATGAAATAAAAAAGGTAATTGTGATTTCTTGTCTCACAATTCCAAGTTTTTTTTTATCTATAAGTCAGAATTGTGAGATTTTGGGCCTTATCATACACCGGCGCAATGTGACGGCAGGCGCGACACAAGTGTTTTTTGCTAGTTTCAGCGTGACGCAGTTCTCATGTTCACGTCCAGCTCCACGTTGTTTAAATATCAAATGCACTGGCGCATCTGTTCACCCATGGGCGTCTGGTCTAAACCAGGTGTGTGTTCAGGAGCATTGTTGGAGCGTTGCTATTGTGAGGAACTGAAAACGACTGCGCCATTGACCAACACACACCTGCTCTAAAGTCAATAGCGCAGTATTTTTGTGTTATTTAAAGGGTGTGTTAGTAATATGAGCCTATAGGCGGTGCACAACGCACGTACACTCTGCTTATTACACACACAGGGACGCGCAGCAGCACACACACATTTTTAAATATTAAAAATAAAAGGATTCCTCTCTGGAGAAGTCTTTCTGCTGGCTTTTAAAGGGAATGGGAGATGAGACTCTGATTGGTTTATTGCACGTTACGCCCAAAACACACCCATGACTCATTAAGAGACTAGAGACAACCCTTTTGGACCATGTGCCTGGTGCACTGACCGTTTTTCCCGTTGTTAAACCAGCAAAAGTGGATTCGGACACGCCCGGCCCAAGTGCACCGGCGCCGTGAGCTTCAGACCATGAGACCAGATCATTAAAATAGGGCCCTTAAACTCACAATTACGAGAAAAAAAGTTAGAATTGCGAGTTTATATCTCAGAATACTGACTTTTTTCTTAGAATTGTGAGATATAAACATGCAACATGTAACCTATAAGGTCCAGAATTGTGAGATAAACTTTGCAAGTACCTTTTTTATTCTGTGGTGGAAACAAGCTTTAATAATAATGGACCCTTTTCACAGACTGTGATGACACGTTTCCACAGTTATTAACATCGTAAATCTAGCAATCTATTTTAATGTTTTAAAAATGTAATGTAGATTTATACTTTGTGTTATATTACCTTGTCATTAATATCCTTTGCTTTTGAATCAAAAAGAGTCCATCAGTCATGCATTACACACTACACAGCTGCTTCAACATACATTAACCTTTGCATATATTCTTCTAAGAAAAGTGTACTGTATGGTACTGTACATAATGTAAGAAATGAACATCACACATCCTCCACTGATCACATGACTGATGTTCTTGCACATTTAAGTAGCACTGTATATTGTTGCAAACTTAAAGCCGTGAGTTTCAGTTGATGGTTTTATTGAAGGATTTCCACTTACCATAATAATATTGTGATGTCCAGCATCAACAACCTGAACACAGTGTGACATCTCTTCTTGAATAGGATCTAGATGTGTCTGTTACAGAGACACTTGTACTAGATTAATACTTCTAGTAATAAAAACATTAAGTCAGATCTAAGGAACCATCATGCAAACATGATACGTTTACCAACACATTAAAACATATTAAGCCTCATTTATGAAACACAAGCAGAACGATAACATTTTTCATGTTAATCGTTCATATAACCATACTTCATATAACATACAAAACTGTGTTTCATGGGTGTTGTGGCATGGGTGTTGTGGCACCAAATGAAGGTAGAAAACTTTCACTTGTGCTTGGATAATTAAAACTGCTGTCATTATTCAGGATACTGGCTGATTTATGGATATGATGAAGGTATGTACGCATGTGCTAAAGAAAGTGTCACTCCGATGGTTTCCGTCCTTACATCTTAACCTCTTTTACTGGCAACGATTTTCCATCTTGGGAATGTACGGATGAGCCCTAAATGGAAAAAAAAGAAACTTAATTTAACCATCCATCACTACCTAAGGAACCTTAATATGATTTTAATGAAATCTACAACATAATAAAAATGCACAGAAAAAGTAATAGTCGTCAAACTTAATTGACATAAGTTTGGTAAGTTTCGGTAATATCTTCATGCCTTATAGTCACATTTATCAGATTAGAGCTGGGCGGGAATATAGTTCACATTTTGCAACGATACAAGCAATCAAGCGGCTGAGATTTTCTAGATAGTATACATCACTTTAACTGTGAGTGTACTGTATGTACTGACATTATCCACAGACACACATCTTGCTCAAAAATGCTCATGTTTAGCAAAAGTACAAAAAATTTTTTAAACTAACCTGAATCTGATATGCTTTTTTGGAGACCTGTGTGTGTAGTTAGTACTTACGATTTTTATTTACATCTTTTTTTTTCTTTTCTTTTTTTATAGGACCTGTTGTTTTATTTGTATACATTACTGTAGTTGGTTTTCACTGGCTGCACACTGGTATGTTTGTAACATATTGGCTTTCTCTAAAGATGACAAAAAAACAGTGGTTTATGGATGTTTTTACTATTTATACACCCTCCCCAGGCACAACAGGCTCTTTTCTTTCACCTGATGCTCTCTCATGCAGTTTGAACCCTGAGTTTATACTTAAGTGCCCCTTAAGGTAATACAAATATTTAGTTTCATGCTGTTTGTGAATGTAAAAGTTTTAAAGATCAAAGTGCACAACAATGTGACGTATTTCCTAAAAGAAAGAAGCGATTCTGAACTGCCTGAAACAAGTAATTCCAGTCTCACTTCCTGTTACATACCTACGTAACAATGTAACAAATTTGCATAATGCCAGTTGAACAGCGTCTACTTTGCCATCTGACCAATCCGAGCAGAGTAAACCAATCACAACAGACTCGGCCATCTGACCAATCAGAGCAGAGTAGACCAATCACAACAGACTGGACCGTCTGACCAATCGGAGCAGAGTAGACCAATCACAACAGACTGGGACATCTGACCAATCAGTGCAGAGCAGACCAATCACAACAGACTGGACCGTCTGACCAATCAGAGCAGAGTAGACCAATCACAACAGACTGGACCGTCTGACCAATCGGAGCAGAGTAGACCAATCACAACAGACTGGACCGTCTGACCAATCGGAGCAGAGTAGACCAATCACAATAGACTGGGACATCTGACCAATCAGTGCAGAGCAGAGCAATCACAACAGACTGGGACATCTGACCAATCAGTGCAGAGCAGACCAATCACAACAGACTGGACCGTCTGACCAATCGGAGCAGAGTAGACCAATCACAACAGACTGGGACATCTGACCAATCAGTGCAGAGTAGACCAATCAGAGCAGAGCAGACCAATCACAACAGACTGGACCGTCTGACCAATCAGAGCAGAGTAGACCAATTACAACAGACTGGGCCATCTGACCAATCAGAGCAGAGTAGACCAATCACAACAGACTGGACCGTCTGACCAATCCGAGCAGAGTAGACCAATCACAACAGACTGGACCGTCTGACCAATCCGAGCAGAGTAGACCAATCACAACAGACTGGACCGTCTGACCAATCCGAGCAGAGTAGACCAATCACAACAGACTGGACCGTCTGACCAATCCGAGCAGAGTAGACCAATTACAACAGACTGGGCCGTCTGACCAATCAGAGCAGAGTAGACCAATCACAACAGACTGGACCGTCTGACCAATCCGAGCAGAGTAGACCAATCACAACAGACTGGACCGTCTGACCAATCCGAGCAGAGTAGACCAATCACAACAGACTGGGCCGTCTGACCAATCCGAGCAGAGTAGACCAATCACAACATACTTGGCCGTCTGACCAATCCGAGCAGAGTAGACCAATCACAACAGACTGGACCGTCTGACCAATCCGAGCAGAGTAGACCAATCACAACATACTTGGCCGTCTGACCAATCAGAGCAGAGTAGACCAATCACAACAGACTGGGCCATCTGACCAATCCGAGCAGAGTAGACCAATCACAACAGACTGGACCGTCTGACCAATCCGAGCAGAGTAGACCAATCACAACATACTTGGCCGTCTGACCAATCAGAGCAGAGTAGACCAATCACAACAGACTGGGCCATCTGACCAATCAGAGCAGAGTAGACCAATCACAACAGACTGGGCCATCTGACCAATCAGAGCAGAGCAGACCAATCACAACAGACTGGGTCATCCGACCAATCAGAGCAGAGTAGACCAATCACAACAGACTGGGCCGTCTGACCAATCAGAGCAGAGCAGACCAATCACAACAGACTGGGCCATCTGACCAATCAGAGCAGAGCAATCACAACAGACTAGGCCATCTGACCAATCAGAGCAGAGCAGGCTCTCAGAAAGGAGGGGCTTAGAAAGACAGAATCTTTGAACGAACCATTTAAGACACTTGAGAGAAAAGAGCTGATGTTGCAATTGGATATTATGAGAAAATTAAAGTGATTCTGACCTTGGATGCATGTAAACCTGTTGTAAACAAAACAACATTAGGAACTTTTAAAATAGCATATAGGGACACTTTAAGGTCATCGTGTCCCATTAAGTGCAGCCCATCAGCGGCAGAATCAGGACACCGTCTCGCTGTGTCCTCCAGCTCTTTCTCCTCCACTGTCAGATCTAATCGTCACACCATCACACTCAGCCTGGCCAACACTTCCATTGGGCTGAAGAACAACTACAATAACTGGCCAACTACGACGTTTATGAGGCACAGGAATTATCACGAGTCGCAGTTTGGGACATCCTGGATCCTAATCTAATCTGCAAATGTACCATTTTCTTGGAAAGAGGGTGGGATTTATTCAATTGTTTCAGTTCAATTGTTTATTCAAAACTATGACCACTACATCACACCACTCCCTATATAACCACCAGATGGCCCTATTGAGTTTTTTTTGTCCTGTTCATTTGTTTACGTCTTTTTTTCTTGATTTCCCACCCTGTGTTATGTATTTGACTCTGTTACTGAACCTAGTGTCACCTCTATAGACAGCTGCTCACCAAGATGTACACTCATAAGTGACTATACGTCAATCTTCATTATTCTGAATGCTTTCTGGAACAGAGGCCTGTCTATGACACCCTACTATGTTTTGGAACAGTGTCAGTCTTGTAGAGTTGAAGTGTATAGACGTGTCTCTATTCAAGAGCTTGAGTAATGTTGGTAAAAACACCCAGAAGTCCATCTAATAATTTTATTTTAAGTGTCACTCCCAGTCTACAGTAGATCATCTAACCACAACAGCCTTCAGAGTTCATTTAACCAAATGGAGAGCTTGATCATATTGAATTGGTTTGGCTGGTTTAATTGTGTGTTATTCTAGGACGATATAGTTCTCCGGCAGCATTTAATGCATATTTCGGACATCCTATATTAATCATAATGTGCTAACAGCATGACAGCATTCCTAGTAGAGGACAATCTGTTCTAATGTATATTCTATGAGCTTAAAGTCAACATAAAATTCCATTAAAACCCATGTTATGTTTCAATCCTTGACAGAACCTCTTGGATGTGCTGCACCTTTTCTTTTTCATACAGCCTGATAGAGCATCCGATCACACAGAGGAACCTCTTCAGGCAGATCAGACCGTTTTCAGCTATTTAAATACATTATTTCTTGTGCTAAAGTCCAATTATAACATACTCACAGCGTTCACCTCTGTCTGAGACTTTTGGTTGGCCTTCTGTCGCCGCAGGTCAGATTTTATAAGCGCTGTGAGGCAGAGAAACAAAGTCTGTTCTGCACATCAACACATCTGGTGTCAAGCAAAAACACTATTTAAACAAAACTGATTCTTTTTTTCTATGGGGAGTGTTATTTGCTTTTAGACAAACTGAACAAACACAGTTTAAACCAGAAACCATTATTTTCAGTTAGACCAATGTAAAAAATGCACTTTAAATAAATGACATGGTCGTTTCACTTTTTTCAGTGTGTATAAAACAATGACACCCTGAGTGTTTAAGTGTCACTGAGTCATGCTCTATCTGTAATAAAACATCACATGTGCAGAAGACGAGCGCTGCTGTCACATGATGAGTGTCATGTGATGAGTTTCTACCTGTCATGATGGAGCCGATGAAGAGGAACACACAGAGGAAGATGTTGCCGGCCAGTGTGCTGAAGTGATCCAGGATTTTGCCTTGAATAATGGTGAATGCGATTCCAAACATCTGCACACACAGAACGATCATGAGCATGGGATACCAGTGAAAATTCACAATTCTCTATTCCAATTTTGATGCCACAGCTAAAACTACTAGCCTAACTAATATAAATGTAAAACATTATTAAAGACAAGTAACAGTAGTTTTCAGACACTGAATAAAGTAATCAAAATGTAAAACACTGTATAAATTAAACATTGATTAATCCTTATTAAAGTTATTCAGCCAAGAGCAGTGAATGATTTTTTCTTTGTCCTTTGTTGTTTGATTAACATTAAAAACAGACAGCAGGAGAAATATTAGGCTGCTGTCACTTTAAGACTAATACACTGATCCTGGTACACATCTTTCTCTACTGTTTACGTTTACTTATAACCGGCTAAGTTTACTAGGATACTCGCCGGGACGAGCATTTTTGACCATTTTTTTTGTGAATTTGTCTGTTCAAGTGCAAAACAACATGAAAGAGAGCTCAATTCAGTATTCGTGCGCGTGCTTCGGATGTTTGTGCACACATAACTTTCCACACAGTGTGCAAGTAATGAATTGAGTTCTCTTTTGCGTCTTCTTGCGCTTGAATATTTAAATCTTAAAATCTTGTGACGATGCAGAGCTGGCCTGTAACTGTACCGAGCGCCCTTCATGTTTGCTTACCGTTCATGTTATCACAACATTGCATTGTTAGAATTGATAAAAATATTACCTAGCGTTTGACACCATTTGCCAACACCAATTTTCTACTCACATTTGGCGCTTGGCGAGTGTTAATTTTAAGCCCTGGTCATATAAAGTACGTCCCAAGAGCTAGATGATGTCAGCCTTATTTTTGCCCTGTTTGCCAAAACTTGAATTTTGTCAGATTGTACACTAGCATATAGACGCATATATCAAAGCTACCAACATGAACTAAAACATAAAACTAATGAACTAAACTTTGAATCTGAGACGGATTTAGATGTGGCTTGCATAAACACATTTTGAAAATGTTACCTGAACTGAACCAAGAAGAAAATGCAACATAGTAACAATTGAAGTGCCTGTTTCAGAACAAAGCGAACGATCTACAGGTCTGAAAACATGACCTGCGCTGAGCAGTTGAGCAGTCCTGACGATGTTCCCTCTGACTCTGGGTACGTGAGCTCCACTGCAAACTCAAAGCCCAGCGGCAGATAACCCGTCATGAAGAACCTGCGGTCAGACAGCAGAAGAGGTGGAGAATCACAACGGTCCAAACAAACACACTGTATGCAGCGTTACTGGAAATAGTGGGTTTTTATCAGTCAGCCATTAGCGTATATAATTATAAAAATAAAAAACAGATTGTTACTTGGTCTGTGTAGAAATGGCTGGTTAGCATGGATCTGTTAGTAGATGTTGTAACTACCATTCTGTACTCTTTTTTTTTTTTTGTTGAGTATCATATCAGGCTTTTATTTATATATACAAAGATGGAATTCTGATAATTTATGTAAATCAATGAGATCTTTATACCAGTTTAACAGACTACTTAAATAAAATGCATATAAATATCAATATCTGTCAATAATATGTCTTAGTAAGATGATATTTTTATGATCAAAGCTCTGTAGTTTTCAAACATATAATGCAATGCAATGCAATACAACCTTCCTCAAAAGCCTGATGATCATATTTGCAGCTCTGACACATGTGCACTTTGGTCAGAGTGGAAGAAATGTGATGTAATCGTATCCAGTGACAAAGCTGAGAAAAGTTTAACTTTTCTCTAAACAAACACAGATCATTTTTGGTAAAACATTATTTTAACACGACGGTTACACGTTATATGTACTGACTGTTGTAATAACAGTAAATTATGCATAATAACTAACCATAAACCAAATCCTAACCATGATCCTGCAGTAAGTACATTAATATTACTCAGTACTTATGCACTGTAACAAGGATAATGTGTAGCTGAAACACTACAAGCACCAAAAACACTCCCACTTACTCCCTGTATGTGTAAATGAGGACTTAAATTGTCCCAATAGCAACCACAAAGTCTCAGAAAACTTTTGATTTTTTTAATCATTTCAATTACTAACAAAATTGTTTTGTACATTTTTTGCTTAAAGTGCACACTGTAAAAAATATTTTTGCGATTTAGTTATTTCAACTAATTTTTTTCAGCAGAGATAACTAGATTATCCAGACAATAAGAAATTTTAAGTTTTCTTGTCCTCAACTAGACTGAAAGTTAAGTGAACAAGTATAATTGTTGTTTTAACTCAAAAACATAAGTTGAAACAACTGCTCTAGATTTTCTGCAGGCTTTACTCTAATTATACTCCATTTCTTTAACTGCAGTAAACTAAACTTAATTTACTATGTACAGCTGATTTATACAACACACTCTAATTATATAGATATGAACACATTTATTTAACTTATTTATACATACCACACCATATAAACCTAAAAATCCTAAGGGGTAAAGAGTTAAAGTGTTGAAATAACACTGGCAGAGAGTGTAGTTACGTACATCCAGGAAATTTACGTGCTGTGCGCGCGCGCGCCTATGACTGACAGACGTCATTTTCTTTCACTCGCGATGCTGAGTAAACACCGAGATAAAGTGTTTTATCTTATTTACAGTATTAAGTTTATAACATTGTATTGTTTTAGGGTGGTATCTATGTGATATGTGATATATGTATGTGCGTGCGTGTGCGTGTGTGTGTGCGCGTGCGCGTGCGCCTAACTTAAACCTAAACTTTCCTCAGAGATATTTTCTTTGACTCGCGGCGCGGAGCAGACGAGAGAAAACTTTTTTTACAGGGAAACACCTAAAGT
The DNA here is from genome assembly GCA_039654105.1 of Coreius guichenoti. NCBI lineage: Eukaryota > Metazoa > Chordata > Actinopteri > Cypriniformes > Gobionidae > Coreius > Coreius guichenoti. The sequence goes on from CM077177.1 coordinate 2,760,569, forward strand.
AGGTGTTTTATATCATTTACCATTTGTATTTTATAATGTATTGATTTATAGCAATATTTATATGCTGTGCGCGTTTAAACGAGCCATGCAGTGCAGACATGGAGTTTACTTTTAACCAAGAGAACACAAAGTAAGTGTTTAACCTCATCTACAAAGTGTATTTATGACGTTATATTGTTTTATAACGATGGTTTTTGTGCTGTGCGCTCCCAGAGCCGTTGAAATACAGACTTGCAACACGCTTTGATCTCGCGGTCACGTGGTTCATGGAGCTCTCAACTCCGCGCTGTCCATCTGTTTGAATGGTTGAAGGAGGATAGACAGCGGTTTCACTATATTTGCTGCAATTTCTGGTAAATATTAACCTTATGAATTGAAATCAAATCAAATTGTGAAATGTGTCATATACTCAGCCCTAATTAAATCACAGTATGAGTCATTGTACAGTGTAAACATTGCAACATGTTGTCAATAAACCTAATGAAATTTTATTTTTAGGATCTATTGCTATTTACTCTCCCTCAAGCCATCCTAGGTGTATATGACTTTCTTCTTCCAGACGAATACAATCGGAGTTATATTAAAAAATGATCTGGCTCTTCCGAGCTTTATAATGGCAGTGAATGGCAGCCCAAAACTTGAAGCCCAAAAAACTGTATCCATCCATTATAAAAGTGCTCCACACGGCTCCGGGGGTTAATAAAGGCCTTCTGAAGCGAACCGATGGGTTTGTGTAAGAAAAATATCCATATTTAACACGTTATAAAGTAAAATCCGGCGGACCGCCTTCCGTATTCAACTTACGGAAAAAGTGTAACTGGCGCGGCGATGACGTCAGACGTAGCATAAACCTTTTGAACTGCGAGAGGCGTTACTTTCTTCGTAAGTTGAATGCGGAAGGCGGTCTGGCGGAAGCTAGATATTTTACTTTATAACGTGTTAAATATGTTACACAAACCCATCGGTTCGCTTCAGAAGGCCTTTATTAACCCCCGGAGCCGTGTGGAGCACTTTTATAATGGATGGATACACTTTTTTGGTCTTCATATTTTGGGCTGCCATTATAAAGCTTGGATTAGCCAGGACATTTATTAATATAACTCTGATTGTATTCGTCTGAAAGAAGAATGTCATATACACCTAGGATGGCTTGAGGGAGAGTAAATCATGGGGTAATTTTTATTTTTGGGTGAACTATCCCTTTAATATGCCTATGGTTTTAAATGTTGTTTTCGTTGCTTTTTTGCATTTGAATATTGCACTTTACTAGTAGATACAGCATGAAATAAACATGTGTGAACATCAGAGAATATGTTGAAAGATACAGTACAATGTATGAAATCTGTCTCATGTAATCAGTGTTTCAACTGCGCAGACGTTAATAAACGTCAATAAATAGCTTTTAAACAATGTCATGTCACATTTACCTCAGAAAAGATATTCTGTGTCCAAAAATTCATTAGTCAGCTAGTAAAATGAACTCTAGAGAAGAACATTTTGCTCAGTATATTCACTATATTGCATAGTTACTGTGTTTTTACTTTACCTGTTCTTCAGTATTTAATGTATGTTTGAATAAATCGTTTTTTATGACAGCCACCACTTAAAAGCTGTATCTCTCTCTTTTTTCAGCCAGCTGATGATGAGAGACATTGTTCGCGGGGTTAATGTAGGGCATCTTGACCGTGAGTGAGGACATCAGACATGATAATGCCTTCCCAGATGATGTTGTGGATGTGGCTGTGATACTGGAAAGGGAGATTGTGGTTTTGGATCTCCAAGATGTTCTAAATGCCTTTGTCACACTGTTTGGGCTCCTTTATGCTTTGGACTATGACTGTCCCAAAGAGCTATGATGTTATCCGACATTGTGTTTTTATCAAGGTTGGTGGGGAGAGCTGCACAGCTAAGATTGATGGACTGAAAAAAATGCAGTGAGGTAACACTGGTGCATATGTGCTGTTTATGTTCATTGATAAATGTACTGAAGCTTGACATTGTTAATTAAAATTAACTTTAAATTAAGTTTAGATTAAAATGGTATAAAGCCAATTCAGAGGTGTTTAACAGTCTTTGCCGTTTCTTTTTGAAAGTTTCTGAAGAAAGGACATTTCTGTAATGTATGTTGTGGGGTGAGCTTGTTTCATTGAATTTTTCAAAACAAATTGCTTTATTTGAAAACTGAGGCAAGCACAGGACATACATTAGCTATGTTTCCATCCACCTATTTTTATGTGCATTTTGGGATATTAAATACAGTGGCTTCTTTTACTTTTCCTAGTGAATTAGTACCAGTTTATCAGGAAGTGATCGTTTTCTTCTCTTTGACTGACTGAATGGAAACACTGCTTTATTCGCAATATTTTATGCAATATTTTACGCACAAGTTAACTCGCAACTTTGGATGCAAACAGCTATTGAGGCAGGCATAAGATACCTTTTTTGTGTGGTTGTTTTAGGTGTTTGTTTTTGCAATAAATGCAATTGTGTATTGATATGTGTTGCTGTGATTTTAATTTGCCATAATTTTAGTCTAAATCAAATGTAATTTACAAATGAATATAGTAACGCAATTAATACTGATTAAAGCAGCTTTGCAACCAACTAAAGTGAAGTTTTTATGACTAGAAAATTTAAGTTCAGAAAACTAAAGTGAAGTTTTCATTACTAAATTTAATTAGTTCAGATAACTTATCCAAATAAGTAAGAAAAACTCAATGCAAAAAGATAACAAAATATATTGAGTCAACAAATGATTTTTTTACAGTGCACTTGTGCTAATTAATGACACTTACTTTGATCTTTTGTTGTCTGCAGTGCAAAAAATATATATATTTTCTTAGTATTTTTGTCTTGTTTTCCAGATATCACATATCAAAATGTTCTTAAATCAAGATAGTTACTTGAAGCAGAAGGTCTTTCGATAAGTCTTGTTTTCCAATAGAAATAGATCAAAATCAAGTGAGTTTACATTAAAAAAAAAAAAAAAATCTGTCCATAGTGTAAGAAAAATAGACTTAATTCAAAAGGAAAATGGCTTATTTTTCTTGTCTATATAAATATATATTGAACTGTCATTTTGCTTCTCAAGTAAATGTTGATTTAAGAATGTTTAGATATTTGTACTGAAATACAAAATAAAACAAAAAAACTAAGATAATCTTTTTTTTTCTTTTTTTTTTGTTGCAGTGTATGCTTTAAATCACTATGAAATCAAAACTGACCATTCTTAATTTTTTATGGAATATTTCAGTATATATTATAATTTATTCATGCATCATCTTATCTCTTCTCTGATGACGAGGGCGGGGCAACCTGACACTCACATGAGATCCACCAATAGCAAACAACAGCCATCCAATCAATTCCCCACGGTCAAAATCAAGCCCCGCCCTACTTTTGTTCTTGTTTCAGAAGCGTTCACTCGGATATACGGAACAATAGGGAAGAAAAGACGAGCACAACTTCCGTTTCATGACTTTAAGTGTGCCTTAAAGGTGCAATATGTAGGATTTTTGCAGTAAAATATCCAAAAACCACTAGGCCAGTGTTATATATTTTGTTCAGTTGAGTACTTACAATATCCCAAATGTTTCCAACTATTTGTAAATCGTGAGAAAATTGCGATTTTAACCAAGGAACCGGGACGTGTGAGGGAGTCGCCTGTCAATGGCGTCATATCCGCGTTACCCTCGGTTTCCGCTTTTACTGCCGTAGAAACCATAGCAACAGACGTGGACAACTGCGTAATGTCTCGCGGCAGCTGTTGTAGTTTCGTTCAAACATTACGGACCATGGCAAGCAGACTTTGGACCAAAATGAGAAATCAAAAGTGGACCAGTATCGACGTGGCGTTTTCCAGATGGCGAGAGCTTCGCAACAAACTTCGACTTGACAGAGATGCCGCTCATGTGCTTTATTAGACAGGTGAGCAAATGTACATAAAACAAATCAATGTTATGTAGCTCCACATGGTGAAATATTAGAATATCATCAGTATGATGTAGCTTACCGCTAGTCACATACAGCCAACAAACTCACACACAGAATAACATTATAACACACTCAAATGCAGTTTAGATAGTGAACACCAAGTGAAACAGCATTGCGTTTCCTCACAGTTTTAACTGGTCAAATAAACTGACCTGTATGAGTAGTAATTCAGCACTCACGGGTAGTTCGGTAGAATGAAATGTCCTCATTTCTTTTTATCCCCTGGGACTTGCGTGTGGCGCTGATATCTGTCTCTTATTAGTAATCGCGCCCTGCTTCATACCACAGTCATGTTAAAACACATGAATACATTCACCCATCCATAAACATTATTTCCCCATAAACATCATTAGATCCATTGGTATGACGACAAGTCCCATGATTCCACGCTCATTCACTGCGTCATCAATCTACACCTTTGTTATTGTTTTAAAGAGGTTAGCGACCCCTAGCGGCGAAAAAATACATAGTGTAGCTTTAAATGACGTTTGTGCCCAATGCATGTTGCAGCTCTTACCCCAGCACTCCTGATGTGAGGAACACGACCCACAGATGACCCAAGTTCAGGGTGAAGGTGTAGATCACCATCCCCACAAACGACAGCAGATAAACTGAGAGAGTCGTCTGCCTGGCAAGACAAAGAGGAAGATGAGTTTGGCTATTCCAGACATTTCTGTGAGGACAAAATTTACAGCTACACATACAAGAGAACTTTGTCCTTCCAGCTTTGTTGCAGCAACTGATTCGTCATACATTATTAGAAAAAAATAATCCCAAACAATTTCTTCACAGTTTGTGTGATATATGGTTGTGACAGAAAATATATGCACACCTATGGTTAAATAAGATCAAACAGGTAATATTGAAGTCAAGATGAATATATGGTTTTGATATTTCCTGATTTTACAAATGTTTCACATCCGACAGTGTTGACAAGTAGGAACACAGCTGAATGAGGTACAGTTTTCAAAATGAACTTTTTTTCACGTCAGGATAGCAGTAATGTTACTTAAAATACATATCTTTTTGTAATAAATATTTTCATCTACATTGAGTAATGTTTTGAGTAAGTATTGAGTTATGAGAATAGCTGGTTTTCGGGGGAGTGAGTGATGATGGTACATTTGTTTTGATAGACCATTCTAGTGATAATCTCTGATGAATATTAAAGTGGAAATGTTAAGAGTAACACTTTACAATTAAGTTCGATTTGTTACCACATTATTTAACTGCATTAGTTCAAATGTTTATTCATTGAACATTTATTAATCTTCGTGTTCATTTCAACAAAAAAAAACAAAAGTTGTATCTGTTAATATTATTTAATGAACCTGAGCTAACATGAACTTACAATGAATAGTTGTATTATCAAAAAATAATAAACACTGTATCAAATATATTCCTCACAGTTAGTTAATGAATTAACGTCTCGGTTACTCATGTAACCCTCGTTCCCTGAAGGAGGGAACGGAGAAGTTACATTGATACTGATGCATTGGGGTCTCGCCTGGGATCCCAATCACCTTCAAGTGGTAACTAAATGAGCCAATGGATATTGGCCAGTGAGATTTGCATGCCGAGCCACTCCTACCCGGACATACGTGTATATAAGGCCGGCTCGCACTTACTCATTCATGTTTTGCTGAGGAGCCGAGACAGGGATCCTGGCCATTCAGCGGTGGTTCAGGGCTGTGTAACGTCTACATTCCCTCCTTCAGGAAACGAGGGTTACAACAGTAACCGAGATGTTCCCATTCAGTCACGTTCAACGTTACGTCGATACTGACGTATTCGGATCCCTATGGAAAGCACCACAGCCAGTGTGTTACGAGTGTTGGAGATGAAGATGCAGGCAAGCTGTAGCGTGCCCTTTGGCAACTGCCCTCACACAGTCGTAACCTACCCAGCTCCCCATGTAAGCCCAAGCATCGTGAAGCACATGTGAAATCAGTCCAATGGCATGACGAAACATCATAGGCGGGTGACGTCATGACCAGGAAACTATAAAGCACCCCTGAACCAAACAGTGTTAGTACCAAGTGCCTGTCTGTGTGAAATCGTAGCGCACACTAAAACACAAGCACCCGAGACCCCGGAGTCGAGGCCACATCCAGGTTATAAGACCTCACAAACGTGTGGGGCGAGGACCACCCTGCCGCATCACACACTTCTTGAAGAGATACTCCAGAAAGCAAAGCCTTAGAGGCAGCCATACTCCGAGTTGAATGGGCTCGGACCCTTAAAGGTGAAGGTTGACCGGCCGACTCATAAGCAAGTGATATAGCCTCAACTATCCACTTACTTAATGTCTGCTTAGATGCAGGGTTCCCCTTACGAGGGGACCCAAAACACACAAACAGTTGATCAGTTTTACGCCACAGGGCAGCTCTGTGGACATAAGCATCTAATGCCCTCACTGGGCAGAGCAGATTTAATTTCTCCTGGTCTGGGTTTTAAAATGGAGGCGGACAAAAGGCCTGCAGCCTTATAGGGCCCGCCACATTAGTGGGGACCTTAGGCACATATCCTTCTTTAGGAAATAAGAATGCTTTCACCATGCCTGGTGCAAATTCAAGACAAGAGGGAGAAACCGACAAAGCTTGTAAATCTCCAACTCTTTTAAGAGACAAGATAGCCAAGAGGAACACCATCTTGAGAGTGAGAAATCTCTCGGGAACCTCTTCAATAGGCTCAAAAGGAGCTAGAGATAGGCCTTTCAAAACTATAGAATCCCAGATCCCAGGTCGGCCCCCTCGAGCGTGCCACAGGCCTCAGCCTCAAAGTACCACGGAAGAAGCGAGTTACCCATGGGTGTCTACCCACAGATGCACCCTCTAAAGGAATGTGGTAAGCAGAAATAGCCGCCACATACACCTTCAAGGTGGATGGAGATAACCCTGAAGAGTCTTGTAAAAACTCTAGTACTGAACCAACCGGGCAGCTAGCTGGGTTCAACATACGGCCCATACACCATGCAACAAACACTCTCCTTTTACGGGCATAAAGCCTCCTCGTAGAAGGAGCTCTGGAATGGAGTATGGTCTCTACTACCTCAGTAGAGAGACCTGAACCTACAAGCTGGGCCCCCTCAGAGGCCAAGCCCACAGCTTCCACAACTCCGGGCGGGGGTGAAGGATTGAGCCCAGCACCTGAGAGAGAAGGTCCCTCCTGACAGGAATTTCCCATGGAGAGCCGTCGAGGAGAGACACTATGTCCGAAAACCATACTCGGCCCGGCCATAACGGGGCTATTAACAACAGACGGACCCCGTCCCGGTGCACTCTCTCCAGAACTCCCAGGAGCACAGCAACCGGCCACGTCTGTACCATGGTATCCAACCCCAGGGGGGCTGGATATGTGAGGGAGTAAAACAGTGGACAGTGAGTCATCTCTCGAGACGCAAACAGATCCACTTGAGCTCGCCCAAAGTGTTCCCACAGGAGCTCCACCACCTCGGGGTAAAGTCTCCACTCCCCGGGCCTCAGCCCCTGCCTCGACAGGAAGTCTGCTCCCTGGTTCATGCACCCTGGAATATATACTGCTCTGACTGACAGCAGTTTGCCTTGGGCCCACAAGAGGATCCAGTGTGCCAACTTGCATAATGGGTGCGAGCGCAGACCCCCTTGATGATTTATATATGAGACCACCACTGTGTTGTTCGTGCGGACAAACACATGAGGACCCCTCAGGTCTGGGAAGAAATGTCTGAGTGCCAGAAACACAGCCATCATCTCCAACTGGTTTATGTGCCAGGAAAGAAGATGGCCCCCCCACAGACCCTGAGCCGAGCGACCACTCATGATCGCCCCCCAGCCGGTGAGGGACGCATCCGTCGTTAGCATTACGCGATGACAAGGAGCTCCCAACACCGCAACGGAGCCAGAGCTGCATCCACGATTTTCATGAACGTGCTAAATAAATCTAGGCCGAATGGAAGAACCCGATATTGGTATGCTTCACCCCGAAAGCAAACCTGAGGAACTTCCTGTGCTGAGGAAGGATGGAGACATGAAAGTATGCATCCTTTAAATTTATTGTGACAAACCAGTCCTTGGACCTGATCTGAGACACGATCTGTTTCAAAGTGACCATTCTGAACTTTAGGTTCTTGACAGTGCGATTTAATGGGTGCAGATCTAGAATAGGACGTAACCATCCATCCTTCTTTGGAACTATGAAGTACCGGCTGTAAAACCCCGACTCTCTGCTGGGAGGAGAGACCCTTTCTATAGCTTCCTTTCGCAAAAGAGTCTGTACCTCTAGTTCCATGACCAGAGCCTGCTCGGGGCTGACCACTGTGGACACAACCCCGTTGAATCTGGGCGGGTGTGACCCAAATTTAATTCTGTACCCATTTTCTACTGTCTCCAGGACCCAACGAGATATATTTGGCCTCTGGTATTTCTCGAGCGACCACCTCGGTGCCCTGAAGCGGCGAACCGGCAGGGAACAACCGAACTGTCCCCTCTAGAGCCCTCCTCGGAGGGAGCGAACTTCCCTGTGCCGCTACGTTTCCGGGCGGACACAGAGACATATGTTCGCTGAGGACCGCTGCGCCCTGAAACACACGAAGTGGCAGGGTTGGGAGACGGGCACCGTGTAATGAGGTGAACACCGACTCCCCCCGGAGGGGACTGCCATCAGAAGCCTTTTTTGCCGAAGCCTTCCTAGAAATAATAACAGTCCTCAGATCTGCTTTACCCTGGGAAGACTTCGGCTGTGAGCGCTGCCCTGACCCCCAGTCTCTCTGTGGGGGAGCTCGGGTAGCATCTTCTGTTGTGCTCTATGGGAGGAGGACGTACTCGGCTGGGACTGCTCCCGTCCAGCAGCCCCAGAGACATGAGTTTTGCGAGGAAGGAATTTCTGGAATGCCACCGCCTGCTTTTTTGCCTCCTGAAACCTCTCGACTACTGTATTTACTGAATTGCCAAAGAGGCCAGGAGGAGAGATCGGGGCATCCGAAATACATTTTTTAATCTCTTTCTTTAATATCCGATAAATTCAGCCACAGGTGTCTCTCCGTGGCTACCAGGGCTGCCATAGAAAAAACATTCAAAATGATATATGTCACCCTGGACCACAAAACCATTCATAAGAGTCATTTTTTTGAAATTGAGATTTATACATCATCTGAAAGCTGAATACATAAGCTTGTCCTTGGTAGCCCGGAGAGATAAATCAGTAGCTCTCCTGATCTCCGCTATTGTTTCGCGGCTTACTTCCTCACATTCCTCATCAGTGTCTTTCAGCAGGTTAGCCTGATACGCTTGCAATACCGCCATTGTATGTAAACAAGCGGCTGCCTGACCTGTTGCCGAGTACGCTTTACCCAATAGCGCTGAAGTGGCTTTTACTGGCTTAGTGGGTAATTGCGGGGCTTTCAGAGATGATGCAGACTCAGGGGAGAGATAGCTCACAAGCGTCTCTTCCACCTGAGGCATCACCCCATAACCATACTGCTTCAGTCCCATTATATTTGAATAATTGGATGTCTGAGGACTGAACACTCTGTATGATACCGGTTTCCTCCATGATCTCCACACCGAGGAAAAAACAGCAAGCCCCGCCGTGGAGGTTGTGATCTGGACGGCAGGAAGCGTTCGTCTAATTTACTGACCTGACGAACCTCCTGTTTCTCGGCTGGCCAACTTATATTCAGCCTGGCTACAGCTCGATTCACAACCTCCATCAACTCCTCATGAGCATGTGTGTGAGGTGGGGAATCCTCATCAACAGGTTCGATGCTAACAACATCCAGTTCCTCAGAACTGGAACGGTGCAGCACCGGCGCTTCAGCACGAGCAGAAGAAACCGCAGAGCGTGCTTCTAACTCATGATCTGAATCTGGATCTAGCAGCAGAGAAAAAGCAGCGCCTGTCTCTAACCCCGCTACTAGATCCATCTGCGATCCCCAAGACGCGAGCCTTCGCTGTGTCTCAGCAGCAGCGGGACCCAAGCCCTGGGGAACGTGAGCCGAAGCGCCCTCCTCAAAGAGCACTCGGCGTGACCGGAGCGTTTTCATTGACAGCAGATCGCAATGCTCACAACCAGCCCCCTCAAGGGCTGCCTGAGCATGCTCTGGTCCCAAACATACAACACAAAGCAAATGTGTGTCCCCACCCATAAGGAAACAAGGGCAAGGAGACACACACTGCTTGAATTGCTGCTTATTCGCCATTACTTTCTTTTTAGACAAACAACACTTTTTTTAGACACACGATTTCAACAGAGAGCGCTTGCTGAAGACACAGACGCTAACACTGTTTGGTTCAGGGGTGCTTTATAGTTTCCTGGTCATGACGTCACCCGCCTATGATGTTCCGTCACGCCATTGGACTGATTTCACACGTGCTTCACGACGCAATCACGCAGAGGCGTTCCTGCAGCGCGAGTTCGCTTGAAAGGGAATCTCCTTTAAAGTTGTCCAAATGAAATCCTTAGCAATGCATATTACTACTAATAATACATTTTTGATACATTTACGGTAGGAAATTTACAAAATATCTTCATGGAACATGATATTTACTTAATATCCTAATGATTTTTGGCACAAAAGAAAAATAATTATATGTGATAATTTTGACCCATAAAATGTATTGTTGGCTATTGCCACAAATATACCCGTGCGACTTATGACTGGTTTCGTGCTCCAGGGTCACATATGATTTGTTGAAATCAGACAAAAAATGACTGAGCTACACCTGTTTGAAGTCGGCAAAGTCAGTTGAGAAAAAAAGAGTTAAAGTTTTCTGAAGGATCCAAAACACAATCACCTAGCAACCATACCTTAAAATCCCTGGTAATAACACCAAATTTCTATAGGAAAAATATATATTACATTTTTTTTCCATGATACCACAATTGTTTGATTAACATTAATGAAACAGACAGTCGATATATTAAGCCTACTGTACTGCACGGATCTAATATAATGTTACACATCAGATGTTTTTCCCCAACAGTTAACCAAACGTTCACATAAGACACAACAGATATGGTTTGCGTGAATTCTCGGCAAGACAGATATTTTGAAATACTGTAATTCTGTGTATATGTGTATATCGGGATTGAGCGCTGTGAGAAACGTCTTTGTGCGCATGCGTCAGATCTGTCAGTCAGAGCGAGTAAGATCGTTTTGTTTACATCAGCATGAGTTTGAAAATCACATTACATTCATAAAGTTGGAATGCTACCACTACAGCAAATAAGTTTGACACCCCTGTTATAAAGTAAGGTTATGAGACATGTTTTGTCTCATGTCTGAAGACCAGCACAAATCCGCATATTTCTAGGAAAAGCATGTATTTCATAATCATAACCTGCCTCAATAGAAAAACAAGATTCCTGTGCATGTAAGTAGCTTTAACTCCTTCTGAATAAACAGTGTATTATGAAGAAGCACAGTTCAGTACAACCACGCGTGAGGAAACGGCCCGCTTCACCGCTGCTGTTGGGATCTGCCGGGGTGATTCTGACTCAAACGGACAACTCTGAGCCAATTACAAGTGCCAGGATGATGTGTGCTCATTCAATGGGCAGTTTTCAAACTAACGCTTCACAAGAGATAAGAGAGATAGTGAAGAGTCTCCATAACGGACACAGAAAGAATGCATTCACAGACAAATATATGAGCAACATCCTTTTTTATAACAAACACTAACTAATATCAAGAGGTGGATGATAACTCTGAAAACAGAGCAGAACACAGATGCTAATCCACTGTAAAAAGTGGTAACCTGAAATCTTCTACCTGATTTAACCCATACAATTACTTTTGTTGGCATAAACTAATGTATACCCACACTGATAAAAATTTTGTGGTGAAGTAAATACTACAGAAAAAAACAAATGTAATTTCTACATGAAAAAGTTAGTTCAGGCAAGAATTTAAAAAACAAAGTAAATTCTACATTAGTACTCAAGTCAAGCTTGTAGAAATTAAAGTGTAAATATCAACATTATAAAATTAAGTAAAACTACTCAACTTTTCTGATTCTGGTGTTCCCATCATGCACTGGTGTTTGAATAATTAATAAGGTTGATTTTTGGCTGTTTTCCAGCTGTATTGACACTGTTTTATCATTGCTTTTGTTGTTAGATTTAGTAACTTGCCATTTTGTGACATTTAGAGTTCATTTTCTACTCAAAGTGACACATTCATACTCAAAAACGATCCATCGAATGTTACCGTCATTGTGTACCAAGTATTAAGGTCTCTGTGCTCAGGTGCGTGCTCCGTCTATCATGTAGATATCTACTGTATTATTTACTTAGATGTTACACTTTAAAAGTGTGGTTTAATTTAGTTACATTGTTTGAGTAAAAAGGAAAACTTCAACTAAGTAGAAATTACTCAACCGTTTACTGGCCAAATTAAAATTACTTATTTTCTTTGTTAATTTTACTTAACTTAGTTAAGTAAAGTTTACTTAATTCCATATGTTATATTTATTTTTAAAAAATTGCGTGCAAAAACTTGCAAAAGAAAAATTAAGTAAATCTTTTTTTTCAGCTGACAAAAATAAGTTCTAAGAATGTTTTGCTAGCATTCCCATTAAGTTAAGGGAACATTATTTCTGAATGTTCTCTGAATGTTCAAAACATCCAGTTTTTTTTAAAGGTTTTAAAAACATTTATTCTTGTTTTTGCGAATATTATGGGAACATTCCATTTCATCATTTTGCAAACATTTTGGAAGCGTTACTTTTGAATGTTCTCTGAATGTTCTGAAACAAGTAACATTTTAAAAAATGTTAGATGAACGTCCAACTAAAACATTTCAGAAAAAACATATGGAACGAATGATGAATAAATAATGTTTCTGTGCTTATATTTTGAGAACATTATTAAACACCAGATAACTTTGATCTAAAGTTATATTAACGTTACTGCAAGAATGTTTGTTCATAAATGTGACCCTGGATCACAAAATCAGTCATAAGGTTCAATTTTTTTTTAATTGGGATTTATACATCATATGAAAGCTGAATAAATATGCTTTCCATTGATGTATGGTTTGTTAGGATAGGACAATATTTGGCAATATTTGAAAATCTGGAATCTGAGGGTCCAAAAAATCTAAATATTGAGAAAATCGCCTTTAAAGTTGTCCAAATGAAGTCCTTAGCAATGCATATTACTACTAATAATAAACTTTACGCATAAAAAAAAATGGATAATTTTGACCATACAATGTACCATACTATTGGCACAGATATACCCGTGCGACTTATGCGATGGTTTTGTGCTCCAGGGTCACAAATTTGAGAGAAACTTGCCAGAACGTTAGCCAAAGTTCTGAGAACGTTCCCTGTTAGCTGGGTATAGGTTGGTTTAGTAATGTTAATGTTTTTGTTTTTTTTTACTTGAATAAAACCAGTTAATTTAGATGTTAGTATCTTAGGTTACCAATTTTTTCGGTATACAGGAAGGAAAGTTTCTACATGAGGTCAAAGTTGCTTCTACCTCAAAGCTCATGTCTCAAAGGATATTCAAATTGCTCTCACTTGTTCAGTTTTAGTGCCGTATAATCTTATAATCTTTTAAAATATTTACATGGGTTTTGCTTGCATTGGAAGCTTACATGTTCTCAAAATCAGCAATTCTTCTATAGTGCACTGACTGGTGTAATATACTGTTGAGTTGAAAAAAAACCTTCATAAATCTTCTACTGAGCATTGTGGCTGGGGGAAATTTTTTAATAAATTGCTTTTGAATAAATTAAATATGCATGGGTGTGTGTAAATAGCTGTCATTTTGAATGTATAGAGGTTTTAGCTGTATTTAATCTTGTTAATGTTGTTAGTTGTGTTTTGTTCGTGTCACAGTGAGGGTGATTAGTGGTTTTTTTTAAATTCAAGGTACATTCTCCTCCCAAGTGCCAATGTGTTCTGCAGTTCTTTATGCTTTGAGGACAATTGGGGAAAACATAGTTCACAGAATGATTGACTCAAAGACTGGCCTGTTTTATAATGTGGATTGAACATGTAACCAGTTAACTTTACTCACTTTCACTGTTGCCTGGTTTCACAGACAGGGCTTAGATTAAACCAGGATTAGGCCTTAGTTAGGACATTTAAGTAGATTTTTAAACATGCCTAAAAAAACATTACTGTGGTGTGCATCTTGAGACAAAACAATGACATATTTAAAGTTGCTTTCAGTTAAAATGGCTCAAATATGCATTTTAGTCTGGGATTAGTTTTAAGTCTTGCTATGAAATCAGGCATTCATGTTATTTAATAATGCTTACTTGAGTAGACTTTACTTAAAGCTATTAATCAAAAATCAACAGAAATATGTCAATGGTCGTTTTGACTTAAAATATTTTAAAATTTAGTTCAATGTTTAAAGTTCAAAAGAATTAATTTATTGTATGTATTTTGCAATACATACTTGGCAACTTCAAAAACGTCCCTATAGTACATAAAATGTATTGCAGTTTCTATCTGAAATGAACACTAGTGGCAGTAAAACAGCAACTACTTTTATCCCTTTTCACACAAGTTATGATTATAAGGGCAGATTATCGATTAATAAAGACATTTTCATGCCATTCTTTGCACAATACTATGTTATGAAACTTTTACCAACAATTTGAATGTAGCAGGTTACCACTAAACATTATCAAAATTTTATTTCAATTACAGTTTGATTTACACACAAGGCACACAACCAGAATTCATTCAGCTATCTACTCAAATTACAAGTAAATTAAGTTCAAGCTTACTGTGACTAGGCAATGAATAACTATGGTGCCCTGCAAGGCTGTAAACACATATTTAGGATTGAGGGTAATTTTTTAACTGTAGAGTAACCAAATGTAAAGATCAGAGAGCGTTATAAACCCATCGGCACATTTTTTAATCAAGGTCAGTATGATTAATAAACCGCTGATCTGTTCTGGTAAATCCTCTCACACATGCTGTGATTTGGAGAAACAGAGGGTCTACTATAGAGAAAAGCGCATTACAGGCATTTGGCTGCTCTACATGAGTCAAAGTTAAGAGTTTTAACAATTTAGGAAAGGTCTAGGGGAAAAGTCAGTCAAAGATCTACACTGTAAAAAATATTTTCGAAGTTGTATGAATGACAGGGTTGAGATACAGAAAATGAGTGACGCCGTATCCCCGCTTTATAACGGCAGACGACTCGCATTAATTGTGCGTTATGTGTATAGGTGAGGAGCATGCGAGGTCAGTCCTCGAGGGGGCTGGCTGTGAACATTGTGATCGGTTCACCATCCGCAAGCTCCGAGGGATGAGGGCCGAGGTCCTGCACCTCGTGCCTCCGGTGACTTCAGTAATGTGGTTCACAGGTTGCGTTGACAGAGGCGGAGTTTTAGATGGGAGAAAATACACTATCTCTCATGCTTTCTGCATCTGACTTTGAGGGGTTGTTACCTGTACAGTAGCCAAGTTAAAAATAATTTTGGCTAAATGAGAGGCAAGAGGTTGTGTGCTCAACACTTGATGACCGCTTCCTCACTTCTGCACAAGTGCAGCCTCAGAATTAAGTGTGAAACCATCAGGAACCCTTTAGTCTCCAGCGCCACCATTTTCCAGAACTGCAACCTACCTGGAGTCTCCAGTAGGGAAGGTGTCAGGATCTCAGAGACTTAAGTTAGGTAAAGAATCCTAAAAAATGACCCCCACTTAATAAGAATCACAAGCTGAAGCGTTGTAAAATAAATTTTTTACAGGCTTTATAGACAGATAGGTTGAGAGTGACTCTTGAAGCACCAGCACCACATCCTCTTGTACCTCTGTTTGAAGAATTCATCTTCCAGAATCTGGCAGTAAGTTTTAGGAGTTCATTTTTAGTCCATCTCTGCAAAACGGACTTCAGGATAGGAGATGGACTAAAAATGAACTCCCAGGCAGCGCTCAAGGATCTAATACCTCACTGTGTCCAGAAACAGGCGGGCCCCAGTCTGTCAGAATGTCCACTTTGTGCACACCATGACATTGTGTGTCTGGTTTCCTTAGGGGCTCTCTGGGGTGTCTCTACTTATCCCGCCAACCTCTGGTGATTCAGGAGGTGGAGGCATCTGATGGGTCATTCGCCTCATCTTTGCTCACGAGTGAATCCTGCCTTCGGTTAGTTCAGGCGGTCCCTGCCAGACCCCCAAACAGACTGATACTATAGAAAAATTATTCTGCTGTCAGGCTGTAAACACTACAAGAAATGGTTGCAGGATTCAGTTTGCTTCCCATCCACCCCATTTCCAGGGTGTAGATGAAAGTATGCCAGATAGGAGACAAAATATTTCTCGATCAAGAGCTGCGATCTCTCCTGGCGCGAAGCATACCAATATCAAGTTCTTCCTTTCGGCCTAACCTTGTCCCCACACACATCCACCAAGTGTATGGATGCTGCTCTGGCTCCTCTGCGACTCCAGGGCATCCGTGTACTGATACTAGCTCAGTCGGAGGAGTAAGTGACACGGCATCGAAACATTGTGCTCTTTCATATGAAGCGTCTGGGACTGAGGTTAAACCCCAAGTAGAGTGTACTTTCTCCCAAACTTTCTCCCACTTTTCTGGGGGTAGTGTGGGACTTGACCAAGATGCAGGCATATCTGTCTCCTGCACATGCAGATTCGATCCTAATCACTGTAAGAGACATCAAGCTAGGCCAGGTGCAGGTGACAATATTTCATCCCTGGCCGGAGATCTGGAAGCTTTGGGTCTGGCCCCTGAGGGGCACCAGCTCATAGATTCGGCTGAGGTCACTGAAACTATCCTAAATTTTATAGCTCCTTCCACTAGGAAGTTGTATGCCCTGAAATGGCAACTCTTTGTATCATGGTGTTAACAACATGATGTGAACCAAGTTAACTACCCTGGGGTCGGTTACGCCTGTGCGTCTTCTTCAGACAAGGATGAGGCCGAGAGCTGTGGGAATGGAGCGAGGGCGGTGGTGCGAGTGTTAATGAGCTTCACCTGTCCGCCGCACCGGCCTCGAGTTCCTCACGGAGGAGCTACAGGAACTTAAAGAAGGCGCAGCGACAGTAAAGGACGAGAGAGAACCAGGCCTGGACTATTTACATTGTGTTTTGTTGTTTTTATGCTTTACTTTCGTTTTGTGTTTGTTTATTTTATATGATTAAACGTTCGATTGGATATGATTGGACGTTCGCCGGTTCCCGCCTCCGTCTTCCAAGAACACTAACAAACCCGGGAGGAAGGAGGAACGTGCTGTCATAGAGCCCTCACTGCTGTGGGGAATCCGTGGTGCCATCAAGCTGAGCAGAGTCTGCCGCTATTGACGCTCGAGGCGGTGCTGGCCACCTAGGTTTTGGAGGGGCGGCTGCTGTCCGAGAGGGAGCAGAGGAATCACCGCCGTTTGCTGAGGCCAGAGCCTGCTGCCGTCCACCATGATGGGGAGGAGCAGGGAACGAGGGACTCCTGCTGGCTGCCCGAACTCGGAGGGTCCCTAGCCGTCCACCAAGTGGCGGAGGAGTCAGAGGGCCGTTCACCGAGGGCTATCCAGCACCTCCACCAGGCATTTGCGGAGGAGTTCACCCAGCTGGGGTATGGCAGTGCGTTTTGGGAACCAGACCAATACTTTTTTTTTCCCGTTCTCCCCTCTCTCGTCTCTCTCTCCTCATGCTTCCATCTCCTTTTCTCTCGCCTCGTCTGTCGTTACCCCCAGGTGCTCCGTGGGAATGGAGTGAGCCCAATGGCACGAGTGTTAATGAGTTTCTCATGGAGGAGCTAGGGGAGCATGAAAGGAGGAGCGACGACAGTAAAGGATGAGAGAGGTTTTTATGCAGCCGTTGTCCGTGAGGTGCTGCTGCTTTACTTTCATTTTGTGTTTGTTTATTTTATTTTATTAATATTGTTGAACGTTCACCAGTTCACGCCTCCATCTTCCCTGAACATGAACATTGCTACATATGTCAATGCGCATTTCCGGGATCTATTTATGGACTCTGTGATGTGCACGCTACATCACAACATCCATTTGTTCAGATTGGCGTGTGTAGACAAATGCTTCCAACATCAGCTCAAGCGGAAGTGTTCCCATAGCGTCAACACCATGATGCAGCATCTCGTTTCCTTGGTTACTAAGTATGTTTTCATTTGTCGTTATAGTTACTGATTTGGTTTGTCACCTGTGTTTTGTTTAGTTCATCGTTACCCTGTGTTTTGGTTATTGTCTATGTTACGTTAGTGTTTGCCTGTGTCGTTTGTATTATCTTGTTTAATCTGATTAAAAATGCTGCACATAGATCCTTGTCTCTACCATTGGCGGAACTAGACTTTTATACATGGGGTGGCCGGGGGGTGGCCAAGGCTACTTTAGAGGGTTCATAGACCATGAAAGAATATTATGTATAATACTTATTTGTTTTCATTGTTTTGACTGATATAACAATGTATTCTAATAAATAAGCTACCAAAATTGTAGATACCAGTGAAAATTCACAATTCTCGATTTCAACTGATATCCCACAGCAAAAACTACTAATATAAGCCTAATGATATAAATGTAAAACATTATTGAATACAAGTGAACAGTCAGCAATAAAGTAAGAACAGTGCTAAGAATTAAGTTTCAGGTCTAACAGTAATTCAGGTAAAGAAACTGAGTAATCAAACATATAATAACATTGTATAATCTTAATTGTATAAATTAAACAGATTAATGCATGTTAAAACTAGCTACAAAAGTTATTCAGTCAAGATCAGTGGGTGATTTTTGTTCTTTGATTAACTTTAATGACAGACGGAAGGAGGTAGGCTAGGCTGCGGTCACTTTAAGACCAAATGCACAATATTGAATCTAATACATAGACATGCATGTGATTTCATTTGTCTTTCGCTTACATTCGGTTAAGACATAGCCGACTGTGTTTACTGCTATTTTTGGCATACCTTTATGCGTACTGTGTTGTTCGCGCTATTGATGAAGCGCCATATGCCGCACACCAGACACATCGTGTTCTCATGTTCAAGGCGGCAATGCAAAACAGTGAATCTAATCACCATACAGGCAAAAATGATCACTTCAAGAATGAAAAAAAGTGGCGTTGATGTGTTTTGCTGTAAGAACTGCACAACGGAAACAGAAAGGGCAATCTATAGGCTATTATATCTTTCTGTAAGCACAGACTTTACACAGAAAGAAAAATACTGAAAAATGCATATACACACTCTTCCAGCCTAGGGTGAAGGCATTATAGGCTACATTAACAACGTTTTGAGACTAATTGTGTCGTTTAATGGAAAACAATGTGAATGGCGCGACAGGATTTTGAACAACTCTGCACTTATGCGTGACCCCCTTTATTATTAATTGTCTGTTTGGCAACTAACGTTAATAATCTCTTAATATTCAACGTTAATACGTTGATTTTTGTCTAAATTTTTGTTTTCTAAACCCTGGACACCCCTCTGGCTCCGCCACTGGTCTCTACGCTTCTCCTTCATCAACCTGCAACTACATGATACGTTTAAAAAAACAAAAAATCACTTTTACAGTGTATACTAGTAAAATTAAAATCATCTGTGGATCATAAATGTCTGGACATTTTATGTTAATTACTAAAGGAAAACAAATGCACATGCAATACAGCTCGAAAATGTATCAGAACACAAACTCAAGCAGCTGCATTAAAAACTAAAAGCTTTAATAAAAAAACTTTGCTATCATGATATGTGGACCTCAGGGAAAAAATGTAATAGAGAATGCCTCACTTACTTATAAGTCTTGGTCTTGTCTAGCCAGATTCCACAGATCAGAGAGCCCACCACGCCAGCAATGACAAGAGTCAAGCCAATTCTCCCAGCATTCACCTCTTCACCCTGTGCTTCAGACAATAATGATATCTGAAATATCTTTAATATATCATCCCGTAAGACCATGTTCTCATGCACTTCAGTTCAAGGTAGTCATACAGTATGTTTAGATGACACAATACACTGAGTCTGATCACTTGAAGTACTGTCAGATTTTAATTCAGCATTTGCTAAGAATATAAATGATGAAGAAACTGAAGAGCTACTCACAGTTTATAAATTATACGTTTTCAGCAAATAAAAAAGGATCCACCAAAAGGGAAAAGGCAAGTACTATGGCAGGGATAATCCACAGCTAGGTGTGCATTACACGATTTTAATGCATGACGTAGAGGCAAAGAACCGACACAAAGCCTTCATGAAGTGCATTAAAATCGTGAAATGCAAAGCTAGCGGTGGATTATCCTGCTTATACCATGGTTACTTGCAAACAAGTTAAAGCTGTTATACAGTGGGGAGAACAAGTATTTGATACACTGCCAATTTTGCAGGTTTGCCCACTTACAAAGCATGTAGAGGTCTGTAATTTTTATCATAGGTACTCTTCAACTGTGAGAGACGGAATCTAAAACAAAAATCCAGAAAATCACATTGTATGATTTTTAAATAATTAATTTGCATTTTATTGCATGACATAAGTATTTGATACATCAGAAAAGCAGAACTTAATATTTGGTACAGAAACCTTTGTTTGCAATTACAGAGATCATACGTTTCCTGTAGTTCTTGACCAGGTTTGCACACACTGCAGCAGGGATTTTGGCCCACTCCTCCATACAGACCTTCTCCAGATCCTTCAGGTTTCGGGGCTGTCGCTGGGCAATACAGACTTTCAGCTCCCTCCAAAGATTTTCTATTGGGTTCAGGTCTGGAGACTGGCTAGGCCACTCCAGGACCTTGAGATGCTTCTTATGGAGCCACTCCTTAGTTGCCCTGGCTGTATGTTCTCACGACAGATGGCCCCATCCATCCTCCCCTCAATACGGTGCAGTCGTCCTGTCCCCTTTGCAGAAAAGCATCCCCAAAGAATGTTTCCACCTCCATGCTTCACGGTTGGGATGGTGTTCTTGGGGTTGTACTCATCCTTCTTCCTCCAAACACGGCGAGTGGAGTTTAGACCAAAAAGCTCTATTTTTGTCTCATCAGACCACATGACCTTCTCCCATTCCTCCTCTGGATCATCCAGATGGTCATTGGCAAACTTCAGACGGGCCTGGACATGCGCTGGCTTGAGCAGGGGGACCTTGCGTGCGCTGCAGGATTTTAATCCATGACGGCGTAGTGTGTTACTAATGGTTTTCTTTGAGACTGTGGTCCCAACTCTCTTCAGGTCATTGACCAGGTCCTGCCGTGTAGTTCTGGGCTGATCCCTCACCTTCCTCATGATCATTGATGCCCCACGAGGTGAGATCTTGCATGGTGCCCCAGACCGAGGGAAATTGACCGTCATCTTGAACTTCTTCCGTTTTCTAATAATTGCGTTGAGTGAGCCCAATGGCAGTGGTTGCCTTCTCACCAAGCTGCTTGCCTATTGTCCTGTAGCCCATCCCAGCCTTGTGCAGGTCTACAATTTTATCCCTGATGTCCTTACACAGCTCTCTGGTCTTGGCCATTGTGGAGAGGTTGGAGTCTGTTTGATTGAGTGTGTGGACAGGTGTCTTTTATACAGGTAACAAGTTCAAACAGATGCAGTTAATACAGGTAATGAGTGGAGAGCAGGAGGACTTCTTAAAGAAAAACTAACAAGTCTGTGAGAGCCGGAATTCTTACTGGTTGGTAGGTGATTAAATACTTATGTCCTGCAGTAAAATGCAAATTAATTATTTAAAAATCATACAATGTGATTTTCTGGATTTTTGTTTTAGATTCCGTCTCTCACAGTTACAGACTTCTACATGCTTTGTAAGTAGGAAAACCTGCAAAATCGGCAGTGTATCAAATACTTGTTCTCCCCACTGCAGATGTTAGCATTGACTTTAAGAGTTAAAATAACATTTGTGACGCTTTGCATCAGGTGGTTCTTTGCCTCCACGTTGTGCATTAAAATTGTGTAATGCACACCTAGACGTGAATTATCACTTACAAATACAATAGTACTGAACAACTGCCATAATCATATACCATGATACACAGGTCAGGCATAACATTATGACCACTGACAGGTGAAGTGAATAACACTGATTATCTCTTCATCACGGCACCTGTTAGTGGGTGGGATATATTAGGCAGCAAGTGAACATTTTGTCCTCAAAGTCGATGTGTTAGAAGCAGGAAAAATGGGCAAGCGTAAGGATTTGAGCGAGTTTGACAAGGGCCAAATTGTGATGGCTAGATGACTGGGTCAGAGCATCTCCAAAACTGCAGCTCTTGTGGGGTGTTCCCGGTCTGCAGTGGTCAGTATCTATCAAAAGTGGTCCAAGGAAGGAACAGTGGTGAACCGGCGACAGGGTCATGGGCGGCCAAGGCTCATTGATGCACATGGGGAGCGAAGGTTGGCCCGTGTGGTCCGATCAAACAGACGATCTACTGTAGCTCAAATTGCTCAAGAAGTTAATGCTGGTTCTGATAGAAAGGTGTCAGAATACACAGTGCATCGCAGTTTGTTGCGTATGGGGCTGCATAGCCACAGACCAGTCAGGGTGCCCATGCTGACCCCTGTCCACCGCCGAAAGCGCTAACAGTGGGCATGTGAGCATGTTCTGCTGGGAAACCTTGGGTCCTGCCATCCATGTGGATGTTACTTTGACACGTACCACCTACCTAAGCATTGTTGCAGACCATGTACACCCCTTTCATAGAAACGGTATTTCCTGGTGGCTGTGGCTCTTTCAGCAGGATAATGCACCTGCCACAAAGCAAAAATGGTTCAGGAATGATTTGAGGAGCACAACGAGTTTGAGGTGTTGACTTGGCCTCCAAATTCCCCAAATCTCAATCCAATCGAGCATCTGTGGGATGTGCTGAACAAACAAGTATCAGGATCCATGGAGGCCCCACCTCACAACTTACAGGACTTAAAGGATCTGCTGCTAACATCTTGGTGCCAGATACCACAGCACACCTTCAGGGGTCTAGTGGAGTCCATGCCTCGACGGGTCAGGGCTGTTTTGGCAGCAAAACGGGGACAAACACAATATTAGGACATAATGTCATAATGTTATGCCTGATGGTAATACCATGATACTTTTTGTTAGTGTATGCATCATTTAGAAGTAGAGCTGTCTGTATGTGGATGAGGATGATCAGGACAGCATGAACTCACGGGGTAATGCTCTATTATCATCCTGTTCAACAGGGTGGAAACGGCATAGAAACATCCAACGTTCAGTCCTGGGAAACACAAAGACAGGGACAAAGCTTTCATATAATTTGTATTCACAGGATTAAAATTGGGTGGAATGATGACAATTTGATGGTTACATTTAAAGGTCTGTAATTGAAAAACAACCGCAATCTGTTCATTTGAGCAGCCAAAGTGGGCCAGAAATAATGATATTGACTCCACTGCTGTTTTTTTGGGTCATGACTATTTTTTTAATATATATTTGATTATTTATATTGACTATAAATTCCTCCTGGGCCTGTCGACAGTGTCAGTAACTGGATGGAATCTAGATTAATTAGAAGCTAAACACTCATAACCTTTGACATCAGTTTTAAGATCTGACAATAACATTCCCCTGTAAGACAGTCAGCTGGCAATGACATGGCATGTACATTCAGAACTGGTCTGATTGTTTTTTGTTTTTTGGTTACACTGTATATGCAAATAATTACAGAGCCTATTATTTAACAAAATGTACTTACTATGGGGTTAAGATTAGGGTTAGGGTTTGGTTTAGTAACTTGTAATTATGCATAATTTACTTTTTATATGACACTTTATATATTAAACAAATAAATTCAACACATAACAAATAAAGATATCCAAAAATCACGAAATGCAAAGCTTTGCATGAGCTTGCGTTTCCGATCGCCCACATTTGTAGCATGAATAAAAGTCAATAGATGGGAAAAGTGTAGTGTGAATGGCAATTATTTCTGTATCTTTCCGACATAAATTCATCTTACATCAGTTCATTACTCTGGTCCAAAACCTAGTTGTCTTACAGGCATTATGATCAGTATTATAATGGAACCTGTTACGCCAGGGACCTGAGAAAACTACCACAGAATGCCTTAAATATATTACATTTATTGTATTAAAATAATCTAACTTAATTAAAATGCAAAAACATATCAACAAGAGATTTCAGATTATGCTGATAAAGTTTTAAAATACTGGAGAAAATGTCTTGGCCTATATGGGGGGCATTTGTGTCAAAAATGTTAAGAACCACTGCCATCTAAAAATGATTCTGATATCTGAATTATTGTTTAAACCAGTGGTTCCCAAACCTTTTCTTATTCATCGAGTAGCCTCATAATAAGCGGGATAGTGGCGGTAATGCACCTATTATGCTGGTTGTTAGCCACCGTTAAAAACCAAGAAGAAGTTGGGCAGTTGGGTCTTGTATCACCCTGAAGAGGTTTCTTTTGCATAACAATATTCTGACTGTACAGTATCTCTTAGCCTTTTTTTTTATAACTCCTCTGCGCCCCCCAGTTTGGGAACCACTGGTTTAAACTATTATTAGATATTGCTCATAATTGTGCAAGACATACTGAGCCAAATATGCAAAGGTAGAATGTGCTTTAGGTTAATAAGTATAAGAATTAGCGGTGTGTACCGTAGCTGATGAGGAGGAGGATGAAGGGCTTGTTGCAGAAAAGTCTTGCAATTGAAGCCATGTATGAGTTCTGTCCCGTGGGCATCTCTCTGAGCGCTACCTGAGCCGGAGACGGAGGCGTTTCGGGTTTTTCCTGAAACACTGAAGCACATAATCATTCAAACCCATGAATACCACAAAAGTAATTCATTAAACCAGATATGAAGATTATCAATCAATCAACATGACCCTGTTTACTTTTAGACAAAAACTGATAAATTATTCAAAACTGACAACCATGGATATTATGATAGAGCAAAACATTGAGCCTTGTTCATTATACATGAAGAGTAAATTGCTTGTAAACACCACTTGTTGCATTCAGACATAAGAATGGATTTATTGAGCGATTTACACAGAAATTTGTTTTACTTGTGTTTCCTCTAAGAATGTCAAAACCAAACCACGTCATGTCATAGCAACATTTATTAAAGGGTTAGTTCACCCAAAAATTAAAATTCTGTCATTAATTCCCTCTCCCTCATGTCGTTCCAAACCCGTAAGACCTTCGTTCATCTTCAGAACACAAATGAAGATATTTTTGATGAAATCCGAGAGCTTTCTGACCCCTCCATAGACAGCAAAACAACGACCACAAGGCCCAGAAAGGTATATCACTATAATAGTACATGTGACTCCAGTGGTTCAAACTTAAAAATTATCCCATGATTTACTCTCCCTCAAGCCATCCTAGGTGTATATGACATTCTTCTTTCAGACGGATACAATCGCAGTTATATTAACAAAATGTCCTGGCTAATCCAAGCTTTATAATGGCGGTGAATGGCAGCCCAAAATTTGAAGCCCAAAAAAGTGCATCCATCCATTATAAAAGTGCTCCATTCACCACCATTATAAAGCTTGGATTAACCAGGACATTTTTTAATATAACTCTGATTGTATTCGTCTGAAAGATGAATGTCATATACACCTAGGATGGCTTGAGGGAGAGTAAATTTCATTTTGGGGTATACTTTTTGTGTGCAAAAAACAAACAAAAATAACGACTTTATTCAACAATGTCTTCTCTTTCGTGTCACTCTGCTACGTGATTCACTTGGTTGGGCTATTCACATAGTACAGAGCTTCCGGATTTCAGGGCAGAACGGCGGCTCACTATTAGCCGAGCACGATCACATGATCACATGCATGCATTGTGGTGCTTACATGAATCGCGTAGGAGAGTGACACGAAAGAGAAGAGATTGTTGAATAAAGTCGTTATTTTAGTTTGTTTTTTGTGCACAAAAAGTATTCTCGTAGCTTCACAACATTAAGGTTGAATCACTGGAGTCATATGGACTAATTTAACAATGTCTTTCCTACCTTTCTGGGCCTTGTGGTCGTTGTGTTGCTGCCTATGGAAGGGTCAGAAAGCTCTCGGATTTCATCAAAAATATCTTCATTTGTGTTCTGAAGATGAACGAAGGTCTTACGGGTTTGGAACGACATGAGGGAGAGGAATTAATGACAGAATTTTCATTTTTGGGTGAACTAACCCTTTAAGAATGTGCCAAACATGTTTACTTTGCTGCTTCGTAGTTCAAAGTAAACACAGGGGCTGCGTTCCAAATGGATAAATCCACCTCCGAAGGGCACTTCGGAGTGAGAACAATCATGGCCGCCATATTGAAGGGTCGCTCAAAAACAAGAGCACAAAACTGGCCACTTTAAAGAGCCCTTTGGAAGTAATGATTTTGAAGGGTACACTTTGCTCAAGATGATGTTTTTTTGGTCCTTCATTCCTTCAAAGCTCTCACTCTGGAGGGTAAACCCTTTGAGGGGATTATGGCATAGGGATGAGCCCTTCAGAATGGAACGCAAGGGTAGAATGAACTAAACTCAAAGAACACAGACAAGTTAACATGATCTAAATTTAAAACATCAGCAGAAGTTTACAGGAGATATGGCTATGACCTCCAAAACCAATCACGAGTAATCGAGCACACACTAATATAAAAATTAAAAATTAGTTCTCTTTGTTTTATCACGTCATTTATTCCTTTATTTATTTTACTACGATTATATATTTATTTATTTTTAATTTCTGCAGGTTGGTGACACAATGTTTTTATGTTAAAGAGGTTTTATCCATGGATTTTACATGCCAGATAATAATAATATAATAATAAAAAAAACACTGCATCACTCATGCTAGATCTTCATTTGTTCAATGAGAGCGCTGGAGAGGATGTGCTCACCGAACACAACCAGCACAAAGATGAGGCTGGCCACACCGGCTGTGATGTAGAACATGACGCTGATGTGTTGAGCCAGTTCATTGATGTCGTCCACGTTGGGCACGAGAACAGGCGGGATCAAGAAGCCAATAGCAATACCAAGCTGATGGGGAAGGAAATAAAGAATTACAACTGCATCATATTCTCAGATGGCATGATCCACACTGACCTAAAACTCACATGAAACTGAACAAAAAAACTGAAAAGCTCTAATCTTATTGGCTGCTTTTATGCAACCTCCAGGATAAAGGGCATGAAACAGTTTTATCAGTCTGCCTGGAAACATTGGGTCTCATTCTCGAATAATTGCATGGATTATTTTGTAGTATGGAGAACTTCTCACTAAAACAAATCACCTAATTCACAACATATGTGTACGCAAACAAATGATTTCTTAACCTCATACTAATGTATATTAATCTGGTGTATTCTAAATGAGTGACCGCATGCCCAAGGTTAGTCATTTGCATAAAACACGCCCAGCCCATCTCCATATAAGGGAATTCCACTCAACCCTTGATCCGGCCCCAAATAAACACCTTTTATACAGTCCAGATGACAGACATCAAGCGTAGCGTTAGTTCTGGCAGGTCACGTTAGTCAAGCTCACATCAGCTGACTGTCAGCTGATCACATCTACCTACAGGAATATGATGTCTATCACAGCATACATATAAAAGCTCCTTCAGTATTATCAGCAGCTATCACGTTTCTCCGGAGCTCATTTACCCTCTTCCATCCCCAGCTCCAATCCGAAATGTATGCTAATTGTCAATCATCTTTGACGATAGTGGTCCTGACAGAACTCTCATTAGCCAGCAATGTACACGAGTATCTGTGATGTTATACAGAGAAACCTCTCAGCTCCAGCTATAATGCAGCTTTTCTTACTCTTTCAATGTTTGTGATGAAATATATTTTAAGATTATACATAAGTATAAATTTCATCTTAACACAATTTTAAAGCCACCCAGAGTACGTGATTTTTGTGTGTTACGAACAGCTCTGAAACACAGGTTGAAGATCCAAACACAGCTTTAATAAGGGAAATCCACAATCATAACCCAAATAACAGGCAGAGGATCAAATCCACAGGGCAAACAATCCAGATAGCAACAGAGTCCAAGACAGGCAAAAAGTGAAATAGGAAGAAGATCCATAATACCGAAACCAGGATAAACCGCTCAGAATTGCAGTGTAACACAAACAAGACTTCACAATGAGTGAGTGAAAACACAGGGCTTATAAAGGCAAACACAAACGAGTTAATCACACACAGGTGGAAGTAATCAGACCACAATGAGTCCAGGCAATGGGTTATGGGAAATGTAGTTCATGGGAAAGCAAAGGAGATGGGAGGTGGAGATCATGGGCACTCCAGCTGGAGGATCTAACATTTTGTATCTCTGGCTCCTATTTTTTTTTTTTTTTAGAATGAATTTCAGTATGAAAGTTAATGGTGAATCATGATTTGTTCGAGAAAATGTTTGTAAGCAGATTTCACTGGATGTGCAAGTTTAGTGCCATCAAATCTTTGCTTGAGGCACATAGTAGCAAGTAGAGATCCATCAGCAGAATATTCTGAATAAACTGCAATGTGGCCAGACTTGTGACCAGGGTTGGGATGGTTCCTTTTAAAATGTGTTTCACTACAGATTACAAAATACATGCTTTAAAATGTAATTTGTAACGTATTTCGTTAGATTACACAAGTTTTGTAACTTAGTCTAAATACTTTGGAATACTAATAAGGTATGCAACACAACAATGGGACCACCAAACATAGGATTTGGTTTTTCTCTGCATATTATTTTAAACAACATCAGTTTTCCACAATATTTCTTGAAGCAAAAAATGCAGACACTCTTAGAAAAAAGAAAGAAAAAATACTGACGCTCAAGAAGGCAAAACAATGTATTAAGAATCTGTGGTGTGTAAACCTTTTGAAGTGGATGAACAGGGTAAATTGTACTTATTTTGTCTTCTGGGAAACATGTACACATCATCCTGTTCAAAAATGTTCACCCTCATGCTCTTAATGCATTGTGTTTCATGGAAGCTTGTTTCCACCACTAAATATAAAAATAAAAAAGGTAATTGCGACTTTTATCTCGCAATTGCGAGTTTGCATCCTACAGTTCTCAGAATTGCGAGATTTAAAGTCACAATTGCATGTTATAATGAGAATTGTGAGATAAAAGTCGCAATTACCTTTTTTATTTTTTATCAAAGTCGCAATTCTGAGAAAAAACAGTCTTTTTTCCCCTCATAATTGTACATTATAACTCGCAATATAAATATAAATTGCGTGATATACAGTGTACCTGGGAAGTATTCACATAGCTTCACTTTTTCCACATTTTGTTATGTTAGAGCCTTATTCCAAAATGGATTAAATTCATTATTTTTTTCCTCAATTCTACAAACAATACCCCATAATG
The DNA here is from genome assembly GCA_039654105.1 of Coreius guichenoti. NCBI lineage: Eukaryota > Metazoa > Chordata > Actinopteri > Cypriniformes > Gobionidae > Coreius > Coreius guichenoti. The sequence goes on from CM077177.1 coordinate 2,789,817, forward strand.
ACAATGTGAAAGAAATTTGTTTGAAATCTTTGCAAATTTATTAAAAATAAAAAACGAAATGTACATAAGTATTCACATCCTTTGCCATTGAGCAAAGGACACACAAAATTGAGCTTAGGTGCTCCTGTTTCCACTGATCATCCTTGAGATGTTTCTACAACTTGATTGGAGTCCACCTGTGGTAAATTCAGTTGATTGGACATGATTTGGAAAGGCACACACCTGTCTATATAAGATCCCACAGTTAACAGTGCACGTCAGAGCACAAACCAAGCCATGAAGTCCAAGGAATTGTCTGCAGACCTCCGAGAAAGGATTGTATCGAGGCACAGATCAGGTGGAAGGGTACAGAAATATTTCTGCAGCATTGAAAGTCCCAATGAGCACAGTGGCCTCCATCATCCGTACATGGAAGAAGTTTGGAACCACCAGGACTCTTCCTAGAGCTGGCCGCCCGGCCAAACTGAGCGATCGAGAGAGAAGGGCCTTAGTCAGGGAGGTGACCAAGAACCCGATGGTCACTCTGACAGAGCTCCAGAGTTTCTCTGTGGAGAGAGGAGAACCTTCCAGAAGAACAACCATCTCTGCAGCACTCCACCAATCAGGCCTGTATGTTAGAATGGCCAGACAGAAGCCACTCCTCAGTAATAGGCTGCCTGGAGTTTGCCAAAAGGCACCTGAAGGACTCTCAGACCACGAGAAACAAAATTCTCTGGTCTGATGAAGCAAAGATTGAACTCTTTGGCCTGAATGGCAAGCGTCATGTCTGGAGGAAACCAGGCACCGCTCATCACCTGGCCAATACCATCCCTACAGTGAAGCATGGTGGTGGCAGCATCATGCTGTGGGGATGTTTTTCAGTGGCAGGAACTGGGAGACTAGTCAGGATGGAGGGAAAGATGAATGCAGTAATGTACAGAGACATCCTTGATGAAAACCTGCTCCAGAGCGCTCTGGACCTCAGACTGGGGCGAAGGTTCATCTTCCAACAGGACAACGACCCTAAGCACACAGCCAAGATAACAAAGAAGTGGCTACGGGACAACTCTGTGAATGTCCTTGAGTGGCCCAGCCAGAGCCCAGACTTGAACTCGATTGAACATCTCTGGAGCGATCTGAAAATGGCTGTGCACCGATGCTCCCCATCCAACCTGATGGAGCTTGAGAGGTTCTGCAAAGAAGAATGGGAGAAACTGCCCAAAAATAGGTGTGCCAAGCTTGTAGCATCATACTCAAAAAGACTTGAGGCTGTGATTGGTGCCAAAAGTGCTTCAACAAAGTATCGAGCAAAGGCTGTGAATACTTATGTACATGTGATTTTTTTTTTCTTTTTTTTTCCGTTTTTTATTTTTAATAAATGTGCAAAGATTTCAAACAACTTCTTTCATGTTGTCATTATGGGGTATTGTTTGTAGAATTGCGGAAAAAAATTATGCATTTAATCAATTTTGGAATAAGGCTCTAACATAACAAAATGTAGAAAAAGTGAAGCGCTGTGAATACTTTCCGGATGCACTGTATCTCACAATTCTCAGAAAAGAAGTCAGAATTGTTAGATAAAAAGTCGCAACTAAAATACTTTTCAGATGTAACTGTAATTTGATTACCACCCAATTAAAATGTAACTGTAATGAAACACAGTTACTCAAATTTTGTATTTTAAATACGTAACTAAGTTACATGTGTTTTGTTACTCCCCAACCCTGCTTGTGACAGACTAGTGTAACTACAGACAAAGTCTTTTCCATAAGATTCACATTAATGGTGCATTCAAGTCCTCTTGTGAAGTTTGTATTTACGGGTTGGGAAGTCAACGTCAGAGCAAGATGACGGTGTACCTTCTCTTACTTAACTACACAAAAATACTGCAAGGTTTTTAAACTTTTAAAGATCTAGAGAAAATCCAGAACTTCCCACTCATATTTATGACTTTGTGTTGGCGTTTATGTGCGTTCAACTCGTAAATACGCTCTTTACAACATGATTTACAGACCATTAGGTGAGCTTAATCCAGCTATGAACAGTGAAACAGGTCCATTGATGGAAGCGTTCAGAGTGATGATGAGAAATATGATTTCTGTTATTTACTAGTGTGCTACTAAGCCTTGGGGTCACAGGGGTTGTATTTCATTTCAGAGCTGGTAATTGAGAAATGTGTCTGAGGATATAGTCGAACATCTCATGCCTTCAGTGCAATAGTGCTAAAAATAATATCCTTTTGTGCAATTTATAAGTGAGCCAAACTCTGACAAATTAGGTTACATCAACAGAAATAATTGTTATGGGTTGGATGAAACAGAAATGGATCCTTGAAATCATTTTTAAGGTTACCAATCCTATTTTTAGCACCCCATTAAAAAGTCCAGGAGGTGCCACAGCTTTCCCCTGCATGTTTATCTTTCATCAAAGGGTCAGTAAATGCCCTAAAATTTGATTGAGCGGTGAGAGTCTTTGAAATTATAAGAGCTCACTTGTTGAAATGTATTATTTCCACTGACTGATATTAGTATTTTTGCATTCCATAGACATGTTTTTGCATTGTTTTTCTATGTAAACATGCGCTAGATGGACGTGTTTGACAGTTGAACTCAGTTGAACTTTTACAGCGGCTTGCGGAAGACACGCTGTTCTAAGAACGCAGTGCTCAAGTGAAATCAAAATTGACTATTCTTATTTTTTTATTGAATATTGTAATATTTATTTTAAATGATTTATCAGTGCACATCATTATTGTTTTATATTCATGTTCCTTGTAATCTTGAATCAGAATAACTTCATCTCTTCTCTGATGACGAGGGCGGGGCAACCTGTCACTCACATGAGATCCACCAATAGCAAACCACAACCATCCAATCAATTCCCACAGACAGAATCAAGCCCCGCCCTACATTTGTTCTTGTTTCAGAAGCGTTCACTTGGGTATACGGCACAATAGGGAAGAAAAGACCAGCGCAACTTCTGTGAATGTTGACTTTAAAAGTTTAACTTATAAAAACGTGTCTTCCTTGCGTCTCACATTTTAAACTCAAAAATGCATTTATGTGAGGCACTTTAGAGTTTCAAAAGCGGCCATACTCACATAGGCTACTGTTACTGAAGGCGACATCTAAACTGTCAGGTTCTGTCATTTATCTTATAATTTTATAGTTTCATAAAGCCATGAAAGACTGTTTTGATGTTAACATAATTGGCGCCCTAGTAGACCCTATCCCCTATATAGTGCACTGTCTGAATCGTTCCCTATCACCTATATAGTGCGCTGTCTGAATCGTTCCCTATCTCCTATATAGTGCACTGTCTGATTGTTCCCTATCCCCTATATAGTGCACTGTCTGATCGTTCCCTATCCCCTATATAGTGCACTGTCTGATCATTCCCTATCCCCTATATAGTGCACTGTCTGATCGTTCCTTATCCCCTATATAGTGCCCTGTCTGATCGTTCCCTATCCCCTATATAGTGCACTGTCTGATTGTTCCCTATCCCCTATATAGTGCAGTGCCTGATCGTTCCCTATCCCCTATATAGTGCACTGTCTGATCGTTCCCTATCCCCTATATAGTGCACTGTCTGATCGTTCCCTATCCCCTATATAGTGCACTGTCTGATTGTTCCCTATCCCCTATATAATACACTGTCTGATTGTTCCCTATCCCCTATATAGTGCACTGTCTGATCGTTCCCTATCCCCTATATAGTGCACTGTCTGATCATTCCCTATCCCCTATATAGTGCACTGTCTGTTCGTTCCTTATCCCCTATATAGTGCCCTGTCTGATCGTTCCCTATCCCCTATATAGTGCACTGTCTGATCGTTCCCTATCCCCTATATAGTGCACTGTCTGATTGTTCCCTATCCCCTATATAGTGCAGTGCCTGATCGTTCCTTATCCCCTATATAGTGCACTGTCTGATCGTTCCCTATCCCCTATATAGTGCACTGTCTGATCATTCCCTATCCCCTATATAGTGCACTGTCTGATCGTTCCTTATCCCCTATATAGTGCCCTGTCTGATCGTTCCCTATCCCCTATATAGTGCACTGTCTGATCGTTCCCTATCCCCTATATAGTGCAGTGCCTGATCGTTCCCTATCCCCTATATAGTGCACTGTCTGATCGTTCCCTATCCCCTATATAGTGCACTGTCTGATCGTTCCCTATCCCCTATATAGTGCACTGTCTGATTGTTCCCTATCCCCTATATAATACACTGTCTGATTGTTCCCTATCCCCTATATAGTGCACTGTCTGATCGTTCCCTATCCCCTATATAGTGCACTGTCTGATCATTCCCTATCCCCTATATAGTGCACTGTCTGATCGTTCCTTATCCCCTATATAGTGCCCTGTCTGATCGTTCCCTATCCCCTATATAGTGCACTGTCTGATCGTTCCCTATCCCCTATATAGTGCACTGTCTGATTGTTCCCTATCCCCTATATAGTGCAGTGCCTGATCGTTCCTTATCCCCTATATAGTGCACTGTCTGATCGTTCCCTATCCCCTATATAGTGCACTGTCTGATCGTTCCCTATCCCCTATATAGTGCACTGTCTGATCATTCCCTATCCCCTATATAGTGCACTGTCTGATCGTTCCTTATCCCCTATATAGTGCCCTGTCTGATCGTTCCCTATCCCCTATATAGTGCACTGTCTGATCGTTCCCTATCCCCTATATAGTGCACTGTCTGATTGTTCCCTATCCCCTATATAGTGCAGTGCCTGATCGTTCCCTATCCCCTATATAGTGCACTGTCTGATCGTTCCCTATCCCCTATATAGTGCACTGTCTGAATCGTTCCCTATCCCCTATATAGTGCACTGTCTGATCGTTCCCTATCCCCTATATAGTGCACTGTCTGATCCTCTATATAGTGCACTGTCTGAATCGTTCCCTATCATATCCTATCCCCTATATAGTGTATACATTGTATACACTATATATCGTTCTCTATGCTTATATAATGCTTATATCTTCTAATCTAATATCTGCAAATTTGTTATGTCACACTAGCTTATAGATAACAGTAAGCCTAACATATTCATGCCAAAAGCCAAAAAAACTTCAATTTTGATTTCATAAGGACTTTAAAAGAACCACTTTTTTTCTTAGTGTTAAAAACATTTAAATAAACAACCTTTTTCCACTAAAGAACCTTTGTGGAATGGATGTTATAGGTTCTTCATGAATATATGTTAAATAAATAGTGGAGAGCGGGGCACAACCTGACGCTTTTTGACTTTCTCAGTTTATGTAAATCCACTTGTGGTTCAGAGTATTTATTTTTTCCCACATTAATTGCACACACATGTCTAGTACAATTATGTGGTTTTGTTTCATTAATACAGTGTATACTTTTTTCTTGATTTACCCCGAAAGAATGGAAGTGAACTGTGACAACATGCCCCATAGGAGGGGCACAATGTAACATGACTAAATGACAGCTTAAAATGTTACCTGATATAATCCAAAAAATATACAAGACAAACTGAAATATTCTGTCAATAAAATACAATTATTAACTTTTATAAATAAAATAATGGCATTTTTTAATCATTAAAAATATACAAATTTTTGAGTTTGACAACAAACACATCGCTAAACACAGCTATACAGCATAGTTAAAAACATAATAATAATTAATAATTTCTGAACATTGACTCAGTCTTTATTCACCTCTTTCTAATGGTTTCTCAATAGAATTCATAAAAGTATAGAATAGAATAGAATAGAATAGAGTAGTTCTAATAGGGGCTCATTGTAACGCAGTGTGACAACATGCCCCACCTGCACAACTGGGATTTAAACCCGGCTCGTGTCTTCTGCTGTTAGATCAGCATTAAAGAACTATCTCAACTGTTAAATAACAGATAGAAGATTACAATAGTATCAGATTTGTCTTATTTTAAATAAACACAACAAAAACAGAGATGAAAAATAAACTTAAGTAAGAAATTTACTTTTGCTATGGTTAAATAAATGTTCAGTGATATCTTCCAAAGATTTTTTTAATTTTGGCGCAATTTTTTCTCTAAACAATGTTGACATGGCAACTAGTAAATACACTAAGTTTCGTCATCCTGGCATGTGTGGAAAGTTTTAAACCATGTGTGTTACAACTAACCCCGCGTTAAGTTGTGCCCCGATCACCCCTAACCTTTATTTTTAAGAGTGCACGTGAGCGTCTATTCAGTGATCCGAGTCTAACAAACTAAACTAACTTTCTGGGTTACTTGGACTGTTGTTTGAATACGCTATAGAAACGTTTATCTGCTCGCATAATGAGGGCAATGTGTCATAAATTGGGAGTTTAATTCAAGCTGGTGTCTGTTAACAAAACCCCTTACTTCATCAGAGTTTCTACACTTTACGTGAAAAATGCACGAACTACACAGTCTGTATAAGCTACATATAATTCTACGACTCATTCGGGGAAAATCTGGGTTTAGTGTAACCTAGTCGATTAATCTGATTTAAATGAAAGCAGTTCGTTCCGATGCCACCGCACGAGGTCTGTGTTTTGCGTTATGTGTCTTCGTGCGCTTTTACGCACCTGGTTTCCAAATACGCCGATGGCGCAGGCGGTGGACACTTCATCAGAGCCGAACCACACGGACGCGACCTGAGACGGCATTCCTAGAATGAACACCTGAGCAAAGGAACAGGTGAACTGTCCGAGCATAGTGACCCAGAAGAGACTGGGCTGAACGCTGGCCACTTTGATCCAGGTCCCCGCGCAGTTGATGGAGGCTGCGAACAGAGCGATCACCCGAAGCCCCTTCCTCTCCAATAGCCATGTCACTGGGAATATGAAGGGGATGTAAGTCAGCATATAGACCATTGACAGCCAGTCGATGGAGAATGAAGAGACGCTGTAGAATTTCATGAAGATGTTGTTGATGATTCCGTACTGGATCCACTGGAACGCGTTGCATAGTGAATATGAGCTGAAGAGAAGCAGAATGAGCCACCGTCTCCGGTACAAACGAGTGTTGGGAACAGGGTTCATGTCTTCGCGCTCGGGAATTTCAGCGTGATCCAAGTTACTGTTCGTCGCTCCTGTCTGAAGAGCGTCCTTTCCAAAGTGACTTTTTTCGCACATTCTGTACAGCTCAAATCTACCGCCAGTCAAACCTGCTCATGAATCCAGAATCCTGTCCTTCTATTATATTAGAAAACAATATTGCAGACGCATAAGTTCAGCCGTAGCAGAGTTCCTAGAGCACACGAGTCCCCAAACATCCGGACAGACTTTGTTTCCAGACCCAGAATCGCACATCCCTTCAGGACACAACTCTGCTTCTATCACTGAGCTTCAGACTCTCCATCATCATCACTCCGAACGACATGAGAGAGAAACCCTAGCACGTGATCTACTGTTAATCATTAGCTTCTGCGCACACCAACACATTATGATAGAGCTGCGCAAGAACACTAGTGGTATAGTTGCCACATAAGAAAAAAGTCAATTTTAATCATGACATAAAAAGTCATAATTACACCATAAAAAATGACAATTATGACATAATTTAGTTAGTATGTCACAATTAAGTTAGTATGACACAATTATTACTTATGTCATAATTTCTAATTTTTATCTCAATTATGATTTAGCATGTCATAATTGTAAGTCAGAATTATAATTAAAGATTCAAAATTATGACAGTCATATTTATGAGATTTAAAAGTTTCAATTATGAGATAAAAAGTCGAAATTATGACATACTAAATCCCAATTATTACTTAATGTCTAGGCTACTTAATGTAGTGACTTAGTATGTCATAATTTCAATTTATCTCATAACTATGACATTACTGAGTATGTCATAATTGTAAGTCAGAATTATTATTGTCATAATTATGAGACAGTCAAAATTATGACATTAAGTAATACATTAAATTGTTCATTTACTCAGGGAAATCAAGCGGACACTTGATAGCATCACAGGTGGACTTCATTGCCCTGTCCGAATATCCACACTTGCGGTCTTGGCCACTTGAGAGCTCGTGTACGCAACAGGTAGTAAGTGTGCAAGACTGTCCCATGTCTTAAAAATGCCAAAGTGCAGTGCCTGGATTGCAGATCTCGGAAGCCATTGACTACCACAGTATTTTTTTTCCCACTATGGTAGTCAATGGGGGATGAGATCTGCTCGGTTACAAACATTCTTCCAAATATCTTCCTTTGTGTTCAGCAGAACAAAGACATTTATACAGGTTTGGAACAACTTGAGGGTGAGTAAATGATGACAGAATTTATATTTTTGGGTGAACACTAATGCACACTAAACCCACACATAGGCTAAGCGTATCCCATCATGCATTATGTTCGGGAACTCACGTGCCCCGAATTGCGAGATGTCGGGGAAAACATTCCACTTTAAGTAAAATTAATTAGATATTACATATAGTTTGGTAGTAAAACATAAAGTGTTGCACATTTTATTGGTGCAAAGATGGGTAGGCTATTTGTATTTTGTACAATATTTGCAACTGCTTTTTATCACTTAATTAGAAGCACCACAATTTTAAAATTTTGTCTTCGATTACTTTAACTGCGCCTACTGAACAAGTTTGTTTTAAAATGCAAAGTATTGATAATAATAATAATAATAATAATAATAAAAAGCTCTGTAAACACTTGCATTTTTTGCAACTCTATAAGTGTGTCCGATCGGGTAATCAAAAGTTCTACACACACTTGCAGTCTTCATGCCTACTTGAACACTTGGGCCAAATACAGGAAATACATCACGTAAGTAGACAAGTGGTCAAGTGCAAAGACCGCAAGTGTGGGTATTTGGACAGGGCACATATGCACACACAACAAGTTCTTCTTTGCTACTTTTAAGCCATGTAAAACAGCATTAGATTGCCCCCTACAGGTCAACCCACAACAGCTCACTCTATAACATCCCCTTCCCCCCAAGTTTACAATATTTCTTCCATAATAATCACAATAATATGAACAATCAGGTAACCACAATACAGTTATGTGATAGCAATCCATCTAAATTCTCATCTTTGTGTGAGCGTGATTTGAACTCGAATAACATCCAGTAGTCCAGTAACTTCTTTTCAAAAAGTTTAAAAACAAAATTAACTGGAAAAATGGGTTACACTTTATTTTAAGGTGTCTTTTTACACTGTAATTATACATTTAAGTACTGAGTAATATTAAGTAACTACATATATTTACTATAGGGTTAGGATTAGGATTTGGTTTGGTTTAGGGTTAGTTACATGTAATTATACATAATATATAGTTCCCTTTCGAGAGTATTCTCGTATTGCGTAAGTTAGCTTACGCTATGGGAAAACTCCTTTTCTCGAGAATATGAAGCCAAAAATTATCCCTATAATTTTATATATGTAAAACAAAGTGCAGCTGCACAGCAGACCCAGGCAGAGCGTACTAACACGCTGATTGGCTGTGCTGCGGCAACTGCACAAACCTATGGCGAGGCGGCTGAGGCGTGCAAACCAATCGGGTCGCTTCGCGCCCAAGCATGTCAATTCCCGCCTAAATGGGCGTGGCTTATAGCTATAAAAGCCCGTACTATGCCATAGGATTCAGATTTAATCTCCTTCAGCGGACTCACCCTTCGCTGACCGTCGACAAGCCTTCAGCGGAACTAGCTCCTGCCCTGCAGCTCTGAGGACACCGGATTCCTTCTTCTGGACTCCGCTTTCAGCCCTTGCTGTTCCAGCTGCGCCATCCGGCGTGTTCGATATCCTTTTATATCCTTTACAAGCTGTGTGTGTGTTCGCCGCTGCAATACACACACTCACAAAAGAGCTGAGGCGTTGTTTCAAATGCCTCGTATATCCTGTGCCTCGTGCAGAGGCCCTCTCTTCAGCGGGGATCATCACATTCCTTGCACCGCGTGCTTAGGCCGTGACCACGCCGAAGCTGCACTCTAAGGGCGGCTGCCCGGAGTATGACGAAATGACGCTGTCGACCCTGGGCTTGACTCGTCAGCTTCAATGAGGACGCCGTTCCCTCCGCTCTCCCTCTTCTCTCGCTCGGCCCGCGCAGAAAGAAGCGCCGCGGACAGAGAATGCCAGAGCAGACGAGCGAGCCCATGCCGGAGCTCTCCCCGTGTGTCTCGCTCTCAGAATCCTCTTCGCCGGTCTTGTTCATTGACCAGGGCCGTCGAGACCTCGGACTCGATTGGTCTCATCCCGAGGAAGCCACACTAAGCAGGCTGGATGAGTGGTTTCTGCAAGGCCGATGTCAGGCCCCTCTGCAGAGGCCCGCCCCCTTCTCCCCTGAAAGTTCACAATGAGCTAACGAATAACACCGCCCAGGCGGCTCTACTCAGGCGGCTGGAGAGGTCAACATTGCAGTTAACGAGCCTGTTATGAAGCACGCACGCCTGCACACAAACGCCATATTAACGGTGACCTTAATAAATCACAAAAATAGTTTTTCCTCTGTTCTAACTGCAGGCAGTGTGCCCACTATACAGTATGCACCCCTGCACATAAGCACTGTTCACACAGATTATCCCGTTGACTCGCTCGCCCACTTCAAAGTGCGCGCCACTACACATACGCGCTGTCCCCACAGTGTCACAAGCACAAACCAGCCGGGCGACCGGGTCCCTATTACAGAGCAGCCCGTCTCCAAACTTAATTTAACCCCTTGCTATGCGGGCTGAGGCCTTGGAGGCCATCCCCGGTATATCAGAATGGGTGTTGAACATAATAATAAAACGAGGTTACTCGCTACAGTTTGCTCACAGACCCCCGCACTTTCGCGCCGTGGTCGAGACATCGGTGAATAGCAACGCGAGTCACGTGCTTCGCACCGAAGTGTCAAAACTATTAGAAAAAAGAGCTGTGGAAACTGTCCCCTTAGCAATAAACGAGTCAGGCTTTTACAGTCGCTACTTCCTCGTTCCAAAGAAATCCCTAGCACCCCGTACATTTACAAGGTGCATGGACGCAGCCCTTGCCCCCCTGAGACTACGGGGAGTGCGAGTACTGAACTACCTCTACGATTGGCTGGTTATAGCCCAATCAGAGGCGCAGTTTATAACTCACAGGTCCTGGCTCCTCAGCCATCTAGAATTCCTGAATCTTTCTAGTCAAATTAGGATGTATAAAGTCCAAAGAACATCGCAATTTCCGTCCATGTAACATTTCAGCTGGAGAGAGCCCTGTGGTGGTCTGAGGAGTAATCCTATAACTGAATAACAGTCAGGCCAATTTAGTTGTAATCTTTCCTTCAACATGCCTTTAAAGGGATAGACGCAATTTGTTCTTAACCTCGTTCTGATGTTAGTGAATTTGGAGTAATTCTAAATGAGCTGCCGCGTGCACGAGGTTAGTCATTTGCATAAAACACACCCAAACCATCTCCATATAAGGGCTTTCCGCACATGCTTTCCTTACAGCCTTTCGTCACTCTAGTCAAACTTACCGCTGTTTACAGACGTGCTCTCGCCCGGATCCTCGAGCAATGCCAAGTGTGCCGTTCTCACCAATGCTCACAATAAACACCTTTTATACAGACCCAGATTACAGAGCTCTCATTAGCAGCTGTACACACGTGCATATCTGCGTTATTCAGAGAAACCTCACAGCTGAAGCTTCCTCCTTTACTGTATATGATCGAATGTATTTAAGATTAAATTAAATTGTATTTATGAAATATAAATTTTATTTCATTATATAATTGTATATAGGGATTATGTAATACAATTAATGCAATATAGGCTACTTCAATGTAATTATAGTCATGTTAGGATGAAATAACTTAACACGATTATAAAGCCATACAGAGTAAGTTCTTTTTGCATGCGTGTGGTTTCTGTCGTTCCTACATTTTTTCGTAAATTTAGAAAAAAAAAAAAAATTATGAAAAATTGTGAATTGTTATTTGTTCTTAAAATCGTTCAGACGCACATTTCACACGTATGCTTCGTGAATGAGACCCATTGTGTGGGATGGGTTGAATTGGTCCCAATTCAAGCAGTGCATTTTCGGTTTAGTTTATATACACACATCTCGTTGAGCTAATCAACAAGCATTGTAATATTCAATCAATCAGAACACGGTTTCTTTCTTGGTATCAGAAATTGAAAGACAGTAAATTAGATTAGTGTTTAGGTATCAATTTCACACTAGACAAATTAAAAAAAACAAAAAACAAAAAAAACAACCCCATTTAAAACGCTGCATTTCCTTACTAACAGGCACTTTAGAGATTCTCAAAACAACAACTTTGGATTAAGAAAAGAAACTGCAAAGAAGTTCACAATTTGATTTATTGAACATTTAAGCGATTTAGAACAGAGTGAAGCAGACACCCGCATGTTGATAGGAGTAGGAACCACTTTGCACACACAACAGCATTAAAGCGCAGCACATCACCAAACGAATTCTGAATATTCACGGGAAGGAGTCAGAGTCCACAAACGGAATGGCGAAAGGGTCTTTTTCATAAAGCATAGAACTGGGTGGTATATAGTACTGTGGTGGCTCAGAGTCAGAGTCCACAAACGGAATAGCGAAAGGGTCTTTTTCATAAAGCATAGAACTGGGTGGTATATAGTACTGTGGTGGCTCATTGGGAGGCTGGTCGCCTGACAGTACACATCCAGCAGCTGCATTAGAGGGTTGAGGGGTGGTAGTTATAGGTGGCGTGTTAGGGATGTTGGGAGGTTGCACCGGGTGTTGTGAATAAAGCGGTTGCAAATAGAGAGGATAATTGGGGTAATAGTTATACTGAAGGAAACCCTTTCCAGGGTACATCGGGGGTTGCGGCTTCTGGGTTGTTGCTGGTAAACTTGATGGGGAAGTGGTAGGGATGGCTGAATCTGGTTTCTTTGGAGGTTTTGGTCTGCCATGAGGATGGTAATGAGGGTAGTAATATGGCCAAAAACCCTGGGGGTATCCTGGTAGTTGAGGCTTCTGGGTTGGTGCTTGGGCAACTGATGTGGTGGTGGGAATAGAGGTTGGAACTGGTTTCTCTGTGGGCTTTGGTCTGCCATGATGATGGTAATGAGGGTAGTAATACGGCCAAAAACCATGGGGGTATCCTGGAAGTTGAGGCTTCTGGGTTGGTGCTTGGGCAACTGATGTGGTGGTGGGAATAGAGGTTGGAACTGGTTTCTCTGTGGGCTTTGGTCTGCCATGATGATGGTAATGAGGGTAGTAATACGGCCAAAAACCATGGGGGTATCCTGGAAGTTGAGGCTTCTGGGTTGGTGCTTGGGCAACTGATGTGGTGGTGGGAATAGAGGTTGGAACTGGTTTCTCTGTGGGCTTTGGTCTGCCATGATGATGGTAACGAGGGTAGTAATACGGCCAAAAACCATGGGGGTATCCTGGAAGTTGAGGCTTCTGGGTTGGTGCTTGGGCAACTGATGTGGTGGTGGGAATAGAGGTTGGAACTGGTTTCTCTGTGGGCTTTGGCCTGCCATGATGGTAACGAGGGTAGTAATACGGCCAAAAACCCTGGAGGTATCCTGGAAGTTGAGGCTTCTGGGTTGGTGCTTGGGCAACTGATGTGGTGGTGGGAATAGAGGTTGGAACTGGTTTCTCTGTGGGCTTTGGTCTGCCATGATGATGGTAATGAGGGTAGTAATATGGCCAAAAACCCTGGGGGTATCCTGGAAGTTGGGGCTTCTGGGTTTGTGCTTGGGCCACCGATGTGGTGGTGGGCATAGAGGTTGGAACTGGTTTCTCTGTGGGCTTTGGTCTGCCATGATGATGGTAATGAGGGTAGTAATATGGCCAAAAACCCTGGGGGTATCCTGGAAGTTGAGGCTTCTGGGTTGGTGCCTGAACAGTTGGTTTGGTGGTAGGACCTGTTGGCTTGGTGGTAGGGCCTGTTGGCTTAGCTGTGGGATAAACCATTCCAGGATAATGGTAATGAGGGTAGTAGTAAGGCCAAAATCTTTGTGGAAATGCTTGAGGGTACCCAGGAGGTTGAAGTTTGGGCGTTTCTTGGGATGTGGAGGTAGACTCTTCACCAGCTTCAGAAGTAGAGGGTTCTGGCATTGGGTCTGCTGCTGAACTCAGTGCACCAGGAGGAGAGTGAGACAGTAGAATTTGAAGATATGTAGGTGGATTAGGTCCTAGGAAGGTTTCGTTTGCAGTTGTAGAGATCATAGGACAAGAAATGACTGCAGAGTTTCCCTTCCATTGTATATGAATTGCATAACTCCCTCCCTGAAAAACATCATGAACATCCAGGTTGGTCCTCCTTACTCTGTGCTCACAATAAGTGGAATTGAAAAAGCAATACCTGTTGCATGACACCACATCCATCATAGGGTGTAGCATAGACAAGACCTCCATTAGTGGGAATGGTTTGTCCACAATGAGGCGGCAACTTGGTGAGAGAAACAGGTGCACCATTATCTGTGATTTACATAAAGGATTATAAATTTGTTTTGTTTTTTCCCCTGAATTGATGCAATTGACATTAAAATTAAGAACGTGATAGTAATTAAGCTAGCATGAAATTATTTAGTAAACAAAAATAAATGCACAGGTTACCTCGACAAAGCTCAATTTGAGCTACTTCTGGACCATTAAGTTGCAACTTCATTAGATCGTCACCACACCTCAACTTTGGAGACATGGCACCCAAGGCTGCTTCAGAAGAACTGACTAGTTGTCCTCGAATTCTCATTTTCTTCTGCAGCGCTGAAATTAATTTAGAAGGTTTTCCCCCACCAAAGACTGAAAGGCTTTACAAATTCTGCATGTGGAATTCCCACTTCATTACATTGGGCAAAACACAGTGTATTAAGGGTGACTGGGACAGTTTGAGTTTCCACCTTGTATAAGGTTTCTTGCCATAAATTAAAAACATCAGCCCAACACATGGTACATTTCTGTAATACATAAGATGTTACCCATCCATCTGAACAGGAAACAAGTTTATATCATAATGAAAGGGTGTGAGGCACCATTTTATGTAGAGTTATCAAAAGTACTGACGTCGACACTGAAATTTTAAAAATGTGACAATACCAGCTTTGCCTCTAGCATTCAATCTCGGATTTGCCATTGTGTTGACACGCTCAACATATAGGTCTGTGATTGGCTACAATGATCAACAACGACATTGTTGACACTCATCACCGAGCGCTTACACAGACATATGTTGAGCGCGTCAACATAACGACCAATCAGAGAGGTTTAAGAATCTGCTCAACAGCGCTCGAAATGCTAGAGGAAACAGCTGGTATCACCATTCTTAATTTCAGTACCGACTTGGTACTTTTGACAACTCTACACTGTTAAAAATAAATGTAATTTTACAGGTAATGGTCTATTTTTACAGAATTTTCCCGTTTTGTCATTATACAATGAAATGCCTGTTGTTTTACAGATATTTGCTGCAATTTAAATTTCGACTATTCAATTTACAGGGAATTGCTTGTATTTTGGTATTACATCAAATAACTTAGAGGAAATTCTGTATTTATACAGAATAAGGTGTAATTTTACATAAAATTGATTAATATTTTACAGATTTTCTGTAAATAGAAAAAAGGAAACGAATGTATAACTACAGAAATCAGCAGTCATTCAAGGTTTTTTTTTTTTTTTTTTTTACCATTTAAGATAATGTGTTGGTTAAAGTGAGTTTAGGCTAAATGGTATTTGTACATACAGTATAGGCTTACGTGTATAGCCTACTATAAATTTATGTATTGTTTATTTGACTAATCTTTTAACCTTGTCTTGCAAAAAGATGCTCATTTTGATAATTTTTTGCACTGACTAAATTTCCTAACCACATCTATTAATGTACATTTTATGGTTTTCCAAATTGCAAATGCAGCTTTGTGTGTGCGTGACGCAGATTCAAATTTGCCGCCAGTTACTTTTCCGTTAGTCACGCCCACAGCATTCGCGGAGCCGTAGAGGTACTGATGGAAGGGCGGGTGATTTGAATTTATTTTAGGCTATGCTCGTGAAGTGGATCGTGAGATTAACTGCGGTGTAAAGCAGTTGTAAAGAGCAGCCGTGAGCAGGAGCATTGAATACACATTCGGAACTGTGTGAGGAAAAAAAAAAAAAAAAAAAAAAAAAAAAAAAAAAAAATGACGCGCCATTTCAGCGAGAATGTTTCGTCAACTACAGCGACCTCTGACGAGCGGAGTCAGCGGACATCATACCAACCGATCACTGGCTGAGGTAAGAGTCTCATTCTATGATATTTATATCGTGTGGCTGCACATTTGTGTTGATTGTTTTAAAGCTATTGTTAACATTTCTAAACGGTGTTCAGTCACATAACTGGCGTCGAGAGTAAAACACTGAAAAATTGCAGCAGGCGTCTTTCAATTTTCCATCTGTTTTAAACCAAGAAAGATTAGTTATTCATAAAGTTTGTTCAGGTTGTTTGTTTATATGTGGTAGTGACGTTACCGCCATTATGTCAATCTCTTTTGAAACGTTGAACTATAGGCCTATACAGGAAAGCAGATGAGACTAAAATACGAACATAATAAAATGCATATTCTGAGCGCATCTTCTTACAAACCCGTATAGTATGCATATTAATCTTATAATTAATAAATACTTTTTTTGGATGCCCTGAGGAAATTGTCATTGCATATTAAATCACTGGATAACCTTAGTTGGTTATGAAAATTGCGTCGATCCAGATGAATGGACAGTTACACCCCTAGATAGCAATATGTTGCAGCTAAGTCAAAGTAATTAATATAATTTCACTTTATTAATACTATACAGAAAAAAAAAAAAAAAAAAAAAAGCCGAAAATATAACTCTTAGCCTTTCCTGCTCAGCTTCCAGATCACAGTAGGTTGACGTTTTGCATTGTCTCTGTAAAACATATGGTGGCATGTTTGAATTAATGTAATTATTTCTATTTATTTGTGATTTTAGCTCATGTGGAAAGACTGGCGATCTACAGCAGATGAGCATTGCAATGCAGGTGTGGAATGAGTGCACTGTTCTCCTCATTCAACAAATTCTTTGGTTACATCTTTTCATGCAGCCGTTTTGTACAGTATTTTTGCAGTAATTGTAACTAGAATCATTCAGAAACATGGCTTTTCCTATCACTGCTATCCTGACACATCGCTACCTTTCATTCCAGCCGGATGATCAGCCGGTAGCTGCTCGCATCTCAACCTGCTTGATGGAAATTTCCGACCGTCACCTGGATGACCTTTACCTTCAACTCAGCCTTGCCAAGACAGAAGAGCCTGTGGTTTCAGCCAGCCCATACTTTGTGTTATAATTGATCAGTTAAACGTCACAGACCACATTGCTAGAACTGCCTGATCTTGCGGATTTGCCTTGTACAGCATTGGGATGATCAGGCCATTCCTATCAGAACATGTTACACAACTTGTCATCCAAGCTCTTGCCCTTGTTCTTCAGATTTATACGCTTGCGTTCTTTTGGTGCCATCCCAAAGAGGCACAAAGTCACTTTCACAGGTGTTTACCTGGACTGTTCCATGCTGGTGGAATAACCTGACTAACTCCAACCATTTTCAGGAGACTGCTAAAGAGGCATCTTTTTGTGAACACTTGACCCATTAATACTAGCTTTTTTTTTTAAAAAAAATAAAAAATAAAAAAAATAATAAAATAAAAAAAATTTGTTTTTGAATTTGTGCTTACTGCATTTTTATAAATAATTTTAGTTATTGTACATGAAAAACCTATATTTTAAATTACTGTAGATGGACAAAATAGCTTTATAAAATACCTAAATTTGCAGAGATTAACTTGAAAGTTGTTTTCTATGCAATTTGACAATCTGTTTTCAGTTTAATAAGTGATTATTAACAGTAATATACTGTAATTTAATTTTGACTAAACTCTACTCAGTATTTTTACAGTTTTTGCATGTAATTTTGTGAAATGGTTATTTGCTGTAATTTAACAGAATCTGTCTGGAAACTCTGCTGCCAGACTTTACCTTTTATATTAAAAAAAAAAAAAAAAAAAAAAAAAAAAAAAAAACAGGATTTTTTATTACAGTGTACTTTTAGGTAAACTGAGCCCAAACACCCTTTTTGGACACAACCTTTGGGTGATTGGGACATCACATCTTATTGATTTAGGCTAGTGTAAGCATACAGTGAGATTTGCATTTTATTGCATGACATAAGTATTTGATCACCTACCAACCAGTAAGAATTCCGGCTCTCACAGACCTGTTAGTTTCTTTAAGAAGCCCTCCTGTTCTCCACTCATTACCTGTATTAACTGCACCTGTTTGAACTCGTTACCTGTATAAAAGACACCTGTCCACACACTCAATCAAACAGACTCCAACCTCTCCACAATGGCCAAGACCAGAGAGCTGTGTAAGGACATCAGGGATAAAATTGTAGACCTGCACAAGGCTGGGATGGGCTACAGGACAATAGGCAAGCAGCTTGGTGAGAAGGCAACAACTGTTGGCGCAATTATTAGAAAATGGAAGAAGTTCAAGATGACGGTCAATCTCCCTCGGTCTGGGGCACCATGCAAGATCTCACCTCGTGGGGCATCAACGATCATGAGGAAGGTGAGGGATCAATGGTCAATGACCTGAAGAGAGCTGGGACCACAGTCTCAAAGAAAACCATTAGTAACACTACGCCGTCATGGATTAAAATCCTGCAGCGCACGCAAGGTCCCCCTGCTCAAGTCAGCGCATGTCCAGGCCCGTCTGAAGTTTGCCAGTGACCATCTGGATGATCCAGAGGAGGAATGGGAGAAGGTCATGTGGTCTGATGAGACAAAAATAGAGCTTTTTGGTCTAAACTCCACTCGCTGTGTTTGGAGGAAGGAGGATGAGTACAACCCCAAGAACACCATCCCAACCGTGAAGCATGGAGGTGGAAACATTCTTTGGGGATGCTTTTCTGCAATGGGGACAGGACGACTGCACCGTATTGAGGGGAGGATGGATGGGGCCCATGTATCGTGAGATCTTGGCCAACAACCTCCTTCCCTCAGTAAGAGCATTGAAGATGGGTCATGGCTGGGTCTTCCAGCATGACAACGACCCGAAACACACAGCCAGGGCAACTAAGGACTAGCTCCGTAAGAAGCATCTCAAGGTCCTGGAGTGGCCTAGCCAGTCTCCAGACCTGAACCCAATAGAAAATCTTTGGAGGGAGCTGAAAGTCCGTATTGCCCAGCGACAGCCCCGAAACCTGAAGGATCTGGAGAAGGTCTGTATGGAGGAGTGGGCCAAAATCCCTGCTGCAGTGTGTGCAAACCTGGTCAAGAACTACAGGAAACGTATGATCTCTGTAATTGCAAACAAAGGTTTCTGTACCAAATATTAAGTTCTGCTTTTCTGATGTATCAAATACTTATGTCATGCAATAAAATGCAAATTAATTACTTAAATCATACAATGTGATTTTCTGGATTTTTGTTTTAGATTACGTCACTCACAGTTGAAGAGTACCTATGATAAAAATTACAGACTTCTACATGCTTTGTAAGTGGGCAAACCTGCAAAATCAGCAGTGTATCAAATACTTGTTCTCCCCACTGTATTTATTACACCAGTTAATTCATTCTTAGATATTTCATATGCAAGATTTCCTTTTTCTGTTCTTTTTTGGTAACATTTGTTTGAAAGGTTGGGTGGCCTCATCCCCAATAAACTGGCAAACACAATTTGCCTGCACAAACCTTATGGAAACATGAATATATGGTACATTACTGCAAAAAGAAGAAAAGGAAGAAGGTTTAACTACGAGGTTTCTATTTTCAGAATTAGTGTTTCCAGCTATTCATTAGTGGTTAATTAGGGGTTGCACAAATGAAAAGGTTGGGAAACACCAATTTAGAGCATATAATGATTGTCTAATGCAAGGGTTATAATTTTCTTAATTAGCAAAGCCTTAAAGCACTGTCCCAATCACCCAAAATCATGCTGGATGGCACAAAAATGAAAAACTAATTCTGAAAATACAAACATGAAATTAACATTTTACTGATTTTGCTGCAGTAGCACATCATACTCATGTTTCCATCAAAGATTTGTGTAAAGATATAGCTAAGATTTTAGGACCTTATTATGAAAATGTCATCTTCCTCACTTCATGCATTTCAGGGTCCACTTCCTGTTTGATGCCTGCCCCACCGACCTACATGATATCACCAATTTTGATTGTGTTCTCATAGCTAGGGCTCAGCAACAACAACAACAACAACAAAAAAAAAAAAGGCAAGAAAATAAACTGCACAGTTAGGCTATACTGTCCCATTTGACGTTATGCTTCAACCATCCTTAATTCACCCAATGCATTTACAGCCTAATGAAATTAAATCAAGCGCTCATTACCTGCTACACTGGCGTCGTCACCGAGGTACTCAAAATCAGCCTCATCAAACCCCTCTGGCATAAAGTGTTTTGGTACAATTTCGCTCCCTCCATCCTTTGTTTCGTGCGTTTCAGATAATTGTAGCAAACTTCGGCACTCTATTAAAATGATGCATGTGAAAAAAACAAACAGTTTTCCGCGTATTTTCCCATACGCCATTCTGCTACTTGCATGCTCGCGTGACGTGTGCTGTTTTAAGCCTTGGCATTTTACGCAAATGAACGCGCACCTGTAAAAACACCTGTTCCTTTTAATGAACACGCGAGATTCATTGTTTGGTCTAGTTATCGTTTTTTTTCTTCTTTTCTCCAAAAATCTATTCTACGCGAGAGTTATTTGCATAGAAGACGGATTCCGCACATAAACAAATAAAAACGTTATTCTGGTTATAGTATCTCACTTTATACTCTATTGTTTATAAAAAAAAACAACGTTTTCTGAGTGGGGTTTTAGCACGAACAACAAGCCTATATTTAAATAACAAATAATTTTAATATAGCAAACTTTTAAAGGTCCCACATAGGCGTTGCTAAGGTGTCGTATTCGTTTGCAGAGCTGGTATCGAGTTGCTACCGTGTTCTGACTGACTAGATAATGAACATTTCCACCGCTTATTATGTATTGTGTTAGTTGTGATGGAAATTTTCACATATAAATACAACTCAAAATACAAACATATAGTGAGAGAAATAAAATAAAATGTGCTATATGATGACTTATTTACGAAAAGTTGTGCAAAGATCATAAGAAAATGCAAATGTGCTTCTGGTGTTTCGGCACTCAGGTCTGGCTGAACGCTTACGGTCTCCCACAGAGTTTGATATTAGGCCTACAGGCTGGACAACTCCTTTAATGGCTGTCAAATATCCATGGATACCAACACTGAAGTGGGCGCATGCCTTCAATGCACTGCTGTGGAATAATCCAACTGGTCTAAACATTCCTTCCATCAGGTTTGATCAGCGTGACAATGGGGGAATAAAACTTTATTAGACCGTCTTTCAGTAACAGTAATTTTCACATACAATAAACTGCAGGTAAATATTAGCCCAGACCAGACAATTGGACTGGTGTACAGTTACAAATCATCAAAGTGATATCAATGAGCTAAAGAAAATCTGATGAGACAAAAGTGGGATATTTTAAACTCGCATGCATGAACTAAAATCAAACTATGCGTTTTTTATATAAAGATATCTAACTATAATACTACTACATGATGTGTATCTCACAGACCAGTAAAAGATTCTGTAGCAGTTATTATAATAACCTCTATAAATGTGCATATTCAAGTTGCTTTTCACATTATCAGATGCTGATTCTGCAGTGATGGATTCAGAGATTGGCACACTCAGTTATATTGATTGTGTAAGAAACGTTTCTTGTGATATTTTTTGAAAGCTTTTTAAATTTTTCGTTTTGTACTTTTTCCACATCACTTATACATCTCTTCATTATGTGTACACATTTAAGTACAAGAAAATGGGTTCTGCTTTCCCGCCTACTTTTAGTATTTTTTAAGAATTCATGCTGATTCTCTTATCCATGTTCTGCACTGTCCAGCAGATGGAGCTTTCTCTTGAGAAAGGGCATAGCCACACACACTCTTTTTGCTTCAACACTTTTCCTGAATCTATGAATGTTTTACAGTCTATGGTCTAATTGGACTTCTGCTGGTGAAGACTACAGAGTTGTTTTAAGATTGTGGTCCATGAAAAGCATCCATGAGACGTTTTGAGGCACAGCCAAGCAGACGTGGTCATCTAGATAAAGCACACGTCAGGAAAACAGGTTTGTGTTATACTATACACTCCTGCTTAAAAGTTTGCGGTTGGTGCAAATTATATTTTTTAATTAAGCAAGGTTGCATTAAATTGATCAAAAGTGACAGACATTTATAACGTTAGAAAATGTTTATATTCCTATTATATTGTAATCATACGAGCACAAGTTGTAATTGCTGCCTAACACATTCATCGTGTCTGCTTATCTGAATGCACTATATTATAGCTGTATATTACTGCTAAATGCTGCTATTTGGACATTACTTGACATACTCATCTCTGGCTGATAACAGAATATTCCCAAAATTGTAACATACATTTTCTGTAAAGCTGCTGTGAAATAATATGTATTGTGAAAAGTGCTATACATATATAAATTGACGTTCAGCATTATCGATTTAACTGCACTGATACGGACAAAATAATAATAATAAGAAGAAGAACTGAGCAATGACACAATTTTATAGCTTAAATTAAATGACAACAATCAACATTACAGTGAGTGAAAACACAGTGGACTTCACTAAATGAAGAGCTCGCTCAGACAGTCACACAACATAGGAATGTTCGAGGAGGAATTTTAAAGTAGATGTCATTCGCTTTAATACATGCTAATTGCGGATCACTTCCACTGAAATTAAAATTTGGATGGAGAAATATGTGGCAGAAGAGATGAGAACCTTTTTTTATGAGAACCGCAGATAATGCCAAGCAAATGCAGCATCCACATAAAAATAAGACATTGGGTCTCATTCACTAATAATTGCGTGGATTCTCTTTCGTAGGCCTATTTGTACCCACAGGAGAACTTCTCACGAAAAATCTCCGCCTGATTCACAAAACGTTCGTAGTGATCGGGGCCTTACTGTTCTTCTTCACCGACGCGCTGCACTTCCAACGCAGTCTCACGGCAGTTCGTAACATAGTCACGAAATGTAATCTATGTATTCGTGTTCATGGACACGAATTTCCCTTTTTTTCGTGTCACTCAGCACGACTTTTAATCTAATGTATTTCAATAGGAAGAATTTCCCTTTTTTCGTGTCACTAAGAACGATTTTTAATCTAATGCATTTCAATAGGGAGTAAAATTCGTGCCTACACCACGTTTTTCTTTCTGCATAGCACAGACGCTGTGTTGTTGTTTTTTGTCATTTGTTATTCATTTTTTAAACTCAACATTTATTCAGGAGATTTTATCCTCGTTTTTATTGCTTTATATTCTGTAGGCTACTCACCATTGTAAACCATCGTCAGTGGTTCCTTCCAGTCAAAATACTAATATATTCTCCCGGTTAATTGACGAGACGGCAGTTGTGCTACGCCCATCGCTTCTAAATGTTGCTGTTTCTTTTTCTGAGAAATACCGTTTTTCCATCGGCTTGGTGTGTCAAAGCCGATGGAAATCGGCTTTCCATTGGTGTCAAATCACACACTACAGTAGCCTACCCACTAGTAGGGGAGACCGGGTATAGTAGAGTTGTAACACTACCAATTCCACGAATCACAGATAAGATAGGAGTTTCCTCTGGCTTCCTTTACGATCCCACATGGAGGTTTTCCAGTCTGTGTTGCTATATCTCCTGAAGCTACAGCAGAAAATCTAATTCTGAGGTAAGAAAGTTTTTAAAAAAATAACAAGATAATATTTTGTTTAGTACTTCTACCATTGTAGATAATGTTGTATGAGTTATATCAGGTCAAAGTGTAGTTTCTCTAGTAAAGAATGGTGTTTAAACCTCCTGCTAATTTCAAAGCACCATGCTAATACAGCTAGCTAAACAATGAGTGACAGTGGTTGTAACACGTGTTTTGAAACAACCATCCACTTACATACAACTAAGAACATTTTTGTGATTTTAATAATTCTACAGAATGCCTATGTTTATGTTAATTTGCTTTTGCTCTCTCTCTCACACACACACCCATATGAATGTGCACAAATGCACAAACAAACGCACACATGTGCATGCACAAACACACACAATATGCACATACACTCCCCATATTCACACATATTTTATTGTTGCAGCCATTCATTTAAAATAAAACTGTTGTTGTGGCATATCACTTGGAGTACCCTTAGCTTTTGTGGATTTTGTCTACCTGTTACAACCTACCCCAGTAGTGGGGTAGGTTGTAACAAAGGACCAATTAGTATTTGTCATCATCTCACAAAGTCTGTGATATAATTGGAGAAATTTAAATTGTTGCCATTTGTAGTTGTAACGAGGACTCAGGCAGATTGGGATCCATGTGCAGTTTATTAAAATAACACAAATTCACAGTACAAGCAGGCATGGGTTGGTAAACCAGGGTGAAAAGCAATATCAGAGGCAGTGCATCAATTGTGGTCATAACAGGCAATAGGTCAGGGCAGGCAGCAAACAAACGAGAATCAAAGTCCAGGCAAACAAAGATCAAGGGCAGGCAGAACAGGGTCGTAAACAGTAGTCCAAGGCAGTGTCAAACACAGGCAGGATAATCACAGGGAATAACACTCAGAAGTGCAGCCGGAGCAAACAAGACTTCGCATTGAATAAGTGTGAGAGCAGGGTTTATATAGGCAAGGTGATGAGGAACAGGTGTGCAGTAATCAGTCCAGGAGTGAGGGTGTATGGGAAATGAAGTCCGAAATGGAGGTTAGTACTCTGGTGAGTTCGACCTCTGGTGGCCGACGGTGCAATCTTCACCGGCGTTTGTGACAGTAGTAGACAAATGTGGGTACTTTGCCTAAAAGTTTCAGACGTGTAGCTAAAAAAAGGGTAGTTTTAGGTGCTGAAGAAAAAAGTGTTACAACCATACACGGTCTCCCCTAGGGCTGAAACGATTCCTCGAGTAACTCGAATTCAAAAAATCATTGAAAAAATCAAACGAAGCTTCGGTCATGTTGCAGAAAGACATTTTTTGTGTAAGGACTCGAGTATGCGCGGATTGCGGTTATATCCGCCGGTCAGGTGGGTAAATAAAAAGTAACATTTCAAAAATTGCGGGTGGATGAGAGATAAATCATTAATGTGTGGATTTTAATAAAGACGCGGAACTCTCATTTCACGGTAAAACGCAATGAACGCGTGTCATTCTTTTACATTCGTTTTCAGCTCATTTCAAGATCAAAGACCGCAATGCGAGAGAGAGCGGCATCAGCACTGGTAATATCATTTAGTCTCGCTATTTTTAAATGAAGACAACTCTTCCCGCGTCAGAGAGAGATGCGAGCAACTCGAAACACATGAAGCGACCAGCATGAATGGAGTTTGCACATGCATCACCGTCATTGTGATGTGTATGTGAAATGTCTAATGGGACTTTATCTGTAACTGTTGTGTGCGCGTGATGCGCGGCGCTCCCGCTGTCAGAGCTGCGTGCTTTCATTGATTTGCGTAATTTAAATCTCACACTTTAATCATATTTATAGCTTCTAACTTAATAAAACAAGCTGTGTTACTATGATGAATGTAGCTCTCAAAATGTAGACCTGTATGTGCGATGTACTTTATCTGAATTAAATACAAACACATCTCTCTCTCGCTTCTGCTCACGCTCCAGTAACTACTCCTCCGTGTGCTGTATAGGTTGTCGAGCCTGGTTTAGGTTATTTAAGAAATGTAATTTCGCCAAAGAAGATTTTTCAAAGCAACCTGCTTCAGTGTAGCTATATGTTACGATAGCATCGCGCTTAACACTGAGAATTTGAATAATTGTAATGTGACGATCGGGTGCGGATGTAAATCAGAGAAAATCATGTGCCGGTGGATGGGTTGTTTTTAACAGCGGATTCGGTGACGTTAGAGCTGATCCACGCATCTCTAGTATCCTCATCTCTTGTTCTTGTTCTTAGTTACATTCCTGTCCAATATTTTTTGCTTCTTACAAAAGCCACAAAGCCTTCCAAGAAGACAGTAAAGGCTTATGTCATGCCTGAGCTGAAGCTGAAACTTGAAAATTAAGTTGCACAACATAAATGCAATGTTTAGGCATTATCATCATTTATATTACTATTATTTTGATTTATAGCTTGTAGGTTTAGTTTTAGGTTGCACTATGTTTACCTATTTAAAGTAATTTGAAATTTATTTTTATATTTTTATTTATGATTTTTTTATTTAGTTTTCACAGATATTAATGTATGCAATTTCAGCAATAAAACTTACGTTTTTTCTAAAAAGGAAACAAATTAGTTGTTCATTTTAAGATACCTGTCTTTAATTTCTCGTGTATATTTAGTATTGCTCTTTAATAAAGAAAAAGTACTTTTTATCCGATTACTCGATTAATCGATGGAATAATCAGTAGAATACTCGTTACTAAAATAATCGATAGCTGCAGCCCTACCCATGAGCCTTATCATCAACCGTTATGACCATCATTTTTAATTATTTCTTCTTAGATTGTGAGAACGGGGACTCGTTTTGGATATTAATTAGATTAAAATAAACAAGTTTTAATTTAAATAAATGAGTGGACGCCAGCATTACCCATGAGCCTCAGCATCGGTTGCCATTGGGTGATTTCTTAAGTGATTTCTCATTGCGCTCAAACCAGTGTCCAGGTAAGTTATGAGGCTCATAATTGATAAAGTTTTGCTTAAATGTTATAATTGATGCTTTATTTGCCATTAGACTCACATCATTTACATGTTAGTGCAACGAATTAAAGCCCGACCAATGGTTTCCTCATTATAAGAAAAAAAAAACTTGTGAAATTAGACTTGCTAAATGGCTAGCTAACTTCAACATAAGCTAACTCTAGTTATCTAGACTGTCATTTTCTCTCGAAAATCAATCATCGTGGTTCACCAACAACGTAATGTAATGTGTCAGTAATAACATTATCATTTGGCCTAACGTTACTGCACATAACGTTGCCGCTAAATCAGCGGGGTTAAGTTAGTTTTGTTTTTGATATTTGTCGCACATTCGGCAATAAATGGCAATAACTCCAAAACGACTTGCCCCAAAATAATCTAAACAGTATTGCAGCTAAAAGGGCAAAGCTAATAATGTTTCACAAGCTTCATTTTCATTATTTGCGCTCGATCTAATGAGCACTGGTCCGCAAAAGACGTCCCAATGAGTTACGCAGGGAAGGCTCGCTCTTGGTGGAGCTGTAAGTTAGGGACCGTGGAGAAAGTGCACGTTTTCTTCGTTTTTGCTATAACTTGATGGGTGGTGTATAGACTTGAAACCAGTGTCATTCATTTGAGGAGGACAGTGGACATCTTTCACAACCTCTCTTTTTACTGGTGGAAAAGGGAACTGCATGTCTAAAATTAACTTTTCTTTTTGTAATAATTTTTTTCGTCAGGGCGACTGAGACATGAAACCAGTGTCATTCAATGGAAGGGGACATTAATTATTATGCATAATTAATAAACACATAACATTAATTATGTGAAACATAATAAAACATTAATAATTAATAAACACAGAAGGCCAACATTGTAATATTCCAGATAAACCATACAGTGGGGAGAACAAGTATTTGATACACTGCCGATTTTGCAGGTTTGCCCACTTACAAAGCATGTAGAGGTCTGTAATTTTTATCATAGGTACTCTTCAACTGTGAGAGACGGAATCTAAAACAAAAATCCAGAAAATCACATTGTATGATTTTTAAGTAATTAATTTGCATTTTATTGCATGACATAAGTATTTGATACATCAGAAAAGCAGAACTTAATATTTGGTCTAGAAACCTTTGTTTGCAATTACAGAGATCATACGTTTCCTGTAGTTCTTGACCAGGTTTGCACACACTGCAGCAGGGATTGTGGCCCACTCCTCCATACAGACCTTCTCCAGATCCTTCAGGTTTCGGGGCTGTCGCTGGGCAATGCGGACTTTCAGCTCCCTCCAAAGATTTTCTATTGGGTTCAGGTCTGGAGACTGGCTAGGCCACTCCAGGACCTTGAGATGCTTCTTAAGGAGCCACTCCTTAGTTGCCCTGACTGTGTGTTTCGGGTCGTTGTCATGCTGGAAGACCCAGCCACGACCCATCTTC
Source organism: Coreius guichenoti (assembly GCA_039654105.1). Classification (NCBI taxonomy): domain Eukaryota; kingdom Metazoa; phylum Chordata; class Actinopteri; order Cypriniformes; family Gobionidae; genus Coreius; species Coreius guichenoti. The sequence continues at coordinate 2,817,956 of CM077177.1, forward strand.
AATTCTCTTACTGAGGGAAGGAGGTTGTTGGCCAAGATCTCGTGATACATGGCCCCATCCATCCTCCCCTCAATACGGTGCAGTCGTCCTGTCCCCTTTGCAGAAAAGCATCCCCAAAGAATGATGTTTCCACCTCCATGCTTCACGGTTGGGATGGTGTTCTTGGGGTTATACTCATCCTTCTTCTTCCTCCAAACACGGCGAGTGGAGTTTAGACCGAAAAAGCTCTATTTTTGTCTCATCAGACCACATGACCTTCTCCCATTCCTCCTCTGGATCATCCAGATGGTCATTGGCAAACTTCAGACGGGCCTGGACATGTGCTGGCTTGAGCAGGGGGACCTTGCGTGCGCTGCAAGATTTTAATCCATGACGGCGTAGTGTGTTACTAATGGTTTTTTTTGAGACTGTGGTCCCAGCTCTCTTCAGGTCATTGACCAGGCCCTGCCGTGTAGTTCTGGGCTGATCCCTCACCTTCCTCATGATCATTGATGCCCCACGAGGTGAGATCTTGCATGGTGCCCCAGACCGAGGGAGACTGACCGTCATCTTGAACTTCTTCCGTTTTCTAATAATTGCGCCAACAGTTGTTGCCTTCTCACCAAGCTGCTTGCCTATTGTCCTGTAGCCCATCCCAGCCTTGTGCAGGTCTACAATTTTATCCCTGATGTCCTTACACAGCTCTCTGGTCTTGGCCATTGTGGAGAGGTTGGAGTCTGTTTGATTGAGTGTGTGGACAGGTGTCTTTTATACAGGTAACAAGTTCAAACAGGTGCAGTTAATACAGGTAATGAGTGGAGAACAGGAGGGCTTCTTAAAGAAAAACTAACAGGTCTGTGAGAGCCGGAATTCTTACTGGTTGGTAGGTGATCAAATACTTATGTCATGCAATAAAATGCAAATTAATTATTTAAAAATCATACAATGTGATTTTCTGGATTTTTGTTTTAGATTCCATCACTCACAGTTGAAGTGTACCTATGATAAAAATTACAGACCTCTACATGCTTTGTAAGTAGGAAAACCTGCAAAATCGGCAGTGTATCAAATACTTGTTCTCCCCACTGTACATGACAGTCTTTCTATTATTAACAGAAAAGTTACTTTTTACACATTGCATCATATCCTTCATTTCTGCCTGTCCTCATAGGCATCAAAAGCTTCAGTCAGACAGCCCAAGTCAAGAAAGACAGAAATGGACAGTGGCAAAGTAGTGTCAGACACTACACAGGTAAGAATGAGTCAACTTAAGGCAAATTCAAGGCCATGACTACAAGATAAAGTGTACAAAGACTCTAACATTATTAACGTGTTTCACAACAACATGTATATGTTGATTCTCTTCTGCCTGTCCTCATAGGCATCAAAAGCTTCAGTCAGACAGCCCAAGTCTAGAAAGACAGAAATAGACAGTGTCACTGAGGCTATATCATGTGTGCGTGCGAATGTGCTTCTGTTAAGGGTTAATTCCACTAACATGAAAATATAGTTGCTTTTAAATTGGGTTGTCACTGGAAATCCCGGCCTTGGGTCCCTGTAACTATGTTGTACCATTACCTCTGTCCGACACCTCTTATGTGTTTGTTTGAAACATTCAAACATCCTGCTCGGGACTGTTTAACACAAACAAACTTGATCTCTGCATAAAAAAAACACAAATATGGATCAGTTGTCACTTTTAGTATATACAAATACATTTTATTCAGCTTTGTACTTGTAGACAATAATAAATAATGTGTGGTTGTGGAATTTATAAAGAAACTTTCTACAAAGTCTTTATAGAAGTTAACTGCCTATAAAGTATGTTCATGAAAATGGACACAAGGTAACACCAGCGCTGTGGTCATATATATATTAACGTCATTTCTTGTTGTGCAGTGAGTGTTGATCCTTTTTCTCTCCAATCTAATTTGTTTTAGGCTTTTTGGAATTCAAAGGACAGTGAAGTGGTGGTTGCAGTGATTCAGTCAGTTGACAAGAGTGTGACATATACATTGCATCTAACCGAGTTCAAAAGCTTGAAACCACACAACAACTGGTTGAATGGGGAGGTAATCTTATGTCTACATTACCAAGCAGTGATTTATAACCACCACTGTAAATGCTACATGGTATTCTGAACCTACATCTGATGATGTATTTTCATATTTGTACTACTTTATGTGAAAGGACGCATAATGCTATTTTTGGACTTGAAAGGACAATATACACAGAAAGTGTATTTTTTCTTATAATAAAACGACAAACGTTTGATGCATACTGTTAAACATGTTAAACATTTAATACTGTACTGTACATGGAGTTTTACTATCACTACTAGCAGGCTAATGAGTAAAGATACATTTGACAAATACTAGTTTATTAATTGTAATGAATTTTAAGGACATACATTTAATTTTCTTTAATGTTTGCAGATTATTGAAAGCTACATCCAAACCCTGTTGAATTCCAAAGGTTATGGAAGGAAAATATTTTTATTTAACCACCACTCTGCCGGTGTTGTTGTATTTGGGGAGAGGTCTGCAATGTCAAACCACAGTTTCCGAAAGGTCAGACTTTACAGTTGTTATTCAGTGCAAAATGAAAAAGTCAGAAGGACAAGTCCAATAATATTTCAACTTGTTTGCAGGTCAACTTTGAAAACTATGATGCCATCATTGGATTTGTGCAAGTACACAAAAACCACTGGAAATTTCTGGTGTGTAAAACCATTGTCAAACCATAGTTCATTACTTATGTACATGGAAAACTAACCAAACTATATGTTTTAACAGTATCTCCATAGGACATTGCAGAAAGTGTTTGTGGTGGATCCCCAAGGGATAGATGAAGGGAAAGATTCTGAACTTGCTGCCGCAAGATTCAGGTATTGTATTATATTATTTAATTTCATTGTTTTCTTAATTATCATACAGTACATTATCATGTAGTGTTATTAACAGCTTTGGTGACAGTTTAGTGAAATATGAACTGGTTCTAAATTCGATAATATACAATTCTCACTCAGAACATACTTCAAAATGCGGCAGATACTTCATGGTAAGACAGACTGGGTGGATGTGACATGGACACGTGTCTTGAACCACAGCATTCAGGAAGATGCTTGCAGCTGTGGAGTTTATGTCATGCAGGTAACTAACATTTTATGAAACCTTGGAACAACACTCATTTTTTCATAACTTCAACAGTGTAATATGTACATTTCTTATTCTGCAATGGGTAATGTATTTTGCAAGTTTATTTAATGCTATTTATGTTAGCCAACAGATGGCTAAGGAGGTAGTGGAGGCTTTTCCAGTGACACCATCTGAAATCATGATACCTTCCAGTAAGCATGTCCTGTCAGAGCTGCGTAAGGAGGTGGCTGCAACGATCCTAGAAGCATCAGGTATGTATTGTAAGCACACAATCAAGGAGAATCTGAACTGATCTATTGTCATTTTGGAGTGGTGAGTTTTATTTTCAATATTATTGTAACAGATGGTTATTTAGTAAACTATGAGGTGGAACATCACAACACGCAAACAGCTCAGTCACTGAACATTCGTTTTATTTCTCATTCTCTTATTTTCTATACATCACTCTCTATAGCCTTTACTGAACTGGCGTGCCCTCTAGTGTCACATAGGTTCCACTACATCCCCCCCTTTTAGTCTCAACACCCCTTTTTACTATTCTGCATACTTATATTCACTGGCTGGAAGCCAGGGTAGACTGCCTGGACATTCCTGACTCTGCTGAAGGGATTATTCTGCCCTTTTCTTGACAGCAGGACTTTCCTATGCTCAAGGTCTAAATCCTACCCGACCTTGTAACTGTTCCATGGACACCTTGCTGAGTCGGTCCTGGAAGAACTGTAAGATGAGCTCTGTTTCTCCTCAAAGTTCCCATCTCAGTTTCTACCTGATACGATCTGGGTGTTGATGCTTCTCCCTGGACTGTTCCAGTGGTCTTTGAAGTCCTGATCCACACTTTCTGTCCAGGTATGATGACTGGTAGATCTTTCGCTCTGTGTCTAGACCTGAATGTTTCCTGTTGTTTCTCTTTTAACATCCTGTCTTTCCTTCTGAACACTTTCAGATCTGACCATCTTGGTGTGAGAGATTTAGGTGGAACTGGAACCGTTGACCTTATTCTCCTCCCCATCAGGAGTTCTGCAGGCGAGATCCCATGAGCTAATGGAGTCGATCTGTAGGCCATAAGAGCTCTCTGAGGGTCTTGATTCTTCCTCAGCATCTGTTTCACTGTTCGCACCGCTCTCTCTGCCTCTCCATTGCTCTGAGGGTAATGTGGACTACTTGTAACATGTTCAAAATCGTAGTCTCGAGCAAACTCTGCAAACTCACATGATGCAAACTGTGGACCGTTATCTGCCACCAGTGTTTCAGGAATTCCAAACCTGGCAAAAATGACCTTCAGCCTTTCCACTGTTGTTGCTGTTATGAGTTTTGGTAAGTTCGCAACCTCGATGTATCTTGAGAAGTAATCAATCACGACCAGATAATGGCCTCCTTCCCTTTGAAAGATATCAGCTGCGACTCGTTGCCAGGGTCCTGCTGGTAACGGTGTTGGCATCAACTGCTCTGTTTTCTGCTGTGAATGCTCACAGCAGATGTCGCATCTCTCCACTAACTCTCTTACATCTCTTATTACACCAGGCCACCATATAGATAGCTGTGCTCTCGCAATGCACTTCATCCTTCCTTGATGACCCTGATGAAGTCTCTCAAGCATCTCAGTTTTGGAATCAAAAGCCGTTCTCCTTTCAGTAGAATCCCATCGGCTACATGGATATCTGCTCTATGACACCAGTATGGCATGAGACTAATTTCTGATGTTCTGGCCAGCCTTTTAGTGTATACAGTTTCAGCTGTTGGCAGGTTAGATCCTCGTTCTGCTTTTCCTGAATCTGTTTCAGTTTTGTTTTTGTCGCAGGGATTTGTTGAAATACAAGATCCACAAAAACTCTGCACTCATCCTCCAATGTTTCATTTTCTGTGGATTTTTCAGGTCCAGCTGGTGCTCGTGACAACGCATCTGCAGTGACCAGTTGTTTTCCAGGGACATGCATGATGTTGTACCTGAATCTGAGCAGCCTCAGTCTGAACCGAAGAATTCTTGGAGGTAAGTCATCAATTGGTCTGTTGCCCAACAGAGATATTAGGGGTTTGTGGTCGGTCTGCATCGTAAATTCCAATCCCAGCAGATATGCACTGAGCCGCTCACATGCCCATGTTACCGCAAGAGCTTCTTTTTCAATTTGTGCATATCGTGTCTCTGTGGGTGTTAGACTTCTTGAGATTTACACAACAGGCCTCCACTCACCGTTTCTGCATGAGCACCCCGCCAAGACCGTAGGATGAAGCGTCGGCTGAAACTACAGTCTCATTGTTCGGACTATACTGCGCCAGTATAGCTTTACCTTCACAAATGCTTCTTTCTGCTGTGCATCCCATGTCCAGGTGCTGTCATTCTTTAACAGGTCTCTCAGTGGCTTTGTGAGAGTCGGCAGATGAGGTGAAAACTTCCCGACGTAGTTAACCATTCCCATGAAGCGTCTCACTCCTTCCACATTCTGTGGCTCAGGCATGTTGACAATGGCTTTAAACTTGTCCTGGTCCGCTTTGATCCCTTGGGCGCTTACAGTATGTCCTAGGAACTTCACTCTCTCAACTGCGAACACACACTTGTCGTTCAGCATCAGTCCTGCTTTTTCGAACTTTCTCAGCACCTCACACAGTCTCTCATTGTGTTCTTTCTCGTCTTTTCCAAACACTAGGATATTGTCTGCATGGCAAAGAGTTCCAGTTGTTCCTGCGACGATCTGTGCGATTCTGAGCTGGAAGTGCTCTGGGGCCGAAGATATCCCAAAAGGAAGACGCCGGAAGCAGTATCTCCCTAAGGGTGTAATGAATGTTGTTAATGGCTCAGAGTCTTCGTCTAAGGGTATTTGCCAGAACCCAGATGTGGCGTCTAATTTTGAAAACACAGCTGCTCCCTCTAGCTGCGCTAAAGTCTCATCCACAGCTGGCACTATGTGTCTTTCTCTGCACACATTTTTGTTCAGCCTTGTGAAATCGACGCAAATCCTGATATTGCCGTTCGGTTTTGGCATGACGACCATTCCTGCGCACCAGGGGGTAGGCTCTTCGATTTGTCGAATAACTCCCATTTCTTCCATTCTGTGGAGTTCCATTTTCACTCTCTCCATAAGCGGCAGAGGTACTCATCGTGGGGCTGATAGTGCATACGGAACAGCTCCTTCTGACAGTTTGATCGTGTAGCTGCCCTCTAATTTCCCGAGACCCGAGAAGACTTTAGGGAACATTGCTTTGTACTGCTCACATGGTTCATGCATGTTGGCTACCTGCTGCAGTAACTGTAAGCCTTGGATTGCAGGCAATCCCAGTAACGGCATCACTAAATCCATTACAACATATATATCCTGCCGAATCCTCATTTTGTCCTTTTGCAGGCATGCGCTGAATGTACCCATCACCTTCAGAGGAGTCTTGTTAGGGCCCAAGGATCATCTTTTTAGAATCTTTGAGTTTCCCTTGCTTTTCAGCTAAATACATAGACGCTGGAATCGCAGTGACTGCCGCACCTGTATCAATTTTAAAGGTGATTTGTTCTTTATTCACCAGGATTTTCTGTTTTTGGGTCTGGATCGCTCCTAAAAAAGCAGACTCATGTCGACTATCGCATCAAGTCTTTGAGCTGACCGGCAAACTGCAGCAAAATGTCCTTTTTTTCTGCATTTTCTGCATTCTGCATTTTCTGCATTCTGCTTCTCTGGCTGGACACATTGTCCACGGGTGCTGTGGACTTTTCCCACATCTTTTACAGGAATCCATCTGTTTTATTTTCTGAGCTGCATCATGAGTACTTTGCGTTCTTTGTGCTGTCCCCTCAGCTCTCATTGTTGTCATTCTTGCTTTAGATGTTCTCTTTGTCATGACTGCATCAACATTTACTTCTTTCACATCAGACTTTTCTCGTCTAATTACTGGCTGCTGATGTTTTATTTCTTCATTTTGTCTGACTTGAGTTATCGTTTTATTCAATGTCAAATTTGGATCAAGTTGCAGTTTTTCTGAGAGCTTTGCATCTCTTATGCCCACTACAATACGGTCTCTGATCATTTCCTCGTGTAGATCACCATATCTGCAGTGTTCCGCGAGCTTATACACGTCCGTGATAAAACTCTCTGCTGATTCGACAGCCTGTTGAAATCTGCTATTGAATTTCGCTCTCTCGTAAATGACATTATGTCTGCCAATAAAGTGCTCACTTAAAGCCTTCTTGACTTCTTCATAACTCGCTTTCTCTTCCTCGCTTAGGGGCAACGAATTTAAAATATCGTCGCTTTTCTCCCCCATAATGTAAAGAAGCGAGTTTACCTGGTAGGCAGAGGGTTTTTCTGCAAGCCCTGATGCTACTCTGAATCGCTCAAAACGCATCCACTGTGGCCATGCACTGGGCTCGTCGAAATCGAAGCTTCCCGGAGGTGTCAGCGAAAATATCTGATCCATATTTTTACCGTTGACTCACTGTTAATCCTGGGCGCTTGCTTCTTGTTCCTTTTCAGGTTGTGAAAACCACTTCTGACACCATGTAACAGGTGGTTATTTAGTAAACTGTGAGGTGGAACATCACAACACGCAAACAGCTCAGTCACTGAACATTTCATTTTATTTCTCATTCTCTTATTTTCTATACATCACTCTCTATAGCCTTTACTGAACTGGCGTGCCCTCTAGTGTCACATAGGTTCCACTACAATTATGTTGGCTTAATGGTACTGAAAACATACTGTTTATATATTTATGCTTATTAGTATGGGTCCAAGCATCAAACGTGCTGAAACCCTATTGTATTTGCAGAGATTCTTTGTCTAGGCATCAGAGACCAAAGCCATAAAATTTTTCCCAGATGATGAAAGGGATCCAAATCCACCCCATTACTCAGTTATTTTTGATGTTGTAATAAAACTTAAAACATGGTAAAATGTAATAATAAGTATACAGTAATACAGCACATACAAATCATTTGCAAAATATAGTTAATTCATATTTTATATATTTCAATATGTACATTAATATATTAAGAAGAGGCTATATACAAATAGTGATTTCATTCCAAAAGGTACATGTGAAAGAAAAAATTGATACAAACACTCACAAGATCACATTAAAATACATCACTTAGGTTTAGGGGTAGAGTTAGGGATAGGGGATAGAACATACTATACTATATAGAACATATAGTATAAAACTCACAGTTTATTTGTAGCCTATTAATATATTAACAACGTAGAGAGTAAAATATATAAACTACAATTTAACTATAAACTAACTTACCTCATACTGTATGTCAAGATTCATTTTTATTTTTTGTTAAAATGTATTAACCATAAGTAATTGTCACATTTCCCCATGACCCAATGTACAGTTACAAATATTTACTTAAGTTGTTAACAAAGAATAAAAAAACATTATCTTAGTCTTTACATGACCTAATTAAAATATTTGGTCCCACTTTATATTAGGTGGCCTTAACTACTATGTACTTACATCAAAAAAATAAGTAAACACTTATTGTGTTCATATTGTATTGCAAAACACATTTGCTGATATTGAGGTGGGTTACGGGTAAAGTTAGGGACAGGTGTGGTGGTATGGGTAAGTTTAAGGGTAGAGTTAGGGACAGGTGTGGTGGTATGGGTAAGTTTAAAGGTAAAGTTAGGGACAGGTGTGCTGGTATGGGTAAGTTTAAGGGTAGAGTTAGGGACAGGTGTGGTGGCTTGGGTAAGTTTAAGGGTAGGGTTAGGGACAGGTGTAGTGATATGGGTAAGTTTAAGGGTAGGGTTAGGGACAGGTGTGGTGGCATGGGTAAGTTTAAGGGTAGAGTTAGGGACAGGTGTGGTGGTATGGGTAAGTTTAAGGGTAAAGTTAGGGACAGGTGTGGTGATATGGGTAAGTTTAAGGGTAGAGTTAGGGACAGGTGTGGTGGTGTAGGTAAGTTTAAGGGTAGAGTTAGGGACAGGTGTGGTGGTATGGGTAAGTTTAAGGGTAGAGTTAGGGACAGGTGTGGTGGTGTAGGTAAGTTTAAGGGTAGGGTTAGGGACAGGTGTGGTGGCTTGGGTAAGTTTAAGGGTAGGGTTAGGGACAGGTGTGGTGGCTTGGGTAAGTTTAAGGGTAGGGTTAGGGACAGGTGTAGTGATATGGGTAAGTTTAAGGGTAGGGTTAGGGACAGGTGTGGTGGCATGGGTAAGTTTAAGGGTAGGGTTAGGGACAGGTGTAGTGATATGGGTAAGTTTAAGGGTAGGGTTAGGGACAGGTGTGGTGGCATGGGTAAGTTTAAGGGTAGGGTTAGGGACAGGTGTGGTGATATGGGTAAGTTTAAGGGTAGAGTTAGGGACAGGTGTGGTGGTATGGGTAAGTTTAAGGGTAAAGTTAGGGACAGGTGTGGTGATATGGGTAAGTTTAAGGGTAGAGTTAGGGACAGGTGTGGTGGTGTAGGTAAGTTTAAGGGTAGAGTTAGGGACAGGTGTGGTGGCTTGGGTAAGTTTAAGGGTAGGGTTAGGGCCAGGTGTGGTGGTATGGGTAAGTTTAAGGGTAGGGTTAGGGCCAGGTGTGGTGGCATGGGTAAGTTTAAGGGTAGGGTTAGGGACAGGTGTGGTGATATGGGTAAGTTTAAGGGTAGAGTTAGGGACAGGTGTGGTGGTATGGGTAAGTTTAAGGGTAAAGTTAGGGACAGGTGTGGTGATATGGGTAAGTTTAAGGGTAAAGTTAGGGACAGGTGTGGTGATATGGGTAAGTTTAAGGGTAGAGTTAGGGACAGGTGTGGTGGTGTAGGTAAGTTTAAGGGTAGAGTTAGGGACAGGTGTGGTGGCTTGGGTAAGTTTAAGGGTAGGGTTAGGGACAGGTGTAGTGATATGGGTAAGTTTAAGGGTAGGGTTAGGGACAGGTGTGGTGGCATGGGTAAGTTTAAGGGTAGGGTTAGGGACAGGTGTGGTGATATGGGTAAGTTTAAGGGTAGAGTTAGGGACAGGTGTGGTGGTATGGGTAAGTTTAAGGGTAGGGTTAGGGACAGGTGTAGTGATATGGGTAAGTTTAAGGGTAGGGTTAGGGACAGGTGTGGTGATATGGGTAAGTTTAAGGGTAGGGTTAGGGACAGGTGTGGTGGCATGGGTAAGTTTAAGGGTAGGGTTAGGGACAGGTGTGGTGGCATGGGTAAGTTTAAGGGTAGGGTTAGGGACAGGTGTGGTGATATGGGTAAGTTTAAGGGTAGGGTTAGGGACAGGTGTGGTGGCATGGGTAAGTTTAAGGGTAGGGTTAGGGACAGGTGTGGTGGCATGGGTAAGTTTAAGGGTAGGGTTAGGGACAGGTGTGGTGATATGGGTAAGTTTAAGGGTAGAGTTAGGGACAGGTGTGGTGGTATGGGTAAGTTTAAGGGTAAAGTTAGGGACAGGTGTGGTGGTATGGGTAAGTTTAAGGGTAAAGTTAGGGACAGGTGTGGTGGTATGGGTAAGTTTAAGGGTAGGGTTAGGGACAGGTGTGGTGATATGGGTAAGTTTAAGGGTAGAGTTAGGGACAGGTGTGGTGGTATGGGTAAGTTTAAGGGTAAAGTTAGGGAAAGGTGTGGTGGTATGGGTAAGTTTAAGGGTAAAGTTAGGGACAGGTGTGGTGATATGGGTAAGTTTAAGGGTAGAGTTAGGGACAGGTGTGGTGGTGTAGGTAAGTTTAAGGGTAGAGTTAGGGACAGGTGTGGTGGCTTGGGTAAGTTTAAGGGTAGGGTTAGGGACAGGTGTAGTGATATGGGTAAGTTTAAGGGTAGGGTTAGGGACAGGTGTGGTGGCATGGGTAAGTTTAAGGGTAGGGTTAGGGACAGGTGTGGTGATATGGGTAAGTTTAAGGGTAGAGTTAGGGACAGGTGTGGTGGTATGGGTAAGTTTAAGGGTAAAGTTAGGGACAGGTGTGGTGGTATGGGTAAGTTTAAGGGTAGGGTTAGGGACAGGTGTAGTGATATGGGTAAGTTTAAGGGTAGGGTTAGGGACAGGTGTGGTGGCATGGGTAAGTTTAAGGGTAGGGTTAGGGACAGGTGTGGTGATATGGGTAAGTTTAAGGGTAGGGTTAGGGACAGGTGTGGTGGCATGGGTAAGTTTAAGGGTAGGGTTAGGGACAGGTGTGGTGGCATGGGTAAGTTTAAGGGTAGGGTTAGGGACAGGTGTGGTGATATGGGTAAGTTTAAGGGTAGAGTTAGGGACAGGTGTGGTGGTATGGGTAAGTTTAAGGGTAAAGTTAGGGACAGGTGTGGTGGTATGGGTAAGTTTAAGGGTAAAGTTAGGGACAGGTGTGGTGGTATGGGTAAGTTTAAGGGTAGGGTTAGGGACAGGTGTGGTGATATGGGTAAGTTTAAGGGTAGAGTTAGGGACAGGTGTGGTGGTATGGGTAAGTTTAAGGGTAAAGTTAGGGAAAGGTGTGGTGGTATGGGTAAGTTTAAGGGTAAAGTTAGGGACAGGTGTGGTGGTATGGGTAAGTTTAAGGGTAGGGTTAGGGACAGGTGTGGTGATATGGGTAAGTTTAAGGGTAGAGTTAGGGACAGGTGTGGTGGTATGGGTAAGTTTAAGGGTAAAGTTAGGGAAAGGTGTGGTGGTATGGGTAAGTTTAAGGGTAAAGTTAGGGACAGGTGTGGTGGTATGGGTAAGTTTAAGGGTAAAGTTAGGGACAGGTGTGGTGGTATGGGTAAGTTTAAGGGTAAAGTTAGGGACAGGTGTGGTGGTATGGGTAAGTTTAAGGGTAAAGTTAGTGACAGGTGTGGTGGTATGGGTAAGTTTAAGGGTAGGTTTAGGTGTAAGGGAAGGGTCAACAGTGTAATTATAAATGTAACTACAGAAATTAATTACAGATGTAATTACATGCAGGTATTTTTAAAAAAAGTAAGTACAATGTAAAAACATGTACACAATAAGTGCATTGTATCAAATTATTAATTTAAATGTTAGTAGTTAAGGCCACCTAATATAAAGTGGGTACAAACATTTTGATTTCTACCCTGAAAATGAATGAACAACACACTGTTTGTAAATAGTAATCTATTAATACATTAACAGTTAAGAGACTACAATATATAAACCATGAATTAACTATAAAATTTTAAATTGATTTGGAAGAACTTTATTACTATCTAAAGAATTAGATATATATATGTTGTAAAGTGTAAGCCTTTTTTTCCATCAGTTACTGAGGACAAAAATAAAATAAAGTTGCTTATTACGGTTTTCAGAAATATTGGTACGCATTCATTTGACCGTGAATTTGATTGGCTGCTGGTGTGTTTTGTTTTTTGTTGTTTATGTAGCAAATTCATATTCATGTTAGAACATTCAAAGAAGATGCATTCTTGCAGACACAATTTCAAACTTCACAGATCATACTGTAGCACAATTACAGTGTTTTTTTTCTTTATTTGTACATTTGCAGATATTGGTCAGCTTGCACAAACGGTCACCGCAAGGCCATTTAATTAACTTGTATCTTCACAATGCTTGAAATTCAAAATTGTTTTGATAACTTTTTGTCATGACTGTCTGGGGATAATGTGCACTTGGTACTTGGCAAAACGGATGAATGATCTACAAGAACGTAAAAAAAAAAAAAAAAAAAAAAAAAAAAAAAAAAAATCAGAAACTGTCAAATATCAGAAAGGTTTTTTTGGCACCTGAATATCTGTGCACATTGTAACAGTGGTGGTGGTTGCCCTTAAATTAAATAAATTATTTATTTTTTATGAAAACTTCGGGCGCCAGACAGTTTTTAAACTGACAAAAATCAAACAACCCCAGATAGCAAAAAACACTGATTACACAAAAAACGTTGCAAAACAAGCTTCAGTTTCAGTGGAATTTATTTCTTTATGTCCATAAACATTAGTCACAAAGAGTACTTGTTTAAGAAAAACAAAAACAACAACAACAACAACAACAACAACAACAACAGTAACGCTACAGGCGAAATCCCAGCTGATTGCCGTCACACTCTAACTGGGCGTCCACACTGGCAGATTCGTGTGTCCACATTCACGCCAAACTTTTCATATAAACAAAAAAAACATTTGAATACACTTTTTGCGGTTGAAAAACAAAACAACATGCAATCTTAAAGATAAAAGATAATGCATTAAACTTAAAACAATCAAAACACATATTACAATAAACCAATGTGCAGATGTGAATGGAATGCGTGGGTGTTTGATAGCGTGTGAATGAGTGTAGTGTGAGATTGCGCGTCGGACACACTGACCAATTTTGGCGGACGTAATCGCAAACTGGAGAGTGTAGTTGCACTTCGCCAGGCTCCAGGAAGGAAGTTTAACGGACCTTGGACTCTTGTGAACAGCTCGCCCACAGCAGACAGTCTTGAAAGTGCGTCGCCTAGGGAATCGCCAGACTCCACGTCGCATCAGACAGCTTGCACGGGAAGCATCAGTCCAAACAAACGCCGTCTTCCTTTCCAGACGGTAACCATTTCCTCCACTCTCTTTCTCACGAATCAAAAACTAGCATACCTGCTCTCCTTCCACCTGCTGAAATAGACCTTGCCTCCATTTCCCTTTCCGCCATTAATTAATCACTCCACCCTTTCTGTTAAAAGTAAACATGGCCGTATAGTTTACTGCACTGTCACAACATTTGGGTATGATTTACGGTCTGTCTATCTATCTATCTATCTATCTATCTATCTATCTATCTATCTATCTATCTGTCTGTTAAAAATTAGAACAGTTAAAATAGAACACTGATTTGTGATAATGTAATTACAGTGTTCACCCCAAGGATCATTGCTCCTTTTGTGGACAAGAGTCTCCTGCTGGACGTGTGGGTCTAAACACCATGGGTTTGTTTCCTTTTCTATGAAAAATTACTTAGTTTTTCTCAATCGCTTTGTCACATTTTTCGAAACGGTCTTAACATTCTCTAAACTGTAAGCTCAATTGTCACAACTGTTTTCTCTATAGCAACTCTATAGCATGTCTGCAAAATGTAGTTACTTACCCAAAACATTTAATTCATGCTTCAGAACCTAGTTATTGTGTCAGTAAACTGGCCAATGCCATCAAAATAAAAAGTGTTTTTGTCATCGTGGGAGCCACACTGGTTAAAATGTTTAGATGTTTTTTCACCATGGAAATATTTGGTAGATACAAATTTCATGTTTTTTGTTTTGTTTTTTTACATTAACTGCTTTCTATTCTAGTATTCTTGTGGATCCCACTGTGCTTTTTACTGTAAATACAGATTCAGACAGTAGGAAAAAATTGACTGGGAAAAGTCAATAATGTAGTACACCAAAAAAGAACATTTGCATTTATACAGTACATTTATTTTTTGAAGAAATGTGTTACATGTAAGCTTAAAATTCACAGTTGTTTGTTCATTTTTACACACTCTATTATTTCTTTCTCTAACACATATACATATCTTCTTACATATCTTCCTATTGCTCTTCCATGACAAGAATTTTCAGCTTACATCAAACACAATTCTACAAAAAAAAAAAAAATACTGTATAATCCAGAAAATCACATTGTATGATTTTTAAATAATTAATTACCAACCAGTAAGAATTCCGGCTCTCACAGACCTGTTAGTTTTTCTTTAAGAAGCCCTCCTGTTCTCCACTCATTACCTGTATTAACTGCACCTGTTTGAACTCGTTACCTGTATAAAAGACACCTGTCCACACACTCAATCAAACAGACTCCAACCTCTCCACAATGGCCAAGACCAGAGAGCTGTGTAAGGACATCAGGGATAAAATTGTAGACCTGCACAAGGCTGGGATGGGCTACAGGACAATAGGCAAGCAGCTTGGTGAGAAGGCAACAACTGTTGGCGCAATTATTAGAAAATGGAAGAAGTTCAAGATGACGGTCAATCTCCCTCGGTCTGGGGCACCATGCAAGATCTCACCTCGTGGGGCATCAATGATCATGAGGAAGGTGAGGGATCAGCCCAGAACTACACGGCAGGACCTGGTCAATGACCTGAAGAGAGCTGGGACCACAGTCTCAAAGAAAACCATTAGTAACACACTACGCCGTCATGGATTAAAATCCTGCAGCGCACGCAAGGTCCCCCTGTTCAAGCCAGCGCATGTCCAGGCCCGTCTGAAGTTTGCCAATGACCATCTGGATGATCCAGAGGAGGAATGGGAGAAGGTCATGTGGTCTGATGAGACAAAAATAGAGCTTTTTGGTCTAAACTCCGCTCGCCGTGTTTGGAGGAAGAAGAAGGATTTTCTGGATTTTTGTTTTAGATTCCGTCTCTCACAGTTGAAGAGTACCTATGATAAAAATTACAGACTTCTACATGCTTTGTAAGTAGGAAAACCTGCAAAATCAGCAGTGTATCAAATACTTGTTCTCCCCACTATGTATGTATGTGTATGTATGTATATGTGTGTGTGTATATATATATATATATATATATATATACATACATATATATGTATATATATATATATATGTATATATATGTGTATATATGTGTGTGTGTGTATATATATATACACAAACACAGACACACTCACATACTGCAATTTAACAAACATTGTCATAAGTATTTATAGAATATAACATGTCTGACAGATTTTGATCACTGAATGGATCATTCTGCATGTGATGAATGAATGTTTATAAGTTGTGAAGAGTTTAACAGTTTCACTGAAAAGCTACTCAGTTTTGATCAACAAACCTGTGCATTTAGTCATTGTGCAAATTGTAGACAATTGTACTAACTCTTTTGCACACATGTGCCAAAACGAATGCAATTTGCTTAAATCAATAAGAAATTCTAATCTGATGTGAACAAGAAACTAATTGTTCAAAGATCTGATCTAATTGTTTTTAGAAAAAAAAAGTCTCATTTGAGAATTGAGCCTAAGCGATTGAGAAAAACTGTATTATATAGCTTTTAGACATAGATCTCCAAGTGTTAAATTATTAAAACTACTTAAATAATTAGTTTGCAGATAATCAGATAATTAGTATGCAGTTAACCTTGATACAACATTATAGCAAATGTACTGTGGGACTTTGTTTTAAGTAAATAAAGATAAAATATTTTCATTATTGTACTGTATATTGGATTAAATATATTTTAATTAGATGTTTTCAAATTGAAAATAATATTACTTTGTTATTTATGTAGTATGAAAAGAATGTAGTAAAGTTTATTTGTAACTTAATATGTTCAATAAAAGTATACATAATGTTTAATTGTCACAGTTTTTCCCCACCAGATTCAGTGCAACAACTGTGAAAGATGGTACCACTCTGTGTCAACATGACAAAAAAAGACGTACGCAAAATTAAGAGAACACTGTGGTTGTGTATTCTGTAAGTAAAAACTACAAAATCCTTTGAAATTGTAGCTGTAAAAAGATATTGTTTACTCTTGTATGTTTTTTTTATTGTATGTTTTATGTTGTTTTGATCAGTTTGTTCAATCTCCGCCTATGTCTTTGCATAAACACGAGTTGGCTCAAAATGGCTGTTGTCCTGACAGTTTTTGGGGTGGGGTCTAGGAACTTAACAACAACATACGGTAATTTTTTAATATGCAGATCCGTATTCAACCAGTAGGATCAAGTCAAGATACCTTTATTTATATAGCACTTTTTACATTCAGATTATTTCAAAGCAGCTTTACAGTATTAATAGAAAAATTCTGCATTGTTTATGTCAATTTTGTTATTGTAGGGATATAAATAAGGTACAATTTGTATATGCAATTCCCTTTTCCACCAGTAGGGGTCAACAGAGAGGTTGTGGAAGATGTCCCCTGTCCTCCTCAGCTGAATGACATTGGTTTCATGTCTCTATCTCCCTGACGAAAAAAACGAATTAATTTTAAGTTAATTTTGGGCATGCAGTAAAAAGAGGTTGTGAAAGATGTCCACTGTCCTCCTCAAATGAATGACACTGGTTTCAAGTCAATACACCACCCATCAAGTTATAGCAAAAACGAAGAAAACGTGCACTTTCTCCACGGTCCCTAACTTACAGCTCCACCAAGAGCGAGCCTTCCCTGCGTAACTCATTGCGACGTCTTTTGCGGACCAGTGCTCATTAGATCGAGCGCAAATAATGAAAATGAAGCTTGTGAAACATTATTAGCTTTGCCCTTTTAGCTGCAATACTGTTTAGATTATTTTGGTGCAAGTCGTTATGGAGTTATTGCCATTAATCGCCGAATGTGCGACGATGGTTTCTTAGGTTATCTATGGCCAAAATCAGAATTTGAATGGGCTGAAAAAAAGCTCTCTACGAACATGACGTGCGATGCAGCGATGATGACGTCACACGCACAGTCTCACGCACAGAGAAATATTGACCTTGCGACGGTACTGGTTGTGATTTTGCTGTAAAAACACGTTTTATTATGTACAGTTAACACGGGAGCTCAGGTACGTCTCCAAAGTGGATTTACAAAACCAATACATCTTAAAGATAAAGATGCTTACTAAATGTTTATTTAACATCTGACAGGAACATTTTCGATAAGTATTGCAGATGAGCACATCACAGCATGAAATAGACATCTGATCAGAATGATGTACACTCACCTAAAGGATTATTAGGAACACCTGTTCAATTTCTCATTAATGCAATTATCTAATCAACCAATCACATGGCAGTTGCTTCAATGCATTTAGGGGTGTGGTCCTGGTCAAGACAATCTCCTGAACTCCAAACTGAATGTCAGAATGGGAAAGAAAGGTGATTTAAGCAATTCTGAGCGTGGCATGGTTGTTGGTGCCAGACGGGCCGGTCTGAGTATTTCACAATCTGCTCAGTTACTGGGATTTTCACGCACAACCATTTCTAGAGTTTACAAAGAATGGTGTGAAAAGGGAAAAACATCCAGTATGCGGCAGTCCTGTGGGCGAAAATGCCTTGTTGATGCTAGAGGTCAGAGGAGAATGGGCCGACTGATTCAAGCTGATAGAAGAGCAACTTTGACTGAAATAACCACTCATTACAACCGAGGTATGCAGCAAAGCATTTGTGAAGCTACAACACGCACAACCTTGAGGCGGATGGGCTACAACAGCAGAAGACCCCACCGGGTACCACTCATCTCCACTACAAATAGGAAAAAGAGGCTACAATTTGCACGAGCTCACCAAAATTGGACAGTTGAAGACTGGAAAAATGTTGCCTGGTCTGATGAGTCTCGATTTCTGTTGAGACATTCAGATGGTAGAGTCAGAATTTGGCGTAAACAGAATGAGAACATGGATCCATCATGCCTTGTTACCACTGTGCAGGCTGGTGGTGGTGGTGTAATGGTGTGGGGGATGTTTTCTTGGCACACTTTAGGCCCCTTAGTGCCAATTGGGCATCGTTTAAATGCCACGGCCTACCTGAGCATTGTTTCTGACCATGTCCATCCCTTTATGACCACCATGTACCCATCCTCTGATGGCTACTTCCAGCAGGATAATGCACCATGTCACAAAGCTCGAATCATTTCAAATTGGTTTCTTGAACATGACAATGAGTTCACTGTACTAAAATGGCCCCCACAGTCACCAGATCTCAACCCAATAGAGCATCTTTGGGATGTGGTGGAACGGGAGCTTCGTGCCCTGGATGTGCATCCCACAAATCTCCATCAACTGCAAGATGCTATCCTATCAATATGGGCCAACATTTCTAAAGAATGCTTTCAGCACCTTGTTGAATCAATGCCACGTAGAATTAAGGCAGTTCTGAAGGCGAAAGGGGGTCAAACACAGTATTAGTATGGTGTTCCTAATAATCCTTTAGGTGAGTGTATATGTGCTATAATGTAGAATTCACTGTTGTCAACACTGCTTACATTACATGAACGTCAGTAATGTAAATAAACAAATTACATAAAGTAACTATACATAATTTATCCATTTTATTTGTCTATTAGTACTGTTGTTAAATTAAGGAACATTTGTGTAGAATAAAAAGCGGGTTAACACATAAGCAACTACCTCAACATTTAAATGTAGTATTGAACACATAAACACAGAGGTAACGTGAATCTTGTCTGGATGTTACAGGGGCAGATGACACACACGTGTGTGTTCATCCGGTGGAGAGCGACTGATGAAGGAATGCTGCCATCAAAGGCTTTGAGTGAGTACACTACAGAAATGAATAAAACATCTATTTAAATCTTAAGTTGTAGTTTATTTGAATTATTGTCATTTTTTATTACAGCACTTTTCTGATTCTTGATGTCTGTGCATTTGCTGCAGAGCTTCTGTGGTGGAGCAGGGCCTGCAAGACAGGGTGACGGCGGCATGTGTGAAGAAAAAAATGAGAAAACCTGGAACAAAAATATAAAGTTAGATCATTTTGTTACTTCTAATACAGAAATCAAATGACATTGTGCCGTTAAAATGACTGCTTTTGTATTGTGTTTGTGCATTTTTGTAGGATCTGAAACGTCTGCAGACGGGTGTGAGCACTGAGGATCCTGGGAATGGTTTAGTGCCATGGATGAGACCCTCCATCACTCCACCGGCCCTTATTGCCTCATCTGGCCCAGATGTTGCTGTGGTCTCTTCATCCTCAGTGAGCTCAGGGCCAGCGAGAGCTTCTAGAAAAAGACCAAAAGACATCAAGTTTGTTCTGCTGGTTTCTGTTCATACAATCGAGCCCGACTTTCAGAAGTTTCAAAAGCATCATCAAATAATGTCATGAAGCTTCTGGAAGTCTGGACTGATATTGTATGAAGAAACCAGTAGGACTTAAACAAAATCACCTTTTGTGTTCAGAAAAAAACAAAGAAAAACACTGGATTGAAGGCGAGTAAATAATGACTGAATTTATATGTTTGGGTGAACTAACCCTTATGCCCCCAAATAGAAATTGTATGAAATGTGTATGCATTTATATTATAGTAGTACCTTTAAAAAAAAAAAAAAAAGGTACTACGCGATCTTAATTTTTTTTTTTTACAAAAATCACATTTACATTTATGGTGTAAATGGTGGTGACGGCTGCGGAGATCTAACCAGCGACCTTCTGCTTACCAGTTCAGTGGTTTAAACCCACTACACCAATTGATTGTAATGAAATATGGCAAGAAATGGACTGCTGACATGAATTGTAAAACATTTTAATCCCGTTTAAATGTTTTACAGGTAGTCATGCTGATGGAGAGCAGGCACATGAATGTTTGGAGCACACACAGCAGATTGTCAGGGGGCCGTCATCATGATCTTCCTCATCCTGTGGATCAACGTTGGTCCACATTGAGAAGAGCAGCAATGAGGGACATGATGGATGGCAAGGACAGGCGAAGGTGTCCACGGTGGTCAGCTGCTTCACCAAAATAAAGCCGCAGAATTGGCACAGCTGTGTTGAGATGGCAGCAGATGTGGGGTTCACCGCCTGTCAATGCGTGATTGTTAGAATAATACGTTTGAATAAAGCTTTGTTTCATGTGTTGTTGACTTGTATATGTATTTATTTATTGTGACGGTTACTTTTATTCATTCTTTTACTCATTTAT
The DNA here is from genome assembly GCA_039654105.1 of Coreius guichenoti. NCBI lineage: Eukaryota > Metazoa > Chordata > Actinopteri > Cypriniformes > Gobionidae > Coreius > Coreius guichenoti. Next base: position 2,838,522 of record CM077177.1, read on the forward strand.
TCATGTTTCCTATTGTTGTCAGTAAATAAAATATTATTTCATTAATTCATGCATTCATTCATTGCTTGACTGAAAATTGAGATTCACCTTGGCTGCATTTGTCTAGTGTGTATTCATGCATCGCTATGTCATATGACCAAACAAATTGCATTTTGCTTGTTTTAGTAAAATGATACCATTTTCATTAAAAGTAATATAATTAATTATTGGTCAGCATTTATCATTATTGTGCGTAAGTGTTGGGGGTGGGCTAGCAATGCCATTCATTCTGGGGTAATCTTTTTTTATTGCAGAACTTATAATTACATGGTTGGTTATATCTTTAACAATGAACAATCATAATGATAAAAACAAATATGGGTTTGTGTACATTATAGTATGAGATTATAATTAAATTTTACACAGAAAAAAGCACAATAACAAGGTTAAATATCTTTTAATAATTCATTGTAATGCTTCAAAAAAAATTGTTTTTGTTAATTTATAAGCCTGAGGGATGAAACGAGAATTAAATTTAACAAGAAAAAGAGGAAAACAAAGGAGATTTAAGGCACTTTTGCTTGCGGATTAAAATTTTTCCATATAAAAGCAAGAAATTAACAACATATTCGAGAGATCACGATTTTGGTCTTTCGTAATAAAAAAAATATCTTAGGGTCAGATTAGTAGGGTTAAAATATAAGAACTTAAATCAACCCAAATGCATTGGTTATACTACAATAACAAAATAAATGGGCAGCTGTTTCTTCAACAAGACCACAAAATGAGCAAGTTTCATCAATATCAAGATATTTACAGATATATAAATCAAACCTGTCACTCATATCTTTTAAGTGGTTGCGCTTGTGATATCGTCACAGGTCACATGATAACGTCAACTTGGCGGATGATGTACGGATCGCGATCAGGCTTTATAGTACCAATTCTTTTAGCGCTCGTTAAGTACTTATTGAAATTAAGTACCTACTCAATGAGTATGCAGTTTCGAACGCAGCCTGGGTCTTTATAAAAGGTGTTTATTGTGAGCACTGGTGAGAATGGCACATTGGCGTCTGTAAACAGCGGTAAGTTTGACGAGAGTGACGAAAGGCTGTAAGGAAAGCGTGTGCGGAAAGCCCTTATATGGAGATGGTGTGGGCGTTGTTTATGCAAATGACTAACCTCGTGCACGCGGCCGCACATTTAGAATTCTCCAAATTCACTAACATCAGAACGAGGTTAAGAACAAATTCATGTCCGTACGAAGGCAGAACGGGTTTTTGCAGTGAGAAAAATGTTTTCTATTGGCAGTGAGCGTTTTGGGGCATTGCCAACAATGTTAAATGTTCCAACAGTTTGTTAAAGTATACTTTCAAATTTTCATTTTCTTCCTGAATAATCAGCTCATCATCTCTTATTAAAATCCATACGTTTGTCTGATCGGTCTCTGTCCAGAAGGTGGCGCTAAATGATCATCAGATCAGTCCAACATGATGGCGTTCATAGAAATGAGGTGTTACGACCTCTAATCTCTAACGTTAACACTCATATTGTTGTCGGTTATTTATTCATATGATAAATGAATTAAACTGCATATAAATACAGTTATTAAATCAATGATCAAACTGACAGTAATAGGCTGAAGTGCATCTTGTCAGACTGCTCATTTCAATAGGAATGCACTCTACCTTGGAACAAAATGTCAGGTAAAAAACAGGCATTTACAGTAAACAAACTGCAGGAAACGGTTTATTACCTTTTTATTTGCATTCAACAAACCAGATCTTATGACAATATGGTAACACCGCCCTCCTGTTATGCTTTTATAACTCTTCTCAATCTTGAAGAGAACTGCTGAATGTTTTTCTGATTTCATAAACTGAGATCAACACTATAGAGCTGTAGCAGTCAGATAAATACCTGAGAATATTTACCCTGAGTTTATCTGTGTGATTGTGAACGCTCTAGACATTTCAAGACGTTCATCTCATCTGTATGTTCCAGTTTAGTCTCCTCTCACAGTCAAGAGACGAATTCAGAAAGTGCCAGTCCTAGTCTAGTCAGTGTGTTTGTTTGAAACCCCTAATCAATTCCCACACAGAGAAATTCACAGTAAATAAACATCATATAGTGAATTTGTGTCAATTTTAATCTGAGAATAGGCCAAAAGCATATACAGTGCCACATTTCAATAAAAAGAAAAGATATTTTGCGATATCGACCTCAAATTTGGAACACAGCTTGTTTAGATTTACGCCTTTTATTTTCTTACCGCTTTAGAGTAAAATGTGTTTTGGAAAATATATATTTCATATAAAAATTGAAAATGGTATTTTTGTGCATTTTTCATAATAAATGTAACATTTTATAACTTTTTTCCAAGTTCACTTTTTTAAACGTTCTTCACTTTAGCAATAATCTGCCAAGTGGCGTCTTTAAAAACAGACCAAACTTCAGTCTGTGATACAAAACATTCAAGATTTATGACAGTTTATGTTGGAAATTTCATTTTCAGGTCCATGCTTAAAAAGTGAATAAATGGATTATAACTACTGCATAAATATAATTTAGTACCATATACAAAATATTAAATAAAAAAAAAATTCTGTCATTTTTGACCGACACACAGACAGTACCAGAGGGTTAAGAACCCTGATTAGATTACATGTATTTAAGAACCTCTTTAGTTTTTTATGGCCAGAGGAAAAGAGACTGAATGTGACAGAAAGACATAACTATGGTTTTGCTTTGTTTTGATGACTCATTGATAACTCAAGTTCAGTGTTATATGTCTAAAGATATAACATAAAGACGTCACATTTTTCCTTTTATGACTGACCATATTTAGTTTTAACAGATTCATGTTATATAGCATGTTTGTCTAAATGTTTACATGAATTAAAATGTGTTAGTTATACATTACTGTCATTCTGACAAGTTTCAACAAACTTTTCCACTTATAGTCATATTTAATCTGTTAAATCTGACACAGAGACAGTTTGGATTTAAAAGCCTTAAATCCAGCATAGAGGGGTTCAGTGAATGTGGTGTTGATTGTGTGCAAGTGTGTGAGTGTGTGTGTGTCAGAGACACCGTAGAAGGACAGAGTGCCGGCCGGCCAGTCCAGATACACTCCTACTCTCTTAGATTGTGGTAAATGGTCTGGCAAGTTGCTGCTCTGATTATTTTGCCAGACAACAAATCCAGTATTATTGCAGAAAAGACACCAGGATTTGTCATTGTATCCAAACTTACAGACAATCCCTTCTTTCCTGCTGATTCCTTTATAGGCCACTGCTATACGAGCCCAGGAGTCCCATTCAACCTCCCAGTAACAGCGTCCAGTCAGACTCTCTCCACACAGAACCTGAGGAATATCAGCAAATCTCTCTGGATGATCAGGATACGGCTGATGATCTTTCACATATGTGATCTTTCTGTTCTCATCAGACAGAATGAGTTGAGTGTGTGCAGTGTTTGGATCCAGTGTGAGATCACAGGCATCTGAACACAAGAGGAGAGATAAAACAGTTTATTACTCTAATTTGTTTTCATTACATGTGCAAGAGTGTTTTAGTGAAAAAAACCTACATTTTCGTAGTCCTGTTTTGATCCTGGAGGGCCCTCCATGATCCAAACTAAAGCACACAAACATACAGACATAAAGAAAACACATTCGCATACAGATCATTAATATAAGGAGTCAAGTGATATGTATTTGTATAGCGCTTTTCTCATATCTTTCTAAACCATTTAATTGACGTATACAGTCAAACCAAAAATGATTCAGACACCATATATAATTTTTTTACTAGTGTGTGCAGGACACTATAGTTCACTTATGTAAGTGAGGATAGCAAAATAAAGTAAACTGTGACATATTATACCCAAACATTCTTCATACAGTGACTACCAGTAAAATTAATAAACATTTGGGAGCAAAATCATTCAGACACTTTGACCTGAGCATGTTTTGCTGAAAATGTTGGAAGGTGTCTGAATAAATTTTGGTTTGACTGTATAATCTAAGGGCTTTATTTAAAGGTGCCATAGAATGCATTGATACAATATTTTAAATTGTTCTCTGATACATAGAAGGTATGTGGCTTAGGTAAGGGCAAAAATACTTTCAAAAACGTTTTTACATGTCTATTTACAACACTAGGATTTGTCCCTAGAATGAAATGGGCTGTTATTACCTTATTTGGAAGGGTCATGAATAATAATGTTGAGCTCTGCTCTGATTGGCTGTTTCACAGCAAGGCTCATTTCAGTAGCTCACACAAGTGCAGTTATTTAGCAAACACAATCGCAAATAGTCCAGAGATCCATGCTTGGATTTATTACAGTTCATCGCTTGTTCATCAGATTTTGTCGCACAAACAGCACAAGCACAGACCAACTGAATGACACTTTAAGCAGAAAATCTCATAATATTTATATCCATGATCTGCCATTTTCGCTACTGTCCTTATCTTCACAATACCTGCAGAACTTCTGATGATTCGGCTGTGCAGGTCCACGTTAATACTGCCTGGCCTTAAACATGGGCTGGTATATGCAAATTTTGGGGGTGTAAATATTAATGATCCCGACTGTTACGTCACAGTCAGTGTTATGTTGGGATTTGCCTGTTTTCAGTGGCCTTTTGCAAGCACAAGATTTACATATGAAGGAGGAAACAGTGGTGTTTGAGGATCCGTTCCATGTACAGAACTCTTATTATTCAAGTATGCCAAGGTAAATATAGTTTTCCATTCTATGGCACCTTTAATATTCACTTGTAAATTATTTGCATTTACAACATGGAGCTGTTGAATGCTTGTTTCCGATTGTTTTGATGACAAACTTTCTAAGGTGTACAAATATTTCAGTAAACGTTCCAGGTTTGTCAACCATATTACAGTTCCATATCACTTCGCCACTTCTGTTATTTCAAAGGTCTTTAAAGCCTACAATACAACAGCAAATGAACCAAAGCCAAAGACTATGACCAAGCAAACAAATATATCACTTAAGGTTAATTGCTAAGCTAAAACCCATGCTTTCAGTTAAAGATTTGGAGACGGTCATCCATGCATTCTTATCATCTAGACTGGACGACTGCATTGTTGTTTATCAAGGCCTCTCCCAGTCATCGATAAACCAACTGCAGCTGTTTCAAAATGCCAGATTACTGACTGGAACTAAAAAGAGTGACAGAATTACTACTATATTTGCACCCCTTCATTAGCTACCAGTCAGGTATAGGACTGATTTCAAGGTCCTAATAGGGGGATGCACAGACTAGACAACTAGTCAACTTTAATGCTGTACCATGTCGCTGATTATTCGTGGTCTATAGAGGGCGCAAGAGGATAAGAAATCTTTGAAGTCCGATTTTATGCTCTGTTTCCATCAGTTAAAATGACAAATAAATGCATACTCTGAGAGCGCTCCACAAGATATGCTTGATTATACCATCTGAATGCTCAGTATTGATCGTGTGAATGCACGTTTTAAACAGCTTATTGTACACATAAGTTAATCTTTGTTCTAAACTAATGTGCTGACGCACACACATACAGACAATACCGTGTACATCACGCGAAGATCGTGCGTACACAGAACTCAGTACTCAGTAGCGCAGAAATGTATTGTCAACATTGTTCTGTGATTAATAAAATAGCTTAGAAACTGAAAAGTTCTAGCATATATTTCTTAGTAACTAAAACCCACAGCTTCACTATTAGTAGAGAGACGCTGCCCGGTAGAATTAATTCACACACAATCGCTCTCTCACTAATGCATTCATATAAATGTAATCTTTACTGTGCTACTCTATCTGTATCTGATTTAGAACGAGCAGAAATCTGTGAGGAATATAATGAGCCAAAGACAAAAAGCAGAAAGGTGATCGTGCCTTTTCGATAGCCGGACCTATAGGTTATCGAACAACCTGCCCATAGGTGGAGCGTGTTTAAGGCTGAGCAAGGCTTAGCCTTCCCTTGGCCATGCACTTGAGACGAGTGGAAAAGCTGCCTATAGCTGCTGTTTTCTCTGTAATAATAGCATATCGGCAAAACAGATTTGGCAAACAATCCATTTTTTGTTCTGTGGAGAACCCCAAAGGGTAACACTTTATTTTAAAGGGTTAGTTCACCCAAAAATGAAAATTATCCCATGATTTACTCCCCCTCAAGTCATCCTAGGTGTTTATGACATTCTTCTTTCAGACGAAGTTATATTAAAAATGTCCTGGCTCTTCCAAGCTTTATAATGGCAGTGACTGTTGGGTCATTTTTGAAGTCCATAAAAGTGCATCTATCCATCATAAAACTGCTCCACACGGCTCCGGGGGGTTAATAAAGGCCTTCTGAAGCGAATTGATGCGTTTGTGTAAGTAAAATATCCATATTTAAAACTTTATAAAGTAAATTATCTAGCTTTCGGCAAATCGACCTTCCGTATTCAACTTACGTAAAAAGTGTAGCGCCCGCGCCTCTCGCAGTTCAAAATGCTTACGCTGTGTACGTGTGGAGCAGTTATATGATGGATAGATGCACTTTTATGGACTTTAAAAACAGAACAACAGTCACTGCCATTATAAAGCTGGGAAGAGCCAGGACATTTTTTAATATAACTCTGATTGTATTCATCTGAAAGAAGAAAGTCATATTCAAGGCTTAATTATTGGCTTATTCTGGTCAATAAACTTAAATATCACTCAATAAGTGCCATAATTAATGAGGATAAAACTTTCACTTTAGAACAGGGAGTAAAATTGTCTTTATTACACTATTTTAGCAATTTATAACAGCAAAATCAGGAGTAATTAAACATAATTACTAGCTTATTGTTCAGTTAACTTTACAGAATGGCACAGAAATATAATTACATCACTACACAACAATAATATATGGCTTATTAAGTTGTAAATAATGGCTAATATGCCCTTACTATAATAATGTTAAGTTAATCATTAATTACTATTGTGTCCATGCTTAACTAATGCATAATTGTGAACAAGCAAATCATTAATTACTAGTTTAACTAATGCATAATTCTGGACCCTTAAAATGTAAAGTTAATCATTAATTACTAGTGTGTTTGTGCTTAACTAATGCTTAATTGTGAACAAGTTAATCATTAATTAATGCATTATTCTGGACCCTTAAAATAAAGTGTTACCCATCAAATATTTCTATTTACAATGTGTTTTTGCAGCATTGAGCGTTTGTGATTGGCTAACAAACATATCTGGTGATTTCTTGAACGCAATCGCCAATCAGACGTGTCTAAGTTAGCAAACTCTGGTGTTTGAGCGATGAGTGGATTCTGAGTTCTGCACGCTCGCAAATCATCTCATTATAACAAACAATTCTGTAAATAAGAGATTCATTATGCAGTCATCTTTACTGATTAAAACAAACGTTGCTGTAGAAATGTGCTCTATAAGAAAATAAACTAATATGACAAACAATAAGATAAAAATGACAAAATAAAAATAATAATAATAATAATAACTATTTCTGTCTTTCTACTAAATTAACTTTTATTATCTATGGAAAATATGGCTGCACCCTAATAATCAACGAAACGTTAGTCGACGAAAATAGGCTTGGTCGGCCAAATTTAAATTTGTCAGTTGGTCAGATAACAGCGAAAAAACACTTATAATACTCTGTCATTTTTGGTCATACAGATAAGAGTAATACATATTTCGTTTTTTATTTGTGTACATTTACAATAACAACAAAACTTTTTCTTGTAAAATAAAGAAAATAAGCAGGATGCGCTTTCTGCCATCTCAGACTCACAAAAATGAAACTCAGCGTATACTTGCCTCACAGACATGAGAATGAGTCTATAGAAAGCTTGAAATGTCTACTTTTAAATGAAAAATTTAAATAGAGAACAAATATTCTCTGATTATGAAACGTGCATTTCTCTCTATAGCATGTCCACTATACTGCAGAGATGGTGAGTCAACTTCATCTTTGTAGCAGGAAACACTAGTTTATCAATACATTATAAAAAAGTCTCTTTGCTGTTCTTTTTTCCAACACATTAATGATCATTACTTTTCCTGGTGCTCTGCTGCAAGCTTTATGCATTCACTTAAATATTTTAAAGACTCTGTAATGTAGAATAATTAGCATTAATACATATAATATTTTACTCAGCCTTGAAACTCAAACCATTTTCTGTTGCATTTTCTGTTGTTTCAATAATTCAACGGCCTGTCATAAATTTCTGTAGTTTTTATTCTAATCTTCTAATTAAATACATTTTGTGATTTAACATCTGGATTTAATCAGTACATGCAGAGATGAGTAGGACTAAAAGAAGAAATGATGATTTCACTTTACAAGCAAAGTTTCGGTTTGCCCTGCAAGCAATTAGGTTTTTAACTTGAATCCTGCATACTTGAGTATCTGCAGTGAGCAGTTTTGATCCTTCAGTTTGTTAGTTAGCAGCTTGACTCCTGAATCTCCTGGGTGATTGTAGCTCAGATCTAGCTCTCTCAGGTGTGAGGGGTTTGAACTCAGAGCTGAAGACACATAACCACAGCCTTCCTCTGTCACCATACAGCCAGATAACCTACAGACACACAGTCAGAATATCAACCATTGGAGTATTCATATGAGCAATCAGTTATCAAGGAAGCTACCATGATATTATCTGATCCTTCACATAACTTAAATAGAGAATATGACGATATAGGCTGCCTATGTGTAGATACAATTGTTTTAAGAAATGCTTTGTACCTATGTCGATTAGACTTTTAAATAAGCAATAATTATTTGTGTTTTTTTTATGTGCATGTGTATGGTTTATGGATTATGTTTTTGGTCAGTGTATGTGGGCACCAGAGTCCAAGACAAATTTCTCCATTGGGGACAATAAAGTGTATTGAACTGAACTGAACAGATCATCAGCAAACACACATCAACTTAATGAACGGCTGACTGTACATTATGCCTTATATGTTATTAATACCTCAGTATCTCCAGCTGACAGTTTGAACTCTTCAGTCCATCAGAGAGCAGCTTCACTCCTGAAACATGCAGGTCATTGTTACTCAGGTCCAGCTCTCTCAGGACAGAGTTTGAGGATTGAAGAGCTGATGCTACAATTTCACAGGACTGATCAGTGAGATTACAGTCAGCAAAACTGAAAGAGAGTAAAACATAAGATTTAAATTCTTTACCTCATTCTACAACTGGTATTTCAGCCTCATTGTTTGAAAAAATACATTCTAATGGCACTTTTATAACACGGCATGGTATGGCTCGGTACGGCTCACTTTTGGGGAGTTTGGTTAGTTTGGTTGGTTAGTGATGGAACTTTTTTAGTACCAGCTTGGTTGAGGTTCCAAGCGAGCTCTACCGATACTAAAATGTGACATGTAAACACTGCAGATCACTGATTGGTCAGAGAGAATCGTCACTACCAGCATCCTTGGATTTGCGACACGAGACACCAAACTCACTAGATTTAAGTCAGCAACAGCCACCACAGTATCATTTGTTCGCAAACGACCGTCACACGCAAAAAAATGGACAGTAGACACTAACTGCAGTGGAAAAGCAAACCGAGCCAAAGTAAAGCGAGCCGTACCGAGCCATACCATGCAGTGGAAAAGCACCATAAAATAAGTAGAATATAGTCAAGATGTATTACTTGGCAAAACAGGAAGTGTATTTCAATTTATAAACTCTTCTCTGTAACAGAAGAATTGTAACACTCACAGAGCTTTTCTGCAGTTGATCACAGCTGGTATCAGTCTTCTTCTACCCTCGTCTGATGTGTTGTATTTCTTGAGGTCCAGCTCATCCAGCACCTCCTCTGAGATCTGAAGCATATAGGTGATTGTTGAGCAGTGAGCAAGAGAGAGTTTCTTCTCTGAGTGTCTATCTGATTTCACAAACTCCTGAATCTCTCTGGACAGAGTCTGATCTTTCACTTCCAGCAGACAGAGGAACAGATTGATGGATCTTTCAGTGGAGAGTCCATGTCCATGTCCATCTTTGATCTTGTCTTTAATGTACTGTGTGGTTCTCCTGATGCTCTCTGAGCTGTTCTCTGTGTGTGTCAGTAGATCCTGTAAGAGTCTCTGATTGGACTCCAGTGAGACGCCCAGCAGGAACCGCAGGAACAGATCCAGCTGTCCATTCTCACTCTCAAGGGCTTTATCTACTGCTCTTTTTTGTAAATTATGCACTGAATCTAAACACGCTTCTATAGTGCTGCTTATGTGGTGGTAAAACACATAGAATGCAGCAAGAAATTCCTGAACGCTCAGATGAATGAAGCTGTAGACTTTCCTCTGATGAATCACAGATTCCTCCTTAAAGATCTCAGTGCAAATCCCAGAATACACTGAGGCGTCAGTGACGTCTATGCCGCTCTCTCTCAGGTCCTCCTCATAGAACATCACATTGCCCTTCATCAGCTGTTTGAAAGCCACTTCAGCAAGTTTCACAATCACTTGTCTGTTGGACTGCAGGAGTTTCTCTGGATCTCTCTCTTCATACTTCTGATTCCTCATGTTGATCTGAATCAGCAGGAAGTGGATGTACATTTCAGTCAGAGTTTGGGGGATTTCTGCACTCAGACCTTCTTTCAGGAGCTTTTGAAGCACAGTGGATGAGATCCAGCAGAAGACGGGTATGTGGCACATGATGTGGAGGCTTCTTGCTCTTCTGATGTGTGAGATGATTCTGCTGGCTTGATGCTCATCACAAATTCTCTTCTTGAAATATTCCTCCTTCTGAGGCTCATTGAATCCCTGAATCTCTGTCAGACGGTTGATGTATTTGGAGGGGATCTGATTGGCTGCTGCTGGTCTGGAGGTGATCCAGATGAGAGCAGAGGGAAGCAGCTCTCCTCTGATGAGGTTTGACATCAATACACCCACTGATGAAGTCTCAGTCACATCAGAAACTTCCTGAGCGTCTGAAAAATTCAGTGTGATTCTGCTTTCATCCAGACCATCAAAGATGAACACAACTTTACACTCCTCATAAATCTTTGAGTCCAGATCTTGAAGTTCAGGATGAAAGTCCAGCAGAAGTCTGTGAAGACTGTACTGATGATCTCGGATCAAGTTCAGCTCTCGAAATGGAAGCACAAACATGAAATCTACATCCTGATTGGCTTTTCCCTCAGCCCAGTCCAGAATGAACTTCTGCACAGAGACGGTTTTTCCGATTCCAGCAATGCCTTTAGTAAGAACAGTCTTGATTTGCCCTTTCTCCTCACATCCTGGTTCAGGTGAGGCTTTAAAGATGTCATTGCAGTAGATTGGAGTGTCATGTGTTCTGGCTGTTTTCTCCATCAGTAAAACCTCATGTTCTTCATTCACTCCTTCACTCTCTCCATCTATGATGTAGAGCTGTGTGTAGATCCTGTTCAGGAGGGTTTCATTCTCTTGGAGTTTGTTTCCCTCAAATAATTTCTCATACTTGTTCTTCGTGCTGGTTTTGAGTTGGTCTTTGACTCTCTGCAGAACATCATCCATTAGTTGAGGACAATCCACACTGCTTAATCAAATAAATAAATAAATAAGTGAATACAGGGGATCAGGGCCCACCACTTTGTAGCTTGTTCACTTGCTAAATGAAGACAGAATGAATCAAACCAAAACCAGACAGGAGCATACAGGAAAATGGATGGAAATAAAAGCTGCGGTAACAATCAAGTATACAGTAATAAAGTATTTACATATCATCTGCAAACTATTATAGTTACTCACTATATATAGTGAGTTCTTCATTCATTGTCACTAGTTTAATTGGCTCATATGTAAAGAGTTAGATAATGATTTGTTAACAACTTATTAACCGTGAATAGGTCTTACTTTAGATTAGGTCACACTGTAAAAAAATGTACAGAAAAAAAACTGTTTTCTTTTAAATTGTAATTAAAAACTCTGTAAAATCATAAACAATATCTGTAAATTAACAACTAGGCTGTTATTTTAAGTATTATGACATTAATGACACATTATAGTAATTCAATTTACAGTATTAAATATACAAATGTTTGTTAAATTACAAAAATAATCTGTAATTAAACAGTAACAGTTAAATGATAAAACGGTCAAATGACAGGCAAAAAAGTAACACTGAAGGAGCGTTAAAGTTAATGAGATAATTAAATTATTAATTAAGTGATGATTGGGCATTAGTGATGAACACCTGCTGTTAACAAGCAGAATCACTGAAGGAAAGAGGTACAACAAGAACAGAAAAAAGAGAAGAGATTAGCAGACATTAGCTGCTTTTAAATGATGAGATAGTCATTGTGAGCTTGCCTGATTGCATCCAAAGTAACTAATTGTTAGTTTTGTCATTTATACATTTATGTTTTGCATTTAAACCCTGTGAAGCTACAGCATGCGAACAAAGTGTTGCAGCAAACAGTTTCCGTGAATGATTTTAAAACTGTGCAGTGCATAAAAGATTTTGAACTACTGTATTATTTAGATGCACACAGACATCCAGAATCAGCATATGAATCTCAACAATGGTGATAATCAACAAAAAGCTTCATGTCATGTATGATGCGTATCACCATAGTACAAAACTCCCAGCATGCACTGCAGTGTGAATAATTATTGTCGCCACTGTTGAGGATTGTATGATAAGTGGTAATAGTTGTTCATCTTCAGCACTGAAGCATTACAGTGGCATTTGTTTAATGGAAATGCTTTTTTTTTTACAGTTCTGAAATACCTGAAATTCAGTTAATAAACCAAAGAAAAAGAGAGAGAGACCACTTTGTGACATTCATTCAAACGTCTTAGAAGCAGAAAATGTGAGCTGATCTGCTCCTTCAATCTTTTGATTCAGCAATGGACTAGTGTTTGCAGTGAAACAATATTGCAACTGCTTAAAATATGTGTCCCATGCTGGCAAAAGGAGTCTGAATGCGCATTTATGCATTATAAACATGTATAACCTGTGAAAGTGAACCTTAATGTAAAGTGAACTTTTAAAAGAACCGTCTGAAAAAAATCAGTTCCCCTTCAGTCGGTCACGTTCGACGTACGAGATTTGGATCTTGCGCTCTGCCCAGCAGCGCGGGTATAAATATGGAAGCGGATGCAGCGCACATTTGTCATTCACTTCGGAGCCGACTTCTGTGCTGCTGAAGAGTGTTTCAAACTATTTAGAGAATGAGAGAGGAGAAGTTTTTGGAGTGTTGGGGTTAAGGCATGACATCGAGGACCGCAATCTCACTGGAAAGTGAAACAAACTGCCGTTTTCACAGCAAAACTCTGTTGGTTCGGTGTGGCGATCCTTATTAGTGAGTGCAAAACACAGGCTGCACTATTTCCTGTGTTTTTGCCGCGGTCATCTCCCTGTGTGCTTCAGCATGTTAAAAAAGAGCTTTTTCCCTAAAAGAGTACACGGGTGTGACACTGCGTCTTTTTCAAGATGTCATTCCACCCGTGTGTTTCTGGATGCGGTCGTTCCCTGTCACCAGCTGACGGTCACAATCGTTGTCTTACGTGTCTGGGCATTCAGCATGCTGAGACAGCGTTTGTGGATAGTTCATGACGCACTCAAGAGGCCTCCACACACCTGTGCGCCCCCTCAGCGGAAGCAGGTAATTGCTGCACTGCACAGTCAGACCCTACTTCGGGCCGCTACGCAGTCCGTTTCGGGTCCCTGCATGCCGCCTCACTGCCCCACTGCGGGTACGTCTGTGGTGCCGTTGGTCCCGCTTGCTCGGTTGCTGGAAGCCTGTCTAGTGCTTCCCAGCCCGTCTCGCCAGCTCATCCGTACTATCAGACTCGGCTATGCGATTCAGTTTGTCCGGCGGTCCCCAAGTTCAGGGGCATCCACTTTACCTCCGTGCTGAAGGAGGGGGCTCCTGTTTTACGGGCGGAGATCGCAGTCCTACTGGCGAAGGACGCGATAGAGCCGGTCCCTCCAGCCAATATGAAGACAGGCTTCTACAGCCGTACTTCATTGTACCCAAGAAAGGCGGTGGGTTACGGCCAATCTTGGACTGCGGTTCTTGAATCGGTCCCTGCACAGGCTGCCGTTCAAGATGCTAACGCAGAAATGCATCTTCAGGTGCATCCGTCTCCAAGATTGGTTTGCAGCGATCGACCTGAAGGACGCATACTTTCATGTCTCGATTCTCCCTCGACACAGACCGTTCCTACGCTTTGTGTTCGAGGGGCGGGCATATCAGTACAGAGTCCTACCCTTCAGGCTGTCCCTGTCTCCCCATGTCTTTACGAAGGCCGTGGGGGCGGCCATTGCTCCTATGAGAGAGCGTGGTGTTCGCATTCTCAACTACCTCGATGACTGGCAGATTCTGGCCCAGTCGAGAGAGCAGTTGTGTGAACACAGGGACATGGTGCTCAGTCACCTCAGCCAGTTTGGACTTTGGGTCAACTGGGAAATGAGCAAACTCTCCCCCGTGCAGAGGATCTCTTTTCTCGGTATGGAGTTGGACTCGGTCAATCTGACAGCACGCCTCACAGAGGAGTGCGTCCAGTCGGTGTTGAACTGCTTGAATTCGTTCAAACGCAGAACAGCGGTCCCACTGAAACATTTTCAGAGGCTCCTGGGGCATATGGCATCTGCAGCCGCAGTAACGTTGCTCGGGTTGCTTCATATGAGGCCGCTTCAACACTGGCTCCCGACCGAGTCCCGAGATGGGCGTGGCAGAGCGATTCATTCCGTGAGCAATCACACCGAATTGCCGCCACTTTCAGCCTGTGGTCGGACCCTTTGTTTCTACGGGCAGGTGTTCCCCTAGAACAAGTGTCCAGGCATGCTGTGGTCTCCACGGATGCCTCTACCACCGGCTGGGGGGCCACGTACAACGGGCATGCAGTTTCGGGTCTGTGGACAGGGCCTCAACTGCAATGGCACATCAACTGCCTCGAGTTGTTAGCAGTACGTCTTGCGCTCGGCCGCCTCAAAGGGCCGCTACGAGGCAAGCACGTTCTGGTCCGTACGGACGGTAGACCTGTTTGCTGCCCCGGACACGTCACATTGCCAGCTGTTTTACTCCCTGACCGAGGGGACCCTCGGCATGGATGCACTGGCACACAGCTGGCCCCGGGGCATACGCAAGTATGCGTTTCCCCCAGTGAGCCTTCTAGCACAGACTCTGTGCAAAGTCAGGGAGGACGAGGAGCAGGTCTTGTTAGTTGCGCCGTATTGGCCCAACCGGACCTGTTTCCCGGAACTAGTGCTCCTCGCGACAGCACCTCCTTGGCCCATTCCTCTGAGGAAGGACCTTCTGACTCAGAGACGGGGCACCCTATGGCACCCGCGTCCAGACCTCTGGAAATTCCATGTCTGGTCCCTGGATGGGACGCGGAGGTGATCTGCCACAAACCATGGTAGACACCATCACTGCTGCTAGAGCCCCCTCTACGAGGCGCCTCTATGCTTTTAAGTGGAACCTGTTCGTTGAGTGGTGCTCTTCTCGACGAGAAGACCCCCGAAGATGTTCGATAAGTTCTGTGCTTTCCTTCCTGCAAGATGGGTTGGAGCGAAGGCTGTCTCCCTCCACCCTCAAAGTGTATGTTGCCGCTATCGCCGCACATCATGATGTAGTTGATGGTAAGTCCTTGGGGAAGCATGATCTGATCGTCAGGTTCCTGAGGGGAGCGAGGAGACTGAATCCGCCTTGCTTTCACTCTATACCCTCTTGGGACTTGTCTCTGGTGCTAACAGCACTGCAGAGAGCACCCTTTGAACCATTGCAGTCAGCAGAGTTGAAAACCTTGTCTTGGAAGACAGTGCTCCTGACTGCATTAGCTTCTGTTAAGAGGGTAGGGGACCTGCAGGCATTTTCGGTCGATGAATCGTGCCTAGAGTTCGGGCCGACCAACTCTCACGTGATCCTGAGACCCCGGCCCGGATATGCGCTCAAGGTTCCCACCACATTTCCTTCCGGGACCAGGTGGTGAACCTGCAAGCGCTGCCCTCGGAGGAGGCAGACCCAGCCCTGGCTTTTCTCTGTCCCGTCTGCGCTCTGCGGTTATACGTGGACAGAACGCAAAGCTTCAGGACCTCAGAACAGCTCTTCATCGGTTACGGAGGCCAGCCGAAGGGAAAGGCTGCCTCCAAGCAGAGGATGGCCCACTGGATAGTACCTGTACTGTACCATACCCAAGGCGTATCCGCACGCATCCGCATTTGAAATCTCCATACCAATGGTTTTCCTCAGGTGCATTTTGCGCATGGTATACAGTTTTTTGGACGTAGCACTTGTTCATCCAACATGGATTTTTCACTTCGACTTCATAGATTGACTGAGCACAATTAAATATGTTCGGTGAATATACATTTTTAATTTTGAGTGAAGACCTTAAGCTATGATTAGTACAATGTATCTTTTTGCATGGGGATAATTATTTGGAAGTCATTTATTGGGCAAATATGTAATTATCAATTTCCACAGTTTTTCAAAATGTATTTTTTTACAGTGAATGAATAAAGAACTCACTGTATATAGTCTATTAATGTATTGACTACAGTTTATAAACTATTAATTAACTATAAACTAATAGTTTGCAAATGATTTATAAGTGCTTTGTTATTGTATACTTATTATAAAGTGTTACCGCAGTTGCTAATCATTTTATCTCGCTTGAAACATAACAAGTCCAAACTAACGATTGTGACAGGAGCAGGTTCAGGTGACTGACATTTAGTGATTTTTACTTCTGTGTTAACATGGTAAGCTATCAGTTTTTGTTTTACAATGTTACTGTTGTTTTGTAATTTTATAACCTTTTTTTTTACTTAATGAATGGCATAGCCTACACATATATTTACTAATACTATATTTGTTTTCATTTAATTTGACACTGTCATTAGGCAGGAATTTGTTATACTAATTTGTAATAAAGTAATAGTACTATGATTTACAGTATTTAACGTGTGAAAAATGAACACCTCTGCCTACATATTTTTTGGCAAATGTAAAGGCCCTTTCACACCAAAAGTGAAATGAATAAGCCTCAGGTTGAAGGAAGCAAATTCACGCCTGTACAGTAGAGGGCGCAGCTCAAACAAACCTTTCAGCTGTGAAGAAAGTTCAACACTCTTACTTCAGCAATAAAAAAAAAAAGAAAAACAAATGTGATGTTTATATGGATAGTTATACTTTCCATCTCTGTCTACATATGCCTACTGTAGATTCAATTATATACTGTATGCATATTTACAGATTTACATGAAAATGATGGTTGAGTATTTAATGTGCAGAAGTCCATCTCCATCTCTGGTAAGGACTCAAATATTTGTTATTATTATTTTTTTTGTGTGCTGTAAAGCACATTGGTCAACTTGTGTTGTTTTAATTGTGCTATATAAATAGCGTTTCTATTGCTACTTCTCACAATGCATATTGCCATATATTGGTTTTACTAGATGTTATTTGGACTTTTCCATAGATTTGATATTTATATAGGAAACGTACATATAAATTTAAGTTAGAAAATGTAATCCTTAATTTTTACACGTGAACTAATATGTTAACAGTTAAATAACTAACATGATCTAGCATGTTTATACTCACATAGGATCAGTGGTCACTGGTTTATCACTGAAGTTAACAGGAAAATTCATGGATATGTCACTCCTCATAGACACACAGCTGGGTTCTGGAGATCTCCGGGACTGAGAACATCCCTCCTCTGTCTTCTCATTGAGACTCATTTTAGAAGCAGCGTCACTCTTCTTTCTATCCAGAAAGCTACTAGTCCTGCCAATACATATAGTTTATAAATGAGAATAATTTACATCCTTCATCCATACAAAGACACTAGACACAGCATACAGAAAGACTATATTATATGTTAATATCAAAGGTGTTGGGGAAAGTTACGTTTAAAAGTAATGCATTACAATATTGCGTTACTCCCTAAAAAAGTAATTAATTTCATTACTTAGTTACTTTTTATGGAAAGTAATGCATTATGTTACTTTTGCATTGCTTTTCCTAATCTAAGCTGGGCTTGCTTGTTTGTTTTTTATTAACAAATAACAAATTCTTTTTGGCAAATGTAAAGGCCCTTTCAGCATTTCGCTAGCATATCAGCCTGCCATCCACGCTGCCGTCTCGCAGTTCTGTCGAGTTGAGGTCAGGACTCTGTGCAGGCCAGTCAAGTTCCTCCACACCAAACTCACTCATCCATGTCTTTATGGACCTTGCATTGTGCACTGGTGCGCAGTCATGTTGCAACAGGAAGGGGCCATCCCCAAACTGTCCCCACAAAGTTGGGAGCATGAAATTGTCCAAAATGTCTTGGTATGCTAAAGCATTAAGAGTTCCTTTCACTGGAACTAAGAGGCCAAGCCCAACCCCTGAAAAACAACCACACACCAAACTTTACACTTGGCATAATGCAGTCAGGCAAGTACCGTTCTCCTGGCAACCGCAAAACCCATACTCATCCATCGGATTGCCAGACAGAGAAGCGTGATTGGTCACTCCAGAGAACACGTCTCCACTGCTCTAGAGTCCAGTGGCGGCGTGCTTTTGGATACAGCTGCTCGGCCATGGAAACTCATTCCATG
The DNA here is from genome assembly GCA_039654105.1 of Coreius guichenoti. Classification (NCBI taxonomy): domain Eukaryota; kingdom Metazoa; phylum Chordata; class Actinopteri; order Cypriniformes; family Gobionidae; genus Coreius; species Coreius guichenoti. The sequence continues at coordinate 2,857,049 of CM077177.1, forward strand.
AAGCTCTCTACACACTGTTCTTGAACTAATCTGAAGGCCACACGAAGTTTGAAGGTCTGTAGCTATTGACTCTGCAGAAAGTTGGCGACTTCTGCGCATTGTGCGCCTCAGCATACGCTGACCCCGCTCTGTGATTTTACGTGGCCTACCACTTCATGGCTGAGTTGCTGTTGTTCCCAATCGTTTCCACTTTGTTATAATACCACTAACAGTTGACCGTGGAATATTTAGTAGTGAGGAAATTTCACGAATGGACTTCTTGCACAGGTTGCAACCTATCACGGCACCACGCTTGAATTCACTGAGCTCTTGAGAGCGAGCCATTCTTTCACAAATGTTTGTAGAAGCAGTCTGCATGCCTAGGTGCTTGATTTTATACACCTTTGGCCATGGAAGTGATTGGAACACCTGAATTCAATGATTTGGAGGGGTGTCCCAATACTTTTGGCAATATAGTGTATAATTCGTTTTATGTTTTGGTGCTTTATGTCACGTTATCTAGTGTAAGTGATAAATCCCGTTTGACATTTGTGCTGGCTACTGTATACAGTCATTGTCATTATCATACTTTAGATCTAACTGTCACACACTCATACCACCAAGGACTCTGTTTGTTTTCGTTTCTCTTTGCCTTGTTTGTCGTCATGGTCACGGATTTGATTTTGTCATTGTGTTTATGTGTGCTAGTGACATTATCTCCCCTATTTAAGTTCAGTTCAGTTTGTGTGTCTTGGTCGGATCTCGTCTATGTGTAGTGTGTGTTGCTGCTGCCTGTTTGCCTGTCCTGTGGAGAACTACAGTGGGGAGAACAAGTATTTGATACACTGCCGATTTTGCAGGTTTGCCCACTTACAAAGCATGTAGAAGTCTGTAATTTTTATCATAGGTACACTTCAACTGTGAGTGACGGAATCCAGAACAAAAATCCAGAAAATCACATTGTATGATTTTTAAGTAATTAATTTGCATTTTATTGCATGACATAAGTATTTGATACATCAGAAAAGCAGAACTCAATATTTGGTACAGAAACCTTTGTTTGCAATTACAGAGATTATACGTTTCCTGTAGTTCTTGATCAGGTTTGCACAAACTGCAGCAGGGATTGTGGCACACTCCTCCATACAGACCTTCTCCAGATCCTTCAGGTTTCGGGGCTGTCGCTGGGCAATACGGACTTTCAGCTCCCTCCAAAGATTTTCTATTGGGTTCAGGTCTGGAGACTGGCTAGGCCACTCCAGGACTTTGAGATGCTTCTTACGGAGCCACTCCTTAGTTGCCCTGGCTGTGTGTTTCGGGTCGTTGTCATGCTGGAAGACCCAGCCACGACCCATCTTCAATGCTCTTACTGAGGGAAGGAGGTTGTTGGCCAAGATCTCGCGATACATGGCCCCATCCATCCTCCCCTCAATACGGTGCAGTCGCCCTGTCCCCTTTGCAGAAAAGCATCCCCAAAGAATGATGTTTCCACCTCCATGCTTCACGGTTGGGATGGTGTTCTTGGGGTTGTACTCATCCTTCTTCTTCCTCCAAACACGGCGACCAAAAAGCTCTATTTTTGTCTCCTCAGACCACATGACCTTCTCCCATTCCTCCTCTGGATCATCCAGATGGTCATTGGCAAACTTCAGACGGGCCTGGACATGCGCTGGCTTGAGCAGGGGGACCTTGTGTGCGCTGCAGGATTTTAATCCATGACGGCGTAGTGTGTTACTAATGGTTTTCTTTGAGACTGTGGTCCCAGCTCTCTTCAGGTCATTGACCAGGTCCTGCCGTGTAGTTCTGGGCTGATCCCTCACCTTCCTCATGATCATTGATGCCCCACAAGGTGAGATCTTGCATGGTGCCCCAGACCGAGGGAGATTGACCGTCATCTTGAACTTCTTCATTTTCTAATATTTGCGGTAACAGTTGTTGCCTTCTCACCAAGCTGCTTGCCTATTGTCCTGTAGCCCATCCCAGCCTTGTGCAGGTCTACAATTTTATCCCTGATGTCCTTACACAGCTCTCTGGTCTTGGCCATTGTGGAGAGGTTGGAGTCTGTTTGATTGAGTGTGTGGACAGATGTCTTTTAAACAGGTAACGAGTTCAAACAGGTGCAGTTAATACTAGAAGTTTTTCGCATTTTGTGGAAAGAGAGCATGATTGCATACAAAAAGGCCCTAAAAACTGCTAGATCTGCTTATTTCTCGACTCTCTTAGAAGAAAACAAACACAACCCTAGGTATTTATTCGATACAGTGGCTAAATTAACCAAAGATAAAGCTTCACCTTCTGATGTTTGTAAACAGCACAGCAGTAATGACTTTATGAACTTCTTTACTTGTAAGATTGATAATATTAGGAAAAAAATTATAACATGCAGCTGTCTACTACAGTATCACGTCAGACAGTGCATTGTAGTGTCACTGAGGAAAAATTACATTCATTCACTGCTGTAGGAGAAGAAGAATTGGCTAAACTCGTTAAATCATCAAAATCAACAACATGTATGCTCGACCCCATACCGACTAAACTACTAAAAGAGATGCTTCCAGAGGTCATAGATCCTCTTCTTAATATCATTAATTCATCCTTGACATTAGGATATGTACCGAAAATTTTTTATCTGTCTATTATTAAACAGCTTATTAAAAAAACACAACTTGATCCTACAGAATTAGTCAATTACAGGCCGATCTCGAATCTACCTTTTCTGTCAAAGATACTAGAAAAGGCAGTATCCTCAAAACTATGTTCCTTTTTAGAAAGAAATGGTATCTGCGAGGATCGTATCATAGTACTGAGACTGCTGTCATTAGAGTTACAAATGATTTGCTCTTATCATCCGATCGTGGTTGTAGCAGTAAATGAAGAGATGTCATATCGATCACAAGTTCAGTATGGAGTACCACAAGGCTCAGTACTAGGACCATTGCTTTTTAACTTGTACATGTTACCCTTGGGAGATATTATTAGGAAGCTTGCCGTTAGTTTTCACTATTATGCTGATGATACTCAGCTCTATATTTCTTCACGCCCTGACGAAACTTACCAATTCACAAAATTAACAGAATGCATAGCTGATATAAAAAAATTGGATGACTAGTAATTTCCTACTACTTAATTCTGAAAAAACAGAGATTCTAATTATAGGACCAAAAACCTCTGCAAGTAGTAACCTAGAATACTGTCTAACACTTGATGGCTGCTCTATCAAGTCTTAGGAACCTGGGTGTGCTCTTTGATACCAATTTTTCATTTAAAAGCCATGTTTCCAGCATCTGTAAAACCACATTCTTCAATCTTAAAAATATATCTAAATGACGACATATGCTCTCAATGCAAAATGCTGAACAGTTGCTGAACAAAACAGTGCATGCATTCATGACCTCAAGGCTAGATTATTGTAATGCTCTACTGGGTGGTTGCCCTGCATGCTTAATTAACAAACTCCAGCTGGTCCAAAATGCAGCAGCTAGAGTTCTGCATATTAGCCAGTGTCTATGTTTTTGAAGTTTACACAAAGATAATAACAGTATCGTTTAAAAACTATTTCAAAACCTATTTCAAGGTTTGCGTTCTCGGGCCACCGAGCACTGTTGCCATGCGGATGAGCGGCCAGAACGCATTAGGGGTTTTCTATTTTAGTTGAAAATAGTGTTGTGTAGGCGGCCCCAAAGTAAATAACTTATGATTTTTTATAGCGGAAATTAATCAATCAAAAACTTACTTTGGCTGGACAATAACTTTTTTCTAGAGCTGTTGTACAGCCAAAACAATCTCTGTTCCACTAATCTCCTATTATCACTGTAAAGCTGCTTTGAAACAATCTTTATCGTAAAAAGTGCTATATAAATGAAGGTGACTTGACTTGACTTTCACACCAAAAGTGAAATGAATAAGCCTCAGGTCGAAGAAAACAAATTCACGCCTGTACAGTAGAGGGCGCAGCTCAAACAAACCTTTCAGCTGTGCTGCTGAAGAAAGTTCAACACTCTTACTTCAGAAATAAAGAAAAGAAAAACAAATGTGATGTTTATACGGATAGTTATACTTTCCACCTCTGTCTACATAGGCCTACTGTAGATTATACTGTATGCATATAATAACCTGCACATTTACAGATTTACATGAAAATGATGGCTGAGTATTTAATGTGCGGAAGTCCATCTCCATCTCTGGTAATGACTCAAATTTTTTTTTGTGTGTGTGTGACATTGTAAAGCACATTGGTCAACTTGTGTTGTTCTAATTGTGCTATATAAATAAAGTTGCTATTGCTATTGCTAATTATCACAATGCATAATGCCATATATTAGTTTTACTAGATGTTATTTGGATTTTTCCATAGATTTAATGTTAATACAGAAAAAGTACATGTACATTTAAGCTAGAAAATGTAATCCTTTATTTTTACACATGAACTAATATGTTAACAGTTAAATAACTAACATGATCTAGCATGTTTATACTCACATAGGATCAGTGGTCACTGGTTTATCACTGAAGTTAACAGGAAAATTCATGGATATGTCACTCCTCATAGACACACAGCTGGGTTCTGGAGATCTCCGGGACTGAGAACATCCCTCCTCTGTCTTCTCATTGAGACTCATTTTAGAAGCAGCGTCACTCTTCTTTCTATCCAGAAAGCTACTAGTCCTGCCAATACATATAGTTTATAAATGAGAATAATTTACATCCTTCATCCATACAAAGACACTAGACACAGCAATCAGAAAGACTATATTATATATTAATATACACAGTGGTGGGGAAAGTTACTTTTAAAAGTAATGCATTACAATATTGCGTTACTCCCTAAAAAAGTAACTAATGTGATGTTTACCTAAAGTGATTTTTCCTTAGTATGGTTGAATTGTATTATTGAAGGTCAGCAGCAAAGACATTGGTTAATGTAGTGAGATTAAATACATAAAGAATTTAATTATTGCAGGTTTGCATAATATTCTGAGTTTGCATTTTACTGTTTTTATTCATTTTGAGAAATACAGAATATTTTTTGTGCAAGTGAGATGAGTAAATGCTCATATTTAATCTAGAACTACAATCATGTTCACACACAGCGCACACAACGCCTCTGTACATACTCCTGATTTCTCTCAACATGAGGACAAAAGAGCTGTCAGTCAATACATGGCAAAACAAAGTAACATGCGTTACCTATTTGAAAAAGTAACTCAGATATTTTGTTGTAAAATCAAAAGTAATGCATTAATCTGATTACGTAACTCGCATTACTTGTACTGCGTTACCCCATATACATTTGTATAAAAAACAAGTTATGAAGATAACGTTGGAATAATGACACAGACATACACTGTAAAATATTGACCTGTAAATTACTGTTGCCAGTAATTTACTGTTCATTTTATAGTTCTTTACTGTAATCTACTTTATAGTATGTTACTGTAAAAGTTGGCCAACTGCCATTAAAATGTATAAACTAATATTTATAATTGTCACACTGTGGTTGCAAGGGAAGTAGAGACAGGATCCAATTGCAGCAGTTATAAAGGCTTTATTTTAACAGAGAACTCGAGAATACGAGGATGCGGGCAGAACAACCACTTAAACGCAACAATAACAGACCACAAGACAGGACTAAACACAGGCTTAAATACACAGGCAAACAAGAGGGGCTGATTAACTAAACACACTGGAAAAGAACTAAACCAATCAGTAACCATAGGAACAACTAGGCAGGGGACGGAGGATGACAGACCAATTAACACCCTGACAGCAAAACACAAGACTAGAAATACCAACATGAAATCAAAACACACTCAAATCGTGACAGTACCCTCCCCCTCTCGGACGGCACGTCCTCGTGCCTAAATACATCCAAGGGGTGGGAGGCCAGGGCGCAGCCGGCAGTTCAGGGGACCAAGGAGGCGCCGGCAGTTCAGAGGCCTTCACCCTTGGCTTGGCCACTATGGCCAAGGCTGTATACAGTGGGGAGAACAAGTATTTGATACACTGCCGATTTTGCAGGCTTTCCTACTTACAAAGCATGTAGAGGTCTGTAATTTTGATCATAGGTACACTTCAACTGTGAGAGACGGAATCTAAAACAAAAATCCAGAAAATCACATTGTATGATTTTTAAATAATTAATTAGCATTTTATTGCATGACATAAGTATTTGATCACCTACCAACCAGTAAAAATTCCGGCTCTCACAGACCTGTTAGTTTTTCTTTAAGAAGCCCTCCTGTTCTCCACTCATTACCTGTATTAACTGCACCTGTTTGAACTCGTTACCTGTATAAAGACACCTGTCCACACACTCAATCAAACAGACTCCAACCTCTCCACAATGGCCAAGACCAGAGAGCTGTGTAAGGACATCAGGGATAAAATTGTAGACCTGCACAAGGCTGGGATGGGCTACAGGACAATAGGCAAGCAGCTTGGTGAGAAGGCAACAACTGTTGGCGCAATTATTAGAAAATGGAAGAAGTTCAAGATGACGGTCAATCTCCCTCGGTCTGGGGCACCATGCAAGATCTCACCTCGTGGGGCATCAATGATCATGAGGAAGGTGAGGGATCAGCCCAGAACTACACGGCAGGACCTGGTCAATGACCTGAAGAGAGCTGGGACCACAGTCTCAAAGAAAACCATTAGTAACACACTACGCCGTCATGGATTAAAATCCTGCAGCGCACGCAAGGTCCCCCTGCTCAAGCCAGCGCATGTCCAGGCCCGTCTGAAGTTTGCCAGTGACCATCTGGATGATCCAGAGGAGGAATGGGAGAAGGTCATGTGGTCTGAGGAGACAAAAATAGAGCTTTTCGGTCTAAACTCCACTCGCCGTGTTTGGAGGAAGAAGAAGGATGAGTACAACCCCAAGAACACCATCCCAACCGTGAAGCATGGAGGTGGAAACATCATTCTTCAGGGATGCTTTTCTGCAAAGGGGACAGGGCGACTGGACCGTATTGAGGGGAGGATGGATGGGGCCATGTATCGCGAGATCTTGGCCAACAACCTCCTTCCCTCAGTAAGAGCATTGAAGATGGGTCGTGGCTGGGTCTTCCAGCATGACAGCGACCCGAAACACACAGCCAGGGCAACTAAGGAGTGGCTCCGTAAGAAGCATCTCAAGGTCCTGGAGTGGCCTAGCCAGTCTCCAGACCTGAACCCAATAGAAAATCTTTGGAGGGAGCTGAAAGTCCGTATTGCCCAGCGACAGCCCCGAAACCTGAAGGATCTGGAGAAGGTCTGTAGGAGTGGGCCACAATCCCTGCTGCAGTGTGTGCAAACCTGATCAAGAACTACAGGAAACGTATGATCTCTGTAATTGCAAACAAAGGTTTCTGTACCAAATATTAAGTTCTGCTTTTCTGATGTATCAAATACTTATGTCATGCAATAAAATGCAAATGAATTACTTAAAAATCATACAATGTGTTTTAGATTCCGTCACTCACAGTTGAAGTGTACCTATGATAAAAATTACAGACTTCTACATGCTTTGTAAGTGGGCAAACCTGCAAAATCGGCAGTGTATCAAATACTTGTTCTCCCCACTGTATAACAACTCATTGTTGTGCTCCTCAAACCATTCTTGAACCATTTTTGCTTTGTGGCAGGGAACAATGCTTAGGTAGGTGGTAAGTGTCAAAGTAACATCCACATGGATGGCAGGACCCAAGGTTTCCCAGCAGAACATTGCCCAAAGCATCACACTGCCTCCGCCAGCTTGCCTTCTTCCCATTGTGCATCCTGGTGCCATGTGTTACCCAGGTAAGCGACGCCAGCCACGTGATGTAAAAGTAAATGTGATTCATCAGAACAGGCCACCTTCTTCCATTGATCCGTGGTCCAGTTCTGATGCTCACATGCCCACTGTTGGTACTTTCGGTCAGCATGGGCACCCTGACTGGTTTGCGGCTATGCAGCCCCATACACAACAAACTGCAATGCACTGTGTATTCTGACACCTTTCTATCAGAACCAGCATTAACTTCTTGAGCACTTTGAGCTACAGTAGCTCGTCTGTTTGATCAGACCACACGGGCCAGCCTTTGACCCGGTCGCCGATTCACCACTGTCCCTTCCTTGGATCACTTTTGATAGATACTGACCACTGCAGACTGTGAATACCCCACAAGAGGGGTGTCAAACTCGCTCAAATCCTTACGCTTGCCCATTTTTCCTGCTTCTAACACATCATGAGGACAAAATGTTCACTTACTGCCTAATATATCCCACCCACTGACAGGTGCCGTGATGAAGAGATAATCAGTGTTATATATCAGTGTATATATATATATATATATATATAAGCTGTAGTTAATCTGGTTTAATTCTTTTTGGATAGTAGAAGTTCTGAAAAATTTAGACTTAAAAATTTAGTAGCCAAATTGGCAAAACCCTGCTAATAACGTGAACATGTTATTACTCTGAAATTATTGAGTCCACTAAAAAAAATTAAATAAAAAGCTTTTTGCTGCCTCAGCAACTACACAGTCACCGCCTGTTAAATAAAGCAACATGCAGCATATCATTAGTGTTTCTTGGTCTTCTCCTGGACTATAGCAAAGGCTACAGTTTATTATACAGTTTTACAGTTTATTACTGTTAAAATACATTTTGTGTCTTTTATCTTACACCTTTAACCCTTTCAATCCCACAGGAAAATTCTGTATTGTCCACACTACAAAGAGTAAAAGTAACAGTGACACTGTGTTGCAATGAGATAATTAAGTGAATATGTAAGTGATTAGTGAGCATTAGTGATTAACACCTAATGTTAACAAGCAGAATCACTGAAGGAAAGAGAAACAACAAGAACAGAAGAAAAAGAGACGAAACGAGCAGAAATACAAGAACTACTACTGACTTCCAGCCATTACACATTATTACACTTATTACCAGTTTGACGTTATTTGTCATATGGCTACAGAAGCTCTTACTGAGAATTAAAATATGTTTAGATATTGATGTTTTATTGAAAATGTTTCATTTGAAGTCACCATTATTGTGATCAGTGTTTACTTCAGTTGGGCTCTTGACCCTTGACTTTTTAACATCAGTTTTTAATCTGGCTGCTTTAACTGTGTTTTTGCAAGCCAACAACAGCTTACACTTACACTTTCCAACAAATACATAGCTTTTCTAAAAGTGTACAAAATAAGTACTTGAACTTTGGAAAGATGCTAAAACCCTTTTCTCCCCCATTGAGAGTAGCCATGGCAACCGGGTACACATTCAAGCTGCTGGAGAAGACAGTGCCTGACATTTCTCTCTGTTTCTCGTCAATTATATCAAAAAAGTGCGTCAGATTGGTTAAGTAACCTTACCCACAGACTACTTTACGTACTTTTGTTAATATTTATGCCTCTGTGATTATTTGGTATCTTTCCTTAATAATCTGAAATGTCTGCTAGCTAGCATATCGATTTATAATGATGCTTAGCACAGAATGTCTTGAATGCTTTCATTCATGTATTGCTGAATATTCTATGCTTTATTAATAATTTGGATGTATTCTGTTCATAGGCGTAATTTGCGGGTGGGACCGGTGGGACATGTCCCTACCACTTTTTGCCAGGGTTTATATTGTCCCCACCACTTTTTTAAACATCTCGCAGCACGGATGTACCTAATAGAAAGAAACATCTCCATTTGTTTAGCAATTTGTTTGCTTGTGTTAAATAAGAGGAGAAGTGTCGGTTTTGCGAGTGCTCGTTGCTGCTGTTATCAGTTCTCTCTCTGCGTTCGTGCCAGAACATGTGAGCGAAGCGGAGCGGTGTGATGCTCAGCTCAATATTCCGCTCTATGCCATCGCACTCCACTCAATCGCTCACGGCCCAAGCGAACGCTCCACTCATGAACCGCTCACGCTCCACTCATGAACCGCTCACGCTCACCGGTAAAACGACGTTCGCTCAAATCCTGCTCCGACATGAAATTTCTCTGTATTGCACTATACTTGTAGCCATTTAAAAAAGGAATTAGATTAATATTTATGTTTAAATATTATAATGTTATTTTTTAATTTAATCTATGTTGATTATGAAAAGTGAACAGGACACATCATAACCCCTTATTTACACCACGCGTCTGCGGAGCGTTACGGCTGCGGTGAGGTTTTGTTCCGTCTTCTATGCGGTGCCAACTCACACCAGGAGCATTTCAGAAGCGAAGCGACAGGATTCGTGAGACCACGTGATTACACAGTCCTACGTTGTTTTTCTCGATTTTTTGTGTTCTAACATTATTAGTGTTTGTTTTGTCCAGTTTAATTATGTCTATTGTTGTTTTTTTGCTATCCCACATGAAAATATACTACAGTATTTACTGTGTTAAACTAGTAAATTCTACTATACATATTATAGTATTTACAACAATTTGTTAATGAATGCTAAAGTATAGCCTACTGTTGTATTAATTATAGTGAACTGATAAACTGTAATAAATACTGTAGCAAGGGGAGTTATGTGAAATACGGAGTCTGCACGGAGTGTTTATTTTGAAATTGACAGGATTTTTTACTTTTTGTATTTACTGCGCGGCGTCCATCAAAAATAGGCAAGGCGCCTATGTTTAGCGAAGCGATGCGGCAAGCCGCTTCTGGGACGCCTCTGAAACGCGCCACAGCGTGGCTGGTGTAAACACAGGCATTGACTAGAGTGGCCGCGATCAGCTCCGGTAGCCGCGTCGCAGCCGTACCGCGCCGCAGACGTGTGCGGTGTAAATAAGGGGTAAGATGCGCAACATGTCGGAAGACATGGAGTGGGTCAGAAATGATTTTGACCACTTCATTAAGTTTTGTTTTGCAGAAAGCCTTTCTTTAAAGTGAATTTTGTTTTGTATAAATTGTATCTTAATTTGAATCAATGTCTCACCAACCAATTGCCTGGATTTAATAAATAAGAAGCAAATATAGCAGACAATATAATCATCATGACATGGAGGCACCGGAGCGATCACTTGCATTGCAAGTGAACTGGAGCATGTCTCATAAATAAACCGAAACTCAGCGTAGGCTACTTGCCTCACAGACATGAGAAATATGTTGCTTGAAATGTCTACTTTTAAACGAAACAATTCAAAACCAAAAAGAAATAGGCCACTCTCTGATTATGCAATCCGTATGAAATGTGCATTTCTCTCTATAGGCTACTGCGGAGATGGCGAGTCAGCATCGCCAACTTCATCTTTGCAGCCGACACTGACACAAAAAACACTAGTTTATTAATAAACAATTCAAATGTCTCCTTGCTATTTTTGACACATTCATAATAATTACTTTTGCTGGTTCTTTTTGGCATGCTTTATGCGTGCGCTTGAGTGCGCAATAGGCAAACTGCCTATATTACGTAAACGCTCATTATGGTTTAGAATACTCTCCAGTATATATTTAAGTAATTAAATTAATATAAATGTGTGCTTAGTCGCACAACTACTTGTTGAGTAGAAAAAACTTGATTTCTGGACATTGTAATGTTATTTTTTCTGCAATTGTTATTGTACATATAATTGTTTTAAAAAAACCCACCCCCCATTCCTGTCCCACCCACTTATTAAAACAAAGTTACGCCACTGATTCTGTTGTTCGTTTTTGTGTTTTTCAAAATAAATGAACTGAATTCATTTTGAGTCTGCATTCATTATTCACAGCTGTTAAATAGTCTTTAAATTAGTTTGGGCAAATGAGGACATAAATTAGGTTAAACTATATGTCTGCTCATAGAAAAATAAATAAATAATAAAAAATTGCCAACACACAACTATTGATCCGTGACGTTGCCACAAGTTATGCACAGTGACACAGAGTTACTAACTGACAAAGTCACAAAGTTAGGCTGTGGCAACGAATCCATTCATTTTTCATCTTTGAAATACAGGCTTGTATGAAACAGCAGAAAATAAAAAAAACTACTCACTCACTGCTTAAAGACGTCTGTTGGGATTGATGCAATTGTGAATTTGAAAATGCAGTTGCAAGACAAATTAGATTAGATTAGACCCTGGGCTAGAAAATTTGTCTCATCCATTGTCTCAGGCTGGAAATTTTTCTGGGACCTGGCAGCCCTGCCCAGAAAACAAGTTTATATTCCACAGTTTGAGGTTTTTAGCTCCTTTCAGTGTTTTCAATGAATCATCTGGTTATATCCCTGCTTAAAAACAAAACAAAACTATAGAAACCATCACAGAAGTTCTAATGGTTTCCACTAAAAATACCATAACAAACCATCAATTGTTAACCATTAAAACCTAATGGTTTCAGTAGCAGTGTTGCCAAATTCACAGCTTCCCCGTAGAAGTGGGCTACTTGTAAACTGCTGTGTGATGATTGTTTGATTCTGAAATACACACCAGGCGCCTGTACCATGAAGCCAGTTTCGCTGGCTAGCCAGGTAAATTTCAGTTTAGATTGTGCCAATCCTGGGTTTTAGGTGTCATGAAAGTGGCTTGGCTTTTAGCAGTGTTCATAGTCATTGTAACTTAAGCTCCACAGCTAACCTGCTCCGGAGCAGGTTATGTTCTGCATAAGAGATCTCAAACTGAAATTGGACCAATCAGCTGTGAGCAAAGTGACACGTCTGATGCAATAAAGTCACTCCCCCAGTTTCTTTTGCTTCAAATTAAAGGTTAAAAAAGGTTAAAGGTTAAAAATTATATGATAAAAAAAAAAATATTGTCTGGCTTTAATGACATTTGATGATAATGATAATGATATATATAATTAATATACCCTTAATCCATTACACACAAGCAATTTTAGTTTATAAATGATTAAGCATTTAGTTTAAATGAATATTAATATATACAGATAATATGTAATAAGCTGTAGAATAAGATTTAAGTTGTAGATAAAGCTTTAAAAATGTGACCTTACATGTTCGAGTCTCTAGCCTATATATATATATATATCTCAGTGCAAGTGAAAGTTGTGAAATCAGTTTATATAGTTGATTTTTGTTAAGAGTTTTGAATCACGTTTGCTCTTGCGAAAAGTGAATCACACTTTCTCTGTGTTGAAAGGCATGTGATTGGCTGTTCACTACTGATGTCACACTTTCATGTGTACGTGCTCCACGAACTCAGGATCAAGGCCTGAGTTGACAGAGAAAGTTGATGATCAGCATCATGGTACCAACAAAGCCGGATTGGATTGGTTTGGTTTTGTCAACTCGAAACTAAGCCTGTAACCCTGAGTTTGTTCAGCTACCATCATGGTACAGGCCTCAGGAGTCTACTGTTGCTATTGTAACAAACAGATTATTGTATAACTATCCTAAATTCTTTTAGAGCTGCTTGGATTCAGCCCACTTTATTTTCCTCATTCGTTTTAAATAAAATCATATTACATAATTTGATTGTTATTTTTATTCGTCATGTTATTAAAATGATGTCTTAAAGATGCACAATATGGTGCAAACAGAATAGGCTACTATATAGTGGCATCAAAATTAGTAGTTTTAATAAGCAATAAGTTTAGTAACACACCGAATGCTATTGCGGCAGTGAAACTGTGATGGGTCATGCAGCAGTTAGAACGTAAAGATAACAAATACACTTTTAAGCAAAATAATCATATTCAAGCATTTAACATTAGTTAAAAGGGTGGTTGATCAGCTTTTTTTTTCAAAGGCTTGATTGTGTTTATGGGACGCAGTCTAACATGTTCATGCTTTTTTTTTTTTTAATAAAACAAAGCGTTATTTTTCATTATTTAACTTTATTCTACACCACTGTGTCCCTTCTCGGAAATCAGCCGAATAGCTTCCTGGTTCTATGAAGCCCCTCCCTCAGAAATACGCAATGGGCTCAGATTGGTTAGCCGGCCCAGTGAGTTGTGAGTCGCTAACCACCTAGTGCACGTTGTCCGGAAACGTCACACCCCTTACCACTACGGTTAGTTGCATGTGCTCAGGTGTATTGTAATTGTTACGTGTGAGCACAGATGAAGCTGAGTGAGAATCCAAATGCAGCATGAACGATTTAATAACAAACAACATCAACAGTAAATCCAAGAACAAGGGTATCCAAAAACAGGCAGGAGCGCAACGACAGGAACACACATACAGGTGCAAAGACCGACAAACAACACCACGGAGGGGACCACGGAGGTGGCGGAAGCTCAGGGAGCCACGGCGGCTCGGGCAGTTCAGGGAGCCACGGCGGCTCGGGCAGTTCAGGGAGCCACGGCGGCTCGGGCAGTTCAGGGAGCCACGGCGGCTCGGGCAGTTCAGGGAGCCACGGCGGCTCGGGCAGTTCAGGGAGCCACGGCGGCTCGGGCAGTTCAGGGAGCCACGGCGGCTCGGGCAGTTCAGGGAGCCACGGCGGCTCGGGCAGTTCAGGGAGCCACGGCGGCTCGGGCAGTTCAGGGAGCCACGGCGGCTCGGGCAGTTCAGGGAGCCACGGCGGCTCGGGCAGTTCAGGGAGCCACGGCGGCTCGGGCAGTTCAGGGAGCCACGGCGGCTCGGGCAGTTCAGGGAGCCACGGCGGCTCGGGCAGTTCAGGGAGCCACGGCGGCTCGGGCAGTTCAGGGGACCACGGCGGCTCGGGCAGTTCAGGGGACCACGGAGGTGGCGGAAGCTCAGGGAGCCACGGCGGCTCGGGCAGTTCAGGGAGCCACGGCGGCTCGGGCAGTTCAGGGAGCCACGGCGGCTCGGGCAGTTCAGGGAGCCACGGCGGCTCGGGCAGTTCAGGGAGCCACGGCGGCTCGGGCAGTTCAGGGAGCCACGGCGGCTCGGGCAGTTCAGGGAGCCACGGCGGCTCGGGCAGTTCAGGGAGCCACGGCGGCTCGGGCAGTTCAGGGAGCCACGGCGGCTCGGGCAGTTCAGGGAGCCACGGCGGCTCGGGCAGTTCAGGGAGCCACGGCGGCTCGGGCAGTTCAGGGAGCCACGGCGGCTCGGGCAGTTCAGGGAGCCACGGCGGCTCGGGCAGTTCAGGGAGCCACGGCGGCTCGGGCAGTTCAGGGAGCCACGGCGGCTCGGGCAGTTCAGGGAGCCACGGCGGCTCGGGCAGTTCAGGGAGCCACGGCGGCTCGGGCAGTTCAGGGAGCCACGGCGGCTCGGGCAGTTCAGGGAGCCACGGCGGCTCGGGCAGTTCAGGGAGCCACGGCGGCTCGGGCAGTTCAGGGAGCCACGGCGGCACAGACCCTTCAGGGCCAGCCTCCATGGATGGATAGCCCCCCCCCCACACTACGAGGCACTACGGACTCTGGAGCGAGGACAGGAGGGACAGGAGATGGAGTCCTCTCTGAATTTAAATTGGTTTTAACCTTTTCTCTCTTTTTCCCTTACTCAGTTGAGTGACGAAGTCCTCACATCACTATTGGAAACAGCTTTTCATTGATAGAATTCTTTTTGAGAAAAAAAAAAAAAAAAAAAAAAAATTCTCCAATTGAAAAGAAAATTGTTTCTATCTATTGAGATTTGTTTTAACCTTTTTCTCTCTCTTTTCCTTACCTAGTTGAGTGACAGTCTTCACATCACTAGCCTACCTGTCTACACCGAGACCTACACTTAGTCATCACCACACTTCACTATTGGTGTACAATCACTGAAACGACACTTAGCTGTTCCACCACACATAGGCTTATACCCCACACAGATCTGTGTCAGTCTCTTCTCCCAGCGTACCAACATGTTGCAGACAACAAACCCACTGCCCAAGGGGAAGATGTGGACGCCTGGCTCAGAGGCATTACAGACTGCCTCACACCAAAGACAACTGAACTGTTATTATTTTTAATAATAATCATAATTCTGAGAAGGTTCCTGACACACCACGACAACAACAACAACAACAACAACAACAACAACCACCTTCAAGAGGAGCTGACACGTGCCCGAAACCGCATAGACAAGCTGGAAGTGAAAGTCCAGGATGACTTCAAGCGTCAGACCACTGAGTTCCTGAGAGAGCTGATGCACCCTCAACATTGCACAGACCAGCTCAACGCGAAAGCTCAAGACAAACTCAAAGTGCCAGATGAAGTGGAGCAAGAAACAAAGAAACAAGTTGACGAGCTCCAAGAAGCCCTTGCAGTCGCTGAACGTGACAAACAAGAACTAGAGACTGCACATAAACACCTGCTAAACCAACTCCAGTCTGCCGAACATCGACTAGAGAAAGCCAATGCTGACATTAAAGACAAGAAATCTAAAAATCAATGCTCTGGAAGACCACCTTGAAAGGTACAGCACTGAGATGGACCATCTGATCCAACAGCGAGACGACGCCAATGACGAGCTCTATGCGGTCAGAGATGAACTCAAGCATGCTTTCAAACAGAAACCAGAGCCAAGAAGGGAGAGAACTCCCTCAACATCACTACTGCTGAGTAGAACAAAGTCCTCCTTCCCAGAACTGCCATACAACGGAAGTGAATGGCCACAACCCAAAACGCCACCAGCCTTCACCACAGAACTCTTCCCTGCCAACAAAAGAGAGCTCATCCAAGCAGACTCCGAAACTGCACAGAAGATGACCTTTAAAGACCTCGACAAGCTGGCTAAGAACATCACCCAGTTCAACCCAAACTCCACGGAGAGCCACAACATCCAGGCCTACCTCAGAGATATTGACTTCCACCTAGAGGTGAGACCTCATGTGACCGACCGAGAGGTTATACCTCCTCAGATCCACATCCAGTCACGAGGTACGAAGCTTTCTAGACTGGCAACCTGTTCACGTAAAGCACAATTACCAGCTACTACGTAAGACATTGATTAAAGAATTTACAGGCCCAGAGTCTGAACACGGACTGTTAATCACCTTGGAAACCAGACAAGGTCGACAAGAGACTCCACAAGCCTACTACAGCCATTTCCGACAAGCCTACTTTGGTGCACATAACGAACCTGAACTTGAAGAGAATGTGAACTTCAAAACCCTCTTCCTGAGAAACATGCACCCTGGGGTGAGTCATCATCTAGGCGTCATGGCCTGCCCAGACATGACGACAATCCAACAGCTACGTGACCTGACACACAAGGCCTACATCAAACAAAAGATGGGCTCAAAGAAAGGTTTGAAAACATCCACAGTTTCAAACTCCGTCAGCCAAGACCCAAGCCTTGTACTGGATGACACCCAGTGGCATGACAACACCACAGTCCTTCATAAAAAGCACAGAGAATGCGACTCCCATGCTGATGACAGCTATCACACCAACCGCTGGAAAAAGCCATGGGACCAGCCACGCTTCTCAAGAAACCCAAAAGATACCAAAGGCCATCATCATCCAACAAATTCAAGAGCATCTAACGTGGGTAATCGACGCCAAAACCCACCTCGGCACCACTCAGTTAAGCACAGCACTGAGTACGCCCAAGAACAAGACAGTTTACCCTCAGAAGTCATGGAGCAACTAATGAGGCAAATGAAAGTGTTCATGGAAAACCAGGTAAACATGGATGACCACAGAGATGAGTCATGCTCACTGACTAGCAATGGAACGGAAGGCCATTGATCATCCAGGACACCTTTACAATGAAGATGACAACCCAGAGGTACCAGAAAACACCGTCCTAGTTACCCATCACTCACCAAGAAACCGCCCAACAAGCTCCAAGCTCAAGAACCATGTTTGCGCAACAGCGAACACAGTAAGCACGGAAGGTCAGAAAGTCTGTCACAACCAGAAGGCATCACAAGAGGAATGCAACGTAAGAGACAAAGTTTTGCACTACAGCTCGACACAGCCATGGCAAACTTCCTCCCACCGTCTGCCAAAGAACCTCTTGCCTTACTGGAGTAACTCCCATCAGATCACAGACAGTCCCTTGTCAAAGGCAAAGATGCAACAAGTCAATCTTCATCTAAGCCCATCAAAGCTATGCCAAGAAACATGTGGGAAAGCCTTCAAGAAAAGGGGGGAGCAAAACAGACTGAAACAGATCTGACCATACATACACTACACTACTTACATATTCGCTAACATACAGAACCAGTTAACTACATCTACCATGGAAAACATTCAACAAACATGTTCATTCCACAGGTATAAACTAGCTTCAGAAACTAGCTTAGCATGGACCCAGCTACACTCATCATAGGAAACATGTCACAATCTACCCAACAAGTAGAACACCTCTCATCACGTTATGGTACATGACACATTAGCTGCGCAACAGTAATTGTAGGCCAGACCTAGAAACACTCAACTGCTTTGTTTTGTTTCACCTCATCCTTTCCTTTCCTTCTTCATTTATTAGGTAATATGCCTGTCTACCCCATAAGGGTCAAGGTCATGATATCAGGATTGACACCACGCCTGATATCTGTAAGCCACCGCAAAACGAATGTGAGCTAGAGAGCTCTATGATTGAAGGGTCACATCGTTTTTACCATAAATGTCACCAGATCATGATGAAAGGTAAAACGGTCTCAACCGAGTACAATTTAGAAGAAAAGAAAACAAACAAAACAAATTTAAATGGCAGAATTTGGTCAAAGAGTCACCGTACCGAACCAAATTAGAACAACAATTCCAAAATTGAACTACACTACGCCAACGTGATAAACCATATTGAGGAAATTTAAGACTTAAACTTCCTAAAATTTAAAACCGTTAGTACTCAGATAATCTAATGCCCTGCACCAGTACAGTGGCCAGTCAGTGTACCTTTCTTGGTATCTTTTTGTTTGTTTGTTTATAATCCAGAAGATGGCTTCAGTGAAATCTAGAACTCTCCTCTCACTTTCCTTTACTTAAGTTTATTTTCTTTCCGTTGAGTCTATTGTTCTAAGTTAAGTTTCGCCACAAAGTTCTTTCGCCGAATCTACAGCGAGCGCGCCTCAACTTCAAACAATACCCACAAGACTTTCCATCCAGCCGCCAACACGCCACGTGATTGGCTTCCCAAGACGTCGATCAAAAGACAAGACAAGGCCGTCAGCGAATCACTGAACCTGGAAAACCCTTGCAGCCAGGACCGAAAAGGGAATCCCCAAGACGACACGAGATACAAACGCAAGTAACCTCCAGATTCTAAACTGAACTGGTGCATTGATATGAGAGATTGAGACTCAGGTGTGGCAGCCATGACGGAAGTGCTACATTCATCCTCTGTGACTCCCACAGTGAATGCAGAACCACTCAGTTGCAGTGCCAGATTGATATAAAATTCCAGAGTCCAATTAGGGTTGTGCAATGGAATGACTGAACTGAGCGGCTCCGATAGCAGCCCCTTAAAAAAAATCATGAGGCAAACCTCATCCAAAAAAGTCAAATGTGCCAGCTCAATAAAGTCCTCGATGTACTCCTCAATAGTGAGCAGGGATGAAGCTGAGTGAGAATCCAAATGCAGCATGAACAATTTAATAACAAACAACATCAAAAGTAAATCCAAGAACAAGGGTATCCAAACACAGGCAGGAGCACAACAACAGGAACACACATACAGGAGCAACGACCAACAAACAACAACTGAAGCACTGGGGTATATATACACAAAGGGAAACAAGGTTAACAAGATAACAAGGGAGTGGCTAATAGGCAACACCTGGGGAAAACTAATCATCATGAAAAACTACAAAGAACTACAAAACATGGCACAAGACAGGAAATAACAAAAGTCCTCAAACAAGACGGGAACACAGGCTAGGATCATGACAGTAATAAGCAATGGCTTCAATATTGCCTTATCAATTTGAGCCTGAATCAGACCCAGAGGATTTTAGTGAAGAGGATCGATCAGAACCTGTGCAAGAACAGCTGTTACAGGACATTTCAGAATGGTATGTTTTTTTGTTTGTAGTTGTCTCATACTTTTAGAGACGCTGTTATTTGTAAATGCTTGAAGGGGTGATTTGGATTACAGACTGCGGATCTATAGACCCATTTGGAGCAGACGTTACAGTTACGTCACTTGCAGCTGCACACGCATAGTGATGGCAGAAAAATAGCGGTAACAAGTGGAGGAAAATGGACAAAATCCACAGAATAAGAGAAAAATATTTTGCTGTGCCTGTGGATGTCAGAATCGTTTAATTATGTTGCAAGTCACAGACTGGACTGATGAAACCAGCAATGATTAGTCTACTATTAAAGCATGAATTTGATCTAAACAGTAAGTCTATAACACTGCAGTAGCAGTTCATATGGTACATACATACATAGCAGTTACAGCATGAAATAATATTTAAAATTTTTTTAACATCTTTAACATTTTGCATAGATAACTTTTAAACATAGCCTATAACAATTCTGTTTTTCCTTCTAAGAATTGTGAGAATTGCTGTTTGCAAACACAAAATAGGTCTATACACTTGGAGTGTCGATCTGGTAATTATATATCTCTGGCCACTGAATGCTTGGCCATTTCGTTTCATTGTTTAACCATTGACAAGGTGCTATGGCAAACGGATCTGTAAGACATAATGTTATCCCACTCACTAACGCCAATTTCGTTGAATAACAGTGCTTATCGCTGGGTGACAAGCTGTTGTAAAATGCGGAGAACATTTTGAAAATAACATCTAATCAATATAAACTATAACATTTTAAAATATATTTTCTGCAACCATGATGCGCGCGCATCCCGAATGTTTACAAACCTATAATTAGACTATAGTGATCGATACTGACTGTAGAGCACCGTTAGTTTTGTCTTTATAGAACGAGTGTAGCCAAATATCTGTCGCCAGAACGATGAGACCATTACAAAAGACTAATCCATGGCTTTACTACAGTAAAGAACCATGTTTAGCGTGCCTGTAGCCAAATGAGCATGTGGGTAAACACTATAAAAGCTCTAATCAAAGAATAATTTACACTGATCACATAAACGCCAACAAACTCCAACATTCAAAGTTCGCTGGTGGGATTAAAAAGAAGTTTGTTGCTCGCGTCGGAACAGCTAAAGGCTGTCCACACTGGACGTGACAAAGTGCCCGTTGCAAAGCATTTGTCTATCATGTCAGTACGTCATAAATAGAACGAGGCATCAGTTTACAGATTTACTTCTCGCGTCGTGCAGCATCCAATGTAGACAACTTCACTGATTATAATGGGGTCTATTGTCTTTTGTAGTGTCGCATTGCGCCACTCGCGTCCGGTGTAGACATGGTGTCAGTCCAGCGTTTTGACAGCACGGCAACAACACTACTACATAACTCTTCCTCTTCTATAACGCAGCCCAACATGGCCTCACCCCCTTTGTTGTGTGTTCCTGGGGGCAGGATTTATGTAAATTTTAGGGTTAGTGATGTCACTAACCCATGAAGAAGCTCATGTAGTCCCTACCAGCCAATCTGTTAACATGGACGCCGAAAAAAATATGCGCTGGTTACGCTCTGCTAATGCCTAGTTCACACTACAGGATTTTAAACGTCGGCAGATCGCTGTGCTGTTCAGACTACACGACTTGCTATTGAGTCTTGAAGTCGTTGTGGTGTTCACACTACATGACACTATGTAAATGATCCGCAACAGGGAGTCACACACTACACAAACTGACAACAACTCTGTCACCCAACGACTCTATCCGGCCCCCAAACCACGTTTTGTCACGAAAACACTCACGAGCGACGCGCGAAACAGGAGTTTTTTTGAAAATGGACGTCGAAACAAAATTAGCGGTGCAAGTGGTTTGCACAATGATCTGTTCTGAATCCCGAAAAAGGGAAAAAAAAAGAATATGTGTGAAAGACTGGATAAGCAGACGTGGGCAGCAGGGGTTGTCTGTGCTACAGAGAGAGTTGGAGGTGAGTAAACCATGTTTATAATGAAAAATTAGCTGCCTGCTCGTGTTGTGGTTTGGCAACAACGGCAAGATTACAAAAACAAAAGGCATGTGTAATGTGATATAAAGTTGTATTTCTTTCTTTATTTCTCGTTCAAATTGGTGAATGATAAGACTGGGTTCAGGGAGCTGCTGCGAATGACCGCAGAGGAGTTTGATTTTTTGCTGGGGAAAGTCGAACACCTCATAACAAAGCAGGACACCAAGATGAGACTGGCAATCCCACCTAGAGAGCGTCTGTCTTTGACACTGCGGTTCTTGGCAACAGGTTGGTGTGACTGCATATCAAAGTTGTATGAAATCGATGTAGTTATTGTTCATTTTAATGTCTGTCTGTGTATGTTTTGTAATTTTTTTTTTTGTCTCATGCAGGTGAAACATTCAAATCTTCCAGGACCAGCACCATCTCACAGATAGTTGTGGAGACCTGTGCCGCTCTGTACCAGGTTATGAAGGAAGACTTCCTGAAGGTAGGCTGTTATGGCAAACTGTGAAAAATGAAATTTCAGATATCCACTATACAACTGCATTTTGATATGAACATCCAGAACATATACATTCTGGATATCCACAATATACAGTACAGTTACCTTGAAAATAATATTACTAGAAACAATGACATTGTTAAATTCTGCCTATTTATTTATATTCTTATGTATATATGTAGTTGTATATATGACTTTATTCTTGTTTTATCTGTATGCCTTTACTTTTTTATATTTTTATGCGATGTTATTTTATCCTTATTTTAAGTTCTTATTTTATCTTTATACCTATTTTTATGTTTTTAGTGATATGCTCTTTGCACCGCAAAAGGATGGCTATCCAATATTGTTGTACATGTGACTATGACAATAAAGGCATTCTGATTCTTAAATATACACTCACCTAAAGGATTATTAGGAACACCTGTTCAATTTCTCATTAATGCAATTATCTAATCAACCAATCACATGGCAGTTGCTTCAATGCATTTAGGGGTGTGGTCCTGGTCAAGACAATCTCCTGAATTCCAAACTGAATGTCAGAATGGGAAAGAAAGGTGATTTAAGCAATTTTGAGCGTGGCATGGTTGTTGGTGCCAGACGGGCCGGTCTGAGTATTTCACAATCTGCTCAGTTACTGGGATTTTCACGCACAACCATTTCTAGAGTTTACAAAGAATGGTGTGAAAAGGGAAAAACATCCAGTATGCGGCAGTCCTGTGGGCGAAAATGCCTTGTTGATGCTAGAGGTCAGAGGAGAATGGGCCGACTGATTCAAGCTGATAGAAGAGCAACTTTGACTGAAATAACCACTCGTTACAACCGAGGTATTCAGCAAAGCATTTGTGAAGCCACAACACGCACAACCTTGAGGCGGATGGGCTACAACAGCAGAAGACCCCACCGGGTACCACTCATCTCCACTACAAATAGGAAAAAGAGGCTACAATTTGCACGAGCTCACCAAAATTGGACAGTTGAAGACTGGAAAAAAGTTGCCTGGTCTGATGAGTCTCGATTTTTGTTGAGACATTCAGATGGTAGAGTCAGAATTTGGCGTAAACAGAATGAGAACATGGATCCATCATGCCTTGTTACCACTGTGCAGGCTGGTGGTGGTGGTGTAATGGTGTGGGGGATGTTTTCTTGGCACACTTTAGGCCCCTTAGTGCCAATTGGGCATCGTTTAAATGCCACGGCCTACCTGAGCATTGTTTCTGACCATGTCCATCCCTTTATGACCACCATGTACCCATCCTCTGATGGCTACTTCCAGCAGGATAATGCACCATGTCACAAAGCTCGAATCATTTCAAATTGGTTTCTTGAACATGACAATGAGTTCACTGTACTAAAATGGCCCCCACAGTCACCAGATCTCAACCCAATAGAGCATCTTTGGGATGTGGTGGAACGGGAGCTTCGTGCCCTGGATGTGCATCCCACAAATCTCCATCAACTGCAAGATGCTATCCTATCAATATGGGTCAACATTTCTAAAGAATGCTTTCAGCACCTTGTTGAATCAATGCCACGTAGAATTAAGGCAGTTCTGAAGGCGAAAGGGGGTCAAACACAGTATTAGTATGGTGTTCCTAATAATCCTTTAGGTGAGTGTAGATTAACACATTGCCTAGGGGCACTCGATGGAAAGCATATTCACATACAGCCTCCAACAAAAAGTGGCAGTCATTACCACAATTACAAGGGCAGGTTCTCTGTGCTAATGATGGCTGCAGTAGATGCAAACTACAAGTTCATCTATGCAAGTGTTGGTACCCAAGGTAGGGTTTCAGATGCTGGACTGTTTGCACACTCTGACCTGCGCAAAGCAATGGACCAGGGCCTACTGAACTTTACTCCACCTGAGCCTTTTCCCAGCTCTGACATAATGATGCCCTACATGTGTGTGGGTGATGAGGCATATCTCTTAAGGCCTGACCTCATGAAGCCATATCCATTCATTTTCTTTTTTTTTTAAATGTGTTTACAAGACCAACAGTGCAGAAATGGACAGACAGGCTGTTTTTGTTGCTTGTGTTTCAAACATTTATTTAAAAAATACAGTATATTAACAGTAAAAAACATGCACATTACTGTGCAAAACCCAATCGGTGCTTCTACTTAACACTGCAATGTCATGGAAATAATACAACAAACAAACAATCCTCATGTTGTACAAAACTCTAAACAAAAACTGTAACAATTTAAGCAATTCACAGGCTCTCAAGACACCATGACACTTGTGATGATTACATCACAAGTGTCATGTTATCTTGAGAGCCTGTGAATTGCTTACATTTTTACAACTCCCAACCAGTGTTTCTACTTAACACTGCAATAATAACATAGCCTTTAATAACAGTTACATACAGTACCAGTCAAAAGTTTGAACACACTTACACATCCAAGATAATGGGAAAGTGTGTCCATACTTTTGACTGGTACTGTATATTCAAATGTGTTCAAGTGCAACAGTGCAGATATGAAAAAAATATCTAAACAAATACTGTATCAATGTAAGCTATTCACAGGCTTTCATAGTGGTCATGATCTTGCAGTGTCTGCAAAAAAGTTGGATGAGGACCCCGAGCTGATGTGCAATGAGGATGAGATTGTGCCGGTGGCGGAGCTTAAATGACGGGTTGAAATAGTGTAGGATGTGCATGTGAAGACAAGGATCTGTTCCTTTCAGTCTCCTGGGTGTCATGGATCATAATCATTATGCTCTTTTTCAATCTGGCCAAGTATCCAGGGTCTTGAATTAGCCTAATTTCCAATACAACCTGGTTCCCAAATGCTGTTAATGCATCTGGAGTTGGTTGTGCATCCACTTTTGAGGCCTTTAAGCTTCTGCAGCTCTATATCAATTTCTGCCACCCTCTTGCGTTTCTCTCCCCTGGTGCTCAAAACCTTTTTACTGCTATCAGTTGAGGCAGTCGAAGCAGTTTCCTCGACAGCTGTTGGAGAAGCTCCTTCATTTAATAATTCAAGGGAGGAGGCAGTAACTGATGTGCTAGCTGCTGATGGTGTGTCAGGTCTTGATTCGGAGAGATCCTGGTCCTCTGCTTCACCCTGCTCGCTGAATGATGCATCAAGCTGGAAGAAAGATGATACTGATACTGATACTGATATGATTATGAAAGAGTTACTGCACTTACATTTTATGTAACTCATTTCAGCACTGTGTAATATTAAGTGCACATTATCACTACATATTTGCGGTCTGTTGTGTAGACTGTATAACTTACAGAGGTTTCACAAGGACGGTGAACAATGTAGCTTTTGATGAAATTCATGACTCTGAGGAGCCAGCTTTGCCTTGGCGTCATGGGTTTGTTGCCACTCCCACTCGGTTTTGGTTTCAGCAACCTACAATACTGCGTTCGCAGGGATACTGCCCTGGTCTTAACATCATCAACTAAAGGAGAAAAAAATACATTGTTGTCAGTTGTTATGCACTCCAGTTTCAAACTGTCTTTAGGCCCTGAAACTGCTGGGTGGTGCTTGCAGTGATGTTTGAACATGATGACAATGTGGCCACAAAAATTAGCAAGAATAGTTTTTAACCTGAACTACCAGCTATCTGCCCCTATTTCCAGGAAAAACACCTAATCAGGTATAACTCCTCAACCATTAGGCCTAGATGAATATTTCTGGTCTCCACTAGAAGCTAATGAATATGAATCCATTGTAAGTAACCCTATTTATGTTACCATTATAACCCAAGCGTGCCACACCAAAGCGTCTCGATCGCCCCCAGGTGGCTGGTCCAAATATAGCTCATAAACCCCGCCCTCTCCATGTGCGAGACAATCTAAACAATCAAATTACACTTCAAATACATTATTTTTTAAAGATGGATTCTGTCATTTTAGGCAGTTTTTATCACGCTGATGTAAGTTCAAGTGTTCGTTCTATAAATAAGTTATTTGATGTTATAAAAACGGGAGTGTGACGTCATGATTGACAGCTGTGATTGACAGCTTCTCTGAGGGAAAATTTTTCGGGAGGAAATTGGAGCTTTAGCTTTATTTCGTACATTTCCATGCAGTGAACAGAATGAAAACAGCAATGAACCTGCCCCACTGTCGACAACGATACCACGGGCGACATTGGTGCAGGTTATTACAGCTGCATTGTGAAGGCATCGTACTAGTCTATCTCTCATAATGCTTCTACCGAACTAGCTCGTGAAATCCTACTGAATTAACATATCTAACGTTAGCTCACCTGGCTGTTGGAGAGCATTTGCGACTTCTGTCCACCTCTTCTCTTTCTCAGTGCGGTTATGGTACATCTCGCATGACACGTCGTAAAGGCATTCGTGCTCCTGCCACAGTTCAATTAAATTTTGCTCCATCTCTTGTGTCCACACTTTTCTTGAAGCCATCATGTTGCTGCTGCTGCTGTTCGTTTTTCTTCAGGTGACCTCGACTCATGCCTTGCTCTCATTGGCTGTAGTTCGTCGCGACACGTGACACCACAGAACGTCGAGTTGGCCGACAGCTCCAGATATTTAGCATGCTAGATATTTGTCTGGTGTCGGTGAGGCGTCGGCGACGCGTCAGCAAGCGTCTTTAATGCGTCGTTGAGTAGTTCACATATAAAGATTGGCAAGCGCTGATCACCCGCTGATTTGCCCCCGATCACAGCCCGACCTGTCGGCGAGCTCGTTGACTTGCAAATAGGGCTTAAAATCATGTAGTGTGAACGGGCTATAACGCGTGCACGCAGAGGCGGAGCGTCGCAGGTGATCATTTCGGTGCCGAGCCTATTTTTGCTGCGCTGCTCACGCTGAATTAAAGCCACAGTGCATTGTTCTTGATCAAAATTGACCTGATTAGCATGAAAAATAACAAATTTCACCATGAAATCATGTAGTGAAGTGTTCCGTGTTTCACAAACACCATGACACCTAGCGCTGTGGAAAAAAAATACACGAAAACACATCACTGTCAGAAGTTTTTGCCCAAACTTCAAAGGCCTGTTTAAATTATTAAAACTAGAGGCATATCTTAACTTTAAGGTTACTTTTATCATGTAAACTACCTATACACAGCATGTCATATGTGTTTGGGACAGAGGGGAACATGGTCGCATTCGCAGCAGATACATGCTGCCCATCATAAATCAAAGCACGAGACAGACAGGGGTCGGAGGAGATCCGGAAAAGGTGACCGAATGGACGATACTTGTCTGTATTTGCAGTAGCTACGCAAGCCGCGGTTCAGCTGCGCTGCCAGTGTAAAGCACAACTCCCGCTCTCCATACGCACAGTTTCTGCTCTGCCTCCGCACTGCGGTGTGAAACCGGCGTAAAACCAGCATAAATATTGCTGTTTTTTCACTACTGTATGGGATCATATACAAAATATTTTGTATATATAAAAGGTGTGCATCATAGCTGACACCCAGATGAACACTTTACAGTTGGTTTTATGACTAAGTCATTCTCTTCAAATGCTTGAGATTTAAATCATGGCATATTTCATATCCCATACAGTAGTGAAAAAACACATGACACATGATTTGGCAGTTTATTTGAATAAATATCAAAAATGTAAAAGGTGTGCATCATAGCTGACACCTAGATGAACACTTTACAGTTGGTTTTATGACTGTAATGCTATTGAAGTTAGAAACGTGTATACAAATGTCGTATGTAACTTTAGAGACGGTCCCTACATTTGCGAATATCGAATGTCCAACATCAAGCCAACTTTATGCCAGTGATCAACTGGGAAGTAATCGGTCTTCTATATACCTATGGTGAATTTTTGAAAAAATTGAATCTTCCTGTCACGCCCAGAGAATTTGCCATTGTCTTCGATGTTATACCCACAGGTGTTATTACATTGTTTAAAGGTTTTGAAAGGACTCGTTTTGCTATACCACCTCCTTGATGCTTGATCCCATCCATACAATGGTAGGTAAGACTTGCCTGGTTTTATACTTTAGCAATAGGTCCATTCGGTAACAATATCTCTCTGAAAGAGAGCGCTCCTTCAGAGAGATGTTGTTACCAAACCTTATGTAATTGCCCACTGGAGCAATTTTACCAACATTGTGGACTGGAAAAAAGTTTGGTTATTGCCACATAAATATCTTATTGTGAATAAATTTAGAGAAGTTTCTTTTAAATTAATTCACAAATTCTATCCAGCGAAAAGCTATCTTAGAAAGTTTAAACCTGACATTAACATAAAATGTGATTTCTGTAATGCAAAAAATGAGACCACTGTACATTTGTTCTGGGATTGTAACAAACATCTTTTGGAAGAGCTTTGGCAGGTATATTATTGATTTTGTGTACACTAATTTTTTTTTTTTTTGGAAATATGTTCTATTTGGTTTTGTTAATACAGAGAAAAACTTTGAAAAAGAATTCTACTTTATAAATCTATTACTTCTCTTAGCTAAATTTCATATTCATAAATGTAAATTTTCTAATTTCTAAAAATACTAGGCTACAATACATAAAAAAGTGGGAACATTTGCGTGTCATGATGTAGGCTAAGACTATACCGAGTGTAAAGTATTGAGTGAATTAGCAAGGTATGTAGCCTATGACTTTATGCAAACATATATTTAATGTAATTGTTTTAAATAACCCAAGCGACAGCTTTCTAGATGTTGTAAAGTTTTTTTAAAAAACGTACTTACGTGAAAAACTCTCCTGCTTACAGCCTCCTTTCCTTGTCGATAAAGGTGTGCGTGTTTACTTTCGTTTTACCTGTTCTTCATGTTCCACCGGCTTTCACTTTAGAACTCCCACTACTTCATAGAAACAAAAATACACGGTAATGTAATACACACACCTGACAAAACATCTTGTAGGGAGAACTCCTAAAAATCATCATCAGCAAATCATTTATTTCATAACAAGACCTATCAAATAAATCTAGTGGCGATTTAGGAAAATTAAAAAAATTCAGATCAGGGTAAAACATTATTTTACAAACTCAGAATGGCTGAATTCAATAAATGACCATCCACATATTTAGAGATCATTTGTAACAGATCATTAGACATTAAAACATCTCCCTCAAGTCTCAACTTTGTCTACCGTGTTTGGTGTTAATTTCCTAAAAGATTTTGCGAATTTTCTCTCAGACCTTGATTGTCTGCAGGGGCGCGGGAGACATTTTCAAAGTGGGAGGGACCAAACTGTAAGCAAAATCCCAGATAGTAAGATCAGATTTCCAGATATCGGACCACCACTTCAGGCTCACTGTCAGACCACGGCGCGCCTGATTGTCTGATTTTAACATTCAC
This sequence comes from Coreius guichenoti, assembly GCA_039654105.1. Classification (NCBI taxonomy): domain Eukaryota; kingdom Metazoa; phylum Chordata; class Actinopteri; order Cypriniformes; family Gobionidae; genus Coreius; species Coreius guichenoti. The sequence continues at coordinate 2,886,533 of CM077177.1, forward strand.
ATAGATAATACAAATGATGCGTTAGGGGCTGCGTTTACAGATTTAATAAACTCCTTCGGGGTCAAGGAAAATATAAGCAAAATAGACCCATTCATTGTTTTATTCATACACTAGATTTAATTATATTGCATAGAATCAATCCTACTGACACAGATACTTTAATTTATATTATTCAAATCAGTTAAATGATTGTTTTAGGCTGCATTAACTAGGTCAGCCGGAACCGGGAACACTTCCCATAACACCTGATGTACTCGTTACATCATAAGAAGAATGGCATCTACGCTAATGTTAGTCTCTCTGTTTATCCCGAGGTTTACTGCAGTCGGCCGGATCCGGGCCGTATCCGGACCAGATGGTGGACCTTAGCCTGGACATGACAACCATATCCCTGAAGTGTCTGTAGAGACCGTGTCAATTAAACTCCCCCCTGTAAATGCCGCATCGACACGACATCCTCATTAAACCCGTCCCCGGCGTGACGACTCCAATCTTTCGAATAATCCTACGAATATCTATTGATCTAATATGACTTCTGACCTGTAATGTTGCCAGAATCATAATCATACACTATTTGTTCGTCGGCCAGAGGAGAACTGGCACCCCGACTGAGCCTGGTTTCTCCCAAGGTTTTTTTCTCCATTCTGGCCCTGAAGGAGTTTTGGTTCCTTGCCACCGTCGCCTTTGGCTCTTGGCTTGCTCAGTTGGGGACACTTAAATTTCAACTATATTACTGATCTGCCCGCATTGACACTATATGATAATTGAAATGAGCTGATGACATCACCGTTTTCACCAGAGCGGCTGTACAGCCGAATCAAATTCCGTTGCATTATTTTCCTGTTACCACTGTGAAGCTGCTTTGAAACAATTGCCATTGTAAAAAGCGCTATATAAATAAAGGTGACTTGATTTGATTTGATTTGAGATATTCTACCGCAAAGTGATGATGTCACTACTTTGTTACTTGCATACTGAGTAGGTACTGCTGAAATTTGCCATATCGCGCCGTTGACACGTGGGACGGGGGGTTATGACCGGGGGGTTATGACCAGGGGCGGGGCCAGAGGGGTGGCCGGGGGCGGCATAGGCCACCCCCACTCCATCAGAGTCGGAACGTAATAGGTTGTTGGACTTGTCAGTATTAATTCTTTACTAGCAGTACTAGCGGCTCTCTTAACCAAAACTAATATTTTACAGTTCTTTGATTTATTTATATTTAATTTTATGCATGCAAGTGGCCACTGCACTCATCCCCCTGTTTGCTGTGGTTGTGGAGCGTCTACCAGGACGTGTTGTTATCGGAGTAAATAGTGGGCGCAAACGGACAGCGACGTGCGGTGGTTGGTTGGTTGGTTTCTCTGCGCTACAGCTTATAAAAAATATTTGCGCACAACAATAAACTAAAACTGAGCCAATTGAAACATTCAGGAGCCAGAAGAAGGGAATGAGAAGTTTTGTGTGTGCTCGTCCGAAGCGCGCAAACCCTCATCTCAGGCAGCGCAAATATTGAGTTCTCTTTCAAGTCTTGCGCTTGAACGGACAAATTCAAACAAAAATTGTCAACATGCCCGTCTTGAGTACCTAGCAAACATAATATTCCGGCTGTCTGTGTTTTTAATGTTAATCAGGAAATCACTTACTGCTCTAGATTGAACAGCTTTAGTAACTTTAATAAGGAACAATCTTTAATTTATAGTCAAATATGCAATGTTATTTTACATTTGATTACTTTATTCAATTTCTGTACCTGAAAACTAATGTTAGACCTACCAGAAAAACCTGAAAAGCACTGTTTATTTTATAAGTATCTTGTATTTATTTGTGCTGTTGCTTAGTTAGATTATTTGTTCTTATTTTCTTTATTTTTATTTGACAGTAGTTCTTTTTTTATTTCAACCATACCGAAACTGTGACTCTAAAACCATGATACAAACGGAACCATGAGTAATTTGAACAGTTACACCCCTAGTAAATATGTACATAATAAATATGTATTACAGGCCCCCACTAATTATTCTAGATAAAATTCTAAATAAGCTAATTAAGGTAACCTCTTTTGCTACATATTTTTGAAGGTATACTCTACATGTTTTACCATTTATAAACTATTATTTATGTGCCCTATACACCATTCATATCTATGCAAGATATGTTATGACCCCCGCAGTTTTGGAAAGACAGCAATCGACCCCCGCACTTTTGATAAGGGAATATAGCCTGCGCGATTCGCTAACTAAAACTTCTGACAACGAACATCACATTCATTGTAAGTAATTCAAGCCATACACTAGGGGCGTGCGATATAATTGTGCTATCGTAATTGTTGTTTACAGATCGATGTGCAATCTGACATTATCAACTAGGCTATATCCCTCACACACACCCAGAGAGTGCATACGTGATGTAGTCTTGTAGACTAGACTAGCATTTACAGTGCACGCTTTCAGTGCGTGATTTACTCTATATTTATATCATTTAATATAGTTAATAAATTTAACACGAAGAGTGCAGTTTTTCTCCAGGCATCAACATAACACGTGATATTGATTTTTATACAAGTTTACTAAACAAGAAGTTAATAAGTGACTTACATTTTAGACACCATATTGCCTGTTTTTGCTCTATTTCGCCAACGAAAATAACAAAGTAACAGCACTGCTGTGCATCTCTGAGCAACACACGGAGGTGTTTCCTTACTGAACGAATCAGCATTTTGAAGCATTTTTAGATTAAGATAGTCAAATGCTTCGTTCCTGAATGAATCATCCGTTTGAATGAATCGGTTGACTCTCAATGACTCACTCATTAACACTGACTTGCTGCCACCTACTGGCGGTTTTAATTTCACATTTAAATTATCTTTTCATGTTTTAAATCATTTCAAATATCAATATTCAACGTTTTATGTTTAAAACATCAAAACATTATTTATGCATTTGTAACAGGTTATTTATTTGTTACCTCTGAGCTGTATTAAACAGTCTAAAAGCATCTAAATGCCACTTCAGATGCAGCTTCTGTGTTTCCTCCCTATTGCAAAGATGAATTGTGTTATTTAATTTGATTGGTGACAGCCCTATTGTGTCTTATTATTATAATTAAATTTGATTAAATAATTAAATTGACACAAAAGATGATGCATGCAAACAATTAGGTTTAAAAAATACAATTATAAAAGGTAAAAATGCCCATAAAAAGTAAAAAAAAAAATAAAAAATCAATTGAAACGTATTGGAAAATATGATTTCTGTCACTACTGTGAACTGACCACCACACAAAATATGAAGAATATCAAAAACTTTAGGAGTCAGCTGTCCACAGCAGTCCTAAACCTGCCAAGGAACCAGCACAATAACACACTCAGCAAAATATTTTTTGTCAATATATCACACACCCCTAATCAAAATGTATCAAAGTAGAATTGTGCAAGGTTGAAAGTTGGGACATCCTAAAAGGCTGGTCTACAGGGGACAGATTTGGCATTCTGCAGGCATTTTGCTCATCCCTAAGTTTTGATCATTCATATGTACTTCTTATTTCACTTAGTTTGTATTGTAATAATAATAAATATTATTCTATTAATGATCAGGCAAGTTTAATATATGATGGTGGTCCGATATCTGGAAATCTGATCTTACTATCTGGGCTTTTGCTTACAGTTTGGTCCCTCCCACTTTGAAAATGTCTCCTGTGCCCCTGAATAGGTAGAAGAATTATCCCAACTATTATAGATAGATTTCACAAATAACCAAATAACCTGCCAGTGTACCCAAATACACAAATGAACTAGAAGAAATGACTGGCAGTATGGGCACCATTGATGCTGTTCACGTGAGCACAACGACGCATGCGTCTGATGCTGATGCAGCAGCTGGCCAATGGTGAGCCAGCGTTCTGATGTTGAACTATGAAGTGCTGCACTGTATTTACTATGTAAACTCATAGGAGACTGGCACAGATGAGAAGAAATTGTTGAATAAAGTCGTTATTTTTGTTTGTTTTTTGCGCACAAAAAGTATTCTTGTGGCTTCATAACATTAAGGTTGAACCACTGGAGTCACATGGACTATTTTAACGATGTCTTTACTGCCTTTCTGGCCCTTGAAAGTGTTAATTAAATTGCTGCCTATGGAGGGGTCAGAGAGCTCTCGGATTTCATCAAAAATATCTTCATTTGTGTTCTGAAGATGAACGAAGGTCTTACGGGTTTGGAACGACATGAGGGTGAGGAATTAATGACTGAATTTTCATTTTTGGGTGAACTAACCCTTTAAACAGCTTTAAGAATAAGCATGTTGCTGGTACACTGATAAACTTACCACAGCATGTCACTTAGTACAGTCAGGGCTGTAGGCAGTTTTAAAATCAGTGAGGTCCCAAATTTGAGCTATGTAGGGGGTTTCGGGAGCATGCTCCCCCGAGAAAATTTTGATTTTCTTTTCTTTAATTTCTTTTTATTAAATTCATTCACAGTATGTAACATTACACATTCATTATCTTATGCCTATTCTGATGAAATCGGCTTCGGTATTATGTGAGGTATGCGAGGTGACAGAGGGGGTACGCAAACAAAATGCAGAGTTTTGCCGTTCATTTTATTCTACCCCACCTTAAAATAACATAAAACCGAGCATGTATTTCTAACAGGCAAAATACATGACATCGAATCAAATTATCTCATCTTTTGTGGTCAAAACTGACTGCATCCACACAGCGTGCATATGATAGGTTGCGTGCAGATATGATGCCTCAAATCACACTACAATATAAACCTTGGGTCCTTGGGTCCTGCCATCCATGTGGATGTTACTTTGGATGTTACTTTGACACGTATCACCTACCTAAGCATTGTTGCAGACCATGTACACCCTTTCATAGAAACGGTATTCCCTGGTGGCTGTGGCTCTTTCAGCAGGATAATGCGCCCTGACACAAAGCAAAAATGGTTCAGGAATGGTTTGAGAAGCACAACAACGAGTTTGAGGTGTTGACTTGGCCTCCAAATTCCCCAGATCTCAATCCAATCGATGTGCTGAACAAACAAGTCCAATCCATGGAGGCCCCACCTCGCAACTTACAGAACTTAAAGGATCTGCTGCTAACATCTTGGTGCCAGATACCACAGCACACTGTAAGACGTGTATAAGGGAAACAGGTCTATTTAGCTCAAAGGAAATTAATTAATATGAGAGAGTCACTGATTATACGGCCGAGCAAATGACTCGTCCAGCGTTCATTTGAACGGGCCGTAACTATCAACTCTGCAGCGGATATTAATATCCACACAATAGTTAAACACTATTTAATAGCCAGGTAACATAGATCAGCAGTTTAAGACATTAAATTCGTAAGCACATAACACAAGAACACTTATCTTTAAATACAAACGAAACTTTATTGATTACTCTAACACATAAAACTAATATCTAACACAAACACACACACATTCACACGAGTTGCAGAATAAAGGAAAGTGAGGAAAGAATGAGTTTTAAGAGGGTGAAATGATGAAATCCCAAGTTTCTAGCAATATATGCATTTATAACACATGACCTGAATGAACCATCAAGCATTAATTTAACCCTCCTATCGTTTCTTAGGCGGGGTTATTAAGTTTTATATCAATGCACCAGTTCAGTTAGAATCTGGAGGTTACTTGCATTTGTAGTTTGTGTCTTTGCATGGGGATTCCCTCCTTCTTGGTCCTGGCTGCAGAGGGGTTTCCCAGGTTCTTTGATTCGCTGACGGTCTTGTCGTGTCTTTGATCGGCGTCTTGGGAAGCCAATCACGTGGTGTGTTGGCGGATGGATGGAAAGTCTCGTGGATGAGGTTTGAAGTTGAAGCAGGCTTTGCTGTAGAATCGTTGATCGAAACTTTGCGGCAAAACTTAACTTGGAACATGAGACTCAACGGAAAGAAAAGAAAGGAAAGTCAGACGAGAGTATTTAAATGGCTTGAATGAAATTGTTAACCCATTTTCTCAGATCTTGGTCTGCCTCTGTCCGGGCTACTCGTCATCTTCTAACTTGTCATTGTCATCTTATGTCTCTGTCGTCTGTCTTTTCATCATCTTCGTCTAATTCTTTGTTCTTGTTCTGAGATTTTAAACTCAAATGTCTGCCCATCCTCCTGGATGGGTTCTGACCAATTAGGTATCATCTTTGGTTCAGAGGTGACTGCTTCCCCACCCCTCATCATAAATTACCTGTTATCTGTGGTCTCCTAACTTCCCGCTCTAAGCAGAGAGTACCGTTAGACATGATTTCTTATTATAAGAACACAATACATTCTACACAGATTTCAATCAAGCCATCTTCTGAATTATGAGCATACAATCATACTGATACAGCAAGGCACACTTTCAATCAACCATTCAATAGTTATAACAATTACATGAATTGTGAGTGAGTTTAAGCATAATGGTCACGTGTATTGGTTATAGATATAGAATTATGCAGTAGAAGGATGTTTGAATGTAAGTCCGGCTATCCTCCTTTTTGAATGATTTGATGCAGTTTATATGTAAAAACTGTCTCTGTGGGTTTCCTTGTGGATTTCAACCCTGTGTCACTCAGAGTTCATTTAAAGGTCATTGAGAAGAAGGGGATCCGTTTTGGCTCTTTGTCTTGGGGATCAAACACCCTCTGCCGTTATCTTGGTGTGGCCCAAAGCTTGCAAGACCATAAAGTACTTAGCTGGGGGTTTTGTTAGTTGGCACAGACAGAATGGAGCCCACTCCTTTTACGGCCATAGATTGTTGATTTGGGAGTGTTGAGTTGAGTTTTGTGTGGAATTATGTTTGAACAAATCATCTGGAAGGTTCATTTGTGTCTGGTGCGCCCTCAAATCCTACAACACCTTCAGGGGTCTAGTGGAGTCCATGCCTCGACGGGTCAGGGCTTTTTTGGCAGCAAAAGGGGGACAAACACAATATTAGGGTCATAATGTTATGCCTGATTGGTGAAGCTATTATACAAGCAATAATGTATTTTTTCCCAAATATTCAAATGATTGCAAATGTGACATTGATTTAATATAATAGTTCAACGAACAAAAGGGTACTATAAAGTGATTTTGGGATTTTTGATTTTTTTCAAGTGGTTTTGCAGCGAAAATAATGATTTCAACGAAAGCCACAGCAGAACTGCAACACACAGCAGTGTTTCGTGAATAAATCTGTGGCTTTGAATGAATCGGGAGAGTCAATGATTCAATGACTCATTCATAAATACAGCCACCTGCTTTGATACTGAATGAATGAATGATTCAGTGACTCACTCATTAAGACAGTGACTTGCCACCACCCACTGGCAGTTTTAGTTTCATATTTAAAAGTATCATTTCATTTTTACCATGATTGCATATTTCTCTATTAAAGATTTTTTATTTAAAACATTATTTATTTTATGAAGGTATTTATAAAAATGTATTTAAAAAATCGATTTAAGGGTGCAAATATTACACAATTAAATTATAGATATATTTTAAATTTAAAACAATACATTTATTTTCATGAACTGCTAATAAATTGATATAAATCATTCTAAAACTGTGTGTTTTTTCATTCTGAGTGGAAAATATTTAGGTTTATTCACATCACATTACTGTCATAATACTTATTTTTTTTATGTGAAGTTAAATCAGAGCTGATCAATGCACACTATATTCTCTTTAATATTCCACCCATTCCACTCCTGCTAACATATTAATATATTCATGCCTTTTTTCTGTCATACTGATGTTACTTCCACACCTGATAACAGATCACTCTTAATTGTAATGTAGAAACATGCATTTTCTGTAAAGCTGCTTTAAAATGATATGGATTGTGAAAAGTGCTTTACAAATAACTGTGAATTGAATTTAGTTGAGTTTTAGTTTAAGTTTTGGTCACTTTTATGTGTTTTTGTCATTTTTTGTACGTTTTTTATATTTCTGTTGAGCTTTATTTTTATTTACTTTATTTCAGTTAGTTGTCAATGCAACATTTCTAACATCTTTTTGTTTTAGTTTAGGTTTTTTAATGATTTTCTGATTTTTAATTCATTGTGTTTCCTTCTTCAGCATCACTGATTGTTTGCAGCTTTTGTAATAGTTGTGTTTGAGTCTCTCAATAGTCCTCGGTGTGAAAAGACGGATATTAAAATCATACAGTCACTGTTGGAAAGAAAAAAATCTTCTTAAAATATGCAGAAGATGCTAGAAAACCCCCAAAATGTGCAGGATATGGAGGATTTTTCAGAAGAACAGCGAGTTTAACTCCTCAGGACAAACATGGGACTCATCATAAAAACAGTTGTGGATCATCCAGGTAAAGAAACAAAACTTTTGAACTGCTTCATTGGTTTAAATTCAGATATGATTTTGTCTTGTGGACTGCATGTAAACATCTGTTATGTGAAACAGCTTATTCAGGGCAGTAGCCTACTAAATAAACATGTATGTATTTAATTAAAATTAATTTCCCTCCTTTAGACCCGGCCCTGTTTTTACCACAGAAAGATATGGTAAAAATAGCAAGAGTAATATGATAGTATGAATTCAGTGAGTGTCATTTATGTGAGCAGAGCTCGTGCGTTGAGGGGATCATGTGACGTCAGAGAGGCGCGCTCCCGCTCACTACTAGTAGTCATTGAAATATCGATGAAAAACGCAGAAAGTCGAAGTCACGTCGACACGCGAGCGGCGGATCGGGACTGTCACACACTCAGGTAACGATAAAACATCAGATTTGCTGTGATTCACAGAGATAAAGAGCGACACTTTTCGCGTAGTCTTGGGAAACTTTGTCTCTTTTTATTGCACGTAAACATTTACAACAAACAACAACAAGCGGGACATAACTATGTAAGAGCGTCACATAAACACAAGCTAAAGAAACACAACTGTTAATATCATTACAAACAGTGCAAATCATGTTTAGCCTATAAATGAACTGCCAAAACCAAACTTAGAAAGGGCTTGAAAAATCAAGAAATGCTCGAAGGCTTTATAGACCATTAGTCAATAAACAAAATTATAGCCTGAATTATATATCAATTCAGAATAGTCTAGAATATTTAAAACTAATCTAATGTTGTTGGAGAAATGTCTACCTTTTAAAAATCAGATTTTGTTCTAGAAATTATATCTACTAAACAAGATTTGAGTTTTTCTGCTTATATGGATGCCAATAATTTATAATCTGAGTTCAAAAGAGTGATTGTCAAAAATGTTGAGTCCCTTATATGAGAGATATGAGACCCTGTTTCAAGTATAAAGAAGACGCTTAATAGAGTCCCCAAAGCAGGGGCGGATCTAGAAAATTATTTATGGGGTGGCAAGGGGGTGGCATGAGAAGTATGAGGGGTGGCAACACTGAAGCAAGCATCCTTGCATGGTTCTTGTGGATTCAAGTAATAATATACATATTCAGTGTATATACACAGGGGCGCACATTTTTTAATGGTCTATAAAGATTAAAGACTGCTGTGTGATAGATTTTGGATGGAAAAACAAAAAATCTTATTCTTTCTTTTCTTTTTGTTACACAACCACCAAACTTGGATGGAACAAACAAAAAATCACAAATTTTGCTGTAACAAGTTTATGGCCAGCAAACTAATAAATTGTCCAGCAAATTAGAAATGTCCATGACTTTGGTGTACATATGTACAATTGCAGACACATCTACTACTTGCATCTAAAGGATACAAGTGACTTGAATCTACAGCAGCTGAATGCGGCGATTACCATGTTGTTCAGCAAACCTTTTTACAAAGTCATCTAAATTCAAGGCCTTGGTGCGTTTTGACTCAACGCTGAGAATAGCCAAACTCGACAATCTACTCTCTGCCATTGTAGCCCTTAGGTGATTTTTTTTTTATAATCTTCAGAGCTGAAAAAACTGGTAACACAACAGCTATTTTGCACAACCTGAACAGTTCAAAGAAAACATCCTTATATGGTTCCAGAAAATGAACAAACTCCATCAAAATAATAGGACTTTCTTTTCCATTTATCTTAAGTCGATGTAGTGCTCTCTCTCCCTACCTGGTGAAGCTCATGCTTAATATCTTCAACACTTGACTCATAAGCATTAGCCAAAAGGAAAATCTCTTCCTCCCTCAAAAAGCTACGCCTTTCATGATGTTGCAATTGTTATCTGAAAAACATCTTTCCATTTCCCCAATCATGGTGTCCAAGACAGGGTAGAACACTTTGACTCAGAAAGTTTCCTTGCTATCTGGTTCTACATGCTGTCCAAGTGTGGAAGTAATGATGCAATCTTGAAATTTCTTAGCTATCTGTTTTGACCGCTTTCGGATGTTGTGTTGTTGAAATGTCACTCTTTTCACATGTCATAAGTATATCTCCGACCAAAGGTCTTCAAAAAAGGCCTCACTGCGATAATGCGTAAGTGTCTCTTTAAGTGCGTCAATGAGTTCAACAGCCTTAGCGTGGTCAACAGATTTAGACAGGAGCATCTCAGACAAAAAATTAGAGTCATTTAGCACCTTTCAAAAGAGTACAAGACATCCAACAAATAGATATCCATTTGAGCCAATATGCCTTTTGCTTCAACAGCTCTTTGAGGATTGTTCTCAGCTGAGATCTCTTCAAGCACTTGCAAAATAGCAGGTCATCTATCCATGACATTGTGACATGCTACATGTCTGCAAGCCCTGCGTGTATCGCTAAGTCGCTGGAGCTCCCTTGTTACACCATCATACATGTTCCGCTGCACTTCAAGCCATCTCTGATGGATGTAAGATCCAGACAAAAGACATAAAGTCTTTCCAACAAAGAAAAGAAATTGCCAGCATCGGGCACACTTTTGACGGCATCTACTATGACCAGGTTGAGACAGTGTGCACTGCAGTGCACATAAAATGCATGCTTGGCCACTGGTTTTATTCTTGCTTGGACACCTGAGTGGGGAAGACGTAACAACAAGTACAAAGTTTAGACTTTCTAGCTTTCTAAATGTACACTCACTCAATAGTTTCATCTCCTTAATGAATACAAATTAAAACATTAGGCTACACCATAACTGAGGGATTTCATATGCATGTATGGACTTTAGATTGCTGCACTAATTAGCAAACTAACTAGACATGATTGGTTCACATTGTGGGCTAACGTAAACGTTAGATTGAACTGCTTCCACGAATCTGCTATTTCGTTATCATAGCAAGCAAGCAACTACCTCAGGCAATACAAAAAAAAAAGTAAGTTAATCAATAGGCGTATTTTTTAGTCTAAATCATTTATCTGTAAAAATATGACAGTAATTCAGTACCTGAATTTGTTGATGTGATCTTCGATCGACTCCAGCACCATACGCGACGGAGAGCGCCAAATGAGTCGTTGTCATGTGACGTCACTTGTCAAAAGTTCAGACAAACTTGGACAATCCTGAAAACTGATACTAAACAACATACTTTTGAAAATAGATTAGCGTTGAACTGTTTGTTATTAATACGCACGAAGATAATGTCAGAATAAACTATAATAATACTTACATGTATATTTATACAAATGCTTCGATTCGTTAAAAGAACCGGATAGAGTCATCTATTCGTGATCACGCTGGTTGCGTTGCGGATCACTAAGCAGTTCATTTGTTTGGACTACTACACAATAATAGAAAGACGTGTTTTCTTGCTATTATCTCATCACATTAAAGTGCCGCTGATGTAAATCGGTAGGGGAAACCATTTATATTTTATACATTGGGAATTTGGGATACACTGCTGGGCTGGCAGACAGGGTGGCAATGGTCTTTACATTTTAAGGTAGGAAGGCATCAAGGCAATATGCGAATCTAATGTTCGCTTCACTTCCTGTCTCCTGAGGTACCTTCATCTGATCCAATTTTGAAGGCAGCATAAATGTATCATAAATGCATACGCAATGCTGTGCGTTCCATTCTGTGACAGTTCAGCTAGCAAAAAAAAAAATAATAATAATTCACTGCAGGGGAAATTCAGCCCTAAATCAGATTTAATATCTTGTAATTTAATCTCTATGTGTGACTAAATAACAGGAAACTGTAAAATAGGCACGAATGATGTTTCTATTGCACTTCTGCAGATTCGTCTGTCTGATCATGCAATGAATGAGTAGCGTGTTTCATGACAAAAACAAGTAGATCTTTTTACTTTTAATTTTTACACACACAAATAAACAAACAATCATTTACATTATTAAACTGTAATTTATTCCTGTGATCAAAGCTGAATTTAGCATCATTACTCCAGTCTTCAGTGTCACATGATCCTTCAGAAATCATTCTAATATGATTTGAAACATTTATGATTATTTTCAATGTTAAAAACAGTTGTGCTGCTTCAGATTTGATACCTTTTATTTTTTCAAGATTCTTTGATGAATAAAGTTCAAAAAGTTTGAAAGTTAAAAAATATTTTGTAACATAAAAGTCTTTGCTATAATGTCTTCCAAAAGGCAATAAATAACACGGAACCAGTAGGTGGCGGCAAATGAGCATATTTTGTTATTAGCAACTCATTAAATCATTGATTTAACTGGTTCATTGTCATGGCCTAAAGAATGGAAGTGAGCAAACTATTTGCGTGTGCGCGCGCCGACCGTTTTTTCCGTCGTTAAACCAGCAAAAGTGGATTCGGACACGCTCTAAGTGCACCGGCGCCATGAGCTTCAGACCATGAGCTCAGATCGTTAAAATAAGGCCCTAAAGATTTATTTGTGAATGAAACACCACTAGCACAACCAGAGTTTGAAGGATTAATGAGCAAATAACACCACTTGCATGTTGAAGCAGGGCAGGGCAGGGCAGGGTACCACGCCGCTACAACGTTCTCCATGGGATTAATTAGCAACGTCTTTTGAGGACAAGCTCACAACGTTTCTGGAACGTTAGCCAAGATTCTAAAAAATTTAACTTTACTAAGACATCCTCATTACATTGTTGTAAAGTAATGTCACGCTGACCAAAGGACGACTAACTGGTGACATTACATACACACAAACTGACCAGCAAACGCAACTTTCAGACGCCATCGTTTTTTTCCTAGCTCAATCACAGAATGGAATGCACAGAATTGTGGGATTTCAAAGGCAAAAGCAATTTATATTGCCTTCAAAACTCGATCAGATGAAGGTACCTCAAGAGACAGGAAGTGAAGCTAACATTAGATTCGGACGTGCCTTGTGATTTTCTTTTACAGAAATTGCTTTTTAAGGACTACAACAAATGGCTGGTAGGGACTACACGACTAGTGACATCACTAACCCTAAAATTTACATAAATCCTGCCCCCGGGAACACACAACAAAGGGGGTGAGTTCCATGTTGGGCTGCATTAGAGAAGAGGAAGCGTTATGTGCCGTCGAAACGCTGTCATTTTCACCCCGATTGCAGGTCCTTTTTGTTCGGCCTTCCTAGGGACGCTGGACTGACACTGTGTCTACACCGGACGCGAGTGGCGCGATGCGACGTGACAAAAGACAACAGAACCCATTATAATCAGTGAAGTTGTCTACACTTGATGCTGCGCGACGCGAGAAGTAAATCTTCGACAGTAAACTGATGCCTCGTTCTATTTATGACGTACTGACATGATGGACAAATGCTTTGCAACGGGCACTTTGAGCAACAAACTTATTTTTAATCCCACCAGCGAACTTTGAATGTTGGTGTTTGTTGGCGTTTATGTGATCAGTGTAAATTATTCTTTGATTAGAGCTTTTATAGTGTTTACCCACATGCTCGTTTGGCTACAGGCACGCTACACATGGTTCTGTGTAAACATGGTTCTTTACTGTAGTGAAGCCAGGATTAGTCGTCGTAATGTGCTCATAGTTCTGGTGACAGATATTTGGCTACACTCGTTCTATAAAGACAAAACTAACGGTGCTCTACAGTCAGTAGCGATCACTACAGATCCGCAGTCTGTAATACAAATAATCCCTCCAAGCATTTACAAATAACAGTGTATCTAAAAGTATGAGACAACTACAAACAAAAAAACATCCCATTCTGAAACGTCCTGTAACAGCTGTTCTTGCACAGGTTCTGATCGATCCTCTTCACTAAAATCCTCTGGGTCTGATTCGGGCTCAAACTGATAAGGCAATATTGACGCCATTGTTTACAATACACCTGAGCTCATGCAACTAACCGTAATGGTAAGGGGCGTGATGTTTCCGGACAGCGTGCACAAGGCGGTTAGCGAATCACAACTCACTGGGCCAGCTAACCAATCTGAGCCCATTGCATATTTCTGAGGGAGGGGCTTCATAGAACCAGGAAGCTATTCGGCTGTTTTCCGAGAAGGGACACAGTGGTGTAGAATAAAGCTAAATTATGTGAAAAAAAACAAAGCATGAACACATGTTAGACTGCACCCCATAAACACAATCAAGCCTTCGAAAAAAGCTGATCAACCACCCCTTTACTTTCAGCATTTACGCACAACATCTCAGCAAAAAGGAATATCTATAAAGATTATTGTAATGAGGTTAGTTGTTATGGGAAGAAGGAGGTGGGAACCGGCGAACGTTTAACAATTTTAATTAAAAATAAACAAACAACAAAACGAAAGTAAAACCGGCAGCCCCTCATAGACGACTGCCACACACACACAACATAAAGTCCAGGCCTGGTCCTCTCTTGTCCTTCACTGTCGTTGCTCCTCCTTTTATGCTTCCGAAGCTCCTCCATGAGAGATACAAGACCGGTGCGGTGCGCTCATTATCCATCACGCCACCGGCCTCGTCCCGTTCTCGCGGCCCTCAGCCTTGTCCTGCTTGCCACAATTATTAATAGATTATCATTATGCACTGGATACTTCTGCATATGTCTCATATCCTGATAATCTACAGTCTCTGTGAGGGCGGGGGGCTGATTTCTGGATTCTGATTGGTCCAAGCAGGATGCTGTGCCTGATTGTATCAAAGACTTCAGATATACCAAGACTGTGCACTCATATTACTATAATACTATGGAATAAGTCCAGCCTTCTAAATAAAAAGATCCAATAGCCAATCTAAATTAACAATAAATCAACAATCTGCATATGAAACTCAACAATGGTGACATTCAACAAAATGCTTGAAGCCGCAATGCATGCTGAGTAACAACATAGTACAAAACCCATCCATGGCTCCCAGCATGCATTGCGGCATGAACTATAAATAAATGCTTCAGGTCTACTGTCATATGAGCGATCACACAGAAGACGTTGTGACCCGTGATGCAAGTGCATTGTGAAGTTTGCGCTAAAAGTAACGTGTACAGAGGACCATCACTTCTCGCGGAAACTTCACAATGCACTTATGTTATGTCTCCCTAATGAACCAGGAATCATAAGAGTTCAGGGAAAGAGAAACTGATGTGTAGTTGAGCTGTTGTTTTTTTGTGTCTTCATGCAGTAAAATGGCAGAAGCCAGAATTTCTCAGGATATGTTCATCTGTCCAGTGTGTCTGGATCTTCTGAAGGACCCAGTGACCATTCCCTGTGGACACAGTTACTGTAAGAGCTGTATTACAGACTGCTGGGATCAGGAGGATCAGATGAGAGTCTACAGCTGCCCTCAGTGTAGACAGACCTTCAGTCCAAGACCTGCTTTAGCTAAAAGCACCATGCTGGCTGAAGTGGTTGAGAAGCTGAAAAAGACTACACTTCCTGCTGACTGTTACGCCAGAGCTGGAGATGTGCAGTGTGACGTCTGTACTGGAAGAAAACACAAAGCCGTCAAGTCCTGTCTGATGTGTCTGGAGTCTTACTGTCAAACTCATTTTGACCGTCATGAGGAACTTCACTCACGAAAGCCACATAAAGTGACTGATGCCACTGGACGACTGCAGGAGATGATCTGCCAAACACATGATAAACTCCTTGAGGTTTTCTGTCGCACTGACCAGAAGTGTATATGTATGCTGTGTACGATGGATGAACATAAAAACCACGACACTGTGTCAGCTGCATCACAGAGGACAGAGAAACAGGTATGACCTATAAACTAGATATTGATGAAATAATGTTGACACTATTTATATTGGCACCCATATTATCAGGTTACAGCATTCACACTGCACCCGTCAACAAGAAGCTACAAGTGAGAGTATACCTTCACTGCTGAGCGTTAGGGCTGGTCCGAATACCATTTTTTGAGCTTTGAAGCTTCGGTAGTAATCAACACCAAATATTCGAAGCTTTGGAGGGAGGGGGCTGAACATATTCTTCTCTCTAATAAAGGCAGGAATCTCAAGATTCATGCCTTCCAGAGCCGGAAGCGGCGCCTCACGCGGGCAGGGCTTCTATGCTTCGAGAATGGACACTGCACTAGTGATACAAAACACACAGGTCTGCTACGTCCCAGTAAAATCTCACGTTTGAGTTTTTACAAGGTCCTATATTTCGCAGTAGATTCATTTAGACTGATAGTAATGGGTAATAGGCTTGCTCGGGCTGCTGAATATTCGATCCCTTTCCTCAAAAGCGCTTATTGTTAATGATATGATTACAGATCATAACCTAGATGTGCTGTGTTTTACAGAAACCTGGCTAAAACCTGACGATTACATTACTTTAAATGAGTCTACCCCCCAAGATTATTGTTATAAACACGAGCCGCGTCTGAAAGGCAAAGGGGGAGGTGTTGCTGTAATTTATAATAATATCTTCAGTACACTCAGAAGTCTAGTTTCAAATATAATTCCTTTGAATTTTTGGTGCTTTATGTTATGTAGTATAAATGATAAATCCCGTTTGACATTTATGCTGGCTACTGTATACAGGCCACCAGGGCACCATACAGACTTTACCAGAGAATTTGGTGATTTTCTATCAGAGTTAGTATTGGCTGCAGATAAAGTACTAATTGTTGGTGATTTTAATATCCATGTAGACAATGAAAAAGACACATTGGGATTGGCATTTAGAGACATTCTTAACTCTATTGGAGTAAGGCAACACGTGTCAGGACACACTCATTGTCGTAATCATACTTTAGACCTAATACTGTCACATGGAATAAATGTTGATGCCGTTGAAATTCTGCAGCAGAGCGATGACATCTCAGATCATTACCTAGTATCATGTATACTTAATGTAGCAAATGCTGCAAAACTGTCCCGTTGTTTCAAATATGGCAGGACTATCACCGCTGCCACTAAAGATTTCTTTGTAAATAATCTTCCTCATCAGTTTCATCTCCTCAGCATCCCAGATAGCCTAGAGGAACTAGATGTTGCAACAGAAACTACTGACTCTCTCTTTTCCAGCACTTTAGACACAGTTGCTCCCCGGCGCTTAAAGAAGATTAAAGAAAATAGTCCAACGTCGTGGTCCAACGAGCACACCCGTGCCCTTAAAACAGCAGCCAGAAAAAAAAATGGAGTGCAGCTGGAAGAAAACGGAACTGGAGGTTTTTCGGATTTCGTGAAAAGAGAGCATATTGCGTACGGAAAGGCCTTAAAAACTGCTAGATCTGCTTATTTCTAGACTCTCTTAAAAGAAAACAAAAACAACCCTAGGTATTTATTTGATACAGTGGCTAAATTAACAAGAAATAAAGCTTCAACTTCTGACGTTTGCAAACAGCACAGCAGTCATGACTTTATGAACTTCTTTACGTGCAAGATTGATAATATTAGGAAGAAAATTATAACTATGCAACCATCTACTACAATATCGCATCAGACAGTGCATTGTAGTGTCACTCAGGAAAAATTCTATGGATCTATGACAGAGGTCATAGATCCTCTTCTTAATATCATTAATTCATCTTTGTCGTTAGGATATGTACCGAAAACTTTTAAGTTAGCTATTATTAAACCACTTATTAAAAAAACGCAACTTGATCCTACAGAATTTGTCAATTACAGGCCAATCTCAAATCTACCTTTTCTGTCAAAAATACTAGAGAAGGCAGTGTCCTCACAATTATGCTCCTTTTTAGAAAGAAATGGTATCTGTGAGGATTTCCAGTCAGGATTTAGACCGTATCATAGTACTGAGACTGCTCTCATTAGAGTTACAAATGATTTACTCTTATCATCCGATCGTGGTTGTATCTCTCTATTAGTGTTACTCGATCTTAGCGCTGCATTCGATACTATCGACCACAACATTCTTTTGAATAGACTCGAAAATCATGTTGGCATTAGTGGAACTTCATTGGCATGGTTTAAATCATACTTATCTGACCGTTATCAGTTTGTAGCAGTAAATGAAGAGATGTCACACCGAACACAAGTTCAGTATGGAGTACCTCAAGGCTCAGTGCTAGGACCGTCGCTTTTCACCCTGTACATGCTACCACTGGGAGCTATCATTAGGAAGCATGGCGTTAGTTTTCATTGTTATGCTGACAATACTCAGCTCTATATTTCTTCACGCCCTGACGAAACTTACCAATTCACAAGATTAAAGGAATGCATAACTGATATAAAAAATTGGATGACTATTAATTTCCTGCAACTTAATTCAGAAAAAAATGAATTTTTAATTATTGGACAAAAAAACTCCACAAGTAGTAACCTAGAATACTGTCTAACACTCGATGGCTGCTCTGTCAAGTCCTCGTCGTCAGTTAGGAACCTGGGTGTGCTCTTTGATACCAATCTTTCATTTGAAAGCCACGTTTCTAGCATCTGTAAAACTGCATTCTACCATCTTAAAAATATATCTAAATTACGGCACATGCTTTCAATGCAAAATGCTGAACAGTTAGTTCATGCGTTCATGACCTCAAGGCTAGATTATTGTAATGCTCTACTGGGTGGTTGCCCTGCACGCTAATAAATAAACTGCAGCTGGTCCAAAACGCAGCAGCTCGATTTCTTACTAGAACCAGGAAGTATGACCATATTAGCCCGGTTCTGTCAACACTGCACTGGCTCCCTATTAAACATCGTATACATTTTTAAATCTTTGATAATTACTTACAAAGCACTAAATGTTGCCAGAATCATAATCATACACTATTTGTTCGTCGGCCAGAGGAGAACTGGCACCCCGACTGAGCCTGGTTTCTCCCAAGGTTTTTTTCTCCATTCTGGCCACTGAAGGAGTTTTGGTTCCTTGCCACCGTCGCCTTTGGCTTTTGGCTTGCTCAGTTGGGGACACTAAAATTTCAACTATATTACTGATCTGCCCGCATTGACACTATATGATAATTGAAATGAGCTGGATGACATCACCGTTACCACTGTGAAGCTGCTTTGAAACAATTGGCATTGTAAAAAGCGCTATATAAATAAAGGTGACTTGACTTGCTGCAATAGTCGGTGTTGCCAGTGTTCAGGCGCAACACCGGTTACATCACTTTGATTTTTTTTTATAGTATTAAAATAATTTAGTTCAGTTAGAGAACATACACTACAAATAACTGAACGTGTCTGCTTAATACAGTGTGAGCCGAACAAGAGTCGCAGCACAGATCAGCAGCAGGAGTCAGATTTCACAAGAGTGAGGAGCTGACTGACAAGATGATAGCGGAAGATTTGGTTTCAAAGCGAAATGTAAAATCGCCTATTTAAGTGAGTTTGTCATTGTACTGTTTTGTTGTTGTGTTTTCCCTAACGTGTAAAAAGGCTAATACATTTTGTTTCTATTATTCTACAAACCTGATTCCAAAAAAGTTGGGACACTGTACAAATTGTAACAAATTGAATAAAAAAGTAATGCAATAATTTACAAATCTCATAAACTTATATTTTATTCACAATAGAATATAGATAACATATCAAATGTTGAAAGTGAGACATTTTGAAATGTCATGCCAAATATTGGCTCATTTTGGATTTCATGAGAGCTACACATTCCTAAAAAGTTGGGACAGGTAGCAATAAGAGGCCGGAAAAGTTAAATGTACATATAAGGAACAGCTGTAGGACCAATTTGCAATTTATTAGGTCAATTGGCAACATGATTGGGTATAAAAAGAGCCTCTCAGAGTGGCAGTGTCTCTCAGAAGTCAAGATGGGCAGAGGATCACCAATTCCCCCAATGCTGCGGCGAAAAATAGTGGAGCAATATCAGAAAGGAGTTTCTCAGAGAAAAATTGCAAAGAGTTTGAAGTTATCATCATCTACAGTGCATAATATCATCCAAAGATTCAGAGAATCTGGAACAATCTCTGTGCGTAAGGGTCAAGGCCGGAAAACCATACTGGATGCCCGTGATCTTCGGGCCCTTAGACGGCACTGCATCACATACAGGAATGCTACTGTAATGGAAATCACAACATGGGCTCAGGAATACTTCCAGAAAACATTGTCGGTGAACACAATCCACCGTGCCATTCGCCGTTGCCGGCTAAAACTCTATAGGTCAAAAAAGAAGCCATATCTAAACATGATCCAGAAGCGCAGGCGTTTTCTCTGGGCCAAGGCTCATTTAAAATGGACTGTGGCAAAGTGGAAAACTGTTCTGTGGTCAGACGAATCAAAATTTGAAGTTCTTTTTGGAAAACTGGGACGCCATGTCATCCGGACTAAAGAGGACAAGGACAACCCAAGTTGTTATCAGCGCTCAGTTCAGAAGCCTGCATCTCTGATGGTATGGGGTTGCATGAGTGCGTGTGGCATGGGCAGCTTACACATCTGGAAAGGCACCATCAATGCTGAAAGGCATATCCAAGTTCTAGAACAACATATGCTCCAATCCAGACGTCGTCTCTTTCAGGGAAGACCTTGCATTTTCCAACATGACAATGCCAGACCATATACTGCATCAATTACAACATCATGGCTGCGTAGAAGAAGGATCCGGGTACTGAAATGGCCAGCCTGC
Organism: Coreius guichenoti; assembly: GCA_039654105.1. Lineage (NCBI taxonomy): Eukaryota > Metazoa > Chordata > Actinopteri > Cypriniformes > Gobionidae > Coreius > Coreius guichenoti. Next base: position 2,907,300 of record CM077177.1, read on the forward strand.
AGTCCAGATCTTTCACCCATAGAAAACATTTGGCGCATCATAAAGAGGAAGATGCGACAAAGAAGACCTAAGACAGTTGAGCAACTAGAAGCCTGTATTAGACAAGAATGGGACAACATTCCTATTCCTAAACTTGAGCAACTTGTCTCCTCAGTCCCCAGACGTTTGCAGACTGTTATAAAAAGAAGAGGGGATGCCACACAGTGGTATCTCTTTTTTGAGATGTGTTGATGCCATGAAATTTAAAATCAACTTATTTTTCCCTTAAAATGATAAATTTTCTCAGTTTAAACATTTGATATGTCATATATGTTGTATTCTGAATAAAATATTGAAATTTGAAACTTCCACATCATTGCATTCTGTTTTTATTCACAATTTGTACAGTGTCCCAACTTTTTTGGAATCGGGTTTGTATTTTCCACAGTGTCAAACCAACGCAGCTTAACCCAAAATACAAGCTCAGGCATGCGCTTCTATCCATACAAGCTCATGCAGTTGTGCGCTCTAGACAGAGAATACTCCAGTTGCAGGGAACACTTTAGTAGGCTAAGAAGAAGCAAATATATTTAAGTATAACAAGGTTGCGTTCCTTCAACTGTCCATCCTATCAAAAATGGCTAGGCTATAAGATAACTGTAAAAAAGTGTATTGTATGTCGCCAGATTTTATAGTGTAAACATATTCAAGCGCGAATGAGAACTGTTTCGAGGGGGATGCCAGGTGTGCGAAAAGAAAAAAAAAAGAATATTCGAATCCCAAAATTGAAAATCCAATACCAACCCACCAAGCGAATATTCGAATATTTGGGTCCAGCCCTACTGAGCGTCAGTGTTAATTTCGTTGAAAAATAATTTTCGTCAATGACATTTTTTCAACAAATAAAAACAAGACTAAAATGTTAGGGAGGGACGATTTGGGAAGAGATCCAGTCAGAACCGATATCCTGCGTGGTAGATGCGCACATTTAAATTGTAACATGCTGATCTACCCGGCGGGACGTAAGCTGGCATACACTTGCTGCACATCTCATAGAACATAAAAAAATATCTGGGAGAAAGAGAGACTTATGGATAAATCAGAAAGCATGACAACGCGAAAGAGAGCACAATTCAGTCCAGTTTTCTATGCGCACACAGAAAGATGCCTCACAGACAGCACACGAGTACTGAATATAGCTCTCTTTTCGCACTTGACTGGACAAATACACACAAAATTATGTCAAAAATGTCAGTTGGGAGAATATGATGTATATCAGTGTATTGGATCCATGCATTCATTTTAAAAATGACAGCAGCCTAATAAACCTGCTGCTGTCCATCATTAATGTTAATCAAACAACAAAAGACAAAGAGAAAATCACTCAATGCTCTTTATTGAATAACTTTAATAGCTTTAATAAGGATTAATCTATACTTAATTTGTAAATAAATACAGTGGGGAGAACAAGTATTTGATACACTGCCGATTTTGCAGGTTTGCCCACTTACAAAGCATGTAGAGGTCTGTAATTTTTATCATAGGTACTCTTCAACTGTGAGTGATGGAATCTAAAACAAAAATCCAGAAAATCACATTGTATATTTTTTAAGTAATTAATTTGCATTTTATTGCATGACATAAGTATTTGATACATCAGAAAAGCAGAACTTAATATTTGGTACAGAAACCTTTGTTTGCAATTACAGAGATCATATGTTTCCTGTAGTTCTTGACCAGGTTTGCACACACTGCAGCAGGGATTTTGGCCCACTCCTCCATACAGACCTTCTCCAGATCCTTCAGGTTTCGGGGCTGTCGCTGGGCAATGCGGACTTTCAGCTCCCTCCAAAGATTTTCTATTGGGTTCAGGTCTGGAGACTGGCTAGGCCACTCCAGGACCTTGAGATGGAGTGATTCTTACTGAGCCACTCCTTAGTTGCCCTGGCTGTGTGTTTCGGGTCGTTGTCATGCTGGAAGACCCAGCCACGACCCATCTTCAATGCTCTTACTGAGGGAAGGAGGTTGTTGGCCAAGATCTCGCGATACATGGCCCCATCCATCCTCCCCTCAATACGGTGCAGAAAAGCATCCCCAAAGAATGATGTTTCCACCTCCATGCTTCACGGTTGGGATGGTGTTCTTGGGGTTGTACTCATCCTTCTTCTTCCTCCAAACACGGCGAGTGGAGTTTAGACCAAAAAGCTCTATTTTTGTCTCATCAGACCACATGACCTTCTCCCATTCCTCCTCTGGATCATCCAGATGGTCATTGGCAAACTTCAGACGGGCCTGGACATGCGCTGGCTTGAGCAGGGGGACCTTGCGTGCGCTGCAGGATTTTAATCCATGACGGCGTAGTGTGTTACTAATGGTTTTCTTTGAGACTGAGGTCCCAGCTCTCTTCAGGTCATTGACCAGGTCTTGCCGTGTAGTTCTGGGCTGATCCCTCACCTTCCTCATGATCATTGATGCCCCACGAGGTGAGATCTTGCATGGTGCCCCAGACCGAGGGAGATTGACCGTCATCTTGAACTTCTTCCATTTTCTAATAATTGCGCCAACAGTTGTTGCCTTCTCACCAAGCTGCTTGCCTACTGCAGCCCATCCCAGTCTTGTGCAGGTCTACAGTTTTATCCCTGATGCCCTTACACAGCTCTCTGGTCTTGGCCATTGTGGAGAGGTTGGAGTCTGATTGAGTGTGTGGACAGGTGTCTTTTATACAGGTAACAAGCTCAAACAGGTGCAGTTAATACAGGTAATGAGTGGAGAACAGGAGGGCTTCTTAAAGAAAAACTAACAGGTCTGTGAGAGCTGGAATTCTTACTGGTTGGTAGGTGATCAAATACTTATGTCATGCAATAAAATGCAAATTAATTATTTAAAAATCATACAATGTGATTTTCTGGATTTTTGTTTTAGATTCCGTCTCTCACAGTTGAAGTGTACCTATGATAAAAATTACATGCTTTGACCTCTACATGCTTTGGAAGTAGGAAAAAATGCAAAATCGGCAGTGTATCAAATACTTGTTCTCCCCACTGTAAGTGTTTTTCACGTTAAGCATTTTAAAAACGTCCCGCTGTTTTTAGTGATTGAAATACTGCAATACTGCAGCAGGTGCTGTATATGGATCACAAGCGCCCAAAACTCGCATCTTGTTCACATATTTTTGTTTTTAAGATGGAAATTGTGCTTGTGCTGCAGTTCTATGGCTGTTTTGCCCTCCAGGGCTCCGCGACAGTCACGTGACTAAAATCTATGAATAGTTTCCTTGTGTCTCCACTGGTTCCGCCCAGCAATAGTTATCCAGTGTCTACATTGGTTCCGCCCAGCTATAATTCTCCTGTGCTTCCAGTATGCCCTCCCAGCCTCCCTTTCCTGCCTCCTCTTCAAATCTCTGCCAGTTCCTCTTCCCAGTCGCCGCTGTCTACCGTCAACCCCTTGGTTCCTCCTCCACCATTCCTCTGTGGTGTGGATCCACCTTGGGCCAGCCATTTTACAGTGCCGTCTGGCTCCGCCTCCAGCCATTGATCCAGTCACTCCACCTCGGCCCGTTGTCCAGAATCCTTCTCCACCTCAGTCGGATGTCGCCTTGCCTACCCCACGAACTTGCGAGCCATCTGCTGCTCACGTCTCTTCACCCCTATGGCTCTGTCTGGCTCCGTCTTTCTTCTGGCTGCGCCTCTGCCCTCAGTCGCTCCGGCTCCACCTCAGCCCTCCGGTGCCCTGGTTTCACCTCAGAGGATCGTCGCCACAGCTCCGTCACAGCCACCGAAGCCTCCGGTGTCGTGCCTGTTCATTGGCTCCCTGTCTGTAATCTGGGCTCCTTCACAGGTTCCATCTCCATCCATCATGCCCATGGTCATCGTCGGCAGCATGATGACTCCAATCTTTCGAATAATCTTACGAATATGTTTCAATCTAATATGACTTCTGACCTGTAATGTTGCCAGAATCATAATCATACACTATTTGTTCGTCGGCCAGAGGAGAACTGGCACCCCGACTGAGCCTGGTTTCTCCCAAGGTTTTTTTCTCCATTCTGGCCCCTGAAGGAGTTTTGGTTCCTTGCCACCGTTGCCTTTTGCTTTTGGCTTGCTCAGTTGGGGACACTAAAATTTCAACTATATTACTGATCTGCCCGCATTGACATTATATGATAATTGAAATTAGCTGGATGACATCACCGTTTTCTCCAGATTTTTCACTCCAACAATAGTGAGTCAGTTTGAAAATGTATAAGATGTATTGACCCCACCTTGGGGGAGAGCTATAGGAAAACTGTATAAAAAGAGTGTGCGAGAGCTGGTCCAGCAATTGTTCTGCATTGTATAAATCGCTATATAAATAAAGGTGACTTGACTTGATATGTAATAGTGTCCTCCCTAAGAAGTGTATTCCAGACACACACACACACACACACACACACAAAAAAAAAAAACAGGAGTCCAGGCGGGTGGTGGAGTGTGGACGGACCAGGTGGAGGGATGGAGGACCAGGCCCTTAAGGTGGAAGTGGGTCTGGAGACTGAGGCAGAGCAGGGAGCCCGGGCAGAGCCGAGGAATCCCAGGGCAGGAATAGAGACCACCACAGTGGGGATGGCGAAGCTGGAGACAATGATGGGGCTGGTGGAGCTGGAGACCCCGGCGGAACAGAGAGAGAGAGAGAGTTAAGGTATGGTCTCTGTGGTTGTAACAGAGTCAACAGGGGGCACAGAGAGTTTATGGCCTCCTTGGCCGTGATAGGGCAGAGAGAGAGTTAAAAGGGACAGGGGAAGCTACAGCAGACGCCACCACCTTGGGGGAAACAGCAGCAGGCACAGATGACAGTGGAAGGACCTCCTGGACCACCGGACTTGGAAGTGCTTGGGCTAGAGGGCGCTGGGAATACCAGGAAGGCTTTCATCGTCTCTCGTACTGACATCATCAGCAGGCCTGAAACCTTTGATTCCGGAATCAGTTGCCTTTGCTGCACATACTGCCTCGGTGCACACTCCGGGACCAACGGGCTAGGGAGCACTGAGGACTCTGGCATGACCACGAAGACACCCGAGGACTCTGGTGTGGTGGTCATGATGGCTGAGGACTCTAGCATGGTGGCCACTGTGGGAGTGCTGGGTTCCCCATCCACGACTCCCACAGTAAATGCAGATTCAGCTGATCTGCATTTACTGTGGGAGCGCTGCATTTCCCATCCACGACTCCCAAAGTAAATGCAGATCAGCTGAGCTGTAACGGAAAGTTAATTTTTCAAAGCCCAAATTGGATCCCATAAAGGTATGACTGAGCTGAGCGGCTCAGATGATTTCAGTCATTTATAGCTTTACCTTGGGCTTTGGCTTCTGTTCTGTGTAGATTAATCATCATTTTTTATTTGAATGTGATGCCCATCTTTATTTAAATTTAAATCTGTGTTAGTTTCACTTTTATGAAACTTGCGCTTGCTGTGTGAAACAGGCCTTATGCTTCATGTAAATTCATGTACGATGGTGGAAACTGATCAATCATCCCTTCAGGAGTTTGAACCTACAACCATTGGTTATCAATTCTACTTTTACTAGATTCAACTGTTCACTTTATAATATAGTGATAGCAGTATAATGTGACATTTGCTGTTATGGGTTTGTCCTCCAGAAGCAGTTGAAGGAGATGCAGAGGTCGTTCCAGCAGAGAATCCAGCAGAGAGAGAAAGATCTTCAGCAGCTGAGAGAGGCTGTGGAGTCTCATAAGGTGAGTCTGGAGAAGAAGAGAAGTTTGAGAAGTCTCAGTCAGGACTGTGTGATTGTGATGTGTTTCCTAAACAGCGCTGCAGTGAGACAGCAGTGGAGGAAAGTGAGAGGATCTTCAATGAGCTCATCCACTCCATTGAGAGAAGCTGCTCTGAGGCCACACATAGGATCAGAGATCAGGAAAAGACTGCAGTGAGTCGAGCTGAAGGACGACTGGAGCGACTGGAGCAGGAGATCAATGATCTGAGGAAGAGAGACGCTGAGCTGGAGCAGCTTTCACACACACAGGATCACATCAATTTCCTGCAGGTAACAGAGATCTAGAAGAACAGGATCATAGTGTACTTGAGCAAGAGACTCACGGAGAAACATTTCATGAGAGCAGAATGAGACATTGACTGAAGTGTTGATCTGTGTGTTGTGTTATTATACACTCACCTAAAGGATTATTAGGAACACCTGTTCAATTTCTCATTAATGCAATTATCTAATCAACCAATCACATGGCAGTTGCTTCAATGCATTTAGGGGTGTGGTCCTGGTCAAGACAATCTCCTGAACTCCAAACTGAATGTCAGAATGGGAAAGAAAGGTGATTTAAGCAATTTTGAGCGTGGCATGGTTGTTGGTGCCAGACGGGCCGGTCTGAGTATTTCACAATCTGCTCAGTTACTGGGATTTTCACGCACAACCATTTCTAGAGTTTACAAAGAATGGTGTGAAAAGGGAAAAACATCCAGTATGCGGCAGTCCTGTGGGCGAAAATGCCTTGTTGATGCTAGAGGTCAGAGGAGAATGGGCCGACTGATTCAAGCTGATAGAAGAGCAACTTTGACTGAAATAACCACTCGTTACAACCGAGGTATGCAGCAAAGCATTTGTGAAGCCACAACACGCACAACCTTGAGGCGGATGGGCTACAACAGCAGAAGACCCCACCGGGTACCACTCATCTCCACTACAAATAGGAAAAAGAGGCTACAATTTGCACGAGCTCACCAAAATTGGACAGTTGAAGACTGGAAAAATGTTGCCTGGTCTGATGAGTCTCGATTTCTGTTGAGACATTCAGATGGTAGAGTCAGAATTTGGCGTAAACAGAATGAGAACATGGATCCATCATGCCTTGTTACCACTGTGCAGGCTGGTGGTGGTGGTGTAATGGTGTGGGGGATGTTTTCTTGGCACACTTTAGGCCCCTTAGTGCCAATTGGGCATCGTTTAAATGCCACGGCCTACCTGAGCATTGTTTCTGACCATGTCCATCCCTTTATGACCACTATGTACCCATCCTCTGATGGCTACTTCCAGCAGGATAATGCACCATGTCACAAAGCTTGAATCATTTCAAATTGGTTTCTTGAACATGACAATGAGTTCACTGTACTAAAATGGCCCCCACAGTCAGCAGATCTCAACCCAATAGAGCATCTTTGGGATGTGGTGGAACGGGAGCTTCGTGCCCTGGATGTGCATCCCACAAATCTCCATCAACTGCAAGATGCTATCCTATCAATATGGGCCAACATTTCTAAAGACTGCTTTCAGCACCTTGTTTAATCAATGCCACGTAGAATTAAGGCAGTTCTGAAGGCGAAAGGGGGTCAAACACAGTATTAGTATGGTGTTCCTAATAATCCTTTAGGTGAGTGTATAATCATCAGTCAGACTCTCATCTGATCATATTCTTTTGAAAGATACGGCCCATACAAATGCATTTCAGCTCTGAAAATCTGTTAAGAATATCTGAGCCCTTTCTTCTGGAAGATATATTTTGCTGCCAAACACCACTAGTGCCACCAACTGTTCAAAACTTTACTCAGATTTTATCTTTTTTACCTAATTTTTCCTTCTGATTTCTTATTTAATGGTGAACACCATTTTGAGTAACGTTCATCAAAATTGGCTCAGATGATCTTCAAACTTGATCAAATGTATTTTTATTTTTATAACTGCTTGCCTGTAACATGTTAATTATGTTAATTTGGATTGATTGAGCTGAGTTACTAAAGATAAGTTAAGTCAACAAGACTGACAGTAGTGCAGGTTATTGGCTGAAGTGTGGAGGTGATGAGCTTTGATTTCTGTTTTCTGTAGAGTTTCCAGTCTCTCTCAGCTCCTCCTGAATCTACAGATGTCAATGACAATCCCTTCAGTTCTATCTCCTCTATTGATGGCGTGAGAGAATCTGTCCGTCAACTGAGAGACAAACTGGAGGATTTCTGCAAAGAGGAGCTCAAGAAGATCTGTGACAGAGGTAAAGTCCTGGAGATTCATCTGCTCTCATAAATGAGTTCTCCATCAGCACATCATATTAGAAATGTCTTAGGAACGGATGCAGAGATCATTTTCTTTTGACATGATAATCACACTCTTCATGTCTGTTGATTTCCACAGTCACTTTGACCAACATTGTTCCCAGGACCAGGAATGACTTCCTACAATGTAAGTCACTGAGAAAACAAGTAGAAAAAGTAGTGTGTGCATGTTCTTCCTGTAGAAGGTGAAAGGAAACATGACCGAAGAGTTTTATAGTTGATCATGTTCCACTGTACTGAGACACTGCTGATAGTCCAGCTACATTTAAAAATCAGACATTCATAATTCCTGATTCTGATGTGTTATCTCCATCAGATTCCCATCAGCTCACTCTGGATCTAAACACAGCACATAAACAGCTCCGTCTGTCTGAAAGGAACAGAGTGATTACTGGCACTGACACAGCGCTGCCATATCCTGATCATCCAGACAGATTTCATATTGTGTGGCAGGTGTTGTGTAGAGAGAGAGTGTGTGGACGCTGTTACTGGGAGATTGAGTGGAGTGGGAGATGTGTGTATATATCAGTGTCATATAAGAGCATCAGCAGGAAGGGACGGGATAATGAGTGTTGGTTTGGATATAATGATCAGTCCTGGAGTTTGGTCTGCTGTCCCTCCACTTGCTTATTCTGGCACAATTTCACAGACACTGATCTCCCTGTAGTGTCCAGCCGTAGAATAGGGGTGTATGTGGATCACAGAGCAGGAACTCTGTCCTTCTACAGCGTCTCTGACACAATGAGCCTCATCCACACAGTCCAGACCACATTCACTCAGCCGCTCTATCCAGGGTTTTGGGTTGATATTGGATCATCAGTGAAACTGTGTTGATGTACCAGAATAGATTCTAGAGGGGTACTACCCATAATACTTTGAGCTGCATGATTCATCAGTAACAGTGAGATGTTATAGAATCTCTTACTTTCTCTTCATTACATTTAATACTACGGCTGAGCTCCTGTCAATGAGTTTAATAACTGGAACAAACTGATTTTGAGGTATATGGAATGTCAAAAAATGTTTAAAGGTGCTATATGTAACGTTTTCACTCTACTAAAGTATAAAAATACCATAATATGTTTGCAGATATTTAGGAAACATGCTAAGTTCACATACTAGTTTCTCTGAAAAACAAAGCTACAGCCAGTTATTCTACTTTGAAATGTGCGTTCCGTGTCAGAAAGTCTGTTTTTGTTTTGGTCTGTGCAATACCGCACGTTGCCAGTTTACCCAACAGTATTTCGACACCCCAGGTTGCCAGTTGGTGGAAAACACAGCATATTGCAGCCATGGAAGCCAGCAAACAAACCGGGTCAGAGATCACAGATTCTACCCGACCTAAAAAGTCTCAGAATCCATCTAAAAATCGCAATAAACAAGAGCATATTAAAACGCGGATAAATCTACTCATCAGCTTACAGTGTGTAAGTCTCCTCGGCTTTCATTGTCAATTGCGCCTGTTCCTGTTGCGTGTCCTCAAGCTGGCAACCCACGTGAACGTCGAGTCTGAGGAGGAGGGGCGGGAGATACAACCCTCTCCAATATTTTGAATTTGCACTGCAGTACCTATATCGACCACTAGCTGTCAATCTTACATACTGCTCCTATAAGGGATAAGTAAGGGAAATAAAGTGTAGAGCAAGAGAAACTCAGAAAAACAGGCACGAGAAGAGCAAGAAAATATGCAAGAGATGGACAAAGTCTGGATGGTGTAAGAAAGCAAATCCAAGACTTTCAGAAGAAACTCAAATCTTAATTCAAAGATGATCTCAAAAGCCAAATGGAAAGTTAATTTGCAGAATTTAAGGAAGACGTTAACCAGAAGTCATTAGTCATTTATGTAATTGTCATTTGATTTACACTTTACGTATATATCATTTTATTAATGCAATTTTGTGTTTTAATATTTTATATTACTGTGTTCGGCTTTGTTTGTGGGAAGTGTTTTTTCTGTGTATTCTGTCCAGGAAACAGATTGATTGGTTCCTGCAGACTGATTGCTGCTACACATGGATTATTTCAGTTTTTCCCCGCCATTGACAGAAATTTCCGGCTTTCCGTGTTTTCAGGGGGGCGCTATGACACATTTCCTGAAAGAGTACTGAATCTCCTGATCAAAACACATGCGAAGGAGCAGAAACATGCGATATCATATGCATATGTTAAATAACGCGATCATCAACATCAAACAGCATATGAATCAAAATGACCTAATGTTACTGAATGAAATGTCGACCCAGGACGAGCTATAGGACTGTGAAGCTTTTGGACACCATCTGTGTTTGATCATCGTTCTGAATCCCATCTGGATGTAGTCTTTGACAAAAATGTGATTTTTCTCAGCTTTTTGCTCAAAATGTTGCTTTTTTTTAATGAAACTTCCCCATATTCAAGTGTTGATAAAAAAGAATGCATGGAGCTAGAATAAAAACAAAAACGCTGACGGGGAAAGAGTTAATATATATCCTTATCTAATGACTGTCAGAGCATATGACAACATTCATCTGTTTTACTTCCTCAATCCACTGAAGGGCTCAAAACACTGATGAATCATGTGCTGTTCTTTTTCTTTTAAGTTTGGACAGTGCTCTAAGTGTTGTGCCGAATTTTGACCCCTGCCAAATTATTACCCCCCTTGTATTGGTAGGTTTAGGATTAGGGGTGGGGTTAGGATTAGGCAAATCAGGTAGCAATTTAAACGAGGGGGGTAGTAATTTGGCAGTAAGTCGAAATTTGGCACAACACCGGCACTTCTCACATGTTGCTGGTACTCTGACCGCCCACAACGAACAGAATCTGGCTATTAATTAATTGTATACGTTGCGTGTTCTGAGCTTTTATAAGATGTTCAAACTGAACAGATCAATTATCAGCGCAATATGACTGTGACTGAAGCCCAATTGTTTAATTTTGCATGAGTGGCGTGTGAATCACCGTAGGCAGTGTTGGGGGTAACGCATTACAAGTAACTCGAGTTACGTAATCAGATTACTTTTCCAAGTAACTAGTAAAGTAACGCATTACTTTTAAATTTACAATAAAATATCTGAGTTATTTTTTCAAATAAGTAACGCAAGTTACTTTGTTTTCCCATTTATTGACTGACAGCTCTCTTGTCCCCATGTTGATTAAAATGGGAGTCGTTGTGTATAAACATGATGGTTATAGAGACAGTGACACGTGTCATAATCTGAAAACCATGCCCTCCGAGGGAGAAAAAGATTCAACCCTCTCCATTGACTTTGTATTGCGTGAAGCAGCCTCCTTGTCATTTCTGACTAAAAACAGAACAATGTCTAAAAGCTGTTATCTGACAGGGTGTACAGCAAACAAGCTAAAAAACCCAGAGCTAAGTTTTTGTAAGCTGTTGACCCGATAAAAGTGGATACAGGCAATTGAGACAGAGCGCAACATGTCATATTACTCTGAGAACTACGCTCACTGGAGGGGAACGTAATTGGCGACAGAATATGCTAAAAAATGTAATAAATCATTATTTTTAACCATGTCAAAGGATTATTTCACAACCCTATGTTAACCTGAGAGGCACACGTAGGCATACTGAGTGTCAGGATCCCACAACTTACCCATTCTTCCTGCTGATGCTTCACGTTGCCTGTATCCACTTTTGTCTCCTTAAAGGCTGGCTTTTACGGTTTAGTAGCTTATAAAAATGTAATTCTGGGTTTTTTAGCTTGTTTGCTGTACACCCTGTCACACATCAGCTTTTTAATGGGATGATTTTAGTCTCAAAATGATTAATAAATGCATGCACAATTATACATGAACTTGATAAATGTTGCAGATATGTTTTACTATCCACAAACAAATGCCTTTCAATACAGAATTACATGAATCTGCAGCGATTTGTACAAATAGACATTTTTGTGAATACAAATGTTTTCTTTTGTATTAGTGTAACACAATTTGCGCATGCAACAGAGATGTGCATTTGATCATGTGACACGTGTGCATTTATTGATGTCTTTTCTGAGTCGATCTCATTTGATTCATTTGGATTTTGAGACTTTCTTTTCGCGTTTTCAAGCATTTCACAACCCACACACAAACAACGACCAGTGAATAAGCCTTCATTCTTTGTTGCATGCGCAAATTATGTTACACTAATACAAAAGAAAACATTTGTATTCACAAAAATGTCTCTATTTGTACAAATCGCTGCACATTCATGTAATTCTGTATTTTGCACACACAAGTTGAAAGGCATTTGTTTGTGGATAGTAAAACATATCTGCAACATTTATCAAGTTCATGGATAATTGTGCATGCATTTATTAATCATTTTGAGACTAAAATCATCCCATAGCTTTTAGGCATTGTTCTGTCTTTTGTTAGAAGCAATAAATAACAAGGAGGCCGCTTCACGCAATAGAAAGTCAATGGATAGGGTTGGATTACCCACCCGGGTGTGGTCGTGGCCTAAATGCGCTCTGTCTCTATTGTAGTTCTAGACTAAATGTGAGCATGCATTTACTCATCTCATGTACTCAAACTACTCATGCCCACCTTTACTAGAGTTTATCACATTCTATTGTATTTATTGTGGTAAATTTTGACTAACTTCTTGTAGAATTTATGATAGAAAATCTGTTCGGTGAATAGATTTTTCACGAAAGATTTATAGCCCCAACTGTGGCATGTTATAGCTATAGTTTCTGTGTGTAAGCTGCTTTTTTTCATAAAAAATGCTATAGATAAAAAGTTAACATGACCTAAGCATGGTAATGAGGAGCCATCAATGGCCTTACCTGTATTTATATACTTATTGTAAAAAAAATAAATAAAAAAAAATGCTATAATTAAACAATTACAAGAACTATTTTACTTTTTTTTTTTTATAAGGCCAAGTACAAGTTAAAATCAAGAGCTTTAAAGTCTGTACCTTCTTGAATTATTGACTAAACAATTGGTTTCCCCAATGTGTAAAATGTGTTCTGCTAATATGACAGATATATTAGGTTTGACTTCCCATGGCACTTTGTAAACAAGTGATTAACTATAGGCTACTTTATTGCAGTTATGCAACCAATCCCCCCATAACCCCCCTGTTATGGATGTTCTTTCCACACAGTCACCTGATAACAGATCACACCTGATAACAGATGTTTTGATTAAGTTGTCAGAAATATTAGTTAACCTATTTTTTTTTTTTTTTTCTTGAAATTTTGTGACTTTTTCTCATTTAGGGTCATGAACATGGATGCAAAGTTTCAACACGCTGATGTGTTTTGACATATACACACAAAATTACTGTTACATTCGTGATGTTCGTGGGTCAATTTGACCCGCATATTTTAATGTTCTAAGGCAACTGTAAAGACCCAAAATAATAACATTTCTTGGTTATATTTTGTTATTTTACTAACCTATGAAGCTAAAAAATTTGCTTTTCCCCACTTATTTCAATACAGAAATATTTTTTGTATGCAACAAATGGTAAAAATGAGCTATAATTTTTTTTTTTCAATCTATCTGAAATACTATCTAACCTACATTGTTTTTCTTGAAATTTTGTGACTTTTTCTCATTTAGGGTCATGAACATGCATGCAAAGTTTCAACATGCTGATGCGTTGTGAAATGTGCATACAGAAATGTTATACACTTTTGCTGTTCGTGGGTCAATTTGACCCATATAGACGGCTATTCAAAAGCAACTGTACAGACACAAAATACAAAACACTTTGTTGTATGTCAGAACTCTTCAACTCTTGTCCTGAAGTGCCAGTGTCTTGCTGAGTTTAACAACTTTTTATTTTCAACATTTGTGAAAATATAAAATATGCACTTTACAAAACATGTTAATCTCTAAAACTTCAAGAAAATCAAAGCTAAACATCTGAACAAGTTCTGTGCCAAATTTTAGGTTGATATCTAAAAAAATATCTTGATATCTTTTTTTGTGCGCAGTACCAAAGTTTTCCACTAGATGACAGGTTCCATATATGGTTTGAGTTATCTGAACCATATATTTTCATACTTTTCAAAATATCTATGAAGTAGACATCCTATTCAGAAGAAGTTTGGACAGTAATGTTAATATTTGATTTGAATTCAATCTCTAAAATGCATATAAAAAAACATAAGGAAAGAGTCAGAGCGCACATTATAGTTTGGCACCGCATCACAAATGAAGAATCTATCGCTATTTATCTACTTCTCTGTCATTTCTTTTGAAAATCAGTCTGAAAGCTTTCAAATGCTATATAGTTTGTCAAGATTACTTTAGATTTAGACTAAGATATTATTGTTCTAAATGTATAATGGCAAGTGTCCCACAAGTGTCGAGGAGGGGCAATTTTAAAAATAGTGGTTAAAAATATTTTTATAAATCGTAAATTCAGATATTTTTTCTTTGTAATGTGTGAAAAGTATTGATATTAAAAGTTAATTGTTTGTACCTGATTGTATTTTTTTTTTCATAGTGTGATTTTTGGGGAATTGTATTGAATCCAATTAGGGTCAATTTGACCCGGACCATAACGAGTGTAACCAGAAATCGAACAGTGCACGAGGGTTAATTGTGATGTAGAAACATGCATTTTCTGTAAAGCTGCTTTAAAATGATATGGATTGTGAAAAGCACTATACAAATAACTGTGAATTGAATTGAATTTTAGTTTAAGTTTTGCTCATTTTTATGTGCTTTTGTCATTTTTATAAGTTTTTTTTATATTCCTGTTGAGCTTTATTTTTATTTACTTTATTTCAGTTAGTTGACAAGGCAACATTTCTAACATTTTTTTGTTTTTTTTGTGGAAATCACTGTTTGTGGAAACCCTCTGATTTTTAATGCATTGTGTTTCCTTCTTCAGCATCTTCACACTGTAGTCAGGTCAGTGTGTCGGGTGTAGTCGGGGGTAATTGGGTCAGTGTGTTGGGTGTAGCTGGGTCAGTCTGTCTGGTGTAGTCAGGTCAGTGTTGGATGTAGTCGGGTCAGTGTCGGGTGTAGTGGAGTCAGTGTATCGGTGTAATTGGGTCAGTTCGTCAGGTGTAGTCGGGTCATTGTATCGGGTGTAGTCGGTTGTAATTGGGTCAGTGTCAGGTGTAGTCGGGTCAGTGTGTCGGGTGTCGTCAGGTCAGTGTGTCGGGTGTAATTGGGTCAGTTCGTCAGGTGTAGTCGGGTTAGTGTATCTGGTGTAGTCGGTTGTAATTGGGTCGGTTCCGGTCAGTGTGTCGGGTGTAGTGGGGTCAGTTCGTCAGGTGTAGTCGGGTTAGTGTATCTGGTGTAGTCGGTTGTAATTGGGTCAGTTCGTCAGTGTCAGGTGTAGTCGGGTCAGTGTTTCGGGTGTAGTTGGGTCATTTCGTCTGGGGTAATTGGGTCAGTGTGTCGGGTGTAGTTGGGTCACTGTGTCAGGTGTAGTCGGGTCAGTTCGTCGGGTCAATGTGTCGGGTGTAGTCAGATCAGTTCGTCGGGGGTAATTGGGTCAGTGTGTTGGGTGTAGTTGGGTCAGTCTGTCTGGTGTAGTCAGGTCAGTGTTGGATGTAGTCGGGTCAGTGCCGGGTGTAGTGGGGTCAGTGTATCGGTGTAATTGGGTCAGTTCGTCAGGTGTAGTCCGGTCATTGTATCGGGTGTAGTCGGTTGTAATTGTGTCAGTTCGTCAGTGTCAGGTGTAGTCGGGTCAGTTTGTCGGGGGTAATTGGGTCAGTGTGTCAGGGTCAGTGTGTCAGGCGTAGTTGGGTCAGTCTGTCTGGTGTAGTTGGGTCAGTGTGTCGGATGTAGTCAGGTCAGTTCGTCGGGTGTAGTCGGGTCAGTTCTTCGGGTGTAGTCGGGTCAGTTTCAGGTGTAGTTGGGTCAGTTCTTCGGGTGTAGTCGGGTGTAGTTGGGTCAGTGTGGATTCTGATCTCGAGGCAGAAATATATTATTTATATACAGTATAGGCTACACACGTTAACCATTACCATAGTGAACATAGTAAATACAAAACAGCTTGAAGAAATTAGACAAATCATGTTTCACAATCGTGTATATTTTATCTGTCAAAACTTTATACCAGACTGCCTGATATCCACATTTAGCTATGCATGTGTCATAAAATATATCACAACTCCGTTTTTTTGTTTGAGAGCTCCATCTGTTGCTCTGGCTGAAATAACACTATATTGGGACAAGAGAGGGCGCTCAAAGCTCCTCAGATCCTATAATTTGGTGGAAAAATTTAAGAAATAATCATTGAATGATCAAACGTGATGCACACCTATGAGAATGTATCAGTTTTTTTAAATGTGCATGCTTTCGACCCCAGTGTTGTTTTGTGTGATTACAAATAAACAAACAGACACAACTGAATAAGCATGTTTCTTCTTACTTTTGTGGAATAACGGTAAATACCACTTTATTTCTGTATGATTAATGTGCAATCCTGACACAAATTATCATTGTATCACTTTTTATTGTAAAACATAGGTGCTTGGGTTTTAAATCTAAGTAAAAAAAAAAAACAAGGTTTCTGCAGTGGTCAGTATCTATCAAAAATGGTCCAAGGAAGGAACAGTGGTGAACCGGCGACAGGGTCAAGGCTCATTGATGCACGTGGGGAGCGAAGGCTGGCCCGTGTGGTCCGATCAAACAGACGAGCTACTGTAGCTCAAATTGCTCAAGAAGTTAATGCTGGTTCTGATAGAAAGGTGTCAGAATACACAGTGCATCACAGTTTGTTGCGTATGGGGCTGCATAGCCACAGACCAGTCAGGGTGCCCATGCTGACCCCTGTCCACCGCCAAAAGCGCCAACAGTGGGCACGTGAGCATCAGAACTGAACCACGGAGCAATGGAAGAAGGTGGCCTGATCTGATGAATCACGTTTTCCTTTTACATCACGTGGATGGCCGGGTGCGTGTGCGTGGCTTACCTGGGGAACACGTGGCACCAGGATGCACTATGGGAAGAAGGCAAGCCGGCGGAGGCAGTGTGATGCTTTGGGCAATGTTCTGCTGGGAAACCTTGGGTCCTGCCATCCATGTGGATGTTACTTTGACACGTACCACCTACCTAAGCATTGTTGCAGACCATGTACACCCTTTCATGGAAACGGTATTCCCTGGTGGCTGTGGCTCTTTCAGCAGGATAATGTGCTGGTTGTTGATTTGGGTGTTGACTTGGCCTCCAAATTCCCCAGATCTCAATCCAATCGAGCATCTGTGGGATGTGCTGAACAAACAAGTCCGATCCATGGAGGCCCCACCTCGCAACTTACAGGACTTAAAGGATCTGCTGCTAACATCTTGGTGCCAGATACCACAGCACACCTTCAGGAGTCTAGTGGAGTCCATGCCTCGACGGGTCAGGGCTGTTTTAGCAGCAAAAGGGGGACTAACACAATATTAGGAAGGTCAAAATGTTACACCTGATTGGTGTAGGAGAAAAGACCAAAAAAAAAAAAAAAGTCAAAAATTAAAGAACAAAAGAAAGTCCCGCACACTATCAGTACTTGCAAAAGTATCAAAATAGCTTTATTCGCCATAACGTATCGGTCCCGTGACCTTCATTCGGCATACAAACAAACTATTCAAGCACATTCACATTTAAAATCAACTTATGACCATGAACAAATAAACAGAGAATTTGAAAACAAAGGAAAATTGTATCTCACTATAGCATCAGATTGAATACTTCATATCAAAAAAATTATAAAAGGGAAAAAAAAACAAAAACAAAAAAAACCCCAATAAAAGAAAATTGTGAGTGATACGATTTTCTTTTGTTTTGTTTTTTTTCCCCTTTTATAATTTTTTTATTGTTACACTAGATTTTATAACATTTTGATATGAAGTATTATTCAATCTGATGCTATAGAGTGATACAATTTTCTTTTGTTTTCAATGTTTTCTTTCAATGTCTCAATTTCTCTATATAATCTGCAAATTCTCAATATAACCCTTTTATATGATGAGGATACTATGAGCTATTCAGATTGTGATTGATAATTAATGGTTCTTCACAGTGACTGGTCATAAGTTGATTTTGATACTATTTTTCGTAAGTACTCAGTGTGCTGGACTTTCTTTTCTTTAAAACCATCTAAATTTTCAATGCCTGTAAGAATAAAATGTAGTGCTTTTAAATGCCATTTAAAGCTTTTATTGTCAAAAATGTAAAAAAAAAAAAAAAAAAAAAAAAAAAACACATTCAATGCCCCACGGAAACCCTGAAAAAAGGCAAACATACGACCGCTTTTATCATGTTTATCATGATAAAACTGGATTTTGGGTTGTGTGCGGTCGTTCCAGAGAGGCGTGTCACAGTCTATAGGAATGCCAGATTTACATTTCACTGCTCGTTGTAGCACCTATAACTGGTATGTAACAAATAAACTTTGAACTTTGTGTTGAGGACGGGTTTTGATGAAACGCTGGCCCGACAGTGGAAGTGCTGCATGATTTTGGTCTCAGTGCTAAAGGTCAGAGGCTATTTGCCCCATTCACAGAAATCCTGGCTCGCAGTGGCCCGACGGTGGCGAAGCGTCTATTGGACCGGTGGACCCGGGCTACTCATCCAGCCAGTCCAGGTCCAGACCAAGGAAAGACTTTATTATTACTCCAGAGTAAAATTTCAATTGTGTGTCAATGCTGATGTCGTGCAGCGCCTTGAAGAGAATGACATCCTTGTCCTCTCCGTTCACATTCAGCACACAGTGAAAGGGCTCCAGGTTGGGCCTCTCAGAGGAACGTTTAATTCTCCTGCCAATTGTGTTGGAGTAGGGGTGGCACTCGCAGGGGGAAGTCTGAGCGTCGATGCACAGGTCTCTCTGTCCAGCTTTGAAGAAGAACAGGTACCTGGCCTCGTCATGAATGCCCCGCATCATGGCCCTCCCTTCGGCTGCTGGGATTACCTTTCCGTGGTAATCGCACACGATGTCGCCTTTAGAAAACGGTCGGGTTGCAACCACTCCTATAAAAATCAAGAGAACATTAAATTTTAAGACTGAATACACAATACATGCGCAGGCAAACTATTCAGTATTTTAGTTCTTGGTGCAGCTAACGGTTGCTAAAAATGCACATTTAAAATGATGGTAGAGCTGCACGATTCTGGATAAATTGAGAATCACGATTTTTTTGTGTAAAATGGAGATCGCGATTCTGAAGAAAAGAAAAAAACATCAGACAACTAAAAATAACACAGGTTTTAAGAGGTTCTGAAAAAATGGTATTAATTTGAACAAAAAAAAAAAAAGTCACTAGCCCCTTTCACACAGCAATCCCGGGAAATTACCAGAATGACTTTACCGGTAAATACACAAATATGCTGTTCACATAAGCAACGGCGTTCTGGCAGTTTACCGGTATTTCTAAATAGGTCCTGTTCACACATGATCTGTTACCGGTAATTTACCAGTAAAGTATGTGTGAAAGGGGCTAATGTCTCATTCAATCGCGACTTGTTTCGTTATTGGATGAATGGCCGTTTGTGAATAAATCTTTTAAATGAATGAACACTTTTTTTAAAATCACTCACTTGTCGCCACCTTCTGGCGTAACGATAAGCAATACAATACATACAAGTGTCAACATACTTTTTTAAAAGATGATTTACTCTTATTTTGATCAATACCATGTTCATACCCAAATTATAAACTTTTATCCCGTTATTTAAACGTCTGTAACACATAAATAACGATAATGTGTGGTTGAAAAGACTGTTTGTGAAGCGGTTTCATGCATGGCAGCCGCTCTCGGGATCAGCGGCAGCGCGAACGCAGGTTTGAAGGTTGCAGTGCGATGATCATTAGGGCTGGACGATTTGACCTAAAATCAAAATCTCGATTAACTGAACATTTTACCTCGATTAATTGTGAAGCTGTGTGTTGTAGTTACTTCAAAAGTAGACAAATCTCTCTATAACGGTTGAATTTCTAAGCTACTTCAGTGGTAAATCACAGGACAGCGCTGACAATGAGTTTCTGCGTCCCTGAATGTTTCTCTGCGCGCGCGATCTTCACGTGATGTGCGAGCTACTGTCTGCATGAGTGTACGTGTGTCACAATGCATCAGCGCATTAGTTCAAAATAATGACACACATCTGATGTGCTAAAATCGCTTGAATGTTCAAACTGGCAAGCCTTAAAACACATACAGTTGACAAACTTTCGTGAGGACGCAAGTGAAAGTGATCCGGCTTCAGGGCTCGTGCGCTGTCAGAGGGCCTGTTTACACCTGGTCACTTCATGCGTTTTTTACAGATCAGATAGCTATCTTATCAAAACGATTTCATTTACACTTGGTTACATAAATGTGTTTTTGCAAAACGGATATAAATCCGTTTTTAATGATTTAATGGAGTTCACGTCACCGAAAAACAACAGATATGAGCTGCATTTCAAAATCAAAGACCGCGATAGAGAGCGCGGCAACAGCACTGGTAAGATCATTTAGTTTCTTTACTTTTAATGCAGATGACTGTGTTTTGAGCACCTGCGACTTTACTTTAGGTTTTATTTGCGTTAGTTTGCGCGATGGCTTGATGAAGAGATACTCAGCTGCTCGTCTGCAGCGATGCGTGCTGTAGCGCTGTCATATCGGCTATAACATGTCAAAGCCCATAACGCGCTCTCACACGTTTATTTTTTAGCATTGTTGGGAGGAGTAAAATTTACATATGTAATTTCAACAACCAGATGCATTTAGCCCTGTTCAGTTTCATCTGGAATGCGGCTCAGACCACCTCCTGAAGTGGTTTGAGCGATCGGATTTAAATCCGTCTCGAATGCGTTTCGGAGGGCATTTACACCTGGTCTTTTCACCATCAGATAGCTATCCGATCTGAGAAAACGCATTAAGTGACCAGGTGTAAACAGGCCTAGAGACACGACGCGGCTCGGCTCGGCTCTGTCTCACAGAAAAAAGCTCATGAGCACTGAACGGGATATTGTTACTCTTGAATGGTGTAAAATCGCTTGAATGTTTAAACTGGCAAGCCTTTAAACGCATTTAATTGACAATTTCGTGAGAACAAATGAAAGTGATCTCACTTCAGGGCTTACTGTGTGTGCGTGTAGCAGCGTATATAAGAACGGCGATTAACTTACCTGCAAAATAAACTGTGTAAAACATGCAATACAAAGCATCCAGATTGTATAAACAAAGATAACTGCTCCTGAATCTTTCCGTGTGCCTGGCCTGCGGAGTCACGTAGGCTAACTAGTATTAACAGGATTAAAAATTTCGGTCCAGCCTAAATGATCTTAGTTTCAAAGGTTAACCAAAGTGTTCGTTTTAAACAGTTTCACATCACAAGTGTCAGCGGAGCGTGAGCAGCACGTGTTTTGTCAGTGCCCATATCGGAGCGTTCACATTGGAAGCGTGGCAGCCGACCCTCTCACAGTGCAGGTCCACTGGCACAGAACAGTGTTTTCAATTAACTCCTATGGAAGTTCATAGGAATTAATTGGAAATAATTGCTCTGCTCGCTTGCCGTCAGTAGACACCTGTCAATCAATGGGCAGCAACAAAATATGTGAAACAGGCATAAAAAGGCAGCAGAATCATGGTCATTTAGGAATAAGATTGCGTGGGTGTTTAAATCGAGAACGCAATCTTTTAACGATTAATCGTGCAGCTCTAAGTGATGGTATTTTCTCCCCTTACAAAGAAAATGAAAGCTTTTCTTACCTAGCCCTTGCTCGGCACCAAAGTCCTTCATGGCAAGGCCTGTCCAGGCCTGCTCAGACACACATTTTATTATGACCTGATCCGTCTCAATGGTGTTTGCGGGAGCTGGTTTCCACAACTTCTCAACCTCTTCTGGCTTCGGATAGTTGGCCTTCCACCCCTCCTTCGCAATCAGCCGCGACACCTTTGCGGCTGAAGGCTTGCTGTGTTTGAAGTGTGCTGAAAGAAAGAATTAAATAACTTTACACATGCGACTCACTTGTCTCAGTGAATCAATGGTGAGTTGAGTGTCAATGCTGTATTGATGGATTTGGAGACTTACACAGCAGATATTCCTCTCTCTGGGTGAGCTGGGTGTCTCGCCACTTGTCATAAAAGATGCGGTCTTGAGGAAACCCTGAATCGACCCGCTGCTTTTTGGTTGGTGGCTGGCCCTCCAGCGAAACCGGGAATCTGGCCACAAAGGCAGAGAAGTCTTTTCGCCAAGCGTGTTGCACCATGCTAGTACTCAGTTCAGATAAGGAGATGTTGTCTGAAGAAGTGCTGTGTAAGTGAGGAATACAAGGTTAAAAATATAAGAAAAATTAGGACAACTTGCTAAACAGCTGTACAAATTGTTCGTGATGTGTAGGGGTGACCCCAAATAGTCGAAGATTCGATGCTTCGATAGGAGGAGCCTGATTCGACTACCAATCTCAGTCAAATCTTCGCAGAGGTGTTAAGAAACAAGGATCATGCCATTTTGGCTATATGGGGGTGTTCAATTATGGAGATCACACCTTATACACGATTACTCCGCGCTTTTTACAGTAAGTTTTTTTAATAGTTTTTCTATTTAAATATGCGCTAAATGATCTCTCAGCTTTTTCAGCGTGTCGCGCTCGAGACCCAGCTTTCTTCTCCATTCATCAGCGCTGTGGCTCTGCAGTTGATACTATTATGTGTGTCTTGTGTTTTTAAGAGCAAACACGTGTTCAGTTTGATTATCCGTTATGCCTTTCACTCAGACGTCAAAATTGTCAAATTGAACAGACTGAAACTAAAGCGCTTCACCTCGTGCAGGCGAATGAAGACAACAGCAGCGTTTAAAGATCAGTTAAACGTGTATTTTGCTGCTGATGTGTGAACGGTCTCTTACCGGTAAAAAGCCAGAACACCGTTGCTTGTGTGAACTAGGGATGGGCGATATCTTATCATTTGCGATATACCGGTAAAAATTCTCCCCACAATAAGAATTAGCCTTCCGACGATAATAACGATAAAGCCTAGTTGATGACGCGACCAATTCACAGCTCACGTGCAGAGCGAAAACAACTATTGCGGAGGAGTTTAAAAGAGGAAGCTACCTCTACAATCTGGAACTAGTAGACAAAAGATCACTCGCTGAGCACTTGGACTGAGCGCTTGAGAGATTCATTCTTTCTCAAGCGATCCGTAAAGCACAGTTTCAGTTCATCTCAATGAATGCAGAGTGTATTTGACACACAGTAAACACTAGTGTGAGCGCGCCCGACCTGAGAGCAATCCGTGTATCACACACACTCAAAGAGAGAGCCTTATACCACACAGAATTGACGTGCTACATGTAAACAATATTCTTTGTTGTGTTCATTTGGAATTATTCAGCCTTTATGAACAAGAAGAAACCAGAGCTGTTGAAAAACAGAGTTACGACACTCCCATAGACTTATAATAAGAGTTGCGACACTCTTTGATCTCGCCGCCACGCGGTCACGTGGTTCATGTAGCTCTCAATAGTTCCAAACAAATCCGCACTTTTTCTACGGCTCTGGAAGAAACTAATGCGCAAACGGCAATCTCATTGGCTGGCGCACACCTATTACTGTGCCTGTTTTGATTTCAGCAAATCAGTTCGAGTGAATGCTGACAACGTGATTAATATTCATGAACTCAGCAGCTCATCAACACTTATTCCGGTTTATATTGTAAACAAATTTTTTTATTGCAAATTATTTGCAATTTTTTTTTATAATCTGAAGACATGGTTGGGATTATTACTTTTGCTGTTTGCACTATTTTTGCCACTGTTTGCACCATGAGTGTATGAATAAATACAGAATCTGTGTTTACATTTCAAACTTGTCATTGATTTGAATTATCATTGTTTGTATTGTGATGTTTTTCAGCACAGTTGCACTATTTAAACATTACCTGCACTTTTACAGAAGAAAAGTATCTGCAACTTTTCCATTTCAAAAAAAAAAAAAAAAAAAAAAAAAAAAAAAAAAGGCTGGTGTTTGGATTTTTACTTTTTTTAGTTTTTTTTATTCTTTTATGTAATTTGTTTATTATAGGAGCCTATTTGATGATGGGTACGTTTTACTTTAGATCAATGTTTGTTTTTCTGAGGCTCTCAAGAATGCGTGCAGCTCTCACTTGTAGCCAAAAACATGGGGAATGGTACTACATTTATATCGTCGTTATCGCAATAAATACCAGAAAATAACGTGATATATTTTTAAGTCCATATCGCCCATCCCTAGTGTGAACAGCATATTTGTGTATTTACCGGTAAAGTCATTTGGGTAATTTCCTGGCAATTTCCCGGGATTGCTGTGTGAAATGTCCTAATGTCTGATAACTACCGGTTTTCCCCACACACAATTTACTAGTTTTCCTCAGACTCAAACGGACGCAGGCAGAGTGAAAGGCTGGATTTTTAGGGTAGTGATTTCAAAACATTTCAGCCGTTCTAATGTGATTTTTGGATGCTGTGGACATGTTTATCAAAAAAAGACTGACACTCCAGTTGAGCGTTTATTGTTGTTTCTGCAGTTAAAAAGACAAAGTTGACAATTCTGGCTACACTTTCGTGATTTTAATAATTTCTTTATTTTTATTTATTGATCTAACTATTTGTGGCTTGTGTTTTGAATAGGGGTGTAACGGTACACAAAACTGACCGTTCAGTACGTACCTCGGTTTTGAAGTCACGGTTCGGTACAGCAGGGGAGAGAAAACTAAATATAAAATTGCTTTTTATTTATTTTTATTAAACAGAACAAATTGTGTCTGTCCTTAAATTAATTCAATTATAACTAAACTTGCCCTTACTTGCACAGTACTATAATATTAAAGGTTCATAACAGAGCCCAAACTATTAGATTAAATTCAGTTGCTATTTATTTTTAGATATAATAATCAACACTCAAATAACACATTTTATTACATGGCTCTGTGGAATACTTGATTCTGATTGGTCAATCGCGCATTCCAGCGGTACGTTATTCCCAGATAACAACCGCCAACCGGGTACTACGAGTTATCTTGACCGGTACTACTTGTATGCTTAACGTGTCACTCCGCTGTCTTTGCCTGTGACTGTGACGCTGTCTTTGACTGTGACTGTGACTGTGACGCTGTCTTTGACCGTGACTGTGACGCTGTCTTTGACCGTGACTGTGACGCTGTCTTTGACCGTGACTGTGACGCTGTCTGGCGCCATCTTGTGACTGAAAAACACTTAACCACCACGGGTTACAATGGAAGACTTCAGCGTTAATTTCAACATATACGGTAAAAACAAATCTTTTCATCTTTTCAGCAATGGATAAAGGCTCAGAGCAGTTTGGAACCGTTTTTCTTTGCGGAAGAGCTAATAAAATATTTAAACTCAACAATATTTAGTGTCTAATTTACTTGAGACAAGTAGCCGTGTAATAAGCGGGATAATGTACATCCAGCCGGTTGTTGTCGCAGAATAAACCCGTGACCTGATCACTCTGTCGGGGTTTATTCTGCGATAACAACCGGCTGGATGTACATTATCCCTTACGTATGCAAACATGTAAACTTCACATAAGGCAGTTTTTGCATTAACTTCTAAATCGAATTATAAAATTATGTTTTTACTCCAATTCGTTGTTGAAATAAAATCATTTATACACAGTGGCTGTCATTTTCATGACAGATTTATTTAAACATTAAATAATCAAGACATCACTAAACACGTGTAAGGGAAATTTTGAACAAACTATATCAAGCCATATAAAGGTGTTTTTAATTATATTAAACTTATATAAGATGTTTTTGTTAAATATAAGGGGAATTCTAGTTTTCTGTAGTAAACACATTTTTGTTTGATAACCTTTGATACTTTTCTTAATAGAACTAGTGTGTTCATTGTCTGTAGCCTTGAACAAGTTCTCGGAAACATTGTGTGTTTCACTCAAGGTGGGACAGCTGCAGATAACACCAACTAAGGAGTTTGTTATTGACTAAGAAGTCTTCACACTCATTCTTTTATACTCTCATTTCAGTGGGTGAGGCTTCCACTTTGTCTTTCCTGACTGCAGACAATCTGCATGTTTGAACTGACCTTCCTGGCAAGAATAAAAGCTTTTAAAAGACACTTTGCTTGTGTTTTTCAATTCCAGGTTCACCATTATAATTATTAAAGTTTCTTTTTTCCACGACACAGGTTAAGTAGAATATAATGAATATATAGGCTAATATAGTGCATATATTTAGAGTTGATTTCTCTAGTAGCTGTGGACTGAGGTAAATGTAGTGCTACGTGACATTGTTTTATTGATATTGATTATCATTCCACCGTTGAAACACTGATTGAGCGATTACACCACATATGATACGTTTCAGTAAGTTGTAATGTATCCTCAACATACCTTAAGATGTTGATTCATGTTTATTCTTTGACTGAAGAGATGATCGCGTTCACTCGCGCTGCCGCTTGAACTGATGCGCATATACAGTGATCTGTCACGGCACATTAAAGAGCGTCAAAACGGCATTTATCATTTGAATTTCGTGATAAAACGGACAGAATACTTAATATGTTCGTGTGTGAACTCGGACTGAAGTATGTTCCTGGCGTAAAACAAGCCGACTGTTAAAGATTGCATTCGGAACCGTTCGGTACAAATACGTGTACCGTTACACCCCTAGTTTTGAATATATGTTCTTTTTGCACACATTTGTTCTGCACCTTGTGACTTGATTCTGACTTATTTCGTTTTTTATTTCTTATTTTTATTCATTAGAAAGGTATATTCTGTTCTAATTTAATTCAGTAAATAAATTTTTGATTGTTTTTCGGTGTATCGATGTTGCCTTGTACTTGCACAGGCAATTTAGCCGATTTAATTATATTTGCCGACATGTGAAATGTAAATCCTGGCCTTTCTGCAGTTATTTGTTATTTTTTAGGTTTACTGGTCCAAAATGTTTTTTGTACATTTTCTTCTATATCGTTGTGTGATGTTCTGTACATCGTGGCTTTAAAATGTTATGAGGAATTGGTTTACGAACACACACACACACACACACACACACGATTCGACTATCAGTCAACTATAGGCAAGACTTGACTTAATTCTAATTCGACGATGCAAATCCTTAGTCGGGGACACCCCTAGTGATGGGTTACAGTGGGGAGAACAAGTATTTGATACACTGCCGATTTTGCAGGTTTTCCTACTTACAATGTAGAGGTCTGTAATTTTTATCATAGGTACACTTCAACTGTGAGAGACGGAATCTAAAAAAAATAAATAAAAAAAAAAAAATCCAGAAAATCACATTGTATGATTTTTAAATAATTAATTTGCATTTTATTGCATGACATAAGTATTTGATCACCTACCAACCAGTAAGAATTCTGGCTCTCACAGACCTGTTAGTTTTTCTTTAAGAAGCCCTCCTGTTCTCCACTCATTACCTGTATTAACTGCACCTGTTTGAACTCGTTACCTGTATAAAAGACACCTGTCCAAACACTCAATCAAACAGACTCCAACCTCTCCACAATGGCCAAGACCAGAGAGCTGTGTAAGGACATCAGGGATAAAATTGTAGACCTGCACAAGGCTGGGATGGGCTACAGGACAATAGGCAAGCAGCTTGGTGAGAAGGCAACAACTGTTGGCGCAATTATTAGAAAATGGAAGAAGTTCAAGATGACGGTCAATCTCCCTCGGTCTGGGGCACCATGCAAGATCTCACCTCGTGGGGCATCAATGATCATGAGGAAGGTGAGGGATCAGCCCAGAACTAAACGGCAGGACCTGGTCAATGACCTGAAGAGAGCTGGGACCACAGTCTCAAAGAAAACCATTAGTAACACACTACGCCGTCATGGATTAAAATCCTGCAGCGCACGCAAGGTCCCCCTGCTCAAGCCAGCGCATGTCCAGGCCCGTCTGAAGTTTGCCAATGACCATCTGGATGATCCAGAGGAGGAATGGGAGAAGGTCATGTGGTCTGATGAGACAAAAATAGAGCTTTTTGGTCTAAACTCCACTCGCCGTGTTTGGAGGAAGAAGGATGAGTACAACCCCAAGAACACCATCCCAACCGTGAAGCATGGAGGTGGAAACATCATTCTTTAAGGATGCTTTTCTGCAAAGGGGACAGGACGACTGCACCGTATTGAGGGGAGGATGGATAGGGCCATGTATCGCGAGATCTTTGCCAACAACCTCCTTCCCTCAGTAAGAGCATTGAAGATGACAACGACCCGAAACACACAGCCAGGGCAACTAAGTAGTGGCTCCGTAAGAAGCATCTCAAGGTCCTGGAGTGGCCTAGCCAGTCTCCAGACCTGAACCCAATAGAAAATCTTTGGAGGGAGCTGAAAGTCCGAAACCTGAAGGATCTGGAGAAGGTCTGTATGGAGGAGTGGGCCAAAATCCCTGCTGCAGTGTGTGCAAACCTGGTCAAGAACTACAGGAAACGTATGATCTCTGTAATTGCAAACAAAGGTTTCTGTACCAAATATTAAGTTCTGCTTTTCTGATGTATCAAATACTTATGTCATGCAATAAAATGCAAATTAATTACTTAAAAATCATACAATGTGATTTTCTGGATTTTTGTTTTAGATTCCGTCTCTCTCAAAAATTACAGACTTCTACATGCTTTGTAAGTGGGCAAACCTGCAAAATCGGCAGTGTATCAAATACAAACCCGATTCCAAAAAAGTTGGGACACTGTACAAATTGTGAATAAAAACAGAATGCAATGATGTGGAAGTTTCAAATTTCAATATTTTATTCAGAATACAACATAGATGACATATCAAATGTTTAAACTGAGAAAATGTATCATTTTAAGGGAAAAATAAGTTGATTTTAAATTTCATGGCATCAGCACATCTCAAAAAAGTTGGGACATGGCCATGTTTACCACTGTGTGGCATCCCCTCTTCTTTTTATAACAGTCTGCAAACGTCTGGGGACTGAGGAGACAAGTTGCTCAAGTTTAGGAATAGGAATGTTGTCCCATTCTTGTCTAATACAGGCTTCTAGTTGCTCAACTGTCAACTGCATCTTCCTCTTTATGATGCCCCAAATGTTTTCTATGGGTGAAAGATCTGGACTGCAGGCTGGCCATTTCAGTACCCGGATCCTTCTTCTACGCAGCCATGATGTTGTAATTGATGCAGTATGTGGTCTGGCATTGTCATGTTGGAAAATGCAAGGTCTTCCCTGAAAGAGACGACGTCTGGATGGGAGCATATGTTGTTCTAGAACTTGGATATACCTTTCAGCATTGATGGTGTCTTTCCAGATGTGTAAGCTGCCCATGCCACACGCACTCATGCAACCCCATACCATCAGAGATGCAGGCTTCTGAACTGAGCGCTGATGACAATTTGGGTTGTCCTTGTTCTCTTTAGTCCGGATGACATGGCGTCCCAGTTTTCCAAAAAGAACTTCAGTTTTTGATTCGTCTGACCACAGAACAGTTTTCCACTTTGCCACAGTCCATTTTAAATGAGCCTTGGCCCAGAGAAAACGCCTGCGCTTCTGGATCATGTTTAGATATGGCTTCTTTTTTGACCTATAGAGTTTTAGCCGGCAACAGCGAATGGCACGGTGGATTGTGTTCACCGACAACGTTTTCTGGAAGTATTCCTGAGCCCATGTTGTGATTTCCATTACAGTAGCATTCCTGTATGTGATGCAGTGCCGTCTAAGGGCCCGAAGATCACGGGCATCCAGTATGGTTTACGGCCTTGACCCTTACGCACAGAGATTGTTCCAGAGTCTCTGAATCTTTGGATGATATTATGCACTGTAGATGATGATAACTTCAAACTCTTTGCAATTTTTCTCTGAGAAACTCCTTTCTGATATTGCTCCACTATTTTTCGCCGCAGCATTGGGGGAATTGGTGATCCTCTGCCCATCTTGACTTCTGAGAGACACTGCCACTCTGAGAGGCTCTTTTTATACCCAATCATGTTGCCAATTGACCTAATAAGTTGCAAATTGGTCCTCCAGCTGTTCCTTATATGTACATTTAACTTTTCCGGCCTCTTATTGCTACCTGTCCCAACTTTTTTGGAATGTGTAGCTCTCATGAAATCCAAAATGAGCCAATATTTGGCATGACATTTCAAAATGTCTCACTTTCAACATTTGATATGTTATCTATATTCTATTGTGAATAAAATATAAGTTTATGAGATTTGTAAATTATTGCATTCCTTTTTTATTCACAATTTGTACAGTGTCCCAACTTTTTTGGAATCGGGTTTGTACTTGTTCTCCCCACTGTATGTTCTTGTTGGATGAAGAGACCTACCCCGCCAATGAGTCCAGCAGCACAGCTGCGTCCACAATATCCTGAGGATGGGCCGCACCAGAGAAACAGGCCAAGTAATGACTTATGGCTGCCTGTTGGTGCGCTGGGAGCTGTTGTGCAGCCGTCCCAACAGCCCTCCGCACATCCTGACTCTTTATAGTGGGCAGGTTATACCTGCAGTAAGAAAACATGACATGAAGTGTTAACTGTGACTGACAGGATGTAACAACGTGTATCCGTTTAAATTTGAGCACATGGATCTGTGTAGGTACGTACATTTCATGGAGGCGATTCATGTCTCGTGAGATACTGTGAACAGTCTCGCCGGTCATCGAAACAAAAAAACTTTGGCAAAATTTTTCCAGCACAATGTTCCCAGGCCTGATGTGCTTATAGTAAATCTGAAAGCACTGTGGAAAAAGACAAAAGAGTTATTGGATGTAAAACACTGGTGGTAAGCAACCTACTGGGTAGAGATGCACCGATCGACCGGCCAGGGATCGGTCTGTTTTGTTGCCAGCGGCACAGGCAATAACGCCAGCTGTGTGTTCTCGCTCTCTTCTCTCTGACAGCGAAGTGACACACACACCCGCGTCCTCTCACTCATCTCATTCGTTCCAGTTAAAGCGCGCTTGTATTGAAAAGCGTGCGCACCTCTGATCTATACAAGTGGAAAACACAGACGGAATCCAGTCATAAAAACTGAATTTACTGTATAATGCGTAATTTGTCAAATTAGATGAAGAAATCAAAAGTAGGTCAGTACACTTAAATCACATCGAGATATGGACTAGTGTCTGTGAATATTAAACCACAAGAAGACTATTTGAATATGAATCCGACATGTTCTGCGTGTCTCTGTTTGAATGAATGGCGAATACGTTTATAACACACACACACACCGCTCGCGGTGTTACTATATGACGACGTGAACAGACGAACTTCATCTCCAAAGCAGCTCTGAGAGTCACTTCACGAGCATTTTACCGTTTAATTTGAGAAAAACTGCTGTTGTATCAAACACACAGAAACTTCAAGATCTTCACGACAACCCGTCAAAATAAAAGTTTGGTTTAACTTATGACAGAAATATATTACTATTGTATAATATGTACCATTCAATTACTATTATACAGTATAATGCATGTCTTTATGTAATACTACTACTACCAACACCAACAACAACAACAAA
The DNA here is from genome assembly GCA_039654105.1 of Coreius guichenoti. Lineage (NCBI taxonomy): Eukaryota > Metazoa > Chordata > Actinopteri > Cypriniformes > Gobionidae > Coreius > Coreius guichenoti. Next base: position 2,938,722 of record CM077177.1, read on the forward strand.
ATAATGATTCAAACTTTATTTTTAAAGGAATAATCACACAATGTTTTCCTCCATGTTTTAATTTTAACAGTAAACCTCTGTTGTGTATGGAGGACGAAACCTGCAAAAACAATAAATAAATCCACAAAATTCTACATAAATAAATATATAAATAAATAAATAATTGCAAATAAATACATAAATCCACATTCCTGGATTAATAAATATATAGATAATTAAAATATGCGAGGAGATAAATAATTAAATAAAACGAATGTTGGGGGGAATAATACAAAATTTAAAAGGAAATGCTAAACTGAAACCTTTTTACTTTTAACCGTTTATTCATTTTTGAATGTGGCTCTGTATTTATTTTTCCTTGGCGCAACATGCTAATGAGGGGTTGTCAATCAAACATCAGAAGGTGGTCTCTGTGCCACCATTGGCTGATGGCTGTTGCCGCCCTCCTCATTAGCATATTAGGCCCAGGAAAAATAAATACTGAGCTACATTCAAAAATGAATAAACGGTTAAAAGGGGAGAAAGGACAACTTTCAGTTTAGCATTTCCTTTAAATTTTTGATTTATTCCCTCCAACACTCGTTTAATTTATTTAATTATTTATCTCCTCGCACATTTTAATTATCTATATATTTGTTAATCCAGGAATGTGTGGATTTATGCATTTATTTAGAATTTTGTGGATTTAATTATTTATTTATTTATTTATATGCATATTTATTTATTTATTGTTTTTGCAGGTTTCGTCGTCCATAGCTGTGCAGCAACTTGTTTGCAAAAAAAAAAAAAAAGGAAGGGTTTATTTAAATTTCATAAAAAATAAATTAATGTTTTATGCCTTCATTTAATTACCAGAAAAACTAAAATTCACAACAGAAAAAAAAAACATTTCATAGGGCCCTATTATTGTAAAAAAATGAACCCTTAAATGCATACCTCGGGTCTTTTTTTTTTTTTTAAGTTAGACATCAACCTTCTTAGTATTCCTCAATCAATTCATTATAAACAATATAACAAGAAATAAATAAGAAAATTATAAAAGAATGCCTGTTTTTCCATTCATTTTTTGTAAAAATTGTATAGGGTTGCTAACGACCCGAGGTGTGTAACAGTGTAAGTATATTTTTTCTGCACAACAATAATTGAATCTATGATGACTAAATAAGTGTAATTCACCTTTATTTCTCAAGGTGGCAATGTCTGATACACAATGATGAAGTGACGTTACACTCATAGTCACCGCAGACTGAAAACGAAACAATAATAGGCCAAGTATAACCTGCAAAACCTGAAATGGCTCAGAGATTTAGTGCAGAGCAAGTGCTGAATGCAGTCAGATATTAGTGTCACTGTCACTGGATCTGGTGAAGAAGCTGTCAGCGATCAGAATATTGATTCTGAAGAGGTTTAAAATGATAGTTTTGAGAATATGTTTGATGTGGCGAATATGAGCCAGATGCTGAATGTACAGAAATGAGCTCTGACGAGGACAGTGATGATGGTATAAAACATCTGCTCAAACTGAACCCTTACAAGCTCCAAAAGATAACAAAATATGCTTTATTTTATTCTTCTGTAATTGTTACTCTAATATCAGGAGAGTTTTATATTATCGCGACCAGTAGAGATCCATCCGTGTTAGATATAGATCCGGGTCGCTAAAGACCCCAATATGTAAAAACGATTGGCGAAACAGTCATGCATTTAAGGGTTAATAATTTGTGTTTATTTCATATATCTCTTTATTTTATTGCATTTATTTGTGCTGTTGTTTGAAATTTGTTCAGTTTTTCTTATTTTATTACTGTCTTTTTACTAAAATTTTGCATTTCAGAAAAGTAGATTTTTGTTTGTATATGCTGTCAATTATAGTCACACTTACAAAAAAAAATAAATAAAATAAAAAATCTTCGGCCCAGAAAATTGCAATCGGTGCATCTCTACTACTGTGTGTATCATACTAAAACTTACAGCTTCCTCCTCTTGCATCAAGGCAATTTGCATACTAGCAGTTTTCTTACTCCTCACTTGGATCACCACCCGGCCACCTTGTGCAATCCTCTCCACCCAGTCTGCATCCTGGAAAACATTGAAAATGTTTCATTTACTATTGCACACGTTCAAATAAATAAATAAAGCATAATATAATATACATTATATATATCATTAAAGTAGATGAACTCACTGTCAATGCTTCAATCCCTCCTGGACGCTGCATGTGACGGAAGACCAAGAGCGCCTCGCAGTAGTAGCGGTACATCGTCTTGTCCGTATTTGAGACTGCTGCACCCCTCAGCAGATCCCCGTGGATCCTGAGGAAGTCCGCCTTTGCCACTCTCAAAATCTTCTGGCAATCTTTAATGCCTGGTCGCTCGTTGACGAGCCTGTGATTGGATTAAACACAAACAAGACAGGTTATTAAAGACACCACCCTTGTGATTATGTGAGGAAGCAACAACAATATTAGAAAGCAAAATGAACATTTAAACTATTAACCTCGTATTGCACGCTTTGTCATAATTTACAGTCTTCCACAGAGTCTTCAGCATGTCAGTGTAACGCTTGCATTTGGTCCGGAGCTGTGGGTCTTTTTTTTGCAGATCCAGTCTTGCCGCCAAGCATTCCAAGAACCTTATAATGCTCTTGATATAATTGAAAATGCTGGCTGCACACAAGCCAGTGCACTGCAGCGCCTTCAGGAAGTCCCGGGTCTCCGTGCTTTTTGACAAGAAGTCCAGAGACGGCTTACTCGCCGTGGGCTGCAAGAACCGCAGGAAACGGGACACGTTGTCCACCTTTGAAGGACGGTGAGAAAGAAGGGTCAGCATTGATATGATGACAGCACATTACTGAAATACGTGTGCAAAGAGATCTTACCTCCTGTTGCCAGTTGGGGATCTTCTGCGACTTTATCAGGTACTTTTTAAAGTCCACCAGGAGCTTGGCATGAGCAGGGAACTTGTCATGCAGACCCGCCTCTTTCATCTTTATCCTCACAGAAGAGGATGTGGTTGGAGCAGGATCTGTGGAGGATGTGACGGTGGTGGCAACATCAGCAGTGGCCAGGTCAGCTTCAGGATCTAGGATCATGTCGAACTCCTGGGGCCTGTTCGTGATGAAAAAACCCCGCCGAAGAAACTCCTTCACCATGAGTATCAGAGAGCATCTGTCAGGCAGGATCTTGCAGAGCTGCTTGTAATCCCAGGTCCTGTTTTTGCGGATCCAGTTCCTGCTGGAATTCTTGGCCCTCTGCACCTCATCCGCTCTTTCTTCAGGCGTGCTGCTGTTTTTCATGCACACCCGGGCCAGGTGAACAGGGAGGTTCTCCTGTGGCTTGTAGCACCTCAAACAGTGCACAACGCTGCGTTCAGCAAATCTTCAAGAAGAAAAGACATGATATAAAGAAATGTGATTAAAAAAAAAAATAACTCAATAGGCAGCAGCAGAACAGGGCCTGCCCTTAGGGATGCCACCCGGCCTGTAAAATACAGGACTGTCCCATATTTAAAGGTAAAATGATGCATCCCATATCAAATCAATACACATAGCCTAGTTGAATTAAGAAATTAGGATTTTGCAATGTGGAGAATACTAATAGCAAATATAAAGAAATCAGTTTCACAATATGTAATATATATAGTCCCAGACAGCAACTTAGTGTCACCCAGATCCGGCCCACATCTGGTACGTGTGGATTATATTATGGTTGTAACGATACCCTCATGTCACGATTCGATACATATCACGATATGATATTATTGCGCTACTCCAAGACATATGGTCAAATATGCTTGCACAGTTGCACTATATATTTATGTACCACATTAAAAATAATTTGCACCACTTTTTCCTGGTAACATAAGACATTTGGCATCATCAGGACCCACAAATATTTCCCCATTGCATTATTATACATTATATATAGTAGTTGAATTTAGTACTGACACTATAACTCTGTAAACTTTTTTCCTCACACAGCCCTTTTAATTTTGGGTAAACTACAGATTGTCACTATCCATGATACATATTGTTGCATTTTTGTATTGCAATATATTGTGACAATATATTATTACACCCCTTTATATATAGTAAATAAGTATGGGGTTCCATTTGTGCCAAAAATAAGTTGACTGATTTGTGCTTTGTACTATACATTTGTTCTTGTCAACAGTCATTGCCTACTTGTTCAGATAAACTAGTATATGTTTATGTGTATGCTCTCTGTTTATGTCGTCTTGCTATGTTGTCTTTATTGTCATCTTGCTATGTCATCCTCACTGTCGTCTTTATTGTCATCTTGTTATGTCGTCTTGCTATGTCGTCTTGCTATGTCGTCTTGCTATGTCGTCTTGCTATGTCGTCTTGCTATGTCGTCTTGCTATGTCGTCTTGCTATGTCGTCTTGCTATGTCGTCTTGCTATGTCGTCTTGCTATGTCGTCTTGCTATGTCGTCTTGCTATGTCGTCTTGCTATGTCGTCTTGCTATGTCGTCTTGCTATGTCGTCTTGCTATGTCGTCCTTATTTATGGGGTTCCATTTATGCCAAAAATAAGTCGACTGCTTTGTGCTATACATTTGTTCTTGTCAACAGTCATTACCTACTTTTTCGGATAAATTAGAATATGTTTATGTGTATGCTCTCTGTTTATGTCGTCGTCTTGGCTGGCTATGTCGTCGTCTTGGCTGGCTATGTCGTCGTCTTGGCTGGCTATGTCGTCGTCTTGGCTGGCTATGTCGTCGTCTTGGCTGGCTATGTCGTCGTCTTGGCTGGCTATGTCGTCGTCTTGGCTGGCTATGTCGTCGTCTTGGCTGGCTATGTCGTCGTCTTGGCTGGCTATGTCGTCGTCTTGGCTGGCTATGTCGTCGTCTTGGCTGGCTATGTCGTCGTCTTGGCTGGCTATGTCGTCGTCTTGGCTGGCTATGTCGTCGTCTTGGCTGGCTATGTCGTCGTCTTGGCTGGCTATGTCGTCGTCTTGGCTGGCTATGTCGTCGTCTTGGCTGGCTATGTCGTCGTCTTGGCTGGCTATGTCGTCGTCTTGGCTGGCTATGTCGTCGTCTTGGCTGGCTATGTCGTCGTCTTGGCTGGCTATGTCGTCGTCTTGGCTGGCTATGTCGTCGTCTTGGCTGGCTATGTCGTCGTCTTGGCTGGCTATGTCGTCGTCTTGGCTGGCTATGTCGTCGTCTTGGCTGGCTATGTCGTCGTCTTGGCTGGCTATGTCGTCGTCTTGGCTGGCTATGTCGTCGTCTTGGCTGGCTATGTCGTCGTCTTGGCTGGCTATGTCGTCGTCTTGGCTGGCTATGTCGTCGTCTTGGCTGGCTATGTCGTCGTCTTGGCTGGCTATGTCGTCGTCTTGGCTGGCTATGTCGTCGTCTTGGCTGGCTATGTCGTCGTCTTGGCTGGCTATGTCGTCGTCTTGGCTGGCTATGTCGTCGTCTTGGCTGGCTATGTCGTCGTCTTGGCTGGCTATGTCGTCGTCTTGGCTGGCTATGTCGTCGTCTTAGGTTTGATATTCACCGTATGTCCGCCTAGGCTGCTTTAGGGACCGTCTGCAAATTCACCACACAGTGCAAAACGAAGCCCAATAATCCATTCAAATTAATGTTTACAGGGCTATGGAAAATGCCTAGTGGGCAAACTGAATTATTATATTTTGCCAATATCTTGCTTTAGACAATACCTCCCCTAATGTACGTACAGTACACAAATACCTTTAGAAAAAGATTACAGTAATTCACCAAAAGGGCTTTTTCATGTTCCAAAGCTTGTAATACCTTCTTAGTGACAAGACTGACTAACTACAGGTGAAATTTCAACAATATTTCCCTTACTGTATGTACAGTACACAAATACTTTTAGAAAAAGATTACAGTAATTCACCAAAAGGGCTTTTTCATGTTCCAAAAGCTTGTAGTACCTTCCTAGTGACAAGATTGACTTACTACAGGTGAAATTTTGCCAATATCTTCCTTACTGTATGTACAGTACACAAACTTTTGGTGAATTACATTAATTTTTTTCTAAAAATATTTGTGTATTGTACATACAGTAAGGGAGACATTGGCAAAATTTCCCCTGTAGTAAGTCAGTCTTGTAATTAGGAATGTATACATGAAAAAACCTTTTTGGTGATTACTGTAATTTTATTCTAAACATAATTTGAGTACTGTACATATAGTAACAGAGATATAGGCAGAATTTCACCTGTAGTAAATCAGTCTTGCCACTACTACAACCTTTGGAACATAAAAAAACATTTTTTTAAATTACTGTAATTTTTTTCTAAAAATATTTGTGTACTGTACATACAACAAGGGAGATATTATCGAAATTTCACCTGTAGTTAGTCAGTCTTGTCTCCAAGAAGGTACTACAAGCTTTGGAACATGAAAAAGCCCTTTTGGTGAATTACTGTAATTTTGTTCTAAAAATATTTGTATACTGTACGTACATTAGGGGAGGTATTGTCTAAAGCAAGATATTGGCAAAATATAATAAGTCAGTTTGCCCACTAGGCATTTTCCATAGCCCTGTAAACATTAATTTGAATGGATTATTGGGCTTCGTTTTGCACTGTGTGTTGCAGACGGTCCCTAAAGCAGCCTAGGCGGACATGTGGTAAATATCAAACCTAAAACTAACTTTACCTCGCTCAGTAAGCATGACATAGCAAGTAGACATAGCAAGATGACAATAAAGATGACATAGCAAGACGACACTAAAACGACATAGCAAGACGACAGTAAGGACGACATAGCAAGATGACAATAAAGACAACATAGCAAGACGACATAAACAGAGCATACACATAAACATATACTAATTTATCTGAACAAGTAGGCAATGACTGTTGACAAGAACAAATGTATAGTACAAAGCACAAATCAGTCGACTTATTTTTGGCACAAATGGAACCCCATAAAGAAGTAAATTAATTAAATTCATCCCATCCAGGTAACAGCTCCAGAATTGTCTAAAGGTGATTACTGATTCCAGACAGAATGACTGCTTAAGGCACACAGACACATCCTGAAGGAGTTCTTTACAAATCAATAAAATAATCAAATATCAAATGTGTTTTGTTGCAAGTTCACGTTAAGCATACCTAAGCATACTAATATCAATGTACTAGTAGTATACTTGTAAGTGTACTGTTTCATTACTACTTGGGACTAAATTGGCCCACTTAGTTATTAGTGTATAAATATATACTTTTAAGCATGCCTTAAGTGTAACAGTAGTAAACTTTGTGTACACAACTAGTTTACAACTAAGTTTTTCATTTGTACTGCAACTATACTGCAAGTAAACTTATAAGTATACTGACAGTTTACTAGTCAAATACTTGAAACATTTTTAGTTGATGAAAGTAGACTTTGAAGTATACTGTTAGTTTAGTAGTTTCATACTGCAAGCATACTGAACTTAACGTCATACTTAGTTTACCATTTATATATAATATTTGCACCTTAAGTCTACTACTATGTTGTTGAGCTGTCAAGATGTCATATGTTGAAATAATCAGTTCATGTCTTATAGTTGTACAATCTGCCATTGTTTTTTTTTTTTTTGGGGGGGGGGGGGGGGGGGGGGGCTGAAGGTGGCAACTCTACCTGCCTTATTAGCATTTCTATAGTGAGTGTCTGTGATGGTTGATAAGGGTGTGAACGGGCACAGACTATGGTCAGCAAAACCCCCGCACTGCCTTTATGAAAATTAACCATTTGTTGTCGAATAAAACCCATGGTTAATATAGTTAAAACATGGTAACCACAAATTAGCCATGTTTTGGCTGCACTAACCGTAGTAAAACAGTGATTACAAATGTAGTTAATTCGTCATACAATACAGTTACATTAAATAAATAAATTCAGGGGGGGTTTCGACTTCTAAAACTTTAAATACTCAATTACTTTGATTTAAAACACTGTTAACCTATGCTTTTAATTGATTTGTCTTAAACTATATATAACGTCAGATAAAATCCTAATTCAGATGCAACCGCCATAAAAACACCAATAACACATGCGAATAAAGGGGAAAACACAAGTCTCACCTCTTCTGATCGTTTTCAGACATTTTCACAGCAGTCAAAGCAAAGCAAAGCAAAGCAAAGCAAAGCAAAGCAAAGCAAAGCAAAGCAAAGCGTCTGGTGCAGGAGAAGAGTTTGTTGATGAAACAACCGCGTGAGGGAAGATTCTTCTTCGTCTGGTTAACGTCCGCGTCTCACCGCCTCCTTCTGCTCGGGAGTGTGGATCAGATCACAGGTTTAACCCTCGGGAGAGAGCAGAGATCTCACTTCCTGTGTTTATGTCAGGTGTGCCAATGTGGGCGGGCTCAGCTCATCTGTAGTGATGTCTTCTTCTTCTTCTTCTTCTTCTTCTTCTTTTTTTAACTGGCGGTTGACAACTATTTGTTATAGTTTATTTTTATTTTTTTCTCCAAAAATATAAATTTAACATTTCAGAAGATACAAATGTTTCACATATAATTCTTTGAAAATTTCCATAACATCATGAAACAACAAAAAAATATAACTATTTGTTATATTACCGCCACCGCTGGACTCTGCAGTGATGTCACTGAAGCTGAGCCAATAAGAAAAGCCAAAGGCGTGGCCAGACAAACTTTACTAAGCTTGTGCTCACCAAAGAATATATTGTGAAATATTATTCCAGTGTCAAACAGCTGTTTTCTATGTGAATATATAGTAAAGTGTAATTTATTCCTGTGGTCAAAGCTGAATTAATCATCATTACTCCAGTCTTCAGTGTCACATGATCCTTCAGAAATCATTCTCATATGAGGATTTGATGATCAAGAAACATTTATGATTATTAGTGATGTTGAAAGAGTTTTTGCAGCAATTATTTTTGTAGAAATAATGCAATAATGCATTCAAACATATGTGGTAAGATTGAAAAAAGAGAGAGAAATTAATAATTTTATTAATCAGGGATGCAAAAAAATTGATCAAAAGTGATATGTTACAAAAGATTTCTGCTTAATAAATGTAATAAAAGCTGTTAATTGAACTTCCTATTCCTCAAAGAATCCTGGAAAATAAAATGTATGGCGATTTCCACAAAAATATGACTGTTTTCAACATTGATAATAATCATAAATGTTTCTTGAGCATCAAATCCTCATATCAGAATGATTTCTGCTTTGATCACAGGAATACATTACACTTTACAATATATTCACATAGAAAACAGTTTGTTTAAATTGTAATAATATTTTGCAGTATTACCGCATTTACTGTGTTTTTGATCGAATAAATGCAGCTTTGGTGAGCACAAGAAACTTTTTTCACAAACTTTTAACAATTCTACTGAATGACAAATTACAACAACTTGGTAATCAATTGTAGACATTATTTTGTTATGTGTGTATTGTATAGCAATAAATACTTTATCACAAGGCTTTGTCAATACTAGTTGTATTTCATGTATTTTATATGCCCATACTTTAGTTTGAGTATAAGTAGTTTTGGATTATTTTGAGGAGTATTTTGAGTTATGGTTACTGATTTTGAATTACAAAAATGTGCTAATGTTGAAATATATGTCTCCCATTAACACAACACAATGAGCCATTAGCACAGATCACAGTCGTTTACTCATCAGTTTGGATTGCTGTAGATTATCACTATTCAATGATTTATTGAGACATTGAGATGCTCTGCTGGAACAGAAGAAAGTACATTTAAGTTGATTGTTTTAAGGTATTTTTTCACAATATAATTTAAAACTTATGTTTTCACTATAAACTATAATTTATGCCTGTGAATTTTCAGCATCATTTCTCCAGTCTTCAGTGTCACATGATCCTTCAGAAATCATTCTAACATGATAATCAATAAACATTTCTGATTATTATCAATATTTTAAACAGTTGTGCTGCTTCAGATTAATGTGGAAATGTTGATACTTTTTCCAGGATTTGTTTATGAATAGGAAGTTCAATGAACAGCCTTTATTTATATTTATTAAATGTATTAAGTATATTTTACAATATATTTGTTTACCTAAATATTGCAGACAGCAATATTGTGACTCTGTTTAGCTCTATTATTCCCTTTATTTTGCTTATTTCTTTATATAGGCAATTTATTACAAAACATTTTATTAAAATTAAATTATAGTTCAAATGTTGCCTTAAAGTGGAAATCCATCTTGACTGACTGCTTCATTTCCACTTTAAATACTTTTTATGTTTTAATTTCAGTATGTGTTTTTTATTATTATTTGTATTATTAGTCTGTGTTTATGTTTTAAAAGTTCAATTTAGTTCTGTAAGTCCTTCCGGGTCTTTTGTTTGTTCATCTTTACTGATGTAATAGTTTCATATTTCAGTTGTGATAAACTGATTAACTAAAAACAATTAGTTTGCACAATTATTTGTAAGTACTTTATTACTGTATACTTTTTTGTATACGATTTTCACTTCTATAAAATTGTGTGTAAAATATGAAAAAGTGTGCAAAATAATGTGTGTATATGTTTTTTTGAGTGACTGTAAAAAATATTAACATAATTTAACATGAAAATATTGTGTGCTTGTGTCCTACTGATGGAGGTAGGGTAGACCAGGTACAGTTGGTACAGGGGTACATTTGAAACACCTCAAATAACTTGCGTGTGCAACAAGTCTGAGCTGTGATATTTGCTTCACACATGCGTACTAGCGCCCTTTTCGATCGTGGGAAATTTGAAGTACATTCGCTTCTCCAGTCTGAAGATATCGTCGAAAGTTTTTTTTCTAAGGTAAGTTTTTCATTTTACCACGTCCCTTCCATGTTGGACAGCTTCTCATCCTTACATGACTATTAAAGTTAACTTACATTTTCGTAAACCTTAATCTGTGCTCTAAAAACTGACGTATTGCATGACTTTGTGTCAGGTCACCGTAAAATCTAGAGAAATGTTCAAGGTGATCAGCGGGGTACAGTTGAGACATATGAGTTATTATGTTTTATTAATTTAGCCTATTATGTTTATTGTTATTATGTTTATTAGGTTATTGTTTGCATTTGATCTGTTTTTATTGCTGTTTGCAATCAATGTTTTTTATTGTTACTCAACTTTTCAACTGTTACTATTAAAATGATGAACTGAAATTAAATATTGTGTCGCTGTTTGCCATTACTGTACAATGTTTTACAAATGAACTACTTTTAACTAAACAAATAATCAAATAAAATACTGAATGGAAATAAAAAACTGTTGAATTCTCATTTTTAAAGGTATTTTACATTTGCAATGAATTGGTTAGGTAGCTTTACAGCATTACGGATGGGTGTCTCAACTGTACTCGGGTACTGTTCAAACTGTACCCGACATGGGTACAGTTGGAACGAAAAAGCTTATTGTGTTTATGAGCTAATTGTGTAAAATATGACCTTATGGATGTTAATAATTATTAATATTTTAGTAGACAAGTAAAGGAAATGTCATATGAAAAAATCACTTCTTCTCAGTTCCTAGTTTTGGTGTGGTAACGGAAAAAGCAAAAAGTGTACAAACTACCCGGCCTACCCTACATAAGACAAAAAAAGGTTGGGTAACAGAAAAGGTTTGTGCACCAGTTTGTTAGATGCTTTTTTTTTTTTTAAGACTAGAAAAGAGTCATTCTAAAAGAAACTTATAAAGGTCCTCTTATTACATCATACTGTAAAGCTCCTTTGGGTTCTAATTTGGAAGCATAGCAAATGAGAAGCAGTAAATAGTGACCAAAGAGCTGATGTAATAAGAGATATAATCAGAGTTCCAGTTGAACATTGTGTATATTACAAAGTCCCTTTAAGACAAGTCATTTCACTCGGCAGCCATATTTGAAACGCCTCTCGGGAATGCAAGTGCAGCTCGTATATCTTTGAATGGGGAAACATTAAATTCTCCAAAACTGTTTACCAAGCTTACGGTTAAAGTTCATATTTGAAATCACCAATGAAATCTGACAACAACTGTCTCATAATTTTCATTTCTAAATGCTCCAATCATGACAAAAAACGGATTTTTTCAGCCTGGACAAAGCTAATGCGCATGCGCAGTCCTAAACGTCCTAAACCTGTTTCTATAGCAACCGGAGCTTCTAACGGCAGCTGCAGTGATGCAATGACTTTACTTATCAACAATTGGCTCTTTCATTTAGAAGGCAGGGCTTATTCACCATATTGCGTTATACTTTAAGTAATCGGAGTGCACTGTCTTCCTTTATATAAAGTCGTTTGATTATAATTCCGAGTTTGACCAACTGTAGGTTTTAAGGTAAACAAAACGTCTCAGGTTACTGGTGTTACCTATGTTCTCTGAATAGGGAACGAGATGCTGCGTAGCTATGACGCAATGGGAACGCCCTCTAGGTGTGCCGATTGTCTGAAGCCCTTACAGAATCACGCCAATTCATTGGCTGATGGCGCGGGCGCCACCCCGACGCTCTTACATCGTCGTATTATACTGCCGCGCGTGCAATCTGCTCCTCAGATTTCTCTGTCGAAAAAGGTAGATTGTCGGCAGAGCGAGGAGCATGGCAGCGAACGCAGCGTCTCGTTCCCTATTCAGAGAACATAGGTTACACCAGTAACCTGAGACGTTCTCTTTCATAGGTTCACTCAACGCTGCGTAGCTATGACGCAATGGGAACGATATACCACACTCGCCAAGCTAAGCGCTGCTGTATCTGGCTCAAAGAATACCAGATAGTCTGCATGGCCGTATTAAGCAGACGGAACATGCAAACCTGGAGCCATGTCGAGATCCAAACTATAGAACCTGACAAAAATGTGCGGAGAGGACCAACCTGCCTCTACACAAATGTCCTCCAGGAGGGCCCCTCTAAAAAAGTGCTTGAGAGGAAGCCACACTTCTGGTAGAATGTGCCCGAATGCTGAGAGGTGAAGGCCAACCACACACCTCATATGCCAGCGAAATAGCCTCTGTAACCCAATGGGAAACTCTCTGCTTCGATGCGGCAAGCCCGCGGCGGCCAACACAGAAACACACCAAGAGCTGATTTGATCTCCTCCAACCACTAGAGCGATCTACATAAGACTTCAACGCTCGGACAGGGCAGAGCAAATGAAGCTTTTCGTCCTCTTCTGAGGTGAAAGGAGGAGGGTGGAACAAGTGAAGGGTGATAACCTGAGAGCGAAACGATGTAGACAAGACTTTGGGCACATATCCTGGCCTAGGTCTTAAGGTTACCTTAACCAGACCAGGGGCGAAGTCCATACATGCCTCACTAACAGAGAGAGCTTGCAAATCCCCAACTCGCTTTAAAGAAGTTAACGCCAACAAAAGGGCAACCTTGAGAGTCAGAATCCGCTCTGGAGCTGACTCCAAGGGCTCAAAAGGAGCCTCCGTTAAGCCCTCCAGGACAACTGACAGGTCCCAAGTGGGGATTCCAGGGGAGCGTGCTGGCTTCAGGCGCCTGACCCCACGCATAAAAGCCAAGACAAACCTTTGTTTGCCCAGAGGAACTTCATCTGACTCCCTACAAGCAGCAATGGCGGCGACATAAACCCTCAGAGTAGTAGCTGCCACTCCAGCTACAAACTTTTCCTGTAGGAACTCCAGCACTGGACCCACGGGGCAGTTGACTGGATTCACAGCATGAGCTGAGCACCATGATTCAAAAACCTTCCACTTGGAGGAATACAGCCTCCTTGTGGAAGGAGCTCTCGCACTCACAATGGTCTCCTGGACATCGGCAGGAAGACCAGAGCTCAGAGCTAGCGGCCTCTGATGGGCCATACCCACAGCTTCCAAATCTCGGGATGAGGATGCCAAATCCTGCCCTAAAGCTGAGACAACAGATCTTCTCTGACTGGAATCTCCCAGGGAGGGGAATCCAGAAGAAGAACCAGCTCCGAGAACCAGGCCTGGGACGGCCAGAATGGGGCTACAAGTAGGAGACCGACCCCGCTCTCCCTCACCCTGCACAGAACCGCCGGAAACAACTCGATGGGCGGGAATGCATAGAGCTTTAGCTTCGGCCACGGATGAGCGAACGCATCTATTCCCAGCGGCACTGGGGAGCTCAGGGAGAACCAGAGCGGGCATTGGGACAACTCCTGCGATGCAAAGAGTTCCACTTCCGCTCTGCCAAACACATCCCAAATCTGGGCTACTGTTTGAGGGTTCAACATCCATTCCCCTGATCTGAGCTTCTGCCTCGACAGAAAATCTGCTGCGAGGTTCAAGATCCCGGGTACATGGACCGCTCTCAGGGACAGGAGTTTGTCCTGAGCCCACAGGAGGAGACGACGCGCATGCCTGTCCAGGGTGCATGACCGTGAGCCCCCTTGGCAATTCACGTGAGACACCACCACCATGTTGTCCGTCCTGACAATGACGTGGTGCCCCCTGAGAGAGGGGAGAAAGTGCAGAAGGGCCAGGAAGACAGCTCTCAGCTCTAGGCAGTTTATGTGCCAAGACAGAACCTCCCCCGTCCAGACTCCGCATGCTGGCCTGCCCTCGAAAATCGCACCCCAGCCAGTCAGAGAGGCGTCCGTCGTGATCATTTGGCGACGGAAAACAGCGCCCATGCTGACCCCTTTCTGAAGAAAGAGAGGGTCCTGCCATACTGAAAGGGTGACACCTTCAGTAGGCGAAGAGCCGATCCTGTCGATCGGGCCCCTTAGAGCTTCATCCACCAAAGGAAGGGTCTCGTGTGAAGCAGCCCCAGGGGCAGCACAGGGGAAGCTGCGGCCATGAGGCCCAGGAGCCTGCGACAAGTACCCACAGAGACATGATGGCCGAGCCTGAAGCGGGCCAAACATGTAACGAGACTGGAAATCCGGGCAGGAGCCAGACGGGCCTGCATCAGAACAGAATCCAGGTGAACCCCTAAGAAAACAGTCTGTTGAGATGGGGTGAGAACACTCTTTTCGGTGTTCAATCTCAAGCCGAGAGACTGAATGTGGTGAAGAGTCACCAATTCCCTGGAGTGGGCCAAAAGGAGCTAATCGTCCAGGTAGTTGAGTATACGGATGCCCTGGAGCCTCAACAGGGCCAGAGCAGCATCCATACACTTCGTGAAAGTCTTTGGCGCCAGAGCGAGGCCGAAGGAAAAACCTTGTATTGATAAGCCTTTCCTCCGAAGGCGAATCTGAGGAACTTCATGTGTCGCCGGACGACCTGAATATGGAAATATGCATCCTTCAGGTCTACCGTTACGAACCAGTCCCCCGCACGAATTTGAGATATGATAGTCTTCAGCGTTAACATCTTGAACTTCCCTTTGTAGAGGGAGAAGTTCAGTCGGCGAAGGTCTAGTATAGGTCGCAGACCACCGTCCTTATTCGGGACCAGGAAGTAGCAGCTGAAGAAGCCGCGTTCCACCTCCGTTGAAGAAACTTCTTCTATCGCCCCCTTGAGGAGGAGGGAAGAAAGCTCCTGCTGTAGCATAGAAGCCTCTGAGGCGCTGTTTACTACAGTCGGAAGAACCCCGTTGAAGCGGTGGTGTTGCGACAGAACTGAAATGTGTAGCCGGACTGAACTGTGCGGAGGATCCAAGGCGATACCCCTGGCAGATGCTTCCACTCGTGAAAGAAATGTGATAGAGGAAGCGGAGTGTTGTAGTGCAGTGGACATGGGGGGGGGGGGCGTGGTCAACCGCGAAGGAGAGCACCTGGCGTCCTGATGCGGAGTGGGAGATGCCACGGCCTGAGTGAATAATGCAGGGTCTGCCGGCTCCTGGAGAAAACCGAGCATGTCTCCGTTTACGCGAGCAGCGGGCAACAAACCAATCGGATGTGAGGGGAGAAAGCATAACATGTCTCCTTCCTCCTGCGCCGGAGGGGGTTGAGGCCGAACCAGCGCTGCACATCGAAACGCGATGAGCGGCGAATGTGACAGGGCTGGATAAGGAGAGGTTTGCTAGACCGCTTCAGCTCAAGATGCCTATGGGGTCGCTGGTGAGGAAATGGGCGACCCCGGGCTCCCCAAACCGTGGCAGGTGGGGGATGAACCGGGTCACTCCTCCTACTGGCGAAGTCCTTCCTGTGCGAGGAGCGCTCTCTCGGCTGAGGAGGGGAGGGGTTAGAAGATTCCCTAATCCTCCTGGGCATAAACTGCCTGAGAGCAGCTGACTGGGACTTGGCGGCTCGGAATTTATCAACCACCGTGTTGACCGCCTCCCCAAACAGCCCAGACTGAGAGACCGGAGCGTCCAAGAGGAAGACCTTCTCTTTATCACGGATTTCCTTGAGGTTGAGCCACAGATGGCGTTCTGCAGCCACCGCGCCCGCCATAGAACGCCCTATAGCGCGCAGTATGTTTGGTGGCTCTTAAGGCCAAATCTATGGCTTTGCGAAGCTCCTTGGCAGCTTCTGGTGTCAGGCCACCGCCCTCGTCCATCTCCTTCAAAACATCTGCCTGGTAGGCTTGGAGAATGGCCATAGTATGAAGGGCCATGCCTGCCTGACCAGCTGCAATGTAGGACTTTCCGATAAGGGCGGAAGTGGTCCTGCACGGTTTAGTGGGAAGGAGGGGGTGAGATTTCCAAGAAGGAGCCGAAGATGGAGAAAGGTATGTAGCCAGCGTGTCTTTGACCGCTGGGATGGCGGAATAGCCCTGCTCCACAGAACCAACAAAGTTGGTGAAGTCAGCGGCTGCCGCATTAGTCAAGCGTGCAGAAAAAGGCTGCTTCCAGGATCTGGAGATTTCGTTATGCAGATCACTGAAAAAGGGCAGCTTTCTCCGCGCTGGCCTAGAATTTGGGGCACTTAAAAATCTCTCATCGAGTTTAGACGACTGTGACTCGCAGGGCTCGTCGGGCCAGTCAATAGCGAGCTGCTCTGTAGCATGCAAAAGCACGTTGATAAGCTCAGAGTAGACCGTCAACTAAAGCAGGCCCGAAATCCTCGGAGTCGGACGCTACAGTGTAAACCACATCCTCTAGCCCGAAAGAAACTGTCTCGCGTGCTTCCGGGCAAGGACATAAGTAATCATGTGAAAATTCGACTGGCAGAACACCGCGCACGTGCTCGGGAGAGGGAGGGAGAGAAAGGGCGAGGCCCGTCTGCTCACTCTCCACATCCTCGAGCTCTACATCCGAACCCCAGGTCGCGGATCCAAGCGAGGCCTGGGCGGCTTCGGGAGCGCAACGGGGAAAAACGGATGACTCTTTCTCAAAAACCGCGAGCCTAGAGCGGAGGGTTTTGAGAAGGAGATTGTCACAGAATTTACATTTAAAAATGCCTTGAACCGCCTCGCACACGTGCGAGACATTTAACACACTTACTGTGAGGGTCGTCACTCGCAATAAAGCGAGTGCACGGCGGTAAGCAACGACGAAATTCCATGGCACTTCACCGCAAGGAGAACTGAGTTCCGCTATTCGCAGTCGCTGAAGTGCAGATGAAGAAAGTTGCGAGAAAATCTGAATTTTGGGCCAGAAAAATCGAGACCGAAGGGCTAGAATGGGCGCTTCGTAAAGGCAGAGAAACCTGAGGAGCAGATGGCGCGCGCACCAGTATAATACGACAACGTAAGAGCATCGGGGTGGCGCCCGCGCCATCAGCCAATGAATTGGCGTGATTCTATAAGGGCTTCAGACAATCGGCACACCCAGAGGGCGTTCCCATTGCGTCATAGCTACGCGGCGTTGAGTGAACCTATGAAAGAGAACAGCTCGAATTCTCTCATTGTTCTAAATGTGTTGTTTTGTTTTGTACTCTCTCTCTGTCAAAATAAATGAAAATCACATTTTGCAAAACCGAAAGAATTTTGACATAGTCAGAGAGAGTACAAAAGGTTGTCCAACTCAAAACATATTTGATTATGGCAAAATAACATTTGGAAAACACTTGTTTAATAACTGTTTGCAGTTTTCACAGCTATACAACAAATTGAATAAGTCACAGAAATAGAGGTTATGAAATTGTTTGTTGCATAAAATGTATCACGTCTAGTGATAAGTCCATGTACAGGAAGTATAAAAATCATATATATATATATATAGTAGATAACTATAATAAATTGGCAAGATGTAAACAGTTCATACATATGTGCATACATGACGCCTGCGTCAGAAAAACAAAAAAAAGGCAGCAAACGGTGAATAAACGTTGAGACAGTCCATGAAGAATCGTCCAGTTAACATGGTGTGCGATGAGTGTTTTTTCATGAATTCATAACAGACAACTCTTCCCTAAATGGACTAAAACAAACAAGGCACTTTATGACCACAAAGAAAACAGTTTTACAGGAGAAAAACAATCCCATAAAAGTTTCGTAACTGCCAACACACGGCCCAGTGTATTGAGGCCATCAGTGTGTTTCTCTCATTGCTTTATTTAGTTGCACATCTCCAACCTCGCAGGTCAGAGAACGCCGTCCTCTCTTCCTCTAAATGTCCAAGTGCTTCGAGCCAAGTGCTTTAGCCAGCTGGAGAGGAGCTAGCCTGTAAACAGTAACATGGAAATGTGTGGTTCCTTCTCATTCGGCCTCCTCTTTCTCAGGACTCTTGATGCTGTCCGTCCTCACGATGCAGGTGGGCCGATGGCGATTGAGCATCAGGATGAGCTGCTGCCGCTCGTGCTTCAGCTCCTCGATCTGTGATTTCAGCTCCGAGTTCATCATCTCCAGACGCTCAGATTCCTTCAACAGAAGAGTTGAGGGCACGTTAAAGGGATAGTTCACCCAAAAATGAAAATTACCCCATGATTTACTCACCCTCAAGCCATCCTAGGTGTATATGACTTTCTTCTTTCTGATGAACACAATCTGAGATATATTAAAAAATGTCCTGGCTTTATAATGGCAGTCCAAAATTTGAAGCCCAAAAAAGTGCATCCATCCATTATAAAAGTAATCCACACGGCTCTGGAGGGGTTAATAAAGGCAGTCTGAAGCGAATAAGAAAAATATCCATATTTAACACGTTATAAAGTAAAATATCTAGCCTCTGCCAGACTGTCTTCTGTATTCAACTTAAGAAAAAAGCGTAACTGGCGTGACGATGACGTCGGACATAACGTAAGCGCTTTGAACTGCGTGAGGCGCTACACTTTCTGCGTAACTTGAATATGGAAGGTGGTCTGGAGGAAACTAGATATTTAACTTAATAACGTGTTAAATATGGATATTTTTCTTACACAAACCCATCGATTCGCTTCAGAAGGCCTTTATTAACCCCTGGAGCCGTATGGAGCACTTTTATAATAGATGGATGTGCTTTTTTGGGCTTCACATTTTGAGCTGCCATTCACTGCCATTATAATGCTTGGAAGAGCCAGGACATTTTTTAATATAGCTCCGATTGTATTCGTCTGAAAGAAGAATGTCATATACACCTAGGATGGCTTGAGGGCGAGTAAATCATGGGCTATTTTCATTTTTGGGTGAACTACCCCTTTAATACTGTACGTCGACTCTCAGTACTGAGGCTTTACACAGACCACTTACCCTTTGGAGATACTCCGTTCTCTCTTTCTTTTTGTTTCGACATCTGGCTGCTGCCACTTTGTTTTTCTCTCGCCTTCTTTTCCTCCGCTCTTCCTCTTCATCTTTCTGGCAATAGCAAAAATGAAGGCTTTTTATAAGTCTACTAAATTTCCTACAATCTGCCATTAAATTAATTCATTTGTTTAGGAAACCTGTTTGAAACATTCAATATTCACTGTTAAATTCAAGGAAGTTGCATGCAATATTTAAAAAATAAATAAGAGTAAAAAAACAGTTGCAAACTATAAATTTGCCATTTTTCATTTTTGACCACTAGGTGACATCCATGCATAGAAAGTGTTTTGTTAATATTCCAAAGTGCTACTAATAATAATTCTGGTGGGTTTTATATACATATGTTATCTATATCAAAGAAAAAAAGGGACAGATCTTTAAAACTTATTAATCATAGTATTATTAAGGCTAGAGTGAAAAAACTTGCTGTTTGCCATTAAATTGTGCAATGCAAGAATGAATTGAAATATCTAGTCTATGGCTGCAACTATGATTATTTTGATAACTGATTAATCTGTTGACTATTTTTTTCGATTAATCTAAAAAAAAAAATTATTTTAATTAAAAATTAATTTTAATCCATTATTTTGAACAATGTTATTCCACATCCTACCCAATGCTGTCCTTCAAACAATGTGTAATATAAAGCCTATGAAAGCAAATTTAGTGAATGTATCAATGTAGGCTATGCTGTACATTATAAGCAAAAAAGGGTTAAAATACAAACATTACATTCCAAAACTATTTTAAAAGATAAAATTAAAACGACTAAAAAAAGATAATAACAAAAACAAAAGCACAAAATGTTAACTTGTACGAGGCATGAAGAACACACACATTCGCTTGTCTGAACAGTAATTATATTACAATAATGCAAGGCCATAACCATGTCTTAGACATTGGGAGGGGGACCAAAGTGGGGTTTTTTTTGTTTTTTTTGCATGTGGAAGTGTGTGTGTGTGTGTGTCTTATTGGTTTATTTAAAGGAATTCAATTATTAAAGGATTAAAAGGGATTTAAGGAAATAAAGATAAAGAAATAAGAATGGTAAAAGTTCCATTGTAGTTTTATTGTAGTTATGAAGTAAACTATTTGCAAATAATATTTTTTTTAAATATGCACACATTCACTCTTATTTTCGTCTGACTAATATGTAAAAATGCAAAACGTTTCTTGTCACATCAAATTCAGTTATGATTTACATAAATAATGTCATATTTTCAATGAAATTTCATAAAAAATGTCAAGTAGTTTGCATCACTTGATATTACTGTTGGTCGCTGAACGTTTTTATCGTAAAACAGTTGTCAAATATTAAATGTTTAGCTACTTACATCTTACGACGCACTCTTTCACTGCTATAACTAAAGTGTCGCGTTGGAATTCGCACTAACAGTAAGCCTCGCCTTCTTTGATTTGATTGGCCGTCTAACTCATTCTGACAGTGACGAGCGCTGTTTGACCGCTGAGGCAGACAAACCTAAAAATGTAACTTATACTTTTGTCATCCTAGCAACAAACAGAGCGGTGTGTAATGGAGTACAGCAGAGCAGCATCAACAATATCAAATATTGGGGGGACAATTTGGCCATTTCTAATTATTCAGAGAGACTTGTCCCCCTCAATGTCTATGGTGGTTAAGGCCCTGCAATAATGGGCTATTCCAACAATAGTGTCTTTACTGTTCCTGGTCTCATAAATATGATTACTTCTGTTACATGTAGAATTTTTAACCTTAATTTCTAACAAAAAATATTTTAGCAAAATATGTAGGCTATTTTAGTCAGAATTATTGCGCTCCGTCTGTATGACGCGCATGTGCCCACCGGCGCTCATTCACTTAAGTCTGTGAAGTTTAACAAGACTGGCTTGTTGTCAGACTATGCAAAATGGAAATACTCGCAGAACTTTCTAACATGTACAGATAAGGATATAACCATAAAACATAAATTATGAGCTGAGGAAAACAGTCAGAGGCATTAAACAGCGCACGCATCTGGCAAAGCATGACAGGGCAAGAGGCGGTAAATGCTTTTGTTTGAAGCGCTTATAAACAGGGCGCGAATTACACATTGGCTCTCTAGGGGGGTCAGAGAGTTCGGGGGGGGGGGGTGGGGGGGTGGTGTATATATATACATATATATATATATATATATATACATACATATATATATATATATATATAAGTGGCGTGCAGTGGTGTTCTGAAATGAGGAGGCAAAGTAGTTTTGGTTTGTTTTTTATCAATCACATGTAAATTCATGTCCCAGTTACATGTAATGTTGTCACATTTTCCTGGTTAAATAAACATTACATTACATAAAAAAGAAACCTAATGCAATTCTATTTTGTATTTTTACAGTAAAAAATACTGTTCAACTGTTTTAATCATTTTTACATGTATTCCAAAATAATAACTAAAGGCAGTAACAACTTAAATAATATATTTTATTTGTGAACTGATGTTCAGCTGTTCTTAATAGTCATCTTATTTGTCGGATCATCAGTCATCAAGCTCAGTAAACACTGGTCACAGACACGAAGATGTACCTTTAATTTCACCAAGCTGATCGCTCATTAAAAAAACCCACAGTTATCATGTTTTCAGGCCATTTCAAGTTTGATTTTGACGTGAAATAAAGCGGTGATATCTAAGTGGGTGAGTTGTTTGTTTACTTTTTAATTAGTCTTCCCAATGCCATCATTTTGTTCATTCAGACCGATTCGCAAACACGCACGAAAACAAGAGACAGGAATTATCGCACGAACCAATCATAATCCAATCATAGCACGCTGCCTCCTCTCACGTGACTTTTCCCATTCGTTCTTAATTCCCATCCCCCCCGCCCCCCCACTAAACTCACCGCACGCTTTAGGGGGTCTGTTAAAAGTCAATGGGCTCAGGTGAGGCAAGAGAGACGCGCCGTCCCGCTGTAACTTTACCTGCTGGTGTCGCTGTTGGACAGTGTCACTTTAGAAAAACAAGTGATTTATACACTAATTTTGTAATATGGATTATTTTCTCATCCAGTTTTTTGAGGAGGCACTGCCTCCCTTGCCTCCTCAGCATTAAAGAGGGCAAATGTTATCATTCAAGTGAACTGTGTATGTGCATTTTAAACAGATCATTTTACAAGAAAAGCACGTCCCTGAATAAGCACGGTTTTAGCGTATTTAATTCAACAGCTCAGGTAAAGTTAATGGTATGACCCATTTCAGGGGTGGCCAAAATTATGGTCAAATCAGCTAGAAATGTATCATATGTAAAGCTTCATATTACAGGTAGATTACTTTCTTTGACCCCCAGCATTTTATTTTGATGTCCTTCAGGGGGGATCAAGCCTTCTTTAGGAGGGGGTCAGACTCCCCCAAACCCCCTGTACTTCGCACCCTGCCATGTTTCGGATAACTTAAATCATGTACCTTTCCTGCAGCAGCTCACTGTGTGTCCTCCGCTATTTTCCAAAGGCGTTTTTTCCATATACATGTGTTATTAACTACTGTAAAGTGCCATGACTAGCTTCCGAGCACAGCGCGCAGACGCGACTAATCGATAATCAAATTCGTTGTCGATTATTTTCATTTTCGATAATAATCTATTTTATCGATTAGTTGTTGCAGCCCTACATTAGTCTCTGAACTTGCTGATCACATAAACCGAGCATGGACAGATGGCGATTATGAAATGCTTGTCGTTTAAGAGCAAAAATAATGCAAGTCGTGTATGAGGGTATAACACAAACTTCTTTAATAAATCACATTCAGTCAGTCTGCATTAACAGTAGCAGCTGTTCAGTCAGAAACTCTGTGCTCAAATGAAAACCTGCTGGTGTCTGAAGCCTTTCATTAGCACTGTTCTTTACAGCACACCTTTAAAAACCCACTACTAATACAATACCAATAGTAGTAGTTCTATATAAAATATTTATATCTCAATAAAAAATGTTTACAGTACAGTATTTATATATGAATATTTATGAGTACCAATTTACCACTTTGTCATGACATTAATTCAGTTAACTGTGACTTAGCAGAGATGTGACTGCAGCTTTAAGTGTGTGAACATGTTTTCCTGTGTTTACCTCATTCATACCATCTCTGGTCTAGTCTATAAATCATCAGTAAGGCCAATGTAGAGGGTTTTTTTTACCTGTCACTGTAAAAATAGCTTGATATCGTAGGACTAGATAGCATTATTGAGTCTGTTTCATTGAAGCAGTGACTTTCTGTCCACTAGATGGAGTCACTGCAGTTTAATAAGTATGCACACTAAGAAAACACCACCACCTTTATGTTTTAAAATGGCACAAACAGCTGAACCGAACATAATTGCTCAATTTTCCCAAACACCCAGTGCTGCTCCAAACTCACACACCTGTAATGATAGAGGTGCACCTTCAAGCTTTCTGATTGGCTGATACACTGGAAAAAAAATGGGTGTTGGGTTTACTTTGAAACAATTTTCACTCAGAAACTACTAGTAAAATATACAAATAATTACAAAGAAATGGCAAGTAACACTGAATTAAAATGTAAACTTTTAGCGTAGAAAGATATGTAAAATAAACTCCAATAATCTTTGTTTCATTTACAACTTGGAAAAATCATTTTCTAGAGTTCACATGATGTTTACAGGGTCTAGAGACAAATGTGATGTCAAAAAACACGTCATAAGAGAAGAGAAGAGATGTCGCTGCAAGAGGGATGGGAAGTTATTCTGATTAAAGATTACGAGACACATGAATTTAAAACACTGATGTGCACCGGTAAATCATTTATAATAAACACTGCAATATCCATTAAAATAAAAACGGTCAATTTTGATATCTTAGTGGCTTTAAAGTAGTGCTGGGCGGTATGGTCAAAAATTTATATCACTGTATTTTTCAAAATTATACCCGTTTCACGGTATATGACGGTATTTTTTTCCCCACGTATGACCGGGTGTTAACCACATTTTCTACTGATTGAGAGAGGAAATACTGCAGTAGATTGACTAGAATGCCCTGTTTTACTGTCATTATGAGTGAATATTGTAGAAAAATTCCACACTAGAATTAATAGAGGTTTGCAAAGCCCCACAAATTGATGCTGTGGGGAGACAACAACCAATAATAGCAAGTCTCTGAACAAATGACACGTCAGTTTAACACAGAAAGAATAAAGTTACTTTTTTGCCCATTCTTCTTTGAATTTTCGGTCTACATCATTGTCTTCTGTGTATGAGAATAATCCATCGTGTCGTCGCGGTCATGAACAGACGTACGGTTGTATCAGTGTCCTTACTTGCACATATATTTCATTTGAAGACGACGTGATTAAATACGTGCTGGTTCATGTTTAGAGCACTAGAGTATATGAAATATGTCCATAAAAACTTAAAGGCACTCGCTCCGGTCTGTATCTGATCCATGATCCACGTGGTGAGTGTTTTGTTTGAATGCGATCTCAGCTGTGCCCTCACTACAGTGCAACAGTGAAAAGGGACCCCTCTCAAACAGTGTCGCGCTGCGCCGCATTCCCAACGTTGTTTAAGCGACATACACAGGTATTACGGTATAATAAAAATTCACATCATAACAAAAATAAACACCGGTATTCGGTATGAACCGGTATACCGCCCAGCACTACTTTAAAGCAGTTTACAGCTCCACTTTTTAGTTTTCCTGTAGATTACTAGTTAATGTAAATAAAGTGCTGTTCCCTTCCGATGCCCCTAAATTTCTCCCTCAATCTAAAGGATGAAGATGCTCACCTCAGCTTTTATAGGGAGCGGCCGCTTGCCCAGTTTTCCCAGTAGATGTAACGGGGACAGCATGGCCCCGAGGTTGCAGAGGTCGGTGTATTTCAGGTGTTCGGTTAATGTGGTGGCAGAAATGCCCACTAGAGGGCCCAGACTGGGCAGTGAGCCCGCCGTCACTGAGGGGTCCGGGATCTGTCCGGGCATAACGTCACACACACCCGTGACCACAGCTAGAGAAAAGACAAGACGTTTCTGCATGTGAGACAAGTAAGTTGTCTATTGCAAATTTTGCAATAAAATGAGTTATCAGTCAAACACAAATTAATATTGTGAATTATAAAAGAAAAATTCTGATTGAAGCTAGAGTTTGATTACACACCACTAAGGCTTTTTTAAAGTACCCCTATTATGCTATTTTAAAAGTTCCTAATTTTGTTCTGGAGTCTCCTAGAATAGATTTACATGCATTCAAGTCAGGTAAAAAGCACTTTAAAAATCTCATTATATACATTGCATCATCAGCTCTTTTCTCACAGTGTCTGAAACGGTTCAATAAAGGAGTCAGTCTCTCTAAACCCACCTCTTTCTGAGAGCCTGGGCCATCTGACCAATCAGAGAAGAGTAGACCAATCACAACAGACTGGGCCATCTGACCAATCAGAGCAGAGTAGACCAATCACAACAGACTGGGCCATCTGACCAATCAGAGCAGAGTAGACCAATCACAACAGACTGGGCCGTCTGACCAATCAGAGCAGAGTACACCAATCACAACAGACTGAGCGATCTGACCAATCAGAGCAGAGCAGACCAATCACAACAGACTGGACCGTCTGACCAATCAGAGCAGAGCAGACCAGTCACAACAGACTGGGCCATCTGACCAATCAGAGCAGAGTAGACCAATCACAACAGACTGGGCTGTCTGACCAATCAATTAGGAACCTTTAAAATAGCATATTAGGGGCACTTTAACTAACCAACAGAAATGCTACATACACACCAGTCTCCAATTATTGTTTTGAACACATGTCCATTGTGCCCATGTACTGTACTGTCTATTCTGCACATTAGATGCAACATCTCTCTCCACATCTGACATATGTATAGAATACGACCACTTACAGACCCTTGGCAAGAAAAGCTGCTCTTTTCCCCTTTTTTATGAGAGGCACAAAACTAGACCCAGACACATTCTCCTTAAAGCTGTGGAGAGAAGAACTGATCACGCCAGCCAAGATCCGCCCGCTGCCCGAGTTTCCTCTGTCCAAATCTGCGTACCGTTCTCCATGTCAGCCGAGAGGAATGTGGCCGCAGAGGAACAGGACAATGTCATCAGCCTACACAAGTCCTCCTCGAATACAAAAACCTTTCAGATGTGCATTCTGGAGCTTAAGACAAACTATTTTTAAGAAAGCATTCTCACAGCCTGTTCTTCCATCCTCACCGAGAGATGAACTACAGAAAGTGACCGACATGAATGAGCTTCTGAAAGAAACGGCCTCACTATGACACAAGAAATCACTGCCATATGTGAACCTCTGCATGGCACACACAATGGCTGTGACTCAGAGGAAGTTTCATAAGTCTTTGCTCAAGCAAGATATCATTGCTCATATTGAACGTTAGTCATTTAAACAAAACCCCAAGTAGGCTACTAACTTAAGCACACTGCTCGTCACAGAGAGATCATTCAAATTATGTGGTTTGCTTTTCCTTTTTTAAGAGACTTTTGCCAGACGGACAATATAAAATGAGAAAAAATATCCCTTTGTAGGAGGAACCTGATTTTATGATACATAAAAATGGTGGCAACCGAAAAAATTCTGACGGAAATGCATTTAATTATGCGTTAATAATGCATTTTGACTGTGTTCAGCGTCTATTTTGTGAACGTGGATAAACTAGAATAGGTAAACATGTTTTCTCGTTTTTAATCGATCTTCACTTTGATGAAGCGAGATCTTTTGGTTTATGCTGTTTTCAGTTAATGCGTGAACAAAACTTAACTTTGTAGTGCCTCCCATCCAAGTTTTGTGATTTGTTACTTTTGATAAGAAACAAAGTTTCAGCTTTCAAATTCTGTCAATTTTCTGTCACAAAGATATGGCTTTGGCGCTCTTTAGGCCATGTGTCCAGCAGAGCATTTTTAGCCAGCTGAGAACTTCTGAAAATCTGCACAAGTGTTACCAGTATCTGATTTCACATACAGATACTGACCACTGCAGACCGGCAACACCCCACAAGAGCTGCAGTTTTGGAGATGCTCTGACCCAGTCGTCTAGCCATCACAATTTGGTCTTTGTCAAACTCGCTCAAATCCTTACGCTTGCCCATTTTTCCTGCTTCTAACACATCAACTTTGAGGACAAAATGTTCACTTGCTGCCTAATATATCCCACCCACTAACAGGTGCCGTGATGAAGAGATCATCAGTGTTATTCACTTCACCTGTCAGTGGTCATAATGTTATGCCTGATCTGTGTATGCTCTACCTGTATTACATTCATAATTGAACCTGTTGTCTTCATTATTTAATGTATATGTTTGAATAAATATGTCATGGAAACAAGTTTTTATTATAGTCACTGTTTAACTGTTTATATTTCAACAAGTAACTAGAGTAGAAACATAATTATATCATCAAAAAGTTGATATAAAAACTGCCACAGTTATGAACAAACATTCTTCCATTACCGTTAATATAACGTTTGTTCAACATTATTTATACATAGTTCATGGAATGTTTTTTTCTGAAACATATTAGTTGGACGTGAATCTAACGTTTTTTAAATGTTACAACATTTAAAAGTAACATTCCCATAATGTTAGAAGGATTCTAAAATGGAATGTTCCCTTAACGTTCGCATAACAAATAATAATTTTTTTTTAAAACTGGACATTTTGAGCATTTCTGTGTTTTGGTAAAAAAAAATCCTTTTATCACTACAAAATATCAGACAGACATGGAGGTGGGATATTTTGTTTTTGCCAGAAAGTAACCATCTAGGAACAACAAAGAACACCCTTGCAACTACCCAGAAAACCCTAGCAACCTCAACAAAATATAGTAAGCTGTATGTATGGTTATATTCCATATAGGCATATAATGAATAACTAACTCAAAAACCCCTGATGCATAACTAAATCCGTCTGCAATATATTAATCAGGGACATTTTCAAATGTGATCAAGCGTTCATACTCCGCAGGCTCTCAGAAGGTGTGTGAGGTGTGCCGCCTTTCTGTCTACAGAACCACAGACTCAATCAACACAAGCCATCGCACTAAAAGCCCCAATGGAAAAATGATTTCCACAGTAAAAATCTCCATCTCTGAAACTTCTAGCACACTTCCAAATAAAACTTCATACCAACCAGTCAAGACAAGTATGTATTGAGGGAATGACAGCATGAAGGATTTGGAAAAATAAACAGAATACAACACTGTTCTCTTTGTTTAGATTTTGACTGGAAAGTTGTATAGAGCGCAGTAGTTCAGAGCTGAGAGCGCCGTGCACACTCCCGCTCTCTCCGCTGTGACCGTTACCACATGTTGTATTAACATTCAGCTCCATTATCACAGATAATGTTTCGCTCTAATTGATCGATTGCCCTGTTCGTCAGTAAATATCCAAGTAATGCTGTCTAACACTGAAGAAAATGATGTAAAATGCCACAGATGTGATTTGATTATGTTGTTTGTTCGAGTATAATATGGACAACAAGCAAAATAAATACAATAATCAATCTTTGTGTTAAATTCAGCACAACCAAGCTGACACACATCCATAGAAATCGAGAAATTGTGTTCAGCAAGTAACTGACTTTCAACTACGTCTATTAAAACCATGAATGAAAGTGACTTTAGGAGTTAATATTTAATAAATTGAGAATCACAATTTTTTGTTATGATTCTGAATAAACAACTAAAAATAACATATCATTTACTCGAGATCCATTTAAAAATGTTTCATTGATTTGAATAAATTATTTGTTTTAAAAATGTATTTGAATGAATGATTCAATGACTCACTCATTCTTGGTGTGTTGGACTTGCAGTGGCACTGCACAGATCGATCGGTGTGTGACATAAAAAACCCGCAAGAGTGATTCAAAAGCATACGGAGCCGTTTAATGCTCTCTAATCGCTCTCGTGCTACTTTGATGTCATACACCATTCGGTCTGCGCAGCGCCGCTTCAAGTCAAACACACCTAAAGACTTTCATTACTGGATGAATCTCTTGAGTGAATGATTCAAAGACTCACTCATAAAAACTTCTCTGTTTCATTACTGCATGAATCAGCGTTTTTGAACGAATCTCTTGAGTGAATGATTCAAAGACTCACTCATAAACACTTCTCTGTTTCATTACTGGATGAATCACAAATCTCTTGAGTGAATGATTCAACGACTCACTCGTTAACACTTCTCTGTTTCATTACTGGATGAATCATTGTTTTTGAATAAATCTCTTGAGTTAATGATTCAATGACTCACTCAAAAAGATTCTCTGTTCCATTACTGGATGAATCAGTGTTTTTGAATGAATCTCTTGAGTGAATGATTCAATGACTCAATGACTCACTCATAAAGACTTCTCTGTTTCATTACTGGATGAATCAGTGTTTTTGAACGAATCTCTTGAGTGAATGATTCAACGACTCACTAATAAAAACATCTCTGTTTCATTACTGGATGAATCAGTGGTTTTGAATGAATCTCTTGAATGAATGATTCAATGACAAACACATTTTCAACAGTCACTTGTCGCCACCTACTGGTGTAATGATGTAATCGATACAATCATTATTTATAGCATTAAGTTAGCCTACTTTCAAAAGGTGATTTGCTCGCTTTTTGATCCCTACGAGATCATCATCTTTTAACAATTAATCATGCAGCTCTTCTACAAATTAGTGGTAACACAGGTTGCTAAAATGGTTCAGTCTACCCAATATTTGTGTGTGCTGTCTGTGCATTTTTATGCTTGCTGCAGTATCATATTGTTAGCACAGAAACATATTAACATCTTATTGTATGTGAATCGTGCTTCTGTACGGTGGCCAAGACAGACCAACCATGAGACCAACATGTTTCTGTATTTGGTTCAGTTCTGAGTATTTGCAGCGTGTTTTTGTATTTGGTTGTGTTGTGAGAATTTTTGTAGCGTGTTTCTGTATTTGGTTGTGTTGTGAGTATTTGCAGCGTGTTTCTGTATTTGGTTGTGTTGTGAGAATTTTTGTAGCATGTTTCTGGATTTGGTTGTGTTGTGAACTTTTACAGCGAGTTTCTGTATTTGGTTGTGTTGTGAGTATTTGCAGCGTGCAACGTATTTGGTTGTGTTGTGAGTTTTTGCAGCGTGTTTCTGTATTTGGTTGTGTTGTAAGTACTTGCAGCGTGTTTCTGTATTTGGTTGAGTTGTGAGTACTTGCAGCGTGCAACGTATTTGGTTGTGTTGTGAGTATTTGCAGCGTGTTTCTGTATTTGGTTGTGTTGTGAGTATTTGCAGCGTGTTTCTGTATTTGGTTGAGTTGTGAGTTTTTGCAGCGTGTTTCTGTATTTGCATGTGTTGTGAGTATTTGCAGCGTGTTTCTGTATTTGGTTGTGTTGTGAGTATTTGCAGCGTGTTTCTGTATTTGGTTGAGTTGTGAGTTTTTGCAGCGTGTTTCTGTATTTGCATGTGTTGTGAGTATTTGCAGCGTGTTTCTGTATTTGGTTGTGTTGTGAGTACTTGCAGCGTGCAACGTATTTGGTTGTGTTGTGAGTATTTGCAGCGTGTTTCTGTATTTGGTTGTGTTGTGAGTATTTGCAGCGTGTTTCTGTATTTGGTTGAGTTGTGAGTTTTTGCAGCGTGTTTCTGTATTTGCATGTGTTGTGAGTATTTGCAGCGTGTTTCTGTATTTGGTTGTGTTGTGAGTATTTGCAGTGTGTTTCTGTATTTGGTTGAGTTGTGAGTTTTTGCAGCGTGTTTCTGTATTTGCATGTGTTGTGAGTATTTGCAGCGTGTTTCTGTATTTGGTTGTGTTGTGAGTACTTGCAGCGTGCAACGTATTTGGTTGTGTTGTGAGTATTTGCAGCGTGTTTCTGTATTTGGTTGTGTTGTGAGTATTTGCAGCGTGTTTCTGTATTCGGTTGTGTTGTGAGAAATTTTGTAGCGTGTTTCTGTATTTGGTTGTGTTGTGAACTTTTACAGCGCGTTTCTGTATTTGGTTGTTGTGAGTATTTGCAGCGTGTTTCTGTATTCGGTTGTGTTGTGAGTATTTGCAGTGTGTTTCTGTATTTGGTTGTGTTGTGAGTTTTTGCAACGTGCAACATATTTGGTTGTGTTGTGAGTATTTGCAGTGCGTTTCTGTATTTGCATGTGTTGTGAGTATTTGCAGCGTGTTTCTGTATTTGGTTGTGTTGTGAGTATTTGCAGCGTGTTTCTGTATTTGCATGTGTTGTGAGTATTTGCAGTGTGTTTCTGTATTTGGTTGTGTTGTGAGTATTTGCAGCGTGTTTCTGTATTTGGTTGTGTTGTGAGTTTTTGCAGCGTGCAACATATTTGGTTGTGTTGTGAGTATTTGCAGTGCGTTTCTGTATTTGCATGTGTTGTGAGTATTTGCAGCGTGTTTCTGTATTCGGTTGTGTTGTGAGTATTTGCAGTGCGTTTCTGTATTTGCATGTGTTGTGAGTATTTGCAGCGTGTTTCTGTATTCGGTTGTGTTGTGAGTATTTGCAGTGTGTTTCTGTATTCGGTTGTGTTGTGAGTATTTGCAGCGTGTTTCTGTATTTGGTTGTGTTGTGAGTTTTTGCAGCGTGCAATGTATTTGGATGTGTTGTGAGTATTTGCAGCGTGTTTCTGTATTTGGTTGTGTTGTGAGTATTTGCAGTGCGTTTCTGTATTTGGTTGTGTTGTGAGTATTTGCAGCTGTTTCTGTATTCAGTTGTGTTGTGAGTATTTGCGGCGTGTTTCTGTATTTGGTTGTGTTGTGAGTATTTGCAGTGTGTTTCTGTATTTGGTTGTGTTGTGAGTATTTGCAGCGTGTTTCTGTATTTGGTTGTGTTGTGAGTATTTGCAGCTGTTTCTGTATTCAGTTGTGTTGTGAGTATTTGCGGCGTGTTTCTGTATTTGGTTGTGTTGTGAGTATTTGCAGCGTGTTTCTGTATTTGGTTGTGTTGTGAGTATTTGCAGTGTGTTTCTGTATTTGGTTGTTGTGAGTATTTACAGCTGTTTCTGTATTCAGTTGTGTTGTGAGTATTTGCAGCGTGTTTCTGTATTTGGTTGTGTTGTGAGTATTTGCAGTGTGTTTCTGTATTTGGTTGTGTTGTGAACTTTTACAGCGCGTTTCTGTATTTGGTTGTTGTGAGTATTTGCAGTGTGTTTCTGTATTTGGTTGTGTTGTGAGTATTTGCGGCGTGTTTCTGTATTTGGTTGTGTTGTGAGTATTTGCAGTGTGTTTCTGTACTTGGTTGTGTTGTGAACTTTTACAGCGCGTTTCTGTATTTGGTCGTTGTGAGTATTTGCAGTGTGTTTCTGTATTTGGTTGTGTTGTGAGTATTTGCAGCGTGTTTCTGTATTTGGTTGTGTTGTGAGTATTTGCAGCGCGTTTCTGTATTTGGTTGTGTTGTGAGAAATTTTGTAGCGTGTTTCTGTATTTGGTTGTGTTGTGAGTATGAAGTTTAAATAGTTTTTTTAACGTCATGTGTTAAACTGTGTTTTAAATAAATCTTGAAACACTGAAATATAACCACATTTCTGCATGGAAAGAAGAGTGTTTTCAGAGACAGCAGATTTCAGATATAACACTCTCCTGAATCTTCACATTTTATTTTGTTAACCATAGTATCAATACATTTAGATCGTTTTACAGAGCCTGAGTTCATGCATCATAATGCACATATATTTGTATGGAGTTTCTGTTGATCATTGCAGAGCTGTGTGTCATAATCAACGTTCCTGGATCCATAAAGGTCAGTGTCATTTCGTTGCATTATGCATGCAGTTATAATAGCACTGTTATGCAATGAGAAACAGTTTCACACATTGCTTACAGATTTTACCGCCCACTTCTTTTGGAGTGGAAGTGAAACCCTTTTCCGAACAGCTGAAAATGCTTGCTGGGCACTGATGATCTAAGAGCACCACAGTTCATTTAACTTCACTGTGATGTAACGTGCAAATGTTTGCAGTACTTAAGTTTCAGATCATGTTTTAAATAAACTGAGGCTTATTTGGTGGATATCCAGCTGCCACATGAGAACTGCATACCCAAATTTGAACCTACAATATAAATCTTGAATTTGAAAAAGTTTGTCTGCCCATTACCACACATGCATCCGTTTCACTGATCACGAGCTTAATGCATTGTGTGTGACACCGGACAATACAGTGAAATAATAAGGTACAGATTATCAAAATATGAATGTGCATTTGCACCACGCCCTACAGTGACTCAATGATCTCAAAGCGGAAGTTTCTCTTGTGTAACATGAACTTCAGTTTACAGCGGCGTTGAGTCTGTCTGTCTGTCCCATCATCGCGATTTATTGGGAACATTCCCTATATAGGCTACAACTAGAGATGGACATGGCTGGGAGAAATGCGTTCAAATCTGGAAATAAAGAGAGTTGCATTTAACGCATGCATCTACAGCAACAGCATACATTGCTGTCATTCTAATAAATATGCACGGTGCTATTTTTTGCAATGCACTGCATTTCTGTGCTTGCATGCATTTGGGCTCTGTCTCAAAACCGAGTGCGTTCCCTACATAGACAGCGTTTTTGCGCATCACAGGCGGAACGTGCGCGCGATGTCCATGAATCCTGCTGCGCGCGCGCCTCCGATGCGCAAAAACGCGCTCAGTCTAGGCGGCTCTGTGCGCTTTGAGACACAGCCATGGAGAAAAATGGACTCGAAGCCCGTGCAAAAGTTGTCAAAGTTGGCCTCTTACCTGACTTTGGTCTCGAGGTGAGCGAGTGGAGTCCCTTTGTGACGTCAGCCGCAGGTCGCGAGTAGATCTTGAAGAGCGGGAATCGTTGCATCAGCTCGAGTCTCGAGCGCTGATCCCTGATCGGGAAGAGCGAGGAATGCGGAAGTCAGACGTCAGCAGGGAGGATGAGAAATGAACTGCAGGGAAAACACACATGGAGAAGAGTGGAGAAGTGAGGAGCAGACTCGCTCCACCCCTTGGAAACCAGAAAACAAACATTCTGTTCACCGTCAGCGCTTTGCATCCCCTTAGCGAGCAGAAGCTCTTTTGATCAGTGGAAACCCCATCAAAAAGGGTCCCCATATTTTGATACTCTTTTTTTAATGGATATATGAATATAAATTGTCTTAACCTGCAGAACAGAGTACATACACATAAAGTACATTAGCATAACCCTGCAATCCCGGAGGCTGCAGTTTCAGGACTGCATAGGGCTTTTTTATGTACAAGCACCTTGTACTTCTCCTAACCAACCCATATAACCCTAAACATAACATAATTTTTAACTTAATTTGTTTAAATATAAAAAAAAGTCCATGTTTTGTTTTTAAATTTAGTTTTCTGGGAATGTTATGGGGAACGTTCTCCAAACCAACAGAGAATGTTAGGATGTTTGTTCTGGGAACGTTCTGGCAACCAGAAACTAACGTTTCCAGAACGTTCTGAAACAAAAAATGGTTAGCTGCACGGTGGTAATCCTCCTGGAAATTTTCAGTAATTTGTTTCAATATATGAGTTCAGGTTCTGGTTTTAAATTCAGTTTTCTTGGAAAAAAAGACCTAATTTTTCAACACGTAAGTAAGCAATTTTCTGTGTAGTCTATGTGTGGCGCTTCTCATCTGTTGTGTGACCAGCTTAACAATAAACGTATGTGTGTTTATTTTTAATAATAATAAATTAAAATAATATGACAACCAGGGCTTGACATTAACACCCGCCAAATGTGTGTGTATTTCAGCAGTGCCGTGTACCGCACTCACTCCTACTAGCCACTTTAGGGTTGAATTTTATATATAATATATACATTTTTCAACTCTGTCATTTTTCATTTGTCACACTTTGCTTCTTCACGGTCAAAAGTGACCGAAGCCTTAAAATGTCATTTTTTCCCCCAGGAAAACCAATGTAATATATTTTTGTTCAATAATATTGTTTTATTATTATTTAGAATTTTGAGGGGATTTTATGATGCTATGCAATATTTATAAAAAAAAAAAAAAAAAAGCTTTTTTCCCCCATTGAAAATAATACACAATTTTTTTATAATATATTTTTAAATTATTTTTCAATTAAAGCAGTATTCCATTTTAAAACAGAGACAAGGCATTTCAAATCCAAAATTTTGAAGGTAGATTAGCGCCACCAGGTGGGAGTAATAAAATAAAAACTTATGGCGTAAACACTAGATTCCTGTATAGTTCTATATAACGTGGCTTATAAATTCTCTAGTGGTTTCTAGACATAAATACTTATTTTTATTAAGTTATGGATTTGGAAATACTTAGACATTCTCAAAGACTACTTTTTGTCAAGGTTTAGATTTTTTATGTTTGAAATGTTGATTTGAAGTGGCAGTTTTTGCATTCATTTTACTACAGTCAAAGCTGAACACTGAGGACATTTTGTTACACATACATTCAACATTCATTAAAAATGTAACAAAAATGAAGAGTTATGCTTTATCAGAGCTTAATCAATCTGGGTCTGATCTGATTTCAACCTCTTATTTGAGTCTTTTGGCTCAATTTTACCATATTGTTACAGCCACACCAGTTCATTTGTGTGTGTATAATAGTGTGTTGTGTGTGTATTTGAGTGTGTCTGTTTTGTACTCTTGTGTGACCTCTTTCTTGATGTTCGTTTTTGTACTGCCTTGTGGCTGAATTATTGATTTTATTTCACACATTTGCAAAAACTTGCTCTGTGTTATAGTCACACTAGTTCATATACTGTATATGCGTGTGTGTGTGTGTGTGTGTCTATTTTGCCCTCTTGATATTTTAGTGTCACCCTTTCATTGCTGTGCACTTTTTCTGCACAGTGGCTGATTTGTAGTTTGTACCACCAAAAGATTCTCAGACTTTTCATATTTTTTTGTTTTTCCCATTAATTTCCTATGTCGGTCATTTTCCTCAGAATAGACACAGATCTCTCTCTCTCTGTCTCTCTGTCTCTCTGACACACAAACCCACCTCCCCTCACTCATTCGCTCTTAAACAGTCAAATACACAAAAATAATGTCAAAATGCGGGTCTTGGCGAGTATTCACATAAACACAGTCGGTTCTGTTTTAAGTGAATGTAAACAGTTGAGAAGGAAAACGCATGTGTAACAGTGTAATGGATCCGTGCGTCAGGTCTTAAAGTGACAGCAGCCTAATATCCCTTCTGCCAAACTATATTATAGATAATATTAAAAATATCTATATGGCAGTTTTTCCCCATGGTCGCGATTGTCAAAATTGTGGCCAGTGAAAATGCTGAGTGGCTAGTAACTTTAGAAAACCACTAGCCACAGTGGCTGCTGAGAAAAAAGTTAATGTCAAGACTTGCCTAGCGCCAAATGCTAGTAAAAATCTTTGTTATATGAATTATATGAGACTGTGTCAATCGGCAGTTGGTGGTAATATTATGAATTCTAGCAATGCAATGTTGTGAGAACATGTACGTGGACAAATGTGAACGACGCTCGGGACAGTTGACGTGTCAGTGCTGCATTGTCACGAAAGTTTAAGCCTCGCCAATTGAATTATTCAAGCGCAAGAAGACGCGAAAGGGAACTCAATTTGTTACACACTGTGTGGGACGTTTTCTGTGTGCAAACAGTGTGTGTCCAGATATCTGTCTCAGACAGCGCGCAAATACTGAATTGAACTCTCTTTTACATCTTCTTGTGCTTGAAAATGTCTGTATTGGTGAGTTTCCTCGTAATTATTGTGTTAAATTTATGTTCCTGGTAATCTTGAATCAGAATAACTTCCCCTCCGTCTTGCAGCGACATCTCTTCTCTTCTCTGATGATGAGGGCGGGGCAACCTGTCACTCACATGAGATCCACCAATAGCAAACCACAACCATTCAACTATCCAATCAACTGACCACAGACAAAATCAAGCCCCGCCCTACATTTATTCTTGTTCCAAACTTGAAATTGTCTTATGACTAAATGTGTTTAGCAGGAGTCCACATACACCTTATACACATCTTATGATTGCATATTTAATGAAGTCATTTGTCTCTTTGGACACCAGTGTTTATTTCTGGAACCCTAACTATCAGTGAAGATTTAAGACAGACTTTGTTGTAAAAACCACATTATATTGAAAAGATTCACTTTAATCATAATCGTCCACATGAGCCGTTGGACTCATGGTTTGTGGCTATATTTGTCAGATAATACTGTCAATCAATTCAAATAAAAGCGCACTGAAATAAGATAATCCCACAGACTGTGACTGAACATGCTGGTGTAACGGAGACTGATTTAGCTGTGTGAAAATACATGTCAAATATTAAGCTGTACTTTCTATCAGCAATTTATTTTGAAACAAAGGACACAAGAACACCAGTGCATGATTGTATATCGTGAATATTTATTCAGCAATCAATGCTCATTTTATTCTTTTCATTTGACAAAGAAGTCAAATTTAAAATGTAGAAAAATAAATTATCATAAAATACATCTCCATCGATATAGCACTGGATGTTTTCATGGAAAACTCTTACATTTAAGAACAATGTGAAAACACAGTCGATGATGACACTGAGGTATGCGATAACTCTGATGACTGTATATTAAAGCACAACACGAGTCGATAATCTATTGCCATAGAAAACAAACACAAAACTGCAGTCAATTCCACAGAACTTAGCACCAGATCAAACAAATATGGAACTGATACATATATACTATATATGTTATATATATTTTTATATGTATACTATATATTCATGATATCTTGTGCATGCTTTTCAAACCAGAACATAGTTCATATCTGCTCGTATAAGATAATTGTCCATGCTCTTGTATTTGGGCTACATCAAATGTTTCTGGAAGAAAGTAATACCCCGACCCTCACACATTACATGGGTGCATCCACAGAACAGCTGGCTTCTATGGAAACTTGTTTACGCCACAGGATAAAAAAAATGGAAATTGCGACTTTTTTATCTCGCAATTCTGACTTTTCTTCTCAGAATTGAGATACAAACTCACAGTTGTGAGTAATAACGTCTGAATTGCGAGATATTAAGTTGCAATTCTGAGAAATAAAGTCAGAAATGCGAGATATAAACAATTCTGATTTTATAACTCACAATTTTGACGTTTTATTCAGAATTGTGAGCTATAAAACAATCTCACAATTGTGAGGTGATTTTTTCTTTCTCAGAATTGCAAGTTTATATCTTTCAATTCTGACTTTATAACTCGCAATTTACTTTTTTTTTCCAGAATTGTGAGATATAAAGTCAGAATCGCAAGATATAAAGTCGCAATTGTGAGAAAATGTTTTTTTCCTTTTCATTATTGCGTGTTTATATCACGCTATTCAGACTTTATAATTCGCAATTGTGACTTTATATCTCACAATTTTGAGAAAAAAAAGTAAATTTGCGATTTATAAAGTCAGAATTTCTAAGATATAAACTCACAATTATGAAAAGGAAAAAAATCACCTCACAATTCTGATATTTTCTCGGGTTGCGGGTTTCTATCTTGCAATTTGGACTTTGTAACTCAAAGGCGATTTTATATGCAAACTTGCAATTGCGAGTAAACAAGGATAAGAATTGTGGGCTGCTTTTACACTGTTGCCGCGGGTAGTTTTTGTAGTCTATGGGTTGAAGCGACCCCCTTTTGGGAAGAAGGGGTTTTGGGAAGAGACATGGAACCTGATTATGAGATAAGAAGTCGCAATTTCCTTTTTCACTTTTTTACTCCGTGGCGGAAACAAACTTCCATAGGCTTTACACCAACATCACACATCTGGACATCAGAACACTGCGATATCCAATAGATATTAAGAACAATATCGTGACATTACATCATCTACACTTGCGTTTATAAGGCAAGAAGGGTTGGAGAGTTGAGAATATCGACGCTAGATTCTGCTTTGGTCACGCCACCTTTGCAACCGTCCAGTCCCTCGGCCAGGGAGTCCAGCTCGGGGCAGGCGAAGGTAAATACAGACAGATAGTTGCTGCAGGTAGGTGTGGAAGTGCTCACCACCGGGGTGCTCAAAGGTTCGAGATCATTGGCCACAGACTTGTACAGGGTTTCCCAGTCCGTGATGCCCAGCGAGCCGCTCAGGTCAATGTCGGGGACGGAGCGAGCCGTTTCCGCCGAGACACGGTCCTCGTCGCCGGTGGCAAGGAGCTCGTCCCTGACATCCAGAGAGGGCTCGAGGTCGCACAAACTGACTTCTGCACTGGAGCACAACAGGATGTTGGAGTTCCCAGAAATAGCGGTGGACGGTACCGTAGGGATCTCCATGTCTTGCAGGGAAGAGGTATCTTGCGGACTATCCTCTGGGAGTTTGCTGTCCGTTTCAGGAGTTGGAAGTGGCTGAGGAGACTCTGGAAACAGGCAGTCCAGCTCTTCAGGCAGCTGGCAAAGAGGTTTATGAGTGGCGAGAACGTACTCAAGCCTCTCCTTTTCCTTCAGGAGATTCTCGATTTCAGCCTGGAGGGCGGCTTTGTCCTCTTCCAGCTTGTCTGTTTCCTGGAGAAACCAAAAACTGGGTTATTCCATGAACAGACAGATTTAACCCCTTACCCCACACCCCCCATTTTGGCAAGTGGGGCATAAATGACATACCCAAAATAAAAAGGTTGCTGCTCATAAGTCATTCTGAATAGACACATAACCAACATATATTTAGAAAGCCAACACTTGAGAGTTACAGTTCAAGACCCAGAATTACTCAGACTGTTAGTAATATGGAGATGTATAAGCTCAAACATAAAAACAAAACTAAAAAAAATATTAAGAATATACAGTCAAACCAAAAATTATTCAGACACCAGAATTTACTAGTGGGTGCAGGACAATATATAGTTGTATAGTTCAATGTATAGTTCATTTATGTAAGTGAGGAGAGCAAAATAAAGTAACCTTTGACATATTATACCCAAACATTCTTTATACAGTGACTACCAGTAAAATTGATAAACAATTTGGGACCAAAATTATTCAGACACTTTGAGCTGAGCATGTTTTGCTGAAGTGTTTTTTCTTTCATTGCTAATGCGACCTTTGACACCACAGACTGAACAAAATGAAGCATTGCTATAGCGAAAAAACTGTGATAATGTAAGAAAATGTTGAAGGTGTCGGAATACATTTTGGTTTACTTTGACTGTATTTTTTAAATGTATAAAAATATGATGTGCCTGTGTTAAAGAAACTTAGAAACACAATGAAGCTGAAGCCACAAGTCTGCTCATTCTTTATTTCAAATCTGAGGATGTTATCTATATCAAACTATGAATTTTATGTAACATTTTCTAAGATCATGTCATGTGAGTTTTTTAGAGAAGGGTGATAAGATGCTAATAAAATATTTCATTGCCCTGGAAACACCTACTTGCTGTCTATTGTCTAATGTCTGGTGAGGTGAACTGCTCCATTCACGTTTCTATTGTTCTCACTTGACGAACTTTTCACACCTCTGCCATGAATGAGACCTAATCTTCATTATTAGGTCATCATGTGAGAATAAATTAATATTTACATATTAACAGATGCTGTCTAGAGCAGCTAAGTGAACACAAATAAACCGGAGCAGACATGACAGAATATGAATGCGTGTTGTTATTCTATTCAAAATACTGTATACAAAATTACAGATTGATTATTTTCACTCCTGACATAAATTTAAAAAATGTATATCACTGCAACCTAGTTTTATCATAAACAGTGGTCAAATATCAAAGCTGGAATCTTTAATCATTCTAATGATACTCAGTTTATCCAGATCAAGTAAGATTCCTATTGAAATAACTGGATTTCACCTGTGAAAAACCTTCAGCATGTTTTTTGAGGAGTTTCAATATGTTTTCCTTATAGTTACATGAGGAACAGACCCACTGAAGAGCCATGACTCTCACATTAAATATAGTGCCTATTGACGTTTAGTGTTGACGCACCATTTTGGCAGTTCATTCAACTGTAGGAGTGCATTTCAGAGCTTCAGTGGAATGGAAGACAATCAGTGAATAAAGACTGATTTTTTTCTGTTAAAATATTTTCTTCTATCCATTAGTTCAATAAGTGTAGAATAACAAAGTGCAGTAAACAGTAAAACGCTACAAACCAGTGTGTTTATAATTATGACAATACATGAAAATAATATGATAAGAAATACCAGTTTGCAATATCAAGCAGCATAACAAGCTTTTTTTGTACAGCTAGAAGTAACTAGATGCCTTCAAGATGCACTCTTAAGTTAAAAATAAAGGTGGATAAGCCATTGGTAGGTGTAAATATTGCTCTGTTTGTTTGGACATCCCAACCAGCCCACACAACAACAGTGACTCAACCAGTGACATGAGTTTGGGTTGCGGGTTTGTCTGAGCGAATGTCTGAAAACAGTCATTATTTTGAATTTCATACTTCACATTTAAATCTGAGTCTGTTCTTGGTGTGTACATGACTTCAGAAGCCTTGGACAATCCCATCTAACAAGGAATGTTCTGGCAAGGTTCTCTCAAACTTATGAACAAACATTCTTCCAGTAGCATTAATAGAATGTTCATTCAAAGCTATCAGGGTCTTCTCAAAACATTAGCACAAAAACACACTATATGTGACCCTGCAGCACAAAACCAGTCATAAGTCTCACGGGTATATTTGTGGCAATAGCCAACAATACATTGTATGGGTCAATTATCGATTTTTCGTCCAAATATTGTCCTATCCTAACAAACCATACATCAATGGAACGCTTATTTAAAGCTTTCTCAATTTCAAACGAATTATTTTAGAACATTCAAAAGGAACATTCCCAGAATGTTTGCAAAATGATGAAATGGAATGTTTGCTTAACGTTCGAATAAAAACGTTTTTCTTTTAAACATTTAAGTTTCGAACGTTCAAAGAGCATTCAGAACAGCAACGTTACAACGTAACATTTTGTTATCTGTGATATGGCGCAAAACAGCGTCATATCATGGATTACTTCAGTAAACAGAGATTTTTTTTTCAATGAACTGTAGCTGGTAAAGGTTATGTTGATGTCTGTACTCACTGCCTGCAGGGTGTCGGTGAGTTCTCTCCGTCTATTGCGACACTTCGCTGCAGCCATTTTATTCCTCTCTCTCCTGATCCTCTTCTTCTCCTCTTCCTCCGGAGAGAGCTAGTCAAAGCAAGATGAATTGCACTTGTCATCTCGAAGAATCAGCGCATGCCTTGACTTCTATCGCCACTTATTCACGCGTGTTTCTCTGCAATGCGTCTAAAAATAGTCTATTGTTGCAGACTTGCTGTGACCTGAATATAAAGTGGATGCTGCTGGTCTAGGCAACATGCCAAAGCTAGAGCTGCATCCCCATCAATCCCATGCAGGCTCATGATGCTTCACAGATCATGCAGTAATGCAGAAATGTACCTGCTCGCTCTTGCTCTTTCTGGCGGCGCATTTCCCCTTGTTCCCAGCGATCTTGGTCTTCGCCGGCTCGTTGCTCTCGGCTCTGCCCTCAGACGTGATGATCGTCGGCTGGACCATCCACTGCAGGTCTGGCGTGCTGGAGATCGCCGTGACCGTCGGAACGAACGAGCCCGGAGACTCGGCATCCGCGCGCGAGCCCTGCGATTGCGACGGGAATATATAATAATTAGTATTCTAGTCACATAAACACAACACTGATTTATGTGCATCTGGATTTTAGACCAGACTTTAAAAGAAAAGTTCTTAATAATGCACGAGTTTTTTTAGTTTGCACTTACGACTCTTTCTTTAAATACACTCTCGAGCATCTAAAAATAGCCTCCTGATCAATATTTAACTTTTGCATTGTCTCTGACGTCAATGCTTACGCAGAGCTTCTGTGGGCTCTCCTCACTGGATTTATTTTTCTCAATGAACAGCTGCATTTTTACAATGCTTTACCATGTTTCACTGCATTGCAAAGGATCACATTCAACATCTGATAAAGAGATGAAGCACCAGCATTGCGACAGTGTGCTAGACCATTAAAATATGTAAATGTTTAATAACACTTCAGAATAATAAATGTTTGAATAAGTAACACTATAGCCTCCAAAAATGCATGTGTATTAGGCTAAGTATTAGCCATTAAACAAGATGCATCGAATGGCTTGT
The DNA here is from genome assembly GCA_039654105.1 of Coreius guichenoti. Taxonomy (NCBI): domain Eukaryota; kingdom Metazoa; phylum Chordata; class Actinopteri; order Cypriniformes; family Gobionidae; genus Coreius; species Coreius guichenoti. Next base: position 2,982,230 of record CM077177.1, read on the forward strand.
GTGTTGTGATGATGCATGAAAGTGAAAGCATCATACCTGTGTGCTGCTGCTGTCCATCAGGGCATCCGCGCGAGGTTTGGCAGGAGAGGATGAGGAGTCCGGATCAGAATTCGCTTGGCTCGGGAACATTTCTCCAGCACACGCGGACGCAACTATCGACTGGATTCCAGCTCTTCTGGTCCCAATCCCTCGCTTCGTGATGTTGTCTCTCTCCAGGTTTATAAACCTGGTCAGTGACTCTCAGCTCCGCGAGCTCCTATTTATAGTGCGCCTGAATTTTATGAATGAAACGGGCCGTACCATTACGCGCGCGGGGAGCTCCTCTGAACGACATGCAAGGAAAACCGAGCTTTCTGGGCAAATTTGTGCATATTATCGTTTAATCCATATCCAGCTAAAATGTCGATAGGAATAGAGGTTATTCTGTAGTAAAGCTGCGCGCGCTGAATCCATGGCGAACCCCTGCGAGGACGAAACGTGGTGTGTGCCACATATTCATTCATAAAATTCTGATGAACCCTGATATGCATAAAGTCCTTATGAATGATGCATAATGCATGACATATTTTAAAACGTGATAATTTCATGCAAACTGCTCATATTCGACACTACAGTATTTGATCTGTGTTCTGTTGTCATGTCAATTCAACAACAAAAACTCTCGATTATGTGAAAATGAGGGAGTGAAAGGAAGGTAGCCTAAAAAAAGAAACTTTTTTAGTAGAAATCATTTTATTGATGCTTACTTATTATGTTAATCCGTTTTGCGATCGCATATATAATCAAATGTAAATTTAATGTGACGTCTCCTCCAGTCTCAGCATCTGCACCTGCTCACGCGTCACGCAGTGACGTCACGCTGTCAAACAGGAAAATGGCCATATAAGGATAACTACGTGTTGGGATTCCAATGCTGAGCGTGTGTCTGGACTGAAGCTGCTGCTGCTGCTTTGTGTTCTGTGCATGCGCTTTTCTCTGCAAGACGTGTTTAGACGCCTGTCAGAAATACAAATGGGCATATTGCGCAGATAGCAAAACATAACTATGCTGAAAAGGTTCTATAGCCTATATCTGATGGCATCATGTCATTCATTTTCTCCAATGAACAGAACACGTGCAGAAGTGATGCATTTTGAGGGTGGGTAACCTGTATACAGCCTACCTGTATAATCCCTATAATGTGAACTGTTGGCCAAATCACACCTGCAGACAAATGTGCCACTCTACAGAGAACCTACTACTCTTAAAATGTTAAATATAGAATCATTGATTTTTGTCCTGAAATAACACCTGTGTGAAGCCCCACTGTGACTGTGCACTAATATGAACTCGAATATGAAAATGTCATTTAGTGAACTTACACTGTATACATTACGCCCAGACAGCAACATATAGTGTCTGCCCAGAACCGGCCCACATCTGGTACGTGTGGATTCCATGTGTACCAGTTGTGTACCAGATGTGTGACACTATGTTGTTGTCTGGGAGGGTTGTGCAAAATTCAGAACTGACTTTCAATTCATGATGAGTGTGAATTTTAATTGCCCACCCAAGAAGTTGGATAGGAACGACAGGAATAAATTAATGTACTGAAAAAAGAACATCCTGAATTACAATTCAAAGAAAATGGGTCATTTCTGGTATTCTGTGACTTCTGTGGCCATCATAAAATGTCAAAAAATCAAACTGTTTTTAAAATAAATTTTTGTGTAATCATGATAGGGTGATGTAAAACATTTGACATCTAGTCAAGCTTGGGTAAATAAATTTAACCATTTATTAAACAAAATAAATTATATGGAAGATCAAAAATGTCCACCCTGTTAGGGACAGATACAAATGCCTAAAAGGCATTTTTGTTTACTTTTTAGAGTACTACAAACCCGATTCCAAAAAAGTTGGGACACTGTACAAATTGTGAATAAAAACAGAATGCAATGATGTGGAAGTTTCAAATTTCAATATTTTATTCAGAATACAACATAGATGACATATAAAATGTTTAAACTGAGAAAATGTATAATTTTAAGGGAAAAATAAGTTGATTTTAAATTTCATGGCATCAACACATCTCAAAAAAGTTGGGACAAGGCCATGTTTACCACTGTGTGGCATCCCCTCTTCTTTTTATAACAGTCTGCAAACGTCTGGGGACTGAGGAGACAAGTTGCTCAAGTTTAGGAATAGGAATGTTGTCCCATTCTTGTCTAATACAGGCTTCTAGTGGCTCAACTGTCTTAGGTCTTCTTTGTCGCATCTTCCTCTTTATGATGCGCCAAATGTTTTCTATGGGTGAAAGATCTGGACTGCAGGCTGGCCATTTCAGTACCCGGATCCTTCTTCTACGCAGCCATGATGTTGTAATTGATGCAGTATGTGGTCTGGCATTGTCATGTTGGAAAATGCAAGGTCTTCCCTGAAAGAGACGACGTCTGGATGGGAGCATATGTTGTTCTAGAACTTGGATATGCCTTTCAGCATTGATGGTGCCTTTCCAGATGTGTAAGCTGCCCATGCCACACACACTCATGCAACCCCATACCATCAGAGATGCAGGCTTCTGAACTGAGCGCTGATAACAACTTGGGTTGTCCTTGTCCTCTTTAGTCCGGATGACATGGCGTCCCAGTTTTCCAAAAAGAACTTCAAATTTTGATTCGTCTGACCACAGAACAGTTTTCCACTTTGCCACAGTCCATTTTAAATGAGCCTTGGCCCAGAGAAAACGCCTGCGCTTCTGGATCATGTTTAGATATGGCTTCTTTTTTGACCTATAGAGTTTTAGCCGGCAACGGCGAATGGCACGGTGGATTGTGTTCACCGACAATGTTTTCTGGAAGTATTCCTGAGCCCATGTTGTGATTTCCATTACAGTAGCATTCCTGTATGTGATGCAGTGCCGTCTAAGGGCCCGAAGATCACGGGCATCCAGTATGGTTTTCCGGCCTTGACCCTTACGCACAGAGATTGTTCCAGATTCTCTGAATCTTTGGATGATATTATGCACTGTAGATGATGATAACTTCAAACTCTTTGTAATTTTTCTCTGAGAAACTCCTTTCTGATATTGCTCCACTATTTTTCGCCGCAGCATTGGGGGAATTGGTGATCCTCTGCCCATCTTGACTTCTGAGAGACACTGCCACTCTGAGAGGCTCTTTTTATACCCAATCATGTTGCCAATTGACCTAATAAGTTGCAAATTGGTCCTCCAGCTGTTCCTTATATGTACCTTTAACTTTTCCGGCCTCTTATTGCTACCTGTCCCAACTTTTTTGGAATGTGTAGCTCTCATGAAATCCAAAATGAGCCAATATTTGGCATGACATTTCAAAATGTCTCACTTTCAACATTTGATATGTTATCTATATTCTATTGTGAATAAAATATAAGTTTATGAGATTTGTAAATTATTGCATTCCTTTTTTATTCAAAATTTGTACAGTGTCCCAACTTTTTTGGAATCGGGTTTGTACATTATTGATACTCTAGTAAATTTTCATTGTCACCGAATTATTAGTATGTGTTTTTCGCTTGTTTTATGAAATGATTGTAAAAAACTGCTTAACATGGACACTTATAATAACTTAGTATAAAGAATGGATGGATGGATGATTTCCTATTGCTCACATACAACCAGTTACAATTCTACTTTATTTTGAACTGAATTTATTTGGGAATCAATATGTAAAACATTGCTAAACATTGCATTTAAATGCACTACTTCTTCAACTGTCAAAATATAACAGGGTAGACATTCTGACCTAAAATCAGCCACTGCACCGTGTCTGAGCAAAAACAAGCTAACATAGAAGGTTTATCAAAAAGTATTTGATACACTGCCGTTTTTCCAGGTTTGCCCACTTACAAAGCATGTAGAGGTCTGTAATTTTTATCATAGGTACTCTTCAACTGTGAGAGATGGAATCTAAAACAAAAATCCAGAAAATCACATTGTATGATTTTTAAATAATTAATTTGCATTTTATTGCATGACATAAGTATTTGATCACCTACCAACCAGTAATAATTCCGGCTCTCACAGACCTGTTAGTTTTTCTTTAAGAAGCCCTCCTGTTCTCCACTTATTACCTGTATTAACTGCACCTGTTTGAACTCGTTACCTGTATAAAAGACACCTGTCCACACACTCAATCAAACAGACTCCAATCTCTCCACAATGGCCAAGACCAGAGAGCTGTGTAAGGACATCAGGGATAAAATTGTAGACCTGCACAAGGCTGGGATGAGCTACAGGACAACAGGCAAGCAGCTTGGTGAGAAGGCAACAACTGTTGGCGCAATTATTAGAAAATGGAAGACAGTCAATCTCCCTCGGTCTGAGGCACCATGCAAGATCTCACCTCGTGGGGCATCAATGATCATGAGGAAGGTGAGGGATCAGCCCAGAACTACACGGCAGGACCTGGTCAATGACCTGAAGAGAGCTGGGACCACAGTCTCAAAGAAAACCATTAGTAACACACTACGCCGTCATGGATTAAAATCCTGCAGCACACGCAAGGTCCCCCTGCTCAAGCCAGCGCATGTCCAAGCCCGTCTGAAGTTTGCCAATGACCATCTGGATGATCCAGAGGAGGAATGGGAGAAGGTCATGTGGTCTGATGAGACAAAAATAGAGCTTTTTGGTCTAAACTCCACTCGCCGTGTTTGGAGGAAGAAGAAGGATGAGTACAACCCCAAGAACACCATCCCAACTGTGAAGCATGGAGGTGGAAACATCATTTTTTGGGGAAGCTTTTCTGCAAAGGGGACAGGACGACTTCACCGCACTGAGGGGAGGATGGATGGGCCCATGTATCGCAAGATCTTGGCCAACAACCTCCTTCCCTCATTAAGAGCATTGAAGATGGTTCGTGGCTGGGTCTTCCAGCATGACAATGACCCGAAACACACAGCCAGGGCAACTAAGGAGTGGCTCCGTAAGAAGCATCTCAAGGTCCTGGAGTGGCCTAGCCAGTCTCCAGACCTGAACCCAATAGAAAATCTTTGGAGGGAGCTGAAAGTCCGTATTGCCCAGCGACAGCCCCGAAACCTGAAGGATCTGGAGAAGGTCTGTATGGAGGAGTGGGCCAAAATCCCTGCTGCAGTGTGTGCAAACCTGGTCAAGAACTACAGGAAACGTATGATCTCTGTAATTGCAAACAAAGGTTTCTGTACCAAATATTAAGTTCTGCTTTTCTGATGTATCAAATACTTATGTCATGCAATAAAATGCAAATTAATTACTTAAAAATCATACAATGTGATTTTCTGGATTTTTGTTTTAGATTCCGTCACTCACAGTTGAAGAGTACCTATGATAAAAATTACAGACCTCTACATGCTTTGTAAGTGGGCAAACCTGCAAAATCGGCAGTGTATCAAATACTTGTTCTCCCCACTGTAGGTGTCCTTGAGTGTCTTGAAAGGCTCCCATAAATAAAATGAATTATTATTAATTATTATTATTCATGGCAGCACTGTATAGCTGACCGCTCCTCTGTCGAGCGGAAAACATCACACTTAGATAAAAGGTTCAATGGGGTTCTATACAGAACTCTAGGGTTCTTAACTCAATTGTAAAGAAAAGGTTCTATATAAGGAGGAATGTCTTGAATGATTGCATAATACTTTCAAGTTTAACAGGCTATTTGTCTAGTGAAAAAGTATGTTTACAAGCTGCTTAATTCATAAAATGTAATTAAAATTAAGAATTGATAAAAAAAAACCCTGAATTAATTAAAATTAAATGCATAAAATTATCCCATGACGGGAAAAGGTTCTATATATGAAGTGCCTGACGGAACCCTTTACGGTTCCATACAGAACCTTTTCATCTAAGAGTGTAGTGTCCCATAATGCACTGCAATAAGAAGCCTAGAATCCATGTACACTCAATAGCTGTGTCCCAATTCCCTACGAATGCTTCCTTCGCTTCCTGGCCTATCCCAAGATTCACTGCGTACCGGTGACGACTGGATTTTTTAAAGAGAAAATGCAGGATTACACTTTAAAATGTATATTAACGTTTAACGCCTCGTGACTAAACAAAGGCCGCCAATGTGAGTGTGCACACCTACGCGCAAAACGGCAGGCGTAAAAATGTCATTTAAAAAAAAAAACGCCTCGGGTTCGTTTTTTTGGTTTGACGTGCCGTGTTAAAAACTGGCAGACCAATGAGATTTGCGCTTTTGTTCACGTGCCTGGAGCTGCTGAAGTTAAAGGAAAACACGACTTGGTCTTGCCGAGCACACACTGATACCTAAGAAGACGACCCAGAAAGTAGATGAAGAAGAAGATGCAACGAGGCAAGATGAATGTAGAGCTGCTGGTCTCTTTGGTGTCTGAACACAAAGAACTTTAGGACAAACGCCACAGCGACTACAAAAATCTCCATAAGAGGGAGTTGTTATTGAGAGGAATTGCAGATCAAATAGGATTCGATGGTGAGTTTCCATCGAATCCTATTTCAGGGCTCCAGACAAAAAAATAAATTAAGGAGCCATTGGCTCCTATAAGGGAAAAAACAGGCGCCAAATTATTTTTTTTAGTCCAAAAAAAATAAATAAATGGGTTTTAATTTTGTTATGTGTTGTCATGTCTGCCCTCCTTTTACAGCATCAGCATTTTCATCCATCTTGTGGATGTCCTGGGAACTAAGATTCACTTAAAGTAGGAACTGAATTGCTTTTCCAAATTGAGAACTACATACAGTCAAAGAGAATTGTTCTTTACACAGAATCTGAACCATAATAATGTCAGCATCACTTGGTCAATGAGTACAGTTTGGTGAAAGGCAGATAAATAGTTTGATAAATTTGGTGAAAGGCAGCTCTTCACATGCAATTATATGAGCGGTGTTTAATTTCATTTTTAGCTCTTTCCATTCCTTCTCATGTAGACAACAGGTTAAGTAAAAATATAAGGATTAGTGCATATAGTGCATAATATATGCAGTGCATATATTTAGCAAAATGCGTTTTTCTATAGCTAATTTTCTAGCTGACTAACGAATTTATGAGCATTGAATGTCTTTTCTGAGGTAAATTTGACATTACATGATATGATATACAAGCTTTTTCCCAGGTCGAAATGCTGATTCAGCGATCTGTCAGGCCACACTAAAAAGCGCCAAAACGACATTTATTGCTTGTATTTCGTGATAAAATTAACAAACACATTAAAAGGTGACATTTAAGTACAAATCTTACTGCGATTATGGATGGCTGCGCTACAAATGTTAAGTTCAGGCAGTAACAGAAAACAGCACAGATTAAAAGATATTGAGGATACGAATCCATATCAGTATCAATTAAAAATGAGAATCGTTAACCATTATTTCACGTCCACACAGCCGACATGTTTATCTGTTGTAGTGTATCCATGTTGTGTGCACGAAATAGACACTGCCTTTCTGATCTTTTACAGTACTGGGATGTTCATTCATTGACACGTCTCCGTCGCTTTCTATCTCTCTCATGCTGGCACAGCCGTCAAGCGTTGTTGCTCTATAGAGATGAGGGCTTTGAAAAAGCCAGATATTTTTCGTTTTGACAAGTTTCTGACACGGAAAGCTGATCCTCGCTGTCTCCGTTCATATTTTGGCAGTCAAACTCAGTGAGTTTTTTTTTCTCTCCACTGCAACTTTGCTGCACATCGTCTCATTTTATTACGTAAACACAACAAAAGATGTGATGGGCTACTCATCACAGAACATGCAGGTAAAGGCACGCAATTTCTTAATCATAACATCATTTATATGGTCGCCAGTGGTGATCTCAGCAAAAATATAACTCGCAAGTTAATATTTTTGGTGCAAATGCGACCATTTTAGTTGCAGACTGGAGCGCTGCTATTTGATCTGCAATAAAATCAAAAGCGTCATCTACTGTCAGGGAGTGAATGTGCACGTTCACACGGCGCATCGCCAGTGAAAATCGCAAAGGCGTGTCAAAAAACGCTGCCGCTAAGCGCGCGCGATAATCGTCCCGGTGTCCACGAGGCTTTGTGCTTCATTCCAGCCAACTCGGAATTTGGAGTTTTCCCATCTCCTACTTGGAAATAACGTCTGGAACGCTGCTCGAAGTCGGACATCCAACATGTGAAGTCAGGGCAGGTCGACCTCTGCGAGACCCGTCATTTGACATCACTTCCAAGATGGCGGCAAGTCCTGCTTGCTGCTTTGAGCATGTGCTGTGCTCACGCCATGTCGTAATTAACGTAAATAAAGCTCCATCTGCTCTCTAATCACTCTCGCAGCACTTTGATGTCATCGGTCTGCACAGCGCCGCTTCAAGTCCAACACACCTTAAGAAAATTTTGAGTTTACACGTTGTAATTACAAGTTCTACAAGCTTTTTACAGTTCAGAATCGTTACATAATTACGACATGGCGTGAACGCACCTATAGCGTGGAGTTACCTTGTGTCCAACATAATTGAACAAAAAAACTTTAACATTAGACATTAAGTTTATTTATACCATGGTCTGTCTGAATACTCGATTCTGATTGGCTGGAAGGTGTGCAATAAAACTGTTTAATGCACAGGTAGTTCCAAGTCAGTTGAATCACCGTTCTATATTAATGCACTGTTTTCATCGAAGTGCACACACACATAGGCCTACGTCACTTACACAAAGAGAGCGGAGATCACACACAAACATTTGTTATCAAAACTGCCCTGCAACTTTTAGGGCCCTATTTTACCGATCGAAGCGCACGGCGCAGGTGCACTTAAGGCATGTCCAAATCCACTTTTGCTAGTTTAACGACGGAAAAAACGGTCGGTCCAAAAGGGATTGTCCCTAGTCTCTTAATGAGTCATGGGTGTGTTTTGGGCATAGCGTGCAATAAACCAATCAGAGTCTCATCTCCCATTCCCTTTAAAAGCCAGTTGTGCTTGCTCCATGGCAGATTCACTATTTACATGGAGGAATTTGCGAGTGGAAAGACTGAACGCTTCTCCAGAGAGGAATCCTTTATTTTTAATATTTAAAAATGTGTGTGTGCTGCTGCGCGTCCCTGTGTGTGTAATAAGCAGAGTGTGTGCGCGTTGTGCACCCGCCTATAGGCTCATATTACTAACACACCCTTTAAATAACACAAAAATACTGCGCTATTGACTTTAGAGCAGGTTTGTGTTGGTCAATGGAGCAGTCGTTTTCAGTTCCTCACAATAGCAACGCTCCAACAATGCTCCTGAACACACCTGGTTTAGACCAGACGCCCATGGGTGAACAGATGCGCCAGTGCATTTGATATTTAAACAACGTGGTGCTGGACGTGAACATGAGAACTGCGTCGGGCTGAAACTTACGGTGGCCGAGAGAGCTCAACGCGCTGCAACTGAAGAAAACACATGCAAATACAAAAAACACCAGCAAATAAAGAAAACATCTTCATCAGTTTGACAACACATGCGCTGCAAAAGTTCACAACACATGCAAATACAAAAACATGCTGCAAATACTCACAACACAACCAAATACAGAAACACACTGCAAATACTCACAACACAACCAAATACAGAAACACGCTGCAAATAGGCCTGCTCATAATGCACATACGATCAGAATGTTAAGATAAACAAAAAAAAACAAAAAAACTTTCAGGTGCACACCACTGAAGAGTAAACATTGAACAATCGCAGCCAGCGATCCCAGCCAGGTACGTCACTTGTTGGTGTTCCCTTATACCACTATCGTTGTGGTCTGTGCCAGTCCCGGCGCCAGGACAAACGATTTGGGGGGGTATTATTTTGCGTTAAAAATATTATTAATAAATTATTAATAATAAATAATATATTTTTTAATAATTTACTTGATTTTATGTCTCAAATCCCAGTCAATTATTCACTGCAGAAAGTGAAACTAAAAACTCAGCGATGAGAGCTCTACTTCAACATGTTCTGATAACACTATTTAACCTTAATTTATTTCTTAATATTTCCCTTGTGGCCCGTAGTTAAAAAAAATGAGAAGAGATGTAGGTGTTAAACAAGTTTTTTTTTGTTTTAAATGAGGAGTTAGCTAATCTTATTCAAGGGCGTGATGCGCTATAAATTATTGCAGGGCAAATTAAAATATTAATTTAATTTTAAAAGTAGCCTCATCATCATCATCATTCAGATCATCGCAGAAGGGGCTTGAGATCGCCGGGCCTGGTATGTGCTATTTGCAGTGTGTATTTGCATGTGTTGTGGACTTTTGCAGCGTGTTTCTGTATTTGGTTGTGTTGTGAGTATTTGCAGTGTGTTTCTGTATTTGGTTGTGTTGTGAGTATTTGCGGCGTGTTTCTGTATTTGGTTGTGTTGTGAGTATTTGCAGCGTGTTTCTGTATTTGGTTGTGTTGTGAGTATTTGCAGGGCGTTTCTGTATTCGGTTGTGTTGTGAGTATTTGCAGTGTGTTTCTGTATTTGGTTGTGTTGTGAGTATTTGCGGCGTGTTTCTGTATTTGGTTGTGTTGTGAGTATTTGCAGCGTGTTTCTGTATTTGGTTGTGTTGTGAGTATTTGTAGCGTGTTTCTGTATTTGGTTGTGTTGTGAGTATTTGCAGCGTGTTTCTGTATTCGGTTGTGTTGTGAGTATTTGCAGCGTGTTTCTGTATTTGGTTGTGTTGTGAGTATTTGCAGCGTGTTTCTGTATTTGGTTGTGTTGTGAGTATTTGCAGTGTGTTTCTGTATTTGGTTGTGTTGTGAGTATTTGCAGTGTGTTTCTGTATTTGGTTGTGTTATGAGTATTTGCAGCGTGTTTCTGTATTTGGTTGTGTTGTATTTGCAGTGTGTTTCTCTATTTGCGTGTTGCGAGTATTTGCAGTGTGTTGTGAACTTTTGCAGCGCATGTGTTGTCAAACTGATGAAGATGTTTTCTTTATTTGCTGGTGTTTTTTCTATTTGCATGTTTTCTTCATTTGCAGCGCGTTGAGCTCTCTCGGCCACCGTAGAAACTAGCAAAAAACACTTGCGTTGCGCCTGCCGTTGTATTGCGCCGGGTGTATGATAGGGCCCAATGTTATAAAATTGATTTGCTACTGAATGAGGGGGTTACATCGCTATTTTGTAGTAATTAAACTCGCAGCTTCATTGTTATGGAGAAAGAGACACTGAACAGACGCAGGTACGCATCTCTCTCTCGATAATTAATTCAAATAAATGCTATCATTCATTCATTCAAATAAATGTAATCTTACGCACTACTTTATCTCTGTGTCTGATTCAAAGCGGGCAGAATGCTAGATCTAACGAACCGTAACTGACGAAAATAACTGTCCATTTTACCCTCCTGGTCAAATATTGTGCTGCAAACATCAATAACAGCTTTAAGTGGTCAATGCCGGCAAACTACCATGGTATGGATAATCCATGGCTAGCTTTAATGCACTTCGCAGAGGCACGTTGCCTCCACGTTGTGCATTAAATCGTTTAATGTATGGCTAGCCATGGATTAACCCTTACTTAATGATACCTTAATTTTTGCTTTTCAAAGTGAACACCAGCATTTTATGTAGGGCTACTTTTTTATGTTTTTGTCATAACTGACACAAAAAACACGAAATGCGCTCATTGTGCCATGGTGACATCACGTGGTCAACATGTGAATGACTGGAACTCACCAGTGGTGGACAGTAATGAAGTATTTTTAGGGCCCGAGCACCAATGGTGTTTGGACCCTATTGGAATTGCTCGGCCTATCATTCTTCTTCTCCAAAATGAAATCGCATTTTTGAGGGCCTAAACATGCTCAAAATCTCATGAAACTTTGCACACGCGTCAGAAGTGGTGAAAATTTACATCTGATATGGGTTTCAGAATTAGGCGTGGCAAAATGGCAAAAAAATTTCAATTAAGCGCTGTTCGGGCTACGTTTCACGTACAAGTATGAAATTCGGTACACACATGTAACAGCCCAATACCTACAAAAAGTCCCTGGGAGCAAAGTCTGAAAACCCAACAGGAAGTGAGATATTTTGAATTTTCTCTGCAAAATTTTTGCAGTTTTTGTCATTTCCAGACGTTGTACTTTAACGAACTCCTCCTAGAGATTTAATCAGATCAACATCATATTTGGTCAGTCTAATCTAAAGGCCTTTGTGACGTTAAATTGCGAAGATCTTGAGTTTTCCCCGAAGGGCATGTCCGTGGCGGTCTCACAAAATTCAATGTTTCGCCATGAAACAGGAAACTGTTGTAAGTCAGGCATACAATGTCCGATCTGCCCCAAACTTCACGTTTTAAGTCCTGGCCATCTACATGCCAATATTGAGTTACAGTCATAACGCCACCTGCTGCCAACAGGAAATGGCATGTTTTACACTGTGATTAACTCCTTATAGAGATTTAACCAGAACAACATCATATTTGGTCAACCTAAATTTAAGGCCTTGGTGATGTTAAACTGTGAAGATCTTGAGTTGAAGGGCGTGTCCGTGGCGGCCTGACAAAGTCTGATGTTTCGCCTCCGAAATTAATCACATTTTTGAGGGCCTAAACATGCTTGAAAACTCATGAAACTTTCCACATGCGTCAGAAGTGGCGAGAATTTATGTCTGATATGGGTTGCAGAATTAGGTGTGGCAAAATGGCTCGATAGCACCACCTACAAATATTTAACGAAGTGCCCCACGTGTTTAACACTATGATGCACTATTAGCAACATACTAAAATATGCAATTGAGTACTAAACATGCTAGAAACATTCTAAAACATGCTAGCAACACTTAGCTGAGTGCTAAAGCATGCTATTATCGCCATGAAACAGGAAGTTATTGTAACTCAAGCATACAATGTCCAACCTGCCTCAAACTTCACATGTTTGATAAGTGCCCTGAACACATCTACATGCCAAAATTTAGTTTGGCATGTAGAATTTAGTCATTTAGTCACTAAATTTAGTCATAGCGCCACCAGCTGGTAGCAGGAAGCTACCAAGTGGCAAATACAAATGACTGACGTAGTCCTCCTATTTTTATATACTCAAATGCATATTGCCCACCGTGATCTGTTTTCCTGAGGCCACCGGGTGGCGGTGGCACAGGTGCGAGGGCCCTTTCATCGCTGCTTGCAGCTTTAATTACTTTGTTTTGTTTTGTATTTTTGGATATTCCCACTTCCAACCTCGTCCCGAATGCAGCATGAAACGTAGGTTGCGATAGTCTTTTCTTCCATTATTGTGATGTATATCGAGTGAAACGGCTTCTGGAATGATAAATAACGTATGGTGGGATTTGATTCGTCCTTCGGGAAATGATTAGATCGTCGGAAGTTGGACGTTGCCAAATAAGGCGCTGTTTACACCTGGTATTAAGATGTGTTTTGGTCGATCGGATCACAAGTAGATGACGCTAAATACAGGTGTAAACGGGGTCTAAAACGTTTTGAGCTTGTCGACTTTCAACCACTTCCAGAGGTAGTCAAAACGCATTCGATCGGATTGCTTTCGTAGTGTAAACGCTCATGTGGTCGAATGTGTTCAAACAGCCACTAAAAGACTGTCTACTCTCCGCCTACTGACCTAATGCATAAACATTATGGGAAGCACACTAGCCAGAGGGGATTTAAACTTTGTCGGCTGAAGACCCAAGTTTGGTTTGAAGATGAAAAACGTCCCAAGAGCAATGTTCTCTCACCATTCCCGATTCCTAACACACACTCACACCGTTCAGCTGGTCTTGCGGCTGTCAGAGCAGAAACAAAAGCTGATGCTCTCCGTGTCTTTCCGCCGTCTCCTGTATAAATGTCTTTGTTCTGCTGTATGCAAATAAAGATATTTGGAAGAATGTTTGTAACCAAGCAGATCTCATCCCCCAATGACTACCATAGTGGAAAAAAAAAATACTATGGTAGTCAATGGGGGACGAGATCTGGACATTCTTCCAAACATCTTCCTTTGTGTACAGCAGAACAAAGACATTTATACAGGTTTGGAACAAAATGAGGGTGAGGGTGAGTTTTTTGGGTGAACTATCCCTTTAATGGCAGGTCGGACACCATTAATACCATCACCTACCAATAAACATATCAAATACCAATATTGCACAACAAAATAGCATGTTCCACCATTTTACTAACTTCACAAAGAAATAAATGACACATTCTCTTACAAAGATCTGATTGCTCGTCCTACAGATCAGATGGCTTGACTCAGTAATAATGACAAGTGATGTACATCCAGCCCTTACTAAGCACACGTTTTAGCCATTCGCTAGTAGTGGCGTATACGTCATCAGAAGGATTGGGTCTCATAGTTGGTGCAGGGCTCCATATGGGTGGTTGGGCCTTAAAAAAGCAGCAGTAGAAAACAAGCGGCTGGTCTCTGCTTTGGAAGGAGACTAGAGGGTGGGGAACACTCATTTCCTGGAATGTTTGGCTCTTTCACAATACAGCCATTCATTTTGGAGTCTTGGTTCTGGGAGAATACCAGACACGCAGGTCAACGTACACATGAAACATGGTGTGTTTTATGGATGGTGCCACATCATGGTGAACATTCAGCCGAAATCTAAATTTAATTTCCTAGAGAGAGAGAGAGAGAGAGAGAGAGAGAGATAGAGAGAGAGAGAGAGAAAGAGAGAGAGAGAGCGCAAAGGTCTAGACCTCAAATGGCTAACTTACTTTTTTTGTATTGAGAGAATTTGGGTTACTCATTTCTAAACAATACAATACTTCTGAAATATGTATACAACTTATACATGAACACATGGTTGTACTGCAGCTGCCAACATGGAGCCACATTCCAACTCTGACAGAAGATCAGATTTCAATGTTTTTTGCCATTTTGCCTTTTATTACTATAAATAAAACCCATTCCTCATGTGCCTCAACGCATCAGCTAATATGTCTACATATGTGGAATATGATGATTAGAATCATATTCTTTATGCAACTACTTGTTTTGTCAATGAAAATAAATTTATAAACATAATTTAGATCTGTGTGGAACGGTCACTATCACAAGTGTACTGTATATCTCTGTGGATAAAAGCATCTCATGATAGTCTGGTAAGCATCATTTAGAATCTATTGAAAGTGATAAATAAATCAATGCCATCATTTTCTATCAGAAGTGTCTCTAATTTATAGCAATATAATTTTAGACTATTATTGCATGCCTTTTATTATTTAGCAAAAATCATGTTTAATAAAAATGTATTACTTCCTGACATAAAAAATATATATTTTTTATTTTTTAACACAATTATTTATTTATTTTTGTGGTTCAGTGAAAATATAGGCTAGGAAAGTAAAAAAATATTATTTGATTATACTTCTTTTTGTCATTGTTTATAATTTAGATTTTTGCAATCTACACGTCAAAACTATAGAAGCTTTTTCCACCCCTGAACAATTGCGAGATATAAAGTCAGAATTGCAAGACATAAAGTCAGAATTGCAAGACAAAGTCAGAATTGCGAGATGATATAAAGTCAGAATTGCGAGATGATATAAAGTCAGAATTGCAAGACAAAGTCAGAATTGCAAGACAAAGTCAGAATTGCGAGATGATATAAAGTCAGAATTGCGAGATGATATAAAGTCAGGATTGCGTGATACAAAGTCAGAATTGCAAGACATAAAGTCAGAATTGCGAGATGATATAAAGTCAGGATTGCGTGATATAAAGTCAGAATTGCTAGATATAAAGTCAGAATTGCGAGATGATATAAAGTCAGGATTGCGTGATACAAAGTCAGAATTGCAAGACATAAAGTCAGAATTGCGAGATGATATATAGTCAGAATTGCGAGATATAATGTCAGAAGTGCAAGATATAAAGTCAGAATTGTGAGACATGAAGTCAGAATTGCAAGACAAAGTCAGAATTGCGAGATGATATAAAGTCAGAATTGCAAGACAAAGTCAGAATTGCAAGACAAAGTCAGAATTGCGAGATGATATAAAGTCAGAATTGTGAGATATAAAGTCAGAATTGCAAGACATAAAGTCAGAATTGCAACATAAAGTCAGAATTGCAAGACAAAGTCAGAATTGCGAGATGATATAAAGTCAGAATTGTGAGATATAAAGTCAGAATTGCGAGATATAATGTCAGAAGTGCAAGATATAAAGTCAGAATTGCGAGATGATATAAAGTCAGGATTGCGTGATACAAAGTCAGAATTGCAAGACAAAGTCAGAATTGTGAGATGTAAAGTCAAAATTGCAAGACAAAGTCAGAATTGCGAGATGATATAAAGTCAGAATTGTGAGATATAAAGTCAGAATTATGAGACGTAAAGTCAGAATTGCGAGATGATATAAAGTCAGGATTGCGTGATACAAAGTCAGAATTGCGAGATTTAAAGTCAGAATTGCGAGATTTAAAGTCAGAATTGTGAGATGTAAAGTCAGAATTGCGAGATGATATAAAGTCAGAATTGTGAGATATAAAGTCAGAATTGCGAGATGATATAAAGTCAGAATTGCAAGATATAAAGTCAGAATTGCAAGACAAAGTCAGAATTGCGAGATGTAAAGTCAGAATTGCGAGACGTAAAGTCAGAATTGCGAGATATAAAGTCAGAATTGCAAGATGTAAAGTCAGAATTGCGAGATGTAAAGTCAGAATTGCGAGAGACAAAGTCAGAATTGCAAGACAAAGTCAGAATTGCGAGATGATATAAAGTCAGAATTGCGAGATGATATAAAGTCAGAATTGTGAGATGTAAAGTCAGAATTGCAAGACAAAGTCAGAATTGCGAGATGATATAAAGTCAGAAGTGCAAGATATAAAGTCAGAATTGTGAGATGTAAAGTCAGAATTGTGAGATATAAAGTCAGAATTGTGAGACGTAAAGTCAGAATTGCGAGATGATACAAAGTCAGAATTGCGAGATTTAAAGTCAGAATTGTGAGATTTAAAGTCAGAATTGTGAGATGTAAAGTCAGAAGTGCAAGATATAGTCAGAATTGCAAGATATAAAATCAGAATTGCGAGATGATACAAAGTCAGAATTGCGAGATTTAAAGTCAGAATTGTGAGATTTAAAGTCAGAATTGTGAGATGTAAAGTCAGAAGTGCAAGACAAAGTCAGAATTGCGAGATGATATAAAGTCAGAATTGCAAGACATAAAGTCAGAATTGTGAGATTTAAAGTCAGAATTGTGAGATGTAAAGTCAGAATTGCAAGACAAAGTCAGAATTGCGAGATGATATAAAGTCAGAATTGCAAGACATAAAGTCAGAATTGTGAGATGTAAAGTCAAAATTGCGAGACATAAAGTCAGAATTGCGAGATATAAAGTCAGAATTGTGAGATATAAAGTCAGAATTGCGAGACAAAGTCAGAATTGCGAGATATAAAGTCAGAATTGCGAGATGTAAAGTCAGAATTGCAAGATATAAAGTCAGAATTGCGAGATTTAAAGTCAGAAGTGCGAGATATAAAGTCAGAATTGCGAGACATAAAGCCAGAATTGCGAGATGATATAAAGTCAGAATTGCGAGATGATATAAAGTCAGAATTGCGAGATGATATAAAGTCAGGATTGCGTGATACAAAGTCAGAATTGCGAGATGATATAAAGTCAGAATTGTGAGATTTAAAGTCAGAATTGTGAGATGTAAAGTCAGAAGTGCAAGACAAAGTCAGAATTGCGAGATGATATAAAGTCAGAATTGCAAGACATAAAGTCAGAATTGTGAGATTTAAAGTCAGAATTGTGAGATGTAAAGTCAGAAGTGCAAGATATAAAGTCAGAATTGCAAGACAAAGTCAGAATTGCGAGATGATATAAAGTCAGAATTGTGAGATGTAAAGTCAGAATTGCAAGACATAAAGTCAGAATTGCAAGACATAAAGTCAGAATTGTGAGATTTAAAGTCAGAAGTGCGAGATATAAAGTCAGAATTGCAAGACAAAGTCAGAATTGCGAGATGATATAAAGTCAGAATTGTGAGATGTAAAGTCAGAATTGCAAGACATAGTCAGAATTGCGAGATGATATAAAGTCAGAATTGTGAGATGTAAAGTCAGAATTGCAAGACATAGTCAGAATTGCAAGACATAAAGTCAGAATTGTGAGATTAAAAGTCAGAATTGTGAGATGTAAAGTCAGAAGTGCAAGATATAAAGTCAGAATTGTGAGATGTAAAGTCAGAATTGCAAGACAAAGTCAGAATTGCAAGACAAAGTCAGAATTGTGAGATGATATAAAGTCAGAATTGCAAGACAAAGTCAGAATTGTGAGATTTAAAGTCAGAAGTGCGAGATATAAAGTCAGAATTGCAAGACAAAGTCAGAATTGTGAGATGATATAAAGTCAGAATTGCGAGATATAATGTCAGAATTGTGAGATGATATAAAGTCAGAATTGCAAGATATAAAGTTAGAATTGCAAGACAAAGTCAGAATTGCAAGACATAAAGTCAGAATTGTGAGATGATATAAAGTCAGAATTGCAAGACAAAGTCAGAATTGTGAGATTTAAAGTCAGAAGTGCGAGATATCAAGTCAGAATTGCAAGACAAAGTCAGAATTGCGAGATGATATAAAGTCAGAATTGCAAGACAAAGTCAGAATTGCGAGATGATATCAAGTCAGAATTGCAAGACAAAGTCAGAATTGCAAGACAAAGTCAGAATTGCAAGACAAAGTCAGAATTGCGAGATGATATAAAGTCAGAATTGCGAGATGATATAAAGTCAGGATTGCGTGATACAAAGTCAGAATTGCAAGACATAAAGTCAGAATTGCGAGATGATATAAAGTCAGGATTGCGTGATATAAAGTCAGAATTGCTAGATATAAAGTCACAATTGCGAGATGATATAAAGTCAGGATTGCGTGATACAAAGTCAGAATTGCAAGACAAAGTCAGAATTGCGAGATGATATATAGTCAGAATTGCGAGATATAATGTCAGAAGTGCAAGATATAAAGTCAGAATTGTGAGACATGAAGTCAGAATTGCAAGACAAAGTCAGAATTGCGAGATGATATAAAGTCAGAATTGCAAGACAAAGTCAGAATTGCAAGACAAAGTCAGAATTGCGAGATGATATAAAGTCAGAATTGTGAGATATAAAGTCAGAATTGCAAGACAAAGTCAGAATTGCAACATAAAGTCAGAATTGCAAGACAAAGTCAGAATTGCGAGATGATATAAAGTCAGGATTGCGTGATACAAAGTCAGAATTGTGAGATGTAAAGTCAAAATTGCAAGACAAAGTCAGAATTGCGAGATGATATAAAGTCAGAATTGTGAGATATAAAGTCAGAATTATGAGACGTAAAGTCAGAATTGCGAGATGATATAAAGTCAGGATTGCGTGATACAAAGTCAGAATTGCGAGATTTAAAGTCAGAATTGCGAGATTTAAAGTCAGAATTGTGAGATGTAAAGTCAGAATTGCGAGATGATATAAAGTCAGAATTGTGAGATATAAAGTCAGAATTGCGAGATGATATAAAGTCAGAATTGCAAGATATAAAGTCAGAATTGCAAGACAAAGTCAGAATTGCGAGATGTAAAGTCAGAATTGCGAGACGTAAAGTCAGAATTGCGAGATATAAAGTCAGAATTGCAAGATGTAAAGTCAGAATTGCGAGATGTAAAGTCAGAATTGCAAGACAAAGTCAGAATTGCAAGACAAAGTCAGAATTGCGAGATGATATAAAGTCAGAATTGCGAGATGATATAAAGTCAGAATTGTGAGATGTAAAGTCAGAATTGTGAGATGTAAAGTCAGAATTGCAAGACAAAGTCAGAATTGCGAGATGATATAAAGTCAGAAGTGCAAGATATAAAGTCAGAATTGTGAGATGTAAAGTCAGAATTGTGAGACATAAAGTCAGAATTGTGAGACGTAAAGTCAGAATTGCGAGATGATACAAAGTCAGAATTGCGAGATTTAAAGTCAGAATTGTGAGATTTAAAGTCAGAATTGTGAGATGTAAAGTCAGAAGTGCAAGATATAGTCAGAATTGCAAGATATAAAATCAGAATTGCGAGATGATACAAAGTCAGAATTGCGAGATTTAAAGTCAGAATTGTGAGATTTAAAGTCAGAATTGTGAGATGTAAAGTCAGAAGTGCAAGATATAGTCAGAATTGCAAGACAAAGTCAGAATTGCGAGATGATATAAAGTCAGAATTGCAAGACAAAGTCAGAATTGCGAGATGTAAAGTCAAAATTGCGAGACATAAAGTCAGAATTGCGAGATATAAAGTCAGAATTGTGAGATATAAAGTCAGAATTGCGAGACAAAGTCAGAATTGCGAGATATAAACTCAGAATTGTGAGATGTAAAGTCAGAATTGCAAGATATAAAGTCAGAATTGCGAGATTTAAAGTCAGAAGTGCGAGATATAAAGTCAGAATTGCAAGACATAAAGCCAGAATTGGGAGATGATATAAAGTCAGAATTGCGAGATATAAAGTCAGAATTGCGAGATGATATAAAGTCAGGATTGCGTGATACAAAGTCAGAATTGCGAGATGATATAAAGTCAGAATTGTGAGATTTAAAGTCAGAATTGTGAGATGTAAAGTCAGAAGTGCAAGATATAAAGTCAGAATTGCAAGACAAAGTCAGAATTGCGAGATGATATAAAGTCAGAATTGTGAGATGTAAAGTCAGAATTGCAAGACAAAGTCAGAATTGTGAGATGATATAAAGTCAGAATTGCAAGACAAAGTCAGAATTGTGAGATTTAAAGTCAGAAGTGCGAGATATAAAGTCAGAATTGCAAGACAAAGTCAGAATTGTGAGATGATATAAAGTCAGAATTGCGAGATATAATGTCAGAATTGTGAGATGTAAAGTCAGAATTGCAAGACATAAAGTCAGAATTGCGAGATGATATAAAGTCAGAATTGTGAGATGTAAAGTCAGAATTGCAAGACATAGTCAGAATTGCGAGATGATATAAAGTCAGAATTGTGAGATTAAAAGTCAGAATTGTGAGATGTAAAGTCAGAAGTGCAAGATATAAAGTCAGAATTGTGAGATGTAAAGTCAGAATTGCAAGACAAAGTCAGAATTGCAAGACATAAAGTCAGAATTGTGAGATGATATAAAGTCAGAATTGCAAGACAAAGTCAGAATTGTGAGTCAGAAGTGCGAGATATAAAGTCAGAATTGCAAGACAAAGTCAGAATTGTGAGATGATATAAAGTCAGAATTGCGAGATATAATGTCAGAATTGTGAGATGATATAAAGTCAGAATTGCAAGATATAAAGTTAGAATTGCAAGACAAAGTCAGAATTGCAAGACATAAAGTCAGAATTGTGAGATGATATAAAGTCAGAATTGCAAGACAAAGTCAGAATTGTGAGATTTAAAGTCAGAAGTGCGAGATATAAAGTCAGAATTGCAAGACAAAGTCAGAATTGTGAGATGATATAAAGTCAGAATTGCGAGATATAATGTCAGAATTGTGAGATGATATAAAGTCAGAATTGCAAGATATAAAGTTAGAATTGCAAGACAAAGTCAGAATTGCGAGATGATATAAAGTCAGAATTGCAAGATATAAAGTCAGAATTGCTAGATGATATAAAGCCAGAATTGCAAGATATAAAGTCAGAATTGTGAGAAAGTCAGAATTGTGAGATAAAGTCAGAATTGCGAGATTTAAAGTCAGAATTGCGAGATATAAAGTCAGAATTGCTAGATGATATAAAGTCAGAATTGTGAGATAAAGTCAGAATTGGGAGATATAAAGCCAGAATAAAGTCAGAATTGCAAGATTTAAAGTCAGAATTGCGAGATGATATAAAGTAAGAATTGTGAGATATAAAGTTAGAATTGTGAGATTGTGAGATATAAAGTCAGAATTGCAAGATATAAAGTCAGAATTGCGAGATTTAAAGTCAGAATTGTGAGATTTAAAGTCAGAATTGTGAGAAAGTCAGAATTGTGAGATAAAGTCAGAATTGCGAGATTTATAGTCAGAATTGTGAGATAAAGTCAGAATTGCGAGATTTAAAGTCAGAATTGCGAGATATAAAGTCAGAATTGCGAGATTTAAAGTCAGAATTGTGAGATATAAAGTCAGAATTGTGAGATGTAAAGTCAGAATTGCAAGATATAAAGTCAGAATTGCAAGATATAAAGTCAGAATTGTGAGATGATATAAAGTAAGAATTGTGAGATGTAAAGTCAGAATTGCAAGATATAAAGTAAGAATTGCGAGATAACATACATATTCATCTTTTGTTGATATTAGGGTGATCAACATGGTATTTTGAGTTGTTTTAAAAACATTTAAAATGCATAAATCTCATCATGTTAACACTTCTGGGAACATATAGGAATCTGGTTTAAAGGGGACATATAATGCAAAATTTACTTTTATAAGGTGTTTGAACACAGACGTGTCGAGTGTGTGTAAACAACCAGCCTATACAGTGGGGAGAACAAGTATTTGATACACTGCCGATTTTGCAGGTTTTCCTACTAAAGTATGTAGAAGTCTGTAATTGTTATCATAGGTACTCTTCAACTGTGAGTGATGGAATCTAAAACAAAAATCCAGAAAATCACATTGTATGATTTTTAAATAATTAATTTGCATTTTATTGCATGACATAAGTATTTGATCACCTACCAACTAGTAAGAATTCCGGCTCTCACAGACCTGTTAGTTTTTCTTTAAGAAGCCCTCCTGTTCTCCACTCATTACCTGTATTAACTGCACCTGTTTGAACTTGTTACCTGTATAAAAGACACCTGTCCACACACTCAATCAAACAGACTTCAACCTCTCCACAATGGCCAAGACCAGAGAGCTGTGTAAGGATATCAGGGATAAAATTGTAGACCTGCACAAGGCTGGGATGGGCTACAGGACAATAGGCAAGCAGCTTGGTGAGAAGGCAACAACTGTTGGCGTAATTATTAGAAAATGGAAGAAGTTCAAGATGACGGTCAATCTCCCTCGGTCTGGGGCACCATGCAAGATCTCACCTCGTGGGGCATCAATGATCATGAGGAAGGTGAGGGATCAGCCCAGAACTACACGGCAGGACCTGGTCAATGACCTGAAGAGTGCTGGGACCACAGTCTCAAAGAAAACCATTAGTAACACACTACGCCGTCATGGATTAAAATCCTGCAGCGCACGCAAGGTCTCCCTGCTCAAGCCAGCGCATGTCCAGGCCCGTCTGAAGTTTGCCAATGACCATCTGGATGATCCAGAGGAGGAATGGGAGAAGGTCATGTGGTCCGATGACAAAAATAGAGCTTTTTGGTCTAAACTCCACTCGCCGTGTTTGGAGGAAGAAGGATGAGTACAACACCAAGAACACCATCCCAACCGTGAAGCATGGAGGTGGAAACATCATTTTTTGGGGATGCTTTTCTGCAAAGGGGACAGGACAACTGCACCATATTGAGGGGAGGATGGATGGGGCCATGTATCGCGAGATCTTTGCCAACAACCTCCTTCGCTCAGTAAGAGCATTGAAGATGGGTCGCGGCTGGGTCTTCCAGCATGACAACGACCCGAAACACACAGCCAGGGCAACTAAGGAGTGGCTCCGTAAGAAGCATCTCAAGGTCCTGGAGTGGCCTAGCCAGTCTCCAGACCTGAACCCAATAAAAAATCTTTGGAGGGAGCTGAAAGTCTGTATTACCCAGCGACAGCCGCGAAACCTGAAGGATCTGGAGAAGGTCTGTATGGAGGAGTGGGCCAAAATCCCTGCTGCAGTGTGTGCAAACCTGGTCAAGAACTACAGGAAACGTATGATCTCTGTAATTGCAAACAAAGGTTTCTGTACCAAATATTAAGTTCTGCTTTTCTGATGTATCAAATACTTATGTCATGCAATAAAATGCAAATTAATTACTTAAAAATCATACAATGTGATTTTCTGGATTTTTGTTTTAGATTCCGTCTCTCACAGTTGAAGAGTACCTATGATAAAAATTACAGACTTCTACATGCTTTGTAAGTGGGCAAACCTGCAAAATCGGCAGTGTATCAAATACTTGCTCTCCCAACTGTAATGGTAAAAATCCACGCAATACTTTTTTATAATCCACATCAATCATTATCAATCTCTACATAAGAGTAGGGAAACCCCGCCCATGACTGTTGATGATCTGCCATTTTAATGTTGATAAAATGTTATGTATTTGCGCAAATCATTTTACACATGACTGCTTCACCAACGAGGGTCAGTACAATGCTGGATTTGCGAAAAAGTTGTTTCAGAAGGATGGGTCAATACCAACGCTTCGTGCTCTGACTTCATATCCAGAACAAGTAAGGATGGCACTTCATATTTTGTGAATGTTTGCAAATTTCCTTTCTGAATGAGCTTTCTAGAATGCTGTACGGCTAATATGGCTAAAGTTACTATAGTCTCTGACTGTATTCAGAGAGACTAGAGCTATGTCGTTAGTTTTATCCCGAAAACGCTCACCGTCTGCGTAATTCATAAACGCATTTATTATGCATTGTATAGTCAGGTGACGGACGTGTTACGTTCCCACACGAGCACCTATACAACTATTGATAGATTAACATGATGGTACATGCTAGTGGATGAGTTGAATCTACGTAACTCCACCACAACTAAGTTACATAAATGTATCCACTAACCATTCAGAAACGTCCAGGTGCAGTCTAAAAGTGTCAACCTCTTCCTGAGTCTCTCATCTGTGTCCGACTCCAGTTCAAACATGTAAGGCTGCTCCACAACTGGTTATTTCTGACATTTTGGCTGAGTGAGATTCGCCTGTTTTGTTGTTGACAGAGTATCCGAAGCTCATGTAAAGGATCCGTCCTCTTCTGGGGGCGGGGAGCAGCAGCTCATTTGTATTTAAAGGGACACACAAAAACGGCGAGTTTTGCTCACACCCAAATAGGGGCAAATTTGACAAGCTATAATAAATTATCTGGGGGGATCTGATTTTGAGCTAAAAATTCACAGACACATTCTGGGGACACCAGAGTGTATATTACATCTTGTGAAAAAGGGGCATAATTTTCTGTCCCCTTTAACACAACTACCACTAATGTATAGACCTTAGTAAAAACCAAAGTGAAATTAGGTGTGTGTGTGGATGATACAAGCCAAGCCATTATAAAAGAGAAACACACTGGAGAAACAGGAGTGAGTGTATTATATTAGCTGTGGCATCAGAAAGACAGTGAAATCTTGGAGCAGCTGGTATATAATGACAATAAAGGCATTTTACCTCATATTTATACCAGTAACAGATCAAAAAGAAGATTTTTAAACACTAAAATAAATAGTATATATCTATGTCAATAAATATTGAGTTGTTCTGTCATTAACGAACAACTTTGAAGTCCTTAAAGTCCAGTTTGTCGATGGATCGCTCGTTCTTGAACTCGGCTTTGGCGATCCGTGACTGCGGGCTTCCGGTGGTGCGGAGCCAGCGCTGCATCTGCTGGACTCTGGAGGCGGGACCCTGCAGCTGCCCCTGAACCGTCCCGGCGTCAGTGTTCTGCACCCAGCCAACCAGACCCAGCTTCTTCCCTTCTGACTGGAGACACATGCACAGACCAGCAAGACTTTACATGCTTTGCTTTACATCAAGTTATTTAAAGAAAGTGCAATATATATATATATATATATATATATATATATATATATATATATATATATATATATAACTTTGAAAACGTTTTTTCAAAGTTTTTGAAAACGACACCCTTATCTCTGTGTAAACTACAAAAACATAAATCTGTGAAAACAGTGACGTCATGCACATGCGTAGGCTATTACGCATTTAGTCTATAGGGTTTTTTTTTTTTGCACATGAAAGGATACAGATATTAACAGTAAGAAAGGAGGAGGGGCATACGGACATCACAAGTGGTTATAAGAATTACACAAATCAACACAATATAACATTTTGCCATCATGAAAAATGAAAGGTTCCTTACAACAGACTCAAGGATGATATATGTTTGTGTTAAAAGGTTTTGAAAAAAGGGCCTTTATATCAGAGGAGAACATTCTAAAATTGGGATTACAGTGATTGGGATTACAAATCAGTGTTTCTGTCTTTGTGAAGACAAAATTTACCCAGAAGACAAAGTAATAATACAGTATTATCAAGATTAACATCCTTAAGCCTCGTGTACCCCGGGACGATTATCGTGCGTGCTTATAGGCAGAGTTTTTCCCGAGACGTTTTTCGACGTGTCTTGTGTTCATTCTTTTGTTGCCGTAAGTGAAGCCGCCAGTGTTCAAATATGGCGCTGACATCTTGTGTCTCGAGTCTGCGCAGTCGTGAGCGTGAAGTGGAGCCGCGATATCAAGGTCCCGCCCACACTCCCGCATAATCAACAACTTTTTGTGAAATGAACAGTTATGGAAATGTAGAAATTTAAGTTAAAGCTCCAATCTCCTCCCGAATTTCCCGAAAAAAGTCCATTGGTGCCTCAGTGACTACTTCGCTCAGAGAAGCTGTCAATCTCAGCTGTCAATCATAGCTGTCAATCATGACGTCACACCCCCGTTTTTAAAGAACGAACACTTGAACTAACATCAGCGTGATAAAAACTGCATAAAATGACAGAAACCATCTTTGGAAAAAATGTATTTGAAATGTAATTTGATTGTTTAGTTTGTCTATATCCATTACACTTCATGGTGAGGGCGGGGTTTATGAGCTATACTGCATCCAGCCACCTGGGGGCGATCGAGATGCTTTGGCTTCACTTTTCAGGACTCGTGTGGCACACTTAGTTCATACCCAAGCGATTTTTACTGGCAATGAACATGCACATTCACTCCCGGACAGTAGATGGACAGACACTTTTGATTTGATTGCAGATGAAATAGGTTTCGATGGAAACTCACCATCGAATCCTATTTGATCTGCAATTCCTCTCAATAACAACTCCCTCTTATGGAGATTTTTGTAGTTGCTGTGGCGTTTGTCCTAAAGTTCTTTGTGTTCAGACACCAAAGAGACCAGCAGCTCTACATTCATCTTGCCTCGTTGCATCTTCTTCTTCTTCATCTACTTTCTGTGTCGTCTTCTTAGGTATCAATGTGTGCTCGGCAAGACCATTTGTGCTTGAGCGCCACCAAGTCGTGTTTTCCTTTAACTTCAGCAGCTCCAGGCACATGAACAAAAGCGCCAATCTCATTGGTCGACCAGTTTTTAACTCTGCGGGTCAAGCAAAAAACTAACCCAAGGCATTTTTTAAAAAATGACGCGTCGGTGTGCACAGTCACATTGGCGCCCTTTGTTTAGTCACAAGGCGTTAAGCTTGGTTTATACTGTACGTGTCCGCACGAGCGCGAAAAATGACGTCATCACGGAGTGGGCGGTAGTGCGCGAGACCCCATTTCGCTTGGCGGTCTGCACGGCAAATTTTGTAACTTTGCGTGTGGCTCCGCGTCCGAAGATGTACGAGTTCGAGGCGAATCTGGTCGAGCATGACGTCTCATCACACCAGCACCCAGTTTGCACGTCTAAATTAGTTGCTTATGTTTACAAAATGAGCCTACAATAGCAGAAATAAGCCCTTTTAATGAAAATAAAGATCCATGTTTAATAAAATTTAGAAAATATTTAAGAAATCGTTAATTTAGTTGTAGGCCTATACATGTTCTCCTATCCATATTTTGTTCTAATGTCACAAGTAATAAATCTCAAGGTTTACTGGGGTTTTACACGATTCTTTTGCAGTGTTTTTGGTAAAGTGTACTAAAATAAACATTGCCACGTGTGTACCTGACTTCTTCTCACTGCTGTTTCCTGATGGTTTATAGAACAATTACTTCGAGTCGCTCTCTGTCGTTTCAAAGAATAGTACAAGGGCGAGCGCGTCAAGTGTAAAGGCCTCGTCCGTTTGGGGAGGAGCGCACGCAGTCAGCGGAGGCTCACGCGATAATCGTCCCGGTGTGAACAAGCCTTAAGGCTACACTTTGTAACTTTTTTTGATAACAAAAATAACTTGAAAGAGTGCAAAATAAAAAAATCCATCTTCCATGGCTTTCCTTTACCCAAATTAGGATTAAAGTCACATCGCCAACTACTTGTCTGGCATGCATAATACAGCGTTATTATTCGTTTTCACGGATCCGTGTGAACAGGGATCGTTTTGAAATCATTCACTATACCTGGAAAGTGTATTAAGACCCTTTTGATATCATGTTGACTTTTACATTATGAAGGTAGATTTTAACCAAATGTTCAACTGTGCTCACATGACATGATTATTTTCAAGAAATGTCTGGTCAGTTTGAGGTTTGTGTTGAAATAACGCTACACAATTTATTAACCACAATATCTTTTGACCAAAACAACAGTTTTTGTTACCTTTTATATTTTTGCAGTTGTTTCATAATTTTTTACAGTTTAAACTAGCCAAAAAAAATAAAAATAAAATAATAACAGTGTGTGTTCAATGAACTGTATCTCTTGTATGTACAACAGTTTTTTATAGTCAAGACCTTAATGTTATTGTCTATACATAAATGTTAATAATTAATAAGATATATTAATTTGCATTCATGCATTTGGCAGACACTTTCATCCACAGCAACTTACTTTACATTTCAGGTATGCATTTGTATCTGCTCGTGCATGATAGCACATGCTGTTTGATGCACAGAAACACCTCTAATATACTGATGTGACAACTAGGCCCAGTACACATGCATGATGTGTGTGCGCATTACCTGTGTGTGTTTCCTAAAGAACACGCCCTGCACCCTCCCATACACCTCATAATCCACAGACAGCAGCTCTTCTTCAGAGGACATGATGCTCACCTGCAAATTGATAACACATTCTCGATCAATCATTACAATAGGATATCACAGAATATCACAGGCTTCCCCAAACATGCGTCCAGTTCAACTCTGCATGACGTACCGGGGGATGGACGATAATAAACGGCTTTCTGGTTTCCGAAATCCGCAGTGAAATCGACTTTATTAGCGTGTCAACATATGAAGTCGTGTGAGGTGGCGCATGCGCACCATCATCACAGCGCGTCGTTCATCCGGGTTACGGCAGGACGTCTGACGCAACTGGCCAATAGCAAAAGTGAAGGAAGTTTGCGTTGTCTTGTTCCTAAGCAACTAGTGTAAACACAACTGGAAACGTTTTGAACCAGCAGTTTACATTCAGAGACAACACAAGCCGGTGAGTTTAAAGCTAAACATACATCAAATCTTCTATAATGTGAATGAAAATGTCAAGACACTACAGTTTAATATATATATATATATATATATATATATACACACACAGTGAAGCTTGTCAGATCCAAGGACTGGGTAATGTAAACAAATGCTAGATATTAACAATGTATAATAATTTCTCATTAGCTCCTAGTTTTTTCCTGGATTAACAGTTTAATATAGGGTACAATAAAGGCACATCTTAAGAAAAATTACTCCCATAGTGTATGATTGCAGAAAAAATATATATGTTTGTATTGAACATTGATGGAGCAATAGATTTTGTGTGAAAATAAATCATAAAAGTGGTTTATTTTGTTTAAAACACGGGGTAAAACCAGCACGGGGCAAAAGACACAAACTATTTATACAAATACTAGCTTCTTTAGCTGAAATAATGTTTTTAAAAATGTCTAATTTAATACTTCAAAACAATTTACTTTATTATTTTCAGTTTATTTTGATAAAATAATTCATTTTTGAATTTGAATAAATATACTGTCATTAAAATATGTTAAAAATAAAAACATACATAAACACAATTATTTTAAAAAGCAAAGATTCTGAAAGCATTGATGAGATCCCATAATAATTTAATATAAATTTGCAGTAGTAAAAATAAATTATATTTTATTATATGATCTGAATAATAGGCAAGGCTCGAAATTGCGACCAAAATATGCGCCCGAAATTGAATCTGCGATCTCAAAAAATATTTGGGAGCATTTGTGTGAGTGCAAATAATTTTTGAGGTGCGACCTGTTTTCATTTATTTACAAAACGTTCGCTAGTTACTGCACAGTATGTGCCCGCTGTGAGCGAATACAGTGACCGGTCCACCGTTCTATAAATAACAAATTAAACTTCATCTTTACTCTCTTAACTTTAAAGCAGACTTTAGGCAACTGCGCTCCGTTGTCACGTGACAGGGAGCTAACTAGCGCGCAAAATGTAAAGAGCCGAAGAAGAGAAATATTTTTTTGAAGGGGCAAGTGAAAGAGCCAGATTAAAACGTCAAAAATAACTAAGCAATCACCAAAACATAAGATTCTGATTTTATTTCATTTAGTGTAAGTGGCGATTGATGGTGGATAATAATGTACGCACTTTAATATTACTGACAGTAAGGTTGCGCTGTCGAGGAGAAATCAAAACAAATCAGCCAGCACACACAAAGGATAAAAATGTGACATTGATTTCATACAACAGTTCAATAAACAGTTAAAATCAAGTCACTTGCACTTTATACGCAATATTGACTGGTTTTGTTCTGTTTCTGTAGCGAAAATAGTTCCAAACAAAGATCACAGCAGAACCACAGCGCGACTCACAGCAACACTCTTCCATTACTGAATGATTCAGCGTTTTGAACGAATCGGCTGAGTCAAAGATTCAATGACTCATTCATAAACAACTGCCTCATTCCTGAATGAATCAGCCGTTTGAACGAATCGTTTGAATGAATGACTCAATGACTCACTCATTAAGACGGTTACCTGCCGCCACCTACTGGCGATTTAGTGTCATGTTTAAAGTATCATTCTTTCCAACATTTCTTATTTGTATATTCAAAATATATTTAAAACAATCTCATAACATTATTCGATGGAATTTTTAATTTTTCAGTGTAAATGATTTAATTTCATTGGCAACAGCCCTATAGTGTATTATTATTCTAACTGAATTTATTGATCAAATTTAATAATTTAAAATGAAAGATGAAGCATACATTTAATAAGATCAGGGAAAAATGCCCTTTATAAAAGGTAAAAAAAAAAAAAAAAAAAAAGCCTTCAGGGTAAATATCACAAATATGCAGATTTAAATAGGCTATGATAGAACACTGGAAAGAATATTGCTTCAGAATAAATTATATTTATAACACAAAAATAATTTTTTTTCCAGACAAGCAACTTTTTTATTCTGACAATTGAATGACCGATTTATTTGCACATGACACACACACACACACACAGACACACACACACACACACACATACATTTAAACATTATATAATATAATATATAAATATTTTATTTGTGGTGCTCCTAAATTTTTGCTGGTGCTCCTAACTTTTTGAAGTTGGAAGCACCAGTGCTACCAAGTAAAAAAGTTAATTTCGAGCCCTGATAGGCCTATCATATTTTTTTAAATATGATGGTTTCATTATAAATATGGTTATTATCTCTAAGGTGGACACCTCAACTTAATATATGATATTTATTCTCTGGATCTAACCATGTCATGTCAACAAATGGAAAAGTCAGCCAGACATTTATTATCATGTTAATAATTGTGCCTTTAGCCCCAAATACATATTCTTCCGTTGTTGAAAAACTGTTGCTTTAATTACCTTGAACAAAACTGAAAATCATTCAGAAGACTTTTGCCTCAAAATATAGACAATAATTTTAGTGATTCTCATTTGCTACATAAATCTACAACATTTAAAAAAAAAAAAACATCAAATGGGCCTATTAGGTTAATCGACGTGTGACAACACCGGTAATACCGGTATCACCGGCGGGGGCTTTTAAATCGCTAATTCTAAACCGAAAGTAAAATGCACACGGCTGCACAGGCATTCATAACGGTGCAGAGAAGCGCGAGTGTTTCATTTCAATTAATTACTAAGGAAGTTGAGCTTTTTTATAGTAATAAAAATATAAATGATTAATGAAGTACATCACCACATGTTGTTTGGGAGGGTTTGAAGAAAAATGTGACAACACCGGTAATACCGGTGTGACAACACCGGTAATACCGGTATCACCAGCGGGGGCTTTTAAATCGCTAATTCTAAACCGAAAGTAAAATGCACACGGCCGCACAGGCATTCATAATGGTGCAGAGCAACGTGAGTGTTTCATTTCAATTAATTACTATGGAAGTTGAGCTTTTTCATAGTAATAAAAATATAAATGAGTACATCACCACATGTTGTTTGGGAGGGTTTGAAGAAAAATCCTCCTCGCTCATCCAGAAACAAACTCCAGCGGATTCAGTTGTCAGATACGTCTGGAGCTTCTGACGGGACCTGGTTTTGTGGTCAGATGACACTAAAAAAAAGAGCTTCTGGCAGCGAACACACCAGATGGGATAAAAAGTACCCCATGCCCATGGTTAAATATACCGCTGGATCTTTAATGTTGTGGCCTATTTTTTTGCTGGAGGTCCTGGACTTCTTGTTCAGACACAAATACCAGCAGATAAAAAATCAAAACCTGACGGCTTCTGCTAGAAACCTTATAATGGCCGTGGTTGGAGATTCCATATGGACAATGATCCAAAACAAACATCAAAATCAACACACAAATGTGTGACTGAGCACGAAATGAAGCTTCTGCCACGGCCGTCCCTGTCCCCTGACCAGGGGCCGGTTGCACCAGCTGTGCGTAAGTTACAACTTAGCCTAGTTTTAACGTAACTAAGTTACAACTTATGCACTACTAAATATTTCTGCGTTGCACCATTAAACTTAGTTGAAGCGTAACTCTACGTATAAACTAAATATTTACGGAAGCCTCCGATCAGGAGTAATGGTTGGAATAAAATAGCAGACAGACTGAACTGCATCAATAAGCTCTTGTTTTACATGACAGACTTCAATCCTTTACACGTATATTATAATGCTGACATTTACACCGGCTTACATTTTAAGAGAGAAAACATTATGTGAAAAGATTACTTTGTAAGCGGCTCTTCAACACAAACATGTCCAAAACAGCGCGCCGCTGTGTGACTCTGTCCCATCAGTCCGTGTTGTCAAATAAAATCAGTCATAATCAATATGTGACCCTGGAGCACAAAACCAGTCATAAGTCTCACGAGTATATTTGTGGCAATAGTCAACAATACATTGTATGGGCCAAAATTATCCATTTTTCTTTTATGCCAAAAATCATTAGGATATTAAGTAAAGATCATGTTCCATGAAGATATTTTTTAAATTTCCTAACGTAAATATATAAAAAATGTATTATTATTAGTAATATGCATTGCTAAGGACTTCATTTGGACAACTTTACAGGTGATTTTCTCAATATTTAGATTTTTTTGCACCCTCAGATTCCAGATTTCCAAATAGTATCTCTGCCAAATATTGTGAAAATCAATGGAAAGCTTATTTTTTCAGCTTTCATATGATGTATAAATCTCAATTTCCAAAAATTGACCCTTAGGACTGGTTTTGTGGTCCAGGGTCACATATGTTATTTCTTATTTAGATTTTTTTTTGTTGTTTTTTTTTGTTTAAGTATTAATTTATTGATCCTTATTAATTTAGTTTCAAATACAGTTTCTAAATGTTATTTATATATATAAAAGCACTTATGTTATTCATGATTAAGTATCGTATTTAATGGAAACGTATTTTTACTGTTAGTTACGTGAGGCAAAAGTAGTTAAAATGAAGGATAAACTGAAATTCATGGCATTTCAACACAACTTCTGCTCACGTATTTAATGGCTATTATTGGATCATTGAGGGTAAATGTAGTATTACGCAACTACGCATTACTTTACGGAGAGCTTACAACCCACTAGCTACGTTCTGCCTTAATTAAGAACAAATGGTGCAACCGAAAAAAGTACAGATTTAGTTACAAACTAGCTAGTAGTTACTAAGCCTCTAGTGTGGACTTTACGTTCCAATTTAAGAAAGAACTTACGAACGGCTGGTGCAACCCTACCCTGAACCCTATAGGAAATGAGTGATGAACTGAAGAGAAGAGCTGGGAATCTGAAGGATCTGGAGAGATTCTGTATGGAGGAATGGGCTCTTATCTCCAAACTCATCAGACATTATAGGTGAAAACTCAGAGCGGTTATCTTGGCAAAAGGACGTTGAAAAACGTATTGAATAAAAGGGTGCTAATAATTGTGTTCAATTATTGATTTCATAATGTGATTTTCCCCCCCATATTAAATTCTTTTACTTCAATGAAAGGTTAGAATTTTGTGATTTTTTTGAAAGACAGATCAAAAGGATAAACAATGCAGATTTATTTTTTACAGCCGTCTTTGATCATATTTACCAAGGGGGCTAATAATTCTGACCTCAACTGTACAGAAACAAATTATACCTGGACTATTTTTGTAAGAATTGTCTATATGTGTTTTCTATCAGTCCACAGGTAGACAACGCTGTTATTAGACGTTGCATGTGTGAGACGGCCACTGACATCTGCATTTCACAAACATGCAAACAGTGTCACACCATCACCTCACACATAATTTCTGGGAAAGAGAGACCGTATCTTCAAAACTTCCGTTCTTACACAGAGAGAGCATGAGCAGACAGCGCCGTCCCTCGGGAACCCATCACAGCTCCAGACTGGACGCGCTAGAAAACCAAGAGGGACAACATCCCTGGCAACGTCCAGACAACATCCACACAAAGAAAAACATGGAGCAGAACGAATACGTTCCTTCACGGAGAGCATTAGACAAAATATTCCCTCTAAAACCAGTCCTCCACAAGAGAGCGTACAGCCTGAGTAACGTCACCAAGTCAGAACATCAGGAGAGACTTTACTCGTGTCTGCCTTCACTGACCGATCAAGCTGCGGTCAGACACCAACAGAAGGTTGTGAGGAAACTGGACCCTCTTACTTCAGTCCATCTAACAGGGAGGAAAAACCAGGAACGTGAGCACCAGGAACAGAAGCAAACACGCTTGCCAAAGGAGATCCAGATGCTCCAGCAGAAGATTTTCAAAGCAGAAGAGACGGTGCGAAGAGTCCAAACAGAGAAGACTAAAGAGAGAAATCTGAGTTATTTCGAGGACAACAGGTTGTATAGTAACGGATACGACGATTGGGATGGGGAAAGGAACGGATATGGGAATGGAAGAGATGATATGGAAAGATGGGAGGAATGGGAGCGAGAGATAGTGGAGAGGAGCAGAGGAAGTGCAAAATGGGACGGCAGGGGGCGACCTTTGACTTTAGAGATGGCAAAGGGTCACAAGCTGGAGGAAAAGAGAGAGTGGGATGACTATGGACACAGCGCGAAAGGGAATGGGCGACGAGAGAGAGGAATGGGATGGGACGATCATGTCCGAAGAAGAGGCGAAATGCACAACCTCTATTTGGACAGAGAAGATGACGTGAGAAAACCAGACACATCTGACTCCACAAGAAGGGACAGGTCTCACCTCAAACATGAGAGGAGGGAAAATAAAGAAGGTTTTAATCAACTCACATCAAGGTTAATGAAGGAGGACACTGGCAGCAGGAAGACGAGTGTGGAAATGATTCCCAGCCAGAGAGGAAACCGACTGCAGCGCGTGGAGCTCAGTCCGGAGGAGAGTCCCGACGCTCCGCACCAGCTGATCCCATGTGACGTGTGCCATCGGTGCTTCGCACGGGACCGACTGGAGACGCACATGAGGGTGTGTGAGAAGAAGCTCAGAAAACCTCAGCGCAAGATCTTTGACATGTCACAGCACAGAGCCAAAGGAACAGAGCTGGAGGAGTTCATGAAGACCAACGGCAGAAGCAAAACGCCTGAAGTAAGAGCTTTTCACATGTTTAAAGGGTACATAACACACACACAGTTTCTGCCAGTCTCATGTTAATCTTGAGTCCCTATAGAGTAGTATTGCATCCTTCATATCTCTGAAGAGTCTTTAGTTTTATCATATTTATAAAAGACAGATACACTGTACCGATTCTTTCAGAAAACAGCCGAGCTCGTGGAGGCGTGCAGTGGGCGGAGCTAAATAGTCACAGGCGCACACACACACACACACACACACATACATCATGGCATTATCCCTGGATAACTTTCGATTCAATATACGTTTGTGTTGTTCACATTATATGGACTTGTGCGCCGATTGCCAACAAAACACACACATTTGATGCAGTTTCACTCACCGCCTGCGGTTTCCACTCATGACCGGGAACAAACACACACACTTGCAGAACTCCGGAAAAACAAACTGCATCCACTGTTTCCTTAACGCTGGGTTATTTGGGAAGCTGAACAAGGTGATCTTTCCCTCACAACCAGAAACACACTTCTTTAGTGTCATTGTTGATTTCGTGGTCTAAAAACAAAATGACAGCGCTGCGGATGGCTCCCATAACCCGAACGAAGCTCGTTGATGGGCGCACTCTTGCTCTCGCTCTGTTTGATGTGTGTGTGTGTGCGTGCTCTTCCGGGAGAAGTCCCCATACAAGGAATTCCGCCCTTTATGACGTCAGACAGGCCCATACTCGAAAAAGACTTTCCCGAAACTTGTTTGAATCCTGAAGGAGTGTATTTGGCACAGAAATACTCTGTCATACGTCCAACTTGTTTTTTTTTTTAAATTTTGGCCATGTTTAGCATGAGAATCAACTCTTTAACAGTGTAAATAAGAATCCATGAAATAGCATTAGACCCCCCCTTTAACCTTTTACTTACGACATATTTGATACGCAAAGGCCTCTAAAATGATCAACATGATCAAAACGTAGCGGTCGCACACAATCTCCTGCAGTCCTTCTGTCGTCTGATTGATAGTTTAGACTCTTTTATTAAGTAAAAGTCTTTTAGTATAATCAAAGTCTCTTTAAGACGAGTCATTTCGCTCGGCGGCCATCTTTGAAACGCCTCTCGGACATGCATATGTAGCTCGTATCTCTTTGAATGGGGAAACATTAAATTCGCCAAACTTACAATTAAATTTCATATTTGAAATCACCAATGAAATCTGACAACAATTGTCTCATAAATTTTGTTTCGCTCGAATCATGACAAAAAAAATTATTTTTTCAGCCTGGACAAAGCTAAGTCTTAAGCACGCATATCAGAACACTGCCTGTTTCTATAGCAACCAGAGCTTCTAACGGCAGCTGCAGTGACGCGATGACTTTACTAATCAACGATTGGTTCTTTCATTTAGAAGGCGGGGCTTATTCGCCATATTGGGCGTTGCACTTTCTCCCATTCATAAGTAATCAGAGTGCACCGTCTTCTTATATATAAAGTCTTTGGTATAATTGTCCAAACGTACTCCTTCAGCTCGTGCTTCACGTGTCTTTCTGCTGTCAAATCTGACCTGATTTCATCAAGGAAACGCAAGAACAACTTTGATATCGTTAGTGATATGTAGGGATACACGATCTATCGGCCACCATATCGGTATCGGCCGATATATGTTCATTTTTAACATCGGACAAATTTTCTTATTTGGCCAATATATTAAAGCCTTTAAATAATGTATTATTTCCTTCAGCTGAGACACTTCAGATGTGCACTGTTCACCATGATGGGTTTGAATTGCTTGAAATATGATTGGAATCACTTCAAAAAAGGAAAATACAGTTAAGAGCAACATGTGCAGCGCAAGTCTGTCATATAGACTACATAAAATCATAATGAGAACATCATAATTTTGTGCTTGGGACATGGATTTTAATGCAGAGACTTTTGTTTTTGTAATCAGGCCCTTTAAAAAATTATATAAAAATTTGGATTTAGATTTATCAGCCAATATATCGGTAATCGGCATTCAAATATAAAGAATTATCGGTTATCGTATCGGCCAATACACTCAAGATTTACGCATTTCAATTAATGGTAAAATTCCTTCAAATTGAATTGAATAATCCTTATATATTATTCATATTATTAATAAAGAATTTAAAATGAGTAAAAAAAACTAGAGCTTAATAATACCTTTTGTATAAATCTTAAATTTAATTTTTTTTATTATCACTATGAATCACATAAACTAAATGGTCCATTCCCTGCGTTAAGATTTGTACAAAAGGTTTTATTAAGCTCTAGTTTTTTTTTAATACTCATTTTAAATTCATAATATGAATAATATGTAAGGATTATTCCATTCAATTTAATGGAATTTTACTATTTTCTACTATATCTACTATTGTAATAATAATAATAATAATAATAATAATAATGATAATAATGGAATTAAATAATTAAAGGATTAAAAGAGATTTAAGGGAATAAATAAAATAATTGATATGTCTATTTGTAGTTATGTAGTAATCAATTTAAAATATTTGAAAATAACTCTTATTCGTCTAATTCATCTTATAGAATTATATGTCTAATATGTCAAAAACATGGCTTTTAATTGTGAGACTTTTGTTTTTGTATTCAGGCTCTTTAAAAATTATATACAAAATTTGGATTTAGGCCAATATATCGGTTATTGGCTTTCAAATATAAAGAATTATCGGTTATCGGTATCGGCCAAAATGTTCATATCGGTGCATCCCTAGTAATATTTCAACTGTACTGATGCAGCTTCACTTTACTTGATTATCCAGACATAATTTATTATAAAATCATGAGTATCAAATATGATCATCAGGTTTATTTGTTCATCTGTCAATCATCATTGTATTGTATTGCATTATATATTTGAAAACTACAGAGCTTTGATCATAAAACTAAGCATTTAATTATCATCTTACTAAGACATATTATTGGCAGATATTGATATTTATATGCATTTTATGTAAGTATCTGCTATACTGTAGATCTGATTGATTCACATTACAAGCATCAGAAGTTCCTCGCAAACTTTAAAGCTGAACGGAAAAATAAAACGAAATGATGTAAAAATATTCACATTGCCTTTTACTGTGCATTCATACATTTAACCTTAATAGTGGAAATATGAACATTTTGAACATTTTGGCCGATACTGATAACCGATAATTACTGATAACTTTATATTTGAAAGCCGATTACCGATATATTAGCCGATAAATCTAAATCCAAATTTTTACATCATTTTTGAGAGCCTGATTACAAAAACAAAAGTCTCACCATTTAAATCCATGTCCCAAGCACACAATTATGATGTTCTCATTATGATTTTATGTAGCTGATATGACAGACGCACATGTTGCACTGAAACGTATTTTCCTTTATTGAAGTGTTTTCAATCATATTTCAACCAATTCAAAACAATCATGGCGAACAGTGCACATCTGAAGTGTCTCAGCTGAAGGAAATAATACATTATTTATCAGCTTTAATATATCAGACAAATTTTCTTATCGGCCGATAACGATAACATTAAAAATGAACATATATACGATACCGATATGGTGGCCGATATATTGTGCATTCCTGGTTCATGACAATGTTGTTTGTTATCTTCAGTCTGTTTGAGATGAATGATTGTGTTTTGCTATGGTAATGTGTACTCTTCATCCCCAGCGTAAGAAGAATAACTGGCGGCAGAAACACGCGGCCTTCATGCAGACCATGCGTCAGGGTCGAGCTCACGAGCCACAGCCGGTCTCTAATCTCAATCCAGACTACGTAACCTGCCCTCACTGTGGCAGGACATTTGCCCCGGGCCCGGCAGAGAGACACATCCCAAAGTGCCAGAACATCAGGAGCAGACCAGCACCTCCTAAACCACAGCAGAGCAGCGCGAGGAACAGGACGGCTCGGTGACACCAGCTTCACAGTAGCCTGACATCTTTAGTGTGACATATAATGCTGTTTCGCTTTTTCAAAACCTTGTCTGGAACAATAATAATAATAAACATAATAAAACACATATGAACATTGAAATATCAGCTGTATGTAAACCATGTTAGATAGTGTTTTACACTAATTTAACAAAACCTTAAATGCAAAGCAACAAAGAAATTCAGTCAGAAGCCTTTAAAAACACAACGCTGTGGATATAAATTATATGTGTATCCATCCTCAGTAATGATTCATAAATAAAACATCAATCTCACATTCAAATATCTAATGTTTACATTTTTATATAAAATTGTATATATTTTTTTTGCTGTACCAGTAGTTAGAGCTTTCTATAGTGTAAAGTGTTAGTTCATCGTTTACTCTCTTCTTTCTTCTTGGTAAACAAACAGTTTTTGGTCCCTATTGACTTCCATAGTATTTTTTTCATACTATGCAAATGTTTGGTTACCAACATTATTAGTCATATCATTGCTTTTTATTATTTTATTTTTGAATTTCTTAATTGTTGTCCTTTGTAGAGATCATTGGTTTTAAGCGACACCATACATCCCACTGTTTTATTCCTACTGTACCTTTAAAAGGACAGCTATCACTTTAAATGTTTTTTTAATGCAATATCATGAACTAACAATCAACATTTTTACAGCATTTGTTAAACTGTTAATTTATTAATTTTAACCATTGTTTATTGTTAACTCATGTTTGTTCATGATACATTGTGGCATTTGTTCATTGCTAATTATGATCATTTAGTTGTCCATCCTTGGTTGTCAGTAATATTCACTCATCGCCATCTACTGGTGTAATGATGGAACAGAGAGGAGAAGAAATCAGTAAAGGACTGCAAATGAGTGTTTTTGGTAAACAGACACTGACGTGAACATAGCTGGACAACGCTATTAAATCACATAATTAAATATTATCTTTCAAATCATTAGTTAAGTTATTCCAGTCATGGTACCGCAAAAATTTTACACAAAAAAGTTACACAACAGGTTACACATGGCCAAAGTAAATAATTAAATAATTAAAGGGAATAAATAAATAAATAAAAGAAGTTCTAGGTCTAATTGTAGTTATGAAGTAACCAATGTAAACTATTTGAAAATATATTTTATTTTAAAATGCGCACACATTCACTCTTTTTCGTCTAACTTCGTCTTATGGAATTATATGTCTAATATGTCGAAAACGTAATTATAGTTTAGCAGTGTAGACCAAATCAAGACATTTAATTTCAGTAAAGTTTGCACAGCTTACAGTTAACTCTTGTGCAAACCTCTTAATAATAAAAAATTAAATAATTGAGATTGAAAAAGAAGCAAACAAACTTACAAGTATAAATTATTAATTGATATTAAAGGTGAAATCTTGTTAAACATGCCTAGTTTACTTTTTTTTTCCAGCGGTACAATAGCAGTAACAGAAGTCATATACAGCAAACACAAGCCATTGTGATTAAAGCCACAATATGTAATTTTTCGCTTATTCAAAACAAAGGCGTGTCTTGATGGCTTGATTTGGCGGAGCTTTTATTCTACAGCAGTCGCCGCTTCCGCTTCTTCCGCTCATGTGTATGTGTGGTAACGCAGCTCTGTTTTATCATATTACACACATTTGAGCGTGTTAAAGTTATGTTATAATGCTACTCTGTGCGTTCGCTCGGCGCTACTATGAGACACTTGTTCACACTGCAGTGAGCTAGATCATATTAGGCATGGTAAAACATGGTACTCGCGGTAAATCAAGAACACCAGATTTAAACAATAAGACTAATTGTGTTGAGCTGTAGAACAATGATTAGTTTCTGTCCATGAATTGCTCACCTGTCTAATAAAACACATCATATATTACAGCGTCTTTGGTGTTTCCATGGTTTCTACAAAATAACACCGGAAATCAAGGGTAACGCGGGTATGATGTCATTGATAGGCGACGCACAACGTCCTGGTTAAAACTGCTTATTTCTCTAGATTTAAACATTCTTGGAAACATTTGGGATAATGCAAGTACACAAGTCAACAAAATATATAACACTGTTCTAGTGGGTTTTGGATATTTTAATCCAAAAATCTTACATATTCTGCCTTTAAATAATGAAGTGTAAACGGAGTGTGTGTGTATGCATGCAGACTTTTGTCATCGCAAAGCCATACATTCATTAATGGCTTCTGTGACTGGAAACATCCCAAGAGGATATCAGACCACAAAAACTGTTGATCACAGACACCACGCTTGCTTTAGAGCAAAACACACAGTGGATGCTTCGATTTGCTGGCAGTTAGAGGCCGAAACAAAACTATTGGAAGAAGGTCTTGAGGCGTGTAGTAGATGTTGTCAAGTTTTTGGGAGAGAGGAGACTTCCATTCCAAGGGCATGACGAAAAACTGGGATCACCACACAATGGGAATTATCATGGTTTGCTTGAACTGATTGCCGAGTTTGACTGCAGAGTTCTTTACAAGAACATTTAGAGAAGCATGAACAGAAGGGTAAAGGTAAGCCCTCTTGTCCTCTCGAATCTGTGAGAAAACTAAGAACATCACAGCAGATGAAATCCAACAGGCCAGATATTTCTCTGTAATTGTAGTTTCAACACCAGATCTTTCTCATGTGGAGCAATTGACATTTACACCGATCAGGCATAACATTATGACCTAATATTGTGTTGGTCCCCCTTTTGCTGCCAAAACAGCCCTGACCCGTCGAGGCATGGACTCTACTTGACCCCTGAAGGTGTGCTGTGGTATCTGGCACCAAGATGTTAGCAGCAGATCCTTTAAGTCCTGTAAGTTGCGAGGTGGGGCCTCCATGGATCGGACTTGTTTGTTCTGCACATCCCACAGATGCTCGATTGGATTGAGATCTGGGGAATTTGGAGGCCAAGTCAACACCTCAAACTCGTTGTGTTCCTCAAACCATTCCTGAACCATTTTTGCTTTGTGGCAGGCGCATTATCCTGCTGAAAGAGCCACAGCCACCAGGGAATACCGTTTCCATGAAAGGGTGTACATGGTCTGCAACAATGCTTAGGTAGGTAGTACGTGTCAAAGTAACATCCACATGGATGGCAGGACCCATTTTTTCCCAGCAGAACATTGCCCAAAGCATCACACTGCCTCCGCCGGCTTGCCTTCTTCCCATAGTGCATCCTGGTGCCATGTGTTCCCCAGGTAAAGTGAAGCCAAAGCGTCTCGATCGGATGGCTGGATGCAGTATAGCTCATAAACCCCGCCCTCACCACGAAGTGTAATGGGACATAGACAAACTAAACAATCAAATTACACTTTAAATACATTTTTTCCAAAGATGGTTTCTGTCATTTTAAGCTGTTTTTATCACGCTGATGTTAGTTCAAGTGTTCGTTCTTTAAATAAGTCTGCTTTTAGTTAGTTATTTGATGCCATAAAATGGGGGTGTGACGTCATGATTGACAGCTGAGATTGACAGCTTCTCTGAGTGTAGTAGTCACTGAGGCACTAACGGACATTTTTCGGGAACTTCAGGAGGAGATTGGAGCTTTAACTTTAATCTCTACATGTCCATAACTGTTCATTTCACAAAAAGTTGTTGATAAGGCAGGAAATGTAAAGAACTTCATATTCAAAGTCAAAAAGCAAACACACTTGAGCATTTTTAGTTTCAAAAACTTTAGGCTACCTCAACTGTCTGTATCTTCTAAATTCTGGTGATGATTACATTAGCCTACTGCTCTAATATAGCTAATACTTAATTTCAGTTTTCAAATCATAAATACTGTTGCTTTATTTATAAATAATAAAAAGAATCATATAATTTGTATAAAGAAATTAACTATTTTTTTCTGCTTAGTAGTTTGTTTCTTTCACTTCCACTAGCAGTTGATTTGTGTATATGCACTGCGAAATCTATTGGTTCTGTCCACACCCAGCTAAGAAAAAATGACAAAAGCACTGATGTTCATTTATTGAAGTGATGTCCAGGAACTGAAAAAAAATTACTGAACAAATTACTGGGAAAAAAGCAGCGTCCTCAACAAACAAATAAGAGATTACCTTAATTAAAATAATATGGACATATCAGTAAAAATATACAATATTATTACAAATATACAATAAAAAGGT
The DNA here is from genome assembly GCA_039654105.1 of Coreius guichenoti. Taxonomy (NCBI): domain Eukaryota; kingdom Metazoa; phylum Chordata; class Actinopteri; order Cypriniformes; family Gobionidae; genus Coreius; species Coreius guichenoti. The sequence continues at coordinate 3,025,935 of CM077177.1, forward strand.
TGAATCATATTTGATTCAAGTGTTTTTTATTAGGAGGAGTGTGGTGCGGAGGCATAAATTTTTACATACAACATACATTTTGCCTAGGGCCCCCAAATGTCTAGAACAGGCCCTGCAGTACTGTATACACACACACACACACACACACACACACACACACACACACACACTTCACATTCATGGCACAGACTCTAATCTGATAATAATAAGGCTACATGAAAATGGCTAAAACACCACACGTCACTTCACCACTCATGACAGCTGGACATCGAAGTTAAGTTTTATCTAAATGTAAAACTCATTGAGATTCACTTGAATGGACCTGCAACGTCTTCTCTGAATCAGTTCATGCTTGTTAATTGAAGCTTAGACAACGCTTTTGTCACTACTTAATGTTGTCTTGATGATTAGCATTGTGGGAAAAGATTGATTTTAAACGGCCGTGAACTGAAGCTCCTCAGACTGAAACCGCACAGCATCAGCGAACCGCCCACAGTCTAAGGTCTGGCTGCGTGAGACTCAAAAGCGCTAATATGGCAAGCCGTTTTAGCATTTAATCCTTGAAATTTGCTAGTATCTATTTTCATGCTACTAGTACTTATTTTTTAGATACTAGTATCTATTCCATTAAGTACTAGTACTTATTCATTAGCTACTAGTACTTATTCTTTAGGTACTAGTGCCTATTCTTTAGATACTAGTACCTTTTTAAAAGATACTAGTAGTTATTCATTAGATATTAGTTCTTATTTTTTTGATACTGGTACTCATTCATTAGATACTGGTCATGAATTGAGAAATCAACTTTTAATTCAGCCTTTGATATATAAAAGTTAATTGTGATATAAGAATATCCTGTAAGTTTCGGAGCTGAAAACTTCCTTGTTAGTCAGAGAAAAGCTTTTATTGACACCAGACCCAGCAAACGCTCGATCTCAGAATGTGCCAAGCCGTGAAGTCAGTGTGTGGTGAAACGTCGCCTCAACAGAAGTACGCCTGATTATGTAGCCCCGCCCACTGACTCGTGCAAGAAATGTAACATAAATAACATGGGCCTTTGTGGAGCTAAACGGAGCTTTGCGGATCGCGCTACCGAGCAATAAACATGCCGAAGATAGCAAGATACTGCGCTGTGCCTGGTTGTGGAAGAACACAGTCGCTGCAAAAGCTTCCTTCGGATTCTAATATTATGAATGCATGGTTGAACCTTATTTTTAATGAAGATCCAGCTCACGTGGGGAAGACATTGCGCATTTGCTCCTTCATTTCACCACGGATTCGTTTGTAAACAAGAGACTGGATTTGCAGACAGGATGAGATTACATGAATGAATGAAGCAACACACTTATGTGAGTAAAAAATGTTCTTTATATGTGACAGTATTGCATTGTTACAGATCGTTTGATATCTATTGATTATGTGTACGTGTCTAACTGAACATTAGCACGCTGTCACAGGCTGGAGAATCCTTTATTTGAGGTGTTGTTGGTTCATTGTGCTGCGATTCGGGATCAGACTAGAACATGTATGGGCCAGGGCTCGCAAAGCCCAACGTCCCGGGGCTATGTGTTTTCCAGACGGGCTCCCAAAACGTAAGCCCATCGGCAGGCCGGTGAATCTTAAATAGTGAAATAACATTCCTTTCTTGATGTGCGTTGTTCACTCTTTTGACTTTGATATTTGAAGGAAAAATACAATCGCGGAAGTTTTGATCATGCTGATTTGTCTGACTCTGCAGTGAGGCTTGTGCGTGTGTGTGTGTGTGTGTGTGTGTGTTAGTGATGCACGGTTCACGGTTATATCCACCGATCGGGCGGGCCAAGTAATAAAAAATAACATTCAAATTAATTGCCGGTGGATGAGAGATAAATCATTGTGTTTGTTTGATAAAGACATATTGCGAGCCCTGTGGGCGAATCATCATTCCGGTTGCCGTTTTCCCACACGCTTTCAAAACAATTCCTCATGTGTACTCACGGGGGAGACGGAGCTCATTATAATATGCAAAGCTTATCCAATCATAGCAGTGGGCGTTTACTTCCAAGTCTTCAGTGCGGCATGCCCATAAAAACCGAGCGTGCCATGAGAGAGGCTCAAAACCAGGGTAGAAAATAGCCTATTACTTATTCATTATGATGTTTTTGAATGTAAAAACCACGCGAACATCATTAGTTGACCTCAGGCAACAGTATGAAAAAATTTAAAAAGCCAGTTCATGACCCCTTTAAAGTTTTTCTCGATGCTTAAACACTATAACCAGGCTTTTGAACTAAAATTTCAAAACCATAACGCCATTTATCAAAAAGCACACCCATTTCCCTAAACTATAAACACTATTTCCCTGTTCTGTCACTATCGTCAAAGATGATTGACAATTAGCATATAGTTTGGATTGGCGTATGGTTCTGTTCTGGGCAAGAACTCCCTGCGCATCCATGCAGCCTAGCATGGATGTAGCGAATAAGCTCAAAGGGGAAATATTGATAATTATTCTCATTATGATTAATTATGAATATTTGAATCAGTTAATGAGATTAACCTGATGTAGCTACATTAACATTAACATTACAATCAATCAATCAATCAATCAGTTCATCCTGTGAACACTCAGTATTGATTATTAATTAATTCTAAGAAAAGGGTATTTTTCATGGCCACAGAAAAAAAATTCTTCCTTTGCATTTACAGCGCTTAGAGCGCATAACAAGATCGATCATTTAAGTGACAATTTGTTTGCAGGCAGGGAGTCAGAACCAAATATGTATTGTGCACAAATTTTATTAACTAAATCACGAACACGACTAAACTAACATAGAAGCATACATACAAATCACACATACATGGTAAGATGGGAAGTGAGAGAATGAAGAACTGGATCGGAACAAAGGAATGAAACTATGGAAACACCTGGGAGAACCATCAGTGACTACAAGCTCCTTTGTCTGAACAAAGGGGTTTACAGCTTTTACTAACTACACAGCAATTTGTATATCGTACGTTACTTGCATTTAGCCTGAGCTGCTGAAGAGCGTCCGATGTAAAATCACAGGAGAAAGTCCTGATAGTTCGGTCCGATGGTGTTGAAGTTGCAATCGATTTCTTCTGCGTTGACTGAAGAAGATATGATGAACTTGCAGTTATTTTGACTCCGTGCACACGATTTGAGGTGTTGGGCCTGCCGGCCCACGACCGTGGGGTCTGGGGTTTCCTGTCCCACACACGCACATGGCCTACTTGGCCAGGCTGAGAGACAGCAGAGGTGATGCGTCGTTTTTCGGAAAGTCTGTTTCAAGGGCCATAGGTTTTTCTTATGGTGTTGCTTCTCACATTCCTTTGAGCAATAAACCGTCTTATCAGTTGGTATCCATGGTAACTGAGGCCCTTCTGAGTGGTATGTCGGGGGATGGTTCTAAAGACCCCAGAGTGAGTTTTAAAGATTATTTGTTAACTATAACAAATAATTGTGTCTGATTTGTCTCAGTCGTTACATGGATAAGAGCAGGGAGAGCAGCGATAACCCCCTTAGGGTAAACAGAACAGAACCAACAATGTACTGCGGATATCATTAATGTCAATATTTAAATGTATAACATAATTCAAGAATTTAGTCTGATTCAAGGGGAATCAGAATACCAAATCCTGACTGACGAGAGGAGGAGCTGGGGATGGAGGAGGGTAATGAGCTCTGGAGAAACGTGATAGCAGCTGATAATAATTAAGGAGCTTATATATATATATATATATATATATATGTATGCTGTGATAGATTCCTATAGGTAGACGTGATCAGCTGACAGTCAGCTGATGCGAGCTTGACTAACGTGACCTGCCAGAACTAATACTACGCATGATTTTTGACAAGAGTCAGATTTGTTGAACTGTCACTGTAAAACTCTACACACAAATCCCTTCATTTCTCATTGCCTATGTAACCCCTCCTGTTCGTACCGCCCGCTCTAAGCACGGCTAAAACTCGGGTCCGCCGGCATGAGAGTCGGATGCTCTAACAAGGAGGCTGCAACCTCTAGCGTCAGTTGTTAGAGTGTCTCTTGAGATCAGAGGAGTGAGGTTTACTGGCACAGCATCTACTAGCTGTCCTCCCTAAACACTTACCCCCCTAAACCTCACTCCCATCCGGGTCCCACCGATTTAACCCCTCCTGTTCGTACCGCCCTCTCTAAGCGGGACTCGAATTGAAGGTTGCGGATTCTGAAATCCAATGCCGCTTCAATATACCTATATATATATATACACTCACCTAAAGGATTATTAGGAACACCTGTTCAATTTCTCATTAATGCAATTATCTAATCAACCAATCACATGGCAGTTGCTTCAATGCATTTAGGGGTGTGGTCCTGGTCAAGACAATCTCCTGAACTCCAAACTGAATGTCAGAATGGGAAAGAAAGGTGATTTAAGCAATTTTGAGCGTGGCATGGTTGTTGGTGCCAGACGGGCCGGTCTGAGTATTTCACAATCTGCTCAGTTACTGGGATTTTCACGCACAACCATTTCTAGAGTTTACAAAGAATGGTGTGAAAAGGGAAAAACATCCAGTATGCGGCAGTCCTGTGGGCGAAAATGCCTTGTTGATGCTAGAGGTCAGAGGAGAATGGGTCGACTGATTCAAGCTGATAGAAGAGCAACTTTGACTGAAATAACCACTCGTTACAACCGAGGTATGCAGCAAAGCATTTGTGAAGCCACAACACGCACAACCTTGAGGCGGATGGGCTACAACAGCAGAAGACCCCACCGGGTACCACTCATCTCCACTACAAATAGGAAAAAGAGGCTACAATTTGCACGAGCTCACCAAAATTGGACAGTTGAAGACTGGAAAAATGTTGCCTGGTCTGATGAGTCTCGATTTCTGTTGAGACATTCAGATGGTAGAGTCAGAATTTGGCGTAAACAGAATGAGAACATGGATCCATCATGCCTTGTTACCACTGTGCAGGCTGGTGGTGGTGGTGTAATGGTGTGGGGGATGTTTTCTTGGCACACTTTAGGCCCCTTAGTGCCAATTGGGCATCGTTTAAATGCCACGGCCTACCTGAGCATTGTTTCTGACCATGTCCATCCCTTTATGACCACCATGTACCCATCCTCTGATGGCTACTTCCAGCAGGATAATGCACCATGTCACAAAGCTTGAATCATTTCAAATTGGTTTCTTGAACATGACAATGAGTTCACTGTACTAAAATGGCCCCCACAGTCACCAGATCTCAACCCAATAGAGCATCTTTGGGATGTGGTGGAACGGGAGCTTCGTGCCCTGGATGTGCATCCCACAAATCTCCATCAACTGCAAGATGCTATCCTATCAATATGGGCCAACATTTCTAAAGAATGCTTTCAGCACCTTGTTGAATCAATGCCACGTAGAATTAAGGCAGTTCTGAAGGCGAAAGGGGGTCAAACACAGTATTAGTATGGTGTTCCTAATAATCCTTTAGGTGAGTGTATATCCTAATTAAATTTATAATCAAAGCATTAATCAATATTTATCCTCGTATATTATTATAATGATTTTTAATGATTCTTTCCAGTTATGATATTACTTAATCAATAGAACCACTGATTGTTTATTTGCTTCTTCATATATGTTTTCTAAAGTTTGTATTTGGTCTCTGAGGAGTGACTGAGGGTCTGGACCATGCCAGGAGTGCAATAACAGTGCTTACTCACTTAGCCCGGCTTCCAGAGATGAAATATGGATTTGTCTTTCATTTTATATTATATTTTATTCATTTTATATTTTCGTTTACTGAAACACTAAAGAATTATGGTGAATATTGTCTGTACCTCTTACTGAGAGAAAGCACATGTTATCAGTATGTTTTGGAAAACGTTCTGGTCAGAACTGGAGCTCAATCAACTCCAACCTTGGAGATAGACATCTGTCTATGTGCGCAGTATTCTGTGTTACAGATCAGTATTGAAGGTGTACAACGGGCATCCTAGTTCTGGACAAGCTGGCGCCTGCTCCAGACCTGGAAGGTCACTACGTGCCTAATTCCGGGGTGAAAGCGTCAACAACTGATCTATGGACACGTGCATCTGATTAACTGACAATGTGTGGAAATTTACCATGACTGTCTATTTTCTCTTAGCCAGTCAGAATCATTCAACTTGCAGTAATGACATGGCTAGACCTTGAAAACAGTATAACTGTTGAGAAATTGTATGTACAAAAAAACTGGTGAACTCCTTGTGAGACTTGAAGCTGGCTTCTGCTGATGAAACTGGAAACTATTCTTTAGTAAATTTTTCTTTTATAAATTGCACTCCTGACTCTTGGTCTTCATTCTTCACAACTGGTCTTGGGTCCTAGATTGTTATCCCCTAACAGAACTCGGGTCCGCCGGCATGAGAGTCGGATGCTCTAACAAGGAGGCTAAAGGCTGCAACCTCTAGCGTCAGTCGCTAGAGCGTCTCTTGAGATTAGAGGAGTGAGGTTTACTCGCACAGCAAATACTAGCTGGCCTCTGTTACACCTACACCATATGATCATTTAGAAAGCACTAACATTCAATATTGTTCACTCAAGTCAGCACAGCTTGAGCTGAGTCAGCACACAATTACCCAAGTGGAAACACTAATAGTCCAAACTGATCACACACCAATCAGAACCTTCAACAAATAGATAAGTCAGTTCATTCAGTTTTGGAACCACAAGCAATATAACTTATGTATTAACGTTTTTTGTAGTATTGTTTTGAATTTATCTCACCAGTGTGTAAGACTATGTTATAGTGTGTGTGTTTTTGAGTGCTTGTGTGTCATGTCTGAGAGCAGAGTTTGGTTTTTCAGCAAGATTGAATGTTTTTGAGTGGAGAGCTTAATTTTGACCTGAAAATTGTCACGGTTCGCAGGTCTAGCGATTAGCGATCAGGTTCAGCTGCGGCTCGTCAGTTATGCTATATACGTCTCTGTGTTTGTTCATTCATTGTCAGATTGTTGTTTGCTCATGTTTTGTTCCTTGTGCTGTGTCTTCTGTCTCCCGTGTCCTGTGCTCCAGTTTCCTGTTTGTTTCTGGATTTGTACCTGCTTCGTGGATTTTCTCGTTGGAGTTTCTGTCCTGAATCATCTGCCCATTGTAGTCCCTGTGCTGCCAAGGATTCACTCTGCACCCACGACGTTTCCGACCACTGCACTGTTTGTTCTACGTTTTATCCTAATAAAGGATTATTGCACTTGCAACTGAATCTCGAGTCATTTATCCTGACTTAACGATCCGACCAGGATGGATTCAGCAAGTGGTGAGTTGAGAAATTTTCTATCCAATAACAACATTTGTATGGATTAACAGGAAGAACAGATATTGGCCACAGGTCGTGCAGTGCAAGCTTTGGTGGTACAGGTGTCTGAGGTGACTGCCCAGCTCCAGCAGCTTAGGACCGAAACAGCCGGAGCGCCCACTGTGTCAACCCCACCGTCTGTTCCCCTTCCAGCTGAGCGAGTGGATCGTCACGCCGAGCCTCGTCTTTCACCTCCTGCTTATTATTCTGGTGAGCCACAATTATGTCGAGCTTTTGTGACTAAATGCTAATTGTTTTTCAGTCTTCAACCGGCTTCATTTCCTATGGAGCGGTCTAAGGTGGTGTTGATGATCACTCTGTTATCGGGGCGTGCTGCTCTTTGGGGAACAGTGGTGTGGGAGAATCAACACCCATGTTGCGCCTCGTTCCAGTCCTTCGCTGGTGAGATAAAGAGGGTGTTTGACCGGGCGGTTTCGGGCCGTGAGGCGGCTCAGGAGTTGGCTGATTTACAACAAGGCAACCGCTCGGTTACCGACTATTCTATCTACTTTCGCACTCTGGTGGCGGAGAGCAAATGGAACGAGGATTTTCGGCAAATTCCTGCATGGGTTGGCTGACCGTATCCAAAGGGAGATCATTGGGTTGGATTTACCTACAGATCTGGATGGACTGATTGAACTGGCAATTCGTGTAGACAGTCGCTGACAGCGCTCGCGTCAGTTCTCCTTTCCTGAAGTGGATTCTACCAACAGTACAATCAGCCCCGCTCAAGATCCTGAACCCATGTAGGTGGGTAGAACCCGACTGACCAGGGAGGAGAAGGATCGGCATAGAAGAAACGGACTATGTTTGTACTGTGGGACGGGCAGACTCAAGCGGTTCAGTAAGTCTCGAGCTGCTTCTCTCCCTCCGATGCGTATTTATGCGTCCTTATGACTGTGCTATAGACCTATTGCCAGGTACGTCTCCGCCTAAAGTTGATGTCTCCACCGTTGATGTCTTCGGCCTTCGAGCGGTTGCAGGGGGCATCCTTTTTTACGAAGTTGGATCTCCGTAACGCTTATCATTTGGTTCGCATCAGGGAGGGGGATGAATGGAAGACCGCTTTTAATACCCCCAGGGGGCATTTTGAATATTTGGTCATACCGTTTGGGCTGTCCAATGCTCCCGCGGTCTTCCAGGCACTCATCAATGACATGCTGAGAGACATGGTCGATCAGTTCATATATGTTTACCTGGATGACATATTGATTTTTTTCTCCGTCTCTCCAGGAACATATTCAGCAAGTCAGGCGAGTGCTTCAGAGGCTGCTTGAGAATGGGCTTTTTGTCAAGGCGGAGAAGTGCGTTTTTCATGCACAGTCTGTCCCTTTCTTGGGGTTCATCATCTCGTCTGAGGGAGTGCGCATGGATCCCGACAAGATTCAGGCTGTGGTGGATTGGCCAACCCCAGATTCCCGCAAGGCCCTGCAGAGATTTCTGGATTTTGCCAATTTTTACCGCCGTTTTATTCGCAATTACAGCCAACTGGTCACTCCTCTGACTGCCTTGACCTCCACTAGTTTGACGTTCAGGTGGTCTAGTGCAGCTGAAGCTGCATTTTCCAAACTTAAAAGCCGCTTTGTTTTGGCTCCCATTCTGGTGACCCCTGAACCCTCGCGTCAGTTTGTGGTGGAGGTCGACGCGTCAGAGGTAGGGGCCGGCACGGTTCTCTCCCAGCGCTCTTCCACGGACGACAAGATGCACCCTTGCGTATTTTATTCCCATTGTTATTATCCGCCGAACGTAACTACAATATTGGTAACAGAGAGCTGTTGGCCATCAAGCTGGTGTTGGAGGAGTGGCGTCATTGGTTGGAAGGCTCGGGGGACTGATCACAAGAACCTAGATTACATTAGGTCCGTTAAACATTTGAACTCTAGGCAGGCTCCGTGGTGATTTTTCCATCTTGTACCGTCCGGGATTTTTCCATCTTGTACCGTCCGGGCTCCAAAAACATCAAGCCCGATGCTTTTTCTCGCATTTTTGATCATTCCATCCTCTCCTGATTCCATTGTGGCGGAGAAACTGATAATTTCTGCGGTCGTCTGGGAGATTGAATCGCAGGTTCGTAATGCCTTACAAGGGGTAACGCCTCTGTCCAGTTGTCCACCGAGCCGTTTGTTTGTGCCTGAGAACTTGAGGTCCGATGTTATCTGCTGGGGTCATTGTTCCAAGATCGCTTGTCATCCAGGAGTTAAGCATACCATTTATTTGGTTAAACAACGATTCTGGTGGCCATCTATGGCTCGAGACATTCATGGTTTTGTTTTGGCCTGCTCAGTTTGTGCCGTTGGGAAAACTTCCAATCGACCCCCAGCGGGCGCCTCCTGCAGCCGTCTGTCCCTTCGAGACCTTGGTCCCACATTGCGCTAGATTCCGTTACAGCCCTCCCACCTTCCCAAGGCAACATGGTAGTTTTAACCGTGGTGGACCGGTTCTCGAAGGCGGTCCATTTATTCCCCTGTCTAAATTACCTTCTGCGAGGGAGACAGCGGTTACTGTTATTGATCATGTCTTTTGCATTCATGGCCTCCCGATGGATGTGGTCTCTGACAGGGGACCCCAATTCGTGTCCAAATTTTGGAAAGAGTTTTGTCGATTAGTGGGGGCGAATGTCACTCTTTCCTCTGGTTATCATCCTCAGAGCAACGGTCAAACTGAGAGGGCCAACCAAGACTTGGAACGGGTGTTGCGATGTTTGGTGTCTCAGAATCCTTCCTCCTGGAGCCAGCAGCTCTCATGGGTTGAGTACGCACATAACTCGTTACCAGTATCGTCCATAGGCCTATCCCCGTTTGAAGGTAGTTTAGGTTACAAGCCACCCATTTTTCAGAACCTGGAATCCGAAGTCGCGGTTCCCTCCGCCCACGCTTTCGTCCAGAGGTGTCATCGCACCTGAAAGAAAGCTAGAACTGCTCTCCTCCGTGTGCGGGAGCGCACTAAGGCCCAAGCCGATCGCCACCGGTCAAAGCCTCCCGAATACGTCGTTGGTCAAAAAGTGTGGCTTTCTACTCAGAACATTCCTCTCCGCACCGTTTGCAACAAGCTTGCTCCTAAATTTATTGGCCCCTTTACTGTCTCTTAGATCCTTAGTCCAGTGGCAGTCTGCCTCAAACTTCCTCCGGCGTACAGGAGAATTCATCCGGTTTTTCATGTATCCAAATTAAAAACCGTTTTTCGTTCACCTATTAACACATTGTGTGTGTGTGTGTGTGTGTGTCTGTCACCTGTGTTGCTGGGCAACCCACGATCGCTGATTAGCGATCAGGTTCAGCTGCGGCTCGTCAGCCATGCTATATATGTCTCTGTGTTTGTTCATTCCTTGTCGGATCGTTGTTTGCTCACGTTGTGTTCCTTGTGCAGCGTTGTGTTCCTTGTGCACTTCTGTCTCCCGTGTCCTGTGCTCCAGTTTCCTGCCTGTTTCTGGATTTGTACCTGCTTCATGGATTTTCTCGTTGGAGTTTCTGTCCTGGATCATCTGCCCATTGTAGTCCCTGTGCTGCCAAGGATTCACTCTGCACCCATGATGTTTTCGACCATTGCACTGTTTGTTCTACGTTTTATCCTAATAAAGGATTATTGCACTTGCAGCTGAATCTCGAGTCATTTATCCTGACATAAATAGGAAGTTTGGGGAATTGTGTGAGAAGTTATGGATTTGTGTTTAGAGTTTCGAGAAAAGGAGGCATAATTTCAAGAAATGTGTAAGCAATCGAGAAAAACTGTAAATACACACTTATACACAGTACTTATTCATTAGCTACTAGTGCCTATTAAATTGGTACCAGTACTTATTTATTAGATACTAGCACTTATTCATTAGATACTAGTACTTATTCATTTGATACTAGTACTTATTCATTAGTTACTAGTACTTATTTATTAGATACTAGCACTTATTCATTAGATACTAGTACTTATTCATTTGATACTAGTACTTATTCATTAGTTACTAGTACTTATTTATTAGATACTAGTACTTATTCATTAGATACTAGTACTTATTCATTAGCTACTAGTACTTATTCATTAGATACTAGTACTTATTTATTAGATACTAGTATTTATTCATTAGCTACTAGTACTTATTCATTAGATACTAGTACTTATTCATTAGCTACTAGTACTTATTCATTAGTTACTAGTACTTATTTATTAGATACTAGTATTTATTCATTAGCTACTAGTACTTATTCAATAGATACTAGTACTTATTCATTAGCTACTATTACTTATTCAATAGCTACTACTACTTATTCAATAGATACTAGTACTTATTTATTACCTACTAGTACTTATTCAATAGATACTAGTACTTATTCATTAGCTACTAGTACTTATTCAATATATACTAGTACTTATTCAATAGATACTAGTACTTATTCATTAGCTACTAGTACTTATTCATTAGCTACTAGTACTTATTCAATAGATACTAGTACTTATTCATTAGCTACTATTACTTATTCAATAGCTACTACTACTTATTCAATAGATACTAGTACTTATTTATTACCTACTAGTACTTATTCAATAGATACTAGTACTTATTCATTAGCTACTAGTACGTATTCAATATATACTAGTACTTATTCAATAGATACTAGTACTTATTCATTAGCTACTAGTACTTATTCAATATATACTAGTACTTATTCATTAGCTACTAGCACTCATTCATCAGATACTAGTACTTATTCATTAGCTACTATTACTTATTCAATAGATACTAGCACTTATTCAATTGCTACTACTACTTATTCAATATATACTAGTACTTATTTATTAGACACTATAGTATCTTTTTTTAATTGTAACTAGTAACATTTCTTATCTCACTAGTCACAACAGCTTTTTTACTTGTCTTATGTTATGACTAGTCAGAATGGCCACTGAAGAGTTCAATTAAAATCTTAAAATAAAAATTCTTATTCAAAACATTTGGAATAAATACTAGTAACTAATAAATAGGTACTAGTATCTATTGAATAAGTACTATTAGCATGAAAATAGATACTAGTACGGTTTAAGGATTAAATGTTAAAAACGGCTTGCCATAGTGCTAAAGCCTCTGCCTATCTTTCGTCTGCAAGCGACTGAAGGAAGAATCTGCTGAGAAGTCAGAAAGCGAGACAAGCCGGTGGCAGTGAAATAACGTCCATAATGGGTAAGCAACAAATCTGATAAGAATAAGTATAAAGTTATGATGAAATGGTGTGTCATTTTCCAAAATGTAACAAAATACTGCTTTTAAGTGAATAAAGATAGCTTGTGAATAAATAAGATTTTCTTGGATGTAATTAATCAAAATGTATTAAAATATGGAGGAGATTTGTTATTATTTTTTTAGTTGTGTGTTTGGTATTTTTTAGGTGTTTATTTTGTGTTCCGCTTTGTTTTGTCCAGATTCAATTACAGTAGGCCTACTGTGCAAAAGTCTTAGGCCACCACTAGCTTTGCTGTTTTAGCAATGTTTTAATGACCAGCTTTCTCCATCATACAATATATTTTAAAATTAATTGTATGTCATTTAGCAACAGTCATTTAGTCATCCAGCTTTTATTAATATGATATTCTAATATTGATCTAGATTACTACAAAGTGCAACAAGTGTCGGTAACACTTTAGAATAATGGTCTGTCATTAATAGGTAACTATACAGGAAGTAATGCAGTAGTACTACATGAACACTTCAGCTACTACTATTAACTATTATAGAAACAAGCCTAACTAAGTAGTAATATCAAATTTAGGACTGATATAGTTCCTTGTTAGGTAATCAATAATTACTGAATGAGATTGGCATCACTAATGACTATTAACTAACTGACAAATTATAAAGAACATTATTGTGTGTCTGAGACTTAATCAGTCATCTTTTTTACTCTGAATAAAGTCATAACATGCATCACTAATTACTTAAGTGTTACCTAGTCACTATGCGGGAACTACTAGTGACCTGGACCATTATTTTAAAGTGAAAAAACATTGTTTTCACTTTAAAATAATGGTCCAGATCACTAGTAGTTCCCGCATAGTGACTAGAGTAATTAGTGATGCATTTTATGACCACATTGAGGGTAAAAAAAGACAATTGCTCACATCTTAGACACGTTAATGTTGTGATTAGTAATTAAATAGTAATTCTTTATAATTTGTCATAGTTACCTATTAGTTCTTAGTGATGCCAATCTCATTCAGTAATTATTGATTACCTAATAAGGAATTATCTTAGTCCTAAATTTTTTATTATTTACTGATTAGTTAAGCTTGTTTCCATATTAGTTAATAGTAGTAGCTGAAGTGTTACTGTAGTACTACTTATTAGTCCTACATTACTTCCTGCATAGTTACCTATTAATGACGGACCATTATTCTAAAGTGTTACCTTAGTGTCTCATAGCCGCCACCAAATGAACGCACAGAGTAAGGTTATAACATAACTTTCAACACACAAATGTATTTAATATGATTGTCTTAATCATGTAAAACAGCGCTGCGTTACCCCACACCCGACTGCAGCATAAGCATAATAAAAGCTCCGACCGGTGTTTCGCACAGGTCTCTCTTAGCATTCGCTCCCGCGGCTCTCGGCCCGCGCTGCTTCATACCACCGTAATGTTAATAAAACTTTAATACATTCACTCATTCATGAACATGATTTCTGCCCGAGTCCATCGGATTCCTTTTCATCGGCTGTGGAGGTGAAGAGTCAAGACTACAACTCCCATGATTCCACGCTCATTCACAGGGTCATCAAGCTGCGCCTTTGTTTAGAATAAGCGACCTCTAGCAGCGAAAATTTACATACTGTGTCTTTAAGACTTTTGCACAGTACTGTATATATATATATATGTGTATATGTATATGTGTGTGTATAGGTATATACAGTACGGGCGGTAAGATACTCGTGTGTGTGTGTGTGTGTGGGTTGCGGGAGAATAAAATGATTCGCGGGACTCCCACAAAATAGAAATATCCAAAAATTAAAACATCTAAAAACAAATAAATTGTTATTCATCTATTGCACAAAAGCAACAAGAACAACTAAAACAAAATAAAAATGATTTACAGGCGCAAGCATGGGCAGAGTTTCTATTTATAACATGTTTTTGCAGCATTGTGCAATGTAGCCAATCACAGACATATGTGTTGATTTCTTGAACGCAATGGCCAATCAGATGCATTTAGGATAGAATCCACTCTCCGCTCAAAGTGAGTTTTTGTTCAGTGCTGAATTCTGCATGCTGGCAAATCCTGAGATTATAACAAGGAGAATATGTAGACATTATGAAAGACTCATTGTGCAGTCATTTTCATTGATAACGGAGATTTGTGAGATCGCGCTGAACTGAGATGTCAGCTTTTTAGGAATTATTAAGGGAGCGCACTTTGCGCGCATTCTGCCATGCCAAACCATGCACGTGCTTGCTTTTATGTTAAATTACTTGAAACTATTGGACGTACAGAAAAAAAATCTATTTATACTTTTATGTGGGCTTTTGTGGGCGGGAGCGCGACAAAACATGAATGTTGCGGGCGGGAGCGGGAGAAGGTAATGTATATTTTTGCGGGAGCGGGAAAAATCCGTCCCGCGCAGGTCTCTACTTCAGTGATTCTAGCTTTGCATTGTGTTTTGTGTTTTCCAGTGTGCAATCTGAGGATTGTTCTTCTGGGAAAGAATGTACCAGAAACCAGTCGAGTTAGAAACTTAATCCTGGGAATAGATATCCATGAGAGTGAAGAACCTAAAGCTTCTCAGAAGCACTGCTTGACAATCAGTGGAACAGTGAAAGACAGACACATCACAGTCATTAACACTCTTCATCTGCTGAAGCCAAACATCTCAGACCATCAGATCACACAGACAGTGAGAGAGTGTGTGTATCTGTCTGATCCAGGACCTCATGTGTTCATAATCATACTGCAGTATAATGACTTCACTGAGGAGGTCATGAGAAGAGTGAAATATGTGCTGGAGGAATTCAGTGAAGAGGCGATTAAACGTACTATAGTGCTCACGACTGATGAAGAGACACACATGAGTACTATGACAAAGCATACAAGTATTCATCAGTTAATAAAGGAGTGTGGAGGAGTACATCTGCTGCTTGAAAAAGAAAACCCAGAATCGCAATCAGATATTTTTAAAAGAGTTGATAAAATACTCAAGGAGAACCTGAAAGAGTATCTTACATGTGATATAGTTCATGATGTAATGTCAGTGGATAAAGAGCAGAGCAGATCAGAAGAAGAAAAGAAGAAGAGATCTTACCACAATGATGATGGAAAACCCAAGGGCCAGAAAAAGCGAAGTGAAGGAAAACTTTTTTGTAAGTTTTGAGAATTGCTCTTATAAGATTATGATCATGATCTACAGTTTTAACTAAATACTAATTTTAATTTGAGAAAGCTTCAAAAAATATTCATACAAAAACCTGTCAAGTAGGCCTAGGTTTTTAGTTTTACTATCAGAGATAACTGATATTAGACCTGATGCAGTATTAATTGTTGAAATAATGTAATTTACACATTAGTCCAGTTGATAAAAAAAGCTGATTAATCAGTCATTAGACAGTGTGAGCAAACTAATTACTACTCAAACTTTTATCCCATTGACTGTGTTCAGGAATGTTAGCAGAAGTGTTTCAGTAAGAAACCTGCACTGCAAATCCTTTCATCTGTACAGTGGTGGTCAGAATTATTGGCACCCCTAGTAAATATGATCAAATATGGCTGTAAAAAATAAATCTGCATTGTTTATTCTTTTGATCTTTTATTCAAAAAATTCACAAAAATCTAACCTTTCATTGAGGTAAAACAATTGAAAGTGGGGGGTAAATCACATTATGAAATCAATGCTTTTCTCCAAAACACGTTGGCCACAATTATTGGCACTCCTAGAATTTTTTATAAGTAAAATATCTCTTAAGTATATTCTCATTAATATTTACATTTTTTAGCACACCAGGGTGACTAGGAACATGAAATTGTCCAGCTATGACATCTTGTTCCACAGGAGTATAAATATGAGGAAACACAAAGGCCAAATTCCCTTAATCATTCATCACAATGAGTAAAGCCAAAGAATATAGTTCTGATGTGCAGAGAAAGATTGTTGAGCTTCACTAAATAGAAAGTGGCTGTAGGAATATAGCTAAAGCATTGAAAATCCCCATTTCCACCATCAGGGCAATAATTAAGAAGTTCCAATCAACTAAAGATGTTACGAATCTGCCTGAAAGAGGACGTGTGTCTATATCGTCCTAATGCACGGCGAGGAGGAGAGTTTGAGTGGACAAAGACTCTCCAAGATCACAGATGGAGAATCGCAGAGATTAGTTGAGTCTTGGGGTCAGAAAGCCTAAAAAAAAAATTAAAAAAATCAAACAACCCCTACATCACCTCATGTTGTTTGGGAGGGATTCAAGAAAAATCCTTCTTGCTCATCCAGAAACAAACTCCAGCATATTCAGTTGTCAGACACGACTGGAAATTCAGACGGGACCTGGTTCTGTGGTCAGATCAAACTATAAAAAGAGCTTTTTGCCAGCAAATCCACCAGATGGCTTTGGTGCAAACAGGGATAAAAAGTACCCCATGCCCAAGGTTAAAAATACCACTGGATCTTAAATGTTGTGGGCCTATTTTTTTGCTGGAGGTCCTGGACATCTTGTTCAGATACATGGTATAATGGATTCTAGCAAATACCAACAGAGAAAAAATCAAAACCTGACGGCCTCTGCTAGAAATCTTATAATGGGCCGTGGTTGGATCTTCCATCAGGACAACGATCCAAAACAAACATCAAAATCAACACACAAATGTGTCACTGAACACAAAATGAAGCTTCTGCCATGACCATCCCAGTCCCCTGACCTGAACCCTATAGAGAATGAGTGATGAACTGAAGAGAAGAAGCACCAACATGGATCTGGGAATCTGAAGGATCTGGAGAGATTCTGTATGGAGGAATGGTCTCTGATCTCTGAAACTCATCAGGCATTATAGGAGAAAACTCAGAGCTGTTATCTTGGCAAAAGGAGGTTGCAAAAAGTATTTAATAAAAAGGTGCCAATAATTGTGGCCAATGTGTTTTGGAGAAAAGCATTTATTTCATAATGTGATTTACCCCCCACTTTCAATTGTTTTACTTCAATGTCCAAAAAATTCTGACCACCACTGTATAAAGAACTCAGACTTTGTTTGAAAAACAAAAGTGCCATAATATATTTATTAAACTCAAACTCCTGGAATTCAAAGGAACCACATGACAAGAAACTATGAAGCAATGTTAAAATGAGGAACAGGGAACAGTTCCCTAGTGAAAAAAATAGTATACTTAAGCACAATTTATTTGTATGTACTTTAGTATAACTAAATACATTTGTGACACACTATAAATTGGTATACTTAAAGTCTGTTAAATTGGAACAACTAATTTTGTACTAAATGCATTTTAGTTGTACAAAAGCAGTGCTAAAGTTCAACTAAAGTTGTATTAAATATACTTGTTTGTGCTAAAGTGGAACTATTCAAAGTATACTTAAGTACAATTTAAATATACTCTTGTATAAATACAGAATTCACTCAGCATGAACTTCAAATTACAATTGCAATTAAATTACACTATAAGAGTGTTGAACATACATTAATATTATACTATAAACTTTTAGTGATTTTAAATCACATTACAATGGCATTCCAAGTAAACTTGAAGTGTGCTAATGGCATCATTATAGTGTGCTTCAAATATGCTACAATAAAGTAATCTTTATAAATAACATCACAGATTATGCTGACATTTTATAGACCCTCCAGTATACCATTAACTTGCTTATCCAGCGAACATAAGTGAAACAACGGGAACAGATATATCCGTAGGAACCAGTACAGACTGGAATCGGACCCGGGTCGCAGCCACACAAGTGCACTCGCTTTACCAGTTACGCCCCCCCCCCGTAGATATGGATCATGATAAACTGGGGTTACTTTGTGTTCTTTCTATACTGTTACAAGTACTGCTTTAAGAAAACAGATTTTTCCACCAATGACATGATATGGATTTAAATATCGCAGAGAAAAGTCTCAATATACCGTAGGCGCAGTAAGCGGTGCGTGAAAATAAATGCAAAACGGCCTGTATAGAACATAAAAGTGCATTTAACTTGGAGCTGTTGAAGAAATAAAGCCGGCAGACACAACATTAAATATCATCTAGAGAATGTTTTGCTTTCCTTTTACCTGACATGATGCATAAACCGGCATAACGTTAGTTTTATATTCGTGCACGCACTAAAACACAGACAGTTCCATTCGTTGGTGGAAGAACGTGCAGAACTGCGCGTGTTTCAGTGCGTGCGGATGTGAATAAAACCATCCGTAACATTTCTCTGTGCGCTTCAACTCTCAGTGTACAGCACAACTGCTCCTGATGGAAAACGCTATGAAATGATTTGGCTGTCTCGCTGCGGATTTAAATGTGACGCATTAATTGAAATTATTTACTTTTCATGCAGTTAACGTTTCTGAATTTATTTGACATTTGAACTTTTTTTAGGTTTTTGTGTAGTTTTTGGATAATTCAGGATAATTTTAATAAACATAATGCAACCGGCCATTAAAGTACCATTAATGGGAAAAGTGTATTAGTACAGGTGCATTGGAGTGTATTAGAAATACACTAAAGTAATAAAACTTCTGATCAGGTACTTGAATTTCTTTCATCATTTCAAACTGACTATATGTTGTTTTCTTTAATTTGGTCATAATTAGCCTACATATAACTTGTATAACTACTTTCTGTATGTATGTAAAGCTGTTTTGCAACCATGCAAAATTGGGGAAAGTGCATTGAATTGAATTAAACAATAGCCTACCTGATATTCAAAGCAAATTATTGAAACGGTTAAGGTCATAATTATAAAACTTACTTCATGATTATTATTTATTTTTAAACTCAAAACACATTTCCTGTAAACTTTTATCCAGGCCTTTACTGTTTTTATACTCAACAAGTAGAACTCAAATACAGTTCACTGAATTGTACATTTAATCATAACAGGTCAACAGAGGATTTTATTTGAGAACTGCTCATTGTTACATTTGCGCTGTAGGTAAAAGTTGTGGGAATTCTGCCCTTACAGCAAACAGGGATAAAAATTACCCCATGCCCAAGGTTAAAAATACCGCTGGATCTTAAATGTTGTGGAACAAACTAGATGTTTCAGTTCATACCTAACATTTCCTTTGGTTTGCACAAAAAGAAAGCCTCATCTAAAAAAATTACATAGCATCATCTAAAAATATTTTCATCATTCTCAGATTTGAAATACATGGTGAGACTTGTGTTTAGCTGCAATGAGTTTCTAGACTCTAAAAGGTTTCCTTCTGAGAAATGTGCCAAATCTGCAACATTCCCAATAGTGTGCACTCTAGCGAGTGTGATGGCATTGGCTTTATGGCGTGTTCGAAACATAGATCAATGTGATGGCATTGGCTTTATGGCGTGTTCGAAACATAGATCAAGCATAGCGGTCTGACATGTCAACTTCTGGTTCAACCAATGGTAGGATGTTGGGGCAGGCCAATGGGGTCAAGGTTTAGCTTCAGCAGTTATGGTGTTTTCAAATCATGTCAGAAAGAATGTATTTATGAGTTAAAATGCACATGAATATCAGCACAACTCATGATTATGAGTTGCACATGATAACACAAATGACAGGCAAGGGACTGTGGGAAACTGAGTTCATGGTGGTGGTGGAGCAAGTGGCAAGAGTGCCCTCTGCTGGCGTACAAGGGAACTCGCAACTGGCGGATGTAACATCACTGACCTTCATTCATAAAAAGATGCCAGGCCCATTACAACAAATATTTAAAATATATACTGTCTTTAAGTTGAGTATAAAACTCCAATGTTTTTAATCACGATTAATTACAGAAAAAAAAATCTATTGACAGCACTAATTTTAATATAAATAAAGAATTATTGAAACAAGAAGCATTTTGAATTTATAAATTAAAATCACTTGCTCCTAACAGCATGAATGAGGAATTAGATTTTTCCTTTTTTCTATAATGAGATGTAGAGATATTTGGATTGATACGTGATTTTTTTTTTTACAAATGTTATCAAATAAATTAAATATTCTAACTGCGAAGATCGGTGTTGATTAATGTATTTCAATCATTAGGTCTTATTTTAGGTGTATTAGGTCTATTTGATGTGGTTACCTGGACTGATGTATAAGGATTTTTAATTTGTGGGATCCTCTGTTGTTGTGTTTAGTGTAAAATTTTGTCTTGTGTTTCATGTAAATTATTGGTGGATGTGATTAACATGGTTAAAAGGATTATGTTGTATGTGGATAATTGCTGTTAAACATTTAATTGAAGTTTATGTTGAGTGATTTTGAAAAACCTAAGATGTTTAACATTGTCTAATCTTGATGATGTCAATATAATTGTTTAAATAGTGGGTGGAGGGATTCAATTATTTAACACTACTTTTTTTTCAGTCAACATAAGGCAAAGTCTACACAGGAATCATCCCAACAGTAAGTTGATTAAACCATATCAAGCCACACACGCACACACACACACACACACACACACACACGTATATGTTGTTTGTAAGTGATTGTTTACCAAAACTTGAACTATGTCTAATGTCCTGTAATATATTCTTTAGTGTCAGCAAACGTCTCTGGAAAAAAGAAGCTGAATCTAGTGCTGTGTGGAAGTGATACAAAACTTACAGTCTCTGTGTCCAAAATTTTACGAGGGAAGAAGATAAAACCAGAGAGAGAGCAGTGATGTGTGTGTGAAGAAAGAGAAGATTCATGGACGTCTGATCAGTCTGGTGGAGCTTCCAGCTCTCAATCATCTTTCAGAGGAGGAAGTGATGCATCAGACTCTCCGCTGTATGTCTCTCTGTGATCCTGGAGTTCATGTTTTTCTCCACATTATTCCTGATGCTCCACTTAATAATGATGAGAGAGCAGAAATAGACAAGATCCACAAGATATTTGAATCCAGAGAGCACTTCATGATGCTTTTCACAAAAGAGAAGGCAAAAGTTGAAAGTGTGACAGATTTTGTCAAATGTAGTCCAGAATTTCAGAGCTTAATCAGTCGTTATGGGGGTCCATACAGAGTGATGGGATTAAAGGAATCTGAAAACTCAAGACAGATCCCAGAACTACTAGATTATATGTAGAACATAACGACTGAACCCTATTCACTTCAGATGTATGTGAAAGCCCAAGTGAACCGAGCTAGACATGAACTGGAGAAAAAATATATAGAAAAACTGAGTGAAATGGAAAATAAAATCAAAGAGCTACAAGAGAAGGTTCAGTCAGAAGGTGAGTGTATTTTTTTGTGTGTGTTGTGCATGACGCATCTTCATTAGAAGGAAGTGATTACATCTTAGATACGCAATTTTTATACATACTGTATATAACAAGAAAAGCAACAAAATGAAATAGTCAAAATAACTGCACTAGCCACTTGCCCAGGCAGAAAAACAGCAGGGTAATGCTCTCCAGCAGGTTGTTGTGGCCCCGAGTCATATGCACTTATCCTCCACCCCCTTCAATACTTAATTTACCCCATTTTTCTCCACTACGTCTACTGCGGTCTCAATGCCTTTATCTTCCATCATGGCACAGGGATGGCCATTCCCCAGCAGGACCCCAGCAATCCTCGGGCCACCAGTTTAGCTGATGCCATTCCAGTGGCAAAGCCAAACCTGTATGCCGAAGCCACTGATGGATGCAACAGGTTTCTTCTACAGGGCAAGCACACCTTTGAAATGCAGCCTTTTCAGTTTCCCACGAGTGAGCAAAAGTGACCTATATCAGAATGGACCAGTCCTCAACATGTTTAAAGCCTTTATGAATCATTTCCGGGAGGTATTCTGCTCCACCACAGCGGGGATCAAGCCTGTGACCGCGGCTCCGCCAGGGTCATCTGGGATTTCAGATGGAGATCCAGCTCCAGCTCTAGCTGGTTGGAAGAGAGGATCACATGGGTCTGGAGGAGGAGATTCGTCTAGTCATTCAAGTGGATGAACGTCTCCATTTCTGTCGAAGTGGACTGGTGCTGCCTCTCCATGTCCTGTCAAGCCACTACCATTGAGAGTCCCTCCAGTGACAAGGACATTGACATTCCCACTGAATATCATTGTTTCCTCAATGTATTCAGCCCTCAAAAAACTTCCTAGTTGCCCCTTATCAGCCTTGGGATTGTGCCATAGATCTCCTCCCAGGGGTTTCCGTCCTCAAGGACATATCTCCTCTCTCTCCCTGAGCAAAAGGCAAGAATACACTGAGGAGGCTCTTTGCCAAGTCTACATATGCCCTTCCACCTCTCCACCAGCTTCAAGACTCCCTTTATTACCCCCACTAAAAAAAAATCGGGTGATGCAGTAAAAGGCCCTACAGTAAAAGGTCCTGCAGTACCTCTGACACCACAACCTCTTCCTCAAGGCAGAGAAGTTAACCTTCCACTGGGCCTCCATCCTCTATCTCAAGTATCTAATTAGTCCACAGGCAGTAGAGTTGGATATTGCAAATGTCAAGGATATTCTCTCTTGCCCACAAACTATGACAGTGAAAGAGCTCCAGTGGTTCATTAGGCATTTTTATCATCGCTTCATATGTGACTTCAGTTAGGTGACTGCTCCTCTCACATCTCTTCTCAAAAGTAAGTCCCAGCAAACCATCTGGCCACCGGAAGCCCCTCATGCCTTCTACCAGCTCAAAACTTCCTTCATCATCGCACCTGTCCTCAGACATTAAGATCCTGCAAAGCCATTTATGGTCGAAGTGACGGGGACTGGAGCCATCTCTGGACTCTGGAAGTGGACTGGAGTCATCTCTGGACTCTGGAAGGGGACTAGAGCTGTCACTGGACTCTGGATGGGGACTGGATCCATCTCTGGACGGGGACTGGAACCGTCACTGGACAATAGTCAGGGACTGACTCTAGGACTGGATCAGATGTAACTTAGGGATGAGTTTCTCACTGGATTCTCGACAGGGCCTGAAGTCATCACTGCATTCTGGACGGGGACTGAAGCCATCTCTGGACTCTGGACGGGGACTGGAGCCATCTCTGGACTCTGGGCGGGGACTGGAGCAATCTCTGAATGGGGACAGGAGTCATCCCGGCACTCTGGACGGGGACAGGAGTCATCTCTGGACAGGGACAGGAGCCATCTCTGGACTCTGGACAGGGACTGGATCCCTCTCTGGACTCTGTACGGGGACTGAAGCAATCTCTGGACGGGGACAGGAGTCATCCCAGCACTCTGGACGGGGACAGGAGCCATCTCTGGACGGGGACAGAAGTAATCTCTGGACAGGGACAGGAGCCATCTCTGGACGGGGACAGGAGCCATCTCTGGACGGGAACAGGAGCCATCTCTGGACGGGGACAGGAGCCATCTCTGGACGGGGACAGGTGCCATCTCTGGATGGGGACAGGAGTCATCTCTGGACTCTGGACAGGGACAGATATTGGTTCTGACTGAAAGTCAATTAGCCAGTGGTCCCCCGCTGGTTCTGGAGAGGACTGATTTCCAGGTGCAGCCATCTTTACGAGACTCTTGGACGGCGGCCATGACGGGACGAGACTCTGGAACGGACTTCTCTGGTCTTGGGAGTTTTGAACCATTAGCAGCACGTATTTAATAAAATTAATAAAGCTTCCTTGAGGCTTGAAGGCAGAAACAGAAATCCTATTTCTCAATTCTTCCTTAAGATCAGCATGATAAAAGGAAATCAAATCCCGGTCAGAATAATGGGTCATTGAAGCAAGTTCCAAAAAGTTTGCAGTGTGGTCCTTAAGGAGATGGTCCTCTTGGGTGAGAAGGATTAAATAGAAGTGTGCATTTGTATAGTCCCGAATTTGGTTAGTCACCATACCTGGAGTTGCTGCTCAGTCCATTTTATTTGCTGCTGTAGTTGGATCTGTAGACACTGTGATCACTTTCATTGGCAGTGCTGTAAAATCCATAATTCTGTAGTGGTCTAGCATTCTGTCAGGGATTAGGTGGCTGTAATCAAGCGCACGACGAAAGACATACTAAAGAAGACTTTAATCCAAAAACTAAACATGAGAAAGTACAACCACATATCACTTAGAACTCAAATATAATGCTAGACAAGGACCAGACAGAAACAGAGGGCTTAAATACAGTGGGGAGAACAAGTATTTGATACACTGTCGATTCTGCAGGTTTGCCCACTTACAAAGCATGTAGAGGTCTGTAATTTCTATCATAGGTACTCTTCAACTGTGAGTGACGGAATCTAAAACAAAAATCCAGAAAATCACATTGTATGATTTTTAAATAATTAATTTGCATTTTATTGCATGACATAAGTATTTGATCACCTACCAACCAGTAAGAATTCCGGCTCTCACAGACCTGTTAGTTTTTCTTTAAGAAGCCCTCCTGTTCTCCACTCATTACCTGTATTAACTGCACCTGTTTGAACTCGTTACCTGTATAAAAGACACCTGTTCACACACTCAATCAAACAGACTCCAACCTCTCCACAATGACCAAGACCAGGGGCTGGGATGGGCTACAGGACAATAGGCAAGCAGCTTGGTGAGAAGGCAACAACTGTTGGTGCAATTATTAGAAAATGGAAGAAGTTCAAGATGACGGTCAATCTCCCTCGGTCTGGGGCACCATGCAAGATCTCACCTCGTGGGGCATCAATGATCATTAGGAAGGTGAGGGATCAGCCCAGAACTACACGGCAGGACCTGGTCAATGACCTGAAGAGAGCTGGGACCACAGTCTCAAAGAAAACCATTAGTAACACACTACGCCGTCATGGATTAAAATCCTGCAGCGCACACAAGTCCCCCTGCTCAAGCCAGTGCATGTCCAGGCCCGTCTGAAGTTTGCCAATGACCATCTGGATGATCCAGAGGAGGAATGGGAGAAGGTCATGTGGTCTGATGAGACAAAAATAGAGCTTTTTGGTCTAAACTCCACTCGCCGTGTTTGGAGGAAGAAGAAGGATGAGTACAACCCCAAGAACACCATCCCAACCGTGAAGCATGGAGGTGGAAACATCATTCTTTGGGGATGCTTTTCTGCAAAGGGGACAGGACGACTGCACCGTATTGAGGGGAGGATGGATGGGGCCATGTATCACGAGATCTTGGTCAACAACCTCCTTCCCTCAGTAAGAGCATTGAAGATGGGTCGTGGCTGGGTCTTCCAGCATGACAACGACCCGAAACACACAGCAAGGGCAACTAAGGAGTGGCTCCATAAGAAGCATCTCAAGGTCCTGGAGTGGCCTAGCCAGTCTCCAGACCTGAACCCAATAGAAAATCTTTGGAGGGAGCTGAAAGTCCGTATTGCCCAGCGACAGCCCCGAAACCTGAAGGATCTGGAGAAGGTCTGTATGGAGAAGGTCTGTATCCCTGCTGCAGTGTGTGCAAACCTGGTCAAGAACTACAGGAAACGTATGATCTCTGTAATTGCAAACAAAGGTTTCTGTACCAAATATTAAGTTCTGCTTTTCTGATGTATCAAATACTTATGTCATGCAATAAAATGCAAATTAATTACTTAAAAATCATACAATGCGATTTTCTGGATTTTTGTTTTAGATTCCGTCACTCACAGTTGAAGAGTACCTATGATAAAAATTACAGACTTCTACATGCTTTGTAAGTGGGCAAACCTGCAAAATTGGCAGTGTATCAAATACTTGTTCTCCCCACTGTACATGGCAAACAGGAGGCTAATTTACAAGACACACCTGAAATGGGGACTCTAATCAAATCAGAAACCATGGATACAGACATGTGGGGAAACTGAATCCCTGTACACACGGAGCTTAGCTGTATACGTAAAAATTTTATATCGCATCTGCGTTTTGTCTAGACGGATCTGGCATTTTGGGAGCCTGAAACCATCTTTTTTTTTTTAAATAGAAATGGACAATTAATAAAACAATCATTATATTATATAAAATTAAACTTAAGCATTATATTGAGGCCCTAAAAAAGTTTATTTCTTGCATAAAAAAATGCAAGAAATAAAAAAGCGAATCGGATGTATAGCATTTTTTTTTTTTTTTTTTTGTAAGTTTTCCCCTGTATAGTTTTTTTTTTATTCTTTCTGTTGTTCCTTTGATGCTATTATGAATGTAATAGATAATAATTGAATACAATGTGATCCTCTGTATGTGTATGTGTAACAGTTGAGAGAAGCAGGCAGAGAAGATCCATGTGCAGTATGATTTAATAATAGTAATCCACAAGATACACAAACACAGGGTAGCTAGAACAAACCGGGAAACGCAGGGACCCAGGGGTGGGATGGAGGGCCAGGCCCATGTGGTGGAAGAAGTGGAGACTGAGGCAGAGCAGGAAGCCTGGGTGGAGTAGATTGAGCAGGTGGCCAGGGCGAAGCAGGTTGCACAGGTGGCCAGGGCGAAGCAGGCTGAGCAAGAGGCCAGGCCAGAGCAGGCTGAGCAAGAGGCCAGGACGGAGCAGGCGGCCAGGGTGGAGCAGGCTGGGGAAGAAGGGCTGAAGCGGACTTAAGGGCAGGAGCCAACACTGGACTCCGGTCAGGGGCTGGGGCCGATACTGGACTCCGGTCAGGGGCTGGAGCCATCTCGGGACTACGGTCAGGGGCTGGAGCCGACACGGGACTCCGGTCAGGGGCTGGAGCCGACACCGGACTCCGGTCAGGGGCTGGAGCCGACACCGGACTCCGGTCAGGGGCTGGAGCCGACACCGGACTCCGGTCAGGGGCTGGAGCCGACACCGGACTCCGGTCAGGGGCTGGAGCCGACACCGGACTCCGGTCAGGGGCTGGAGCCGACACCGGACTCCGGTCAGGGGCTGGAGCCGACACCGGACTCCGGTCAGGGGCTGGAGCCGACACCGGACTCCGGTCAGGGGCTGGAGCCGACACCGGACTCCGGTCAGGGGCTGGAGCCGACACCGGACTCTGGTCAGGGGCTGGAGCCATCTCGGGACCCCGGACAGGCGACGAAGTCCCCTCTGGACTCCGGACAGGCGACAAAGTCCCCTCTGGACTCCGGACAGGCGACGAAGTCCCCTCTGGACCCCGGACAGGCGACGAAGTCCCCTCTGGATCCCGGACAGGCGACGAAGTCCTCTCTGGACTTCTTGTCCGAAGACACAGGCTTGGTGGTCATCTTGTCCGAAGACACAGGCTCGGCAGCCATCTTGTCCGAAGACACAGGCTCGGCGGCCATCTTGTCCGAAGACACAGGCTCGGCGGCCATCTTGTCCGAAGACACAGGCTCGGCGGCCATCTTGTCCGAAGACACAGGCTCGGCGGCCATCTTGTCCGAAGACACAGGCTCGGCGGCCATCTTGTCCGAAGACACAGGCTCGGCGGCCATCTTGTCCGAAGACACAGGCTCGGCGGCCATCTTGTCCGAAGACACAGGCTTGGCGGCCATCTTGTCCGAAGACACAGGCTCCCAAAAATGTTTAGGGGTAGCATCCTCCTCGACCTCCCCTACTGTGAAAGGGGAACCAGCAAGCAGAAGCAGAAGTAAAATGCAAAGTCAGGCAATGTCAGATAAATATGCAATGTCTAAAAAATCTTGGATGTGGTCCTCAAGAGTATGATTACCTGGCGTAGGCTGACGAGTCTAACTGCTGGATCCATATTGGTCAGTTGTTCTGTAACGGTTGAGACAGGCAAAGAAGCAGGCAGAGAAGAAGATCCATGTGAAGTATGATTTAATAATAGTAATCCACAAGATACACAAACATAGGGTAGCTAGAACAAACTGGGAAACTCAGGACAGTAACATGTTACAGCGAAGACACAACGACTGACTAAACACAAGAGAAACACAAGCACTATATATACACAGGGAAGACTAGCTTAACAAGATAACAAGGGGCATGGTAAATGGGAAACACCTGGGGAAACTAATCAACATGAAAAACTATAAAGAACTACAAAACATAGCACAAGAAACAGGAAACACTTCAACATAAAAGTCCAGGAATCCACACAGGGAGTATGTGACAGAGGAACACAGACTGGGATCATGACAATATGTTGTATGTTGTTTTTGTTCTTGTTATGCAATAAAAAAAAAAAAAACTTCTATCACTTGATTCAGCTTCTTCCTACCCTGTGTTTTGATCAGGAGATTCTGTACTAGAAGATGCGCAATAGCGCCCCCTACCGTATAACAGTGAAAACATGGATAGCTGGAAAATTCAGTCAGTGGCGGGGAAAGAGTAGAGTAGATTTGAAGTAAATTCTTATGTACACTAAGTGGACTCATTCACATGGACCACTAGTGGACTAGCCTACACAAAAATTCAGATATTCAGAATTAGGAACAAATCTGCTTTAAATCAATATTTTCAAACAATGTAAGTTTACAAGACAGTATGTAAAACTATGTGAAAAAAGTATTTAAAGGTGGGGTCTAATGCTATTTCATGCATTCTGACTTATTTACACTGTTAAATAGTTGGATTCTCGTGCTAAACATGGCCAAAATTTCAAAAAATTAGTTGGACATATGATGGAGTATTTCTGTGCCAAAAATACTCCTTCTGGTTTCTCACAAGTTTCGTAAAGTTTTTTTGAGTATGGCCCTTTATAAAGTCATAAAGGGCGGAAAATCCTTGTATGTACACTTCTCCTGGAAAAGCGCGCACACACCAACCAGAGCAGGTGCGAGAGCACGCCCATTGTTCGGGTAATGCAAGTCGAGAAGGATTTTTTAACAATGTCACCAAAGAAGTGTATTTTTGGTTGTGAGGGAAAGATAACCTTATTGTTCAGCTTCCCAAAGAACCCAGCGTTCTTTTTCAAGTGTGTTCATGGTATTTTCGGTGACGGATGTTTTATAAGCAAGGCCCGTTGGATTTGCAGATCTTTGCAGGCAGTGAGTGAAACTGCATCAAATGTGTGTGTTTTGTTGGCAGTCGGCGCGTAAGTGCATACAATGTAAACAACACGAATGTATAGTGAATCAAAAGTTATCCATAATGCGATGCAGTGGCGTAACTTTGTTTTAAAAAGTGGGTGAGTGGGGGAAGTCGTGAAAAGTCATGTTTAACGTGATAGTTTCATCCTTAACGTCACATCTACTAACTATAGCATAATACAATATTGTCTGTCCCGAGATTCTTTACATAGATTCGCATGAAATGCTTGTTTTCCTCGGAGAAGTCCAGTGGTAGAGCTCGTGTCCGGCGAGCATGTCTGGTTTGGTCTAGGTTCGAATCCACCATTGTATAGTTTTTTTTCCCTCATGAAAACCAAAGGTGTTCATCATCAGTGATTCTGTATCAAGAGTAGGGACACGTTTGTGTACATTTTATTTTGTGATTTAACCAGAACAGATAGAGAGTCTATGATGCGATGACGTCTTGTGTGTGTGTGTGTGTGTATGTGTGATTCTTAAGCTCCACGCATGGCACGCCTTCCGGAGCTCAGCTTTTTTCGGAAAGAGTCGGTATCTGTCTTTTATAAATCTAATAAAACTAAAGACTATTTTGAGATATGAAGGATGCAATACTACTCTATAGGTACTCAAGATTAACATGAGATTGGCTGAATCAATGTGTTTCCCCCCCTTTAATAAGCTTATTAATCAAAAGATTAAACACAACACAAGCCAAGTATACTTAGAACACTTAATTATACTTTTAAGTATATCTCGATCAAAATATTAAGTACATGTACAGTCCAAGTGCTTAGTCTGTCAGTATAAGTCAAGTATACTTGAGTGCAATTTTAAGTCTATTTCTGAGAAGTTCATTAAAAAGTAGACTGAAAGTATACTTTCTTATTTTTAGTTTAAAAGAAGTATACTAATAGAACACTTGAATAAACTTCTTTTTCGTAAGGGTAGCCTTGTGGGCATATGTCATAGCTGTGCACAAGGCAACCCGCATTCAGTCTCAGCTCGAGTTTCAGGCTTATTTGTTCATTAATGACGTCATCAGCGACTAGTCGACGTCGACTCGACTTTAATCACATGCATGTAGACTTAAAAAAATCTGATGTTGTTCAACCCCTACTGCAGGTCTAAAAGGGCACCTGTAGAACACATCTACTTCATGTCTGTAGGAGAAGGCGCAGGAATACCTGAAGCATGGCAAAAAAAACAAACAAAAAAAAACCAGTGTCTCGTTCCTCTTCTCAGGGAACCATGGTCACATTCCCTTTAGAATGGGAACTCGCACTGCGTCCTCTTGAGGACACTATGGGGAACTAGAAATCAGGTCATTGAAACTAAAAATCCTGTCTGACAGATTTTCTGACAGAGATTGTAATTCTCACCCAGTGAATAAAAACAATCAAAGACAATCAGTGATATTGTTCTATTGTTTTTGTTTAGAAGCTGAATACAATCAAAAAATAGAAGAGATGAAAAAAAGACAGAAACAGGAACATGGAAATGAAATAAGAGACATGATGAAGAAACATCAAGATGAAGCCAGAAAACAAGCAGAGGAATTTCATGAGTCGACAGAAAGAAAACTGAAGCATGTTCTGGAGCTCACAGAGATGCTTCAAGAGCGTCAAAAACAACATAGGGCACTGGATAAATAAAAAAAAAAAAAAAACTTTCATTTCTGTTTAATGGTTTATTGGAAATTGTCTCTCTGGGAAAATGGAAAAAAGTCAAAACCATTATAAAAACTCTTTACAACAGCCTGATTTTTGCACTAAATTAACAACACACAATAGTGTTATTTGATTATTTTGATACTGTGCTGAACAATTACAGTATTTAATAAAATCATCACCTATTTTCCTGTCTATTTCCCCTCTTTATATCTAATGTGTAAAACCGTTGCAGGCCTTGTGTTTCTTCTAATCTGATGGATTCAACTTTGCTAATGGTTTCAGTATCCCTTATGTCAGTTTTTTTGACATAATAAGGGACACCAAATAGACCTCATTTATGATAGTTGTTATCATGTTCAGTTGTGTAATAATGTTCTAAAAATTCAGTAATTTGTGTGAAGTTTTGATTTCTTCCAAGGTTTTTCTGTACTAATATTTTAATAGCTCCACTAAATAACTCAGACACTGCGAGGGAGAGTTTAACTGATAATTCCAAGTAGTCTGATCATGCAATAATTACTGGTATTAATAATTACTGATATGTTGGCTTCATTAAAAAGTGAATGTTGACTGAAGGAGTGGATGAATGATCTTCATGTGTTTCACAGAAGAAAGTCCTACAGATTTGAAGAGTAAATTATGCAGAATGTGTTTTTTGGTGAACCTAGTCCCCCCCTAGTCCAACTATTATTGGGTCATTCCATGTCAACTCAAGGTCCCCGGCTCAAATTTTTTTCTGTAGAAAGACAAACATGAATAGTGATTCATATTTGTCTTTCTGCTACCAAATCAGACATCAGGAGACTACAACGGACAGTCCGAACAGTTTCTTCCCACAGGCCATTTCCCTTTTGAACAGTTAAATACCCCCAAGACATATGCCTGTAAGTGCAATACTCCCACTGTTTAGTGCAATATATTCTTGGCAATAAAGCTCTTTTTGATTCTGATGAAAGCCAAAATATTAAATGTCACAGATTTATATTTCCTGAGTAATCCACTATTTTGTAAAGTCCTTTTGGCATCTTCATTTTAAAGGCCCTATATGGTTCAATCCCAGAGATATGGAGATCTTAATGCGGCTCCATCAGTAAATTGGTCAATTGGAAAAATTTTCAGTGGTCAAAAACCAAATGTGTGTCACTTTGCATACAGTTGATATTTTTTTCTTTTAAAGAGGAATATCTGAAGAACAAATAATGTTGAAACTATAAATGCACTGCAAAAAATGCTTTTCTTACTTAGTATTTTTGTCTTGTTTTAAGTCCAAATATCTAAAAATTCTTACATTAAGAAGCATTTACTAGGCAAGCAAAAGTTTTTGTCTTGTTTTGGGAAAAAATAACTCAAAATTAAGTGAGTTTTTGCTTAAAATAAGCAAAATAATCTGCCAATGGGGTAAGCAAAATAATCTTGTTTTCTGTTTGAATTAAGATTATTTTGCTTACCCCATTGGCAGATTATTTTGCTTATTTTAAGCAAAAACTCACTTAATTTTGAGTTATTTTTTCCCAAAACAAAATTTTGCCTAGTAAATGCTTCTTAATGTAAGAATTTTTAGATGTTTGGACGAGAAATAAGACAAAAATACTAAGTAAGAAAAGCATTTTTTGCAGTGTGTATCTCGTGTTTTTCTATCACCTCAACTGCATAGAACAAACCTGAGTGCCCTATAAGTATTCCTTTTCCAAAGTTTGCATGCCTGTATCTCAAAAAGTATTCAAGATATCTTAATATCCTTCTAGATTCTCATTATTATGGAATTATATTCTTTTGGAATCTTCATTTTTAAGGCCCTAAGTAATTACTTTTGCCGATTCTTTGTGGCAAGCTTTATGCGTGCGCAAGGCAAGCTGCCTATATTACGTAAACGCTCATTATGGTTTTAGAATACTCTCCAGTATATATTTAAGTAATTAAATTAATATAAATGTGTGCTTAGTCGACTAATGGCTTAAATTAAATTAATTAAATGGCTTAAACTACTAGTCGAGTAGAAAAAACTTTATTCGGGGGCAGCCGTACTTCTTTCACATATTTTCGAACCAGCATGTTACAAAAGGGCATTCTGGCGCTCCGCTCACATGCTCTAGATCACACACTGCCAGAGCTACCAGTGACTTTCAGCACTCAAATCCAGTCTGAAACAGACAGTAACTTTACATGATGATGAATGTATGCATCACAAAAACAGAATGAAGTGTATAATATAAGAAAACAGGAAAACGTGTAGTTTGGTGTTGATATTTATGTGCATTTACACTTCACATATATATCATATACAGTGTGTTTACCTTGCCATCTTCGTGCTCTTGCAAACTGGATACTCTGACTTGCCGTAGAGTCCTCAAACCCAGTATACCCCTTTTCCACCAAGGCAGTTTGAGTGCTGGTTCGGAGCCAGAGCCTAGTTTCAAATCGGTTCTTTGTCTTTCGACACCCAAAGCACCAGCTCTGAACCAGGAAAAGTGGTTCTTAAGTAGCACCAAAACATTGCTGGTCTAGAAGTAAGAACCGCTTGCATCAGGGGCTGGGGGCGGGGTTACCGTGACCAACAAGACGAACAAACTTGTGACCGCCATTTTTGAAATAGCAGCTAATCGAGCTAATAGCTTCTCGATTGTAATCTCCGTCTATACAAATTACAGCGAGCTGCACGAAATGTGTTGGATTCGCTGTTTTTATGCCGATGTAGGTTTGCAAAGCCATGTGCATCAATAGTAATGCAACGTTCGCCATTGTTGATGGAAGGCTTGTTTGAGATGCATCGGTGCTGCACAGACCGATCGCCATATGACATCAAAGTACAGCAAGATCATACAACTCCTTATGCTTTTGAATCGCTTTTTCTGTACTTTTTGACGTCATACGCTGCGTAGCGCCGATGCATCTCGAACAAGCCTGGTTTGTTTGTGTTTCCCACTGCCTCGCTAGCGTTGCTGAGAAAGATGAGACATATACAATGACATAAGACCTGGCTCTGTGGTGGCTCTCTAGCCCGTGGAAAAGCAAACCGGTTCTTAGAAGGCTCGTCAGTCGAACCAACTCCGAACCGGCACTAGCACTAGCTCTGAACTAGCACCCGGTTCATGCTGGTGGAAAAAGGGTAGCAGAGGTGTGCTGTACTTGTGGGATAAATCTGCATTTTGAGTGGCGTGTGGCGTCAACTTAGCGTCTTTCGGCGAGTGGCGTTATTTAAGGCGTGGTGGTGTGTGACGTTAAGGGTGTACTCACACTAGATGATCTGAACCGTGCCCGGGCACGTTTGACCCCCAAAGTCTGGTTCGGTTGACTAGTGTGAGTGCTCCGTACCGTGCCCGGGCGCGGTTCGTTTAGCCGGCCCTGGCCCGCTTGGAAGAGGTGGGCCAGAGCGCGGTTCAGTTGGGCTCAGGCGCGATACGCATGTAGTGTGATCGCTAACCGCACCGGAGCACGGAACAGCTGTGTGCTACTGTCATCATGATGACAGCAAACACCAAACTATTACTACTTTGGTTCACTTTTCAATTAATTCAAGTATATTTAGGTTTTTAACGGGCCTGGTTCTCACCTTATTGATGAACATGAATTGTAGTTTGCGAGTAAAGCTGCAAATTCCTCCATCAAAGTCAGCTGCCTCCGTAATAATCTTCTGATACGTGCAGTGCAATAAAATGAAAATAGATGCGCGGCATAAATGATAAATCTATTAGGCAGTCTATTAGCGAAAGCGCATTTCTTCCTGTCTTCTTCTTCTTCTTCAAAAAAGTTGCATCGTGAATGACGTAAGCGTGCTCCGGCCCGGTACGTTAAGTGCAGGCCAGCGGGGGAGGGGGGACAATCACGCTCGAGCTCGTTACAAGGCAACCGTGCCTAGTGTGAGTACATCATAGGCCTGGCAGCGTTATGAAAACGGCGTTTTAATATTAATACGGCGGTGAAAAGCACGCGTTTGGCTTTCGATACGATGTAGCTGTGTGAGTTGTCATCATCTCTTTTGGAGTGATTGTAATGTATTCTAAAAAATAAACGTGTTCTGTCGATCAGCGCCATTTCGGGATAGATCACTTGCCGGTTTATTATGAGTTTAGAGGAACGCGAGCGCCGACAGACCATAGACTGTAACAAAGCGACAGACACCTACATTCATGAATGACGTCGCGTCGGGAACTGACTAGCAAAATACTAAAGTAGCTAAAAGTAAAGAAATTCGTATGTAAAGTCAAAGAGCAAACACACGACTACAGCATTTTAATGTTTCAAAAAAAGTACCTCAGCTGTTTGTAAACTATCTTTTAAATTCTGCTGATGATTACATTGCTGATGATTACATGCCCCCGTACCCCCCTAGAGGGACACAGGTCCACCCACCACAGTTTCACCAAATCCTGTGGGAAACACATTGCTAATCACAATACATTACCTTAAAGTTTCATTAATATGGCCATAGAAGAAAAATATATACTATTTTAATACCAGATGTTGTATAGATAAAAAGTAATAGGAATCATATTTGTTTCAAATGCTTTTTATTAGGAGGGGTGTGGTGCGGGGGGCCTCTAACATAAATTTTGCCTAGGGCCTCCAAACATCTAGAACCGGCCCTGCCAGGCATAAAAACATTTAGACTACACATTTTACAGAACATCTTCAGTTTGCCATTAGTAAGGCCTATGTCATAATTTTGACTTTTTAAATCTAATAATTATGTCCTAAAATTGTCATAGTTATGTCCTAACTATGAAACAAAATAATGAATTAGTAGCTGTCATATTTTCGACTTTTTGTGTAATAATGTTGACTTTTTATGTCATATTTAAGATTTAGCCTACCAAAGCATGCTTTTTTTCTTATGTGGTAGAAATGGGCTTCCTGACAATAGATACTGTACAGTTTACTTATTCTTTTTTTAAAATAGTAAGCAGTACACAGTATATACTGCGCAGTGTGCAGTGAGTAGTGAGGCAGTCGGTGTAATGTGACCCCTCCAATGGCTGTGTGAGAAACCCCGTACAACCGGAAGCGGAAAAAAACTCCCGCGGCATGAGTTTCGCCGCCATTTTGCATCAGACCTATTGAAAAGAGTGAGATAGCAGACACGGCGGGATCTGGCCACTTTATTCTCTCTTTCAGTACATTTCTCTCTGGATTTATCCCAACATAATCCAAGATATTAACTGACAGGTATGAGACCGTTCTCTTCAGATTTCATGAACGCGGAGTCCGTTGTGTTGTCGGTGAAGTGATGCTTGGGCTGTCGGTAGAGTAGAGAGTGATCGCACCGGCTTCTGTGGCGGCACGCGCGCGGCTCAACTCATCACAGATCAGACGAGCGCCATTCTTACACATTTTATGCATAATTCGCTGACTGTTGTTTGCTTTCTATGCACGTAAAAGTAGTGTGGTAAAGTCATGATGTGGGGTCCTGATCAAACACGATGTCGCGCCCCTCCTCCTCCCCCCTAACAAACACACACGTTGTCAAACAAACACATCTAACACGTCCAACCACGACTAAAGTTTGTTGTGAACTTGTTTTGCTCTTTTGTCTTTAAAGCGTGTGAAATCTGATTGAAATACTCCTCTGAGGTGCTGAAATAGGCTTTATCAGAGTGTCCACGTAGCTCATGTGTGTTGTGGCCTAGTGAGTGTGTGTACTTGTCATTACTGACACAACAAAGAGACACAGCCCGGTGAGAATATATGACATTTAATAATTTTATCCACCCTGACTCGTGTTTAAAGTTGATTTTGAACATTCACCAGAAGTCCTGTCGCTTATTATGTCGATAAACGGAATCAATCGCGTTATTTTACGAAGTAATGACTTATTTATCAAGCGCTAATGTGTCAGAGGTTTGTAAACTGCACTGATATTGTGACCGTTTTTTCTGTAAACGTCATCTCGCGGTGCTCGTGCTCGTGAAGCGGGAATGATCCGGCCGGCGGAACACGTGGACGTCAGAGTGATGAAATACCGATAAAAAACATGCCATGATTCCGCCAGGATGTTCCTTAGAGTACTATTATGAATATAATATACTAAAATATTATTATAAATACCATGGAGCATGAATGTGATTAATTTGGTCAAACACGAATTTTCTGTACAGAATAGAGTTGCCAAATTCGGCAAAAATAACGGGACACTTGAAATATTTGTACTGTACCACATTATGTATGTCATTTCAGTGTCTGCGCTTAAGTATTTTTGCTTGAATGAAATGCTAAAATGAATCTGACATGAAATTTTTTTTGCTTAAATTCCACATGAAATCAAAATTGACTTATTTTTTTTTTAATGGAATATTGCTGTATTTATTAATTATTATAAATGATTTATCCATACACATCGTTTTTTTATTCATGTGCCTCATAATCTTGAATCAGAATAACTTCCCCTCCCTCTTCTCTGATGACGAGGGCGGGGCAACCTGTCACTCACATGAGATCCACCAATAGCAAACCAGAGTCAATTCCTAACGGACATCAAGTCCTGCCCTACTTTTTTTTTCACTGATATGTCACAATAGGATAGAAAAAATTATCGCAATTTCCGTTTCATGCCGACTTTAAATAGTTGAAATGAGTTGTGCCTAATTTTCACATTTAACACATGCTTGAAAACAACTTAAACGAAGCTGTCAGTACGTTTTAAAAGTAATGTGGAAGTTGGTGCAAGTGGTCGACCGATATATTGGCATTTTTAAAATATCGGCATCAGCCGATGTGTTAGTGACTTTTATTTTGACGGGTGGCATGAAAACGGCAGTGCCTGATCACACAGCGCTCACATTCTTCTGTCTTCATTAGTTTACGGCCTCTGTTAAACAGTCATATCTAATACGTTATTACATAGACCTGTTAAACAAAGAAAGTAAACGGTTTGCAAAAAAGTACACGTTTGCTTTTATATTATTAGCAACGGAAAGGCAAACAATAGGCTATAATACTTTCTCATTTACGTCAACATTCAGCTAATACGCATCTATGTCGTTAAAACAAATCTCTGAATATCCAATAAACATTTAATTTCACAATCCTTTCAGATGAATCATGAGATCTTCAGCATGAATGTGTTTCTGTGCGTGGCGGTCGCTCCGTGAGAAGTGAATGCGGACAGGAGAGTTCAGCTTCAAACTTTAAATCCTGGATTTTAAAATATGCTGCGCTATAATCAGTTGACCACTGTCATATTAATGTCATTTACACAGTGCTGTATTGTAAAATTAGTGCTACCTTGTCTGTATTTGAAACAAATATGATTACCAGTGCGCACAAACCTACCAGATTACTTTTATTTAAACAATTGTTTTATTTGTGAAAAATACTGTAATATGATTGCAGAATCAAGAAGTTGCCATCTAAAGTATAAGCATGTTTATTGTAAAGATTTATTTTAATTTATTCATTAAAATAAATATAAATTATGTATATTAAATATTGGCTATATATCGGCCATCGTTCACCTTGCTCTCTAAGATATCGGCATCGGCCATCAAAAAAAAACAATATCGGTCGACCACTAGTTGGTACGTGCGTAAGAGTTCTGCCAGTTTTTGGCCTTATTGCTATTTTAAATAGTCAATGCTTCAATATCGCAATATGGCATAAAAGCAGCTGTTTATCAGTAGCAATCGTTCATTACCATGATATTATCTGAGACCATCTCTGTACCATGGTACTGCCACATTCAGCACATTGGCATGATTCAGTATTTGGTCTGGGCATTTCAAACTATGAATGTCTTATGAATACTACATTTAGATACAAAGAAGTGCTTTAATAGAGTAAATTAACCGCAATTAAACCATTTAATAATCGCTTGCGCTGGACCAGCAGTTTTGGAAAATTAATGGATGGATGATTCAGCTGCGGGCGCCATCTTCTGGTCAGACGCAGGAATTAATTCAGCACACAGCTTTCACAGTGCATTATGGGTATTATTTAGCCGTTGAGCGTACATCAGTTGTAGACTCGTTATTGCGGTGCATTGTGGGATTGAACCATAGACTGTAAAAAAAAATATGGACGTAGTGTCCGTGACGTCACCCGTAGGTTTCTGAAGAGCATTTTTGAAGCATAAAGTCGGCCGTTGCCATCTTGGCACTCCCGGATAACTGAAAATGGGCAAAGAGGCGGGATGTGGGTGGAGCTGAGGTGACGTGATGACTAACAGACAGCAGGCAAACAGCAATCCACCTGTCACTCAAAGTGGCCACGCCCTTAATTATGCAGAACTTTAAGGCTTAATATAATTTAAATGAATGAGTTATAAAAAAAATTCACCCCCTCACAGTTGTCATGAAGGGCAAAATTAGCTGAATAGACCAAAACCACTTTTTGTACCAGACTGTAAACATGTTTTTTTCTGCTGTAAAGTTGGGCATTTTAACATGGGGCTCAATGAGATTCTGCTCCCTTCTGGAGCCTGTCTCTAGCGGCCAGTCGATGAATTGCAGTTTAAGTCACTTCTGTATTGGCTGGGGGAGGTTGCCGCTTGGATTGAACAAGTGCACTCAATAATGTCCACGTGCACTCAATAATGTCCACTATGGTTTCGGACAGCACTACAAATGGCTGTCCCCTCAAATAGTTCCCTATAGGGGGCGATTTCAGACACAGCCCAGGTCTGTTCTAGCGATTCACGCACACGTTCGAGCTTGTGTGCTTATTTGATGCGCACTTTTGTAACGAATCACTCATGTCATTTGTCTACTGTTTATTTCTGTCTGCCATCAGACTATCTGAGATGTCATTGCCATAACACGTTGCTATGGGTTGCGTCCTTATTCTTCTTATTGTACATTAAAAAATGCAAGAAATTGATATCAGTAGTGCCATATTGACTTATTGATAGACAGTCTTACAATGTCTGCCGTTGTAACAAATGGTTACATAACCAATGTCTATATATATTTTCACACAAACAATCCTGTGGTGTGACATGAGTTTGTGTAAATATTTCATGTCGTCTCAAATAATGAGATTGACTAGGGCGGTCACGATTATGAAATTTGGCTGACGATTAATTCTGAAAAATAATTGCGATTTATGCCGATTAATTCTGTTTTAGGGCTTTGTCATAAAATTTTTTTTGTGTGCTATGTTCATTAATAAATTGACGAATTTAATCCTTTGTAAATTATCATTTTGCAGTATAAGATTACAGTTAGCTCCTTTTAAATATTAAAGTATATTAAAGTATTAAATTCAGTAAGTAACTGAAACAATCACAACAAACTGGCCAATCACAGAAAAGGCCATAAATGTTATTATTCATGTATCATTCATGTGCATTGAAAAGTTCACGGCACAAAGAGAAGAGATGTTGCGCGCCTAAATCCCTGTGTATATCTGTCCAACAGTTTATTGATCATTTGTTTCCTCACAGTTTTGAATTCCAGTTATTGTGCGTGTGATGCCAATTCATAGTCTACTGTTGTGTGATCTAACAGGCACCCGGTAGAGAGTACGACATCGTTCAGAAACAGCAATTTGTCCAATCTTGGATAAATAAATCAAAAGTAGGCCAGTGCACTTTAATCACACCGCGATATGGACTAGTGTCTGTGAATATTAAACCACAAAAAGACTATTTAAATATGAATCCTGCATGTTCTGCGTGTGTCTGTGTGAATGAATGGTTTAATTTACCTCACACACACTGAAGCACACGTGACACTCGCGGTGTTTTCAGCCTCTACCGCTTCATTATATGAGAATATGAATGCATGAACTTCATCACTTCATGAGCATTTACCGTTTCATTTGAGAAAAACTACCGTCATATCATAAACACACTGAAACTCAAAGGTCTTCACGGCAACCTGTCAAAATAAAAGTTCGGTTTAATTTTTAGAAGAAATTATGACAGAAATACAGTGGGGAGAACAAGTATTTGATACACTGCCGATTTTGCAGGTTTTCCTACTTACAAAGCATGTAGAGGTCTGTAATTTTTATCATAGGTACACTTCAACTGTGAGAGACGGGATCTAAAACAAAAATCCAGAAAATCACATTGTATGATTTTTAAATAATTAATTTGCATTTTATTGCATGACATAAGTATTTGATCACCTACCAACCAGTAATAATTCCGGCTCTCACAGACCTGTTAGTTTTTCTTTAAGAAGCCCTCCTGTTCTCCACTCATTACCTGTATTAACTGCACCTGTTTGAACTCATTACCTGTATAAAAGACACCTGTCCCCACACTCAATCAAACAGACTCCAACCTCTCCACAATGGCCAAGACCAGAGAGCTGTGTAAGGACATCAGGGATAAAATTGTAGACCTGCACAAGGCTGGGATGGGCTACAGGACAATCGGCAAGCAGCTTGGTGAGAATGCAACAACTGTTGGTGCAATTATTAGAAAATGGAAGAAGTTCAAGATGACGGTCAATCTCCCTCGGTCTGGGGCCCGAAAAACCATTAGTAACACACTACACCGTCATGGATTAAAATCCTGCAGCGCACGCAAGGTCCCCCTGCTCAAGCCAGCGCATGTCCAGGTCCTTCTGAAGTTTGCCAATGACCATCTGGATGATCCAGAGGAGGAATGGGAGAAGGTCATGTGGTCTGATGAGACAAAAATAGAGCTTTTTGGTCTAAACTCCACTCGCCGTGTTTGGAGGAAGAAGGATGAGTACAACCCCAAGAACACCATCCCAACCGTGAAGCATGGAGGTGGAAACATCATTCTTTGGGGATGTTTTTCCTGCGAAGGGGACAGGACGACTGCACCGTATTGAGGGGAGGATGAATGGGCCCATGTATCGCGAGATCTTGGCCAACAACCTCCTTCCCTCAGTAAGAGCATTGAAGATGGGTCGTGGCTGGGTCTTCCAGCATGACAAGGACCCGAAACACACAGCCAGGGCAACTAAGGAGTGGCTCCGTAGGAAGCATCTCAAGGTCCTGGAGTGGACCTAGCCAGTCTCCAGACCTGAACCCAATAGAAAATCTTTGGAGGGAGCTGAAAGTCCGTATTGCCCAGCGACAGCCCCGAAACCTGAAGGATCTGTAATTGCAAACAAAGGTTTCTGTACCAAATATTAAGTTCTGCTTTTCTGATGTATCAAATACTTATGTCATGCAATAAAATGCAAATTAATTACTTAAAAATCATACAATGTGATTTTCTGGATTTTTGTTTTAGATTCCGTCACTCACAGTTGAAGAGTACCTATGATAAAAATTACAGACTTCTACATGCTTTTGTAAGTGGGCAAACCTGCAAAATCGGCAGTGTATCAAATACTTGTTCTCCCCACTGTATATTACTGTTGTACAGTAGAATTTAGCTACGTCTCAATGTAGTAATAATAATACCAACATTAATATAATAATAATAATAACTATTTAAGGAGGAATAACTTATTTTTTTATTTGAACAGTAAAGCTCTGTTGTGCAGCGCTTTGCTTGACAAAAAAAGTTTAATTTCATATGATTATAAGATAAATCAATGTTTTATGCTTTTATTTGATTGCCAGAGAAAACAGAATTTCTGGGAGAAAAAATCTTTCATAGAATTGATTCTTAAATAATTGATTGGTAAATCATTAATTATTATGGAAAATGGAATCCAGAAAACTTAAAACAGAAAACACAGAATTTGATGATAAATGGAATTTGAGAATTGTATAAATTTCATGTTTTCAATTAATTAGACATGCTTTTCAGGGCTCTAGACTGCGACCAAAATGGTCGCAAATGCGATAATTTTTTGATGTGTGAGTTAAAATTTCACATGGTTGCATTGGTGCAAGCTACGATAGTCGGTGTTGCCCGGTTACATCACCTGCCCACCGCAGCACCGCCCCACCGTTGTTTAGATTTTTTTTTATTTATTTTTTTTTTTATATAGTAAAAAAATTTAGTTCAGTTAGAGAACAGACACTACAAATAGCTGAATGTGTCTGCTTAATACAGCGTGAGCCGAACGAGAGTCGCAGCAGGAGTCAGATTTCACGAGAGTGAGGAGCTGACTGACAAGATGATCGCGGAAGATTTGGTTTCAAAGCGAAATGTAAAAGCGCCTATTTAAGTGAGTTTGTCATTGTACTGTTTTGTTGTTGTGTTTTTCATTAAGAATAATAGGCTAATGAACCCACAATTCAAGCAACCCGCTCCCGAACTGGCGCTAATTCTAAACCGAAAGTAAAATGCGCACGGCCGCACTGTCATTCATTTACGGCTGCACTGTCATTCACGGTGCATGTCCACTGGCGCGTTTTCAGTTCATTACTATGGAAGCTCAACTTTTTGCTCCGCACCATTATGAATGCCCGAGCGGCCGTGCACATTTTACTTTCGGTTTAGAATTAGCGATTTAAAAGCCCCCGGTGATACCGGTGTTGTCATACGTCAATTAACCGGTGGGAAAATTTCCTCACCGTCACATCCCTACTGCGAGTGCACAATGCTTTCGCGCTGTGGCTGACGCTAAGCCAGAGACACATTTAAATACACAAGAACTAGCAAAACAATACATTTATAGTTTGTAAAATACACAGTGATTGTCTATGGAAGCGGCAATGACAATCCATTAACGACGTGATATATTCACATCAGATACATAGTGTAAGTAAAGTTTACTCTATTCTTCTCCCACTTCACCGGCCACTTACTTTCATGTATTTCAGAAGTGGATGAATTGACGTGTTGTAAATCTGACACGTCCGATTATCTGAACTGCGGCGCAAACTAACATGGCAACGGCCATCACGCGTTATAGATCAACTAACATGATCATTATATTTTTCAACAACAAAACACGCGTTCACTTACGTGTATTTGAGAATCGGAATATCGGGTAGTTGATGACATAGCCAGCAAGTTTGTGAATATTTAGAATAAAAAAGGAAAAATAAAATAAAAGCAGATCTGCCAGCGCTTTTGTGGCTGCGGTGTGTCAGGTGAAATCAATGTTAAGTGGTCTCTTAATTTTTTCCAGAGCTGTATGTTATGTGTGATAATATTTTAGTAATGTTTTCTTTTAAATTTATGCTTGTTGGAAGCAATGTCCAGATTA
The DNA here is from genome assembly GCA_039654105.1 of Coreius guichenoti. Lineage (NCBI taxonomy): Eukaryota > Metazoa > Chordata > Actinopteri > Cypriniformes > Gobionidae > Coreius > Coreius guichenoti. The sequence continues at coordinate 3,069,899 of CM077177.1, forward strand.
AATTTTTTTGCAAATATCAAGCTTATAATCAGGTCAATCTTTACATCAATGCAAAACCAGCATATAGAAATCGAGAACGATTCATCATCATGCAAGGTCATTATGATTATGATTAATATAAAAAAAGGGTGCGACCAAATTGTAAGTCGGTGCGACCAACTGAGAGAGTTAGTCGCACCAGAGCGACCAGTGTGAGTCTAGAGCCCTGCTTTTTGATTACTAATACTTATTTTTAACCATTAAAATGGGAGTCCAAAAAAATTGAAATGAAAAAACAAAAAACGGAATTTAAAAAAAAAATGAAACCGATTTCATAGCACCCTACTTTTTCTACAGATCAAGTATTATAATGGGTATATATCATAGTGGAGAGAGTTTTACCATGCTGACTGTTGTAACTTGTACCTGAACTTTAAAGGGGACTCTTTTTAAGTTGTGAAATAGTGTCTGTCTACATTACACCACTACTACTACTACTACTACTACTACTAATAATAATAATATAATATTATTCCTATGACAGTAAATGCCATATATTGTAAAACAAATGCACTGAAAAATAAATGAAACTTTATAATTAGTTTTGCCCTAATTTCTATACTTGCCAGAGATAAACCCGTGAGCTGTTATTTTGATGGAAACTCCAGTCGAGCTTTTATTTTGGAAATCTATTTGTGGCGGTCAATGCGGATATTATGCGATGTAAATATTCTCCTGTCCCTCACATTAAGCTATGGAATGGCTTCAGATGACTTTAGATATATTGCATGACTTTAGATATATTGGTGCTTGTCTCTTTCTTTTGCTATGACTCCCCCTTGTGTCGTATAAAAGAGTGCAATAATCAAATAACCGATCAGACGCGTATTTATCGCGACAAGCCTAAGATTGACGGAGTTTTGACTACATTTAAGTGTACAATAACTGCTATGCACAAGCATTTATGATATCTATGTTTTGACTCTCCTAATAACTAAATGATCAGTAGTGTACTATAATAAAAATGTATTATCAATAATGTTGTTTTTTAACATTAATCCTACAACGTTGTTTTGTAGTCTAGATGGTTGCAGATTTCTTTGTTATAGGATGTTTTATTAAATCTTTCATTTGATGAATGGATGTTATTTAAAAAATCCAAACAATACAATAAATAAGTTGCATTTACTATAAATATTATTGTTTGATTGTTTAACAGATCATCTGTGTCTAATAAAAACTCCATGCGTATTGTATAATATAAATAATCAAATGCTGTTTATTAGGGCCAGTTCTTATAGTGACCAAATTCTTATTTCACGATGATATTTATCACGATATATTTATTTTATCTAATTTCTTTTTAAAAATTAGAAAAAAGCAAATTACAAACAGTAGGGCAAATACAATATAACAAAAATATGTTAATAATTTTATTATTTAATAATAATAATAATAATAATAATAATAATAATATATTAATACAATATTGAAATAGAACATTAAAATACAATTAATAAAATAATTAAAATAAAATATAAAAAATATTGCATAGTCTTCACTGTATGAATTAAATATAAATTCTTATTTAAGCTAAAGAATGTTCTGCAATCAAGAGCAGTAAGTTATATTCTCTGGTTTGATTCACATTAATGACACAGAGCAGCAGGTTTATTAGGCTGCTGTCACTTTGAGCAAACGCACGGATCCAATACACTGATACACATCCGGTTTACACCCAGCTGTTTACTTTCACTTGAGACATGACCAGCTGTGTTTACATGAATACACATGATGGGCATTTTGACATAATTGCGTGTGTATTCGACCATTCAAGCACAATAAGACCTCAAAGAGAACTGAATTTGCGATTGCATGCTGAGAGACGCGGCTTTCTGTGCTTGTGCTGTGTGTCAGTCACCGCATACACCGCACTGAGTTCTTTTTCCACTGCTTATTGTGCTCAATAACAATAATTTTTGACATCAAGCACGTCCCAAATTCGCGATGGCCTTCTGAGAGAGGCACAAGCACTGAGTTAAGGTATATTGTGCTTATAACTGTTTTTAACATCAAGCACATCCCGCTCTTTATATTCTCATTCATGCATTTCATCACTCTGAAGTGTCCGTAGTGCTCTGTATTTACATACCACGATACACACGTTATAGCAAAATCTCTAACGATATTTAAACATCTAAGAGTAAGTTTGTCCTTCAGTGTTTCTCCATCTCTTATGATCACTCAACTTCGACCCAGTTTTGGGTTAATTCGGTCCCTTTCATCTGCACAGGTCACGGAGACATGGCCACGGAGCATATAAATGGAAATGGTACGGATGAACCAGTGGAGTCTTCAGTGGCGGTTACCCATTCAGAGCACTTCCAGACGCTACTAGACGCGGGCTTACCTAGGAAAGTTGCAGACAAACTAGATGAGATTTACATAGCAGGTGAGACATTATGCATCTAACGCTCCAGAGGATTGCATGTGCTGTGGTATTCATTTGTGGATACTGGAAACATCTTGCACAACTTCCAGTGTTTTGTGTACTATCATTTTTTTTTTTTTTTTTTTTTTTTTTTTTTTTACACTATTGGGACTGATGGTTTGACTTATTTCCACCATGGAATAAGAGGTCTTTGTGAGAAACTTGCAATTGTGAGGACAAAATGTCCAAATTGTGAGATGAAAAAGTGGCAATTATTTTGTGGTCAAAACAAAAAAAAGTCAAAATTGCGAGGAAAAATCAGAATTGCGAGAGAAGTCGCAATTGCCTTTTTAGTCTTTATTCTGTGGCAGAAACAAACAACAAAAACAGTTGAGATGTAGGGATGTTCATTTCGTTTTTTTTCTCTAACAGCCAAAGTTCGTTAACCGATCATTAACCGTTAACCGACAAGATGAAATTAAAATTAAATTAAATTAGAATGGATAAGTGTCTGTGACCCATTAAAAATACCAACATTAGTTTTCCTGGGGTTCCAGCAGTACCAACGTTTATATAGGCTACTTTTTATTCTTGTTCTGTTCTGAATACGGTTAAATTTTAAAGGTGCAGTATGTAATATTGACAGCTGTGTTTTCCACCAACTTGCAACCCAGAGTGTCGAAATACTATTGGGTAAATTGGCAGTGGGCGGGATCACACAGACCTAAACAAAAACAGACTTTCTGACACGGAACGCACGTTTCAAAGTAGAATAACTGGCTATAGCTTTGTTTTTCAGAGAAACAAGTATGTGAATTTAGCTTGTTTCCTAAATATCTGCAAACATATTATGGTATTTTTGAGTTTTAGTGCAGTTTAAAAAATTACATACAGCACCTTTTAAAGGAATTGTTTTAGGGTGAGGGGAACTAAAATAGATTATAGCTATGTTTACATTGTTTATAATGTTTGTAAAAAATCTCGCTTTATTTACTGGTATTTTACATTAGCCATCCTATGTGTATATGACGTTCTTCTTTCAGATGAATACAATCAGAGTTATATTAAAAATGTCCTGGCTCTTCCAAGCTTTATAATGGCATTGACTTGTTGGTTCGTTTTTGAAGTCCATAAAAGTGCATCTATCCATTATAAAAGTGCTCCACATGGCTCCGGGGGTTAATAAAGGCCTTCTGGAGCGAAGTGCTGCGTTTGTGTAAGAAAAATATCCATATTTAAAACTTTATAAACTAAAATAACTAGCTTCTGGTGGTCAGCGGTACACAAGTCGACTTGTGCTAAAAGAATAACCCCTGACGCGATATATGACGTAGGATGTAGGAGTATCGCAGGTTTTGACGCCTCTCGCGGTTTAAACAAATAGGGATGGGCAACAAACTCAAGCCCCTCTTCTCTTATATCGAAATCCTCTGGCATTTCTCTTTAAAAATTCTCGTTTTAGACTCTAATTCATGACCGGTGTTTTGTTTTGCTCTATCCTCTGCGCTTCTGCGTTCGTCAATACGCATGCATCAAGGGTTCAAGGGTCAAAGGTTACTCTTTCGCCATAAGTCGGCTTGCTTACCGCTGACCGCCGAAAGCTAGTTATTTTAGTCTATAAAGTTTTAAATATGGATATTTTTCTTACACAAACCCATCGATTCGCTTCAGAAGGCCTTTATTAACCCCCAGAGCCGTGTGGAGCACTTTTACAATGGATAGATGCACTTTTATGGACTTCAAAAACGAACCAACAAGTCAATGCCATTATAAAGCTTGGAAGAGCCAGGACGTTTTTAATATAACTCCGATTGTATTCGTCTGAAAGAAGAAAGTCATATACACCTAGGATGGCTTGAGGGAGAGTAAATGAAAATGTAAGTAAGAAAGTATTAATAGTGTTTGCCTTTCTGTTACTAATAATATAATTAAGACACAATTACCATCACACACCTGTTGGTAATAGATAGGTGCGTAGGAAAGCGGATAAATCCAAAAATCTCAAATAAAAGGAAATCCCGCACACTATTAATGCTTGCAGAAAATATCAAAAACTTTTTATTAGCAACGTTTCGGTCTCATGACCTTCATCAGGCATATGCATAGTGTGCGGGATTTCCTTTTATTTTTGTTACTAATAATATAAAAGCAAACACTGATACTTTTCTGTATACAGTTTCTTTCTTTAACAGTTCTATCCAGTAACGTATTTGACAAAACTGTTAAACAGAGACCGTAACTAATGAAGACGGAGAATGAGCGCTGTGTGATAAGGCGCTGCCGCTCTCAGAGCCGTCAAAATAAAAGTCCTGCTATTGCGAGCACATAAAAGATCACAATCTCTATGATTCACTTGAAAAATGAATCGTCTTCAAGATCGATCACGATATAAAATCATCAGCTCGCCCACCCCTACTTATACCCAACTTATCTGGGTTTTTTTCTCCATTCAAAATATTTTTAACCTTTTTAATTTTTTTTTTTATTCCGTGGTGGAAACAAGCTTCCACTTTTATGTGCCTGATAACCAATATGTATCATAATTGTAATGTGTGAAGCTGTTTGGCGGTCTGAATGTTTAAAATGGATAAAAGCATTTTCAACTGTGTTTGGGACTGCCTACACGTTTCTTGAATGCATTACTGTTACAGTAATTTATGCAAACAATACATTGAAGCCACTGTTTTGTCCTGTTGAATGTATGCAATGCCATTGTTGGCTGTTTGTTGTACACACTCACCAAATGGCACCATTTATTGTCAACATAGTGTTGAACTGTTTGAGTAGGGAAGTGTGAACACTGGTATCAGCCTAACTGATTACTTCTAATTTTGCATAAACTGATATGTATCTTAAGAACAAATCAAACTGTCAAGATGAGTTTGGCGTCAGGGGAAGCACGCTGCCAAATGCACATATGCGGAGACAATGACAGCAGCTGGTCGTGATTGGATGATTAGCGCTTTATAAAGCACTGTGTCCATGAGATCCAATCAATGGCTCTGCTCTACTGTGTCAAATTACACTTGACATCAATTGAGGAAAGTACAGTGGTAGTTCAGATCACGTCTTTCATCAGGATTTTAAAATGGTGTCTTATCATATCCAGTTAAGTGAAATGTGTTGACAGATTGTCGTGTGTTAAGTATGTGTTTTTGTGCAGGGCTCGTGTCTCACAGCGATCTCGATGATCGAGCGATTGAAGCTCTGAAAGAGTTCAATGAAGAAGGTGCGCTGCAAGTTCTCCTGCAGTTTAAAGACAGCGACCTGTCGCATGTTCAGGTATGTTTGAGACAGCGAAACTTTTTGACCATTTTACCAGGTTTCTTTTTGTTTACATTTTATTTAATCTTGACCTGTTATGATTTCTCTTTAATTGAGATGTAAATCATAATGGGCAAAATGACAAAACATGGATTAAAATGTACATATGAACATAAAGTAAAAAATTACAAATATGGATTGTTAATCAGATATATAATGCTCATATACTGACTGTAGCAGAAACACTTATTTGCATACAACTGTTATCTAAGTTATCTGTAATTATCATAAATCAACTTTATGATGAATTAAGGATAGTTTTCAGGCCACGGCACTAATTTTTACTGGTTCTGCCACAAATAAGTTTTCATAGACTTTATTTTTTTTTACACAGTGAAATTTCTCAATTCCAATATTCGGTACCGCAACAAAAATTACTTTCAAGTTTAAACATTATTAAAGGCAAGTAAACAGTGAGTTAAAAATTAGAACAAATAAACAAATTACCAGCGATAGCACAAACTAGAACAAACAAAATAAAATAAAGTGCTCTAGGTTTTCAGGTAGGTATAGCAGAATTCAGGACCAGGAACTGTATAAAGTCATTAATAGGGCTGGGCTTTGACACATTTTTCAAAATTCATTACGGCACCTGTTAGTGGGTGGGATATATTAGGCAGCAAATGAACATTTTGTCCTCAAAGTTGATGTGTTAGAAGCAGGAAAAATGGGCAAGCGTAAGGATTTGAGCGAGTTTGACAAGGGACAAATTGTGATGGCTAGACGACTGGGTCAGAGCATCTCCAAAACTGCAACTCTTGTGTGGTGTTCCCGGTCTGCAGTGGTCAGTATCTATCAAAAGTGGTCAGAGGAAGGAGCAGTGGCGAACCGGCGACAGGGTCATTGGCGGCCAAGGCTCATTGATGCACGTGGGGAGCAAAGGCTGGCCCGTGTGGTCCGATCAAACAGATGAGCTACTGTAGCTCAAATTGCTCAAGAAGTTAATGCTGGTTCTGATAGAAAGGTGTCAGAATACACAGTGCATCACAGTTTGTTGCGTATGGGGCTGCATAGCCACAGACCAGTCAGGGTGCCCATGCTGACCCCTGTCCACCGCCGAAAGCACCAACATGGGCACGTGAGCATCAGAACTGGACCACAGAGCAATGAAAGAAGGTGGCCTGGTCTGATGAATCCCATTTTCTTTTACATCACGTGGATGGCCGGGTGCGTGCGTGTCACTTACCTGGGGAACACATGGCACCAGGATGCACTATGGGAAGAAGGTAAGCCGGCGGAGGCAGTGTGATGCTTTGGGCAATGTTCTGCTGGGAAACCTTGGGTCCTGCCATCCATGTGGATGTTACTTTGACACGTATCACCTACCTAAGCATTGTTGCAGACCATGTACACCCCTTTCATAGAAACGGTATTCCCTGGTGGCTGTGGCTCTTTCAGCAGGATAATGCGCCTGCCACAAAGTAAAAATGGTTCAGGAATGGTTTGAGGAGCACAACAACGAGTTTGAGGTGTTGACTTGGCCACCAAATTCCCCAGATCTCAATCCAATCGAGCATCTGTGGGATGTGCAGAACAAACAAGTCCGATCCATGGAGGCCCCACCTCGCAACTTACAGGACTTAAAGGATCTACTGCTAACATCTTGGTGCCAGACACCACAGCACACCTTCAGGGGTCTAGTGGAGTCCATGCCTCGACGGGTCAGGGCTGTTTTGGCAGCAAAAGGGGGACCAACACAATATTAGGAATGTTATGCCTGATCGGTGTATATCAGGTACAGTAGGTTAGAAATCCTGTTAGTAGGTAAATTATAATATTTAAAGGTTAAAATTAACAGCTGATTTGTATACAAACATTTAAATGGCACAAGGCCATTTTTATAATAACGTTTTAATGACAATTGTTTTTTTAAATATATAAATTTAAACGATGATTTTCATGACAGAATTATTTATAATAATATTGAAGAACAGGTTAAATCAGAATCAATCAAAAGCTAGAAATTTATATTTTTGACCCATCAAATGTAAAATAACACTGCATAGTCTTTACTGTATAAATTAAATGTAGATTAATCCTTATTAATGCTGCATAAGTTATTCAGTCAAGAGCAGTGAGTGATTTTCTGTCTTTTTGTCTAATGCACGGATCTAATATACTGAAACACGTCTGATTTTCTCCCAACGGTTTACGTTCACTTAATGCTTAACAGACTTTGTTTACAGGGATGTTTGTCCGCCTTGTATTTGTGATGAGACACGAAAGAGAACTCAATTTGTCACTCGCGCACTGTCTGAGAGACGGCTTTCTGTGCACGGAAAAACCATCAGACTGCGTGCGAGTACTGAATTCGTTCTCTTTGGTGCAATCTTGTCATTGAATGGTTTAAACTCATTTCATGGCCGGTGACAAATCCATCAACTGTCCTGGGCCATCAGGCTGTCCTGACTTCCATACACTTGTAGGCACACAAACACTTCTGCTCACCTATTGCTCATGTTTTGAACAGAATAAAAGTGCCTTCCTCTGTGGCGTGATGAAGACATACAGGCAGAGGGAGAAACAGGGGACCAAAGTGTCAGACTCCACTAAAGGACCAGATGAGGCCAAAATCAAAGCAAGTTTACTTAACCTATCTATTGCATGTTCTCTCTAGCTGTGTGTTGTTCTTTGTTCTTTCTCTTTCTGCTGATACAGTAACTTCAGTGACTGTCTGACGGTCAAGTGTTTTATTTGCTACTTCTCCAGGCTTTGCTCGAGAGAACCGGCTATACGCTTGATGTGACAACAGGCCAGCGCAAGTATGGTGGTCCTCCTCCAGGGTCGACCCATGCTGGAGTACAGCCCACCGTCGGCACAGAGGTTAGTGCTATAGTCCATTAAACACTATTAGTTTGAGTGAGTGACTGATGTCTGCTTTATTCTGTGCAAGTGTTACATTTTTAACCATGTGAAGCCGGACACATCAATTAAAAGATTTTTTTTTTTTTTTGGCTCATATAGTAAGTTGGCATTTTAACTAACCGATTAATTGAAGTAGTTGACTCATGCACAATCCCTAGAATTTCTAAATTTCCCATTTCTAGGTAAGAGTCTGCTGAGAATGATGTTTATTTCAGTAAGACCAAATGACTGATTGGCTTCTGTATGCACAAACTGTACCAATCAAATGTATTATGTTATCAGTATTTTTGTGGCTGATCTTGGTCTGATGATAACTTCAAATGTTCATAGATTTTTGTGGGAAAGATCCCGAGAGATCTGTTTGAAGATGAGCTGGTCCCTCTGTTTGAGAAAGCCGGACCCATATGGGATCTGCGTCTGATGATGGACCCCCTCAGCGGGCTGAACAGAGGATACGCCTTCGTCACCTTCTGCACTAAAGAGGCTGCGCAGGAAGCGGTCAAACTTGTAAGTGATTGTCCTTACTGTGGGTCTCTAGCCAGCTTGTCGGAGTCAGTGTAGTCTTTTGGATTCTAATTGTAATATTTCCTGCAGTGTAACAACAACGAAATTCGACCTGGTAAACACATCGGCGTATGCATCTCTGTCGCCAATAATCGTCTTTTTGTGGGGTCCATCCCTAAGAGCAAAACTAAGGACCAGATCGTGGAGGAGTTTGCCAAAGTTACTGGTAAGTGTTGGTGTTATCCATCCAGATGCTGGTATATTTGCATTAGAGGTTGACTGACATGTCGGGTTCACCGATTACCAGGAAAATCAACACTGATAGTTTGTAATAGTTTTTCTATTTGCACTGGAGGGTTCTAGCAACAATGTTACGAAGTGGCGTAGCTTTCATCTTAATTCGTTTAATTTAATTTTGAATAATAAACATGCCACTTGTGCTTCATGCAGATCCAATCATTTGTTTTCTAGGGTGGTCCAGTTTGTTACAGTAAGGATATAAACATGAGCTCTCCGTAGAGGATTTATGTAGATCTTAAGTTAATCATAATTTCATGTTAATATCAATCAATGTTAATGTGAAAGAGTTTTCGTTTGTGGGAAAAGTGCATGTACACAGTTTTCAGTTTTATTTTTCCAAACCTTTTAAAATAACCTTCATGAAATAGTTATTTGCAAAAGAAATGTAAATGCGTCTAAAACGTGAGCATGTTATAATGTTCATATGAAGGCATGTGGATATATAATATATACAATGACGTTTGATGATTTCCTTTAAAAAGACCAGATCTGAGTTTTCTTTTCTCTTTCTTGCTTTCCTGTACATAATTTGTATATACACTGCTCAAAAAAAATAATAGAACACTTAAATCACACATTGGATAATATTAAATTTGGAATATCTTTATTTATATGCATTCTATAATTTAAGAACAAAATTGTGACAACAGTCAATGGGAACCGAAATCATCAACGCACTGATTTTTGGTATGAATTTGAATCCAGCCCTCAGTGTAAAAAACTGAAGTTACAGGCTGATCCAACTTGCATGAAGTTCATCACAGCAGCTCATAATGTAAGTCAGTAGTGTGTATAGCCCTCATGTATGCACTCACGACAGCATCTGGGCGCGCTCCTGATGAGATGGCGGATGGTGTCCTGGGGGATCTCCTCCCAGACCTGGATCAGGGCATCAGTGAGCTCCTGGACAGTCTGTGGTGCTACTGTGCGGCTTCGGATGCTCCGAAACATAATGTCCCAGAGGTTCTCAATTGGATTCAGGTCTGGGGAACATGAGGGCCTGTCAAAACTGCCTACACACTCTGATCACGTGAGGCCGGGCATTACATTGCACCAGGACGATCCCAGGGCCCACTGCACCAGCATAAGGTCTGACATTGGCTCTGAGGATTTCATGCCTGGATGATGTTGAACGCAGCATAACGTTCCTCACGGCATCTCCAGACTCTTTGGCGTCTGTCACGTTCTCAGTGTGAACCTGCTCTCATCCGTGAAGAGAACCGGGCTTGCCAATTCTGGTTTTCTCTGGCAAATGCCAATCGAGCTGCATGGTACTGAGCTGTGAGCACAGGTCCCACTAGAGGACGTCGGGCCCTCATGCCACCCTCATGAAGTCTGTTTCTGACAGTTTGGTCAGAAACATGCACAGCAGTATCTTGTTGGAGGTTATTTTGTAGGGCTCTTGCAGTGCTGCTCCTGTTCCTTTCTCACACAAAAGAGTAGATACTGGTCCTGATACTGGGTTGTTGCCCTTCTACGTCCCTGTCCAGCTCTCCTTGTGTAACAGCCTGTTTCCCGGTATCTCCTCCATGCTCTTGAAACTGTGCTGGAAGACACACCAAACCTCCTTGCGATGGCATGTATGGATGTGCCATCCTGGAGGAGCAGGACCGCCTGTGCAACCTGCTTGGGATGCAGGTACTGCCTCATGCTACAGACAGTGACAAGGACCCTAACAAAACACAAAACTGAAGACAAATCAGTCAGGAAGAATAAGGAGAGAACAATTGTCTATGGCCAGCACCTGCAAAATCATTCCCTTTTTGGGGGTTGTCTTGATGTTGCCTCTCCAGTGCACCTGTTGTTCATTTGCACCAAAGCAGGTCAAACTGATTCACAATCACTTATGCTTCCTAATTGGACAGATTGACATCGCTGAAGTTTAATTGACTTGGTGTTATACTGTGATTTAAGGCCACATCCACACGAAGCCAGAGCTTTCCCTATTAGGGCTGTCGCGATAACCGCAATATCGCAATACCGCGCTATTGAGGAGCCAACCGCAGAGAAATGCAAGAACCGCAGCAACCGCGATTATTTGTTTTCTTTTTTTGTTAAACTATGCCCTTCTCGTTTTACACTTCGTGCATGTGTACTGAATATTAAATTAGTTACATTATTATTAGTAACATAATGTGTACAATGGTGATTTGTACAGAGGCTCCATAGATTTGCACTTAAGCCTAAACAGACAGTGAATGTGAGAGAGATCGACTGAGCACGTGCGATTTACCTGCGTCTGTCCTTCAGGCCGAGACACATTCGTGAAAAAAGGTTGCCATGTCCAAGGCAAGCGAAATCTGTCTTAGCATCGACGCATTGCTTGTCAGCTGAGTCTTCTAAAGGGGCGCTCAAAGTTAAAATGATTTCAACAGCCGTTTCATTACATCTCTCTTTGAAAGAATCAGCGTTTTTGAACGTGTAGTTGAATGAACGGCTTAAAGACTCACTCAAAGACAGTCCCTTGCCGCCACCTTGTGGCGTAACAACGTAACGGCACTGACTGACATCCCGTCTAGAACGCGCAGAGATGAGTAGTTCTGCTTTTACTGGTGAAATATTAGCAGAAAGTCTCTTGTCCAGTCAGATTCGATTATCAAAACTAACTGTTATACATACAACAATAACCCTACAATTTTATTGTCAGGTTTGTTCTGTTATGTGGACCCTTATTTGACATTCTCTTTGGTTTACTTCACTTCCTGTTTTAACGCTCTTTTCGGTTTCTGAATATGACCTCGTTACATCGTAACACACAGATTATATACAGTGGGGAGAACAAGTATTTGATACACTGCCAATTTTGCAGGTTTGCCTGCTTACAAAGCATGTAGAAGTCTGTAATTTTTATCATAGGTACTCTTCAACTGTGAGAGACGGAATCTAAAACAAAAATCCAGAAAATCACATTGTATGATTTTTAAATAATTTGCATTTTATTGCATGACATAAGTATTTGATACATCAGAAAAGCAGAACTTAATATTTGGTACAGAAACCTTTGTTTGCAATTACAGAGATCATACGTTTCCTGTAGTTCTTAACCAGGTTTGCACACACTGCAGCAGGGATTTTGGCCCACTCCTCCATACAGACCTTCTCCAGATCCTTCAGGTTTCGGGGCTGTCGCTGGGCAATACGGACTTTCAGCTCCCTCCAAAGATTTTCTATTGGGTTCAGGTCTGGAGACTGGCTAGGCCACTCCAGGACCTTGAGATGCTTCTTACGGAGCCACTCCTTAGTTGCCCTGGCTGTGTGTTTCGGGTCATTGTCATGCTGGAAGACCCAGCCACGACCCATCTTCAATGCTCTTACTGAGGGAAGGAGGTTGTTGACCAAGATCTTGCGATACATGGCCCCATCCATCCTTCCCTCAATATGGTGCAGTCGTCCTGTCCCCTTTGCAGAAAAGCATCCCCAAAGAATGTTTCCACCTCCATGCTTCACGGTTGGGATGGTGTTCTTGGGGTTGTACTCATCCTTCCTCCTCCAAACACGGCGAGTGGAGTTTAGACCAAAAAGCTCTATTTTTGTCTCATCAGACAACATGACCTTCTCCCATTCCTCCTCTGGATCATCCAGATGGTCATTGGCAAACTTCAGACGGGCCTGGACATGCACTGACTTGAGCAGGGGGACCTTGCGTGCGCTGAAGGATTTAGATTTATCCACTCAGGAGATTTATTCACTCTGGGACCCGGTTTCAAAAAAAATCCCAAAACACCGGATCCGCCTGGACGAAACGCCTATACGATACAACATTTTTACGTATACAGCTAAGTGCGTCTCCGTGTGTACGGGGCCTTATTACTGGTAGTTTTCTAAAAGGTTCAGCACTATTCATATTAAGTGGAAAGCTTTTGTTCATATTGATTTTTTTAAAGTTATTGTCTGATTTAATAGGTTATCAGCCAGATATTCCACTTTCAGTTATCTGTAAAATCGGTAAACCTATAGTATGCATAATGATAGCGTTTCCATTGGGTTACATGGAGATGGTCTGGAGGATGAATGTGACCCTCAGTCTCAAAGTCTCCTCAAAAGTGTGTGACGGTGCCGTTTCAAGAGGGAAGCAGATCCATTGCAGACACTTTCAGCTCTGACTCCATTCTGATATTAAATGCACACTCTCATCACATCAGTTCCTCATAGATAACAGTACAATTGCTTTGTCTTTTCATGTGGACTTGAATCATTCTTTACGTGGATATATATGTGAACACAAACACTGCTAGTGACTGAAGCTCATTTTATGTTCTGTAATGTCTGACCGCAGTGCAAGTGTATATAATTCATAAAACGAAAAATTGTGTACACGCATTTGCTCAGTATAACGTGTGCGTATTTTCTTCTGAAAGGAGCGACCAGACGAGTAAAAAGGGTTGCACAATTTGGGGAAAAAACAAGTTAATTATTAATAATAATACTTAATTAAAATAAATAAAATTACTGTTGTAACATCAGTTTCACTATAAAATAAGAGTATTTAAGAACAATAGTGTTTTTTATTTATTTATTTTTTTTTAATGTAATTTTCAACCATAATATTACTAATAAATATATCTATAGAAAAGCAGGGAATTTGCTGGTTCTTTTGGTGCATGTTTCATGCTTGTATGTGTCCTGTTTATTGGCACAGACATTTGAAGGACACGCCGTTGCCCTCTTGAATACTGAGGTTTGCTACTCAAACAGCAGCATGTTTGCAATGACTTGGTCAAGAATTGTCACCTGTGTGTGTGTGTGTGTGTGTGTGTGTGTGTGTGTGTGTGTGTGTGTGCAATTATGTAAAGCATGTTTGAGTCCTGAGATTTGATTTGCTAAAACGAGCTTCAGAATTAATTTTCCATTCTCAATCCCAACAGAGGGCTTGAATGACGTCATCTTATATCACCAGCCTGATGACAAAAAGAAGAATCGAGGCTTCTGCTTCTTAGAGTACGAGGATCATAAAACGGCAGCCCAGGCGCGACGCAGGTTAATGAGCGGCAAAGTGAAGGTTTGGGGGAATGTGGTGACGGTAGAATGGGCTGATCCCATAGAAGACCCCGACCCTGAAGTCATGGCCAAGGTACGTTGTGCACTTGTACTTTTTAATGCATAATGCCCCACTTTCCATACATATGAAGCATAATTAGTTATTAATAATGTAATTCATACATTCCTAAATTCTGAGAACTAATAAACCAAAAAATGTAACTAAACAAACTTCGGCGAATCCAGCTGTTAGGTCGTCTTGTGTGCCTAACCTGCATAAAAATGCATGAAAATATAATTCTCCGATTACTGAGTAAACTGTTGATTACGGTGTTTACTTTCTTCATCATCTTTATTTGTAAAAAATACTATAGGATTACAGAATCAAGAATGTTTAAGTTTTAGTTATTCAAATGGATTCTAATTGTTTTAGTAAATATGTAAAATAAATATTAAATATATTAAGTATACTAAATATAATATGAATTATTCATTATATTTAAATTTAAAACATTTGATTGCAGAAATTATGCATGTTATTTACATTTTTTTTAATTAAATACCATTATTTTATATTGGCATCGGTCATCAAAAAAAAAAATTCTATATCAGTGACCACTAGTAAATGCATAAATATGTGTATACCGATGACATTAGTCAAGCAAATTAAGGTTGATTAACTGGTTAGCTGTGGGAAAAAGTTATATTACAGTAATGAGAATAATTGCAAAAGAGAATAAAACAGGACGCTGGATATATTACAGCAATGAACGCGTTTTTATATATATATATATATATATATATATATATATATATATATATATATATATATATATATATATATATATATATATATAATTTTGAAGGGAATCTGCTTATGTAAATGTTAGATCTTGATGGTCTTAAATTGGCTTTTTCTTCATGCGAAATATTTGTTTTCCTGTTTTTTTTTTTTTTTTGGGTGAAACCCGAACACTTTTTCCCCCCTCACGACAGTCACCTCATAGAGCATTGAATTAGGAGTAGTCTAATTATACTGAAAAGATGGTTTTGCTTCTGTTGTTTAGGTCAAAGTCCTTTTTGTAAGAAACCTGGCAAGCACAGTAACGGAAGAGCATCTCGAGAAGACGTTCTGTCAGTTTGGCAAACTGGAAAGGGTTAAAAAGCTTAAAGACTACGCCTTCATCCACTTTGAGGAGAGAGATGGTGCTGTTAAGGTAATTATCTCTTCCTCTGCATCCTTTTAGAGGTTGATGGTAATTTATGCACTGGTTTTAATCAGTGTTTTTCCACAGGCTCTAGCCGAAATGCATGGGAAGGATTTGGAAGGGGAACAAATTGAAATCGTCTTTGCAAAGCCACCTGATCAGAAGAGGAAAGAGCGGAAGGCCCAGAGACAAGCTGCTAAAACTCAAATGTAAGGCATTCATGAGCGTTGTCACAATTTTCTTCCCCAGAACACAAATGGAGAAACAAGGCAGAATTTTCCAGGTGCTTAAAGTCTATAGGACTAATGCGCTATATTCCACCCTTCTGAAGTCACAGGACAAAAAAAATCACCACAGAAGGTTTAGTGCATTATATTCCAAGTCTTCTGAAGCCATTAAATTGCTTTGGGGAACAGACAGATTTGTTTTTTTAAATATTTTTTGAATATACAATAGGGGTGTAACGATACACCTATGCCACAGTTCGGTTCATATCACGGTTTTGGAGCCACGGTTCGGTTCTGTTTTCTGTGGGTCAGGGTTCATGGCAGGGCACCAGCAATAATAACACTAGATTCACCTTTAACTTAATAATAACAACAACAATTTAATTTATTATCTTTATCTTTAACTTTATTAAATAAATAAACAGTTTTTGTTAATACAATAAAGTAGTCACCACACTAATTTAAAAATAAACAAAATAACATAAAGTGAAAATAAAGTGGCATTTTGGGGTTATGGAAACAACAGTTACCATGGCGAATACACAAGACCAACATGAACTGTTAATGAAACATGAAAACTGCTCCTGATGAACAGAATGAACATCACACCTGCATGCCTTCCCAGCTCACACACGTCGTGCCAGTTACGTGATTTATTGGTACTTTACTTTATTTCATGACTTACGAATTGACAACGTAACGTTGCATGCTCGTAGGTTCTGTTGCGCTTTATAAATGAAGTGATATACAGCACGCACCACCGCATTTGCGCGTGTAATTGAAGAGTGTGTGCTACGAGCACAGTATAATGGCTGACAGGATAGGAAAGCGGTTTTCTGAGGTGAGAGAGAATTATTTTAATTTTATTTTTTTATTTCGTAACAAGCTACGAAAATGACGATGTTGCTGGGACTCCAAGGTAGCATTTAGCCTACCTGGCTAAATAAGGAAACTGGCTCTCTTTGTCCTTCCACCATGCAACTAATTGTAAGAAAAAAATAATTTTGTGGCATAAGGTGAAGTGAGAGCTGGGCCGGGACAGCAGGGGGGCGGGGCGCGTTCGGTTCGACATGAGTATTGCGGTTCGTACTGTGGGTGGTGTATCGCGGTTTTTCGGTTTGGTTTGAATATCGTTACACCGCTAATATACAAATAAGAAATGTTGTAAAGAATGATACTTTTAAACATTAAACTAAACCGCCAGTAGGTGGCGGCAAGTGACCGTCTTAATGAGTGAGTCATTGAATCATTCATTCAAACGATCTGATTCTTTCAAGAATGAGGCAGTCGTTTATGAACGGGTCATTGAATCTTTGACTCAACCGATTCATTCAAAACGCTGAATCATTCAGTAATGAAACACGGTTGATAGGGGTGTAAATCATCACTGGTCTCATGATTCAATTCAGTTACGATTATCATGCCAATTCGATATCATGATGCGTTGCATCCTCAATTTTTAATATTACTGCACATGGCTACATTTTTGCAAATGAATACAAGCAGTCAGATATATGAACTCACTTTTTTTTATTTGCTCCAAGAAAGTACACTTCCTGAATATAGCAAACATCAAACACAACTTAAGTCTGAACACAGCAGACGACAGGAGCATTTAGAGCTAACAAACAATAGTAAATACTAATAGCGCATGAAACCGTCAAGTAGTGTATTTAAGTTACAATAACGCTCACACACTTGCATGCAGCCTCGCACACACACACGCATGCATGCATGCAACCAACAGCACAACCTTGTTACCATCACTACATTATACACTTACTATAAGTGTAATAAAATCAGAGTCATTCTCGTGTTTTGGGGATTCCCTAGTTTTTTTTTTTGTTATTGACGTTTGTCAGGCTACTTGTCCAGTCGGGCAAGTAAAATTGTCTTTCACTTGCCCTTTCAAAAAATCCACTTGTCCCGCACAAGCATTAATGTCGA
Source organism: Coreius guichenoti (assembly GCA_039654105.1). Lineage (NCBI taxonomy): Eukaryota > Metazoa > Chordata > Actinopteri > Cypriniformes > Gobionidae > Coreius > Coreius guichenoti. The sequence goes on from CM077177.1 coordinate 3,087,661, forward strand.
GCCCTGGTTAATGTATAGGTGAATTTTACCCTGGAAGATAACCAGTGTACTGAATGCTTTAAAGGGGACCTATTATACTGTCTTTAGTGTGTAATGTTGCTGTTTGAGCATGAGAAAGCTCTGAGTTCTTCTCTATATCAGTGTCAGTGTTTCTGAACTCCCTGAAATGCATCCATTGTAGTCTTGTTTTCTTCCAGCAACCAACACATCACAATATTCCTCGTTTAAATAATTCATACTCAGAATAAAGGGGCGGGGCCTGGTTGAGTTAGTGCGTTGAAACCATAGACTGTAAAAAAAAAAAATAGTGTGTCCGTGGCGTCACCCGTAGGTTTCCGAAGAGCATTTTTGAAGCCTAAAGTGGGCCGTCGCCATCTTGGCAGCGCGTCACTCCCGGATAACTGAAAATGGCCAAAGAGGCAGGACGTGGGTGGAGCTGAGGTGCCTGGTTTCTGAAACCACGCTCACCTAGCGCGACCATAGTGGCAATCCACCTGTCACTCAAGTGGCCACGCCCTTAATTATGCAGAACTTTTAAAGGGTTAGTTGACCAAAATGAAAATTAGCCCATGAGTTATATTAAAAATGTCCTGGCTCTTCCAAGCTTTATAATGGCAGTGAATTGTTGCTTCGTTTTTGAAGTCCATAAAAGTGCATCTATCCATCATATAACTGTATAACTGTTTACCAGACTGTAAACATGTTTTTTTCTGCTGTAAAGTTGGGCATTTTAACATGGGGCTCAATGAGATTCTGCTCCCTTTTGGAGCCTGTCTCTAGCGGCCAGTCGATGAATTGCAGTTTAAATCACTTCTGTGTTGGCTTCAAGAGAGACCGAGGGAGGTTGCCGGTTGGTTGAAACTGGCGGTTATGGTAAGGGGCGGGACATTTCCCAAACACACTGGAAGCACTTAACCAATCACAACACACTGCTCCAGCCGACCAATCAGAGCACATTGTGCTTTTCAGAAGGAGGGGCTTCATAGAGACAGGAACTAAACAGAGCGTTACTGACAGACTGGGAAGAGAGGAGCCGCAACAATGGAGAATATGAGGAAATAATCAACATTCAAGCAGAAAAACCTGCTCTAGTAGAGCCAGAAACAACATCAAGACTGTGTAAAAGGGCATAATAGAAGACTGAATGATGTCTAGTTTGTAAACCATGTGCAATTTTTTTCTTTTTTCCAGGTATGATGAATATTACTACTACGGCCCACCCCATATGCATGCTCCAACAAGAGTGAGAGGACGAGGTGCTCGAGGAGGTTATTCGTATCCCCATGACTATTACAGCTATGAAGATTATTATGATTACTACGGCTATGACTATCACAACTACCGAGGCGGATACGACGATCCCTACTACGGCTACGATGACTTTCAAGCTCACGTTAGAGGAAGAGGCAACAGAGGAGCCCGTGGCCCCACACTGTCCAGAGGCCGCGGCTCAACCGCTCCCAGAGGACGGGCCGGTTTCTCTCAGCGCGCGGGTCTGGGATCCAGCCGAGGCAGTCGAGGCTCCAGAGGAGGCGTCCAGCAGAGATGTCGAGTGGTACGTGATGTGTGGGTGGAGCATTCCTGGAGTGTTGGCAGGAGGTTTTGAAACCCTGTAGGCTAGATGTTCAGTCTTTTTAAGTGGACTTTATCATGACAAAGGACATAGTGATCAAAATACATGTTTTGGCGTTTGTTTTTCCTTCCCCTCCTTTTCATATTGCTTACATATGCAAGGCACCTTGTGGACGAAATGGACCAAAGGTTTGCACTTTCCTTTAATTTCTGGAAATCACATTCACCGCACTTAAGTACACTGATTTGTTTTGGTCTGCTGCATATGTCTTTAAGTACTGTAGCACAAGCTGTAAAGAGGACTGGGCAATATAGCTCAAATATCTTTATTTTTCAGATATTGATGTTTGCGCTAGTCATGCACCGAAATTCCAGCAGCTGAAACATTTTTTTTGTAGAGGGTTGATATCGATCTCTCATTTTTAATCAATCTTCGTTGATCTTTTAGACTGTTTTCAGCATACCGCTTTCCAGCCACCGTCTACTCCAAAGTGGAGTAGAAACACAATTACCAAAAGTTGTACAAAAAAAAAAAACCCACCTCATGTGCAATGTAAATGTGGCAACACTTTACAAATCAGGTCTCATCCGTTAACATGAACTAACAATGAGCAATACATTTGTTACAGTATTTATTCATCTTTGTTAATATTAGTTATAGGGGTGGGCGATACGGCAAAAATGTACCAATTTAGATTTTATAATGTTTAACTAGTCAACTTAAAAAAAGTAACTACAATATGATTCAACTAACCATCTGGTTAAAAATGTTCTATTCCAAGTGCACACACCTGGAGTGATCAACATTGAGTAAATGTAAAACAAATGACTTATTTTTGGCAAAGATATTTAACAATTATGCATGAAATATGAAGGCAAATATTGTAAAAACTTATCTTAAACATATCCTATATACTCAGAAATAATATAAAATACAAAAAAAATGCTAAATGTTTCTTAGCCAAAAAGCAATAGCAATAAATAACAGCAGTAATGCTTTGTAAAAACAGAATTGTGCTGTTTTTCCTATTGTTTTTATGTTTGGCTGTTGCACTCACGTCTTTAGCAGTGTCAAGATAAGAAAAAGTTCAACTCGAGTCTAATAACGATGCTTTTTTTTCCCCTTTCCACTGCCCGTGTCTTGTTTTTTTTCAACGCAATAACTAATGTCTGAGTGAACAGCCGCTTAAGACGTGATGTGTTCTGCATTCATAGAGCGAGAGCGGTACATCAGGCGCGCCACCATGTGGTCGGATCATTTTCTTCTCTTAACTGGTGTCATTGCTGTTTTGTCAACATGTCTAATTGTAACGTTTGCTAAGATTTTTATTCAAAACCGCAATTTCTTGATTAAAAAGTAATAAAATCGTGGCGAAACATTAGATTCGAATAAGTCTGAAAAAATCTGAAAAATCGCCCAGCCCTAATTAGTTAATAAAGTCATTCATTGTTCGTTAGTTCACAGTGCATTAACTAATGTTAACAAATACAATGTTTGGTTTTGAGTGAATGTTGTAATTAAGATTAATAAGTGCTATAGAAGTACTGTTCATTTTAATTCATGTTAAGTAGTTAACTAATGAAACCTTATTGTAAAGTGTTACCATAAGTGTTTATATACAACTCAGTTTTTGTTTATTAAATACATTTGATTAATCGATTTAAGTTAATTTATTTGTGGTTTTCAGCTAAAGAGGTTTTTTTTTTTTTTTTTTTTTTTTTTGGGTGCATCACTAGTATTTGCTCTGAAATGGGGTGCTTTTATCTTATGAACCTTTTCAGCAAAGTATTCTCCAAATGCAAAATTTAAAAAACACTAAAAATCTAGTTAAAACCAACCCTGCATGCTTTTACTAATTAAACAAATGGAAGAATATTTAATCATGTAAACTTACCATTTGAACAAAAGTGGATCAAACTTGCAAACTGTTTTTGCTACTGACATTTAAATAAGAGGCTTTTAAAACGCCTGTATTAACACTCATACACTCAGAGGATTGTAAAACTAGTCTAAAGATCGACTCTTTAGGAAACTCAATAGGCTGATGATCTGGGCCTGTATTTGCAAAGAGTAGCTCCTAGTGACACAATTCTAAGAGAATCTTTAGAAAGGTGGGCGTTTCCTCTTAAAATGAAAGAAAATATCCTAGTAAAGAAGAAAGTAATTCAGAAAGCATCTTAACCCTTAAAAGAGGTCTTAAGGTCCATAAGTGTTAGGAGTACGGACGAGGACTTTTAAGAGGCTTAAGAGTTTCTTTAGAGGAAATGGACGAAACGCGAAGAGGGAGAAGAAATGTGTTGCACACAATGCATGAGTGAGTTCATATGACACTACACATTAGATCACGCAGGGATCATGTTTGTGACCGATCTTATTAGAGACACGCTAACATCACCGACACAGCGCAGAAATGGAAGTAATCGCTACATTAACACGTTTGGCAACTGGAAAAATCGCTGTTCATTTCTTATCAAATACATTAAGTACAACATTAACAGCATGGTAATTAAAAAATAAATATATATACATTTAGAGAGTACAGTAAAACAGAAAAATGACACCAATAATTTCAAAGTGAAGGTTTATATAGACTCTACTTAAGCGGTTTTTTTTTTTTTTTGGACAACCAACCAATCACAGACTGTCATACGTAGCAACGGGGCCAGCCCCGCCTCCTCACCAAGATAAGTTTTTGTTTTTTCCTCGCTCAGAGTTGCTCTCAGATCGGTCCTGAATCACTCTTACGCTTAGACTCCTACGTAGAAGTTTTTAAGGTAAATTAGGGGCTTTCTGAGAGGATTCTTAGAAGCTTTAAGAATACGGGCCCAGATCTTTCAGCCTCCGCTGTAATGCATCTCAAATTAAACCATTTAATTGTATAATAAAGTAACAGGTGCACTGAGCTGCTTTAGCACACGGATTAATATCGACAAAGATATTGTGCCACTCACTGGCACTGATGTCTTCAGATCATGTTCCTTTTAAAATGGACCGTATTTTCCGAGGCTTTGGAAAACCGTCTCCTGTGCTTTTGTTGTAAAGGTCCTGCATGAACCTAACTGATTATATACCGTTACTTGTGTTTGCATAAATAAAGCATGCGTATCTTTTGTTCCACCAGGGAAAGGGGGTCGAGGCTGGTCCTGACCAGGTAGTATGAAGACTGACTTGTTGTATGGGGTTACACCGGATGCTACCAGTGTTCATAAGGTTAAAGCAAACTCAATGATATTCCAGCCTGTATTGAAGCATATCTCCTGTACTGCCACTCCCGACAAACCATAAGAGTTAAAAAAAAAAATCCCCAACTTGCCATTTTCACATTCGGAGCCCATCTAAATCCATGAACTCGTTACTGCCCCCGGTTACATAGTCACGCCTAAACATGCCACATTTTGGGACTGAAGTTCAGACTCTCAAGGATACCAATACGTCAGATGTGTTTGCACTTTTTCTTTTTTTTTTTTTTACTCCTGTGTTTGAAGTGGCTCAGAGGAGCTTGATGCTGATGTATATTTTTGTGCTAACTACATTTTTTTTTTTTTTTTTTTTTTTTTTTGTGGGAATGTCCATGTTAACCTAAAACGTTTGGATTCTGGTAGAGAACATCTGCGGTTTTTGGTGTAACCACCTCGCATGGACAAGTCAGGCATTCCAGGAACGTGGTTCTTTTCAGAACTTGTCTTTTTAAGGGTCGGTTAACTACCTCAGTAGAGAGGATTCAACTACCCTGCCTGTACTGTAAATAGGGACACTTAAAACAAACAAAAAAAAAAGCATAGGAGCAGGGCTTGTTTCTTATGAAATATGCACAAGGGCAGCAGCTCAGCAGATATTCTTAATGTAATATAGTCAATCCGCTGCTGCTCTGACATTGCAAACAGTAAAACTGGGCATGCAAATGAATCTCATATGATGAGCTGAAACAAGCCCTGCTTTTATCCTCCTTTCAACTGAATTAGCTGCCTTGCTTCTTCAGATTATGTAGTTACTGGGTGTATGATTGTATGATAGTTTGGAATAAAATGTTACTTTTGTATTGGCTTAAACATCTCAAATGCATCCGCTGCATTTGCTAAGCCCTGCAGTGTCCTTTTTTCGCTCGACTCTCGCGAACGCCAGTTCCATGAATTATGTAGGTTTTATAATCAATCATGACTATATTCGAACGATCAATTTTAATGCTTGCCACTTTCCAGTGGTTGCCATCATCACAGGCAAGAGATGAATTTGTTTCTGCAGAAAAAGGGACACTGCAGCTTCAGTTTATATTCCATATATAGCAAGCAGGTGACCGAACCATTCAACCGGTTTTGTACACAGTTAACTCCCTCTCGATAAAGCTGTAACATTGCAACCTTTTGAAAAGATGTGAGCAGTTTTAAACTATTGTTGGTGGCCAACAACGTTTTTGCATTCCAGCAAATAAATTGTTTTATACTGTAAAATGAGGTGAGTGTAACTTATTTTTGTAATAAAGGTTTTGAATTCTATCTTAAAACCTGTTCACTGTCGTCATCTTGTTGTGTAGAAATATATTAACATGCTGCTAGTTTGTGTAAGGGGTTGGTAATTTTGTGTCATGTAGAGTAAAACTTGCCCACAAGCTCATGTTAACCAATTTTTTTTTTCTTCTTCTAAAGTATATTGGTATATGCCATAGAAATGGCAATCCACTCCAGCAATCTGTGTAAAATAATTAAGGATGCACGATATATCGGCCACCATATCGGTATCGGCCGATATATGTTCATTTTTAATATTTATCGGCCCGATAAGAAAATTTGCCTGATATATTAAAGCTGATAAATAATGTATTATTTCCTTCAGCTGAGACTCTTCAGATGTGCACTGTTCACCATGATGGGCATGAATTGCTTGAAATATGATTGAAATCACTTCAAAAAAGGAAAATACGGTTAAGAGCAACATGTGCGGCGCAAGTCTGTCATATAGACTACATAAAATCATAATGAGAACATCATAATTGTGTGCTTGGGACATGGATTTTAATGCTGAGACTTTTGTTTTTGTAATCAGACTCTCAAAAATTATGTAAAAATTTGGATTTAGATTTATCGGCTAATATATCGGTTATTGGCTTTCAAATATAAAGAATTATCGGTTATCGGCCAAAATGTTCATATCGGTGCATCCCTAAAAATAATTAGGTATTTTGTACAGTTTTACTAATAATTTTTCTCTGCCCTAAAAAAATTCTGGGCGGTCTATTAAAAAAAAAGCCAAGCTCTCAAATTTGCTGGGATGGGTACAAATCACACCCACACATCTGTCCGACACTAGGGTGGCTGTATAATGCATACAATTATTAACTATTTTTTTAGTTCAGAATTCTCAAACCGTCTAATGTTATCAAAAGGATTTTGATTTGTCAAAGATCAACGCAAAGACGTGGCGCTATTAAATGGTCTGGCGTTGCCCATTTAATTTTCCTATATTTGTTTAATGCATTGTCCAATCTTAATTAAACTTCATACACACAGACAGCAGGACATTCTGAGGATGCATGCCAAATTGTCTAATTCTGCCCATAGAGGGCGCTACAATTAAACGCAACATTCGTTCAAGGAAAATTTGATGTTTATCTTCTTTAAGGGTAAGTTAACCAAGCCATGAAAAACTCTCACCAAAAAAGCCACCAGCAGCCAATCAAATAATAGCTTTGACTAAACAATAAAAAAGTAACTGAGGCTGTGCATTAAATAAGCTGCGAATTGGCCACAATTTGGTGTTATAATAACAATGTTTTTTTTTTTTGCTAATAACTCTGGAACTGTGACAAGAATAAAAACGTCTTTCCTACAAATCCTTTCATTTGACAGATAAGGGCTTATGCATTTTTGGTTGTGGCCCATAATACTAAATTGGCCTGTATCTTGTGAGTGCAACGTCCAAATGTCACTAAACTTGGTAGACATGGACGGCTTGAGCAAACCTGCTAAAATGTCTTCATTCAAACAACAACAAAAAGCATTACATGCCATTTATGATACTGACATACATTCATTCATCTTGTATAAGGGTGTCAAGGTTAGATTGAGAGAAACGTCTATATAAAAATTGGTTTAAAAAGATCTTTTGGTGTATTTACTAGAGAGTCGATAATCAAATATGAATACTGTATAGTTTTGAGAGACAGGTGTCAGCCTACCTGAAAAAAAATAACTGGACATTTTGGTGGAAAAAAGACACCATGGTTGTAAAATTCACACTTTCTGTGCATTTTGTCTCTAAGCAATTTGTCATGGGATGTATGGATAATTTTTACGGCCAGACCCCATGTTTATGCCCAAAGTTAGTGAGCACACTGTTCCTCTTGAGCCCAGAAGCCGTACATCGGAGCAGCAAAGTTTGAACGTGTGGCTCCCAAATGAAATAAGGTTTATAATCTGGATGAGACTTTAGTGCCTGTACTGTATAGGCTTGTGAGTCAGTCAGTCATGAAAAGAAAACTCTTAATTTAAGGCAGTTTTAGGGGAGTTTACAGTGATAGTTGAGCTCATACAACAAAATACAGGGTTTAACATTGTACTTTGACCTATACATTAATGACATTTCTATTTTAGTTACGAACTGGATTATTTCGGCAATTTTTTAACAAAGCTGCAGAGAACTTATGAAAGGCTAAAGTGAGTTGTATATGTTTCTCCACCAAAAATAAAACGCAATCATTCTCTAAACTCACACTAGCCTAAAACATTGAACGCAACATGTGCCAATGAAAAACAAGACACTGTTAACTGTCTTTATTTTGCCAAATGCAGACATACAAATCATGCATTTCAAACGTAGGATATAGAAGAGATTAAGCTACTAAATGAATCTGTTTTCTCCTCAGACGCCCAGGAGTTTCTTGGCCATATAGCCAGGCATACTGTAGAGGAACAGGGCCAGAAGGGCCAGAAGCAATAGCACCAACACAATTTTGATGACCAGCCACTTGTATTGGTCGCAGATGAGATGGCGGATGGCCTTTAGAGGGCTAAGGAACCACAGCAATGTAATGTCAGGGCGGCTGGTGGGACAAAATCATTGAACAAGCTTTTAAAAATTGTGAACATAGACAATTTTTACATGTTTGTCTCATTGATGGCATGCACTTTTGGCAGGTTCAAAGCAGTGATTAACATGCCTTCATGTGTACATTAGTGCTCATGCATGGACTCGAGTGTTCAAGAGTAGCTGTTCAACGAAACCCGAAATCTCTAATGGAGAACAAACATGGCTGTTCAATTTATGCTTACTAATGGATTTTAAATGTGCCTGTTTATTGCAAAATATTGAATAGGAATTGCACTCAAAGATAATTCACGATTGGATTGGTTCGAGTACAGGTGCAGAAAATGTAGCATGAAAAGATTTTCGCCAACCATTAATAAATAAAAAGCACGTTTTGTTTTGTTTTATTATTGATTTATTAGTAGCAGCCAAAGCACACAACACATCTTTCAGTGACGATATATAACTTCCAACAATCTGATAACCCCAGAAACGAACGAATTGATATAAAAACATTATACATCAGCATTAGATATGCAGAGAAATGAGACACGTTTTTTGGATTTTGTAAGTTTTCTGAAACACAAACAGCTAACTATGGTTGGAAAATAACAGGTAAAATTTGAAAAGCCAAAACTGCAAATGCTTTTATAGCGGTTCCCAAAAAATTATGAACTTTATATTCTCAGTTGCGCTTTGCCCATTAAAGCAGTAATGATTTTTAGCAAAATAGGTATGATGACTTCAACAAACAAATACATCATTCTAGCTGAAATAACACTGAAGTAATATCAAATACTGCAGGCATTGAGAAAGCTCTTCAAGCACCTAGAAGCTTTTTCACCATGTAACCTGGCATATTGTACAGAAACAAGCCCAGCATTAGTAATATCAGCAGAACCAACACAATTTTGATGACCAGCCACTTGTATTGGTCGCAGATGAGATGGCGGATGGCCTTTAGAGGGCTAAGGAACCACAGCAATGTAATGTCAGGGCGGCTGGTGGGACAAAATCATTGAACAAGCTTTTAAAAATTGTGAACACAGACAATTTTTACATGTTTGTCTCATTGATGGCATGCACTTTTGGCAGGTTCAAAGCAGTGATTAACATGCCTTCATGTGTAATGGTGTACATTAGTGCTCATGCATGGACTCGAGTGTTCAAGAGGAGCTGTTCAACGAAACCCGAGTGTTGAATCTCTAATGGAGAACAAACATGGCTGTTCAATTTATGCTTACTAATGGATTTTAAATGTGCCTGTTTATTGCAAAATATTGAATAGGAATTGCGCTCAAAGATAATTCACGATTGGATTGGTTCGAGTACAGGTGCAGAAAATGTAGCATGAAAAGATTTTCGCCAACCGTTAATAAATAAAAAGCACGTTTTGTTTTGTTTTATTATTGATTTATTAGTAGCAGCCAAAGCACACAACACATCTTTCAGTGACGATATATAACTTCCAACAATCTGATAACCCCAGAAACGAACGAATTGATATAAAAACATTATTCATCAGCATTAGATATGCAGAGAAATGAGACACGTTTTTTGGATTTTGTAAGTTTTCTGAAACACAAACAGCTAACTATGGTTGGAAAATAACAGGTAAAATTTGAAAAGCCAAAACTGCAAATGCTTTTATAGCGGTTCCCAAAAAATTATGAACTTTATATTCTCAGTTGCGCTTTGCCCATTAAAGCAGTAATGATTTTTAGCAAAATAGGTATGATGACTTCAACAAACAAATACATCATTCTAGCTGAAATAACATTGAAGTAATATCAAATACTTCAGGCACTGAGAAAGCTCTTCAAGCACCTAGAAGCTTTTTCACCATGTAACCTGGCATATTGTACAGAAACAAGCCCAGCATTATTAATATCAGCAGAACCAACACAATTTTGATGACCAGCCACTTGTATTGGTTGCAGATGAGATGGCGGATGGCCTTTAGAGGGCTAAGGAACCACAGCAATGTAATGTCAGGGCGGCTGGTGGGACAAAATCATTGAACAAGCTTTTAAAAATTGTGAACATAGACAATTTTTACATGTTTGTCTCATTGATGGCATGCACTTTTGGCAGGTTCAAAGCAGTGATTAACATGCCTTCATGTGTACATTAGTGCTCATGCATGGACTCGAGTGTTCAAGAGGAGCTGTTCAACGAAACCCGAGTGTTGAATCTCTAATGGAGAACAAACATGGCTGTTCAATTTATGCTTACTAATGGATTTTAGATGTGCCTGTTTATTGCAAAACAGTAGGAAATTGTGCTCAAAGATAATTCACGATTGGATTGGTTCTTGAAAAATTTTCACCAACTGTTAATAAATAAAATGCATGTTTAGTTTTTTTTATTATTGATTTATTAGTAGAAGCCAAAGCACACAATAACACATCTTTCATTGAAGAAATTACTTCCAACAATCTGATAACCCCAAACAAACAAATTGATATAAAATAAAATAAAAACATTTTACATCAGCATTGAATATGCAGACAAATAAAACAACAATTTTTTTTTTTATTTTTTTTTTTATTTTGTAAGTTTTCTGAAACACAAACAGCTAACAAATCTGTTTGGAAAGTAACAATTAAAATTTGAAAAGCTAAAACCGCAAATGCTTTTACAGCGTTTCCCAAAAATGTATGAACTTTGTATGATTTTTAACAAAATAAGTATGCATATGACTTCAACAAACAGATACATCATTCCAAGTAATATCAAATACTGCAGGCATTGAAAAAGCTTTTCAAGCACCTAGAAGCTTTTTTACCATGTAACCTGGCATACTGTACAGAAACAAGCCCAGCATTATTAATATCAACAGAACCAACACAATTTTGATGACCAGCCACTTGTATTGGTTGCAGACGAGATGGCGGATGGCCTTTAGAGGGCTAAGGAACCACAGGAAGGTTGTGTCAGGACGGCTGGTGGGACAAAGAAAAACTTGTGGTAAAACTCGAACTTTAGCTGTCATAATCATTACGCTTTAGGATTTATTCTCGATTTATTCAGACGTGCGTAATGGGGGGGATATATTATTGTTTAATTTATGATGCACAGACAATTAACATCGTCCACACATTTAGTGTCGGGAGAAATCAGATATTTTTATTCTATTTATTTATTTATTTATGTATTTTTTAGAAATGTACTCTTTAATCAATGCTGGAAGCATTGCAAAACACGAATCTAACATATACACCGATGAGCCAAAACATTATGCCTAACATGCTGTTGGTCCTCTGCGTGCTGCGAAAACTGTGCTGACCCGCCGAGGCCTGGGCTCTACAAAAGCCCTGGAGGTGTCCTGTGGTCTCTGGCAGCAGATCCTTCAAGTCTTGTTGGTTGCAAGGTTTGGCCTTCGTGGATCAAACTTGTTGGTCCAGTGCATCCCACAGATGCTCAACCGGATTGAGATCTGGGGAATTTGAAGGCCAGGGCAACACCTTGAACTTTTCATCATGTTCCTCAAACCATTCCTGAACAATGTGTGCAGTGTGGCTGGGTGCATTTTCCTGCTGAAAGAGCCACTTCCACCATTGTCATGAAGGGCTGTACCTGCTCTGCAACAATGTTTAGGTAGGTGGCACATGCCAAATTTACATCCACATGAATGGCCGGACCCAGGGTTCCCAGCAGAACATTGTCCAGTGCATCACACTCCCTCCACCGGCTTGTCGTTGTCCCACAGTGATCCTGGTGCCATCACTTCCCCAGGTAAATGGCACACATGCACACGGCTGTCCACATGATGTAAAAGAAAATGGGACTCATCAGACCACCAATCTTCTTCCACTGCTCCAAGGTCCAGTTCCGACGCTCTCGTGCCCATTGTAGGAGCTTTCGACGGTGGACGGTGTCATCATAGGCACTCTGATTGGTCTGCGGCCCCATGCACAGTAGAGTGTGATGCACTGTGTTGTGACACATTCCTCCCATAACCTCTAACGACCATACTCTCGTGCATCGATGAGCCTTGGGCGTCCAACACCCTATTGCTGGTTTGTGGTTTGTCCCTCCTCGGACAACTTACTTGATCCTCTTGACTTACTTGATGAGAAAAGGCTGCTGTCCGTCGCCATGTTGTTCTCGGCCTGCCTCGTTTGCGCTTGCCAGGTGGTGTCCAATGCAAAGCCACTTTAGGTGTCCTTTCCTGAGATATCCTGAGTACATGTCCGAGCCATCTTAATCGGCGTATCTTGATCTCCTGAGATGTTCTTGGATCTTGTCTTTTTGAACAGGTTGACATTAGAGATGGTATTGGGCCAGTAGATGTTGCAGATCTTCCTAAGGCAAATTTTATGGATGGCATCTATCTTGCTCATGTCTACTTTCAATATTCTCCAACATTAAGAGCCACACAGAAGCACTGATTTAACATTGCTGTTGTAAAGCTTGATCTTTGTTCTAAGGCTTAGCTGTTTAGACTTCAGATGGTTCTGAGTCTGCTAAAAGCTCCTCTTGCTTTATTTATTCGGGCCTTGATGTCTTTTTGGGCTCCGTTATCAGTGCTAATGACGCTGCCAAGATACGTGAAATCATTCTCATCCTCGATTGGCTCTCCCTCAATGGTAACTGGGTCAGAGACAGGTGCATTGATACGCATGTCCTGTGTCTTCTGCTTGTTTATGTGTAAGCCGGTCTGTTTAGCATTTCTGCTCAGTCTATCTGACTTTTCCTGAATGTGGTTGTGTGTGGCTGATATTACTGCTGGATCATCGGCAAAGTCAAGGTCTTCCAAATGAGAGATAAGAGTCCATTGAATGCCACGGGCATGGTCGGATGTTGTTTGACGCATAACCCAGTCAATGATGATCAGGAATAGAAGAGGTGAGAGAATACAACCCTGCAGTATGCCAGACCTGACTTCTAAGTATTGTCAATGTACCATCAAGGACAATGGAGCACTCAAAGTGTTCATAGAACTTCCCAATAAGTTGTACAACCTTGGATGGTATTCCATAAGCTTGTAGTATCTTCCATAAGCTCTCTCGGTGGACACTGTCAAATGCCTTTTTGAAGTCTAAAATTGATGTATAGTGGTGCGTTCCATTCCAGACATTGCTCTATGATGTTACACAGTGTAAATATCCGGTCTATGCATCCTTTCCCCCTTCAAAAACCAGCTTGTTCTTCTCTCAGTTTGTGGTCTATGGCACTATCAACCCTTTTCAACAGGATCCTACAGAAAACCTTGCTGGCAACATAAAGAAGTGTAATACCCTTCCAGTTGTCCCAGTTGCTGAAGTGTCCTTTCTTGGGCAGTTTGAATATGAGGCCTTTGCTCCAATCCTTTGGGATAGTGTCTTCTTCCCAAATCTTCTGAAAAAGGTCTGTTAGCATGCTGGTTGATGTATAGATGTCTTCCTTCAGCAGCTCTATTTGCAAGGAGTCAATCCCTGATGCTTTACCGGATTACATGGCCTTAATAGCATCCACTACCTCTTCTTTGGTGGGAGGGTGGATGTCTATTCCCTCAATATTACTGGATGGAGCAGGATTGGCTGGCTCATCTGGTTCCAGATGGTTGAGTACGGTTGGAACTTTTTTGACCACTCAACTGCTTGATCTTGTAAACCATACTCAGTTCTCCCCGTTCTACAGCCTGTTCAGCTTCTCAACAAAGGTTCTCCTATCATTTTGAGCACTCCTCTTTACTTCTCTGTCTTTGGTCCTATACTCTTCTTGCGCTTGCTCAATGAGTCTGGGTGATCTAGCACTCAGTAGTTTTTCCTTGGCTACTCTTCTTTCATCTATATTCTTCCAAGTACCAGGTGTCAACCATGCCTTGTCCTTCCTTTTCCTGTAGCCAATCACTTCTTTTGCAGTCTCTGTAAAAACCTCCTTGATATTACCCCATATATCTTCCACATTCTCCTGCTCTTGTCCATCTCTATCTGCTAGTGCTTCAAAGTGGTTCCTCAATTTGATGGAAAAGGTTTTCGCAGTCTCTGGCTGACGTAACTTGCTAACATGAAGGATCTTTTGCTGCTGTTTGGTGTTTTTTGTTTTTTGGTGTTTTTTGTTTTTTGGTGTTTTAGCTTCACCTCATGACCAAGTAGTGATCACTGCCGACATCTGCTCCCCTATGGACCCTCACATTTTGTAGGGATCGGTGCCTGCGCCATTTGTTATTGATGACAACATGGTCAATTTGGTTAACAGTGTGGCTATCTGGCGATCTCAATCTCAATTTGACAATGTCCTTATGAGTAAAGATGGTGAAGTCAACAAGTCTTTCTCCACTGTCATTGATTTTTCCACAACTGTGATGCCCCATAGCCTCCTCACTGTTGGTATTATCACTGCCTACTTTGGTATTCATGTCTCCTATCATCAAGAGCAGATCATGGTTTGGGACATTACTGGCGGCCTGTTGTAATTGTTCATACCAGTCATCTTTGTCCTCATCTGTTGCCTCATTGGTATGAGCATAACACTGCAGTATGGTCAGGTTACAGTACTTTGAGTTGAATCTTGCTCTGATTAAGCGATTGCTGATGGGTTCCCACTCTAGCAGACATTTAGCTACATTCTTCTTTATTCATCCCTCCTCGGGCACTGTTGGTAAAATATCACCACTGCTGATGGGAGCAACAACAAGCTTTGTCGTTTCAGAGATACTCTGACCCAATCGCCTTGCCATGACAATTTGGTCCTCAGATCTTTATTCCTGACCTTTTCTCCTTCATCCGACACGTTGATTATGAGAACTCATTGTTTGCTGATCATCTACCTAGACCTTAATATGTGGCCTTGTTAAAAGATGATCAACAATATTCGCTTCACCTGTTACTGGTCATAATGCTTTAGCTCATCAGAATAAGTAAAAACCCATAAAACCTTTGCAATTGACAAACTCTAACGACTATTTTTTTTTGTGCTAATTTAAATAGTATTTTTTTTTTTTTTTAAAAGTATGATAGAATGTTTTAAGTATTATCATAAATGTTTTAAAGTGATGTATAATGTGTAGTTCGACAAACAAAATGTTTTTAGACTTTAGTGAAAGTGAAAAATTGTCAGTGGCAAATGAATATTGAAGGCAGAAGGTAAAAGTTAGTGTAACTGCTGCTCTTACTTGGGTTTCTCTAGAGGCTCTGGTTCATTGCGTCCTTCACCAACAGGACTCTTCTCGGCCTCCTCACCTGTCAGCAGGTGAAGCTCTGCTTCTACTTTTCCCTTAAGGGATTAAAAAAACATTGATCTAAACATCAGAGCTGAGCAAAAATGCTGCAATGGTTTAGGAGTAACATTTTATCATTCACAGGGTTAGATCATGCAACAAAAAAAAAAGAAAAAAGAAGTAATGTACTCACTCTCATGTGTTTACAATTTGTATGATTTTCTTTTTCACTGAACACAAAGCAAGATATTCTGAAGAATGTTCAAAGAACAGCTGAAAGATGATTTTTACTACCAAGCTCCAAAAAATGTCAAAAAAGCACCATAAAAGTTTAAATTGTTCAGAATGTTGTGCATCATGCAACTGTTTGAATAAGCAGAAATGTAAGATTTGGAATTTGAAAGCATAGAGGGGAGAATTTTTCAGTTTTGGTTTGGAATAAAAAGGAATATTGTACATATAGTAGTCATACTTCATGTGTAATCTACCAGCTAACTGCCTTGTGTAATACATGGCATGAGCTGATGGGTCCTGATGTGTAATCCTTCAGCCAATGAACTTGCATGCATTTAAATAGTCTAGTGCTAGTGTCACTGTAAGTTCACGGTGTTCACATCACTTTTACCCTCCTCCTCCCCAGCACCACCTGTCTATATCTGCTTACAGAGATTCATGTATGTCCGTTTGTGCAGCCGCAGCTTGGATGTTCACTGGCAGATGTTTGTGTATGTCTTGGTGTAATGGACATAGGCCAGTAAGGCTGTGTGTGTAAACCTCACTCCCCTGGCTTCAAGAGGCACTCTTGCGACTGACGTTAGAAGCTGTGGTTTTCAGTGTTAGCTTTGTTAGCGTGCCCGCCTCCCACGCCGGAGACCCGGTTCGA
Source organism: Coreius guichenoti (assembly GCA_039654105.1). Taxonomy (NCBI): domain Eukaryota; kingdom Metazoa; phylum Chordata; class Actinopteri; order Cypriniformes; family Gobionidae; genus Coreius; species Coreius guichenoti. Next base: position 3,104,284 of record CM077177.1, read on the forward strand.
ATCCTGCTCGGAGCGGGTCGAGTAGGACCGGTTACATTTGGTGCCGTGACACGGATGGGAGTGAGGTTTAGGGGGGTGAGTGTAATGGACATAGGCCAGTAAGAGCTGTGTGTGTAAACCACACTCCCCTGGCCTCAAGAGGTGCGCTAGAGGCTGCGGTCTTTAGCGTCCTTGTTAGCGCGCCCGCCTCCCACGCCAGAGACCCCGGTTCGAATCCCACTCGGAGTGGGTTGAGTAGGTCCGATGGCATTTGGTGCCGTGACCCAGATGGGAGTGAGGTTTAGGGGGGTGAGTGTAATGGACGTAGACCAGTAAGAGCTGTGTGTGTAAACCACACTCCCCTGGCCTCAAGAGGTGCGCTAGCAACTGACGCTAGAGGCTGCGGTCTTTAGCGTCCTTGTTAGCGCGCCCGCCTCCCACGCCAGAGACCCCGGTTCGAATCCCACTCGGAGTGGGTTGAGTAGGTCCGATGGCATTTGGTGCCGTGACCCAGATGGGAGTGAGGTTTAGGGGGGTAAGTGTAATGGACGTAGACCAGTAAGAGCTGTGTTTGTAAACCACACTCCCCTGGCCTCAAGAGGTGCGCTAGCAACTGACGCTAGAGGCTGCGGTCTTTAGCGTCCTTGTTAGCGCCCGCCTCCCGTGCCAGAGACCCCGGTTCGAATCCCACTCGGAGTGGGTTGAGTAGGTCCGATGGCATTTGGTGCCGTGACCCGGATGGGAGTGAGGTTTAGGGGGGGTGAGTGTAATGGACGTAGACCAGTAAGAGCTGTGTGTGTAAACCTCACTCCCCTGGCCTCAAGAAGCACGCTAGGGTTGTGTAGGACCAGTTATATTGGCATACATGCTGATTTTCAGCATCATTATTCCAGTCTACAGTGTCACATAATCCTTTAGAAATCATTCTAATATGCTATAATATTTAATGCTCAATTGGTTTATAACGTTTTGACCAACAGGCGCCACTAGCCTGTGGCTTTGCAAGCTCTTCGGCAAAGTGAATCATTTTGCGAAGCAATTGGATCAATTGACTCAAAAGTTTTGAAAAGAAAATGTTTCTATTATCACTACTATTTGTTCATTTCGTAATTATTATATTTATTTGCAGATCACTTACTGTAATTTCCATCTCATCATTTTCATCACGGGCCACAAACGGCCACCAGCCTTTAATTCTCTTCTGTTTGAAGAGGTTGACCATGGGCATATCTTGCTCATTAATGACCATGTCAATGGAGCACTGCTTCGCTGTCTTTGCACCTCGAGGAAATCGATTCAGGTCAAGTTCGATTGCACCTGAAACAAAAAGCAAACACACGTGACCATATGAATAAAGGCCATTAAGACTGAGCCTGAATCTAAAATGACTTTACAAAGTAAAACACAACAGCACACCCAAGAAGTCGTCTGCAGAGAAATGATCCGCGTCCCACACTTGCAAATTCAGTCGGGCAGGAATTTTATACTCAGTCTCATCCCAAGAAAACATGGACTCTTTCTTTGAGATGACGATCTTTTCTTCGGCCAGGAGGTAGTCGAAGGGATAAACAAAGCGCCAGTTGAAATTGCCCTCTCCGGTCAGCGAGTGATAGTGGACGTCTGTGTCCTGCTTGTCTTCTTGTTGGCCTTTCAGCCATCTGTTGGTCACAAGTTGCATAGTGATGGTACAGTTAGTTGGTACTCTTGTGATCACAAAAGATATACTGGATCATGTGACATTATAATTGTCACAATATTACTGTTTTTATTGCATAAATGCAGGCTTGTTGAAAATAAGATACTTCTTTCAAAAACAGTTTATATCTCAGTTTCAAGAAAAAAATTCTGAATTGCGAGTTATAAACTCAGAATTGCGAAAAATAAACTCTTAGTTACCTTTTTAAATTACAAGTTTATCTCTCACAATTCAGACTTTCTTGAAATTCCGAGTTTATATATTAAAATGCGGAGAATGAAACTTGGAATTGTGAGAAATAGTCAGAATTGCAAGATATAAACATGCAACTACGAGAAAAATGTTGGAATTGTGATGTATAAACTAAGAATTGCGAGAAAAAAGTCTGAATTGTTAGGTATAAACTCACAATTAGCTTTTTTAATTCAGAGTTCATATCTCAATTCTGACTTTTTTCCTCACAATTCTGACTTTATTTCTCGCAATTTACTTTTCTTCCAATTCTGAAGTCAGAATTATGAGATGTAAACTGGCAACTAAAAAAATGTAAATTGTGAGTTTATACCTCACAATTCAGACTTCTTGCAATTCTGAGAAAAAAAAGTCAGAATAGAAAAAAATGTCAGAATTGTGAGATAAAGTGTCACAATTAGCTCTTTTTTATTCAGTGGTGATACAAGCGTTCTTAATATTCACATACTGTACATAGCATCAAGTAATTTCAGTGAAAATGATCCCGTACCCTCTCACAAATATGTCACTTGATTTTTCTCCTGTGAAAATGTCATCGTCCTCCAGAAGGACTTCATCTGTGTTCCACACGATCACCCTGAGCTCAAATCTGTCAATGATGAAAAGGTATTTTGTGCATACAATATTCATCTGTATTTGGCTAAAAACTTTCACAAAGTGGTTCCTACTTCTTTGGCTTCCTAGGTGAAATATCAATAGCGGGTCCAGGTGCAGGCATATCCTTCGGGAACATGTCCACCCACATCTCAATTCTCCCCTACATCACAAGCACTCATATTCACTAACGGTTCATTATCGCCATTTCGTTATCTGACAGTGGTGCTTTTGGGACTTTATTCCTGACCTGCTCAATCCCAGGTTTATCAGGATTCAGGAGAGGCCTCGTCTCCACGTGCTCTGGAACCAGCTTGCAGCCTAATCGTGGTATATCTTCCCAGCGGTTTAATACAGCAAGAGCCAGGTGCTCATCCGTCTGTTTCTTCAGTCCTGCCGTAGAAAAGTATGTGCATTTGTTCTGATGTGCTGCTCTCCGATGGGAATTTAGCAATTCAGAACAATGTGATTGTTCTGAACCAAGACGATTGACCAAGACGACCACCATTACACTTGTTCCCTTTCCAAATGCTTTGTGAAAATGTACATACCATTTTCATCCTCAAGTTCAGTTGGTCCCGTGTAAACTCTGTTCGCCACTTTCACTTTTCCTCCTGGGCCGTACTGGGGTGGATCCATTTTTCCATCTTTGCAGAGTTTGGCAAGGATTTGCGTTGGCTTCAGTGGGTCCCTCCACACATTATAGCCATGACTAAAAGAAAAACAGTAGGAAAAGTTTTATCCATCCATCCTTTTTTGAAGCAATATTGTTACCTCGAGCTACCCTAGATAATGACAGCATTTTCCCATAAATTTCATTGAATATAAGTAGTCGCCAAGTGTCGATGTGTTTAAAAGAAGAATTGCATACGTTGCATAGATGCCGCTGATACCACATGTTGCTCTGTGTTTGCTGTAGTAACGGTTCTCCAAGTCAATCTTCGTCTCCCCAATCAGGTCATCGGTTCCCACCAAATCCCAGTCATAGATGGACACAGTGAGGGTAGAATCCATTGGGAGTGTCGCTTCAATATCAAAAGACCTGGGAGTTTGAAAGCAGTTGAAGTTAACATTGATATTATCTAGTAATGAATGAGAAGTCTTTAATCAACAGTACTAACTTTCCAAACAAAGGGTTGAGTTGCTTAGAGATGTAGTTCTCTTTGTCCTTGATGTCTGAATTTCCAAGCTTGATGGCAATATATGGGTCGGCCTTCCCATTGATGTCTGCGGGATGCAGATCTGTTGCCTGAGACAAAGACATAACAATTGTTCAAATGGCCACACAGAAAAAGACTCTGAGAATGCACTGCTCTAAGGTCTGTGGTACTACATACCCTGATGACATAGACCCGGACAAGGATGTTAACTGGATCGTTGTGTGGAATGTTCTGGAACATGCCCATGTTGGAATCAAATCCTGTTTCTCTGAACATTTCATCCGATCCAGGGACTTTGTAGATGCACAAGGAACCCTACAGTATACACAGCAAACAAACTCAGAGATGAGCTTCAGAATGTTGAATGTGTTTAATACATTTGTGGAAATTAGCAAGTCAGAAGCAAGAGAAAAGATGGCAATGGGCAATGAGTGACGACAAACCTTGAATTTTCCAATAAGTCTGTCTTCATCTGCTGCATTCTGCTCAACATTAGCATCATCAGAACACTTCCCTCGATACAGGTTAAAGGTGTGAAGCCAATCTTCAAAGAAGCCATACTCGTATTCAAGCTCTCTGTTGTACACCTGTAGAGGAAACAAGAATTCCCACACTCTTTTACACCCACAAGGTATCCCACATGTAGGGCTGGCCTGGGAGTCCATTTCCAAAAAGACTGGAAGTGCAATTCATTTCTGTGAACAGGTTCTTTTGGACGATTTGTTTCAATGAACTGGTTAAAAAAATAGTCTTATAAACTCAATGATTTAGTGTTACATGGTAAAACTGGTTTATATTGAAGGTTTTGAATGTAGCTTGGTATACATGAAGAGATTCTAGATACATGACGTAAAGGTCTTTATCTTATTTTTATTTAAAATAAAATGCTACCTTTTTATTACATTTTCGTTCTACCAGTCAATGATAGTGCTGAGAAAACATGTGGACAACCTATAACGAACGCAACTTCCATGCACATCTGACTGACAGGTTTGATAAACCACACATTCTTTATTTAAGTATTGTTCCATTTCTGTTGGTCACTTTCTACGTTTTGTCAAAATGCCGACACCAGGGGTAACTCTTGGTAGCCCCAAACACCTCTGAGGTATTCAGAAAAGGACAATAGTGTGGAGTTTGCATGTCTGGCCATGGACATATGGGTATAAAAGGCATGCACCACACACTCAGCTTCGTTCTTCGGAACCAAAGCACAGCGTCTCTTTATGCAAGAGAAACAAATTTTCCATTCACCTCATTGCTGCTGGAACCTGAGCACACATCAGTGGTCTCTCTAGTCGTTTGCACAGATAAGTGCACGGAGTTCCCCTGGGTGCATCAGCGGCGTTCTACAAGAGGCAGTTTCCTTAATAAAAGAGCAAATTACTCTAAAAGAGCTACACTGCAGATCACATCTTTTTAAAGATGCCGTTCCCTCCGTGTCCTTCTGGGTGTAAGCGATTTCTCTCCCTCGGAGGGCCACAAGCCCTGTCTTCAGTGTATGGGCCACGCTCATGCTGAAACAGCATTCGTGGATGGGTCACGCGCTCACTGCGAGAGCATACCCATGGGAACGTTGCAGCTGTGAGTGACTCTCTTACTTCTTGGAGGTACACCAGGTGGAGTGTATGATTGCGGTGCATTAATGCCCACAAAATGCTGCCACTTGGAGGAATCATCCAAGGCTCCCATCCAAAGCTTGTAAGTTTACCTCGTCTCTCTGATAGTGAGAGCTTACAATGATGATGGCCAGGCCGCCTCCGTCCTGCATGTGATGGCAATCCTTAAAGTATATCAGGCCAAAGCATTGAAAGACCTGCACAAGGGTAGTCCTGATCCAGAGGTTACGCAGGAACTGCGCTCGGCGACGTCCACACTTGTGGTCCAAGAGTGCCACCTATGGTTAAACCTTGCCGAGATGTGGGAAAGTGCGCTTTCTCGATTCCCCTATTGCCCAAGGTGGCCTATTTGGTGACACTGTCAAGGACTTCGCGCAGCAGTTCTCGGCAGTGAAAAAGCAAACGGAGGCTATCAAGCACATCTTTCCTCAGCGCGGGTCTATTTCTAGACCCCCGAGAGCATAAGCTCCGCCTGTTTGTTGCCAAGGGTGGCCCCTGCAAAGGCTGCACCGGCCCCACAGCAGGCTGGACCAGCAGTCAGACCTCAATGGTCGACTCGCAGGAAGGTGGTAACGCCCTCCCGTCAGCAAGCCACTAGGAACCCTTGTAAGGCTTCGAAGTGGTCCTGAGACAGGCGACCCAGGGAAGGAGAGACTGCGGACCCTAGGACTTGGGGCGAGCCTCACTCCCGTTAGAGGGGGGAGTGAATTTTACATGGTCAGAAAAAGAGCAATTTCCTCTTTCCCTGGGTCACCCTGAAATGAGGAGACCTGAGGTCATTTACCCTGGGCATTGGTAGGTTGCGAGTATCACAGCCGCACCTTGGCATGCAGAGGCTTGCCTGCATTTGCACTGCTAAGTCTTGTGACACAACTCAGTTGTGTCATTTAGTATAGGCACCCCTAGTGTCTGTATTTCGACACAACGTCGAAAGTGGTTGACAGAAAGGGAACATCTCAGTTACTAGTGTAACCCTCGATCCCAATTGGAGGGAACAGAGACGTTGTGTCCCTCTTGCCATAACTCTGAACTACCGTTGAAGTGGTCGAGAGTTCCAGTTCCTCAGCACAAACCTGAGTGTGTGGTGCATGCTGGCCGCCTTTTATACCCATATGTCCAGGGGCATGGCCAGACATGCAAATTCCACAGGCCAACTGGCCTTTTCTGAATACGTCAGAGATGTTTGGGGCTCACAAGAGTGACCCCTAGTGTCTGTATTTCGACACAACGTGCATTAGTAACCGAGATGTTAATGTAGCGGTTATTTTAGCATACAGTTTACTTTGTACATTCTATGCAACGACATAAAGTAAACTTTATAATTAATTTGAACTGTGCACATTTTTTTAGACGTTCTGTTCTTGCACAATCCAATTCATGTCCTTGAATGAGCATATCATTTATCTTCATATTTGTGAGCCTTCATATTATGAGAAGAATGAACGACTTCACCTATGCCTTCCCTTTTCAAATGTACTTTTTTTGTTAAACACACCAAACTACAAATGTACCTTCAGTTCTTCTATTTTATGCTTCTTCTTCTCTGATACGCCATCCCCAGGCATGGCTTTGTTCTTGTTTCCCTTTCCTCTCTTCTTCTTGGTCCCTTTCAAACATATTTGGTCATCAGTGCAAAAAACAGAAGAGAAGAGAACAAACAATCATTGATTTTCAATATTACGAATAGAGCGTATACAAACTTTTGAACAGGATTATTATATGTGAATAAATATCTGTCAACTAACTTCATCTGGGCAGTACTAAAAAAATGTATTATAAAAAAATATATTTTTATGGAAATTGTAGATATATTGTCTTACATAATGAATTGTCTTGTGCATAAATATATTATTTATTAATTATTATGTCGTATTTATGTATTTAATGGGGAAACTCACATTTTAACGCCAGAATGACTTGTATATTGTTAGTAATATTTTAATGGACTTACTTGAGTAAACCAAATCAAATATTTGAGGAACGTTTATTTGTTCATCTCTCAATCATCATTGTATTGCATTGCATTATATATTTTTTAAACTATAGAGCTTTGATAATAAAACTAAGCATTTAAATATCATCAGCTAAGACATTATTGACAGATATAGAGTGACGACTGATATTCATATGCATGTTATGCAAGTATCTGCTATACTGTTATAAAGATCTCATTGATTTACACACATCAGAATTTCATCTTTTTGTTCATATTAATATCAGCATCTGCACCAAATTGAATATTTTGCTCAGTTTGGGCCTCTGAATAAAATTGAGCTGTTTTCATATTCTCACTATTATCAGACTATATGAGCCATAAACTGATCTATCAAATATGATACTCAAAAACAAAAACAAAAACTTTTTCAAAACAATATTTCATGTCAGGCATTACAGGGTTAAATTTAACGTTGATACAGTGCAAGTTAATCAATGTTTTTAGATTTCTACAGGTGTCTTGTGTACTTGTGTTAGAGACATAATCAATGACACTGCTTGAGTTACCTGCACCCTCTCCAGAGTCAAAATCCTCCTTTTCTTCAGCTTCTGCTTCTCGTGCTTTGATGGTCTAAATCGTTCATAAAACAGTAAAAAAATACATTTTATGTATTTCAAGGCATCTTCTGGCAAATGTAAAATCATGCCATTCTTCTATAGCTCTTACCTCTTTCATTGTTTCAATTGAGGCAAAGTATTTAGACCACCAGTCCAGCATGCTTTCATCCAGTTCCTCCTCTTCAGCCTCCTCACCCTTCCTCCGCTTCTTTTTCCCTTTCCCACCTTTGTCATCATCTGGCTGCCACAATGTTCAAGACACAAAATTCAAAAATCCCTTTTCACACAAAAAGTTTTTTGTGAAAAGAATTTATGAATGTTAATTTTTCCCAGCTAACGGGGAACGTGTTCAGAACTTTGGCTAATGTTCTGGCAAGGTTCTCTCAAAGTTATGAGCAAACGTTCTTCCAGTAACATTAATAGAATGTTTGTCTGGTCTTTAATTATGTTCTTAGAATGTTAGCACAAAAACATTTATACATCATTCAGGGAATGTTTTTAAAATGTTACTAGTTGTTTAAGAATGTTCAGAGAAAATTCTAAAGTAATGTTTGCATAATGTTTGGAATGTTACCTTAAAATTTGCATAACCAAGAAGAAACGTAAAAAAATGTTTTCATAACTTTATTGGAGCATTAGCAAAACATTCCGGGAACATATTTTTGTTAGCTGGGATGAATGTTACAGGCACTGAACATAATAAGAAAGAAAGAAACACATCTGATATCTGTATACATACCATATCAACTTTAATCACAGCATCAGATGCCTGAAACAGATTCAATAAAATGAACAAGTTCAAAAGTCATCTTAAAGCATAATCTCTTTTTTTAAATATAAACAATGTTTTTATAAAATCCCTATTGCGTTAGAACATGATTTACAGTACCAGACAAAAGTTTGGACACAACTACTTATTGTTTATAATAAAATCTAATATTACAGTCACAAAAACTGTGAAATAACACAAATGCAGTCTGCATGATGTAGTGATGAAAACATGTAACACAAAAGAAAAGTCATATGTGATGGTACAAACAATAGTGAAGGAGAAACATGCTTCACTGCAAACGTTTTGGCTTCTTTTGTTTCACTATTCAATCCAATTTACATTTATTCATTTTGCAGACACTTTTATCCAAAGCGACTTACAAATGAGGAATACAGGAAGCGATTCGTCATGAAGAGGCGAGTAAACACAAAAAGTGCTCAAAATACAAAGTTTCAGACATTGCTTAGAGTAGCACAAGCTAGAATAGGGAGGGATTAAAGGAAAGTGAAAGCGTAGAATTGTTTTTTTTTTTTTTTTCATTTATATGTGTGTCCAAATGTTTGATTGATACTGATTACAATTTTTTATTTTTGTATAGAGTTTCCTACTGAGTCAAGTTTGACCACTGTCTCAATCTTCTTTACGGCTGGTTCTGGCTCTGTGTGGATCACAACCTCCTCTGTTGAGGAAAAACAACATTAGTTGTGCTTGGCATAGCTGAGAAATGAGGAATATACACTACCGGTCAAAAGTTTGGAATGATTATCATTTATATAACTTTCATCTCAGCCCTGCATACACACCCATAGCAGACCAGCTATTGACACTCTTGTCCGACGGCCTGTAAATGAATTTGCGTAGAGTTGTGACGGCATGAGAGCCGACTAGCGTGTAACGGCCAAATGCCCGGCAGTCCACCACCCGAATGTTCAGAGGGGGGTGGAGAAGCTCGTTCTCAGGCAGGTCCTGGGGGAAAATCATCAACGTTATCACATGTTTGTAGTGCGATCATTTTGAAAATCCTGAGATATAAAAGTGCGAAAACTCACCACTTCAAACCACTTAACCAGAGTGCTGAAGTTGGGATTTTTCTTGTAGTTCTGAATCAACGCTGACTGAATGCCTTTCCCCGCACACTCGATGTCCACACGGGGACGGTCAACTTGGGCCAGGTTCACCCGCTTCAAGTCCCTCAGGCCCCAGAAGAGAACCTGCACAAATATTTCGTTCATTTAATGTCATTCATATATTTTTATTAGTCCCAAGATTTTTTTTTATAGCTGTATGAGTGCACCTACTGAGGGTTCTGGCCCTTCTTCACAAGACTGTAAATCATGTATTTTTGTAGTATGCATATGGGAGATATGCATAATGAACCAAGCAAAATTGCAACTGATTGCGCTGCATTTTCATGTATGGAAAACAGTGGAATTGACTTTTTGATCATATTGTTTAGAAAAACCCAACCCCAAATAAAAATAACCATTATTTTTATTATTTTTATTTTTATTTAACCATTGTTTTCACTGTAATAATTACTGAAATGTCTTCAGACCCAATTATATACTTTTTAATTATGGCCAGAAGTGAGAATATAGATTATTAATGCCTTTACTGTCGATAATCCAGCATGTTATAGTAGAGAGCGGGGCACAACCTGACGCTTTTTGACTTTCTCAGTTTGTGTAAATCCACTTGTGGTTCAGAGTATTTATTTTTTCCCACATTAATTACACACACATCTAGTACAATTATGTGGTTTTGTTTCATTAATACAGTGTATACTTTTTTCTTGATTTACCCCGAAAGAATGGAAGTGAAATGTGACAACATGCCCCATAGGAGGGGCACAATGTAACTTGACCAAATGACAGCTTAAAATGTTATCTGATATAATCAAAAAAATATCCAAGACAAACTAAAATATTTTGTCAATAAAATACAATTATTAACTTTTTTAAATAAAATAATGGCATTTTTTAATCATTAAAAATAAACAAATTTTTGACAACAAACACTTCGCTAAATACAGTTATACAGCATAGTTAAAAACGTCTCGGTTACGTATGTAACCCTCGTTCCCTGAAGGAAGGGAACGGAGACGTTACGTCAGTTACTGACGAAATGGGGGTTTCGCTTAGAAGCCAATCGCCTTTGAGCTCTACAAAACGAGCCAATGGCATGAAGATGCCATGGGTCTGCGGAATTTGCATAACGCAACCCCGCCCCACCGCGTGGGTATAAAGGCCATTGCGTGGCAATCTCGCATTATGTTACCTGCTGAAGAGCCGAGGCATGAGCGTCCGGCCGTTCCAGTGGTACAGCGGAAGTGGCATGGGGACGTAACGTCTCCGTTCCCTTCCTTCAGGGAACGAGGGTTACATACGTAACCGAGACATTCCCTTTCAGTCAGTACACTACGAGTTACGTCAGTTACTGACGAAATGGGGGTCCCAATACAATCTCGCCACGACGGCTGTCTTCCAGCGTCCTGCGCTGACCAGGGCTCCCTGCCGTGAGTCTTAGCACGAACAAGGGGCTAGGCTCAACGCTGATACCAAGGTACACTGGGAAGCATATCCCACGTGGAGAAATGCAACACAATGCCTGCCCGAAGGGAGGACTTAAGAATACACATGGAGCACTCTGGGGTATCCAGCCGCAGGTGGAAAGTTTTTCAACCCCAGGTGTGGCAAGGTGTCTTGCCAAGGGAAGACACGTGCTCAGAGAGACTTACCGTGGAAATACACATGTGGGGGTTGCCCAACGGGGGAACCATGCACACGGAGGCACCTAGCCGAACACGAGGGCTGACCAAGCGGGCATACACTCTGGTGTCGACATCAGCAGTGCTGGAGGAGCTCAGGGCTTACTGGGAAGCTCACCTGAGAGAAAATGCGCACGCATCCAGTCCGTGGAGTGGAATGGCGCAGCAAGCGAAGACACCTGAGCCTGTCCAGTTACTGGCCACTTGGGGCGAGTACACGAGCGGACACAGGCTCCACTCGGAGATTATCAAATCTTGCGAATGTGTTGGGTGTCGCCCAGCCTGCAGCTCTACAAATGTCTGTCAGCGAGGCGCCACGCGCTAAAGCCCAAGAGGAAGCAACACTCCTAGTGGAGTGTGCTCTAACCCCAAGGGGGCATGGCATGCCCTGAACCTGAACCTGATATGCCAGGACAATGGCGTCCACTATCCAGTGAGACAACCTCTGCTTGGAGAGAGCCTTCCCTTTCTGCTGCCCTCCGTAACAGACAAAGAGCTGGTCTGAGGTCCTGAAACACTGTGTCCGGTCTACGTAAGCGTGAAGGGCGCTTACTGGACAGAGCAGTGCCAAGGCTGGGTCTGCCTCCTCCACAGGCAGCGCTTGCAGGTTCACCACCTGATCCCTGAAGGGAGTGGTGGGAACCTTGGGCACGTATCCAGGCCGGGGTCTCAGGATCACGTGAGAATTGGCCGGCCCAAATTCCAGGCACGCTTCGTCAACCGAAAATGCCTGCAGGTCCCCTACCCTCTTGATGGAAGCCAGAGCAATCAAGAGCGCCACTTTCAATGAAAGGAACTTCAGCTCCACAGACTGCAGAGGCTCAAAGGGAGCTTTCTGCAGGGCAGATAGAACCACTGCAAGATCCCAAGAGGGTATTTGAGGAGGACGAGGAGGATTTAATCTCCTCGCTCCTCTAAGGAACCTGCTGACCAGGTCGTGCTGACCTACCGTTTTTGAATCCACCAGGTCATGATGAGCCGAAATCGCGGCCACATAGACCTTCAGGGTGGAGGGAGACAGCCTTCGCTCCAACCCTTCTTGGAGGAAGGAAAACACAGACCCGATTGAGCATTTTGTGGGGTCTTCTCGGCGAGAAGAGCACCAGGTGACGAAGAGGTTCCACTTCAACGCATAGGCCTGTCTCGTGGACAAGGCCCTAGTGGAAGTGATGGTAGCCACCACCTGAGGTGGCAGGGTACTCAAACCTACCGCGTCCCATCCAGGTCCCACACGTGGAGGTTCCAAAGGTCGGGACGTGGGTGCCATACGGTGCCCCGTCTCTGAGTAAGGAGGTCCTTCCTCAGAGGGATCGACCAGGGAGGGGCTGTCGCAAGGAGTATGAGTTCTGAGAACCAGGTCCGGCCGGGCCAATATGGGGCGACCAAAAGGACCTGCTCCCTGTCCTCCCTGATCTTGCACAGAACCTGTGCGAGAAGGCTCACTGGGGGAAACGCATACTTGCATGGGCCCCGCGGCCAGCTGTGCGCTAGTGCATCCGTGCCGAGGGTCCCCTCGGTCAGGGAATAATACCAGCGGCAATGGGAAGAGTCGTGGGAGGCAAACAGATCTATCTGTGCGTCGCCAAACTGTTCCCAAATCAGCTGAACCGTCTGGGGATGGAGTCTCCATTCCCCCGGAAGCGGCTGAAACCGTGACAGCTCGTCGGCTGCACGATTCAGTTCTCCCGGGATGTGAATGGCACGAAGCGACCTCAGATGCTTCTGACTCCATAGGAGGAGATGGCGAGCGAGTTGCGACATCCGGCGGGAGCGTAGACCACCTTGTCGGTTGATGTACGCTACTGTCGCCGTGCTGTCTGAACGGACCAGTACGTGCTTGTCCTTGAGCAGGGCTCGGAAGCGGTGCAGGGCAAGACGTACGGCCAGCAACTCGAGGCAATTGACATGCCATAGGCGCTGGGGTCCTTTCCAGGAGCCCGCGGCAGCATGTCCATTGCACATGGCGCCCCAGCCCGTGGCAGAGGCATCTGTTGTTACAACAACATGCCTGGAAACTCGTTCTAGGGGAACACCTGCCCGTAGAAAACTGAGGTTCGCCCACGGGGTGAAGGTCTGACGGCAGGCCCGAGTAACTGGGACCCGGAGCGTGCCGTGTTGCCATGCCCATCTCAGGACTCGATCGTGAAGCCAGTGCTGAAGCGGTCTCATATGAAGCAAACCGAGCGGCGTTACCGCGGCTGCGGATGCCATATGCCCCAGGAGCCTCTGAAAATATTTCAGTGGTACCGCACTCTTGCCCTCGAACTGGCGAAGACAAGTCAGCAGTGACTGCGCGCGCTCGCTCGTAAGCTGTGCGTACATGGCGACCGAGTCGATTTCCATACCGGGAAAAGAGATCCTCTGCACTGGGGAGAGTTTGCTCTTTTCCCAGTTGACCCGAAGGCCCAGACGGGCGAGGTGCTGAAGCACCAGGTCCCTGTGTTCGCAAACCTGATCCCGAGAGTGGTCTAGAATCAGCCAGTCGTCGAGATAGTTCAGGATGCGAACCCCGTGTTGCCTGAGCGGCACAAGGGCTGCCTCGACGACCTTCGTAAAGACGCAAGGGGACAGGGCTAGCCCGAATGGGAGAACCGTGTACTGATATGCCTGCCCCTCGAAGGCAAACCGTAGAAACGGTCTGTGTCGAGGAAGAATGGAGACATGAAAGTACACGTCCTTCAGGTCGATCGCTGCAAACCAATCCAATGGACGAACGCATTCGAAAATGCGTTTGGCTGTCAACATCCTGAATGGAAGCCTGTGAAGGGTTCGGTTCAAGATGCGCAGGTCCAGGATTGGCCGTAACCCACCGGTTTTCTTGGGTACAATGAAGTAAGGGCTGTAGAAGCCGGACTCCATCTCGGCTGGAGGGACGATCTCGACCGCACCCTTCGCCAGTAGGGTGGCGACCTCCGCACGCATGACAGGGGCATTGCCACCCACCATGGTATAGCGGACTCCCCGAAAGCGGGGAGGAGACCGTGCGAACTGAATCGCATAGATGGTGCGTGCGAGCCAGCTGGACAGATTGGGAAGCGTTAGCCAGGCTCCCAGAAACTGTACCAGCGGGGTCAAGCGGACCACAGGCGTACCCCCGATGGGGCAGCGAGGCGGAATGACCGGCCCAGACATGGGAGGCGTGCGAGCGTCCCGAGGTGTGGGCGGGGTCGAATTCCGCGCCCTGACAGAGGAGACCAGGGAAGGACCAGCGTTCCACGGGGGTCTCGTCTGTCAGGGGGCTGGCGACAGAGGGGGCCGAGAGTGGCGAGGCTGCTTGGCATCGCACACTGCCAGCCGCGCCCTCTTGAGGCTCGGAGGTGAAAATGTCAGTTCTTCCTGCGGCGTCCTCCACGCCTCGGCCCGGGTGAAGGCTGTTGCTGGGACTGAGCGGGAGGAACGAGGGCCGCAGGAGGGCGGCCTCGGCGGGGAGCAGACTGAGGCCTCTGAGCCGGCGGCTGGGTGGAGGCAGCAGCAGGCCGCCGGGGCAGAATATGTTTGATCGCCTCAGTCTGTCTCTGAGCGGTCGGGAACTGTTGGGCGAAGTCCTGGACCGCCCCGCCGAATAGCCCATCCTGGGAAATGGGAGAATTGAGGAAACGGGTTCACTCAGATTCTCCCACATCAACCAGGTTGAGCCATAAGTGGCGCTCCTGGACCACAGAAGTGGATATCACCTGACCGAGAGAGCGAGCGGTCACCTTCGACCCACCTTCGAGGGTCAGCATTGCCCTCGTGCATGTCTCTGAGCACCTTGGCCTGGTAGACCTGAAGGGTGGCCATCGCATGCAGGGTGGACGCGGCCTGGCCCGCAGCTCTGTGGGTCTTCGCCACCAAAGTAGACGTAAACCCACAGGCCTTGGACAGGTGCTTTGGGTCACCACGCCATGTCGCAGCGCTCTGCGGACACAGTTGCATCGCAACAGAGCGCTCAACAGGGGGAACCCCAGTGTACCCTTTCACCGCGCCGCCGTCGAGGGCAGCGAAGGCGGAAGTGGCTGCCGAACGATCGCGAAAAGTCAAGGGAGACTTCCACGACTTCGACACCTCTTCATGCACTTCCGGGAAGAAGGGCACTGGGGGCTGACGGGCGCCTTCGGCACGGGCCGCCCCCAGATACCAGTCATCTAGCCGAGAGCGCTTGGGACATGGCGGAGGGTTCCACACAAGCCCAAGAGCCTCGGCCGCCCGGGAAAGCATGGCTGTGAGCTCTGGATCAGACTCGGGCAATGCTGGAACTCCCGAAGGAGGCAACACAGCCGAATCGTCATCTCCGGAGGAATCCAGCCCACCTTGTGATGCGGCGATCGACATAGTATCCTCCGCCGGTGCGCCAAATGAAACGCAGGGCCCAGGACGGGAAACACCTGCGCCCTCATCTGGCAACACCACAGGTTGCAGTGTGCTAGAAGGGGGTGTGGCCCGAGGAGGATTCGTCGGGTTGGCCCACACCGTCACCCTCAAGTCACCCTGACCACCAGCCAAAGTATTCCCACTCGTGGAGGGAATAGATTGGGGTGTGGTAGAGGGGACTCTCCCTCCAGCACGGAGATCATGGAGTCTTGACCGCAACACTGCGATGGCCATGTTCCCGCAGTGGGAACATGACTCATCCATGAACGCGTGCTCGGCGTGCACGAGGCCCAAGCACGCCAAACAGCGATCATGCCCGTCAAACGGAGGAACCAGCCGACCGCACCCAGAAACGGAGCACGGACGAGACATCTTGAAAAAGACGTGCCACGTGCAGCTCTTTTAGAGAGGAGTCTTTGCTCTGCAGAATGCCGAAGCGCCTAGGGAGAACACACACGCTGTGCTAGATCACTGTACAGATCAGACAGGAATGTGGAACTCGCTAGAACGCGCCGTAACACCAACACTCTGGAGAGACACTCGTCTTGAAGAGTAAAACGCTCAGGCAGTAACACTCGGCTCTGAAGCAGAAACATAATGCGAGATTGCCACGCAACGTCCTTTATACCCACGCGGTGGGGCGGGGTTGCGTTATGCAAATTCCGCAGACCCATGGCATCTTTATGCCATTGGCTCGTTTTGTAGAGCTCAAAGGCGATTGGCTTCTAAGCGAAAACCCCATTTCGTCAGTAACTGACGTAACTCGTAGTGTACTGACTGAAAGGGAACTTAATAATAATTAAGCATTTCTGAACATTGACTCTCAGTCTTTACCTTTTTCTCATGGTTTCTCAATAGAATTCATAAAACCATAGAATATAATAGAGTAGTTCTAATAGGGGCTCATTGTAATGCAGTGTGACAACATGCCCCACCTGCACAACTGGGATTTAAACCCGGCTCGTGTCTTCTGCTGTTAGATCAGCATTAAAGAACTATCTCAACTGTTAAATAACAAGTCTAAGATTAAAATATCAGATTTGTCTTATTTTAAATAAACACAACAAAAACAGAGATGAAAAATAAACTTAAATAAGACATTTACTTTTGCTATGGTTAAATAAATGTTCAGTGATATCTTCCAAAGATTTTTTAATTTTGGCGCATTTTTTTCTCTAAATAATGTTGATATGGCAACTAGTAAATACACTAGTAGATAAGTTTCTAATAGTAATACTAATTTATTTACTAATGCTAATAGTAAATGTTTCGTCATCCTGGCATGTGTGGAAAGTTTTAAACCATGTGTGTTACAACTAACCCCGCGTTAAGTTGTGCCCCGCGCTCCCCTAAATATTATCCTTCAAGTCCTGCATTGTTTCAAATTTTCCAAGTATTCTGTATAAAGAAACAGAAACCATCAGCATTGTAAACGGCACTATTTGGAAGCACATTTTGTGAATAAGATGCTTTTCTCTGTAGTCTAACATGCGATACTGATTCCCTAGCGTTTGGCCAATTGGCAAAAGTCATTTTCACAACAAGCTGACATTTATATGGATATATAATACATCTCACATTAAATGCTAAAACTCTTCGGCTGTATTGTGTTCACAAATTAATATTTAGCAAAATTTTGGACCGATTCCACTAACCACCTGCACACATAAACTGCACAAATCACATAAGCTAAGTGATACACATCAACCAGGGCCGTACCCACCATTGAGGTCCCTGAGGCCCGGACCTCTGTAATTTTTCTAAGTGCATATAATGAAATAATTGCCTAATATTAACTCCACTTTGGTGCTGCAATGACATTGCGTATCGCCACGATAACTGACCTCATCTGAGCTGCTTTAGGGGCTGTTCACGTCGCGTCTTTTGCACGCTCAAGTTCGTTATTTTAAATGTAGATGACCGACAAGTGCGCTCAAATATAGCAAATTAGCAATCTAATCAAAGTAGGCTTTAGGGCTTTATGTTCACAGAATCTGTGAGCCAAACGCTTCATGGCATGCTTTCAATTAACGGGCATGAAGTGCGAGTCTGGCCTGCGAGATGTAAGTAGATAAACTAAACCAAACAGCTGTTTTATGATAGACGTTTTAAACGACCGACAGAAACAATCAGTTTGCAAAGACTGTATCAATCAAAGCTCAGCTTTGGGAAGGGAAGAGATACAGGTCAAGATAAGGAGACTGAGAGAAGAAGAAAGAGAGAAGGTGATGGAGATGATAGAGGAAGAGCAGGTATTGCACTGGGCCCAGGATGAGATTAACATTAGTACAATGTATTCTATTTGACACAGATAGGCCTATATGTTATTTGCTAATTACAGTGGAAACTATAAGCTCAATTTAACATATAATGCCATAATAGTAGTATTGTATAAATATATATTTGTAGCTAGCCTATATGGTCCTCAGATGTGTTATATTTCACCTGTATCATGCAGCACTGGGACTTTTCACTATTTGTATCACTCCGCTTGCCTGTGTTTGCGCAACTTGCATCAGTAGGTGGCGACAAGGGACTGTCTTTATGAGTGAGCAATTGAACTATTAATTGAACTGATTAGTCCAAAAACATTGATTAATTAAGGGAAAAAACTATTTGCTGAAACAGATTGCTCATTTGCTTCTGGACACAGAAGGATTCCATTGGCATTTCATTGAAATGTAACGTATGCAAAATAATCCTTGAAACATTTCTTATTTAAGGTCATCCTTTTTTGGCCTTCAAACACCTTAAAATGCTCATGTGTAGATTAGTATATTAGGCTTGTCACGATACCAAATTGATAATTAATAGTGAATTATTAAACTACTATAAGTATAGTCAACTTACCCGCATACAGACACTCGCACAAAGCAGTATGTAGCAAATAGCAAATCTCAACTACTTGATTGTTTATACTAGCAAACCAGAATCAATTCACAGAACAGAACAGAACAGAATCCAGCACAACTTCTGTTTTCATGGCGACTTTAACATCATGATTTTTCATAAAACTACTTTAAAGCAATGTGTATTGTGAAAAATGGTACACAGATAAATTTGACTTGACATATTTTGACTTCAAGTTTGAAATTCCCCTAAAGGCGATTTTTTTTTTTACCCCCAAAGGCCAATTTTGCACCTAAATACAATAATAATCACTTAAAGGGGGGGTCTAATGCTGTTTCATGCATTCTGACTTATTTACACTGTTAAAGAGTTGATTCTCATGCTAAACATGGCCAAAATTTAAAAAAAAAAAAAGCAAGTTAGACGTATGACAGAGTATTTCTGTGCCAAATACACTCTTTCAGGATTCGAACAAGTTTCGGAAAGTCTTTTTCGAGTATGGCCCTGTATGACGTCATAAAGGGCGGAATTCCTTGTATGGGGACTTCTCCCGGATGAGCGCACACACACACACACACACACACACACACACACACACACACACACACACACACACACACACACACACACACACACACACACACACACACACACACACACACACACACACACACACATCAACCAGAGCGAGAGCAAGATCGCACCAATCAACGAGCTTCGTTTTGGGTTACGGGAGCCGTCGGCAGCGCTGGCATTTTGTTTTTAGACCACGAAATCAACAATGACACGAAAGAAGTGTGTTTCTGGTTGTGAGGGAAAGATAACCTTGTTCAGCTTCCCAAAGAATCCAGCGTTAAGGGAACGGTATGCAGTTTGTTTTTCCAGAGAAGCAACGGAGTTCTGAAAGTGTGTTTGTTTGTTCCCGGCATTTCGGTGACGAATGTTTTATAAACGAGGCCCAGTTCGACGCTGGATTTGCAGATCATTTGAAACTGAAAGATGGATCGGTCCCAGCGATAAAAGATCCCAGTCATAAGTCTGAACCGCAGGTTTTGTTGGCAATCGGCGTGTAAGTGTATATAATGTGAACAACACCAACGTATAGTGAATTGAGAGTTATCCAGGGAGTGTGTGTGTGTGTGTGTGTGTGTGTGTGTGTGTGTGTGTGTGTGTGTGTGTGTGTGTGTGTGTGTGCACTCTCTTTAGCTCCGCCCACTGCACGCCTCCACGAGCTCGGCTGTTTTCTGAAAGAATCGGTACAGTGTATCTGTCTTTTATAAATATGATAAAACTAAAGACTCTTCTGAGATATGAAGGATGCAATACTGCTCTATAGGGACTCAAGATTAACATGAGACTGGCAGAAACTGTGTGTGTGTTATGTAATATTTTGTCTTTTGGAGGTTGTCTACGCCTCAAAATGACAAGATAACGAGCAACTCACCTCAATTCGGTA
Source organism: Coreius guichenoti (assembly GCA_039654105.1). NCBI lineage: Eukaryota > Metazoa > Chordata > Actinopteri > Cypriniformes > Gobionidae > Coreius > Coreius guichenoti. The sequence goes on from CM077177.1 coordinate 3,124,332, forward strand.
TTTACTCAAGACGGGTCTTATGCCAATAGGAACAGGCAGGATTGGACCACGGTCGATATCTGTAGGTCCATCTATTGGAGGCAGGTCGGCCTTTCCAGCTGGTCCAATCTGAAAGATTTCCACAATACGTGAATATATATGTATATATACACACACAGAGACTACGATCAAAAAACGTCTCTTGGCAGAGTCAGCGCACCTGTAGCAGTTCAAAGGCGGCGAGCATTTCTCCCGCAGTGCAGTTTCCCCGGTAGATCTGGTAGTACTCTAGTTGAGGAGGGAAGCGCGGCGGCCCGTAATGCTCATCTGACATCTTGGTTATAGGTTTAGCAAATGTCCTACCCATGAAATCGGCTTTTCCCTTGAGAAGCAGAATGAGATCGGAGCACATTTATGAGCGTGAAAGCATGAAAAGCAGAAGGAAATGAACACTTCTGAGGTTATCAACACTCACGACAGTGTCCTGGTCATAGATCTCAATGACGATTATAGGAGGATCGTCTCTCAGTTCGCCAGCCTCGCCATAGAGCTCCACATTATCGAACAGCAGCAGCTGATCCCATGTAGGACACAACGTCTCATTCAGGACCTGAGAGAAATAATCAACTTTTTACATCGTTCTTCAAACTTCTTTAAACTCGATGTGGTGATGTACTACATTAAATCTCAAACAGCTCAATGATCATCTGCTCAAGCTGTAAAGAAGCACCAAACTACTTTTTTAAAATATTTTGTAAGTATTGTAAATATTTTCAGCTCAAGCCCATCAAGCTCTATTGTATGCTTAATGCTTTATTTTTCATCTGGGCTGGTTGTGGCTTGATGGTGCTGACAAAAAAAGGTTTTTGGGTTTTGCACCATTTGGAGCAATGATAATCTATTTTTGAATTCAGTTCCTGATTATGAACTGACTTTATATGAATTAAGTGTACTTTTTAATAATATTAGTTTGATCATATAACATTTAATAATAAAATAAATAAAAAATATTTATTTATTAATAAAAAATAAATTAAAAAAATTCCAGATTGAATTACCTATCATACACACAACACAGGGGGTCTTAATAATCATATGTAATTATAAAAATAAGGTAACACTAGTAGACATTCTATAAGAAACTTTGAAACTACATGTCAACTTATTCCACCAATTCTCATGGAGTTATTTGACATGTAGTTGCAAAATTATTCATAGTTAGTGAGAACACTTGACGTCATAAAAATTCTCTAATTTATTCATAATTTAAATAAATGCATATGCATATACAGTCAAACCAAAAATGATTCAGACACCAGATGTAATGTTTTACTAGTGTGTGCAGGACACTATAGTTCACTTATGTAAGTGAGGAGAGCAAAATAAAGTAAACTGTGACATATTATACCCAAAAATTCTTCATACAGTGACTACCAGTAAAATTAATAAACATTTGGCAGCAAAATGATTCAGACACTTTGACCTGAGCATGTTTTGCTGAAGTGTTTTTTCTTTAATTGCTAATGTGACCTTTGACACCACAGACTGAACAAAATGAAGCATTGCTTGGTCATTGGTTGAAAAAATATGAAGAATATGGAGGTGAATTCTCACCAAACAAGTCTTTCAGATATGCTTAAAATTTTTCTTTAATTTGCACATCGAGGTAAAATGTTACTAGCATGTTGAGAAATTGCCGTGCAACTTTATCTCACCTCTGTGACTTGACTGTGAGTAGAAAAGAAAACCCTGGCGAACGGGTCTGACAGACCTGTGCTGTCTGCCGCAAACAGACTTCGAGCCTGATACATGTGAACCCTCAGCTGGAAGATCTGCTTCACTGTTGGTATGAAATGAAAGAGTTATCATCACCAACTATTAAACAGACAATCTGAAGCCAATCATGTAAATGCATCTGTATCTTACTGGTGTACATCAGGCTGATGGGGGGCGAGGACTGAACGCCAGGCCCTTTCACTGCCTTGTTCTCCTCAAAGCCATTAGGCAGTCCGCTCAAGTAGTCTTTACGCTGTCTGCTCAGGCCGAGCCACAGGTACAGCTCAGTTTTAGCCTGAACCGTCCAGCCTGCAGGTCCAAAACTTTTCTTACCAGGAAGCTAGAAAGACAGGATGAGCAGAGTGAAAGTAATTTAGTACTCAAAGTAAACCCGAATAAATTGCAAAACCCCCAAAAATGGAGGTACTCGGTTACATCAAAAAAAGATTAAGTGATTTATATTTTGTACTCATACATTTTAATTACTCTTAACTATACATATTTTAATAAGCAAATTCATACATTTTAATTAAAATGATCATGTAATCTCAAATAGTTTAATAGAAACTTGGCTAGCTTTAACTAGCTAATTCAGTAAATGCTAACTTGCTAATTGCTAACACAATGCCTTGATAGCATTAGCATAGCAATTGCTGAATGAGATCGGCATATAGAGCATTTAACATCTGTTCTCAAACTAAGCTCATGCTCCACTCGTCACCATGATGGAAACCCCAAAAACCCCACATAACAGAAACTCTTCTAAATTAGCATAACAAAACATTAAACTCTACTAAATCTCCCACTTAACGTTAATTGTGCACAAAAGACACTATATAACACTTAATTTTGGCATTTACTCTCCCTTTCGAGTGTTATGACAAAGCATGCTGGGAAATATGAATCCCAGCCCAGTTTCAGTTAAATTTAAGTTTGTCTAAATTAAGAGAAACAGTTCATAAATCTCAAATCAGATTAAATGTGTCAGTTTGGCGAACTCAAAAGAAACAAAGTTCTAAATACTCATAAAAGTGAATTTGACTGAACTAATTAGTTTAATTTAAGTTTTCCCTACTCAAAACAATTAATATTGAGCATTAGTAGTTCAGAACAAGCCAATTAAAGGTATTATAAAAAAATGTTTATTCCTTTTTTTTTTTTTAGGTCCCTTTACATTTAAACGGCTTGTTTTATGCTGCCTTGTATGGAAGCTTATTTCTGCAATGGAATAAAAAAATAAAAAAATACAACTTTTCATTGAACAATTGCAAGTTTATCTTATCAATTGCAATATGTAATGGCGATCTGAGCCATTTTCCACTCTTCGCCATTTCTACAAGGGTGTTACACAAAGAATTTGACTCGTGAATCCATAACTTGTCTCGTAAAGCTTTACTTTTTCTTTGTCTTGTTACATTATAAGAGAAATCAAAATTAATCTACTTTACACTTATTCACTTATTCGTTCCAAAAACATGAATTCTAGCCTTTTCCAAGGAAAACATAATTTTTAAGAACACATTACACAAGTTTAAGTTTTGTGCAATATAATTTTTAATGTGTTTAAAGTTTTGATTCATGCTCGTTATTTTTTTAAATGCGCTTTTAATGTTTTGATCCACACTTATAATAATTCGATCCGTGACCACGTTGTTTGCTATTCTGATCATTTGGCTTTTTTTTTTTTTTCATTTTGTGCAATATATTTTCACATGTGTTTTTAAATATTTTAAATCATGCTTATTATTTTTTGATCTATGACTGCAATACATTTGGCAGGAATTGAATCCCATAGAGCGGCAGCTGCTCACATAGACGGGAACATCACAAGCTTTCACAAGCTTTATCTCATTTTACTCGTATTGGCTGTTTAAGAATAACAGTGCGCATTCTACTTCCTTATTAGCTCACTGTGACTGAACGGGACATGTTTCTGATCACCTGATTGGCGTTTTAATGCAGTCAAGTGCTGATTCGTTCATCACAAGCCATTCTGGCAGCTTGGTTTCAATAGGGGAGTGAGTCTTGAGTTGTTTTCATAATACATCAAGGAAAACATGATTCCCCATGATTCAAGATAAGTATTCTGACATGCTGTTTTTAAGACATGTTTAGAGTGAATTCAACCCAACCTTAAAAAAGATTGTCTGGACCTTCCCACAGTCCTTTCCGGTTTCTTCCTCGACAGGTGAGAAGAGGATGTCTTTGGAGGGAACGCGGGCGTATGCAATGCGCTTGCTGTTGCTTATCATCCATATGTAAATATCTGGAACGCTATGTTGTGGCTATGATGAAAAACCAAAAGCATTGACATGAATATTTCTACAGTGATTTGAATTCATCTATATGGCCATATGACCAAGCATTTTGTGCCCTACCTCATCAGACAAGAATCTCAGCTTGTGGAGGAAGTTTTGTGCCAGTTTTATTTTGTCCCTCACGTTGCTTTTCTTAACTTGTGACCGCATGCTCTTTGCTTGCTGGCCCATGTTTTCCTGTCAGCAACAGACACAAAAACAAGCCAGCATTAGTTATTAATAGCATTAATTTGTAACAGATGCTTTTAACTGAAGTCTGAGTGTTTTACCATGTCCTGCATGCATAATTTCACCCTCTCCCGGTCCAGTTTAGTCTTCCCGGCCTGATTCTGGTCATTGTTTGCCAAAGTTACAAAGTTACTGAAAGAGATATGAAATTCGCTATTATTATATCCTTCCTCTAGAGAAAAATATACCAGTCGTTCAACAGTGCCATTTGTGGCTCAAAATTCCAGAAAATGTTATTTCAAAATGTTACTGCTGAACTATCACCTTACAAAGTAACCACTATTTTATATGTAAAAATATAGGGAGGCGATTCCCCCAATATACTGTAGCTATTTGTAACTAACCCTAGATCTAACCTTAAACCTGTCAATTGCATCTGTATAAAAGAGGACCTATAATGCATTTGTCCATGTTCATCTTTCTTCCGTGTGTAATGTTGCTTTTTGAGCACGAGAAAGCTCTGAGTTCTTCTCTATATCAGTGTCAGTGTTTCTGAACTCCCTGAAACACCTCCATTGTAGTCTTGAGTTTTCTTCCGGGAACGAACACGTCACAATATTCCTCATTTAAATAATTAATACGCTAAATAAGGGGGCGGGGCCTGGTTGAGTTAGTTAGCAGTGGGGTGGGACATTTCCCAAACACTTGACCAATCACAACACACTGCTCCAGCCGACCAATCAGAGCACATTGTGCTTTTCAGAAGGAAGGGCTTTATAGAGACAGGAACTAAATAGGGGTGCGTTTCCCATACAACGTCGTAACTCACTGCTCAACTACCATTGTACGATGCATCGTTGAAAAAAATCAACTAGCTAGTCACGACTGTTTCCCGAAACCATATTGTCACAAATTTGTCGTTCAACCACGTTGGTTAATTATGTCACACAGGTGGTGGAGTAAACTTCTTTTAATTAATCCATTTGAGATCAAATTAATGCCAGATTTTTGCTGTAAATAAGGGACATGGAATCTGAGTGTAATGTGTATATTCTGTTTTGGTTCTGTTCTGTTTGCCTGTGTTCCTTGTCATTGTTAGTTGACCTAGGGGCCATTTGCACAACACCATTTTCAACTAAAAATGGAAAACTTTTTATGCGTTTTGGCTGTTTATTTACACGACAACGGTGTTTTGGGGGCCTTAAAATGCAAACTTTTGAAAACGGGTTTCAAAGTGCGCGTTTTTGAAATCAATACCATTATCGTCGTATGTAAACTAAAAAAATGTGAATCTGTGAAAACCATGACGGCATGCACATGCGTATTACAGGTATTATAGGCATGTGTGTTTGGCGCGCTGTAAAATAATGCGTATGTGCGCATAAGCTGCGACCGAAAACCTAGTCAGCTGACTCGTTGCCTCGCTGCCTTATCAGACAATGACTTGTAAGGCAGCGTTTTGTGCATGAAGGCACCTCACGAAACTGATTTCGGACAGACTTCTAAGGCAGTGTAACAGTTTAATGATCTACAGCTAAATAAAGCGAGCTTTGGTGAGAGCTAAACAAATATTTAATTACTACATTAGTAATTTCTCGCTAGAAATGACATCAGAAGTGGAAAATGTTGGTAAAAAACGTACATTTACACACAAACTGACCCGCAAACGCAACTTTCGGACGCCATCTTTTTTTCCCAGCTCAACTGTCACAGACTGGAACGCACAGGATTGTGGGATATCAAAGCCAGCGAAGGATACATTTATGCTGCCTTCAAAAATCAATCAGATGAAGGTATCTCAGGAGACAGGAAGTGAAGCTAACATTAGATTCGGACGTGCCTTGATGCCTTCCTGCCTTGAAATGTGTCCTCCGAAGGCAGCATTTTCCAGGTTTTGGACGCAGCCATAGTCTTTCTTTACTAAGTGACATCGCCATCTACTGGCCTGGCATGCATAATACAGCGTTTTTAGCTGTTTTCACGGATCAGTGTGAATGGGGATGGTTTTGATAACGTTGTCATCAAAGAAAAAAAAAATTAGTAGGCGTTGTGGTGTAAACATACCCCTAGTTTCCTCTTGTGTGCCAGTTAATCACTAATTAAGTTCACCTGTTGTTCGTTTAGTTCTCTCGTTTGCCTCTGTGTATTTATAGCCCTTAGTTTGTTCAGGGGAGTATTCCAGAAAGCAGGTTATGTGACATACCTGGGTATGTTTAAGAGTAAGTAAACGGATAACCTCAACTTTCGGTTCCAGTGTATGTAAGTAGCCATAGCAACTCACTCTCTGAACATAACCTGCTCCGGAGCAGCTCATGATCCAGGGTTAGTTTGCTCAAGAGGTATTCAGATGCGTTATATAATTAATATAGTTATTAATATAACCAAATTTGTTACAGTTATATAATATACAATATTATATATTAATTCTCAAAGAATTAGAACAAAAAATTATAACAAGGTAATGTTTAAATGTTAATTCAATTCAAATATATTTATTATTTTATTGTCATCTCACACATGGATCTGCATTCAATTAATTAGCATCAAACAAACAATATAATCCTTATTCTCAGTGAATAAAGATTACTTATTAAATGAAAAGATTGAAAAAATGATTACACAACCACCAAATAGGTGGCGATGTGCACTAAGTAGGTTATGTAAATCGCCATTAAACAAAAGAAGAAGAAGGAAGTAGAAAGGCGCGCTTTTTCTTGGTGAATCATTGATTTGTCGCTCTGTTGAGAATGTCTTGAGTGTTAACCGGGAACATACTCTGAGTTGTCTGAACTCACTCACGGACGCGTTTTTGGAACCAGCATACCTCGAGTAAGAAAGGTTTGGGCTAATCAACCAAGAGTTCAGATATATGTGACGGTAAGTTAACCTTGCTTTCTGGAATACCCCCCAGTTCTTTCTCTTGTGTTGTTTACGCCTCCACGTGTTTCCTGTATTCTTCTTCATTGTGGATTATCTTCTTGGTTTTTGTTTAATAAAAGTGCTGCAATTAGATTCTTCTCCTCCTTTTGCCTGACCACACTGTGACACTGAGGACTAGTGAAGGGAGAAACGAAGCTTTTCGAAACTTTGAATCAACTGAGCCAATTGCTTCGCCAAATGAATCACTGCTGATGGTCAGAACAGTGTAAATGCATCGAAAACTCAGTCCAAACATGCATTGTCAAACCAATTGCAAATGTTTTATTGAAAGCGTAAATATTAAATGCAATTAACAAATAATCTAATACCATTAAATATGAAGTGTCAGTATAATATGTGTTATTATATTGTTCTTGTTTTTTTTTTTATGGACAGCTTGGTTAATCAGGCCAATAAGAGACTATTAACTACAATTTTTCCTTTTTATTATACAAATGTGTCAACAAAAATGTCTACAAATGTATAAAATGTTGAAATTTACAAATGTATGAAATTTCAAAAGCTTCACAAAGCAGTGTTTCGAAAGCGCCCATACTGAGGACTAATTCTCTTTTTTTTTCTCAGTTATTTTGTTTTATTTTCAGATTTTCGCTCTTACGTACTAGAGTACGTACGCACATGCGCACTCTTGAAAAACGGTGCTTTAAATCTCTTGGCAAACTAAAATACGTAAATGACATTTGTATATATTCTAAATAAAAGATCTAGATTGCACTGAATGTCAGCTTGCTTATTTTGCTCCAGATAAGGATTTATTAAGCCCACATGTCATGCAAATAAGAAACCACAGGTCGAGAGCTGTTGTTCCAACCACACAACTGTTTGCAAATGTTCGTTGGAACTATGGTTTCAGGAAACACCTACTCGTTGAACTATGCTGATAACGGCAGAACTTGCGACTATAGTTGGCTAATGATGCTTTTGGGAAACACAGCCCATAGCGTTACTGACAGACTGGGAAGAAAGAAGGTGCTGCAACAATGGAGAATATGGGGAAAAACAATGTTTTTTTTTTTGAACATTCAAGCATGAAAGCCTGTTCTAATAGAACCCAAAAACAAAATCAAGACTTTGAATAAGAGTTTCCAGAGAACGACTCATAACTGGCTCATGATCTGCAGAATAACATGTTTGCAAACCTGCAACCATTGCTGAGCTCCTCCAGGACTCCTCTGAGTCTGCGTTCAGGAAAGGCCTTCTCCGTTTTAATGATCTCCTGCACATCATTTAACCCTTCTTCCTATAAAATGATACAGAGCACAGGCTGCAATGTAAATGTATGCATGTATTTTCCAACATGTCCTCCAACCAATACGCCTATATAGGTCGTTTGTCACTTCCCTGAAATACGACCCATAGGAGCGTTTACTACAGTTGCGCCCCTATCGACAACAGGACACTTTCATTTTAATTTATGAAATACGACCCATGGAAGCGTTTTCTAAAGTTGTGCCCCTATCGACAACAGGACACTTTCATTTTAATGCATTGTTCCCTTTTATCTGCGTTATATTTTAGGTTTTGCATAGCTCAATTGGCCAAGCATTGCAATATACAGCAACATGTTCTCATGTGATCATGCAATCGTGGGTTTGATCCCAGGGAACACATGTGCTCATAAAGTGTATATGCACTATAAATCACTGGGTAGGTTTAGGGGTGGGGTGGGTGTAGTTGTTAATAAAAAACGATTTTTGCTAAATGGAAATATGACAAATGGTGGTAAAAAGTCCACACATTGCATTTAAATGAACACGCATTTTGATTGGTAACGACAGTCATACGTCATTTCATGACGTCAGACGTAACACGACACTGTCATTATTTTTACGCCAGCTAGAGGGCGCATGACTTTAAAACGTAAATAAAGGTTGTAATAAGGTGATTGAAAAACGACATATAGAGTCGTTTTTTTTTGGAGGACAGTTTGGTATTTTCACAGGATTATTATTATATACTACAACAAAAATTCGATTTAAGGCAAGACACTAAAGGCAAAACCATTGTTTTTTCATGCACTCCTCAAGTTTGAGATTTTGGGCTTCCATAACATGTCTTTCTTAAGACTAGTGGAAAGAAAACATAAAATAACACTTTAGTTTAGGGTTCAATTCTCACTATTATCTAGTTGCTTATTATCATGCGTATTACTAGGATATTGGCTGGTTATTAGTACTTATAAAGCACATATTAATGCCTTATTCTGCACGATCATATTCTACATCCCTTAATCTAAACTTAACAACTACCTTACTAACTATTAATAAGCAGTAATTAGGAGCTTACTGAGGCAAAAGTCATAGTTAATAGTGAGAATTGGACCCTAAACTAAAGTGTGACCTAATACACATTTAAGTGTTTATTTTATTACACTTTGTCTATTTGCATCTATAGATTTCAATTTATTAAAGAAATCTCCACTTCTTACATACACTAAACTCACTTAACCTTAACACACTGAACCTTTATTCCTATCTATATTCTAAAGGTTTATACAGAGGGATTTGTTTATATATCACTTGATATAACAATTTATTCCTAAAAATATGGAGAATTTTTTTTTTTCCTGGCTGTTGACAATATTTTCTGATTTATAGGTTGATAGCAATAGTTCCCTTTCGTTCAGTCACTCCGAGTTACATCAGTGACTGACGAATGGGGGTTTCGCCTAGAAGCCTATCATCTTCGAGATCTAGAAAACGCCCAATGGCAGTGCCAATGCCATGGGCATGCGGAATTTGCATAGCGTGACTCTGCCCCACAGCGTGGGTATATAAGGAAGTACGCTGGCAACATCGCATTATGTTTCTGCTTCGGAGCCAAGAGTATCTCTCTCTTCACTCCTTAAGCCTTCTGAGTTATCGTCAAGCTTCTTCGAGACGAGCAGCTTTCCAGTCGGTGTTGGTGTTACGGCGCGTTCCAGCGATCGTTTACTGCCTGCCTGCTGATCTGTGCAGTGGTCTGCACAGATCAGCCCTGGGCGCTTCAGCATCGCTGTGAAGCTTCCTCTCCTAAAAGAGCTCACACGTGGCACGTCTTTTTCAAGATGTCTCGCCCGTGTGCTTCTGGGTGCGTTCGATTTCTGCCGCTCTCTGATGGGCACAATCACTGCCTGACGTGCTTGGGCTTTCAGCACGCTCAGGCAGCGCTTGTGGATGAGTCATGTTCCCACTGCGGGGACATGGCCGTCTCGGTGCTGCGGTCGAGACTCAATGAACTCTGTACTGGAGCGAGAGTCCCCTCTGCCACACCCCAATCTGCTGTCTCTACGCGAGGCGGCACTTTGGCTGGTGGCCAGGGTGACCTGAGGGTGACGGTGTGGAACAAAGCCCCGACGCTCATGCCTCGGGCCACACCCCCCTCTAGCGCACCGCTCCCGCCATGCGCCCAAATTGGGACACCGGAGCCGGCTCCTGCTGTTCCGAGTGTTTCGTTTGGGCCCGCAGAGGATGAGGAGATGTCGATCGCCGCATCGCAAGGTGGGCTGGAGTCCTCTGAGGATGATGATTCGGCTATGCTGCTGCCTTCCGGTGTGCCAGCATTGCCCGAGTCGGACCCGGAGTTGACAGCCATGCTTTCCCGGGCAGCTGCAAGCCTCGGGTTGGAGTGGAACCCTCCACCCCGTCCTGAACGCTTGCGGTTGGACGATTGGTCTTTGGGGGCGCCGCGCTCTGACACCCGTCAGACTACGCCCCCAATACCTTTTTTCCCGGAGGTGCATGAGGAGGTCACGCGGTCCTGGAAGTCCCCGTTGTCTTCCCGTGACCGATCGGCGGCCTCCTCCGCCTTCTCTGCCCTCGACGGGGCCGCGGCCAAAGGGTACACTGGAGTTCCCCCGGTTGAATGCTCTTTTGCGATGCAACTGTGTCCTCAGAGTGCTTCAACATGGTGTGGTGACCCAAAGCACCCCTCCAAAGCCTGTAGGTTCACATCAACCTTGGTGTCGTAGTCCTACAGAGCTGCGAGGGCGCCCTCCCGCGGCTCCCGCGCCACCCCAGCAGCAGCCTTCACCTGGGCCGCGCCGTGGAGGACGCCGCAGGAAGGCGCCCCAGTCTGCTCCAGCCCCGCAGCCTGCCAAGCGCCAGGCTAAGCGGCGCTCCTGACGCGGACAGCTCAGGGATGGGCAGTTCTTTCCAGGAGATGGTAGCAGGACCACTCCTTCCCCCGGTGGAGGGCCGGGGGAGAATCCTTTGTTCCGCTGCTGGCCCCCGGGTCAGCAGCACCCTATTATGGTTAAAGAAAGAACTGACATGCCCATCCCTGAGCACCCAGAGACCGATGGCAGTGTGCGCCGCCCCGGGCCACGCCACTCTCGTCCCTCTCTGACGCCAGTCTCCTCTCAGAGCAGACCCCAGTGGAACGCACGTCCTTCCCTGGTCTCCTCTGTCAGGACGCGGCTGATGACCGTGCCCCCACACCGGGACGCTATGCCTCCCACGTCTGGGCCGGTCACGCCGTCTCGCTGCCCCACCCGGGGTACGTCTGTGGTTCGCATGACCCCGCTGGTGCAGTTTTTGGGAGCCTGGCTTCAGCTTCCTGGACTGTTCCGCTGGGTCGCGAAGACCATCAAGCTCGGCTATGCGATTCAGTTCGCTCAGGCTCCTCCCCATTTCCGGGGAGTCCGATACACCATGGTAGGGCCCAACGCCCCTGTCATGCGTGCGGAGGTTGCTACCCTGCTGGCGAAGGGTGCGATCGAGCCTGTCCCTCCAGCCGAAATGAAGTGCGGCTTCTACAGCCCTTACTTCATTGTACCCAAGAAAACCGGTGGGTTACGACCGATCCTGGACCTGCGTGTCCTGAACCGATCCCTTCACAGGCTTCTGTTCAGGATGTTGACAGCGAAACGCCTTTTTGAATGCGTTCGTCCAGCAGATTGGTTTGCAGTGATCGACCTGAAGGACGCCTACTTCCATGTCTCCATCCTTCCTCGACACAGACCGTTCCTGCGGTTTGCTTTCGAGGGGCGGGCATACCAGTACGCAGTCCTCCCATTCGGGCTAGCTCTGTCCCCTCGCGTCTTTACGAAGATTGTCGAGGTAGCCCTTGTGCCACGGGGTTCGCATCCTGAACTACCTCGACGACTGGCTGATCCTCAGTCACTCTCAAGAGCAGGTGTGCGAACACAGAGACCTGGTGCTCCAGCACTTAGCCCGTCTGGGCCTTCGGGTCAACTGGGAAAAGAGCAAACTCTGCCCAGTGCAGAGGATCTCTTTTCTCGATATGGAAATCGACTTACAAGCTTACAAGCAAGCGAGCGCAGTCACTGCTGACTTGCCTCCGTCAAATCAAGAGCAAGAGTGCGTTTCCACTGAAGTTATTTCAGAGGCTCCTGGGGCATATGGCATCTGCAGCCGTGGTAACGCTGCTCGGATTGCTTCATATGAGACCGCTTCAGCACTGGCTTCGCGATTGAGTCCCGAGATGGGCATGGCAGTCGGGAACGCTCCGGGTCCCAGTGACCCTTACCCCGTGGTCGAACCTCAGCTTTCTACGGGCCAGTGTTCCCTTAGAATGAGTTTCCAGGCATATTGTTGTGTCAACAGATGCCTCCACCACGGGCTGGGGTGCCATGTGCAATGGACATGCTGCCGCGGGCTCCTGGACAGGACCCCAGCGCCTTCTGCATGTCAATTGCCTTGAGTTGCTGGCAGTACGGTTCGCCCTGCACCGCTTCCGGGCGTTGCTCAAGGGACAACACGTGCTAGTCCGGTCAGACAACACGGCCACAGTAGCGTACATCAACCACCAGGGTGGTCTACGTTCCCGCCGTATGTCTCAACTCGCCCGCCATCTCGTTTTATGGAGTCAGAAGCATCTGAGGTCGCTTCGGGCCATCCATGTCCCGGGAGTCCTGAACCGTGCAGCCGACGAGCTCTCACGGCTTCAGCCAGTTCCTGGAGAATGGAAACTCCATCCCCAGACGGTTCAGCTGATTTGGGAACAGTTTGGCGACGCACAGGTAGATCTGTTTGCCTCCCACGACTCTTCCCACTGCCGCCTGTTTTATTCCCTGACCGAGGGCTCCCTCGGCACGGATGCTCTGGCGCACAGCTGGCTGTGGGGCCTCCGCAAGTATGCGTTTCCCCCAGTGAGCCTTCTCGCACAGGTCCTGTGCAAGATCAGGGAGGACAAGGAGCAGATCCTTTTAGTCGCCCCATATTGGCCCGGTCGGACCTGGTTCTCCGAACTTGTACTCCTTGCGACAGCCCCTCCCTGGTCGATTCCTCTGAGGAAGGACCTCCTTTCTCAGAGACGGGGCACCCTTTGGCACCCGCGTCCCGATCTTTGGAACCTCCACGTGTGGCTCCTGGATGGGACGCGGCAGGTTTGAGTACGCTACCACCTCAGGTGGTGGCTACCATCACTTCCGCTAGGGCCTTGTCTACCCGACACGCCTATGCGTTGAAGTGGAACCTCTTCGTCACCTGGTGTTCTTCTCACCAAGAAGACCCCTGGAAATGCCTGATCGGGTCCGTGCTTTCATTCCTCCAGGAAGGGTTGGAACGAAGGCTGTCTCCTTCCACCCTCAAGGTTTATGTGGCCACTATATCAGCCTACCACGACCTTGTGGAGACGAAAAAGGTAAGTCAGCACGACCTGGTCATCAGGTTCCTGAGGGGAGCGAGGAGACTGAATCCTTCTCGCGCTCCCCTCTTACCCTCTTGGGACCTCTCAGTAGTCTTAAGTGCTCTGCAGAGGGCTCCCTTCGAGCCATTGCGGTCAGTCGAGCTTAAGTTCCTGTCTATGAAGACAGCGCTCCTGATCGCTTTGGCCTCCATCAAGAGGGTAGGGGACCTGCAGGCATTTTCGGTTGACGAAACGTACCTGGAATTCGGGCCGGCCAACTCTCACGTGATCCTGAGACCCCGAGACCCCGGCCTGGATATGTGCCCAAGGTTCCCACCACTCCGTTCAGGGACCAGGTGGTGAACCTGCAAGCGCTGCCTTTGGAGGAGGCAGACCCAGCCTTGGCACTGCTCTGTCCAGTACGCGCCCTCCGTGCTTACGTAGACAGAACGCAGTGTTTCAGGACCTCAGACCAGCTCTTTGTCTGTTATGGTGGGAAGCTGAAGGGAAAGGCTCTCTCCAAGCAAAGGTTGTCTCACTGGATAGTCCATACTAGCTTACGACAGGGAGCTCACGCTTACGCAGGGCACTGGATGACAGCCGAGTGGCGTGATTACATTGGGACCCCCATTCGTCAGTCACTGACATTACTCGGAGTGACTGAACGAAAGGGAACGTCTCGGTTAAGTATGTAACCCTCGTTCCCTGAGGAGGGAACGGAGACGTAACGTCCCTCTGCCACTTCCGCTGTACCACTGGAACGGCCGGGAGTTCAGTCTTGGCTCCTCAGCAGGTAAACATAATGCGATGTTGCCAGTGTACTTCCTTATATACCCACGCTGTGGGGCGGAGTCACGCTATGCAAATTCCGCATGCCCATGGCATTGGCACTGCCATTGGGCGTTTTCTAGATCTCGAAGATGATAGGCTTCTAGGCGAAACCCCCATTCGTCAGTCACTGACGTTACGTCTCCGTTCCTTCCTCAGGGAACGAGGGTTACATACGTAACCGAGACGATATCCAAATCCCCTCTGTTAAAACCTTTAACTCTAATATGTCAAAATGAAACAAGATTGTCAAACCTGGCTTTAGTGTTCAGATTTCTGTTCTGCATTTTTATGCCTTTATTGTATATTTAAATAGTTAATGCCTCATTTGCATTTTTCATTTCAGAAAACTTGTAATAAAAAACTATTTTCTTAATGTACTATGAGTAATATACTGGGTATAAAAGTATGGTGATATTGATATTGATTAGTCTTTTAGTGGCTTGCCTTAAGATTTAAAACATTTTTGTGAAAAATGAAATTACACTGCCGTTCAAAAGTTTTTGATCGGTAAGATTTTTAATGTTTTTAGAAGAAGTCTCTTATGCTCACCAAGGCTGCATTCATTTTATTAAAAATACAACAAAACAAAAAAAAAACAGTAATATTGTGAAATATTATTAAAATGTAAAATAACTGTTTTCTATTTGAATATATTTTTCAAAATGTAATTTATTCCTGTGATCAAAGCTGAATTTTCAGCATCATTACTCCAGTCTTCAGTGTCACATGATCAGAAATCATTCTAATATGAGGATTTCCTGCTCAACAAACATTTCTGATTATTATCAATGTTGAAAACAGTTGTGTAAAACATTTCTTTTAGGATTCTTTGATGAATAAAAAGTTCAAAAGAACAGTATTTATCTGAAATAGAAAGCTTTTGCAACATTGTACTACCGTTCAAAAGTTTTGGGTCAATAAGAATTTTTTATTTATTTTTTGGGGGGAAAGAACTTCAAGAAATTAATGCTTTTATTCAGCAAGGATGTGTTAAATTAATCAAAAGTGACAGTAAAGACATTTATAATGTTGCAAAAGCTTTACATTTCAGATAAATACTGTTCTTTTGAACTTTCTATTCATCAAAGAATCCTGAAAATTTTTTTTTCCACAACTGTATTTCAACATTAATAATAATCATACATGTTTGTTGAGCATCAAATCCTCATATTAGAATGATTTCTGAAGGATCATGTGACGCTGAAGACTGGAGTAATGATGATAAATTCAGCTTTGATCACAGGAATAAATTACACTTTACTATATATTCACATAGAAAACTTAAAAAGTTATTTTACGTTTTAATAATATTTCACAATATTACTGTTTTTTTGTATTTTTAATAAAAAAATGGTGAGCATAAGAGACTTCTTCTAAAAACATTAAAAATCCTACCGATCAAAAACTTTTGAACGGCAGTGTATGTCAAAACTAAAAAGTGTGTACAGACAACCGTAAAAAGATCAATATTTCAGGAACTGATATAACCCATATTCATTGATTTATTACCAATTTGTCTGCAATGTTGTCCATGATGTTGGCATTATAAAGTCGTCTTCTTTGGTCCTGCCACCAGCTCTTGATATAGATGCAGGGCTTCCTCTCAAAGTAGGGGAGGTGGAAATAGTTTCTGGAAAAATAAACACGATATTTCACATGAATTTGCACCAAAAGTAAAAAATAAATAAATAAATAAATAAATAAAACAGATGAGTTTTGGATCAGCAGATTCAGTAAGTGTCAAGTGACTGAACCTGTCAGTGATGACTGGTTTCATTGGAGGAGTGGAGGAAACTGAAGATATATCTCCACCATCATCCTCCTCCTCCTCACTGGAGCCGTGAATGAGCTCAGTCTCTTCATCGCCATCGCCACCCTTCCTCTTCTTCGTTTTTGGCTTGGTTGGAGTATCAAGGTCACTGCCGTAGTTTCCTTGTGTTGAGAGGATAGTTTAATGAGATCTGATACATTTCCCAGATTCATTTCATTACTTGCATAAAAGTGAAGTGTTTTTAAAATGAAAGAAATGATTGTTTTCAAACAGGTTTCCCAGTCCAAAACAGTGCCATTCAATTCAGACTGCTCAAACAAACAGTTTAATGTATAGACAGCACAATATTAATTCTAGAAGCTTGATTAGTGACTAGATATGATAGTTCCCTTTCAGTCGGTCACGTTCGACGTACGTCGGAACTGACCAATGAATTGGGATCTATTTTCAGAGACCAATCTACTTTGAGTGTTTATAAACGAGCCAATGAAGATTGGCATGCGGTTGACGCATTCCACGATCCGCCCCGCATCGCGGGTATAAATACGGAAGTGGAAGTACCGCATATCGCTTTCAACTTCGGAGCTGAACAGTACCTTTGTGTGTGTTCCTACGAAGAGTGTTCTAAGTGAGTCTCGTGAAGAGGATCGCTCCAGTTCCGGTGTCGGTGTGACGGTGCCCTACAGTGGTGGTCGCGTGGAAGAAACAAACAGCTGTTTTCACAGCTCGCTGGGTGTTTTTTCCTGTGAGTGCTCTCAGCGGGCTTGCACCCTTGAACCGCTGCGAGCTGTTTTTTCCTTTTCTAAAAGAGCAACACGGTTTGACCCTGCGTCTTTTTCAAGATGTCATTCAAGCCGTGTGTTTCTGGATGCCGTCGTTATCTGTCCCCAGTTGACGGACACGATCGCTGTCTTACGTGTTTGGGCGTTCAGCACGCTGAGGCGGCTTTTGTGGATGACTCATGTTCCCATTGCGGGAACATGACCATCGCAGTATTACGGTCTAGACTCGAATACCTCAGACGGGGTGGAGTCCCATTGCGATCTAGTGGTCCTCCCGTTGCAAAGCAGAGGGTTACTGTGAGGGCACTCCCACCAGGTCAACAGGCTCCTCGGGCCCCTCCCCCCTCCGCTGCGCCGGTGGAGCTTCCGGAAGAGCAGCCTGGTCCTTCCCGCGGGGGACCAGCTGTTACTTTCGGGGCTCCGGCTGAGGA
The DNA here is from genome assembly GCA_039654105.1 of Coreius guichenoti. NCBI lineage: Eukaryota > Metazoa > Chordata > Actinopteri > Cypriniformes > Gobionidae > Coreius > Coreius guichenoti. Next base: position 3,141,898 of record CM077177.1, read on the forward strand.
CATGGTTTCGATAGCTGCATCGGTGGATGAGCTAATGGACTCCGGAGATGAGGATTCGGCTGCGCTACCCCCTTCTGGTGTGGTAGCGTTGCCCGAGTCCGATCTGGAGCTCACGGCTATGCTTGCCCGGGCCGCCGCGAGTGTCGGACTCGAGTGGAACCCTCCACCGTGTCCCGAACCCTCGCGGCTGGACAATTGGTATCTCGGGAACGGCCCGTGCTGGTTCTCAGCGCCCCGCCCCAGTGCCTTTCTTTCCGGAAGTGCATCAGGAGCTCACGAAGTCGTGGATATCGACTGACTCCTCCGTCCTCACTACCCTCGATGGTGGTGCAGCTAAGGGTTACGTGGAGATCCCCCCAGTAGAGCGGTCAGTAGCGATGCAGCTGTGTCCGAAGACCGCTACTGACTGGCGGGGAAATCTGCGTCTCCCCTCCCGGGCGTGTAAGTTCTCGTCTGGACTAACGGGCAAGGCTTACACAGCCTGTGGAGAAGCTGCGTCATCTTTGCATGCCATGGCGCTCCTGCAGGTCTACCAGGCCAAAGCGCTCAAGGAACTACACGAGGGTAGTTCCGACCCAGGGGTTATGCAGGAACTGCGTACCGCGACAGACCTCGCCCTCCGGGCGACGAAAGTCACTGCACGCTCCCTGGGTCGGCGATGTCCACACTTGTGGTCCAGAAGCGCCACCTGTGGCTGAACCTGGCGGATATGCGTGAGACTGACAAGGTGCGGTTCCTCAACGCCCCTGTCTGCCAGGCCAGCCTCTTCGGCGACACCATTGAGAGCTTCGCCCAGCAGTTCTCGGTGGCCCAGAAGCAGACGGAGGCGATCAAGAACATTCTGCCCCGGCGACCTGCTGCTGCCTCCACCCAGTCACCGGCTGCAGCACCTCCGTCTGCTCGTCGCCGAGGGTGTCCCCCCTGCATCCGCCTCTGCCCCTGCTAAGCCCAAGCAGCAGCCTCCACCTGGGAAGCAGGGCGCCGGGCGTAGGGGTGCCGCCCAACCCGTCCAGGGACCTGCGAAGTCCGCCGGCAAGCGCAAGGGCAAGCGGCCCTGAGACGGGCAGTCCAGGGAGAAGAGGAGCTGCTCCAGGGGAGGTGGTGTCAGCACCCCTGAATGTCACCGAGAAGGCTGGTTCATACAACATCCTGCCGCTGGCTCTCCGGAGTCCAGCGGTACCCACATTCTCAATAAAAGAGCAGTTTCCTCCCTCCCTGGGCCCCAAGAGGGCCAGGTTGGCAGTGTGCGACTCCCCCGGGCCTTGCCACTCCTTTCCTCCCCTCTCCCCTTCACCAAGGGGCAGCAGTGTGGGCACCGAGGATGCCCCCTCACCCACACTCTGCCCCACCTTGGAGTACTCAGACAACACTCCGGGCCACCTCCGGTCCTCCTGAGTTGGGTCTGCGTACTCCACTTCGCTGCCCCACCCCGGGTACGTCTGTGGTGCCGTTGGTCCCGATTGTTTGGTCTCTGGGGGCCTGGCTAGGTCTCCCCAGGCCGTCTCGCTGGCTCATCCGTACCATCAGACTCGGCTACGCGATTCAGTTCGCGCGCCGGCCCCCCAAGTACAGGGGCATCCTCTTCACCACCGTGCGGAGCAGCGATGCCCACGTCTTGCGCTCGGAGATCGATGTCCTGCTGGCGAAGGACGCCACCGAGCCGGTTCCTCCTGCCGATATGAGGTCGGGGTTCTACAGCCCCTACTTCATTGTACCCAAGAAAGGTGGTGGGTTAAGACCGATCTTGGACCTGCACATTCTGAATCGGGCCCTGCACAAGCTCCCATTCAAAATGTTAACGCAGAAACACATTTTTGAATGCATCCGTCCCCGAGATTGGTTCGCAGCGATCGACCTGAAGGACGCGTACTTTCATGTCTCCATTCTCCCTTGACACAGACCATTCCTATGCTTTGCGTTCTAGGGGAGGGCATATCAGTACAAAGTCTTGCCCTCCGGGCTGTCCTTGTCACCTCGCGTCTTCACGAAAGTCGCGGAGGCAGCCATTGTTCCGCTCAGAGAACGCGGCGTTCGGATTCTCAACTATCTCGACGACTGGCTCATATTGGCCCAGTCCCGGAATCAGTTGTGCGAACACAGGGACTTGGTGCTCCGTCACCTCAGCCTGTTGGGCCCCAGTTTTTCAGAGGCTCCTGGGGCATATGGCATCTGCAGACGCGGTAACGCCACTCGGATTGCTTCATATGAGACCGCTTCAATGCTGGCTTCACGACCGAGTCCCGAGATGGGCGTGGCAGAGCGGCAAGTACCGGGTCTCAGTTACTCCTTACTGTCGCCAAACCTTCAACCCCTGGGCGGACCCTTCATTTCTACGGGCAGGAGTGTCCAGGCATGCTGTGGTCTTCACGGATGCCTCATCCATGGGCTGGGGGGCCACGTACAACAGGCACACAGTGTCGGGTCTGTGGACGGGGCCCCAACTACGTTGGCATATCAATTGCCTAGAGTTATTGGCAGTACGTCTTGCCCTGGGTCGCCTCAAAAAGCCACTACAGGGCAAGCACGTGCTGGTCCGTATGGACAGCACTGCGGCCGTTGTGTACATCAACCGTCAGGGTGGTCTACGCTCCCGTTGCATGCTCCAACTCGCCCACCATCTCCTCCTGTGGAGTCAGAAGCGTCTGAGGTCACTTCGGGCCATTCACATCCCATGTGCACTGAACCAGACAGCCGACAAGCTCTCTCATCAGTCGACACCTCCGGGAGAGTGGCAACTCCACCCCCGGAGCGTCCAGCTGATATGGGACCTCTTCGGAGCCGTGCAGGTAGACCTGTTCGCCTCTCCAGACTCGACCCATTGCCAGTTGTACTATTCCCTGACTGGGGGCACCCTCGGCACGGATGCACTGGCGCACAGCTGGCCCCGGGACCTACGCAAGTATGCGTTTCCCCCAGTGAGCCTTCTCGCACAGACACTGTGCAAGGTCAGGGAGGACGAGGAGCAGGTCTTGTTAGTTGCGCCCTACTGGCCCAACTGGACCTGGTTCTCCAAACTCACACTCCTCGTGACAGCCCCTCCCTGGCCGATCCCCCTGAGGAAGGACCTGCTTTCTCAGGGGCAGGGCACTCTATGGCACCCGTGTCCAGACCTCTGGAAACTCCATGTCTGGTCCCTGGACGGGACGCAGAGGTTCTAGGTGGCCTGCCACAAGCAGTGGTAGACACCATCACTTCTGCTAGAGCCCCCTCTATGAGGCGCCTCTACGCGCTGAAGTGGAACCTGTTCATTGAGTGGTGTTCTTCCCGCTGGGAAGACCCCCGAAGGTGTTCGAATAATGTCGTGCTTTCTTTCCTGCAGGATGGGCTGGAGCAAAGGCTGTCTCCCTCCACCCTCAAAGTGTACGTCGCCGCAATAGCGGCGTATCACGATGCAGTGGAAGGTAAGTCCTTAGGGAAGCACGACTTAATCGTCAGGTTCCTCAGAGGTGCAAGGAGACTGAATCCTCCTCGTTCAACCTCGGTACTCTCTTGGGACCTAGCCCTGGTGCTCAGAGCACTTCAGGGTCCCCCCTTTGAGCCTTTACAGTCTGCAGAGTTAAACATCCTGTCCATGAAGACAGTGCTCCTGACTGCATTGGCCTAAATCAAGAGGGTAGGGGACCTGCATGCACTTTCGGTCAACGAATTGTGCCTAGAATTCGGGCCAGCCAACTCTCACGTTGTCCTGAGACCCCGGCCTGGATACGTGCCCAAGGTTCCTACCACTCCCTTCCGGGATCCGGTGGTGAACCTGCAAGTGCTGCCTTCGGAGGAGGCAGACCCAGCCCTAGCTTTGCTATGTCCCGTCCGCGCCCTCCGTGCCTACGTGGACCGAACTTAAAGCTTTAGAACCTCAGAGCAGCTCTTCGTCTGTTACGGAGGCCAGCAGAAGGGAAAGGCTGTCTCCAAGCAGAGGTTAGCCCACTGGATAGTGGATGCTATCGTCTTGGCTTACCAATCCCAAGACGTGCCTTGCCCGATCGGGGTGCGAGCGCACTCCACAAGGAGTGTAGCTTCCTCCTGGACGTTGGCTCAAGGCGCCTCGCTGACAGACATATGTAGAGCTGCGGGCTGGGCGACACCTAACACGTTCGCTAGATTCTATAGCCTCCGTGTAGAGCCGGTATCTTCCCGCATCCTCGCCCCCAATGGCCAGTAGCGCTAAGTGCCCGTTCTAGTGTCGGCTTGCAACACCACTCCCACCCCCTAGGCCGGATACGTGCGTCTATTATCTCCAGTTGTGTTCCCCGGAAACGGCTAACCCTGTCGAGCTCCTCCATCACCCCTTCGGTGTCAGACGTTGCGGCCGTCTGACGCCAGGCCTGCACCCGTATGCTTGTGGAACGTGTGTGTAGGCTGGGGTCCATATGTAGCGGTTCCCTAACGGCAACCCCATATGTGTATTCTCCACGGTACCAGCTACCCTACTTGGCTAGCCCCGTGTCTTTCCTTTGACAGAGCCCGCTCTGTCGTCTCTGGTGTTGTTCTTTCCACCCTGGGATCAGGTTGGATCCACCCCAGAGACTGCCATATGTAGTACTACCCTGATAGGTTAGTCCTTATGTGTATTCCGCCACCTCTCCTTCCATTGAAGGACGTGGCTCCGCAGCGTACCATCTCCACGAGACGGGCACACTTTCCCAACGTTATCCAATAGTCATACTGAGTGGGTCTTGCAGGAACAGCAGTGACTGACCTTTCCTGCCGGGAGCCCTGACTCCCACTCCAACATAACTGTAGGTGTGGTCCAGTGAGCTCAGGCAGGGCGCTGGAAGGGCCAGCATCCCTGGCGTGTTGGTAGGGATCCCAATTCGTCGGTCAGTACCGACGTACATCGAACGTGACCGACTGAAAGGGAACGTCTCGGTTACGTATGTAACCCTTGTTCCCTGAAGGAGGGAACGGAGACGTATGTCCCGTTGCCAGGTGCTGTGCTTCAGCTGAAGGCCCGAGTCACTCGTCTCGGCTCCTCAGTTGAAAAGCGATATGCGGTACTTCCACTTCCGTATTTATACCCGCGATGCAGGGTGGATCGTGGAATGCGTCAACCACACGCCAGTCTTCATTGGCTCGTTTATAAACACTCGAAGTAGATTGGTCTCTGAAAATAGATCCCAATTCGTTGGTCAGTTCCGACGTACGTCTCCATTCCCTCCTTCAGGGAACGAGGGTTACATATATAACCGAGACGTTTTGGATGATGTTTGGTAACATTTCCATTTAATCATCCATTTGCTGGATGAACAACAATGCATATATTTAGTTTTTGTTAGTTAATGCCAACAAAGTCCCTTTCAAGGAAAGTCATATTTGCAGCTATTTCGGGCATCCAAGACTAAGTCCTACCTATTTGAATGGGGGAATCCTTAAATCTCAAAAACTGCTTGCCAAACTCACTATTAAATAACATATTTCAAATCAGCAACAAAATCTGATATGAACTGTCCCATAAATGTTGTTTCTTATGCTCAAATAACGCTAAAAAGCTTATTTTTCAGGCCAGACGAGCCAGATGCGCATGTGCAGTCCTAAGCACGAGTCTCGGGTTTCTATGGGAACTGGAGCTTCTAATGGCAACTGCAGTGATGCAATGACTTGCAATGACTCTTTTATTTAGAAGGCGGGGCTTATTCTGCCATATTGTGCTTTGCAGTTTTTCCCCATTCTTAAATAATAGGAGTGAACCGTCTTTCTATATCTATAGTCTTTGGTGCCAATTAATGCTCTTTGCATATAAAAAAAACTGGCTACATTTTGATTCACAACTTTGAATTTGTTTTGAATCAACCAAAACATAAAGATTGTTTTTATTCATATGGACTATAAACTGTATAAACACTTACTACATTTATTTTAAAAGAATGAATACCTTTTTAATTCTACGTCTGTTTAATTCTGCATTCTGTTTACAATCTCAATTCAGCAACATTCTGAATGGTAGAAAACTCTGACTGCAGTTTATTACAGTAGCTATTCCTGTAGTTCAAGGCACTAGCAACGTCAAGGCCATGGGTTCGATTCCTAGGGAATGCATGAAGTGATCAAGTGTAGACCTTCCATGCAATGTAATTTGTTTCAGAAAAAAAGTGTCTGCCAAATTCACACCTATAACTTTAAAGGCTAATAACTAGTCTACCATAGATTTTACCTATTGTAACCTCAAAGTTGATGGGTTTGTCTCCAATCTTCCTGTCAATCATAGTGGCCTCAAGGAAACATCCGAAGAGAAAGAATTCCTCAATTTTCCCCGTGGCATTCTAGATATAAGCAACAAACAATAGATTAAATAATGTTTTGTGCATACCAGGGCCTTCCTAAGATTATACACACCCTAAAAAAAGTCAGTGTGTTCATAATTCTGGAGGAGTTGTGGAAGTTTTCCCGAATGATTAATTTTTAACAGCAAGTCACATGCAGTATGACTCTGACTGTGCAGATGATTGTCTTGCACACAAATAACTACTATGAGTATTACTGCTAAATGAATAATGTAGGGAGATAAATAAAGACAATTAATTATTCACTGTAATTGGCCTGTCGAACCCCCCCCCATCAGTGGATCACTTACATCTGAGATGTTGGGTATCCCCTCCACCTGTACCTCGGTGGAGCTCATTACTTCAGGAGAGGAGGTGTCCAGTATCTCCACCGCCAGACTGATCAGCAGACGAGCCCGGAATGAAACCCCTTCCCCTTGTCCTTCATTCAGGTCCTGGTACTCATCCATGAGCGTGTAACTGCGTGTCGAACCGTACATGTTGACCCAAGCCGGGCCCAGAGTTGGAAGAAAGCCTATGAATGGAAGCAGGATAAATATTTCTGTTTGTATCTTTGACCTTTTGATCAATAACATTCCATGATTTTTCTAGTTGTTGGTCAAGTCTCGTCTCATCAAGTCAAGTCAAGTCAAGTCAAGTCGTCAAGTCTCATCAAGTCTCGTCAAGTCTCGTCAAGTCTCATCAAGTCTCGTCTCGTCTCGTCTCGTCAAGTCAAGTCAAGTCAAGTCTCATCAAGTCTCGTCAAGTCGTCAAGTCTCATCAAGTCTCGTCTCGTCAAGTCAAGTCAAGTCGTCAAGTCTCATCAAGTCTCGTGAAGTTAAGTCAAGTCGTCAAGTCAAGTCTCGTCTCGTCAAGTCGTCAATTCTCATCAAGTCTCGTCAAGTCAAGTCTCATCAAGTCTCGTCAAGTCTCTTCAAGTCTCGTCAAGTCAAGTCTCGTCAAGTCAAGTCTCGTCAAGTCAAGTCAAGCCGTCAAGTCAATTCGTCAAGTCAAGTCGTCAAGTCAATTCGTCAAGTCTCGTCAAGTCTCGTCAAGTCGTCAAGTCTCGTCAAGTCAAGTCAATTCGTCAAGTCAAGTCGTCAAGTCTCGTCAAGTTGTCAAGTCTCGTCAAGTCAAGTCACCTTTTATATAATCAGTTCAATAACCGTGTAGACTAGTTTATCAATTATGAAATTAGTTCAATTCAGCTATAAGCAGCTCTACAGAAGACAATAGTGTCAGTATTCAGTTTAATCCAGATCAATGTTGAATCAATTCAGTTCAAGCGTGTCGATGTTACAAAATCTTTCAATTATGAAACTAATTTGATTCAGCCACATTGCAAAAAGTGGTAAAGTGCTGTTTTTTTTTACTTAACTTTTTTTAATTCATAAAAAATAATCTTGTTGTTTTAAATTAATGTATTTAAGTTGATTCAGCAATATTAAATAATAATTTGGTTTGAATTAAAACCAGTTCAGTTAGATGTTATACTTTTTAGGTTACCATTTGTTTCAGTGTAAAGCAGCCGTACAGAAGACAATAGTATTATTATTCAGCTCAATACAGTTCAAGTTTTGTTCTCATCCAATAGTGTCAGTGTTTCTTGCATTACAAATAATTTTATAATGCTCTTGAACAGCAATGTAGTGATGGCTTCTGTGGTTGAGCATCCAAAGCAAGATGTTTTAAACAACAAGAAAGACTTATTTTGCAGACTCATCCCTGTTACCTTTGTCTCCATCATTCGCAATCTTCCGCAGGTCAATGAAGTGCGTTCCGATAGCCACATCGTTGACTTTATCTGAATCGCGGATCTGGAGTTTCATTCTCCCGCACAGTGGTGGAAACTGCTCAGTGAAAACGACCTGCTCATTCCAGATCGGCTCATAGCTGCTCTTCTGAATTGAAGTTTTTCCCTGCATTGTGGACAGATAAAAACATCAGTTCGAGTTTTGTAACTTTTAGTTAATGTCTGTTAGGTTTGATGTCATCTAGATGTTAGTTTCCTTCTAAAAGTTAGGTTTTAGCCAATATGCACACTTAAATTTTTTTAATAAAAGTTTTTCTCTTAAAGGACAATGTACCAAAGATGCCTCCCCTTGTGAAAAAAAAGTACACTTTAGCAAAATGTAATTCGTATTTTTTAAAAGGAAATAACAAGAAATAAAAGAATATACTTCAGTGCAAACTGAATGTAATGTTTTCAGTCACTTAATTGCATGTTATCTTCAATACATGAAATTATATTATATTAAATGCAATTAGTTGAACTTAAGAGTGTTTTTTTGAACCCACTTAAGTAGGACTTAAGTACATGTTTATATGTCATTTTATAATTTGGTTAAAGTGTACTATTAAATGTACTGTTAAGTATTAATGGCAAACTAAAACTTTAATGTTATTTCTATTGAAACTTGTTTGTCATGTATTTAACTACATTTGCAAATTACACATTTATAATGATGAAGTTGCAATTTATTACATTTAAAATATATTCACTTTGGTAACACTTTTTATACAGTGTCCTTGTTACACGTTACATGTAGTAATAGATATACATTATGCATAATTGCATGCAACTAACCCTAAACTGAACCCAAATCCTAATCCCTAAAACATTATAGTAAGTACATGTAGTTAATTATTATTACTCAGTACCTAAATGTATAATTACACTGTAACATGGATGCCTTCAAATAAAGTGTACCCTAACTTTAAATGTAATGTCAAATAAAACACTATACAGTTAAATTATAATCAATAATAATAATAATTAAATGTGCTTTAGTATGTTAATTAACACATCCAAATAAGTGTACTTATTTAAAGCGTGCCAAAAGATTATTAAAACATAAGGATTTAAAATGTTCATTAAAGTAAAACTTTTGACATTATTAGGAAATAGTGATTCAGCTGTCATGCAAACAATACAAAATTTAATATGTGTGTATATATATATATATAAGAATTCTGCCCACCTTCTGTCCTGCAAATAGCACCTGGACATAAGGATCAACCAAGTCCTTATTTTCTCCAATGAAAGCTTTTTTGACATTTGCCATAATGCTGGTGTTCATTTTGGGTAACCCCTCGGCTCTGTATATTTTGACATAAAATCTTGCCCACTGCCGCTCAGATGGGACGTCTTCCGGCAACAGAAGGTTACTGGAACAAGAAGAGAAATTAATAAAAGAAGCGATATGTGTTGCTGCATATAGAATTGCCTTTATATTGGCTTTAAATATATTGTTATATGGAATTATCTGGGAGACCTCTGCATTTTTATTGTTGTGTGACAGGTAAAATACTATGCTAAACTCATATTTCACATTTCCTGCAGAAATTGTGAATGGTGAAAAAGTCACTGCCACGATTGCAAGGGCATTGCTAAGGTTTTCTGAACGTTTTTCACCAAAGATGAATTTAATTTAATAGAAATGTATGTTTAAAAATATTGTGAATAAAATAGCATTGCAATAAAATATTTAGTTCATAGGACTGTCCAAATAATTTGGGAACACTGGAGTTTGTTCAGTGTAAGAGTGATGCCTTAGAAAATAACACTAATAATAGCATTAACAATATAGGACATGTTTTTTACCCCTCGATGTCATCCTCGTCGCTTTCATTTGCTTTGTGTGGAGTCTTGATTGTGTCGCCTTTTGCAACAACTGCGATGTCACACTTGACGTAGCCTTTGCATCCTGCAGTGATGTCTTCGGGATCACATAAACAGGCCCATTTGTGGAAGAACTGATGCTCTGTAAAGGAAGTAAAAAATCCTGAAAACCTGAAGTCTTTAGTGAAATTGAGAGCTTCATTAGAAACATATAAAACCAGTTACCAGGCTGTGTATATACTGTGCCCACATCAAGCTTGAAGCTCCCAACCAGTGTGCCACTTCGCAAAAGATTCTTAGAGTGAATAACCTAAAACAATTTAAAACAAGTTTAAAACGAAGCTTAATGCAAAACGAAAAAGTTAATCTTTTATGAAAAAGTTCACCCTTGTGAAAAAGAAGTGTGCTTAATTGTATTGAATGTGCACTTGTCGTGTACTTCAGATCATAGAAGTTTCTATATTTTGCAGATAATTTACCATCAATGAAATAAAAGGCCACTTAAGTGTATTTAAAGAGATTACACATTCATGACTGTTTCTTGAAACACTTTTAAACACTTAAAATATACTTATTTTGATATTGACTAACATACTGAATTAACATACAACATACAAAAACATACAGAATAATAACATACTAACATACTATTTTTTGTCACCATTTTCCCTGAGTTCTAGGCTCTGTATCCAAAATGGCCCCCATACCCTTAAATAGGGCACTATTTGAGGGGACAGCCATTTGTAGTGGTGTCTGAAACCATAGTGGACGTTATCGAGTATCAACCAATGTATGCTCAACGGCTAGAGAAAACCCATAATGCACTGTGAGAGTCGCGTGTTGAATGAATTCCTGCGTCTGACCAGAAGATGGCGCCGCCAACCATCCATTTTCCAAACTGCTGGTCCAATGTGGGTACAGCGTAATATCATACAGGTATAAATTCCTTTTAAATGAATCATTAAATTGTTTAATTAAGGTTTATCCATGCTAGTTTCCATGCCAGAGTTCAAGATAAATCTTTTCATTACTGGAGCTGCCAGTTTGCTACATTTCAAATGATTATTAAACAGCACAAACTATGCAAAAGCGGCAGCCCTTCCGGCGCACTCAGTGTCTGAATTCATTCACTTGTTTTCATTCACTCCTTCAAGTGAACTATATTGGTGGAGTAATGTAGGGAATAGTTAATGAGGGTATAGGGGGCGACTTTGAACACAGCATTAGTCTTTCATTAGTTGTCATGGTTTCTAATTAGTCCACACCTGTTCCTTGTTCTGTTGATTACCTTCCTTGTGTATTTAAGCTTTCAGTCTTCCTCAGTTCATTGTCTTGTGCTAATGTTATGTTGGATTGTGTATTGTAGTCTCTGTTTCTTAATTGATCACACATCCTTTGGATTTATCTACACAAGCAACAATCAGTACATTCAGAAGTACACTTTAACCATTTTTTAAAGACAATAGAAATAATTACGAAATTACAAATAAACATGTACTTAGGTGAGTCAAAAAAGCACACTAAAGTCCAGCTAATTTGCGTTTAATATAAATTTAAACTATATTTAATTGCAATTTACATGCAATTAAGTGTCTCAAAACATTACATTCATTTCACACTTAAGTATATTCTAATTAAGTATATTTTTCTATAATAAGTACTCCTTTTTTAAAAGTATGCTAAAGTGTACATTTTTTTCACAAGGGGAGGCTGTTATTCTATGATACTTACGGACACTTTCAGGATCTTGTCAAACATGACATCTGGAGGAACGTGGAAGTCGAAAACGAAATACTACAAAAAAAGTATGCATATAATAAGCTTTAGGATGAATTCTCAAAACATTTAATTTACAATGTCTAGATAACATTATAGTTCAGTAGACAACATACAAACCAGTTTTTGCTTCGGTCATTCATTTTCCATAGGATAATATTACAATCCCATACCTCGTTGTAGTAAGGGCAGTTGGTTGACTCCTTCATTGAAGTGTATTTTTTATCATCGCCGATTTCCACACACACCACTGGATCCATATTCAGTCCCACCAGCTGTCTAGCCTCGATAACAGTGACACTAACCTGGAAAGTGGGGCATAACACAAATTTACGAAATACTGTATGTGGTATGTATCTAAATATACGTACAGTGGCCTCAAACCATCATAATTAGAAACAAAATATTAAAGCAAGTGTTTGTATCTGCGGGTGGAGTATATCACAGATTTGTGTTTACATGTTCCACTAAAGCTTCACCAATGCAAAAATCACACAATATTGACTGCCTTCACTTTCAGCACTACATCTGTTGTTTTAGCAATATAAACCAAACAACTTTTCTTTCTTTACAATAAATACCCCTGCTTTAACATGCTTTGATGTTTTGTTATCTAATGCAATGACATTCAGTTCCCTTTCGAGGGAACTCACGCTGCGTCGGAGTAGTGATGCTATGGGAACACCTCTGTGTGTTTGCGTCTTGAAGCATGTGTGAAATCAGTCCAGAAAGCTCTATAAATAGCACCTGGACCAAACAATGTCAGCTTCTGTGCCTTCAGCAAGCATTCTGTCTGAATTGTTTTATCTTATTTATTGTATATTAACATTCCCATAACATTCATATAAAGTACAAAAGCATTATAATGGAAAGCGCACAACAGTTCAAATTGTGTGTTCCTCCCTGGAGCTCTGAGGGGGCTGACTGTGCTCATTCTGAGTGTTTACTGTTAAGGAAGCTCCGCTCCAGCCTGAAGCTCTTTGAAGCGGGCACCCAGGCACTCGTTCCTCACGGTTCAGGTCCCGCTTCTGCAGAGGCAGCTGAGATTGTGAGGACTGCAAATGGATCTATTGGAGGGGTTGAAGATGGGCTCTGCCTTTTCTCTGCCCTCACCCGCTAGATCCAGCGCCTTCTCTCTGGGATTGGAAATACTCTTTGCGGTTTCTTCCACCCTGAGCGAGGGCCTGGTGCTGCAGCTATCCAGCTCCAAGGCAGAAGACTCACTCTCCTGCTTATGAGGAGCTGGTGGAGGTTGTCACTCAAACCGAGGCCAAATTAAGTATTGGCGCTCGTCCTAAAAGTAAATTCGACAAACATTTCCTATCTAGTAAAGTGCAACCTCCATGTCAGGGCTTGACGTTTTTTTCCGAACTCCACACCGACGTGTCAAGATTGCGGAGGAAACAGTTTCCCACCCGTGTTTTCAGCCCCTCTCTTGGCGCATAAATTGCCTGGAGATGATGGCTGTTCCCTTTCAGTCAGTACACTACAAGTTACGTCAGTTACTGACGAAATGGGGGTTTCGCTTAGAAGCCAATCGCCTTTGAGCTCTACAAAACGAGCCAATGGCATGAAGATGCCATGGGTCTGCGGAATTTGCATAACGCAACCTTGCCCCACCACGTGGGTATAAAGGGCGTTGTGTGGCAATCTCGCATTATGTTTCTGCTTCAGAGCCGAGTGTTACTGCCTGAGCGTTTTCCTCTTCAAGACGAGTGTCTCTCCAGGGTGTTGGTGTTACGGCGCGTTCTAGCGAGTTCCGCATTCCTGTCTGATCTGTGCAGTGATCTAGCACAGCGTGTGTCTTCTCCCTAGGCGCTTCGGCATTCTGCAGAGCAAAAACTCTTCTTTAAAAGAGCTGCACGTGGCACGTCTGTTTCAAGATGTCTCGCCAGTGCTCCGTTCCTGGGTGCGGTCGGTTGGTTCCTCCGTTTGACGGGCATGATCGCTGTTTGGCGTGCTTGGGCCTCGTGCACGCCGAACGCGCGTTCATGGATGAGTCATGTTCCCACTGCGGGAACATGGCCATCGCAGTGTTGCGGTCAAGACTCCGTGATCTCTGTGCTGGAGGGAGAGTCCCCTCTACCACACCCCAATCTATTCCCTCCACGAGTGGGAATACTTTGGCTGGTGGTCAGGGTGACTTGAGGGTGACGGTGTGGACCAACCCGACGAATCCTCCTCGGGCCACACCCCCTTCTAGCACACTGCAACCTGTGGTGTTGCCAGATGAGGGCGCAGGTGTTTCCCGTCCTGGGCCCTGCGTTTCATTTGGCGCACCGGCGGAGGATACTATGTTGATCGCCGCATCACAAGGTGGGCTGGATTCCTCCGGAGATGACGATTCGGCTGTGTTGCCTCCTTCGGGAGTCCCAGCATTGTCCGAGTCTGATCCAGAGCTCACTGCCATGCTTTCCCGGGTGGCCGAGTCTCTTGGGCTTGTGTGGAACCCTCCGCCATGTCCCGAGCTCTCTCGGCTAGATGATTGGTATCTGGGGGCGGCCCGTGCCGAAGGCGCCCGTCAGCCCCCAGTGCCCTTCTTCCCGAAAGTGCATGAAGAGGTGTCGAAGTCGGCTCAGAAGCCTCAGTCTGCTCCCCACCGAGGCCGCCCTCCTGCGGCTCCCGCCCCTCCCGCCCAGCCCCAGCAGCAGCCTTCACCCGGGCCGAGGCGTGGAGGACGACGCAGGAAGGCGGCCCCGCCCGTCCCAGCCCCCCAGCCTGCTAAACGGCAGTCTAAGCGGCGGTCCTGAGACGGGCAGCTCGGAGGTGAACTCGGTTCTTTCCCAGGAGATGGTAGCAGGGCCACTCCTTCCCCCGGTGGAGGGCCGGGGGAGAATCCTTGGTTTTTCCCTATTCATGGTTAAAGAAAGAACTGACTTTTTCACCTCCGAGCCTCAAGAGGGCGCGGCTGGCAGTATGCGCCACTTGCCACTCTCGGCCCCCTCTGTCGCCAGCCCCCTGGCAGACGAGACCCCCGTGGAACGCTGGTCCTTCCCTGGTCTCCTCTGTCAGGGCGCGGAATTCGACCCCGCCCACACCTCGGGACGCTCCCACGCCTCCCATGTCTGGGCCGGTCATTCCGCCTCGCTGCCCCATCGGGGGTACGCCTGTGGTCCGCATGACCCCACTGGTACAGTTTCTGGGAGCCTGGCTAGCGCTTCCCAATCTGTCCAGCTGGCTCGCTCACACCATCAGGTTCGGCTATGCGATTCAGTTCGCACGGTCTCCTCCCCACTTTCGGGGAGTCCGCTATACCATGGTGGGTGGCAATGCCCCTGTCATGCGTGCGGAGGTCGCCACCCTACTGGCGAAGGGTGCGGTCGAGATCGTCCCTCCAGCAGAGATGGAGTCCGGCTTCTACAGCCCTTACTTCATTGTACCCAAGAAAACCGGTGGGTTACGGCCAATCCTGGACCTGCGCATCTTGAACCGAACCCTTCACAGGCTTCCATTCAGGATGTTGACAGCCAAATGCATTTTCGAATGCGTTCATCCATTGGATTTGTTTGCAGCGATCGACCTGAAGGACGCGTACTTTCATGTCTCCATTCTTCCTCGACACATACCGTTTCTACGGTTTGCCTTCGAGGGGCAGGCATATCAGTACACGGTTCTCCCATTCGGGCTAGCCCTGTCCCCTCGCATCTTTACGAAGGTCGTCGAGGCAGCCCTTGTGCCGCTCAGGCAACACGGGGTTCGCATCCTGAACTATCTGGATGACTGGCTGATTCTAGGCCACTCTCGGGATCAGGTTTGCGAACACAGGGACCTGGTGCTTCAGCACCTCACCCGTCTGGGCCTTTGGGTCAACTGGGAAAAGAGCAAACTCTCCCCAGTGCAGAGGATCTCTTTTCTCGGTATGGAAATCGACTCGGTCGCCATGTACGCGCAGCTTACGAGCGAGTGCGCGCAGTCACTGCTGACTTGTCTTCGCCAGTTCGAGGGCAAGAGTGCGGTTCCACTGAAATATTTTCAGAGGCCCCTGGGGCATATAGCATCCGCAGCCGCGGTAACGCCGCTCGGTTTGCTTCATATGAGACCGCTTCAGCACTGGCTTCGCAATCGAGTCCCGAGATGGGCATGGCAACACGGCACGCTCCGGGTTCCAGTTACTCGGGCCTGCCGTCAGACCTTCACCCCGTGGGCGAACCTCAGTTTTCTACGAGCAGGTGTTCCCCTAGAATGAGTTTCCAGGCATGTTGTTGTAACAACAGATGCCTCTGCCACGGGCTGGGGCGCCATGTGCAATGGACATGCTGCCGTGGGCTCCTGGAGAGGACCCCAGCGCCTATGGCATGTCAATTGCCTCAAGTTGCTGGCCGTACGTCTTGCCCTGCACCGCTTCCGAGCCCTGCTCAAGGACAAGCACGTACTGGTCCGTTCAGACAGCACGGCGACAGTAGTGTACATCAACCGACAAGGTGGTCTACGCTCCCGCTGGATGTCGCAACTCGCCCGCCATCTCCTCCTATGGAGTCAGAAGCATCTGAGGTCGCTTCGTGCCGTTCACATCCCGGGAGAACTGAATCGAGGAGCTGTCACGGTTTCAGCCGCTTCCGGGGGAATGGAGACTCCATCCCCAGACGGTTCAGCTGATTTGGGAACAGTTTGGCGACGCACAGATAGATCTGTTTGCCTCCCACGACTCTTCCCATTGCCGCTGGTATTATTCCCTGACCGAGGGGACCCTCGGCACGGATGCACTAGCGCACAGCTGGCCGCGGGGCCCACGCAAGTATGCGTTTCCCCCAGTGAGCCTTCTCAGGTTCTGTGCAAGATCAGGGAGGACAGGGAGCAGGTCCTTTTGGTCGCCCCATATTGGCCCGGCCGGACCTGGTTCTCAGAACTCATACTCCTTGCGACAGCCCCTCCCTGGTCGATCCCTCTGAGGAAGGACCTCCTTACTCAGAGACGGGGCACCGTATGGCACCCACGTCCCGACCTTTGGAACCTACACGTGTGGGACCTGGACGGGACGCGGTAGGTTTGAGTACCCTGCCACCTCAGGTGGCGGCTACCATCACTTCCGCTAGGGCCTTTTCCACGAGACAGGCCTATGCGTTGAAGTGGAACCTCTTCGTCACCTGGTGCTCTTCTCGCCGAGAAGACCCCACGAAATGCTCAATCGGGTCCGTGCTTTCCTTCCTCCAGGAAGGGTTGGAGCGAAGGCTGTCTCCCTCCACCCTGAAGGTCTATGTGGCCACGATATCGGCTCATCATGACCTGGTGGATTCAAAAACGGTAGGTCAGCATGACCTGGTCAGCAGGTTCCTTAATACGTGCCCAAGGTTCCCACCGCTCCCTTCAGGGATCAGGTGGTGAACCTGCAAGCGCTGCCTGTGGAGGAAGCAGACCCAGCCTTGGCACTGCTCTGTCCAGTACGCGCCCTTCGCGCTTACGTAGACCGGACGCAGTGTTTCAGGACCTCAGACCAGCTCTTTGTCTGTTACGGAGGGCAGCAGAAAGGGAAGGCTCTCTCCAAGCAGAGGTTGTCTTACTGGATAGTGGACGCCATTGTCCTGGCATATCAGGTTCAGGGCATGCCATGCCCCCTTGGGGTTAGAGCACACTCCACTAGGAGTGTTGCTTCCTCTTGGGCTTTAGCGCGTGGCGCCTCACTGACAGACATTTGTAGAGCTGCAGGCTGGGCGACACCCAACATATTCGCAAGATTTTATAATCTCTGAGTGGAGCCTGTGTCCGCTTGTGTACTCGCCCCAAGTGGCCAGTAACTGGACAGGCTCAGGTGTCTTCGCTTGCTGCGCCATTCCACTCCACGGACTGGATGCGTGCGCATTTTCTCTCAGGTGAGCTTCCCAGTAAGCCCTGAGCTCCTCCAGCACTGCTGATGTCGACACCAGAGTGCATGCCCGCTTGGTCAGCCCTCGTGTTCGGCTAGGTGCCTCCGTGTGCATGGTTCCCCCGTTGGGCAACCCCCACATGTGTATTTCCACGGTAAGTCTCTCGGAGCACGTGTCTTCCCTTGGCAAGACACCTTGCCACACCTGGGGTTGAAAAATTTTCCACCTGTGGCTGGATACCCCAGAGTGCTCCATATGCAGTCCCTACGGGGGTCATATGTGTATTCTTAAGTCCTCCCTTCGGGCAGGCATTGTGTTGCATTTCTCCATGTGGGATATGCTTCCCAGTGTACCTTGGTATCAGCGTTGAGCCTAGCCCCTCATTCGTGCTAAGACTCACGGCAGGGAGCCCTGGTCAGCGCAGGACGCTGGAAGACAGACGTCGTGGCGAGATTGTATTGGGACCCCCATTTCGTCAGTAACTGACGTAACTCATAGTGTACTGACTGAAAGGGAACGTCTTGGTTACGTATGTAACCCTAGTTCCCTGAAGGAAGGGAACGGAGACGTTACGTCCCCATGCCACTTCCGCTGTACCGCTGGAACGGCCGGACGCTCATGCCTCGGCTCTTCAGCAGGTAACATAATGCGAGATTGCCACGCAACGCCCTTTATACCCACGCGGTGGGGCGGGGTTGCGTTATGCAAATTCCGCAGACCCATGGCATCTTCATGCCATTGGCTCGTTTTGTAGAGCTCAAAGGCGATTGGCTTCTAAGTGAAACCCCCATTTCGTCAGTAACTGACGTAACGTCTCCGTTCCCTTCCTTCAGGGAACGAGGGTTACATATGTAACCAAGACGTTTTTTTTTAGCTCTGAAGCATTTCTTCCCAGACCTGAGGGGCCATCATGTGCTTGTCCGGAGAGACTCTTACATAAATCTTGGTCTCTTACATAAATCCTCAGGGAGGTCTGCGGCTGTGCACACTTTACAATGTGACACACCAGATCCTCCTGGGTGCTCAGGGCAGACTGCTCTCCCAGAGGGCAGTGTACATCCCTGGGAACCAGAAACAGGGAGCAGACATCCTGTTGAGGCAGGGTGGTGGTGGAGCTGATCTGGAGGGAGTTTGGCCAGGTGGTAGTGGACCTATTTGCATCTCAAGAAATGACCCACTGTCCTTTCTGGTTCTAACTCACACATCCAGCCCCACTGGGGTTGGATGCCATGGTACAGACATGGCCATGGTACAGACATGGCCAAGGCTACGTCTGTATGCCTTTGTAGAGAGGGTCTGACAGGACGGGGTTCGCCTACTCCTAGTAGCCCCGTTCTGGCCAGCCCAAGTGTTGTTAACGGATCTGATGTCTCTCCTCTACTGCTCCCCCTGGGAGATTCCTGTTAGGAGGTACCTTCTCAGGCAAGGGGCACAATCCTTCACCCCCACCCAGACCTATGGAAACTTTGGTTCAAGCCCCTGAGGGTTGTTGAGACCATTCTACACTCTAGAGCTCCCTCCATGAGGAAACGATATGTCTTGAAGAGTCTTCACTTCATGGTGCGGAAATTGAACCCAGTTAACTGCCCGGTTAGTAGAGTGATGGAGTTCCTTCAGGATAGGTTCTCCGCAGGGCTATCCCCCTCCTCTCTGAAAGTGTATCATGCACCTTTGGGTGGTGAGTCATTGGGGAGAGACCCACTGGTAACTCGTTTCCTATGTGGTGCCATGAGGCTGAGGCCTGCAAGCCATGTAAGGGTTCTGGTTTGAGATTTGGCCATGGTACTAGAGGGTCTTTGTGCCTATTGAGTCAGTAGGAGAGACATTTCTGACTTTGAATGGCTCATGGTTAAAGCATTTCCGTTCCCAAGATGGGTTACGTGCCTAAGGTTCCTCCCAATTTTGCACGATTGATAACCTTGCAAGGCTTTCGCCCTCCTCCATTTCAGACGTTGAACCAGGAAAAGCTGAATTTGTTGTGCTCAGTAAGAGCACTAGATGTGTATGTCCACAGAGCTGCTGATCAGCTATTTGTGTGTTTTGGGTCTCCTAAGAAGGGTTCTCCAGCGACCAAACAAACTATGAGCAAGTGGATAGTTGAGGCTATTTCTCTTGCTTATGAGATGTGCGGTCAGCCTTCACCAATGGCTGTCAGGGCACACTCTACCAGGAGTTTGGGGGCTTATAAAGCGTTGTGGTCAGGAGTATCCTTGCAGGAAATGTGTGATGCGGCTGGTTGGTCCTCGCCACACATTTGTGAGGTTTTATGACCTGGATATGGGCTGCACACCACACTAGACAAGCACAGTCACACTAGTCAGTACGGTGTAGTGGGTATTAACGCTTTGTGTTGCTACTCCGACGTAGCGCAAGTTCCCTCAAAAGGGAATGTCTCAGGTTACGACTGTAACCATGGTTCCCTTTGAAGGGAATGAGACGCTGCGTCGCCCAGCTATACTTCCTATATATTTGTGACCGACTTGCTTCGGCCTATCAGAAGATGACTGAATTTATTCCAATTGATGAATCTGAAGGTAGTGTTTACATGAACGCTAAACAAGTGATTGGGTTGATGTGCGTGTCACAAGCTTCAAATTGGAATTGATCTTTTGACATGCGCACACTGCACAAATATACAGAGTTTCCTGATGTTTGCGCATAATAACTATTCTCCTACATTGGTTCTTTGTTTTAAACAGCAGACATAATATTTATCCATTTCTGGTCATAATTTGGAGACAATGAGCATATGAACCGTTGTGCCGTGCTGCTTATATTTATCATGCAGTAAAAATGCCCCTGCTTGTGCCCAAAACCAGTCATCTGTGGATGAGAATCCGAAACAAGGACTGGTGGGACATTGTCCTGCTCCACGTCACAGACACTGAGTGAAAGGAGAATGAATGACGGGACACTCATTTATATGACAGTTTACTCAACAGGAAGAACAGCTCGTTCTGCGTCATTACGCTATTTCTACGTCACTGCACATGCGCAGTCCTTTCAGTTTCAGTTTTCAATCCGATCAAGTGTTTACATGTCCTCTTGATCGGATTAGAAGAGGAATAAACCACCCCTTTCAATTCAGATCGAGCTCAAACGAATCGATTAAGGTGTTTAAATGAAGGCATTTCAGTCCAATTGAGCTGTCAATCCGATTACTAATGGATTTTTTGGTTGTAAACATAGCCATTGTTTGGTCCAAGTTATTTATAGAGCTTCCTGGTCGTGAAGACACGCACTACGGGCTGATGTCCCGCCACATCATTGGACTGATTTCACACACGCTTCACAAACATTGCAGAGGTGTTCCCATAGTGTCGCTACTCCAACACAGTGTCTCGTTCCCTTCTCGGGGAGCAGAGGTGGACAGTAGTGAAATATTTTTACTTTCTACTCAAGTACATTTTTCAAGTATATATTTTATCAGTGTTTTTCTTTGGAAAACTTTTACTTCACTACATTCCAAAGCATAATTTATAATGTCATACTTTTTACTGCACTACGTTTCAAAAATAAAAGTTGTTGTTTTTTTACCTTTAATACTTAATTACATTAAAAATATAGTACTTTCTTACTTGTACTCAAGTAAAATTTTAATTACTTTTACTTGAGTAAAAGTGTACAATACTACATTTTTAATGTAATTAAATTGTATTTAAATGTATTAAATGATATTCAATATGAAACATAGTGCAGTAAAAAGTACAATATTATATATGTTTTGGAATGTTGTGAAGTAAACAAAGAAGAACACTGATAAAGTACATATACTTGAAAAATAAAATTACTTGGAAAGTAAAAATACTTCTCTACTGTCCGCCTTTGCATGGTTACACTCGTAACCTGAGACGATATTTGGGTAACACTTTATTTTGATGCTCCCCAACAGACATTCTACTGACTATAAGTAACTTTGCAAGTACATGCCAACTTATTCTACTAACCCTAACCGTAACAGTCTACTAATACTCAACTAATGCTCTAATGAGAATTAGTTGACCTGTAGGTGCAACATTACTTATAGTCAACAGGATATCTAAAGGGGACCATCAAAATAAATTGTAACCGACATTTGTAAGAGTGGCTAATTGGGTTTTTGATGAGATTTATTTAATTCTTTTTCTGTTTTACATACTTGGAAATCCATTGGTCTTCCAGCGCTAGGTTCAATCTTGATGTCAGGCTTTGATCTAAAATATTTAGAGCATTTTTGGATGAAGAAAATACAAAGAGTTGATCGACCTACTACATTAGAATATAGTAATATATAATGATAGAACATACCATAAATATATATAACGTAGAATATCATATTTGATATTTATGTAAATACATTTTGGTCACCTCTTATTGGAGACATTGGTTGTGACAGCAGTTACTGATGCTAGTGAGATGGTATCCGGGTCTGGCATCCTCATATCCTCGGTCTCAAGAATGGCCGGTTCATCTTCACAAGTCAAATATGATGAAATGTCATTATGAACAGCACTATTGATTTCGGTTTTATTCATTTTTTACTACATTCACACATAAAATACCTAATATAATCTATTAAATATATTATTATCTGAATATTATATAAATATACAAATGTATTCATTATCTACTACAAATAAAACTGAAATAATTATGTTGAAGAATTCATGATAATTCATAACATTTTCACACAAGTTAATAAACGCTTTCACCTTTACCTTTGCCATCATCCTTGGAGGCACGATGCTTGCTGCGCTTCATTGTTATGAATTTGATTTATCCTCTGGATATATGATCGTTTTGAACATGAAAAGTGGAAAATAAAAGTTAAACATCTGTCATAAACATCTTAAATGTAACATTAATATCTTTGGAACTTTGTGTTGCTTTATTCTCTCATGCATTCCATTTTAATTTAACTTGAACAAACAGCAATAACCAGAAAAAAATGTTATTTGCATTCAGTAATTCAATAAAGTTAATTACCCTAAACCTAACCCATCAGTAATTAGCAGATACATGAAGAATTTAATGTTTTTAGAACTAACAATGAAAATGCTGAATGTTGTAAATGAGCAAGAAAGAAAGACAGAAAGATTATTACCAACTACACATTCAAATCTGAGAACTATAGATACTTTACACAATCTAAACAGAGCTAATAGATTCTGTGCAGACAAACCAATCATTTTTACTGGTTTTTAATATTTTCTAATAGTTTTTCTTTCTTAAACAGCAATTATAAATTAAGATTTTATAATGTAAAGAAAATATTCCCATTGCAATGTTAAGGTATTTTTTGGATACATTCAAATATTACTGTTTTAACTGTACCCTTCCACTGAAACCTCCTTAATTTCACAAAAAAGTGAATTAACTTTTTATCCCAATACATTTCCCATTATGTTTAATGTTTTCATTAATACACCAACACCAAAAACAGGTATGCCAAATCTGAAAGCCATTGTCATTAAGTTACAGCCACTAGGATTGCAATGTTTTCCATGACACACAAAGCAAACGAAAGTCTCATATGTAAAGTTTGACGAGATGCTGTAAACTTACCGTACAATGCAGCTGGTTCTCGACTTCTCACATCTAGGAGTTAGCAGGAAGGACAAACTGATTCCAATATCGAGATGCTTTTAAAATAACTTGCCTACAAACTCATTATTGACATTTGGATGACAGAAACAGAGAGGCCACAAAAGTAACTCAAAAAGAGTCTGGTTTGGTCTAAGCCTGAAGATGGTCAGGAGAGATGTGATATGGCCATGAATAGTGTATGAGTGTTGAACCCGAGACACTGGTAACTAGAACTAGTTCCTGATGAGAGAGATCGTGTGGAACTTTGACAAGCCGCTACTATATAACGCCATATCCTCAGAGTAACAAACCAGGTAAAAAAGCAGCTACACAGTAAACTGCAGAATCAACAATCAATAGTTTAAAGGAATTTGAACATAATGCCATACTAATCTCCAACTCTCACCAGTGATGGGCTACATGTAATCTAACTAGAACTTCCACAAGATTAGGAGGAAATGGCAGTGCAATGTGTTGACCTATTTTACTCCAATTATGCTTGATTTATAGTTTGGAGTATGTACGATTTTTATGTTTTTGAAAGAAGTCTCTTCTGCTCACCAAGGCTGCATTTATTGGATCATTGAAAACAGTAACATTGTTAGATATTATTCCAATTTAAAAGAACTGTTTTCTATGTGAATATAGGCTATTTTAATATGTAACATTTCATGAATTTTCACCATCATTACTCCAGTCTTCAGTGTCACATGGAACTTCTGATCAGTCCTTACTTATAATAACAACAATAACAGTAAACTATACATAGTTACATGCAACTAACTCTAAGCTAAACCCTAACCCTTTAGTTAGTACATGTTTTAATTAATATTACTCTGTACTTAAATGCATAATACATGTATAAAGTGTAACCAAGGATTCTCTTCTTGTTCACTTCCACGATCCTTTTTTGTCTCTCACTTTGTACATTTTTCAATTAAAAATATAATTGTTTAAACCTATAAATGCAAGAGCTGGGTCTTGAATACAACTGGAAAGCAGTCTATGTCAAAGTTCACCCAAAAATGAAAATTAGCCCATGATTTATTCTCCTTCATCCTAGGTGTATATGACTTTCTTCTTTCAGACGAATACAATCAGAGTTATATTAAAAAATGTCCTGGCTAATCCGAGCTTTATAATGGCAGTGAATGGCAGACCAAAATTTGAAGCCCAAAAAAGTGCATCCATCCATTCTAAAAGTGCTCCACACGGCTCCGGGGGTTAATAAAGGCCTTCTGAAGCGATGGGTTTGTGTAAGAAAAATATCCATATTTAACATGTTATTATATTCAGTAATTAAGCACTTTTATAATGGATGGATGTGCTTTTTTGGGCTTCAAATTCTGGGCTCCCATTCACTGCCATTATAAAGCTTGGATTAGCCAGGATATTTTTTAATATAACTCCGATTGTATTTGTCTGAAAGAAGAACATCATATACATCTAAGATGGCTTGAGGGAGAGTAAATCATGAGCTAATTTTCATTTTTGGGTGAACTACCCCTTTAAATATAATGCATTATCTTGCAAACATATGGCTTTCATAAACAAGCGTGTGAGTGTAATATCCTCATCTGCACTGAGAAAAGTAACCTGCTATATAAGCCACAAGGTGAAAATGGTGGGTCTGATGACGCACACTCTGCTCAACAACACACATGATTTGAGGAATCACTCATTCAATTATAATTTGGCCTCATAACCGTTTGCATCAAATGTCAGATGCTTGAACAGAAGCATGTGTAATTGTCAGGAGACAAATCAAACTGACTCTGGCTTCAATAATTAATGATGTCTTGTTCCAACTGCAACTTGGAGACTAGATGACGACATGCTTAGTAACCCAGCAGTGTCATGTGGTAATCTACAATGCAAATGTCCTGAAATGTGATACGGGCTCAACTGCTTATTCATGAAGTTCCAGAAAAAATAGTTTAAAATATTAAACTTAATTTAGGTACATTATTTAAAGAAAAAATGAATTAGCTAAAGTACAGAGACCATATTTTTGAAGATAAAATGTGTGTCAGTCTTTACAGCTAATTCTACGTCTACATTTCACTGATGCATAATAAAAAGTTCTGCTTACATGATGGAAATGATCAAATGTGCATGAAGCAAAACACCTGCATTGTGTCTCTTCCATCAACAACGCTTTAGCAGTCAGTATATAATACAATGCTTTTGAAAAGTCAAACTAAAGTAATCAGCTCATAAATAAGACATGCTGTTTGTAAGGTATACGTTTAAGGTCTAAAGTTGCCTGTATCCAGTGAAATGTCTTAAATTATTAAATTGTGCCAATCAGTGTTGAATGCATCATCCACAATGAGGTAGCATCATTCGTATTGTTTTGACAGATATTTATGCATCATTAGCCAATAAGAGAATGATACTGAATAAACAAAGTTCTACAACAACGTTTTGTTTGAATAAGGTTTTTATATATACAGTAGAATAGAGAATACATTAGACAAGACCTCCTCTTTAATGTTCTATTGCATTTTTGCATAACCTAAACACTTTATATATTGAAATATTCATGGTTCTTTGAATAAACAAAACAAAACAGACCAAACTGATATGGTGTCAGTGTTATTTAGTGGACAGTTTGTTCTAATAATGTGCCTGTTAGAGGTTTGAGATGCTCTGAAGCGGTTTATTGTAATGACTGATGATTTCATTGCTTCATCAAAGTCTCATGTCGGTGTAAGTTGCGAAATTATTTTTACCTCTGATATATATATTTGAAAATAGACATTTTAGAACAACAACAGGGCTTAACAATAGCTGCGTTTCCATTATAGATTTGCGCAAAACTTTTGCAATATTTTGCAATATTATGCAATATGTCGATAAAAAACTATTGCGAAATGACGCCGTTTCCATTAACCGATGTTATGCAATTAAAACTATTTTTTTTTCCTCTCGTGATAAGTCATTCCATAAATTATGCCAACGTATGTTTACGTATATCCCAGTCACCACACTAGACATTATTTTTAATCGAAGAAGACGTGCTTGTTATCCAAGCATTAATGGCAAGGAAAGCCCCTTATACTTGGGAGCAGCCATGTATGAGGTGTTTGTGGGTGTTTCTCTCTCATATCTGCTTCAAGGTCTTAATGATAATTTGTGGCATTTCTTTGTTGTCTAGAATCCATTATTCCTGTAATTCTATTGTTTATTGTCTCGTCTTCTGTCTGAATATATGGCGTCATCTTTAAAGAATGATTGTCTTTTACGTACGCCAGGTGACCTGTAAATGCGAAAGAACTGTTTCCATTGCAGTTTTGCGAAAATTTCGTTTTTCGAAATGCAGCAGCACACAAACACTTTTAAATATTAAAAATAAAAGGATTCCTCTCTGGAGAAGCGTTCAGTCTTTCCTCCATGTAAATAGTGAATCCGCCATGGTGCGAGCGCAACTGGCTTTTAAAGGGAATGGGAGATAAGACTCTGATTGGTTTATTGCACGTTACGCCCAAAACACACCCATGACTCATTTAAGAGACGAGGCACAACCCTATTGGACCATGTGCCTGACGCACAGACCGTTTTTTCCGTCGTTAAACTAGCAAAAGTGGATTCGGACACGCCCTAAGTGCACCTGCTCAGATCTGTAAATAGGGCCCTCTGAGTTTTTGGTAAAATTTGGTAAAATTTTTAGTTTTTAAGTGACTTCGATAGAAACGTCACATCGCATTTAATTCTATAGCGCTTTATACAATACAGATTGTTTCATCAAAAATAAATAAAACAAATTATAAAACAATTTAATCTGTAAAGCAGCTAATAATGTCATTATTCAATTCAGTTCAATAAGTCGATGTTGCAAAGTTAGTGCTGTTATTCAGTTCAAATTTTGTTCTCGTCTGATAGTGTAGTTAAATCGATAATATTACTGAATATTAATAGTCTTTTAAACCCTTCTTTTTTTTTTTAGAAGTATAGTAGCCTAGGAAAATTGATATCTTCACCCTTTATCAAAATATTATTAAACATGTGTAAAAGATTTTTTAAGCATAGCGTAGTTGTGTTTAGAGTCAATTGTTTTATTTGTGATAGCGCAATAAAACATGGCAAATTGTGCATACATAATTTTTGGCCAGGCTCTCATACAATGAAGTTATGAACACATGCAAAAACAAGAGAGAACCTTCGAAATATTAATAACTGATTATGTTGTAGTCAGTGTATGCTTTTTCCTGTCAGCTTTTAGTTTTTCTATGCATTTGTTTTTACACAGGCAAACTGCAGCTAAGTAGTGTTGGCATGTGTTTTGTTCTTCCCTCAAATTTAAAATATTTAAAAAAATATTTTCCTCATATTTTGATGATTTCATCAAACTTGTAGGGTCATTAAAAACAAATATCCTCTCCAGCCATCACTTTTCGCCACTGTTTATAACTTGTTTTTTTTTGGCAAAAATTTTGTATTACTTGCTTCCAAAAATGAGGTTACAAAATTGAGGTTATAGTAAATATAAATGAGTGTGTAACTCAGTCTACAGACTGACACCTTTCACAATGTCATCCAGGGCGAACCAGAGCTAACCTGATAGCAGGTTGCAATTTTATACGTTCTCTCTTGAAAGCGCTTTATTGGCTTTGGCTTATTATCCTAATCTCTTTGTGTTCCAGTGCCTCTATGGGTGTACCATCTGACTGTGGTGTAGTATATCACACTAATCTATTCCTGTGCTGTTTTTACATGCTATTGGTCAGCTGGGGCCTGTAGCAATGCTGGGCCCAAGCCAGTATGCAGCCAGTTTCATGCATCCCAAAGACTGATAAATATCATTTTGCTATTTTACACTCTTAAAAAAAGGTTCTTTATTGGCATCGATGCTTCCAAGAAGAACCTTTAAAGGGATAGTTCACCCAAAAATTAAAATTCTGTCAAACCTTTCTTTTTTTTTGTGTGGAAATTTTTTAATTCTGGATTATATTTTTACAAAACTTTATCATTGAACCATTTTTGATATCTCTAGAGGAAGGATACATTAATAGCAAAACAAATGCACATATCCGATTCATATCAGATTTATTACCACATATGAATGAGGCCTGAAACCGATCTGAGAATATCGGAATCCATGCGCTTTTTTCCTGCTTACACGTTCGTGGGTCATATCCGATCTGTGCCACATGGGAGGAAAAAATCGGAATTGGGTCACTTGAACCATGCAGTGTAAATGCGGCCTAAAGCACAATCACCTGTGCTCCTGTTTATATTATCCCACGATTCTGATTGGTGTGTTGAACCACTGTAAAATAAGGCCATTTTTGTGTAGAGTTTTGCAGAAATCATTAAGAAAATTGGAATGTGTGTGAAAACAAGTGAAACGTGTTTAGAGAAATGTGTCTTGAGAATTGAATAAATGGTTTGAGAAATTGTGCCAAATGAATCAGTTATAGTGTGTTAGCAATCGAGAAAAACTCTAACATGCAACCTTTATCTGAACATTGTCCATGTATGCATTGAAAACCATGCACACGCTGTGGTTTCATTCCCCCGAAATGAGAGCCCAGTGCTTCAGCTATCCAGGTCAGAGGAGGTGGATGTGCTCAGCATCGAAGCAGGGGAAATTGAGGACTCTCTCTCCTGCTTATGAGGTTGTAGCTCAAGCCATGGCCAAGCTAAACATCGACTGGCTTCCTGCGTTTCCTGCCTATAAAATCACAACCTCCACGTTACAGATTTTTCCCGACCTCCACACAGAGGTGTCAAGGTTGTGGAAGAGACCATTTTCAGCCCGGCTCTTCAGTTCCCAAGTCATTAACTATTCAAATATAAGGGGGTTGAAAGAGCACGGGTATGGGGCAATGCCTAAGATGGAACAGACGCTTGCGAGCTATCGGTCCCCTGACATGGCATTGTCCCTCAAGGCCCCGACATTGCCCACCAGCCCATGTAGATCAACTTTGGCAACGGGGTGGGTCTGGATGCTGTTAAGGAGCCACCAAGGAGACGCCCACAACCATCGGTGGCTCTATGGCAGCCCTTGTGGCTACGGAGAGGCATCTCTGGCTGAATTTATCCGACCTAAAAGAAAATGACAAATTTTTTTTGCTGAACGCTCTGCTGTCTCCTGGCCTCTTCAACGATGGTTCCAGGAGGCTAAAAAGCAAGTGGGAGTGTTCAAGCACTACACCTCTCTTGGCGGGCTCAGTTCTTGGGGGCTCCCCGGCCGTCAACCAGCTCCTCCGACAGAGCGCAGCTCTGTCACCCCGCACTTTCACAAATGCATGGATGCAGCTCTGGATCTGCTGCAACTCCAGTCCAGTCACTCACTGTCAGTTTTAGAGACTGGTGGGTCTGATGGCAGCAGCTTCCAAAGTGATACCCTTTGGCCTGCTGTAGATGAGACCCCTGCAGTGGTGGATCAAGACCAAGGGGTTTTCCCCGAGGGGCAACCCATTCCGCTTGATCAAGGTCATGCACAGGTGTTTTCATACCATGGTGATGTGGAAGAAATTACCTAGTTCTTGCATGAAACTCTGAAACGGTGCAGGCTGATAGGTCTTTAACTAATTTGGTAGTGATCTCATCATCTACATAGCACAGCTGATTGGTTACTGTTACATCAGCGGCCAATGAGCTGCGGCTCAACATTCAAACAAATACTGGCGTGTTTCTGGTAGCAGTCTGCAGCGCGCTTTCAGAAACCCTCCACCTTCCCCAGCTCCACCTGTATAGATCTGCTATGGGGTTATTTCATGTATGTTACATGTGCAGCAGCAGCATGTCTTGCATGCTCACAGCAATGTCTGTGAATGAATTGGCAGTAGCAAGTCTCAGTACTTGCTCTGCAGCAGCAGCAGCAGCGTAGCAGATCTATTCAGCCAAGACCAAATACATTAACATTGCCATATTCATTACCATGCCAATCTCTATTACCATACCAATCTTCAGAGAGTTGTCATGACAGAACCTTGGTTCTTGTCATGTTTCCAGCCCCTCTCTGTCTGTACACATTTTCCCTGATTGCTCTGCTTCCAGGAGTTCTGGAGAGAGTCCGTCAGGACAGGGCCCATCTGTTGCTGGTAGCCCCATTCTGGCCAGCCCGAGTGTGGTTACCTTATGTCCCTCCTCGACGGCTCTCCATGGGAGATTACCATAAGGAGGGACCTTCTGTCTTAGGCAGGGGGCCCAATCCTTCACCCCCACCCAGAGTTATGGAAGCTGTGGGTTTGGCCTCTAAGGGGGGCCCAACTCATAGACTCGGGACTCTCAACTGAGGTACTTCACTCCAGAGCTCCTTCACAAGGAAACTGTATGCCCTGAAGTGGACAGTGTTCACTTCATGGAGTGGAAGTCGTCAGCTGGACCCAGTTAACTGCCCGGTTGGTAAAGTGCTGGAGTTCCTGTAGGATCGGGTCTCCGCAGGGTTATTCCCCTCCACTCTAAAGGTTTATGTGTTGGCCATAGCTGCTTACCACACACCTGCAGGGTATCCCTTCAAGATGTGTGTGATGTGGCGGGCTGGTCCTCTCCGCTCACATTCGTAAAGTTTTATAATGTAGAGTTTGGCTTTGCACCAAGTTCTCTTGATTTCACACTAGACAGGCACTTGTCAGTACAGTGGTGTGAGTGTTATCATTCCCACAGTGTCGCTACTATGACGGAGCACGAGTTTCCTCGAAAGGGAATGAATTAGGAATGTAACCATGGTTCCCTGAGAAGGGTACGAGATGTTGTGTCTCCCTGCCATATTTCCTGCATCCCTGTGATCGACTTGCTATGGCCTATAAGAAGCTCTGGATGTGCTTTTAAGCTTCCTGGTGTTCCGTGTCATGACGTCACTCCGTCATGACATTGGACTGATTTTACACATGCTTCAAGACGCAATAACGCAGAGGCAATCCCACAGCACCACTACTATGACGCAGCGTCTCCATCCCATCTCAAGGAACCATGGTTACAGTAGTAACCAGAGATGTTTTTTTATTTGTTCCTATGACTTATTAATACAGTACATAAGCATCTATTTTGTACGTTGTAGTTAAATTGTGTACTACACAAAGCTGTTTCACTTTGTTAAAGTTACTCTTGAAAAATTTGGTTTATTAATTTGTTCCTTTGTTTTATGTATCAGCTTTATGTATCAAACTTTTTTTCTTTATCTTTCAATATCTTTCAGTATCTTTTTATCTGTTTTTTTCTCTGCATGTCATGTACAGGGCTTGTCAATCACTGAAGCTATCACTCACTTCAGTTCAGCTGGACTTCACTGAGTTCTGCACTCTCACATTAATAGTTAACATATGTGCAATAATACATATGTAACATAAGTGGAGCAAAACTGAGTTTTGGGTGATGATTGGTAAATCTAACAATACGTACATATTTTGATACATATTTTGACTAGTGTTACAAATGCTGTCATTTTTTATTACCACATTGCCATAATATGTTAGGAATTGTTATAAGAAGACTGTCAAATTGTCACAAGGTTAATTTCTAGGCAGTTATGAGGGCTCTACATCAGTTACCTGAGTCGTTCATAAGCTGCATATGCAGGTGTTGATCTTAACTATCTCTTCATCCCTGTCAAACTATCAGGATGCATTTCTGGTTGCTTTTCAATGGATCGGTTTTTGCTGTACTTTGTGATTTGTACATATTTCATTATAGTTTTACCGCTCCAGGTGATTTGGTGCGTGCATGAACTGTCGAAATGATTTAGACTGAAACGCAAATTGATTGTTTAGACCATCTTGCTAACTAGACCAGTTCCTTAAATAGAACCGACTAAAACGAATTGATCATTCACCATGGGAATTGCTAGAATGGCCATTGCGTGGCCGTTGCCTATTCTCAATACTGCAAAACACATTGTAAATAGAAGAATTTGGCACTGCATGAGTTTGTCTAAATAGCTGTGTAATTGACACCTTTCATAATTATTTTCAGAAGACTAATCGTAATTATTTTTTTCAATTAATTGTGCAACCATAATTTAAATGTTGCCTGGGGAATCCAAACAGATACCTGGATACAGGAGCTGTTGATGTGGACAAATGTAAACGTGCTGTGTTCTGATTTTACTGAAGTTACTAAGTTTTTAAGTTTTTAAGTTACACAATATTAAAGGCCTGATGTACAAACATGGGGACTTTGGGATGCTCGTTTGGTTTTTTCGTACCATACTTAATTGTTCGTATTTGTACTTGTTTTTGACATAGTGGCGTACAAAAGCAATATTACACTCACAAGTGTGCACTATGGACGTAAACCAGCATTGTGTGAAAATAGTTCGATATTGCTTTAGCAGCGTAAGGAGTTGAAAGTTATTGACTCAGACCCAAACAATTCTGTAGTTTACTGCACATTGAAGAGAGACAGGACAAAGTATTTAAACATTGAAAAATTAGACACTTCATATTTAAAGAAAGTAAAAGTCGAATGGCATTAAGAGCATTCATAAGACACAATACTATGACTTTGGTGTACAAACCCGATTCCAAAAAAGTTGGGACACTGTACAAATTGTGAATAAAAAAGGAATGCAATAATTTACAAATCTCATAAACTTATATTTTATTCACAATAGAATATAGATAACATGTTGAAAGTGAGACATTTTGAAATGTCATGCCAAATACTGGCTCATTTTGGATTTCATGAGAGCTACACATTCCAAAAAAGTTGGGACAGGTAGCAATAAGAGGCCGGAAAAGTTAAATGTACATATAAGGAACAGCTGGAGGACCAATTTGCAACTTATTAGGTCAACTGGCAACATGATTGGGTATAAAAAGAGCCTCTCAGAGTGGCAGTGTCTCTCAGAAGTCAAGATGGGCAGAGGATCACCAATTCCCCCAATGCTGCGGCGAAAAATAGTGGAGCAATATCAGAAAGGAGTTTCTCAGAGAAAAATTGCAAAGAGTTTGAAGTTATCATCATCTACAGTGCATAATATCATCCAAAGATTCAGAGAATCTGGAACAATCTCTGTGCGTAAGGGTCAAGGCCGGAAAACCATACTGGATGCCCGTGATCTTCGGGCCCTTAGACGGCACTGCATCACATACAGGAATGCTACTGTAATGGAAATCACAACATGGGCTCAGGAATACTTCCAGAAAACATTGTCGGTGAACACAATCCACCGTGCCATTCGCCGTTGCCGGCTAAAACTCTATAGGTCAAAAAAGAAGCCATATCTAAACATGATCCAGAAGCGCAGGTGTTTTCTCTGGGCCAAGGCTCATTTAAAATGGACTGTGGCAAAGTGGAAAACTGTTCTGTGGTCAGACGAATCAAAATTTGAAGTTCTTTTTGGAAAACTGGGACCCCATGTCATCCGGACTAAAGAGGACAAGGACAACCCAAGTTGTTATCAGCGCTCAGTTCAGAAGCCTGCATCTCTGATGGTATGGGGTTGCATGAGTGCGTGTGGCATGGGCAGCTTACACATCTGGAAAGGCACCATCAATGCTGAAAGGTATATCCAAGTTCTAGAACAACATATGTTACCATCCAGACGTCGTCTCTTTCAGGGAAGACCTTGCATTTTCCAACATGACAATGCCAGACCACATACTGCATCAATTACAACATCATGGCTGCTTAGAAGAAGGATCCGGGTACTGAAATGGCCAGCCTGCAGTCCAGATCTTTCACCCATAGAAAACATTTGGCGCATCATAAAGAGGAAGATGCCACAAAGAAGACCTAAGACAGTTGAACAACTAGAAGCCTGTATTAGACAAGAATGGGACAACATTCCTATTCCTAAACTTGAGCAACTTGTCTCCTCAGTCCCCAGACGTTTGCAGACTGTTATAAAAAGAAGAGGGGATGCCACACAGTGGTAAACATGGCCTTGTCCCAACTTTTTTGAGATGTGTTGATGCCATGAAATTTAAAATCAACTTATTTTTCCCTTAAAATGATACATTTTCTCAGTTTAAACATTTGATATGTCATCTATGTTGTATTCTGAATAAAATATTGAAATTTGAAACTTCCACATCATTGCATTCTGTTTTTATTCACAATCTGTACAGTGTCCCAACTTTTTTGGAATCGGGTTTGTAGTTTTGAGAATTCTGAGGTACAAATATTTGTGTGTGTGCACATGAAAAGTATTAGAGAATTGCACACTGGGAAATAGAGAGAAGCAACTATAGCCCATAGCTTTGACAAATAGCTTGAGGTGCTGTATTTCTGAAGTCTCCTGCTTGCAGCCTTCAACCGTCAGCTGTCCAAAGCAGCCATGAAATTTGACAGTGGTGCAAAATCTTTAAAGCCACCTGCTTTCTATTTTGTAACTAAATTCTCATTTACTCTCTAAAGGTAGTATGTTCCCTGTGGATACTAATGAGCCCTTATGGAGACCAAAGAGCCTGTTGGTGTGAGCAAAGGCATTTTCTACCAAGCTGTTGTCTAGAATAGCACTTGCTGGTATGTATCCTAATTAAACAATATAATTAAACGATCAATTGCACAAGGTACAATATAATTTTCCCATGTGAAATCATATAAATTAGGAGCAGTTGGAGTCCATCACTTTGGTGGTTTGCTTAATCACGCGACTCCTATGGCAAGTGCCAACTTGAAGTGGGCGTTGGGCACTGCATAGTTTCAGTTGGACTGCTTGTGTTGGTTACCTTATTAGTTCACTCACCGGATGTTGCTGCTGGCAGGAAAATGACTGGTTTTGCTAATCAAATCTTAAGTAGATGGTCCATTTTCAAGACTGCAGAACATGCTCAGTGCACTCTATGATCCATTCTTGTTGATAAATTGATGGTGAATTTTGTGAATGTAAATTATACATAAGATTAATAAGATGCCCTAGCAGGGGGCTCGTTCCTTGCATCTCACTTAATACATCTGAGATGATTTGACATATATATCTTCTAATCACGATAAATTGAATAGTTCACGTTATTCCTGTACCCTGCCATCCATTTTTCAGGCCAACAGAGATGTTTAGGTTTTTAAAGAGCTTATGACACATAATGACATTGGAGACTATATTAAATAGAACCTTGTTTAGATATTTTTAGATTGTGGAGTGAACAGTAAGATGAAAAAATGGTGTAAAACAATTTTCACTTAGAAATTGCTAGTGATTTTCACAAGAAATGGCAAGTAACCAATTGAATTAAACAAGAAATTATAAAGTAGAAAGACTTTATTGTATTTTCCGATCATCTCAGTTTTAGAAAGGCACTTGGCATCCATAATCCAGATCTCATAAACAATGAGTCCTTCCCACCATATGCCGGCGTGATGTATCCCAATCTTCAAGCAGAAGGAACTGGATGAAATATCAGTCTGACTTGTGATGTAGCCTGAACCATAACCTCATCGTGTTCATTTGTTTGGTCAGAGGAGAACTAAACCCCACCAACTGAGCCTGGTTTCTCCCATGGTTTTTTGTCTCCATTTCTGTCACTGATGGAGTTTGGGTTCATTGCCACTTTCACCCCTGGCTTGATTAGTTGGGGACACTTAATATTCAGCAATATTATTGATTTGACTGCACTGACGCTATTGGATGAGAACTGAACTGAGCTGGACGATGACATCACTGTTTTCTGCAGAGCTGCTTTATAACTCATTTCATATTTTATGACCTTTACACAGTTATTGAACAGAACTGAATCAACACTGAACTAACATCAGCTGAACAATGACACCATGTTCTATTTTTATAGAGCTGCTTTACAGCAGAATTGAGCTGTTTGCATCATTGAATCATTATTTTCCTGTTTATCCCTGTAAAGCTGCTTTGAAACGATCTCTCTTGCAGTGTTGCCAGATTGGAAATGTCCCAGTATCGTACCAGAAGCTCAAAATTATCATATTTGGAAGAAAATGTACTTTATTGCTAAACTATTGGCCTCAGCTTGGAAACAACTGACCTAAGCGCCGCGGCAGGAATGTTAACTTGTGCTCGTGAGAGAGACTTATTCTCCATGATGATTAGCCGAGAAGACGTAATGAAAGATGACATGAAAGATGTGTAACTCCACGTTCACGTTCTCCTCACAATCACGACGGCAGACGTAGGATCCAATGTATAGAAGCCCTATGATTACAATGGCCATCATTTGAAGTGTCACAAAATTCTGAAATTATCGTACATTATGGGATTTTTTACATTATTGATCGTACATCGTACAGAGGTCAAAATTATCATACAAATACGATAACTATTGTACAAATATGATAATTATCGTACGTCTGGCAACACTGCTCTATTGTATTTAGCTTTATAAAAATAAAGCTGACTTGACTTGACTTGAAAGCCAAACAAACCACACAGAAAGTACACAGACACACACAACTCTACTGCAGGAGAGGCTGTTTATACCAAAACGTTTGGATATGGATCTAAGGTGATCCCAGGACTACGCTGTTTAGCTGGGGAAACACCCCGAATTGTAACAAGACACTGTACATGGATCGATTGCTCAACAGACAGAAACGGGATCTTAAGGATGGAATTACAAAACACACACTGCACGTAAGCATGAATGTATATTAGTATTTGTAGCCCAAATCCCACATTGCACGACCAGTTAACTGAGCACTTTTGTGACAATAGGCAATAGATTCATTTTATAGTCAACATATCCGTCCTTGAAATTAGTAATGAATCTATTTGTTGGGAAGATTAGGGGCAAAGTCCCATTTCAGATGCTCACACCAGCTCTTACAAGTATTGGGAGATGTAGAGTAACTTTTATGGAAGCTACTGATGACTCAAATTCAGAGTGCACATGTGAACACCGTTTTCAAAAGAAACCTTTTTGCTTCCAGGTGTAACTAAGTGTTTAGTATGCATTACAGTAAAGTAGGTAATTGTTTTTGTGGCATATGGGGGATGGGAGATATATGCTGGTCGGGGCGAGACAGAATAAGTGCAGTAGTAGGTGATTATTTACACAGCAGGGAAACCAGCGCCCTCATGTGTTGGGAGAGAGTCAATTCACTGACTCATCTACTTTCAATATCTGAAGGCATCTAATGGACCTTACTGGATCTTACAGATCAACAAGACTCTAATATTAGACCACATAAAGTCTTCTTGGGGTACAGCAGTATGGGTTTACACTGGCCTTCAAGGGTTGGCACTCAGTATTACCTCTGCTTTCCCAATTGGGGAAACCGTTTCCCAACTGATGTTCTCACATCGAAAGATCTTCATCCTGTAGAGCAGGGAATGAACTGTGATAACTGTTTGGTAGAGAGATCAGTGGTCAGTCTTATTAGTTACATATAGTAAGATTACAGCCAGCTAATTGTAGTTAACAGTTAATTTAGATGATAGTAGAAATGTAACAATAGACAAAAATGATGGTTCGTGTTATTTATTCCCTGTCTGTTTGTGGACTTTTACGTTATTTCCTGTTGTGTGTTTTGCTTTGTAGTTCTTTGTAGCTTTTCATGCTGATTTAGTTCTCCAGGTGTTACCATTTAACCACGCCCCCTTGTTATCTTGTTTGTCTGTGTATATAAAGTGCTAATGTTTCACTCGTGGTTTGTCCATCCTTGTATAAGTTTGCCTAGGTCCCTTGTGTTATCCGGTTTCCTTGTGGTGTTATTAAACTCCTAGCATTTGGATCCTCTCTCTCGCTTGATCATTCACACCCTTCATGACAGTTCGGTACATATACCTTGGTTTAGAAGTCACGTTTTTTTCTGTATAGCAGGGGAAAAAATTAAACATAAAATTTCTTCTTTTTTATTTATTAAACAGTTGAACTAGAACCATCTGTGCAATGGAAAAGTTACATGGATGTGTTGTGTCCAGTTTATGGATTTCTGTTCAAGGACTCTTATTTTAATTTCATTCTATTGTTCCTGTATTCTCAGTTCCTGTGTTTAGTTCCTGTTTCCTGAGTTGCCTAGGTTGCTAAGTATTCCTTTGTTTGTCACTTTGGTTACTGATTATGTTTTACATCTGTTTCTAGTTTAGTTAGTTACCATTCTGTTAATTTATAGGGGAGCGCGGGGCACAACCTAACGCGGGGTTAGTTGTAACACACATGGTTTAAAACTTTCCACACATGCCAGGATGACAAAACTTAGTGTATTTACTAGTTGCCATATCAACATTATTTAGAGAAAAAATTGCGTCAAAATTAAAAAATCTTTGGAAGATATCACTGAACATTTATTTAACCATGGGCGTCGGATCCATTGTATGTGGCTGGGACAAGACCCACCCCTTTTACCGTCTATAATTATGTTCACCTACCCCTAACCAATAAACACTTTATTATTAAACACACGTTAGACGCTTTATTTCCACTTTTCGAATGTTTTCTTCATTTTTATTGAAAATAAATGCCTTTCCGATCTGATATGTGATGGGAGAAGGGAGTAGAGCGAGTTCGGCAAAAGGCGGATTCGAACCTCGGTCGATCTGCGTCAAAACTTCCAGTTATGCGTCTTACCCCTACACTATTACCACGTAAAAGAACTGGTGGCTTTTGTAATTTTGTCTGACCCAACCAGACGTTTAGTAAACAATGCGGATTATTTGCACTTAATGTAAATCGCATCTACTCCAGTAAAACTTTCGGGAGGACCCACCCACATTTCTTTTGCTTCCGACGCCCATATTTAACCATTTCTTAAGTTAATTTTTCATTTCTGTTTTTTGTGTTTATTTAAAATAAGACAAATCTGATATTATTTTAATCTTATATCTGTTATTTAACGGTTGAGATAGTTCTTTAATGCTGATCTAACAGCAGAAGACACGAGCCGGGGTTAAATCCCAGTTGCACAGGTGGGGCATGTTGTCACAATGAGCCCCTATTAGAACTATTCTATTCTATTCTATTCTATTCTATTCTATTCTATTCTATTCTATACTTTTATGAATTTTATTGAGAAACCATGAAAAAAAGATGAATAATGACTGAGAGTCAATGTTCAGAAATGCTTAATTATTATTATTTTTTTTTAACTATGCTGTATAGCTGTGTTTTGAGGTGTGTTTGTTGTCAAACTCAAAAATTAGTTTATTTTTAATGATTAAAAAATGCCATTATTTTATTTGAAAAAGTTAATAATTGTATTTTATTGACAAAATATTTTAGTTTGTCTTGTATATTTTTTGGATTATATCAGGTAACATTTTAAGCTGTCATTTAGTCATGTTACATTGTGCCCCTCCTAAGGGGCATGTTGTCACAGTTCACTTCCATTCTTTCGGGGTAAATCAAGAAAAAAGTATACACTGTATTAATGAAACAAAACCACATAATTGTACTAGACATGTGTGCAATTAATGTGGGAAAAAATAAATACTCTGAACCACAAGTGGATTTACACAAACTGAGAAAGTCAAAAAGCGTCAGGTTGTGCCCCCTGTTTCTTGTCGGTTATTGTCTTTGTTTTACCAGTTTCAGTGCCATTCCCCTTATAGGATTATTAGCTTAATTGTCTTTGTAATTGTTCATGAAATTCATCAGTAATTTGAAAAAAAAAAAAAAAAAAAAAAATCTATACCATTTTTTTTTTTTTTCAGTGTATGTTTACAGATACAACCAAATGATCCATTTATAATCTGATTGGTAGCTCAGTTGGACTGAAATGCCTTCATGTAATAAAATATTTATCTTTTTTGAAAGAGGTGTTGTATCAGTGTTATTATAGTTTTTATTTAGTTTTATTAATTTTTAAAAAATAAATAAAATTAGTTTTATTTTTATATTTTTAATTCTTTTAAAATAATGTTAATTCTAGTTTATTTTATTAGATTTTTAAAATATTGCTCTTTAGGTTTAATTTATTTATATTTTATTTTATTTAATTTTTCAATGAATATTTATGTTTTATTTCAGCTTTATTTCAATTAACAGAAATGTTTTTAATATTTTAGTTAACGATAACAACCCGGTGTTGATCATAATCCATTACATAGGAAAATGTTTGTATAAGCCTTTGAATCTGATTTCTCAATTGTATTTAAAATACCCTACGTGCATGCAGTGGCGTATGATTATATTAAAATGTTTTATGAAAGTTATATTAATTTAAAGATATTAGTTATAAAGGTTTATTGCATTTAATATTTAACATTTTAATTATATATATTTTTCTTCTGAACAAATGCGTGAATTGGAACTCTTTTTTTGTTTAGTTTTTCCCTCTCAAATTCATTTTTTTTCTCCCTCTCAGATTCTCCCAAATTTAAATTAGGTTTTGTAACTATATGCCTGAAGTCTTAATAAAGTTGCCAAAGCCAATTTATGTAAGTAACTAAAAGTAACATTTTTGTGGATAGTAAACTTGTATTTTATGTCTACCAATGAATATACATCTACATAAATAAATGTGTAATGCTACCATGATAATGACATGGATTATCAACAGAGTCTTTCTTGGCCAGCCTGCCAATAAACTACCACCACTAGATGGGAGCAAACATTAACAGTTATACCTCACCTACCTAAGATTCTGGACAATGCAATTCCTCTACTAACAGGCTGCTCATTTCTCATCTTACATATAAGTGAATTTAATGTTTATTCAATTTTTATTTATTTATAATTCAAATATGCAAATAAAAAATAGCATTTTTCCAAAAAACTTTTTAATGGATGCTTGATACCGACATACAATTAAGATGATATTGTTTAGTCAGTGGTTAGTTAATGGCAAGGTAGTGCAGAGAGTAGAACAAGATAAATGTTAAAATATATATCTATATCAATCTTTCTAGGCATGTACATAAGTCTAAAAATAAAAAAATGTCACCAATATATATTCACCCATCTCATGACAATGTGAGAAATGCAATGAAGAGTAAACAACAATAAATGCTGCTGATGAATCTGTAATCTATAGTATAATTTTCAAGTCGGTGTTGTACTGTCACACTGGGTACCTAATCAGGGTTTAACTTTTTCACTCACTAATTTGGCTACTAAATTTAGTTACCGGCAATTCAGAACTTCTAGCTAAAACAAAGATATCAGAAATAAACCAGATTATCAAAGTCACAGCACAGATTTTAATTGCACATTCATTATAAAACCATTCTGAAAATGTAAAAAGTGGTGTCATAAACTGAAAGGCTATGCTCTGAAGAGATTAAATTTATGGCCCTTTTGACATAGAGACATTATCAGGCCTATACTGAAAAAAAAATCACATTATTTCAGTTTAGCAATGGATGTTCCAATGCAATGCTCATATTCTTTCTGGGCTGCACATTATGTGCCAGTGAAGAGTAGAATGTATAACATATTCCACTTAATAAATTGACACCAAATAATGTGTTGTTAACATAAGACAACACAGTATGCATGGCCATGTTGTGGGATAACATTGTATGAATTTCTTGTCTGTAAATCCACCCTGAGTACAAGCGGTATCACTAAAACTCTTCAAGGGGTGCTTCCCTAAATGACTTAACTTGATTCTCAGTATAGATGAATAAGAGGCAAAGCCCTGTACGAGCCCTCTGGCTAGGGTTAAGCTGTAATTAAATGCCACTTAATGTTTTCATGTATGGTTATAGAAATACACCCTCATTGTGTACCTCTTCTAACAACCACTCAGTTCTGTTCATGTAACAGTTGTCTTTGTGAACACCTGCCACTTTCTGTAAACGTGAGTGTATTTTGTCTAGTGTACATGCTGTCAACTGATAATTCATTATCACAGTCATGTTCCACTCCCAACCGTGACACAATAAAAG
The DNA here is from genome assembly GCA_039654105.1 of Coreius guichenoti. NCBI lineage: Eukaryota > Metazoa > Chordata > Actinopteri > Cypriniformes > Gobionidae > Coreius > Coreius guichenoti. Next base: position 3,183,607 of record CM077177.1, read on the forward strand.
CAGCGTTTATGTAAGGATAGGCCACCAGACAATGTGTTCAATAGCAGGTTAGTAGGAGTGTTATTTTATGGGAAACAAAGAATTTCCAGCTTGAGGTCCTTTCACACCAAACGTTATTTTTTATTGCAAATACATTTTTAATAGAAACAATGGATTACTGAGACCACACCACAGGTAAAAATTCACCCACTGACAAAGCAAGTTTTTTTTTTTGGTGTGTGTGTGTGTGTGTGTGTGTGTCAGTTTTTTTCCTTGTCCAGCAATGAAATGCACCAACAAAAAAGATTTGAGCTTTAGGGTGTGTTCACACTTGTAGTTCTGTTCTCTTGGTTCTATTGTTCCGGACCAAAAAAAGAAAATGATACATTTAGACCTGATTTGCTTGAGGTGGCAAGATCGTGGGAGAAGCCGTTTTTGGCCCATGGTTATGCCACTTTAATATGCAAACAATGTTAAGGGGCTCAGTGAACACAGATATGCGGGGATGACCCGGGTTGAGGAGTCTCTTGCAAGCTATCTCGTCCCCGGTGCGGCTTCCTCATGGAAAGATCCAGCCTTGCCATCGTAGCCATGCCAGTGTAACCAGTAAGAGCTAAGCATAAACTCCATGATACAGTATAGAGTTCCACTTCGAAAGGGAACATCTCAGGTTAAGACTGTAACCATGGTTCCCTGAGAAGGGGAATGCATGCACACAAATGCTTGGCACAAAAATTCAGTCTGATTTTCACATGCAATTTTTTTTTCTGTTAAGAAGAATGCGTAAAAAATGGCAGACAGGCTTCATAAAAATGCAAATTCACTCTCTGGCAGTAGGTGGCGCTTATAGTGGAAAAGCAGAAATACACTGGTTACCCAACTTTCCTTTCAGATTTTTGTTTTTCATCAAACTACACCAAATACAAGAGTACAGAGATTAGAGAGCCTGTTCTGGAGACTTAACAGAACAGTCTGTCTATATGCGCCACTAAGCCATAGTTTTATGTAACCACAGTGGCTTTGGACATTTGACCAAAAGCAGTTTGATGGGGAAAAAATCTCTCCGTAAAAAAAATATCTATTGCATTGACGATATGGGAATGTTCATGTTGGTCTGAACAGATATAATTGTTAATTGTTTCATACCTAATATTCATCTTAGTGTGAATGTCTCGGGTTACTTGACTGTAACCCTGTTCCCTAAACGGGAATGAGATGCTGCGCTGATTCTAGCGCTATGGGGACAATTTGTGTGTGACCGGCTGTGAAGAATGTGTGCAAACACTCCAATGAAATTGGCCTTGAACTTGAACCTCTGATGGGAATTGGAATGCACGCTCGTCAAAGGCTACAAATATATGTGCAACAGGTGCGCCTTTCAGGTATCACTTTCTCTGAAGAGACGTCTAGACACATCCTCAGTGTGGCAATGAAGCGCAGCATCTTTTTCAGTGAACAGGGTTACAGTCAAGTAACCCGAGATGTTCCCTTTCAAAAGCTTCTCTTTATGCTGTGCTGATTCTAGCGCTATGGGAACAAGAATACCCACGCTGCCGCACTGGAGGTGTCTGGACCCCTCACGGTTGTGTGTGCTCACAAGCACGCGAAAAGTCCCAGATATGAGCTTAAGATGTTGACTCCAGGACATGAGAGCCCGGGGTAGCATGAACATCCAAACTTTAAAATCTTATGAATGTATGAGGAGAGGACCAGTCTGCCGCATCACATATTTGTTGCAAGGGGGTGCCCCTTGCCAAAGCTTGGGAGGAAGCACCCCTGGTGGAATGAGCAAACGAGCAAACAAAGACTTGCTTTGACTTACGCCACTGGCTAGTGCAGTGGACGTTGGTCTGAAGAGCACGGACTAGACAAAGTCAGTGAAGTTTCTCCTGCTCCTGCCTTGTGAACGGACAGAAGGCTTCAAGAGTGACCGGATGTATATTCGAGAATAGAACCTTAGGCAGGAGGTCAGGATGAGGATGCAAAATAGCAGGATGGTGAGGTTGACAGAGCCTGAAAATCCCCAATTCTCTTTAGTGAAGTAATTGCCATTAGAAAAACTATATTTAGGATCAGAAGCTTGTCAGATACAGACTCTAGAGGTTCGAATGGGGTCTCAACCAACAACCTCGAGGACTATGGCTATGTCCGACGAGGGGATCTTGACTCTAATGGGAGGCCTGGCCCCACGGATGAAGTGGGTGACCAGAGAATGCTTCCCGACTGGCACCCCATCAGTCAGGGCATGGCAGGCCGATATGGCGGCCACATAAAACCTGAGAGTGGTAAGGCATGTGCCTGCTGATAACTTAATAATAATAATAATAATTTGTTACATTTATATAGCGCTTTTCTAGGCACTCAAAGCGCTTTACATATAGAAGGGGGGAATCTCCTCAACCACCACCAATATAGCATTCAGCACTGAAGCAATTTGGCAGTTAACTGGGTCTGCATGGCATGCATCACACCACCTTTCAAAGACACCCCATTTAGTGGCATAGATTCTTCTCGTGAAGGGAGCCTTAGCACTGAGGATGGTCTCTATGATGTCAGCTGAAAGCCCAGTGTCCCTCAGTTGGTACCCTTCAGGGGCCAAACTTGTAGGATTCCACAATTCGGGCCGGGGATGAAGTATTGTTCCCTGTGCTTGAGACAGAAGGTCCCTCCTGTTCGGTATCACCTATGGCGAACCGTCAAGGAGGGATATTATCTCTGAGAACCAAATTCTGTTCGACCAACACGGCGCTATAAGCATGAGGCAAGACTCTTGTTGATGAACTTTGGCCAGGACTCCCGGGAGCAGAGCGATCGGTGGAAATGCATTAAGGCGCATTCTGGGCCATGCATGCACCATTGCGTCCAGACCCAGGGGGGCTGGATGACTCAGAGAAAAGTAGAGGGGACATTGCGCTGTGCCTTGAGAGGCGAAGAGGTCCACCTCTGCTTCATAGAATCTTTCCCAGATTTGTTTGACTACCTTGGGATGGAGTTTCCATTCCCCGTTCAGCACAGTTTGTCTGGACAGTAAATCTGCTCCCACATTGAGATATCCAGGGATATAAATCGCCCTGAGGGACAGGAACTTGTCCTGAGCCCAAAGCAGAGTCTGCTGTGCTAGCCTGTTTAGACAGCGCGAACGCAGTTTATATAAGAGACTACCGCTGTGTTGTCCACCCGCACTAGGACATGGTAGCCATCATTTCGAGGCAGTTGAGCGAGAGGGAGCGCGACTCGCCTCACTCTGCTTTTGTGCCTCTCGCCACTGAGAAGGACCGGGTTTGGGCTGGGTGGCCGACAGCCCCTCCCCTTGAGTACGGCGAGGAAGGAACTACACAAATGTTTCTTCACCTCCCGGAATCTGCTGACGACTGTGTTAACCGAGTCGCCAAACAGCCTATAAGGTGAAAGAGGGGCATCGAGCAGAAACGTTCTGTCTCTGTCCTTGATGCCCATCAGGTTCAGCCACAGATGTCTGTCCGTGGCGACCAATGCACCCATTGAACGGCCAATGGCACGGGCCATCTGTTTAGTCACGCAGAGAGACAAGTCTGTGCCTCGACGAAGCTCAGAGAACGATTCTTCATCGTTTGAACCTCATGCACTCAAATCCTTTAGCAGGTCAGTCTGGCACGCCTGTAACACCACCATGGTGTGCAGCTAAGCGCCAGCCTGACCTGCTGCCTGAAACACTTTCCCCACCAGTGTGGAGGTTGTTCTGAGAGATAGCCAGCAAGTATCTCTTCGACCTGAGGCAGCATCGTATAAACGATAGACGAATATGTCGACGTTGAAGGCACAAAGACACACAATGTGTAAAGAAACATTTCCCCATGCAAATTTCAGAACGGGTTCAAAATGGTCACACAGATTTACTGCACTTTAAAACTTTTCAATTTGGCTTTTGACATGCAAAAGACCATTTGTTGGCCATTCGTAATGCTTTTTGCGTAGTAATGTGGTTCAAGATTACAAGCTGGATGAATCTGAAGTCCCAAGATGAATTAATTGAGCTTCTATGTTCGTGTTTTAAAGTTACTTTATCCTCCAAAGGATGGTGAGCCAATACATGATCAAATATTAGTAGAGATGCACCAGTCGACCAGCCATCAATCCGAACCAGGCATTTTTTTCTGGCTTTTCCGGACTTCTACACGAACTGCATTGCAATCATTTCCCAAAATGTGGAAATATTACAAAGTCTGTAAGCAGGACGTTAACAGAGGTCAAAGATGGGACACGCTGAAGATGGACACAAAGAGAAGAGGAGAGCACAGACGCGTCAGCAGAGAAAATACTGTACCACTCACTGTTTGAAAATATTGGATGAAAAATATAAATACTGAATTAAGGGTGGGGTTTTATATGGATGCATCTCTGAAGGGAACTGACTGTATTCAGAAAAGTTTGAATTGCATTTTCTTTTCCTCTTAACTGAGCATAATGCCTATTAAATTAGTATTATAAGTGCAGCTCTGCTTTGTGTACAGCAGTAACCAAGGAAACTCTATATTGCTGCTGTTTACAAATGCTTTGGCTGTTTCATAAGCGCCACCTACTGTCAGAGAGTGAATTTGCATTTTCATTCAGTTTGTCTGCAGTTTTTGTTTTGTGCGTGTATGTTTAATGTAATTTCACTTTAGTTAATTCAGTTAATTCATAATTTCACAAAGCTAAAGACAGATTATTTTGTTTTTACTTTAAATCTTTTAAAAATTATACAATCTAATTTAAATAAAAAACAATTGCTGTGTGTTGTAACATCTTTGTTTGATTAGAATGTAGGTGTTGCCTCTAATTTCAAATGGCTACAGATATTTTATTTGTTAAATGTAGTGTAAATGTAAAGCTCATTTGCTGCCATGAAAAAATCATGATCGGTGCATCCCTAAATATTAGCTAACCAATTAGAGAAAAAATAGTCTTGGAATGTTGAAACTTTCTTGTTAAGCTCTTTGGCAGCATTATATCCTGCGGAATTTGTCCATTAGAAATGTCTGTCGTTTTAAAGGAACCCTATCTAGTTTCAGCCTAACCCCTTCCATTCTCTCTCTCTCTCTCTCTCTCTCTCTCTCTCTCTCTCTCTCTCTCTCTCTCTCTCTCTCTCTCTCTCTCTCTCTCTCTCTCTCTCTCTCTCCTACACACACACACACACACACACACACACCCTACAGAGATCAGCCTCTGCCCCTTAGAGGCTGAGTGTGTTGTCCTTAATGGATGACAGATGTCTGTGAAATGAAGCTGTTGCGTGAGTGTTTCATGTTATCTCGCAGCATGATGAGCAAGGAAACAGCTGGGGATGAACGAAAATGTTTAGGCCCTCACAATGCTGCCATTTATTATCCTAGGGTACATGTTCTGGCTGTAATGCACCCTTGCTTCTTTAAGTAATATATTGGTATTAATAAAGTCAAACAAAGGAAAGCGTTCTGTAATGGGAAGAGTGCCCTTGTTCTTCTCACAATAAATCTTTGCTCTTGTATGTTTGGGCTTTGTGGAAACTACTAATTAACATTCTATGGGCCTGCATCATTTATACATGACAACAAATAGGCAGTTTTGTAATCAATCACTTTTCAATTTTATAGTCACATGAACTTATTCTGTCGTTGTTTTATATTTGATATGATGTGGTTTCCAACAAACATTAGCCGGACTAGTTTTTGAGGATCATTGTTGAATGGAAGCACGGTAAACATATTTTGAAGCATTTGAGTGTTCCTTTTTGAGGTGTTTTACATGCATATAAAGTGGAATAATAATTTTGGTCCATGTAAAACATATTTAGTGCACAGCACTGTCAAGATTACATCATGATATTGATAGCTTAGTATTGCTATATTTAGTTTTCTTCTAGAAATTAATTTAATGATTATGATCTAGTTAAAATATGCTTTTTTAAATCGTAAATTAATAGTTGAGAAATAGGTCTGCGAAATTCATGTAATATGTCATCTTTTATAGTTTTTTTTTCATGCATACATGATGTTTGCTTATAGGTCAAAGGCCAACAGTTTTATATCAAGAACGAACATTAAAAGCTGTTGTGGGGAAGCAGTTGATCATTTGTTATTGGTACATGGAAGGTTAATATCACAGTTTTCACTCCAGGTGCTGCTGCTCTGAGAGGAATGAGCTTTTGGGCTCTCATTATCTCAGTTAGTCATTTAAGTTAATTAGCTTGTCCCCTATTTTCTTTAGAGTAACAGCCTTTAAAGCTACATTTAGACTAATGATTCTATAATCTGCTAGTGATCCAAAATGGTCCTCTGGTTCTCCTGCTTTACTCTGTATGAGCGACTGCTTCTGTGCAAACCACATGTCTTGTTTTACTGGCTTCATTTCTGTCTTTTATATAGAAGACACGAGTTACAATGGATTTCTGTAGTAGACCGTTTATATGTCTTTAAATCCATTTGCTCACATCAGTTCAATTTAAACCAATTAATGGTGCAATTTCTCAAAGGTGAGTTATTCTGTTTCATTTACTCATCAAAGGCGCATGTTAAGTTTGGACCTTGTTATAATAAAATACGATCCACTATGCTTCAGCATACCAAGACATTTTGGACAATTTCATGCTCCCAACTTTGTGGGAACAGTTTGGGGATGGCCCCTTTCTGTTCCAACATTGACTGCGCACCAGTGCACAAAGCAAGGTCCATAAAGACATGGATGAGTGAATTTGGTGTGGAGGAACTTGACTGGCCTGCACAGAGTCCTGACCTCAACCCGATAGAACACCTTTGGGATGAATTAGAGCGGAGACTGTGAGCCAGGCCTTCTCGCCCAACATCAGTGCCTGACCTCACAAATGTGCTTCTAGAAGAATGGTTAAAAATTCCCATAAACACACTCCTAAACCTTGTGGAAAGCCTTCCCAGAAGAGTTGAAGCTGTTATAGCTGCAAAGGGTGGGCCAACTCCATATTAAACCCTACGGATTAAGAATGGGATGTCATTAAAGTTCATGTGCATGTAAAGGCAGGCGTCCCAAAACTTTTGGCAATATAGTGTATCACAATAAGCTTTGATCTTTGTTACTTTTGATATGAAACACAGTCTCAGCTTTCAAATTCTGTCAATTTTATTATGAAATTCAAACAATACCGTTTTAGCGCTCTAATGTGGAGTGACAGATCAATGTCATTCAAGCGAAGCGGCAGAGCGTAGCGTGTGTGAATCCTCTTTAGCTAGTTACAGCACAAAATAAACATGAATGAACACCAGAAGGTATGTTGAAAGATATAGAACGACTTACTGAAATGCATCATGTCATCATGCTCACAACAACCTCTGTAGTCCCATTTAGACACTTGTTAACCACTTTTTAAATTAAAAGCTTTTTTAAAAAATGACTGATGTATTTTATATTGTAGAATAAAATGTGAAAATATCTTGAATTTATGTTCATCACAGTCCTTATGTCAGGCATTTAACCAAAAACCCCTTCAAAAAACCCATTGCTCAAATGCGAACTTGTTTCCAGGTTTTGGCCTACAAAAATACATCATCCCTACTTTAGTCTATGGTGATACTTGCCACTGATCTATATAAATGACTGGATTGCTCATTGTGTTCTAAACTGCCATCAGGCGGTGAAACCACCGGAAGTGTTCGAGCGGCCATTTTACTATCCCCTACCGACAGGGCATTATTGACTTACAGCCAAAATATTGACCTAAAATCACACGATTTGCACCGTCTCAGTCTCACAGGATTAGTTTTACGATATATGTATGTAAATTGTGTCTCCTTAGGTAATGTTTTCTCAGTAAAATCATATAATTTCCTATTAATTCAATAGAACGCGTGAGTTAGGGAATACCAATATGGCGGCGCGGTGGCTTCACTTTTTATGACGTCATGAGCAATCAAGTTCTCCATATAGATCAGGGATACTTGCCTTAGAAATTATAGTTAATAAACTTTTGGATGGCATTCAAAAGACATTGTGCAAAGGTTTCTGTAGGCACAGGTTACTTATTCTGGAAAAAAAACAATGTCCGTAGTCATTTATAGGAGCATCTCTGGTTTGACAGGTGGACGGTAAATCTTGAGGTCAATGCATTAATTATAAAGAATTCCAGATGTTGCAAGAGCATAATAAATTAGTACCACTCAAAAAAAAAAAAAAAAGTATATATATATATATATTACAATGGGTCCAATATGGTCCGCATCTGCTTTTCATTTTAGTGAATGTTATTAAGGGCGAAGAATAAAAATACCTCAAGCAAAAAAGTCTCCCAATAACACCTTTAAATCGGCCTAAACATAAATGCACCATTTAGAACAAGTGTCACTGATACAAATGAGACATTTATTCCACTCCTTCAAAAGGTACATGAGGGGGAGCCTCACTAAGTTCTGCTCGTAAGGCACACAAAAGGAAAAATAACAAGTCGAGGGCAGAAAGAGGCCATACGACCTCATTGGCTTGTTGGTGTGTTAACGTTACTGAGTGTTCTGGGTTGTTGGGGAGCGAAGGCGTTCAGGGGTCGTTCGATGTCTTAACATGGAATGGGAAGAGAGGCTGAAAAAACGAACCAGACTGGCGGAGGTGAAGTGGGACAGGAATTCTCTGGGGTGTGATTGAAAGGGTGAGAAGTTAATTTGGCAGCTTTTCCTCCACGCTTTGCTAATGTTTCCTCCAAGGACCCAACGGCACTATCGCCCACCCCCACCGTCAAGATCCCAAAGGCCCAAAGGCCCACCGGCTTTTCCTTTTCCGACCAGCTGCCTAGCACTCCCACTGCCTTCAAGTTTCCACCACCTCCCCCTGCGCACCTCCTTTCCGACTAAAGCACACTGACCTGAAACCAAACTTTCTCCCCGCAGGAAACTTCCTGCGCCAAAATACTTGTGTGTTTTTTTCTATGATGTTGTGAATGGAGGGTGACGCGGTACTTGAATGAAATGAGAACCTTCACGGCCCGTCAATCAGAGGCCTTGCAAGAGGCAGGGAGTCGTCTGGAATGGGATGGAGGGTTGAGGTAGCCTTGCTCTTGTCTGTCATCAAAGAGAATGACTCAGAATGCAGACGCAACATTTTCCAGAGCCGTAATGTGGGCAGTGCATGCTAATGTTGATGACAGCCAAGGCTGCTAATTTTTGTTGGGATGACCTTTGACCCATTGCATTATGACTCTGAGGAGGTGCATTCTTAAAAATAAAAACTCCCAAAGGGGGATTTCGCAGTGATGCCATAAAGAAACCATTGTTGGTTCCCCAAAGAACCTTTCAGTAAACAGTTCATACTGTTTCAACCATTTTTTCTTAGTGTGAAGAACATTTTAAAGGGATAGTTCACCCAAAAATGAAAATTCAGTCATTAATTCCTCACCCTCATGTCGTTCCAAACCTGTAAGACCTTCGTTCATCTTCAGAGCACAAATTAAGATATTTTTGATGAAATCCGAGAGCTCTCTGACCCCTCCATAGACAGCAATTTAATTAACACTTTCAAGGTCCAGAAAGGTAGGAAAGACATCGTTAAATTAGTCCATGTGACTCCAGTGGTTCAACCTTAATGTTATGAAGCGAGGAGAATACTTTTTGTGTGCAAAAACAAACAAAAATAACGACTTTATTCAACAATTTATTCACGTCTGTGCCAGACTCCTATGCAGTTTCCATTGTAAATAGTGCAGCGCTCTCGAGATCTACGACGCATGCGCAGGAGTCTTTACAATGTAAACTGCGTAGGAGACTGGCACAGACCTGAATGAAATTATTGAATAAAGTCGTTATTTTTGTTTGTTTTTGCACACAAAAAGTATCCTCGTCGCTTCATAACATTAAGGTTGAACCACTGGAGTCACATGGACTATTTTAACGATGTCTTTACTGCCTTTCTGGGCCTTGAAAGTGTTAATTAAATTGCTGTCTATGGAGGGGTCAGAGAGCTCTCGGATTTCTTAATTTGTGTTCTGAAGATGAACGAAGGTCTTACGGGTTTGGAACGACATGAGGGAGAGGAATTAATGACAGAATATTCATTTTTGGGTGAACTAACCCTTTAAGTATCTGAAGAACCTTTTGTGCAATGGAGAGGCTCCATGGATGTTAAAAGTTCTTCATGGAACCGTAGATGCAAATTAAGGAGAAGTGTGTGAAGTGAAACTGAAAACAGTGAAATTCTTCAAAATATCTTCTTTTTTAAATGTCGATGCAGATTTGGAACAACATGAGAGCAAGTAAATGTTTTTTGGATGAAGTATTCCAATTTTTTAATTATAAATTTAAATAATTTATTAACTGTGGTTTGTGCTAATTTCTACATATATACTAATAATTTCTAAATATATACAAATTTTCCAATACATTTTAAGTTGCATACGTTAACTATGGTTAAATAACATTTACTTAATCATTAATATTAACTTTAATATGGCAGGACGCAAGTCTAGTTCCAGCGGAAGAGTGACCTCTGACCCGACGCATGACGTAGGATGTAGGAGTAGTGTAAGCTCAGGTGAGAGGAGACGCCTCTTTCGGTTCAAACATCAAACTCAAGCTCCTCCCACATTTCTCTTTAAAAACTCTCGTTTTAGAGTTCTAATTCATGACCGGTGTTTTGTTTTGCTTTATCCTCTGCGCTTCCACGTTCGTCAATACGTCATGCGTCAAGTCAGGGGTCACTCTTTCACCAGAACTAGACTCACGTACGCCCATTAGCGGAAGCCAGTGATTATAGTTTATAAAGTTATAAATATGGATATTATTCCTTGCTTCGCTTCAGAAGGGCTTTATTAACCTCTGGAGCCGTATGGATTACTTTTATAATGGATGGATGCTTTTTTTTGGGCTTCAAAATCTCAGGAACCATTCACTCCCATTATAAATCTGGTAAGAGCCAGGATATTGTTTATTATAACTGAAAGAAGAAAGTCATATACATCTAGGATGGCTTGAGGGTGAGTAAATTATAGGATAATTTTCATTTTTGGGTGAACTATCCCTTTAAGTTAGCTTTACCCTGGTTTCCTTGACTAAAACCCAATAATATATTTCCATTGGCTTTTGAATTATTTCAGTAAATAAGCTCTGTGGCCAACAAAAGTTCATTATTCATGTAATCTTCACAACTGAACACAACTTTTATGAATTTTGAAGCCTAAATACAATCGGCAGAAGTAAAAAGCTAAACGTAGCCTATAAACGAACTACACCAGGGTCACATGACTTTAAAGTCATCACCATTAATCTTCCGACAACTCTTTCAGTCTTTGTTTAAAAAACATTTTCACTGAAAGTTTGAGGTTGAATAGTTTGCAAGAGAATAAACACAGTGAGACTGTGAAAGCGACTAGTTAGTTAATGAGTTTACCTTTTTGTTAATGTTTAATGTCCAACAGCCTCTGTAGTCTCTTATTAGCAACCGCCATTTCCAAGACAAGTAAAAGCTTTAAAAAATCTCAAGGGGTTATTACCGTTGTATTTCATTTCATTGAATATGGTGTAACGGCGATTCTTTAAGAGGGGGGTAACAGTAATGGTGCACTGTTGGCACCCCTTTAAAGTACTGCCAATGAAAATTATTATTCTGATAAAACAATCAATGCATCATTTTAATTATTTCAGATTGGGAAATGCATGCAGTGTGTTTGCTCATTACCTGGCCAGCAGCAGATGAAGCCACACGCAGTTAACGCGACACAGGCCGTGGTGTTATACAGGACTGGCTGGTGACAGTGTGCAGCCCCCTTCCTAGATCATTTATCTGCAGTGGAAACAGACAGAATGCAATTTCCTGAGAGAAGGAAGCCAGGGGTGGGAGCAATGCACATCAAAGGCTCCCAAAAGATAGCAGAAACTTGAGCACTGCCAGTGCTGTATACCAGCCATCATCTCTGCTTCTCATCACGACCAGGCCAGATGGTTGGGCACAATATGAAAACTTTCACTTCATACGCTAAAAACAGAGTGTATTGATTAGCGATCAGCCGCCATATGAGAAGATTTGTGTAGACCAGTTGGTTGATAACACCTGTAAAGAAATTTGAGTCAACCATTATTTTCGACAACTCAAAATTATATAATATATAATATGAGGGGTTATAAACATACCTGGTTCTTTTCAAGTTTTTTTCGAAACTTAATTTATGCATGCCCATCTGACTGACGCTCCATCCAGGGCTGTTATAAATGCCTTGTTGTTACAGACTGTGTGATTTCGGCAATCCTATAAGATCATTACAAATCACACTGTATGTAGGCTGTACTATGATGACAGCTATTGAATCGTAGGCTACGACGCAAGTTAATATAGAAGAATAAAACGTCATCAGCATGTGCTAGTGGTAAACAAATAGAGCAAGATGAATCACACTTTGGAAATTGTGTTTTTTTGCGCTGAAAAAAAGAGGAGGCTAGGGAAAAGATGCCAACTTGGCATGCTAATTTTGCAAATGGAGCTTGAGGTAAGTAATTTCAAGTTCGGAGTGTCTATTTACACCAAGTGCAAATAGCGTGCCTTGTTGGCAAGTGCTATTCGCACTAGCTCCGCCTAACAGTGCCTGTTTGGGAAAAACAAGATTAAAAAAATAAGAGGTGTATTTCAACATCTTCAGTGGTGTAGTCAGTAAAGTGTAAGGCTTAAGGCACATTGTTTTGACACCATCGACCCGGGTTCGAATCCACCTTTTGCTGAGCTCGCTCTTCTCCCTTTTCCCTTCACATATCACATCGGAAAGGCATTTACTTTCAATAAAAATTAAGAACATTTTCTAAAAATGGAAATAAAGTGCCTAATGAAATGTTTAATAATAATAAAAGCATTTATTGGGTAGGGGTAGGTGTGGGGAGGGCTTTTATTGTCCCATTAAGGCGGCATCCATTTAATAATTTTAATAAACATAATCATTTACACTCTATGTTATTATTGCATCCTGTTAATGTACAACAATACTGAGGTGCAAATAGTATGTATCTGTCAAAATAAAGTATAAATAGCATCTAATTACTATTTACACATATTGCAAAGAACTACTTTTACATGGTGTAAATAGAATATATCACTATTTTCACTTAGTAAATAGCATCTACAGCTATTTGCACTTAGTGTAAATATCATCTATCGCTAAGAAAATATGTTATTTTCACTTAGTGCAAATAGCCGTTGCCTTTTAAGTTTTAGCGCCATGTCACGTTGATCAATACGGTGTTTCATGTTGCATTTTTATTGGCTGGTCAGTAGACGTAGGTCGTAGCAGCAAACACACTATGAGGTGATCATGCTGAATTACTGACACAGTCAGAAAATTATCTTCAGTCGCAAGACTGTGACAACGCCCTCTCATTGTACGACGTACGACCACCATTTAGGAGCCACGACCACAGAAATCACCACGATTGTTCATCTTTAATCTGGGACAGCCCAAAATCGTACAATGTGTACCGGACATAAGGGGGTGGAAAGGATTCCTGGTAGTGATGCATCAAAATGAATTGTTTACCAAAACACTGAAACCGAAATTAAAGTTTTAATTTAGCTAAAATCTGAAAATAAAGCGTATTTAATAATGAATTAATCACATTTATTTAATAATTAACAATACAAAAGTATATATAGATTTATATATATATATTCAAATTGCACATAAGAAAGTTACTACTCCAATTCATTTTTGAAATATAAACATTTAAACTGTGGTTTTAATAAAATTTGTAATAAAACATGCCGCTTGAACTAAGGCGCTGCAGTGATCTGTTATGCCACATTAAAGAGCATCAAACCCACATTTATTGTTTGAATTTTGTTCTAAAATTGACAGAATTTCAAAAGTAACAAAGCTTATAGCAATTATTGAATGACAGACGCTACAAACAATGTTTAGTGAAGTTTTGTTCATGCATCAACTGAAAACAGCATAGACTAAAAGATCTCGGTTCATCAAAATGAAGATTGATCGATATTGTCAACTCAGCCCTAGCGTCCACACAGCTGACATGTTTACCTGTTGTAGCTTATCCACGTTTCATGTGGGTACAAAACTTGGGTTTAATGAAATCATGTGCATAATTTTTTTTAATATCTGATAAGTAAATTCCTCTTTCTGTCATTCCAATTAAAATAGCAATTAATCATAGTGTCCAGTTCATTTCAAATTTACACTGGAAGGGAAGGGAGCCAATTCTTGAGATGATTGACCTTCTAGTTGAAACAATGGTGTCAGTCTAGCGTATTCCTGAAATTCCACTCTGGACTTTTTCATTTTTCTGTTTGCTTTTGGAGATGTCTAGAATAGCTTGTGTGCAGATTAATGTTTCAGTGAAGACCTCCAGCTTTATGTCTGTCACTAATGGCTTTTAGAGATGAGGTTAACTTTAAGCTAAGAGGGCATGTTTAAAGGATGGAAGCCCTTATCACATCTATCAGAAATATCTTGTCGGCAGCCATTCATTGCTCTTGGGATAAATAAACCAAAATAACTCTACACTGACTGAATGTCAGGCAGATAACAGTTGGCTGCTGGAATCACTCTCCCATTTTTCCCCCCTCTGTGGTAACTCACTCTCCATCTCGCTCCTTTTTTCTCTTTTTGGTTTTATTTGGAGGAAACAGAAAGCCCCAGTGTGAGAAGCCACTTGTTATCTGAGAGTCTTGGGAATCAAGCCCTCTGCGGAGTCTTCACTCACCACACTAATGAAAGCTGGACAATTTGTGTGCGTTCGTTCCCAACATACTTAAACCCCCATCTCTAGTTCTCCTCCCTAATCACCCCCAACATTCAAACACTTCAAGTTTCCCAACTTTCCCTAACTAACCCCAACAATACTTAAATAATGTGTGATTACTTTATAAAGACTACAGTCTTTATGATGCTAATTCCTTTGTCACATCATCTACTCATATGCATCAGCCACTGGTAGGATCTGACAGTGTAGGTTCGATTTTACAAAAACTGAAGCAATCCTTGACTGACAATTAAATCTAATTGTCAAAAGTCTCTCACTCCATTATAAAAACATATCAAACAATTGACAGGTTTCTCACTCAAGGCTCCAGTCTGCAACTAAAACGGTCGTAAAATTTGCGGACAAAAATAGTAATTAGCGAGTGATATTTTTGCTGAAATCGTCACTGGTGACCATATAAATATACGTTATGAATAAAAATTGTGTGCCTTTTTGCCTGCATGTTCTGTGATGAGTAGCCCATCACATCTTTTGTTGTGTTGAACTTTTTTCTCAGAATTGCGAATTTTTATCTCACAATTCTGGCTTTATATCATGCAATTGCTAGATATAAAGTCAGAATATATAAACTCGCTATTCTGAGAAAAAAGTCAGTCCATATAAAGTCAGAATTGCGAGTTATAAAGTCAGAATTGCGAGATATAAAGTCAGAATTGCTAGATATAAAGTCAGAATTGCGAGTTATAAAGTCAGAATTGCGAAATATAAAGTCAGAATTGCGAGTTATAAAGTCAGAATTGCGAGTTATAAAGTCAGAATTGAGAGATATAAAGTCAGGATTGTGAGATATAAAGTCAAAATTGCTAGATATAAAGTCAGAATTGCGAGTTATAAAGTCAGAATTGCTAGATATAAAGTCAGAATTGCGAGATATAAAGTCAGAATTGCTAGATATAAAGTCAGAATTGCTAGATATAAAGTCAGAATTGCTAGATATAAAGTCAGAATTGTGAGATGATATAAAGTCAGAATTGCTAGATATAAAGTCAGAATTGCGAGTTATAAAGTCAGAATTGCGAGTTATAAAGTCAGAATTGCGAGGTATAAAGTCAGAATTGTGTGATATAAAGTCAGAATTGCTAGATATAAAGTCAGAATTGCGAGTTATAAAGTCAGAATTGCTAGATATAAAGTCAGAATTGCTAGATATAAAGTCAGAATTGCGAGATATAAAGTCAGAATTGCGAGATATAAAGTCAGAATTGTGTGATATAAAGTCAGAATTGTGTGATATAAAGTCAGAATTGCTAGATATAAAGTCAGAATTGTGAGATATAAAGTCAGAATTGTGAGATGATATAAAGTCAGAATTGCTAGATATAAAGTCAGAATTGCTAGATATAAAGTCAGAATTGCGAGATATAAAGTCAGAATTGCTAGATATAAAGTCAGAATTGTGTGATATAAAGTCAGAATTGTGTGATATAAAGTCAGAATTGCTAGATATAAAGTCAGAATTGTGAGATATAAAGTCAGAATTGTGAGATGATATAAAGTCAGAATTGCGAGATATAAAGTCAGAATTGCGAGTTATAAAGTCAGAATTGCGAGATATAAAGTCAGAATTGTGAGATGATATAAAGTCAGAATTGTGAGATGATATAAAGTCAGAATTGTGTGATATAAAGTCAGAATTGCTAGATATAAAGTCAGAATTGTGTGATATAAAGTCAGAATTGCGAGATATAAAGTCAGAATTGCGAGATATAAAGTCAGAATTGCGAGTTATAAAGTCAGAATTGTGAGATGATATAAAGTCAGAATTGTGAGATAAAAAGTTGCAATTATCTTTTAAAATGTTTTATTCTGTGGCGGAAACAAGCTTCCATAGTTTTCCGCATCAGAAACTCATATCAAAACGAAAAATATCAGGCAGTGTCTATTTCGTGCACACATCGTGGATACACTACAACAGATAAACATGTCGGCTGTGTGGACGTGAACTAATTGTTAACAATTCTCATTTTTAATTGATACTGATATGGATTCGTATCCTCAATATCTTTTAATCTGTGCTGTTTTCTGTTACTGCCTGAACGTAACATTTGTAGCGCAGCCATCCATAATCGCAGTAAGATTTGTACTTAACTGTCACCTTTAATATGTCACGTTTAATGTGTTTGTTCATTTTAGTAAACAATTAACAGACTTTCAGCTCTCAAATTCTGTCAGTTTTATCACAAAATACAAGCAATAAATGTTGTTTAAGCTCTTTAATGTGGCCTGACAGATCACTCAACCAGAATTTCGACCTCGGAAAGAGCTTGTATAAACAGCTTGAGAACAATCATGTCACGTAATATCAAATTTACCTCAGAAAAGCCATTCAATGCTCATAAACTCATTAGTCAGATAGAAAAATTACTACAGAAAGGGGCATTTTGCTAAATACACTATATTGCCAAAGGTTTTGGGACGTCTGCCTTTACATGCACATGAACTTTAATGACATCCCATTCTTAATCCGTAGGGTTTAATATGGAGTTGGCCCACCCTTTGCAGCTATAACAGCTTCAACTCTTCTGGGAAGGCTTTCCACAAGGTTTAGGAGTGTGTTTATGGGAATTTTTGACCATTCTTCTAGAAGCGCCTTTGTGAGGTCAGGCACTGATGTTGGACGAGAAGGCCTGGCTCGCAGTCTCCGCTCTAATTCATCCCACAGGTGTTCTATCGGGTTGAGGTCAGGACTCTGTGCGGCCCAGTCAAGTTCCTCCACACCAAACTTGCTCATCCATATGGACCTTGCTTTGTGCACTGGTGCGCAGTCATGTTGGAACAGGAAGGGGCCATCCCCAAACTGTTCCCACAAAGTTGGGAGCATGAAATTGTCCAAAATGTCTTGGTATGCTGAAGCATTAAGAGTTCCTTTCACTGGAACTAAGGGGCCAAGCCCAACCCCTGAAAAACAACCCCACACCATAATCCCCCCTCCACCAAACTTTACACTTGGCACAATGCAGTCAGGCAAGTACCGTTCTCCTGGCAAACGCCAAACCCAGACTCGTCCATGGGATTGCCAGACAAAAAAGCGTGACTGGTCACTCCAGAGAACACATCTCCTCTGCTCTAGAGTCCAGTGGCGGCGTGCTTTACCCCACTGCATCCCACGCTTTGCATTGCACTTGGTGATGTAAGGCTTGGATGCAGCTGCTCGGCCATGGAAACCCATTCCATGAAGCTCTCTACACACTGTTCTTGAGCTAATCTGAAGGCAACATGAAGTTTGGAGGTCTGTAGCTATTGACTCTGCAGAAAGTTGGCGACTTCTGCGCACTGTGTGCCTCAGCATGCGCTGACCCCGCTGGCCTACCACTTTGTGGCTGAGTTGCTGTTGTTCCCAATTGCTTCCACTTTGTTATAATACCACTAACAGTTGACCGTGGAATATTTAGTAGTGAGGAAATTTCACGAATTGACTTATTGCACAGGTGGCAACCTATCACGGTACCACGCTTGAGTTCACTGAGCTCCTGAGAGCGACCCATTCTTTCACAAATGTTTGTAGAAGCGTCTGCATGCCTAGTGCTTGATTTTATACACCTGTGGCCATGGAAGTGATTGGAACACCTGAATTCAGTGATTTGGAGGGGTGTCCCAATACTTTTGGCAATATATTGTATATGCACTATATCACATAATCCTTATATTTTTATTTTACCTGTTGTCTACATGAGAAAGAAAGAAAGGATCTAAAATGAAATTCAACAACGCCCATATAATTGCATGTGAAGATCTGCCTTTCTCCAAATTTACCTCTCAGACATTACTAGCTAATGAAGAAAAATAGATTGGGTGTGTGCAAGACATACAACTATGTTAATAGGATGCATTAGGAGGAGGTCAAACTACACTCATTGGCCAAGTGATGCTGACATTATTATGGTTCAGATTCTGTGTAAAGAACAATTCTCTTTGACTGTATGTAGTTCTCAATTTGGAAAAGCAATTCAGTTCCTACTTTAAGTGAATCTTAGTTCCCAGGACATCCACAAGATGGATGAAAATGCTGATGCTGTAAAAGGAGGGCAGACGTGACAACACATGAAAAAATTAAAACATGTTTATTCTTTTGTGGCACTTATAATAATTTGGCGCCTATTGTTTTCCCTTATAGGAGCCAATGGCTCCTTAATTGATTTTTTCGTCTGGAGCCCTGTCACTTAATGTTGTCACATTAGCGATATTTCAGTGAAATTTCCCATCCAAAAGGTCAATTGTCAATAGTGTAGTGATGTATGACACAGAAGTCACTTTAAAACCATGCATCTTTCTGTCAAATTCCCATGACCAACTTGAACATGAGCAAAATCTTTGTGGGAAATGCTTTCACCCTCTTGCAAAACTCATGAACGCACAGATTCATATCGAAATGACCGAATTTCACCCATGAAATTTCGCGAGCAATGGTAAATGTGACCACACCCTGAGGTAAAAGAAAAATCTGTGCCCATCATACACTCAACTCTGGCTGCCCAAAATCTGTAAATTGGCTCTGACTTTTGGCAACTAGCGTTGACTTGTCCAGACTGCAAATCGTGTACAATAGTTTTGCACTGCATTCCAGCCTTTACTGTTAATACTGTCTTTATAACGGTCAGAATCTCTAAAGGAGGTACAACACTGGGCAAATCTTCTCTCCATTAATCTGCCCACGACTGTCTCGCTTTCTTTGTGGGGAAACTGACATGTAAAGATTTAGATGTCACTCCCCTTCCCTTGAAACTCTGGAACCGTGCAGGAGAGAAAGGCACAAGAGGCCTTTTTTTAGAGGAATTGGTGGCAATCTAGTGTCCCACAGAGGGAACGAGCTTCCCTGTCCTGAATATGGTAGTGACTTACACTGATGTCCAGACATGAGCTCAATAAAGTGTCTAAAAGACAAAAGCCGTAGGTCAACGTGAAGGTCTTTGATCCCCCTGTGCGCTTCTCATGCATCAAAGACATTTTCCTAGGTCTTTTTTGTTTGTTTTACCATTTCTTCTCCTCGGTTAACTTTCTATTCTGTTCAGTCTGCCCCCACTGCTGGAGTCACTTACAAAGCATTGAGTGCTGTATAGTTAGGAAGCCACCAGGGGAAGCAGGTTCAAAGAGATAGCAGAGTGCTTCTGTATGGCTCAGTCCCCAGTGAACGGATAAATACATGCATTCAGCTCGCAGGTGCATGGGTCGTTGTTTGAACAAAACTTCAATAGACGCTACAGGAGATTCAAGGGACAGGAGAAGCCTATGTGAAGGTGGAGATACTATATAATGCACGAAATCCACACTGCTTCCTGGCATCTTGTGGAAAGCCTTAGTTCAAAAGTAGACTGCATAAATATGTGCACAGATGTGCACAGAGGTGCTTAACCAATCTTGTTTGGTCACCTCCAGTGCTCAAACTTAATAAAATTATAATGGTCAGTCCATCTCAGGTGGTCCAAAAACGGTAAAGTTGGTTGCTTGACCATTTTTATTTTCCTATTTTTTGAGTGATTTTCTTTTTAACCATGACAGATGTGTCGTGTGTCATGGCAAACAACAAATTTGGTTATAGAAATAATGGTTCTTTATTTATGGTTCCATGGAGAAACTTTAAAGGGGGGGGGGTCTAATGCTGTTTCATGCATTCTGACTTATTTACACTGTTAAAGAGTTGATTCTCATGCTAAACATGGCCAAAATTACAACAACAAAAAAAAAAAAAACGAGTTAGACGTATGACAGTATTTCTGTGCCAAACACACTCCTTCAGGATTCGAACAAGTTTCGTAAAGTTTTTCAGAGTATGACCCTTTATGAAGTCATAAAGGGTGGAATTCCTTGTATGGGCACTTTTCCAGGAAGAGCGCGTGCGAGAGCAAGAGTGCGTCCATCAGTGAGCTTCGTTCAGGTTATGGGAGCCGTCGGCAACGCTGTTATTTTGTTTTTAGACCACGAAATCAACAATGTCACTAAACAAGTGTGTTTCTGGTTGTGAGGGAAAGATAACCTTGATCAGCTTCCCAAATAACCCAGCGTTAAGGAAACAGTGGATGCAGTTTGTTTTTCCAGAGTTCTTCAAGTGTGTTTGTTTTTTCCCGGGATAATGCCATGATGTGTGTGTGTGTGTGTGCTCGTGACTCTTAAGCTCCGCCCACTGCACGCCTCCACGAGCTCGGCTGTTTTCTGAAAGAATCGGTACAGTGTATCTGTCTTTTATAAATATGATAAAACTACAGACTCTTCGGAGATATGAAGGATGCAATACTACTCTATAGGTACTCAAGATCACCATGAGACTGGCAGAAACTGTGTGTGTTATGTACCCTTTAACATCCATAGAACAACATCTCAGGCCCTGTTTACACCTGGTATTAAGATGCATTTTTATCGATCGGATCACAAGTGGACGATGCTAAATACAGGTGTAAACGGGGTCTAAAATGTTTTGTGCTTGTCAACCTTCGACCACTTCCAGAGGTAATCGAAAACGCATTCCAACGGATTGCTTTCGTAGTGCTTGCTTTTGTAAACAAAAGACCCCCTACTCTCCGCCTACTGACCTAATGCGTAAACATTATGGGAAGCACACTAGCCAGACGGGATTTAAACTTTGTGGGCTGAAGACCCAAGTTTGTTTTGAAGATGAAATACGTACCATGCACAATGTTCTCTCACCATTCCTGATTTCTAACACACACTCACTGCGTTCGTCTGGTCTTGCGGCTGTCAGAGCAGAAACGAAAGCTGATGCTCTCCGTATGTTCATATGTAAATTGTGCGAGCTGATTTTGTCCATTAGATCAAAAGATCTAAAAAAACACATACATTTACCCGCCCATAGACCCTCCCCTCGAATCAGGACAGAAGTGGTTGAAAGTGGACAAAAGAGACGGATTAAAACACCCGGTGTAAACGGGAATGTGTCTCCCTTGTCTACTTGTGATCCGATCGACCAAAACGCATCTTAATACCAGGTGTAAACAGGGCCTCACTCTCGGTTTGGCAATGAAATAATATATTTCTGAAATCTTCTCATTGCAATGAATTCTGTTTGCTCAGTGCAATGCATTTTGTGATTGCCTTCTCTACAAAGGATAGATGCAGTGATGCCTTTTTTTTCTTTCTTTCTTTCTTTTGCAATAGCTGGTTGCATTGTGTGCATGCCTACACTCTTAATAATAAAGGTTGCAAAAGGGTATGTATGATGCCTTAAAATGCTATCTAGGTTGGCAGCTCACTAGGTTTTGGAACAGATCCATTGTCGTGTGAGTGTGAGCAACCTGTATCCCTCCTTAAACTCCACACAATGATTATCCGAGGATTGTGCGAGATCATCTTATATTTGGACACAGATAGTGTTAAGTAGAGATTCTGTGTACGAGCACTTGTATACTTTGGGAAAGAGGGGGCTTTTAAAATGTGAGACATGGACAAGCAGCCTCTGCAACACTAATGGATTAACAGCTTGACCTGGCATGCTAATGGATATTGTCTGTGATGTAATGAGCTTTTAATTAGGTCACCTCTGAGCTTGACCCTCGTGTAATGAGGGGGGACGAGAAGCTGAGCGTAAGAGAGTGGAAGACAGATGACAGCCCCCTGACCTGCATGTGTGAAGCGTCCCGGGCTGTAAACAGCAATGGACATTCCTTGCATTCTCCTCCCAGCATCCCCGTGGCCTTCCACCCTCAACCCTTCTTTGGCCAACTGAGGTTCTGCAATAAAGCTTATCCTTGCAACAGTTTGAGTCACATTTCCTTTACTGCAAAGCTAGACACCCCTGATTTTACAGCAGGTGTTCTATAAGCTCAGTTTCTTTTAACTTAAAGGGGTCATGGAATGCATTTTCAGATCTTTATATTATGCTACTGGAGGTTAGCTTATGAAGATTTTTGCATCAAAAAAGTTCAAATATTTATAAAAAATTGTCATTTTCCATCCTAATTTTCATTCTCTAGCGCTTATCACACTTGAAATATTTAACCCTGGGTCATTCTAAACCCCGGGTAAACAGAATCATAATCATAACATTTATCCCTGGGTATTCATAAGATGACGTTTCACACTGTTCATTCCTATCCCCCGGGATAACGTTCTCGTTTACATATTTGCAGTGACAATGTCATTGATTGGACGAATGTAGCACACAACCTGTTTACAAAGGGTTTAGCGTTCTAGCGTTACGCATCCTCATATTATATATTGCAGATTATCAAGTGTTTCCTGAATGAACTTTTCGGACTATAAAGGTAAGAATTCACTCCAATTGACTAGTTTTCGTTTTTTCCCCTCAAATGCTGAAAATACTGTTTATGCAACATTTGGTGTTTCTATGACTGTCCAAACCACGTGAATCCTTTACGAAAAAATATGTATGCTTCAAGTTCATTTTATTAAGCATACTTAAGTAAAGTATATTTTAAGTATACTTTATGTAGTAAGTATACTAATATCAATGTACTAGAACTTGTAAGTGCACTATTTCAAAACTATACTTGAGACTAAATTATAATAGCTAGTATACTTTTAAAGGATACTTTAAGTGTAACAGTAGTAAACTGAGCACACAACCAGTTTACAACTTTTTTTGTTTGTACTGCAACTATACTACAAGTGAACTTATAGGTATAGTAATAGTTTACTAGTCAAATGCTTTGCACATTATTAGTTTATGAAAGTACACTTTGAAGTATACTCTCAGTAGGTTAACCATTTTAGGTAACACTTTATTTTAAGGGTCTGGAATAATGGATTAGTTAAGCATGAACACAATAGTAATTAATGATTAACTTAACATATAGTAAGGGCATATTAGCCATTATTTACAAATTATTAAACATTTGAAAGATATAATAATAATAACAAAAATAACCTAGTAATTATTGATTAACTGAATGCACAGTAAACACCTTTTAGCCATTATTTACAACTTAATAAGCCATGTATTATTTTTGTGTAGTGATGTAATTATGTTTCTGTGCCATTCTGTTAAGTTAACTGAACAATAAGCTAGTAATTATGTTTAATTTCTGCTGGTTTTGTAGTTATAAATTGCTAAAGTAGTGTAATAAAGACAATTTGACCCCCTATTCTAAAGTGAAAGTTTTATCCTCATTAATTTTGGCACTTACTGAGTGATATTCAAGTTTATTGACCAGAATAAGCCAATAATTAAGGCTAAACTGCCATTAATACAGTACTAATAAAGACAATCTGATCGCCTATTCTAAAGTGAAAGTTTTATCCTCATTAATTATGGCACTTATTGAGTGATATTTAAGTTTATTGACCAGAATAAGCCAATAATTAAGCCTAAGTACCATTAATAGAGTACTAATAAAGACAATTTGACCCCCTATTCTAAAGTGAAAGTTTTATCCTCATTAATTATGGCACTTATTGAGTGATATTCAACTTTATTCAAATCAAATCACCTTTATTTATATAGCGCTTTTTACAATGGCAGTTGTTTCAAAGCAGCTTCACAGTGGTAACAGGAAAATAATGCAACAGAGTTTGATTCGGCTGTACAGCCGCTCTGGTGAAAACGGTGATGTCATCCAGCTCATTTCAATTATCATATAGTGTCAATGCGGGCAGATCAGTAATATAGTTGAAATTTAAGTGTCCCCAACTGAGCAAGCCAAAAGCCAAAGGCGACGGTGGCAAGGAGCCAGAATAAGCCAATAATTAAGCCTAACTACCATTAATACAGTACGAATAAAGACAATTTGACCCCCTGTTCTAAAGATAAGTTCTTATTTACACCATTGCCGTTTTTAGGCATAGGCAAACTAGTCAATCTGACGATTCCTATATGCCAATGGATCAGAGTACTGTCAAAAAAGTTTGCGTTTGGAGTGTAACGCTTTTTTTAACCATACAACAAAGCTACATTCAAACTAAAGGCCAATTTAAAAAAACACGTACAGTAAAAAGTGCACAAATTTGTATTTTGTAAGGGCAGTATTTGTGGCAGTCGAGAAATCACGCTGTGAAATGGGCAGATAGCATTGCTCGGTGTGTATGTTAGAGGCAAAATATAACTGCACTCACTTCAGCATTTCATGATGAAGTGAGTGTGCAGTTATATTTTGACTCTATAAAGCTTTCTTCTCTTACTTGCACCTCCAAAAGGTTTTTGCGCCAATGCATTGTTAAAAGAAGCTGTTTTGTAATTGTCCCATATAAAACTTTAACGGCCAATTTAAAAATGGTATAATAAAATGTGCTAATTCACAACATTAATGCATCCTTTATTAAATCACTTTGTCGAATTTAACGCATCTTTACGGATGGTGTTGAATCGATTCATTCAGTTCTAATAGTGCTTAATGCAAGCAGTGTGGTACACAGAGGGCAAAGCGTCGCGTTATTTAAAGGGGAAGTTCAAGCATCAATGAGTAACAAAAACCGCACTGAATCAGTGTTTATTCTTATTACTTTCATGTGAAATGTAATAATAACACGTAATAATTATGTAGTTATGTCTGAGAACAATTTCTTAGCAACTAGGGATTGCACAAATATACTCTATATATTATATAGGCCTAGGGCTATACAGGCATCTGGCTACACAATGCTACTGGAATTAATTTTAATCCTTATTAACAAATATAATTTGGAATGTATGTATTTGTTAATACCAGTAATACCAATGTTGCTTTTTAAAATTTGACTGAGGGCACCAATAAGGATTTCGCCTAGGGCGCCAGAATGGCTAGAAACGGCCCTGATTTACACTATTGGTTTGTTTAGCAGTTATTCTGCAACGTGATCTCACGAGAATGTGTATTTTTATGCAAAGTGTGGTTCAACATTTATCTAACACGTACAACATTGACAGCACTAAAAACATTTCACTGTTTGTGACTTCTGCTGCAAACTCGGTTCAAAGGATTACGTTAAACAAAACTACACTTTAAAACCTTAAAATGAATAACATTTCTGTAATCATTTAACCATTATTTATCATGTAATAGAAAGCACACCAAAACGCAACATAAATTCACAAAAGACACCAATTTAATTTGTTCGCTGTAATCCACATCTTTAGAATCCATACGAGGATCTTCTTTATCCAGCGATCTTCATCTTCATCTTCATCAGCGACCGTAAGCAAATCCCGCGCTCGTTATGAATTCAAAAATTGCGTTTTACGGCAGTGATATCAAACGCTCATTGGCTCTCGCCTGCTTCGTCACAGATTGCGACATGCCGTGTTTTAGGGGTTTGAATGAAACGCGAGCCTTCAAATCATGCTTCAAATAGTGGAGTTATGCGGGATTGACGTTTCAGCGATTAATAATTGAATAATTTATGTACAGTACTGCTCTGTACCTCATACAAAACTATATCGCCAGAGAGGACTGCGACTGCAACACATCGTCATTCGGACTGCTATTGGTACCGCTTTTGACATTTTCACAATAAAGAAATTATTGTGATTACACTTTTGTCAGTTATGTTTTTCTTTATAACCCTACATACTTTTAAGAAATGGTTATGGATAGGTTTGACTGGGATTAGTGGCTCAAAATATCATTTTAATGCTATATTGTTACATTTTCCCAAACATTTCTGCTCATTAAGTTGTATTATCATTTTTTATTCTCTATAAAATGGTTATATTTGGGTTTAGGGATATAACATTTATCTATAAAATGGTAAAAGGGAAATTGTACATCTTTTTTTATGATATAAAATATATTTTGGTAACACTTTATTTTAAGGGTCCAGAATAATGCATTAGTTAAGCACGAACACACACGTAATTAATGATTAACTTTACATTTTAGGGGTCCAGAATTATGCATTAGTTAAGCATAAATAAACTAGTAATGATTAACTTGTTCACAATTAAGCATTAGTTAAGCATGGACACAATAGTAATTAATGATTAACTTATCATATAGTAAGGGCATATTAGCCATTATTTACAAATTATTAAACATTTGTAACAAACAAAAATAACCTAGTAATTATTGATTAACTGAATGCACAGTAAACACCTTTTAGTCATTATTTACAACTTAATAAGCCATTTGTGGCTTGTAGTGATGTAATTATGTTTCTGTGCCATTCTGTTAAGTTAACTGAACAATAAGCTAGTAATTATGTTTAATTTCTGCTGGTTTTGCCGTTATAAATTGCTAAAATAGTGTAATAAAGACAATTTGACCCCCTATTCTAAAGTGAAAGTTTTATCCTCATTAATTATGGCACTTATTGAGTGATATTTAAGTTTATTGACCAGAATAAGCCAATAATTAAGGCTAAACTGCCATTAATACAGTACTAATAAAGACAATTTGACCCCCTATTCTAAAGTGAAAGTTTTATCCTCAATTATGGCACTTATCTGTTATATAAGTTAATAAGAAGCTTTTACAGCAAAAAACGTAAAATATTGGTAACACTTTACAATAAGGTTGTATTAGTTAACATTAGTTAATGCATTAGTTAACATGAACTAACCATGAACAATGCCTCTGTTCAGCATTAGTTAATCTTTGTTAACGTTAAATGTTCATCCTTAGTGTGTGTCAACTGCTACGTAAACTAATGTAAATATGTACAGTAAGATAACCTTACAGAAAACAGTAAAGCTACAGGCATTGTTCATGGTTAGTTCATGTTAACTAATGCATTAACTAATGTTAACTAATACAACCTTATTGTAAAGTGTTACCCTGTTTTCTTTATAGGTCAATATTTTTAAACAATGTAAGTTTATTAGACAGTATGTAAAACTATGTAAAAAAAAAAGTATTTAATAGGCTACTCAATCAAAAGAGTAAACAACTACAAGCCAAGTTTACTTTGAATACTTAATTATACTTTTAAGTATATCTCGATCAAAAGATTGAGTACAAGTATGGGCCAAATATACTTAAACTTTTCTGTCAGTATAAGTCAAGTATACTTGTGCAATTTTAAGTATATTTCTGAGGAGTACATAAAGTATATTTCTGAGAAGTATATAAAAAGTATACTTTCTTATTTTTTAGTTTAAAAGAAGTATACTAATAGCACACTTGAATAAACTTCTTTTTCTTAAGGGATATGATGCATGCGATTGGTTGTCAGTAGCTAAGCATCTAGTCGTAACATTCAAACACTGCATCGTTTACACTGCACAAGTTTGGTACCACAATGTGGGGTAAAACCTAATCGCTAATCCTGCTCTGGAGCAGGTTTTTATAACCCGGTTAAAAAGCGGTGCTAACCCCGCTTCTAAATTACCAGTGTGAAACGTTCCTCTAACTGGGGATAAAAGATGGGTTTAGAACGATGATAACCCAGGGTTCAGTGCAGTGTGAAAAGCCCTACTGTCACAAACACTTCATTTCAAGGTGTGTTATCTTCTTTAAGAGGTTTTCACACTAGCAGTTTAGCTCAAAACATGAACAATTGGTAATGTGAAAGCTGTCGTGCGAACTGAGGGGCACACTGCGGTACTGGAACTAAGGCGCTGTACACATGGAGACGCGTTTAGCTGTATACGTAACATTTTTGTATCGTATCAGCGTTTCGGTCAGACGGATCCGGCGTTTTAGGAGCCTGAAACCGGGTCCCAGAGTGGATAAATCTGAAACCGACACCCTTGCGTTTTCATGTGTACAGCCAATCCGTATATTTTGGCTGAGTCCGAAATCGCCCCCTAAACCCTCATTCACTATTCCCTACATTACTCCACTAATACAGTTCACTTGAAGGAGTGAATGAAAACGAGTGAGTAAATTTGGACAGCCGTTGTGTGTACATAGGCTGTACACTCGTTATTGCGGTGCAATGTGGGATTGAATGAGTGCACTTAATAACATCCACTATGGTTTCGGACACCACTACAAATGGCTGTCCCCTCAAATAATGCACTATTTGAGGGTATAGGGGGCGATTTCGGATTCAGCCTAGAAGGGATACAGCTACGGGCACTGGGCATGCGCACATCAATACTGCGTCATTTAATTACTGTATTTGCATTATTGTAAGGGTAGGTTTAGGGTTGGGGTAGGTGTAGGCGTTAATACAACACAATCTGGTAAGTAGCAAATTTATTTATTGTTATTTTATCGTGAGATTTTGCCTCACGTCCTACCGTTGCTGTACCCCTTCTAGCCACAACTCTTCTTCTCCGTTTTTAGTGTATCTCTATGGCAGAATTACAGCGCCACATACTGGTCTGGCATGTATACTACATCGTCTTGAGTCGGTTTCAGTGGTTTCGTGTGTACACAGATATTTCTTGAGAGGAGGGGAAAAAAAAGATTGAATAGGGAAAGCTCTGGCTTCGTGTGGATGTGGCCTAAGACTACTGTAGGAGGTGATTGCAATGAAACTGGCATGATTCGGTCGGGTGAATGTGAAAGCATTTAAAACTCGGGTCCACACTTGTTCAGGAAGTAAAGTTGCGTTTTAGCTGATGATGATGTCATTAGCTCAACAAAACACATCAGTGATGATGATTCATCTTATATACGAGCGAGAGTGAGCGTGAAGTAATAGTGCAGAGTGAGTGCAGTCAGCCGTCTCCTCAAATGAGTCCGTTTGCAAGCAGCAAAAAGCTGCCTTCATGCGATGCACATACAGTAGACGCAAGTGACGTCAACTCTGCTGCACAAAATAGCACCAAATTAATAATTAATATTACAGTGGTCAGCACTGTAACAGATTAAAATTAACCAATGCAACCACAACGACTGCAAGGACAAAGTACTTGCCACTTGCTGTAACTTTCAATGCAAGATATTTAGAACATGTTGACAATAATATTTTAAAATAAAAATAAAAAATGATGAACAAACAAAAACATTCTCATTCTGTCACTCAGGCACGTTGTTGAAAAAAAAAAAAACTTCAGCCATGCATTTCTAATAGTTTGATCTATTAGAAGGTTACACACTTTTTGGAGGTTGGGATGTTAACAACAGCATCGCTCTTGTGATTGATGGACCAACATGAGTTGTTAAGTGCACACCTCCTTGATTTACCCTAGTGAAAAAATAGTATACTTAAGCACAATTTATTCGTATGTACTTTAGTATAACTAAATGTATTTGTGACAAACTATGAATTGGTATACAAAAGCAGTGCTAAAGTTCAACTAAAGTTGTATTAAATATACTTGTTTGTGCTAAAGTGGAACTATTCCAAGTATACTTAAGTACAATTTAAATATACTCTTGTATAAATGCAGAATTCACTCAGCATAAACTTAAAAATGTATTTTAGTGACATTACAATTGCAATTAAATTACACTGTAAGAGTGTTGAACATACATTAATATTATACTGATAACAAACTTTTAGTGATTTTAAAACACGTTGCAATGGCATTCCAAGTAAACTTGAAGTGTGCTAATGGCATCATTATAGTGTGCTTCAAATATGCTACAATAAAGTAATCTTTATAAATAACAGCACAGCTTATGCTGACATTTTATAGACCCTCCAGTATACCATTAACTTGCTTATCCAGCGAACATAAGTGAGACAATGGGAACAGATATATCCATAGGAGCCAGTACAGACTGGAATCGAACCCGGGTCGCAGCCACACAAGTGCACTCACTTTACCAGTTACTCCACCACACAGACATGGATCATGCTAAACTGGGGTTTGGTGGAAAACACAAAAATCAAATTATTTGTCGATCTCGCATTACGCTGCGGATTTAAATGTGACACATGAATTGAAATTTAATTTCCATGCAGTTAACGTTTCTGAATTTATTTTACATTTTTAGCTTTTTGTGTAATTTTTGAGGACTGGTCAGGATAATTTTAATAAACATAATGCAACGGGCCATTAAAGTACCATTAATGGGAAAAGTGTATTAGTACAGGTGCATTGGAGTGTGAATACACTAAAGTAATAAAACTTCTGATCAGGTACGTGAATTTCTTTCACCATTTCAAACTGACTATATGTTGTTTTCTTTATTTGTCATAATTAGCCTACATATATTAACTTTTGAAACTACTTTCTATATGTGTGTAAAGCTGTTTTGCAACCATGCAAATTGTGGAAAGTGCTAGAAATAAATTTGAATTTAATTAAACAATAGCCTACCTGATATTCAAAGTGCGGGCAAATTATTGAACGGTTAAGGTCATAATTATAAAACTTGCTTCATGATTTTTTTTTTTTGCAACTCAAAACACATTTCCCGTAAACTTTTATCCAGGCCTTTACTGTTTTTATACTGAACAAGTAGAACTCAAATACAGTTCATTGAATTGTACATTTAATCATAACAGGTCAACAGAGGATTCAACAAAAATAAATTGCTGAAGTAGTACTTAAATATTTAACAAATTAAATCATTTTATTTGAGAACTGCTCATTGTTACATTTGCGCTGTAGGTAAAAGTTGTGGGAATTCTGCCCTTACAGCACCTGTTAGCAGAACAAACTAGATGTTTCAGTTCATACCTCACATTTCCTTTGGTTTGCACAAAAAAAAAACAAAAAAAAAATACATCGCATCACCTAAAAATATTTCCATCATTCTCAGATTTGAAATACATGGTGAGACTTGTGTTTAGCTGCAATGAGTTTCTAGACTCTAAAAGGTTTCCTTCTGAGAAATGTGCCAAATCTGCAACATTCCCAATAGTGTGATGGCATTGGCTTTATGGCGTGTTCGAAACATAGATCAAGCATAGCGGTCTGACGTGTCAACTTCTGGTTCAACCAATGGTAGGACGTTGGGGCAGGCCAGTGGGCTTTGGCAGTTACGGTGTTTTCAAGTCAAGTCAGAAAGAATGCATGAATTAAAATGCACATGAACATCAGCACCTTGGTAACTTTCGATTTTCTTAAGAGTTTCAGAGTTGCGTGGCAGTGAGAAAACATGTCATGAGGCAATGGATGCAGAGTCTGCCCTAGTGAGAAAAAAAAACAATGCCAATAAGTATTTAAAATAGGCCTACATTTATTTCATACTAACTACAAACCCATTCATATATTTACTGACATATCGCTTGAGACTTACTGATATAAATATTATAATTAATTTTATTTGTTCTTCTTTATTGCACAATACATATTTCTTAATATTAAGCCTAAAATGTGTTTTAAATCACTATTACTAAGGATAGTATTATCACTGTATAATTTAAATGCAAGATATTTAAAGTGCACCTAAAGTATACTTGCAATAGTTCCACTTTAGCACAATCAAATATACTCAAGTATTTCTTTAGTTGGATCTCAGCACTATTTATGGATAACTAAAGTGCATTAAATACAAAATTACTTGTTCCAATTTTAGCAGACTTTAAGTATACCAATTTAGTACACTAAAAGTACAATTGCAGGGTATTTATATTAAGTACATAAATATAAATGTATTTGTAGTATATTTAGCATAAAATAAATGTATTTCAAATACATTTTAGTATATTTATTTTTCACTACGGTACATACGCAGAAGTGCAAATAGCAATGCTTATAAATCTGTATATACACTGTAAACCCTAATGCTTAAAATAATTAATTGTTTAAAAAGTAGGGGAAACTTAAATTAACTTTTATGAGTATTTAGAACTTTCTTTTTCTTTTGAGTTCACAAAACTGACACATTTTAAGTAAATCGGTATTGTTTCATTGTTTTGAGTTTCATGAACTTAAACTTTGTTTATTTTAATTTGGACAAACCTAAATGGGCTGGGCTGGGATTTCCATTTCCCAGCATGCTTTGCCATGGCACTTGAAAGGGAGAGTAAATGCTCAAATTAAGTGTTATACAATGCTTTTTGTGCAAGATCAATGTTAAAGGTGCAGTGTGTAGTATTTATGAGGCTCTACTGACAGAAATGCAATATGTGACCCTGGACCACAAAACCAGTCATAAGGGTAAATTTTCTGACCCTGAAATTGAGATTTATACATCATCTGAAAGCTGAATAAAGCTTTCCATTGATGTATGGTTTGTTAGGATAGGACAATATTTGGCCGAGATACAACTATTTGAAAATCTGGAATCTGAGGGTGCAATTGAGAAAATCTCCTTTAAAGTTGTTCAAATGAAGTCCTTAGCAAAGCATATTACTACTACTACTACTAATAATACATTTTTGATATATTTACGTTAGGAAATTTACAAAATATCTTCATGGAACATGATCTTTACTTAATATCCTAATGATTTTTGGCATAAAAGAAAAATTGATAATTTTGACCCATACAATGTATTGTTGGCTATTGCCACAAATATACCCGTGTGACTTATGACTGGTTTTGTGCTCCAGGGTCACATATAATATACATAACTATGTTTTCAGTGGTGTATAAAGACCTTACATAATGAACCGTTATGTTTTTATTACCTTAGAATGAGCCATTTCTATCTACACACACCGCGGGTCCCCTTACAGTGAAGTCACCATTTTGCGCCGTCATGTTTCTACAGTAGCCCTAAAGGGACAAACTTTTCTACAGAGCGCTAGTCACTCTCTGCTGTCTCAGACGACCACATCTTTGTCCTGTGTCGGCCACCGTAGCTTCTCTATGTGCTTCGAAAGGGAGGGGTGAGCGGTGGGTGGTTGCAATTCACAACCTCAACGCTAGATGGAGCTAAAATTCACACACTGTACCTTTAAGTGGGAGATTTAGTAGTGTTTAATGTTTTGCTATGTTCATTTAGAAGAGTTTCTGTAATTATGTTTTTTGGGGGGGGGGGGTTATCATCATGGTGACAAGTGGAGCATGAGCTTGGTTTGAGAACAGGTACATGGTAAATGTATATTGCCATGCCCATTTGGCAATTGCAATGCTATGCTATCAAAACATTGTGTTTCTAATCAGCAAGTTAACTTCTAGTGAATTAGCTAGCTTAAGCTAGCCAAGTTTCCACTATTAAAAATAATTAAGTTGAGATTTTTAAGCTAAATGTGCAAAGTAGTCTACTCAAATATTTCAAGTTAAGAGTAATTATAACATATGAGTACAAAACAAAAATCTGCAAGTTATGCTTACTTATAGTTAGAATTTCTAAATCAAAAAATTTTGATGTAACTGATTAACTAAATTTTTTAAAGTTTTGCCAACTTATACGTGTTTACAGTGTTATGTAACGGAGGGCAGCTAGTGAGAGCTGTGCAGGTAAACCTCACTCTCTGATCCCAAGAGGCACACTAGCGGCTGATGCTAGAGACAGTGGTCTTTAGTGTCCTTGTTAGCGCCTGCCTCTCATACCGGCAACCTGAGTTTGAGGCCAGCACAGAGCAAGGCGAGTAGCATTTTAAATCGAACTGAGGGCAAGTAGGAACTGAGAGGTCACACATATATCAAATTTAGTTGTAGTTCTATATAAAGTGCAAGGTTGAGGTAGAGGCCTACTCAGTGCACATGACAGGGCATAAAAATATAAATATACAGGTGCATTGGACACAATACAGAGAATGAGGTATATGTGTCAAATCACCATTCTAGCAATTTTACCAGTCTAAAATTGGCAGTGTTGGGCAGTAGCGAGCTACAAGTAGCGACGCTACTAGCTTAACTACATTTTTCAGTAGCTTGTCAGTAGCTCAGTTACTTTTAAAACAGTGTAGCTTTTCCAGTAGCTAACTACTTTATCCAGCAAGTAGCAGTGTAGCGCGACCAAAAGCTACATTCCGTTTTGGGTTCTGACAAGAACGAGCCTGTAATGAGCGAAGCGGAGCGGTGTGACGGACGCTCAGCTCAATAATCCGCTCTATGCAGACGCGCTCCACTCACGATCCGCTCACCTGTAAAACAACATTCGCTCAAATCCCGCTCAGACATGAAATTTATCTGTACTGTAGCCTACTATACTTGTTGAAGCCATTAAACAATGTATTTTGTTTCATATTTATGTTTAAATATTATAATGTTATTTTTAAATTTCATCTAGGCTATATTGATTATGAAAAGTGCAAAGATGCGTAATATATATCAAAGACATAGGGTCAGAAATGATTTTGACCACTTCATTAAGTTTTGTTTTGTAGAAAGCCTTTCTTTAAAGTTTTAATTTCTTTCTTAATTTTAATCAATGTTTCATCAGCCAATTGCCTGGATTTAATAAATAAGAAGCAAATAGACTATAGCAGACGACAATCGTGACATGGAGGCGCCGGAACGATCACTTGCATTGCACATGAACTGGAGCGCGTCTCATAAATAAACCGAAACTCAGCAGGCTACTTGCCTCACAGACATGAGAAATATGTGTATAGAAAACTTGAAATGTCCACTTTTAAACGAAACAATTCGAAACGAAAAGAAATAGTCAAGCAATGCGCACTTTTCAGAGCTCATGACTGGCGTCTCAGAGCGTTTCTGTTCAAAATGCTGCACGCTCCATCACTGCATGTGCTGTGAGTTTAACTTGCATTTTCAGACTAATCCTGACTCCTGCGTATTTAATTTAAAGTTGCATACATTTTGTTCTTGCACTGATGTTAAATGTGTAGCCATTTTGCACTTTGACAGCCAGTTTGAGATATAGGCTATATTTGAGTATTGTGTGTATCGGATAGTTTACAAAATCAAATGATTCTGACAGTTTTTGCCATTGAAGTGTCCCAATCAACCTGAATTCACCCTATACTCTTTGAAATCATAATTACATTACATTATGTTGCTTGAAACCCCAAATATTATAACAATCTTCATTAACAAGTTATTTGTTACAATGTCATTGTAAAAAAAAAAGAAAAAAGAAAAGTAGTTTCAATGTAGCTAGCAACTTTTTGATAGTAACTTGTAGTGTAGCTAACTACTTTTTTTAAAAGGGTAGCTTGAATGTAACTTAACTACTTTAACTTACAAGTAGCTTGTAGCTTGTAAAGCTACAGTTTCAGAGTAGCTTGTCCAGCACTGAAAATTGGTCACAAGTGTGCAAGAAGTCTTCAGAGTGCAAGCAGTATTAGTAATGTACAGAGCAGGTATTTTTTAATTTTTTGAGAATGGAGGGTGTACAGCGTCTGAGATCAGAGTTCAAGAGGCTGTTAGCTGATGGAGAAAAAACTGTTCCAGAGTCTACTGGTGCGAATACACCTGTAACATTTAACAGATGGTAGGAGAGGGAAATACTATTGTTGGAGTGCGAGGTATCTTTAATCATACTCTCCGTAGGCAGTGTTTGTGATAAATGTCTTTGATGGAGGACAGCTAGACACCAGTGATGTACTGGGCAGTTTTTACAACTCGCTGGAGGGCCTTCTAATCTGACACGGTGCAGTTGCTGTAGCACGCTGTGATGCAGTTTGTTAAGAAGCTTGTTGCAGTGGTTTAAGTTAAGCAGAATCCGGGAGGATAAATGAGCTTTCCTTAATTTCCTGTGGAAGTAAAGGAACTGCTGTGCCTTTTTGATCAGGATGGAGGTGTTGAGGGTCCAGGAAAGGTTCTCAGAGTTATGGACACCCAGGAACTTGAAGCTGGTCATGCGCTCCACCTCCACCTCCACCTCTTTTGCTTATGATGTCTCTTTTGCTGAAGTGACCAGCTTAGACAAGAATTTCCATGTTGGTCCAGGATAGTTAATGTTTATTTACTGTTGGTCTTGGCAAAACTTCACATGCCAATCACCATGGTTTTTCTGTTGATGCTGATATGCTGATGCCCACCCCAAACACCTAGAGGACCTGAAATACTCAAGGTGAAATTATTTTTTGCTCAAGGACAGGATTTGCTACTGCCAATATATACACAGACACGCTGCTGTGAGCAAATAAGACATGCTGCTGCCATACAAAATAGCATACATGAATTACAGCAGATCTATTCAGGTGGAGCTGGGGAAGGTGAAGGGTTTCTGAAAGCACACTGCAAACTGCAGCTCACCAGTGTGTTCATGTTTTTACTCTTGTCTGACCTTGATGGACTGAACAGAAGAAATGAACCAGAGAAGATTTCCATGTCAAAAGGCGGGGCGGGACCTCAGAGCCACACCCACCTATTACATAATCGCTTAATACCAGCCAGAGCGAACTTTTCTGGAAAGTTCACTTTGGCAAGCTGTTCAAAATCCTGAAACGAACTTTGTTTTGGGCTGATTTTGTTCAAAATTACATCACACTAGTTTGTTCTTCAAATTTGCTTGAACTATAGAGGGTATGCACGTGATGTCACCGTCGGCCGGAGTGACTGCGGTTACCCCCACTGAGTGGCAAAAAGACTGAGCGTCAGCATTTGTTTTCAGCGTGAATGCAACAAAAAACACACAAAACCAGGCCCGGCGCCAGAGGGGGGGTCGGGGGGCTTGGCCACGGACCCCATGGACATCCCCGTGTCCCCCTCCGGACCGAGGGAGACGGACTTGATAGCGTGTAATTTTCTCACTCAGACCACTGCTGCTGCTGCTTCTGCTACTGATTACTATTAAAGGGAAAAGCTGCCCATAACTGCTGGTCTAGGATCTGTTTTCTTCGTAATAATAGCATATTATTAGCGAAAAAGAGTTGGCAAAAGATCCAGTGCGTATAATCTGTATTTGCGCTCGTCAAATGATTCAATTTCCAACTTGTTTTCGCTTCGGTGAGTAATGTAGCCAATCACAGACATGTTTGTTGATTTCTACATGCAATGGCCAATCACAGGTGTTGAAGTTAGAACCCACTCACCGCTCGAGTTGTTGTCCAGTGCTGAGTTCTGCATGTGCGCTAATCCTCTCTAACTGTAGACATTATGTAAATAAGAGATTCATTGTGTATCAGCTTCACTGATTAATAACAGAACTGGGTGAGATCGCGTTCATTGAATGAGTGACAGCTTTCAGTGATTATAAAGGGAGCCCGCCATCTCCTCCTGTGGAGTCAGAAGCGTCTGAGGTCGCTTCGGGCCGTTCACATCCCAGGTGCGCTGAACCAGACAGCCGACGAGCTTTCTCGTCAGTTGACACCTCCGGGAGTGGCGACTCCACCCCCGGAGCATCCAGCTGATATGGGACCTCTTTGGAGCCGCGCAGGTAGACCTGTTCGCCTCTCCGGGCTCGACCCATTGCCAGTTGTACTATTCCCTGACCGGGGGCACCCTCGGCACGGATGCACTGGCACACAGCTGGCCCCCGGGACCTACGCAAATATGCGTTTTCCCCCAGTGAGCTTTCTCGCACAGACACTGTGTAAGGTCCGGGAGGACGAGGATCAGGTCTTGTTAGTTGTGCCCTACTGGCCCAACCGGACCTGGTTTCTCCGAACTCACACTCCTCGCGACAGCCCCTCCCTGGCCGATCCCCCTGAGGAAGGACCTGCTTTCTTAGGGGCGGGCACTCTATGGCACCTGCGTCCAGACCTCTGGAAACTCCATGTCTGGTCCCTGGACGGGACGCGTAGATTCTAGGTGACCTGCCACAAGCATTCTAGGTGACCTGCCACTTCTGCTAGAGCCCCCTCTAGGAGGTGCCTCTACGCACTGAAGTGGAACCTGTTCGTTGAGTGGTGTTCTTCCCACCGGGAAGACCCCCAAAGGTGTTCGGTTAGTGTCGTGCTTTCTTTCCTGCAAGATGGGCTGGAGCGAAGGCTGTCTCCCTCCACCCTCAAAGTGTACGTCGCCACAATAGCGGCGTATCACGATGCAGTGTAAGGTAAGTCCTTAGGGAAGCACGACTTAATCGTCAGGTTCCTCAGAGGTGCGAGGAGACTGGATCCTCCTCGTTCAACCTCGGTACCCTCTTGGGACCTAGCCCTGGTGCTCAGAGCACTTCAGGGTCCTCCCTTTGAGCCTTTACAGTCTGCAGAGTTAAACATCCTGTCCATGAAGACAGTGCTCCTGACTGCATTGGTCTCAATCAAGAGGGTAGGGGACCTGCATGCACTTTCGGTCAACGAATCGTGCCTAGAATTCGGGCCCGGCCAACTTTCACGTTGTCCTGAGACCCCGGCCTGGATACATGCCCAAGGTTCCCACCACTCCCTTCCGGGACCAGGTGGTGAACCTGCAAGCGCTGCCCTCGGAGGAGGCAGACCCAGCCCTGGCTTTGTTATGTCCCGTCCGTGCTCTTCACGCTTACCGGACCCAAAGCTTTAGAACCTCAGAGCGGCTCTTCGTCTGTTACGGAGGCCAGCAGAAGGGAAAGGCTTTCTCCAAGCAGAGGTTAGCCCACTGGATATTGGATGCTATCATCTTGGCTTACCAGTCCCAAGACGTCCCTTGCCCGTTCAGGGTTCGAGCGCACTCCACAAGGAGTGTAGCTTCCTCCTGGGCGCTGGCTCAAGGCGCCTCGCTGACAGACATATGTAGAGCTGCGGGCTGGGCGATACCTAACACATTCGCTAGATTCTATAGCCTCCGTGTAGAGCCGGTATCTTCCTGCATCCTCGCCCCCAGTGGCCAGTAGCGCTAAGTGCCCGTTCTAGTGTCGGCTTGCAACGCCACTCCCGCCCTCTGGGCCGGATACGTGCGTTTATTCTCTCCAGTTGTGTTCCCCGGAGACGGCTAACCCTGTGAGCTCCTCCGGCACCCCTTCGGTGTCAGACGTTGCGGCCGTCTGACGCCAGGCCTGTACCCGTATGCTTGTGGAACGTGTGTGTAGGCTGGGGTCCATATGTAGCGGTTCCCTAACGGCAACCCCATATGTGTGTCCTCCACGGTACCAGCTACCCTACTCGGCTAGCCCCGTGTCTTTCCCTTGACAGAGCCCGCTCTATCGTCTGGTGGTGTTCTTTCCCCCCTGGGATCAGGTTGGATCCACCCCAGAGACTGCCATATGTAGCACTACCCTGATAGGTTAGTCCTTATGTGTATTTCGCCACCTCTCCTTTCATTGAAGGACGTGGCTCCGCAGCGTACCATCTCCACGAGACGGGCACGCTTTCCCAGCGTTATCCAATAGTCATACTGAGTGGGTCTTGCAGGAACAGCAGTGACTGACCTTCCCTGCCGGGAGCCCTGACTCCCACTCTTCAACATAGGATTGGTCCAGCGAGCTCAGCATCCCTGGCGTGTTGGTAGGGATCCCAATTCGTCGGTCAGTTCCGACGTATGTCAAATGTGACCAACTGAAAGGGAACATCTCGGTTACATATGTAACCCTCGTTCCCTGAAGGAGGGAACGGAGACGTACGTCCCGTCGCCAGGTGCTGTGCTTCAGCTGAAGGCCCGAGTCACTTGTCTCGGCTCCTCAGTTGAAAAGCAATGATGCGGTATTCCACTTCCGTATTTATACCCGCGCTGCGGGGCGGTGCGTGGAATGCGTGAACCGCATGCCAATGTCCATTGGCTCATTTTTAATCACTCAAAGTAGATTGTTCTCTGAAAACAGATCCCAATTCGTTGGTCAGTTCCGACGTACGTCTCCGTTCCCTCCTTCAGGGACCAAGACGATCTGTTATGTACCTTTGATATATACTGATAACCACCAATCACAGTGGTGATGAGAGTCACATGATGAATCAAAGCTCATCACAAGCAGCTTTTAAGAGGACAGTGCTAATATACGGAAGGTGTCATTTACACAAACACTAAACACCATCATGGTAACACACATGAAATTTAAAAAATGCAATAAACGTTAATTTAACAACATTAGATGTAACATAAAACCCTAATGTACATAACTGATTAAAAAAAAAAAGAAAAAAAGAAACATAGTTATTTCAATGAAAATATATCAAATGTGAAGTGTCACGCAGGGAATTCTGGGATTGTCAATTTACGGTTTTTCACTGTAAATTACACAAGGACTTGTTCTTTTTCACTTCCAAAAACTGGAAAATTTAACGGTATTTTACTGTAAAATTAAATTAAATGTAAGGTTAGATCTATTACAGTTATTCACCGTATATAGTACGGTAACTTTCTGTTAACCAATTAACTGTTTTTCACCGTAGCATTTTTACAGTCTTTTACCGTTAAAATCACGATCATTTTTTACAGTGTATTTAATCTAAGAAAATGGGACTTTGAGGACATTTCTTCAGGTTGAATGGATTCACACAGAATCCAGAAAAAAAGATCATAAATAATTTCACAAATGTTTATAATAATACCCTCAATACAATCAACTACCCTACATTTCCATATGAGGTTTACACTTTTCAACCTAGTAATGACTTAAACATAGTCTCTGTATCTGTATAACAGCTGGGATAGGAGAAACCTTAACATAAAACATATATCATCTTTAATATTTCATAATCAAACAATACACTAGGTCATACCACATAGCAGAGGCTCAAGGCAACCATAAATCAGAGTAATACAGCCAGACACCTGCAACATCTGCAAGGTCAGCTCAATGATTTTAATGTCCATTTTGAGGCTGAGAACTGAAGTTTTCATCCAAGCTCTGGAGCTGGGGAGCTGTGTTTCAGTTCTCTCAAGGTCATGCACAAAGTATATAGGACATGCAGATATATATAT
This sequence comes from Coreius guichenoti, assembly GCA_039654105.1. Taxonomy (NCBI): domain Eukaryota; kingdom Metazoa; phylum Chordata; class Actinopteri; order Cypriniformes; family Gobionidae; genus Coreius; species Coreius guichenoti. The sequence continues at coordinate 3,224,593 of CM077177.1, forward strand.
ATATATATATAGTGATCATGCAGTCGAGACAAAACTCAAGTCCCAGAACCAAACACTGTACGTTTGCCTGGATGTTTGCAAAGAAAGCATAATTTGCAAAGTGGGTCCACTTGACCATGGGTCAAATTTCTAAACACCAGTGTTTCAAAGTGTGTGCCAAATGCATAAATTTAATTAACTGTCCATTTGTTGTATCCCCTGAACCACATTTCATTTCTGACTCTCCTATCTCAGACCCAACTCTATAGTCCTGCTTTCAGCAATGCAATGTAATAAAAAAGTAAATAAATAAGGAAGTCCTAGTTTCAATCGACCAATTTTCTTTGCATTCTTCTATTTTTTTCCGGATAAATTCTTTTAAACTTTCTTTGCATATTTATCATATTTAATACAGAGGATATTATATTATATTATATGTATTTATAAATACACAGGATAACAAGAAGCTAACTAGTAACCAGTGTGGGTAATGAATCGCCATGGTAACAAGCAAGGCAGAGTGAGTGAATTCGGACACTGAGTGCGCCGGAAGGGCTGCCGCTTTTACATAGTTTGTGCTGTTTAATAATCATTTGAAACGTAGCAAACTGGCAGCTCCAGTCGTAATGAAATGATTTATCTTGAACTCTGTCATGGAAACAAGCATATAAACCTAAATTAAACAATTTAATAATCAATTAAAAAGGGCGCATCTTCTGGCGAGACATGGGAATTCATTCGACACGCGACTCTCACAGTGCATTATGGGTATTCTGTAGCGACTAAACATACATTGGTGCATTGTGGGATTGAATTAATGCACTCGATAACGTCCACTATGGTTTCGGGCTGTCCCCTCAAATAGTGCCCTTTTTAAGGGTATAGGGGGCGATTTCGGACACAGCCAAGGAAAACAGGAACTAAACACAGGAAGTAAAACAGCAGGAACAATAGGACCAGAAAATACACTTCAAAACAAAAGTCCTAGAAGGGGAATTGTGACAGTTAAGGCCAAAGTATACTTCACTTTTTACTCGTACACGTGGGTCAGTGTACAGTGCGAATTTCATCATCAGAAGAGTACACACGTACTGGACGCGCACTGCCGGATTTTTGTAACTACGCGTACTTTGTACATGCAGGTCGCACATGTGCATTGAATTTTTTTGCAGTATATCCATGGGTTGTAACTCGTGGCGAGAGATTGCTCAAAGCTGCGCATGCGTCGAACGCCTGTGTAAGCGTATGAGTCGTTGTGAACACTGTGCGTTCGTCTGTGTAAAAAAACGAAGTATACTTTGGGCTTTAGGCAGTTTTGATTAATATGCTGTTGAATGTTTGATGATCACGTTAGCTTGCTTGTGTGTAAACAACTTCTATCCTCTCCTTCGGGTTTACGCAGATGTTCTTTGCTTGTTTTTGGATGTGGAGATGCTGAACTATTTTAGCAGATGCGTTAAACCAGTGAAAACAGGGATTGCCAGAAAAACTTGCCCAAAGTGCCCTTATTATGCTATAATAAAAGTTTCTAGTTTTGTTTTGAAGTCAACAGATTTACATGCATCCAAGGTAAAAAAAACAAACACTTTTTTCCCCTCATAATATACATTGCATCAGCTCTTTTCTCACAGTGTCTGAAACGGCTCGATCAAGGATACAGTCTCTTTAAATCCTTCTTTTCAGAGAGCCTGCTCTGCTCTGATTGGTCAGATGTCTGTTGTGATTGGTCGACCGCCTGGAAACAAAACTCCCATTAGCATATCTGAATTTCAGCTCTTCCTCAGCACTTGATACACAATGATACAAACAATAATGATGAGGTTGGTTTTACTGTATCAATTCGAGCCCGAGTCCTTTGGAAGTGCATGTACTCATGCTTTCATTGGCTGTAGGTCATCGATTACCGATGTAATTTTCAGTCAAAACACATTTCACACAGCAGGATTTTTGAATTGCCGACATGTCCAGATATTTCCCATGCCAAATATCTCACAGGCGTCGACAACTCATTGGCGATTCTCTCAGATCGCGTCTTTGATAATTCACACTGCGTGATTGTCACTCGCATGAACAAGCACTGATTTGTCTATGATTTTGTGCATTTGTCGGCATTTCCGCAAAACCTGTCAGTGAGTGAAAATCTGGCCTAAAATCGGTCAGTGTGAACTCAGCATTACGGGTAAGTGTAGGGGAGGTCTTATGGTTTGTGCACACCAAAAGTGAATTTAATTATTAGCGTGAGTACATTACATACAAAGTCAATGCAAAGACGCGAATAGATGCAAATTCATGCCAGGCAATGACAGGCATGACAGGAACGCCTCAATCGCCTCTTCTGTGCAAGTTGAAAAATTTCAACTCGAGTGGAACAGCAAAGAGCTTATTGACACGGTATCAAACTGGGCACCCGTCATCCTCAAGTAGCGCTGGAAGTGGCTGTCATCCAGGCGCAGGCATTTGTCATTATTTGGGACTTCCACAACAGGTACAGAGCAGCAATAGTTATCTCCAACATGGTGGTTGATGGCGAAAAAAATGGCAGAAAGAAATATTGTTGTTGTTGTTGTTGACGTGCGTGAAGACACTCCTCATCACACATTTTTATTCGCATGAGTGACACGAAAAACAAGTAATCCCGCGAGTAATCTAGAGCAAGTAACGCGATGCGAATGTTCGCTTCACTTTTGGTGTGCACACACCACTAGGGATTGGGACAACTAATGTCCCAATAAAGCAGCATTCATAATACATTTTAATAAAACACTGAATATGTTGTTATTATTTACACTTGTTGTAAATAGCATCTATCAATAAATAGTCAATGATGTTTTTTTATAATGATAAATGAGTAATAGTGCATTGTTTATGATGATAAATGAGTAATAAAGTCTTACCTCGCCCTGACTGGATGGGCCAAGTTACTGATCACGCAATAGGTGTAATTTACGTGTAAATATGGCTCGTCATGCTGATGCATTCTTGTGTGTGACATCACCAAGTTGCACAGCCCTAACTGTTTTTCCAGTTTAGTTTCAATAAGCACTTTTTCAGGAACTCAAAAGAGCAAGAGAGATTAGGCTTCTTCCGATTTTTACCCCTTTAAAGGCAAAAAGCATATAAATGTGTCTTGTCACTACTCGCTGCCCTCTTGGCCACTTCTGTTTTTTGACATCCACGATATAATTATACACATCATAGGATGATTATACATCTCCTCAGGAATCTGGACAGCTGCATCTACTTTAGCATAGTCAAACCTATTATCAAAGAGCTTTCTCTTAAAGGTGCACTATGTAACATTTTTTCAGTAAAATATCCAAAAACCACTAGGCCAGTGTTATATATTTTGTTCAGTTGAGTACTTACAATATCCCAAATGTTTCCAACTATTTGTAAATCGTGAGAAAATTGCTATTTTAACCAAGGAACCAGGACGTGTGAGGGAGTCGCCTGTCAATTGCGTCATATCTGCGTTACCCTCGGTTTCCGGTTTTATTTTGCAGAAATGCTTTACTCTTACTGCAGTGTGCAACAAGTGTCATAGCAGCCGCCGAGCGAACGCACAGAGTAACGTCATAACATCATTTTCAACACTGCATTACCTCATACTCATGACCGGAAAAGCGGAAATGGCGCCGGCGACTGTGGCATAATAAAAGTCCCGCTGCTCGCGAGGCGTGTGTTGCATTCATCTTATTAACAGTCGCTCCAGCGGCTTTGCTCAGCTCCCACAACACTCGGTCCTGCTCTGCTTCATACTACAGTAACGTTAATAATCGCATCCATGAACATGATTTCTGCCCGAGTCCTATCCCGATTCTTTTCACCCGGCTGTGAGGTGAAGACCACATGTCCCAAGATTCTGCGCTCAAACTTGGCGTCATCAAGCTACGCCTTTGCTTTGAATAGGTGACCTCTAGCGGACGGAAAAGTTACATAATGCACCTTTAAGAAACAACACAAAAATGGGCAGATTGATTGAGGAGTATCAATACTTTCGTTGTATACTGATGTGCTGTATGTAGAAGCTGGATCCTTGCATAAAAATATCAATCCTATGTGTTTTCTTGTGATTTTATTGCTTATTTAGAATAAAAATTATTGTGTATTATAAACTGGGAAAAAAGAGAAGGTTTTAAGTGGAAAAAAGTGCTCATCTGAGCAAGCACAATGCTGAAAGACTCAAGCTGCTTTTACTTGCAGTAGGCATTTTATAGTACTCCAGAAAAAGGAGAGAAATAATGAGAGAAGGAAAGAGGCGGATGTGGGCTTCCTCAGTGGCAGCTTACCATGAATTATTATTATTTATTTTTTTACAATAACTTGTTACAGAAACATAACAAAAATGAAAGTACACTTTTACCCTTTTACAACAAAACAATAAAATAGTTACAACCGTCAACTCAAGTTAACTGGTAAAAAAGGGGCTCTATTCACAGAATGCATAAGTTTAAAACAACATATCTTTAACATACACACATTACAACTCTTTAATTCACAATTTGGAACTTGCAAAATAATTCACTTTCTACAGAAAGTTACAATTAATCTCATTAAAAACAGACAAATATGGAGTCAGGATGAGGAAATATTACTTTCAGCTTATGATCTGCTTGTCTTTAAGCATGTTTCAAGATTTATAGCACATAAGTTGTCCATTTTGGACGTGATCAAGCTCGACGTGAAGACGAGTATCTGTTTTTGATCATGATTTTTTGCTTACAGAACCAAACCACTTTATCAAGAGATCGTCTTGACATCATGTGTACAAAGCAAAATTATTTGCAATTTTAAACTATAAAATGTTCCCACTTTATATTAAAGGTGTAATTCACTGCTGGCATAATGGGCTTTCAATTAAACTTGGCTGCCAATGTGGCTGAAAGGCGAGAATTGTTTTGAAATTGTTTATTCTAAAACCTTCATCTCCACTAATGCTCACAAATCAGTTTTTTATAACGGTATAAAACCTCTTTTCATGAAGTCGCGATGTTATATTGTGTCATGTTTATCAAAATAAAACTGATAAAAAAACGTAGACCTCACTTCATTGATAGTGTAGGCTTAGACTGAGCTTTATCCTTGTACAAACAGACGCTGTATTAAGCAGTACATAAAGAATTACATGACAATGTCTCTGAAACATATGTGCATTATATTGCATTTATTTCACTTCAGCTGTGATAAAGTATGCAAACACAGCACGAGCATCACTACGGGAAGCAGAAAGTGTCCGACTTCACGTCTCCGTTTGCAGCTCCTCCCCGCCTGCACGCGGCAACTCTCGCCGATCGGTTACATCCAGCCGCAGCCGATCTCGAACACACTTATCATGCCTGATTACTTTCAGCATTTTCTCATTGTCTATATGCCCTGTGTATTCACTCATTTATTGCAAAGTCTTGTACAGTGGGGAGAACAAGTATTTGATACACTGCCGATTTTGCAGGTTTTCCTACTTACAAAGCATGTAGAGGTCTGTAATTTTTATCATAGGTACACTTCAACTGTGAGAGACGGAATCTAAAAATCCAGAAAATCACATTGTATGATTTTTAAATAATTAATTTGCATTTTATTGCGTGACATAAGTATTTGATCACCTACCAACCAGTAAGAATTCCGGCTCTCACAGACCTGTTAGTTTTTCTTTAAGAAGCCCTCCTGTTCTCCACTCATTACCAGTATTAACTGCACCTGTTTGAACTTGTTACCTGTATAAAAGACACCTGTCCACACACTCAATCAAACAGACTCCAACCTCTCCACAATGGCCAAGACCAGAGAGCTGTGTAAGGACACCTGCACAAGGCTGGGATGGGCTACAGGACAATAGGCAAGCAGCTTGGTGAGAAGGCAACAACTGTTGGCACAATTATTCGAAAATGGAAGAAGTTCAAGATGACGGTCAATCTCCCTTGGTCTGGGGCACCATGCAAGATCTCACCTCGTGGGGCATCAATGATCATGAGGAAGGTGAGGGATCAGCCCAGAACTACACGGCAGGACCTGGTCAATGACCTGAAGAGAGCTGGGACCACAGTCTCAAAGAAAACCATTAGTAACAAACTACGCCGTCATGGATTAAAATCCTGCAGCGCACGCAAGGTCCCCCTGCTCAAGCCAGCACATGTCCAGGCCCGTCTGAAGTTTGCCAATGACCATCTGGATGATCCAGAGGAGGAATGGGAGAAGGTCATGTGGTCTGATGAGACAAAAATAGAGCTTTTTGGTCTAAACTCCACTCGCCGTGTTTGGAGGAAGAAGAAGGATGAGTACAACCCCAAGAACACCATCCCAACCGTGAAGCATGGAGGTGGAAACATCATTCTTTGGGGATGCTTTTCTGCAAAGGGGACAGGACGACTGCACCGTATTGAGGGGAGGATGGATGGGGCCATGTATCGCGAGATCTTGGCCATCAACCTCCTTCCCTCAGTAAGAGCATTGAAGATGGGTCGTGGCTGGGTCTTCCAGCATGACAACGACCCGAAACACACAGCCAGGGCAACTAAGGAGTGGCTCCGTAAGAAGCATCTCAAGGTCCTGGAGTGGCCTAGCCAGTCTCCAGACCTCAACCCAATAGAAAATCTTTGGAGGGAGCTGAAAGTCCGTATTGCCCAGCGACAGCCCCGAAACCTGAAGGATCTGGAGAAGGTCTGTATGGAGGAGTGGGCCAAAATCCCTGCTGCAGTGTGTGCAAACCTGGTCAAGAACTACAGGAAACGTATGATCTCTGTAATTGCAAACAAAGGTTTCTGTACCAAATATTAAGTTCTGCTTTTCTGATGTATCAAATACTTATGTCATGCAATAAAATGCAAATTAATTACTTAAAAATCATACAATGTGATTTTCTGGATTTTTGTTTTAGATTCCGTCACTCACAGTTGAAGAGTACCTATGATAAAAATTACAGACTTCTACATGCTTTGTAAGTGGGCAAACCTGCAAAATCGGCAGTGTATCAAATACTTGTTCTCCCCACTGTATGTGTTACACTGCATTTCTGCACATTATTTCTGGTTTTCCGTGTCATGGTTATGATCTCCTGCTTGTCTTTCCATTTGTGTCTTGGACTTTTGTTATTATCTGGATTTTTAGCCCTGTGGTTTAACCCTATGCCTGTTATATGGATTACGATTGTGGATTACCCTCAATGAAGCTGCATTTGGATCTTCAACCCAAGTCTCAGAGCAGTCCGTATTATAGTCATAATGGTGTCGACATGTATTGTTCTGGGTGGAAGAATTCAAAGAGTAAACGTTTAATGGGAGTGAGTAACTTTCGGTTTCAGGGAAGGATCCAGTGCATTGTAGGCAGTGGCTAAATGCTGCAAAGAAGCATAAATATGGAGAGAAAGTTACGATAAAAAATCTGAAAAACCTCTGTGTTTGTGGTCAACATTTCAAACAACAACGAACACAGGCTAACAGGGTAACAGGCTGTTGCCATAGTATCTTTACCAGAATGCTGTTTAGAGAGTAGACAAAGTATGATACAGTTTTCAGTGGTAAACCTACTCTTACAATAACTGTTTTGTTAATAACCCTCTGTCAACTCAAATAGATATACAGTAGCTGTAGACCAGAGAACTCCAAAAGTGGGCGGCATCTCCAAAGGGGCGGGGCCTCCACAAACAAAGACCTTAACTTCCACCAAATGTTGTTGACTTACATTTTAAAATAAAAGTTTGTAAATTAAACACAGTTTCTTGCTGAAAGATGATCTTACATAAAATTTAGGTATATATTAAATAAAGTTATAAAGCATGCTAAATAAATAAATACCAAGTTCTGGCATGAAACTCAAGATGGCGCAGGCTGATAGGTTGCTGTTGCATCAGTGGCCAATGAGCTGCAGCTCAACATTCAAATACCAGTAGTGTTGCTGTTAGCAGTCTGCAGCACGCTTTCAGAAACCCTCCACCTTCCCCAGCTCCACCTGTATAGATCTGCTATGGGGTTATTTCGTCCAGTTTGGGAGTTACGGACAGCCTAAGGTGGTTCCCACTACCATTTGGAGATCTCCAGGCTGCAGCTCTCTGTCGATCCGACTGTCTGTGAGTGGAGATACAGAAATGAGGACGTACAACAGTTTTCACAAAAGTTCTGGAGCTGTCAAAAGTGTGCAGAATGATGCATGATGATCCGACTGACTTTTGCTGACAAATAAACAGGAAGACAGAGAAAGAGTAATTATTGTTTATTTACATATACTACGAACAGCGTAACAATACAAAGTGTGTTGAAAATCTGTAAAGTTACACTTTAAATGTCTTAACTGTGTACTAACATTTAAATTAGTCATTTGATACAATGAATGCACTTATTGTGTATTTATGTTTTTACCCTTATCCCAACTCAATAGCTGCAAAACTGGGTAACACTTTATTTTAGTGTCCTTGTTACATATGTTACCATAGTGATAACAGTAAATGATGCATAATTACATGCAACTAACCCTCAACCAAACCCTAATCCTACCATAACCCTGTAGTAAGTACATGTGGTTAATAATATTATTCAGTACCTAAATATATAATTACACTGTAACAATGACACCTTAAAATAAAGTGTAACCCAAAACTGTTTTGCAATACAACACAATAAGTACACTGTACCTATCAATTACTTTTTATGTAAGTACATAGTATTTCAGTGCACCTAATATAAAGTGTTATAAAAATATGAACATTGTTACAACTATTCTGTAAACTGGAGTAATACACAAGCCAGAGCAGAAGGGACATGCGTTGAGTAAATAAGTAAAGTAAAGGTAAGAGGAGATAATACAGTAAAACATTTTTTTTTTTAAGTTCCCATGAATTCAAAATCTAAGTTTTGTTGCTTTTATCATGCATATGTTAGCCTTAAGTGTATCTTTTTTTTTCTGGTCTGCTCAACTGTATGCTTGGACAACACATTGCTGTTTGCAAAGCAACTAACTTTTTAGCCCAAAGCACAGGGAGCACTTTCATTTTCCAGCAGATCTAGATAAATGCATACATCCCCAGGCGCCTTCTGGTTGTCCGTATAATGGCTGGTATCTTTTGTGTTTGGTTCCTGGGAGACTGATAAAAGCCCGGCCATAGTGTTGCTATCCATCTTGCTGAAAAGCTGCCATTGACACCATGCACTTTAGAGGAAGTATAACACAGTGAGAAGACTTTAAATACCTCCACTTACTTTCTTCCTCTTTTCTCTATCTATAGCACCTTCCATTCAACTCACTCCTATCAGGAATTATAATGTACCGTCAACGTACCCTAAATTACATGCTGAGGCGGACAAAAGTGTCTTGTAGAAGCAGTGGATAAATGTCACAAAATGCCTGAGTCACAAAATAAGAAATTAATTATACTTTGCCTGAAGTGATGTTCTTACAGTTTCTGTAATGAAAAACAAATTTTTGTAATTCTTAATAATTAGGACATTTAAGTAGCTATTATAAACGTTCCTTAGAAAGAAAAATTATGTAAATTATGACCCAGACATATTCTCAACTGGTTTCTATTATAATCCTATAGTCCTGGATCTTGTGAGCTATATACAAACCCGATTCCAAAAAAGTTGGGACACTGTACAAATTGTGAATAAAAAAGGAATGCAATAATTTACAAATCTCATAAACTTATATTTTATTCACAATAGAATATAGATAACATATCAAATGTTGAAAGTGAGACATTTTGAAATGTCATGCCAAATATTGGCTCATTTTTGGATTTCATGAGAGCTACACATTCCAAAAAAGTTGGGACAGGTAGCAATAAGAGGCCGGAAAAGTTACATTTACATATAAGGAACAGCTGGAGGACCAATTTGCAACTTATTAGGTCAATTGGCAACATGATTGGGTATAAAAAGAGCCTCTCAGAGTGGCAGTGTCTCTCAGAAGTCAAGATGGGCAGAGGATCACCAATTCCCCCAATGCTGCGGCGAAAAATAGTGGAGCAATATCAGAAAGGAGTTTCTCAGAGAAAAATTGCAAAGAGTTTGAAGTTATCATCATCAACAGTGCATAATATCATCCAAAGATTCAGAGAATCTGGAACAATCTCTGTGCGTAAGGGTCAAGGCCGGAAAACCATACTGGATGCCCGTGATCTTCGGGCCCTTAGACGGCACTGCATCACATACAGGAATGCTACTGTAATGGAAATCACAACATGGGCTCAGGAATACTTCCAGAAAACATTGTCGGTGAACACAATCCACCGTGCCATTCGCCGTTGCCGGCTAAAACTCTATAGGTCAAAAAAGAAGCCATATCTAAACATGATCCAGAAGCGCAGGCGTTTTCTCTGGGCCAAGGCTCATTTAAAATGGACTGTGGCAAAGTGGAAAACTGTTCTGTGGTCAGACTAATCAAAATTTGAAGTTCTTTTTGGAAAACTGGGACGCCATGTCATCCGGACTAAAGAGGACAAGGACAACCCAAGTTGTTATCAGCGCTCAGTTCAGAAGCCTGCATCTCTGATGGTATGGGGTTGCATGAGTGCGTGTGGCATGGGCAGCTTACACATCTGGAAAGGCACCATCAATGCTGAAAGGTATATCCAAGTTCTAGAACAACATATGCTCCCATCCAGACGTCGTCTCTTTCAGGGAAGACCTTGCATTTTCCAACATGACAATGCCAGACCACATACTGCATCAATTACAACATCATGGCTGCGTAGAAGAAGGATCCGGGTACTGAAATGGCCAGCCTGCAGTCCAGATCTTTCACCCATAGAAAACATTTGGCGCGTCATAAAGAGGAAGATGCGACAAAGAAGACCTAAGACAGTTGAGCAACTAGAAGCCTGTATTAGACAAGAATGGGACAACATTCCTATTCCTAAACTTGAGCAACTTGTCTCCTCAGTCCCCAGACGTTTGCAGACTGTTATAAAAAGAAGAGGGGATGCCACACAGTGGTAAACATGGCCTTGTCCCAACTTTTTTGAGATGTGTTGATGCCATGAAATTTAAAATCAACTTATTTTTCCCTTAAAATGATAAATTTTCTCAGTTTAAACATTTGATATGTCATCTATGTTGTATTCTGAATAAAATATTGAAATTTGAAACTTCCACATCATTGCATTCTGTTTTTATTCACAATTTGTACAGTGTCCCAACTTTTTTGGAATCGGGTTTGTAGTTTGTATTGTTTATAAAACTTAAATGTTTTTTTTCCCCACACTGGGAAAAAATTATACATTGAATCAACGTTAAAAAAGTATTCTAAATCGTTACAGCCAAATGTATTGTTTTTTTCTCAAATTATATTTATGGTATGCTTCAAACCTTAAATTTTGTTTTAATAGTAATCTAAAAATATTTATTTTCCCAAAGACAAATTCATTAAAAGTAAAATTATTTATTATAAAGAGCATACACCATACCAAACCATTTTTTAGCTCTTTACAACTTACTTTCACCATAAACAAAAGCTAAATTTGCTATAATATGAAAGTAGAATTTTCACTTAAGATAAAGCTAAAACATTTGTTCATCTTGAGCACTTGAGATGGAAACAATGCTTTATTCACAAATGTTTTAAGCAATATTCCAGTTAAATTTGAGGGATGGAAACACTACTGTTTAACTTATCATACTTACTATAAATAAAGCCAATTTTGAAAGACCTTAATGTTTATTGTGATGTCTTAAAATATGTTCTTACATTTAAAAAAAAATTCTGCACTCAGTAAAGCTACACTATATTGACAAAAGTATTGGGACAACTGACCATTAAACCAACAGAGACTGTAATAATATTGCATTCTAAATACATGGTCCTCCCTTTGCAGCTATAACAGCTTCCACTCTTCTGGGAAAGCTTTGCACAAGGTTTTGGAGTGTTTCTGTGGGAATTTTTGTTTAGCATTTGTGAGTAGAGCATTTGTGATATCAAGCAAGTCAAGTCAAGTCACCTTTATTTATATAGCGCTTTTTACAATGCAGATTGTTTCAAAGCAGCTTTACAGTGGTAACAGGAAAATAATGCAACAAAATTTGTTTCGGCTGTACAGCCGCTCTGGTGAAAACAGTGATGTCATCCAGCTCAGTTCAATTCTCATACAATGGTGGCAATGCAAGCCGATCAGTAATATAGTTGAGTATTTAGTGTCCCCAACTAAGCAAGCCAGAGGCGACGATGGCAAGGAACCAAAACTCCATCAGGAGACAGAATGGAGAAAAAAACCTTGGGAGAAACCAGGCTCAGTCGGGGTGCCAGTTCTCCTCTGGCCAATGAACGAACAGTGTGTGATTATGATTCAGACAACACTTTAGGTCAGGAGTCAGATTGGATCGGAACGTTCAGAATATTTGTCCAGTTCCATCTGAACTAATGAAGCACTGATGTTAGACAAGAAGGCCTCGCTATCTCTGTTCCAGTTCATCCCAAAGGTGTTCGAAGGGGTTGAGGTCAGGACTCTGCGCGGGCCAGTCAAGTTCATCCACACCAAACTAGAGATGCACCAATGTATCGGCCGATTTACAACCATCGGCATATCGGCTATAGCATGAAAAAGGCCGATATAACAAACCGATGGTTTATTAATGAACTGCGTGAAGGCACTGAGCTGTATGTCTGTTGCATAATCCAAGATTATAATGTAATATTCCTGCTGCGCTGCTGTCTGCGTTTTAATGTTAAACAAACAACAAAAGACCAAAAAAAAAAAAAAAAAAAATATCGCTCACTACTCTTGGCTAAATAACTTTTATAAGGATTCATTTCCGCGATGTGGAAAACGCAGACGGAATCCACTCATAAAAACGGAATTTACTGCATAACGCGGAATGTCACGGAATTTGTCAAAGTTTTGATGAATAAATAAAACGTAGGTCAGTACATTTAAATCAAATCGTGATATATACTAGTGTCTGTGAATATTAAGCCGCAAAAAGACATTAAATATGAATCCTGCATGTTTCTGTGTCTCTGTGTGAATGAATGACGCAGACGCGCGGTTTTATTTACCTCACACACACCGAAACCTGCAGTGTTTTTCTGCCGCCTCAATATATGAGGACATGAACGCATGAACCTCATGTCCAGTCACTTCATGAGCATTTTACCGTTTCATTCGACAAAATCTTTCGTCATATCATAAACACACACACAGAAACTTGAAGGTCTTCACGGCAACCCGTCAAAATAAAAGTTCAGTTTAACAAAATAATTGTGACAGAAATATAATACAGTAAAATTTAGCTACGTCTCAATGTAATAGTAATAATAATATATATAATTTATACAGTGAAGAATATGCAGTGTTATTTAACATTTGTTTACTTTATTTCTGTACCTGGAAACTGTTAAACCTACCTAAAAAGCACTGTTCTGTTGTATTTATGTATTTATATTGGTGAATGTTAAATGGATCCAGTCTATGTTCATTAGAAATTATTTGATAATGCAGCAATAAGCTAGCTAGTAGGCTATAAGTTAATGTATGTTTTTTTTATTTTATTTCTTTTACTTTGCTGATTTAAAACATGATCTATCTATTTTAATGACAAAATTTCAAAATAAGAGGGCAAGTGACAAATATCGGTATCGGAATCGACCAATAATTGTTTGTTAATTGTTTGTACAAACAAAAAATCCTATCGGTGCATCCCTACACCAAACTCATCCAACCATGTCTTTATGGACATTTATGGACCACAGACATTCTGGAATAGAAAAGGGCCTTCTCCAAACTGTTCCTACAAATTTGGATACATGGCATTGTCCAAAATGTCTTGGTATGCCGAAGCATTTAAGACTTCCCTTCATTGGAATTAAGAGGCCAAACTTTGACCACTTTGTTTTAAAAAGTGGTTCTAATGGTCTGGCGGTAGAACTTTTGTTAAGCGTGCCAGAAGTTCTGGGTTCTAATCCGCCCTTGTTTGTATGTTGTTGTTTTTTTTCATTAAAACCAAAGATGCCAATCACAATCACAAAGAATCATCAGTGATTGTACTGTATATCAAGAGCAAGGACATGTGTGTGCATTTTGTTTTGTGATTTCAACGGAACAAATAGAGAGTCTCCGCAATGGTTAGCCATAGCTTGAAGCGCTCGTCTGTGCATGAGCACCTGATAACAGCGGCAACGAGCACTCTGCATGATTTAAAAAACATGTTCCAGCACCAGTTCGCCTATTATTTAACTCTGCTAGTCAACTAGAGATGTTTAATTTGTATTAGATACATCTGTACCACGAGGTGTTTCAAAAAGTGGTGGGGACAATATCGACCCTGGCAAAAATTTGTGGGGACATGTCCCACCCGCAAAATACACCTATGCAGGCAGGTAACATTCCCCTGGCATTGGCCAAACCCAGACTCGCACATTAGACTGCCAAACAGAGAAACGTGCTTCGTCACTCCACAGAACACATTTCCACTGCTCCAGGGTCCAGTGGCGGCGTGCTTTACACCAGTACAGCCAATGCTTGGCATTGTATTTCGTGATGTGAGGCTTGCATGCAGCTGCTCGACCATAGTTTTTATGCTGATATTAATGCCAGTGGAAGTTTGGAATACTTTGGAAAACAAGTTTAAACCAGAAACCATGATTTTTGATTAGATCAGTATAGAAATGCTCTTTAAATGACATGGTCGTTTCACTTTTTTCAGTGCAGCGCAGTTCTAATCTCATGTCTATTTTATCATTGCGTCTTACATTAAATTAAGGCAGGACCATGAGCTGGACAGTAGAGCTGTTGTCTTGAGGTGTCTGAATGGGCATCATAAGAACACTACAGTCATGAATATCAAGTGTCTTCCATTCAACACAGCTCGACTTAATAAAATCTTCCAGTAAGTCAATAAACAAGGTCTTGTTCATACACCAGCATAATGTGTTCCAGTCTCACAGGGTGGATGTTGTGTACTTGTTCCCCGGGAGTCTCTCTCAATGCTGCCAGCTTCTCATTCATCTGAAGCCCTCCAGACCTCAGCCAGATCAACCACATTTCACTCTCTCAGACATTAAAGCATTGCAATGAGAACAGACGCAACTTGAATGTCTTGCTTTTTCACAGATAATTGAGCATATCCTGCAGGTCAAAAGTTTGTAATTAAGATTTTTTTTTTAAAGAAAGAAAGAACTTACACTCACCAAGGCTGCATTTATTTGATCAAAAACACAGTAAAATATTGTGAAATATTATTACAATTTAAAATAACTTTTCTATTTGAATGTATTTTAAAATGTAATTTATTCCTGTGATGTTAAGCTGAATTCCCTTTTGAGGGAACTCCACACTGTGTCAAGTTGACGCTATGGGAACGCCTCTGCGTGATTGTATCTTGAAGCACGTGTGAAATCAGTCCAACGGCATGGCGGGACGTCATCCTGTAGCATGTGACGCCATGAACAGGAAGCCAAACCTAGACCAAACAATGTCAGCTTCTGTGCCTTCAGCAAGCGCTCTATGTGAATTGTCTGTCTATTTATTGTTTGTTTGTCCTGTAGTTACCACTATAATGCATATATATATATTAAAGGGGTGGTTGATTATTTCACTTTTTTAAGTAGTGTGTAATGTTGCTGTTTGAGCATAAACAACATCTGCAAAGTTACGATGCTCAAAGCAAAGGGAGAAATTTTATTTTAAAGAAACAGTTTTTTAGGAATACAACAAACGGCTGGTAGGGACTACAACAAGCTTATTCACGGGTTAGTGGCATCACAAACCCTAAAATTTACATAAAACCCGCCCCCGGGAACACAAAACAATAGCCATGTTGAGAAGAGGAAGAGTTGTTGTAGTCGAGCTCAAGCTGTCACATCCGTCTTTTCACATTTATTGCAATACAGTACATAACACAAATGCAATAGCATGTCATAAAAGATGACAACATAAGTTATAACTGTAATTAAACTAAACTATAGGGGAGCGCAGGGCACAACCTAACGCGGGGTTAGTTGTAACACACATGGTTTAAAACTTTCCACACATGCCAGGATGACGAAACTTAGTGTATTTACTAGTTGCCATATCAACATTATTTAGAGAAAAAATTGCGCCAAAATTAAAAAATCTTTGGAAGATATCACTGAACATTTATTTAACCATAGCAAAAGTAAATTTCTTAAGTTTATTTTTAATTTAAAATAAGACAAATCTGATATTATTTTAATGTTATATCTGTTATTTAACAGTTGAGATAGTTCTTTAATGCTGATCTAACCAGCAGAAGACACGAGCCGGGGTTAAATCCCAGTTGTGCAGGTGGGGCATGTTGTCACACGGCGTTACAATGAGCCCCTATTAGAACTACGCTATTCTATTCTATACTTGTATGAATTCTATTGAGAAACCATTAGAAAGAGGTGAATAAAGACTGAGAGTCAATGTTCAGAAGTTATTAATTATTATTATCTTTTGAACTATGCTGTATAACTGTGTTTTACAGTGTGTTTGTTGTCAAACTCAAAAATTAGTACATTTTTAATGATTAAAAAATGCACATTATTTTTTTTTGAAAAAGTTACTAATTGTATTTTATTGACAAAATATTTTAGTTTGTCTTGTATATTTTTTTGATTAGATCAGATAACATTTTAAGCTGTCATTTAGTCATGTTACATTGTGCCCCTCACATGTTACAATGTACCCCACCTATGGGGCATGTTGTCACATTTCACTTCCATTCTTTTGTGGTAAATCAAGAAAAACACTTTATAAATGAAACAAAATCACATAATTGTAGCAGACGTGTGAAATTAATGTGGGAAAAAATCAATTTTGGGGGAAATAAATGGGGGAACCCCAAGTGGATTTACACAAACTGAGAAAGTCAAAAAGCGTTAGGTTTTGCCCCGCTCTCCCCTACCTGTTCTCTCTTCATGCAGCAGATATTCTCTGGCTCATCTTACAACAGTTCCCACACCAGCGATTTATAGATTATCATGACAGAAGATGCTAATCAATGACTTGAAGATAGTTAACTCATAAATTTATCAACTATCCATTCAGAAACGTCCTGTCTCATTCTACATGTTGTCACTTCTTCTTGAGTCTCTCCATCATTGTCCGACTCCGGTTTGAACATAAAAGGCTGAACAGTTTCTGTCATTTTCAGTGTGTGTCTGTGTGAGGTAATCGGAGCTGCTAACACAAGCTCTTGAAGCTCCGCCCTCTTCTTGAAAGGGGGCAGGGAGCAGCAGCTCATTTGCATTTAAAGGGACACACACAAAAAAGTGTGTTTTAGCTCACCCTCCAAAAGTGACAATTTTAACATGCTATAAAAAATTATCTGTGGGGTATTATGAGCTAAAACTTCACATACACACTCTGGGGACATCAGAGACTTATTTTACATCTTGTACAAAGGGGCATTATAGGACCCCTTTAATATGATGAGCAAACAGCAATTTAAATGATCTGTTCCTCCCTGCCCATGCTACATCATGGGTAGAGATACACAATTTATGTGTTGTTTGTTTGCTCAGCTCAGAGGAGGGGGATGTGCTTAATATCGAGGTAGGAGAGATAGAGGACACACCACCTCCATCCTCTGCTTATGAGGAGCTTGTGGAGTTTGTTAGTCGAGCTGTGGTCAAGTTAAATATCAAATGGCTGGTTGAGAGGCGGGAGGTTCATCGAAGAAGCAAACTCATTGAATGCTTCCTGCCTAGCAAAGCGCAACCTCTGCAATGGGGCCTTCCATTTATTCCTGATCTCCACATCGAGAATAAACCATTTTCCGCCCATGTCTTTAGCCCCCAAGTATCGAACTGCTCTTCAGTATTGGTGTTGAATGAACATGGGTATGCCTAAGGTGGAAGAGACACATGTGAGCTATCTCTCCCGACTCGGCTTCATCCCTGTAATAAAAGATAAGGAGAAATCCTTCCTCCTGGACACCCCGCTGCCCCCTCCTGGCCTCTTCTGTGACACTGTCACCTGAGTTGTCGAGAGGTTTCAGGAGTCAAAAAAGCAGGCAGCAGCATTCCAAAAAAGTCCCAGGGGCTGCTGGGCGGGACACAGAGCACAACAGAAGCAGAGTGTCACCTCCCGAGCCGGGGTCGGGGCAGCACTCTCAGACTAGACTACTTGAAATACACCAGAGACCAGTCTCTAGAAGCTGGTTCTCTTAGTAGATCTGGCAGTGTGGAAACTTCTGCCGAATGTGTCTCAATGGATCCTGCAGACTATAGAGGGTGGCGGGCTAGTCCTCTCCGCATACATTTGTGAGGTTCTGTAACCTGGGCTTGGACTCCACACCGGGGTCTCTGGTGCTTATGTCTTATATTTGTGCCATGATTCACACTAGGAAAGGCACCAGTCAGTATGGTGTAGTAAGTATTAATGTTAAGTATTAATGTTAAGCGTGGAGTTCCCTTGAAAGGGAACGTCTGGGTTACGACTGTAACCCTGGTTCCTTAAGAAGAGATGCTACGTTGCCCTGCCATACTTCCTGCATGCCTGTAATCGACTTGCTTGGGCCAATCAGAAGCTGACATTGTTTTGGTCCGGGTGTGCTTCATAGCTTAAAGCTCATCACGCAATAATTAAAGGCACAATTACACAGAGGCATTCCCATAGCGTCAACTTCTGACGCAGCGTCTCGTTCCCTTCTCAGGGAATCAGGGTTACAGTCGTAACTGAGACATTTTCAGCATCATTACTCCAGTCTTCAGTGTCACATGATCCTTCAGAAATCATTCTCATTCTTCATGCTGATTTACTGCTTAAAACATTTCTTTTTATTGTCAATGTTGAAAACAGTTTTTGCTGCTTAATATTTTTATGGAAACACGTGATACACTACCATTCAAAAGTTTTAGGGTAAATAAGATAAACAAGAGAAATTAAAACTTTCATTCAGCAAGTGTGCATTAAATTGATCAAAATTGACAGTAAAGGCATTTATAATGTTACAAAAGATAAATCAAATCAAAAATCAAATAAATGCTGTTCTTTTGAACTTTCATCAAAGAATCCTGAAAAGAAATTATTACGGTTTCTACAAAAATATGAATCATGTTTGCAACATTGATAATAATCAGAAATGTTTCTTGCGCATCAAATCAGCATAATAAAGTTATTTCTGAAGGATCATGTGACACTGAAGAGTGGAGTAATGATGCTGAAAATTCAGCTTTGATCACAGGAATAAATGACAGTTTCCAATATATTCACATAGAAAACAATACTTTTACAGTGTAATAATATTTCACAATATTAATGTTTTTACTGTATTTTTGATCAAATAAATCCAGCCTTGGTGAGACTTCTTTCAAAAACATCACAAAATCTTACAGACCCCAAACTTTTGAAAAGTAGTGTGTATTTCCACATTGTGAATCCTAGATTTGCAAAGTGGTCTCAAACGTCGAAGCTCACTGTACCCTATATCTGCCATCCTTGCGTTTAAGTTTTCCGTTTTTGTGATACCTCTCTGCTCGAGTCTGTCCAGCTGAGACGGGCCTCAGCACCTGCATGTGCTAACTTTGAAAGATGTTGCAGACAGAAGAATGTGTGCAGTAAACACAAGGGAGCTGTTTTTATAATAAATCAGCTTTATAGGCCTCCGATGGAGGTGATATCAGTAAAATTTATACTGACAAACCTCGGCATCCTCAGCTGCAACATACCGCTGTCCTTCCATGAAATGGGGAACGGCCTGAATCAGTTTGGCTCAGTGTAGCAACAGTATGGACTCTGATATGGGACTGCTGTATGAAGGGGAGGTGTTATTGCTGGATGATTAAATGTTATAGGGTTTGTGTATGCATTTATCAGCTCAACGTATAGCTCTAAATTATCTGTTTTGAATTTTTTTTTTTCAAAACATGCCAATACCTCATTCTAAGGCAAACAAGCAAACACCAAATATTCAGGAACACAAAAGAAGATATTTTGAAGAACGTTGATAATCAAATTTTCGGTTCCCATTGACATCCATTATATGTACAATGTACAAATAATACAATGAAAGTCAATGCGTCCTTTTGCGTTCCACAGGGAAAAAAAGGTCATACATGTTTGGAACGACAGTAAATGATGACAGAATTTAAATTTTTTGGTAAACTATCCCTTTAACATATCCACAACGACTGTAGTGGAGGTTGTTGTTTGTAGCTAGTCTGTAGTTAGTAGTCCGTAACTAGGTGTGCCTTGGCTTTGCTCCCAACAGTGAATGGAAAGGGGATGGAGAGATAATTAGAAGGCACACTCTGGGTCGGGACTCAGGAATAGGTGTCTGGTCACCTTGAGACTGAACCTGGCAAATCTTCAGTACTAGCAGGATGCATGAGCAAAACTGCACGTGTTGTAAATAAACCAGTGTGGTTCTTGAACTGGCTGCTAACAGCTCAAGCCCTGCTGAGAGAGACACTGTGTGAATATCGGTGGTGGGAGACTCCCAGGCGTTATTATTGCATTATTTTACCAGTCTTATTGCATTATCAGGCTGAACGCCAACAGGGAAACCAATGCAGTAATGCAACAAAACTGGCCTTGAAGCAAGTTCCAATCACATTTGTGTTTGTTCTGCTGCCATGCCAACAGTCTGGCCCCATGTTAGCACTTCCTGTGTGTTTTTTTCTCCTGTGTGGGAAGTTGTTGGTGGGCAAAGGTCAGGAGAGAACGAGCTGGTATAAATTAGTTCATTATATATTCCAGAAAACCAAGCTCCTCTTTTTATCTTTTATTATTTCATATTCTTACTATTATATTAAGGTATATTATGTCAGCTTAGAAATCACTGTATTCATTTTTATTCACAATAATATTTACTGTGTAATTTGAGAAGTTACTACAATTAATTGCATAGACTGTATGACATGCTGTAATAGCTGCAGTCGTCCCTATAAGGTCTCATCCCAAAAAAACAAAGCCAATATATTTGAGTCATTCTTAAAGGGATTTTGTCAATAATTACTCACCCTCATGTTGTTCCAAACCCATAAGATTTTCGACAAAGATGAGCGAAAATCTTGATGAAATCTGAGAGCTTTCTATCCCTCCATAGACAGCTACGCAACTACCACTTTGACGCTTCAAACTGTTCATAAAGAGATCGTAAAACTAATCCATATGAATTGAGCGAGAATGAACCTCATTGGTTCTCTCACATCAAGTGAACATGCTTGAGCTTCTGTTTACCACAACTGATGTGTGCGCTGATGAATGTTTATATGTGAAGGCCTAAATTCAATGGGCCTCATTTATCAATCTAACGTAGAAAGGAGCGCAGATTCAAGTGCAGAAATCATCTTACGACAGGGTTCACATGTGAATCATGAAACATTCGTATTCTGTCAATCCCATCGTATGAAGGATCGTACCTTGATAAATGTGGCGGCTGAAAACAATTGTCATTTGAATATCACGCCCTTAAAAAAGCCTCGCCCCTAGAGTTTACGACATGGAGAAACGTAACCCGGCCAAGAAGATGAAGTATCTCATGAAAGAGAAACTGATCTTACTCCAGAAACACCCGTTAACCTCGTAATTGCTAACAATTGCATTAATTTATATGTATATTAAATACCGGTAAATAAAACAAAAAATGTTTCAAACATTATAAATCCTAGGCTGTTTTCCCCTCACTCCACTACAAATCCTTTAAATTGAACGGTATTCAGAACAGAACAAGAATGAAAAATAAGTAGCTATAAATTATACATTAAACTATAAAATAAAACACAAATTAGACTATAATGGCATTCATTAAAAACAACATACAAACATCAAGCCAAAATGAATTTATTTAAAGCGAAACTGAAACGGCAATGGACATTTCATTCTACCGAACTACCCGCAAGTGCTGAATTACTACTCATACAGGCCAGTTTGTTTGACCAATTAAAACCCCCGAAGGCAACAACAATTATTGGCGCAATAATTAGAAAATGGAAGAAGTTCAAGATGACGGTCAATCTCCCTCGGTCTGGGGCACCATGCAATGGTGGGCATCAATGATCATGAGGAAGGTGAGGGATCAGCCCAGAACTACACGGCAGGACCTGGTCAATGACCTGAAGAGAGCTGGGACCACAGTCTCAAAGAAAACCATTAGTAACACACTACACCGTCATGGATTAAAATCCTGCAGCGCACGCAAGGTCCCCCTGCTCAAGCCAGCGCATGTCCAGGCCCGTCTGAAGTTTGCCAATGACCATCTGGATGATCCAGAGGAGGAATGGGAGAAGGTCATGTGGTCTGATGTGACAAAAATAGAGCTTTTTGGTCTAAACTCCACTCGCCGTGTTTGGAGGAAGAAGAAGGATGAGTACAACCCCAAGAACACCATCCCAACCGTAAAGCATGGAGGTGGAAACATCATTCTTTGGGGATGCTTTTCTGCAAAGGGGACAAGACAACTGCACCGTATTGAGGGGAGGATGGATGGGGCCATGTATCACGAGATCTTGGCCAACAACCTCCTTCCCTCAGTAAGAGCATTGAAGATGGGTCGTGGCTGGGTCTTCCAGCATGACAACGACCCGAAACACACAGCCAGGGCAACTAAGGAGTGGCTCCGTAAGAAGCATCTCAAGATCCTGGAGTGGCCTAGCCAGTCTCCAGACCTGAACCCAATAGAAAATCTTTGGAGGGAGCTGAAAGTCCATATTGCCCAGCGACAGCCCTGAAACCTGAAGGATCTGGAGAAGGTCTGTATGGAGGAGTGGGCCAAAATCCCTGCTGCAGTGTGTGCAAACCTGGTCAAGAACTACAGGAAACGTATGATCTCTGTAATTGCAAACAAAGGTTTCTGTACCAAATATTAAGTTCTGCTTTTCTGATGTATCAAATACTTATGTCATGCAATAAAATGCAAATTAATTACTTAAAAATCATACAATGTGATTTTCTGGATTTTTGTTTTAGATTCCGTCACTCACAGTTGAAGAGTACCTATGATAAAAAATTACAGACTTCTACATGCTTTGTAAGTGGGAAAACCTGCAAAATCGGCAGTGTATCAAATACTTGTTCTCCCCACTGTATGTGGCGAGGACCACCCCGCCGCATCACACACTGCTTGCAGGGATGCCCCTGATAATAATGCTTTAGAAGCAGCCATACTCCTAGTCAAGTGGGCCTGTACAGCCAAAGGGGAAGGCTGACCAGCTTGGATGCAAAATACACAAACAACTGTTCAGTCTTTCTCCACAGGGCAGCTCTGTTGACATAAGCATCTAAAGACATAAGCTCTGTTGACATAAGCACTCAAAGCAGATTGAGTGTTTCCTGGTCTGCAGTATAACTGGTCTTACAGTATTAGTAGGAACCTTAGGAATGTAGCCCAGCCTAGGGTGTAGGAAGGCCTTAACCATACCGGGCGCAAATTCAAAGCACGAGGGTGCCACTGACAATGCCTGAATATCTCCTATTCTTTTTAGAGACGAGATAGCAAGCAAAAAGATGCTTCTCAGGAACATTTTTTTAATCGGCTTGAACGGAGCGATAGAAAGGCCCTGAAGTACGATGGCCAAGTCCCATGCTGGCACCCCGGTGCGAACCGCAGGTCTAAGTCTCAAAGTGCCACGAAGGAAACGAGTAATTAGAGGGTGTCGCCCCAAAGATACACCACCCAAAGGAGTGTGGTAAGCAGCTAAGGCTGCCACATACACCTTTATTGTGGAGGGGGCAAACCCTGCGGAGAATCTCTCCTGCAGGAAGTCCAGCACTGCACCCACTGGGCAGTTAACTGGGTCCCACAGACGATCTCCGCACCATGAAGTGAAAAGTTTCCACTTCAAGGCATAACGTTTCCTCGTGGAGGGAGCTCTAGACCGTAGAATGGTCTCCACAACCTCAGTTGAGAGACCTGAACTTATGAGCTGGGCCCCCTCAGAGGCCACTCCCACAGTTTCCACAGCTCTGGGCTAGAACGGGGCTACTAGCAA
This sequence comes from Coreius guichenoti, assembly GCA_039654105.1. Taxonomy (NCBI): domain Eukaryota; kingdom Metazoa; phylum Chordata; class Actinopteri; order Cypriniformes; family Gobionidae; genus Coreius; species Coreius guichenoti. The sequence goes on from CM077177.1 coordinate 3,248,434, forward strand.
CAGACGGGCCCCGTCCCGATGCACTCTCTCTAGAACTCCCGGAAGCAGAGCAATCGGGGGAAATGCGTTCAGAGGCAGCCTCGGCCACTCCTGTACCATGGCGTCCAGTCCCAAAGGAGCTGGAGGCGTTAGGGAGAACCACAGATGACAGTGAGCAGTCTCTGATGACGCGAACAGGTCTACTTCTGCTCTGCCGAAGTTTTCCCAAATGAGCTCCACCACCCCTGTGTGAAGTCTCCATTCCCCGGGCCTTGGCCCCTGCCTCGACAGGATGTCTACTTTCACATTTAAATACCCCGGGATGTAAACTGCCCTGATTGAACGCAGTTTCCCTTGGGCCCACAGGAGGACCTGGCGAGCCAGCTTGTATAATGGGCGTGATCTCAACCCCCCCGATGGTTTATGTAGGAGACCACCGATGTGTTGTCTGTACGAACTAGCACATGATGGCCCCTGAGTTCTGGCAGGTAGTGTCTCAGAGCCTGAAACACCGCCATCATTTCCAAACAATTTATGTGCCAGGATCGATGATGGTCCTGTCATTGGCCCTGGGCCGAGCGACCACTCATGGTCACCCCCACCCTGTGAGGGATGCATCTGTCGTTAGAGTGACTCGACGACATGGAGCTCCCGACACTGGGCCAAGAACCAAGACTCCTTTCACATCACCAAAGCACAAAGGCATCGCCGTGTGACCTTGATCATGCGAAACGGATTTCCCCTAGGGGAAAACCCCTTGGTCTTGAGCCACCACTGCAACAGTCTCATGTGCAACAGGCCACAAGGTATAATGTTAGATGCTGCTGCCATCAGACCTAACAGTCTCTGATACTGTTTGACAGTGAGTGACTGGTCTAGCTTCACCCCTTTTACTGCTGAGAGAATTGACCCCACACGAGGCTCTGATAGACGAGCCTGCATAGTAATCGAATTCCAACTCACACCTAGATACATACTGACACACCTAGATTCTCTGTGCCGGAGAAAGAACGCTCTTCTTCAAGTTTAGTCTCAGCCCTAGCTTCCTCATGTGTGCGAGAACAACATCTCGATGTTGAACCGCCATCTGAGCTCACTGAGCTAAGATCAGCCAGTCGTCGATGTAATTGAGAATCCGGATCCCCTGCATGAGGACCAAAGCTGCATCTCATTTTGTGAACGTGTGAGGTGACAATGCTAGACCGAACGGAAGAACCCAATATTGGTACGCTTCTCCCACAAAAGCGAACCTCAGGAACTTCCTGTGCTGTGGAAGGATGGATACATGGAAGTATGTGTCTTTTAGATCTATCGTGACAAACCAGTCCTTGGATCTGTGGCACAATCTGTTTGAGTGTAAGCATCTTGAACTTGAGCTTCACTACAACGCGACTAAGAATCCGCAGATCTAAAATGGGCCGCAACCCCCCATCCTTCTTTGGTACGATGAAGTACTGGCTGTAAAACCCTGACTCCCTGTTGGTAAGAGGGACCCTCTCTATAGCCTCTTTTCGCAGAAGAGTCTGTACTTCTTGAGTCATAACCAGAGCCTGCTCAGGGCCCACCACTGTGGGCAGAACCCCGTTAAAACTGAGCAGACGACATCTGAACTGAATGGCGTACCCCTTTTTTACAATCTGTAGAACCCAACGAGATATATTTGGAAGATTTTCCCACTCTGCCAAAAATTCTACTAAGGGTACCAGCCTCTCCAGACTGGCCTCTGATGTACTCTGCACAGCGAGCGCAGCGCCCTGAAGCGGCGAACCGGCAGGGAACAACTGGCTCGACTGCACTGTGGCCCTCCTCGGAAAGGCCCTCAGGGTCTTTTCGATGCAGCCTTCTTAGAGATAATGATGGTCCTCAGATCCGTCTTACCCTTCGAAGGCTGCGCCTGAGAGCGCCTCCCCCCGCCCCACCCCTTCTGTGGGGGAGTACGGATGGCGACGCTCTGCTTTTGTTGCGCTCGGTGTGAGGAGCTTGTACTCGGCTTTTGCTGCTCCCACCCAGCAGCAGCAGGAGCCTGGGGTTTTCTTGGAAGGAACTGCTGGAGCGCCGCCGCTTGCTTTTTAGCCTCCTGGAACCTGTTGGTGACAGTGTTGACTGCGTCACCGAACAGGCCATCAGGAGACAGCGGGGCGTCCAGCAAAAAGCTTTTGTCCTTCTCTTTAAAATCGGTCAGATTTAACCATAAGTGCCTCTCCGTGGCCACCGGGGCTGCCATAGAACGGCCGATGGATCTGGCCGTCTCCTTGGTGGCACGGAGAGCTAAATCTGCTGACAATCGGAGCTCTCTAATCATATCAGTTCCGATCTCTTCACTTTCCCCCAGGTCCTTAAGCAGGTCAGCCTGGTATGCTTGCACAATAGACATTGTGTGCAAGCAAGCCGCGGCCTGACCTGCAGCCGAGTAAGCTTTGCCCACCAGCACTGAAGTGGCTCTTAATGGCTTGGTGGGCAAAGTCGGGGCTTTAAGGGATGATGCTGATTCGGGAGAGAGATGGCTCACAAGCGTCTCCTCCACCCTCGGCATCGGCCCATATCCATGTTTCTTCAGTCCCGGGAGTGCTCGGAGGGAGCAGCGTTCTGATTGACAAACGCTCACAGTGCTCACAACCAGCTCCCTCGAGAGCTGCCTGAGCATGCTGTGCTCCCATACAAACAACACACATTGGATGTGTATCTCCACCCGTGATGTAGCGGGGGCAGGGATGAACACACTTCTTGAAATGTTGTTCGCTCACCATTTAACTTAAATGTGTATGCCACTCGTGTCAGTATATATATATATATATATATATATATTATCATTATTTTTTTTTTGGTGTGTGTGGTGAAAACCTAGTTTCAACTAAAGACGGACAAAAACACCAAATCTGACAGACAATGATACATAGAGCGCTTGCTGAAGGCACAGAAGCTGACTGTGTTTGGTGCAGGTGTGCTTTATAATTTCCTGATTGATGACGTCACCCGCCTATGACGTTCCATCACTCCATTGGACTGATTACATACATGCTTCACGACGCAATCACGACTCAATCACGCAGAGGCGTTCCCACAGCGGTGACGCAGTGCGAGTTCCCTTGAAAGGGAACTACAATTGATACAGTGAGCTTCGGTTTTCGGACAGGAAAATAATCCAAATGAATAAAAAGCTCTCATTACAATTCTCCACCAGATTTTCTATGCTGCTTGCAAGTTCACACTAACTTAAAAACTTGTGTACACAAGCTGAGACCTGACGTGAGATTTGATCGTAGCCACCGCTCACAACCATATTGATAAATGCCAAGTTTTGCGTGGAAACGACGTTCGTTTCATAAATGAGGCCCAATCTGTTCATCATATAAAGTGATCGTGTCTCTTCAGAAAATGTGGACTAAACCACTCAATTCATATGGATTAGTTTTACGATCTCTTTATGAACTTTTTGAAGAGCCAAAGTGGTAGTTGCGTAGCTGTCAATGGAGGGATATTTCCTTAAAAGTGTGAACGAAAGTCATACGGGTTTGGAACAACATGAGTAAATGACAGAATTTTAATTTTTGGGTGAACTAACCCTTTAAGTCACCCTTCTATTGATTTACTTAATGACAGTGTAAATGCATCGATTTCCTTAAAGAACCCAAAAATGAAAATTTTGTCATCATTTACTCACCCTATTGTCATTCAAAACCTATAGGACTTTGCTTAACCTTCAAAACACAAATGAAGATATTAACGAAACCTGAGAGGTTGTCCCTCCATTAAAAGTCCAGGTTAAAAGATCTAAAAAAAAATCATAAAGACATTGAAAAATGAGCGGTTTAATCCAAGTCTTGTAAAGAGATATGATTGCTTTATATGATGAACTGACTTAACGTAAGCTTTTAATCTGTTCATAAGACACGGGTTAAACCACTTTTTTCAACGCCTTTATGACCTTTTAAGATTTGGCTAGCTGGACTTTCAAATGGAGGGATAGAAATCTCTCAGGTTTCATTACAAATATCTTCATTGGTGTTTCAAAGATTAACCAAAGTCTTGACATGTGGGTGAGACAATTATGACATAAATTTTGTGTGAGCAATCCCTTTAATGACAGTGTCAATGTATGCAAGATGAGTTTAGTTATTGTTATTTTAAATGTAATAAAACCACCATCCAAAGTGCTCTGTTATAAGTGACCTTGCTCGTTACTGTTATTTTACATATTCAGATTTATAATGCCATAGATGTATTCCATCTACATTGTCTCATAATTTAAGTTACGTGCATTGGTTGCCTGTGATGTTCTGCAATGCCTCTGATGATAGTACTTACACACATTAAAGGTGAGAGATCACGTACCTTTGATTCATGCATCCACTTTCATATTCAGTCACGCTGTGTTTTAGACTGTGAACTGCAGGTCAGTTTCCCATTTTGTATGCGTTGCTGCAGCTCATTACCAGTGCAGTAACTCACATAAGAGAAAGGAGGTGATGGCAGGCGATGCTAAACCTGCTGCAGGGCAACAGTCAAGGGCCGACACTTCAACACAGTCTTACTGCCCTGATATGGAGGATTTTCAGCCTCGTCTCCATAAGTACAGAAAACAAGCGAGGCTTAGCCAGGTAGGAACCATTAAAAAATTAATCCTGAAAATGCCCTCACAAGCACAATAACCCACAATGACAAAGCTAGCGAGAAAAACTTCAGGAGAAAGCTGTGGAATGCAAATTGTTTATGGGATTTTTTTATACCAAATTCCAATTAACATCTACTGCAGGATTATAACAGCTATCTAAAACTTAAACCATAAAAAACAATTCTGTTACTTGAAATAACTGTAAAATACAATTATTATCTATAAATAAAATATAAAAACCTTAAACTTACTGTTACATAACTGCTCTGAGACACAAGGTTGAAGATCCAAATGCAGAATTTAAAGGGGTCATGAACTGAGAAATCAAATTTTCCTTTTCTTTTGACATATAAGAGGTCATCATACTATAAGAATATCCTGTAAGTTCCAGAACTGAAAACTTCCTTGTTAGTCCAATAAAAGCTTTTATTGACACCAGGCCCAGCAAACGACAGGTTTTTCAAAGTGGGGATCTATGACGTCAAAGGGAGGCAAGCACCGCCTCTGCAGAAGAAGATCAACGCCTACTTCATCACTGCCTGTTTAGCCCCGCCCACCGATTCACGCATGACATGCAATAGAATAGGTAGCCTAAGTAACATAGGCCTGCGTGGTGTTAAACCAGATCGAGCTACCAAGCAATAAACATGCCGTTGAGGATTACAAAATATTGTGCAGTGCCAGGGCTCAACAGTAATGCAACATGTAAGTAACTGTTCATTCTAATGCCTGATCTGAAATGTAATTATTCATGTACAGTCAGATGTTCTTTGTCTGTGTGTCAGTAAATCAAACCAGTGACTAAACGTCAACTTGCGTTGTTTCTCTTAGTAGGATGAAAATAATCTGTTATTTAACGGTGATTAAATTCTATAAAGAAAGCGATCAAAGAAAGCTCCTTTGGTAATCGCTGGAGCTGTCAATCAAACAGCGCGAGTTTATCAGTGACTGAGTTCTGGACTCGCGCCAAAACTCCCGTTTTATTCAACGAATCTCTTAACTATATCACGTTTGCACTGTTAGTGAAGATGAAAGCATTCGTTAGTGTACAGAAACTGAGTTGCAATGACGAGATCACTGCTTTCATGTGCTCAGCATGTCTGTGATCGGCTACAATGTTCATCACTGCAACCTTTCATGCCACGATCTAAATATAATGCCATAGATCTAAATATAATGCTATAGATCTAAATATAATGCCATAGATCTAAATATAATGCTATAGATCTACACTCACCTAAAGGATTATTAGGAACACCATACTAATACTGTGTTTGACCCCCTTTCGCCTTCAGAACTGCCTTAATTCTACGTGGCATTGATTCAACAAGGTGCTGAAAGCATTCTTTAGAAATGTTGGCCCATATTGATAGGATAGCATCTTGCAGTTGATGGAGATTTGTGGGATGCACATCCAGGGCACGAAGCTCCCGTTCCACCACATCCCAAAGATGCTCTGTTGGGTTGAGATCTGGTGACTGTGGGGGCCATTTTAGTACAGTGAACTCATTGTCATGTTCAAGAAACCAATTTGAAATGATTCGAGCTTTGTGACATGGTGCATTATCCTGCTGGAAGTAGCCATCAGAGGATGGGTACATGGTGGTCATAAAGGGATGGACATGGTCAGAAACAATGCTCAGGTAGGCCGTGGCATTTAAACGATGCCCAATTGGCACTAAGGGGCCTAAAGTGTGCCAAGAAAACATCCCCCACACCATTACACCACCACCACCAGCCTGCACAGTGGTAACAAGGCATGATGGATCCATGTTCTCATTCTGTTTACGCCAAATTCTGACTCTACCATCTGAATGTCTCAACAGAAATCGAGACTCATCAGACCAGGCAACATTTTTCTAGTCTTCAACTGTCCAATTTTGGTGAGCTCGTGCAAATTGTAGCCTCTTTTTCCTATTTGTAGTGGAGATGAGTGGTACCCGGTGGGGTCTTCTGCTGTTGTAGCCCATCCGCCTCAAGGTTGTGCGTGTTGTGGCTTCACAAATGCTTTGCTGCATACCTCGGTTGTAACGAGTGGTTATTTCAGTCAAAGTTGCTCTTCTATCAGCTTGAATCAGTCGGCCCATTCTCCTCTGACCTCTAGCATCAACAAGGCATTTTCGCCCACAGGACTGCCGCATACTGGATGTTTTTCCCTTTTCACACCATTCTTTGTAAACTCTAGAAATGGTTGTGCGTGAAAATCTCAGTAACTGAGCAGATTGTGAAATACTCAGACCGGCCCGTCTGGCACCAACAACCATGCCACGCTCAAAATTGCTTAAATCACCTTTCTTTCCCATTCTGACATTCAGTTTGGAGTTCAGGAGATTGTCCTTACCAGGACCACACCCCTAAATGCATTGAAGCAACTGCCATGTGATCGGTTGATTAGATAATTGCATTAATGAGAAATTGAACAGGTGTTCCTAATAATCCTTTAGGTGAGTGTAAATATAATGCTATAGATCTAAATATAATGGCATAGATCTAAATATAATGCCATAGATCTAAATATAATGCTATAGATCTAAATATAATGCCATAGATCTAAATATAATGCTATAGATCTAAATATAATGCCATAGATCTAAATATAATGCTATAGATCTAAATATAATGCCATAGATCTAAATATAATGCTATAGATCTGAATATAATGCCATAGATCTAAATATAATGCCATAGATCTAAATATAATGCTATAGATCTAAATATAATGCCATAGATCTAAATGTAATGCAACACTTTTCACGATTAGTTAACCATGAGAGCTGTAATAGTAAAAACGCGCTAAAAGAGAGAGTAATACTTAGCTATTTCAAATGGAAAGACGTTAGCCAATCACAGCAGTGGGCGTTTACACTGAAGTCTCACAGCAGACACGCCCCTTAAAACAGAGCGTTCAAACCCGAGGGCTAAAATCAGGGTAGGAAAAATGCCTTTTATTTATAAATTATGACAATTTTTGATGTAAAAAGCATTCTAACATTATAAGTGCACCCCAGGAAACATCATAAAACAATAAAACAATGCAGTTCATGACCCCTTTAATAAAGAATAATCCAAAGACGTAAAACAGGCAAGCGTTCATAAACACATGCAAACAGTCCAAAACAAACACCAGGCAGAGAACTCAGGCAAACAGGGCAATCCAGAAAAGTGTCAAAACCATGGAACAGGAAATCAGAAGAGCACTCAGAAATGGAGTATAACACATACAAGACTTTGCAAAGAGTGACTAAGGCCTAGTCCACACGTACACGGGTATTGTAGTTTTTCCCTCCGTTTAAAAAAAAAATCGCGTCCACATGAAAACGCAAAACACGCTATGAAGCGCTGTCAAGATCATGCCAAACCAACAGGTGGCAATATAACCCTAACCCTAAAGCCATGTTGGCCAATCAGAAGCCTGGAAAAAATGTTATTGCCGGTTCCGGTTCTGACGTAACAAGCCAAAATCTCCGGAGTTTTCAAAAAAGTACAGTTTCAGTGTCTGGATACTCCACTTGCGTGTGGACAAACAGCCAAACCGCATAGAAAAAGCTGCGGTTTTGAAAATACCCGTGTTCGTGTGGACAGGGCCTGAGTTAACCAGGTTTATACAAACAGAGTTAACAAGGGTAAATGAGAAACAGCTGAAACTAGCCATTAAAGGATTCTGGGAAATGCAGTTCATGGTGGAATGACAATGGTCTGGGGAGGATTGCCCTCTGTTGGATATCCTGGGCACTCCATTTGGTGATCGTGACACTTAGGGTATGTTTACACGACACCGTTTTCAACAGAATACGGAAAACTTTTTATGCGTTTTGGCCGTTCATTTACACTTGCCTGAAAACGCAAGCTTTTGAAAACAGGTTTCAAAGTGCCTTTACCGTCTCTGTGTAAACAAAACAAAAAAAAACGTGAATTTGTGAAAACGATGACATCGCGTTCGTTACGCGTTCGTGGGGTGTGACAGTAACATCTACTGACCTGGCATGCATAATACAGTTTTTAGTTATTTTCGCAGTTCTGTGTGAACGGGGATCGGTTTGACAATGTTGTCGTCTGTTTTTAGTACATCGTTGTCATGTAAACATATCTAATCATTGTTCTACAGCTCAACACAGTTAGTCTTATTGTTTAAATCTGGTTTTCTTGATTTACCGTGAGTACCATGTTTTACCACGCCTAATATGATCTAGCTCACTGCAGTGTGTCTCATAGTAGTGCCGAGCGAACGCACAGAGTAGCATTATAACATAACTTTAACACACTCAAATGTGTGTAATATGATAAAACAGCTCTGCGTTCCCCGACACACACATGAGCGGAAGAAGCGGAAGAAGCGGAAGCGCTCGTCTGCGGCAGAATAAAAGCTCCGCCAAATCAAGTCAAGACACGCCTTTGTTTTCAATAAGCGACCTCTAGCGGCGAAAATGTACATATTGTGTCTTTAACTAAAATGAAAATGAAAATGTAAAATATAAAAATAAAAACTGAATTCAAAATATTAATAAAAACTATAATAGTATCTCAGTGATACTAAAATAACACTGGTCTAATGTTCAGTGTGAATTTGAATACCCATTGACCTGGAACTGAACTGGAACAGACATTTGCGATTAAAAAGACATTCAACGTGAATTAAATTTTTATGTTTATTTTAAAGACTTTGGGGCAAATTAGAGCATTCTGGGAATTGTTTATTAAAGAGGACCTATTATGCTTTCTTTAGTGTGTAATGTTGCTGTTTGAGCATGAAAAAGCTCTGAGTTCTTCTCTATATCAGTGTCAGTGTTTCTGAACTCCCTGAAACACCTCCATTGTAGTCTTGAGTTTTCTTCCGGGAACCAACACGTCATAATATTCCTCATTATAATAATTCATACGCAGAATAAAGGGGCGGGGCCTGGTTGAGTTAGTTAGGAGTGCGTTGTCTCCATCATGTCACAGAAATGTAGGGGATAGCGGGGCACAACCTGACGCTTTTTGACTGTCTCAGTTTGTGTAAATCCACTTGTGGTTCAGAGTATTTATTTTTTCCCACATTAATTTCACACGTCTAGTACAATTATGTGGTTTTGTTTCATTAATACAGTGTATACTTTTTTCTTGATTTACCCCGAAAGAATGGAAGTGAAATGTGACAACATGCCCCATAGGTGGGTACATTGTAACATGACTAAATGACAGCTTAAAATGTTACCTGATATAATCCAAAAAATATACAAGACAAACTAAAATATTCTGTCAATAAAATACAATTATTAACTTTTTAAAATAAAATAATGGCATTTTTTAATCATTAAAAATTTACACATTTTTGAGTTTGACAACAAACACACCGCAAAACACAGCTATACATCATAGTTCAAAACATAATAATAATGAATAATTTCTGAACATTGAGTCATTATTCACCTTTTTCTCATGGTTTCTTAATAGAATTCATAAAAGTATAGAATAGAATAGAATAGTTCTAATAGGGGCTCATTGTGACAACATGCCCCACCTGCACAACTGGGATTTAACCCCGGCTCGTGTCTTCTGCTGTTAGATCAGCATTAAAGAACTATCTCAACTGTTAAATAACAAGTATAAGATTAAAATAATATCAGATTTGTCTTATTTTAAATAAACACAACAAAAACAGAGATGAAAAATAAACTTAAGTAAGAAATTTACTTTTGCTATGGTTAAATAAATGTTCAGTGATATCTTCCAAAGATTTTTTAATTTTGGAGCAATTTTTTCTCTAAATAATGTTGATATGGCAACTAGTAAATACACTAAGTTTCGTCATCCTGGCATGTGTGGAAAGTGTTAAACCATGTGTGTTACAACTAACCCCGCGTTAGGTTGTGCCCCGCTCACCCCTATAAGAGAATTATAAAATAGAAATATACCACTGTAAAACGTCCTGTTCAATACTTGCAAGGGTTGTTCTGGTCGATCTACTTGTTCTTCTAAATTTTTTCATTATCTGATTCAGGCTCGAAAAACTAAGGCAAAACGCCATTGTTAGTGTTTAGACCCGAAACGCTGAAACTCGCGGATATGGTAAGGGGTGGGACATTTCCCCAAAAACGCTAGAAGCGCTTGACCAATCACAACACACTGGTCCAGCCGACCAATCAGAGCACACTGTGCTTTTCAGAAGGAGGGGCTTCATAGAGACAGGAACTAAACAGAGTGTTACTGACAGACTGGGAAGAGAGGAGCCGCAACAATGGAGAATATGGGAAAATATTGTGATTTTTGAACATTCAAACATATTCTAGTGGAGCACAAAAACAAAATCAAGACTTTGTTAAAGAGATATAATATGGCATGTAGTATAATCTAATGCTTCTGGAAATAGCACATATGTTGCGGGTCTGATAGTAACCCAAAAGTTAAATTACTGTCATTATACCGTATGCGTTGCGTTGTGGTGCTTACGTGAATTGCATAGGAGAGTGACAGGGAAGAGAAGAGAATGTTGAATAAAGTCGTTATTTTTGTTTGTTTTGTGCCCACAAAAAGTATTCTCGTCGCTTCATAACATTAAGGTTGAACCACTGGAGTCACATGGACTATTTTAACGATGTCTTTACTGCCTTTCTGGGCTTTGAAAGTGGTCGTTGTATTGCTGTCTATGTGGGGTCAGAGAGCTCTCGGATTTCTTAATTTGTGTTCCGAAAATGAACGAAGGTCTTACGGGTTTGGAACGACATGAGGGAGAGGAATTAATGACAGAATATTCATTTTTGGGTGAACTATCCCTTTAAGAACTACACAGTTGTGCAGCTGTATGAATTTCAATTTTCATTCAAATCACAATTCTGCATCTTGATTTGATAACTGCATTTTGCATGCCACACAACCTTGTTGTGGTAAAACTGTATTTTTCTATTACTGAACTAGTACACCCCAACAAGGCCAAAAAGCACACTCAAAGAACTATGTTGCCTCAAGCCCTGCCAAGATTTCTGACCACTCCCAGAGTTTAAGCAGCACTCAGTCTGGTAATAACATGCTAGCTGGAGAAAACCTGGGAGGGACTTGCTTTAAGGAGCTGTCCTCCTTGTTTAATTATGTTTCTGGTGTTTGACCTAAAGGCTTCAGGTCTTGCTGGTTTGTTTTTTTCCCATAGTCCTTCACATAAAACGCATTGTGTCCCACTGAGAAATTATAAGCATGGAAATACTGAGCTTTAAACTGCTGTTTTTAATCTGACAGCTGGACAATGATTGCACAAACTGAAATTAAACACGCAAATCTCACAAATGCAAATAAAGTACTGTCAAAACAGTTATTTTTGTTCGTTTGTTTTGTTGTTTTTCGGAAAGGAAACTCTTTTTGTTGTCTAAAATACATCAAATGGCACAGGTCTACACAAGGTTGACAACATCATTTTATTACATTTCTTGTTGAAAGGGGGCAGAAAATCTATTAAGCAATTGTATCGTGTAATTAATAGCACTTTGTAATATCACGATTAATCAAGAGCTGCTTGTTCAACAGATGTTAAGTGACTGATTTTTAAAATAATATTTATTTACTTACACAGTTCCATGAACGCCCCTTCTAAAAGTCCTAAACCAAATGCAAATATCATTGTCAAACTAATTAGAAACACTTTACTTAATGCATTATACAGGTATTGATAATATACATTATAATGCATTATTCTTTCTGAAGGTGTAACAATGAATAAATAAGTATTATAATGTATTATAGCCGTGGTTACAATTATTTAAACAAGCATAATTAATGCAATGCTTTTATAATGCATTATATATAAGGGTTTAAGTAAAGTGTTACAGAGTTTTATCATTGCATTCTCTTTTGTGTTATGTATTGTGTGGCAACTATCATTTTTGGGTCACAACAAGCAACTGTTGTAAATGAGGACATACTGTGGTCACTTCAGCTGTAAACATTCAAGCAGCATTTTCTCCTACGTGGATTAATTATCTCTATATTTTGCATGTCTTGCGAGGTCTAAAGCAACGAATGCTATGTTGTCCTGCCAAGGGCCCGTGGTTCACACACACTGAGATGTTAGCATATTCCAACTGCTTGGAATTCCTTCCCGCCGTCCAGAGAGCACACACTGTGTTTTAAAACTTGTTGGGCCCTTTCAAGTTTTATTTGAAAGTATGTAATTACATTCTTGAAAAAATAACAGGTCTCTGGAGAGATTTATATTGAGTATTAAATGTCAAGGTTTGAAAAGACACAGTTAACACTCGCTCATCCACTTAAGAGCTTCTCGATGGCCTGAAATGTTAAGAGGGCTTAAGGATATGGATGTGCAGTAAAAATAAATATGCTGAGGGAAAAAGAAAGAAAGGTAGGGAAGCACAAGCAGACAGACATGGCTGCAAGGAAGTGCCTGACCTTCCTTAAAGGGGTCCTGTAATGCTCCTTTTTACAAGATGTAAAATAAGTCTCTGATGTCCCCAGAGTGTGTATTATGAAGTTTCAGCTCAAAATACCCCACAGATCATTTTTATAGCATGTTAAAATTGTCACTTTTTGAGGGTGAGCAAAAACTTGCCATTTTTGTGTGTCTCTTTAAATGCAAATGAGCTGCTGCTCCCCGCCCCCTTTCAGGAAGAGGGCGGAGCTTCAAGAGCTTGTTTTAGCAGCTCCAATTACCTCACACAGACACACACTGGAAATGTCCGAAACTGTTCAGCCTTTTATGCTCAAACCGGAGTCGGACAATGATGGAGAGACTCAAGAAGAAGTGACAACATGTAGAATGAGACAGGACGTTTCTGAATGGATAGTTGATGAATTTATGAGTTAACTATCTTCAAGTCATTGATTAGCATCTTCTGTCATGATAATCTATAAATCGCTGGTGTGGGAACTGTTGTAAAATGCACAGAGCCAGAGAATATCTGCTGCATGAAGAGAGAACAGGTATAGTTTAGTTTAATTACGGTTATAACTTATGTTGTCATCTTGCTTTTATGACATGCTATTGCATTTGTATTATGTACTGTGTTGCAATAAATGTGAAAAAGCGGATGCGACAGCTTGAGCAGACACCTAAATGTGCTCGACTACAACAACTTTGTTGTGTGTTCCCGGGGGCGGGGTTTATGTAAATTTTAGGGTTAGTGATGACACTAACCCGTGAAGAAGCTCGTTGTAGTCCCTACCAGCCGTTTGTTGTAGTCCTTAAAAAGTGATTTCTGTAAATGAAAATATCTCCCTTTGCTTTGAACTCTGAGCGTCGTAACTTTGCAGGTGTTGTTTATGCTCAAACAGCAACATTACACACTAACTAAAGTTAAAAAAAGTCAAATCATAATCAACCACCCCTTTAAAAGGTTCGGTGAGGTTTTTTCCTTGGCTTGTAATGCTTGCTGTTCTGGAGTTTGGTCAAAGATGGTCTGTAGTTCAAGATGCACAATGTTTATGTTGGTGATATTTTATTACAAAATAGACTAAATTCTGATCGGATGAGCTGTAAAATGTAAAATGTTTATATGGGTACTGCAGTCCCAGTTCAAAATATTAAAGAGAGTTGTTTCTCCCACCTCTCCTCCTCAAATCTGACGCTCATGTGGGTTGCCAGATTGAGGACACACAACAGGAATGAGTGCAATTGACAACGGAAGGCGACGAGCCTTACGCTATAAGTTGATGAGTTGATTTATCTGCGTTTTAATATGCCTCTGTAAGAAACATTTTAGATGGATGCTGAGGCTTTTATCTGCGATCTCTGACCCATTTGGTTTACTGGCTTTCATGGATGCAATACACTGTGTTACTAAATACTATTGGGTAAATTGACAGCGGGCGAGATCACACAGACCAAAAACAGACGTTCTGACACGGAACGCACATTTCAAAGTAGAATAACTGTCTGTACTATTGTTTGTTTTTCAGAGAAACATGTAGGCTATGTGACCTTAGCATGTTTCCTAAATATCTGCAAACATTTAGTACAGTCAAAAAAATTACGCAGAGCACCTTTAAGTCATGAAAACCTTATTTCTGAATGTTCTCTGATCGATCAAAACATCCAGTTTTTAAAAATGATCTTTCTTGGTTATACGGGAACATTCCATTTTTTTTCATTTCGCAAACTATCACGATCAGCAGGCTCTCCCTTACTCATCCGATCGTCACATTCACCAGAGTACTGATCACGGACTACATTTCCCATCATCCTCCATGGCACTCAATCAGGCACACCTGACACTCATACAACCTCATTACCAGCACTATACATAGAGCACACACACTATCAGTCATTGTCTGGCCTTGTCTGATGCCACTTCTTACTTACCAACTTACCCGCAACTTGGGCAAGCTCACACTACAGAACTATGAGACTACATGAATCGCCATGGTGCTCACACTACACAACAAGTTTTCTTGTCGTCTTGTCTTAACAGCGCTCATACCACACAACACAATGCCGATAAGGTGCACAAACTACAAGATCTTTGGCCAAGCGGCAACCCCGACCAACAACGAAAAAACGTTTTCTCACACATATTCACATAAGACATTAGAGACACTCTCATGCTCGCTGTCCAAGTCATATGTGCAGAAAAAAACATGACAAAAAAATTGGCAGAAATACATGCAGGCTGGCTGTCCATGTCTGTTCAGCAAAAACTGATGGTAAATACAATATATCATAATGTTAAAGGGGTCATGAACTGAGAAATCAAATTTTCCTTGAGCTTTTGACATATAAGAGGTCATCATACTATAAGAATATCCTGTAAGTTTCAGAACTGAAAACTTCCTTGTTAGTCCAATAAAAGCTTTTATTGACACCAGGCCCAGCAAACGACAGGTTTTTCAAAGTGGGAATCTATGACGTCAAAGGGAGGCAAGCACCGCCTCTGCAGAAGAAGATCAACGCCTACTTCATCACTGCCTGTTTAGCCCCGCCCACCGATTCACGCATGACATGCAATAGAATAGGTAGCCTAAGTAACATAGGCCTGCGTGGTGTTAAACCAGATCGAGCTACCAAGCAATAAACATGCCGTTGAGGATTACAAAATATTGTGCAGTGCCTGGGCTCGACAGTAATGCAACATGTAAGTAACTGTTCTTTCTAATGCCTGATCTGAAATGTAATGATTCATGTACAGTCAGATGTTCTTTGTCTGTGTGTCAGTAAATCAAACCAATGACTAAACGTCAACTTGCGTTGTTTCTCTTAGTAGGATGAAAATAATCTGTTATTTAACGGTGATTAAATTCTATAAAGAAAGCTATCAAAGAAAGCTCCCTTTGCAATCGTTGGAGCAGCGCGCACTGGAGCTGTCAATCAAACAGCGAGAGTTTATCAGTGACTCCCGTTTTATTCAACGAATCTCTTAACTATATCACGTTTGCACTGTTAGTGAAGATGAAAGCATTCGTTAGTGTACAGAAACTGAGTTGCAATGACGAGATCACTGCTTTCATGCGCTCAACATGTCTGTGATCGGCTACAATGTTCATCTCTGCAACCTTTCATGCCACGATCTGAATATAATGCTATAGATCTAAATATAATGCCATAGATCTAAATGTAATGCAACACTTTTCACGATTAGTTAACCATGAGAGCTGTAATAGTAAAAACACGCTGAAAGAGAGAGTAATACTTAGCTATTTCAAATGGAAAGACGTTAGCCAATCACAGCAGTGGGCGTTCACACTGAAGTCTCACAGCAGCCAATCACAGCAGTGGGCGTTTACACTGAAGTCTCACAGCAGCCAATCACAGCAGTGGGCGTTTACACTGAACTCTCACAGCAGACACGCCCCTTAAAACAGAGCGTTCAAACCAGAGGGCTAAAATCAGGGTAAGAAAAATGCCTTTTATTTATAAATTATGACAATTTTTGATGTAAAAAGCATTCTAACATTATAAGTGCACCTTAGGAAACATCATAAAACAATAAAACAACGCAGTTCATGACCCCTTTAAGTATAGTGCAAAGGCCACTTATTTACATTTTTAAAAAATATATTTCTTGTTAGTATAAAACAATTATGATCAAATTGTTGCCTTGCATTCATGTACATTAAGGTGCATGAGCAGTTTACCATGCTGTTTCATCGCTCGCACTACAAGATCACGTCAATAATATCAAACAGGTTTGAAAATGTCGCATTGTCTGTGACTGCTCAGAACAGGTTCGGATTACGTCGCTGACATGCTCGACCACTGATTTGGCCGGGGGTTTTGTCGCAGACCTTGGAAATCTGTTTGTGACAGCAAAATCCAGCCAAAAGTCTTGTAGTGTGAGCTTGCCTTTACCTGCAACTTACGGTCCTGTTTGCCACGATCGCTGTTCCTGTTACCTCATCCAAGTCAGTTGTCAATCTTATCAGTTGTCTCCAGACCTGCAAGTATTCAAGTTGTTCTCCAGTTGTCTCGTGTGTGTGTGTGTGTGTGTGTGTGTGTGTGTGTGTGTGTGTGTGTGTGTGTGTGTGTGTGTGTGTGTGTGTGTGTGTGTGTGTGTGTGTGTGTGTGCATGCCCGGATCTGTAAGCAAAAGACTCAATCACAAAGTGCTATTCTCACCATCCACCATCTCAAGTATCACCACTTACCTGTTTATTGATTGTGTTCCTGCCCAAAACCTGTTAATAAACACAGTGTTTGAGTTTTACCTTGTTTTCTGGTCATTTCAGTCTGAGTCTGTACGTGACAAACATTATGGGAGCATTACCTTTGATTGTTCTCTGACTTTCTGAAAGGTTTTTTTTTTGTGGTAAAGTTTGAGAACATTACTAGTTTTTCCATTCCACTGCACTACTTTTTCATTGTTTTTCTATGTAAATGTGCTAGACTGACATGTTTGACCATTGCACGGTTAAAAGCACAGTGCGTCTTTAGATCTTGCACTTTTTTTCTCTTGTTCCTCTGCCAAAACTGTGCTTAAAAATTCATACAATCTCATTGGTATGATCTGCTTACACCCCAGTGTTTAGGGGTGGGCCTTCATGGGTTTTTTTTAATAATCAAACATTTTTGTATTATTCACATCATACAAATTCATATGAAATCGACACGTTTTCCCGTGAGATCGGGGTTGTTCTGTGTGAATGACCCCTTAAAACCCAGATAACTTTGAACAAACATTCTATTAATGTTAGTGGAAAAACGTTTGATCATAACGTCAAGTGAAGCTTGCCAGATTATTAGCCAAAGTTCTGAGAACGATCCCTGTTATTTGGTCAAATCTGGTACAATCGCTGTAACTGTTGCCTCATATATTGCTTTATTAGCCTGCTACAATGAGAACACGTTTTCTTTTAGTTTGGATGACATATACATCCAAAATTTACTGTGTTAAATGTTTATTTATTTTACAATGAAACATGTTTGAATTCTATTGCCCTTCATTCAACTTTTTTTGTGGGGTTTCAGCACCAACAGTGATGATTGTTTGTGAGTGTCAATGCATCCTCTTAGATTAAAGGAACATTCTCAAGTGCCGGTCCATCTTCTGATAAAAAAAAGCTTTTAAATCTTTCGAGAAATTCCCTCTTTGTGACCTCCGGTGGTCCGACAGGTACTGCAGCACTCCAAAAAGGGTCTGGACAATGTTGCGGCAAGAGTGTCTTCCAACACTTACAAAGCAAACTAAAAAAAGGTCTGGGGTCCAACACACTTCAGCAAGCAGCTCTGATAAGTCCATCCACACATCTTCTGGCCAGCTGTCACAGTGGAAGAGAGATAGCTGTGTTTGTGTTTGATGGAGAGAGACACATCTGGCGTTTTGACAGTCACAAAGATGCAAGGCTTTAGGGTTAGATTTCTGCTTAGAAGGCCAGAACACAATGCAAATTAAAGACTTACAGATAATTTCTCTATTACATTTTAGGATAGGACAATATTTGGCCGAGATACATCTATTTGAAAATCTGGAATCTGAGGGTGCAAAAAAATCTAAATATTGAGAAAATCGCCTGTAAAGTTGTCCAAATGAAGTCCTTAGCAATGCATATTACTACTAATAATACATTGTTGATATATTTACGTTAGGAAATTTACAAAATATCTTCATGGAACATGATCTTTACTTAATATCCTAATAATTTTTGGCATAAAAGAAAAATGGATAATTTTGACCCATAAAATGTATTGTTGGCTATTGCCACAAATATACCCGTGAGACGCATGACTGGTTTTGTGCTCCAGGGTCACATATTAATATACAGTTATAAAAAGTATATATTTAAAATAAAATGAAAAATATAATCTATAAAACATTATGTGATATTATAATAACCATTATTTGATTATTGTAATATCATAATCATTGTTGAATGGCACATACAGAAAACTTTAATTTCACTAAATTTAATCAATTCAATAAATATTCATTTTATTATATTTAATAAATTACCTTTTTTGTACATTTTGTCTCTTTTTTGGCTTATCATCCGTTCAAGGCTTAGAACTTCCACATTTTTCAAGTTGTTTAGAAAATGAAAAAATTTTGGTAAAAAATTGTGCCCGCTCATTGTTGTGCTCTATATTGCACAAGGAAATTATATCTATATTGCACAAACCTTGAATTGCAGGGTTGAGGTCTTATCTGACCATTCTTTAAACTTTTTTAGAGTATTTTGAAGGTTTCTTGCAGTCAAAATGTTCGCATTGTTTGTCATCTCACATAGATGTTGTGCAACACACGTCTCACAATAAAGGCTGAATACTTAAAGGCATTAATGTTTACCTCTTTTTCCATACCAGGTCATAGTTTGTCCAAGTCCTGAGCCCCTTTTTTAGCCAAAAAACATGCCATGCAACTTGTAAACTTTCAAAGCAGTGTGTTGCATTGATGGAGTTCAGGATGCGTGCATAACTGCTTCATTGAGAGAAGCTGGCCTTAGTGAAAGTGCTATTTGATCAATCATCAGTGAGCGTGTCTGCACTAGCAGCTGCCTTACAGCTCCTGTCCTGACCAGGAGAGAAGATGAGAGGAAAGCTATGCTGTGACACTGAGCAGGGCTCTGCGTTTGAAGTCTTTGATTATGAGCTGCTGCTCATAGGTGAGTGTCATTAACCAGCCCTGGTCAGCTGACCAATGTCGTTACAACAAAACCTTCACATACATTTTGCATACCTCAGTTACACACTAAAACACATAAACACACACTACCAAGAGCTGAAAACCTTCCCAATGCCTTTTGTGCGGCACACCATCTCTTCTTTTAAGCTGATATTAGAGGAACATTCTGGGGTCATTACAAGTTAAGCTCAAGTGACAGCATTAGAATTTCATCTCGTCCCCCTTTACTTCAAATAAGCACAAATCTATGTGACGAGACACACTTAGAATGGAAGTGAATGTGACCAATTCACGAAACATAAAGCTCATAATTTTATCAAAGCACTTACATTAATTCTTTAATCCCACTTTATATTAGGTGGCCTTAACTACTATTTACTTACATCAAAAAATAAGTACAATGTACTTATTGTGTTCATATTGTATTGCAAAACACTTTTGCTGATATTGAGGTGGGATACGGGTAAAGTTAAGGACAGGTGTGTTGGTATGGGTAAGTTTAAGGGTAAAGTTAGGGACAGGTGTGGTGGTATGGGTAAGTTTAAGGGTAAAGTTAGGGACAGGTGTGGTGGTATGGGTAAGTTTAAGGGTAAAGTTAGGGACAGGTGTGGTGGTATGGGTAAGTTTAAGGGTAGGGTTAGGGACAGTTGTGGTGGTATGGGTAAGTTTAAGGGTAGGGTTAGGGACAGGTGTGTTGGTATGGGTAAGTTTAAGGGTAGGGTTAGGGACAGGTGTGGTGGTATGGGTAAGTTTAAGGGTAAAGTTAGGGACAGGTGTGGTGGTATGGGTAAGTTTAAGGGTAAAGTTAGGGACAGGTGTGGTGGTATGGGTAAGTTTAAGGGTAGGGTTAGGGACAGTTGTGGTGGTATGGGTAAGTTTAAGGGTAGGGTTAGGGACAGGTGTAGTGGTATGGGTAAGTTTAAGGGTAAAGTTAGGGACAGGTGTGGTGGTATGGGTAAGTTTAAGGGTAGGGTTAGGGACAGTTGTGGTGGTATGGGTAAGTTTAAGGGTAGGGTTAGGGACAGGTGTGGTGGTATGGGTAAGTTTAAGGGTAGGGTTAGGGACAGGTGTGTTGGTATGGGTAAGTTTAAGGGTAGGGTTAGGGACAGGTGTGGTGGTATGGGTATGTTTAAGGGTAAAGTTAGGGACAGGTGTGGTGGTATGGGTAAGTTTAAGGGTAAAGTTAGGGACAGGTGTGGTGGTATGGGTAAGTTTAAGGGTAGGGTTAGGGACAGTTGTGGTGGTATGGGTAAGTTTAAGGGTAGGGTTAGGGACAGGTGTGTTGGTATGGGTAAGTTTAAGGGTAGGGTTAGGGACAGGTGTGGTGGTATGGGTATGTTTAAGGGTAGAGTTAGGGACAGGTGTGGGGGTATGGGTAAGTTTAAGGGTAGGGTTAGGCACAGGTGTGGTGGTATGGGTAAGTTTAAGGGTAAAGTTAGGGACAGGTGTGGTGTATGGGTAAGTTTAAGGGTAGGGTTAGGGACAGGTGTGGTGGTATGGGTATGTTTAAGGGTAGAGTTAGGGACAGGTGTGGGGGTATGGGTAAGTTTAAGGGTAGAGTTAGGGACAGGTGTGGGGGTATGGGTAAGTTTAAGGGTAGGGTTAGGGACAGGTGTAGTGGTATGGGTAGATTTAAGGGTAGGGTTAGGGACAGGTGTGTTGGTATGGGTAAGTTTAAGGGTAGAGTTAGGGACAGGTGTGGTGGTATGGGTAAGTTTAAGGGTAAAGTTAGGGACAGGTGTGGTGTATGGGTAAGTTTAAGGGTAGGGTTAAGGACAGGTGTGGTGGTATGGGTAAGTTTAAGGGTAGGGTTAGGGACAGGTGTGGTGTATGGGTAAGTTTAAGGGTAGGGTTAAGGACAGGTGTGGTGGTATGGGTAAGTTTAAGGGTAGGGTTAAGGACAAGTGTGGTGGTATGGGTAAGTTTAAGGGTAGGGTTAGGGACAGGTGTGGTGGTATGGGTAAGTTTAAGGGTAAAGTTAGGGACAGGTGTGGTGTATGGGTAAGTTTAAGGGCAGGGTTAAGGACAGGTGTGGTGGTATGGGTAAGTTTAAGGGTAGGGTTAGGGACAGGTGTAGTGGTATGGGTAAGTTTAAGGGTAAAGTTAGGGACAGGTGTGTTGGTATGGGTAAGTTTAAGGGTAGGGTTAAGGACAGGTGTGGTGGTATGGGTAAGTTTAAGGGTAAAGTTAGGGACAGGTGTGTTGGTATGGGTAAGTTTAAGGGTAGGGTTAAGGACAGGTGTGGTGGTATGGGTAAGTTTAAGGGTAGGGTTAGGGACAAGTGTGTTGGTATAGGTAAGTTTAAGGGTAAAGTTAGGGACATGTGTAGTGGTATGGGTAAGTTTAAGGGTAGGGTTAGGGACAGGTGTGGTGATATGGGTAAGTTTAAGGGTAAAGTTAGGGACAGGTGTAGTGGTATGGGTAAGTTTAAGGGTAGGGTTAGGGACAGGTGTAGTGGTATGGGTAAATTTAAGGGTAAAGTTAGGGACAAGTGTGGTGGTATGGGTAAGTTTAAGGGTAGGGTTAGGGACAGGTGTGTTGGTATGGGTAAGTTTAAGGGTAGGGTTAAGGACAGGTGTGGTGGTATGGGTAAGTTTAAGGGTAGGGTTAGGGGCAGGTGTGGTGGTATGGTTAAGTTTAAGGGTAGGGTTAGGGACAGGTGTGGTGGTATGGGTAAGTTTAAGGGTAGGGTTAAGGACAAGTGTGTTGGTATGGGTAAGTTTAAGGGTGGGGTTAAGGACAGGTGTGGTGGTATGGGTAAGTTTAAGGGTAAAGTTAGGGACAGATGTGGTGGTATGGGTAAGTTTTAGGGTAAAGTTAGGGACAGGTGTGGTGGTATGGGTAAGTTTAAGGGTAGGGTTAGGGACAGGTGTGGTGGTATGGGTAAGTTTAAGGGTAGGGTTAAGGACAAGTGTGTTGGTATGAGTAAGTTTAAGGGTAAAGTTAGGGACAGGTGTGTTTGTATGGGTAAGTTTAAGGGTAGGGTTAAGGACAAGTGTGTTGGTATGGGTAAGTTTAAGGGTAAAGTTAGGGACAGGTGTGGTGTATGGGTAAGTTTAAGGGTAAAGTTAGGGACGGGTGTGGTGTATGGGTAAGTTTATGTGTAAGGGAAGGGTCAACAGTGTAATTACAAATGTAATTACATGCAGGTAATTTTAAAATGTAAGTACAATGTAAAAACATGTATGTACACAATAAGTGCATTGTATCAAATGAGTAGTTTAAATGTTAGTACATAGTAGTTAAGGCCACCTAATATAAAGTGGGTCCAATTCTTCTATTAAAACGTGTGTATTATTTTCATTTGTTACTTCTATTGTAAGTGCCGCACTGTAACTTAAGCTGTAAGAAAAAAAAGGTAGAAAAATGGAAAAGGTACTGATAATTTTCTGCCAGGACATTATCCGTTCATTTTAAGAACATTAACTCTAAAACACATCGCAATGCAATGCGTAATTCAAAATATGGGTAAAACACCTGAAAATCGATATGGAAAATTCCTTCATATTAACACAGTATTATTTTTCATTATTATTTTTTTTTTCATTGAGTGTAGACTGTTGATTGTTGAAGAAAAAGAGAGACAAGTTGAGATGAATTACTGTGGTGATCAACATTATGCCACAAGTGCTGTCAATTGAACTGTCACTGCTTACAACGAGAAATGGTGCTTGTTTTAGGGGGAAATCTTTAAAAAATTGAACAATAAATGTCCAAGATCATAAAATACTCTTAGACTGACTACAAAATTATACTGGAATTCAGTAAATTAAGGAGTGCCACAAGGATCTGTGTTAGGCCCTCTGTTATTCTCAATATATTTGCTGCCACTTGGTAATGTTATAAGAAAACATGGAATTAGTTTCCACTGGTATGCTGATAATACTCCGTTATATATTTCAGCACGACCAGATGAAATCTCTAAATTATCCAAGCTAACAGAGTGTGTTAAAGATATAAAATATTGGATGACCTGTAATTTTCTCCTATTAAATTCAGATAAGATTGAGGTATTACTTATTGGACCAAAAACCTGTACACAGAATCTCTTAGAATATAATTTGCACAGAAGGATGTACTGTTACTTCATCCTCTACAGTTAAAGACCTGGGTGTTATATTAGACAGTGTCCTTCGAAAGCCTTCTTCCACATCAGAAACATCGCTAAGCTACAGAACATGCGATCTGTCTCTGATGCAGAAAAGTTAGTTCATGCATTCATGACCTCTAGACTGGATTACTGTAATGCATTACTATCTGGTTGTCCTGCATCCTCAATAAACAAGCTACAATTAGTTCTTACCAGGTCAAGAAAATATGATCATATAACACCAATTTTATTATCTCTACACTGGTTACCTATTAAGTTCTGCATCAATTATAAAGTATTGCTACTGACCTATAAGGCCCTAAACAGTTTAGCTCTGGGCTCCTGGTTGTAGCTAGGATATCTAAGTCCACTAAAGGAGGGAGAGTGTTTTCACATTTGGCTCCTAAACTCTGGAATATCCTTCCTGATGATGTTCGAGGCTCAGACTCACTCTCCCAGTTTAAGTCTAGATTAAAGACGCATCTCTTTAGCCAAGCATTCACATAATGCATCTCATAACCTTTTACTCCAGTTATATCAGATCAAATGCACATGGTTATCTTTGCTTAAGTTATGAACAGCAGCTACACTCATTATTTTGCATGCATTGCTTCAATGAGCTCATTGTTTCTGCCTTAAATTGATACATTGTTTAAATTAATACATTGTTAGCTAACTGCATGATTTGTATATGTACATTTCTGAAATACATAACTTGGACAGTCATCTCTGATAACAGAACACTCTAAATTGTAATGTAGACACATGCATTTTCTGTAAAGCTGCTTTGAAACGATACGTATTGTGAAAAGCGCTATACAAATAAATGTGAACAAGTAAACATGGAACAGAATGCATAACCCATTTCATTTGTGTCTAAATGAGAAGTATTTCTGAGGGAAACCAGATATTTAATAGGGGGAAAATTAAAAAAATGGGAAAAGTTTGAATTGACTGGGTCATGAAAAGTGCCTTTCTGTAACAAAATGGGCAAAGGCATTCAAATATAAGAGATAGAGAGAGCTTAGTGATGTCTGCTGAAAAGGGAAGTGATTTCAGAGTAAAGATTACGAAGACAAGCACAGACGAATCTTGTACAGATAAGACCAGGAATGTGTATTAAGAAAGTAAACAGGTTCAGCTTTCAATATACTAACAAAGAATATCGGCCAAAAGAGATGTTTCTCCAAACATGATGATATGTCCTTCACTAAAGCAGCAGAAGGTGGGTTTGAGGGAGGGAGGGTGGCACTTTATTGCTCTGTGACTCAAAGCACTTGAGCCAGACAGGTAAATAATATGGTAATGAGGGTGTCTGCGAGTGTTTCTTCACACACCGGGGGTTAATTGTAATATCAGGGGCAGGAGGTCAAACGGAGACTTTAATTGGAAACACTGACTGTTAAATGACAGTGCTCACAATTATGCTTATCACTAGAATGGTGTAAAGATGCCATTAGGTTTGAAAATGTTCAATATTATGACTTTATCTCAATCAACATCCTTTTCATTTTCACTTTGTAAGGTGAGTAGACAAAGAAATCCTGATTTCCATAAAGACATTTTTATTTTTGGCTCTCTAGAAAAACATCTATTAAACCAATACAAGAACTTTTGAACAACTTTTTCCAATAAACTCTCCCATATATCCCATTATACACCAAAAATAAAGGTTCTTTATTGGCATTGATGGTTCCATTAAGAACCTTCAACATCAACGGAATCTTTCCATTGCATGAGGTTCTTTATTATCCTGGGACCCAGAAAAAAAGTTTTTTGAATTTAGTATTTTTCATATCATTACATTGTTTAGAGCATAAGAAGGAAATGGAAAAATTATATTTTATTCATATGTTATGCTATGTCCTCATAAGTGGACACCGGGACTCAGTTGTCTAAAAAATAAAATGACATGAAATGACATGTATAGGCAAAACAATGGGATTTTTTTCATTCATCAATCAATTTTCAGGTTTGGTTTTTTTTAACCAAACTTTGTTTAAAGATGATTCTCAACTATGTTATGAAAGATATAACGGTATAACACTATCTAATTTGCATATTAATGTTTTCTTGGGGCAACATGTAATAAAAAATTGGCAACATTTTCATAATAATATCTAATATTTCATAGGAATATTGATGTGTAATTTCTTTCCCTATTCACTTGTTGTGTCTCCAGAATGCCTGATAAACATGATTTAAGTCCTGGTGTCTCTTCAGTGGACATGTATGAAATCAATGCCCTGTTTTGTACCAGAAAGTCATATTTTCCTGAGATGTTGATTTATAACAAACAATTTGAAAATGAATCCAATTTAAATGATAATTACAAAATATTATACTATTTCCATAAGAGTGCTAAATGTGATCATTCAGTCATTTTTAAAGACCAAGTTGTTGTCCTGGAGAAACCTCCAAACAAATGGTATCTCTGAAAAGCCCTGAATGTGCTCTTTACAGGACATCCAGACTAAAACTGTGACGTGTATGGTGTCAGAGAAATTCACTAAAATATAATGTCCACTCCAGTGGACAAAAGTCTATTCCTGGGTATTATAGTAAAAGTTCTTTAGATTATTAAAATGCTCTTTGTACTATGGTTCTCTGAAAGGTTCTTCCATGGAGTCGTTGCAAAAAACAGAGTTTTAGAGGATAGAGCCAAAATTTTCACTTTAATCTTATAGGCTAACTTTGTTTGGGAGTTTATTTTTCTATGACTCAAATAAACATACCGTCTCAATGCAAGTGTGGTGAACCCATGTGATGACATCTCAGAAAGAAAGAAAAAACTTTTAATAGATTGCATGTGCTCGCTGATGACACACTCCAGCAGATTTAGCAGTAGTGTCCACAGTGCGGTGTTGCGGTGCATGCATGC
Source organism: Coreius guichenoti (assembly GCA_039654105.1). NCBI lineage: Eukaryota > Metazoa > Chordata > Actinopteri > Cypriniformes > Gobionidae > Coreius > Coreius guichenoti. The sequence continues at coordinate 3,275,027 of CM077177.1, forward strand.
AACTCAAAGAAGGAAATAGATCTCGTGTGTTTGCGCTCTCTGGGGTTTATCTGAGGTGTTGGGTGAAGTGCGGTGGGTTGAGAGAGTAGGGGAGGAGGCAAAGGAACTTTATAGGGCGGTGACATAAAAACTGCCAGGAGAACTGGATGCGGGATCAGTCGGTGATGTTCCAGGAGCTACAGAGATCCGCGCTCGCACTGGACTTCTTCAGCTGGCTTCTTCTACATGACGCGGAACTAATGACCTAAACATTCCCTTCAGGGTTGGACTTTTGTTATGTGAGGAGAACTCCGTTTTACGTCTTCTCATCGGGAATACCGTGCGCATCTCTACCAATGGTAAGTTGGCATGTCGTATTGAAGTCAGCATGGTAATAGCAAGAAGTGATTTGTGACTTTATCTGAGGTGTACGCGATTATTTAAAAGACCCATTGTGTGTTTTGCTATATGGAAATCCTTTACTTCCCATCTTTTTTGCAAGCGACAATAGAATGCTTAACCACAAACCTGTCTTTACGTCGAGAGGTGCAATTATTATAATCCACAAAGCGATTTTTGGATTGTCGCGTAGCTAAGGTAAAATATGTCGATATGTTGCTCAGCCACTCTGGATTGTTTATGGTAAATGCTTTAGAAGTTTAGAACCACCAACGCGTGCAAACACCTGACCACGCACACACACCAGCCGGGTGGATGAGAGCTTTATGCATTTCATTCAAACATAATAGATATTTTGTTTAATTTATGTTTTAAGGTGATTGCTAATACCATGTTAGTAGAATTTTAATTGCTGTATGTGGCCCTAACCACGACAAAAATATGTTATAAGAAGGTTTTGCTAATGTTCCCATTATGACAACGTTTTCTTGGTTATACGCATGTAAAGAGAACATTCCATTTTAGAATTTTGCAAGCATTATTGGAACGTTACTTTTGAATGTTCTCTGAATATTCTAAAACAAGTAGCAACATTTAAAAACAAAATGTTTTGGAAAAAACAATGTATAAAATAACAGTTAATGTATGGAGAACATTATTAAAAAGCAGATAACTTTGAACATTACTGGAAGAATGTTTGTTCATAACTTTGCCAGAATGTTAGCCAAAGCTCTGTTAGCTGGGAAAGCAACATATCATTACTTTTGGAATCTACAACAAAAGTCTACATTCTAAATGTTCCAAATCACTGTGACACTGGTTTCAGTGAAGAACGTAAACTGGTCTTGAATCCAATTCAAACACATCCTTAGCTCAAGGATTTTATGCATGTTGTTTTTATCTCAAGTTAGCATTAAAGAAAATAGTTGTATTCTTAATTTGAAAAGTTAAGTGAAACCAGTCTCCAGTGGGAAAATGCACTAGTACATCTGACCTCCACAGATGTTTTGAAGACTTGGACTTTGTCTTAAATGAGTTGTAGTGAAGAGTAGTGGCACTCAGTCAAGCATAAGAACACGTCTGAAAGCTTTTATGAGGTACATTATGACATAAAGAGACACAACACCATCAGCCATTTGGCAGGGGTCTTTGTAGGAGAAATAAGATTTATACCTAATACTTGACATTAAAAAGTAAACTGTAGCAAGAGTCAGACAGTGATTACAGATCAACAGATGTTGTCGTCTAGACTCTAGAGCAAGGGTCTTGAACCTTTTTCAGGCCAAGAAATGGGTTCTTGGTGGATTTGCTTATAGTACTATAATACTGTATACTGCTTATATTGCAAAGCCATTAAAATCCTTCTTATTGATGGACATATGTGTACATTGTCATTTTTAGTTTTTTTTTTTAATGTGGAAGAGACAGTGACACAATTAGATTAGTTGTTTTCTTAACTTTAATATTGTCATTGATTTTAATGCATATTTTCATTTTATTCTTTTGTTCTCATAAAAATTAGTTTGAGATCAAATATAAGATTCTGCACTCTAAAAAATGCTGGGTTGTTTTAACCCAATTTTGGGTCAATTATGGACAAACCCAACCATTGGGTTAAAAATGTAATTAATTTAACCCAACGGTTGGGTTTGTCCATATTTGACCCAAATTTGGGTTGAAACAACCCAGCATTTGTGTATGTACATATCCTATGAACTTGCACAGAAGGTTTGCATAAGGTGCATTTCCAAATGGACATGATGCTACTCAGGCTTCCAGATTTGATTTCTGAATAAAACAGGTTAAATCCTAACATTGGCTGCTCAATATTGTCTCTTACTCCCCCATACCCTGTCCCACACATCTGAAGAACCATGTGCATAACCTAATCTCATTAAGTAGGGTTAGGGTAGAGCAACGTCAAGCACTGTGAGCTTTACATGACTCTGCCAAATTAAAGGACTATAAACCTACACTGTGCAAAAGCACATGCATTGCTCTCCATCTTCAAACACATCAAAAAGGGATTCTGTAAATATTTAGGGCTGTATCTGTAGGCGTTTAAACAAGAGTAGGTGGTCTGAAGAAACCAATTGTTTGTGCTTTGTTCTATGTTTTCTGGCATGGCTGATCAAAGTCTTTTAGTTACGCTCATTTTTATGGTTTGCTCTCGACATAATGAACTGTTTGAGTAGCCGCACTACACTGCGTTGTTGTTAAAGCTGCAGACATTATGAATCTTTTCAATGGTATATCACTCTAGAATCACAAGCACCTCTAGTATCACAACTGCTGCTTGATTGTGAAGACAGGGAGAGAGAAATAACACTTGTGACCACACACACACACACATACACACACGGTGTTCTTGTTAAAATGCATCATTCCTGCTGTAATGGTTGGACTTGGTCCAGTAGAAATAAGTCCAAGAAGTGACAAAATACATGCGTTGTTGCTATGCTCAACTACTGAGTTCTGCTGTGGTTTCAATGATGATGTTGTTTTCGGAGACCTTTCCCAAGCACTTGTGATTGTTATTAGTGCATTTACTTAGTTGAAAATCACATTTGTGGAGTTGCACGGTTGCAGCGAAGATATCTATTGAATGCACTCTGCTTTTGGCACGAATTTGGACGTTACGGGTTAACAAACCGGGACGGTGCCGCTTGCATGCCCAGTCTGGGTTGGGGGATTTTTAAAGACTCTTTAAGAGGGATTTGTAAAAAGACCATCAATAAAAGAGGCAGTTCTGAGATCCCTTTGTTGACAGACGAACCTCTATTTGTATGTAAATTGGCATTGGCGTCCTTTCAGGTGTTCACACCTGGTAGTCTTGTAAATGAGCGAAGATAACGTGTTGCACAAGCGGCATTTTAGTTGCTTTAAGGTGTCTGGCCTAAACTTGCATTTTACTCCTGCCTTGCAATCATGCCATGCATTTACTGAAATGTTTGCTCTAATCGGATTACATGAAATATTAAGCAGCAAATATACCCTTGTCTTTCAGGAAAAGAATCTCACCGCAGTTCTTAAACAGCCTTGCAGGACGACGTAACATTCGCTTGAGGAACTCGTCCTGTATCACCTCTCAACAAACATGGACTGTTTTCCCATGCTTTATTTTCTGTCGGTAAGTGGACCACGCCTATCCAGGCTTAATTGTGTGACGGGGTTGTTACATATTTGGAGCTAATTAAAAGGCTTAGTCATTCTTTGCAACAAAAACGATCAATCAGGAGTTGTTCTTTAAGCTTTTATGTTGCGGTTTAAGCACTTGAAAATTGTAGAAATGTTGTTCTGTCATCATTTACTCACCCATGACTTTTATTTGAGTGTTTTTTTGTCCACAAACTCTTAAAAATAAAGGTTCTTTATTGGGATCGATTGTTCCATGAAGACATCCATGAAGTTTTCCATTGCACAAAATTCAAAATAGTGGAAAAAGGTTCTTCAGATTATTAAAATGTTCTTCAAACTAAGAAAAAAAAATGGTTCTTTTAACAGCTAGGTTCTTTGGGAAACCAAAAATGTTTTTTTAATGGCATTGCTGCAAAAACTCCTTTTTGGAACCTTTAGTTTTAAAAATGTTCAATGAAAGTAAATGGGGTTTAAAGTTGTTTGAACCCCTTTGAATATATTTGCTTCTGTGAAGAAATTATGACATGAGTGCGAGTAAATGATGACAGAATTATATTTGATTTTTTGGTGAATGATCCCTTAAACTTCTCAGCTCATTTCATTATGTTGTTGTAAACTACTGAATTATAAACAAGTTATGACATTTTTTGGAATGAATAAGGTACTTTGAATTTTCATTTGGAACGAAAACATACTCTGCGCAAGTACATGAATCCAAACGCTTCTACACAAAGATTATTGGAGTACTTTTATTTGAGTAGTTTTACGAATATAGTCCCTTTCTAGTCCCAAATTTTTATGTTTAATTAGGGTTCCAAAGTTTCCATAAACTTAACCGAATTTTTGGAAACTTTCCAGGATTTTTGGGAAATGTTCAACCCCTTTGCAAGTTACAGCCCTATGTTTAATTCAATGTGTTACTTGCCAATTCTTTGTAATTATTTGTGAAATTTACTAGTAATTTCTGTGTGAAAATAGTTTTCTAGTAAATCTTACACCAAAGTATTTTTCAGTGTAATTTTGTGTTGTTGCATTCTGAAACGTGTCAGATACATTTCAGACTATCAGACTATTTAGTTCAACTACTGTCATGGTGGAGCAACAGTTTGAAGTGAATGTTGCTGAATAAGTTAGTGGAAAGGTGCGGTCACAGTAAAATTTCATAGGCAAAAAAGGTCAATATTGTAGCGATGTATGTTGTCACTTTAGCAGATTTCTCTTGGTCCACGCAGATTTCTGTTGGTCAATGTCCTAAATCCATATGACCAACTTGAACCATTGCAAAATCTGGGGAAATCGTTTGTTCTCAAGCGAAATTCACAACAGCATGAATTCCTATTAAAACGACTCGATTTCACCAGTGAAAATTTGCTGAACAACAGTAAATGTGACCCTAAATGTGACCGGAAATGAAAATGTTTATAAGCTACTTATAAAACACATAAGCAGTAAGTAGTGTGCTGTGTGCATGTGATTGAGGGTTGGAATTGAACTGAATTTGCGTTAAATCTGGATGTTTTAACCAAGATTATGCTGCAAGACATTTTTTTCCAAATACATTTAAATTCCCTGTTATAGGCTAACCTGAAAATGTGCAAATTTCCAGTTTATTCCCATTAATTCCTGTTATTTCCCATATATTCTCGTTAATTCTCATGGAAAATGTCCAACTTTGAAAATTCCCGGAGTTTTGCAACCCTACAAATGACAGTCATTTGAAGGAAACTTTGTCGAGTATGGAGGTCACGCTATGCATGTTCAACAGGACCAAGTCCTCGTGACTTTGCCTTTGAATACTTGCATAAAGTATGTTTCTGACCTAAATGATGATAATAATAATGACTTTGTGTTTTTGGTATGCTTTTTCATCATTGAACATGACAATGAAGAGCCTGAAGTCTTGCTTTTCTGTTTCCTTGTTCAACCGCCCACCAGAGACATCATGATTCCTGGTAATCGAATGCTGATGGTTATTTTATTATGCCGAGTCCTACTGGGAGAGAGCAGCTATGCTAGTCTAATACCTGAGGAAGGGAAGAAGAAAGTGTCGGCTCAGCACCTGGGTCAGAGTCATGAACTGCTGCGGGACTTTGAAGCCACGCTGCTGCACATGTTTGGGCTGCAGAGGCGACCGCGACCCAGCTACTCGGCTGTCGTGCCCCAATATCTGCTCGACCTGTATCGACTGCAGTCGGGTGAGGCGGAAGAGGCCGGAGCCCACGACGTCAGCTTCGATTATCCCGAAAGGTCCACCAGTCGAGCAAACACTGTGAGAGGATTCCATCATGAAGGTAAGACAGCAGAGACATCGACACTTGCCCAGCCAACAAAAATATGTTCGAAGAACGTTTTCCTAATGTTTCCATTCAGTTATGAACGTTGAAAATGTTCAGTTTTTTAAACTTTAAGGGAACATTCCATTTTACCATTTTGCAAACATCATGGGAACGTTACTTTTGAATGTTCTCTGATACTGTTGTCTGAGGTCAACTTATGTCGTTTGCGTGGTTTTTACATTAAAAAACATCATAATGAATAAGTAATAGGCTATTTTCTACCCTGGTTTTGAGCCTAGCTCTTGAAACGCTCGGTTTTTATGGGCGTGCCGCACTGAAGACTTGGAAGTAAATGCCCACTGCTATGATTGGATTACAGTTTTGCATATTATAATGAGCTTCGGCTCCCCCATCATTACACGTGGGGAATTGTTTTGAAAACTTCCAATGTGGAGAGACAGCAACCGGAATGATTCGTCCACAGGGCTCGCAAAATGTCTTTATCAAACAAACACAATGATTTATCTCTCATCCACCCGCAATTAATTGGAATGTTATTTTTAATTACTTGGCCCGCCCGATCGGTGGATATAACTGCGAACCATGCATCATTAACACACACACACAAGCACAAGCATCAGCAAAACTTCACTGCAGACAAATCGGCAAGTTCAATACTTCCGCGATTGTATTTTTCCTTAAAATTACCAGTCAAGAGAGTGAACAACGCACATCAAGAAAGGAATGTTATTTCACTATTTAAGATAGCCCGTCATTAGCCCCGGGACGTCGGGCTTTGCGAGCCCTGGCCCATACATGTTCTAGTCTGATCCCGAATCGCAGGACAATGAACCAACAACACCTCAAATACAAAGGATACTCCAGCCTGTGACAGCGTGGACTAACTATGTTTAGTTAGACATGTACACATAATCAGTAGATATCAAACATAACAATGCAATACTATCACATATAAAAAACATTTTTTACTCTCATAATTCTGTTGCATCATTCCTGTCAGATCCAGAAGGCACAGGATCGTTTTTACAGATCTGTCTGCAAATCCTGTCTCTTGTTTACAATCGAATCCGGTGAAATGAAGCGAACAAACGCGCACTGTCTTTATCCACGTGAGCTGGATCTTCATTAAAAAATAAAGTTCAACCATGCATTGCTAATATTGGAATCCAAAGGAAGCTTATGGCATGTTTATTGCTTGGTAGCTCAATCCGGTTTAGCTCCACGTAGGCCTGTGTTAATTATCTATTACACGTCATTGCCTAATCGGTTGGCGGGGCTACAGAATTAGGCGTTCTTCTTCTTCTGTTGAGGCGGTGTTTCATCGCACTCTGACGTCACGGGAGGCACATTCGCAGATCGATCGTTTGCTGAGCCAGCTGTCAATAAAAGCTTTTCTTTGACTAACAAGGAAGTTTTCAGCTCTGAAACTTACAGGATATTCTTATATTAAGATGACCTTTTATATATCAAAAGCTCAAGGGAAAGTTGATTTCTCAGTTCATGACCCCTTTAATGTTACTGGAAGAATGTTTGCTCATAACTTTGAGAGAACCTTGTCAGAACATTAGTCAAAGTTCTGAGAATGTTCCTTGTTAGCTGGGATAGTTCAAACTCAACCCAACATTAAAAAAAAAAAAGGAAAAAGTCTATAATTTTTCATGTGGATCCTGTTGAGGGACTTTCCTCAACATGCAATTATTTTTAATGCTACTCTACAGATTTCTAAATAAACTCCTGTTACCATCAATGTGGTCTCTCAGGCAGACAGGATTCCCAGAAAAACACACATTCAGTATCAAGGTGATAGAAGGTCATCGGCTTGTTTATTCTTGTTATTTTACGTTTTTTTATAACTTTTGTACTTTCACTGTAAAATTGCACACTGCAATTGTTACCTTATAAATTATTTTTGCTGGTATAAATGGATGTATCTAGGTTGATTCAGTGATGTTAAATCATATTTTTGACTTGAATAAAACCAGTTAATTTAGATGATTTACCTTTTTTCAGTGTAAATGAATCAGAGTTCATTGGAAAATTGACAAAAAATGTGGAGAGGAGACACTGAAATAAAGGAGTGTGTTCAACAGTGAAAGTTTCAGACACATTCTGCACTTAAAAAATGATACTTTGGACCAACTTTAAATTGATACCGCTAAATGTATTAGTTTTTTCTTCAATTATATTTATGTATTGGTTTAAACCTTAAATTTTTTTGATTTAAAAATAATCAAACATATTTATTTTCCCAAAGACAAAATATTCATACAAAGTAAAAATATTATTTATTATAAAGACCATACTTAATCAATATATTATCTTTAGACACCAACCAAAAATGTTACTTAATGTAGGTCAATATAATATTTATTTTTTGGCTATTTACAACTTAATTGCACCATAAACAAAAGCTAAATAATCTATAATATATATAAAAAGAATTTTCACTTAAGATAAATCAAAAAATATTTTGTTTGTCAATTGTTACTAGTTTACTAAGGACTAAAAGAACTTAATGTTTATTATGATATCTTTTTTAAATATGCATAATATTTTCTGTTATGTACCCCAAAAAAAAACACCAGAAAAATTATAAAAACCCATAAAAATGTCTGCAGTCAGTAAAGCTGATAGCCAGTATGTGTTCTGCACATCAACACTTTTGTGTCGAGCGAAAAATACTATTTAAACAAAATGGTTTGTTTTATTTTTTTGATTACTACTGATGAAAATTATTAAAATATAGCTGGATGACAATTAAGCCTCGTTCAGACTGTCAGTCTAAATCCGATTTTTGTACATATCCCCTTGGAATCATATTTAGCCAGTGTGAACAGCAAAAAATCACATGAAATGAGAATTTAGCTACATTTATAAGTAGTTTGAAATCCTGTTCAAATCGCATTTCTGGATGTCCGTTTCTGACCGCTCTGATCAGATTCTCGTGATTTATGTCACTTTCTCACGCCATGTAAAACGTAAACATGTCGGATGTTGTTATAGGAAACATGCTGAAAGTCGCTGCAGAAACAAGGTTACACAATAATTTAGATCGGACACAGAAATAAGCAGATTTGTACTGACAGTGTGAACATAGCCTAAGTATGCTGTTACTGGAGATCTGCCTTCCTGCAAAGTTCAGCTCCAGCCATGATTAAACACAAATGAACCAGCTAAATAAGATCCTCAGGAACACGTGAAAATTACAGACAGGTTTGTTGGAGCAAGGTTGGAGCTGAACTCAGATCCAGGCAGATCTCCGGGAGCAGGACTGGACACCCCTGATGGATGGGATAATAAAGAGTTAGTCATCATCACAAAATTAATCCTGATTGGGTGATTAGGACCATGACTCGATTATTATGCGGACCAATACCAAGTCAATAAATATCGGAATATTAAATTATTTTAAATATTTGAGAACAATCTTAAAGCTTCTGCTGAGAAGAAATGTGACCCCGGACCACAAAACCAGTCATAAGGGTCAATCTGAAAACTGAATAAATAAGCTTTAGGATAGGACAATAGGGTTTGTTAGGATAGGACAATATTTGGCCGAGATACGACTATTTGAAAATCTGGAATCTGAGGGTGCAAAAAAATCTAAATATTGAGAAAATCTCCTTTAAAGTTGTCCAAATGAAGTCCTTAGCAATGCATTTTACTACTAATAATACATTTTTGATATATTTACGGTAGCAAATTTACAAAATATCTTCATGGAACATGATCTTTACTTAATATCCTAATGATTTTTGGCATAAAAGAAAAAAATGGATAATTTTGACCCATACAATGTATTGTTGGCTATTGCCATTACAATGTTGGCCTAGCAACAAGACAAACATGGCTAAAATATTACAATATTAATTTCTATATTATTATTAATCTGAAAATCCTCTATTTTATGTTCTCAGTGGAGTTTCTAGCCATCGATTCACTAAAGAAATATTGAAGTCTTTGTCTTAGTAAGATAACGCTCTCCGTCCACACTAGCGTTTTCAAGCGTTTTCCAGAAGTTTCTCATCCTCACTGAAACGTCAAAAAACGCCAAATTCACTGAGATGATACAGACAAAACAGACATCATAAAGTTATCACGCACTTCTTCTGGCAGGATCATTTTATTTAGCAAAATATCTCATCATTCGCTGATGCGTCCAGGTCACGCTCACTCACCATTATTATGTTTGGTCTAAAGCGCAACTGCTCTCATGTTTTACTGCAGGACAGCAAATGCGAGTACATTTTCTGTCATCCTTGCAGGACTGTGATATGAAGAGTGCAAAGTAACATATTTTAGCAACTGTGTGAAAGTGAATAGCTCACAACAGGCACAACAGTGGTATAAACATACATATCTAATGGTTCAATATGCGTCACATGACTAAACATGCGTCATTGTTTTCAAATACCTCCGTCTTCACAGTCCACACTACAACGTGAAAACAGCGTTTTCAAATTTATCCACTTTAGAGAGCGTTTTCAAAAAGCTTTGTTTTCGTCTCAGTGTGGACACAAGGCCAAGACGGAGAGAAAAAGATAGAACGTATTAGTGTGGACATGGCCTTAAAAGTTTAGTTTTATGATCAAAACTCTGTAGTTTTCAAACATATAATGCAATGCAATACAATGATGTTTGAGAGATGAACAAATAAACCTGATGATCATATTTGAGACTTTTCTAAATAAAGATGTCTGGATAAACCTCAGTTTTTCAGTAAGTTTTGATTATGTTGATCATTTAGAGGCATATCAAACACGATGCAGTGGGTTTAATACGGTTTATGGCATCATTTGCATTTGATCTTGACCTGTTTTCTGATTGTTCTCCTCTAGAGCACATGGAAGAGCTGCAGTCAGACGGGTCACAGGAGACTCCGCTGCGCTTCGTCTTCAATCTCAGCAGCATCCCCGAGGAGGAACTCATTTCCACCGCAGAGCTGCGTATCTACAGGCAACAAATAGATGATGCAATCTCAGATCCTCCACACACGGGAGACGAGGGTCTCCACCGAATAAACATATACGAGGTGCTGAGGCCCCCGCGGGCCGGGCAGCTCATCACGCAGCTCCTGGACACGCGGCTGGTGCGGCACAACACGTCCAGATGGGAAAGTTTCGACGTGAGTCCCGCCGTGCTGCGCTGGACCCGCGACAAGCGCTCCAACCACGGCCTCGCCTTGGAGGTCGTGCACCTGAACCCAAGCCGGCGTCACCAGGGCCGCCACGTACGCGTGAGCCGTTCCTTGCATCCGCTTCCGGACGAAGACTGGGACCAGCTCCGCCCGCTGCTAGTCACGTTCGGGCACGACGGCAAAAGCCACCCGCTGACGCGCCGAGCGAAGCGCAGCCCCAAGCAAAGAGGCCGAAAGCGCAACCGCAACTGCCGGCGGCACGCGCTCTACGTCGACTTCAGCGACGTGGGCTGGAACGACTGGATCGTGGCGCCGCCCGGATACCAGGCGTACTACTGTCACGGCGAGTGTCCGTTCCCATTGGCCGATCACCTGAACTCCACCAATCACGCTATCGTACAGACACTGGTTAACTCGGTGAACACCAACATTCCCAAAGCCTGCTGTGTTCCCACCGAGCTCAGTGCGATTTCTATGCTCTACCTGGATGAGACGGACAGAGTGGTGTTGAAAAACTATCAGGAGATGGTGGTCGAGGGATGCGGCTGCCGCTGACCAGAGACACGGGCCGCATTTACACCCAAATATCCGTATGTGGACACTTATTTATAACTTCTGTGTTGACATGTGTGTTTGTCTCATTTCTTGTCTGATCGATCATATATTTTGACAAAAAAAGTATATATAAATATATATTTATATCAACATAAGTAAAAAAAATAAAGTGTCCTTATTTTAATTATAATTCAGCTGTACAGCTTTCCATAATGTATATCAGACTGTATAAGGGTTTTTCTATGAGCTAGAAGAATTAGAAGCCACTAAAAGTTTATTTACTGGTAGTATTTATTTCTTTAATACAATATACATTCACGAAAATAGAAATGCGTAGCCAAGCGACCCCCTATTTGATCAGAGCGCATCGTGTTTGTGTACTTAAAATAGAGCACTGTGTGAAATCCTAGTTCTATATCAGTGAAAGGAATCAGATATGTATTAATGTTTTGCATCAGCATGTGATTTACATGTTCCCAAAATAACTTTGTTGTTAAATAAATTGTGAAACATTCCAACAACAATGTGAGATTAATAAAAGGTAGTGTGTTGTTCTGTTATCACTAAAGGATGATACTGGTTTCTCACACACACTGGAAGGCAGCCATATATATATATATATACAACAAATACAGTTTAAAACCTTGTGTATATATGCCAGTTCGCTCATCTTCAAACATATTTTGTGAACTGTTATGAACTAATGCTGAAACAACATTGCTTGCATTTTAGCAGTTCAAACCTCTACTATATGTTTGTCATTAAATTGCACACTTTTAAAATATTATCATTTGCATGTTTTAATTAAGCTTATAATCGCAAATGGTTTATACATAGACATGATTTCAGTGAAAAAGTAATAATTTATTGCATATTATACATGTCATCTGTTATGGATACCCTAATGTGGAGGAAATAAAACACATTTACTTTTACAGACCAACATCCAAATATGTAAACAATTATCTGTTTATCAAATATGCAGAAAGAGGGTTCTTCAAAGTTTCATTATAGTAATATTATTACAATTTGTGTTAATTATTTGAATAATTCAAGAAACAAAGATATCCATCTGAAAACTGACAAAATCTGTCAAGAACATATCTGGATCATATTTTACCCCCCTGTTAATGACAATTAAGCACATTTTATGACACTCTTATTATTTTAATAGAAAACAGGTGGTTACACTTTATTTGGTGCCACTTTATTTTACAGTGTCCTTGTTACAGTGTACTTACCATAGTAATAACAGTCAATTATGCATAATTACATGCAACTAACCCTTAACCAAACCATAACCCTATAGTAAGTACATGTAGTTAATAATAGTACTTAAATATATAATTACACTGTAACAATGACACCTTAAAATAAAATGGTTACATCGTACTTATGCAAATAAGTATGAGTAATATTAATTAACTACATGTACTTACTATAGGGTTACGGTTAGGGTTAGGGTTTGGTTTAGGGTTAGTTACTTGTAAAAAAAATAAAGTGTTACCAAAAATATTTTTTTTACTGTAATACAATAAAACTTACTGTATTACAGAATGATAATTTCTCACGAAAATAATGCTTCAATGCAAAAAGTTATTCATTTTTACATTTCATCTTAGGGTGAATGTAATCCGGACGTGCATTTGTGTAACACTGTACAAAAAACAAGTTGACTCTCTTGATCAGCCGGTGTATCAGTGACACTGAAGAGGGAAATAAAGGCTTTCATGTGGTCTGTGCTGTCAATCAACACACCTCTCAGCTGGAAGTGGAAGGCATTTTACTCTAGGTTCAGAGAGGATAAGGTTTGCATAATAAGAAATGTTTATTATTAATGGATGTGCGGTCTTTTTATGATTAGACAAATGTATGCACTGCTGAAAGCTTAGGGAAATGTTATTATTAGACATGACACTGCAAAGAGCATACATGTGACCCTGGAGCACAAAACCAGTCATGCGTCTCACGGGTATATTTGTGGCAATAGCCAACATTGTATGGGTCAAAATTATCCATTTTTCTTTTATGCCAAAAATCATTAGGATATTAAGATCATGTTCCATGAAGATATTTTGTAAATTTCCTAACGTAAATATATCAAAAATGTATTATTAGTAGTAATATGCATTGCTAAGGATTTCATTTGGACAACTTTAAAGGCGATTTTCTCAATATTTCGATTTTTTTGCATCTCGGCCAGATATTGCCCAATCCTAACAAACCAAACATCAATGGAAAACTTATTTATTCAGCTTTCAGATGATGTATAAATCTCAATTTCGGAAAATTGACCCTTAGGCCTATGACTGTTTTTGTGGTCCAGGGTCACAAATGACCTGATTTTATAACTAATAAAAATATCAGCATGTTGCACACAACACGACCCTATCGATTTCACACACCAGCCCGTCTCTGATCCACTCAATAGCGGCTAGACTGCGTGACGCACGCGCACCGGTCAGTCTGAATGGGGGTGACATTGCGCGGATCCGGCGACGCGACACGGCGCTGCGCACGTCGCGACGCGAGAGCAAATCAAAGGTGAGACGGCGTGTCTCCATCAGCAGATTGAATACAGACGCCTGTCAGGCTCTAATCACTCATTTACTGCCCGTATTCCACCACACCAACGGAAGCCCTTTGAACTGTCAATAAGCATCATTGTCCGATCATCTTTCACCCTTTTGTTAAATGCTTTTCGGCTATTAGGCTTAAATTGATCATATCCTCTGATGCGACTTACAGCTCGCACGAAAATAAACACTTGTTAAAAATACTGTTAAGGATTTCCGTCATATCTTGAAATGATTCATAATGAGGTCAAAAAAGAATTTTAGAAACGATGGAACAAGGATTCTTTCATTTAAAAGTTTCAGTGGATATTGCAGGGCGAATCATTATACTGAACATTTCCAGTCGGATTCATTGGGAAATTATGATGGAATAGCCTGACTTCTGTAAAAACATTGACTTTGGTTTCTGAAGACATGTCGCTCCAGTCAAAACAATCCTGTCAGGAATTAATTGATTAATATCTCAAATCTAAACAGTAATAAATATTGGCTATATTCTTTTGTCTGGAAACGTTGCCAGTTGTGATTCACTACTTATGAGAGGGTTCTATAAAGTTTAATTATAGTAATATTATTACAATTTGTGTTAAATATTTTGAATCAAGAAACAAAGATATCCATCTGAAAACTCACAAAATCTGTCAAGAACATGTCTAGGTCATATTTTACCCCCCTGTTAATGACAATTAAATGGATAGTTCACCCAAAAATGAAAATTAGCCCATGATTTACTCATCTTCAAGTCATCCTAGGTGTATATGACATTCTTCTTTCAGACGAATACAATCGGAGTTATATTAAAAAATGTCCTGGCTCTTCCAAGCTTTATAATGGCAGTGAATGGCTGTTTCTGTTTTGAAGTCCATAAAAGTGCATCTATCCATTATAAAAGTAATCCATACAGCTCCAGTGGGTTAATAAAAGCCTTCTGAAGTGAAGCAATGTGTTTGTGTGAGAACTTACAAACTATAATCTCTAACTTCCATTAACTGTCGTACGCACGTTCAGGAGAAACTGGCGTTCCAGCGTACACAAACCCATGGCTTCACTTCAGAAGGCCTTTATTAACCCCCTGGAGCCGTGTGGATATCTTTTATAATGGATGGATGCACTTTTATGGACTTCAAAACAGAAACAGCCATTCACTGTCATTATAAAGCTGGGAAGAGCCAGGACATTTTTTAATATAACTCCGATTGTATTCATAATATACACCTAGGATGGCTTGAGGGTGAGTAAATCATGGGCTAATTTTCATTTTTGGGTGAATTATCCCTTTAAGCACATTTTATGCCACACTTATTATTTTAATGGGGAAAAAAGATGGTTACACTTTATTAATGTGATGTAGTTACATTGTACTTATTCAAATAAGTACTGAGTAATATCAATTAACTACATGTACTTACTATGTCATTACGGTTATGGTTAGGGTTTGGTTTAGGGGTTATAGTTACTTGTAATTATGCATAACTTACTGTTATTACTATAGTAAGTACACATAGTAATGTGTAGCTATTTCACCTTAAAATAAAGAGGATATATATGTAATAACAGGATTGCACTCACATAATTGTTTCCGAAATTAACGAAATTATAATAGAATGTCTGTAAAAATTATTAATAGATAGGCCTATGTCTTTATTTTTTCATTTAATTGTTTTTTTAAATGTATTAATTAATTTAGATTTGGGGAAAACACAATGTATGGACGAAAAAATCATAGTGATCCTTTTTTCAGTTTTTGACGAAATATATACATGTGATTTATTAAAATGCATTCTGATACTGGTTGAGTAAAAATGTACTGTAGCAGGGTTGAAATAATGTACTTTACATGACTTCAACCTCATATTTAGGACTGTATCCTAAATATGATATTAAAAAACTAACCTATATTTGTTAACTTAAATATTGGTCCCTCTATGGCCTTCCCCCACCCCTAAATCCCACTGATGTGTGGAAAATATGAAGTTCTCAAGAAATTATATGAAAAAAATTGCATTTGTATGTTTCCTGAGATGACCCATTTACAGCGATTAACGTGTAAAAGAAGCAGCATCGTATCTAATCTTTGAAGAGGAAAAAAGCCCACAACATTTGTCTTCTCTCTTTGCAAAGCTTTAGTCAAATTACCTCAGCCTGGAGGTAGAGGCTTGCCACTTTTCCTTTGAAGACTATATCAGACACGGGTTTGTCAGATGAGGGAAGGTAGGAATTTCATTTTGAAGTGGCTTAGGGCAGAGGCCGAGCTTTTCCAAGGTTTCTTGGAGCAGATGCACATCAACTGGCCTCCCTCCATCAAGATAACATCGCTCATAATCGCACCAATCTAATTTCAGATAGATGCCTACAGTCACCTGATACAGTTTTAACAAAACAAGAAACAACTCTGGTGCAATCTTTAAAAGTAACATTTTTAGTAAAAGAGCCATAAAATGTCTGTGCCAAATAACATGTGCATAGCGGCAAAAATTATAGCCATGTCAAAGAAGAGGACAAGCATAATTGTAGAGAATTTCTTACAAAATGATTTTATTCAGAGGCCAAAAGAGTGCAATGTGCTCAGTGCAAAGACAAAACGTCCCCACATCATCCTCAGTATCACAACAGACAATAGAATTTTTTTTGCTTCTCCTCTTGTTGGACAAAGTAACTTTTTTTAAAAATATCTAATTGTCCATATTGATTTGTACTCAACGTTAATGCACGATTCACCACAAAGAGTCTAATCTAACGGTCACTTTATGTGCTTGTAGTGAGGCTGTTTTATGTCACTTGATTGGTTTAGATAAAGTGCTGTCCCTCAGTAGAGTGAACGTGTGTTGTTGAGCGAGCGGTTTCTCTCTGTGCGGTCCTCAGCTCAGACTTGTTTCATCATGCACCCTTGCAGCACCTCTTACTAAGCACTGGATGTGTGGCTTGTTTTGATGCGAGGATCAGTTGGCTAGTAACGGCTGATGTCAGTGCAGGTGGAGGTCAGATCCTCTTGTTTCACTCCCCCGCTCACTGTGCCGTATTCATGTGCGGCCCCAAGTGTATGGAGTGGGAGCCAAGCGGGTGACACACTAGAAGCGGCTGCTTTGCATCTTTGCAACTGCAGGGTTATTCATGTCACACCGCCTCAGCCTGGTCCTTTGCTCTGGGGTCTGAGTCTAATTCAACTAATGACCCAGCTAACAGGGAACGTTATCAGAACTTTAGCTAATGTCCTGGCAAGGTTCTCTCAAAGTTATGAACAAACATTCTTCCCGTAATGTTAATAAAACATTCATAAAAAGTTAGTTTGTCTTTAATAATGTTCCCAAAACGTTAGCACAAAAATATTATTTATATAGGAATGTTTTTACCTGAAACGTTTGGTTGGATGTTTGCCTGGATGTAGCATATTTTGAATGTTCAGATATTCAGAGAACATTCAAAAGCTACATTCCTATAATGTTTGCAAAATGATAAAAATGTCCCCTTAACGCATAACCAAGTAAAACATTTTTTGAAAGCATTTAAAACACTTGACGTTTTGATAGTCAATTATTTTTTTGTAAAACTTAATGTAAACGTCAAAGTAAAATGTTCTTAGAACATATTTTTGTTAACAGGGGATAGTATAACTTTTTGGTTGTTGTAGAGATGCGCATGACGAAAGAGTATGCAGAATAATCTTTATTCTAATTCACAAAACCAAAACACAGGAGATCATTGGAGATTATAGTAAACATAATCAATAAACATTAATGGGCAAACAATATCAGACAAACTCTCTATGTAGATTCATGACATCTAAAACATCCAGGTAATAAAATGTTAAATGTTAAAAGTCACTGGATGGGATAAAAGCAAGTTAACAAGACATTTCTGTGTTCATCCAAACACCATCTTCAGTTGTAAACAGTAACTCTGTTAAAAAGTAACTCTGGCAAATATACACCTACTATCCCGTCCAGTGACTTTTAATAAAGAATTTGTTTGAATATCAGACAAAGGAACTTGTAATGACGAGTGTCCCAAGGTGGAGCCAGGGTGCCCGAAGTGTAGCCGGTGGGACTGAGGACCGAGGTGGAACTGGAGGGAGGGCGGAGCCAGACAGAGCCAAAGGGGTGGAGAGACAGAGGACAGTGGATGGCTCGTAAGTCCGTAAGTACAGGGGAACGTCTGACCAAGGCGAAGCCGGATGGATGAGGGAGCCTGGTGAAGCCACAAGGACGATGGTATCTGGTGGAGCCGAGGGAAGGCTAAGCCAAGACGAAGCCGACAGGTCGACGGACTGAGGTGGAGTGACGAGATCAGTGACTGGAGCCGGAGCTGGGGGATCCACTTGCCTGGGTGACGCTGGATAACTGAGGACTCAATGTGAATCCACACAGTGGAGTGGTGTCAGAGGAGTCGAGGGGCTAAAGTGAACCACTGGAGGCTTTGGAAGAGGAGGCGGGACAGGGAGGCTGGGTGGGAACTCAGGAGACTTTATGCTGGACTGGACCAGCGGGGGCACAGGAGACTTCGTTCTGGACGGGTCCAGCGGGGGCACAGGAGACTTCGTGCTGGACGGGTCCAGCGGGGGCACAGGAGACTTCATGCTGGACAGGACCAGCGGGGGCACTGGAGACTTCATGCTGGACGGGACCAGCGGGGGCACAGGAGACTTCATGCTGGACAGGACCAGCGGGGGCACAGGAGACTTTGTGCTGGACGGGACCAGCGGGGGCACAGGAGACTTTGTGCTGGACGGGACCAGCGGGGGCACAGGAGACTTCCTGTTGGACAGGACCAGCGGGGGCACAGGAGACTTTGTGCTGGACGGGACCAGCGGGGGCACAGGAGACTTTGTGCTGGACGGGAGCAGCGGGGGCACAGGAGACTTTGTGCTGGACGGGTCCAGCGGGGGCACAGGAGACATTGTGCAGGATGGGACCAGTGGGGACAGGAGAAACAGGAAATCATCCTCTTCCAAGTCAAAATATTTCCCAGAGGCCAGGCACAACACATCCACGATGGCAGTGGTGTGGGGGGGGTTTCCCTCCATGCCCTCAAACTCTGCAAACAACCCCACAGTGACAGACACCTGATCAGACGTTTTGCTGGGCTCGGGCTCCGGGGCGATGGTTGGCTCAGTCCTTCTTTCAGGCTCTGGCTCGTACATCACGGCTCAAGCTCTCTGTCTGCGGTGGGCTCTAGGATTTGATCCATGCAGTAGGGTGATGGTTGGCTGTGCTCTGGATCTAGGGGCAGGGCTGGTGACAGCCTCTTCGGCAGGGCAGATAGTATACGGGGACCAGCAGTTCACCAGCATCCACTCCACGAAATCAGAAGATTCCCCTAAGGACCCACACCGGGTAGACATCCTTTAGTTTCCACATTGAGGCTTGTGAGGTAGAACGTGCACAAAGAGTGGTCCGGGAAATTAGTGCAGCACGCAAGATGTAAAAATCCACAGGTGTGGGTCTCGAGGGATTGCTGCCCCTGCTCCATCCAGAGCAGCTGGACTGCTGGTAAGTCCATTATCTTTTACTCGCTGTGAGGGTTCGATATTCTGTAACGTTTTGGCTGTTGTAGAGATGCACATGATGAAGAATAATCTTTATTCTAATTCACAAAACCAAAACACAGGAGATCGCTGAAGATTATAGTAAACACAACCACTAAACTTTGATGGGCAAACAATATTGGACAAAGGAACTGAGAAAACTAAGGGTATATATAGCAGGGAGATAATGGTCTAGAGTAGAAACAGGTGTGACTATAATTAATTACAATAGGAACTAATGACAGCAAACACAGGCAAAGGAACACAGGGAACAGAATGAAAACAAAACCAAAACAGAGCATATATGTGACAGCTAATGAGGGAACTGCATGAAACTGCTAAAACTAAATAATTCCCTCAAAGGAACATCTACATAAAAAAAAAATGTGTAGAAACAGTTTCACTCAGAAATTGCTAGCAAGTTTCACAAATAATTACAAAGAACCGGCAAGTCACACATTGATTTAAACATACAATTCTGAAGTAGGAAAACAGTGTATTTAAGTCACAACCAAAAGCAACCCCAGTTGACCTATTCAACCCCAGCTGGCTCAAAATTTAAAAGCACCTAAAAGCATTTTTCAGATATATTATTCAGAAAAAAAACATTATTTGAGCTGTAAAGTTGTTGTCCTTTTTGAGATGGCACTGTTGTAGGTGGATGAACGTCTGGTCACAGATGTAATTCCTGTTTTATGCGGTCATGACAATGATGCTGCAAAATTGGAAAACTTCACACAGACAGAATTAGTAAGTGATTCTACGGCATGTATTTTAATGTTTACTACCTGCTTCTGTTTACTTTCAATGCGTTACTATGACTGTAAGCGATTTTGTAAGCGAAAAATGAGGGATGAATGTAAATTATTTTCTCTGTAATAAACATTAAAGCCACAAATTCTGTCGACAGAGCTTAACTTGCATTAAACCCAGAAGGTTCCTTTAATACCAGCTCTATTAAGACCAAAATACTGTTGTTAGCATATTTGTACATCCCATAAGTTAGTACCTGGATGCCAAATTCAAGAGCATAAAGTTTCTCCTATAAGCACCTCCATCATTCTGAGAATTATTCAGAGAGATCATTTGATGAGAAAAGCAGGATCTTTGAGACACATATGAGTCTGATTGTCAGGAGAAACTTACCAAATAACTCTCAATTCGGTCTCTTTGCTGTCTAGGAGAAAGAATTGAGATATTAAAGAGACCCCATAAATGAATTCCCTTTCTTATGGTTCAAAACCCCATTGTCAGATCTCAGATGCGGGGGAAAGCTGCTCCCTTGTCTGGCTTATGCACCTGTCCGCAGTGCGTTTGTCTGGAATACTCAGACGAACTAATTAGAAGGGCTGTTCACATACTTTTGACATGTAATGTGTATATAAAACATTAATGATCTGCAAAGATTGATCTTGTGGCAGTGATCACGTTATGGTACCTTGCACTTTGTTTCTGATTGCTCTAAACGACCTGTCATTTCTCTTTCAGTGGAAACACTTTGATGTGAAGATGTAAAGGCCCTTTTGTTTTCAGTATAATTTTGGAGCCGGTAGCGTGTCTCAGCGGTGGGGATCTCTTCCCTGTTGTTGTGCAGTTTCATTAGGTACAACTAATGAAAAGATGGCCCTCGGATATCCCCGCTGGTGACTGTCCACTGGTCTCTACTTATTTCCCATCATCCCTCTTAACCCTTCAAACAGGTGTGCTTCACTCATGTTTGAAGTCCCTGCCCGTGGCGCTTAAGACACTCAACAACCAGCAGTCAAAAAAGTCCTTGTTTTTAGGCATTTGGCATTTTGACTAATGGACATTTCTGTCTATTTACCCATCCTTGTGTCGTTTCAAACCTGTCTGATTTTTTTCGGTGCAAATGCTGAAGATTTTCAGTGAATAATAGCTTAAATTTGGGTACATACAGCATTATATAAAGCATCATATGACTTCAGAAGAGTTGGAATATAATGCAGAGTTATATACACTACCGTAAACAAGTAAAACAGTAATATTGTGAAATATTATTACAGTTATTATTACAGTAACTGTTTTCTGTTTTAATATTTTTAAATGTAATTTATTCCTGTGATGGCAAAGCTGAATTGCTCAAGAAACCTTTTTTATTGTTATCAATATTGAAAGCAGTTGTGCTGCTTAATATTTTTGTGGAAAGCATGATTTTTTTTCAGGATTCTATGAAGAATATAAATTCCAAATGAAAAGCATTTATTCGAAATATAATTGTAAAATATAAGTCTTTACTGTCACTTTTAATCAAGTTAATATGGAAGCCCATTTCCACCACATAAAAAAAAGGTAAAAAAAGGTTTAATTTGTTAACATTAGATAACTATTAACTACATTAGTTAACATGGAGTAAGAATCTTCTACAACATTTATTAATCTTAGTTCATGTTAATTTCAACATTTACTAATGCATTATTACAATCAAAAGTAATACTTGTTAACATTAGTTAATGCACTTTGAACTAACATGAACAAACAACGAACAGCTGTATTTTTATTAACTGTTAACAAAGATTCATAAATACTGTAACAAATGTATTGCTAATTGTTAGTTAATTTTAGTTAATACGTTTATTTATGTTAACAAATGAAACCTTATTGTAAAGTGTTACCAAAAAAATCATATTAACATATGATTATGAAACATACTAAGTCATAATTGAGATAAAAAGTCAGAATTATGGCATACTAAGTCATAATTATGAGATAAAAAGTCAGAATTATAGATCAAAAAGTCATTATTATTATTTTTCAACTTTTATAATTATGACTTTTATCTCAGAATTTCTACTTTTAAATCTCATAATTATCATTTATCAAAGCATGATATATTTTTTTCTTATGTGGTGGAAATGGGTTTCCATGATTTAATGTGTACTTGCTGAATAAAGGAATTAATTTCTTTCAAAAACAAACAAACACACAGAAAAAAATATTACTGATCACAAACTCTTGAACGATAGTTTAGAAGCTGAACAGCTGTCTTTATTATGAATTTGTGTGAGAACTATTCCTTTAGGCATCACAGATTAGCACTGTTATAGCGTTGAGGTTTTGTTAATATGTGGTGGAAAAGACGTTCAGAGAGCCGTCTTGAGTCAGTACTCTTCTCAGAGATCCTCTGTGGATGTTTTTTCTCCTAACAGACAGGTGAACGAGGCTTTGAGCGCTGCCGTTTGAAAGCGCAGATGCGAAACAAGATCCGCAACTCGATCTCGGGGCAATTAGAGCCACAATAGAATGCTTATTTATTTGACTTCCTTTGATTTTCAAATGATGCTTTAAGAAAACGAAATGAAAGTGAGTTTCACTGATGGCTATATAGACTCGGTGCATGTGGCATTTGTCATTTGAACACAGTTTCTCTTCTTGGAGTTGGTGTCACCTCATTGCTCCAGACTTGAGCAGGGGTTAAAAGCAGTTTTGTTAGCGAAGGATTCGTAGCGCACCGTAGTCAAGTTTTTCTCATGTTTGTAGACAGACGGAGAGGGCAGTTGGAGGAGGAGGGGGCAATTCCCACCCTTTTCCTTTTTTCTGCTAGTATTCTTCTCTGAAAGGAGTGTGACCACCGGATCCGCCTGGGATGAAATGTCATATCTCAGAGTGATCTTTATCGCTTAATTGCTTCCTTTGTCTCCCATGATTCCCCAGGCCCTACCGTGACTCTGTGGGCAGGCCAGGCTTTGAAGTGTCAGGGGAGGTTATAGGGATACGGACTGAGCCGTGATGCTGGACGAGACTGGGAGGTGCTGTGATGTGTCTGACGGCTAGCTGCTCCTGCTGCGCTACAGTTACCTGACCAAGAAAAACACACTAAATCATGCTAAATAACACAGCTTTTACACAGCCAGCATTTGTCGATAAAGAGGTTTTCATCCAGCGTCCTAAAAGAAGGAATAATTCACACAAAACTACTTTCTATTTACTTCCCCCTTATGTTTTTCCAACCCCATATTATTCAATATTTTTTATTGTATAATTATGAGATGAAAAGTCAAAATTATGATATAAAAAGTCATAATTCTAAGTTGGTCAAAATGAGATAAAGTCAAAATTGAGACAAAATGTCATAATTGACATAAAAAGTCAAAATTATGGTTAAAAAGTCATAATCATGACAAAAACTCGTAGTTATAAAATATCCGAAATGAGATAAAGTCAGAATTATGAGATAAAAAGTAATTATGACATAAAAAGTTAATATTACGAGTACTATATCAATAATTCACACAACAATATTTACTATTTAATCTCCCTCATGTTGGTCAAACCCCATATTATTCAATCTTTTTATCTTATAATTATGAGATACACTATATTGCCAAAAGTATTGGGACACCCCTCCAAATCATTGAATTCAGGTGTTCCAGTCACTTCTATGGCCACAGGTGTATAAAATCAAGCACTAGGCATGCAGACGCTTCTACAAACATTTGTGAGAGAATGGGTCGCTCTCAGGAGCTCAGTGAATTCAAGCGTGGTACCGTGATAGGTTGCCACCTGTGCAATAAGTCCATTCGTGAAATTTCCTCACTACTAAATATTCCACAGTCAACTGTTAGTGGTATTATAACAAAGGGGAAGCAAGTGGGAACAACAGCAACTCAGCCATGAAGTGGTAGGCCACGTAAAATCACAGACCGGGGTCAGCGCATGCTGAGGTGCACAGTGTGCAGAAGTCACCAACTTTCTGCAGAGTCAATAGCTACAGACCTCCAAACTTCATGTGGCCTTCAGATTAGCTCAAGAACAGTGCGTAGAGAGCTTCATGGAATGGGTTTCCATGGCCGAGCAGCTCATCCAAGCCTTACATCACCAAGTGCAATGCAAAGCGTGGGATGCAGTGGGGTAAAGCACGCCGCCACTGGACTCTAGAGCAGTGGAGACGCGTTCTCTGGAGTGACCAATCACGCTTCTCTGTCTGGCAATCCCATGGACGAGTCTGGGTTTGGCGGTTGCCAGGAGAACGGTACTTGCCTGACTGCATTGTGCCAAGTGTAAAGTTTGGTGGAGGGGGGATTATGGTATGGGGTTGTTTTTCAGGGGTTGGGCTTGGCCCTTTAGTTCCAGTGAAAGGAACTCTTAATGCTTCAACATACCAAGACATTTTGGACAATTTCATGCTCCCAACTTTGTGGGAAAAGTTTGGGGATGGCCCCTTCACTTCAAAAATGCGCTTCTAGAAGAATGGTCAAAAATTCCCATAAACACACTCCTAAACCTTGTGGAAAGCCTTCCCAGAAGAGCTGAAGCTGTTATAGCTGCAAAGGGTGGGCCAACTCCATATTAAACCCTACGGATTAAGAATGGGATGTCATTAAAGTTCATGTGCATGTAAAGGCAGGCGTCGCAAAACTTTTGGCAATATAGTGTAAATAGTCAAAATTATGTGATAAAAAGTCATAATCTGCATAAAAAGTCATAATTATGACATAAAAGGTCAAAATTAAGTAAATAATTCACACAAAAAATAATTTTTTTTAAAATTTACTCCGTCTCTTGTTGTTCCAAGCCCATATTATTCTACTGTTTTATATTATAAATCTGAAATAAAAAAAAAGGTATGAGACAAAGTGGAAATTATGAGACAAAATGTATGACAAAAGGTCAAAATTATGACATATTAAGTAATAATTTTGATATAAATAGTCAAATTATGTGATAAAAAGTCATAATCATGATATAAAAAGTCAAAAATTATAAGTCAAAATGAGATAGTCAAAATTATGAGACAAAACGTCATTGACAAAAAGTCAAAATTATGAGATAATTATTCAACAATGATAAAAAGTCATGATCATGACATAAAAAGTAAAAATTAAAAGATAGTCAAAATTAGATAAAGTTGAAATTATGAGACAAAACGTCATAACTGACAAAAAGTCAAAATTATACTAAGTTATGCGATAAAAATATGATATGTGATATATATGATATAGATATGTGATTTTGTCTCAGAACATTCACAATTATAAGAATGAGATAAAGTCGAAATTATGAGACAAAAAGTCATAATTATGACATATAAGTCAATAATTCACACAAAAAAACATTCAGGCGGTAATTGTTTGTCATTGGTACGTAAGGTAATTT
This sequence comes from Coreius guichenoti, assembly GCA_039654105.1. Taxonomy (NCBI): domain Eukaryota; kingdom Metazoa; phylum Chordata; class Actinopteri; order Cypriniformes; family Gobionidae; genus Coreius; species Coreius guichenoti. Next base: position 3,300,743 of record CM077177.1, read on the forward strand.
CAGCATTCACAGGCATTTTATTGGCATCCAAATCTGGAATGTCAGTTTTTTTCTTCCACCACCTGCATAAAAATTCCCTGCCGAATTAGCTACTGTTTTTTGACAAACACAGAGTTGTGTGGTAATTTAACTGCTGTCTGAATCCACATCTCTGAGTTTACAAGACGAGATGAAGTCATTATGTAAAATTGTAAATGCCAAGCAAGAAGTATATTACATCACTATTCCACTACAGTGAATTGAGTGGCGTTGTTAAGAAGAAAAAGAGGAAAAAAACACATAAATGAAATGGGCCATTATTATGGTATGCAATACATTTTTAAAATATTTATATAGCACAACTAAATAAGAGTTTGCGTTAACTTATTTCTGCAAATTTCACATTTTTTTAAAACGGAGATTAAATTCATGACACAAAACCATTTAAACTACAGCGCATCAATTTTCCAATTTTCCTATTTAAATAGATTTAAATAAACAAATAATAAATTGGATATTATTTTCCCGTTATTAAATAAAACGTGAATATATTTATATTATTCCAAGCATATGACATTTTGTTTACAGCTGAGCTGACAATGATGTAAAACTGATGCGCTGCTTTAAATGCAAAGTTAAGATGTGCAATTGGCCGCTTTCTGTGTGTCTCTCGAAAATGAACTAGGCGTATGCTTTCCTCGTCCTGTGTGAAACTGCCTTTATGTCTTAAGTGGAAGCTACTGCCGCCCAATTTATGAGCGGCCCACTGGGAATTCTCCCGATGCCACTCCGTTTATGTTCCAGAAAAAAGCATACAGGTTTGGAATGGCATGAGGGAGTACATAAATGTTCAGTAAAAGCATTCAGAGGTATACTTTCCATGTTGTTACAGTACAGCTCAAACTAAAGGTCAGCCCAATCCCTCCGCAGGGCCGCAAGCAGATGTTCACTTTGGTGTGGGAGCGAGCCAAATATGAAACAAATGTGAAAAATTTTACACGAGAAAAAAATCAAAGCTGGGAGGAGCGCTCCACTGCTTTCAAACATCAGTTGGGACGTGTTTAAGGAAAGACAGCTGTGATGAACACAGGACTGATGTAGCGTCCTGACGTAACCAGGACTTTGAGCACCGTTAACAACCACACACATAAAAAACAGCAACGTATTTGAAACTGTCAGGAATGAGACATCATGTATGTGTGAAAGTTCAGGCTAATATCAACAGAACAGCTTTTGAGGCATCAGTAACAGGCGGAGATGGGCAGATCTTTGCACCATCTGGTGGTAGGAGGCAATGCTCGTTCTTACAAACAAAATAATTGAAAATAATTAGTTGTAAAATAGACACAGGCTTCATAGTGTATGAGACCATTAATCACCAGGATACTGAGGAATCAAGAAGTTCAAATGGACTTAATGATGCAATGAACATGTAAATGTATAGCATTGCAATATTTCATATTTTCTTCTTTTAAAATGTTGTGTTTTGTTGTCAAAATGGTTACTATATAAGGAACATGCAAAAAATGGCCAGTTATGAAATCAGATTTTTGAATAGTACAGAAAACTTGCCAGCAAATTTTAGTTGTTGAGATAACAGTGGGGCTGATTTTTTTTATTTAAAGGGGACCTATTGTGCAAAATGTACTTTTACATGGTGTTTGAACATAAATGTGTCGGCAGTGTGTGTACACAACCACCCTATAATGGTAAAAATCCACCCACTCCTCTTTTTTTAATCCCCATAAATCATAAGCAGTGTCTCAGAACAAGCGTTTGCAGTCGTAGCAGTGTGACGTCACATTGCGTAGGCCCCGCCCACGACTGCTGACGGACTCCGCCCTATTAGCATAGACCCCGCCCACAGTGAGCTGCACACAGTCCGCCATGTTTAGCATTTAACAGCATTAAAGCATTCTTATTAAAGCTATTAAAGTTATCCAGTCAAGAGCAGTGTGATTTTCTGTTTGTATGTTATTGTTTGATTCATATTAACAGCATATAGAGCAGTAGGTACTGTATATTACACTGATGTCACTTTAATACACAGATCTAATATACACATGCGATTTCTTTACGTTCACAGTCATAACCGACTGTGTTTATGTGAACTGTGTGTGTTTTTGACATAACCATATGTGTATTTGACCGTTTAAGCGCAATAAGACGTGAAAGAGAACTGAGTTTAATACTGACGTCCAGCTTTCTGTGCACGTGCTTTGGGTGTGTGCGCTCACAAAACTATATATCAGAAGTTTAGACTGATATGCAGATCATAAACTTTCATGATGATGAAGAACTGCAATGTCACGTGAGCGTCAGCGCGATAGAGATGATCATCAAAACCAAATAGATGTTTTAGTTTTTGGCAGAGTATCGGAGGCACAAGCTATACAGGCTCCGCCCTCTTCTGGATAGGGGGCGGAGCAGAGCAGCAGCTCATTTGCATTTAAAGATACATGCACGAAAACAGCATGTTTTTCCTTCCACTCAAAAATGGGCATTTACAACGTGGTATAATAAATGATCTGTGGGGTATTTTGAGCTGAGACTTCACAAACACATTCTGGGGACACCTGAGACTTATATTACATCTTGTAAAAAGGGGCATCATAGGTTCCCTTTAAAATTATGTGAATAATTTAGAGCACTCAACAATCACTCAACGCTGACACTTCGCTCCATAGAGACCAATGTAATATCCAGCACTGGCGTTAGTCACTTGAAAGCAACTTAACACTAATTCCACATGCAATTACATTCTGAAACATGTCAGGGCGCAATTTATAATACAGTTGAGGTATGCTATGCATTTTTAGATTTTCTAAAAAAAAAGGTATTAGAGATTCCTCTGAGAAATCACGTCAACGGAAAACGCAACATAGGCTCATTGGAAAAACGTGTCTCTACCTACATTTGCGCAAATCTCCAAACATGTACAAATACATACAATTCACTGCAGTTTCCAGCTGAACACTAGAGGTGACAAAACAGCAACAACTTTTATTCCTTTTCACACAAATTATGATTACAGAGTGAGATTATCGATTAATAAAGAATATTTTCATGTGGTTTCTTGCACAATATTAATTTATGACCTCAAAACACTTTTAACATAATGCATGATTTAAACTAATACATTTTGTTGTTTTTGCATCACATAACCAGCTCCATATGTTTGGCTTTTCTGATAGTAAACTTGCTCAGTAGCCCAGCTGGTACAGGATTGCACTTGTAACACAAGTCAGGATAAAAGAGCTGAAAGTCTTGTAAAAGCAAGCTAAAATGTCATGGTTGCTTGAGTAAATGCATTTTTATCTCATGTTTGCTTTTGTTAACACTATTGATTAGGTTTAGTGTAGGGTTTAGTGTAGGTGGTGCATTCATGTCAAACACGATAGAGCAATAACCCTTTAGCGTCACTCAACGGACATTTCATTTCCGAACTGCCGTGATACGTACAACAACCAACAATAAAATGTTGCCAGATTCACATTCATCTGTTTCAGGAAAAAAAAACTGAACATGCTTTTAGCGCCACTCACTGGATATTTCACTTTGAAAGTATCGTGAAACATGCAAGCAACATAATATCATTGCACATTTTCCCAATGAGCCTGGAAAACAGATCCTGTGATGTGACGTGCCGCGGTGCTGGAAAGACATGATCAGTAGGGGGCAATCATGCTTCATTTTTTGAACAAACACAGCACGCAAAGTTCGTTATACTATCCCCATGTTTTTACTTGAATAATAACATATCTGGTTTAATGGCACAATATTTTTTACTGCTACAATAATTCAAGTACGCACAATAAGTTTGTACAGCAGGACTGCACTTGCAATGAGTTGACTGGTCACATGTGAGTTTGTGTATTTGCATTAAGTGTTTTTGGTAAGTATAATACACATCACGACACAAAAGGAGAACTGCTGAAAACGACAAAAGTTTCATAACAGTATTCCATATGGCTTATGCACTATATTCACATATGAAGTTAAGTGCACTTAATTGTATTGAACTTTTCGTGTATTTCAAATCTTAAAAGTATACTTTTACAAAACTGTACTTGGAGATAATATTATATCATTAAAATTAAAGGCCACTTAAAGAGAGTACACTTTCATGACTATGTTTCTTAACACACTTAAGTACACTTTTAAAAAGTGAAATTTGTAATAATGTCAAATTAAAAGGTTTACTTTACATTTAAATCCTTTGAATAATCTTTTGTTGAGTGTTAAAGTAGTACACTTATTTTGACGTGTTGACTAACATACTAAAACACATGTAAAGTACTTGATTGTAATTTACTGGTAATGTTACATTTGATAGTTAATTTGTTTTGAATATACCAAATTGCAACTTCATCATTACACATGTGTAATTACAAATATATTTAAATACACAACATACAAGTTTAATTTAGCACTTAAGTCCTATACTTAAGTGGCGCAAAAAAGCCTACTTAAGTTCAACTAAGTTATGAAAATATTATTTCTGAATGTTCTCTGAACGTTCAAAATGGTCCAGTATTTATGTTTTTTCTTGTTTTTACGAACGCTAAGGGAACATTCCATTTTGCATACATTATAGGAACATTACTTTTGTAAGTTCTCTGAACTTTCTGAATCAAGTAGTAACTGTCACGTCACTGCCCTGAGAATTTGGGTTGAGGATCCAAATGCAGTCGTTTATTAGGGTAATCCAGAATCATAATCCATTAAACAGGCAATAGCTCAAAACACACAGGCAAACAATCCAAATAGGCAATAGGCAGGAAACACAGGCAGACAGGGCAATCCAAATAACCAGGCAAAAGTGTCAAAACCAAAAACACAGGAAACCAGAATGGAGCTCAGAATTGCAGTGTGACACAAACAAGACTCAGCAAAGAATGACTGAAAACACAGGGCTTATAAAAGGCAGCTAACGAGGTAATGACACAGGTGGAAGTTATCAAACAATAATGAGTGCAGGCAATGGGTTATGGGAATTGAAGTTTATGATGGGAAAGCAAGGGAAACGGGAGGAGCGCCCTCTGGTGGAGATTATGGGTACTCCAGCTGGTGGATGTAACGGTAACATTGAGAAAACATTAGACACATTTCCAATTAAAACATTTTAGTTCCATAAACGTTTTATAAATAACAGTTTTGTGCTAACATTGAGAACATTATTAAAGACCAGATAACTTTGAACGTTATATTAAAGTTACTGGAAGAATGTTTGCTCATTACTTTGAGAGAACCTCGCCAGAACGTTATCCTTGTTTGATGGGATGCATGCAATTAAGTAAAACATTACATTCAGTTCGCACTTAACTTTTTGTGATATGTACTTAAAAAGTATGTTAAAGTCTATCTTTTTCATAAAGGTTCTAAGTGAAACCATACCAGAGCTTTGTTTGAGGATCCAAATTAAATTTAAGTTATAGCACACAAGTTGTTTTTGTCCTTTTTGGAGCTTGATGTGATCACTAACTAGTTATATGGAAGAGAGCGGACAGGTTTGGAACGTTGTGATTGAACTACTACAGATTAGCATGATGAGGGCAATTCCTGACATGTCTCTTTGTTTTCGCCTGTAGGTTTATTTGAAGGTCACTGCGCTGTTTTTCTCTTCTCCATAATGCAGAGCAGAATTAGACGGAGGGTGGAGAGAAATGTGGCTTAATGAAGACCAGACACTGGCGAGGGGCACCGGCTCTCTCAGGATTATCACCCATTCTGATTTACCGCGAGAGTTTCTGGATGCTTTAGACCGCTGTGAGTTTGCGCCGTCGGGCTGAACCTCTGATCTGAACCTGAGTGCTCTTATCAGGTGCCTTTGTGTGTGTGTGTGTGTGTGTGTGTGTGTGTGTGTGTGTGTGTGTGTGTGTGTGTGTGTTCGTGCGTCTGGTTACCATGTGTGAGGTGGCTTGTGGCCACAGTCTTGCCCGGAAAGGCTCGGAGCAAAGCGAGTCATTAGGAAGTGTGTCTGTCTGGAGTGCATTAGGACGCAGGTAATGTAACTCTTACAAGCTCTGACCTGGGTGGGAGGGGGTGTTACGTGAGAGGGCTCATGGGGAAAAAAAGACAAACAGCCCGTCCAGAGAAAGCCAGTCCTAAAATGTTACCCACAGCTGCAGTTTTGACTGCACATCTCAACTGTTTGACAGCGTTTGGTGTTTCTCAACACGGTTCTGCTTACATTGGCTCTGTGTGAGTTTCATCAAACATTCATGATTCACTCTGGACAGTGAGATGAAGTGTATCCAATCTGCACTCCTGCTCCACGCATCTATGTTTCTATGAATGTGAGGAATAAGCGAGCTGTGTTTTAGACAGAGGGTGAGATAAACATTCCTGCACTGGACCGACTGGCTCGCTGTTTCTGTCAGACCTGGTAAGTAAAGAAGAACAGTGATTCTTCTATCTGTGTGTGTGTGTGTGTGTTTGAGAGGACGGTGTAAAACAGCCCCATAGGCCGCGTTTACACTTGCTATTGACATATTTTGTGTCATCTGATCACAAGTGGTCAATACAGGTCCAAAAACATTATGGTGATCAGATCACTCAAGTCATATTGTGGCTTAGAAACACATGTAAGATTCAATGACAAAGAGTGTCAACAATAAAGGAAAAAAAATCTAGTGTGCTTTTCATAGAAATTTACTCAGGTTGGTTTAATATGGGTTTGACACATTTTTATACACTGCAAGAAAGGTTTAAATTTAAAGCTGCACTCCGTAAGTTTAGCCTCTTTGTCGCCATCTCTGTTTGAAACCTGCAATTGCAGTTATTTGCGGAATTATCATCTTTACGTGGTTTGTGCATAAATGGTCTATAAATGATCCGCCACCTGCAGCATCTTCACATGCGATAGCCTACTAGCCGGACTCCTTATTTATGTATACAGACGTGACGTAATGACGCAAAGACATGCTCGCATTTCCTGTGGAAATCCACCAGTACCACTCAAATTAGAACACATTATAACAAGCTTACCGTTGTGAATCGGGCTAAGGTAAGGAGATCGTTTTGAACACTGGCTTGTCAAAATTTGATTTTGGATCATTTTTAACCAAAAAAAGTGCAGCAGCTGCAGCTTTGATGACTACAAATTGTATCATTAAAATCATTATTTTATATTTTATATATATATAATGTTTTCTTTTAATATTATTTTTAAATGCAATTTGTGTACTCAACATTGATCTGACTTTTTTACTACTTTTATTTTTTTTGTCAAACTGCAGCAATACACTGGCGTAGATGGATGCAGTCATGAAATTGGAGATGCTCCCTTTGACGGCATCTGATCAAAAGTGGCCACAGGACACATTTGGAAAACGGTGTAAAGAACAATCTGTCTCAGTCAAGCACTTGCTATCGGATCACCAGAGATGGGCGTTATTATGAGGTGCAAGCCTTAGAGTGTATTTTTATATGTTTTAGTAATAATGCAAGGAGCTGTGCACATTAGTGCAATATTAAACACCTTTTTCTATCTATTCTCTTATGATGTCTGGAGGCTTTTATTCACATACACATGAACAGGCACACAAAACCTTGACCATTCGTGCACATGGTCTTCTAGCACAGAGACGCTGCACACATGAGCAGTGAAGCAGCAGCGGTTCTGGAGAGGCTGCAGGTGTTTGGAGCGTCTCAAACACACTCCTGCCAGACACAGGTGCACTACAGCCACTCAACAACCCTCAATCACTCCACCTGTCCCACATTCTACTGAACACCTACTGAAATGTGCAAGAGGTGCAAACAGGGCTATTATAGTTAACTAAAACTAAAACCATAACAACTTTATAAAAAAAAATAAAAAAAAACGTAACCTTATTTTATTTACCAAAGCAGCACTTCTCATTTTCATTTAGTTTAACTTGATGTACTAAAATGTATTTTAGTATGAAGCCCTTAAAGTGACAAAAAATTAGATCAGAGGAAGAAATATATGTTAATGCTTTTGCGTTCTCTCGCAAACTTTGCAAAGTCCATCCAGCGGGAGTTATTCTCTATATCAGTGTCACTGTTTCTGAACTCCCTAAAACACATCCATTGTAGTCTTGAGTTTTCTTCCGGGAACAACATGTCACAATATTCCTCTTTAAATAATTCCTACCAAAAGCATACACAAAATAAAGGGACAGGGCCTGTGTGTGTTGAAACTGGTGTTTATGGTAAAGGAGCGGGACATTTCCCAAACACGCTCAAAGCACTTGACCAATCACAACACACTGCTCCAGCCGACCAATCAGAGCACATTTTGCTTTTCAGAAGGAGGGGCTTCATAGAGACAGGAACTAAACAGAGCGTTACTGACAGACTGGGAAGAGAGGAGCTGCAACAATGGAGAATATGGGGAAAATAATGTTTTTGAACATTCAAGCATGAAAACATATTTTATTAAAGCCCAAAAACATCATCAAGACTTTGTAAAAGGGCATAATACAGCCTCTCTAAAAGGTTTATGCGGTCACCTATCACTCAAAATGTCCTGAAAGGAAATATTACTTTAATGTATACATTGCTGATACAAACCAGGTGTTGACACACTGAGTCAAACAAATGATGTTCCTTAAATGCCTTTATGGTATCACGTTATATGTGTTATGTAAGATGTGTGTTAGTGTAAATAGCCTCTGCCAACAAGGCGGGCCATTTGCACTTAGTGTAAATAGACACTCCATTTCATTTTACCCATATGATATGTCTTATTAAAGTTCTAAAGTACCTGAGTTTCTCATATATTACTACATAAAACATTTATGATTATGAAATGATTATGAAAACATAACATGCTAACAAATTAAAGAAGGAAAAGTCAAGATACTACTTATTGTCTCCCTTGCTTTTCACCCTGTACATGCTACCACTGGGAGATATTATTAGGAAGCATGGCGTTAATTTTCATTGTTATGCTGACGATACTCAGCTCTATATTTCTTCACGCCCTGACGAAACTTACCAATTCACAAGATTAACGGAATACATAGCTGATATAAAAAATTGGATGACTAGTAATTTCCTGCAACTTAATTCAGAAAAAACTGAATTTTTAATCATTGGACAAAAAAACTCCACAAGTAGTAACCTAGAATACTGTCTAACACTCGATGGCTGCTCTGTCAAGTCCTCGTCGTCAGTTAGGAACCTGGGTGTGCTCTTTGATACCAATCTCTCATTTGAAAGCCACGTTTCTAGCATCTGTAAAACTGCATTCTACCATCTTAAAAATATATCTAAATTACGGCACATGCTTTCAATGCAAAATGCTGAACAGTTAGTTCATGTGTTCATGACCTCAAGGCTAGATTATTGTAATACTCTACTGGGTGGTTGCCCTGCTCGCTTAATAAATAAACTGCAGCTTGTCCAAAACGCAGCAGCTAGAGTTCTTACTAGAACCAGGAAGTATGACCATATTAGCCCGGTTCTGTCAACACTGCATTGGCTCCCTATTAAACATCGTATACATTTTAAAATCTTGCTGATTACTTACAAAGCACTAAATGGTTTAGCTCCCCAGTACTTGAGCGAGCTCTTAACGCATTATACTCCATCACGTCTATTGCGGTCTCAAAATTCTGGCCAGTTGATAATACCTAGAATATCAAAATCAACTGCAGGCGGTCGATCCTTTTCCTATTTAGCACCTAAACTCTGGAACAGTCTTCCTAGCATTGTTCGGGAAGCAGACACACTCTGTCAGTTTAAATCTAGACTAAAAACACATCTCTTTACTGTGGCATACACATAAAACATTTTTAATTTATATTATTCAAATCAGTTAAATGATTGTTTTAGGCTGCATTAACTAGGTCAGCCGGAACCGGGAACACTTCCCATAACACCTGATGTACTCGTTACATCATAAGAAGAATGGCATCTACGCTAATGTTAGTCTCTCTGTTTATCCCGAGGTTTACTGCAGTCGGCCGGATCCGGGCCGTATCTGGACCAGATGGTGGACCTTAGCCTGGACATGACGACCATATCCCTGAAGTGTCTGTAGAGACCGTGTCAATTAAACTCCCTCCTGTAAATGCCGCATCGACACGACATCCTCATTAAACTCGTCCCCGGCGTGACGACTCCAATCTTTCGAATAATCCTACGAATATCTATTGATCTAATATGACTTCTGACCTGTAATGTTGCCAGAATCATAATCATACACTATTTGTTCGTCGGCCAGAGGAGAACTGGCACCCCGACTGAGCCTGGTTTCTCCCAAGGTTTTTTTTCTCCATTCTGGCCCTGAAGGAGTTTTGGTGCCTTGCCACCGTCGCCTTTGGCTTTTGGCTTGCTCAGTTGGGGACACTTAAATTTCAACTATATTACTGATCTGCCTGCATTGACACTATATGAAAATTGAAATGAGCTGGATGACATCACCGCACCAGTCATCATTCACCCTCATCAGTTCCACTCCACTTAAGCCTCCACTTAAGTCCCAGAGTCCGTTCCAGTGAGAAAAATTCCTGAGTCCGTTCCAGTAAGAGAAATTCCTGAGTCCGTTCCAGTGAGAGAAATTCAAGAGCTCAACCCAGAGAGCATTGCACTATCCATAATTGCTCCAGCCCCTGAGCACAGTCCAGTGTCGGCTCCAGCCCCTGAGCACAAGCCAGTGTCGGCTCCAGCCCCTGAGCACAAGCCAGTGTCGGCTCCAGCCCCTGAGCACAGGCCAGTGTCAGCTCCAGCCCCTGAGCACAGGCCAGTGTTGGCTCCATCCCCTGAGCACAGGCCAGTGTCGGCTCCAGCCCCTGAGCACAGTCCAGAGTCTGCTCCAGCCCCTGAGTCCGCTCCAGTGTCGGCTCCAGCCCCTGAGCCCGCTCCAGTGTCGTCTCCAGCCCCTGAGCACAGGCCAGTGTCGGCTCCAGCCCCTGAGCACAGTCCAGAGTCTGCTCCAGCCCTTGAGTCTGCTCCAGTCCCCGAGCCCGCTCCAGTGTCGGCTCCAGCCCCTGAGTCTGCTCCAGTGTCGGCTCCAGCCCCTGAGCCCGCTCCAGTGTCGTCTCCAGCCCCTGAGCACAGGCCAGTGTCAGCTCCAGCCCCTGAGCACAGTCCAGAGTCTGCTCCAGCCCTTGAGTCTGCTCCAGTCCCTGAGCCCGCTCCAGTGTCGTCTCCAGCCCCTGAGTCTGCTCCAGTGTCGGCTCCAGCCCCTGAGCACAGTCCAGAGTCTGCTCCAGCCCCTGAGTCCACTCCAGTGTCAACTCCAGCCCCTGAGCCCGCTCCAGTGTCGGCTCCAGCCCCTTTGCCCACTCCAGTGTCGGCTCCAGCCCCTGAGCACAGTCCAGTGTTGGCTCCAGCCCCTGTGCACAGGCCAGAGTCTGCTCCAGCCCCTGAGTCCGCTCCAGTCCCTGAGCCCACTCCAGTGTCGGCCCCAGCCCCTGAGTCTGCTCCAGTGTCGGCTCCAGCCCCTGAGCCCACTCCAGTGTCGGCTCCAGCCCCTGAGCACAGTCCAGTGTTGGCTCCAGCCCCTGAGCATAGTCCAGAGTCTGCTCCAGCCCCTGAGTCCACTCCAGTGTCAGCTCCAGCGACATGAGCCCGCTCCAGTGTTGGCTCCAGCCCCTGAGCCCGCTCCAATGTCAGCTCCAGCCCCTGAGCACAGTCCAGAGTCTGCTCCAGCCCCTGAGTCCGCTCCAGTGTCAGCTCCAGCCCCTGAGCCTGCTCCAGTGTCGGCTCAAGCCCCTGAGCCCGCTCCAGTGTCGTCTCCAGCCCCTGAGTCTGCTCCAGTGTCGGCTTCAGCCCCTATGCACAGTACATCCCTGGCCATAGTGGCTGAGCCAAGATCCCGTGGCAAGGCCAAGGAGGCCGATCCTCCCTGGCTCCCACCTGCACACATTTCACAGTCATCCACACCTGCCATCATTCACCCTCATCAGCTCCATTCCACTTAAGCCTGCTTCACACACACATCACTGTCTGGTCTACGACTAGGACTGCCAAAACGTTGAATGTGTTACTTACCTGTGATTACCTACCTTCGTGTGATTTCCCCGACTTCCCCGACTGCATTATTCTTCTAACCATCTGCTATCTAAAGGTGTGTGTGGTGTCACATACCATTTCAGACTGTCATCCTTCTCTTCTCTCTGGTTGAAGTTCAGCATAATTTTACCATATCATTCATCTGTTGTCAATAAACCATTTCAACTGAAATTACTCACCGTTTCCTTGAGTCTGTGTTCCCTGACAGTACCCTTAAATATTTCAAAAGAAAAGCACACAACACCCTTAGTTGCATGACGAACCATTAGTAGTACCTGCTGTTATTTCAACACCCTGCTGTAGTTACCCATTAATCAATTTAACAGACAGTGGAAAAAAATAATATTTATATAGATTATGCCTACATAACGGAGCCCTGTATGTCCTGCCAGAGTTCATTAGCGCATACTCAGGATATAGCATATGCGAAGTGTCCAATAAAATCTTATTGGCCTGCTGGATCATGCACTGCTCAAAAATATCTTGTAAGGTATGGAGTGCCTGTGTTCCCATGATTTTGCCTGCCACTCTAACTAGGTTACTTATTTGAGCTCTCATTTTTACCATTAGGCTCCCAAACTAAATAATGATTTCTATATCGTAAAACATTCTCTATCATCGCTTTATGAAATATTAACATTGTATTGCTACTCACTCCAAATAATCATAGTCTTCCCAAAAATTGTAGGCACTGGTGAACTATTGTACAAACACTCAACACATGTGTGTGCCATTTAAGCTCACTATCGATGTGGAACCCCAAGTATTTATAAGAAGCAACCTGTTTAATGTCCTGACCTTGAACTACAACAGAGCTCCTATCCCAAACTGATCTGGGGTCTATGATGACCTCTTCTGTTTTCTTAACATTAATCTGCAAGTGATGGCCTTCACACCAGCCCACAAACCCTTCCACGGCCCACAAACCCTTATGGTCATCAATACTAGAATCTCTTATTAGTAGGTACGACTAATACTGACTAACACAATCGTTTGTGTAAAGAGTGAAACAGAATGGTGAGCTTACACAACCTTGCAGGGCCCCTGTACTAACTTCAATATCAGACAACACTGAGTTAAATTTTACTCGTTGTGTCCTGTTTGTTAAAAACTAATAATACCAATGAATCATAAAAGGACTGACTTTTAAATTAACTTATTTCTCCAGCAGGATATGTGGTTGGATTATATTAAACGCAGAACTAAAAGTAATAAAAAGCAACCTAGCATAAGCATAAGATGCTTTAAAACAAGGTGCATTAGTGTAGAAATTGTATCATTAGTATCACAGATACTCTTATATGCAAAATGGTATTGATCTAAGGATGGCCCCCTTTTCCTACACAGCTCTCCTTTTAACATCCAGACTAGGGCACACACACTGAATGCCAGAACAGAAATATCCTCGTCACAATAACAAATCCGGTCATGTTAGACTGTGGTCAGAGATCAAAACAGATATAGTTACCTGTTGACTGTTGAGTGTTGAGGATGATAACGCTGTTTGAGATGGGAGTGATGCCTGCAGACCATGAAGCCAGTTACGTGACAAGCCATCTGAAAAAGTAGATCTAAAATCCAGCAAAGAGAGAAGATACAAATCTGTCTTAGTCAATCCTGAGATTCTCCAGAGATTCTCTCATTCCTGCTAATGATCCACATTATCACTGCAGAGGTATTTTGATACTGATAAACTTCCTGGATATGAAATGAGAATCACATTACAAAACACCTACAGGAAGATCTTGTCTCATCTCAGTCTGAAGGTTTTCGTGTGTTTTGAAGTCGAGCTCTTTTTATCTTGCTCTTCCTCGTGGTTTTCCATCAGTACACAGCCTTGTAATCTTGACAGCTGTCCATCCGGCAAAGCGTGGAGTTTCACAGCTCTGATAGATAACTTAGACTTTTATCAGGACTCACATCCCTCATGGAATCACTCATGGAAAAGGAACTCCAGGTTTGCTATGCCTGTTTGTAGGACTGTACAATTAGGCAAAAAAACTAAAAATCTATAAAAAATCTTTTATTATAATTATTATTAAATAAAACTTATTCAAAATAAGAAATATATTACTATTGTAAGGGCGTGACGATGCACTTCCCAACACCATTTTTTTTTTTTAAATCTTCAATGACTGAAATATGAAGTATCAAACCATAATCCAGGCAATGGGCTCTGGGAAATGCAGTCCATGATGGTATAACAAAGATGGAAGAAGTGCCCTCTGGTGGCTACCAATGAGGTTCATTCTTGTGTTATGCAAAACGTTTGACTTTCTGCAAGAACCAATGAGGTTCATTCTCGTGTTACGCAGCACATTTGAGCTTCAGCAAGAACCAATGAGGTTCATTCTCGTGTTACGCAGCACGTTTGAGCTTCCGCAGGAACCAATGAGGTTCATTCTCGTGTTACACAGCACATTTAAGCTCAGCAAGAACCAATGAGGTTCATTCTTGTGTTACGCAGCACATTTGAGCTCAGCAAGAACCAATGAGATTCATTCTCGTGTTACGCAGCACATTTGAGCTTCTGCAAGAACCAATGAGGTTCATTCTCATGTTACGCAGCACGTTTGAGCTTCAGCAAGAACCAATGAGGTTCATTCTCGTGTTACGCAGCACGTTTGAGCTTCAGCAAGAACCAATGAGGTTCATTCTCGTGTTACGCAGCACATTTGAGCTTCTGCAAGAACCAGTGAGGTTCATTCTCGTGTTACGCAGCACGTTTGAGCTTCAGCAAGAACCAATGAGGTTCATTCTCGTGTTACGCAGCACGTTTGAGCTTCCTCAAGAACCAATGAGGTTCATTCTCGTGTTATGCAGCACATTTGAGCTTCAGCAAGAACCAATGAGGTTCATTCTCGTGTTACGCAGCACGTTTGAGCTTCCTCAAGAACCAATGAGATTCATTCTTGTGTTATGCAGCACATTTGAGCTCAGCAAGAACCAATGAGATTCATTTTTGTGTTATGCAGCATGTTTGAGCTCAGCAAGAACCAATGAGGTTCATTCTCGTGTTACGCAGCACGTTTGAGCTTCAACAAGAACCAATGAGGTTCATTCTCGTGTTACGCAACACGCTTGAGCTTCCGCAAGAACCAATGAGGTTCATTCTCGTGTTTCACAGCACGTTTGAGCTTCAACAAGAACCAGTGAGGTTCATTCTCGTGTTACGCAGCACGCTTGAGCTTCAGCAAGAACCAATGAGGTTCATTCTCGTGTTACGCAGCACGCTTGAGCTTCAGCAAGAACCAATGAGGTTCATTCTCGTGTTACGCAGCACGTTTGAGCTTCAACAAGAACCAATGAGGTTCATTCTCATGTTACTCTTCTGCAAGAGGTTTGTTCACGCACGTCAAGGAGGTTCGGTTGAGCTTCTGTTTATGTTCGCTGATCAATGTTTAAATGTGAATAAAAGCCTGAATTCAAATTTGTTCATCATATAAAGCGACTGAGTCTCTTCAGAAAATTTGGACTAAACCGCTCAATTCATATGGATTAGTTTTACGATCTCTTCATGAACTTTTTAAAGCGTCAAAGTGGTAGTTGCGTCGCTGTCTATGGAAGGACAGAAAGCGCTCAGATTTCATTAAAAATATCTTCATTTGTGTTCTGAAGATGAATGAAGGTTCATTCTCGTGTTACGCAGCACGTTTGAGCTTCTGCAAGAACCAATGAGGTTCATTCTCGTGTTACGCAGCACGTTTGAGATTCTGCAAGAACCAATGAGGTTCATTCTCGTGTTACGCAGCACGTTTGAGCTTCAGCAAGAACCAATGAGGTTCATTCTCGTGTTACGCAGCACGTTTGAGCTTCAGCAAGAACCAATGAGGTTCATTCTTGTGTTACGCAGCACATTTGAGCTTCAACAAGAACCAATGAGATTCATTCTTGTGTTACGCAGCACATTTGAGCTTCTGCAAGAACCAGTGAGGTTCATTCTTGTGTTACGCAGCACGTTTGAGCTTCAACAAGAACCAATGAGATTCATTCTCGTGTTACGCAGCACATTTGAGCTTCTGCAAGAACCAATGAGGTTCATTCTCGTGTTACGCAGCACGTTTGAGCTTCAGCAAGAACAAATGAGGTTCATTCCTGTGTTATGCAGCACGTTTGAGCTTCAGCAAGAACCAATGAGGTTCATTCTCGTGTTACGCAGCACGTTTGAGCTTCAGCAAGAACAAATGAGGTTCATTCTCGTGTTACGCAGCACGTTTGAGCTTCAGCAAGAACCAATAAGGTTCATTCTCGTGTTACGCAGCACGTTTGAGATTCAGCAAGAACCAATGAGGTTCATTCTTGTGTTACGCAGCACGTTTGAGCTTCAGCAAGAACCAATAAGGTTCATTCTCGTGTTACGCAGCACGTTTGAGCTTCAGCAAGAACCAATGAGGTTCATTCTTGTGTTATGCAGCACGTTTGAGCTCAGCAAGAACCAATGAGGTTCATTCTCGTGTTACGCAGCACGTTTGAGCTTCAGCAAGAACCAATAAGGTTCATTCTTGTGTTACGCAGCACGTTTGAGCTTCAGCAAGAACCAATGAGGTTCATTCTTGTGTTACACAGCACGTTTGAGCTTCAACAAGAACCAATGAGGTTCATTCTTGTGTTACATAGCATGTTTGAGCTTCAACAAGAACCAATGAGGTTTATTCTCGTGTTACGCAGCATGTTTGAGCTTCAACAAGAACCAATGAGATTCATTCTTGTGTTATGCAGCACGTTTGAGCTCAGCAAGAACCAATGAGGTTCATTCTCGTGTTACGCAGCATGTTTGAGCTTCAACAAGAACCAATGAGATTCATTCTTGTGTTATGCAGCACGTTTGAGCTCAGCAAGAACCAATGAGGTTCATTCTCGTGTTACGCAGCACATTTGAGCTTCAACAAGAACCAATGAGATTCATTCTTGTGTTACGCAGCACGTTTAAGCTCAGCAAGAACCAATGAAGTTCATTCTCATGTTACGCAGCACGTTTGAGCTTCACCAAGAACCAATGAGGTTCATTCTCGTGTTACGCAGCACGTTTAAGCTCAGCAAGAACCAATGAAGTTCATTCTCATGTTACGCAGCACGTTTGAGCTTCACCAAGAACCAATGAGGTTCATTCTCGTGTTACGCAGCACATTTGAGCTTCCTCAAGAACCAATAAGATTCATTCTTGTGTTATGCAGCACGTTTGAGCTCAGCAAGAACCAATGAGGTTCATTCTCGTGTTACGCAGCACGTTTGAGCTTCTGCAAGAACCAATGAGGTTCATTCTTGTGTTATGCAGCACGTTTGAGCTTCAACAAGAACCAATGAGGTTCATTCTCGTGTTACGTAGCACGTTTGAGCTTCAACAAGAACCAATGAGGTTCATTCTCGTATTTTGCAGAACGTTTGAGCTTCAGCAAGAACCAATGAGGTTCATTCTCGTGTTACGCAGCACGTTTGAGCTTCTGCAAGAACCAAGGAGATTCATTCTTCTGCAAGAGGTTTGTTCACGCACGTCAAGGAGGTTCAGTTGAGCTTCTGTTTATGTTCGCTGATCAATGTTTAAATGTGAATAAAAGCCTGAATTCAAATTTGTTCATGATATAAAGCGACTGAGTCTCTTCAGAAAATTTGGACTAAACCGCTCAATTCATATGGATTAGTTTTACAACTTTTTAAAGCGTCAAAGTGGTAGTTGCGTCACTGTCTATGGAAGGACAGAAAGCGCTCAGATTTCATTAAAAATATCTTCATTTGTGTTCTGAAGATGAATGAAAGTCTTACAGGTTTGGAACGTCATGAGGGTGAGTAATTAATTACAGAATTTTTGGGTGAACCATCCCTTTAAGAATGAAGTAACATGTCAAACAACGTTCTAGAATATTGTTTGTATAAAATTTAAGTCTTGAGACTTAAAAAGACAAAGTTACAAAAACAGTATTTTGTAGAATGCATGCTCATAGTTTATGCTTTTGGACCAAATGCTTGTAGTCTGAAGTTCACCTGTACCAAACCTGTTTTCTACATAAAGACTGATCTGCTGTCTGGCAGTTCGCTGGAAGATCTACTCTCCCTTGGCCACCTTTAAAATCTGGGCTCAGACTAGGTCATTTTAGGAAGTGCATACATCCAAAAATAAAAGGTGCACCCAAGGACAGAGGCCTGGAATATTCATCCACTGTCATTGTACGATGCACACACACACCAGGATGGAGCTCAAAATGAGCAGAAATTACGGCTTGTGTCCAAAACAGTCTCTGGACTGCTTTCATACAAAACTACAAAGACAGGAATCCTTGCACAACATGAAACAAGCAGCCCCAGCCCCTCTTACACCCCCTTCCATGTTTCTAATGTGGCATACGGGCCAGGGCGGAGAGGCCCTCATGCTTCTGATAAGAAGTTCCTCAAGTTCTTATCATCATCCATCGCATATTATTTCACATCTTATCAAAGTTTAGTGTTGAAAAGATCAAATGCCCACATAGCACACACAGGAAAACAGTCTCTGAACCTAAGATGGTTTTGGCTCTTTGGTATCTGTACAGATACAAGATGAACATGGGCATCATATTTCCCACCTTCAGTATGACACGTTTCTCTGTGAAGTGCGAACAAAGGCATGACACAGATTCCTGCGGTGTGAGGCTTATCTTCTGTTTTGACCACCATAGTAATTGCAATATGTGGAGAGCAGCAGTCCCAGTACAACCAGACTCCCTAACAAACCAGTCTTTTTAGTGTCATTGAGATACTATTATACTTTTATTAAATTATATTTATATTTAATTAGTTTTTATTTTTATATTTTCAGTTTTGATTTTAATGAAAGTTTTATTCATTTTGTTGTGTGTTTTTGTCATTTTTATTTTGGTAACACTTTACTTGAAGCCTTTATGTATATGCATTATAAAGGTAGTCATAATGTACGTACGTTATAATATCTTTTCATAAATATTTGTAAAAAAATTTGAACTGCATTATAATATTTGCAGATTCCTTGTTCCATCTGAAATGGGTTGTTTGTTGTGTTTTTACACATTAACCACTTGGTGTGGTGTGCTCAATGAATAGATACGCAAGTATTATAATGTATTCTAACTGTGGTAACAATTATTCATGAGATCGTATAGTTAATAACAAGGCATAGTTAATGCATTAAAATACTTTTATAATGCATTATATACAGCATATAATTATAAATTAAAGGCATAAAATTAAAGTGTTACCTTTCCCTTTCGAGTGGATCTCAATGCACGTCAATCATGACGTTGATGTTATAGGAGTGATTCTGTGTGAGTAACGCACACAGAATCACAAATCCTTATTGGCCAATAGCGTGGTCAGGTGACATAGCGTAAGCATAAGCGCCATGCCCTCGCTATATTACCAGGGATGACAAACACGATCTTTGTGTCATCTACTTAAGAGTGAAGCATGCTCCATAGGCTCTCGAGAGCCGATTGCCCTCATTGAGAGAAGCTTATTTTGAGGAAGCTCCACTCACGTCTGGCTCTATTCATGAGCCATGGAAGTCAGGTGTCTGCATCCCGTGGTTCGGGTCCTGCATCTGCCAAGGAGGCAAGGAAGATTAAATCATGGGGATCGCACATGGATCTGGTTGCTTAGTTTGAGACGGGCTCTGCCCTTTCTCTTGCTCAATCGGCAGAATCCAAGGACTGCGTTTTGGATCTGGAAGCCCGCTTACTGATTTCTTCCAATCCAGACGAGGACCTACTTTTGGTCGCCTCTGGTTCTGAGGAGCTGGGTGGCAACCCAGATGCCTCGAGAGCCCCTTGTATGTAGACAATACAGTCCTGTGCATTTGAAGAATTGTTTGAGGTGGTGACTTGCTCTGTGGACAAACAAAATTTAGAATGGCCGGAGGAGAAAGATAAGTAGGAGAAAGAGAAGTAAGCTTGATGAACACTTCCTCACTAGCGGATGAAGTCAGCAGCCCCGTAGAAACCTGATCTCCAGATCTCCATACTGAGCCATCAAGATCTTGGGGCAACCCAAACTCAGCTTGTGTCCATTACCCCTCGAACAGGTTGCTTCAGTAACGTCTTTAAAGAATCCCACACTGCCCTCGAGGCCCTGTAGAGTTACATTTGGCCTCGTAGGCAAAGCTTATGAAGCGGCGGCTCAAGCTGGTGCGTCCCTGCACACTATGGCTATTCTTAAGTGTACCAGGCTGACTTGCTGAATGATCTGGACTCTGCCGAGGGTATTGACCCTGAGGCAGTCAAGGAACTCTGTCAGGCCACAGACCTTGTCCTCCATGCTACTAAACAGATGACCCGCTCCATTGGCCATGCTATAGCTGCTATGATTGCCATGGAGAGGCACCTGTGGCTCAACATGTTTGGCATCAGGGAAAAAGACAAAGCTTCTCTCCCGGACTCCCTGGTTTCGCTATCGGTCCTGCCTGTGCTCCCCCCTTCAAGATCCCCTTCCCTTAAGAGAGTCAGGCTTCTACTAGTTCTCAAGAAGTCTAATTCTAGATCAGAGGGCTTTGAACAGTACTTTGAAGACTTACAGGTTCAAGATGCTTACACTCAAAGCTATTGTGTCTCAGATTCAAACTGAGGATTGGTTTGTCATGATAGATCTAAGGGAACACTATACTTTCATGTTGAGATTCTGCCACTACACAGAAAGTACCTCAGGTTCGCTTTCAGGGGCGAAGTGTACCAGTATCTAGTACTTCCTCTCAGCCTAGCCTTATCACCCCGCATATTGACAAAGTACAGTATTTGTAGTATTTCCTATTGCTAGTTTCTCAGTTCTTGCCAGCCCGAGTTTGGTTCTGGCCAGCCTGAGTGTAATTATCTATTCTGGAAGTCTCTCCTTTTGAGATTCTGACCAGTAGGGACTTTCTTTCCCATGCTCAGGACACGATCTTTCACCCCAGGCCCGAGATATGGAAGCTGTGGGTCTGCCCTCTGAGGGGAACCAGTTTATAGATTTCAGTTTCTCAACCGAGGTTGTTGAGAACATTCTAAATGCTAGAGCTCCCGCCACTAGAAAGCTGTACGCCCTGAAATGGCGCCTCTTTAAATCTTGGTGCTGGAGTTTTTACAGGTGCGCCTTTCAGATGGTTTATTCCCTGCTACGCTTAAAGTGTACATGACTGTTATATCTGCTTGCCATTACCACATAGATAGAGTTTTTGTGGGGAGGCATCCCCTTATTTCCAGCTTTCTTTGTGGTACCAGATGGCTGAGGCCTGAAATCCTGGGATCTCTCCATAGTCCTGGAAGGCTTATCAGAGGCTTCATTTGATCCCTTGGAGTCAGCCTCGGAGAAGATCCTGACTCTCAAGGTGGCTCTGTTACTAGCTTTACCTTGCTAAAAAGGGTAGAAGATTTGCAGGCCTTATCAGTTACTGGTTAAGGTCATAATGCACCCGAGGCTGGATTACGTTCCAAAGGTGCTGTTTTCGGTCGTCCTTCTAGCTTTTTCTCCTCCACTGTTTGAATCGCCCGAGAAAGAAAAGCTTCATCTTTTGAGTCCAATCAAGGCTTTGGGGATTTACACTGACCGCTCAGGCTTGTGGCATAAATCCAATCAGAGGCAGAGTTTCCCCTGTCTCCAAACAATGGTTATCTCATTGGATTATTGATGCAAGTTTGCTGTTTTAGCTGTAATTGTCTTGATCCCATTGATTAGAATACATTTTGGTATACCTTTCTTTACTGACAATAAGGTTCATAAACAACATTATTGGGCGGCTATTTATTTCTCTGTGAGCTTTGCCTCTACTCACCAAGCTTATCATAATGGGAGTTTGATTTCCTCTCAGAAAATTGTTAAGGTACACCATTATGAAATGTTTTGTGCTGCGGCAGGTTGTCCCTTTCCACACACATTCATGTGTGTTTAATTTATGTGTTCTCTGTGAGCAGTTATGCCTTTATATCAGGTCAAGTTCCTTTTCAGGCTTCAAGGTTCACAGTATGCTTCACCTCCAGGCACTAGGGAAACAACCTTCTTGAAGAAGTATTTAAATTCTTGTGCCTCTTTATGTTTGTGCTGCAGCAGGCTAGCCCCCATATCATGTATGTTTATTATTGAGTCGGTTTACCCCAGGCTTGTCTCCTTTGAGTAACCATTCTTGGACCATAGGGTTTGTGCTTGTGCATACTTCACAACCTGATTGGTCAGACATTCTTTCAGTATGGCAACGTTGGTATTAACTAGGGGTGTAACGATATTCAAACCGAACCGAAAAACCGCGATACACCACCCACGGTACGAACCGCGATACTCTCATGTCGAACCGAACGTGCCCCGCCCCCTGGTGCCCCAGCCAAGCTCTCACTTCACCTTATGCCACAAAATTATTTTTTTCTTCCTTGACATTTGATTAAATAGTAATTAGTACACTTTTAACAACTAATAAGAGCTGTATTTTTACTAAATATAATTATAATAATATTATTTACTAAATAAACACTAACTTTTGTCTTCCAAGTGCATGTCACGTGACTTGGGTGATCGCTCAAGTTGCATGCTGGAAGGACAAAGAGAGCCAGTTTCCTTATTTAGCCAGGTAGGCTAAATGCTACCTTGGAGTCCCAGCAACATTGTCATTTTCGTAGGTTGTTACGAAATAAAAAAAATCTCTCTCACCTCAGAAAACCGCTTTCCTGTCCTGTCAGCCGTTATACTGTGCTTGTAGCACACACTCTTCAATTACACGCGCAAATGCGGCGGCGCGCGCTGTATATCACTTCATATATAAAGCGCAAGAGAAACTACAAGCATGCAACGTTACGTTGTCAATTCGTAAGTCATGAAATAAAAGTAAAGTACCAATAAATCACGTAACTGGCACGACGTGTGTGAGCTGGGAAGGCATGCAGGTGTGATGTTCATTCTGTTCATCAGGAGCAGTTTTCATGTTTCATTAACAGTTCATGTTGGTCTTGTGTATTCACCCTTCAAGTTTCCATAACCCCAAAATGCCACTTTATTTTCACTTTATGTTATTTTGTATATTTTTAAATTAGTGTATTAACTTTATTGTATTAACAAAAACTGCTATGTAATAGCTTTAACTTATAGGCCTATTTATTCATCAGTATTAGTCATATTCATACAATTTATGTGTTTGTTAAGTAGGCTAAAGTGGGACATTACTTGTGTGTGTGTCATCAATTTTTATTAAATAAATAAAAAAAAAACATTATGGTAAATGAGTAGATTATTTCTGACTAGTCTACAGTGGAGGCATTTATTTCATTTTAGTTTACTCAGGTATGCTAGCTGCTCTAAAGAAAACGTGAAGCCAATGTATAAAGTTAATAAAGATAAAGTTAATAAGTTAAATTATTGTTGTTGTTATTAAGTTAAAAGTGAATCTAGTGTTATTTTTGCTGGTGCCCTGCCATGAACCCTGCCTCCACAGCAAACAGAACCGAACCGAACCGTGGCTCCAAAACCGTGATATGAACCAAACCGTGGCATAGGTGTATCGTTACACCCCTAGTATTAACATTCCTATAGTGTCAATGTCATGACGCAGCATTGAGTTCCACTCAAAAGGGAACGTCTCAGGTTACGTATATAACCCATTTCCCTGAGAGGGAACGAGACGCTGCGTTGCTTTGCCATACTTCATGCAATGCCTGAAAACGTCTTAAAATCTGGTGACATGCTTTCAGGGGTCTATTTATGGTCTTGATGACATGCTTATGCTGTGTTACCTGACCATGCTGTTGGCCAATAAGGATTGGCGCGTATCCACACATGCTTCAGACACCAGCATTCCCATAGCATCAACATCATGATGCAGCGTCATATTCCCTGGATCAGGGAACCAGGTTACATACATAACCTGAGGCGTTTTTTAAATATGTCTATGTCATTTTTATTCATTTTTATTTCAGTTTTAGTTTTTTAGTTATTTTAGTACATCACGTTAAACAAAGAAATTACTACTTCCTTGGCAAATAGCTGAATTTAGTTTTTTGATATTTTATTTTATTTTAGTTAACGTTTATTGTATTTCAAGTATAACAATTTTTTTTTTTTTTTTTTTTTTATGGTTGTAGTTTTAGTTAGCTATAATAATTGTTCCAAACGTTTACTGATGTTCTTCTACAGTACATAACTGTCATACCTTCAGACATGCAATCAGGGTCTGCTTTTATTACATAGTGGACGCATGTAGTTTGTACAAAATTGGAATTGTTGACATAGTGACTGTGAAATTTTGAAATCTTGTGACTATAACATGGATGCTATAGATTAACCCAGTTAGTACTTAATAACATAGTTGGCACTAATTAGATTAACTTAGTTGGTATTAATTAGAAATATGAATGTGTCAATTATTTGATGCGTCATTTTTTAGATTTTTAACAAAATATGTCAATATAGTTTTTATTAATTTTTATTTCAGTTTTAGTTATTATAGTACATCAAGGTAAACTAAATGAAAGAATTGTTGACTTGGCAACTAGCTGAACTAAATTTAGTTTTTTGGTTATACACTTTATTTTAAGGTGTCTGTGTTACAGTGTAATTATACATTTAAGTACTGAGTAATATTAATTAACTACATGTACTTATTACATAAGTTAGTAAGTACATTAGAAGTTAGGATTCAGTTTAGTTGCATGTAATTATGCACAATTTATAGTAATTACTATAGTTACTACATGTAACACGTATAACGGACACTGTAAAATAAAGTGTAACCGTTTTTTCAGGTAATGTTTATTGAATTTTAAGTAATGAAAGTTTTTTATGATTTTAGTTAACTATAATAACCCTTTTCATCAATGAAGTGTTTCTCAGTGAGTTTGTAATCAATTATATAATGATAAATACTGAAATACTCCTCATCCATGCAGGAACACGTAACACATGCTCTCATCCGGCCTGCTGCAGACTCAATCATATGTGACAGCTAAAAGATGTGAACACTAACCACAGAAATCTGGAGTATGTTTGCTCTCCAAAATGACTTTTCACATGACAGGCTGGTCGGTCTATATCTTTTAAAGATTTCATCCAGACCTGGTTCAAAGAACATTAAAGCTGATATCTTATGTTGCCAACATGGTGCTCACACATTTGCATGACATCTCTCTTTTGTATTTATATGTATATATTTTACATACGACTAGATACGTTTACAGTAAAATTGCTAACATAAAGATTAACATGTCTGGGTGCTATTAGAGATAATTAACATAAAGGAATCATATTTTAAATAATATTTATTTAATGGCAGAGTACTCTCAAGACTAGAATTGTCAATACTTTTTTTTTTTTTTTTTCCAGTTCAGAGCACATCAGTGACAGGTTCTTTAACTGAGATCATTTGAGATGTTTTTTTTCTATTCGTCCACTTTTCCCCGTTTGTCTACAGGTCGTCTGTTGTTTGTGTATTTAAACCTGAACTCACTCATTCTTATATTTACACACACAAATGTCAAACTGCAGCTTGATCTAGTTAGCACTGCGGCCATAAATGCAGCCACACCTCAGGACAAAAAAAAATTAAAAGCAAGGGATAGAGAGCATTCACAGCCCAGGCTCTTCCCGCTTACATGTTATGTTGAGTGTGGATCCTCTGGATTCATTTAAGACTAACAGCACAGCTCTCTTTACACTGCCTGATTCACCGTCTTTCTCAGGACTGATGTGAGTCACCTGATTCCTGAAGGGATTGCTGTTTACTCACAGGAACAGCAAAACAGATTGAGGAAATTGCACAAGAGTTTGTCCCTAATGGCAATGCTTATTAGGCCACTGATTTGGTTGTGAACATTATTTCAGCCATTGCCAGAGGGATGACCCAGTTTTAAATATTCATAAGGTAAGATAACAGAAGAACATAGCAGGTTGGTTCATTTAAGAATATTCTATATCTTCTCTGCTATATGAAACCACAATATTCTAGCTCAAATCATTCAGGCATTCTGGGATTTTTGGTTTTGCTGTGCAAGTGGAACCTTGAAATGTTGGTCATTTTAATTTGTGAAACAATATATGCAGTTTAAGCTTCACTCAAGACATAAACCCACTGTGTTTACATGGATTTTGAAACATTTTTGTGTGTATTTGACCATTTAGCACTGCATGCACAGAAAGCTGTCTGTCAGTGTGCGAATACTGAATACTAGTTCTCTTTTGGGGCATATTACACTTTTAATAACTCCCTTTAACATCAAGCACATCCATCTCATTCTTTATTACCTTGTTCCTTTATCGCTCTAATGTGTCAAAAACTCCTGCACACTAAAGGTTGCATGGATATATTGGTATACCACGATATATTAACAATATAGAAAAGTTAAATCGATTCTCACAATTGATTGACTACAAAACTGATACGGAAAAGAAAGTCATGAAACACTACATAATAAAATTCCCGAAACACAAAAGGGGAACCTGTGACAATTTTCTAATGTTGTAGGTATAGGACTACGGGTAAACAATCATTGTTTTTTGTTAATTGTCTCATACAGTGGATTTTAGTTTAACAGCAAAATGACTTGAATAGACATCATTGATAGGTAAATTTTTGTCATTTACCGAATTTTAAAAATATTGACGTATAATATGCGTTCGGTTATTTTGAGGGATATGGTATCTGGTCTATTATATCTCCTTACTTTACAAATATCATCATATAAAGGTTAGTAAAGGGTTTAGAAATTAGGTAAATAAAGCTTTTAAGTGCATCAAAAGAAAATAGACAGATGAAAGACACCAGATTGTGAAGTGTAGTCCAATGGAGTAATTAGTCAGATATTAATCATAAAATCAGATGAGTGCAAGATTGCATGTCTGTTGTCTATATCAGAGTACAAGAACAAGAAAACAAAACACAGTGCTTGATATAGCTCCTGTGAAGTTTGAGTGATGTCAGTGTCGTTAAAAATACTTACGGTTACAATAGTTTAAACAAGATGGAAGATGATTTTGGACAGACCATGAATATTTGTAGCATTATGGTTTCATGATTTCATTATCATGTCCTGTTTCTATCTGTGAGTTCTCATTCATTTGTTACTATGGTTTCTGATTAGTCACCTGTTTCATTAATGATCATTCTCTGTGTATAGTCCTCAGTAGTGTGTTTATCAATAAAGTTTATGGTAGATGTGTAGTGTTCTCATTCTCTGTGTTTATTAAAGTCTCTTGGTTTATCTGTCATTCTATGTTACGCATCTCTTTATTGTATGAATGTGTTTTATTTATAACTGTGACACACCTGATGTCTCATCCATGGTGGCAATCTACAGTTCTCATTTTAATTTCTATTTTCAATTTAATTCAAGTTTTGCATTACTATATTAGTAATGATTTATTAAGTAGCTGTATTAGGCAAAAGATTAAACAGAATGAACACCACTACGTGAAATGTCTTTAGGGATACACTTACTTAGTATTTTTTCTTGTTTTCCAGCTCAAATATGTACTTGTAAAAATTTTTTTAATGAAGATACACTTACTTGTGAAAATAAGATATTAAGTCTTGATTTCTTAAAAATAGATCAGAATTACAGGGGTTTATGCTTAAAATATTAAAAATAATATCTGCCAATGGTATAAGAAAACAAAACTTAATTTAAAGGAAAAACTAAATAATTTTTCTTACCCTTTTACAGTAAATAGGGAAATAACTCTCCATACCAGCAGGTGGAATTGGTCTGTATTCATCATTTGAAAACTGCATAAAGTATAAGGTATGTTTTGCACACTTGTACCAGCTTGGGTTGCTGGTGGACCAGAATACACTATATTGCCAAAAGTATGATGACACTTTGGGAATGATATACCCACTATGCCACACCGCAATCACACCCGCCCTAGTGTGAAGTTGGAACCCAGGCACACTTAGGGCGCGAGCACTCTGGCGCCAGGCGTCACAGGGAGTTGCAGACTGTAGAATCTTATGAAGGTGTGCGGGGTGGCCCACCCGGCTGCCTCGCAAATCTCCTGAAGCGAGACTCCAGAAAGGAGGGCCACCGAGGAGGCCATGCCCCTGGTGGAATGAGCCCTCACAGCTATAGGTGAAGGCAAATTGTGCACCTGATAAGCCGTGGCTATTGCCTGGACAATCCAGTTACTGATTGTCTGTTTTGATGCAGGCAGCCCCCTTCTTGGGTGAGCCAAAGCACACCACCAACTGGTCTGAATTCCTCCACTGTGAAGACTTCTCCAAATAAACTTTAAGGGCTCTGACCGGGCAGAGCAGGTGAAGTCTCCCCTCTTCCGCCGTCCCGTGAGGTAGAGGGTGGAAGGCCTGAAGAACCACTGACCGTGCCATATTAGATGGCACCTTGGGCACATAGCCCGGTCTTGGATGTAAGATGGCCTTCACTCCACCAGGGGCAAACTCCAGGCAAGTCGGCGTAAGCGCCAAGGCCTGGAGATCCCCCACTCTCCTCAGAGAGGTAACTGCAAGGAGAAAGGCCACCTTCAGGGTCAAGTTCTTTGCCTCGGCCGACTCCAGCGGCTCGAAGGGGGCCTCAGCCAGCCTTTCAAGTACCACTGCCAGGTCCCAGGTTGGGACTCTGGAACGAGTCGCAGGCCTCATCCTCCAGGGTAATGCCGGGTCTCCCACAGACCTCTCGCAAATTGGCCATCCATGACCGCGCCCCAACCAGTGAGGGAGGCATCTGTTGAAACGGTTTTCCGGCAACATGATGCTCCCAGCACTGGTCCTTGGGACAGGAACCAAGGTTTCTTCCATATGACGAGGGAACGAAGGCATCTGCGCGTTACCCTGATCATACGGAACAGATTTCCCCTCGGGGTCTCAGCCACCACTGTAGGGGTCCCATGTGTAGCAGGCCAAAAGGTATTACGTTGGACGCTGCTGCCATGAGGCCCAGCAGTCTCTGGAACTGCTTCACAGTGAGGCTGTGGCCTAGCTTCACCTTGGAGACCATCGCCAGTATGGACTCTACGTGTGCAGGGGACATTTGTGCCCGCATCGTCGTTGAGTCCCATACACCCCCAGGAACGTGGTCCTCTGGGAGGGCGTCAACACACTCTTCTTTGTGTTGAGTCTCAACCCCAAGCACCTGATATGGGCCAGAACGACATCTCAATGCCGAACTGCCATCTCGCACGAGGGGAAACAGTTAGGCCGAAGGGAAGAACCCGATATTGGAATGCTTCGCCCCCGAAAGCAAACCTCAGGAACTTCTTGTGATATGGAAGGATGGATATGGAAGTATGCGTCCTTCAGATCTATCGTGACGAACCAGTCCTCGGACTGGATCTGACTCGCGATGGCTGAAATCATGAGTGACTTGAACCTGAATCTCCTCAGAGAACGATTCAAGTGCCTCAGATCTATTATTGGACTCAACCCCCCCATCCTTCCTGGAACTATGAAGTACCGGCTGTAGAACCCGGACTCCCTGTCTGGCGGAGGAACTCGTTCTATGGCCTCCTACCAACCGGGAGTGAACTTCTTGTTCCATAACCCACACCTGCTCTGGGACCGCCACAGTCCAGACCACCCCATTAGAATTCAGGGAAGGGTAACTGGACCGCAGTCTGTATCTCCCTTCTACAGTCGCAGGGCCCACGCAGATATATTCGGAGGCATAACCATGCACCGAGATAATCTGCTAAGGGAACCAGCCTCTTGAGGCTGGCCTCAGGTATCAACCGAGCCTCGTTCCCGACCCCCTGAAGCGGCTGACCGGCAGGGAGCAGTCGAGGACAATTTTCGGTGTGTGCGGACGCGTTCGCTGCCCAGCCGCAGGTCTCTCTAGAGGCAGATGGAGCAGCGTGCGTTCGCTGGAAGTCAATGTGGCCCGAGCGTCATAGACGGCGGGATCGCAGCATCGACTTCCAAAGAGCCCCACGGAGGAGGCGACCTCAATCGCTCCTTCCCGGGAGAGGGGGCTGGCCAGCAGGGGCCTTATCTAAGGGAGCAACTCGACAGGGCTGCAACGATTTCGGGCGGACACTGCAAGATTACTGGAAACCGATGTGTCCCACAAAGCCCGAGGCAGCGGGAACAACATCGATCTCCTGAGGGCTCCGTGGAGGAGCAACCTCACAATGCACAAAAACAGCCCCCTCAGGAAACTGCTCATGCATGTCCTGCTCCCATCTTAGATGAATACAGACCAGTGAACACGCTTTAGATGATAGGCTGATAATATCTAACTCTTCAAAGTCAGATAACATCCCATTTAATTCCTCAGAATTAAATGCTGCCATAATCACCCCAGTGAGCATGGTCTGAATGATAGGCTGAATAAAAATATCTAACTTCTCAAAGTCAGATAATATTTCATTTTAATTCCTCAGAATTAAATGCAGCCATAACCACCAGACGATACTGTTTATTTATACGGACTCATCATCTACACGCTGCCTCAGCAAACGCAAGATTGATCCGTTCACAATCTTTTTGGCTTTCCTCCCTCGAGAAGAAAGTCCACAGGCGCGAGGCTGAAACACCCGAGAAGCGTACTGCTGTACGCGTTGAGATATTTCTAGATGAACACAGCCAGCACCCTCAGGAGCTGACTGCCTGCCTTGCACCCAAACAGTATCACATGCACACCGGTCACGTGTGATCACTCTTATTGCAGACCCATAATCTGCGCGCTGCCTCGGCAACGCGAGATCGAGCCTTGCATAACTTCCTTCCTAAGTGGCGAGCTCTCATTACTACTTCACTCCCTCGATGCTGAGCACGTCTAATTCCTCAGAATCAGACGGTTCAAGCATCTGGTTTTCCACAGCGCAGGCTTCCGCACGGGGAGGGAAACCATCGGACTGTCAGACTCATCTGCGAGCCCTATGATCTATGCCGCCGCGCTGCCTCAACAGGCGCGGGACCAGAGCCAAAGAGCTCACGAGCCTTGAGTTATGAATGAAGCGGCTTTTGTGTCTGGGGCATTAACGTCACCCACCTCGATACTGAGCACGTCTGATTCCTCAGAATCAGACAGCTCGCGCATCGGGTTCTCCACCCCGGGGGAAGAAGCCGCAGTGCGGGCTTCCACGCGGGGAGAAAGAACATCTGAACTGTCAGCCAAGGACTGAGAAAGTGCCTCCGCAGTCTCGAGGCCCGCTGACAGGCCCGAGTCCAATGATCCAGCCACCGCGCTGCCTCAGCAGATGCAGGACAGAACCACGGAGCTCGCAAGCCTGGTCGGCCTTATTAAACACGGCCAGCCGTGAGTGCAACACCCTGAACGGCAGCTTCTCGCATTCGCTGCAGGCAACCCCCTCGAGAGCTGCCCGAGCGTGCTGTGCGCCCCGACATTGCACACACAACTGGTGTGTGTCCATACCCGAAATGAAGCGGGGACACGGAGGCACACACCATATGAAATGCTCGCTCGCCATAGTTACGTGCTTGTGGACGTGAGACAAACAACACCAAATAAGACTTACAAACACAGAGCGCTTAGCTGAAGAGCAAAAAGCTAATGTGTTGTGCGAGCCGGCATCCCTTTGTACCTTCCGGGTACGCCGTCATCTACTATGTCATGACGCAACACCAATCAGGATTGGAATAGATTTCATTCATGCTTCAGACGCGCTACGCTGAGGGCGTTCCTAAAATGTCGTCATCACGACGCAGTGCGAGTTCCCTCGAAGGGGAACTTAAATTTACAACACTATGAGAATAGGAACACTCACCTAGTGGTTGTGCTACAAATGATCATTATTCATCATTTGACAGACGGGTTTGCAAATTTTCTGTTATGCTCTATTTTTATCCATCAGTAAAATAGTAGGCTATAACGTCATTTTAAATGTGTTTTATATATATATCAAAACACTCAATAGAACAGGTACTTTATTTAACACTTTATTAATATAAATGTAGTAAATAACAAATAAATAGATGAACACAACTGGTGTTTGTATGTGTATGTGTGATTCATGGTTATCGATCAATGAGCCTCTCATTTGTAATTCCTTGCGCCAATAGTGGCGCCAAATAGAATTTCAAAAATAACGTGTTTTCTCAACAGGTTGAGGCAGAAGGAAAGCACCACAGCATTTACAATATTTAGGAAGTCAATCAACCAATAGCTTACTTAAATGCTAGAAATGGGGGATGCTAGAAAGAATTTAATATTGCTTAGGACTACTTCACAATCAAGTGCATACTTAAGAAGGCACAAAGCAAGTTTAATTGTGCACATCATTAGCCCCATCTCCGGCTCTTCATGTGTTTAGTGTGGCAGCCTGTTGGCCTTTTAATATTTTCAGGATGCGGAGTGCGCTGGGGCGCTCGGAGCAGCCGTGCCGCAGGCTATTATAAAAGCAGGTCAGCACGCATTCAGGTCTAATGGGATTTTAAGCATGACTCCCAGTGTGATGAATAGCGCACACCTGCACTGCTCACGAGAGTGACCTCGGCTCATAATCTGCAACATGAGAGCTCACCTGCCCCAGTCCAGATCACTAAAACTGTCCAAACCCATCCACGCAGCCCCTTCCCCCACTCAGCTCTGAAGTGTTTGTCTTGCTAATGTGGGACACCTCGGGGAGCGTTGGCTTTAATGCGAGGAGACCAGCCAATCGGACACTGCTGGAGTTGCAGCAATGCTTCCAGCCGGGCTCTCGTGAAGAGGAGGGGGGGGCGGGGGTGTTGGATTGTTTTACAAACTGAATTCCTTTAATTAATCACTGTGTTTGAACAGCTGGGCCACTCAAGTCAAGCCGTAATGGGATCTCTACATGGAAGTGTGGATTAGACACGAATTCGGCAAAATATATCTGTCAGGCGCTGTGGGTGGAAGCCATAGAAGAGTACGCTCGGGGCCCGGTCTGATCTCTGGGGGCTGGTCAGAGGCCAGAGAAGCGTGTGGAGGCCCCGCAGATAATCCAGCTGCGTCTGGCGCTCTAAATACTCCAGATTTGTAGGCAAGTGGAAATATTATAAATGATACTACCACACGACTTTTGTTCCATCTGTCTGTCTTTCTTGCAAAGAGTCTCAAAGTAATGCCAGACATTCACATTTAAATTTATTTAAAAATCATTTTCTACTATCAATGTAAAAAAGTTATTGATTGATTTGATTGGAAGGAATTTAAATCTTAAGGGCCCTATTTTAACGATCTGAGCACATGGTCTGAAGCGCATGGCGCAGGTGCACTTAGGGCGTGTCCGAATCCACTTTTGCTAGTTTAACGACGGAAAAAAACAGTCGGCGCGCCCGGCTCATGGTCCAAAAGGCAAGTTCATGGTACAAAAGGATTGTACCTCGTTTCTTAATGAGTCATGGGTGTGTTTTGGGCATAGCGTGCAATAAACCAATCAGAGTCTCATCTCCCATTCCCTTTAAAAGCCAGTTGCGCTTGCACCATGGCGGATTCGCTATTTACATGGTGGAATTTGCGAGTGGAAAGACTGAACGCTTCTCCAGAGGGGAATCCTTTTATTTTTAATATTTAAAAATGTGTGTGTGCTGCTTCGTGTCCCCGTGTGTGTAATAAGCAGAGCGTACGCGCGTTGTGCACCGCCTATAGGCGCATATTATTAACGTGCCCTTTAAATAACACAAAAAATACTGCACTATTGACTTTAGAGCAGGTTTGTGTTGGTCAATGGCGCAGTCGTTTTCAGATCCTTAAAATAGCAACGCTCCAACAATGCTCCTGAACACACCTGGTTTTCAGACCAGACGCCCATGGGTGAACAGATGCGCCAGTGCATCTGCTATTTAAACAACGTGGAGCTGAACGTGAAAATGATAACTGCGTCGGGCTGAAATTAGCAAAAAACACTTGCATCACGCCTGGTGTTGCATTGCGTCGGGTGTATGATAGGGCCCTTAGTGTGTAATTTATGTGCTAGCACCAAACACTGAACACTCCTCCCGTTTGCCATTGGTCGGCAAACAGATGGTTGAGCCAATGTCATCATGCTGGTTGTGAAGCTCATAAACAAACTCACTGTTTGGATAGAACAGTGTTAAGCCACAGTCACACATGACAAAAGCAAGCTTAATGTGATGTCATGCTTTAGGGTTCAAACTTGATCTTTTGTATGCAGTGGACAAATTCGAAAACAAACAAATTCTTCGAAAGAGCTTTTCCTGTCTTCAGAATTCACATGTGTATGAATAGAAGTCAATAGAGTGAAAAGTCTAGTGTGACCATCCCTTTACATATTTCAGTGGAATCAACCTACAAATGGCTATAGCTGGCTATGCATAAGAAGCTATAGGATGGTCGGCTTTCTATTCTGTCATGGCAAAGCAAAAGTTTGATATTGCTGAGCAAAGTTAAACTGTTGACAGACATTTAAAGGAAACTCTGCCCCTTTGATTTCTGACGTTATTACTGCTACAGCAATGTAAAAGCTGTGGCACACCAAGCTGGCATGTGAAAGAACTAGGAACTAGCACCAATGAAAGCTGATGGTGTGCCTGGGCCTAAAAGGTGCCCTTGAACACACTGCAGAGTCTACAGTCAACGGCCAACTAGCATGTGTTTTCTGCGCATGCGTGAGAGGAAATAACTGTCTATACCAGCAGGTGGCAGTAGTCACATTCGTCGTTCAAAAACGGAAACAGTGCTTGCTTACCATTTAGAATATTAATAATTTTGATCAATAGGCCTTCAGTTTCTTCATTCCAGATGGCCACGTCGTTATGAAAACATTTGCATGTTGGAATGCTCAGATAAGATGAATATGTAAAATTAGAAGATCTTTATGTGCGTGCCCTCTTGACTTTGACATTTGCTTGTTTTTGTCACTTTCGTTTTACTTATGCAGTGGTTCACTAAGGCCTGGGACACACTTGACGATTTTCAAATCTTAACAGATTTTAAAACTGTGGGAGACCACAGACAGTTTCAACTGACGTTTAACATTATAATCCTCCAAACGCACACACTACATGATCGGCCAGACCGCGAGACCACACACCTGCCGATTGTAGTACCGATTTCACAGTGGGAATTCCATGGACACGTGATCGCACAGAAACTCGCGTCATTAAATGTCACTTCAGAAACAACAACAAATATGGAATACCATTGATGTTGTCAGCTGGCTCTCCTGGCGTACGCATTGTTTTGCAGCGAGAAACAGAAACCGAGACAAAGAATATGGGTGAAGTCTTGGTTGAGAAGACGCTATAGACATGGCTTATACAGTTTGCAGCTTGAGCTGGAGGTGAGTTGGAAATTAATTGTTATCTAATGCATGCAGACATTAGAGATGTTACACTTCATTCCATTGAGACGGTTGGTGAAGCTTGCTCAATCTCATTGGCTATTGCCGGTATCCAGTCAGAAGCAGCCCGATCAAGAGTCGTAAAAATCAAACGTTTTATATTTGCTATATGAGATCGGGGACGCTCCGACTCGATCAGGAACAGTTAAATAATCGTAATGACACCACAAAACACTACTAACACCCCCACCCAGATCACTTGGGGGTACAAATCTGGTTTAAAATCTTCAAGTGTGTGGCCAGCCTAGGCTGAACTGCCAATCAGATCAGAGTGGTGTCTCTCATCAACAGCTCAGACGCAAATTCAACCTGCTCAATCAGCCGAAAAACCA
Source organism: Coreius guichenoti (assembly GCA_039654105.1). NCBI lineage: Eukaryota > Metazoa > Chordata > Actinopteri > Cypriniformes > Gobionidae > Coreius > Coreius guichenoti. Next base: position 3,336,226 of record CM077177.1, read on the forward strand.
CAGACAAGTCCGACTAGTGCCAATGGTGCAGAGCACAACACAAAAACCGAGCCGAACATTTCAGTTTGTGTAAGGCTTGGGTTCGTCTTCTAAAAGTGTCCTTTTCCATTAAATATAGTCTGATATATTTCTCAATTTAGTCTCATGCTTGCAATGGTAAGCCTTCAAGAATGACTTATTCAAGAATGGTAAGCCTTGAAGTTTAGAAAAGCTTCAAGTCTGTGTTAACTGTGATGTTTTTGGCTATAATTCCAAATTATGTTTTATTAGATTAGATGTTTGTATATGTGAGTTGGCGTGTGGCTGTGTATGCTTGTGGGTTGGGAGGTGGGGGGTTTTGCTCTGTTGTGTTTAGATTGTCCTCTGAGGTACAGGGCATGGGTCTATGTGTTTATATCTTTGTTTCCTCTCTGCGTCTGCTCACACAAAGCAGCTGTCAGTGTTAATGTGTTTTGAACAGCAGAGGGGAGTCAGAGTCTGCCCTGGGAACACCACGCACTCAACATTCACTTCTGCTTCCAGTTATGTACTCATAATCTTGGGGCATGTTAAATGTGTTTTAATTTTATACATCACATTCAGTACTATGTTCATCACTATGGTATCCACAATTTCCTCCAATGTTAGTAGCGACAGCTATAGCTATTGTACCTCTCTGTAGGCCCACAGTAAGAAATAGTTGAGTCTGGTAGAAAAACATTCATCACGGGCTCCTGGTGCGATCACGTTGAGATTCCCTCATTGGAATCGCGTTACCACCCTTAGTTGAAATCGTGATCGCTTTCCACCTCACACTATCCATTAAGGCGCCCCTCAAACCCAAGCCCAGGCCTAGGACAAAAGGTTCAGTTGTCCCAGCCTGTCTGCCACAATGCCAAGGTGTTCCCATGCAGTTGCCAGTGTTTTTAGTGCATTTCTATATAGTTGTTAGGATGTTCTGCTTGGTAATTGCTTACAAGTCCAAGTTTAAATAGTCCACCCACATGTCTTTGTGATATTCTGGTGTTTACATATGGTCTCAGGTCTCGCTATAGCCCATTTCACACAGAGCGTTGATGCTAGAAAATTGTTAGAGGGCCTTCTGTGTGAATGCAAACCCATCCCGGGATTGATCCCAGGATCGGGACCTAGTAACATTGCTGGGATCAGTGCCGGAACACACCCTGTGTGAACAAAAGGCAGGACCAATGCTGTAAGGGGTGTGTCGTACTGATTGCTGAGATCGTTTGCCAGTTTAGTGGAACGGTACCCGATGTGCTAGTTTATGATCGAATCAGAAAAAAAATGCATAAGCGTGGTTTCTCGAGAGAGCAATCGCAGATCATAAGCAAACTTAAGACGCTGCGGAGACATTACATGTCACATCCTGATGTCATGTGTCTTTACAGGATCTTTACAGGATTCCAGAAAATCACTGGCAGTGTGAATGAACCAAACGATTATCAGTGTATGTTCCGTAATCTTTGTGTGAAAGGGTCTTTTCCCCCATTTTTGTTAACTTTAGTAACTATGGTATTTTGGTTGGAACTGCTGGGTACCAGGGTTAGTATTTGTAAGGGGTGAGAAGTGTGTTGTGTTGAATTGAAGGCATCTCCAGAAATGTTTGATGACGTCTAGAGTACCCACATGCTAACAATTGAAAATCTTTTTATTCCATATTTTGGAGCTTGCCATATTGAGAAAGTTATACATCAGACAGTTTGGCGGACTGTTGGCGATCTCATAGGGTTTGTTGGTTTGTTCTAGAGGTTGTCAGACACTTTTAAGGGCTTTTGAGGAGACTCATATAGTTGTGTTGATGTTTTAGAGGTGAAATAACTGAATCAAAGATGCGGAGACATTACACGTCACATCCTGATGTCACGTGTCTTTATGGGATCTTTATGAGATTCCAGAAAATCACTGGCAGTGTGAATGAACCAAATTCGAACGATCCCGGGACAAATCCTGGGACACATTATCAGTGTATTTATCTCTGTGTGAAAGGGGCTTATGTCATTTCCCTCCATTTTTGTGAAGGCTTCTCCAGAAATGTTTGATGACGTCTAGAGTACCCACATGCTATTACCGCGTGCAGGATGGGCCGCTCCCTGGTCCCTCCCCTGGTGATCCCGCTTTCCCCTCCAACTGCAGCAAGGGACAGGAAGTGGACGAAGGATTTACTGTTAGGTCCTGACTTGCACAAATTCCTGGTGCTTTTTTTCTCCCCTCGGCCCCTTGGCCATACCAAAGGCCCCTAAAACAACAGCCTGTCAGGTTGTGACAGCTGGCTTCAAACAGCTCCTACTGCAGTCATATCGCAAGGTTCCCAGGCACAGCGATTGGTGCTGCGTGTGTATCTTTGAGGTGCCTTTGAGCGATCGTCTCTGTGTGTAGATGTTAAGGTGTTTTACTGTAAGACGCACTGCAGTGTTTGTTGAGATAAGATATGTCGTGTGATAAGTTGTGTGCTTCTCTTTGACGTTACACAGTGATTCTTGTGGTATGCGTCTCTCTCTGTGCACGGCGCATCGGTTGGGCGTGCTCTTGGCGCAGGTGGTCGGCTCTGCTTTGAAGTGTTGGCCGCTTCCCTGTGATTCCTTTAGCAGTGATTCCTCTTTCCAGGTGTAGGAGGGCTGGCCTGTCTGAGAGAGGGTTTTGTCTGGGTGCTGTCAACCAAGAAGAGACCATTGATCTTTGCAGCCCACCTCCTGCACCCAGTACTGCCTTAGATGTAGAGGTACACCTCTTCACACTAATAGGATAATTGTTGGCAATCCAAATGAGGTCACAGCTCAAGTGTGGCTCCTTTGGAGTTGGGAGAGATTAGAATTCCACAGAGATGTGATAGACGTGGGAAATGCACCTACACGTGCATGTGTGTGGCTGAAAAAGAGAAGAAGAAGGCGAAAACATTGTTAAACAACTATAGACCAGGAACAGATGAACCCCATGGAGGTCTCCCAGTGTTGTCTCTGTGTGCCTCCATCTAGGGTAATCTAATCATATGGACAGTGCTAAATAAATAGCTCTTGAAGCTCCGCCCTCTTCTTGAAAGGGGGTAGGGATCAGCAGCTCATTTGCATTTAAAGGGACACACACAAAAACGGCACATTTTTGCAATTTTAACATGCTATAAAAAATGATCTGTGGGGTATTTTGAGCTAAAACTTCACATACACACTCTGGGGACATCAGAGACTTATTTTACATCTTGTAAAAAGGGGCATTATAGAACCACTTTAATATATGTAAAATCATCATTTATTGGGTACTTTCAATTGGGAAGTGGCTGTCCCGAACTTATGAAAGTTATATTGAAATAATTTGTGCATTTTTTTTTTCATTGAAATCAGTATGATAAACGTTATGCCTCTTACAAAGAAACATTTGGATTAAAAATACAACAAATCTCACAAGTTACATTTTTTTTATTGATTTACCTGTGAAAACTTTTTAATAAAAAAAATATATGTACAAGCAGTGGCAGCTGGTGGGTTTTAAAATAGAGGAGGCACATAAAATTTTAGCTGTCAGATTTTTTTTAACTGGCTTTTTGGTCACTTTTAGACAGAAAATTTATAGAAAACGACACGTATAGAGCAAGACAATATAAATACAATTTCACTCACTTAGCCTATCACTTCAAGCAAAACTCTATCCTTCTGTCCTTTAAAGGGGGGTATAATGCTATTTCATGCATACTGAGCTTTTTACACTGTTAAAGACTTGGATTCCCATGCTAAACATGGACAAAGTTTCAAAAAATAAGTTCTGTGCCAAAAAAAACTCCTTCCGGTTTCTCACAAGTTTCAGAAAGTTGTTTTCGAGTAGGCATATGGGTCTGTGTGACGTCAACAAGGGCGGAATTTCCTTGTACGGGCCGTACGGACACTTCTCCATCAACGCGCTTTGCTCGGCTTTAGGGAAGTCGTCGGCTGCGCTGCACAGGTCACAGGACTTCAGGAAATCCAAAGAAGTGTGTTTTTGGTTGTCAGGTCAAGACAACACTGTACAGCTTCCCAAAGAACCCAGCGTTAAGGGAACAGTGGATGGAGTTTGTTTTTCCGGAGCAGCAACGGAGTTGTGCAAGTGGTTTTGTTTGTTCCCTGCATTTCGGCGACGACTGTTTTATAAACAAGGCCCAGTTCGACGCCGGATTTGTAGATCTTCTAATGCTGAAAGATGGAGCGGCCCCAACGATAAAGGTTCACGGTCATGCGCTGGAACCGCAGGCGGTGAGTAAAACTGCTTCAAATGTCTGTGTGTTTTTGGCTATCGGTGCGTAAGTGCACATCAAGTAAACATGATCACGTATAGTTAATTTATCAATGGAGCATGCGATGCATGGTGTGTGTTTAAATACATTTGTTTAGCTGACCACTATAGGTGTCTGTTTGTTTATTGTAAGCCCACTCCAAACAACAATACACAAAGAGTGGGAAAATATGTTGTCATATGTCATATATGTATGGCTGAATCTGATTGATAGCAATGGTTTATTTTTTTTCCATGTTTTGTTCCATGTTTCCATGTTTTTTTCAGGATGTCACAGCTTTCAGATGCTCTCAACGCAACGCTCGTGATTCTTTAGCTCCGCCCACACGATACGCCTCCATCCGCTTGGTTTTATTCGGAAAGACTCGGTACAGCATATCTGTCTTTTATAAATATAATAAAACTAAAGACTTTTCGGAGATATGAAGGATGCAATACTACTCTATAGGTACTCAAGATTGACATGAGATTGACAGAAACTGTGTGTGATACCCCCCCTTTAAATGTGTTAAAAGAGCATGTTCGGCTGTTTAGTGAAGTTGATTGCTGTAGCCTATATCTTAGCTTAGCCTATAGGCATGGGCTCTTCCTTCATTTTTAATTTGTAGCTGTTGTTTGAATAGAAGTTTGATAAGTTTGTTTGCAATCAAATATTCAATATCTCTACTCTCCATACATAGTTGGTACATCAGCGGTAGCAGTTCAAACTAATATCACGTAATTTACGTCTCTTCAATGATTGGTTGGTATACCAAGGGAGGCTAATCGCTCCTAATCCTAATCACTGAACATGAAATACTCAATGGTGATTGGCTAAAATTTAAATCACCATAGAGTATTTCACTTTCAGCGATTAGGAGTGTTGAGAAAAGTAACATGGCAGAGGAAAAGACAATTTTTTCAAGATATTTCCAATTCTGGCTTTGAACCAATTCTGCTGAATGGCCCATATATGAAAATATGTGTAATGGTATATATAAAAAATTTGTTTACTGAAAACAAATACTAAAATTGTAGGACTTCTGGACAATTGTCTCCTCCAGAATGTATCTATCAGTGCAGATGCATTGGTTTATGTGCCGTTATGTGTGTCTTTTATCTGCTGAGACCCTTTCTTTGTTTTTCCATCAGAAATCCCTTGTCAAGAATATAAATTCCCCAATCACTGTGTGCATTGGGCACTTTACTCGTCATTTATTTAATTAGCATGGACTTTATACTGGATGGTTTCATTATAAGGTCCATGCTAAAAAAAATAAATGATGCGTAAAGTCCAAGAGAGTGTGGGCCTGAATTCAAAATTGGTTTTTCATATAGAATGCGTTTTTCCATTCCACTGCACTACTTTTCCATTGTTTTTCAATGTAAACACACACTAGACGGACATGTTTGACCATCTTCTGCCTTCTTTTGGAGCATCTCAGGTTTTAAAAACTCAAGTTTAAATTAAAGCTGCAAGCAGTGATGAAAGGGCCCTCACACCCGGGAGCACCGCCACCCGGTGGCCTCAGGAAAACAGCGAATAGTGGGTGACATGCATTTAAGTGGGTAAATATAGGAGAAATATGGCAAAGTCACTTATATGTGCCACACTTCCTGGTGCCAGCAAGTGGCGCTTTGACTGTAACCAAATATTGGCATGTAGATGTCTTCAGGCCAGGGGCCTGTTTCAATAAGGAGGTTCAACCAACTCTGAGTTTAAACTTGAACTCTGAGTTGACTTACCCTGAGATGGGAAACTCTGAGTTTTGGGTTTCAGAACAGATAAATTGAGGTAGTTCAATCAACTCTGAGTAGACTGACTCTGAGTTGAACATGTGCACCACTACTATGAAAAGCCACAATCAATGGAGCTCCGAAATTACGATGCACCATGGCAACAGCACCCAACAAAAAGATCTTGAGTTGCATATGTCTGCATACTTCCGGGTAAAACGTAAGTTTAATTCTTAATCATTGTTATAATATCAGAGGTGAAAACTGGCAGAACAGTAAGTTATTGAACTAATATTCATTTTAATGGTATCCCACGGACAAAAAAAGAAGAAAAAAAATGTGGTAGCAGCTAAAAATGAAGTGTAAAAATATCATTTAATCAGGTAAAGCTTTAAGCATAAAAGGTTCATGGGTGTAGGATTCATGACTTTACAAACATTTGACGTATTAAATAAATATCATTCAGTGTCTATTTCAATGTGCAGCAGCTTTTTCCTTATAGTCTAATGCTCTTTTCACATAATGTTCTCTAATTCAACCTGTTACATTTGTGAATTAGGGTAATCAAATTAACATTTGACTTCTACTCAGGCCAACAGCAAAGAAGGAAGAGGCTCGCAAAACACCAGCACTGACAGATGAAGAGGAGATGGAGGAAGAATATTAACAGAATATTAAAACAGGGAAAAAAAGAACTGTTGCTTTTGTATTTAGCAAATAAAGATGACCAAATAAATTGTGAATCATTTGTGTTTATTTAACACCTGTGGTGTATGGCATATATTTCAGACCCTTCCTTCTGGTATTCTTCCATTCCATATAGTAATCTTTCATTTTTCATTTTTGAAAGGTGTGATGATGGGAATATGCATATCAATGCATCCAACCACATTGGAAATCTTAAAGGAAATTCTAATTATTAGGTTTCTGCCAGAGGTTGCAAAAAGATATCAAGTGAACGTCATTTAACCTGATTTCTACACCACTGCCCTGCAATCCTGTGAAACTCCTCTTTGATGCTCTCATGGGTTTGTGCCCAGGAAACAACACAAACATATTCAGAAAGAGCTCACGTGAGAGTGAGGCAAACTTTCCTTACCTCTCTGCATACAGCAGCCTTACTAATATGCTCTGCATCTCTGATATTATATAGAAAACTATCATTAAAACATGGTACTGCTCAAATAAATATGCATGTGGATATAGCAAGCAAAAAAATCCTCTCCTGACATGAATGTAACTCCCTACAAATTACTGCAGCCTCCTCATATACAGGATGCTATTTGTGTCATTTTGACAGTGTCCTCTTGATGAAAATATCCGCAGTGAATGAATGTACCTGCACTGCAAAAAAATGCTTTTCTTTTGTCTTGTAATTTCCAATCAAAATATCTAAAGATTCTTAAATCAATGTGCATTTTCTAGGCCTACATAAGAAAAATTACATAAGTATTTAGTCTTGTTTCCTGGGGGACAAAAGAAAAAGCTAATTTAAGTGCATTTTTCTTATTTTGCATATTATATGCCAATAGGGTAAGAAAAAATACTCAGTATGAAAAGCATTTGTGCAGCGTGAATGAATAAATGATGTATTTAAACACCGCTGATGCTTTAAAAAGGGGGAGGAGACTGAAAGAAACTCTGGGTTTACCGAAGAAAACCTGCTACTGACCAGGTTAGGTTCACAGAGTAAGTTACCCTGGTAACTGACCCTGAGTATAAGTTACCTCTCTTTCAGAAACGGGCTTGACTTACCCTGCTTTCTTGGGTTTAACATACCTCCCATTCTGAAACAGAAAACTCAGAGTTCCCCTCATTTCAGGGTTTACATACTTAGAGTTTTCACTTAACCTCCTTTCTGAAACAGGCCCCAGGACTATTATCAAACAAGTGAAGTTTGGGGCAGAGCGGACATTGTATGCCTGAGTTACAACAACTTCCTGTTTCGTGGCGTAAATCGCTTACATTAGCACTTAGCCACGTGTTGTATGATTTAATGTGTTTCTAGCGTGTTTGGTACTTCATGGCATATTTAAACTTACAACAGCTTCCTCTTTCATGGCGAAACATCAGATTTTGTCAGGCCGCCACGGACACTCCCTTCAGCGAAAACTGAAGATCTTCACAATTTAACATCACAAAGACCTTAAGATTAGACTGACCAAATATGATGTTGATATGTTTAAATCTCAATGAGGAGTTAATCACAGTGTAAAACATGCCATTTCCTGTTGCCTGCAGGTGGCGCTATGACTGTAACTGAATATTGGCATGTAGATGTCTTCAGGCCAGAACTCTTATCAAACATGTGAAGTTTGGGGCAGATCGGACATTGTATGCCTGAGATACAACAACTTCCTGTTTCATGGCGAAACATCGAACTTTGTCAGGCCGCCACGGACACGCCCTTCAGGGAAAACTCAAGATCTTCACAATTTAACGTTGCAAAGGCCTTTAGATTAGACTGACCAAATATGATGTTGATCTGATTAAATCTCTAGGCGGAGTTGATTAAAGTACAACGTCTGGAAATGGCAAAATTTGCAACAATTTTGAAAAGAAAATTCTAAATATCTGACTTCCTGTTGGTTTTCAGATTTCATACCAGGAGACTTTTTTGTAGGTATTGGGCTGTTACATGTGTCTCCTGAATTTCATACCTGTATGTGAAATGTAGCGGGAGGGGCACTTCATTGAAATTTTGTAGGTGGCGCTATAGAGCCAAATCGAGAGACGTAAATCTCATCGCTGCTCTGGCCCTAATAAGTTCAACTTTTCAAAAGCTGAGAAAGCAAGCTTTCTTCCCTCTGCCAGCCAGTCTAATCTACTTCCCTGAACCTACCAAGACACCACAATGGTACAAAAGGAGCATCCCGTGAATCAATTTCAGCATATCAGAGTCAAGGCGTCTGGGTCCTTAAAATATAAAGGATTGGACATGCAGACAAGATGGAAGGAGAAAGAGAGAGAGGGAGGATCAAAGTCAGCGCAAGAGTACATTTCATTAGATGTGATTGAATCAGGCTAACGTCAGACTGGAGCGTCCATGTAAAATCAAATATGCATGTCTGGTTGACCCCGAAAACATATCTGAATGAAGACACATGAAGGTCACATGATGGCAATAATACTCAAGAATTTTCCACTGCAAGAGGGAGTAAAAATAACAGCGTGGAACTAGACTGTTGTCTACACTTTTGACTGTTTCAGAATGTGTCAAACCTTAAGTGTTTTAGAGTGAATTGAGACAATGTTATGCAACAGGAAAATAAATTAACCAAGAGGAACTTGGTGATGTGCTTTTATGTTTTTATACAAATTATGTCAAGATTTGACTTCCTGCAGGTCATTTATCTATAGCTGTGATGCTCAACAACCCTAACTAAACCAGTAAGAACATCTAACAATTGCCCAGAAACTGTCTAGATTACCCTGCCAGCTGCCCTTTCCTCTTCCAATTACCTGCATTTCTATAATTTAGAGTTTTTAGAGTCTCTCAGTACAATTAATTTTTTCTTGACGTGATTTATTTTCATTGCTTTTTGTGTTCAGTGCTTGAAGTGGCCGATTCCGCAGCATTCACTGATTTATTCCCGTTGACTCATTTAACATGCCGGTTGGAGAATTATTTTCCAGTTCAAGCACTGGACGTATGCATCGCTTGGGTATTTGCTTGGAGACACTTTTAGTACAGTTATATCAAAAAATGCTAAATATCTGATAGATATTTTATAGATATTTGATGAAAATAGGATTTAGTGATTGAATGAATAAAAATATTATTTTGATTAAAATAGATATTTTTAACCTTTTTCATAAGCAATCACAGTTATCAATTTGATTAAAAAATGCACATTACATACACCATATTGCCAAAAGTTTTGGGATGCCTGCCTTTACATGCACATCAACTTTAATGACATCCCATTCTTAATCCGTAGGGTTTAATATGGAGCTGGCCCACCCTTTGCAGCTATAACAGCTTCAACTCTTCTGGGAAGGCTTTCCACAAGGTTTAGGAGTGTGTTTATGGGAATTTTTGACCATTCTTCTAGAAGCGCATTTGTGAGGTCAGGCACTGATGTTGGACGAGAAGGCCTGGCTCGCAGTCTCCGCTCTAATTCGTCCCAAAGGTGTTCTATCGGGTTGAGGTCAGGACTCTGTGCAGGCCAGTCAAGTTCCTCCACACCAAACTCGCTCATCCATGTCTTTATGGACCTTGCTTTGTGCACTGGTGCGCAGTCATGTTGGAACAGGAAGAGGCCATCCCCAAACTGTTCCCACAAAGTTGGGAGCATGAAATTGTCCAAAATGTCTTGGTATGCTGAAGCATTAAGAGTTCCTTTCACTGGAACTAAGGGGCCAAGCCCAACCCCTGAAAAACAACCACAGACCATAATCCCCCCTCCACCAAACTTTACACTTGGCACAATGCAGTCAGGCAAGTACCGTTCTCCTGGCAACCGCCAAACCCAGACTCGTCCATCGGATTGCCAGACAGAGAAGCATGACTGGTCACTCCAGAGAATGCGTCTCCACTGCTCTAGAGTCCAGTGGCGGCGTGCTTTACCCCACTGCATCCCACACTTTGCATTGCACTTGGTGATATAAGGCTTGGATGAGCTGCTCGACCATGGAAACCCATTCCATGAAGCTCTCTACGCACTGTTCTTGAGCTAATCTGAAGGCCTCATGAAGTTTGGAGGTCTGTAGCTATTGACTCTGCAGAAAGTTGGTGACTTCTGCACACTGTGCGCCTCAGCATGCGCTGACCCCGCTCTGTGATTTTATGTGGCCTATCACTTCATGGCTGAGTTGCTGTTGTTCCCACTTGCTTCCACTTTGTTATAATACCACTAACAGTTGAGCGTGGAATATTTAGTAGTGAGGAAATTTCACGAATGGACTTATTGCACAGGTGGCAACCTATCACGGTACCACGCTTGAGTTCACTGAGCTCCTGAGAGCGACCCATTCTTTCACAAATGTTTGTAGAAGCGTCTGCATGCCTAGTGCTTGATTTTATACACCTGTGACCATGGAAGTGATTGGAACACCTGAATTCAGTGATTGGAGGGGTGTCCCAATACTTTTGGCAATATAGTGTAAAATGTTACATAATTCATAATTCTGTTGTTGTTGTTGTCGCCTCTGGCTTGCTTAGTTGGGGACACATAATATTGAACAATATTATTGATTTGACTGCACTGACACTACTGAGATCTGAACTGAGCTGGACAATGACATCTTTTTTCTTAATAATTGACGATCTTTACAATGGAACTGAATCAATACTGAATTGACTTCAGCTGATCAATGACACTGCTTTCTTTTAGAGCTGCTATACAGCCGAAATGAACTCTATTTGTATCACTGAATCATTTTCCTGTTATCACTGTAAAACTGCTTTGAAACAATCTCTATTGTATAAAGCGCTATAGAAATAAAGCTGACTTGACTTGATAATCAATGCCTGTTTGTCGTGTAAACCAAGCAATCGTTATGTGGCACAACAAGCTCAAATTTCATGTGAAGACATGAGGACAATGTGAAGTGGAGCAGTATAAGTTCTTTCAAAGTTGCATTTGTGTATTGATCTGGATCTGCAGTTTGTGTCATTTGCAATGAGCAAATTGCATTGCTTAAAAAATCGATTGCACTGAATTGTAAATTGTGTTTAATTTATTCTTACTTGCGTATTTTGTATTGATTTGCCGTTTGATGAAGCTGTCATTATCAATTGCCACCTACAGGCCAATGTGAAGTGGCATTACATTACCTCTTTTGCTCCATTCAGCAATAGCAGTAATAATAAAGATAATAACTCTAGTCAGAAGAAGCAGATGATAACTATTAGGCTAGAAAAATATGTTAACTATTCTCTGGCTTTATGGCTCAGCCAGCTGAAAAGGTTCCCAGCCTCTGCTTTAAGGCCTTGGCTTTAGTACATTTGCAAGTTTTCACCATTGTCACTATATCTTTTGGACACCACTTCCCCACACACCCCATGCAAAGGACCATTTCCTCCCGTCTACACACACTTTTACTCAGTAGAGTGACCTTTGACCTCCAGGGGTTTTCTGACTAACATGTCCATAAGCAAGCAAAACGTATGCTGAATGAGAGTGCATGAATAATGTTGATGTGGTTTTATGTTTCTGACAGGCACATGAGATGGGCAGACTCAAAGCACTTAAGCACACTAAACAACACGCAACACTTCCTGTGTCAGCTCACCTCTCAATGACAGACAGTAATTAAGGTTAATATGGAAAGACGTCTCTTATGCTCACCAAGGCTGCATTAATTTGATCAAATTATTAAATTATTTAATATTAAATTATTAAGTATTATTACAAATTAAAAATTGCTGTTTTCTATGTGAATATATAGTAAAATATAATTTATTTCTGTGATAAAAGCTGAATTTTCAGCATCATTACTCCAGCCTTCAGTGTCACATGATCCTTCAGAAATCATTCTCATATCCTGATTTGTTGCTCAAGAAACATTTCTGATTATTATCAGTGTTGTGCTGCTTCATATTTTTGTGGAAACCTTAATACATTATTTTCAGTTGAGTTCAATGAACAGCATTTATTTGAAATACAATCTTTTGTAACATTTTAAATGTTTTTATTGTCACTTTTGATCAATTTAATGTGTCCTTAATCACACCTGAATCAAGGTATTAATTTATCTTTTTTTTGTTTCTTTTTTTATCTTACATTTCCACAAAAATATAAAGCAGCAAAAACTAAAATTACAATTTCAAAAACAGTTATTTAATTGCTATTCTTTATACATTTTACAAAATGTTGATCGCCAGGAGCGCCATTTGCTTTTTTCCCATGATGAAACCTGTCTCGTCAGTAAGAATTGGTAAAAGAGGAAGTTGATCATTGTCAGATGGATGAGTGAGTGAGTGAGTGAGTGAGTGAGTGTATGTGTGTGTGTGTGTGTGTGTGTGTGTATGTGTGGTGATGAGAGAAGGTAATGTCATACGCATTGTAGTATACAGGGGTCAAAAAGGTCTCCAGACAGACCCCTGTCCTCACCTACCTCTCTCACAATGTTTTCAGAAGGTTTCTTTTCAGACCTTGTATAGAAGTTTAGTGGGAAACCCAACCCAGCAATAATAACCATACACAAAGCCAACAGGGGACATGTGGTCACCAGACCTGCGGACCCCACATCCCTCCCCTCACCTCCTCTGAAAAAAGCATACATGGCTTCCTCTTAACTTGGATCTATGTGTTTGTGTGTGCGAATGTTTGAAGAGGCCCTGGACGGCCATTGATGCTCTTTCAAACTGTCTAACACACAGCATAAATTATTTCATAGCAACATAACTCTGGCAGTTGTATCCAAAAGAGAAAGTGGCCCAGATGGAGATTACTGAGCGTAAACACAGCTCTGTTCCTGTTCTGTGTTGTGTGTTATTCTCCAAACTCTCTTGTACTGTGCTGCCCTCATGTGGAAACGCACTCATATAGCATTCCCTAGTCAACACTAAACAGCTTCACATCTATGATGTTGACCTCCAAAACAATCACCACACTCTTAGAAGATGCAATCCTTTAAGACATTTATCCTTATATACTGTAGACCCTTTCTGGCATAAAAGGTTCTTTAAAATTGAGTCACCACTATAGAACACCACTGAACCTTCAAAAATATGTTATGATTGTATTAATATTAATTTAAACCCAACCAGGGCCCAAACTATACAGTTTTATTGCCACACACAATAGCTTTGTGATAACAAGCACACTCAAAATTAAAGAGATAGTTCACACAACACTGAGTCCAGACAACATTGACTTTCATTGTATGGAGAAAAAAAAAATATATTTTCTGAAATGTGAAGCATCACTTTAAGTTGTTTTTGGGGCTTGACAGCATCAGTCCGCATTCACTTTCATATGGAAAAGAGCAGCATAAACATTCTGTCACTTCTGTTCCACTGAAGAATGATTTTTACGGGAACTATTCCTTTCAGCCCAGCAAACAGGCAACATTACTAAAACATTCTGGCAGGTTATGAACACGTTTTACCAGTAACATTAATAGAATGTTTGTTCAAAGTTATCTTGTCTTTAATAACGTTCTTAAAACAATAGCACAAAAACGTTTTTTTTTTTATACATTGTTCATGGAACATTTTAGTTGGATGTTCATCTAGCATTTCTAACATTCTAATGCTCCAATAATGTTTGCAAAATGGAATGTTCCCTCAATGTTTTTTCTAACGTTCGCATAACCAAGAAAAAACTGGTTACACTTTATTTTAAGGCGTCATTACAGTGTGGCAGTTACAGTGTAATTATATTTTTAAGAACTGAGTAATATTAATTAACTACATGTACTTACTATAGGGTTAGGGTAGGATTTGGGTTTGGTTGAGGGTTAGTTGCATGTAATTATGCATAATTTACTGTTATAAATACATGTAACATATGTAATAAGGACACTGTAAAATAAAGTGTTACCAAAAAATGTTTTGAACATTTAGAGAACATTGGGGAAAAGTTTTAATGGGAATGTTAGCAAAACATTCTTAGAACATTTTTGTTAGCTGAGGTTTGCAGTGTAAGAAAGAAGACTTGAACTGCTTCATAGGCTTGTTACACACTAAGTAGGGCACGTTCAGTGACCCACAGGTGCTGGAAGCAGAGGCAGTGGGGGAGTTACAATGGACACATCAAAGCTCATAGAAGCTGGGACCATTCCAGCACTGTAAAGACATTGTAGATGAGAAATTATAATGTGCATCAATGTAAAATGGCCAGTGAGATCGGCAAACACCTGCTTGTTTTGACTGCAATCCCTCAGAAGGGCATTTACACAAATCCTCACAGAATGAGAACTGAGGAGGAGCTGGTGGAGGCCTTCACTGTCTTATTGCTGGAATATGTATTCTACTAAACCTGAGCCGTATCTAGAGACCAGAATATCACAGAGACTCTTTTGATGTGGACAAGAAATCAACCACCTAGAAACCACTCAGGACACCTTAGCAACCGCTATGCCCTGCCAAACACTAAAGATATACTTTTTAACACTTTATTTTACAGTGTCCTTGTTACACATTACTGTACATGTACTTACTGTAGTAATAACAGTAAATTATGCATAATTACATGCAACTAACCCTAAACCAAACCCTAACCCTATAGTAAGTACATGTTGTTAATTTATACTTAAATGTATAATTACACTGAAACAAGAGCACCTTAAAATATAGGTGGCTTCACTTTTCTACAATGGAAGAGAGTGAAGGTGCATCTTCCATCTTTTTTTACAGTCTGTGGTTGAATCTGTACAACTAACAGCTGCAGTTCACCCCTGGAAAAGACAATGTGGTTGCAGATTTACTGTCACGTTCAGTTGCAGAGTCAACCAGCATAGCCAGGCAGCCGATGTCAGAAATAAAGAGTGACCATGTGCAGTAAGCGTATGAGCCCTTACAGACCGCAGTGTCTCTTGAAGAACTTCAGCAGTCTTCATTACCCTCAGCACCTACATTCGGAAAGGCTGGCCAGCTCTGGTAAACTCTGACCTGACATCCTACTCGTGAGTTAAGACAGAACTGACATGTTGGAGTGAGTCATACATTGCACGGGGGCACCGAGCATTCATTCCTTCACCCATTAGGATTGACAGAGAGCTAGAAGCTCTTGAACGTGACTGCGCACCTTGTCTGCTTAGTGGCAGAACAGGAACTCCTGCTCCACCACCCTTGCAGTCTGTCGACTGGACCTCCAAGCCTCTGTTCCCACCACAGCGGTTCCTAGTCATGGTGTATGACCTCAAATCGAAGTGGACTGAGGTTGTGCCTATGGGCTCAGTTACAGCCCCCACAATGATTGATTTCCTGGAGCAGCTCTTTTCTTGTTGGGGCATCCCGCAGGTTCTTACCACAGACAACAGGCTGTTCGTTTCCAGTGAGTTTTCATCCTATCAGCCAAGCCCACATATGTACCTCCTACCACCATCCCCAAGCTAATAGTGGCGTGGAAAGATTTAATCAAAGTCTGAAAAATGGCATATGAGCACAACTTCCCCAAGGTTTTCCATTTACGGCTGTTCTCTCCCAGACTATCTTGCATTATTGTGCCACCCTGCATGCCACTATAGAAGTGCCCCCTGCCAGTCTCATGCTCAGAAAGGAACTAGAATTACTGTTAACCAGGCTGAGTCTGTCTCGTCAGCTCCCAGTGAATACTTCGGCCCAGACACAGGGTTCATTAACACCAGCGCAACATGAGAGCCAGATATGACAGCAGGCAAAATGCTCGGCCCACCAAGATAATATTACAGGATTGGGTAAGTGCCCATAGGCCACACTGCAGCAATAAACTGGTCTCTTTCCTGTCCGAACCCCTCCAGGTCAAACGGCAGCTAGGGCCAGTCACTTTAGAGATAGCTAATTGGTCCCGCTGGCATGCCAGTTGTCTTCGAAGAGTGCCCGCACTTTCCATTATGGAGGAAATCTTGAACCGACCTATGGTCATGGACTCCATTCTGCCACCACCGATTCTGGATCCTGATGTAGTCACCAGGAAGTGGGAACTGATCACTGTCAAAGTCCACAATCTGCAGTTGCCACTGTGACAACTTGTCCTTGTCCTTGTCCTTGTTAGCTCCCATGAAGCAGTGGCGGATCTGGGCAGTGGAGCACTGGGCCGTGGTGCAGTGGAGGGCCAAGCTCCGCCTCCACTGGAGCTTGGTACCTATAGCCCCCCCCAAAAAAAATCTTCAGGGGAAACTTGAACGGCGGCCGTGGCGTGACGACCCTCTGGTGTGGCGGCCGTGGCAGGACAAGGCTCTGGCGTGGTGGCCGTGGCAGGACGAGGCTCTAGCTTGGCGGCCGTGGCAGGAGGAGGCTCTGGCTTGGCGGCCGTGGCAGAACGAGGCTCTGACGTGGCGGCCGTGGCAGGACGAGGCTCTGGCGTGGCGGCCGTGGCAGGACGAGGCTCTGGCGTGGCAGCCATGGCGATTGGAGACGCTGGCTTGGCAGCCATCTTGGCTGAGGGCTCAGGCATGTCAGCCATCTTGGGTGAGGGCTCAGGCGTGGCGGCCATCTTTTCTGAAGAAACAGGCGTGGCGGCCATCTTGTCTGAAGACACAGGCGTAGGGGCCATCTTGTCTGAAGACAGGCGTAACGGCCATCTTGTCTGAGGACACAGGTGTAGCGGCCATCTTGGCCGGTGACTCTGCCGTGGTAGGCATGACGTGAACAGTCTGTGGCTTGGCAGGCATGACGTGAAGAAAATCTAGTGTGGTGGTTGTGGTATGAATAAATCCAGATATGACGGTCAGGGTGTGGAGAGACTCTGGTGTGGTGGGTACTGTGGGATTGCTCTTAGGCATAAGGTAACTAAGAAAGTCATTGAGTCCATGGCGAAAAATGTCCTTTAAAGCAACATCATTAAAATCCACTATGTAGCAAAGACCACAATAATCCTGTACATAATCCTCAACGATCCGGTTACCTTGTTGGAGGCGAAGTATGGTGACTGCTGGGTTCATTTTAGTGGTCAAGTATTCTGTAACGCATTTCCACTTGAGGCGAGTTGCAGTGAGAACCCAAGTGCAGTTTTATTTAAACAAAACGTGAACAAATACAAAATAAAGACTAGGCTTGGCTTAGCTTGGTTTAGCATAACATAACATAACATAACATGAACAACAAACATGAAGTTTGTTCGGAATACATGTAATGCACATGTAGCCTAAATATGTGAATCGGATTGTAAAGTTTAGGGTTTCAGAATCGGAATCGGACTGGATTTATTACGATTGATGAAAATTATCATGTAAACTTACTGGGTCTCATTCACTAAGCATGCGTACGAACGATTTTAAGAACAAATCACAATTTACACTCACCTAAAGGATTATTAGGAACACCATACTAATACTGTGTTTGACCCCCTTTCGCCTTCAGAACTGCCTTAATTCTACGTGGCATTGATTCAACAAGGTGCTGAAAGCATTCTTTAGAAATGTTGGCCCATATTGATAGGATAGCATCTTGCAGTTGATGGAGATTTGTGGGATGCACATCCAGGGCACGAAGCTCCCGTTCCACCACATCCCAAAGATGCTCTATTGGGTTGAGATCTGGTGACTGTGGGGGCCATTTTAGTACAGTGAACTCATTGTCATGTTCAAGAAACCAATTTGAAATGATTCGAGCTTTGTGACATGGTGCATTATCCTGCTGGAAGTAGCCATCAGAGGATGGGTACATGGTGGTCATAAAGGGATGGACATGGTCAGAAACAATGCTCAGGTAGGCCGTGGCATTTAAACGATGCCCAATTGGCACTAAGGGGCCTAAAGTGTGCCAAGAAAACATCCCCCACACCATTACACCACCACCACCAGCCTGCACAGTGGTAACAAGGCATGATGGATCCATGTTCTCATTCTGTTTACGCCAAATTCTGACTCTACCATCTGAATGTCTCAACAGAAATCGAGACTCATCAGACCAGGCAACATTTTTCCAGTCTTCAACTGTCCAATTTTGGTGAGCTCGTGCAAATTGTAGCCTCTTTTTCCTATTTGTAGTGGAGATGAGTAGTACCCGGTGGGGTCTTCTGCTGTTGTAGCCCATCCGCCTCAAGGTTGTGCATGTTGTGGCTTCACAAATGCTTTGCTGCATACCTCGGTTGTAACGAGTGGTTATTTCAGTCAAAGTTGCTCTTCTATCAGCTTGAATCAGTCGGCCCATTCTCCTCTGACCTCTAGCATCAACAAGGCATTTTCGCCCACAGGACTGCCGCATACTGGATGTTTTTCCCTTTTCACACCATTCTTTGTAAACTCTAGAAATGGTTGTGCGTGAAAATCCCAGTAACTGAGCAGATTGTGAAATACTCAGACCGGCCCGTCTGGCACCAACAACCATGCCACGCTCAAAATTGCTTAAATCACCTTTCTTTCCCATTCTGACATTCAGTTTGGAGTTCAGGAGATTGTCTTGACCAGGACCACACCCCTAAATGCATTGAAGCAACTGCCATGTGATTGGTTGATTAGATAATTGCATTAATGAGAAATTGAACAGGTGTTCCTAATAATCCTTTAGGTGAGTGTACAGAAGATTTTGTAATTTCTTTTCTAAATTTACGAAAAAATATAGAAACAACTGAAACCACACGTACGCAAAAAGAACTTACTCTGGCTTTATAATCGTGTTAAGAAGTTATATTTCATCCTAACATGAATAATTACATTGAAGTATATTGCACAACGAGTATTAAATTAAGCACAGTTTAGAGCTAATCTAGGATTTGTTGATCTAGGCTTTATTTTAAATCGAGTTGTGTTGCACCACTTAATTTTAAACCCAGATTAACAAATCGGGGATTAGAATTTAATCTGCGATTAAAACCTCCATTTACGATTAATTTTTGCCGCCATGATGGATTCGCCATTGACAGCAACAATACTAATATTCAATTTCCTTCTTTATTGACCACCAGAAACTCTCTCTCTGACATAAGTAGCTCTTGCCGATAAAGGAAATAAACTTGTAAAATGTCAGCTGTCTTTATAAAGCGATACGTAGAGAGACCGTTACTGATCAAGCAGGCAATGAAAACATTTGTAATATTTTTATTTGTAATAAACACCCCTGAGACCTGACGACACACCCACTGTTTCTATCTCTGTTCAATCATCTGTATATTTTAATTGTAGGGGCACTTTATTTTATTTAAACCTCCTCACATGTAAATTTAAAATTAATCCCTAATTGAGATTTAAATCTGAGTTTAAAGTTATGGAGCAACAGGATTAAAGTTAATCTATTTTACAAACCCGATTCCAAAAAAGTTGGGACACTGTACAAATTGTGAATAAAAAAGGAATGCAATAATTTACAAATCTCATAAATTTATATTTTATTCACAATAGAATATAGATAACATATCAAATGTTGAAAGTGAGACATTTTGAAATGTCATGCCAAATATTGGCTCATTTTGGATTTCATGAGAGCTACACATTCCAAAAAAGTTGGGACAGGTAGCAATAAGAGGCCGGAAAAGTTAAAGGTACATATAAGGAACAGCTGTAGGACCAATTTGCAACTTATTAGGTCAATTGGCAACATGATTGGGTATAAAAAGAGCCTCTCAGAGTGGCAGTGTCTCTCAGAAGTCAAGATGGGCAGAGGATCACCAATTCCCCCAATGCTGCGGCGAAAAATAGTGGAGCAATATCAGAAAGGAGTTTCTCAGAGAAAAATTGCAAAGAGTTTGAAGTTATCATCATCTACAGTGCATAATATCATCCAAAGATTCAGAGAATCTGGAACAATCTCTGTGCGTAAGGGTCAAGGCCGGAAAACCATACTGGATGCCTGTGATCTTCGGGCCCTTAGACGGCACTGCATCACATACAGGAATGCTACTGTAATGGAAATCACAACATGGGCTCAGGAATACTTCCAGAAAACATTGTCGGTGAACACAATCCACCGTGCCATTCGCCGTTGCCGGCTAAAACTCTATAGGTCAAAAAAGAAGCCATATCTAAACATGATCCAGAAGCGCAGGCGTTTTCTCTGGGCCAAGGCTCATTTAAAATGGACTGTGGCAAAGTGGAAAACTGTTCTGTGGTCAGACGACTCAAAATTTGAAGTTCTTTTTGGAAAACTGGGACGCCATGTCATCCGGACTAAAGAGGACAAGGACGACCCAAGTTGTTATCAGCGCTCAGTTCAGAAGCCTGCATCTCTGATGGTATGGGGTTGCATGAGTGCGTGTGGCATGGGCAGCTTACACATCTGGAAAGGCACCATCAATGCTGAAAGGTATATCCAAGTTCTAGAACAACATATGCTCCCATGCAGACGTCGTCTCTTTCAGGGAAGACCTTGCATTTTCCAACATGACAATGCCAGACCACATACTGCATCAATTACAACATCATGGCTGCGTAGAAGAAGGATCCGGGTACTGAAACGGCCAGCCTGCAGTCCAGATCTTTCACCCATAGAAAACATTTGGCGCATCATAAAGAGGAAGATGCGACAAAGAAGACCTAAGACAGTTGAGCAACTAGAAGCCTGTATTAGACAAGAATGGGACAACATTCCTATTCCTAAACTTGAGCAACTTGTCTCCTCAGTCCCCAGACGTTTGCAGACTGTTATAAAAAGAAGAGGGGATGCCACACAGTGGTAAACATGGCCTTGTCCCAACTTTTTTGAGATGTGTTGATGCCATAAAATTTAAAATCAACTTATTTTTCCCTTAAAATGATACCTTTTCTCAGTTTAAACATTTGATATGTCATCTATGTTGTATTTTGAATAAAATATTGAAATTTGAAACTTCCACATCATTGCATTCTGTTTTATTCACAATTTGTACAGTGTCCCAACTTTTTTGGAATCGGGTTTGTAAATATAAATTAAATCCAGGTTCAAAATGATGGTTTAAATGTAAAAACCGGCTTATTTTTAAACAAGGTTTAAAGTTTAGTGCAACAGATTATTAGATAAACCTTGATTTAATCTAGATTTAAGATTAATCCTTGTTGGTGCAACCCACCCTAATTGTATTATATAATCCATATATAAAATTATATAATGACATTATTAAATAATACAATTGAATTTAATCTTAAATACATTCGATCATATACAGTTAAAGAGTAAGAAAAGCTGCGTTATAGCTTCAACTGTGAGGTTTCTCTGAATAACGCAGATATGCACGTGTGTACAGCTGCTAATGAGAGCTCTGTAATCTGGGTCTGTATAAAAGGTGTTTATTGTGAGCATTGGTGAGAATGGCACACTTGGCATTGCTCAAGGATCCGGGCGAGAGCACGTCTGTAAACAGCGGTGAGTTTGACTAGAGTGACGAAAGGCTGTAAGGAAAGCGGAAAGCCCTTATATGGAGATGGTTTGGGCGTGTTTTATGCAAAAGACTAACCTCGTGCACGCGGCAGCTCATTTAGAATACTCCAAATTCACTAACATCAGAACGAGGTTAAGAACAAATTCATGTGCGTACGAAGGTTTTGTGAATCAGGCGGAGATTTTTTGTGAGAAGTTCTCCTGTGCGCAATTATTAGTGAATGAGACCCACTGTCTCTAAACCTTTCATTACAAGCACAGCACTGAAACACATAACACCATATGCGTGTGACCCTCTTGTTATATAAACTGTACAGATCATGTTTTCTCAATTTCCCAAAGCATATACTGTATTACATAACAGCTTTTTTCACTTAGTTCCATCAGTGATGTGAACATCTGTAGCTCTCCATCCTGTTTATATTGTCTCTCATGGTGAAATGCTTTGTAATGTGAAGTTTTACATCATTTTTATGCAACAGAGATCAACAGTTTTGTATGACAGCCGCTATGCAACACAAGATTTTTGGAAGGAACATAGACAATATGGCATATGCAGTAGTCAATATGTATTTGTAACTTTTGAAAATAAATAGGGTAAACGTACCTATTAAGCTCACCAAAGTCTACATTGAGACATTTTAGTGCACAGGGAAGAAGTTATGTTAAAATAAAATATTAATCTCTCACACAATAATATTTGATTTTATTTTAAATGACAAAAGCATTTCAATTAAGTACATCATTAAATGCAAAAAGCCTGCCTGTGCTTAATGGGTACATGTTTGTATCCTTTACACCCCTGTTGCTCACAACATGTTTTTTTTTTGGGGGGGGAAAATTCTTGTTTATTTTAAACAACATTTTTAAAGAATAATTTTATAAAGATTAACTTGAAGTGACAACCATCAGTTAATATTTAAAGTCTGTTTATGAAGTATTTACATAGACGTTCAATGTGTATGAGCTTAAAGGGAGCACACTGAGCTTAATTGGAACAGCAACATTTTTTTAATTAATAAATATTATTACATTTAAATTTAAAAGGACAGTTTTGCTAAATAAATAATCTAGGTCATGTATTAAGTTCATACATATTTTAATATGAACAGCTATTATTGAAAATATCTATGAAATTATACTTTTTCTTATTGATGTCACACTGAAGCTGTGATTTTCATAGTAGTGCACCCTTTAAGCTCACCTTACAATAATATGAAGTCTTTAAAAATTACAGCAGTGTAAAACCACAGAACATCAATAAACTGTAACATTTTTATAATATAATGGATTTAAAAGTACAAGCCAGTAATGCCTGTGAAGTAATATATTAGCGTAGCACACAATCTTATACAGCTATTAAGCTAACAATGTTCTGCAGCATCTGCGCTATGTTGCTTAAACTATCTTTTGGATCTAACTGTAATTATTTCCTACATCCAGGTTCCAGGTTATAGTATGCAAAAGTCTAAACATTAATCTCTTAATTTTGCAGTAAGAAGTTATAATTATCGAAAATAAAGGCTTTTCTAATAAAAATCTAAAAAAAAAAAAAAAAAAAAAAAAAAAAAAAAAAAAAAAAAATGCACATTTAAGGGGCTCCTCTTTTGGTGAAAGTTTTCAGACAGCTTTCAAAACGCCCGCCAGACAGTGTGAACACATGAATACCCATATCTCAGTGTGCAATGGTTAGCTTGAAATTACAGGAGGTATATAGTAACAAACACATCAATTGGTTAAGACATCAAGTAGGATGATCCATTATTTTTTTCTTTTTATAATCTGAGCTCAAAGATAGTAGTGCTTAATAGGTACGTTTACCCTATGCCTGTGTTGTCTGCTCTGCTCAAACTCAGGCACTTCAACTTGAAAGATGTTGTGCAGGACAAAGGTGTCCAGCTAAAGGGATCATTCTCATAACTTTGGAACATTCTGGAAAAGTTCTCTCATAGTTATCAACTGTAACGAAGGGAATCCACTGGAGGCAAGCTTTAAGATGAACCCAAGTGACCAGACCAGACCAGACCAGACCAGACCAGACCAGACCAGACCAGACCAGACCAGACCAGACCAGACCAGACCAGACCATTGAACACTCACCAACAGCAGGTTACATTTACAATACTAGACAAAGACTCATGGCAAACATGAGGGCTTAAATACACAGAGACTGATGACTAACAAGGAACACCTGTGAACAATCAAACCATGAACCAATGACAAACAGAGCATAGTATCACATGACAAGACAAACCAATGAGAACACAACAGGCTTGTTCGACTTCATGCAGCGATGCGCAGACTGAACGGCGGCTGACTTGAAGCAGTGCATGCCGGTTAGAAATTTTGTCCGACTTGAGGCAGCGCCGATGCCACGTGACTGTGACGTATGTCAACAAGGTGCCGCGAGAGACCCCCACCCACCCACCAACCCAAAAAAAATAGGCCTATAAGGTAAGGCTATTAAATAGCAGTCCCAAACTAGTTTTTGTTAATACAATAAAGTAGCCACCACACTAGTTTAAAAATATACAAAATAACATAAAGTGTAAAACTGACGTTGTTCCAACGGTGAATCAACGTTGGGCTGGGAACAGTTACCATGGTGAATACACAACACCAACATGAACTGTTAATGAAACATGAAAACTGCTCCTGATGAACAGAATGAACATCACACCTGCATGCAAATCCTTCCCAGCTCACACACGTCGTGCCAGTTACGTGATTTATTGGTACTTTACTTTATTTCATGACTAATTGACAACGTAACGTTGCATGCTCGTAGGTTCTCTTGGGCTTTATATATTAAGTGATATACAGCGCGCGCCGCCGCATTTGCGCGTGCAATTGAAGAGTGCGCGCTACGAGCACAGCATAACGGCTGACAGGACGGGAAAGTTCGGTTTTCTGAGGTGAGAGAGACTTTTTATTTCATAACAAGCTACGAAAATAACGTTAGAATAATGACACTGACAAATAGCCGGACAACATATCATCTGACCGCAGATACTGAATCGGGACAACACGTTTTTCTCAGGCTCTACACGACCCACTCGGAACGGTTGAGAAACACTGGTTTAGAGAACATTCAAAAGTAATGTTTCAATGTTTGCAAAATTATTAAAATTCCCCAAATAACAAAAAAAATTGGATTTTGAATGTTCAGAAATAACATTTCTGTCAGGACCACTATCGTCATATAGTATATATTAGCATATAGTTTGGATTGGCGTATGGGTCTGTCCTGGGCAATGGATAAGAGCAGGGAGAGCAGCGTTAACCTCCTTAGGGTAAACAGAACAGAACAGAACCAACAATGTATTGCAGATATCATTAATGTCAATATTTAAATGTACAACATAATTCGGGACTTTAGTCTGATTCAAGGGGAATCAGAATGCCAAACCTGGAGAAACGCGATAGCTGCTGATAGTACTGAAGGAGCTTATATATGTATGCTGTGATAGACATCGTATTCCTATAGGTAGACGTGATCAGCTGACAGTCAGCTTGACTAACGTGACCTGCCAGAACTAACGCTACGCTTGATTTTAGCAAAATATTATAATAACATATTTTTGTTAGCTGGGAACACATCTGCCAGCATCTGTAACTGCGTGACCAGCTTGTAATAGTGAGGACGAGCGAGTGCACACTAGAGGGGGGCCGACGGGCAGCGGCTTCGAACCAAGTGTTCACAGTAGAACATTCTGCTTTCCATGTGGACTCAATGATGCTGTCCAGAGCATGCTGCGTTCCTATGAAACATGAAATCCCCTGCTAGACCCGAGTGCGAACAGACCACCTGCAAGCGTGGAATGTGGCGAGCAACAGATCCGATGTCCGGCACACATGCAACATCACACACATAAAATGGCACTTGCATAAACACACGATTTTATCTCATTGTATATTAAGGAGTTTTTCCTATGGTCAAACGCTCTCTTGACATGCACAAACACGCACATGTCATAAACAGGAAGATTCAACATGAATTCTGCATATTCACAAACTCTCCCTTCCTCCATTCGCAGACTCATA
This sequence comes from Coreius guichenoti, assembly GCA_039654105.1. Taxonomy (NCBI): domain Eukaryota; kingdom Metazoa; phylum Chordata; class Actinopteri; order Cypriniformes; family Gobionidae; genus Coreius; species Coreius guichenoti. Next base: position 3,362,126 of record CM077177.1, read on the forward strand.
CCAGATGTACCCTAAAACACCAGACATTTATCGTAAATCAATTAGTGTAACCTAACGCAGCTTTTGGGGATTAAACAAAAGCAATGTGTTTAGCTTTATTTTACTCATATATCAGCAGAAGCTGGCCCATTTCTGTTGTTGTAATAATGGTGAATGTGTATAAACATCGCAGGCAGTCTGATAACAGCTGCACACTTGTAGAACATTAGCTGGACAGTTGAACTAAAGTCAGTCTCACAGACCATGTAAACAGTATAAGCAGACACATCCATTTTGTTCTCTGCATGGAAATCACGAGATCTACAAGCCCTGGTCTGACTGAACACAAATCACAGCAGAGTAATACACGAGGAGCAACACACAGGCATAACTTTAGCTTCCCTGGAAACATGGCTAAAAGAACAACGACTGCTTGACATTGTGTACCGGGGCCTGGTTGGGGCCCCTTGACATTCCCACATGAGCCCGAGTTGTTGCCCCAAAGTAGATTTCATGATAGCTGCCTATTAGAGCCTGTAGTAAACAGTCCAAGAGCAGGGGCTTGATGATGGAGACACTTCAATAGGGCTGTCAAAATGGCTGAAAAGCTAAATTCGAAATTCTTTCTTAAATATTAGCAAAATTCGAATTCTAAAGGCAATACTTAATGTTAGAGGAAACAACTACTGAATTGTCTATGCCCACAAGAGGGCGCAAGAAAGCGCAACAAGCAAATATAAAGCAAATCAAGTATCGCATCTTTTATTGAAATGAAATGACATTCACTTTTTAAAGTGCATTAACTTTTCAAACAATTGTTCTTAAAGGGCACCTATTATGCCACAATATTTAATATAAATCTCATGTGTCCCTAGAGTGTGCCTGTGAAGTTTCAGATCAAAATTCCTAACAGATCATTTAATATACCATTTTGAAAATGCCAATTTTTGGGTTTAAGAAAAATGAGCTGTTTTGTGTGTGTGTCTCCTTTAAATGCAAATGAGCTGCTGCTCCCCACCCCAGAGGGCGGAGCCATCACAGCTCGTGAACAGATGAAGCTTGTTTGTTTTGATGATCACCTCTATTGCAGACACACACTCATGTGACATTGCAGTTCTTCATCATTATGAAGTATTATCATCTGCATGCGTTTTAAAGCCTTATCACTCTCAACTTGAGCACACACACCCGACGCATGCGCACAGAGAGCTGGATGTCGGTGCATCCGTGAATATTAAACTAGACTAGTTCTCTTTCATGTGTTATTGCGATTAAACTGTCAAATGCTCACAAGGTTATGTCAGAAACACACAAAGTTCACATGAAAACAGTTGGTTATGTCTGTGCACGTATGCAGCAAGTAAGTTACAGAAATGCCGTGTGTATATTAGATCTGTATGTTAAAGTGAAAGCAGTGTAATATACAGTACCTACTGCTATATCTGCTGTTAATCTGAATCAAACAACAAAAGATAAACAGAAAATCACTCACTGTTCTTGACTGAATAACTTTAGTAGCTTTAATAAGAACACATTTCTTACTTGAATGCTCTGGTGAGGAGATAAACATGGCGGACTGTGTACCGCTCACTCAGGGCGGGGTTTATGCTAATACGGCAGTGTCCATCAACACTCGTGGGCGGGGCCTGTGAAATGTGACGTCACTTTGCCCAGAATCTGCAAACGCTTGTTCTGAGACACTGCTTATGATTTATGGGGATAAAAAAAAAGGAGTGGGTGGATTTTTACCATTATAGGGTGGTTGTGTACACACACTGCCAACACACATTTATGTTCAAACACCTTATAAAAGTGAATTTTGCATAATAGGTGCCCTTTAAATAAAATATAGTTTCCTTAATGAGCATGTAAGGAAAATTAGGTAACAAAAGTGCACTGACCATGTGTAAAAAAGCTCTGACTGATGTGCCAGGTATGGTCAAGTATGTCTTTGCCAGCTGCGCAAAATGTGGATACATACTACACGATTTTTGCCTCCAACTGAGAGGGTTTTCAGGTAGCGTATCTTCTCGTTCATACATATCCGTTTCATGCTCCAAAGCCCTGATGCCTTCGTCTGCACTGCTCTGGGTCTGACTGTACAGCGTCGAACAGGTTGTCCATGGCAGACAGCGCAGTCTTTTTCCTTGCGTCTGGTTGTTTTACAACATCAGTGCGCTCCCTTTTTGACTCCTCCATTCTAGTCGTTAACTCGGACAATGTCTTCGCCGGTACTTGTGCTTTGTGTTCCTCTGACAAATGGATCTAAATAGCTTGCTGTTTTAAGTAGCATGAAGGCCTGCTTTTTATCAGGGTGACGGCTTTGGAGATCAGCTGCGATTTTCATTTTCATTTCTTTAACTGCCAGGCTGTCATTAGAATTAGAAAACAACACAGCCACACCGCGCTGTACTGGATAAACAAACCGTGTCAGTTACGTCATCATCATGTCTCGCGCGCCTCTTGACACACCAAAACTTTGAATGCACGTTTTTTTTTGTTTTTTTTTTATGCGACGAATATTCGAAATTTGAATTTTTATTTGACAGCCCTACACTTTAATATTCAACATTAATAAGGCATACAAAGCTAAATTTAGGACTGCACATCCTTGGACAGCAGGACGAAACCAACCTGGGGTGCGCTTCCCGTACAACGACGTAACTTGCTGTGTAACTACCATAGTAGAAATCAACCAGATAGTCACTCATGACTGTTTCCCCAAACCGTATTGGGGACAATTGTTATGTATTGATGATGAAGTAATTATCATGTAGTGACCTGATTAACTGATCTCATCCAGTGTTTAATCTTTTATTAAAAGTGTGTTATATTATTAATACATCTAATTTTACATTACCACCACTGTGAAACTACAACAAGAGTTCCAACATCAATCATTTATTTTAAATGACTTTTTAATTGGAGTCTGGTCTGGTCTCTTCAGATAAAAGAAGTCACATTTAAAATATTACATAGACGCGCTACCCTTGCAGTAATGTACTCAATAAGTATATTCAGAATACTGAAAATAAATGCACTTTCTGTGATGTAGAAGAGACGATTGTACATTTTTTGTTTTTGTGTTAAAGCTTTTTAGAATGAGTCAGAATATCTATTATTAACACTTTTAATATTATTTTTCTTTATCACAATGCAAAATTCTCATATTCAGAACATTGTTAATCTTTTTATGATACTTGGCAAATTTGTTATTCAAAATTTTTTGCAAGTTTTGATCCTGCTGTCATTTTTCTGGTAGACTATAATGTTTTGTCTTTGACGGGCAAAAAAAAAACGAAAAATCTTTGAAGTCAAAATTGCATTTCATGTTTAACCGTGTGTAATTTTATTTATTTATTAATAATTACTCTTATTATTTTATTTGTATATTTTTCATGATATATGTCTTGTTTTCTATTATTCCTGTTGTTATACACTTGTTACAATTTGTTTTTGGCATTAATAAAAAAAGAATGGCCAGTAGCAAGACAACAGCAGCATCTTGTGTACATTTTTGTTATTAGGAAAGAAGGTGGATGCAACTTAGTTTTTTTTCTCGATTTGACACATTTCTCCAAACTCAGGTCACTGTTCTCAAAACACTTAACACAGTGAGCTAAACACTTTGTAACTGTCCTAAACAGATTGAAAATGTTCCTGCAATCAACTGGTGTTGTGGCACACAATGCTGTCTTGGGCCCACACATCACAGAAAGGCTACTACATTTTTTAAACTCCCTCAATAAAATCCACTTTCCGCAGGGTGATCAGGAGCAAATTGAGCCAAATTGTGTAGTTGTTTGGGACAATTTCTAATTTCACCATTCAGCACTGGTGCAAGAGTGGTTTGAGCATCACTTAAATTTCAGGATGGTGTTCCTTCCAGCATATTCTCCTCTTGGAGATGGAAAGTATATGATCGCAACCCTTACAACCAAGCGATGAAAGAGGCCTGTGGAGAAGTTCAGTGATTTTTTTCCATGATGCATGACTTAAAATTTATGCTGTGATGTTGATGAAATTCTTTGACCAGATGTAAATGAGAGGCAAGATAAGTTCATTGATTCAATGATTGCAGTACATTTATTAGGGGCCATCACCGAAGGTGTGTAGGCACCTCTTGAAATCGTTGCTGTTCTTTATTCTTCTTCCGCTCTTGAGTCTTGTAACGATAGTCCACTGCAGGCAAGCTTTCAGAACCCAAGTGCAGTTTTATTAATTTACATACATTACATACTGGCTTGGCTTGGATTAACTTACCACAGTGATTACACAGACAATACTAGACAAAGACGCATGGAAAACATGAGGGCTTAAATACACAGAGACTGATGACTAACAAGGAACACCTGTGAACAGTCAAACAATGAACCAATGACAAAACAGAACTGATGAACACATGACAAAAACAACCAATGAGAACATGACAACACAGAACACATGACAAGGGAGCACATGGCAGGATCACATTACAAAACCAGGACCATGACAGTGGGAAAAGGAGTCTAGGAGAGCGGTCTTGGGGGAGGGATGGTGGGCCAGGCACGTGCAGGGTGACAGGACATGGACCATGGCAAGGCAGTGGCGAGCCTGGGCCATGGAGCATGGGCGGACCTGGGCCGTGGAGCAGTTTAGGAAGCCATGGAGGGCGAAGGCAATTCAGGAAGCCATGGAGGGCGAAGGCAGTTCAGGAAGCCATGGAGGGCGAAGGCAGTTCAGGAAGCCATGGAGGGCAAAGGCAGTTCAGGAAGCCATGGAGGGCGAAGGCAGTTCAGGGGACCATGGCGGCGCAGGAAGTTCAGGGGACCACAGAGGCGCAGCTTCATCCAAGTACCTACTAAGGTTCAGTGTGTAGTATTTATGAGGATCTATTGACAGAAATGCAATATAATATACATAACTATGTTTTCAGTGGAGTATAAAGAACTTACTTAATGTTCCGTTATGTTTTTATTACCTTGAATGAGCCATTTCTATCTACATAGGCCTACACCGCAGGTCCCCTTACAGTGAAGTCGCCATTTTGTGCCGTCATGTTTCTACAGTAGCCCTAAACGGACAAACTTCTCTACAGAGCGCTAGTCACTCTCTGCTCTCTCCGATGACAACATTTTTGTCCTGTGTCGGCCACCGTAGCTTCTCTGTGTACTTCAAAAGGGAGGGGTGAGCGGTGGGAAGTTGCAATTCACAACCTCACCGCTAGATGCCGCTAAAAATCACACACTGCACCTTTAACATATATCCAATCAAAAACAAAATGCGACATGGACAAACTCACCACAGTGATTACACGGACAATACTAGACAAAGACGCATTGAAAACATGAGGGCTTAAATACACAGAGACTGATGACTAACAAGGAACACCTGTGAACAATCAAACAATGAACCAATGACAAAACAGAACTGATGAACACATGACAAAACAACCAATGAGAACATGACAACACAGAACACATGGCAGGATCACATGACAAAACCAGGAACATGACAGTGGGAAAACAAGACGGTGACTAAACTCCAAAATATAAGACATGAAACATGAACCTAATTTTACGTAGCTTGTGCAAAAACACACTTAAGGCTGTATCTCTGCAACTCTTTATCGTATTCAGACCAAACTTGGTACATGTCATCACAAGCATGATCTAAGGGAACATGCAGCGTTTCAGTGCAGCGCCACCTAGTGGTCCAGAGATGGGAAAAATTATAAAAGCAATTTTTGCTTATAACTTCTGAATGGTTTGCCCAAATACCACAATTGGTCTCATAAGATTCAGGGTGGAATGCAGAGTCGAATGATATCCAATTTTCCCATATCGCCAGTTTTGGGTGTCGGCCAGTTTGAATTTTGTAGTAAAATGCTGTATTTTATGTATGCGTTAGCGTATCGTTACGAAACTCGCCATGGGTCATCGGCACGATGCCCTGAAGGAGCCTGAGAAGTTTCAAACCATATTTACATGGTTATAACTTTGATTTGGTTGACTTATTTTCACACGAGTCATCTCTTTACATTGCTGAATCCTTGCCAAGTCCAACGATACCAAACATGCTAGGTTTCGTCTTATGGTTAGTGCAATGTTGTGATTTAGCGTTTAAACAACTTTCATGAATATCTTTGAAACCGTTAGTCCGTTCGAGACGAAACCACCATAGGAAAATCAGAATCATAGTGGGTTGACTAAAAGCTGATGACCAAATGTCAAAATTTTGATAGTAAGTGGCAAAAAAAATGCAAAGAAAGTTGCACATGGGTCATTTTTAATGTGCTCATAAATATAAATGTCTATAACTCTTAAACAAAATGAGATATTTTCACCAAATTTCACACGCTTATGTATCGGAAGACACACACACACACACACAAAAAGCAGTCGAACTGCACCACTTGGTGCCACTATAATTAAACAAAACATGAAATTACCACTAACTACAATACAGTATTCTGACATAAATTGCTATATTTTACAAATGCATTGGCGTATCATTATGAAACTCGGTATGTGTCTTCGGTACTCAAAAAGTTTCGGGGCAGCACCACCATGTGGTCAAAAGTTATGATGAAATTTCCAAAAATGTTAATAACTTTTGATTATATTAGCCTATTGTAATGACACTGATCTTAATGGATTCTATGGGTCATGCCAAGAACATAGATACCAATTTTGCCATTTTTCTCCTCCTAGACTGTGTACATTGTTGCAGTTGGTCTGATGCTCGCAGCTATGCACTCATGACTTGTGCCTTCTTTGTGCTTGGCCCCAATAATTGCTGCTTGCAGCTTTTATTTATTTACTTATTTATTTTATTTCATTTTTAGGGGGTGAAAACTCATCGTTATACACCTAAACTTGTCATTAAAGAACTTTGAAGAGCACGATTCATTCATATCATACATATTCATTCATGTATTTGTGTATTTGTGTATCTACAGCTGAATTTATCAAATCAACAGAGAACACACCTGTAGTTTTGATACTAAATGCATTAATAGAACAAAACGCAGTGCTTCATTATGCAGTGAATACTGAACTGTTTTGCCATCATAAGAGTTTGTTTTGCTGTGTTAATTGTTTTGAGAGCAACTAGCCTACATTCATTCAGAAATGTGTCAAATCGATTGAGAAAAACTGTAAGTTTGAGCTAATAATAAATTCACTCAATATCTGGTACAACTGATCATTCAAACTATCATTAATGCATTTACAGATTTCCTCTAATTATCATGATCAGTATAGTCACTTATGGGATTGTGTAACACATTTTTGTGGATGCTTGTTGGTATTTAAGGATCCTGGATGGCAACCCAAAGGTTTAAGGTTCAAACCTTAAATATTTAATTAAAAATCGAATAAATATCAATTAACATAAATAACATTAACTCCCACATTAGCAGTATGTGCAGTATGATGATACATGTAATATTTCATAATTTTAGATAATTACTGTATCCTATTACTGCACATCACAGCTGACGTGTAGCCTAGGTCTATTAAAAAACTACAGTTCTTGAATTTTTAATACAGAATATAACATATTAGATTAGATTGCATTCAACCAAATTCCTTTTAATTCAAAACAATCCACAGAACACGTGTAGCCTCAAGCGCGTTCACGAGTACGTGCGCGCTCTGGCAGGTGAACAGCCCCCCTGGTTGCCCAGTAACAACTGCGGGATGCGCTCATACGTGCCCGCTTACGCACTACGTCGGCTGTGACGTAAGGTCGCACATCCTGCACTTGTCAGTGAGCCAGCAGGTCAGTGTATTTCCCTACCGCCCTAAGACTGGCTGGAATAGTGCACGGACTTATGTTTCTATTTGTGACACGGACTCATTTATGGATAAACACTACAGAGCGGAAGAGCGTGATTCTGTGAAATGACGCGCTCCGGTTGACGGCAGGTTTGCACGAGCACAATCCGGTAGTGGAGATCTCAGGCAGGAATCAGTGCCGTCTGTCAGACCGGTTCTTCTTCTTTACCTTGTTATAAAACAGCTAAATAGCATGACATAGAGTCGTTTAATGTGCGTTTAGGCTGGGTAAGTTAACTTTTTATTGTGGTGTGACGTTATATTGCCAGGTAGCCAGCTAACAAAAAGATCGTTTTGCTCACGGTCGCTTTTTAAATTCTGATAACGTAATTTTTAACGTCAGATTTTTAAATGTTTTAAAAACGTCTTGTTTATGTGAACGTTCTATTGGATCATTCTGCAAACATTATGGGAATGTTACTTTTGAATGTTCTCTGAACGTTCTATGTATGACGTATTAACATGCTGAGAGCATTATTAAAGCCCAGATAACTTTGAACGAACGTTCTATTGACGTTACGGGAAGAACTTTGAGAGAACCAGCGGCAAACAGCGGAAAAACCTGACATTGTGTCGTTTAGTTGTTAAATAATAGTGATATGAGGCCATGACCCTTGTTAAATGACATCTCAGAGGCCAGCTCCACTTGGGACAGTCGCAGGCTCCGCTCCACAAGCAAGGAGTTATGAGCAGTCTTACTAAGAAGACACGGTTTATTAACAATCCTGGCAATAAACTGTCTTTTGGCAATAGAGACTGGAGCGATGACTTCATCAGCCTCTATGATGAGTCCGTTGGGAGAGGGATGTACGCATTGCAGCCAGACAAGGACAGACACCCTTCACCACGGGACGGAATGACGCTGAGACTTAAAAGTCCTGCCTCGGACATCCTTCCCAGAGGCCATCTGGACCTAAGCACAACTTCCGTCGTCAGCTACCTCCATACCAGCAATACGAATTACTGCACAACCCCTGTCTCGGACTACCACGAGAAGGATCGTCTCCTCGATATTCGGAAGCGGTCCGGCTCCTCCAGACGCCGATTCGAGGTGGTCACCGAGCTGGGACCGGAGGAAGTCAGGTGGTTTTACAAAGAGGACAAAAAGACATGGAAGCCCTTCATGGGACACGACTCTCTCAGGATAGAAATCATGTATCGCAGATTCTGTGAGCTAAACCCAGAAAGGGGCTTAAACCAGGAGAGCCGTGATGGAGAGCAGCTTCTCAAAGATGATGGTCTCAATGGAGGCGAACCATCGTTTGAGACGCGTGCGCCCAGCGAGGAGAGATCAGAAAGTGTTGACCTCACTATAGAAGCAGTGTGTGTCAGAGGAGGACTCTATGAAGTGGATGTGAGAAACAAAGAGTGCTATCCAGTGTACTGGAATCGTAAGTATTGCTCATTGATGGATTAAAGTCAAGTCACATTGATTTCTGCAGCTCTTTATACAGTACAGATCGTTTCAAAGCAGCTTTAATAAACAGGAGAATAACTGTCCATGTTGTTAAATTCATCAATTATAAAGCTAATTCAATATCAGCTGTAAAGCAGTGTCATTATTCATCTCAATTCAATTCAGATTTTGTTCTCATCTGATAGTGTCAGTGCAGTTAAATCGATAATATTATTGAATATTAATGGTCTTTCAATCCCCAGGCCTGACTTTTAGTCCTCATTCGACTAATTACTGAGTATCTATTAGGGGTGGAATGGTTTAAATTACTCGTGGTTCTGTTTGTATCACGGTTTTAGGGTCACGGTTTCGGTACGGTTCGGTATGTGCTATAAATTAGGACATTTGTCAGATAAAAATAAACAAAATAAGAACAAATAATCAAACTACAAGCAACAGCACAAATACATACAATAGAGCAAAGATGCATATAAAATAAACAGTGTTTTTCAGGTATCTAACAGTAGTTTTCAGATACAGAAATTGAATAAAGTAATCAAATATAAAATAACATTGCATATTATAATCTTCACTGTATAAATTAAATAAAGATTAATCATTATTGAAGTTACAAAAGTTATTCAGTCAAGAGCAGTGAGTGATTTCTTAGTCATTTGTTGTTTGATTAACATTAAAAACAGTAAAACGCAGACCGCAGGAAAAGGCTTCTTTCCCTTTAAGACACAATGCACGGATCCAGTACACACTACACATCTTTCTCAACTGTTTACATTTTACTAAAGACATAACCTACTATGTTTGCTAGGATTACCCACCAAGACGGGCATGTTGACATATTTTGTGTGAATTTGTCCGTTCAAGCGCAAGACTTGAAAGAGAATGACGCGCCATGTGCGCTTCAGATGAGTACACACACACACACACTCGCATACAAGAGTGACTGTTTGTCCACGCTTTTTGATCATCGCTGTTGTTGTAATGTATTGGGAAGCCAGAATGTGTATCCATCAACAGAAACATACATTAACCTTACTCTGTCTGTCTGTTTTACGCGTTGTTATATTCAAGAAACCATATTATAGATGCGTCGTCAGATTTAAGATGAACCGCGGTGCAAGTGCGTGTCGAACTGTGGGTGGAGAACCGTATGGTTCGTTTTTTGTTTTTTTTTAAACCGAGAACCGTTCCACCCCTAGTATCTACTGAGTAAATCACCTGACTGTTTTTTATTTCATTAATGAATTAGGTTAGAATCAGAGTTTTGTCTGATACCCAAAATCAGACAAAACTGTATTTTGTCTGGTACAGGGCTTGACATTCACTTTTTTGCTCACCAGTCACTGTGGCTAGTGGTTTTAGCCACTCAGCATTTTCACTGGCCACAATTTTGACATCGTTACCATGGGGAAAAACTGCCATATAGATATTTTTAATATTATCTCATAATTTGTCAGCAGGTTTATTAGGCTGCTGTCACTTTAAGACCTGACGCACGGATCCATTATTCTGTTACACATGCGCTTTCCATCTCAACTGTTTACGTGAATACTCTCCAAGACCGGCATTTTGACATTATTTTGTGTGTATTTGACTGTTTAAGCGCAATAAGCAGCGGAAAAGAATCAATTTAGTGCTGAGAGGCGGCTTTATGTGCATACACTTTGGGTGCGAGCACAAAATCTGCAGGAATTTGTAAAATTATGGGCAATATGCGCAATCCCACGGCGAAAATCAAGCCTTGTAACAGCAACAAAAGGGTTTGTGTGTCACTCGCTGTCGGAGAGATGAGAGAGAGAGAGAGAGAGAGAGAGAGCAGCTGGTATCGTGTGTCTATTCTGCGAAAAATTTGTATTGGAAGCGTTTCAGATATTTCAGTATCGATGTATATCGAAAAATCTATATTTTTGACAACACTACAGTGCACTTAGTTTATTATTTCAGATGCCTTTTTAAAAGACTACAATTGAAAAAATGTATATATTATATATAAAATTCAACCCGCCAAAGTGGCTGCGTTACACGCCACTGCTGAAATACACATTTGGCCGGTTGGCGGGTGTTAATGTACCCTGGTCTGGTAGCCAAAACTGTATTAACTAAAAGTTTTCTCTCAGCCTAAGTTGACAGAGGAAGCTGTGAATTGGCAGAAAGCCTGAGAAGAAGTGATGATAAAAATGAGCAAGGTTTATTGAATAAGCTTTGTTGCATATGTTTCAATGCTCGGACTTCATCCAGACTTTGTCTGACCTGCACAAATCCAAGTGTTATTATCAAAGCAAGAGCAGTGAAAAATTATGGTAACACTTTAGTTTAGGCTCCAATTCTCACTACTAACTAGTTGCTTATTATCATGCATATTACTAGGATATTGGCTGTTTATTAGCACTTATAAAGCACATATTAATGCCTTATTCTGCATGATCATATTCTACATCCCTTAATCTAAATTTAACAACTACCTTACTTACTATTTAATAAGCAGTAATTAGGAGTTTATTGGGGTTAAAGTCATATTTAATAGTTTGTTAATAGAGAGAATCAGACCCTAAACTAAAGTGTGACCAAAATTACTGCTTCACAACATCCTGTGATGTTAAAATACAGGCATTCTCCGATGTTAAACTCATGAAGAGAAATATCTATTGAAACCACACACTCATAGGATTAAACAATAAAATGCACTACGAGAGGAAGGAAAATAAGTAATTTTCAATTCAATTAATTATCAATTCAACCTTATTTCCAGACTCAAGGTCCATTAGAAAGGAAACATACAGCAACTAACACAAAATTACATACAATACAAAACTTTAAAAAGAGACAATTATATAATACTTTCTCATGTGACTGGTATCGCACCACACTTTGCCTAGGGTTTGACAACAGCATAATAATAACATATCCAGCCAACAAATACATTTATACATCAAATTTCTCATTAAAGCCATACAAGTTTTTACTCTTGACATACAAAATAGATTACTTGCACTGCTCCACCTCGGCTTTTTCAATATAATCCTCATACAATCATTGTAGGCAACCTGAAGCTTACATAGGCTCGGTGAAAAAATAACCAGATCATCAGCATACATAAGATGACTGATCAAGATATTACTAAGCATACATCCAGTCTTACAGTCACTTAATTGTTCTGACAATTCATTCATATAAACATTAAAAAGGGCTGGTGAGAGTAGATCTCCAAGGAGCTGAGACACTATTACCCCATTTTATTGTCACAGTCTGATTAGTGTACCAATATACCAAAATTCTTAGTATGCTATTAGGCACACCCCTTTGTCTTAGTTTACTAAACAACTTTTGATGATTAACGCTATCAAAAGCCTTAGAGGCGTAAATAAAGCCAATTATAACAGAGGAATTTTGTCTTTTATACAATTCTACTATTTCTTTCAGTGCATATACACAAATATACTATGCTGTGCCTTAAAGCCAAATTGGTTGTCTGTGGTACCAAGATATACACCTAATCGATCTAATAAAATTCTTTCCAGTAAAATAATACATTTGAATAAATGGTTAAATGATACATAATAAATAGTTGTGGAATAATTAAATGATTAAATGACAATAAGTTAATATAAAAAAAAATAGAACGAAGAAAATAAACACACACACACAGTTTGATATTAAGAATCGTTCGTCCTTCCAGTGTTAGTGAGCACAAGCTCGTATGCTTGTAAACATGCGCATCACTCCATGAAAAGTACCTGCCCTGTCCGCTGAATTATTAACATTTGTTGGTGTGTGTGACACCTGGAGTTTTGTTCACGTCAGGTGTGAAGTAAGATCTCTTTCTTTTTTTTTTTTCTAAACGTTTTATTGAGAATTCTTAACATTGCAAACAATTTATGCAAATAAATACAATAAGTCAAACCTGTATTAATTCTTCCATCTGGATTAAATAGTTTTAAACCACTCTATTTTATAACAAAAACAAGTGAACAATGTAAAGAAATTAATGTTTGTAAGAGTGAGGTAACGTAGTTGACATTTTGTGGTCTACTTTAACTTCAACTTTCACAGAAAATAAGGACCTCTATTCTGTGCATAATTTTAAAGGCTACATGTTTAGTTTTCTGCATAATGATTAACTGTATTAGCATCTCAGGTGAAGGTGAATCACTTCAGTCTGTCAGGTGAGGTGCGTGTGTTGCCAGTAATTTAGTGTGTAAATCTTTTACAAGTACACTATATTGCCAAAAGTTTTGGGACGCCTGCCTTTACATGCACATGAACTTTAATGACATCCCATTCTTAATCCGTAGGGTTTAATATGGAGTTGGCCCACCCTTTGCAGCTATAACAGCTTCAACTCTTCTGGGAAGGCTTTCCACAAGGTTTAGGAGTGTGTTTATGGGAATTTTTGACCATTCTTCTAAAAGCGCATTTGTGAGGTGAAGGGGCCATCCCCAGACTGTTCCCACAAAGTTGGGAGCATCAAATTGTCCAAAATGTCTTGGTATGCTGAAGCATTAAGAGTTCCTTTCACTGGAACTAAGGGGCCAAGCCCACCCCCTGAAAAACAACCTCACACCATAATCCCCCCTCCACCAAACTTTACACTTGGCACAATGCAGTCAGGCAAGTACCGTTCTCTTGGCAACTGCCAAACCCAGACTCGTCCAACGGATTGCCAGACAGAGAAGCGTGATTGGTCACTCCAGAGAACACGTCTCCACTGCTCTAGAGTCCAGTGGCGGCGTGCTTTACCCCACTGCATCCGACGCTTTGCATTGCATTTGGTGATGTAAGACTTGGATGAGCTGCTCAGCCATGGAAACCCATTCCATGAAGCTCTCTACACACTGTTCTTGAGCTAATCTGAAGGCCACACGAAGTTTGGAGGTCTGTAGCTATTGACTCTGTAGAAAGTTGGTGACTTCTGCACACTGTGACCCTCAGCATGCGCTGACCCCGCTCTGTGATTTTTACGTGGCCTACCACTTCATGGCTGAGTTGCTGTTGTTCCCACTTGCTTCCACTTTGTTATAATACCACTAACAGTTGACCGTGGAATATTTAGTAGTGAGGAAATTTCACGAATGGACTTATTGCACAGGTGGCAACCTATCACGGTACCACGCTTGAATTCACTGAGCTCCTGAGAGCGACCCATCCTTTCACAAATGTTTGTAGAAGCGTCTGCATGCCTAGTGCTTGATTTTATACACCTGTGGCCATGGAACTGATTGGAACACCTGAATTCAATGATTTGGAGGGGTGTCCCAATTCATAGTTTTCAGTCACGTGACTGTTGCGGAGCCCTGGAGGGCAAAACAGCCATAGAACTGCAGCACAAGCCTGTCAATTTTCCATCTCAAAAACAAAAATATGTGAACAAGATGCAAGTTTTGGGCACTTGTGATCCATATACAGCACCTGCTGCAGTATTGCAGTATTTCAATCACTAAAAACAGTGGGACGTTTTTTTAAATGCTTAACGTGAAAAACATTTTTAGAGTGAGTTGCACCAATAAGGATTAAATTAAGCAAAGTTTAACACTAATCAAGGATTTGTTGATCTGGGTTTTATTTTAAATCGAGTTGTGTTGCACCACTTCATTTTAAACACAGATTAAACATGTAGAAAGACCAATAGAATGGCTGATCGGAATGAACCGACGCCAGGCTAAAGAATCATTAGTGCAACCCATCCTTAAAGTGCCTTAATGTACAGTGATATTAAAAGATTAAATTCAGTTTACACCTTTGTGATGATGCATACTATATACAGGCGAGTAGATGAGCCAAGAATATGAACGCAACGCGTTTTCTTTATAATGGTTTTCGATGGGAAAAACACTTAACGAGAAACCTCGTGTTGCATTAATATCATTATTTGCTTGCCTGTACAAAGTATGCAACATCAATAAGGTGTATATTGAATTTGGTCTTTTAATATCACTGTCTTACTACATTAAAACTTACTACAAACCTGGTAAAAATGACTGGTGGGCAATGGAGGAAAGCCTTGTTTTGCCCTCCAGGTGGGCGTTCCTATAAGGGTGTGACGTCACGTGAAAACTCTGAATACTTTTGGCAATATAGTGTATGTACACTGAAAAAAAATTGATGTAGGATTTACTTTAAAACAAATGGCAAGTAACACATTTATGATATTTTGAAGTAGAAAGATTGAAATAGTATTTTCTTGTAAAGCATGGTCCAATAATCTTTGTTTTATTTACAACACTGAAAAATCATTCTTACAATGCAATTTACCCAAGGTTACTAAATGTTTGATTATTATTTTTTTTTTTTAACTTATTTTGTGTCCTTTACTGTTCTGTCTTTATTTTGTGTGTCCCACCTTGTAGAACAGGATTGCATCCCTGTCATGAGAGGCCAGTGGTTCATTGACGGCACATGGACGCCTGTAGAGGAGGATGAGAGCGACCTCATAGAGAAAGAACACCTGGCTTGTTTCCGAGGACAACAGGTACAGGACGCTTTTGAGACTGACACGCTGGCCAAGACTGTGGACCGGAAAGATGGTGAGAGAATTCACTACTAGCACAACATTTGTTTGGAAATTGGTCAATAGAGGTTAATTGTAAAGAGAGAGCATTCCTCCTGCATGTGAGGCTGTTTGTTAGTTTGGAAGGATTTGAAAAACAAATGAAGAACCCATAAGCAAAAGGCTTTGTTCGTGACAAGGTCACACCTGCCCTCATTGTCGGTATCTGTTGAAAAATGACTGTTTGTGTATGACGGTGTGTATGTTTTGTGTGTATGTTATTGCGTTCGTGACTGTGACATGATCTTCATGCAATTTATAAAACATCATGATAACATTTGCATCAAAGACATTTTGTACTTTTTCAGTTCTATCCATAAAAACACAAGCCCCTTTTCCACTTACGGGTGCTGGTGCCGAAGCCAGTGCCCGATCTGGAACCGCTCAGTGTGTTTCCATCACAGAAAATTTGCCTGGGCTGGAAAAATTTGCTCCACACCAGCCCCTAAAACTGGCTTGTCTCAATCCAGGAACAACAAATATGGGGAGTGAGATAATGTCAAAACAAAACACTAGAATGCATAAAACTAGATAGATAAAACTAATAATAAAACATTGCACAGCAGCCAGCTTCAGTCACTTCAGTGTCCTTGTTAATGTAAAATTACAAATATCATATGCGCATTGATTGCTATGAATTGTATTCATTATGCATTCAATGTCTGACCGTTGCATCAAATGCAGCTTGTGATGGCATAAAGCGCTGATTCAGTTATTCGAATGTTAAAATGTTCTATAATCAGTGGTGCACATAACTTTCTTGGTCTGGTTCTCAAAGGAGCACCTGGAGATGCTGCTTGGTGCTCACAATTTACGCGGCACACTTATCCTACAAGCTGCCTAAATGTAAAATAACACAATTTGTTCACTGTAGAAATTAAGTATAGGTTCATCTTTGTTATTTTTATGTTATTTTATTAACATTAATGACACAGAAAACAGCAGGAATATTTGGCTGCTGTCACTTTAAGACCGAATGCACAGACCGAATATACTGACACACATTCGGTTTCTTTCACTGTTCACTTATGATATAACCGAGAGAATACTTTCCGAGACGCAAGTAAACGTGAAAGAGGAATCAGTTCGGTGTTCGGGCGCTGTCTGAAACACGCCTCTCTCTCTCTCTTTCTGCGTGCTCGCACTTTGGGTGTGTGTGCAGCTGTGCGCACAGATAACAGCGTGCGAGTCCTGATTTTCGCCTCTTCTTCCGTGTTAAACATAATTTTTAATGTGTAAATTGACAAGACAAAACACGTCCAAATGATAAACTTTCACTCCTATGATGGTTAAACTTAGCAGTTCAACCACGAATCACATGCGTGATGAACCGTTGGGACCTTATCTTTCTCCTCATCTCTGTTAAGCTACACTACATTTGTAGTTTCTATTCAAAAAGAAGTCTCACATTTTATTCTCACTGTCTTGTAGCTTAAGAGTTCTCATGAGGAGCTGAATGTAGGCCATGCACAATTACACCCAGTGTGTACTTAAACATTGAGTCACATGAACGCTTTCTCCCACTGGAATGTAACTTTTAATCACACGTAAAGAACCAGAAAAACGTGCCTAATCCACTTCAGTCAGTCTGTCCAAGTCTCTTCATCTGCACTTTTACAGTTTTAGGCCTATCAGGATAGCAGATTTGATTAAATAAGCTGTAAAACTGATTTTCTCCATTCATCTTGGAGTCCCACAGGGTTCTGTACTGGGACCTCTGTTGTTCTCAGTCTAAATCACATCGCTCAGCTGTAGCTTCTTTTATTTTTAGTCCAAACAGCAGTTCCATGCCGAGTGTTACACTTTTAATCACATGACATACATTTTGTTGTGGTTCAGTGTTCAAAGGAGTCAAAGTGTTTGCATTCTTCAAAAAGTCAGTGACTTACTATTGACTCTGCATGAGATACGAGAAAGTGTTGAAACATTCAAAGAATTATGCAAAACTGTCACACATCTTTCTCTTATATGCCACACTTCTTGTGTTTGAGACATTATATTGTAATAAACCTCCTTTTAAAAATGCAGACTGCTGAAAACTGTTGACCTTCATGATGACGCTTGGACTGGAGGTGGAGATAAATCTGATGAGAGAGGAATGAGTGCTTGAGTTTATTGAAAATGTAGTGAAAAGCTCAGTATTGGTTTGTCTGTAAGAAATAAAGGGAGCGAAGGGCAATATATAAAATACAGCCTCACGGAGGAGTGATTGCTCTCTATACAGTAGCATTTGATTGACTGAATCATTTAGAAATAGACCATGTTTAAATGCACATCATTTTCTGATTATGGTCTGTATTCTAGTTAAGCCATTATTCTATAAAAAGGTTTACATGCTCCACAGCTGTTGGGATTTTCCTGTGTACTGGAGCTGTATAATATCTGCAATTATTCTGATGGAAATAATGGAGATATTATTCTTGCCATATATTACACTGCATATTTAGCAGTTCGCTGCTGTAATTTAATGAACCTGTTCATTCTTATTCATGTCAGACAAGCGCAATGAACTAAAAGTGTAGCCTTTAACAATGCTAATGGCTTGATCTAGTTTAGGTAGTTGTGTTAACATTTACACAATGGATTCATAATTGGAATATGGCCATTGATGACCATTGATATAGCAATACCCAATTAATATTGTAAACACAGTCAGTGAACGGTTGAAGTATCAAAAACAACTGCTTCCTTAAACACTGAATTGATAAAAGACCAATTGTGTTAATGGATTTAATGTATGGGTTTATGCAAACATTGTAATTTACATGACAGCAGACAACGTGATTTTGTGTTTTCTATGTCTTTACTAACGCAACATTTATTGGTTTGAGACATAAATGAGAAATGTGTCCTGGGTTATATCACATGCTTTCACATTAAAATCCTATATAAAAAAAGACCCTTATAAAAGACTGAGATATTTTGCTCAAGTGTGCTACCGTAGTCTGTGCTGTTGGAATAACAACACGATATGGTGGTATTACTTGTATTAAAAGCTACAGTACAACACAGTCTCATAATTGGTTTTTATTAAAACTAAGAGTTTGTGTTCTACTGATATTGTTGTGTAGGGTGATAGAGAGGTGACATTGCCAATAACGTGACCATTGACTCTTTTTTTGGTTTGTTAGTTCTTTCCCACTTCCCCCCATTCTACCTCCCCTTTCTATTCAAATGGAGCGGATATCAGACGAGTGCTAAAAGTCACAAGCGAAAGCGATGTCAAGGTACTACAGCCCTCCATTTTTACTCCTTGTAGATGCTGATTCTCCTTTTCCGCCTTTTGCTCATTAGAAACCCTCCCATTAGTTTTATAGTTTCACAAAAGTGTTAAAGTGTTCTTTTGGCTCTCATGTTCTTTCAAAGTGCCCGCTTTTCCTATTTTCCCTGCTGTATTTCCTTATTATGTTACTATTATTAGAATCTGATGTTTCCAAAACATTCAAAGCAATGCAGGGCTCAATGCTAAGGGTTTTTCTACTGGCCCGGTCAGGCCTGTGGTTCAAATTTTTACTTGCCCTGCCAAAATTTTCACTGACCCCACCACAAAAAAAGTAATAAATAAATTAAATAGGCCTAGTTATTGTCTTCTTTGTTTTTGACCCATAACCTTAATAAATAAGGTTGTGACACCAAAAACTACTAGTCTAACTCATATAAATATCAAATATTGTTAAAGACAAGTAAACTCTCAGTAATAAAATAAGAACAATTAACCAAATTACAAGCAATAGCACAAATACAATAGAACAAACATGCAAATAAAATAAACACTGCTTTTCGTGTTTTTCAGATGAGTCTAACAGTAATTTTCAGGTAAAAATTAATAATCAATAATCAAATGTAAAATCGCACTGCATAGTCTTCACTGTATAAATTAAATGTAGATTAATCCTTATTAAAGTTACAAAAGTAATTCATTCAAGATCAGTGAGTGAGATTTTTTTTTTTTCTTTGTCCTTTGTTGTTTGATTAACATTAAAACACAGGAATATTAGGCTGCTGTCACTTTAAGAGCAAATGCATGGATCCAATACACTGATACACATGCGTTTTATTTCTTGACTGATTATGTTCTCTTAAGATATAACAGACTATGTTTACTAGGATACTCGTTAAGACTGGCCTTTTTTGATGTAATATTTTGAGTGAATATGTCCGTTCAAACGCAAGAAGACGAAAGAGAGCTCAATTCAGCATTCACACACTGTCTGAGACGCAGCTTTCTGGGCGCATGCTTCGGATTAAATACTGAAAGCACTCTTTGTTTATTGCTTGTAATATATTTTTTTTCCGCTTTATTTACTAGCTTTTATGTTTTGAAGCTATGTTAGTTTATATATTTAAAATTCTTAACATGCAATTGTTTAAATACATTTTTTTGGTGTAATTAGATTAAGATTAATAAGATTAATTAATAAGAAAAAAAGTAGATCAAGAATTGTTTTGGAATTGGATCGTGAGGTATCGAAAGATTCCCACCACTACTATACAGTGGTTTATTGCTTGTCTTTGTTGAATAATACAGAAGATAAAGAGCTTAAAATATAATCGCATATTCAATTGCAATATTGGTAAAACAAAATCGCAATTACATTATTTTCCAAAATCGTTCAGCCCTACTTAAAAACACGGGCAAATGATAAACTTTAATGATGCAGCACTGGGCCGATCAGGTAAGCATAAACTGTCCCGAGCAACGTTTGCGCTGATCCCGGGCCATCGGGCAGCCCTTATTGTTGAGCCCGGCAATGTTTTGGATACATACAGTGTGTCAAAAGTTCTTCGAATTGAGCCCTGTTGGATTGAACCAATTAAAACAATGTTCACTCAGAAAATCCTGGTAAATTTCACAAGTAATTACAAAGAAACGGCAAGTAACACATTGAAATAAACATAAAAAAAATGTAAGTAGAAAAACAGAAATAGTATTTTCTTGTAAAATGTACTCCAATAATCTTTGTTTTACTTCCGACTTTGAAATAAAAGTTAATTTTAAAAATCTTAATCATAATAAAATTAAAATTGAGAATTCTTATTTTTTTTATGGAATAATGCAGTGTTTATAAGAAATGATTTATCTGTGCACATCATTATTTTTTTTAACTCACGTGCCTCGTAATCTTTAATCAAAGTTCTCCTCCCTCTCGCAACGACATCTCTTCTCTGATGACGTGTTCACCGGGACAAAAATCCCTCCTCCAGAAACCTGTCACTCGTATAAGATCTCAGCAATTAGCAAATGACAATGATCCAATCAATTCCTGATGGATGAAATCAAGTCCCACCCTACATTTTTTTGTTTGTTCAAGATGCCGTTTCACTTGGATATACGTCACAATACCAAAGAAAAGATTGCAACTTCATGCTGACTCAAGACATTTTTTGAGGAATCATTCATTGAAGCTCTAGTTTTATCAAACACCACTAATAATTAACACGAGAAAACAAAGACATTTTTCACAACTTTCTCACATTGACTGTTGAGTGTGTAGCATGATATACGACCATGACATTTAATGCAATGTAGTATTACAGGCTTGTATAACATTATTTATTGTGTATTGTATTCGAATCCTTTTCTCCTAATAATCTCATACAGTGGGGAGAACAAGTATTTGATATTGCAGGTTTTCCTACTTACAAAGCATGTAGAGGTCTGTAATTTTTATCATAGGTACTCTTCAACTGTGAGAGACGGAATCTAAAACAAAAATCCAGAAAATCACATTGTATGATTTTTAAATAATTAATTTGCATTTTATTGCATGACATAAGTATTTGATCACCTACCAACCAGTAAGAATTCCGGCTCTCACAGACCTGTTAGTTTTTCTTTAAGAAGCCCTCCTGTTCTCCACTCATTACCTGTATTAACTGCACCTGTTTGAACTCGTTACCTGTATAAAAGACACCTGTCCACACACTCAATCAAACAGACTCCAACCTCTCCACAATGGCCAAGACCAGAGAGCTGTGTAAGGACATCAGGGATAAAATTGTAGACCTGCACAAGGCTGGGATGGGCTACAGGACAATAGGCAAGCAGCTTGGTGAGAAGGCAACAACTGTTGGCGCAATTATTAGAAAATGGAAGTAGTTCAAGGTGACGGTCGATCTCCCTCGGTCTGGGGCACCATGCAAGATCTCACCTCGTGGGGCATCAGTGATCATGAGGAAGGTGAGGGATCAGCCCAGAACTACACGGCAGGACCTGGTCAATGACCTGAAGAGAGCTGGGACCACAGTCTCAAAGAAAACCATTAGTAACACACTACGCCGTCATGGATTAAAATCCTACAGCGCACGCAAGTTCCCCCTGCTCAAGCCAGCGCATGTCCAGGCCCGTCTGAAGTTTGCCAATGACCATCTGGATGATCCATGGGAGAAGGGAGAAGGAATGGGAGAAGGTCATGTGGTCTGAGGAGACAAAAATAGAGCTTTTTGGTCTAAACTCCACTCGCCGTGTTTGGAGGAAGAAGAAGGATGAGTACAACCCCAAGAACACCATCCCAACCGTGAAGCATGGAGGTGGAAACATCATTCTTTGGGAATGCTTTTCTGCAAAGGGGACAGGACAACTGCACCGTATTGAGGGGAGGATGAATGGGGTCATGTATCACGAGATCTTGGCCAACAACCTCCTTCCCTCAGTAAGAGCATTGAAGATGGGTCGTGGCTGGGTCTTCCAGCATGACAACGACCCGAAACACACAGCCAGGGCAACTAAGGAGTGGCTCCGTAAGAAGCATCTCAAGGTCCTGGAGTGGCCTAGCCAGCCTCCAGACCTGAACCCAATAGAAAATCTTTGGAGGGAGCTGAAAGTCCGTATCAAATACTTGTTCTCCCCACTGTATATATACTCATATTTAAAATGTTCTGCATAATAAGATACGCACAGAAATATATTTTGTGTCAGGTCAATTACCTTCGTTGGCAGTAGACATACCCATCTTGACAAATTCTATATATCGCTTATCCTGCATGAATTGATGATAAACATTACAGACGTCGACAATTCATTTACAGACAATTGTCCTAAAAACTAATCCTGTCCGACTGATATGCTGCAAACTGGGTAATTTTAGATAAAGGTATCATATGTCAGTCATTGACACCCTCTATATTCTGTAAAATACATAAATATAAATTACAATGGAAACCAAATTTACCAAGTCAATTATTTGATGTTGCCAACCATATTGGTCACTGATTTTGCCTAAACGTAAAAGATTACAATTACCTCCCAACTGCCCGACATGCTGTCGTTCTGTCACTAATTTCATGCAAATATGAGATTTTTCATTTTTGTTTTGTCTGCGTTTTGTAAGCCAAAAGTAATTTATTATATTGAACAAAAAGAGAACACAATATTGCAAACTTCCATTTTCGTTGATATTGAGGGCAAATCTTTCTGGAAGTGACTATTTTGTTCTCTTGAACAAACGCTTCTTTATCCCCAAATTTTTGCGATTTTTATTCTGGTTGTTCACAGAAATGAAATTCCAACTCGGGTGAAACCCTGGCTAGAGCGAGGCATATCCTTCAAAACACATGCGGAAAACCTAGTGCCTATTGCCGCTTAAAAATCCTGACAGGCTGCCTTCTGACACAAGCCCTCTTAACCTTAGTTGGCTTCGTAATCCCTCAGAGTTAAGTTGGTCCTGCTCTAATACGCCACTTCTCCAGTTACGCAGCACATATGATGCAACATGTTATGTTTTGGGGATGTTTTTCTTTACAATATCATCTATTCCACAGGCCCTCAACAGCTATATTTATATATATAAACTGTCATTTATTTAGACCCCTGAGTACCTTTAGGCACCATAATGGGCTTATGTTGTGTATGTAGGTCAGTAGAGTAGTACTACATGCTTCCATTGAGTTTTCTCTGGGAAAAGGTTAGTTCAGGAGTGTTCAAACCCAAATACATTCATCCTCTTGCAATAGTGCCATCCAAGACCCAGTGAGTAAGCCAATTTTTGCCTTGGCACAGTAACATAATTATTTTGTTGCCCTTTGTGTCAGTTTCAAAATATCTTATTAATGGATATTAATAGTTTTTTTTTTGAGAATCTTGTAAAACTTTGTGTATATTTTGTTTTCTGTCATGATTCATTTTTGTCATTGTATTTCCATATATGCGTTTAATAGTTTCGATATACTTTACAGTATAAAGAAAGGACACCCTATTGTATTCCATGGGTTTCTGTATCAGGACATAATAAAAAATATTTTTTTTTGGTTAAAAATTATCCAAAATCAATTTGAGCAAGTACATAACCAACCAGTGTTCCGTGGGAAATATGAGCTTCTGCCGTTTGTTTTTGCGTCATTACGTCACGTCTGTAGTCCGGGCTAGTAGTCTTTATCGCGTGTGTGGATGCTGCAGGTGGCGGATCGTTTGTAACCTCTTCTTACAGCAGCTGGAATGTAATTAAACTTGTCATTTTAATGCGGCTTGTAATCCAGAAAGTTCAAAACACCAATCATCGTTGACAACTGGTGCGTTGATAGACAACCCACACATACACCTCAAAACATTAAATTCTTCCGCGCTGAGGAGCCGTGCCGATGCACATCCCACGAAAAGAAGATAACTCCACAATTTCAGGGTTCAAACAGAGGTGGCGACAACGAGGTAAAACGTCTCGGTTACGTATGTAACCCTCGTTCCCTGAAGGAGGGAACGGAGACGTACGTCGGACGTCACCGACGAATTGGGATCACTTCTGGGAGCCCCTATCAGCTTCGAGTGTATAACGGGCCAATGGCCATTGGCGTGCGAGATTTGCATCTCGCGCTCCGCCCCGCATCGCGGGTATAAAGCAGAAGCGGATGCCGCACACATTTGTTTTTTACTGAGGAGCCGAACTAGTGACTCGGCCGCTGCAGTGATGGTACAGCAACTGTGGCGACGGGACGTACGTCTCCGTTCCCTCCTTCAGGGAACGAGGGTTACATACGTAACCGAGACGTTCCCTTTCAGTCGGTCACGTTTGACGTACGTCGGACGTCACCGACGAATTGGGATCCCTATGGAAAACGCCACAGTTACTACCACTTCCAGCGCCCAGCGAAAGCCCCTCAGACCCCCGTCTGTTCGGGGCGGGGAACTTACGCAGGGAGAGTCACTGCTGCTGTTCCGCAAGACCCACTCAGCAGAGTATTGGATAACGCTGGGAAAGCGTGCCCAGGGGGGCCGCTGCGGAAGCCACATCCTACCCGTAGGGAGGTATCATGTGGATTATACATGTATGGACTGGCCGTGGGCAGTACAACATACGGAAGTCCCAGGGGTGGCCCCAGCCAATGCAGGCGGGAGACTACACCGCACAGAGACGGCAGAGCGAGCTCTGCCAAGGGAAAGACACGGGCTCGCCGTAGGGAGCCGTACCGTGGAAGAATACACATATGGGACTGCCGTAGGGGTCACAACATATGGATACCCAGCCTAACACAAGTTCCACCAATGCATACGAGTGTTAGACCTGGCGTCGGACACTCCGCCACGTCTGACTGCCGTGGGTTGCGGAGGACTCAACAGGGTTCGCCGTTCTGGGGAACTCGACTGGAGCATATCAGCGCACGTATCCGGTCCATGAGGAGGGGAATGGCGCAGCAAGCCGACACTAGAACGGGCCCTTCGGTGTTACTGGCTATTTGAAGCGAGCACACGGGAAGAAACCGGCTCTACACGGAGGCTATAGAATCTAGCGAACGTGTTAGGTGTCGCCCAGCCCGCAGCTCTACATATATCTGTCAGCGAGGCGCCGTGCGCCAGCGCCCAGGAAGAGGCCACACTCCTAGTGGAGTGGGCCCTCAACCCAAGCGGGCAGGGCACGCCTTGGGTTTCATACGCCAAGGCGATGGCATCCACTATCCAGTGAGCCATCCTCTGCTTGGAGACAGCCTTTCCCTTCTGCTGGCCTCCGTAACAGATGAAGAGCTGTTCTGAGGTCCTGAAGCTTTGCGTTCTGTCCACGTAAGTCCGCAGAGCGCGAACGGGACAGAGAAAAGCCAGGGCTGGGTCTGCCTCCTCCGAAGGCAGCGCTTGCAGGTTCACCACCTGGTCCCGAAAGGGAGTGGTGGGAACCTTGGGCACATATCCGGGCCGGGGTCTCAGGATTACATGAGAGTTACCCGCCCCGAATTCCAGGCACGATTCGTCGACCGAAAATGCCTGCAGGTCCCCTACCCTCTTGATGGAAGCCAATGCAGTCAGGAGTACTGTCTTCCAAGACAGGATTTTTAACTCTGCTGACTGCAAAGGCTCAAAGGGAGCCCTCTGTAATGCGGTTAGCACCAGGGACAAGTCCCAAGAGGGTATAGAGTGAGGGCGAGGCGGATTTAATCTCCTCACCCCCCTCAGGAACCTGACGACCAGATCGTGCTTTCCTAGGGACTTACCATCAACCATGCTGTGATTTGCGGCGATAGCGGCAACATACACTTTGAGGGTGGAGGGAGACAGCCTTCGCTCCAACCCTTCTTGCAGGAAGGAAAGCACAGAGCCGATCGAACATCTTCGGGGGTCTTCTCGTCGAGAAGAACACCACTCGACGAACAGGTTCCACTTCAACGCGTAGAGGCGCCTCGTAGAGGGGGCTCTGGCGGAAGTGATGGTGTCTACCACAGTCTGTGGTAGGCCACCTAGAACCTCCGCGTCCCGTCCAGGGACCAGACATGGAGTTTCCAGAGGTCCGGACGCGGGTGCCACAGGGTGCCCCGTCTCTGAGTCAGGAGGTCCTTCCTCAGAGGAATGGGCCAAGGAGGTGCTGTCGCGAGGAGCACTAGTTCCGGGAACCAGGTCCGGTTGGGCCAGTATGGCGCAACTAGCAAGACCTGCTCCTCCCTGACCTTGCACAGTGTCTGCGCAAGAAGGCTCACTGGGGGAAACGCATATTTGCGTAGGCCCCGGGGCCAGCTGTGTGCCAGCGCATCCGAGCCGAGGGTCCCCCCGGTCAGGGAATAGAACAACTGGCAGTGAGACGTGTCCGGGGCGGCAAACAGGTCTACCTGTGCGGTCCCGAAGCGACTCCAGATCAGCTGGACCACCTGGGGATGGAGTCTCCACTCTCCTGGGAGCACTTGCTGTCGTGAGAGCTTGTCGGCTGCACGATTGAGCAGGCCCGGGATATGAATGGCACGAAGCGACCTCAGATGCTTCTGACTCCAGAGGAGGAGATGGCGGGCGAGTTGTGACATGCGGCGGGAGCGTAGACCACCCTGTTTGTTGATGTACGCAACGGCCGCAGTGTTGTCCGTTCGGACCAGAACGTGCTTGCCTCGTAGCGGCCCTTTGAGGCGGCCCAGCGCAAGACGAACTGCTAACAACTCGAGGCAATTGATATGCCATTGCAGTTGAGGCCCCATCCACAGACCCGAAACTGCAAGCCCGTTGTACGTGGCCCCCCAGCCGGTGGATGAGGCATCCGTGGAGACAACAGCATGCCTGGACACTTGTTCTAGGGGAACTCCTGCCCGTAGAAACGAAGGGTCCAACCACGGACTGAAGGTTTGGCGACACTTCGGTGTTACTGAGACACGGAATGAGCCGCTCTGCCACGCCCATCTCGGGACTCGTCGTGTAGCCAGTGTTGAAGCGGCCTCATATGAAGCAATCCGAGCGGCGTCACTGCGGCTGCGGATGCCATATGCCCCAGGAGCCTCTGAAAATGTTTCAGTGGTACCGCTGTCCTGCATTTGAACGAATTCAAGCAGTTCAACACCGACTGAACGCGCTGCTCTGTGAGTCGCGCTGTCAGATTGACCGAGTCCAACTCCATACCGAGAAAAGAGATCCTCTGCACGGGGCAGAGTTTGCTCTTTTCCCAGTTGACCTGAAGTCCCAACAGGCTGAGGTGACTGAGCACCATGTCGCTGTGTTCGCACAACTGCGCCTTCGACTGAGCCAGAATCAGCCAGTCGTCGAGGTAGTTGAGAATGCGAACACCACGCTCTCTCATGGGAGCAATGGCCGCCTCCGCGACCTTCGTGAAGACACGGGGCGACAGGGACAGCCCGAAGGGTAGGACTCTGTACTGATATGCCCGTCCCTCGAACGCAAAGCGTAGGAACGGTCTGTGTCGAGGGAGAATCGAGACATGAAAGTACGCGTCCTTCAGGTCGATCGCTGCAAACCAATCTTGGGGACGGATGCACCTGAAGATGCGTTTCTGCGTTAGCATTCTGAACGGCAGCCTGTGAAGGGACCGATTCAAGAATCGCAGGTCCAAGATTGGCCGTAACCCGCCGCCTTTCTTGGGTACAATGAAGTACGGGCTGTAGAAGCCTGTCTTCATATCGGCTGGAGGGACTGGCTCTATCGCGTCCTTCGCCAGTAGGACTGCGATCTCCGCCCGTAGCACGGGGGCGCTCTCCTTCGACACGGAGGTGAAGTGAACGCCCCTGAACTTGGGGGGCCGCCGGGCGAACTGAATCGCATAGCCGAGTCTGATAGTACGGATGAGCCAGCGGGACGGGCTGGGGAGCGCTAGCCAGGCTCCCAGCGACCGAACCAGCGGGACCAACAGCACCACAGACGTACCCGCAGCGGGGCAGCGCAGCGGAGTGCAGGGACCCGACTCGGACGGCATCGCGGCCCGAAGTGGGGTCTGAGTGCGCAATGCAACACTTACCTGCTTCCGCTGAGGGGGTGCACGGGTGTGCGGAGGCCTCTTGTGTGCGTCCTGGACACAGCCAGCACCCCCTGCTGGCGATAAGAGAGGCACCGGAGGGTGACAAGGCATGGGAGCGTCGTACACCGCCAAGCGCGCTCTCTTGGCACCCAGAGATTTTAGAAACAGCTCTTTCTTTGAAGTTTTGGGTACCACTGGCCCGAAGGCCAGTGGCGGAACAGAAACAAAACAAGAACATAGAATTCTCTCCCGGCCCTCCAGCGGGAGAAGGAGCGGTGCTGTCACCACCTCCTGAAGAGCTGTCTCCTCCATCTCCTGGTGGCCCGTCTCAGGGTCTCTTACGACGGCGCTTGCCACCTGGCTTGGCAGCGGCCTGAGCGGGCTGGACGGCCTTCCCGCGGCCGGCTCCACGCCGTTGCCCTGGTGGAGGCTGCTGCTGGGCTGGGGCGGGAGCGGGGGCGGCGGCGGGCGGCCGCCCTCGGCGACGAGCAGGCGGAGGAGCTGCGGCCGGCGGCTGGGCAGCAGCTGACCGCCGGGGCAGGATGTGTTTGATGGCCTCCGTCTGCTTCTGGACGGTCGAGAACTGCTGGGCAAAGCTCTCGACCGCGTCGCCGAACAGCCCAACCTGGGAAATGGGGGAGTCCAGGAACCGATACTTATCGGTCTCCCTCATATCGGCCAGGTTGAGCCAGAGATGTCGCTCCTGGACCACAAGAGTGGACATCGCCTGACCAATGGAACGGGCGGTGACTTTCGTCGCCCGGAGGGCGAGGTCCGTCGCCGTCCGGAGCTCCCGGAGGAGCTCTGGGTCAGGTCTACCCTCGTGCATGTCCATGAGTGCCTGGGCCTGGTGCACCTGGAGCAACGCCATGGCATGCAAGGCGGACGCAGCCTGTCCACAAGCCTTGTAAGCCTTCCCAGTTAGACTGGAGGAGAACTTACAGGCCTTGGATGGGTGGCGTGGGTCTCCGCGCCAGGTGGAAGCGGACGCCGGACACAGTTGCATCGCAACAGCCCGTTCCACCGGCGGGATCCCCACGTACCCCTTGGCTGGCCCGCCGTCGAGAGTAGTGAGGAGGGAGGATCCACTCGGCCGGTTTCTGGCAGAAAAAGGTGCCGTCCACAACCTTGTGAGCTCCTCATGCACTTCCGGGAAGAAAGGCACCGGGGCGGGACGCTGAGAACCAGCGCGAGCCGCCCCGAGAAACCAATCATCCAGCCTAGAAGGCTCGGGACACGGTGGAGGGTTCCACACGAGCCCGACCTTTTCGGCGGCCCGGGAAAGCATAGCCGTCAGCTCGGGGTCCGTCTCAGACAACGCCACTCTCCCAGAGGGAGGCAACGCAGCCGAGTCTTCATCCCCCGAGGACTGAAACTCCCCCTCCGATGCAGCGATCGACATCCTATCCTCTGCTGGAGCTCCAAAGGTCACCGCTGGACCACCCCAAGAGGGGCCAGCGACTTCCCCCGGAAGCTCAACCGGCTGCGGCACTACAGAGGGTTTAGGGCCCCCGGAGGCTGGCTCGGCGGGTGTGCCCTAAACGTGATCCTCAGGTCACCCTGGCTATTCGCCGAAGTAGGTCTATCCTGCTGGGCAGGGATAGCACTAGATCGGGGCATAGGTAAGGGGACTCCACCCTCCCGAAGGTAGGCGAGTCTCGACCTTAGCGCCGAGATAGTCATGTTCCCGCAATGGGAACACGAGCTATCCACAAACGCTGCCTCAGCATGTTGAATACCCAGACATGTCAGGCAGCGATTGTGACCGTCAGCTGGTGACAGGGAACAACCGCATCCAGAAACGCACGGGTGGAATGACATCTTGAAAAAGACGCAGTTTCACACCCGTGTTGTTCTTTTAGAAGAAGCTCTTTTAACGTGCCGAAGCACCCAAGAACAACCGCGGCAAACACAGGGGATAGTGCAGCCTGTGTTTGCACTCACCGTGGAACGCCCCCACCGAACCAACCGGGATGCTATAAAAACAGCAGTTGTTTCACCGATTTCGGTGAGCTCGCGGTTGTCACTGCACGTGCCTTCTCCCCAGCACAAAAGCCTCTTCTCTTGCTCTCTCTCTCTCTCTCTGCTGACGTAGGAACAGTCTTCCATGAAGCTTGTTTGGCTCCGAAGTGAATGACAAATGTGCGCGGCATCCGCTTCCGCTTTATACCCGCGATGCGGGGCGGAGCGCGAGATGCAAATCTCGCACGCCAATGGCCATTGGCCCGTTCTCTATACACTCGAAGCTGATAGGGGCTCCCAGAAGTGATCCCAATTCGTCGGTGACGTACGTCGAACGTGACCGACTGAAAGGGAACTTACGGACTGCAGCTTTAAAATTTGGAAAATAAAACCTCAGATGAACAAAAACACGACATATCACACTGTGTCATTATTTATTTAGCAAAAATAAAGCCAAAATGGAAAAGCCATGGGTGACAAACTAAGGACACCTTTTGGTGTTCTTGGGAGCATTGTCCTGTTGCATGACCCAATATCGGGCAAGCTTTAGGTGTTGGACAGATGGCCTCACATTTGACTCTAGAATACTTTGGTATACAGAGGAGTTCATGGTCAACTCAATGACTGCAAGGTGCCCAGGTCCTGTGGCTGCAAAACAAGCCCAAAATCATCACCCCTCCACCAGGACGGACAGTTGGTATAAGGCAGGGGTGCTCAACCTTTTTTGAACAAAGATCTACTTTTAAATTTGTCAGTGTGCCGAAATCTACCCTGGCTGAATTCAGATTAGCGTACTAGCATACTACTTTTGCTATTCCTGCCATATGAAATAGTATGAGTAGTATGTTAATATGCGATTTCAAATTCAGCCCCTAATTTCGTGGCTGTCAGTAACGTTCAGTTATAAGTCACTTATAAGTAGTTAGTTAATGATGAAATAATCATTTACAAAACATGACTATATGTTCATAAATGATTAATAAGTGATAAGCTGACATTTATAAATGTTTTGTTAATTCAGTCATAAGTAGGGTTGGGTACCGGTACCTATATAACCGGACCGAATCAGAGCGCAGATTTCGGTGCCACTTAAATCAAACGTGCTTTTTGTGCTTTCTTCCAGTTCACCGGCCACTTACTTTCATGTATTTCGTGAGACGTGGATGAATTCACGTGTTGTAAATCCGACAGATCCGATTCTCTGAATTGCGGCGCAAACTAACATGACGACGCCCATCACGCATTATAGATCAACTAACACACGTTCACTTACACATATTTGAAAATCAGAATATCAGATAATTTCAGATAGTTTGTGAATTTTTGAATAAAAAAGGAAATAAAAGCGATAAAACTGTCATATAGCACTATTGTGGCTGCTGTGTGTCACGTGAGACACGTCGCCATGGAAATAATAAGGCGATGCGTTCTAAAATATTTAGCCAGAGAATATGGTCATATTTCTGCAAAATAATGCTGAACCTTGAAGCTGGTTTGTAGCATACCAAGAATACAGACTACTTTGCTGTTATTAGTACTGTAACTGTTATTTAGTGTTAAATTAGGCCTATTGTAGTTGGGTTAGGTGGTTTTACTGTGAATTTAAGTCAATTGTGTTTTGTATTTACTTAAGTATACTTTTTAAACTTTTAATACATTGTTCAATTTAAATGTTTTTTTCAATAAAAAGCCATTCTTTAAATGTCATCCACCGTCGTTTTGTGGCTCTTTTTTTTTTTTAAAGCATCGGTTCAGGCACCGCTTAGGCACCGATACCATTTTAAAAGTATCGGTTTGGCACCGGTATCATAAAAAACCCAAACGATACCCAACCCTAGTCATAAGTCATTTATAAATGATTAGTTAATGATGAACTCATCATTTACAAAACATGACTATATTTGTATAACTTATTAATAAGTGGTATATTAACAGTTTATAAATGTGCTGTAAGTTATCTTAAAAATATTGTAAATCATGAAATAAATCAAAACAGATCAATAGCAGATGTTTGATGAGTTATTAGTTGATACTTTATCACTTATAAATCATTGAAGTATTTATGTCAAATTGTTTTAGTATCATCTTAATAAAGAATGGTTAATCTTGAACAAATTATGAACAAACGATTAGTAAATGATCGGTAATTTATGGATTTATCTTTAAGTTGTAAGCTGGTCTGTGTTCAAAAGCACAAACATGCAGGATGCTAAAACAATATTTTTAAGAAGAATAATTTCAAGAGGATAATCATTTATAAATGACATAACTGAATTAACAAAACATTCATAAAATGTTACCATATTACTTATTAATCATTTATGAATGTATAGTCATGTATACAGCCAGACTGGACACGCACCGTAAATGACTGTGCGGCCGTAAATGTGTGCGCACTGTGCGGCCGTGAATGAATGCCCGTGCGGCCGTGCTCAATTTACTTTCGGTTTAGAATTAGCGCCAATTCAGGGGCGGGTTGCTTGAATTGTGGGTTCATTAGCCCATTATTCTTAATGAAAAACACAACAACAAAACAGTACAATGACAAACTCACTTAAATAGGCGCTTTTACATTTCGCTTTGAAACCAAATCTTCCGCGATCATTTTGTCATTCAGCTCCTCACTCTCATGATGAATGAAATCTGACTCCTGCTGCGTTTGTGCTGCGACTCTCGTTCGGCTCACGCTGCACGTTCAGTTTTTAATTGTAGTTAGTCTGTTCTCTAACTGAACTGAATGATTTTATTACTATAAAAATGAAAACGATGGTGGGGGCGGTGCCGCGGTGGGCAGGTGATGTAACCGGTGTTTCACCTATCGCAGCAAGCCTACGGTAGACGTGTCCCTGGGAAATACATGCGTGTCCATCAGATTTGATCAGCCCTCTGTCCTCTGAATGTCCTCACTTACACAGATGAGATTGATAAAGGAACATTCACTTGCCACCAATCTATAGAAACTGCGGTTCAAGAGAACAACCTGTCAATCATCTGTCCCTTGTTCCTGTCCAAATCCATCACAGTAAAGGACTTACTGTTAATGTTAACAACAGTTCTGTATTTTAGTTCCCCCTTTGTTTGCTTTTCTATGGCGATCAGCCTTAGACACCTGTGCACAAGAGCAGCTCTGAGTTCAGACTCACTCTTCACTCAGAGATTTATGAGTCCACCCATCATAATAAGGAATTTAGAAATGTGCAAAATTAGTAGTTCTTAACTTTGCATAGTAAAGGAATGCTTAGGGTCAATACAACACATCTGTGGCATGCTGTCAGTTACCACAGAGCATCATTTTCAGTCATCCCTCAGTTTGTAAAAACAAAGAAAAACATGTTTATGGGAATACACTTATAGCAGATGGCAGATGCGTGTGTGGTAAAACTGTTCAAATACTTCTTACCAGCAATGTGGAACACCAAACAATTGCAAAAATAATGATTGTTTTCAAAGAGGTTTCCTGAACACTCCCCCCTTCTGCCATTGGTTAACAGATACTCACGCCCCCAAACTCACACACAGTGTATAGACACAGAGCATAATCAAATATTTCAAAGACAGATTTACTAAACAGAGCAAATAAATGTGAGTTCAATCCCAAAAAAAACACAGATGGGAGTGTAAAGTTGTGCGCATGATCTACTGACAATGTGCAAATTAAAGAACACAGACGCAGCCAGATCATTTCCATAATGACCAACTCAATCCACCAAGAGCAGCGCAAATTAGCCTAGGGTCACAAATAAGCAAAGCCACTGATAATCAGATGCGGGTGATCCACCTACAACACAGTGCAAAATGGGATAATAATTCTGCAAACACCAGTAAATTGACGAGCGCAAACCTTAGTAAATCACCTTGCGTGATTCATTTAAATGCTCTCCTCCCATAAATACTGCGTCTGAAAGGGAAACTCCTACAAATGCATATACAATAAGGTCAGCCTCAATAATAACCTTGTCCACACAAATTTTTCACTGTGTGTCTTTAGTAAACCCTTTTTTTTAACGCCGAAAGAGCCAAAAGTTAATAATTCTGGCCCTAAATGTCACACGTCACCACTGCCTTTCACAGCAAGATCACAGTTTCGAGACTATACATGTGTTCACATGCTGGACAAATCGAGTTATAATCGCATTGTCTCTGCTAGTAGAAGTTCAGTCCGACTAAAGAGTTTACACAACACTTTTGATTAATTATTGCTCTAATCCAACTCAAACTGGCCTTTAAAGTACAAGTAAACACACTTATTCTGGCTGTACAAACTGGTTGGGATGATCAAACAAACACATCAGTGTTAATCAATTATAGCAGAGCTGCAGTGTTACACTGGAAAACTCATTTGCCACCATTGTACATTAAAAACAACACAAATAAACAATTGAACATTTAAAAACAACAATACAATCAATCCATGCAAAGAATTACACAACTTTGTTAAAAATCCAACTGCAGTAGAAATAAAAGACCTTCTTAATTCAAAAATTTGACATAGGAGAAAGTATTTTAATACTTGAAATTACGCACATCACCTTTAAAGATTATATTTGTTAACCTGAAGTGTCATATCTATTCATATCTAATATTTCATGAAAACTATGAAAAGCCTGGTTACTTTTGTCTTATCCGTGCAAGGATAATGAACAGAGAAAAAGCCTCTCAAAGGAATTGCATTGCGACACATATGTTTGCACCAAAGCATTTTAACAAAAATACAAGCTGCACATTTAAAACCGTCCAGAATGTCTTTTCCTATAGACTTCTAACGTAAGTGATCTATCAAACACAAACTGAGGGGTGAAATTATTTGTTGTGGTAATCAACAATATGCCACGGACGCTACTCGTGTAGCTTAGGGTCTTTTGAACCGGGAACATATTTCATAATACTAAAAGCATTTTTTGCACTGCTAATAGAAACATTTGATATTCTGTACATGTGAAGTACGAAGCAGGGCTGCTCTTAACATCAGGTGAGCATTTGCTGATTTGATCCACTAGCTAGATTCATTTCTCTGTTCATTCCTTTCTGTTTGTAAGGGAGAATGACAGGCGGCTTTTCAGTGTGCTCTTTACGGGATACTTTACTGCCTAATCACTATCATTCAGTGCTGTGGCACTCTTAAAATACCTCAGATCAGACCCTTAGAGAAAACCAGGCATGTCTGTGCACTGAAAAGCACTGCTTCCTGTAGTTTTGTGTCATTTACTCTAATGTGAACAGTGATGTGTGTTGCTGTACAGCCATGTCAGTGAACGTAATGAATGTTTTGTTCACCGTACAGCCATTCACAGTCTGCAGTTGAGCCGCAGTCACGTGGACTGGTACAGCGACGATGAGGTGTATCTATACAGTGACGCCACCACGTCTAAGATTGCTCGCACTGTCACGCAGAAGCTGGGTTTCTCTAAAGGTGAGTGGATCCACTGGAGCTGCTAAACTGTGCATGAACACAGTGCTAATCAATCCCAGCCGTATCATTCTGTCCGTACACCAGATTCTGTGTGTGTATCCTGTCTGGGTTCCTTGTGTCATTATTAGATATAGTTTTAAACATAATTGTTCAGAAATTATCTTGAAATACAGTTGCAGAGAGAACTTTATTTTAGGATAATGTCAGCCAACCCTCTACGGATACACTGAAGCTCAAAGGTAAATGTTTTATTTTACCCGCCAGACTTTTTACATGGAATGCAAGAACAATGCAAATGAAAAACTTCTACATAAATATATTAAATATAATATTTCAAACACTATTAAAGTCAAGTAAACAGTCTGTAATAAAATAAGAACAAATAATAAAACTACAAGCAATAGCGCAAAGAAACACAATATAACAAAGATGCAAATTAAATAAACTGCTTTTCAGGTTTTTCAGGTAGATCTAACAGTAGTTAGATGCAGATTAGGTACAGAAATTGAATAAAGTAATCAAATGTAAAATAACATATCTAAATAATAATTGATTCAGAATTATTCAGTCAAGAGCATTGAGTTATTATTTTTTTTTGCAGTGAGTCTGTTGTTTGATTAACATTAAACCCAGACAGCAGCAGGAATATTAGGCTGCTGTCACTTTAAGAGCGAATGCACAGATCTAAGGCCGCATTTACACTGCAGGTCTTGATGCACAATTCCGATTTGGTGACTATATCCGACATCATTTTTTAAAAGCGACCCGTATCCGATATTTGCATTTATACTATACACTGGCGAAACAGCCCAAGACGTTCTGACACGGAAAAGGAAGTAAAACGGCGCGATATGCAATGGATGCAGACGAAATGATTATTCAGTGTTTTGCTTTCCGCTTTAAAAGTCAGCAAAACATCGCTCTCGTCTTCCATCGCGCCATTAGTGTCATGTGATCGCAGTTCGTGTCCACCTAAGTTGATGTCATTCGCCTCCGTCCCTTTTTCAATGACGTACGATTAGCATTTACTGGGGAATATCCGATTTACTGGGGAATATCCGCAAATGCACGTATCTGAATCATATCGGATTTATTACCACATATGAGTGAGGCCTGAATCCGATCTGAGGATATCGGAATTCATGCGTTTTTTTCCTGCTTACACGTTCACATGTCATATCCGATCTGTGCCACATGAGAGGGAAAAATTGGGTCACTTGAACCATGCAGTGTAAATGGGGCCTAATATACTGATACTGTACACATGCGTTTTATTTCTCGACTGTTTGCGTTCACTTAAAGGATTAGTTCACTTCAAAATGAAAATTTCCTGATTATTTACTCACCCCCATCTCATCCAAGATTTTCATGTCTTTTTTTCTTCAGTCAAAAAGAAATTAAGTTTTTTTGAGGAAAACATTCCAGGATTTTTCTCCACATAATGGACTTCAATGGCAACCAACGGTTGAAGGTCCAAATCAATGCAGTTTCAAAGGAAGGGCTTCAGAGGCTCTGCACGATCCCAGACGAGGAATAGGGTCTTATCTAGCCAAACCATTGGCCATTTTCAAGAATAAATAAAAATGTATATACTTTTTAACCACGAATGCTCGACTTCAGTGTTGTGATTCTCCACGGCGTATGACGTCATCACGTCGGAAAGGTCACGTCCGTGACGTAGGTGGAAGTACCGACCCAGTGCCGAAAAACTCCATCTCATGTTCTCCTCCAACTTCAAAATCGTCTGACATCGTTGTTTTACCTTTATTTTTGTAAAGGCCGTTTGATTTAGTCTTTGCACATTCGTTTTAACACTGGGTCGGTACTTCCACCTACGTCACGGCCGTGACCTTTCCGACGTGATGACGTCACACGCCGTGAAGAATTACAACACCGAAGTCGAGCATTCGTGGTTAAAAAGTATATAGAGTAAATAGTATATAAAGTATATAGACCAATGGTTTGGCTAGATAAGAGCCTCTGAAGCCCTTCCTTTGAAACTGCATTGATTTGGACCTTCAACCGTTGGTTGCCATTGAAAACCATTATGTGGAGAAAAATCCTGGAATGTTTTCCTCAAAAAACGTAATTTTTTTTCGACTGAAGAAAGACAGACATTAACATCTTGGATGACATGGGGGTCAGTAAATTATCAGGAAATGTTCATTTTGAAGTGAACAAATCCTTTAACACATAACCGACTATGTTTACTAGGACACCAGGACAGACATTTTGAAATAATTTACTAGCCATTGGCTAAAGAAATTTTTTTTTTGTCGCCTCTCGTGAAATTTGGTTGCATATGCGAGTGATTTACTCGCATTGTAGAGGGTTGTCAGATCACCTACATACATGGGAACGCAGATTATTATTATTATTACGTTTTATGGCTGTCAATTGATTAAAACAATGAATCATGTTCTCTGCGTTAACATGAGTTATCTTGAATCTGCTGAAATGTTCCTATAAATATATTTTCTTTCCAACTGTGCATTCTGAATAATACATTTTCCACACTAACCTGAATCATATTTCATACCTGTTGAGTTTACATTTTTAAATGAATTTGACTGATAAAATGGATTGCTTGTGTGCGCTGGTGCTCCAGTAAAATATTTGAATGAATGTGCGGTGCGTGCCTTATATACATTTAACAATGTAAATATTTAATTAATCTTAAACAGTAACACACAGCGTAGAGGAGAATGACAGTCAACTACTCTGAATATTAAGCATTTTTGGCATAAACATGTAAATTACATAGCCTACAGTAAAATGATTGGCAATGAAAAATGACACAGAAGAGTTATTTAAAATAAAGGTTTGTATTCACCAGGTCTCACACACTTCAGCATCGCGGTCACTAGTTTAGACGATCACTGAATGTTTAACAGGCGCTTCTTTCTCAGA
Source organism: Coreius guichenoti (assembly GCA_039654105.1). Taxonomy (NCBI): domain Eukaryota; kingdom Metazoa; phylum Chordata; class Actinopteri; order Cypriniformes; family Gobionidae; genus Coreius; species Coreius guichenoti. The sequence goes on from CM077177.1 coordinate 3,400,809, forward strand.
TCGGCTTATGTTGGATTAAAACTTCTGTTCTGTTGAGTTTGGAAAATTCTTTACACAGTAATTATCAGAATATCTCTTCTCCTGTCTCTGAAAATGTCCAGATTTGTAAAATTTTGGCGTTTAGTCAACCAGGTGACTACAGCACATTGAAAATATACATAACCGGAAATAAATGAGTTGTACTATTTCAAAACAAATGTGCGTCACAAAGCTCAGTGCAAGTAGTCCATTGTAAAGACCTTTCGGCACGCTGATGTGCAGAGACCCACACTAGGAAATTGCGGTGCATGACTAAATGAGCAGGTTGCAACAAGGGTAACCGTGCCCTTCAGCTGTGCCTGTATTAATGAAACAGCAGTGACTCTCTTAACATGTGTCCTGTCATTGGCCTCAGCCTCCAGCAGTGGCACCAGACTGCACCGCGGTTATGTGGAAGAGGCCTCGCTGGACGATAAACCCCCTCAGACCACACACATTGTGTTTGTGGTTCATGGCATTGGACAGAAGATGGACAAGGATCGCATCATCAAAAACACTGGCATGTGAGTCCTCAGGAGTGCTGTTATTAATGCCTTGGTGATGAGCTATAGTGTATACATTGGGAAAGTATTTAGAAGAATCTGTTCGTTAAAGATATTCAGAGCTCCTAGTTCAATTTAATTTTCACAATATATGTGTTTATGTCTGTCATATACACAGTAGTGGTCAAAAGTCTTCACCCTTTATTCAAATATTATTACAAATGTGTTAGCACATTGCATAGTTGTGCTTAAAGCCAATTGTTTTATTTGTGATAATGCAATGTCGACATAATGCCGACATAATTTTTGGCCAGGCTGTCATACAAAGAAATTATGAACACATGCAAAAATAAGAGAATAACTGATTATGTTGTAGTCAATATATGCTTTTTGTTTTTCTATGCTTTTAGTGCATAGTAATATAAAAACTGTAGGTGTAGTTTGCCTTTTTTTGTCAAATCATTTTGTCAGATTAGAAAGTTTAGTGTTTTGTTCCTCCATATTTAAATATGTAAGTTATATAAAATATTGTCCTCATATTTTGATTGTTTAATCAAACTTGTAGGGTCATTAAAAACTAATATCCTAATAACTTTTATATATATATATATATATATATATATATATATATATATATATTATGAAGTATTGAGTTGTGGTATGAGAACAGCTGGGAAATAATAAATGTGTAATGATGTATAATTTTTTTATAGAATAGAGAAACAATAAAATAAAATAATTAATTTGTGTTAAGAACATTCTAGTGATCATCTCTGGAAATGTGGCTATTTTCAAAACTAATCCATGTTAAGCTGCTTATCAAGTATTATTTATAAACTTTCATAGTATTTAATAATATTTTGAACTCTTTTTTATTTTTATTATATTTTCAGCTGTAATTTTTGTTTGTTTTAGGAATTTTGTCATGTGCTTTTATTTATTAGTTTAATATTTCTTCTTAGCTGTAATTTATTTTTATTTCAGTTTTAGTGAATTTAGTACTTCAACTTTAATTTTAAGTTAGTTAGTTAGACATTTCTAATTTAAATTTTTACGTTTAAGTTTTTTTAAATTTTATTTCAGCTTTATTCAGTTAACTAAAACAGTTGTTAATAATTAGTTTTAGTTAACAATAACCATTTTTAAATAATACTGAAAGTGCACAGTTTGAAGGGGAATGTGATATTATTCTGTATGGACTCACGTGTGTGTGTGTGTGTGTGTTCAGGCTACGGGAAGCCGTGAGGAAGATGGAGGAGAAGCACTTTGCTGAGCAAACAGAGGAGCATGTGGAGTTCCTGCCGGTCGAGTGGCGCTCTAAACTCGCTTTGGACGGCGGTAAGACAGATGCCACACCACGTGTTTGTCTGTGTTTACTCTCTGAACAGCTGCTCTCATCACAGACTCTGTCCTTTTACCTTTTGTTCACAAGCACACACATACTGTTTAGATGATGGCAAGAGAATATAATATAGTTCATCCTTCTCTCAGCTGTGCAAACAAAGCAGCTCAAACAATGCATTAACATTAATAAAGAAATAATGAGTGAGCTGTTTAATCATGGTTTGTGTTCATATTTTAAGAGCGTTTTCTTCTTTAAATGCAGACACAGTGGAGTCTATCACACCAGATAAGGTGAGAGGCCTGAGAGATTTACTCAACAGCAGCGCCATGGACATCATGTACTACACCAGCCCTCTCTACAGAGACGAGGTGACCGACATTTTACATTTGATTCGTTTTTACATGTTGTCATAATTTTCTCACCCTGAATTATGTGCATGCTGTTCTTTTCCACACTATGAATCCATATACAGTAGTCAACAGGGGCTGCCAAGCGCTAATAATAACCTCATAAAAATCGATGAAGCTTTTATGACAGTTTATGGTGCATTTATGGTAATTTATTGGAGCTCTGGTTACTATATACTTTTATTGCATGGAAAATACCAGCTCCTACTCTTGCATTGTCAGTACAAGATCTTGACCAAAAATTGATGCACCTCTGGATGGAAATAACATCACAACATTTGTTGTTGGTCAAGATGTTGTATTGCCATTACAAGAGTCCAGCACTCTGTAAAGTCTCCTCCAGCACATCCCAAAGACTTTCAATGAATTTAAGGTCTGGACTCAGAGGTGAAAATGATTCTTCATTAGCCTAGAAATCTAGACGCACCCTAGCGGCAGCAAATCTAATTTGCAGCCAGGGCGTCTAGCAACTCTCCGTTGGCTTGCGAGCTGGAAAAACCAAACTCTGGTCAGGCCAATCACATCGTGTATAGAGTCGGTGGACGGGCTTAACATAATGATGGCAGAGTTACGACGGTTCTGCGTGCTACTTGAAAACTGGCGAACAGCGGTCTTTCGAACCGGCTTTGGCCACGACTCTGGAAGACTTGGAGTTAAGCTTTTCTTTGAGAAAAGAACAAAGAACGGCACTGAAGTCATTCTTAAAAAAGGAAGATGTGTTCTGAGTTTTGCCGACCGGATACGGCAAAAGTTTAATCTATCAACTAGCTCCGCTTGACCTTCTTCGTTGCTCTGGTTGGTTATATCGCTATCCTATTGCGTGCAGAGGGACTTTGAAAGACAACCGTTTATCCCACCCCCCGGATTGAGCCCTGCCAACGGTGTGTTCCCAGACCCAACTTCATCTTGATGTGGGTCTGGCTTGTCAGGCTAATTCTTCATGCTCCCTCCCAACCATTCTTTCACAATTTGAGCCTGATGAATCTTGACATTGTCATCCTGGAATATGGCCATGATATGTGTGTGTGTGTGTGTGTGTGTGTGTATACAGTGTATATATATACAGTGTGTATATACTGTGTATGTATATATATATATATATATATATATATATGGGATGTAATGGTACATGTATTTGTCCCAAAGCGCCACAGGCGATCCACACTACAATCCTGAAGAGGGCGCACGTGCGCGGTAATGCAACGCTGTTTGCTCCACAACAGGAAAAAGCACAGAAGAAGAAGAAAAACATATGCGTAGATATGTTTACGTGTAATCTCAACCAGTGAAAAGACCTCAATAAAACAGCTTCAGAATAATATCTCATGTAGCATTACATTTAAAAAAAAAAAAATTTATTAGGGGTGTGATCTCGTGCCACAAGATCTCGCAATATTAAAATGTGACGTGATTTCTCGTTGAGGTGAAAATGCGATATCGCCATGAATATGCCAACACTACGTTTACATTATGGTGCCCATCTGCTCTGCTCATCCAGCACGAGCTGCAGTCGCACACAATGCAGCTGGCATCACAGTTCACTGATCACATGACGAGAGTAAGGTGAGATGACTGACAAGACCATGGTGGAGGATTCGTACGCAACAGAGCCTAAGCATCTGATAAATGTCTTATCTTCACTGAGTACATGCGATCGCAAAAGCGAAAGTAAAACACGAGCTCCCTGATGTGCGCGAATGAGGCGACATACAATAGCCTGTCTGCCAATATTAACGCTATCTTAAGCTGGGCTGTGTAGTTTAACCACCTTTTAGCTCTGGTCTCTGTTTACACTTTGAATATTGAGAGAGTACTTTGACTATGGTTGCACTCATTGTTTGCACTTAAAGGGGTAGTTCACTTAAAAATGAAAATTACCCCATGATTTACTCACTCTCTAGGTGTATATGGCTTTCTTCTTTCTGATGAACACAATCAGAGTTATATTAATAAATATCCTGATGCTTCCAAGCTTAATGGCAGTGACGGGGTCCATTGAGTTTGAAGCTAAAAAAAAAAAGCACATCCATCCCTCATAAACATACTCAACATGACTCCAGAGGGTTAATAAAGGCCTTCTGAAGCGAATCGATCGAGGTTTGTAAGAAAAATATCCATATTTACAACTATATAAAGTAAAATATCTAGCTTCTGCCAGACCGCCTTCCGTATTCAACTTACACAGAAAGTGTATCTGGCGCGATGTATCACTAGAACGTAGCGCAAGTGCTTTGAACTGCGAGAGGCGTTAACTTTCTGCTTAAGTTGAATACGGAAGGCGGTCTGCCGGAATCATCAGAAAGAAGAATATCATATACACCTCGGATGGCTTGAGGGTGAGTAAATCATGGGGTAATTTTCATTTTAAAGTGAACTACTCCTTTAATAAGACGACGAAAAAAAATATTTATTTGTGTTATTTATACTGTTTTTATTTCTATGTTCAATTTGTTGCAATTAGGAGTTGAATTAGGAGGTCACACACAGCCTCAATCAGAAGTTCTGGAAGCTCATAATTCATATAAGAAACTCATGTGAAATCATACAGAGAAGCCAGTCAGTTCAGTTTGTGGCAAAGCCTTTTACAGTGCTTGAGTATTGTTGTCTTTCAATGCATATGATCATTCATACCCAGAAAGTAGAACTGAAATGACATTCATTACAAGATGATGAGTTTAAACATTTCAAAATGCACCTGCAGACTATTTTTCCAGGCATGAATTTTGTCATTGAGGATTTCTTAAAAATACTGTGCAAAAATCTCGTCTCATCTCATTTCGTGAACTAAGGGTCTCATCACACCCCTAAAATATATATATATATATATATATATATATATATATATATATATATATATATATGTACACATACATACATACATACATACATGTATGTGTGTATATGTGTATGTATGTGTATATATACAAACCCGATTCCAAAAAAGTTGGGACACTGTACAAATTGTGAATAAAAACAGAATGCAATGATGTGGAAGTTTCAAATTTCAATATTTTATTCAGAATACAACATAGATGACATATCAAATGTTTAAACTGAGAAAATGTATCATTTTAAGGGAAAAATAAGTTGATTTTAAATTTCATGGCATCAACACATCTCAAAAAAGTTGGGACAAGGCCATGTTTACCACTGTGTGGCATCCCCTCTTCTTTTTATAACAGTCTGCAAACGTCTGGGGACTGAGGAGACAAGTTGCTCAAGTTTAGGAATAGGAATGTTGTCCCATTCTTGTCTAATACAGGCTTCTAGTTGCTCAACTGTCTTAGGTCTTCTTTGTCGCATCTTCCTCTTTATGATGCGCCAAATGTTTTCTATGGGTGAAAGATCTGGACTGCAGGCTGGCCATTTCAGTACCCGGATCCTTCTTCTACGCAGCCATGATGTTGTAATTGATGCAGTATGTGGTCTGGCATTGTCATGTTGGAAAATGCAAGGTCTTCCCTGAAAGAGACGACGTCTGGATGGGAGCATATGTTGTTCTAGAACTTGGATATGCCTTTCAGCATTGATGGTGCCTTTCCAGATGTGTAAGCTGCCCATGCCACACGCACTCATGCAACCCCATACCATCAGAGATGCAGGCTTCTGAACTGAGCGCTGATGACAACTTGGGTTGTCCTTGTCCTCTTTAGTCCGGATGACATGGCGTCCCAGTTTTCCAAAAAGAACTTCAAATTTTGATTCGTCTGACCACAGAACAGTTTTCCACTTTGCCACAGTCCATTTTAAATGAGCCTTGGCCCAGAGAAAACGCCTGCGCTTCTGGATCATGTTTAGATATGGCTTCTTTTTTGACCTATAGAGTTTTAGCCGGCAACGGCGAATGGCACGGTGGATTGTGTTCACCGACAATGTTTTCTGGAAGTATTCCTGAGCCCATGTTGTGATTTCCATTACAGTAGCATTCCTGTATGTGATGCAGTGCCGTCTAAGGGCCCGAAGATCACGGGCATCCAGTATGGTTTTCCGGCCTTGACCCTTACGCACAGAGATTGTTCCAGATTCTCTGAATCTTTGGATGATATTATGCACTGTAGATGATGATAACTTCAAACTCTTTGCAATTTTTCTCTGAGAAACTCCTTTCTGATATTGCTCCACTATTTTTCGCCGCAGCATTGGGGGAATTGGTGATCCTCTGCCCATCTTGACTTCTGAGAGACACTGCCACTCTGAGAGGCTCTTTTTATACCCAATCATGTTGCCAATTGACCTAATAAGTTGCAAATTGGTCCGCCAGCTGTTCCTTATATGTACATTTAACTTTTCCGGCCTCTTATTGCTACCTGTCCCAACTTTTTTGGAATGTGTAGCTCTCATGAAATCCAAAATGAGCCAATATTTGGCATGACATTTAAAAATTTCTCACTTTCAACATTTGATATGTTATTTATATTCTATTGTGAATAAAATATAAGTTTATGAGATTTGTAAATTATTGCATTCCTTTTTTATTCACAATTTGTACAGTGTCCCAACTTTTTTGGAATCGGGTTTATATGTGTATGTATGTGTGTATATATATGTGTATGTATGTATGTGTATGTGTTACTTTATAGCTGACAAATCAAGTATTTTGTTTATATATATGCCAATGTTCATCTTTCCAGATCACTAAAGGTTTGACACAGGAGCTCAACCGCCTGTATTCTCTCTTCTGCTCACGAAACCCTGAATTCGAGAGGAATGGCGGCAAAGTGTCCATCATCTCCCACTCACTGGGCTGCGTGATCACATTTGACATCATGACGGGCTGGGATCCCGTGCGCTTCTGTCTGCAAGAACATCACGATCAGCTGCAGGGGGAAGACTTACACTGGATGAGTTATGAAGAGCGCCTCCTGCTGGAGGAAGTGCAACTAACCAGACAAAGGTGCCGCCGCTTGACATGTCTAAGAGGAATTAAAGCAGCATCATGTCAAGTCCAACATATTTATATAGCGCTGTTCATTGCAGCGTTGCAGTGTTAATTTTGTTGATGAAAAATGATGGCAAGAAGATAATCATTAGCATTGTGAAACTGATTTTTGCATAGACAAGCACCACTCACTCTTCAGAAAAAGTCTTGTAATTAATCAGTGTCTGTGACAGGTTACAAGAACTGCAAGATCAGCTTCAGGGCCTGAAGGCATCGACAGCTGCACCCTTCCCTACGTTAAAGTTCAAGGTGATGTAGTGACATTAACATGGTGATCAGCTCAAATAACACATCCGTACCTCCATATACTAAAGCTCCATGATTCACGTGCAGGTGGAGAACTTCTTCTGCATGGGCTCTCCTCTGGCTGTGTTCCTGGCTTTGAGAGGGATTCGGCCTGGAAACACCGGTGACCAGGACCACATCATGCCCAAATCCATCTGCCGCCGCCTCTTCAACATCTTCCACCCGACAGATCCCGTGGTGAGAGAGATGACATTACTACATTTCACTCTGTTCATGTGAGGAGAGGGGACTGATTTGGCATTCTTTGTAATATGTATTTCACTGTGTGCAGGCCTATCGACTGGAGCCTCTTGTTTTAAAGCACTATAGCAACATCGCTCCTGTCCAGATACACTGGTGAGTCTTGATATGTTGTTGTTTAGGTGTAGTTTATGCTAGTCAGGAAGATTTATATGCATGCTTATGCATAAATGTTACTTTATATTTAATCTTTTTTGTCCTAATTGTAGAATTGTTTAAAGCAGTGTTTTTTTTGTCTCGTTGTCCAACACTAAATGTAAAAAGTATTTCTGCTGTAATTTTTTTACTTTGTTGTAACTTTTTTTTAACAGAAACTGTGAGTGTTGATGTATTAAATTAATTAACCACAATTTAGTTTGTGATTTCAGAATGTTCAATAGCCGTGCTTAAATAAAAAATAGTTATTTAGAGAGAAAAAAAAGTTTGTGTTTTTGCCACTTTAATTTAGAGTTTTTTTAATATACATTACCGGTCAAAAGTTTGGAATAATTAAGATTTTTTAAATATTTTTGAAAGAAGTCTCTTCTGTTCATCAAGGCTGCATTTATTTGTCAAAGATACAGTAAAAACAGAAATATTTGAAATATTATTACAATTTAAAATAAGTTTTCTATGTGAATATATAGTAAACTCTAATTTATTCCTGTGATCTGGAATTATCAGCATCATTACTCCAGTCTTCAGTGTCACATGATCTTTCAGAAATCATTCTCATATGAGGATTTGATACGCATCAGTTATTATTGCTGATCAATCATTAATAATGGTTCTTATTATTAATGTTGAAAACTGTTTTTGCTGCTTACAGTGCATCCGGAAAGTATTCACAGCACTTCACTTTTTCCACATTTTGTTATGTTACAGCCTTATTCCAAAATGGATTAAATGAATTATTATTTTCCTCAATTCTACAAACAATACCCCATAATGACAACGTGAAAGAAGTTTGTTTAAAATCTTTGCAAATTTATTAAAAATAAAAAACGAAAAAAATCACATGTACATAAGTATTCACAGCCTTTGTCATGACACTCAAAATTGAGCTCAGGTGCATCCTGTTTCTACTGATCATCCTTGAGATGTTTCTACAACTTGATTGGAGTCCACCTGTGGTAATTCAGTTGATTGGACATGATATGGAAAGGCACACACCTGTCTATATAAGGTCCCACAGTTAACAGTGCACGTCAGAGCACAAACCAAGCCATGAAGTCCAAGGAATTGTCTGTAGACCTCCGAGACAGGATTGTATCGAGGCACAGATCTGGGGAAGGGTACAGAAAAATTTCTGCAGCATTGAAGGTCCCAATGAGCACAGTGGCCTCCATAATCCGTAAATGGAAGAAGTTTGGAATCACCAGGACTCTCCCTAGAGCTGGCCGCCCGGCCAAACTGAGCGATCGGGGGAGAAGGGCCTTAGTCAGGGAGGTGACCAAGAACCCGATGGTCATTCCAGCATTTTCTCTGTGGAGAGAGGAGAACCTTCCAGAAGAACAACCATCTCTGCAGCACTCCACCAATCAGGCCTGTATGGTAGAGTGGCACATGACAGCCAGCCTGGAGTTTGCCAAAAGGCACCTGAAGGACTCTCAGACCATGAGAAACAAAATTCTCTGGTCTGATGAAACAAAGATTGAACTCTTTGGCCTGAATGGCAAGCGTCATGTCTGGAGGAAACCAGGCACCGCTCATCACCTGGCCAATATCATCTCTACAGTGAAGCATGGTGGTGGCAGCATCATGCTGTGGGGATGTTTTTCAGTGGCAGGAACTGGGAGACTAGTCAGGATGGAGGGAAAGATGAATGCAGCAATGTACAGAGACATCCTTGATGAAAACCTGCTCCAGAGCGCTCTGGACCTCAGACTGGGGCGAAGGTTCATCTTCCAACCGGACAACGACCCTAAGCACACAGCCAAGATAACAAAGGAGTGGCTACGGGACAACTCTGTGAATGTCCTTGAGTGGCCCAGCCAGAGCCCAGACTTGAACCCCATTGAACATCTCTGGAGAGATCTGAAAATGGCTGTGCACCGACGCTCCCCATCCAACCTGATGGAGCTTGAGAGGTCCTGCAAAGAAGAATGGGAGAAACTGCCCAAAAAAAGGTGTGCCAAGCTTGTAGCATCACACTCAAAAAGACTTGAGGCTGTAATTGGTGCCAAAGGTGCTTCAACAAAGTATTGAGCAAAGGCTGTAAATACTTATGTACATGTGATTTTTTTTTTTTTTAATACATTTACAAAGATTTCAAACAAACTTCTTCCATGTTGTCATTATGGGGTATTGTTTGTGGAATTGAGGAAAAAAATAATGAATTTAATCCATTTTGGAATAAGACTGGAACATAACAAAATGTGGAAAAAGTGAAGCGCTGTGAATACTTTCCGGATGCACTAATATTTTTGTACAATTTCTTCAGGATTCTTTGATGAACAGAAAGTTCAAAAGAACAGCATTTATTTGAAATAGAATCTTTTCTAACATTATAAATGTCTTTACTGTCACTTTTGATTAGTTTAATACGTACCTGCTGAAATCATCATATTAAAATGATTTCTGAAGGATCATGTGACACTGAAGACTGGAGTAATGATGCAGAAAATTCCAGATCACAGGAATAAATTACATTTTACAATATATTCACACATATATTCACATAGTTATTTAAAATGGTAATAATTTTTTTTCACAATATTACTGTTTTTACAGCCTTGGTGAACAGAAGAGACAAAATCATAAAAAAAAATCATTATTATTCCAATCTTTTGACCAGTAGTGCGTTTATATTATTATTATTATTATTATTATTATTAATTTAAATATGTTTGGAAGTTTGCTGTGGGCCCAGACCCCCGGTTGAGAATCACTGGTTTAAAGGTCACATTTGCAATAATTCTGTATGTTGGGATTCCCTGATATGATTTTGAATGTTGATTTTGATGTTGTTTTGAAGGTGTAACACCATCAACTCCACTCCATATGATGAGATCAGACCCACATATATAAACGTCAGTAAGGACGCAGCGTCCGACACAGAGAACGGCCCCAGCACCTCACCTGTCCTGGCCAGTAGACACTACGGAGAGTCCATCACCAACCTGGGCAAGGCCAGCATACTAGGTACTTCTGACAAGTGCATGAAGAAACTTCTCTTGCAGGGTCTGAAGGATCTGATTCACTCTATGCTCTTTAGATGGTAGCAGGCTGATTTAGTTATGGCTTTGATGTGGATTCTGAAGCTAAGATCAGAATCCAGGATGACACCAAGATTCCTGACTTCATGTTTAGTTTTTAGATAAGGGGCCTCATTTATCAATCTAACGTGGAAACGAGTGCAGAAATCATCTTACGACAGGGTTCACGTGTGATTCATGAAACATTCGGATACCACCGTACAATCCCATCGTACATTGATAAATGTGGCGGCTGAAAACAATCGTCATTTAAATATCACACCCCTAAAAATTCACGGTTTTGAAGCCTCGCCCCTAGAGTTTACAACATTGAGAAACATAACCCGGCCAAGAAGATGAAGTATCTCATGAAAGAGAAAAAAAATGTTACTCCAAAAACACCCGTTAACCTCGTAATTGCAAACAATTACATTAATTTATATGTATATTAAATACCGGTAATAAAACAAAACATTTACAAACATTATCATCACTATAGCCTAGGCTGTTTTCCCCTCACTCCACAACAAATCCTTTAAATTTAACGTCATTCAGAACAGAACAAGAATGAAAATAGCTATAAAATTAAATATTAAATTATAAAATAAAACACAAATTAGGCTATAGTGGCATTCATTATAAACAACATACAAACATCAAGCCAAGATTAATTTATTTAAAGCGAAACTGAAACGGCAGTGGGCTCACCTCTCATTCGGCAAGGAGCCAAATACTGTATGTTTCCATATTTGCCACGAAACGTTTGGTTGGTATTATGTAAACAAGGCTTTGTACTTTCCTCATGTTTTAATTTCCACGTAAAACGTCCTTCATATGCGCAAAAATGTGTTTGCTTGGGCGCTGCCGCGCTGATTTTAAAGCGGACCATTTAATTTGATTAGTGTAAATTTTTATGTTTGGTTGACTGCATTTTAGTTTAATGATGAATGGCTGAAATGTCAAGTCAGCAACGCTAGAACTGTTGTGTGTGCTGCGCGATCAGTTGGATTTAACAAAATAAAGATAAAAATCAAATACAATGCGTCAGAGTGTAGTCCTGTTTATTTTATTCCTTTTATATAGTTAATTTTATTCTGTTTTTTCTCCATTCCCGCGCTGCAGGCGATGTGTGAATGTTCTGTTGTTTATGCTGCTATTTGCGCATGTACCCCTGGAAAAAAACATTTGTGGTATTTTTAATGGGTCACATCACAGATACCCATCTATTCTTAATGTAATTTTAATTTGACATTCTAATCTACAGTGGGGAGAACAAGTATTTGATACACTGCCGATTTTCAGGTTTGCCCACTTACAAAGCATGTAGAAGTCTGTAATTTTTATCATAGGTACTCTTCAACTGTGAGTGACGGAAACTAAAACAAAAATCCAGAAAATCACATTGTATGATTTTTAAGTAATTAATTTGCATTTTATTGCATGACATAAGTATTTGATACATCAGAAAAGCAGAACTTAATATTTGGTACAGAAACCTTTGTTTGCAATTACAGAGATCATACGTTTCCTGTAGTTCTTGACCAGGTTTGCACACACTGCAGCAGGGATTTTGGCCCACTCCTCCATACAGACCTTCTCCAGATCCTTCAGGTTTTGGGGCAGTCGCTGGGCAATACGGACTTTCAGCTCCCTCCAAAGATTTTCTATTGGGTTCAGGTCTGGAGACTGGCTAGGCCACTCCAGGACCTTGAGCTGCTTCTTACGGAGCCACTCCTTAGTTGCCCTGGCTGTGTGTTTCGGGTCGTTGTCATGCTGGAAGACCCAGCCACGACCCATCTTCAATGCTCTTACTGAGGGAAGGAGGTTGTTGGCCAAGATCTCGCGATACATGGCCCCATCCATCCTCCCCTCAATACGGTGCAGTCGTCCTGTCCCCTTTGCAGAAAAGCATCCCCAAAGAATGATGTTTCCACCTCCATGCTTCACGGTTGGGATGGTGTTCTTGGGGTTGTACTCATCCTTCTTCTTCCTCCAAACACGGCAAGTGGAGTTTAGACCAAAAAGCTCTATTTTTGTCTCATCAGACCACATGACCTTCTCCCATTCCTCCTCTGGATCATCCAGATGGTCATTGGCAAACTTCAGACGGGCCTGGACATGCGCTGGCTTGAGCAGGGGGACCTTGCGTGCACTGCAGGATTTTAATCCATGACGGCGTAGTGTGTTACTAATGGTTTTCTTTTAGACTGTGGTCCCAGCTCTCTTCAGGTCATTGACCAGGTCCTGCCGTGTAGTTCTGGGCTGATCCCTCACCTTCCTCATGATCACTGATGCCCCACGAGGTGAGATCTTGCATGGTGCCCCAGACCGAGGGAGATTGACCGTCATCTTGAACTTCTTCCATTTTCTAATAATTGCGCCAACAGTTGTTGCCTTCTCACCAAGCTGCTTGCCTATTGTCCTGTAGCCCATCCCAGCCTTGTGCAGGTCTACAATTTTATCCCTGATGTCCTTACACAGCTCTCTGGTCTTGGCCATTGTGGAGAGGTTGGAGTCTGTTTGATTGAGTGGACAATGTGATTTTCTGGATTTTTGTTTTAGATTCCGTCTCTCACAGTTGAAGAGTACCTATGATAAAAATTACAGACCTCTACATGCTTTGTAAGTGGGCAAACCTGCAGTGTATCAAATACTTGTTCTCCCCACTGTAGTTGTTTAACGGTTAATTATCAATTAATGGGCTTCGGTTGTTGGCCAGGAAAATAATCCAAATGCTCTCATTTCAATTCTCCGCCAGATTTAGGCTACTATGCTGCGCGTACGTTCATGCTAACTTAAAAACTTGCGTACACAAGCTGAGACCTGACGTGAGATTTGATCGAAGCACCACTCATGTCCATATTGATAAATGGCAAGTTTTGCATGATAACGGCTGTATGCTCGGTTTCTGTCGTACGTTCGTTTTGTAAATGAGGCTCATTGTATGCATTTACCTTTGATACTTCATTTTTATTGCCAAATACACAATGACCTCTGCTTTATCTGCTTTATTGAAACAGCTTCTGGAACAAGAACAAATGTAGGGTGGGGCTTGATTTTGTCTCTTGGGAATTGATTGGATGGTTGTGGTTTGCTATTGGTGGATCTCATGTGAGTGACAGGTTGCCCCGCCCTCGTCATCAGAGAAGAGATGAGCTGCAAGAGGGAGGGGAAGATATTCTGATTCAAGATTATGAGGCACATGATTTTAACAAAATAATGATGTGCACCGATAAATCATTTATAATAAATACTGCAATTTTCCATAAAAAATAAGAATAGTCAATTTTGATTTCATGGGGTCTTTATAGGCAGCAGCAAAAAAAACTTATTTGGTAGGGATTAGAGAGAGATACTGTGATAACTAAATTATAACTTTGACTAACATTGTAAATGGATCACAGAAAATCGCACACAGTAATAGTCCGAATGACCCAGTGTTGTCTGCTAATCTGTAACCTGGTGTTTATGCAGGTGCTGCGAGTATTGGCAAGGGCATCGGCGGCATTTTATTCTCACGTTTCTCTCGCTCACCCAGCCTGCCATCAATCGGGGATTCTGGGATGTGTGACAGCGAGGACAGCCAAAGCACTTTTTCATATTCGGCCATATCTCCATCATCTTCCTCCTCTTTATTCGATGCAGCAGGTGTGTACAGCCAACGCTTTGTGTCTTTTTAATGTGGTGAGATGATGAAGTATACGCTATAGTGTGAAAGGAATTAATATTTTTATCCAGCAAGGATGCATTGAATTAATCAAAAGTGACAGTAAAGACATTTATAATGTTACATAAAAATTCTATTTCGAATAAATGCTGTTATTTTGAACTTTCTAATGTATCACGGTTTCCACAAAAATATAGAACATTGATAATAATCAGAAATGTTTCTTGAGCAGCAAATCAGCATATTAGAATGATTTCTGAAGGATCATGTGACACTGAAGACTGGAGTAATGATGATAAATTCAGCTTTGATCACAGGAATAAATTACACTTTACTATACACCGATCAGGCATAACATTATGACCTAATATTGTGTTGGTCCCCCTTTTGCTGCCAAAACAGCCCTGACCCGTCGAGCCATGGACTCCACTAGACCCCTGAAGGTGTGCTGTGGTGTCTGGCACCAAGATGTTAGCAGCAGATTCTTTAAGTCCTGTAAGTTGCGAGGTGGGGCCTCCATGGATCGGACTTGTTTGTTCAGCACATCCCACAGATGCTCGATTGGATTGAGATCTGGGGAATTTGGAGGCCAAGCCAACACCTCAAACTCGTTGTTGTGCTCCTCAAACCATTCCTGAAGCATTTTTGCTTTGTGGCAGGGCGCATTATCCTGCTGAAAGAGCCACAGCCACCAGGGAATATCGTTTTCATGAAAGGGTGTACATGGTCTGCAACAATGCTTAGGTAGGTGGTACGTGTCAAAGTAACATCCACATGGATGGCAGGACCCAAGGTTTCCCAGCAGAACATTGCCCAAAGCATCACACTGCCTCCGCCGGCTTGCCTTCTTCCCATAGTGCATCCTGGTGCCATGTGTTCCCCAGGTAAGTGACGCACACGCACCCGGCCATCCACGTGATGTAGAAGAAAACGTGATTCATCAGACCAGGCCACCTTCTTCCATTGCTCCGTGGTCCAGTTCTGATGCTCAGGTGCCCACTGTTGGCGCTTTCGGCGGTGGACAGGGGTCAGCATGGGCACCCTGACTGGTCTGTGGCTATGCAGCCCCATACGTAACAAACTGCGATGCACTGTGTATTCTGACACCTTTCTATCAGAACCAGCATTAACTTCTTGAGCAATTTGAGCTACAGTAGCTCGTCTGTTTGATTGGACCACACAGGTCAGCCTTCGCTCCCCACGTGCATCAGTGAGCCTTGGCCGCCCATGACCCTGTCGCCGGTTCACCACTGTTCCTTCCTTGGAGCACTTTTGATAGATACTGACCACTGCAGACCGGGAACACCACACAAGAGCTGCAGTTTTGGAGATGCTCTGACCCAGTCGTCTAGCCATCACAATTTGGCCCTTGTCAGACTCGCTCAAATCCTTACGCTTGCCCATTTTTCCTGCTTCTAACACATCAACTTTGAGGACAAAATGTTCACTTGCTGCCTAATATATCTAACAGGTGCCGTGATGAAGAGATCATCAGTGTTATTCACTTCACCTGTCAGAATAATGTTATGCCTGATTGGTGTATATTCCAATATTATATATGTATTTTTGATCAAATAAATGCAACTTTGGTGAGCATAAGAGACTTTCAAAAACATTGCAAAGTCTTACCGACCACAGACCTTTGAAATTCAAGGGATAGTTCTCCTAGCAATGACAGTTTTGCCATCATGACTTTTTTTCTGCTGTTGAAATGATTTTGGCTGTTGTGTATGTCACAGTTGAGATGGAGCATCGCATGGACTATGAACTTCGGGAGGGTTTGGTGGAGAGCCGCTATTGGTCGGCCGTGACCTCACACACGGCCTATTGGACCTCCCATGATGTCGCCCTGTTCCTCCTGACATTCATATACAAACAACAGAGCACAGACCAGGCAGGAAACACAAAACCCATGTAGCACAGACATTAAAGACTGATCCCATCCCTCCACTTTGGGTCCCTAGGACACTTTAAAGAACACTTGGTGCCTCTGAGTTTCTTTCCTAAGCCTTCCCGTACGGACACAGGCTGGACTATGCAAACCTGCCGCGCTGAATCTCACTATTAAGAAAGTGTAATATTTTTTTTATATAATGTAAGTCCAAAGAACTCCCCTGATCCGTAAGAAGTATATGCAGCACACGCACAGACACGCGGGTCAAATCAATGTGTTTATTTAGTAAGCGGTACATTATAAGCCCCTGATAATGACCGCTGCTTATTTAAATGTGTACTTTTTATAGATACTTTCATTTTGACTTGAGAAGTCAACGTCTGTTTAATGCAATAACATGTTTAACAACACGCATAACTGAATGTTTGTTGTTAACACAATTGTATTTGTATGCAGAAGGGCACTTGAGTGCCCTCACAACTACATTATTTATTTATTTTACTGACACACATGATTATGAATGATTATGGATGGCTGGGCAGATGATTCCAGTTTTTATAACCAAATCATTCCAAGTGTTTGTGAGCGGGTTATGTGATGATGAAGTCTTTACATCACTATTGTGGTCAATCTCACAAAACTTGCAGTCTGACCTGGACCTTGATAGGTTTCCGGAAGATTCTCTCTTCACTTGTACTGTTTATACGTGCCACAAATAACAACGTGATTAACGTGTAGAAGCTAGCTCATGGAAAACATGGTATTTAGGCTAGAGTCTATAGATGGCATCAGGGGCTCCAGACTGTTCTGTCATGTAGTTTGATGTCCTGTTCACTATTTATATGTCCAAATAGGTCATGTTCATGTGTCGATGCTACTGATACTGATGTTTAGCCATCTGTTCACCTGCACTTTAAGAGCAGAAATGTCCAAGACGTGAAATGTTTGAGAGCTTGTCTAATGAGATTGAGACTGGCATGGGTGACATTATCTGTATTTATTTATTACCCATTAGATATTTTTGTCTTATGTATCCCACGGGCCCATCATAAACTTCATCAACATCAGAACCGTGTTCCTATTAACTCGTGTTACTCTGGATCTTAGTAAGCTTCACTGGATATTTCTATTTATAAATGAAATCTGGGATGTTCAACAGTGGTGAAATCAACATGAATCGATAACACTTATGTGCTACACAAGTTTAATGTTTCTGTTTTACAGGTTTATACACAAACAAAGTAAAGTCTTGTCAACATCCTACAGGTTGAAAATCACTGTAGTGCGTGTTTGTTTGTGTAAATGTGTGTGTGTGTGTGTGTGTGTGTGTGTGTGAGCGCGTGTGTGTTTGTGCGTGTGTGTGCGTGCATGCATGTGTGTGTTGTGTGTGTATGTGTGCGTTTGTAAGTGTGCATGTGTGCGTGCGTACGTGTGCACGTGAGTGTGTGTGTGTGTGAGTGCGTGTGAGTTTGTGTGTGTGCGTGTTTGCGTGAGTGTGTGAGGTGTGTGTGTGTGTGTTTGCGTAAGTGAATGTGTGTGTGTTTGTTTGCGTAAGTGAGTGAGTGTGTGAGTGAGTCTGTGTGTGTGTTTGCGTGAGTGTGTGTGTTTGCGTAAGTGTGTGTGTGTGTGTGTTTGCGTGAGTGTGTGTGTTTGCGTAAGTGTGTGTGTGTGTGTGTTTGCGTAAGTGAGTGTGCATGTGTGCGTGCGTACGTGCGTACGTGTGCTTGTGTGTGTGTGTGTGTGTGTGTGTGTGTGTGTGGGCATGTGAGTATGAGTGTGTCCGTGAGTATGAGTGTGTCCGTGAGTGTGTGTGTGTGTGTGTGTGTGTGTGTGTGTGTGTTTCTCTGTGAAATGGGTAGCATTTTATATCAGTGACATCTGACCAATATTGTGTTTTCCTGTGTCAAAAAATATAAACTATATAAATGACATTATCCATGTGTTTGGTGCACCAGCAATCATTTGCTCAAGGGTTTCTCATGTAAAACAGAAATAAATAGCTTAAGTTTACATGTTTTGGGGTACAATGTTTATTTACATATTAGTTGATTATGTAAATATATGGTTATGTATTAGTTAATTGTCTGAACTTTTCTGCTCTTTTCAGTACTCAAATTAAAAATATAATAAATTTGTTGAAAATCATTCAGCGTCTATGATGAATGGGATAAGAAAAGATTTTTATTTAATTGCAATTCTGGTGAGTAATGAGACACACATGAGCATCCTTCAGCACACTATAACAACATTCATCTAATTCTGGTGTGATTATCATATATGCCGTTTTAGACCTTTGGCCACTAGATGGCAGCTCTCATTCTCCAGCATCCCATCTTTGTTTCAGTGCAGCTCCTTTTACAGCTACCAGTAGATCTGCATTCATTTTGCATAAGCCTAGAGTGAGTAAATGTTCCTATATTTGTTCTTTTTATGTCTTTACACAATCATTGTTACGTCCTAATGACCAAATAGAAAAAATTGTACATTTCACATTAACAGGAGCCACCACTGCTGCCATTTGGCTTGCTGGTAGAACAACCTTGATAAACAACCTTCTCAACAATATAAGGGCACTTGTTTTAGACACAATGCTAAAGTTTCAAAGTCGAATGAAGTAAATTCCCATCATAGCTCGCACATGCACAGAAACACCTCTTCATTTCCCTGCGCTCTGCCTCACGGGCTGTGTACACCGTAATTAAAACACAGCCTAAAAAGGCAATGGCTCCCCTGCCAGAACAGAGGAGGAGGTCAGAGCCGAGGGCTCATAAATCCTCCTGATGCCGTCCACGGCCCAGGCACAAATTCCTTCAGGACGATTCCTATTTGAGCAGCATTGGAAATATTGAAATGCATTCGGATGAAAATGTTATCCTTATTTTTTCATTTTTACATCTGAAAAATAAAAAGACCTAATTCCATCACAAGCCACTTCAGTTGTGTTGATGGGGAGAAAAACAGAACTAAATATTTTAGATTAGCAAACCTAAATCAAGATTGAGCAATGGTAAGATGATAGATAGATAGATAGATAGATAGATAGATAGATGGATGGATGGATGGATGGATGCATAGATAGATAGAAATGGAAAGATGATAGATAGATAGATAGATAGATAGATAGATAGATAGATAGATAGATAGATAGATAGATAGATAGAAATGGTAAGATGATAGATATATAGATAGATAGATAGATAGATAGATAGATAGATAGATAGATAGATGGATGGATGGATGGATGGATGGATGGATGGATGGATGCATAGATAGATAGATAGAAATGGTAAGATGATAGATAGATAGATAGATAGATAGATAGATAGATAGATAGATAGATAGATAGATAGATAGATAGATAGAAATGGTAAGATGATAGATAGATAGAAATGGTAAGATGATACAAACCCGATTCCAAAAAAGTTGGGACACTGTACAAATTGTGAATAAAAAAGGAATGCAATAATTTACAAATCTCATAAACTTATATTTTATTCACAATAGAATATAGATAACATATCAAATGTTGAAAGTGAGACATTTTGAAATGTCATGCCAAATATTGGCTCATTTTGGATTTCATGAGAGCTACACATTCCAAAAAAGTTGGGACAGGTAGCAATAAGAGGCCGGAAAAGTTAAATGTACATATAAGGAACAGCTGGAGGACCAATTTGCAACTTATTAGGTCAATTGGCAACATGATTGGGTATAAAAAGAGCCTCTCAGAGTGGCAGTGTCTCTCAGAAGTCAAGATGGGCAGAGGATCACCAATTCCCCCAATGCTGCGGCGAAAAATAGTGGAGCAATATCAGAAAGGAGTTTCTCAGAGAACAATTGCAAAGAGTTTGAAGTTATCATCATCTACAGTACATAATATCATCCAAAGATTCAGAGAATCTGGAACAATCTCTGTGCGTAAGGGTCAAGGCCGGAAAACCATACTGGATGCCCGTGATCTTCGGGCCCTTAGACGGCACTGCATCACATACAGGAATGCTACTGTAATGGAAATCACAACATGGGCTCAGGAATACTTCCAGAAAACATTGTCGGTGAACACAATCCACCGTGCCATTCGCCGTTGCCGGCTAAAACTCTATAGGTCAAAAAAGAAGCCATATCTAAACATGATCCAGAAGCGCAGGCGTTTTCTCTGGGCCAAGGCTCATTTAAAATGGACTGTGGCAAAGTGGAAAACTGTTCTGTGGTCAGACGAATCAAAATTTGAAGTTCTTTTTGGAAAACTGGGACGCCATGTCATCCGGACTAAAGAGGACAAGGACAACCCAAGTTGTTATCAGCGCTCAGTTCAGAAGCCTGCATCTCTGATGGTATGGGGTTGCATGAGTGCGTGTGGCATGGGCAGCTTACACATCTGGAAAGGCACCATCAATGCTGAAAGGTATATCCAAGTTCTAGAACAACATATGCTCCATCCAGACGTCGTCTATTTCAGGGAAGACCTTGCATTTTCCAACATGACAATGCCAGACCACATACTGCATCAATTACAACATCATGGCTGCGTAGAAGAAGGATCCGGGTACTGAAATGGCCAGCCTGCAGTCCAGATCTTTCACCCATAGAAAACATTTGGCGCATCATAAAGAGGAAGATACGACAAAGAAGACCTAAGACAGTTGAGCAACTAGAAGCCTGTATTAGACAAGAATGGGACAACATTCCTATTCCTAAACTTGAGCAACTTGTCTCCTCAGTCCCCAGACGTTTGCAGACTGTTATAAAAAGAAGAGGGGATGCCACACAGTGGTAAACATGGCCTTGTCCCAACTTTTTTGAGATGTGTTGATGCCATGAAATTTAAAATCAACTTATTTTTCCCTTAAAATGATACATTTTCTCAGTTTAAACATTTGATATGTCATCTATGTTGTATTCTGAATAAAATATTGAAATTTGAAACTTCCACATCATTGCATTCTGTTTTTATTCACAATTTGTACAGTGTCCCAACTTTTTTGGAATCGGGTTTGTAGATAGATAGATAGATAGATAGATGATAGATGGATGATGGATGATGGATGCATAGATAGATAGAAATGGTAAGATGATAGATAGATAGATAGATAGATAGATAGAAATGGTAAGATGATAGATAGATAGATAGAAATGGTAAGATGATAGATAGATAGATAGATAGATAGATAGATAGATAGATAGATAGATAGAAATGATAAGATAGATAGATAGATAGATAGAAATGGTAAGATGATAGATAGATAGATAGATAGATAGATAGATAGATAGATAGATAGATAGACAGATAGAAATGGTAAGATATAGATAGATAGATAGATAGATAGATAGATAGATAGATAGATGGATGATGGATGCATAGATAGATAGAAATGGTAAGATAATAGATAGTGTCACGGTTCGCAGGTCTGTAGATTTTCCTGTGGTCTGTTGTGTGTGTGTGTCTGTCACGTGGGTTGCTGATTAACGATCAGGTGCAGCTGTGGCTCATGAACGCTGCTATATTGCGCGCTGTGTTTTGTTTGTCATTTGTTGGATCGTTTGTGTTGCTCACGCTGTCTTCCTTGCAGTGTCCTCTGTCCTCCGTTTCCTGAGTTCCAGTTTTCTGTCCAGGTTGGATTTCTTTCTGCCGTTGGGTTCCTCGTTGGATTCTGTTCTGGATATCTGCCCATTGTAGTCCCTGTGCTGCCAAGGACCAGCTGCACCACGACGTTTCCGATCATTTCACTGTTTGTTCTGAGTTTTATCCTTAATAAAGGATATTTTGCACTTGCAACTGAATCTCGAGTTATCTTTCCTGACATAACGATCCGACCAGGATGGATTCAGCAAGTGGTGAGTGGAGAAATGTTATTGCTAATAACAATGCTCGTATGGATCAACAAGAGGAACAGATCTTGGCTACTGGTCGTGCGGTGCAAGCCTTGGTTGCACAGGTGTTTTTCACTCTTCAACCCATTTCATTTCCTACGGAGCAATCCAAGGTGGCGTTGATGATCACGCTGTTATCGGGGCGTGCTGCGCTCTGGGGAACAGCGGTGTGGGAAAGTCAACAACCATGCTGCGCCTCGTTCCAGTCCTTTACTGAGGAATTAAAAAGAGTGTTCGATCGAGCGGTTTCGGGCCGTGAGGCGGCTCGGAAGTTGGCGGATCTACAACAGGGTAAATGCTCGGTAACCGACTATTCCATCGATTTCGGCACCCTAGTGGCAGAGACCAAATAGAATGAGGAGGCACAGTGGGACAACTTCCTGCATGGGTTGGCTGACTGTGTCCAACGTGAGATCGTCGGGCTGGATTTATCCACAAGTCTGGATGGACTGATTGAGCTGGTGATTCGTGTGGACAGTCGTCTGCAACGACGTGATCAGCAAAGGCGTTCGTATTCCTTTTCGGATATGGAGTTCGCTGGCGGCACGGTCAGCCCCATTCAAGATCCCGAACCCATGCAGGTGGGCAGTACCCGGCTGACCAGGGAGGAGAAGGATCGTCGTCGGAGCAACGGGCTTTGTATGTATTGTGGGGCGAGTGGACATTTCGCTATAAATTATCCTGTAAAAGCCAGAGCCCGTCAGTAGACTTGAGGTTATTGACGGGCGGTGTATCCTTCGAGAAATCCTCTTCAGCTACTCTCCTCCCGGTCAGACTACAATGGGCCAACACTTTTCACACTTGCCAGGCTTTAGTGGACTCAGGAGCCGAGGGTAGTTTTATTGATGCAACTTTGGCTGCCCAGCTGTTGATTCCTGTTGTCAAATTACCTCAACCCATATCTGTCCAAGCACTCAGCGGTCAAGTCATGCCATCTGTCACCCGGTGTACTGGTCCCATCAAGCTCATCACCTCTGGTAATCACACCGAAGAAATCAGACTACTGTTAATTGATTCCCCTCTGCCTCCAGTGGTGTTGGGTCATCCCTGGTTGTCCCGTCATGATCTACACATAAGCTGGCAACAGAACACTGTCCGTGCTTGGAGCAGTTATTGTCATGCATTGTCAACATCACGGCAAAGAATACGTATCCATTGCCACTGATGTCTTCAGCTTTCGAGCATTTGAAGGCATCCTTTTTTACGAAGTTAGACCTCCGCTATGCTTATCATTTGGTTCGCATTAGGGAGGGGGATGAATGGAAGACCGCTTTTAATACTCCTAGGGGGCATTTTGAATATTTGGTCATGCCTTTTGGGCTGTCAAATGCCCCCGGGGTCTTCCAAGCACTCATCAATGACGTGCTGAGAGACATGGTTGATCAGTTCATATATGTTTACCTGGATGACATATTGATTTTTTTCTCCGTCTCTCCAGGAACATATTCAGCAAGTCAGGCGAGTGCTTCAGAGGCTGCTTGAGAATGGGCTTTTTGTCAAGGCGGAGAAATGCGTTTTTCATGCACAGTCTGTCCCTTTCTTGGGGTTTATCGTCTCGTCTGAGGGAGTGCGCATGGATCCCGACAAGATTCAGGCTGTGGTGGATTGGCCAACTCCAGACTCCCGTAAGGCCCTGCAAAGGTTTCTGGGGTTTGCCAATTTTTACCGGCGTTTTATTCGCAATTACAGCCAACTGGCCGCTCCTCTGACTGCCTTGACCTCCACCAGGGTGACGTTCAGGTGGTCTAGTGTAGCCGAAGCTGTATTCTCCAACCTCAAAAGCCACTTCGTTTCGGCTCCTATTCTGGTGACCCCTGATTCCTCACGTCAGTTCGTGGTGGAGGTCGACGCATCAGAGGTGGGGGCCAGCGCGGTTCTCTCCCAGCGCTCTCCCAGACGGTAAGATGCACCCTTGCGCGTTTTATTCCCATCGTTTATATCACCCGCCGAATGCAACTACAATATTGGTAACAGAGAGCTGTTGGCAGTCAAGTTGGCATTGGAGGAGTGCCGTCATTGGTTGGAAGGTTCGAGGGTGCCTTTTATCGTCTGGACCGATCACAAGAACCTAGAGTACATTAGCTCCGCTAAACGTTTGAACTCTAGGCAGGCTCGGTGGGCTCTTTTTTTCGGCCATTTTGATTTTTCCATCTCGTACCGTCCGGGCTCTAAAACATCAAGCCCGATGCCTCGTCTCGTATTTTTGATCGTTCTGAGCGTCCGTCTACTCCCGATTCCATCGTACCAGAGAAACTGGTCATTTCTGCGGGTCTTCAAGGGGTAACGCCTCCGTCCGGTTGTCCACAGAGTCGTTTATTTGTGCCTGAGAACTTACGGTCCGATGTTATCTGTTGGGGTCATTGCTCCAAAATCGCTTGTCATCCAGGAGTCAATCGTACCAGTTACTTGGTTAAACAACGGTTCTGGTGGCCATCTATGGCTCGGGACATTCGTGGTTTTGTTTTGGCCTGCTCAGTTTGTGCGGTTGGTAAGACTTCCAATCAACCCCCAGCTGCTGTCTGTCCCTTCGAGACCTTGGTCCCACATTGCGCTAGATTTTGTTACTGCCCTCCCACCTTCCCAAGGCAACACGGTGGTTTTAACCGTGGTGGACCGGTTCTCGAAGGTGGCTCATTTTATTCCCCTGCCCAAATTACCATCTGCTAGGGAGACAGCGGTTACTGTCATTGATCATGTTTTTCGCATTCATGGCCTCCCGAAGGATGTGGTCTCTGACAGGGGACCCCAATTCGTGTCCAAATTTTGGAGAGAGTTTTGTCGATTACTGGGGGCGAATGTTAGTCTTTCCTCTGGTTATCATCCTCAGAGCAACGGTCAAACTGAGAGGGCCAACCAAGATCTGGAACGGGTGTTGAGATGTTTGGTGTCTCAGAATCCTTCCTCCTGGAGCCAGCAGCTCTCTTGGGTTGAGTACGCACATAACTCGTTACCAGTATCGTCCACGGGCCTAACCCCGTTTGAAGGTAGTTTAGGGTACCAGCCACCTGTTTTTCAGAACTTGGAATCCGAAGTCGCGGTTCCCTCCGCCCACGCTTTTGTCCAGAGGTGTTGTCGCACCTGGAGGAAGGCTACAACTGCTCTCCTCCCGGTGCGGGAGCGCACTAAGGCCCAGGCCAATCGCCACCGGTCAAAGCCTCCCGATTACGTTGTTGGTCAAAAAGTGTGGCTTTCTACCCAGAACATTCCTCTCCACACTGTTTGTAATAAGCTTGCTCCTAAATTTATAGGCCCGTTTACTGTTGCTAAGATCCTTAGTCCAGTGGCAGTCCGCCTCAAACTTCCTCCGGCGTACAGGAGAATTCATCCGGTATTTCATGTGTCCAAAATTAAACCCGTTTTTCGTTCACCTATTAACCCGCCTGCCCCTGTGTGTGTGTGTGTCTGTTTTGTCTGTCACGTGGGTTGCTGATTAACGATCAGGTGCAGCTGCGGCTCATGAACGCTGCTATATAGCGCGCTGTGTTTTGTTTGTCATTTGTTGGATCGTTCGTGTTGCGCTGTCTTCCTTGCAGTGTCCTCTGTCCTCCGTTTCCTGAGTTCCAGTTTTCTGTCCGGGTTGGATTTCTTTCTGCCGTTGGGTTCCTCGTTGGATTCTGTTCTGGATATCTGCCCATTGTAGTCCCTGTGCTGCCAAGGACCAGCTGCACCACGACGTTTCCGATCATTTCACTGTTTGTTCTGAGTTTTATCCTTAATAAAGAATATTTTACACTTGCAACTGAATCTCGAGTTATCTTTCCTGACAGATAGATAGATAGATAGAAATGGTAAGATGATAGATAGATGATGGATGGATGCATGGATGGATGGATGATAGATAGATAGATAGATAGATAGATAGATAGATAGATAGATAGATAGATAGATAGATAGAAATGGTAAGATGATAGATATATAGATAGATAGATAGATAGATAGATAGATAGATAGATAGATAGATAGAAATGGTAAGATAATAGATAGATGGATGGATGGATGGATGCATAGATAGATAGATAGATAGAAATGGTAAGATGATAGATAGATAGATAGATAGATAGATAGATAGATAGATAGATAGATAGATACTAAAGCAGTTATAGTAAACCATAGGTATCTTACCACATTGTATTCCCATAAATGGCAGTTTCTGACTCCAGTAGTGAATAATATTCCAGATGGCCTGTTAACTCTTGGATTCACTTCCATAGAAAAGCCGTGAATCACTAATTCGACAATTGTGTATTTTATTAGGCTACTGTTAACCGTTAGTTATCAGCGATCGTTTAAACACAATTAACCCATTCAGAACGGACAATTGGAGTTAACTGATGATGTCATTATCCATTGGAAGTAGACCTGTGAGAAAGTGAATGATGACTGGAAAACAAGGTCTATCAGTGGGTTTGCTACTTTAATTAGCATTTATTTTGTTTTTGTTGTGCTTAAAGAATAATAATCTGCAGATACAGAATATGACAATTTTTCGAAGGTCTAAGAAAAATATGTTCTAACAAAGTTTTGCTACGAACGTTACGAAAACGTTCCATGAACGAATAATTATAGGCTAAATAATGTTTTTATAACGTTCTGAGAACATTATTAAAGAACAGATAACTTTGAGCAAACGTTCTATTAGCGTTACTGGAAGAACCTTGCCACAACATTAGCCAAAAAAGTTCGTTGGAATAATGTTCTCTCAATGATATAATGACACTTTTTAAAACGGTCACAAAGAAAAATAAATAAATGTTTTTGTCAGTTTTTTATGAATTAATTAAAATGAACGAATAAAAAAAACGGCGTTAGTATTCATAAGAAAATCGTAATTTATGTAGAAGTGAATGGCGACTGGAGTGATGGACGGGAGCGGAAAGCGCGAGCGAGTGAGTGACGTTATCTGAGGGCGGGAGGAGAGAGAGAGAGCGTGTGTGTGTGTGTGTGTGTGTGTGTGAGAGAGAGAGAGAGAGAGAGCGGCCACTGGACTCCATTAACGCAAAACCCTTCAGGAGCTCCGTCGCTGGACTTTGGCGATTTTTTTCTTTTTTCGGGAACCTTCCTCATGCTAGGATTAAATACGCGGCTGAAGGAAAGAAAACGCGCAGGCTGTTGAAGTTCTGGGAAGTGAAGCGGTGTTTTGTGGATTTGTTTCGGCGGATTTGTGAAGGTTAGTGAACGCTATGATTTCACTCCTCTCAGGATTTGTCTGGCGTACTCCACAACTCTGAATAAAAACCCCACGTTTGCTCTGTTCAAAGCCTTCTGGGTACTCTGCTACTCTCGTATCCTACCCAAAAAGCGAGTAAACTAACTTTCGAGGTCGTTTTTGTGTGTTTTTCTCTCTCATTGATCGCTGTCTTTATTTAGTTGGCATTTGGAGCGGGGCTGCTGACGTCATCCGAGCCCTGGCTCAGTGATTGACCGTTAGTCGCACGAGCTACAGGTTTAATATCGCTCATTTAAAACCTCCAGTATGATGTTTTGTTATAATTTATTAAACTATACGGCTGGTATGATTTAAAGGGATAGTTCACAAAAAAATAAAAACATTCTGTCATCATTTACTTATTAATTTTAGGGGGAACTGTCCCTTTAACAACTTCTGCATTTACTTAACACAAACCTCTAGAAATAATACCAATCCTATTCAGTTTAAATGTGACAAACTTTACAATGTATTGCCAAATCACATCTAATGTTTAATAATAATTTAATATGTAGTAATTCTAATACCCTTATCCATTTGTCACCCCCAAAAGAGCTTTTAATTAAATATATTTAGTCGTTTATTTACACATTTTATCATTGAAGTATTATTTTATCTGTGCACATTGGTATTAAAGGGATAGCTCACCCCAAAAAATGTAAATTCTGTCATCATTTACTCACCCTCGAGTTGTTTCAAACCTGTATGAATTTCTTTCTTCTCCAACTGTTTGATTAGAAACAAAAGACTTTCGTTCATCTTTGAAACACAAATGAAGATCTTTTTAATGAAACACGAGAGCTTTCCTCCATTGACAGTCTACGCAACTACCACTTTCAAGCCCCAGAAAGGTAGTAAAGACGTCATTAAAGTAATCCATGTGACTCCAGTGGTTTAGCCTCAATTTTATGAAGCAATACGAGAGTTTTGTGCAAAAAAAAACATAATTTACCACTTTATTTATAAAAATATGAATCTCCAATGCTACGTTTGCTCTGTTATGTTATGAAGATGAAGATGGGAAGGCGGGTTTGGAATGGCATCAGGATGAGTAATTTCATTTTTTCATTCACTATCCCAACTCAAAATGACATGTGCGTGCTCTATAATGTCCAAAAATGTTGTCTAGATGGGCAGCTCACTAGCTATTGAGATCTGTATCTCACTCTCAAGAGCTTTGCTTTGGCCTGTTGGACACTTGTTGCTGAAGTTGCCAGACTTCGGATCATCATGGTTGTGATGTTTTGACACTGTTTCTAAAGGATGGCGTTGGACGGTATACGGATGCCAGATGGCTGCTACGCAGACGGGACCTGGGAACTGAAGATGCACGTCACTGACCTCAACAGGGACGTGTCTCTCAGAGTCACCGGGGAAATTCACATTGGCGGTGTGATGCTCAAACTCGTGGAGAAGCTTGGTACGTACCGTTCCACCCTTCATTTGAGTTTGCTGAGCCGAGTGATACTCATGCATACTGTGGTTTCATTGACTCATGGTCGCCTTACATATTATTCACTGGAATTATAGCACACAGATTCAACTGTAATTCATCATACACTGCATTCAGACATCCAAGCGTAAAGTTTAATGTGATTCATGGTGCTCTGTTTAAATAGTTGATATTTGTTCATTTTTGAGAATATCGGCATTGAACGATAACTGAGCCATAATCACAAAAGTGGTCATTATCAACAGCCTTGTCCATGATTAGTAATACTGTGAGTTTTCCGTAATTATACTGTGGTGGTTAGCTGTCACTAACTTGTATTATTAAGGGTTGTTTTAATAATCGTTCTAATTCAACACAAGGTTGAATTGTGACCTTTTCTCCTGCTGGTGCGACTAAATTTGGTTAGAGGTCGCACTGGTGCCTCCACCACAGTGCCCAACTGATAAGAGCTGCCATTTCTGTTACATATGAGAAACGGCAATCGAAAGGAACGCGGAATGAAACCGCACTACTCGTTTGAGCTGCGCTGACCGTTTATCAGCTCTGAGCAATAATAGGCAGCGCAGCGCGAGCTCATACACGGACCGATCTCGATCACGAGATACCGTTACTACACAACGCTGGAGATCCAGTGAGAAAGAGTTTGAATTCACCGCAGTATTAATAACATCGAGATCGAGTGGAAGCGTTCGGCGCAGAACTCTCTGTTATAAACCACAGATATCAGATCAAACAGAGCTGACGTGGAGACCAGGAGAAACATTGAGCCATGAGCGAAGTTCAGGGGTTTCAGTCACAAATCACCAACATTCACCATGATTTACTGCAGTGACGCCACATGGGATTGTGGAAGAAATGTTTTTTTACATTATTCATCTCAGGGTTCGTACAACCTTTTGATTTGTAAAACTAAAAGTGTAAAGGTGTAGGCCACTTTGTGGCACTTTTATTGTAAAAAGACATGAAATTACCACTATAACCAGTAGATGGCAGCAGAGGAGCACTTATTTGACTTATTAGACATTTACACTCCTTAACGGTGCAGTGTGTAGTATTTGAGGATCTATTGACAGAAATGCAATATAATACACATAACTATGTTTTCAGTGGAGTATAAAGACCTTACATAATGAACCGTTATGTTTTTATTACCTTAGAATGAGCCATTTCTATCTCCATACACCGCGGGTCCTCGTACAGTGAAGTCACCATTTTGTGCCGTCATGTTTCTACAGTAGCCCTAAACGGACAAACTTCTCTACAGAGCGCTAGTCACTCTCTGCTGTCTCAGACATCCACATCTTTGTCCTGTGTCAGCCACCGTAGCTTCTCTGTGTGCTTCGAAGGGGAGGGGTGAGCGGTGGGCGGTTGCACAACCTCACCACTAGATGGAGCTAAAATTTACACACTGCACTTTTAATATATGGTCAAAGTCTCATGAAAAACAAAAACTTTTCTTCGAATTACACAGAAAACAAGTAAAGAGTAGGGGTGTGCACGAATAGTCGAATATTCGACCTGTAATTAATATTCGAAAAATAAAAATACTATTCGAATTTTACTATGTTGCTTTGCTGTCCGTAAATGCAGTGAATCCATGATAAATCCCACTAAAACTCGCAGTTATAACTAAATCCACTGGGTGGCGCTGTGGAGTGTGTTAATAAGTTGAGTGTATTTGATCACATAATGTCGTCGTCTGCCTCGCGATGTTTGGAATTACTTGGATGAAAATTGAAAATGATCTTACAAAATGG
Source organism: Coreius guichenoti (assembly GCA_039654105.1). Classification (NCBI taxonomy): domain Eukaryota; kingdom Metazoa; phylum Chordata; class Actinopteri; order Cypriniformes; family Gobionidae; genus Coreius; species Coreius guichenoti. The sequence continues at coordinate 3,431,591 of CM077177.1, forward strand.
AGTTACTTTTGATAAAATGAATGAATGAAACTAAGTTATCATAATATCACGACCCCAATGAGGAATCACATGAAATCCAAACACCATGCAGGCGAATGTACTCCTGTACCCCGAGTGAGAGCGAGATAACTTGTATGATAGCAAAATGATCTCGAGACAAATGCTTCCTTTAAGTTTCGTCAGGGTTTAAAAACAGAAAACACAAAGTGTTGTTAGAAACTTCACTTAACACCATTATATTTGTGTCTCTGCAACGTCTGTCAGCCGATCGGGTTTTCTCACCCGAGAATAATATCATCCACATGATATTATCGTTTTTGTCAACATGAAAATGTGAAACAATATAAACACGATAACCATATACCGACTCGAGTGTATATGTAGGCCTACGTTCTGCACGATAACTGGCGCGCTTTGCTTTATTAGTGATTTTTTTCCGCTCACGCTGCTTGAGCTTATAATGCTTTCTTTAGGCCTATATTTTGTTATTGTTTAATGTTGTTTAATGTTTTGAACTGAAAGAAAACCTTAAGAGACAACGTAAGCTTGTGTATATTGCCTGATCGTAAGCTTGTTCAGAAATGGTGACGACAACTTGATGAATAAAAAAAAAAAAAAGTTTCTAATTTTCTCAAAATAACGTCATTTAAATAAACGAATACTCGAATATTCATTTTTTATGAGCCCAAATATTCGAATACAATATTTTGGAAAAATGCCCATCCCTAGTAAAGAGCACTCCTTTTATTATCTCTGAAGCTGTCGGTCAGTTCAGTGTGAGACTATAAGAGACATCAGCCTTCATGTTCTATAGATATTGCATTGTTTAATGAAAAACCCTTAATGGTCGATTATTCTCTTGCATTATTAACTCTTTCCCCGCCAGTGTTTTTTTAAAAAAAGTTGCCAGCCACCTCCAGCATTTTTGATCATTTTCACAAAAGTTTTTTATGGCCTTTTTATTTCTTTGTATGAATATCTGAACATGAATATGTCAGAAGAAAAAGCAGACCCTCTGCTTTTAAACAACAACAAAACATTTTATTCTAGCTTCATGCATTCCTTTTTATCAACACTTGTGGGTGTGTTTCATTAATAAAAGCAACATTTTGATCAAAAAGAAAATCATGTTTTTGACTACATCCAGATGGGATTTGAAGCGATGATCAAACACAGATGGAGTAGATCGAGTCCATCAACAGCCCAAAGCTTCACAGTCCTATAGCTCATCCTGGGTCCACATTTCATTCAGTAACATTAGGCAGTTGATTTATTTGCTGTTTGATGTTGATGATCACGTTATTTTACATATGCATCTGATTACATATGATATCGCATGTTTCTGCTTCTTCTTCGCCTGTGTTTTGATCAGGAGATTCTGTACTACCGTACCCCTACCGTATAACAGTGAAAACACAGAAAGCTGCAAATTTCCGTCAAGGGCTGCATGATATTGGAAAAAACTTACATTGCGATATTTTGTTTTTCTGCGATTATATATTGTGATATAAAAACAATTTCACCAGATGATTTGAATAGCTCTAGAAGAATTAAAGAATGAATCATTCTAGAATAATTGGGCTGATTTTGTCATGGAGTGAATCTGCATAGAAAATAATAAACAAATTACAAGCATAGATAAATACAATAGAATAAAGATACAGTTGAAATAAGCAGTGCTTTATGTTTTTCAGGTAAATCTAACAGTATTCAGGTTAGGGCTGGTCCAAATACCATTTTTTGAGCTTCGAAGCTTCGGTAGTAATCAACACCGAATATTCGAATATCTGGAGAAGCGGCGCGCCTCACGCGGGCAGGGCTTATATGCTCCAAGAACGGACACTGCACTAGTGATACAAAACACACAGGTCTGTTACGTCCCAGTAACAAGCTCCTATATTTCGCAGTGGATTCATGTAGATTGATAATAATGGGTAATAGGCTTGCTGCGATAGTCTGTGTTACCGGTGTTCAGGCATAACACCGGTTACATCACTTGCCCACCACGGCACCGCCCCCACCGTCGTTTTGATATATTATAGTAGTAAAAATCGTTTAGTTCAGTTAGAGAACAGATTAACTACAATTTAAAAACTGAACGAGAGTCGCAGCACATCAGCAGCAGGAGTCAGATTTCATTCATCATGAGAGTGAGGAGCTGAATGACAAGATTATTGCGGAAGATTTGGTTTCAACAACGCGAAACGTAAAAGCACCTATTTAAGGGAGTTTGTCATTGTACTGTTTTGTTGTTGTGTTTTTTATTAAGAATAATAGGCTAATGAACTCACCATTCAAGCAACCCGCCCCCGAATTGGTGCTAATTCTAAACCGAAAGTGAAATGCGCACGGCAGCACAGTGCACAAGCACTGTAATGTGACGGTGAGGGAAAATTTTCTCACTGTCACATCCCTAACGGGTAAAAAGGCTAATAATACATTTTGATTCTGTTATTCTATTTTCCACAATGTCAAACGGACGCAGCTTAACCCAAAATGCAAGCTCAGGCATGCGCATCTTCTATACAAGCTCATGCAGTTGTGCGCTTTAGACAGAGAATACTCACTTGCAGGGAACGCTAAGAAGAGGCAAATATATTTATTAAGTATAACGAGGTTGGGTTCCTATTCAACTGTCCATCCTATTAAAAACGGCTAAGAAATAAGATAATTGTAAAAAAAAAAAAAAAAAAAAAAAAAAGAGTATTGTATTTCGCCAGATTTTATAGTGTAAACATAATCAAGCGCGAATGAGAACCGTTTCGAGGGGGAAAAAAAACTAAAAATTAACCAGAATCCCACAATTGAAAATCGAATACCAACCCATAGAACGAATATTCGAATATTCTGGTCCAGCCCTAAATCAGGTACAAAAATTTAATAATCAAATAACAGTAATTGTATAAATTAAATATAACTAATATAATTAATTAATACAATTTATCTTTGTTAAAGCTACAAAAGTCATTTTCTCTTTCTCTTTTGTTGTTTGATCACCATTGGTGACACAAACAGCTGTGGGTTTATTAGGCTACTGTCCCTTTAAGAGAAACGCACGGACCTTATATAAATGACATGCATCCGTTTCCTTTCTCAACTGTTTACAGCACATAACCGACTGTGTTTACGAGGATACTCAACGAGACGGGCATTTTGACTTCATTTTGCGTGCATTCGGCACACAATTTTGCGTGAATTGGGCGTTCACGTGCCGTCAGCGTGGGCGGCTCTGTGTGTGTGCACAGAAAACATGCCCGAGTCCTCTTGCGCTTGATGCCTGATTCAACTTAAACACACATGCAAATGATAAACTTTCACTCTATGATGGTTAAACTTTGCAATTAATCCGCGAATGAACCAGGGAGCAGCTGCCCGTACGGATCACGGATCAACTGCGATCCCTATATATCGCGGACGCGCACATTGCGATATCGATGCTTAAACGATATATTGTGCAGCCCTAGCAGTTAAATGGATGTGTTTGTGTGATATATTGAGACTAATGTATTTTTGATTAGAAAACAAAAGTGTGGAATGATATTAAATGTGGCATAATTTGCTTCCTGACCATTTCCTTGCAATTCATCCTTGTTGTTTGTAAGTATAGAACAAAACATCCTTTGTTTTCCACACTCTTCCCACTCCATGAAGACGGAAGATGGAGAACACATGTCCACTGAACCTCCCTTGTGGAGCCATTGCATTATCAGCCGCTACATTTTTCTGGATTTACTGGATGTGTTGCTGTGTTGTTCGGTGTGTTTGTGAAACACTGACCTCCTTGAATGCAGTCAGCACTTAATAGTGTCTGAAAAGTGTTGCTGTAAACTATCACCTGTGGCATCTGTTGTTTTCTTCTTTGCTGGTGAACGAGGCACACCAGGACCTCCTGTGGCTCTGCCTTCATCTTTGACCAAAGATGTAAAGAAAAAACAGCTTTGTTTGAGGGGAAATGTGTGAGAACTCATCTAGCCATGGTCATTAGGAACTGGTTACCCATCATGCTCGTGCATTAACCCTGTAAGCTCTTCAGGAATGTGTGGTGGTGGTACGAGAGAGGTTGTGCTAGTTTAGAGCACATGTTAGCTATTAACCCCTCAGAGAGAAAGAGACTTTCAAACTTCATTTCTCAGGGCTGGGACCCAAACATGCTGCTCGAGGAAACCTGCTTTTTGTGCTTCATTTCTGTTTTTTTGATGTTAGCTCATTAACCCTAAAACTATCATTTTTGATAGTGCTAAGGTCTCTAAATGATCATCATGATCTGTCACACACAATCTCCTGCCGTCCTTCTGTCTCTGATTAATAGTTCAGACTCTTTTATCAAGTAAAAGTCTTTTAGTGTAATCGTCCAAACGTCCTCCTTCAGCTCGTGCTTCACTTGTCTGTCAAATCTGACCTGATTTTATCAAGGAAACGCAGGTATAACTTTTGATATTGTTAGTAATATTTCAACTGAGGTTTACTTGATTATCCATCATCATTTATTATAAAAATCATGATCAAATATGATCATCAGGTTTATTAGTTCATCTCTCAATCATCATTGTATTGCATTGCATTATATGTTTGAAAACTACAGAGCTTTGATCATAAAACTAAGCATTTAAATATCATCTTACTTGGCAGATATTGATGTTTATATGCATTTTATGTGAATATCTTGTTATAAAGACAGTAAATAAATCTCATTGATTTAATTTAATCTTTTTGGTCATATAAATATCAGCATCTGCATCAGAATGCATATTTTTGCTCCTCTGTTTGAGCTCCATATTCTCACTATATCACACTGTATGAGCCATGAAGCCTGATGTATCAAATATAATACTCAACAACAACAGCAACAAAACACAAGCAGATTTTTTTAAGTACTTTGTCTAAATGTTCAGTAAATGTTCCAGCTCAAAAAAATGTACTTTCTTACTATTTCTTCATAAGTCTTGCTGTACAGGGTTAATCAGATCAGCGGCACAGTGAGTTCTTGGATGCTTTGTGCTCTTGGTTTGCCAAATAGATAATATGCACATGTTTATTTTCTATTTTTGACATATCGTGGAATCTGAAGTTGATTCTGGATAAATTTCAAACAGAAATGATGATTCTGAACAGAGAAGTAAACACAATAATATGTAATTTACTAGAGATTGCTGCAGTCTATTTCAAATGTTTATTTACTTGGGCTGGGAGAACAAATCGATCCATCGATGCATCGCGATTCTCTCTCCAACGATTCTGGATCGATTCTGATCTTAGTTTTTAACCAGATGTGCGATGATGCTGAGTGTGCTGTAGAAACACCCGTACTCTGCTTGCTTCCAATTCCTCACACACGCCACTCAAACCTTCCATAAAATAATCTTTCATAAATTGAAAGGTTTAAGCGAACTGTCGGTATTTTCCTTACAAATGCTCTATGAAGCCATCGTTTATGTCTTTTTGACTTATATATTAAAAATATGAAACTCACTGACAGAAGGATGCTTTCAATTTCAAATGCTGATGCGCACTTTGTTTGTGAAGAGTATGCATGCGTCTGTGTGTGACTCCGTGTAGTGGTTTCATTTACTTGCATCTCAAAATGGTTTTATGACGTGAATTTATGACACAGTTTCTGCCCATCTCATGTTAATCTTGAGTACCTATAGAGTAGTATTGTCATGTCATATCATATCTTATTTATATCTCATTTTTATCATATTTATAAAAGACAGATGCGCTGTACCGATTCTTTCTGAAAACAGCCAAACTTGTGGAGGCGTGCAGTGGGCGGAGCTAAAGAGTCACACACACACACACACACACACACACACACACACCCCAAATACATCATGGCATTATCCCTGGATAACTTTCGATTCACTACACGCTGGTGTTGTTCACATTATATGCACTTACATGCCGATTGCCAACAAAACACACACATTTGATGCAGTTTCACTCACCGTGTGCGGTTTCCACTCATGACCGGGAACAAACACACACACACACTTGCAGAACTCCGGAAAAACAAACTGCATCCACTGTTTCCTCAACGCTAGGTTATTTTTAGTTATTTGGTCTAAAAACAAAATGCCAGCGCTGCCGACGGCTCCCGTAACCCGAACGAAGCTCGTTGATGGGCGCGCTCTTGCTCTGGTTGGTGTGTGTGTGTGTGTGTGTGTGCGCTCATCCGGGAGAAGTGCCCACACAAGCAATTCCGCCCTTTATGACGTCATACAGGGCCATACTCGAAAAAAACTTTCCGCAACTTGTTTGAATCCTGAAGGAGTGTATTTGGCACAGAAATACTCCGTCATACGTCCAACTCGTTTTTTGAAATTTTGCCCATGTTTCGCATGAGAATCAACTCTTTAACAGTGTAAATGAATGGCATGAAATAGCATTAGACCCATCCTTTAAGATAAACACAGTCAGTAATGTCTTAAGGGATTAAACGGACAGGACAAACCACATCTTCTATTTCAAAAGAGATCTGTGCGTGAATGCAGTAGCAATCAAACAACTGTAAAGACGAGAGAGAAAAATCACTCGTAGTTCTTGAATGGAAAACGTTCAAATACTCTTAAATACTGAGAGCACTCTGTTTATTGCTTGTAATATGTTGCTTTTTATTATTTACTACTTGCTTTTGTTTTGAAGCCATATTAGTTTAAAATTCTGAACATACAATTGTTTTAATTAAATTTTTTCAATTCGTAATTAATTTTAAAAGTACTTATAATTACATATGTAGGCTAATTAAATAAAAAAAAAAAAAGATTTTAAGATTTACAAGTCGGTAAACTAACTAATTAATTAATAGGAAAAAGTAGATTAAGAATCGTTTTGGAATCGGATCGTGACTCCCATAATCTGAATCGGATCTTGAGGTGACTAATGATTCCCACCACTATTAATTACTGAATTAAATATTTTAAAAAACCGGGTTGAATGAATGATTCAATGACTCAATCATAAATAGTTCATTGTTTTTGAACGAATCTGTTGAAGGATTCAATGACAAATACATTTTTAACAGTCACTTGTCGCCACCTACTGGCGTAACAAAGCTATCGATATAATCGTTATTTGAAGCGTAAAGTTACTTTCATAAATCATGATTTACTCTATTTTGATGATACTGTGTGGTTGAATATGAATGTACTTGTCAAAGGCTTAATAGACAGAGTCGAATTGTTGGAATTAAGGAATATTATCGCGTTGGTGTTGGAATCGAGATCGCCATCTTTTAACGATTAAACGTGCAGCTCTAATGTGAAGTAATGGATGAGGTGGAACCATCATAGAGTGAGAATTGTTTTGAGAAATGAAGAAGCTGTGTCTTGCATGACAGGGTTAACTGACTAAATAAGAGTCTTGCAGTTTAAAAGTTGTTTGTTTTTCTCTTGAGCTGTTTGCCACCAATCTTTCCCTTCATCCTGCTGTGATAGTGGTGCATATTAAAGAACAGGCGCCTCTAAATTGTTCTCAAATGACCGTCGTCACATGCTTTCATGAGCTCTGTGATTGGAGGGAAGGGCGTTGAATGACTCTTCTTTGTGACTGTCTTTTGCCCTTGTAAGATAACTGTAAGCTCGACCAGTCTGTCCTGCTTTAAGACAAAGATGCCATACGCCTCTGGCGCTTATGACCTTTCTGTGTTATGAAATCCATTGTGTACCTTTGACATGATATGCCTGTCCTGCACATCCTTCATTTATAGTGTGCTGAAATGAAGTGTGTTGTTTGGGCTTCACTACACTTGTAGTGTTTGAATGCATTGCGAGTTTCAGGTTCACTTTACATTGACATTTGTGCGATTCCAAATAGTCAAATTAATGAACTTCCTTGACTCACTTCAGCGCTCCAGTCTGCGACTAAAACAGTCGCGACCAAAAATATTAATTTGCGAGTGATATTTTTGCTGAGATCGCCACTGGCGACCATATAAATGTACATGTTTTCATTAAAAATTGCGTGCCTTTACCTGCATGTTCTGTGATGAGAAGCCCATCACATCTTTTGTTGTGTTGATGTAATAAAATGAGACGATGTGCAGCAAAGTTACAGTGGAAAAAAAAAATACAAACGGGGACAGCGCAGATCAGCTTTCCCAAACCGAGAAATATCAGGCTTTTTCAAAGCCCTCATCTCTATCGAGCAACAACGCTTGACGGCTGTGCCAGCATGAGAGAGATAGAAAGCGACGGAGACGTGTCAATGAATGAACATCCCAGTACTGTGAAAGTGCAGAAAGGCAGTGTCTATTTCGTGCACACATCGTGGATACACTACAACAGATAAACATGTCGGCTGTGTGGACGTGAACTAATCGGTAACAATCCTCGCTTTTAATTGATACTGATATGGATTCGTATCCTCAATATCTTTTAATCTGTGCTGTTTTCTGTTACTGCCTGAACTTAACATTTGTAGCACAGCCATTCATAATCGCAGTAAGATTTGTACTTAAATGTCACCTTTTAATATGTTTGTTAATTTTATCACAAAATACAAGCAATAAATGTTTAAGCTCTTTAATGTGGCCTGACAGATCGCTCAATCAGCATTTCGACCTTGGAAAGAGTGTGTATAAAACAGTAAAAATCATGTCACGTAATGTCAAATTTACCTCAGAAAAGCCATTCAATGCTCATAAACTCGTTTGTCAGCTAGAAAAATAGCTATAGAAAAAAACATTTAGCTAAATATATGCATTATATCACAGAATCCTTATATTTTTATTTAACCTGTTGTCTACATGAGAAAGAAAGGAAGGATCTAAAAATGAAAAAATTAAACACCGCTCATATAATATTGCTTGTTATTGCTCATTGGACGTCTTTGCACATACAGCCATCCATAACCTAACCATAAGCGCTCTCTTCAGCACAATGATAACCATAAAAACTTCCAACACAACAGAAACTCAAACATGTCAATGTCAAACATAACTGAACATTAACAGGTTTTCACTCAAAAACACATAAAATAACACTTCATTTCAGCATTTCTGATCCAGCCAAATGCAAAGCATGATGAGAACTAAAAATCCTCCGCCCGTTTCAGTTAAAAATCATTCATGAAATCCCAACACAAATGGATTAAAGTTTTTAAGTGGATTGAACACAATGAAATTAAGTTAGGACGAAATGTATAGCAATTGTGCTGCTTTAGCGCATTTATCTAATTTAAACAAGCAGCAACTTTTTTTTTTTTTTCAGTGTACTGTAGATTGTTTTCTTGGTAAAATCTGGCAAAAAAAAGTTCCCCACCTTTCAACACCCTCAATATAGTCACCCATGTTCATCTCTTCTGTCCTGTGCATCTAAAGGTTTTTAATAGAATAAATGGAAATGCCAGGAAAGCACTCTCTCATTGATTACAGTGCTCATTTCCTGAAACAGCATTTCAGCAGATTCTATTTAATAATTAATGATCAGGGGCCATGATGGCTGTTATTTGCCAGTTCAGAGGAACAGTATGTGCCTCACTTTAACGTTTATTTGGTTTGGCTGGAATTGTACCTTATTTTGACTCAACATGTGCTTCAGAAAAGGAAAGTGTCAGAGACCGATACCTGATTGATTTGTTTTCTAGATTTCTTTCTTTAGCTTTTAATATTTAAGACGGTGTGTTTAATGCTGAGGTTTTAGGTAGTTCTAATTACTATTGCAGTTTTTATTAATATAATGTTATACTCATAACATGAGGGTGGACCGCACATGTTTCTAAAGCACTATACACATCAGTGTTGACTGAAATTGAACGTAAATTATATTTCTTGACTGTTGAATTTGTAATCTCAATGGCCCATTCCTGATAAGCATTTTATGGTTATATTATTAAAGGAATTTTTAGTAAAGAATACTCGTGTTTTTCTATGCAGAGGCGCAGATCTTTTACCCACCAGAATCACTGTCAGTGTGAAAACACGTTTTGTATTTTACTACAGCACATACACACTGCTTTCTGTTTCTGCCACAGAATAAAACATTTTAAAAGATAATTCTGACTTTATATCTCGCAATTCTGACTTTATATCATCTCACAATTCTGACTTTATATCATCTCACAATTCTGACTTTATATCATCTTGCAATTCTGATTTTATATCATCTCGCAATTCTGACTTTATATCTCACAATTCTGACTTTAAATCTCGCAATTCTGACTTTAAATCTCGCAATTCTGACTTTATATCATCTCACAATTCTGACTTTATATCATCTCACAATTCTGACTTTATATCATCTCGCAATTCTGACTTTATATCTCACAATTCTGATTTTATATCATCTCACAATTCTGACTTTATATCACACAATTCTGATTTTATATCATCTCACAATTCTGACTTTATATCACACAATTCTGATTTTATATCATCTCACAATTCTGACTTTATATCATCTCGCAATTCTGACTTTATATCTCACAATTCTGATTTTATATCATCTCACAATTCTGACTTTATATCTCACAATTCTGATTTTATATCATCTCACAATTCTGACTTTATATCACACAATTCTGATTTTATATCATCTCACAATTCTGACTTTATATCACACAATTCTGACTTTATATCATCTCACAATTCTGACTTTATATCACACAATTCTGACTTTATATCTCGCAATTCTGACTTTATATCATCTCACAATTCTGATTTTATATCATCTCACAATTCTGACTTTATATCACACAATTCTGATTTTATATCATCTCGCAATTCTGACTTTATATCATCTCGCAATTCTGACTTTATATCTCACAATTCTGATTTTATATCATCTCACAATTCTGACTTTATATCACACAATTCTGACTTTATATCATCTCACAATTCTGACTTTATATCACACAATTCTGACTTTATATCATCTCACAATTCTGACTTTATATCACACAATTCTGACTTTATATCATCTCACAATTCTGACTTTATATCACACAATTCTGACTTTATATCATCTCACAATTCTGACTTTATATCTCGCAATTCTGACTTTATATCATCTCGCAATTCTGACTTTATATCATCTCGCAATTCTGATTTTATATCATCTCACAATTCTGACTTTATATCACACAATTCTGACTTTAAATCTCGCAATTCTGACTTTATATCATCTCGCAATTCTGACTTTATATCATCTCGCAATTCTGACTTTATATCATCTCGCAATTCTGACTTTATATCACACAATTCTGACTTTAAATCTCGCAATTCTGACTTTATAACTCGCAATTCTGACTTTATATCATCTCGCAATTCTGACTTTATACCATCTCACAATTCTGACTTTATATCATCTCGCAATTCTGACTTTATATCATCTCGCAATTCTGACTTTATATCACACAATTCTGACTTTAAATCTCGCAATTCTGACTTTATAACTCGCAATTCTGACTTTATATCATCTCGCAATTCTGACTTTATACCATCTCACAATTCTGACTTTATATCATCTCGCAATTCTGACTTTATATCATCTCGCAATTCTGACTTTATATCTCACAATTCTGATTTTATATCATCTCACAATTCTGACTTTATATCACACAATTCTGACTTTATATCATCTCACAATTCTGACTTTATATCACACAATTCTGACTTTATATCATCTCACAATTCTGACTTTATATCACACAATTCTGACTTTATATCATCTCACAATTCTGACTTTATATCTCACAATTCTGACTTTATATCATCTCACAATTCTGACTTTATATCTCGCAATTCTGACTTTATATCATCTCGCAATTCTGACTTTATATCATCTCGCAATTCTGATTTTATATCATCTCACAATTCTGACTTTATATCACACAATTCTGACTTTAAATCTCGCAATTCTGACTTTATATCATCTCGCAATTCTGACTTTATATCATCTCGCAATTCTGACTTTATATCACACAATTCTGACTTTATATCATCTCACAATTCTGACTTTATATCACACAATTCTGACTTTATATCATCTCACAATTCTGACTTTATATCACACAATTCTGACTTTATATCATCTCACAATTCTGACTTTATATCACACAATTCTGACTTTATATCATCTCACAATTCTGACTTTATATCACACAATTCTGACTTTATATCATCTCACAATTCTGACTTTATATCTCGCAATTCTGACTTTATATCATCTCGCAATTCTGACTTTATATCATCTCGCAATTCTGATTTTATATCATCTCACAATTCTGACTTTATATCACACAATTCTGACTTTAAATCTCGCAATTCTGACTTTATATCATCTCGCAATTCTGACTTTATATCATCTCGCAATTCTGACTTTATATCATCTCGCAATTCTGACTTTATATCATCTCGCAATTCTGACTTTATATCATCTCACAATTCTGACTTTATATCATCTCGCAATTCTGACTTTATATCATCTCGCAATTCTGACTTTATATCATCTCACAATTCTGACTTTAAATCTCGCAATTCTGACTTTATAACTCGCAATTCTGACTTTATATCATCTCGCAATTCTGACTTTATACCATCTCACAATTCTGACTTTATATCATCTCGCAATTCTGACTTTATAACTCGCAATTCTGATTTTATATCATCTCACAATTCTGACTTTATATCATCTCGCAATTCTGACTTTATATCATCTCACAGCTCTGACTTTATATCTTGTGAGATAAATCACAATTACCTTTTTATTTTTTATTCTGTGGCAGAAACAAGCTTTCATAGATTTCACTTGCTGTACTAGTCGTTCAGACGACCCATCTGCAATTGATTTTGAAAAATTATAGTTTTTGTCTTCTGTCTCTTCATCATACAAAACTACTCAAGTCATGTTTTAGAGACTGAATATAGTACCATCATCTCCTCAAGAGGCAGGGCCTTCATTCTTCTCCCTTTCGCAGTGCTGTTTAAATCATAATATTTCTTAAGAGTAAATGGAGACATCATAAATGAAGCTGGGCACATTTTGTACAGACTCTGTGGCAAATGCTGTGAGTCTATAATAGAGTAAGAATCTGCAGTGTGTCATAATGTGAGTGCTGGCCAAAAGAAACCCTGCCTTCTTAAGGCAGTGAAGAAACACACACACACACACACACACACACACACACACACACACACACACACTCACTCCTACACTAATACTAGCGAAGGGAGTGTATATTATTAGAATGTGAAACGGAAACCCTAAAAAGCAAGCAAGCTCAAAATGACATCATTGGGAAGGTTGAGGCAGGACTTTTAACCGAGCCCTCTTGACCAAACCGTCAGTTGTTCCAAACGTCTGGTTAGTCATGAGGAACCGTAACAGAGGTTGGAGGGAAAATGCTGATGGAGACTCTCCACTGTGGGGAGAAGGGCTTTAGGTGGGGTTGCACATGTATGTCGAGCCCAGTTTGTGACGTGGGAGAGGGGGGAGACTTTTAACAAACAGGAAATGACTTCGAACGTTTGGCTTGTTCCCTGGATGTTACCGTCATCCTGGTATTTTCTGCTGCCGCTCACAGATTCTTTCATTGTTTTCATACTTAATGGCTTTGTCATAAATGACTGATGTTTTTTAAATTAAAGTCCCCCTGTAGTCAATCATTTCATCCCTTAAAACTAATCTTTGATCACCAAAATGACATTTAAACACTTTTTTTCCCTTTGGAAATAATTTATTCATGTCTCAAAATAGCTTGAATGTAACTCTACACCCTTGCTTCATTCAGTATACGCAGAGCCATGAATATGCAAATGAGCCCCGCCTCCACTCACTCATACAGGCTCGTCTCTAAGTCGATGTATCAGAATGTGTTTTATGCATCGCTCTCTACAACATCGGACATATAACGGTAATTCATATGATTAGCCTTTGGCTTGACTACGTTATCAAACAGCTAGTAATGTGTTGCTAATGTTACACAAACCATGTTCCCGTTCACCATCTCAGTCTTCCTTCTAAAAAACAGTGTCCTTAGAAACGCTTTGAACAACTTAGAGCGCATATAGTTCATCATAACATAGTAATATACATCATATACATAATTCACCCGCTATATTGCTAAATGTACACGATTTTCATATCAACAGAAAAATATAGCGGGATAACCTGGCTTCTCTTGAGACTCCCTGCTTCAGAGAATAGTTAATGATATGCTAAAGCCCGCCCCCCTCGTGACGTGATTGGTTACAAGGTAGTTTGTGACGTCAGAAACACCAGCGATTTCAAACCGCGTTTTTGAGACTATCTTTGGTTCACTGCGGTTTTAAAGAGAAAATACTCAGTAATGGTGTTGACATGAATTTGCATATGGTTTGTCTTAAAGCATATTAAAAACACCACATAGACATATAAACAATAGGGCTGGGTATTGACACAAATGTCACGATTCAATTCGATTTCCATTTACAAGCTTGCGATTCGATTATGATTTCGATTTATTGTGGATATATATCAGATACAGTACATGGCAAATTTTCTTGAGGAACAAAAATCTCAATTAATGATGTAAACTATACGTGGTAGTCAGTTGGTACTACATTACTGTAATATTGAAGGTTAAAATTAACTGATTTAAACAAAAATTACACTCAGTGATGTTTTTTTTATAATAAAGTTATAATACTAACTTTACAATTACATAATCGTATTTCTACTCCAATTTGTTTTTTGAAATATAAACATTTAAATGGTGGCAGTCATAACTTGACGGATTTATTCAAACATGCATTAATATTGAAGAACATTTAAAAATGATAATGAATAGCCTATGTAATATGTTGCATATATTTATCAAAACGTGACATATTGTTTACAAGCTGTTTTACTGGCGTCTTTCCGCGCTTGAAACACTGCTTGAGCGATTACATGTGACGTGATATGGATTTCGGTAAGTTGTAATGTATCTTTTAACACACTTTCAGATGCTCATTCATGTTTATTTCGCGCTGTACCTGGTATTAAAGTGGAAGAGATGATCCGTTCACGTGAGCGGCGTGCTGCCGCTTCTCTTGAACTAAGAGCGCTACAGCGATCTGCCACACCACATTAAACAGCGCCAAAACGGTTTATTTTTTACTTTTCGTGATAAAATGGACGTAATTTGATATCTGAGACTTTTTCATATCAAAAGTAACAAAGCACAAAGATTATTGTGATTTATTGGATGGGAGGCGCGCTACAATGTCGCGTTCATTCAACTGAAAACAGGATAGACTAATCGATTCTTGGGATTTAAGAATCGATATCGGTTCATAAAAATTAGAATCGATTAAAATCGATTCTAATTTTTTTTTTACCCAGCTCTAATAAACAACATTAAAGTTCACTTTAAAATTAAAATTTCCTGATAATTTACTCACCCCCATCTCATCTAAGATGTTCATGTCTTTCTTCAGTCGAAAAGAAATTACGTTTTTGAGGAAAACATTCCAGGATTTTTCTCCACATAATGGACTTCAATGGCAACCAACGGTTGAAGGTCCAAATCAATGCAGTTTCAAAGGAAGGGCTTCAGAGGCTCTGCACGATCCCAGACGAGGAATAGGGTCTTATCTAGACAAACCATCGGCCATTTTCAAGAAAAAAGAAACATTTATATACTATTTATCCTAAATTGCTCATCTTGCGCTGATCTGCGACGTGCCACGGATTGCGCAACCACGTCGGAAAAGTCACGCTAGACGTAGGCGGAAGTATCGCCCCAAGCAAACATGCGAAGATTAATACAAACATCCTTTACCAAAGAAAACTCCATCTCCAACTTCAAAATCGTCCGACATCATTGTTTAACCTTTTTTTACTAAAGGATGTTTGTATTAGTCTTCGCACGAGTGCTTTGTAAACACGGGGGCGGTACTTCTGCCTACGTCTAGCGCGACCTTTCCGACGTGATTGCGCAATCCGTGGTGTGTCGCAGAGCAGCACAAGATGAGCAATTTAGGTTAAAAAGTGTATACATTTTTATTTTTATTTTTGAAAATGGCCGATGGTTTGGCTAGATAAGACCCTATTCCTCGTCTGGGATCGTGCAGAGCCTCTGAAGCCCTTCCTTTGAAACTGCATTGATTTGGACCTTCAACCGTTGGTTGCCATTGAAAACCATTATGTGGAGAAAAATCCTGGAATGTTTTCCTCAAAAAACTTCCACTGAAGAAAGAAAGACATGAAAATCTTGGATGGCATGGGGGTGAGTAAATTATCAGGATAATTTTCATTTTGAAGTGAACAAATCCTTTAAAAAATTGACTTTTTTTCAGATGTTTATTATTATTCAGAGAGCATTAACTGACCAAAATTCAGTATGGAATAGTATAGTTTTATTTTTCCAGTAACTAAAAGAGGTCTAAAATGTAATAAGATTGTCATCTTGCAGTAAAAAATACTTCTATCCTATACTATCCTACTGTAATCATGGCAGAGCCACAGCGAGGGGAATGTGGAGACTGAAGGAAATGCTCGATTTATCAGAGGATGCATCATTTCCTCCCCTTTCCTTCCTTGCATCAAGAGATTTGTGGATGTTTTGGACTGCCCAACTAGGACTGGGCAGTATTTTGAAGTCACGATCATGAATTTTGTGCTTGTCATACAAATAATTGTGATTTGACATTTGGTTCATGTTACTTAGTGTAAGTCTAATAAATTTTTTTATATATTTAACGTGTAGCTGTATAATTAAATAGGCCTATATGATTTTCTTTAATGCTGTGAAAATTAATATTTTAAGTTAAAATGTAACTTTAATTTTGGTCCACTTTACATTCACCTGAATATAATGTAATATAATATAATGCAGTCTGATTAAACCTATAAGGCTTCATTTCATTTGAAGACATTTGACTGTATCCACAAATGTATTGGCTCATCTCCTCGTCCTGTGACTACATGCTGTTAACTGTCTGTAACAGTTACGCAAATGTTAAAGTAAAACCAGGGCCATTACGCATGTTAATTTTTGATATGTGATATAAACTTTTGCATGAGTTCGGTGTGAACTGAACCCGCTCCTGAACAGAAGCGTCTAATCTTCACACACTTCAGAGTGAGGTTTCTATTCACTTTCTATTCATTACATAGCAAATACATGAAATATCATGAAAATAATTAAACAATAGCTGCGTTTACATGGACCCTAATAAACAGACTGTAATCAGACTAGTAGTACAGTCAGAATAAAAAAGTCACATGTAAGTTACCACGTCAATGAATTGGCCAAATCCGATTAAAATGTCATTCGGATTGTAAGGGGTGGTTTAAACCTTTTATTTCGATCGAGAGGACATGTAAACACTTGATCAGATTGAAACCCAAAACCGGAAAGTACTGCGCATGTGCAGTGTTGTAGAAATGGCGTTATGACGCATTGAACGAGCTGCTGTTGTTGTTGAGTGAAGTGTCATAAATGACTGTCGTGTTATTTTAAAATTCTCCTTCCACTCATCTGTGAAGTTGAGCATTTCACCAGTCCTTGTTTCATCCACAGATGCCTTATTTTGGGCACAGGAAGGGGTGTTTTTACCGCTTGATAAATATAAGCAGTGGCACAGCGGTTCATGTGTTTGTCGTCTCCTAATCAGGACCCTAAATAGATAAATATTAAGTCTGCTCCTTAAACAAAGAAAAGAAGCAATATAACAGAATGGTTAGTATGCACAAACAGCGGGAAACTACACCGATCAGGCATAACATTATGACAGGTGAAGTGAATAACACTGATTATCTCTTCATCACGGCACCTGTTAGTGGGTGGGATATATTAGGCAGCAAGTGGACATTTTGTCCTCAAAGTTGATGTGTTAGAAGCAGGAAAAATGGGCAAGCGTAAGGATTTGAGTGAGTTTGACAAGGGCCAAATTGTGATGGCTAGACGACTGGGTCAGAGCATCTCCAAAACTGCAGCTTTTGTGGGGTGTTCCCGGTCTGCAGTGGTCAGTATCTATCAAAAGTGCTCCAAGGAAGGAACAGTGGTGAACCGGCGAGAGGGTCATGGGCGGCCAAGGCTCATTGATGCACGTGGGGAGCGAAGGCTGGCCCGTGTGGTCCGATCAAACAGACGAGCTACTGTAGCTCAAATTGCTCAAGAAGTTAATGCTGGTTCTGATAGAAAGGTGTCAGAATACACAGTGCATCGCAGTTTGTTGCGTATGGGGCTGCATAGTCACCAGTCAGGGTGCCCATGCTGACCCCTGTCCACCGCCGAAAGCGCCAACAGTGGGCGCGTGAGCATCAGAACTGGACCACGGAGCAATGGAAGAAGGTGGCCTGGTCTGATGAATCATGTTTTCTTTTACATCACGTGGATGGCCGGGTGCGTGTGCGTCGCTTACCTGGGGAACACATGGCACCAGGATGCACTATGGGAAGAAGGCAAGCCGGCGGAGGCAGTGTGATGCTTTGGGCAATGTTCTGCTGGGAATCCTTGGGTCCTGCCATCCATGTGGATGTTACTTTGACACGTACCACCTACCTAAGCATTGTTAATTGTTACTATAATATTAGAAAGGTGATCATAATGTTATGCCTGATCGGTGTATATTCGTGCAGTGTATGCATGTCAAAAAATCAATTCCGGTTTGAAGCTTGTGACGTATAAATGCACACATCAACCCGATCACTTTATTTAGCGTAAAAGCTACATTCGGATTCATCAATAAACAAGAAACAAAAGGTGTCCATGTAAACATAGCTATTGTCAGGATATATTGAATCAGCTGTCCTTGAATCATTTTAGTGTTTTTTTTTTTTTTTTTTTTAAGCAATGAATTCCTCTCATAATGTTAAGGTAAAGGGCAGGTTTGTTTGTTTACACATTCATTTTTGAAAGCGGACTGCAGCATGTGTGTTTGTCCAGCTCTGTTGGTCTTCAGGGTGCTCTAATCTATGATACAGGAAGTAGTTACACTAAGAAGCAGCCCTACCCAGCACAGAGCTTTCCTGTTGCATTGATCAAATCTAGCTGTGATTTAGTGATTTAGACTTGCTTACTTACACTGAACCCCTCTGGGAGGGGAAACAGCTTTATGTCTGCTTTCAAGGCTGGCTTTAGAAGCTTAATGATCGAATTATTTCAGAATAATGTATGGAAATGTGCATTATTTATGGGCTTTTAGGATTCTACAAATAATATTTGCCCAAACTGCTCCCTGTGAATATCCTAAATTATTTGTGCTTTTTGAATATGCAAAGTAGTCAAGTATTTTAGTAGTCAAGCAAACTTGTGTAGCGTTCAAGTATGTTAACTTTTGAGCCAATCTAGAAACTTCCTTTCTTTCACAGTCTTTGGATTTCAGTAGTTGATACCAATACCAGGGGAATTCACTCCTTTATTTAAAACATTAAATTCAGTTTTAAAACCGTGGCATGCAGTCTATAAGTATTTCTCCAAGACATTGCTTAAATGTTTTCATGTAAATATTCACGTGACCCATTAGAAACAAATAAATAAATTAAAATGATTGATTATTATCAGTGACATAATAGACTTCTGTTAGGCTGCATTTATACTGGTTCAGACATTACCGAAAAACCGTTGTTGTTTTCTTGTCACTAGTGGCGATTAGATTATTGAATTATAGATGTCGCAGATGTTTATTTTCTGTTGCATTTGTGATCATTTTAGTCACAGTCTGCAGAATAAGAGATTCAGTGTAGGCAGCTTTATTGATTATAACGGGAGTTTTCATAAGAGTACAGGACTCGCTGCACTCGCAGTAAACTGATTGACCTGTTCAATCATTATAAAGGAAGTGCTTTTTATTGCTCTCTGTAAATAACCATGTGGCAAACTGTCTCAGTGAACTATTCAATGAACCGATTGGTCTTTATTAGTGAAACAGAAAGCTACACTATCATCTACATTATAATATGACATGCAGTTGCCCCCCAATAAAGATGTATTTCAATGTACATTGAACATTCAAAATCGCAATTACAATATCAAGAGAAACAATCAACAATTATTTTTGTTATAATCATGCAGCCCTGATTAAAATAAAAAATTTCAAATTTATCGCATATGTATTTTTTGTTTTACTGTTTTAGACTATTTGCATTTAAACAATGAAATTAGTCATTGCACACCACGTAGTTTTTATGGCTTACAAACTTAAACGTAATTTTTCTGTGATGTTTTGAACAGTGTTGCTTTGCGATTTCTGCTGAATTTTGTTGATTTAAATAAGATAGCATTATCTAACTGATCGATGAGACTCTGGGCCCTATCATACACCCGGTGCAATGCGACGCAAGTGTTTTCTGCTAGTTTCAGCCCGACGCAGTTCTCATTTTCACGTCCAGCTCCACGTTGTTTAAATAGCAAATGCACTGGCGCATCTGTTCACCCATGGGCGTCTGGTCTGAAAACCAGGTGTGTTCAGGAGCATTGTTGGAGCGTTGCTATTGTGAGGAACTGAAAACGACTGCGCCATTGACCAACACAAACCTGCTCTAAAGTCAATAGCGCAGTATTTTTTGTGTTATTTAAAGGGTGTGTTAGTAATATGAGCCTATAGGCGGTGCACAATGCGCACACACTTTGCTTATTACACACACAAGGACGCGCAGCAGCACACACACATTTTTAAATATTAAAAATAAAAGGATTCCTCTCTAGAGAAGCGTTCAGTCTTTCCTCCATGTAAATAGCGAATCCGCCATGGTGCGAGCGCAACTGGCTTTTAAAGGGAATGGGAGATGAGACTCTGATTGGTTTATTGCACGTTATGCCCAAAACATACCCATGACTCATTAAGAGACGAGGCACAACCCTTTTGGACCATGTGCCGGGCGCGCAGACCGTTTTTTCTGTCGTTAAACTAGCAAAAGTAGATTCGGACACATCCTAAGTGCACCTGCGCCATGAGCTCAAATCGTTAAAATAGGGCCCTCAGGATATTGTTTAAAATCATTTTCTATTAAAAGTGTTTCTAAGGTTTATAGCTTTCACATAGTTAAATTAAAGCTGAGATATTATAGCAAATTTAAAACAAATTATTTGTCTTTTTTTTTTTTTTTAAAGAAACTTTTGTTTATTGATAAAAATATAACACTAATTTTTCTGGTGGAGACAGTGAAAATGTTGCCAAAGCAAGTAAAAATCACAGTACTTTACATTCAAGGAGAACAGGCATTGTTTATTTAATTGTAATGTATTGTACCGTTCACAAATTTAATTTACTGTCAATAATAATGAAAGGAGGAAGCTCCGTTCTTACAACAGTGTTACACTATGCTATCGATTGGACAGGAAGTGCATTTGTGACGCGCAGCGTTTTCTTCTTCCTGCACCGGCCTCACACACATCTGTGTGTTCATGGGTCTCAATACACCCCTTCTCTCTGCAGTTTAATGCGTCCTATTACTTAGCATGGATTCATTTTGTTACAGCATTACGTCATCTGCTGGCAGGCTGTATTTTTAGCCAAGAAATGCAATTGGCTGGCAGCTAATTAAATTACAGCCCTCTATTTAGGCTGTTTGATGGATGGTCAATGAATGGCCATTCTTCCAGCACTCCATCTGATTTCAGGGCAGGACTGGGGCGGGACAACCAATGACAATCCAGACTGAGGAGGGAATTCACTGGGGATCCACTGGAAAAAGACACACTGTGTGTGTGTTTGAATCTATGAGCGTGTTTATTCCATAGCTTGTGCATGACAACTTAATGACTCATGTGGATGTCGGTCAAAGATGAAATCATACTAGTCCCAAAAATGGACTGGCATCATTTCATTTCAATTCATCAGGGATGTTTGGCACATGCTTGGCCGGATACTGTAGGGGTCAAGCCACACGCTGATGTGAAGTGTTTTACGAAATCACCAGCTGCCTGCTCCACCCGTGAAGGGAGTGTCCATCTGCGTCTGGCTTTATACCCTTCCCGTCACAGGAAGGAAAGACTACGGACGTTATTTAACACGTTTAATATAGATTTTACTAGTATTGGCGCAATCATCTTTTTGTTTACACTTAATAATTGAAATATCTATGCGAATTAATTTAACCCTTTGGTTGTGTTCCGGTCATTTTGAGAGGATTTTAGTCTTCCTGAAAGTGCTAGTTAATATTATTGCATTGGACTAAAAGCTTTTTCCCTCTTGACCTTGTTACTAGGGCTGGCCGAAAAATCTCAGACAGGACTTTTTTCTTTCTATGAAATAAGTCCATTTCATCTGGTGAGGAAGTGAAGGTTTATTTTAATCTTTAACACCGGTGTTTTCTGCACAAATATTAAGACCTGAAGTCTTAGCTTCGCCTTCCCTTTTTGAATGACGAATATATCTGCTTAAATAGACATTTTTCTCCTTTTTACACTCCTTTACATCAGTGTTAATTTTGATTTAGTTTTAGTCATATTTTAGTCACCTGAATTGTTTTTAGTTTTAGTCGACTAAATATCATAATATTTTAGTCGACTAAATCTACAGTAGATTTGTGATGCATTCATTGAGCATTTAAGCATTACATAACTGACTGTTACTTGAATACATGTCAAAATGTCAGCTTTAATCACAAATAAATAATAAAGAGTCTAAGAATTATGCCGTCTCTGTTATGTGCACGCCACAGACTGTCCGGTCGCTGCACTTCCCGCGCTTCAGAGTTGCGCCTTTTGCGTTCCGTCATTACGTTATCAACATTTAGAAAATCAATTTTTTTGACATATTTGATTCGATTCAGAATCGTTCACGTCCGCATGCATCTAAGAATCAGATTTTTCCCCCACCCCTAATAGTAGGGATGCACGCTATTGGATTTTTGCCGATATCCAATATGCCTATATTTTTCAACTCATTTTGGCCGATATACGTTTATTTTTTCACTTTGTTTGGAAACAACACCATTTTGAGCAAAATCTCTCTTCATTCTGGTTTCAGAGGTTTCCTTACCAAAAGGATACTTGTTAAAAATAAATAAATGTTAATAAAGTTCTTTTTATAATAAGAGTATATTAAAAGCTCTGAAAATTACAATAATAAAGTCAGTAATTTTTCACCCCAGACAGATGCAGTTGTAACCTAAATATTTTATTTTTGGATTTAACGTTTGTGCACATGAAGTGGGGCTGGCATGACTTCAGTTGATGCCGTCTTTAGCTTCAAATAAACAAATTCTACAATTATTTTAGAGCTCCTTGGATTATTTTTCATCATCCATTTCATAAAATTTTATTAAAAAAGTATTTAATTTACAAGTGTCATGCTTGTGATTTATGACGTCATTATTGCTTTATTTATTCAGAAAAAGAAGCAACTTCAAGTTATTTGTGTATTCTACTTTTCATTTTATTACTATAACAACAGCGCCCCCACTAAATATATATAACATTCTAGCGGGCGGGCACTAGGACCTGGAGGAGGCTTCTGCTGCTGCGGAGGCACTGCGCCTGCACGCACTAGAGCGTGGGGAGGCACTGTTGACGGTCGCGCATTCACAAAATCAATGCAGCATTTAAAATCTGTCAATATAAATCACTGTACATGCAATGTATTTGCTTGTTTTTGCTTCAAGAATGACCACACTGCTCACATGATCTTATCACTATAGCACTCATGAGTTATTGCAGGCGCATATCAACACGTTATCATATCGGCATAATTTTTTTCATATCGGCCAATGCCGATTTTTATATTTTAAGCGTTTATCGGCCGATTCCGATGTCGTACCGATAATATTGTGCATCCCTACCTAATAGTTATATACTCATAAACGTATTTGTGCTAATGTTGTCTTTGTAAGACTGTAGCTTCCAAAGCAGATTTAGCTAAATCCTCCTCTCCCACGCTGTTGGAACGGCTCTCTGTTCATTGTGATAATCATGTTGTTTCTCGTAATACTGCGATTTCCCTCTCTCAAAATAATCAAGTTTATTCACGCAATATACTTTATTCTCAAAATATTACGACTTCAATCCTATATTGCTACGACTTTATTCTCGTAATTTTAGATTTTTTTTTTTTTTTTTTTCGTTGTTTCTATTAATTGGAAATGTTGCCAAAAAGCTTTTTGGCTTTTTAAATATTTTCCTCGTTCTTCAGAAGTGATTGTAGACTGTGATTGAGAATTGAACATGTTCTGTTGTCTTTTATTCTGTGTTATGTTGTTATGGAGATGGACGCCACGGTTGGCTAGTGATGAGATGCAGTCATTGAAATGGGACCAGTGTGAAGCGACTCTGTTTGTAGGGTGTGGAGGAGAAAAACTGAGTCAGTGCGTTTTTGTCTGTAGAAAAATGGTCACGTCTGTGACAGAAGTGGACAGAGTCGGAGAGAAGTGTGTTGAGAAATGGATCACATCCATTGTTTTATACTAATAAAATAAGATTTAATATAAAATAGTTATATAGTTCTGTCATCTAACAAAAAATCAACCTGAACTCACGTTTTTTACTTATTTGGGTGTAAAAAATGTCCTAGTGTTTGAACCAAAAAATAAAAGACCCTGACTCACAGAAAACACAATTTTCTAAAAGTTCAAACTACTAAAAGTCACTTTCATAGTCACACACACACAAATAAGGCAAAGAAACTGGATAGTGGGCTGCTGAGGGGAAACGGCTTCTTTTGTCATGCATACCTGCCCACTGACATCACTGATGGAGAGACTCCACCGGTCCACCCGACATTCACTCAAGCCCCAGGCCGAATTAAATAATTATTCTAAACATTAGAATTTAATTGACTTGTGAATCCGAATCGTGACATTTGTGTCAATACCCAGCCCTAATTATTGTGTCACATTAGCATTAGTATCTTTTAGGTGCTGTCAATAAAAGACTTTTTCCGGTTCCGCCTAACAATTCCGTTTCTGATTCCGGTTCCAATAAAATTATTAAACTAATAAAAAAAATAATAGTAAGGAAAAATGGCCAACACTAGGGTTGGGTATCGTTTGAATTGCAATGATTCGGATTCTACTCATCAATTCCTAATTTCGATTCCAATAAGGTTAAAAAAAAAAAAAAAAAAAAAAAAAACGTAGATATCATTTAACATTTATTCTAAGTCTTATTGCAAAACATTTCATTGTAGCTGAAAACCATGAACAAAAATCAACAGGATAAAGACCACTTACACAAGGAACTTCTGCCTATGGTTTAAAAATCCCACAGCAAAACCACTAGCTTAACTAATATACATTTCAAGCATTATTAAAGACAAGTAAACACTCAGTAATTTAAAAAGAACAAATTAGCAATTGCACAAATAAATACAATTGAACAAAGATACGATTGAAATAAACATTTTCATGTATTCAGGTACAAAAACTGTAATCAAATGTAAAATAACTGCACTTTAATAATAAAAAATAGGCTATTTTATTAATATAGTATTAATTAATTTGATTAATATCGTATTAATATAGTTACAGAAGTTATTATGTCAAGAACAGTGAGTGAATTTTCTTTTCGTTTGATTAACGTTGTCATAGAGACGACATCAGGAAAATCTGCCGCTGTCACTTTAAGAGCTGCACGGATCCAATATACTGTTACACACGCGTTTTCATCTTTTCTTTTCAACTGTCTTAAGACATAACCGCCTGTGTTTACGAACAAATGTGTTAATATTTTGACACATTTGTGTGTGTATGTGTGCTGTGCCAAAAGACGAGGAAGAGAACTCATTATCATGCACTATTCACTACGAGAAGCCTTCTTTTGAGCTTGAATGGTTTAAAATCACATTAAAATCCGCACACAAGAACCGCGTTTCTTATCGAATCACCGGTTCTGGGAAATTTGGAACCGGTTCTAAAATGAAACTGGTTATTGATAAAATAAATAAATATTGATTCTAAAATATTTTAAACCATTTCATTACTAATTTTCCACAGTATCGATATACCAGCACGTTGACGCGCCACAGTGTGTGTATTTTATTTATACAGGTATACAGTCCATTGCACTGCATGTTTCAGAGCGAAGCGCTGCACTGTGATCATTTACACATGAGCAGCTTTATGTCTCAGCGTGTCTCACTTCACAGAAAATGCAGCAAACTCCATCTCTGCATGCACTGACTTTAATGCGCATTTGGGGATGCAATGTGTGCTAGTTATGCTTGTTCACATTGGCATGATTTCCAACTCTTCTGTGGACCGATGATTACAGCATTTCACGCATTGCACACAGAGGTGAATGAGAAGTGCCTGTTAAACCTATTGTCATAGAAAATTCAAGCTTCCCTTCCAATTGCGCTAATGCATACTTTACTGCTCGCCGCAAACTACATACCACTTCTGCAGAGGTGAATGTGTGTACTGTGATTATTGCTAGGTTTTTAACCTAGACGTTCACGTGATCTGTGTATAGAATAATATCCTATTGTATATTGTTTACTACCTGCATTTGAGTACCTTACCAATACAAATTTTATGCCCTTAATGTTGTGACAATATTTCCCTGTGTTATTGAATTTCAATATTTTCCAAGATATTGTATCGAAGTCCCAGTTCCGTGGCAACACTAGTGTTTTTATAAAACTAGACTTTGACTGTGCCTCACGAGTGCTTTTAAACAAAGCGTCCTGATTGGTGTATGTAATGTGTCACCTGATTAGTATGAATTGGATTCTTCTGTAGCTCCTCAAATGCCCGCAGCTCACATCCTGAGTTGTTTGTGTGCAGCTGTTAGAGGAAAAGCTGGTTTAGAGTATCAGACTCGGATTACAGTTTGAATCTGGAACAAAGAGAAAGGGTTGACCCTGATCGCCTTTCTCACACATACAAACACTTTTCAGCGTTTCACCTCCAACTGCTCCTATTTTCGGCCTGTGTGCACGAGCCTCCTGATGAATGCTTGGCCATCCAGGCCAGAACGCTTTGGCAAGTGCAGTTTCACACAAACACATCTGACACTTAACCATGTTTCCCTTTAGTTGACCTCTCTTTCAACTCTGTATGTGCAGGCCAATTAGAGGCCAGTTTAGGCTCGGTTATTTTTCATCCCGCCTTTCGGAGTGTTTATCACTAACCTTGTCATATTTCTCTCTCTCTGTCGTTATGCAGATGTGAAGAAGGACTGGTCAGATCACGCACTGTGGTGGGAAAAGAAGAAGACCTGGCTGCTAAAGACCCACTGGACGCTTGATAAATATGGCATTCAGGCCGACGCCAGGCTGCTCTTCACGCCGCAGCACAAGCTCCTGAGACTACAGCTGCCCAACATGAAACACATGAGGGTGAAAGTCAACTTCTCTGACCGTGTCTTCAAGGCCGTGTCTGACATCTGCAAAACCTTCAGTGAGTGCCTTCCCTAAAATACACACAGCTTTTTATAACTCCATTAGCCTAACTCAATATTCCCACTGGTTGTGAAGAACAATACGTCAAGATAATTGTGTTATTTTGATGAGCACGTTCAGCCTTTAGTGCTGAGAACAGATGTAGGGTTTGGATGGAGAGATGGTGTTAAATCCAAGTACAGTGGCAGCTTTTGAAGGCCCCTATGGATTGAAAACACAATTGTTTTCATGTGTTGATGTATTTTCTCTTTACCCATCCAAGGCCTTGTGTTTTTTAAATAACCAGTAGCAATAAGCAATCCGACCCAACGGACCGACAAACCAGGCTGCACAATAAAATCTTTAGTGTTTAAATTGTGTTCATTGAACTGTTTTGAATAAATATTTTGTATTGTGATCGGGAACAACTTCATTATTTGCGGGGGGAAATCACAATGCTGGCTCAACATCGTGATGTCTGTTAGCCATTGGCGATAGAAGATGGCATCGTCTATCGGCCCAACTCTAGTTTACAGTGAATTTATAACAGCTAAGGGCCGTTTTTAGGCACGACGCGGAGCAGAACGGTTACCACACAATACAAATATTAAAGCCAAAATATATTTATCAATGCAACTTGTAAAATCACTAAAAGCCTTCCTTCTGCTGGAAAAAATAGTCCCTGACCGTGAGATACATTATTACGCTATTAGCAGTGGCAAAGACTCAGTAGCGAAGACTTTTATATTGAAAGGACTGAAACTTGTTGTGAACATGGAGGAGCAAGACGCAACTGGCAAATGCTTTGACTAGCGCTGTCAGTGTCAGGACACGGAAAACCCCTTAACTGTTAAAAGGACAAGATATCGCAGCGGACATTCAAACTGAATTTTTATTATGAACATAACACTGACCTGAAGGAAAATGCTGTATCTAAATGCAGGTAATACACTCGCTCACTCGATCTCTCTATCACACAATACTCTACATAATACAGTAAGCTTCAATGAACAATATCAATGAGAACAAACACATGTTTACGTTGCTAAGAGTGTTGTGTAGTACACAGAACCGTTAGTTGAAGCGGTCATAGCCATGTTTTATCGTGAATAAAACACAGCTATTGACCAATCAGAATCAAGGACTATAATAACGTGTTTAATGCACCCGCCCTGCCCTAGACCTATGTAGGTCAGCTTACATTTCATATAGTTGTTTGATGACGAACATGAAGCAACAGCTCACTGTGTGATGGAGCCTAATGCAGTTTGAATGGCTCTAAAATTCAAGATATCAGGGCAAAAATGCCCCTGAATGAGATTTTGTCTCATATTTATATCATATAGTTAAGCAAAATCACATGGGCAATGAGCACAAATCACATGAGGTGCACAAGTGCAAAGGTGATATTGATTTTATACAACAATTCAATAAATAAGAAGTTAATATTGTGTTCTATTTTAGACACTATTGTCTAATTTGCCAACGAAAATATTACCTATAAAGCCAAGCAACACACAGCGGTGTTTCGTTTCTGAATGAATCCGAGTTTTGATTGAATCGGGTGAACCAATGGCCCATTCATAAAGAGAGCCTTTTACTTCATTCCTGAATGAATCCGCTTGTTTGAAGGAATCGAATGAATGGCTCAATGACTTACTCATTTAGACATTTACCGCCACCTACTGGCAGTTTAAGGTTCTTATTTAGAGTATCATTTAAAAAAAAAAAATATTTCCATATTAATAAAAAAACATTAAAGGTATAGTTCAGCTAAAAATGAAAAGTTGAAGCCTAAAAGTTTGTGTAATGAATTTTATGTAAAGCTAAATTCTTTCTAAAGCTACTTTTTTGTAATGTCTATTTGATGCTTCTCATTTAACACAATAATGACTTTAAATTATCTTGGGGGTAATTCCTCAGCCAAATTTGATTGTGTGATTCATTTGCGATTTAATTAGATTAATGAATTGCCACATCGTGTAATGAATTAGATTAAAATTTAATAGCTTGACAGCCCTAATAATTATATACGTTGTGTGAGAAGCAGCAGTGTTTGTTTTGCTAATGCCTCTCAGAATGAATCATGGGTTAACCTGGAGCAAAAACTAGGTGAAATGCATATTTCAGAACTGTCCAAAACACATAAAAATACAGATGAAGCCTTGATTGTTGCTCATAATTATAAAGTAATATAGCAAAAGCTACAAAGAAAGCCACAATAAGCCTGCAGAGCTGTTGTCTGTTCATCCTGACGGATGAATCCCGGAACATGAACGCTCTGACCAATGAGAGGACAGGAACTCGCACATGACTTGTATTAACACATTTTGATCCATTTAGGTCTGTTGCCTTGTGAAAGCAAACTGAACCAAGAAGAAATTGCGACATTGTAACCATTTTAATCCAATTATCCAATTATCAACAGGTCCTAAAACACCAGAAAACAATTTACTCCAATTTACAATATTATGTAATGCATTATGCAACAATAAACATTTCAAGCAGTCGTATGCTATGCTGTTGGGAGCAGGCTTACTGATATAAAGCCATATATCAATGACAGATCTAAAGACAGTAAAACATGAACAGCATTGCTGGGGGGGGGGGGAAACATATTATTCATATACATAATATTTATCAAATTAATTTGAGAATTGATCAATTTGGCAAAAATATTTTTAAAACATTTATACTTGCAACATCTGTTGTATAATCCTATTTTAGTAGTTTCAACATAAAGCATATTACATAATACAGCATATATTGGTATTCTGATACTAAATATACTTATAATATTTGGAAGGCATGTCGTAGTGTTTACTACTGTAAATTTGAAAAATACCGTGGCACCGCAGTTATTTTAAGGCTCGGGTCCCGCGGTAATGCCATAGCACCGGTATCTGATAAATGAATTCGATAAAGGTGCACTTGACCACGTTTCTTGGTCTTTATTATTTGTTAAACACACTGAGCTGCCGTGATTGGTCTTTCTTAGCATAACTAAGACCCAGCATGCCCTTGAACTGCTCCAAATCTTGTTTTATAAACGATTCTTATCAATGAAACTGGCTGTGTTACTTTTGTTGTGTCCATATATGGAAAACAAGGCCTTATGAGCAGTTAGAGGTTCAGTCCTCTCGCTCTCAATCTCTGCAGAAAAGGTCTTTTGACCAAGTCTGATTGTAACTCTTTCTCTCGCCACACACACGCACACACAAAATAGCATGACATGTTGGTATTTTGTTTATTATTACTTGAATACTACATCACTATAGCATTTCTAAAGCAAAACATCCAACAAAATGTTCTGGGGTTTGAAATGGGGGAAAATATACAAACAAAACAACAACAAACAGTTGATATAGGATAGTAGGGATGGGAATTATAAGGAATTTAATTTTTATTTTCCACAACAGTTCCATTGATTTAAAAAGTTGTAACAGACTTTTAATGGATTTTTTTTATATTACTTTTAGAGATTGAATAAATGCAATGTAATATTTGGCCTTTTATTGATTTTCAGTAAATACTTTTGTCAAAATGAAAAATAACCATCTAATGGGGTGGGACCATGAGTAATTTTATTTCATGATCACAAAATACAGTATATCACAAAGTTGTGTTTTTTTT
Organism: Coreius guichenoti; assembly: GCA_039654105.1. Lineage (NCBI taxonomy): Eukaryota > Metazoa > Chordata > Actinopteri > Cypriniformes > Gobionidae > Coreius > Coreius guichenoti. The sequence goes on from CM077177.1 coordinate 3,462,447, forward strand.
TTTTTTTGGTGCAAAATGTAGTTACCAGTGATTTTCACATTTTTGGATGCCAATTTTGCTAAGAAAACTGTCAGTAATAAAAAAAGCAAGCAATAGGACAAACAAATACAATAGTACAAACATACAAATGAAATAAACAATGCAAGTTTTAGGTATCTAACAGAAGAAACACTGCAGAAATTAAATAAATGTAAAAGTAAAACACTGCATAGTCTTCACTGAAGGAATTAAACATGTTGATTCGTATTAAAGCTACAAAATTTATTCAGTTATTAATATTTTTAACTTCATTTTTTGGTTACTTAAATAGGTCTAGTGGGGTCTTTTGGGGGGTTTTTTTAGGCCTTGATGTCTAAATAGCAGAAATATGTTTATAATAATACAGTTCAAATCACAATATATGACAATCACTATGATTTTCACAATATCACAATATGATAATGGTAGTATGTTTTTTTTTTTTTTTTGTACAGCCCTACACACAGATGCATCAAACCTCTCTAAGAGCTCTTTAAAAAAATGCATAAAACACGATTTTTGGTTTTCATTATTGTTCAGCCCTATAACAGTCAATAATTGGACAATATAATGAAGGTAGATATGACTGGAAGGCTGAACTGTATTAAATGTCAAATTGGGGCAGGTTGGCATGCTGTTTTAAATATTACAGTTTAAAAAAAAAATGGTAGAATGGTTTGATAATTTGGTGTGTTAGCTTTTACATTTTTGCAATCATAAATGTGCTTCATGATTTTTGCTGAAATGCAATTAAATTGCCTATGTTATAGTCTAATGTAATGTACACTCTATAATAGCCTCTTTATTGGTGAGTCCCCATTGCATTTTGTTATGTGATACAGTGGCATTGAGATTTTTATTTGTCCAGATAGTTTTGTGGCCGCTGTATGTCTTGTAGAGTGTGCAGAGCAGCGTCAGGAAGCGTGAGGGACGGGGCGTTTACAGCGGTCCAACTGGCAGCAGCTGCAGACAGGCGGTGATCATCCAGCTCACATATGCTGTCTGTCTCGCTCTCTGTCTCAGCTGCCTGAGAAATTGGGAGCTGCTTCTTTATTAGATAAAATCACTTGGTCATGCAGCCAGAGATTGCCGGTGCTGAGCCAGATATTATTCCGCCACAGAAGAGGACATGGACATTTGGAGAATCCATTGTGGATTTCTAGAAAACCCAGCGTTGAAAAGGTTTTTGGTGCTTAATGAAAGGTATTTGGCTATGCAATAGTCACTAAAACCCAACAGGTGAATCTGATCCCTGCTGGCCCGGTTATATGGGGGTGCAAGAGGGGGTTAAACACCTTCAGTTGAAATCATATTGGCAAAACAGATTTGGCAACCGCTCCAGTGAGTTTTAGTGTTTGCGCTCTGGAGAGCATCAAAGGGTTCTATTTACAGCGTGTTTTTGCAGTGTTAAACAATGTAGCCAATCACAGACATGTCTGTTGATCTCTTGAACGTAATGGCCAATCAGAGGTGTTTAAGTTAGTCAGAATTGCTCAAAACAGAGACTTTGTGAGATCGCGATGAACTAAGATGAGTGACGGCTTTTTTTTGTGATTATAAAGGGAGTGCTCTTTGCACACTTTCTAGGCAATATACAGTATAATCCATTCAAAATTTGCATAAAGTTTTGTTAAGTGAACCAACAGCTCCATACTAGGGAGAATATATGACTAGTCGATTAAACGATAATGCTGCTGCTGGTCAATAAGACTAACTGTGTTGAGCTGTAGAACAATGATTAGTTTCTGTCCATGAATGATCCAAACAGTTGCTCACCTGTCTAATAAAACACATCACATATTAACCCTCTGGACCCTAAGGATATTTTGTGGCCCTGAAGAAGTTTGACATGCTCTGATAATTGTGTTTTTTTCAGTTGCTTTAAAGCATATTAATGGATAAAGTCTGATTACACTGTATTCAGCACAAACAGGGCTACAGTAATATGTGAGCAACGTACATAAAAGTTTGTAGTTTTGAGAAAATAATGTTTATGAGTAGTTTTTGAAAAAACAAAAATGTTAAATCACTGAAATCAGGCCATATAACACACAGTAAACATTTGTTCACAAGGCTTTTCAGAACTGGATGTTGTTGCCTAGAGTTTTTTCTGAAAACCATTTTGATCTCTCATTCATACAAAACAATATAGTCATTTAACTTCTGTAAGACACTTCTTGTCAGAATGGCTGTATGCGGGGGGGTGTGGACCATCATGAATAATGCTGTGATTCACACCTGAGGCGTCACCGACTCCCTCCTGAATATCAATGAGGAATGTGACAGAGGGATCTATAGAGAGTGAATGTGAGGAGACTTCATGATTGAATGTATTGTTTGTAGCTTATTCACAAAATCACGTTTAATTTAAAAGAAGTAATCTGACTACATTTTCCTTACATAAAGACTTTAGACCTACAGTACCGTTCAAAAGTTCTAGATCTGTATGTTTGTTTAAAAAAAAAATACGTCTCTTCTGCTCACCAAGGCTGGATTTATTTGATCCAAAATAGTAAAAACAGTAATATTGTGGAATATTTTTATAATTTAAAATAAATGTTTTCTATGTGAATACCTGGTAAAGTGTAATTTATTCCTGTGATGTCAAAGCTGAATTTATCATCATTACTCCAGTCTTCAGTGTCACATGATCCTTCAGAAATCATTCTCATATGATTATTTGCTCAACAAACATTTCTTATTATTATGAATGTTGAAAACAGTTGTGTAATTTTTTTTCAGGATTCTTTGATAAATCAAAGATTTAACCCAGAGGGAACGGAAAGTTCAAAAGAATAACATTTATCTGAAATAAAAAGATTTTGTAACATTATAAATGTCTTTACTGTGTTTTTTTTTGATCAATATAAGGCATCTTTGTGAATAAAAGTATTAATTTCTTTCAAAAAACAAAACAGCAACTAAACTCTTACTCAGAACGGTATTGTATAATGTTACAATAGATTTGTATTTCAGATAAATGCTGTTGTTTTGAACTTTCTGTTTATCAAAGAATCCTGAAATATGAAATGTTTTCAACATTCATAATAATAAGAAATGTTTCTTGAGCAGCAAATCAGCATATTACAATGATTTCTGAAGGATCATGTTAAACTGAAGTAAATAAAATGTAATAATTGCATTTTAAAAATATATCCAAATAGAAAACAATTATTTTAAATTATAAAAATACTTCGCAATATTACTGTTTTTGCTGTATTTTGGATCAAATAAATGCAGCCTTGTTAAGCAGAAGAAATTCTTTTGAAAACATTAGAAAATCTAAAACTTGTGACCGGTAGTGTATACTTGGATTTACACATGAAAACAACACACAGAGCAGTGGTAAAAAATACAGCGCAAAAGAGACGTTGAGGGCAAAAGTGCAAACAGGGACAGTGCAAGATGAACGAAAACTAATTAGTCTCTCTATTTAAAATAACGAACTTGAGCGCGCAAAAGACACAACATATGTGAACGGCCCCTTAGTCAGTGGTTACATCAGCGTAGCAGTCAATAAACGGGACATTTAGGCCCAATAAACGGGACGTCCCGGCTAATACAGGACAGTTGGCAACCCTACTTTTATATCATGCTGTGTTTAATATTATAGAGCATTAAAATATCCCCATGTCGTACTGTATCTTTATTTAGCATTGAAAGGTTGCCTACCTATTTCATATTTCAACATGTTTCCGTTGATTTCACACATTTTAGTCTGGCAATAGTTCAACTAGTAGCCTACAATGTGAAGTTTATGCATCAATAACGCTAATATAAGTGAGAAGAAATGTTTTACCTTAAAAATTCTCATAAATCACGTTCTGTTTCTTCTGAGGTAAATCCAAGGTAAACTCACAGCGTGTCTTCCGAACTCGATGAAAATCAGAAGAATGAAGAAGCTGATGCTTTGTTTTGAGGTGATGGGGGGCGTTTACAGGTTCGCGTTCCTTCATGTGGACGATTTGCATGTGAATCTCTTTGCGCGTGCGTGGGTGTGGTCACATTAAAGATAATGAGGCGCCGCTGGAGGAACTGTACCTCTCGCTGTTTTCATACGGATTACATAAACAGAGAATATTTGTTTTTTATATAAATGACTTTATTTAAAAGTAGACATTCCAAGCTTTATAAAGATATATCTGTCGTGTCTGTGTGACAAGTATTCTCTGAGTTCTGAGTTTATTTTCACACGCATTTAAGGGTGGACATCACAGGGAGACAGATGGGAGAACGCGCATCCTGTTTATTTAGCGAAAAGCACAACATTTAGTTTTTATTTTGTGTACATAAATAAAGTAGACACTTTAAGCTTTGTAAAGACATATCGTTCATGTCTGTGAGGCCAAAAATGACGGAGTATTTTAAGTTGTTTTACACTGTCATGAGGAAAAATCCAGCTTCGGGTTCAGAGGGTTAAAGCGTCTTTGGTGTTTTCCGTGGTTTCTACAAAATAAAATCGAGGGTAACGCGGGTATGTCACTGATAGGTGACGCCCGAACACGGTCCGTGTCCTGGTTAAAATTGCTTATTTCTCTAGATTTAAACATTCTTGGAAACATGTGGGATCATGTAAGTACTAAGTACACAAGTCAACAAAATATACACTGTTTCTAGCCAAAAAATCTTACATATTGTGCCTTTAAAGTAAAATAAAGTCCTTAATAGCCTAAACACAGGCTTTACTCCCTTCAGACTTAAATTGGAATGTCACTGTTTCCGTCACTGCAACTTCCCGAACACACACACAAGAAATGAAATACATTCAACCCAAGCAAACAGCGCTTCATAGCCCGTTACATATCACATACCCAACTCTTGATTTGTTTTACAGTGAAATGAGAGTTCTGTGTCTTTATTAAAATCAACACATTAATGATTTATCTCTCATCCACCCGTGACCTAACCGCAATTAATTGAAATGTTATTTTTTTATTACTTGGCCCGCCTAAGCCGTGGATTATCCGCAGCGTCCACGGATATAGAGTAGTGTATAAGTATGCAAATTGGGATACAGCTATATAGTTGATTAACTAAAGCGGTGGGTGGGACGAAAATACGATGTCAAAATATGTGCATCAAGTAATATAAATGCAGATTCATAGAAAAATATTTTTCGCTGTTGCAATTATTTGTAAATGCTATTCCAGATACGTGTCTACTTTAAGTGTAGGCTTAGTAAAATGGTTGTGAATACCTGTGACGTGACGTGTAGCTCTTGAATTAGTCTCTGTGGTCATTCAGAGGCCGTATCATTGTTCAACATTGGCTTCATAACTCTCTCTCTCTCTCTCTCTCTCTCTCTCTCGTTTTGTGGGTCTGGTGGGTGTGTTCTCCTCACATTACTGTTGCTTTCTCTTGTGATGCATTAAAATGAATTGGAGTGTGTTTGTTATTTACCTCCTGGAGCAAGCGGACTGCGTTTCTACAATCGTTTCTTCACCGAACACAAGAACCGCCTGTCAGAGATGAAATAAAATGAGAAATGTGTGGTTTCTCAGTCAGAGCGTTCCCTACGAGCTTCATGTGAGTTACGGTTGTTTGATTTGGGAGCGTTTACTGAAGGATCTTCTGTTTGTTGATTGGAATTTCAGAGGAGGCGCTCGCTCACTCCCAGCACTCCACTGACCTGCTACAGTTCGCTCACATATGGCTGTAAAAGGGCAGACGCGGAGAGAGAGAGAACTACCATCTGGTAGTTCTTAAAACCTCTGGAATGCTTTTGCTTTAGTAACACAACTAAACAAGCCATTCCTGCCAAGCCGTGAAGCCCCTCCCCAACACACACTCACTCCGTCACACTCGTTTCCTCCAGGACTGTGGAAAATCCAGGAGTGCGAGTCGTCCCGCCATAATGCTTCAAGTAGTGCAGAATTAAAGTGCAAGAATTTCAATAAAAAGTCAGTTAATGCCAAAACTATCAACACCAATCACTGGCAATTGATAAAATATGCTTTATTCTGTAAGCAAAATGTATACTTATACTTATCGGAGTCATGTTCTTAAGCTTTCTTTAGGTCGCTGGTCTGCTTAGACACCTAATATCACAGTTTAGGGCCTATGATTTGATGCAGAAAACATGTGGAATCCAGCCATTAAAATGGAACTTACTGTATAATGCGGAGTGTCACAGAATGTGTCAAATTTTGGATGAACAAATAAAAAGTAGGGCTGCACACTTAATCACATCACAGTATAGTGTCTGTGAATATTAAAGCGCAAAAAGACTTCTATTTAAATATGAATTCTGCATGTTCTGTGTCTCTAATAATGATGTGTATCACACAATTTTTCTTCCATGTTTTGACGTTGTGCAGCACTTCATTTAAATTTTAATTTAAAGGGATAGTTCACCCAAAAATGAAAATTAGCCCATGATTTACTCCCCCTCAAGCCATCCTAGGTGTATATGACATTCTTCTTTCAGATGAATACAATCTGAGTTATATTAAAAAAGTCCTGGCTAATCCAAGCTTTATAATGGCAGTGAATGGCTGTTTCTGTTTTGAAGTCCATAAAAGTGCATCTATCCCTCATAAAACTGCTCCACACGGCTCCGGGGGGTTAATAAAGGCCTTCTGAAGCGAAGACATGCGTTTGTGTGAGAAAAATATCCATATTTAAAACATTACAAACTGTAATCTCTAACTTCCGCTAACTGTCGTACGCGCGTTCACGAGAGACTGGCGTTCCAGCGTATGACGTAGTTAGCGGAAGTTAGAGATTACAGTTTTTACAGCACTTTTATAATGGATGGATGCACTTTTATGGACTTCAAGACCGAAACAGCCATTCACTGCCATTATAAAGCTTGGATTAGCCAGGACATTTTTTAATATAACTCTGATTGTGTTCATCTGAAAGAAGAATGTCATATACACATAGAGAGTGAGTAAATCATGGGCTAATTTTCATTTTTGGGTGAACTATCCCTTTAAATTAAAAAATACATTTACATTTTCATAAAAGATTAATTAAAATGTTAATGTTTTATGCCTTAATTGTATTACCACCATGTTTGATAATATACGATTAAATCGTAAATCCAGAAAAAATAAAACATACAATACAGAATTTCTGAAAAAATAGGGCCTTATTATTGTAAAAATGTAAATAAATTAGAAGACACAGAATTTGGAAATAAAATGAAAAATTGTACTTTTAATTAATTATTGTTAAATTGTTATGTTTAATGGATTTCATTGATCCCTGCCTGTTGGACAGACTGGTTTTTGTTTTCCTTGGGCACATTTTGAGATCAGCTTGGGAAGTGTCATTTGTGTGCGTTAATTAACCCGCTATTAAAAGCATGCGTTTATTTGCAGCATGTGCCGATTCACACATACGCTACGAAAGATGAAGCATTACATCACGTATACACTGGAGGGTGATTTATTGGCTATTGAAATCATTCACTATTTTATTCATTCAGACATGCTATAATTCAGGCTTGTTTTAAACTTATTGAAACTTATTATTATTCAGTGTGTTCCTAAGCCTCCATTACTGTCTCTTGTCTTTATCCTGTTGAAATGGCCCTCAGAGTCTGAGGCTTCTTTGTGTCTCGGGTGAGGTTTTGTGATGAGTACACTTTTAATTACAATGAGTGCCTCTTCTGCAGACATCCGGCATCCTGAGGAGCTGTCCTTACTGCGCAAACCCCGCGACCCCAAGAAGAAGAAGAAAAAGCTGGAGGAGGCGGAGGAGGAGGCGCTGGAGCTGGAAGGGCCACTGCTCACTCCTGGATCAGGTACATCTCACGTGACTATCATGTCTGCCGTGAATGTTAATGCAGTAATCTCTCTGTCAAGTGAGACGCTACGAGGTTTGCTTTAGGAAAGAGTTGTTTTGTTCCAAAACCCAGCGAGTTTCCTGCATACACCACATCATGGAACATAATAAGTCATTGGTTTTCAGTGCTAGTCCATTGCACATTTTCTATGTAGGGTTCACATTTTTACCGGTGCCTGAAATTTGGTGCTGGTACCCAACGGTACCTTTTTTCGGTACTTTAGGGATGTTTACCTCAATAACTGTACAGAAACTGTAAGTCATTTATAAAAGTGTTATTGACATTATGCCAGAGCTGCCTTGGTCTCTGTCTGCCATCGTCTGTGATGTTTGTTTACTGTAATATTTACCAGTAAATAGTAGGCTACTAGCTACTTAATTCATTCAATTCATAAAACAACCATTTTAATATATATATATATATATATATATATATATATATATATATATTTTTTTTTTTTTTTTTTTTTTTTCATTTCTATGAAAAGATTTCCTACATTAATTATTTCCTTATTTAATTAAACAAACTTTTTTGTCAAACAAAGTGCTGCACAACTGAGCTTTATATTGTTCAAATTAAAACATGGAAGAAAAATTGTGATTTATTACTTGAAAAATAAAGTTTTGATAATTTATTATTATTATTACATTAGTGTTAGTATTATTATTACATTGCGACGTATCTAAATTCTGCTGTATAACAGTAATATATTTGTCAAGTTAAACCTAACTTTTATTTTGACGGATTGCCGTGAATATCTTTGAGTTTCTGTGTGTTTATGATATAACTGTAGTTTTTCTCAAATGAAACGGTAAATGCTCATGAAGAGACTCTCAGAGCGGCTCTGGAGGTGAAGTTCATGCGTTCATGTCCTCATATGAGACGGCAGAGATGGAAACATACGACGCTCGCGATTCAGTGTGTGTGTGTGAGGTAAATTAAACCGCGTCTGCGCCATTCATTCACAGAGACACGCAGGTCACGCAGGATTCGTATTTAAATAGTCTTTTTGAGTTTCGGTACCCAACCCTATTTGTATGTCTCACACCTTTTTTAACACACTTGATTCAGATCATCATATCTTTTGGAGAGAGCTCCATGAACTAAGTGGCTGCGTCCGAAAGCTGAAAAATGCTGCATCCGCAGGCAGAATACAGAGGTATGAAGGCAACGAGGCACGTCCGAATCTAATGATCATCTCACACATCTCACCACCCTGAGATACCTTCGTCTGAGGGCCCTATCAAACACCCGGCGCAATGCAACACCAGGTGCGGCACAAGTGTTTTTTGCTAGTTTCAGCCTGACGCAGTTCTCATTTTCACATCCAGCGCCACGTTGTTTAATTAGCAAATGCACTCACGCCCATCTGTTCACCCATGGGCGTCTGGTCTGAAAACCAGGTGTGTTCAGGAGCATTGTTGGCGCGTTGCTAATTTGAGGAACTGAAAACGACAAAAAACGCTAAAGTCAATAGCACAGTATTTTTTGTGTTATTTAAAGGGTGTGTTAGTAATATGTGCCTATAGGCGGTGCACAACGCACGTACACTTTGCTTATTACACACACAGGGATGCGCAGCAGCACACACACATTTTTAAATATTAAAAATAAAAGGATTCCTCTCTGGAGAAGCGTTCAGTCTTTCCGCTCGCAAATTCCGCCATGGTGCGAGCGCAACTGGCTTTTAAAGGGAATGGGAGATGAGACTCTGATTGGTTTATTGCACGTTACGCCCAAAACACACCCATGACTCATTAAGAGACTAGAGACAACCCTTTTGGACCATGCGCCGGGCGCACCGACTGTTTTTTCCGTCGTTAAACTAGCAGAAGTGCAGTTTACATTGAAAAATATTGGAAGTAGCGCAGTGGAATGGAAAAACGCGTTCAGTGTGAGTGGAAGTCTGTCCGAAATCAGTTTTGTGAGGTACCTTCTTATGCAAACACTGCCTGCAAAGTCAACAAGAAGTCAGATGCCTGTGTGTCAAACAAGCATAAAAGAAATATGCATAAAAGTTTTATTTTTGGAAATATTTTTTCCCAATTTCCATTTTTTCCCCATTTGTAATCTTTCTGGATTCCGTTTTAACGGTTAATTAAATTTTTGTAATCAAAAAGCATGTCTAATTAATTAAAATCATGAAAGTTGAACAAAAATACATTTTTAGGGACCTATGGAATTTCTTATTTTTTTTCCCAAATTCGGTTTTATTTTTCCAAACATCTGTGTTTTCCTTTATTTTTCTGGATTCTGTTTTAATGGATAATTTCATTTTTATAATCAAAAAGCATGTGTAATCAATTGAATTCATAAAACTGACACTTTAATAGTTTATTAATTTTTACAACAATGAAATTTTGTATGCCTTAATTTGGTTACCACCGTTTTTGATTTTTAAAAAAACTGTATTAAATCATAAATCCATTAAAATTAAAACTTTCACAGAATTAACACGGAATTTCAGAAAAAAATAGAATTATGATTTCCACAATGAGTTCCATCCGCATTTTCTGCATTGTGGAAATCATAGGGCCCTGGAGATGTGCAAATGTGAAATGTCCAGTTTTATGGGTTCCCTAAAAAAGCTTTGAAAACAACATCATAAGTGGCCAAGCAGCTCAACCTAAATGATTTTTATATAGTTTGACGTTAGCATTATAGTAATATCACTCCTCTCTTCAACAAGCCACACAACTTTGTTCCTATCCGTAGCACAAACGGTGCAGGTGGGGTTACATGCTGAAGTACTTGGGATTTGGGGTTAGTTTGAATCGCAAACCCAAGATATGCGCAATACAAAGTGATGGTTGACTTAAGCAACTCTTATTGTCGTGCCACATCGCGTTGCTTGTTTGCAGCGTAGACAGTGATTGATGGTTTGGAACCCATGAAGCTCCATAATGTGTGGTTGAAGAACAGGAAAACAAAAGGGTTGTTATGTTGAAATAGTGCTGAAATGAGAAATGTGTGGGTTGAGAGCAGCGTATCATTTGCAGGCCTGCTGCTCTCGCTCTAACTTCGGAGTGTGAATGGTTTAGATTCCACACATATTTGGTCACTCTGCCATTTTGAAAGAGAGCAGTCAGCTACATCGCTGAGTTCCCCACACATGATGCGCTAAAACCCATTTAAGATGCACAGAGGACAGACTCCATCTCCTCAGGTCTACATGAATAGGGTCTATTGTCCCAGGGCCCCTGTGCAATGCAGCCTCCATGCAAACTCAAAACGCTTGTGCAGCGTGACACTGTCTAGGATCTGTTCTCCACTTGTTTCTTCAATACTACCATGTAACCTTACAATGACCCTCATTAAGTTGGTGCAGGAGTCCTGATGTTTAGGGGCTATAAAGACCCTGGTTTTACTGCACAAAGGCTCTTTTAGGATGGAGAAAATGGAACGGGAGCTGCCATGAGCCATTCTGGGCCATAACGGGAAATGAGCCGAAGACCCACCGCTTGATCCCATCTCAGAGTCGCTGTGATAAGAATTGCTTTGATAACGGCGTGAGCAGGACACGAGCTCCACCCATAAGTATTTTTGTTCCTTTGCTTTCCTCCACGGGTCTTCAGTCGACACAATCTGCTCTGGAAGTAGAGGCTCATTTGTGTTCTGTATCTGAACTTTCTCAACTGCTACTGTTGGTCACTTTTACACAAATAGAGTAAAAATTGGTGTCCCATATACCAGTCAGTTTGGAATAATATCCCAATAATATTAAGCAGCAAAAACTATAACAGCAAATCAGCATTTTAGAATGATTTCTGAAGGATCATGTGACACTAGCCAAGTTTCCATCCACTTTTTGCACTTTTTTGTTAAGACATGCATTCATTTTTTGTTAGACAGTGAATATGCGTTAAAAAAAGATTGCGAAATTTGCTGTCTCCAGCCTGTTTCCATCCAATTGGCATTTTACCAATAAAATGGTGTGCGTAATGACGTCATCCCCCAAAAAAACGCATTATCGCATACGTTTTGTTGTATCCAATTGACTTAAACTGCAATTCATCAACTGGCCGCTAGAGACAGGCTTCAAAAGGGAGTCAAATCTGTATCTCCTCCATGTTAAAATGCCCAACTTTACAGCAGAAAACAATATGTTTACAGTCTGGTACAAAAAGTGGTTTTGGTCTATTCAGCTAATTTTGACAACTGTGAGGGGGTGAATTGTTTTATAACTCATCCGTTTAAATTATATTAAGCCTTAAAGTTCTGCATAATTAAGGGCGTGGCCACTTGAGTGACAGGTGGATTGCCACTATGGTCGCGCTAGGTGGGCGTGGTTTCAGAAACCAGGCACCTCAGCTCCACCCACGTCCTGCCTCTTTGCCCATTTTAAGTTATCCGGGAGTGACGCGCTGCCAAGATGGCGACGGCCCACTTTAGGCTTCAAAAATGCTCTTCAGAAACCTACGGGTGACGCCACGGACACTACGTCCATATTTTTTTACAGTCTATGGTTGTATCGCTAAAAATATCTGCCTTCGAGTCGTTTCCATAAATAATTTCGCGTATATCGCAAATTATATTGTATCTTTCGCGTCCCAAATATTTGTAAAATGCAGAGAGTAATGAGACGATTCAAATTCACCAGTTTACTGCGTAATATTACTAAATTATGAAATATTAATCACAGGAACAGCTTGTCTGGCAGGAATGCATGAGCTGTCTTTATGTGACGAAGCCCATGGGTTTGTGCACAGGGCAGCTCAAAAAGATTGTCGACATTTGCAAAAAATGATCGATAATTGGCATTTCCATCAGCTATATCGGTAAACATTTTGATGCGCTAAACCTTTTTTCGCAAAAAAAACAATCCTTGGATGGAAACCTGGCCACTGAAGACTGGAGTAATGATGCTGAAAATTCAGCTTTGATCACTGGGATAAATTACATTTTAAAATATATTCACATAGAAAACAATTATTTTAACTTGTAATAATATTTCACAATGTTACTGTTTTTACTGTATTCAAATAAATGCAGCCTTGGTGAGCATAAGAGACTTTCTTTCTCTTTTTTTGAGGTTTTAGTTCTTTTCTTTTTGAAACTGTTGTTACGTCTAATGTCGTCTCATTTTGCATGTTAACACTTTCCTTTCCTCCAAACTGTTAATCTCTTTAATATATCCTTTCATTTCCCCTTCTTTCTCTCTTTGTTTTTTCTTTTCTACATTTCCTCTCATTCCTCAAGCCTCTGAGATACTATACATTGGACCGGTGAAAGGTAAGGTTCACTGTTTTTCTGACTTCCTGCTTTGCTTCCTTCACCTCCTCTCAACACAGCTGGAGCAGTCACATGACCACTGCAGAAATCCCTGGCTCTGGTCACCTGACTCTCTGCTTCAGTGACACCTCAGCTGATGAGGGTCATGAGATGAGCTTTGCCCAAACAGTGCATTCCCTTACATTCGCTTATCGGTTCACAGTTTGGCTCGTTTAAATGGTCTCACTTTGGTCTCACCTAAAAATCTATATAAAATTAGAGATAAAAGAATGAAAGGTCAGGTCAAGGAGCTACACTAAACAGTAAAGGTCAGGATTTTTCAGCAAATATCAATTTTATTTATTTTTAAACCCAGCCAATACTGATATTGATTATTCAGGCTTTTATCAGGAGCTTTTCATAACTGGTAGTAAAAACAAGCAGGCTTACACAAAATACTATCCATATTAGGATGCAAAACACCCTCATGTGAGGGAAGACTTGAGAAGAGAGTGGAGGAGAGAGCATGTGTTTGAATGCAGTTTCAGATCAGGATCATTCCTGCTAATGACTGCAAGGCCTTTATTTCATTGGAGCATTTGGAAGGAAATACCAGTGCTTGCAAGGCAACAAAAAATAGTGGTAATGTCAAATGATGGTAAAGCCAAATACACAGGGAGATTGATAGTAAAGTAAAGGACCGATCACAATTTCAGAATGCAAGGAAGAACACTCAGTAAGCAAATCAGATTGCACACCTAAAGACTTTGAGAAATGTGTACGGACACTGCAGCGGTCATAATGTCACATCCTGTGGTGTCTTTTTAGAAAACATCATTTAGACTTAGACTTAGACTTCCTTTATTGATCCCTGGGGGGAAATTAAGATGTTACAGCAGCAACAGAAAAACAAGACAGAAGCACCAGACAACAATACAGTCAATCAATAATCACAATAATCTAAATATCTATCAGTTACAAATACCATACACCAACCTAATTAACATAATAAACATAATACACACTCACATTACACATCATGCCATCAAGACAATACCACTCAACCCCTTAGTCCAAGCAAAAACATTCAATGTATTATTAAAATAAGTCAATACAATAAAATAACTAAACATAGTAAAATATGTAAATATATAAAATAAACATTCATGTATCTACATAAGTACATGTGCACAAATACGCATGCCATACATACCCATATACATCCATATGCATACACATACATACATAGATATATATACACACACACACACACACACACACACACACAAATGATTCAGACACCAGATGTAATGTTTTACTAGTGTGTGCAGGACACTATAGTTCATTAATGTAAGTGAGGAGAGCAAAATAAAGTAAACTGTGACATATTATACCCAAACATTCTTCATACAGTGACTACCAGTAAAATTAATAAACATTTGGGAGCAAAATTATTCAGACACTTTGAGCTGAGCATGTTTTGCTGAAGTGTTTTTTCTTTAATTGCTAATGCGACCTTTGACACCACAGACTGAGCAAAATGAAGCATTGCTTGGTCATTGGTCGACCTAAACTGGTATTATCTAATTGTGTACTTAAATTTAACAGCTGATTGGTTGATTGTAATCATTACATCCCTTTCTATCAAAGTTATCTGACATTATCAAGATGAATTTGTTCTGACACAGTTTAACTCTGAGTTTTTGTCATATTTTATTACCATTTTCTAAACTATAGTGAATAAACTGTGATAATGTGAGAAAATGTTGAAGATGTCTGAATAAACTTTGGTTTGACTGTGTGTGTGTGTGTATATACACTCACCTAAAGGATTATTAGGAACACCTGTTCAATTTCTCATTAATGCAATTATCTAATCAACCAATCACATGGCAGTTGCTTCAATGCATTTAGGGGTGTGGTCCTGGTCAAGACAATCTCCTGAACTCCAAACTGAATGTCAGAATGGGAAAGAAAGGTGATTTAAGCAATTTTGAGCGTGGCATGGTTGTTGGTGCCAGACGGGCCGGTCTGAGTATTTCACAATCTGCTCAGTTACTGGGATTTTCACGCACAACCATTTCTAGAGTTTACAAAGAATGGTGTGAAAAGGGAAAAACATCCAGTATGCGGCAGTCCTGTGGGCGAAAATGCCTTGTTGATGCTAGAGGTCAGAGGAGAATGGGCCGACTGATTCAACCTGATAGAAGAGCAACTTTGACTGAAATAACCACTCGTTACAACCGAGGTATGCAGCAAAGCATTTGTGAAGCCACAACACGCACAACCTTGAGGCGGATGGGCTACAACAGCAGAAGACCCCACCGGGTACCACTCATCTCCACTACAAATAGGAAAAAGAGGCTACAATTTGCACGAGCTCACCAAAATTGGACAGTTGAAGACTGGAAAAATGTTGCCTGGTCTGATGAGTCTCGATTTCTGTTGAGACATTCAGATGGTAGAGTCAGAATTTGGCGTAAACAGAATGAGAACATGGATCCATCATGCCTTGTTACCACTGTGCAGGCTGGTGGTGGTGGTGTAATGGTGTGGGGGATGTTTTCTTGGCACACTTTAGGCCCCTTAGTGCCAATTGGGCATCGTTTAAATGCCACGGCCTACCTGAGCATTGTTTCTGACCATGTCCATCCCTTTATGACCACCATGTACCCATCCTCTGATGGCTACTTCCAGCAGGATAATGCACCATGTCACAAAGCTCGAATCATTTCAAATTGGTTTCTTGAACATGACAATGAGTTCACTGTACTAAAATGGCCCCCACAGTCAACAGATCTCAACCCAATAGAGCATCTTTGGGATGTGGTGGAACGGGAGCTTCGTGCCCTGGATGTGCATCCCACAAATCTCCATCAACTGCAAGATGCTATCCTATCAATATGGGCCAACATTTCTAAAGAATGCTTTCAGCACCTTGTTGAATCAATGCCACGTAGAATTAAGGCAGTTCTGAAGGCGAAAGGGGGTCAAACACAGTATTAGTATGGTGTTCCTAATAATCCTTTAGGTGAGTGTGTGTGTGTGTGTGTGTGTGTGTGTATATATATATATATATATATATATATATATATATATATATATATATATATATATATATATATATATATATATATATATTATATATAAAATCTCTAAATACCCACATACACACACCTATCCATATAAATGCATATACATATTCACACTGTTCTGCACATACTTCAGATCAGGGTGCAGTTGTACAATCGCTGAACGAAATAAAAGACCTGTTTATCATATTTTACAAATAGTTTTACACATAATTTAACATACAATTCATCCAAAATGTAAAAATATGCAATCTACTTTACTGCAACACTGCAGTTCTGCAGATCTTTAAAGGTTTCATTCTTTTAATTCTGCTAAGAGGTCTTGCAAACTTGACCAAACGTGAAATCTGGAACACAACAAAATGTGCATGAGCTTGTGTTTCAGGTATCCCACATTGGCATGTGTATTAATGGTAATAAATAAGTCAGTTGAATTAAAAGTGCAGTGTGACTGGCCCTTAAGCCTAAGGGTTTCATTGGTGCAACTTCATTGGTGCTGAATCGTCACAGAAAAAGAAAATATTTTTTTCCTTAGTTGTGACATGAAAAATGCCATTAAATATTGGGAAAATGCACCTTTTTCATCTGTGGGCTGCATGCTAAAACAAGTGAGCAGTGTAGTCTGATTCACAAGCAAACTTGATTGTGATCTGGCCTGCATTTACTCAAAACTGAATGGTTGTACGTTCAACCTGAAGCCGGCATATATATATATACATTTATATTCAGTTTTCTGTTGCATCTTCTTTAAGACTTTTTTCCCATTGCAAGCTCTCTAACAAACATACAGTTTTATCTTAAAATTCTTTAAATATAAAGTTTATGAAAAGCAAAAATAAGGCTGAAATTGTCCATGAAACAAAAGATGAATAGAATCTGTAATTAATTTCAGAAAATTATGAAGAACTAAAAAATATAATAGGACTTTCTAAGACACTGCTGCCTTGCAAACACTGTAATCATCTAATTGATTAGCAAAACAGTTTGACATTTGGCATGAACGAGTGAACACTCCTTCACACTCACTCAGTTGTTTTAATGTGTGCCTACAGACATGATTCTGAGCTAAAGCGTCAGTGTGATGTGTTTGTGTGGATTGGGAGTTATTTGACTTTGCATTCCTAAACAGTGCGTGGAGTCGAGTAAACGTCCTAATGCTGCTGATGGTCATTCTTCCTCTGTTCCCTGATGGGAGTGGAAACCCCTCCAGTGACCTTCCTCTGAGTTTCTGAGAAAGGCTGCGAGCCCTCCCTCATGTCTCCTCCAGCCCTCTCTCTTTTCTCATGACCTCTACCACCCCACAAGCACTTCCTGTCCCTCTACATGACTCTGGCCTCCCACTGCCACAGAAGTGGTTTTGCTTGAACGCTTCTGTTTTACTCGCTCTGTGATTGGTCACTTGATAGTTAGAGAAGAATGTGTAGTTGTAACTGTGATTTTTCTGATTTATGACCGTAAACAAGTTTTAAAAGTTGAGGAATGATGGTGTCTTCCCATAAAATTACAGAGCTACTTTATTTTTGCATTGCATTATTGCTCACACAACCTGATTTTAGTGATAAGGTCATGTGTTTTGGGTGGGCTGCCAGTAGTTTAAAAAGATTCATGTGGAATTTTTAATTTGCCAAATTCACATTTCTTTTAACATGATGTAACTAAATGTAATGTGATTATATTCACAGTATACCATGGCCTCTTATGCCGTTGTGCTGTTATATAAGGTTGCTCAGGGCTCCAGACTAACATTTGAGAGCAGTGGCGCTGGAGGAACATTTAATCATAAAGTTAATTTAATAATAAAATTACTATTGTTTTGTTAATAAATGCAGTTACTACTAATATTATATGTTTGTTTATTGGACATTTAACAGTGAAGCACTGAGCTTAAACTGATATGCAGATAAAATTAACAACAGTCAAAAAAGACATTTTTATCCATGATCCATGATTGACTTACTACTTTTTTTCCATATATTAGGAAAGGGGAGTGGAAATGGCTAATAAATCAAATAAGTGCTCTTCTGCCGCCATCTACTGGTTATAGTGGTAATTTAATTTATTTATTTATTTTTTTTAAATAAAAGTGCTTGTTTGCCAAAAAAGTGTTCGTTTTCCTACACCTTTAAACTTTTAGTAAAAAGTGTGAAGCACTTGAAGGCCCTTGAAAAGTGCTTGAATTTCACTCTCAAAAGGTTGTACGAACCCTGAGATGAATAATGTAAAAAAAAAAACAACAGAAAAAACATTTGACTTATTTCTTCCACAATCCCATGTGGCGTCACTGCAGTAAATCATGTGGCGTCACTGCAGTAAATCATGTGGCGTCACTGCAGTAAATCTGCAGTAAATCATGTGGCGTCGCTGCAGTAAATCATGTGGCGTCGCTGCAGTAAATCATGTGGCGTCGCTGCAGTAAATCATGTGGCGTCGCTGCAGTAAATCATGGTGAATGTTGGTGATTTGTGACTGAAACCCCTGAACTTCGCTCATGGCTCAATGTTTCTCCTGGTTTCCACGTCAGCGCTGTTTGATCTGATATCTGTGGTTTATAACAGAGAGTTCTGCGCCGAACGCTTCCACTCGATCTCGATGTTATTAATACTGCGGTGAATTCAAACTCTTTCTCACTGGATCTCCAGCGTTGTGTAGTAACAGTATCTCGTGATCGAGATCGGTCCGTGTATGAGCTCGCGCTGCGCTGTCTATTATTGCTCAGAGCTGATAAACGGTCAGCGCAGCTCAAATGAGTAGTGCGGTTTCATTACACTTTCCTTTCGTTTGCCGTTTGATGTTTCTCATAAGTAACAGAAATGGCAGCTCTTATCAGTTTTAGTCGCACCTAGGGATGTAACGATTCACTCACGATACTAATTTCACGATACGATTTTCTCACGATTTTTTTTTTACAAAATGGCATTTAAGACAAATTTTAAAATGAAAGTGCCTTTTATTTCTCAGACAGAATTCTGCATATTTCTTTGTCAAATTTAAATATATATTTTATGTCAAATAATAACTCAGTTGAAATTTTAAAACAAATCCTCAAAAAGTTCCTTCAAGGAGATGTTCCAGTGGTGTTTTCTTGGGAGGAGGTTTCAGCTTCTTCACCCTCGTCCTGCACTGAGGAAGAGCAGAAATAAAAAGACTAGGTGCATTTTAAGTACAGCAGTGACAGGTTTTTCACATTGTTATAAAGGCAAGATTTTAATTATAATTTGTATCATTACACTTGCAAGAGTTAGAAAAACGGAACACATTTAGATAAATATGCCATAATAATCAACAAATTATTGAAAAAAAAAAAAAATCCATGTACACATTTAGAGAAAGACAGACTGCAGCACAGCGTTCTCCTTCAGTCTGTGAAACACATCCTCACGCTGGTCTTTCTCTTGATGAGGAAGAGCCTGGAATCCATTTACTATGGCAGAAAACAGCCTTGTATCTTTCGGTGGGGCTGCAAATCCTCCGGTCAGTGGTTTGGCCTATTATCTTTTACATGCAGACGGAGGAGACTGGAGCCTCTCACTGTAGTGATTATTAGTCTTCGGAAAGTCAAAATGCCGCCACACCTCAGATTTGAATGAGTCAACGTAAACTACGCGCTTGCCGTCGCCATGCTTCTGTTTGACGGCGGGTGCGCTCGCGCTCAACTTCCATATGAATGAACTGAAAACATTCACTGATTTCACTCTTCTTCGCGCCAGTGTGCACGCACAGTCTGTAACGCTAGCTACAACTTGCTCGTTGCTATCATGCCTGTAAAGCGAGTTTCAGCATCCCTGCTGTTTAAAACGTGTATTTAACATCTCAACCGACTTGAATCGTCACACATTTGTATCGATTTTCAACCGGCTCCGACTGAATCGTTACATCCCTAGTCACACCAGCAGGAAAAAAGGTTGCAAAATGCCACCTTCTGGTCACAGTCTGGAGCCCTGTTGCTACATAATGCGCATATATTAAGGACACTTACACTCATTAAAGCTTTGCTTTATTAATCTTGTTCATTAAGTGTCATCCTTCTAGCACTAGCCATCTAAATTAAGGTTACAGTTGGTCTCTATGGGTGCTTATATACAGTAGCTGATACAATATCAAGTATTTTACACAGCTAGAATGCTACATTGACCAGTTAACATCCAGAAGTCTCTGTTTAATAACCAACTGGACCTGTTCAATTTGAGGGGGAGGGGGGGGGGGCATTGCTCCAGTTGTACTGTAGGCATTGACTGGAGGCCAGAACTGAGTGTTTAAAGAGTGATGCTGCACTAATGTACTGAATGTGTTAATGATCTATGATGATAACCGCTGGACTGGTGCACTGAGACCCAGCTGAATGCTCACTGGGTTCATAGAGATGTCAGTCACCTCCCGGACCCCTCATGCTGCTGGTTGTGCTGGCTGCCGTTCATGCACTCGCAAAGTTGAATTCTGTGTTGTAGTGTGTTCTGCATGCTGCCTTGATCAGAAATGTACAGTCATGTGAATGTTTGTCTGAACAGCAGTTTTATGTGGTTTTCAGTCATTGGATTTGGATATCTGGCTAGGAGTGGGCGGTATGACAAAATCTTAGTCTTAAATAATTATTGTGCAAAAAAATTCAACCCAATTTAAATGTTTTGTTTTATAACAATGTAAAAATGTCCATTTAATCTTGTTTAATATTATAATCTGCAATTCTTTATCTTTTTTATTCATAATATAATGGAGGCAAACCAAAAAATAATATTGTTCATAACAATTGACATCAGTGTAGAAACATTATAAAGGACTTGAGTTGAAAACAAAACACTCAAAATGGCAATATGTAGCTAATAAATGCACACTTTTTTATATAAATGGACCATTTTCACAGACTGTGGTGATGCATTTCCACAGTGAATATTTTTATTAGGGCTGTCGATTTAACGCGTTAATTTGATTAATTCGTTACGGTAAAAAAATAACGCGTTAAAATTATTAACGCATTTAACGCACTTGCCCCGCCCCATCTAACATTTCATACAGTTGTTTGATGACGAATATGATGCAACTCACTGTGTGATGAAGCCTACAGAATGCAGTTAGAATGGCCATAAAATTCAAGATATGAGGCAAAAATGCCCGTTTTAGTCTCAGGGCGTTTTTACACTGGGCACGTTTGTTGTGGTCCGCGTCAGAGCGCGATTGTTCCCGCCGGTGCTATGCACGAATACATTGCAGGCTCACTCTCGCTCGTATCCAAGGTAAATCATCAACACTATCATCCCTTACATGTGTTTTATTCAACTAAATACACCACCATCTGATAAAACGCATGCGCGGGTTACTTGTCTTGCACCCAAGTCTGTTGCTTTCACATTCACGTGGATCGCGGCACAGTTCGAGCGCAACCAAACTCAGACCACCTCCGTCAGGCAGTCTCGGGTTCGGTGTCCATGAGCTCCGCTCACCCTAGTCCGCATGACAGCTTTCACTTTACCAATGATTCATGTGAACCGTGGCCCTTTTCAAACTAACCTGCCAGTGTGAAAACGCCCTCACATTTACATCATGATATATAAGCAATATCTCACGAGTTCTGTTTTTCGGTCCAGAATAGCACGAGTGCAAATGTGATCTTATACAACAGTTTAATAAAATAAATAAGC
The DNA here is from genome assembly GCA_039654105.1 of Coreius guichenoti. NCBI lineage: Eukaryota > Metazoa > Chordata > Actinopteri > Cypriniformes > Gobionidae > Coreius > Coreius guichenoti. The sequence continues at coordinate 3,484,193 of CM077177.1, forward strand.
AAGTTAATATTGTGTTGTTTTAGACACAATATTGTCTGTTTTGCTCAGTTTTGGCAACGAAAATATATAGACAAAGCAGAACTGTTCGTCTCCGACTCAGAGCAATACACAGTGGCGTTTCATTTCTGAATCTGCGTTTTGAACGAATCGGGCGAACCAGTGATTCAATGGACCATAAAGAGAACCATTTACTTGACTCCTCCTGAAGGAATCAGCCGTTTGAACGACTCAATGACTTACTCAATTAGACATTTACCGCCACCTACTGGCAGTTTTTAGTTTCTTATTTAGGGTATCATTTCTTTAAAAATAATTTCATATTTCCATATTAATTAAAAAAACATTAAAGGTATAGTTCACCCAAAAATATTTCTTTCTGAAGCTACTTTTTGTAGTCCATTTGATTTTTTTTTTTAACACAATTATGACTTTAAATTTATCTTTTGGGAGTAATTTCTCAGCCAAATTTGATGTGCGATTAATTAGATTAATTAATCGCCACATCGTGTAATTAATTCGATTAAAATTTTTAATCGCTTGACAGCCCTAATTTTTATATTTTAATTTTTTTTAAATAATGTACATTTGTACCATTATATTTTGTGTCATATTACTTTGGCATGAAATTACAGAAAACTGCGATAGTGTTTCTAATACAATGGCTGAGGGAGTGACGGCAAATTTGACATCTTTCTCTCTTTTGACCAATGTAATCAATCTCTCAATATTTTTCCCTGTTTTGTAAAATCTTAGAAACTATTGTGGATTTTTTGTTTGCTATTGAAGCAAACGTGAAATTATATTTTTTGTAGTTTCTGTTCATTACTAAAGAAGTTTACACACAACTATGATAACCCCAGAAATGTGAAAAGGGTTGAAACTTTGCTTAAAGAGCACAAATAACCTGCATTTACACTGTTTACAAAACTAAATCGTACTCTACTGGTTGGGTTGACACATTTCTGTTGTTGCATAATATGTACGTCATTCCACCCAGCCCTCCGCCTGGCTTTTCATGAGAATGGGGTGCCGCCTGTTTTAGGCGTTTACTGATGGACGTGTTTCATTTCAGGGAGCATCTATTCTAGTCCTGGACTTTACAGCAAGACCATGACGCCCACCTATGACTCTCGGGACGGCAGCCCTCTGTCCCCCACCACAGCATGGTTTGGAGACAGTCCGCTGTCCGAAGGCAATCCCAGCATCCTCGCTGTCAGCCAGCCCATCACCTCACCAGACATTCTGATCAAGATGTACAAACCACAGTCCCTCCTGGACAAGGCCAAGATCAACCAGGGGTAAGTTGGGACAGATCTGATCTGTGAAGACTCTGTGATTCAGGAAGGGTTTAATTTGTGTTCCTCTGAATGTCTTTGTGAAGGTGGCTGGACTCCTCCAGATCACTGATGGAACAGGATGTGAAGGAGAACGAGGTTCTTCTGCTCCGGTTCAAGTATCACAGCTTCTTTGACCTCAACCCAAAGGTCAGTGTGTTTTGCGCTTTAGCACATAAATGGTGCATGTTTGAAAACTCAACATTGTTATCGTGCTTATTTCAGTGTAATGCCATTAACATGACACTGACTGTCTAATGGCCTGTTATTGAAGTCATATAGTAAATGTTTGTGGGAAGCCATTAAAGTAAAAGCTTTTAATTAGTTGTGTTTATTCATGCACCATTATTATATCTGAACCAACCTCTAACTCTTATGCATTAAAGTTTAGTGTTTAACTTATGCTGCACATTTGTACTCCTAAATGATTCCTCAAATCAGAGGTGAGCTGTTAATTTACTGAGATTATACTTAAAGGGATCATCATTTACTCACCCTCATGTTGTTCCAAACTCATACGACTTTAATTTGTCTTTGTAACATGTATTAAGATATTTTTAATGAAATCTGAGAGATTTCTGCCCCTCCAATGAAAGTCTATTCACCCAAAACTAGAGATGCACCAATTGCAATTTTCTTGGCCAATTCCGATTTCCATGTGACCTGCCGATACAGGTTTTTGCAGATTCTTTCTAAGAACTATAATTGACCGCATAAGCAAACAAAAGTCTACTTTTCTTCAATGCAAAATTTTATTTTCATAAAAAAACCCACAAGTAATAAGTCATTAGTAAGTCATAGTAATTTCGAACAACATCACAAATAAATACAGTAGAATAAAGAGAGATGTGAAATAAACACGGCTTTAGGTTCTTCAGGTGGGTCTAACAGTAGGTTATTATTCAGGTAAGAAATACTACAGAAATTAATCAACTGTAAAATAACACTTGATAGTCTTCATTGTAAAAATTAAATGCAGATTAATGCTTAGAATTAAAGTTATAAAAAAGTTATTCAGTCAAGAGCTTTTGTTCTTTGATGAACATGACAGACGGAAGCAGGTTTATTAGGCTGCTGTCACTTTAAGAGCTTATGCACGGATCCAATATGGTGTTACACAACTTGCGTTATCTTTCTCAACTAATTACATCCCAACACTGGCTGTGTTTAACTGAATACTCGCCAAGATGGGCGATTGACATAATTTTGTGTGTATTTGACCGTTTAAGCACAGTAAGCCACTCATTTTGGTACTTGCAACTCACAAGTGCCACTTATATAGTTCAGTGGTGCGTGCTTTTGGTGTGAGAGCGAAACCTGCAGGAACACAAGCACTATTTAACCGGAGCAAATGAGACGAGTGAGTGAAAGGAGGCGGGTGTGTGTCACTTCACCGTCGGAGAGATGAGAACTAGGGTTGGGAATCGTAAGAAATTGTCCGGTTCTGGCTAACGATTCCAGTTCCATTAACTAAAAAAATACTAGGGTTGGGTATCGTTTGAATTTATTTTATCATTCAAAGTCTTATTGCAAAACATGTCATTGTAGCTGAAAACCATGAACAAAAATCAACAGGCTATAGGAACTTCTGCCTGTGGTTTAAAAATATCATAGCAAAAACAACTAGCTTAACTAATATACATTTCAAGCATTATTAAAGACAAGTAAACACATCACATATTAACCCTCTGGACCCTAAGGATATTTTGTGGCCCTGAAGAAGTTTGACATGCTCTGACATTTGTGTGTTTTTCAGTTGCTTTAAAGCATATTAATGGCTAAAGTCTGATTAGACTGTATTCAGCACAAACAGGGCTACAGTAATATGTGAGCAACATGTACATAAAAGTTTGTAGTTTTGAGAAAATAATGTTTATGCGTAGTTTTTGAAAAAACTAAAATGTTAAATCACTGAAATCAGGCCATATAACACACAGTAAACATTTCACAAGGCTTTTCAGGACTGGATGTTGTTGCCTAGAGTTTTTTCTTCAAAACAATGTGAAAACCATTTTGATCTCTCATTCATACAAAACAATATAGTCATTTAACTTCTGTAAGACACTTCTTGTCAGAATGGCTGTATGTGGGGAGTGTGTGGACCATCATGAATAATGCTGAGATTCACACCTGAGGCGTCACCGACTCCCTCCTGAATATCAATGAGGAATGTGACAGAGGGATCTATAGAGAATGAATGTGAGGAGACTTCATGATTGAATGTATTGTTTGTAGCTTATTCACAAAATCACGTTTAATTTAAAAGAAGTAATCTGACTACATTTTCCTTACATAAAGACTTTAGACCTACAGTGCCGTTCAAAAGTTCTAGATCTGTATGTTTGTTTAAAAAAAAATAAGTCTCTTCTGCTCACCAAGGCTGGATTTATTTGATCCAAAATAGTAAAAACAGTAATATTGTGGAATATTTTTACAATTTAAAATAAATGTTTTCTATGTGAATACCTGGTAAAGTGTGATTTATTCCTGTGATCAAAGCTGAATTTATCATCATTACTCCAGTCTTCAGTGTCACATGATCCTTCACAAATCATTCTCATATGATTATTTGCTCAACAAACATTTCTTATTATTATGAATGTTGAAAACAGTTGTGTAATTTTTTTTCAGGATTCTTTGATAAATCAAAGATTTAACCCAGAGGGAACGGAAAGTTCAAAAGAATAACATTTATCTGAAATAAAAAGATTTTGTAACATTATAAATGTCTTTACTGTGTTTTTTTTTGATCAATATAAGGAATCTTTGTGAATAAAAGTATTAATTTCTTTCAAAAAACAAAACAGCAACAAAAAAACTAAACTCTTACTCAGAACGGTATTGTATAATGTTACAATAGATTTGTATTTCAGATAAATGCTGTTGTTTTGAACTTTCTGTTTATCAAAGAATCCTGAAATATGAAATGTTTTCAACATTCATAATAATAAGAAATGTTTCTTGAGCAGCAAATCAGCATATTACAATGATTTCTGAAGGATCATGTTAAACTGAAGTAAATAAAATGTAATAATTGCATTTTAAAAATATATCCAAATAGAAAACAATTATTTTAAATTATAAAAATACTTCGCAATATTACTGTTTTTGCTGTATTTTGGATCAAATAAATGCAGCCTTGTTAAGCAGAAGAAATTCTTTTGAAAACATTAGAAAATCTAAAACTTGTGACCGGTAGTGTATACTTGGATTTACACATGAAAACAACACACAGAGCAGTGGTAAAAAATACAGCACAAAAGAGACGTTGAGGGCAAAAGTGCAAACAGGGACAGTGCAAGATGAACGAAAACTAATTAGTCTCTCTATTTGAGCGCGCTTGTCGCGCGTCTACATTTAAAATAACGAACTTGAGCGCGCAAAAGACACAACATATGTGAACGGCCCCTTAGTCAGTGGTTACATCAGCGTAGCAGTCAATAAACGGGACATTTAGACCCAATAAACGGGACGTCCCGGCTAATACGGGACAGTTGGCAACCCTACTTTTATATCATGCTGTGTTTAATATTATAGAGCATAAAAATATCCCCATGTCGTACTGTATCTTTATTTAGCATTGAAAGGTTGCGTACCTATTTCATATTTCAACATTTCCGTTGATTTCACACATTTTAGTCTGGCAATAGTTCAACTAGTAGCCTACAATGTGAAGTTTATGCATCAATAACGCTAATATAAGTGAGAAGAAATGTTTTACCTTAAAAATTCTCATAAATCACGTTCTGTTTCTTCTGAGGTAAATCCAAGGTAAACTCACAGCCTGTCTTCCGAACTCGATGAAAATCAGAAGAATGAAGAAGCTGATGCTTTGTTTTGAGGTGATGGGGGCGTTTACAGGTTCGCGTTCCTTCATGTGGACGATTTGCATGTGAATCTCTTTGCGCGTGCGTGGGTGTGGTCACATTAAAGATAATGAGGCGCCGCTGGAGGAACTGTACCTCTCGCTGTTTTCATACGGATTACATAAACAGAGAATATTTGTTTTTTATATAAATGACTTTATTTAAAAGTAGACATTCCAAGCTTTATAAAGATATATCTGTCGTGTCTGTGTGACAAGTATTCTCTGAGTTCTGAGTTTATTTTCAGACGCATTTCAGAGTAGACATCACAGGGAGGCCGAAGGGAGAACGCGCATCCTGTTTGTTTTCTTTATTTAGCGAAAAGCACAACATTTAGTTTTTATTTTGAGTGTACATAAAAAAAGTAGACACTTTAAGCTTTGTAAAGACATATCGTTCATGTCTGTGAGGCCAAAAATGACGGAGTATTTTAAGTTGTTTTACACTGTCATGAGGAAAAACCCGGCAAAACGCGCGGGCGCGTTCTTCGGGTTCAGGGGGTTAAAAGGAACAAATAAACAAATTAGCAATTGCACAAAATTAGCCTATATTTTGTTGATTATAGTATTAATTTTATTAATATAGTATTAATATAGTAATATAGTTACAAAAGTTAATCTGTCAAGAACAGCGAGTGAATTTTCTTGTTGTCTTTTGTTTGATTAACGTTGTCATAGAGACGACATCAGGAAAATCTGCCACTGTCACTTTAAGAGCTGCACGGATCCAATATACTGTTACACACGCGTTTTCATCTTTTCTTTTCAACTGTCTTAAGACATAACCGACTGTGTTTATGAGAATATTTCGACATATTTGTGTGTGTATGTGTCCGTCCAAACTCTTGTGCATTATTCACTATGAGAAGCCGTTCTGTGCACACGTGTGTGTGTGCAGCACAGAAAACAGTGTGCGAGTCTTTTTGAGTTTGAATGGTTTAAAATCACATTAAAATGTGCACACAGGAACTGAAATGCATGTTTCTTATCGAATCACCGGTTCTGGGAAATTTGAAACTGGTTTTAAAATGGAACTGGTTCTCGAAACTCATCCCTAGCGAGAACGCGCAGCTGACGTTATTGCCTGTGCCGCTGGCCGAGCATGTGGAAAATCGTCTGATTCTGGTCCCTGGCTAGTCGATCGGTGCATCTCTATCCAAAAAGTTCATAAGGAGATTGTAAAATAAATCCATATGAATTGAGTGCTTTAATCCAAGTCTTCAGAAGAGACATGATCACTTTACACGATGAACAGATTTAATGTAGGCTTTTATTCACACATATGTGCTGTGTTTCCTGAATAGAGCATGTCATAAGGTGTCGTGTTTTTAACGCTCTCCTGACCCCTGCAGTATGATGCCATCAGGGTGAACCAGCTGTACGAACAGGCCAAGTGGGCCATCTTACTGGAGGAAATCGAATGCACCGAGGAAGAGATGATGATGTTCGCCGCCCTGCAGGTATGTGCACGTCAGAGCCATTGCAGAATTTATGTGAACGCGCCGTCTGTTAGGATTGCTGTGTAAGCCCGGCGTTTGACAGTCTGCAGTCTTCACTCAGGTCCTCTCGCCCTGTTAATGAATTAGATGGGCTCCATGCCTGGCTGCGTAGCATTTGCAGTGTGCAAACGTTTGGCTGCCGCCGCCACATTTGTACAGTGCTGCGTTTGTTTTCACTGGCCCTTTGGCCAGCGATGACCCTGCTATTTCAGACCCTCATAAATGTTGAGTGACAACACCTCAGGACGCCTCACTGTCTTCACATCATGTAAATATAGAGTGGGCGTCTGTTACACGGAGGTGGGACATGGAAGACCACCCAGAGACTCCAGCAGCCTGATGTACTAAGGAGGTGTTGGTTTCTCCAGCAGGGATTTCTGGAGATGTATCAGTGGTGTCGGCTTGCTCTGTTTACGTACTGCAAGTTTAAATTAGTCAGGTCTGACCCTCCCCATCAGTCCACGCCACGTTGTGTCAGTGGATATGAGATTGCCTTTGCCTCTGATCCGTGTCTCTGGGTAGAAGAGCTCATCAACATCAAACATCAGCAGGTCTAAGTTTAGCCAACATTATAGCGCGTCTGTTAACTGTTGAGAGAAATCGGCATGTCATTCACTTACTAACCACTCTTATCCGAGCTGAGAAATTTTGACATGAAAATGCCTTCCAGTCTCCATTTTGAAAGTGGAGCTGTCATCAGCAAACGTTTGCACGTATCAGTGAAATGTGCTTCTGTAGTCCAGCTGTTCACTGTAGTACCATCGGGATCGTTTGGCAGCTAACTTTAATTAGAAGAATGAAGTCACAGGCTTTAAACTCATACAGAAAATAAAGTCGCTTCACCTTCAAAAAATGTTGTTTGTTCATCTCAGGTCAAAGGAGGGTTATTATCGTTAACTAACACTATTAAAACATTTCTGTTAATTGAAATAAAGCTGAAATAAAATAAAATATAAATATTAGTTATAATATATTAGTTCACTTCATAGTTAATAGTTATAAACTTAAACGGAAATTAGAAATGTTGCAATTGGCATTAAACTGAAATAAGTTGAAACACTAAAATTATTAGCTGGAAATAAACTAAAACTTAAATAAAAATAAATAAATAAATAAAATTAATGAAATGACGAAAATGACTAAAAATTAAACTAAAATGAATATGAAAACTAAATATATATATATAAAAAGTTTATTCAAAATATTTAAAAAACTAAATAAAAACTTAAATAACACTGGGTCTAAGTAAATATTGTATTAGCTGTTTTATTCTCCATTTATTTTGATAGACTTTTTTGCCATTTTGCATGTGTGAATACCCAAATCACAAACATTTTAAAACAAATATGAAATAAATGTTTAATTTCACAAATGCATAACAAATTAACCTAAAAAATATTTGGACATTTAACATGAACATTTTAGTGACGAATTCACTTTTATTTAATTGGAAAAATCATCCAGTAACAATGTGCATGCAGAATGGAACAGAGCTAAATATTTGTCCATTTCGCGACGTCAAAGTAAATATTGTGGATTGACTTGTCATAAACACAAACAGAGAGTTCATGTTCTTCCACGCATGCAGTTTTGTTTATTAACCGCTAGCTCGCCAAAAGTTACATAGCAGTTACAAAAGTTACCAGCAGCCCTATCACCCTGTAGCCCAAGACTGGTTTCCCACTGAAGCTAAGCAGGGCTGAGCCTGGTCAGTACCTGGATGGGAGACCTCCTGGGAAAACTAGGTTTCTGCTGGAAGAGGTGTTAGTGAGGCCAGCAGGGGGCGCTCACCCTGTGGTCTGTGTGGGTCCTAACACCCCAGTATAGTGATGGGGATGCTATACTGTAACAAGCACCGTCCTTCAGATGAGACGTTAAACCGAGGTCCTGACTCTCTGTGGTCATTAAAAATCTCAGGATGTCCTTCTGATAAAGAGTAGGGGTGTAACCCCGGCTTCCTGGCCAAATTTGCCCATTGGCCTCTGTCCATCATGGCCTCCTAATAATCCCCATATACTGATTGGCTTCATCACTGTCTCCTCTCCACCAATCAGCTGGTGTGTGGTGGGCGTTCTGGCTCAATATGGCTGCCGTCGCATCATCCAGGTGGTGCTGCACATTGGTGGTGGCTGAGGAGATTCCCCCCTTCTATATGTAAAGCGCTTTAAGTACCCAGAAAAGTGCTATATAAATGTAACAAATTATTATTATTACATAGTGTACCTTTAAATATTGCAATAAATAATTTACAATATGAATGTGATGAATTAATAAATGACAAGACCGTGCTTATTTTGATTTGTGTTTTTATTTGCAGTACCACATCAACAAGCTGTCCATCATGTCTTCAGACAATCACATGAACAACAGTGAGAAGGAGGTTGATGAGGTTGATGCAGCTCTCTCAGACCTGGAGATCACCCTCGAGGGAGGAAAGACGTCCAACACGCTGGTACTGAAGCACTCCACCAAACTTTGATCAGTCATAGGAGTGTGCGATATGTATAGTCTGTGATTGTTGTTTTAACAATGTGCGATCTGAAATTATGTATGTCCCTCACAAAAACACATCTAGAGACTGTGATGTAGTCTAGTAGGTTATAGTGCGTTTGTGCATTTATAGTGCACGCTTTCACTGCACAATTTAGTCTGTTAAAATGCATTTATAATGCCTTCAATATTCAAGATAAGGGGCAAAAATACCTCTGTATGTCTTTTATATTTATATAATTTCATATAGTTAATATCATACGAAGAGTGACGTTTTTTTCTCCAAATATCAGCACGATTACAAATGTAATATTGATTTTATACAACAGCTCAATAAACAAGAAGTTAATATTAAGTGACATTTTAGACACAGTATTGCCTGTTTTTGCTCTATTTCGCCAACTTTTTTGCATCTCACACGGCGGTGTTTCTTTACTGAATGAACAAATCGTTTGAGTGAATGATTCAATGACTCACTCATTAAGATTCATTCCTGAATGAATCAGCCGTTTGAATGAATCGGTTGAATTTCAATGACTCACTCATTAACAGTGACTTGCTGCCACCTACTGGCGGTTTTAATGTCACATTTAAAGTATCTTTTCATTTTTCTTTTTAATAATTTCAAAATATCGAAATTCAACATTTTAGCGTTCTCATCACAACACACCAACCTCATTAATCAGGAATGATGATGTCATGTCATGCCGACGCATGTTTCATCATCTAAAAATGGAGCACACAAGCCTACTGTATGAATCTGACCACCTTTTTTGTTAAAGAAATGCGAGAATATAATACAAACAACCTATCACATTAAAGAGCATTAGAATTAGACAAGGTTATACATCACATGAAACATTAATTACGAGTAAAGACTGCACAAATGAAATGATAATAATGTTTGCATTGCTTTCATGCACTTACTTTACTTTGCAATAGTCTCCAATTATTAGATCAAATCAAAGTTGATTATTCAGAAATAACTGGTTTGGTCTTATTAAATGTCATGTCCTCCGTGTTTAAATGTAGTGATTGGATAGCATTTTATTGCAGATGAAATTTGAGTTAAATCATAAGACATTCCGCAACAAAAATGTTTTAAATAAAATTAAAATGGCGTATTATTTTTCTGGCAGTAATTTATGCAACATGCAGCTGTTTGTGACTATAAGAGATCTATAAAGTTTTGATATTGTTACTCCAACAACTTTATTTATAACTTTATTAATGCACTTTGTGTTCTCAGGGTGACATCACATCCATTCCTGAACTGGCCGACTATGTAAAAGTCTTCAAGTGAGTTGAAAATGTTGGGATTTATTGTTTTTGGTCTCATATGCCTTTATTAGTGTAAAGCAAAAAATAAAAAGAGGCCTGTTGCCATATTTAGCATTCAGGGCCCTATTTTAACGGTCTAAGCTCATGGCGCAGGTGCACTTAGGGCGTGTCCGAATCTACTTTTGTTAGTTTAACGACGGGAAAAACGGTCTGCGTGCCCGGCGCATGGTCTAAAAGGGTTGTGCCTCGTCTCTTAATGAGTCATGGGTGTGTTTTGGGCATAACGTGCAATAAACCAATCAGAGTCACATCTCCCATTCCCTTTAAAAGCCAGTTGTGCTCGCACCATGGCAGAATTTGCGAGCGGGAAGACTGAACGCTTCTCCAGAGAGGAATCCTCTTTTTTTTTTTTTTTATATATAAATGTGTGTGTGCTGCTGCGCGTCCTTGTGTGTGTAATAAGCAGTGTACGTGCATTGTGCACCGTCTATAGGCTCATATTACTAACACACCCTTTAAAAAAACACAAAAAATACTGCGCTATTGACTTTAGAGCAGGTTTGTGTTGGTCAATGGAGCAGTCGTTTTCAGTTCCTTAAAATAGCAACGTGCCAACAATGCGCCTGAACACATCTGGTATTCAGACCAGACGCCCATGGGTGAACAGATGGGCGTGAGTGCGTTTGCTATTTAAACAACGTGGAGCTGGACGTGAAAATGATAACTGCGTCAGGCTGAAACTAGCAGAAAACACTTGCGTTGGGTGTATATTAGTCTGTTTAAAGTGTAAATGGTGTCATTTCCACAACTCTACTGGCAACAAAATAAATTACAGTGTGATTGTTTGAGTGGTCCAAATGGGTCCGATGTGACATAATATTGGCTCAAACAATGCCGTGAGTTGACCAGACCTGTTTGACCAACCAATGGTAGGCAAAGAGAACTGTACTGTACTTTACTGTAATGGCCTGAATACCTTATTGAAAGAGAGTATCTCAAAAGAGCTGATCTTTACTTTCAACAGAAGAGAATAATCTCTCTTTGAAGTCATTCCCTTTGGTTTTAACTAACTTTTGCTTATACCTCAGACCAAAGAAACTCACTCTGAAAGGATACAAGCAGTACTGGTGCACGTTCAAGGACATCACAATCTCCTGCTACAAGAGCCGCGAGGAGGCCCACGGCACGCCAGCGCACCAGATGAACCTGAGAGGTGAGCGCTCGCTGCGGACACATGATGCGTGTTTACCACATATGTACTGTTGCTCATCCGCTGTTTCTCTGTAGGCTGTGAAGTCACACCAGATGTGAACATCTCCGGTCAGAAATTCAACATCAAGTTGCTAATTCCTGTAGCAGATGGTATGAATGAGATCTGGCTGCGGTGTGATACTGTGAGTGAGATGTGTTTTCTATTGAATGCCACACATTATTGTACAGTAAATCACCTCACATCTTTACTTGTCTTTAAAAATAAAGTTACATGTTGCTTTTACTTGCTACTTCAAGCAATTATACAAAATGTGACCTGACCCCAACATCACTAAACAGGGTTGTTATATTTCAAGCCATTAAAAAGCATTTGCGTTACTTGAAATAAAAGAAACTTTAACTGTAATAACATAAACCTTTAAAAAGCTTAAACGCATTTTATTTCAGCTAGTTGCCTAAAGGCGGGAATACACTACATGACTCTTGCTCAGATTTTTCCCCCGATTTGCAGTCTGGACGAGTCGACAATAGTTGCCGAAAGTCTGCGCCAGTCTGCAGATTTTTGGTCAGTCTGAGTTAAGAGATTTCACAGAATATCGCATAATCCAGTCGGAGGATATCAAAACATGTTTGATATGTTGAGCTGATTGTAGAACAGATATCGTAGTGTGCGACATAGGGCGATAAACGATATTTTGAAACAGTAACTGCTAAAAATGACAAAAACACAATGTTACTAAAAATGTAACTAAAATTAAGATAAAAACAGAGAATACAAAAATAAAATAAAATTCAAAATATTAAAAGAACTATAACAGTATCTCAATGATAGTAAAATAACACTGGCACTCTGCCGTCTCTTTTCCATGTCCTTCAGGAGAAGCAGTACGCTCAGTGGATGGCGGCTTGTCGTTTGGCCTCCAAGGGGAAGACGATGGCAGATAGTTCCTACAACTTGGAGGTCCAGAACATTCTGTCCTTCCTGAAGATGCAGCACATGAATCCTGATCCTCAGATCATAGAGCCCATCACCACCGACATCAACCCTGAGTGTCTGGTGTCACCACGATACCTGAAGAAATACAAGAACAAGCAGGTAAATAAATGAGGCCGTGGCTACGAGAGAGATCGGTCTGCAGTGCAGAATACAGACAGAAAACTAAAGGCAGAGAGACCTACAGTATACAGTAAATGGTGTCATTTCCACAACTCTACTGGCAACAAAATAAATTACAGTGTGATTGTTTGAGTGGTCCAAATGGGTCCGATGTGACATAATATTGGCTCAAACAATGCCATGAGTTGACCAGACCTGTTTGACCAACCAATGGTAGGCAAAGAGAACTGTACTGTACTTTACTGTAATGGCCTGAATACCTTATTGAAAGAGAGTATCTCAAAAGAGCTGATCTTTACTTTCAACAGAAGAGAATAATCTCTCTTTGAAGTCATTACAATATTATATTACAATACATAGTAGGGGTGTAACGGTACATGTATTCATCCAGAGCGGTCACAGTTCGGTGCATACAGTCAGATGACGAATACAGTCAGTCACAGGCGATCCACACTCCAATTTAGAAGGGGGCGCGCGTGGTAATGCAACGCTGTTTGCTAACCGCCACAACAGGAAAAAGAGCAGGAGAAGAAGAGATGATCTACGCACAACCCAAAACGAGTTCAGATGCACACAAGAGCTTGCTAGTATCCTATACGCTGAGTTTCCATTCATTTTTGTGACGTGCGCCACAAACTTCACTGAAAGGAAACCGGGACGGCAGAAAACGGCATCCTGTTTGTTTTCGTTGTTTTACAAAAGCACAATGTTTTGTTTATATTGTGAGCGTACACAAATATAGTCCCTTTACAGTTCTGAATGATGTCTTACTCTTATCTGTATGACCTTAAATGACGGAGAAGTTGTTTCCGCTGTTATAATGAGACAAATTAATTTGGCATTGTGCCGGGTCTCCTTGTGGAAAGGTGAAGTCAGCTCTTTTTCTCCTCCTCGCTCATCTTTTTCTTGAAAAAGCGTAGTATGGAGCTTTGTGAATCCGCCCAAGTTAATAAACCAAGTTAACAAACTCTCACTCTCACTCTGCGCGTGCAAAGAAAATGACAGCGTGACATTTAATTTTAATCATCAAACCAATCATTTTTAACAGCCGTTGCATTTCGCTGCAGCATTTGTCAATCTATCAATCAAGAGTAACAAATCAACAGTTCCTTAATTTTTTATTTTGAGCATTCAGGAACGTATAAACGTACCGAACTCGTATCAAACCGTGACTCCCAAAACCGAGGTACGTACTGAACCGTGACTTTTGTATACCGTTACACACCTAATGCGTAGTAATAAACAGCAGTTTATCAAATATTAAATACATAACTGAGCCCTACTTGGCAAATGATAATGGTAAATAATTTTACATACGTCAGCTTTTTCTAAATGTGTGCGCTAAACACAACAATTTTGCATTGCAGAGCATCTGTTGAATTTCTAAAAAAAATAATGTCTTTGTTATACTTGATTCGAAAACAAGAGAAAAGTGAAAGTATGTAGGGAGGGCCCGTGTGTGGGAGTCAACAGACGGCTCCTGTGTGCTGCTGCTGGTGTCGTCTTACAGTGGCCCTGGACTCAATCCAGCCTCTGTGATGCTGGGGGATGGTGGGCTTCCTGTCCTCCCATCCCACTCGCTCCCCCGCCAGCTTATCACTGCAAGAAAGTTTGAGGAGTTGGGGTGGGGTCTTCAGAAACAGGCGGGAAGAACATACACGAAACAAGCCATGCCTGGGAATGTGGAGAGGGAGTCTGGGAAGAAGACAGGATTGCAATGTGAGAGCGATGTTGAGAGTTCAGATGATTCCTGAACACTTTATCCATGCATTACAAGCTCCAATTCTTTTCTTCAAAGGCTTCCTCTGGGATTTTACTCCCAGAGGACGTGGGACAGAAAGCACTTGCTTTGGGAAACAAGGATAGATGACTTTCTCACTTACAGGCTTGTTAAACTCACCAAGACCAGCAAAGCGGATGTAGTCATCCAAATGGCGGGGGGTTTCAGAGGTCTCTCCAGTATTGGATTTGGGTGTGTGTGGCGCCACCTTGTGGAGTCAAGTGTGTATGGTTTGAAGTGGGATGAAAATATTTTCAGGTTAATCATAAACTGCAGCTCAGCCATGAACTTTGGACCCCTTTTATAGACTTTTTAAAAGTATATACGGTCAGTCCACCTAGACCTAATGTGATCCCAGTGCAGGCGTCTCATGCGTGTTCCTCTGCTCTCTCCTGTCCAGCTGCCTAAAGTGAACCCCCCCTGCTGTATACTCACATGTGCACCCTGCCCTTTTCTCTCGCTCTTTAGATTAACTGTTGTTTTGATTCTGTTATTCTGCTTGTTTGCTGCATTGTTCATTTATTTGCTTTTCCCTTGTTTCCTCTCTGTGTTCCTCTTCCTGTTTCCACCCTCCTCAGCCAGGCTTTGTCAGGGACTTGGTAAGTCACTCGTTTGACAGCTGGTAAATGTCCATGATTAACTAACACTGGTGCTGTGTCTTACTCCAGTAATCCTTCCATTAACCACTTTATCATTTATTGCTGTAGCTCAACCCAAAGCTCTTTACATTTAAAGATCATGTTTTGAGTCACTGGTGTCTCCCCCAGAACAGCTGTTTGCCTGAATGATGTATAAACTCTCATTTCGTGGATATTTTAGAAATATTCTAATGAATATAGAAGAAACTTGTAGTTTCATGACTTTGGGGCTTATAATGTCAGATTAGACTGCAATACTGTCAGCCTTATTTTTTTATAATTTCAAGCATTATATCCATAAATATAATAATGTTGTTGTTATTATTAACATTATTATTATTATTATTATTACAGTTATTGTTTTGTGATATTAATTTAGATGACACAATACCATTTTCTACAGAGCACCTAAAGGGACATGGTGACGGTAAAAAAGAGATGGGAGGGAAAATTATACGCAAATGTTTTGTGAGCGAATGTAAAGAATCTTGGAGAAACACAATAGTTTTGCCTGAGAATGTACATTTTGGGGAGGAAACGCAATAGTTTTGCCTGAGAATGTAAAGTTTCTTGGGGAAATGCAATCGTTTTGTGATGGAACGCAAAGTTTGTTGGGGAAATGCAATAGTTTTGCAATAGAATGTAAAGTTTCTTGGGGAAATGCAATAGAATGTAAAGTTTCTTGGGGAAATGCAATAGAATGTAAAGAATCTTGGGGAAACGCAATCGTTTTGCAATAGAATGTAAAGTTTCTTGGGGAAATGCAATAGAATGTAAAGTTTCTTGGGGAAATGCAATAGAATGTAAAGTTTCTTGGGGAAACGCAATAGAATGTAAAGTTTCTTGGGGAAATGCAATAGAATGTAAAGAATCTTGGGGAAACGCAATAGTTTTGCAATAGAATGTAAAGTTTCTTGGGGAAATGCAATAGAATGTAAAGAATCTTGGGGAAACGCAATCGTTTTGCATTAGAATGTAAAGTTTCTTCGGGAAACGCAATAGAATGTAAAGTTTCTTGGGGAAATGCAATAGAATGTAAAGAATCTTGGGGAAACGCAATAGTTTTGGAATAGAATGTAAAGTTTCTTGGGGAAATGCAATAGAATGTAAATAATCTTGGGGAAACGCAATAGAATGTAAAGTTTCTTAGGGAAATGTAATAGAATGTAAAGAATCTTGGGGAAACGCAATAGTTTTGCAATAGAATGTAAAGTTTCTTGGGGAAATGCAATAGAATGTAAAGAATCTTGGGGAAACGCAATAGAATGTAAAGTTTCTTAGGGAAATGTAATAGAATGTAAAGAATCTTGGGGAAAGTAAAAAAACGCAATAGTTTTTCTAGAGAATGCAAAAGCATTGCAATATAATTTTCTCCGCTCTCATATTTTTTTCCATCAACATGTCCCCATAGGAGCTCCATAGTTTTCGCTGTAATCAACACATTATTTGTCTAATAGGATGTTTAAAATCTTACAGAAATAATTTCAAAATTCGAAAGGGCCTCTGTGTAATTGAAAGACCCTTTTAGGCAGTTTGTAGCATGTCAGCTGATCTGCTCTGATAGACTTTTATGAAGCAAGTCATTGATCCGTGGGAGGCTCCAGTGACATCACTGGAGTGAAAATGTTTAATGTTCTGGGGAAATAGGGACTAAACAATGGTAACTGGGAATCCAATGGCTTCTGTGTATGTATATTAAGTTGCATGCATAACAGATCATAAGGGATGCTTGAACAAGAGGAGGCATCTCGTATGTTCACTGTGATATTAGTGGTGATTGGATACAGCAGTATCATATTGAAGTGTCTGGTGTTGCATTCTTCTCTGGGGTTGTTTCCTAATGACAGCGTGTCTGTGTGCTCACTCTGTACTTCTGCTTAAGTTAAGATTGCTTGTAGCACTTGTTTATTAATGTTCACATATGCATTATCCTCAGATTTCCGCCCGTATTCTGGAAGCTCATCAGAATGTGGCGCAGATGAGCCTCATTGAGGCCAAGATGCGCTTCATACAGGCATGGCAGTCCTTGCCAGAGTTTGGAATCACCCATTTTCTTGCCAAGTAAGTTTCTTCTAGAAAACATGACGTTTCTGTCAGATATCTTGATTAAATGTTTGTGTGCCAATAAAAACAGACATCCTTTTTGAAGGGATAGAAAGCTCTAGGACATGTAACTGTTAGAAATTTGGTCTCAGAAGAAGAATAAGCAACAAAAATTCAGGTTTTCATCTTTTACTTGCCTTCATGTTGTTCCAAACCCATCCTACTTCCTTTCTTCTGTGGATATAAATGAATGGGGAGAGCAGACCAATCACAACAGACTGGGCCATCTGAACAATCAGAGCAGAGCAGACCAATCACAACAGACTGGGCCATCTGACCAATCAGAGCAGAGTAGACCAATCACAACAGACTGGGCCGTCTGACCAATCAGAGCAGAGTAGACCAATCACAACAGACTGGGCCATCTGACCAATCACAACAGACGGGGCCGTCTGACCAATCAGAGCAGAGCAGACCAATCACAACAGACTGGGCCATCTGAACAATCAGAGCAGAGCAGACCAATCACAACAGACTGGGCCATCTGACCAATCAGAGCAGAGTAGACCAATCACAACAGACTGGGCCGTCTGACCAATCAGAGCAGAGCAGAGTAGACCAATCACAACAGACTGGGCCATCTGACCAATCACAACAGACGGGGCCGTCTGACCAATCAGAGCAGAGCAGACCAATCACAACAGACTGAGCCGTCTGACCAATCAGAGCAGAGTAGACCAATCACAACAGACTGGGCCGTCTGACCAATCAGAGCAGAGTAGACCAATCACAACAGACTGGGCCATCTGACCAATCAGAGCAGAGTAGACCAATCACAACAGACTGGGCCGTCTGACCAATCAGAGCAGAGTAGACCAATCACAACAGACTGGGCCATCTGACCAATCAGAGCAGAGTAGACCAATCACAACAGACTGGGCCGTCTGACCCATCAGAGCAGAGTAGACCAATCACAACAGACTGGGCTGTCTGACCAATCAGAGCAGAGTAGACCAATCACAACAGACTGGGCCATCTGACCAATCAGAGCAGAGTAGACCAATCACAACAGACTGGGCCGTCTGACCAATCACAACAGACTGGGCCGTCTGACCAATCAGAGCAGAGTAGACCAATCACAACAGACTGGGCCATCTGACCAATCAGACCAATCACAACAGACTGGGCCGTCTGACCCATCAGAGCAGAGTAGACCAATCACAACAGACTGGGCCGTCTGACCAATCCGAGCAGAATAGACCAATCACAACAGACTGGGCCATCTGACCAATCAGAGCAGAGTAGACCAATCACAACAGACTGGGCCATCTGACCATTCACAACAGACGGGGCCGTCTGACCAATCAGAGTAGACCAATCACAACAGACTGGGCCATCTGACCAATCAGAGCAGAGTAGACCAATCACAACAGACTGGGCCGTCTGACCCATCAGAGCAGAGTAGACCAATCACAACAGACTGGCCCATCTGACCAATCAGAGCAGAGTAGACCAATCACAACAGACTGGCCCATCTGACCCATCAGAGCAGAGCAGACCAATCACAACAGACTGGGCCATCAGAGCAGAGCAGACCAGTCACAACAGACTGGCCCATCTGACCCATCAGAGCAGAGCAGACCAATCACAACAGACTGGGCCATCTGACCAATCAGAGCAGAGTAGACCAATCACAACAGACTGGGCCATCTGACCAATCACAACAGACTGGGCCATCTGACCAATCACAACAGACTGGGCCATCTGACCAATCAGAGCAGAGTAGACCAATCACAACAGACTGGGCCATCTGACCAATCACAACAGACGGGGCCGTCTGACCAATCAGAGCAGAGTAGACCACTCACAACAGACTGGCCCATCTGACCAATCAGAGCAGAGTAGACCAGTCACAACAGACTGGACCATCTGACCAATCAGAGCAGAGCAGACCAATCACAACAGACTGGGCCATCTGACCAATCAGAGCAGAGCAGACCAATCACAACAGACTGGACCATCTGACCAATCAGAGCAGAGCAGACCAATCACAACAGACTGGGCCATCTGACCAATCAGAGCAGAACAGACCAATCACAACAGACTGGGCCATCTGACCAATCAGAGCAGAGCAGACCAATCACAACAGACTGGACCATCTGACCAATCAGAGCAGAGCAGACCAATCACAACAGACTGGCCCATCTGACCAATCAGAGCAGAGTAGACCAATCACAACAGACTGGCCCATCTGACCAATCAGAGCAGAGTAGGCTCTCAGAAAGGAGGGGTTTAGAGAGACTGAATCCTTTATTGAACCATTTCAGACACTGAGAAAAGCTGTTGCTGCAATGATTATTATGAGAAAATTAAAGTGTTTTTGACCTTGGGTGCATTAAAACCTGTTGCAGGAGAATCCAAAACAACACTAGGACCCTTTAAAATAGCATAATAGGGGTACTTTAACAATTAAGTGTTAAAATTTTGGCGTTAAGTTGTGCCGTAATACTAATACATTACACATTCATAATATATTTAGTCCGCTAGTGTGCCAGCCAAAGGCAACTGTGGCAAGGAATGAAAAACTCCATTTGAATAATGAAGGAAGAAACCTCGGGAGAATTTTCCAAGTCTTCTGAAGTCATAACACAGATTTGTGTTAGAAACAAACTGAAATGTAGTTATTCTTATCTTCCAAATGAGCTGGTAAATGCTGATAGTGAGTTTAACTTGAGAATGAATTGATTGAAAAGATCCGACTAAAAACAAATGATTTGTTCACTAAACCAGACGTTGCTACTTTTTGCATGAACTCTCATGCAAGTGCCAGTTAAGATTTTCAGTGGATAACAACTAAATTTTAGCCTCACAAAAAGATTTCATATGGCTTTAGGGCTACATTATGTTGTACTTCTCTGCTTAAAGCTTCAGTCCCCATTGATTGTAGTTGCATGTCTGTGTACCACAATAAATAGTCATACAGGTTTGGAAAGGCATGAGAGTGAGTAAATGATGACAAAATGTAAATTTTTAGGTAAAATATCCTCTTAAGAAGTAATTTCCTAATTTTTCACCATTACATCTTTCATTTCTTCTTCTCGTTGTCTCTTCACATAATCTAGTTGGATAAAGATTAAACCTGTCTTTCTCTATATTTCTGTTGTCAATTGTTAAATTTCATCTAATTAGGTTTCAGGGGGGCAAGAAAGATGAGTTGATTGGCATCACCTACAACAGACTGATCCGTATGGATGCCAGCACAGGAGACGCCATCAAGACCTGGCGCTTCAGCAACATGAAACAGTGGAACGTCAACTGGGAGATTAAGATGGTAAGATGCTCTTTATGTTACACCTTCATCCCATGAAGTCACTGAGCACGTTTACATGCTCACCAATACGCTGATAACTATGGAGGACGAGAAATTACTTAAGTAAAAATAAATAAATGAATAAATACGTAAATGCAGAATTAAATAAATAAATAAATGTAGAAATACATAAATGAATAAATAAATATATGAAGTAAATATAGAAATACATAAATGAATGAATAAATAAATAAATGCTGAAATAAGTAAATAAATGCAGAAATACATAAATGAATAAAGAAATAATTAAATTCTGAAATAAATAAATAAATGCAGATATGCATAAATGAATTAATACATAAATAAATAATTTTGTCAAAAGTATCATTTTTAATTGTGCTATTTTTGTACCATTTGTGTTATACTATATTTTTTTCTACATTTATTTATTTATGTGTGCGTATGTTAATAAGGTAGGCGGTCCTATCCTCTCTCAATGCAGGATTGGTTAAACAGGATCGTACTACTGTGGATACTAGTTTTGTGAAATATGGCGGGTTTTTTTAAGTACCATTGCTAATGATTTGCGTTTAATAGCAAATGATATAGATCATGCACCAAGCGACTGCCTTCTGTTTGGTTTGGAACGTGTAGTCGATGATTTCGTTCAGCTCAGTGCTGATATGGATGTAGACCTTGATCCAGCTGTGTTCGCCGGTCTTCATTAAAAATGATACTTTTGACAAAATTATTTATTTATGTATTCATTCATTTATGCATATATGCATTTATTTATTTATTTATTTATTTCAGAATTTGATTCTTTAATTATTTATTCATTAATTTATGTATTTCTGCATTTATTGACTTATTTCAGCATTTAATTATTTATTCATTCATTTATGTATTTCTATATTTATTTATTCATATTTATTTATTTATGTATTTCTACATTTATTTATTTATTTCTACATTTATTTATATTTATTTAATTCTGCATTTATGTATTTATTCATTTATTTATTCATTCATTTATGTATTTCTATATTTATTTATTCATTTATTTATTTATGTATTTCTACATTTATTTATTTATTTAATTCTGCATTTATGTATTTATTTATTCATTTATTTATGTATTTCTATATTTATTTATTCATATTTATGTATTTCTATATTTATTTGTTCATATTTATTTATTTATTTATTTAATTCTGCATTTATGTATTTATTCATTCATTTATGTATTTCTATATTTATTTATTCATATTTATTTATTTATTCATTCATTTATTTATGTATTTCTGCATTTATTTATTTATTTAATTCAGCATTTACGTATTTATTTATTTATTTATTTATTTATTTATTTACACTTGTCATTTCTCGTTCTCCATAGATAACTTTATTTATTGAAATAACCCGATTTACCGGTTTACATACAAATCAATAACCCAGCAATGCGAGTACCTGTGTTTACAAGACTGTATAAAAAAACAGGTTACACCAGATTATTTCAAAATGTCTCATTCTCCGGTCTGGAGTTTCTACAACTGCACCACTTGTCCTTTGGCTGCACGAGATGACGACACCTTTTTTCATATTTATTGGGTCAAGAAAAAAATCTTGAGTTTGCAATATATTTCTCCTCCACTATCCCGAAACACTCGCTGTGGCTGGATGTGCTTAAATCTGCCGTATTAGGACGGTTTTCTGTCACATATCACACATGCACTTCAATAAGCCGACAGAACGCAGGTAATGTGTTTACATGCCGGGAGAAATCGGGGGAATGGGCAAAAATCTACCTGTTAATCACCTGTTATTCCTAAACTGTTTATGACTAAGAACGTGCATGTAAACAAACTCAGTGACGGTTGCTAATGGTTATGTTGTTGTGAACGAGGCTCCACGTTAACCGTTTCTTTAGATGTATGTAAATGGCCTAATTGCATAATTTGTAACAGTGGCTTGTGTGGTAAAGGGTTAGTTCTCCCAAAAATGAAAATTGTCATTAATTCCTCACCCTCATGTCGTTCCAAACCAGTAAGACTTTCATTCATCTTTGAAACACAAATGACGATTTTTTTGAATGAAATCTGAGAGCTTTCTGTCCCTCCATTGACAGTCTGCGCAACTACCACTTTCAAGCCCCAGAAAGGTAGTAAAGACGTCATTAAAGTAATCCATGTGACTCCAGTGGTTCAACCTCATTTTATGAAGCAACATGAGTGCATTGTTTGCACACAAAAAATAATTTACCACTTTATTTACAAAACATTAATCTCCAACATGCGTTCATGAGAGAACCATGACGCATGCGCAAAATTTACTGGTAATCACCATAATAACACTGGAGGCATAATAGAAAGCCAGATGTTCATCGTAAGTGGCTTGTCCATAAAACATAGCCAGTACTCAAATATACAGTCTTGCTCACAAGTTTACACACCCCTTGTAGAATCTGCAAAAATGTAATGAGTTTAACAAAATAATGATCATACAAAATGCATGTTATTTTTTATTTAGTGCTGTCCTGAATAAGATATTTTACATAAAAGATGTTTACATATAGTCCACAAGACAAAAAAAAGCTGAATTTATAAAAATGACCCCATTCAAAAGTTTACACACCCTTGATTCTCAATACTGTGTGTCGTTCCCTGGATGATCCACGGTTGTGTGTGTTTTGTGATGGTTGTTCATGAGTCTCTTGTTTGTCCTGAGCAGTTAAACTGACCAACGTTCTTCAGAAAAATCTTCAGTTTTCCAGCATCTTTTGCATATTTGAACCCTTTCCAGCAGTGACTGCATGATTTTGAGATCTGAGGACGACTGAGGGACTCAAACACAGCTATTAAAAAAGGTTCAGACATTCACTGACGCTCCAGAAGGAAACAATGCATTAACCCTAAAACAGGCAACATGAACCACGAGTTACATACTCTTTAGTGTCTTGTTTGGGGCATAAGAAATATGTTTTTATCATTTATCATAGCCTGGTCTGTCTTGAGTTTGCTGGTCACATGATTTGTTTCAAGTTTTCTGTGATCAATTAGTCAGCCTGACCTAAACCCAACATGGGCGCCATTGGTGCAGGACATTCAGATTTTGTAAATATATATTAATCTTACTTTTTTTCAGAAAAAAATGCAAAACAACTGCTAATATTAATTGTGAACATTGTCTTAAGATGTTGAAAAAGAAAATTAAGTTATATGTTGCTCATGCTGTTATTTAGCGGATTTTGAAAAGTATGTACCTCCCAGTTCACGTTGCCTGTTTAGGGTATAAAAAAAGGATTATCCACAGCATTGACAATGAATGGTGTTTCAAGGTAAACTGGGCTCCCTGCACTGGTCATTGCATTACTGTGAATTCCAGGGTGACGAGTGAGGGGTGGTTGTGGGTGGTGGGAGGGCCAGTAGAAATCTCGTTCCAGGACCGGGGCCCTTAGGGAAGACCCTTATAGGCCCTCCAGGCCTCTGGGCCCACTGTACACAGTCCCCCTTCTCCATCTATGTAGTTTGAGTTAAAAAAATGTGCAAATGTTAATTTTCACATGTATATATGATATTATTACTTTTTGTTGACTACAGCTTTGCATTTTTAACTAGATATTTTCTTGCAGAGTTTCACACAGCTCATTTTATGGTAGAACATGGGTGTCCAACCCTGCTCCTGGAGGGCTACCTTCCTGCACGAAAATAAAAATAAAATAAAAACATTCTCTGCAAGTAATTAAAAATGCAAAGATGTAGTCAACTATGAGTTTTTTTACATGTGAATATTAACATTTGCACATTTTTTTTAACTCAAACTACATAGATTGAGAAGGGGGACTGTGTACAGTGGGCCCAGAGGCCTGGAGGCCCTATAAGGGTCTTCCCTAAGGGCCCCGGTCCTGGAACGAGATTTCTACTGGCCCTCCCACCACCCACAACCACCCCTCACTCGTCACCCCAGAATTCGCAGTAATGCAATGACCAGTGCAGGGAGCCCAGTTTACCTTGAAACACCATTCATTGTCAATGCTGTGGATAATCCTTTTTTTATACCCTAAACAGGCAACGTGAACTGGGAGTTACAGCTCATAAAATCAAAACTACATCAAATATTTAAAAAATTCCTTTGGATATGTTTTACTTAAGTTCAGATTAAATAAGAAGTGACATGAAATGATTTTTTGCTGATCATTTTCCAGTCGTGCCTGTTTAAGGGTTAAGAGCCGGGGGGTGAAAACTTTTGAACAGAATGAAGATGTCCAAATTTTTCTTATTTTGTTTATATATATATATATATATATATATATATATATATATATATATATATATATAAATAATTTAGTTCTGCACTTTGGAAGCAACAGAAGATACTTGCATGTTTCCCAGAAGACAAATGAAGTACAATTTACCTTGATCTTCAAATTCAATACGTTTTCACCCCGGCTCTTGTGAATTCAATTAATTAAACATGCTTTTTGATTATTGAAATTTAAATAAACCATTAAAATGGAATCCAGAAAACACAGAATTTAATTAAAATGGGGGAAAAAAATTTAGAAAAAAAAAAAAAAAAAAAAGTATTTCATTGGGCCCCAAACTTAATTTTTGTTAAACTTTTAATAATTTGTTGTTAAATTGTATAAGTTTCATAATTTCAGTTAATTAGACCAGAAATTAATTTAACCATTAAAATGTAAAAAATAAAAAAACGGAATTTGAAAAAAAAATAAAACAGATTTCATAGGGCCCTATAAATGTAAATATCTTTTATGTAAAATATCTTATTCAGGTCAGTACTAAATAAAAAATAACATGCATTTTGTATGATCCCTCTTATTTTGTTAAAATATTAACATTTTTGCAGATTGGGGTGTGTAAACACACACAACACTAAAATAATGCAATAAACCTGAATTAAATAACAGAAAATATAACACGCTAATAAAACATTAATAACACTAGTATAACACTAATGAGAAAAAAATATGAGAAGAAACATTTAAAACTATTTAAAATATAATCAAATGTGATGGGAATGTCCCAATGTTTTGCTGTTTTTCACCATAAATTCATAATTCATTCACTGTCAATCACAGGACAGAAGGCATGTAGTGGATTGTGTGCCACAGGGTTATCATGTTGTTCATTTAGAGGCCTTAGAAATGCGCTTATCGCATATGACACGGTAGGCGTTATAGGTTTAACATGCAAAAACGTCACACACATCACCTTGAGCACTTTATCTGTACACATCAGCATCTGCTCTGTTCCCACGGCAGGTCACGGTGGAGTTTGCGGACGAGCCCAGCCTGGCGTTCATCTGTGCGGAGGTGGACTGCAAAGTGGTGCACGAGTTCATCGGTGGCTACATTTTCCTGTCCACACGTGCCAAGGACCAGAACGAGTCTCTAGACGAGGAGATGTTCTACAAGCTGACCAGCGGCTGGGTCTGAGCGCCGCGCGCCCCGCGCCCCACCGCTTTATTCTCTTACTTTCACACTTCTTCTGTCTCCTTTTAACCACTCCATCGTGGCCGCATCGTCGTAATTGTTTGAAAACTGAAACATTTTTTAACGTTTATGCGCATGAACGCGTTCATAACACTAGCAGAAGTGCCGACCGAGGGCGTTCTGAGTCCATGGAGAACGTGCCGCGGTTCACAGCCTCCCTCCACAAATGATTTTGAGATGAAGCAATAGTAGCTGACGGTTACATAGCTATGACCTTTCACCCCCAATAGAAATATGCCAATTATTTATTTGTCACTAAGTTGCGTTGCATCTCTCTGGGTAATTGTTGAATGTCGCAGTGCTCATGTTTTATGATAATTGTGTCACATTAATGTGATGTCCTAGACACTAGAGAAGGATTTGCTACACTAGCTTTAATGTCGCTGCTTCTGTCCGATGAGTAGATGACGCTACACTTGGCAGTCTTTGGTCAGGAGCCCATTCGAGTCGGTCGTTTCTAAGCACTTCTAGCGTGAGGTGAGGCATCGATAAGCTGAAGTTTGCCAACACTACAGATATTTTTTTACACTATGAAGGAGAGTCGCCCACTTTTTTTGTAGCAAACAGCTTGCAGTGAAGCAACATAGGAGAACAGTATGAAGGTCATTGATTAGGAAGTTTCTTTTTATTATTATTTTCCTATTTTATTCATCACTCTTTATTGTGAACCAGTATAGTATTATTCAAAAGCATTTCTTTAATACGCACCAGCGATAGGTCACAAACCATGCCATTTACTTTCTTTCTTTTTTAAAAATTTCTTTCCAAAATGAAGGATTGTTAAATGAAGTATTAGATTTGTTTTGTATCTAATGTATAAAAAAAAAACACAGGTTTTAAAAAAGAAATTGTACAGTTATTTTGTTGCTGCTTTTTTCTGTCATTTTTGGAAGTGTATGTTTTCCAGAAGAGAGGGAAAAAAAGCCATTTTTTGAGCGTTGGTGCCTGTCGATCTTAAGGATATATATATAAGTGCATATGAAGAAAAAGCTCGAGCTCCTGGCTGGAATAAAATCATGTAGATGTAGCCTCTGGTGAGGAGGAGCTTCCGATGGGTTTGATTTAGTTTCTCCTGCCTTATCTGATAAATATCCACACTCGTTTGATTCTGCTGCAAGAGCATATAGCCTTTGAGAACGCGCGTCACACACTATTGAGCGCTCGGACACTAACGAAGGGCAGCGGATTCGCTCGTTCTCTGCCTTTTGTAGTGCATCACTTCTTGTCAGTATTGTCTCATCATGTTCCCCATATGAAGGTGGTTTCAGAGCCAGAAATGAAGATTATTATTTTTTTGTTTGTTTATTTGGTTTTGTTTTCTCAGATGCCAGCAGTGCGTTGCATGGCCTGCTGTTTTAAGATTGTAAAAATGCCATTTACCTGACAAATAAATAAATAAAATCATTTTTATTTAAAATCTTAAGAGGATGATTCAACAGGCCTTTATTTCATGTGGTTTCCCGTCAGCCATGCAGGCGGCAGTGGCTCATCTTCACCACAAGAGAGCAGTCTTGAAAAACCTTGTGCAGAATTGGCATGTACGATTTAGAGCAGGTTTACTTGAAGGATGCATCCGTTTTACAATTATACAATTTGTAGATTAATTCTAAATAAAACGTATATTGCGTACATCAAGGTTTTGAAGGGATACGCCACCCAAAAATGGAAAGTTCGCTCATCATTTACTCCCCCTCATGCCATTTCTTTCTCCAGATAAACACAAATGAAGATTTTTAGGAAAATATTCCATCTCTGTGAGTCCATATAATGTAAGTGATATGGAAAAACCACACGCAGTGATCGTGACTGTAATCAGTGGATGAATCAACGTCTTCTGAAGCTAAACGATGGGTGTGTGCCAGGAAAATACAGAAATCATTGCTTTCGGCCTACTGTCATTCACGACTCACAGAGATGGATTATTTTCCTAGAAAGTCAGTACAGTCGTAATTTGACCTTCCACAATTTAAGGCCTTAAAAATGTCTTAAATTGGATCAGAAAGTCTTAGATTCAACATCATGGCATTAAATTAGGGCCGTATGATTTCTGCGATGCTGAAAACGTGGACAGAATTGCAGAATCAGTTCATAAAATTGAATTTACTGTCAAATTTTGGATGAATAAATCAAAAATAGGTCTTGTTCCAAACCCGTAAGACTTTCCTTCATCATATAAAGCGATTGAGCCTCTTCAGAAAATGTGGAATAACCCACTCGATTCATATGGATTAGTTTTACGATCTCTTTATGAACTTTTTGAAGCTTCAAAGTGATGGAGGGACAGAAATCTCTCAGGTTTCATTAAAATATCTTCATTGTGTTCTGAAGATGAATGGAAGTCAGTCAAATTTAATTTAGTCCAGAAAAATTAAAACAGAATAAACTATAAAATTTCATAGTGCCCTAAATTTAATTGCATGCACTGCAAAACATGAGGATTTTTGTTTTCCATTACAAATTCATAACATCCTTAAACCAAGATACATTTAATGACATGCAAAATGAAGAAATTAAGTCTTGTTTTCTGAGAAATTGAACAAAATGAAGTGTTTATGCTTAAATAAGAACAAATATCTGTCATTGGGTATGAAAATAACCGTTATTTGAATTAAGTTGATTTTTATGAACCCACTGGCAGATATTTGATCTTGTTTTAATCATAAAATCACTTTCACAAGATCACAAGATTTCTTATTCTTCAAACTTTAAGCTATTTTTTTTGGTCAAATTAATTAAAAAGTAATGGAGATCTGTTGGAAATTGTATTCTCAAACTTTGAACTCAACTCATTGTGTGCTTAGACATTTACACTTATTGACGTGTTATGTTCCCTTCAATTTATTACTTAAATAAGGTCTTAAAAAGGTCTTAAATGTACCCTCATAAACCCTGCGGTAACACTTTAGTTTAGGGTTCAATTCTCACTACTAACTAGTTGCTCATTATCATGCATATTACTAGGATATTGGCTGTTTATTAGCACTTATAAAGCACATATTAATGCCTTATTCTGCATGATCATATTCTACATCCCTTAATCTAAATTTAACAACTACCTTACTTACTATTTAATAAGCAGTAATTATGAGTTTATTGAGGCAAAAGTTGTAGTTAATAGTTTGTTAATAGTGAGAATCGGACCCTAAACTAAAGTGTGACAAGAAAGTCATATACATCAGAGACGGCATGAGGATGAGTGAATGATGAGAGGATTTTCCTTTTTGGGTGGAGTATCCCATTAAACATTATTATTCAGCCATTTTGATAACTACGTATGAACTTATAAACTTAGTTTGATTTACTGAGGTGAACAAGAAACATGCTGAACAACATTCAGTTAAAGCATTTGCTAATTGTTTAAAAATAGCCTTACATTATTTGAGAGTTTTTCAACCCCTCTTTTGCAAACTACAGCGGTAGATATTGATTCACTGGGTGTTTTAGAAAACTCTTCTCGAACACATTTCTGTCATGTTATGGGAGCTGATGGCTCATGTTTGCTCTGTTAAAAGGTTATTTAAAAGTAAGTGTTAACAAGCCATCACCAATCAGATGCAGGACGGGTGAAGAGAGCCGAAGTCTGAAACTAATGTTCTTTATATTAACTCATGATTATGAAGTTATGTCTTTTTTCATTTTGATGTATGACTGTTTTATTCTGTTTTTCAATGACCATAAATATGGCACAACACACTAGTTCGTGTTCTTGGTCTTCTGTGAAAGAGCTTTAACCAAAGACCTCCTCTGACTGAGATATTTATGTACTGGAAGAGCAGTAAAATAAATATACAAGAAAAACAACTTCCGTTTTTGTTTAATCCTGCCTAAATGGCCGCTGCTTGAGTCTGTGTAACTGGTATATGGCATAATGTAGAGGAAATTTGTGCCATTTATAATTTTGTCTGTTTGATTGTTAGATCATATGGAGTTTTTAAGGGTAGTAGGTGTTAACAGATAACTGAAAGTCTCAATTATAAACCAATAATAACCTTATTTGTAAGGTTTTTTATTTATAAAAATAAAAATTTTATTAACACATATGCATACATTAACTTATATATAGAACAATTAAACGAACGATGCTCACAACAACCAAGCTCTAGTGAAGAATGGAACTGCAATGAAACAGCAAGAGCTTTGCTAGAATAATGCAAATAAATAACCAATTCAAAAGTGCTTGAAATCGCACATAAGCTCCTGAGGGGATGTTTAAACACAAAGGTGATGTTGGCAAATTCATGAATGTTGTACAAAATAGGCTACTACTTGAAACTCTTGAGCCCAATGCACAGTCAGATCATATAAATTATCTTGAATTGAAGGAACAATATTTCAGAGCACTACTTCTGACCAATCAGAGCAGCACTGGGCCGTCTGACCAATCAGAGCAGAGTAGACCAATCACAACAGACTGGGCCGTCTGACCAATCAGAGCAGAGCAGACCAATCACAACAGACTGGGCCGTCTGACCAATCAGAGCAGAGTACACCAATCGCAACAGACTGGGCCATTGACCAATCAGAGCAGAGTAGACCAATCACAACAGACTGGGCCATCTGACCAATCAGAGCAGAGTAGACAATCACAACAGACTGGACCATCTGACCAATCAGAGCAGAGCAGACCAATCACAACAGACTGGGCCGTCTGACCAATCAGAGCAGAGTAGATCCATCACTGGGCCATCTGACCAATCAGAGCAGAGTAGACCAATCACAACAGACTGGGCCGTCTGACCAATCAGAGCAGAGCAGACCAATCACAACAGACTGGACCATCTGACCAATCAGAGCAGAGTAGACCAATCACAACAGACTGGGCCTTCTGACCCATCAGAGCAGAGCAGACCAATCACAACAGACTGGGCCTCTGAGAAAGGAGGGGTTTAGAGAGACTGAATCCTTTATCGAACCGTTTCAGACACTGTGAGAAAAGAGCTGATGCTGCAATGATTATTATGAGAAAATTTGTGTTTTTGACCTTGGATGCATGAAAACCTGTTGTAGGAGAATCCAAAACAACATTATGATCTTTTAAAATAGCATAATAGGGGCACTTTAAAGTTCATTTGTTCCACTTATTAATTTTTTTTAGCCTATTTGTTGTTGTATATGCGTTAAGAGTCACATCTGTGTACACTATTACAACTGAACTTAGGTAATTAACAAAGGTAATTAACGGACTTGAGTATATAAATTACACGTTTAACAAAAATGTAAACAAATGATGAACTCCGATTTGTATTATTTTTAGAGATAAACACTGCTCGCTGTCTGATAGCTCTCTCTCTAAACGCAAGGACTGCCTTTATTGCTTAAAAATGTTTGCAGCTTATTCGTGAAGAGTGCTAGTATAGTTGTGTGATTTTAAGGAAGTGAACCGCAGCAGGTACAGCGTCGCGCGCGCGCGCGTCTTATCCACCTCACTCACTTTTCCACGCGGTCAAACAGCGGAGCAGCTGCTGTTTGTGCTGTCGACACACACACACTACAGAGTAAACACTAGACGAACACTAATCACCGCAGAGACAGTGTGTGACAGAAGTGCGCGCTCAAACTTTGTACGTTTCCAGATGGAAAAAGCAGCATAGACGGAGCGCGAGAGGATAAAGCTGAACTTACAGTGAGAGGTAAGAAAATCACCAGACACACACAGTCTACTAATGATGGCTGAAGATGTTGTAAAGCTCTAGTAGTGTAATTTTATAGTCGAAAGAAGTTTTTCCTGTCAGTGTTTATTGTGACCGAGCGCGAGTCACGGATCGTGTGTGACAGAAAAACCGCTCAATTCCTCTCAGTAATATCTTTATGAAACTAACACAATGTGTCTATTGTGTTTCTGGCGACAAACAGACGCTCTTTCAGTTTCTTTTGAGGGAACTTTAGACTGGAGTGATTCTTCAGGAGCAACTATTTCAGCTTTACAAGAAGAATCCACGGATTTTACTACAACTACATACAGTTTTATTGATGTATTGATGTCACAGAAAGAATGAATGTTTGCAGAGGAATCATTTAAACACTGTGACTTGTGACCGCGTTTCAAAATCGTATCAGCTGCCTTTCTAGACAGCAGTCCTGTTTATGGTGAAATCTCAGTAAGCTTCTCGTTTTCACCTTAACATTGTATCTTGCAGGTTTCACCACAGGATAAAGGGGGGAATCACTTAAATTAACTAAGACATATGCAATTTAAATGTTTGAATGACCAAAAACAGTAGACCAAACAACTTGTATTGTAAATTAAAGGCACAATATGTAAGATTTTTAGATTAAAATATCCAAAAACCACTAAAACAGTGTTTTATATTTTGTTGACTTGTATAATACTATTAGACAGGTGAGCAACTGTTTGGATCATTCAACAGAAAACTAATCATTAACACAGTTATTCTTATTGTTTAAATCTGGTTTTCTTGATTTACCACACCTAATATGGATCTAGCTCACTGCAGTGTGAACAAGTGTCTCATAGTAGCGCCGAGCGAATGCACAGAGTAGCATTATAACATAACTTTAACACACTCAAATGTGTGTAATATGAAGCAGCTCTGCGTTCCCCCACACACACATGAGCGGAAGAAGCGGAAGCGCTCGTCTGCGGCAGAATAAAAGCTCCGCCAAATCAAGTCAAGACACGCCTTTGTTTTCAATAAGCGACCTCTAGCAGAGGAAAAATTACATATTGTGGCTTTAAGTATGTCTTCGATCAATTTTTCTATGGCAGCAGTTATTTACACTAGTTAGATGATATTTATACTTATAAATAGTGGCAGATACTATTTGCACCTCAGTGTTGTTGTACATTAAACATTATGCAATAATAACAGATTATTGTTGTTAAAATTATTAAATGAATGCCGTCTTATTGGGACAATAAAGCCTTTCCTAAACCTACTCCTAACTGATAAACACGATATTGAAAAGAAATGCCTTTCCGATCTGATATGTGATGGGGAAAAGGGATTGGAGCGAGTTCGGCAAAAGGCGGATTTGAACTCATTTTTTTTTGAGTTCGCGAATTTGCGTCAAAACTTTCTGCCGCACGCTTTACCCCTACACTAATACTACTGTACACAAACCAGTGTCTTCCGTCCTTTTGTCTGGTCCAACCAGACGTCAGCGGGCAGAGTTAGTGTAAATGTTGTTTGCCAACAAGGCGGGCTATTTGCACTTAGTGTAAATAGCCTATGGCAAGCTGTTTTAACATTTAATCCTTAAAACGAACTAGTATCTATTTTCATGCTACTAGTACTTTATTTTTTAGATACTAGTATCTATTCCATTAAGTACTAGTACTTATTCATTAGCTACTAGTGCTTATTCTGTAGGTACTAGTGCCTATTCTTTAGATACTAGTACCTTTTTTAAAAGATACTAGTAGTTATTCATTAGATACTAGTTCTTATTTTTTAGATACTGGTACTCATTCATTAGATTCTAGTGCCTATTAAATTGATACTAGTACTTATTTATTAGATACTTGCACTAGTTCTATTTTTTCTTAACAAGTTAAGTTTTAAGTACTAAACACTGTTGGAATAAGTACTTGTATCTAATGAATAAGCACTAGTACTTAATGGAATAGATACTAGTATCTAAAAAATAAGTACTTGTAGCATGAAAATAGTTTGTTTTAAGGATTAAATGTTAAATCGGCTTGCCATAAATAGACACTCCGTTTCTCTTTTAATTTAAATGTAGCCTACTCATGGTTTAAATAGTGCTTTGTAAAATTGGAATAATATGTTTCAAATCATGCTCACTGAAGCCCCAGTCTCACATAACCAGCCAATGCTTCCCACACAACCCTGATATTGGACACATTTGCTTGTGGAAAGAATTCATCATTGCTCACTTTGAATAGAGCGTTTCTACAATGGCTTCAGCAATGGAAAACCTTTGCAACTTCTAAATTCACACAGCTAAGTGTTGGTATAAGAATACTGTCATTTGCCATTTTAACCAGTGCAATATAAACCAAAAATTAGTGTAGTGTAGATTTGCAACCAAAATTAAATTCTGAGGACATGTTTTGAAAAATGGTAGGTTTACCAAAAAATAAGTAAATAAAATAAAATTAACAATGCACATTTTTTTACAGACAACATGCATTGCAAAAAGTGAGTAGAGAGATTTGTGTAGATTATAATCCCTCAAGACACTTTATTTATATTCCTTTGGTGTGACATGCAAAATATTGGTTCTGAGTTTGACAGTGAAAATCACCTTCACCTATCAATTAAATTTAGTTGTAATTATAGTTTGGTTAAATCATTTAAATTCAAATTATTGGTTAAAATTATTTAACATATTAACCAACATAAATTAATATACTTAAAGGTACAATTCACCCAAAAATAAAAATCATCATCATATAACAAGCCTCACTGGTTCTCACACATTTGAGCTTCTGTTGACCATATTTGATGAGTTTTATGTATAAGCGCTGATCAATGTTTATTTAAAGTTATAAATAGTTTTAATCATATAAAGTGTGTGTCTCTTCAGAAAACGTGGGTTAAATCACTTGATGCTTACTTTTTAAAGCTTGTAAAAGATATTTAATATGTTCGCTACATATGTAGCTTAATGTTTGGTTGTTTTGTTTTCCATAATCCACCACACATGTCATTTTTTTTACGTTTTGTTCATTAATTTTCAGTCGAAATAGGGCATCAAGTGTCCCCTGTGCAGCATTACTTTTTGAAATCTTGAATTTAAGGTCAGAATAACAGAATTTAAATTCGTTATATAAGAGAAATCCAATTTGTTATTGCATTTCATATTTGATAGTGACAATTTTTCAAGTTTTCTCCTTTGAAGCATAACATAAAAATTCTTGGTGAGATTAAAATAAATTGTCCTCAGTATTCGCTACAGAAGCATTGACTTTTTCCCCAGGCGATACGTGACATCAATAGGCAAAATACAGGCTGATCAAACCAAGTCCAGAACTATCAATCCTGCTACATTACTGTATGATTAAAACTGCTTGAGTTGGCTTTTTTCTGTTTCTAGCTTTCGGCTCCCGATGCTTCTGATTTAGGGTTTATGAGGGGATTGTTCAGGAATGCTGGTCTAAATATAATAAGGTCCACATCAGGTTTCTTGGGTCTATCGGGTTTGTGGCAATAATTCTCACTTACTGCTGAATCACCACACCAAATGGACAGCCCTTGTATTTATGTACCATTGGAAAGAGAACAGCAACCATTCTCGCCAGTGTAGAAGATTTTATATTCCTCTCAGATGTTTCAGTTTATTCTGAGATACCACATAAGTATAATGTCACTGCAAAACATTAGTATATTTTAATATAGCAGAAATTATATGAGCATAAATTTAGTATGTTGAATTAAACCAACATTTTTATGGCAAATGCCTCTTTAGCGTCGATAACTCTTTAGAGAAATAGTTGAAAAAGTGATGTACAGCAGTCTATTAGATCTCTGCTGATTCAGGGTTTCACAAACTGGGATTGACAAACCCCTGGGAGTTGATTTAAAGCTAATAACCATTTGAATCATGAGAATTAGAAAAGAGGCAAAATGAGGAGATATTAGACTGCAATAATGAGTAATTAAAGACGTAATCTTAGATGATTTAGTAAAAATGGCTGAAAAAGCATGAATACAATCACTAGTAATATGATTAAATTGCTTATGACTTTTGACCAATTGGTGGCACTGTTATCAAAATGGCGTCGTGTGGTCAGTGTGAGGTGACAGTGACACAGAATTTGGTGTCAATATGGCAAAGCATTGCAGGGTTACAGCCTCAGAGTCAGCTTGGCATCATGCTATCAGTTTAGTTGATGTGTTATTCGAGAATGGTTTGGACAATCAAAAAGCTTTTAACACCCTCTATGGTACGCAATATGATTTCAATGCGGAAAAAAATATTTGTGGTGTTTTTCCTGCTTAAAATTGGACACTCTAACAATAGCTATACAAATTTTCATAATTTTTTTATTTATTTATTTTTTTTAAAGTTTGTTGCCTCAAGGCAACATTGTACGACAACGGACAAATTGAAACATTTGACATTTTCATGTAGAAAAAAAGAAATATATTTATTGAAAACATCAATTTCTTTAACCAGACACCTGAACAAACACATTTATCCAGTGTTTAATGTATTACAAATTTCATATTTAATAAAAAGTAACATTTCAAATTCAGCTGTTGCTCTCAGGCAACATTGTACCGTCGTGGAACACAAGTATTACCAAACCATCATATCCATCTTCATCCTCCCTGCCGGATTGTCACTCTTCCTCATCACATGACACCTCATCCTCACCCTCATCAACTGGCAGTTGTGTTTTATACCTTTTTTTAAGTGCTATAGAAAATGTGCAGATCATAATATGTGCAGTTATAGTATGTGAATTACTGTTCTTATAAGTGCATTACAAGATCATGCAAAAATGCAAATATATTTAGAGAATTCTAACTCTTTTCCTTACAAATATACTATATTTGTATCCAACCTAGTGTGTCTGGTATGGCCTTATGCGACTCCATTATGGTACAATGTTGCCTTCAAGGCAACACACAGTTTTGTGTTATTTACTCTAAAACATTTGATGATATATAATGTAAAGTTCTTGAAAATACTTCTTTACTTACCAGTGAAGGTGACTCATATTTTTTGTGGGTGATTAACTGGATGGAAATTAGTGAAAAATGCATTTTTCATTAGAGAAAATATGGAGCCATGTGACCTGTGCACATGTGCTGAAACAGGACACAAAATGGACCCATGTGACCAATTTTTTGCACTTTCATTGATTAGTATTTGAGTTCTTCTTCCCTGAGATAGGTTGGACCAATAAATTGGTGTTTAATTTTATTAAAAATAAACTAAAATAGACTATGTTGCCTGGAGGCAACACCGTACCATAGAGGGTTTTAACAACTTTTTTTGCCGGCATGATCTGAAGATGATCTAAGCCAATTTTGGTGAAAATCTGACCAACGGACTAGTAGTTGTTAAAAAAAAGTAGGTTTTCAAAGAAATTCAAAATGGCGGACAACAGTAGGGCTGGCTATCATTAAAAAAAATTCGATATCGATACCGATAACGGTTCCTAAACGATACTTTTTTCGATACCAATTTTATTTTTCCGTTTTAACAAGATTACATTACCTAAAAAAAAAAAAACCCTTTGGTTTTATTTTTTCAGTTTGTTGACTTTTTTTTTTTTTTTTTTTTACAGACTCAAAGACTCATATAGGGTACACGGGGAAGTGGAATATATGCCTCGCGCTCAAGCGCTCACATAAAGCGCCGCAAAGCACTGGCAAAAGTAGCCTAATGATTATAAATGTAAAAATAGCAAGGAGACATAGTGTTGGCTGCAAAGATGAAGTTGGCGATGCCGACTCGTCATCTCCTCAGTAGTGAATCTTTAATTTGGATTATATAATCAAAGTATTTGTTTTCGTAGACATTGCAAGCTTTCTATAGGCCTATTTCTCATGAGGCAAGTAGCCTATATGCTGAGTTTCGGTTCATTTATGTGACGCGCTGCAGTTCTTCTTGCAGTCGAATACAGAGCAACTTTCTGCTCTTAAGTTTAAGTTATTCTGTGCACTGTCAAGTGCTTCAGATTTGTCGTGTTGCCGGTCTTGGCAGCAATTATCTTGTCGCAAATATAGCATGTTGGCACTGAGTCTGGTGAAATGAAGCCACACTTCTTTTACATCTATGTGGGTTGGGACGCTTACTCCCTATTTATACTGCACACGTCTGCGGCACATCACGGCTCCAACAAGGTTTTGTTCTCGTGGCACGGCTGGTATAAACAGAAGCATTGACTAGAGTGGCCGCGATCAGCTCCAGTGGCTTTTACGATACTCTATGGTATCGAGGCAATACGGTCGGTGCCTAAAAAGTATCGAACTCGATACCCAGCCCTAGACAACAGTGGCATATGGCATAACTGGTATCATTGTTCTTTGTATGACTCAAGGAATCTAACAATTTTCAAAATTTTAATTAATCAAAAAGCTATAGCATCAATTAATCAACAGCATTTTTTGAAATTTCATTGTAATTTTTGACCACATGTGGTGGTGCTTTTTGACTTTTTGAGTTCCTCCAGGGCATGGTGCCGATGACATATACAGAGTTTCGTAACAATACGCTAATATGTTCATAAAATACAGCATTTTATGACAAAATTCAAAATGGGTTATGCCCAAAATGGTCAACATGGGAAAATTGGGTATCATTCAATTCATTATTCTGCACTAAAATAAAATAAAAATGTTTTTAAAGCAAAAATAGTAATGTTTTTTTTTTTCATATCTCCTGACTACTAGGTGGCACTGTGCCGTAACGCTGCATGTAGCTTCAGATCATGCTTGTGATGGCATGCACCAATATTCAGCTCAATGCGCTAAAGCGTTGCAGAGATATAGCCTCGCATCGATTTTGTGTGAGTTCTTAGCATGTTCTTGGCATGATTTAGCGCTTAACTAATCGCGATTAGCATGTAGCTATTCACTGCTAGCATGCGTAGCATGTTGGAAGTGCTGTTTGCTAGCATGAGTCAAAGTTTTGGTGAAAATCGGACCAACTGTCTAGGAGTAGTTCAAAAAAGGTTTTCAAAGAAATTCAAAATGGTGGACAACAGTTTTATCCAACTGTGACATAATTGGTATAATTGTTCTTGGTATGACTCAAGGAATCTAACAAGTTTCATTAAAATTAATCAAAAGCTATAGCATCAATTAATCGATAGCATTTTTTCAAATTTCATTGTAATTTTTGACCACATGTGGTGGTGCTTTTTGACCTTTTGAGTTCCTCCAGGGCATGGTGCCGATGACACATACAGAGTTTTGTAACTAATATGTTCTTAAAATACAGTGTTTTATGACAAAATTCAAAATGGGTTATGCCCAAAATGGTCAACATGGGAAAATTGGGTATCAATTCAATATGCTGCACTAAAATAAAAATAAAACGATTTTTTTTTCTTTTTCTTTTTTTTTGGCAAACCGTTTAGTTAAAGCAAAAATAGCCATGTTTTTTTTCTTCATATCTCCTGACCACTAGGTGGTGCTGTGCCGAAACGCTGCATGTAGCTTCAGATCATGCTTGTGATGACATGCACCAATATTCATCTCAATACGCTAAAGCGTTGCAGAGATATAGCCTCGCATCCATTTTGTGTGCTCTTCGTCAAATTAGTTTGTGCGTTATTCAAAAACGGTGTGCATGGTCTGAAGATGATCTGAGCCAATTTTGGTGAAAATGTGATGAACCGTCTAGGATGAGTTTGAAAAAGTAGCTTTTTCAGAAAATTCAAAATAACGGAAACATTTTCATTATGAAAAATGAAGTCATAGGGTGCAATTGAGTCACCTTGAGCCAAGGAATTTATGGTTCAAAGGTTATAAGCATAAACCTGAGTGCAACTTTTGGACAGTTGGTGGCGCTAGAGGGATTGAGTTAGAGACTCCTAAAATGCTGTGCCAAATTTCACAACTTTTTACCAGATGGTTCTATGGGCCGCCATAAGAGAAGCCTCGAGAAGACGACGACTAACGGATACAATAGGTGTCTACGCGCCTTCGGTGCTTGGCCCCTAGTAAAAGATGGGAAAAAAGGTTTTTTTTAATTCCATTAGTGAGATAATGGTTACTCATGCACTGCATCTGTGCCATTAATTGTCTATTTTGGATCAGTTGTTTGCTTTTGTTTAAGGATTTCATTTTGTCAGTCCCAGACCTTAAGCTTCATGTGTTTTCCTTCCTTACTCTGGATTCTGAGCTGGATTCGTCACATTTTCC
Source organism: Coreius guichenoti (assembly GCA_039654105.1). NCBI lineage: Eukaryota > Metazoa > Chordata > Actinopteri > Cypriniformes > Gobionidae > Coreius > Coreius guichenoti. The sequence goes on from CM077177.1 coordinate 3,524,085, forward strand.
GCTCTGTGGTGTGAAATCCTTACAGCCCCTTTCACTGGCTGATGGGAAACACACATTGCTTGGACTTCACTATCCAGTGCTTCTGCCTCTTGTGCTTGTTGCATAAGTCAGACTAACGTGCTAGTCCTGTTCTTTCTTCTTTCTGTAAATGTTTATATTTTTATTTTGTCCAGTGTTTTGTAGTTGACTCATGTTTCTTTGGAGAATTCCTTCAGTATTCAGCATATCCCACAGATGCTCAACTGGATTGAGATCTGGGGAATTTGAAGGCCAGAGCAACACCTTGAACTCTTCATCATGTTCCTAAAAACCATTCCTGAACAATCTGTGCAGTGTGGCAGGGCGCATTATCCTGCTGAAAGAGCCACTTCCACCAGGGAACACCATTGTTATGAAGGGCTGTACCTGCTCTGCAACAATGTTTAGGTAGGTGGCACATGCCAAATTTACGTCCACATGAATGGCCAGACCCAGGGTTCCCAGCAGAACATTGTCCAGAGCATCACACTCCAGCTGTCCAGATGAGGTAAAAGAAAACAGGTTTGACGGGATAGCCCTCGTGCATCGATGAGCCTTGGCCGCCCAACACCCTGTCGCCGGTTTCACTGTTGGTAAATTCTCACCACTGCTCACCGGGAGCAACACACAAGCCTTGCTTTTTCAGAGGTACTCTGACACAGTTGCCTTGCAATTAATAACAATTTGGCCCTTGTCAAAGTCGCTCAAATCTTTATTCCAGCCCATTTCTCTTGCATCCGACACATTGATTATTTGCTGACCATCTAATCTAACCAGACAGGTTAGGCAGGATTCTAGGATTTCAATCTTGAGCATAAGCTGATGTTTCTTAAGTACATGTTCCCTGTGACTGGGTTCGCCACTGACTAAAGAAGGTTTTCAATTACTAGTAAGGGGAGATTAAAATAATTTCAGATATCTTACTGCATCTACTGTTTCAGCAAATGTAAAGGGAGGTTACAGAGTTTTAAGGGTGCTGACAGCATAGTTAATCAGGTTAGTGTGGGGCTGAGATGAACGATGTGGCTAAAATATGTTCTCAAAACCAGGAGTCAGGATGCTTCGACACTAAATGGTCTAAAGGAGCATTTGTTGAATAGGAATGCATGTGCAAAGAGCTGGGGCAGTTTGACATCAAGTGGAAAAACGCCAAATTGGATTTCTGAAAGCCATTTGTTTCTCATTTAGGTGAAACAACACCGTGCCAAGAAGACAGCATCAGCACTGACCTTTTCATGACAAATAAAACCATTGCCTCCAGGCCTGCTGTTTGCTAACAGGAGCTTTGTGCCCCTTTTCAGGCATTGTGACTGTAACTATGAGTCTTTGTTCTGTTATACAAGGGATCATGTGCAGCCTCCCATATGCCAGTCCACAATGACTGCTGACTGATTTTGTTTGTGTCCAGCTGTCATTTGTGTGTCCGCAGGCTTTTGCATGAGTGTGAGTTGGTTTGGGTTTGGTTCTTAAAGGTTTTAGTCGTCTGTCTTAACTTTGTAACTGTGTAATATTAGGTCAGTATTCAGAATTTAATTTTGGTCCAATATTTTATATTTCAAATGAAGTTCACATGAACAGGTGTCATTTATAATGTATTTTATATTCATACATTATGAATGCAACAACAACAACAACAGATGCAATATGCAGCTTTTGTTTGACTGCTTAATTCTCCAATAATACATTCAGTCGGTTGTTATCTTTTCTCGTCGGGGGCCTGATCACCCTCTCTGACTTTATTTTGCAGTAAAACCGGCTGGATGTAAATGATCCCTTACTTAAAGAGGCCGTATTATGCCCTGTTTTAAAGTCTTGATTTAGTTTTTTGGGCTCTTTCTGGGGCCGGTTGCATAAACTAGTTTTACAAGTTTTTATTGAAGACTGTTCATAACTGTTTTAAGTCGGTTACATAAAAACAAAGATTGCCTAATTTGAAACCAAAAAGTAAGACTGATTGCCCCTTAACTAATCGCTATTTGGTCATACTAGTAAGACGCATGCTGCATCCAAAATCGCATACTTCACAACTATATAGTTGCCAAAAAACGGTATGTGACAAAAAAGCATGTCTGAATTCACAGTACTCATAAAAGAGTAGGCATAAAGTACCTGGATGACCTACTACTTCCGGTGAGATTCTGAAGTGAGCATATGATGGACACTTTACTATCCCATGAGGCCATGGGAGAGGACTTGTGAAGGGCGGTAACGTGATGCATGGCAAATGTAATGTGTCCTGACTATTTTCACGCATTAAGTAAGCAATAAGGTATGAGAGGCTGTGCTGTATCGTGAGTAAGTCACGGCTGAAGGGCGTTGTTAGGCATGACGCGAAATGGAGTAACCCCTTCAGCCGTGACTTATTCACAATACATCACTAACCTCGAGTACCTTATTGCTTTTATAAAATGGTTACCACACAATACAGATATTAAAGCCAAAAAAAATATGTATCAATGCAACTTTCATGAAAGCCTTCCTTCCGCTGAAAACAATAGTCCCTGACCATGAACAGCGACAGAAGTTACATTATTACGCCATTAGCAGTGGCAAAGACTCAGTAGCGAAGACTTTTATATTGAAAGGACTGAAACTTGTTGTGAACACGGAGGAGCAAGACGCAACTGGCAAATGCTTTGACTAGCGCTGTCAGTGTCAGGACACGGAAAACCCCTTAACTGTTAAAAGGACAAGATATCGCAGCGGACATTCAAACTGATTTTTTTATTATGAACATAACACTGACCTGAAGGAAAATGCTGTATCTAAATGCAGGTAATACACTCGCTCACTCGATCTCTCTATCACACAATACTCTACATAATACAGTAAGCTTCAATGAACAATATCAATGAGAACAAACACATGTTTACGTTGCTAAGAGTGGTTGCTAAGGGTGTTGTGTAGTACACAGAACTGTTGGTTGAAGCGGCCATAGCCGTGTTTTATAGAGAATAAAAAGCTATTGACCAATCAGAATCAAGGACTGGAACTAACCGTTTTATAATACTATAACAACATGCCTTTTTATCAGTTGCGAAGTAATTATTCAAAATATGTCAAATGTGTATGCTATTTTGGATGCAGCCACAGTATTAACATAATGGCTTATGCAACTGACAGCTGTTTAGTTCCTGTCTCTATGAAGCCCAGCACAGTGTGCTCTGATTGGTCGGCTGGAGCAGTGTGTTGTGATTGGTCAAGCGCTTTGAGCATGTTTGGGAAATGTCACGCCCCTTTATCATAACTACTAGTTTCAACACACTACTAACGCAACTCGTAGGCTATTGAGTGAATAACGGATAGAAATCCTATTCATTTCAACTGGAATGCCGTCCCCAAACTCCGTCCCCCGTTTCCAGCCCTGATTAGAGGCAAGACAACTGATGGCTCCTCATTACCATGCTTATAGGCCAGTGTAGAATCTATAGTGATTTCTATGAAAAATAGCAGCCTAGAAACTACAATATGTTACTACATTAAAGTATGATACATTCTTGTAAGGGTGGCCACAAGTAGTTGTATGTGATTGTTTTAGTTTATTGACTTTCTACATAGAGTTTTATGGTAGTAAATGATTCAGATGGGTTTTTCTCATTGGTGTCGTGATTAGAGGGCTTATCACACAACACTCATGCAAAATGAAACTGGGTTTCAGTTGTGCTGCCTAGATAATTACGCGTTTCAGATGAGAACATTAGTGCTTATCATTAAAGCTCTGAACGTGTGATATGCTTCGCGTCGGGATCCTAATCACCCTGTCAGGGTTTATTCTGCGATTTAAAAACCGGCTGGATGTACATTATCCCGCTTATTACACAGCTACTTGCCACGCAAGTAAATAATTTATTAGACATGAAATATTGATCTGAGTCAAAATATTTTATTAGCTTTTTAAATGCAAAGCTTCTGTGGCAAAGCTTCAAGTTCAAACTTGACGGACATATGTGTCACAAAACCATAAGTAATAAGGGTCAATTTTTTTTTTTTTTATTGTTTTTTATACATCATCTGAAAGCGGAATAAAGCTTTCCATTGATGTATGGTTTGTTAGGATAGGACAATATTTGGCTATTTGAACTATTTGATAATCTGGAATCTGAGGGTACAAAAAAATCGAAATATTGAGAAAATCGCCTTTAAAGTTGTCCAAATGAAGTCCTTCGCAATGCATATTACTACTAATAATACATTTTTGATACATTTACGGTAGGAAATTTACAAAATATCTTCATGGAACATGATCTTTACTTAATATCCTAATGATTTTTGGCATAAAAGAAAAATGGATAATTTTGACCCATACAATGTATTGTTGGCTATTGCCACAAATATACCCGTGAGTCTTATGACTGGTTTTGTGCTCCAGGGTCACATTTAAGGGATACGGTACAGTCATACCACTTATTACACGGCATTTCGCCACATATAATTGTAGGGATAAGAGATATTGATTTGAGATTAATCTGTTTTAAAATTGTACCTGTTTTTATCTTATAATCCATTACAGTGAACAAAACAACAGTTGCAAAATGGTAGCAGCTGCGTTTGTATGAAACGAGAGAGAGAGTCCGCAATACCGGATGACATATGCCAAATGAAATAATTACACAAAATATTGATTTGACTGAGTATTAATATTTTATTAGCTCACCAAACGCAAAACTTCCATGAGAAAAAAAAACGTTCCTAGCAAGCGTAAAGCACCAACTTCAGTGACAGATACTCGAATGAGCCTGTGTTATTAGTTTTTTGCGGTTGTTATCGGAGAATAACATATCAGAATCAAGTATTCCACAGAGCCGTGTAATAAATCTAGTTAAATATTAATTCCACTCGTTTCCATTAATCAGGTTATAAATAACCCCAGGTCCAAATGAAGAGGTCCTGCTAGATATTGACTCTGGCTGTTTCTCAATTCTAAGAACGCAAAGAACGGACTTGCATTAAAAGAACAAACTCGGAAGGACAGAAGGACATCAAATGCGTCTTTGTGAGAAATAAGATGCGCTGTAATCTTGTATTGAGAAACGGCCACTGTGTCTCATTTTCAGAGTTAAGAGAGCCCTGCTGTCACCCTGCCTGTTCCATCGGCTACAATGAGTGGCAAATCGGCCCTCAACAAGGCGGTCTTTCTTCCCAATGATGAGAGGATGCTGGCAGCCGTGCAGGTGAAGAGGAGGACGAAGAAGAAGATCCCATTCTTGGCTACAGGAGGCCAGGGTGACTACACCACGTTCATTTGCTTATCAGGTAAAGTCTTCCCTCTTTACTTTCCTCCATTACTGCTGCTCATGTGTAGGCTCAGTGATTTGATCACTAATTATTAAACTGTGGCACATAGCTTCTCCAACACCGCTTTGAGCTACAGACATGAATAATTCCTCAAATCAGGTTCATTAATAATTGGTATTTACTTTAATTTAGGACTGCATGATCAGTGGTATCTAAGAGCTGTTGAGTTTTTAATATTTTGAATTTGTTTTTATATTTTGTTTTTAATTTTAATTTGTTAAAGTTTAAAAAAAATTGTGTTTTTGCCATTTTTATTAGTTTTTTCTGTCTATATAGTTATTTTTTTATTTAACTTTTAGAAATGTTGCATTGGCAATTAGCTGAAATAAATTTTGTTTAAGGGGTTTATATATATATATATATATATATATAATATTATTATTATATATATATATATATATATATATATATATATATATTATTTTTTTTTTTTTTTTTTTTTTTTTTTCAAGTAATGAAAGGTTTTTTTTATGTTTTTGGTTTTCATTAATAACCCTGTGCACAATTTGGGGGGATAATCTAATTAAATTTATGCTAAAAATTGAAATTGTGATGAAAAAATTACGGCTCTGAGATGCCGAAAACACCGGCGGATTATGAGCTGCTCGTGTAAATGAACACGGTGCTGCGTTTCACTCTGAAACATGCAGCGCATATATTTATATAATTAAAATTGCAGCCTTTGTGATTTGATAATCGCACAAAGCCATTTCACGATTTTATGTACATTCGGTCATTTACTACTACTCATTTTATTTTGCAATAAAACTGGATGGATGTAAATTTATCCCTTACTTAAAGAGGTCATATTATGCCCTTACTAAGTCTAGATTTTGTTTTTCAGGCTCTACTAGAATAGGTTTTCATGCTTAAATTAAAAAAAACAAAACATAACTTTTTCCCATATTCTCCATTGTTGCGGCTCCTCTCTTCCCAGTCTGTCAGTAACACTCTGTTTAGTTCCTGTCTCTATGAAGCCCCTCCTTCTGAAAAGCACAATGTGCTCTGATTGGTCGGCTGGAACAGTGTGTTGTGATTGGTCAAGCACTTCCAGCGTGTTTGGGAAATGTCCCGCCCCTTACCATATCCGCGAGTTTCAACGCACGACTAACTAACTCAACCAGGCCCCGCCCCTTTATTCTGCCTATGAATTATTTAAATGAGGAATATTGTGACGTGTTGGTTTCCAGAAGAAAACTCAAGACTACAATGGATGCATTTCAGGGAGTTCAGAAACACTGACACTGATATAGAGAAAAACTCCCACTGGAGGGACTTTATAGAGCTTTTTCATGCTCAAACAGCAACATTACACACTAAAGAACGCATAATAGGTCCTCTTTAAATGCCAGACGTATTTTTATGCGAGCAGTTCACTGCTAAGTGAACCAGACTTCACGTCTATAGTCAGAAGTTTGGTTGTGCAAGACTACAGAAAGATTTATACCATGTGCAGTCTGTCCGCTTGTGATTGATAACACCTGTGTTCCTGAACTGTCTATGATCAACATAAGAAAACAACTGCTTTCCAAAAAGTATTACTATGAGTGTGAGGCAGGCAACCGTGAGTCAAGTGGAGGCGTTTCCTCCCTCCCGGTGCCAACACAGAGTATCGATCCAACTGAATCACGGTGGAAGGAATAAATGTTATGGGGCTGCTGGACGCCTCAGGGCTCCATCGCTCCATCACTGTAGACTAATGAATTCCAAACCGCATCGGGGGAAACTCTACTGCAGCATGTGTGTGTGTTTCTGTGAACTCTGATTCAAAGGAAGTTGAGTAAGTCAAAAACACAGGAGAAAATTAACAACAGAGGACAGTCCTGACCTCACTACAATTGAAATGTAGCACTGTTATTGAACAAAGGCAAGCAGACTAGACTTCTTGAAGATATGGAATATATCAGAATCCATAATAGAATGATTTTACTATAGTTAAAGAGAGTGGTTTATTGATTTTATAAAATCATCAGTACATTAGTATGATAAAAGACACTAATCCTCAATAAATGTTTGAATTAATTAATAATAATTATCAGAATAAACAATACTAATATAGTTAAAGTACCCCTATTATGCTATTTTAAAGGATCCTAATGTTGTTGTCGGATTCTCCTGCAACAGGTTTACATGCATTCAAGGTCAAAAAACACTTTAATTTTCTCATAATAATCATTGCAGCATCAGCTCTTTTCTCACAGTGTCTGAAACAGCTTGATAAAGGATTCAGTCTCTCTAAACCCTGCCTTTCTGAGAGCCTACTCTGCTCTGATTGGTCAGATAGCCCAGTCTGTTGTGATTGGTCTACTCTGCTCTGATTGGTCAGATGGCCCAGTCTGTTGTGATTGGTCTACTCTGCTCTGATTGGTCAGATGGCCCAGTCTGTTGTGATTGGTCTACTCTGCTCTGATTGGTCAGATGGCCCAGTCTGTTGTGATTGGTGTACTCTGCTCTGATTGGTCAGATGGCCCAGTCTGTTGTGATTGGTCTACTCTGCTCTGATTCGTCAGACGGCCCAGCCTGTTGTGATCGGTCTGCTCTGCTCTGATTGGTCAGACGGCCCAGTCTGTTGTGATTGGTCTACTCTGCTCTGATTGGTCAGATGGCCCAGTCTGTTGTGATTGGTGTACTCTGCTCCGATTGGTCAGACGGCCCAGTCCGTTGTGATTGGTCTACTCTGCTCTGATTGGTCAAATGGCCCAGTCTGTTGTGATTGGTCTACTCTGCTCTGATTGGTCAGATGGCCCAGTCTGTTGTGATTGGTCTGCTCTGCTCTGATGGGTCAGACGGCCCAGTCTGTTGTGATTGGTCTACTGTGCTCTGATTGGTCAGACGGCTCAGTCTGTTTTGATTGGTTGACCACTTACAGTGTGTGTCAGAAACATAATGCTCATTACCATTTCTAATTTTAGCTCTGGATGTTCCTCAGCACTTGACACACAGTGATACGATCAGTAAGGATGGTGTAGGTTTTACCGTATCAATCTCATCAAAGTGGATTTGCTTTGGCAGCAGAAACCAGCGTCTTCTCAGCATGAACAACATGAACCAAACTCTTCCAGTCTCAGCTACAACTACAGTGTTTGAGGGCGGGGCAAAGGAGACGTTGTTCACCGGCAGCCATTGGAGACCATAGGTTGGCATTGTGCAAATTTATTACAAACCTACATAGGTTTGAACAGGAAGTGAGACTGGAATTACTGACAACCCGTATCAGGCAGTTCAGAATCGATTCTTTCTTTTAGGAGATAATAATGCCATTTATTTGCACTTTGAGCTTTGAAAGTTTGCAGACCTTTTACATTCACAAACAGCTTTATTACACACTACATGAAAGGTCATATCCGAAAAAGCATAATGGGGCACTTTAAGTAACCGTAATAAATGAGTAATAAATAACTGAGCACTGTAATCATTATTATTATTATTATTATTATTATTATTATTATTATTAATAATAATAATAATAATAATAATAATAATAGTTTGGCTCTATTACGGTTGCAAAATGACTGATCCCTCATTGCTGGCCAATCCTATTAAAATCATCCTGTAAAACTGCAGATGAATATGACCATGTTAACCAGTCCACATTCTCACAGGCTGAGAAATTCAAGTCGCACACAATGAAATAAACATTATCACAAGCTGTGGAGCATGTGATTTTATCTGTGTCAGATGGTGCATAAGATCGGTCCAGTGGTTACAGATTAAAGGCTTCTTGACTTCCTTGTTTAGGCAGTTTGAGTAATCTAGTGGAGATTTTTTTTAAGAGATAGTGAAGTTGTTGAACCAGTCACATTGTCTACATAGTTATCTACTGCAGTCCCTTTAGGGCAACTCCAAATATTTTCATTTTAAGGAAAAGTACTTTTAATTGCCAGAAATAAGGTAAAAATTAGGTCCATGTTCATTCTTAAAGATGGTTGAGAACTACCAGGGATTTTCCAGTTTTGCCTGGACCTCACTAACACGATAAACATCTATACAAAAACTGAATGTGCAAAATCAGCCTCCACCGTCACATGAGTTTTGGCTTTTATCATCCAATCGTCCAGCCTCCAAAGAGGAAGTGCTGCTTTTTCAGAGTTCCTGAGTGTCTGTGGTTCTTCACCACATTTACAGCATGTCTCGGTCATCAACTGTTTCTGTGCCTTTCATGTCATATTTTTCTCATTTAAAGTTGTTGTCATCTACCACTTTTCACCAACTGACTGAATTTTCCATTTCATTTGATTTTTATATATTATGGTTTGTGGTGTTGAAAGACATCTTACTAATCTTACAAATTACTTTTTATTTACTATAAAATTATATGATGGTATTTAGAGTGTTATGCCTCATAATTCTTGAATTTAGAATCATTTTTTTTTAACAATTTAACATTATCTTATCATTTGCAACTTTGAGAAAAGCTACAACATAATTCAAAGTTAATGTCTTACGATTAATTTAAAAACTCTGAATTATGGCTACATTTCTTATAATTCCAAGTAGTCATTTCAAGAATTGTCCTCATCAAATATTTACTTGGGATAGAGGGTAGATAACACATACAAACATGTCTTTGTCCAGCAGCCATTCAGGAATGTTGGCATGTCTGGTATGAATGTGCTTTTTTGTTTGCTATGAAAGTGTCTCTGATCCATGTTTCCCATACTTCACAAACCCGCTACAAGCCCAATGAAAAAAGTATGTATTCCTAAGCTTCCTAAGCTTCCAAAGTCTTCTTTAGAAGAATATTCATAGAAAATGTTGTGACCTAAAGTGCTTCAGTGTCATGAAAGTGAAAATTCAATTCTTATTGTTGAGTTCAGTCTACATTATGTGAATTTTGGTAGTCCTTCGCTAATCGCATATATCAGCCAAGTCTTCCAAAATGACACTTATATTTTGTAAAATACGGTAAATGGTCTTTTTAAGCTTTTTACTTCAGCCTTATAGCCCTTCCTTTTTGCACATGCTCAGTTTTTTCAGTCTTTGTTCTGATGTTTCCTAGTATTGTTCTTCCCTGCTTTGTCCTTCAGTTTCTTTTTGCATCTGAAACATTTCCCTATGTGCACTTTGTCAGTGTGGCCCGATTTACAAGAGCTTGATGTTAAACAGAAACTTTTCTAAGAGTCCAACCTACATAACTTTTGGTATTTATGTGCAGATGTGAGAGTTTAATGGCAATTTATATACAGGAACTGCACTACTCATGACACCACAGTGAGATTAACTCCTGCATCTAGTGATATAATGTCAAAATAATTGTTCAAAAGCAAGCTCTCAGATGAAGTACACACTCCTAATCCTTCACTGTTCCTTATTTAACACCTAAAACTCAAGATCTGCCGCAGTAGAGTAGTGTTTGTTGTTCACTGTGAAACATAATGGTCTGTGTCTGTCTAATAATTACTAAGCAAGTGCAATTCAAACCTTGCAAGACTTTGAAAACGTGCTGTGACTTTCAGCACTCAAAGCTCCCAGGGAACAACACTATTGAATTATTGAACAATTTACTGGTATTTGCACCATTATTTACCGCCCCCAAAAAAGCACATCTTAAACCAGACGCTTATTTGCGCTGCTCTTGGTAGATTGTGTTGGTCATTATGGAAATGATCCGGCTGCGTCTGTGTTCTTTAATTTGTCAGTGGATCACGCACTGAACTTTCCACTCCCATCTGCGCTTTTATGGGATTGAGCTCTCACGCTAATTTGCCCTGTTTAGTAAATCTGGCTTTAAAAAAAATCGGACCGATCAGGCATATATTGTGTTGGTCCCCCTTTTGCTGCCAAAACAGCCCTGACCCGTCGAGGCATGGACTCCACTAGACCCCTGAAGGTGTGCTGTGGTATCTGGCACCAAGATGTTAGCAGCAGATCCTTTAAGTCCTGTAAGTTGCGAGGTGGGGCCTCCATGGATCGGACTTGTTTGTTCAGCACATCCCACAGATGCTCGATTGGATTGAGATCTGGGGAATTTGGAGGCCAAGTCAACACCTCAAACTCGTTGTGTTCCTCAAACCATTTTTGCTTTGTGGCAGGGTGCATTATCCTGCTGAAAGAGCCACAGCCACCAGGGAATACCGTTTCCATGAAAGGGGTGTACATGGTCTGCAACAATGCTTAGGTAGGTGGTACGTGTCAAAGTAACATCCACATGGATGGCAGGACCCAAGGTTTCCCAGCAGAACATTGCCCAAAGCATCACACTGCCTCCGCCGGCTTGCCTTCTTCCCATAGTGCATCCTGGTGCCATGTGTTCCCCAGGTAAGCACACACACGCACCCGACCATCCACGTGATGTAAAAGAAAACGTGATTCTGCAGACCAGGCCACCTTCTTCCATTGCTCCGTGGTCCAGTTCTGATGCTCACGTACCCACTGTTGGTGCTTTCGGGGGTGGACAGGGGTCAGCATGGGCACCCTGACTGGTCTGTGGCTATGCAGCCCCATACGCTGTGACGCCAACAAACTGCGATGCACTGTGTATTCTGACATCTTTCTATCAGAACCAGCATTAACTTCTTGAGCAATTTGAGCTACAGTAGCTCGTCTGTTTGATCGGACCACACGGGCCAGCCTTCGCTCCCCACGTGCATCAATGAGCCTTGGCCGCCCATGATCCTGTCGCCGGTTCACCACTGTTCCTTCCTTGGACCACTTTTGATAGATACTGACCACTGCAGACCGGGAACACCCCACAAGAGCTGCAGTTTTGGAGATGCTCTGAGCCAGTCGTCTAGCCCAGTGGTTTTCAAACCTGACCTGGAGGCACCCCAGCCCTGCACATTTTGTATGTCTCCCTTATCAGACACACCCAATTTAGTTCATGCAGTCTCTACTAACAAGCTGATGAGTTGAATCAGGTGTGATAAATGAGGGAGACACACAAAATGTGCAGGGCTGGGGTACCTCCAGGACAGGTTTGAAAACCACTTGTCTAGCCATCACAATTTGGCCCTTGTCAAACTCGCTCAAATCCTTACACTTGCCCATTTTTCCTGCTTCTAACACATCAACTTTGAGGACAAAATGTTCACTTGCTGCCTAATATATCCCACCCACTAACAGGTGCCGTGAAGAAGAAATCAGTGTTATTCACTTCACCGGTCATAATGTTATGCTTGATCGGTGCATAACGGTTATATAAATAAGCTTTAGAATCAATAGGTAAAGCTATAAAAATGAGTAAATGTGAGCTTAAATGTTCAATTCTATCTATACCTATCCATTATATAAACTAACTTCACAACTTTTACTTGCAAGATTTTTTTCTTTTAGTTGTCCTCTTTCATAGACTGCTCTGTGTGAATTTGTTTAAATTCTTAACATTTTTCAATCTTAGTAATATTCTGCAGAAGAGAGAAGTGAATCTCAGTTTCACTGTTCCTCTGCATGTGATTGGCTGATGTCACTCCTAAACTCAGGATCAAAGCCTGAGTTGACAGAAAAAGTTAATGATCAGCGTCATGGTACCAACAAAGCATGATTGGATTGGTTTGGATTTGTCAGCTCAAAACTAATCCTGTAACTCTGAGTTTGTTCAACTACCATCGTGGCACGGGCCCCAGATGGACTTTGCAGCACTGACACTGTTATTGAAATTAACTGAATCAACATTGAACTAAATTGAGCTGAATAATGACGCTATTGTCTTCTGTAGAGCCGCTTTACTGCTGAAATTGAAGTCGTCAATCAAAATCAATCAAACGCATGCATGCTTAAATAAATAACACAATTTGCACATTCTGTAAGTGTCAGTGAAGTCAGATGGTTCATTACAGTAGATATAGCCGTCATCTGTTCCTTAATCAGCAGAAATTAAAAGGTGATGGTTTTTATACTACACAACTGTGAGGCAACAAGAATGAGCTGCATATTTCAAATAGCAGAGAGTCTGTGCTTTATGACTGACGTCTGTGTTAATTGTTCTAATGAAAGTGTCCACAAGAAGCAGCTGGACTAACACCACACACACACACACACACACACACACACACACACACACACACACACACACACACCACAGGAGGCCTGTAGTTTAGACCTCTGCCCACCAGGACCATGAAACTGACATATGCTCTAATCTCACTTCACACCTCACTGCTAATTGGCAAAGACCAGCTCTTTTACTCTTGTTTTACTGTAATTATCTAAATACTTATTATGACTAGATTGAGCCAATCATTTAAAATACTTAATTGCAGTTCATATAATTTTTCTGTAGTTAATATGTTTGTGCATCAGGTCATAACTGATATTTTTATTTAACTTAAACCCTGTACTAACAAGAATGTTACTTTTGACTGAAAGACTGACTTTGAGTGAGTCCGTAGCAAAAACATTTATATTGAAAGGGACTGAAACAAGGTTGTAAACAAGGACATTCTTTTTACTATAAACAGCACCTTATAAGATGCAACGGACAAATGCATTGACTAGCGCTACCCATTAACCGTTAAAACAATACTAAAGGCATCTTTACACAGCCGAGTTAAGGCTGCTCTAAAGCAGCTCTGTGTCTGCTCAAAAATCTGTGTAAAGACGCAATGCCGCATAAAAGCAGACTTAAAATACGCCGGGTCTGACCCACCTCAGCCCCTAGTATCAAAGGCGACTCTGAAACTGTTTTGATTGAGTGTAAATGAACGCAAACTTGTGCCGCCCTAAACTACGTCATTGTCATGACAACCAGCTCAGGCGGCGCGAGAATCAAGAAGCGAGAGACAAATATATAGGAATAGCTCCATATCGTTTTAGGCAAATTAAAAAATGTCTACCATTTAAAGTAAAAGAGTCCTGTACTCACATCGTCAAGCAAACCATCAAAATAACCGAGTCGTTGTGTGTAATCAATTGGCGTTCGCCGCTTGTAATCTTCCTTTGAAGAGATTGGCAGATCAACGCACTGCAACATTTCCCTCAGATACGGTAAATGCTTAACCCAGTTGGCGTCACTGTGATTGTGCATTGTTATATTATATTCCAAAAATCATCTCCTTGAGAACGATATTTCACAACGGTCTGGTGACATTTGCTGTCCTGCCTGAAATGCTAACGTTAGTATCATTGTTTATTTCTTGTGACTTTCTGGCTCTTTGAAAAACTTTCGACCACTTTTAATCCTGCTATGATCTACCCGGTGTGATAATTTATAATTTTTTTTTATAGCATTTGTCCCAGCTGGCACAATTTTATTAAGAAATATAAAATAAAATAAAAATCGCTCGACTACGAGTGTGATGTATGTTCCAGGCAGATGTATGACCACATTAGTTGCATTATCACTTTGCCAAATGATTTGTTATTTCAAAGGTCCTTACAGCAAATTAACCAAAACCCACAAAGACACTGACCAAGCAGGTAATTATGACAAACAATGGGATAAAAATGCCAAACTATTTCCATGTTTCCCCACAAAATTTCATTATCTATGGACAGCACTCTCTTTCTCCCGTTCTCTCTCCCATGCGCGCACACACAGTACAGGCACACAGACGGAAACATTAATGCACACATAAACTTGTCAGCGCTGCCCTGCGACTATCAATATATCAATAAAGTAGTTTCGTGTCTGAAAAACGACATGACATTTCTCAGTATCGAGGGAGTAACGTCACTGTTTTTGAGGCAGGGACACAGACTTAAGCAATCTATCAATCTCTCTCCAGTAACTGCATTAGTCTGCATATCAATGTCTCTAGCCTACTTATATAACTTCAGTTCACTCAGACAGATGCTCGAGTGACTCTGTTTTAGGAATGTTTTATTGGGAGGGGAAAAGATTGGGACCCACTTTATATTAGGTGGCCTTAACTACTATGTACTAACATTTTAATTAATCATTTGATACAATGCACTTATTGTGTACATACATGTTTTTACATTGTACTTACATTTTTAAAAATACCTGCATGTAATTACATCTGTAATTAATTTCTGTAGTTACATTTATAATTACACTGCTGACACTTCTCTTACACCTAACCCTACCCTAAAACTTACCCATACCACCACACCTGGCCCTAACCCTACCCTTAAACTTACCCATACCAGCACACCTGTCCCTAACTTTACCCTTAAACTTACCCATACCACCACACCTGTCCCTAACTTTACCCTTAAACTTACCCATACCACCACACCTGTCCCTAACTTTACCCTTAAACTTACCCATACCACCACACCTGGCCCTAACTTTACCCTTAAACTTACCCATACCACCACACCTGGCCCTAACCCTACCCATACCACCACACCTACCCATACCACCACACCTGGCCCTAACCCTACCCTTAAACTTACCCATACCACCACACCTGGCCCTAACTTTACCCTTAAACTTACCCATACCAGCACACCTGTCCCTAACTTTACCCTTAAACTTACCCATACCACCACACCTGTCCCTAACTTTACCCTTAAACTTACCCATACCACCACACCTGTCCCTAACTTTACCCTTAAACTTACCCATACCACCACACCTGTCCCTAACTTTACCCTTAAACTTACCCATACCACCACACCTGGCCCTAACTTTACCCTTAAACTTACCCATACCACCACACCTGGCCCTAACCCTACCCATACCACCACACCTACCCATACCACCACACCTGGCCCTAACCCTACCCTTAAACTTACCCATACCACCACACCTGGCCCTAACTTTACCCTTAAACTTACCCATACCACCACACCTGGCCCTAACTTTACCCTTAAACTTACCCATACCACCACATCTGTCCCTAACTTTACCCTTAAACTTACCCATACCACCACACCTGGCCCTAACTTTACCCTTAAACTTACCCATACCACCACACCTGGCCCTAACCCTACCCATACCACCACACCTACCCATACCACCACACCTGGCCCTAACCCTACCCTTAAACTTACCCATACCACCACACCTGGCCCTAACTTTACCCTTAAACTTACCCATACCACCACACCTGGCCCTAACTTTACCCTTAAACTTACCCATACCACCACACCTGTCCCTAACTTTACCCTTAAACTTACCCATACCACCACACCTGGCCCTAACTTTACCCTTAAACTTACCCATACCACCACACCTGGCCCTAACTTTACCCTTAAACTTACCCATACCAACACACCTGTCCTTAGGTTTACCCGTATCCTACCTCAATATCAGCAAAAGTGTTTTGCAATACAATATGAACACAATAAGTACATTGTACTTATTTTTTGATGTAAGTACATAGTAGTTAAGGCCACCTAATATAAAGTGGGGCCAAAGATTGTATATATGGAATAATTGATTCCAGGCCATGATGGGAATTATTAAAAATTAACTCACCCATATTATGACCTCAGGTTTTGCATTAATTTACACCAAAGTGTTGTCAAGTAGTGATGCACTGACATAGATATAAAGACTCTTTATATGGTCAAACTGACCCAACGCAGATTAAATACAAGGTAAAGTCTTGTCAGTCGCTGAAACGCTGTTATGCGTGTCAGTTGCCGGAGCAGCAGGACGGTTTGTGTTGGCGGCCTGCTGTTCTCTCAGAACACATCTAAAGGTTAGATGAAATCTAGACAGACGTTTCTCTCTGAGAGCTTCTTTGCTTAAGCAGTGACTAGCGGTGTTAGTGTGAAGTCAGTGTCATGTTGATTCGTCAAACAAAGATTTGAATTGATCTCTTTTGGTGAAATAATAGGACTCCAGCATGCATCTGTCCTTTTGAATATAAACTGGCATTGTTAGAGCACAACTCCTCAAATGCAGTGTACTGTATATTAGGGGTGTAACTGGTACACGTATTCGTACCGAACCGTTTCGGTACAGGGCTTCCGGTATGATGCACGTGTGTGAACGGTACCGAATGCAATCTTTAACAGTTAACAGTCGGCTTGTTTTACGCACGGAACATACTTCAATCCGAGTTCCCACACGAACATATTAAATATTCTGTCCATTTTATCACGAAATTCAAATGATAAATGCCGTTTTGATGCTCTTTAATGTGGCGTGACTGATCACTGTATAGGTGCGTCAGTTCAAGCAGCGGCGCGCGAGTGAACGCGATCATCTCTTCCTAAAGAATAAACATGAATCAACAGCTGACGGTATGTTGAGGATACATTGCAACTTACTGAAACATATATGTTGTGTAATTGCTCAATCAGTGTTTCAACGGTGGAAAGATGTCAATAAAACACATAGCATTACATTTACCTCAGAAGTCATTGAGTCCACAGCTGTTAGTTCACTAGAGAAATCCACTTTCACTAAATATATGCACTATATTAGCCTATATATTCATTATATTCTACTTAACCTGTTCGTGATGTCTTGATTATTTAATGTATGTTTAAATAAATCTGTCATGAAAATGACAGACACTGTGTATAAATGATTATATTCAGTGTTAGGCAGTAGCGAGCTACAAGTAGCGACGCTACTAACTTAACTACATTTTTCAGTAGCTTGTCAGTAGTTCAGTTACTTTTAAAACAGTGTAGCTTTTCCAGTAGCTAACTACTTTCTCCAGCAAGTAGCGGTGTAGCGCGACCAAAAGCTACATTCCGTTTTGGGTTCTGACAAGAGCGAGCCTGTAATGAGCGAAGCGGAGCGGTGTGACGGACGCTCAGCTCAATAATCCGCTCTATGCAGGCGCTCCACTCACGATCCGCTCACCTGTAAAACAACGTTCGCTCAAATCCCGCTCAGACATGAAATTTATCTGTACTGTAGCCTACTATACTTGTTGTAGCCATTAAACAATGTATTTTGTTTCATATTTATGTTTAAATATTATAATGTTATTTTTAAATTTTCATCTAGGCTATATTGATTATGAAAAGTGCAAAAATGCGAGTGGGTCAGAAACGATTCTGACCACTTCATTAAGTTTTGTTTTGTAGAAAGCCTTTCTTTAAAGTGAATTTCATTTTGTATAAATTGTATCTTAATTTTAATCAATGTTTCATCAGCCAATTGCCTGGATTTAATAAATAAGAAGCAAATAGACTATAGCAGACGACAATCGTGACATGGAGGCGCCGGAGCGATCACTTGCATTGCACATGAACTGGAGTGCGTCTCATAAATAAACCGAAACTCAGCAGGCTACTTGCCTCACAGACATGATAAATATGTGTATAAAAAGCTTGAAATGTCCACTTTTAAACGAAACAATTCGAAACGAAATAGTCAAGCAATGCGCACTGTTCACGCGAGCAGCTCATGACTACTCAGAGCGTTTCTGTTCAAAATGCTGCACGCTCCATCACTGCATGTGCTGTGAGTTTAACCTGCATTTTCAGACTAATCCTGACTCCTCAAATCAAATCACCTTTATTTATATAGCGCTTTTTACAATGCCAATTGTTTCAAAGCAGCTTCACAGTGGTAACAGGAAAATAATGCAACGGAATTTGATTCGGCTGTACAGCCGCTCTGGTGAAAACGGTGATGTCATCCAGCTCATTTCAATTATCATATAGTGTCAATGCGGGCAGATCAGTAATATAGTTGAAATTTAAGTGTCCCCAATACTCCTGCGTATTTAATTTAAGTTGCATACATTTTGTTCTTGCACTGATGTTAAATGTGTAGCCATTTTGCACTTTGACAGCCAGTTTGAGATATAGGCTATATTTGAGTATTGTGTGTATCGGATAATTTACAAAATCAAATGATTCTGACAGTTTTTGCCATTGAAATGACTGGGAAAAAAGTGTCCCAATGAACCTGAATTCACCCTATACTCTTTGAAATCATAATTACATTACATTATGTTGCTTGAAACCCCAAATATTATAACATTCTTCATTAACAATTATCCAGTTATTTGTAACAATGTCATTGTGTAAAAAAGAAAAAAGAAAAGTAGTTTCAATGTAGCTAGCAACTTTTTGATAGTAACTTGTAGTGTAGCTAACTACTTTTTTTAAAAGGGTAGCTTGAATGTAACTTAACTACTTTAACTTACAAGTAGCTTGTAGCTTGTAAAGCTACAGTTTCAGAGTAGCTTGCCCAGCACTGATTATATTTCAACAACGAATTGGAGTAAAAACATAATTTTATAATTAGATTTAGAAGTTAATGCAAAATCTGCCTTATGTGAAGTTTACATGTTTGCATACAATGCTATTTGAGTGTTGATTATTATATCTAAAAATAAATAGGAACCTGATTTTAATTTGGGCTCTGTTGTTATATTATAGTATATTAAGTAAGAGCTCCCTATATAGTTTACACTTTACATCATTAGCAGAGATGCATTTTTTTTTTTTTTTTATCTTTAACTTTTTCCCGGCAGCGTTTTACTTTGTTTTTTTTGTTTTTTTTTTCACAAAAATGTAATGGCCCATAGAATATTTTGTTGTATGAATATCTGAGCATGAAATATATCAAAAGAAAGAGCAGACCCTCTGCTTTTAAACAAACAAACAAAAAAAAAACGTTTTATTCTAGCTTCATGCATTCCTTTTTTATCAACACTTGAATGTGGGTAAGTTTCATTAAAAAAAGCTACATTTTGAACTAAAAACTGAGAAAATCACGTTTTTGTCAAAGACTACATCCAGGTCAGATTCAGAGCGATGATCAAAACGCAGATGGAGAGGATGGAGTCCATCAACACCCCAAAGCTTCACAGTCCTATAGCTCGTCCTGGGTCAACATTTCATTCAGTAACATTAGGCAGTTTTGATTTATATGATGTTTAATGTTGATGATTGCGTTATTTTGTTTTTTTGCGTCTTCTTCGCCTGTGTTTTGATCAGGAGATTCTGTACTCGTTCAGAAGATGCGTAATAGCGCCCCCTAACCAGGGACGGATTATGACTTGCAAAGGCCCTGGGGTCAATTATCTCCAAAGGCCCCCCCACTATAAAATCTCGCTGGGGCTGCAAGTTTTTAGATTTTTTTTTATTTTTTTTTTTTTAATTAAATAAATATAGCCTATATGCACACTTGCACAGCGTGTTAGTGAAGAGCGGCACTGATCGGTAGAAAAAGCTGCTCCATCTCTGAAAGCAACACGTTTAAGTTTGAGTCACTTACAACATGCATTTGAAAAAGCAACACGCTTCAAACAAAACTTGTAATGCAAAGCGTTTATAAACCAGTTTTCCACAGAGCCGTTCAGTGTAAACAGTGATTGATAATGTCTATTTCTGGTACCAAGTTTACGCTGTCGAGGCTCGCATTGCCTCTTTGTGAGAGACTTTCGTGGAGAAATCAAAACAAATGAGCATAACAGCACACACAAGAAACTCACAGAACAAACATACAAAATGTTGTTGTTGTTGTTGTTTTTTATTTTATTTATAACAGATGATATCGTTAAGTAACAAACAACCAATGAAGCTGTTTTGCTGAGTATTATCACGACTGCAAATTTTACATTTGATATAGTTCAATAAACAAGTATTTAATAGTAAGTTACTTACATTTTATACACAATATTGACTTTTGATTTTTTTGAATATAGATTTTTGTTCTATTTCACTGAAAAAAATAGTTCCAAACGAAAGCAAAACTCTGTTTTGTTGCTGAATGATTCAGCGTTTTGAACGAATCATTTGAATGAATGACTCACTTAAGACGGTCACTTGCCGCCACCTACTGGCGATATAGTGTCATGTTTAAAAGTGTCTGCATTTGTCTTGTATTTTCAAACATTTATTTAAAACATTAATCTCATAAGATTATTTATTGCAGTTGTAATTTTGCAGTGTAAATTATTTAATTTGATTGGTAACAGCCAGTTTATTATTATATAACTGAATTTATTGATCAAATATAAGAATTTGACATGAAAGATGATGCATACATTTAATAAGGTAAAAAAAAAGGAATTTTTAAAGGTAAATAATGCCCTGAGGTAAATATCACAAATATGCAGATTTAAGTAGCCTACTATGTAAAAGCTGATAATAGAATATATAGAACCCCCGCAAATTCCCCCCTTGGTGCTCCTTTTGTGAGCTGGTGTGGCTTCTTATCATAGAATAAGGCAGACAATATATTATTTTATATTCTATACAGTGCATGGGCGTCGGAAGCAAAAAAAAATGTGGGTGGGTCCTCCCCCAGAAAATGTTTTACTGGAGTAGATGCCATTTACGTTAAGTGCAAATCGCCCGCATTGTTTACTAAACGTCTGGTTGTGACAGACAAAATTACGGAAGACACCAAATTATTCACAGCGGTAATAGTGTAGCGGTAAGTCACATTGCAGAAAATTGTGACGCAAATTGACCCGAGGTTCGAATCTGCCTTTTGCCGAACTCGCTCTACTCCCTTTTCCCATCACATATCAGATCGGAAAGGCAATATTATAAGAAAATATTTGATAGCTTGTGTTTAATAATAACGTATTTATCGGTTAAGGGTTAGGTGAACAGACATGCGCTGAATTAGAGACGGTATAAGTGAGTGGGTCCACTATCATTGGTCTTAAAAAGTGGGTGGATCTTGTCCCGCACGCATACAATGGTTCCGACGCCCATGATACAGTGATACAGGTTATGTCGATTAGCATTGCATTATAAATATACTTCTGTGAAAATACCCGAAAAGGCTTGAAGAACTCAGATAAACTATATATTTTCGCAATCATGTGTTTATTGTCTTCATATTTAATCAAAGCGTTTCTATCTTCTTTTTATTCAGCAGCAACAGCTTGATGCATTTGTAGGGATTTCCTGGAACGTCATAAGTTATATTACTTATGTGAGGCATATTTGGAGTTTCTGCAAGAGGGCGCCTTCCGGCTTCCAGTATGAATGAAACAGATATATTGTGGGGGGGGGGGTTTGCGCTCAGTAATGCTCACTCCTGCTCACTCCATCCTATTTTGGGTAAAAATAGGAAAAATAATAGTTTGAAAATTTGAAGTATGATAATCCATTAGTTGTTGTTTTTTTCACAATGGATGCATGAGGCTCATATTTCATTTCAAGACATGGACTGCATTTTAATTTTGCATACCTTTTAAATCGTGGTTAAATTTTAACCAGAAAAAACAATTCAATGTTTTCCCAAAATTGTGATCATGAATATTCAAACCATTCTCACTCTGAGGCCTCAATCCCGCCATATATTTGAAAATATTTCATAAGAGATCTTTAATGTTGTGTTTTGCGCCATTGCTTTAGCAAAGTATCTGTCAAGCGAACTAAAATCGAATCGCGCAATATGGCATTTATTTTACAGTGCATTTGTTTTACAATTTATACAGTACACTCTGCTTAATTGGCTTTTTTATTTGAAGGTGGATCTTTTACAGTCATTCAAACAACTGCAGAGTGAAGGGTGTAAGTTTTTACAGTTAAAATTTTAAATATAAATATAAGAGGATTTGGGGCCTTCAGATTCACATAGGGCCCAACAGTAACAGAAGTTCCATGGAGCCCTCATAGTCCAAGAGCATTATTTAAGAGGCCATAGGCTATGGGACACACATATTCCAGCATAAATAAACATTTGTTTTCATTGTTGATGGGTTTTCTGAACCAAACTGAATCGCGCAGCCTTAAACCCCAGGGCCCCCCCGGGCTTCTGGTAGTGAAGGGCCCCTGGGCACTGGCCCCATAGGCCCGGTCCGTAATCCATCCCTGCCCCAATCTATCCCTGCCCCTAGTGTATAACAGTGAAAACACAGAAACCCGGAAAATTCTGTGTTTGGCGGGGAAGCGTTTTCTCACAAATAACGGAAAATTCTGTGTTTGGCGGGGAAAGAGTTAAGAAACTTTTAGTTATAATTGAATTAATTTAAGGACAGATACAATTTGTTCCGTAAACCACTGTTTAATAAAAAAAAAAGCTATTTTATATTTAGTTTTCTCCCCTGCTGTACCGAACCCGTACCGAACCGTGACTTCAAAACCGAGGTACATTTCACCCTTTCATCAAACTAATAAAAATGACACAAACTCACAATAAAATGATTGAAACTATGAAAAATGGAAAATATAAAAATAAAAACTAATTCAAAATATTAATAAAACTATATAGTATCTCGATACTAAAATAACACTGGTTCCTACATACTTTGAGTAAAAACACACTTAAAAAAAAGAAAAGAAACTGGGAACATTCTTTGAGGATTTTCAGGAAGGGTTACAACTATAAAAAGAGTAGTGATGGTTGGCAGTAAACTGAGTGTAAGCGCAGAGGTCTGAGTGGAGCTGTTAGTCCCTGCGGCTTTAAAGGAATGATTAGAATGCAGGGCATGATGTTATTATCATGCCAAATTTCTGTACACGCACAGACATAAACGGCAAAAAACAGATATTATGTTATAAACAGATGTTATGTGCTAGCAGCCATATCACCCTGTAACCCAAGACTGGTTTCCCACTGAAGCTAAGCAGGGCTGAGCCTGGTCAGTACCTGGATGGGAGACCTCCTGGGAAAACTAGGTTTCTGCTGGAAGAGGTGTTAGTGAGGCCAGCAGGGGGCGCTCACCCTGTGGTCTGTGCGGGTCCTAGCCCCAGTATAGTGATGGGGATGCTATACTGTAACAAGCACCGTCCTTCAGATGAGACGTTAAACCGAGGTCCTGACTCTCTGTGGTCATTAAAAATCCCAGGATGTCCTTCTGATAAAGAGTAGGGGTGTAACCCCGGCATCCTGGCCAAATTTGCCCATTGGCCTCTGTCCATCATGGCCTCCTAATAATCCCCATATACTGATTGGCTTCATCACTGTCTCCTCTCCACCAATCAGCTGGTGTGTGGTGGGCGTTCTGGCTCAATATGGCCGCCGTCGCATCATCCAGGTGGTCCTGCACATTGGTGGTGGCTGAGGAGATTCCCCCCTTCTATATATAAAGCGCTTTGAGTACCCAGAAAAGCGCTATATAAATGTAACAAATTATTATAATTATTATGTTATATGAAAATGCATTTGGTTACACATTATTTTAAGGTAATGTTGTTACGTTGTAATTACACAAATACATACTGAGTAATATTAATTAACTACATGTACTTACTATAGGGGTTAAGGTAAGAGTTTGGTTTAGGGCTATTTGCTTGTAATTATGCATAATTTACTGTAATTACTATAGAAATGTTATATACAATGTCACAGTTTTTGTATAACATTACACTACTGCAACAGAACTAATACTTAAAGATTTTCTTCAGATAGAGATTCAGAACTTCAAGGCAAGGCAAGACTAGAACTGCATTTCATTAAAAATGTTTTATTTTTATAAACTTGCCATGCCATTTAAGGACAATTATGTTCAGATTTTTGGGGATGGGGTTAAATTACCAAATGTTTATTGACTCTAATCACTGTATCTTTAACACTTTATAAAATGATTCAGAGATCCAGTTCTGCTCTATATTTCATCCTCGCTATCTAGACTTTTGACTGTTGGCATAAAGTCAGACTCGTTCTCTAAAAAGTTGAAACTGTTGTGCAGACAATACTGAAGAAATTAGCAGAACTATTTCTTGGCCTTTCCTTCATCCAGATAAATGGTAATAAATCATGGTAATAAATACCAACTATTTCACAGAGTAACCCTAAATATCAAAGCACTGTATACTGTTCTCAAGGAATGTGTGGGTTAACGTTAACACCAACGCCTGGTCATTTGCAGTTCTTGCAGTTACACTACACAGGGTTTCCGCGGGTCTTAGAAAGTCTTAATTTGACCTTCTACAATTTAAGGCCTTAAAAATTTCTTAAATTGGAGCATTTAGGACTCTAAAAAGAGTCAATATCATGGCATTAAATTAGGGCCCTATGATGTCCGCAATGCGGAAAACATGCATGTAATTGCAGAATCCATTCATAAAAATGGAATTTACTGTATAATGCGGGATGTCATGGTATTTGTCAACTTTTGGATGAATAAATAAAAAAATAAGTACACTTAAAATTTGGTAAAAAATAAAACGGAATTTGAGAAAAAATAAAACGTATTTCATAGGGCCCTAAAAAAGTATTTTTTTTTTATTAAACTTGTAATAAATTGCTGTTAAATTGTATGTTTCATGATTTCAATTAATGCTTTTTGACTAATTTAACTATTAAAATGGACTAAAACTAAAAAAAAAAAAATGTCATAGTATAATAATAATAATAATAATAATAATAAATAAATAAATTAATGTCTTCCTCAGGATTTTTTGTTTCCAGTACAAATATCTAAACATCCTTAAATCAAGATACATTTACTGGACATGGAAAATGAAGAAATTAAGTCTTTTCTAAGTGTTTTCTGAGTAATTGAATAAAATTAAGTGAGTTAATGCCTAAAACAGAAACAAATATCTGTCAATGGGTATGAAAATTACTTTTTCATTTGAATTAAGTTGATTTTTCTGAACCCATTTGCAGATATTTGTTCTTGTTTTAATCATTAAATCACTTTCACAAGATTTCTTATCTTATGTCTTTTATTTTGCTTCAAACTTTTAAGCTATTTTTTTTTTTTTTCGTAAAATTAACTAAAAAGTAATGGAGATCTGTTGGAAATTGTATTTTCAAACTCTGAAGTGTCCCTAATACAACTCATTGTGTGCTTAGACATTTACATTTAGAGAACATATTGACGTTTTATGTTCCCTTCATTTTATTCCTTACATTTTCTTTAATTGGTCTTAAAAAGGTCTTAAATTTACCCTCATAAAACCTGCAGAAGCCCAAAGCAGAACTGTGTTTTACCTCATTTTATTTATACAAGTTGTTGTATCTGTAAAATGTCAATAAATCTACTTTGGGGAAAAAAATTAAGCATGCGACTGAGAAGCTGGAATGATAATTCATGTTTTAAAGCATATGCAACAGAAACACGACTTTGTACCTTTGCGCTTCAATGATGCAAATGCTTTTCCCTTCGATTAATTTTGCAAGATTTATTTAATGAAAATGGCAGTATTTTATATGTGTAACACTGTGAATACATGTGATAAATGAGCATCAGCTCAACAGTGTCGTGTGAAGCGGTTGAAGGCGTTTGTTTCCCGGGACAGGAAGGAGGACACAGGAACGCTGATGTCAGAATAATTCCCTACTGTGCTGTGTTGTCTTTTGGTCCCTTTTCTTTCTCATCCTCCTGAATTTGTCCTTAGTCCAAGATTTCATGGTGGCAAAAGCTTAGCGACAAGCTCTTTTGTGCTGCTTACCTGTACAGACTGTGTTTCTGGCTTTAATTAAGCCCGTCCTCAGAGACGAGCAGAGGAACTAAACTTGAGTTCACCTTCCCGTCTGAGTGAACCGCATTCTGGCTCTGTTCTGTCTGCCGTTGGCTCTTCATGTTGTAATTGATGGATAAAGTCTGTTACATTCCCACTTTAAACATAAATAAAAAATATGTTCAAAGCCCATTCAGTAAATCATAGATAACCTATACCAAATCATTTTCAGTGCCTAATGAAACTTTATAAAGTGTAGCGATGCTTTGAGAGAAACTGTCAGCAAGCTGAGGAGCAAATTGGCCGATTCCGTTGCCTTTATTCCCCTTTAAGCAAATTTATTTGTTGTTTATTTGCTCTATTACAGGCCAAACTAGCCTTAAAAAATATCTGTAGCCATTTGAAATTAGAGGCAACAACTGCACTTTAATCACGATCCAAACAAAGATGCTATACACACGTAGCATGAGCAGATGTTTTTAAATTAGACTTTTTGTGTGCATAATTTCAAGATTTAAAGCAAAAACAGAATGGTCTGACTTTAGCTTTGTGAAATGATTCTACATAAAGTAGCAAATGCTTTAGTGTGTCCCATCTCTGGCCTGTGTGAACGTCCTGTTTACAGACTTTTGATTGCAATGCAGTTTGCGTGCAAGTCCGGAACAGAGATCGGCCAAAACTAAACACAAAACCGTCTGATTCTGGTCTCTGGTCTTGGCCACTGTGGAGAGGTTGGAGTCTGTTTGATTGAGTGTGTGGACAGGTGTCTTTTATACAGGTAACGAGCTCAATCAGGTGCAGTTAATACAGGTAATGAGTGGAGAACAGGAGGGCTTCTTAAAGAAAAACTAACAGGTCTGTGAGAGCCATAATTCTTACTGGTTGGTAGGTGATCAAATACTTATGTCATGCAATAAAATGCAAATTAATTATTTAAAAATCATACAATGTGATTTTCTGGATTTTTGTTTTTGATTCCGTCTCTCACAGTTGAAGAGTACCTATGATAAAAATGACAGACTTCTACATGCTTTGTAAGTAGGAAAACCTGCAAAATCAGCAGTGTATCAAATACTTGTTCTCCCCAATGTACCTGTGAAATATAAGTAATGCACTGAGGAAAGCACCACATCTCAGACGCATTAAACACCGCAACTTGCGCAAGTATCTGTCAGAGCATCTGACAGGGCAAGCTGCTTTAAACTTACCAGTTATTTTGAAGCCCTTAATTCAAAGCTTGTGTCGTGTTTAGGACAAATTGGATTATGCACTTTCCCCTCAGCAGCTCACTCTGTATCCTCCGCTATTTTTCAGATGCGCTCGTATCAAACTACTGTATATCGATATAAACGGTATTGCCTCATTCCATATACTTAAAAATCTATCGATACATCGTACAAACTCAATATACTGCGTTTTCGACCTCTGGAAGTGATTGAAAGTGGACAAACTCAAAAGAATCCGTTTACACCTGTATTTAGCATCGCCCACTTGTGATCAAACTGCCAAAAATGCTTCTTAACGCCAGGTGTAAACTGGGCCTTTATAACTCTGTAACCCTCCACTGTAAGACGCATTACCGTTTACACCTGGTATAAACATTTCCAAACATGTCTCCTGTGACAGATCATCAGGACAGATGCATGTTTACACCATCAAGTCACATGCATTTCATGTGCTTTCAGTGGCCAGTCACAAAACGTTTTAGACCCTGTTTAGACCACTTGCGATACAAACACACTTCAGTTGTATTTAACTTCATTTTTCTTGAAGCCTGAACTTCTGAGAGACAAAGAGAGTCATAATTTAAGATCTATTTTAAAATGTTCTTTCACTAGTTTTCAGTGACAGTAAATGAGTTCAGTTGCTGCGCTGTTTAAATGCCCACAAATAATATGTTTGTGCTCCAGGAAGTTGTTTATTAGACAGCCTGAGGTCTTGCTGGGTTAATGGTTTGGTTGGAGCTGTTCCACAGACTCATTTGTGCTGATCCATTTGGCTGGTCTGTGATCATCTGGATTCTGCGGAGCAACTATTAGGAGTTCCTATTCATTAGACTGAGTCCTGAACTCTTGCTGAGCTTTGCTCTGTACATTTATATCTTCTTGGCATTTTCTGAAGAGCCATGAACATATCTCTGATCACCCTCAATGGTGCAGTGAGACAAGCATGCTCACTTACAAATGGGTCATGAGCTACATTTTTACAATTTTATAATGTTTCCTGAGGTGCACTTATGTTAGTAGGATTTTAATATCACAACTGTCATAATTTAGAAATAAAAAGCAATTTTCTACCCGGATCTGAAGTCTTTTCTTCTCTGTTGAGACGTATATACCTGAGTGAAACGGAACAAGAGAAAATGAGGGCTGGGCTTGAATTTGAGTTCATTTCTGTCACTGTTTGTTTGGGATTATTTTACAGTTTTTATCTTGGCTTCACTGAATCATGCAAATGTTCCTCCTTTTTGGTGTTATAGTCACACTAAACAACCCAAGACTAGATAAACTCCCACAGTGTGTATTCAGCTTTACTTTGTGTGTTTGCTTGGTTTACATTCCATTTCACCAGTTTTTTTGTGGATTAGATCTGTTTATTTTCATTTATTATATCGTCACCCCAAAGCCACATTCACTTCATCTCCACCCTAAATATGATTTATAATGTGCACAGTTGTAAACGTTTTCTTAGAGGATAATGACCATTTAATCTCCAGATACTATGCAAATATTCTGTTAAAGTGAGCTAAGTTTATGTGGTATGCCAAACATAAATGTGGCTAGCCAATCATAATAAATCTAGCCAGGAGCTCCAGCTTGGCCTTTGTGTTTCCATTCAGAGCGAGTCTAAAACACACCCAGAACATCACGGCTCTGCATTCCAGCCCACAGACCCACAGCAACACTGGGCTGCAGGGGTCAGTCTGGTGCATTATACACTGCTCAGCGTGGACCGTCCCATGGCTCTAGGTATCAAAGGAGTCCTGTAGATGTTTAAAAACATTTTGGGGTTGTTGAGGGGAAACCCGCTGAAAGACTTCTGGAAATCATCTACTGCTGAGCTTCAGTAGAATGTTTTGCTGTTTAAAGGCCTGTTGACACTAAGAATTGAATGAATCACAAATAAAAGATTCATGAAGAGAGAAACTAAAACAATTGGAAAGTACAACTTTCACTTACTTTAAATGGCACCTTTTTGATTGTACCTTTCCTTTAATGTGTTATTTCCTTTAAAATAGCTGTGCATGCCAAAGCCTTGCCTGAAACGTCTCGTTTGTAGTCCTGCTATTGTTTCCAGGGTTGGGTGTCATTTGAATTTTTGTGATTCTGATTCCAAATCTGACTCTCATCGATTCCGATTCTTATTGATTCCCAGTTTTGATTCCAATATGGTGGTTAAAGAAAAAAATTGTCAAACATATTAAACATTTATTCTGTCTTTTTTGCAAAGAATTCTGTTGCAGCTGAACAAAAACCAGCAGCCCAAAGAACAACCAACCAATAAGTAAGACTAATATACATTTCAAACATTATTAACCCTTTCATGCATGAATTATTGAATCAAAGTAAGTTTTTTTTTTTAATGATTGTTTTTACTTTTAAACAAGTGAAAAATCATGCCAATAGTTTTTTTTTTCCCAATATATTTTATTTTGAGGGAGTTACAGATCTGACAGACACCATGCATCAACGGTATAAAAAGTGATTCAATAGAACTCAGTTTGGTCTGAAAAAAAACATGTTTTTAAAACATTTACTGAGAGCAAATACACATAAGAACATTAAATAACAGCAACAATAGAGAGGACATTTGAAAAACATGTCATTCTAGGTCTCGAAACGTCGTAACCTGACGTAATGTCGACTAAATGGGAACTCATTTTATTTGAAACCAATTAAAACCAGTATCATAATTAGTCTCATTTGATTTACCTTCTTCCACCAATTAAATCGATTAATAAAATAATTAAAAATAAGTATATGCCTACACTTTTATGACCTAATAAATAAATATAGACTGTAATAATTTTAATAAATTATAAAATATGAAACTATTTAATATTGCTGTTTAATAAAACTATTCAAGTGTAAATTATATCATAATTTTAACTAAAACATACAAAATAAGGTGGACTCTAAATATAGGCCCAATAGGCACAATATACCCTTTGGTGCATGACAGATGTATTTTCAGTCACAGAAAAACATGTGATTAAAATCTGAATAAAAGTATTTGTTTCGTCTTATTTAGCTGAAAAATATGTTTTGTTCCTGTCTGGTTATCTGAGAATAAAAGGATTTAACGCTTATTCCTGAGGTACTTAGTGCATCTCCTCTTTCCTGCGCCATTTTGAATGTATGATGCAATATCTCACAACAACAAAGAGATACAAAAACAATAATTAAATGGAATCGTAGACAACGCTTTGGGGGTTCGCCACTTGGTGGTTGGGACGTGGTTGGGACATGGTTCAAAATGGCTTCCAAATATCTGTCCACTGTAGTGGATGCCATGCATGAAAGGGTTAAAGACTAGTAAACTAGTAAAATTTGTAAAAACGGTGACGTCGTGCGCATGCATATTACGTGTTCGCAGGGTGTTTCTTGACAAAGGAACATCGCCAACTACTGGCCTGGCATGCATAATAAGGCTTTTTCAGTCATTTTTGCAGATCCGTGTGAACGTTGTTGTGTAAACATACCCTTATATTAGGCTGCTGTCACTTTAAGAGCTAATACACAGATCCAATGTATTGATACACATGCGTTTTCTTTCTGAACTGTTTATGTTCACTTAAGACATAACTGAATGTGTTTACAAGCATACTCAACAGTACAGGATTTTTCAAGCGCGTGGAAGAAAGTTCAATTCAGTATTCGCACGCTGTCTGAGACACAGATTTCTGGGCATGTGCTTCAGATGTTTGCGCACAGAAAACATCCCACACAGTGTGAACAAATTGAGTTCCCTCTCGCGTCTTCTTGTGCTTGAATATTTCAATTCAGATAAATATTACCGCCAACTGACAATTGACACGGTTTCATATAATCGCCAGCACTGATTTTCCGTGTTAATTTTAGGCTTTGTATGTGTATATGTCAGTAGGACTTTATTTTGATGGTCCCTTTTGAACATTATGTTGACTATAAGTAACTTTGCAACATGTCAACTAACTCCCATTAGAGTATTAGTAGACTGTCTGCCTAATATCTGCTAACTCTTTTTTTGTTAAAAGACATTCTACTGACTATAAGTAACTTCGCAACTACCGGTCAACTTATTCTAACCCTACCAGTCTACTAATACTCTACTAACACTCTAATGAGAGTTAGTAGACATGTAGATGCAATGTTACTTATCGTCAACAGAATGTATTAAAGGGACCATTAAAATAAAGACATATAGGTTTGGAACGAGAGGAAATTATGACATTTTTTATGTTTGGGTCAACAATTCCTTGTCATTTGACTGATTCAGTCAAAGTAAATAGCTCTGATTCTGTTCAAATTTTGTTCAGAAATATCAATGCCATTTACTCAGAAAATAAATTACGTTGTGATAGAGTTGATGTGCATGGCTCTTTTGTAAAGTTAGATTACTAAACATTATTGCACAATAGATTTTTCAAGATATTGAGTGTTGAGATGGCTGAGGAATATTCCTACAGACACACACCCGAGAGCTACTGTTCAATGTTCAGTTTCATGAAGAAGAGTCTGGAGTCTCCTAGGACTGCACAAATGCTGGATATGAAAGCTGGGCTGATGGATCAGAGATGGCCCTGACATGAGTAACCTCACACAGATGAGAGGGAGGAAAAGGGAGTGTTGTACACGGAGGCCTGAACAAACAGTTGAGGATCAGAAATTCCTCAAACAGTCCGTCGTGGGCCGGATGTTCTCGCTCCAGCAGAACCGGGTGTGGTGGGATCTGTAAACACTGCTCTCTGATACGGACAAGAGTGCTAGAGAGCCAGCTGAATTGTGTATCGCCACATTTTATGTAATGCAGATCTCTTAGTGTTGGTTGTTTCTGTATTATGCTGAAAATAATGCATGTACATAATACATAATGCATGAAAATAATGTTTTTGAAAGAAGTCGTTCTGCTTGTGTGATCATTACTCCAGTCTTCAGTGTCACATGATCCTTCAGGATTGTTTTATTATGCCAATTTGCTGCTAATTAGGTGCTCAGTTATTGATAATGGTTCTTATGTTTATTTTTCTGCATAATATTTTCTGTTACTTTTTTTTTTTTTTTTTTTTTTCAGGATACTTTAATGAATAGAAAGTTAAAAAAAAACATAATTTATTTGAAAGATAAATCTTTTGTAACGTTATGAATGTCTTTACTGTCACTTTTGGTCAATTTAATGCTTTGTTGCTGAATAAAAATGTATTATTAGGGGCCAAGCACCAAATAATAATAATAATAATAATAATTTGTCACATTTATATAGCACTTTTCTGGGTACTCAAAGCACTTTTACATGGAAGGGTGGAATCTCCTCAACCACCACCAATGTGCAGCACCACCTGGATGATGCGACGGCGGCCATATTGAGCCAGAACGCCCACCACACACCAGCTGATTGGTGGAGAGGAGACAGTGATGAAGCCAATCAGTATATGGGGATTATTAGGAGGCCATGATGGACAGAGGCCAATGGGCAAATTTGGCCAGGATGCCGGGGTTACACCCCTACTCTTTTTCCGAAGGACATGCTGGGATTTTTAATGACCACAGAGAATCAGGACCTCGGTTTAATGTCTCATCCGAAGGACAAATGCACTTATTGTAATCGTTAGTGTTCTTATTATCCTTCCGCTTCTTCTTCTTCTGCACTGAAAGTCTATGGCAGCCCATAGAACCGCTTGGCACACAAATAGAGACAATATGAATTGCCACCATAGCAAATTTAGGAGTCTCTAACGCAATCCTTCTAGCGCCACCAACTGTCCAAAGTTGCACTTGCATTTATTCTAATAACTTTTGAACCGCTAGAAACAAAATAATTTTTTCCTCTGATTCCTTGGTTCAAACGATCCAATTGCACCCTATTACGTCATTTTCCGTCATGAAATTTTTTCTGCCATTTAGAATTTTCCAAAAAAAAAACAACTTTCAAACTCGTCCTATGCAGTTTCTTGAATTTTCACGAAAATGTAACCAGACCATGTTCAGACCACGCCAACAAAAAGTTATGGAATTCAAGTTGATTTGTCAAACAAAAGAATTTGACGAAGACCACAACAAAATGGATGTGAGGCTAACATCTCCTATATATTCTGACCACACTTGGGTGTGTGTTATGACAACCATGACCTGAGGCTACCTACACAGTTTTGGCACAGTGCCACCTAGTGGTCAGGATATATGAAAAATGCCTCTTTTTTTCTTATAACTTTTGAACATTTTGGGCAAAAATTACAAAACTTGGTGTCTTTAGATTCGGTGCAGCATGCTGAGTCAAACGATACCTCTTTGGTCGAAAGAGACCATTAAATCATATTACTAGTGACTGTATTTATGATTTTTCAGCCATTTTGCCTGAAATCATCTTAATATATCTTAAATTGCTCATTGTTGCAGTTGGTCTGATGCTCCCAGCCATAATAGCATGTCTTATCATGCCGCCTTTGTGCTTGGTCCCTTAATGGTTGCTTGCAGCTATATTTATTATTATTTTTATAGATAACACTTTATTTTAAGGTGACGTAGTTACATGTTACTACATGTACTTACTGTAGTAATAAGAGTAATTTGTGCATAATTACAAGTAACGAACCATAAACCAAACCCTAACCGCAACTCCATAGTAAGTACATGTAGTTAATTAATATTACTCAGTACTTATTTGAGTAAGTACAATGTAACTACGTCACCTTAAAATAAGGTGTAACCTTTTTATAATATTACGCTACCATTCAAAACTTTGGGGTATCACTGTATCCACAAAAATATTGTGGATGGTACATTGATACATTGATAATAATCAAAAAAGCAAATCAGCTTATTAGAATGATTTCTGAAGGGTCATGTGACACTGAAGACTGGAGTAATGATGCTGATAATTCGGCTTTGATCACAGGAATAAATTACATTTTATATACAATACGTTTTAAACATATTCAAATAGAAAAAAGTTAATTTAAATTGTAATATTTCCTAAAGAAGTCATGAACTGGCTTTTTTTTTTTTTTTTTTTTATACTGTTGTCTGAGGTCAAGTTATGAAGTTCACGTGGTTTTTACATTCAAAAACATCATAATGAATAAGTAATAGGCTATTTTCTACCCTGGTTTTGAGCCTAGCTCCTGGAACGCTCGGTTTTTATGGGCGTGCCGCATTGAAGACTTGGAAAAAAAACGCCCACTGCTATGATTGGATTACAGTTTTGCATAATATGAGCTTCGGCTCCCTTACATGTGAGGAATTGTTTTGAAAACTTCCAATGTGAAGAAACAGCAACCGGAATGATTCGCCCGCAGGGCTCGCAAAATGTCTTTATCAAACAAACACAATGATTTATCTCTCATCCACCCGCAATTAATTGGAATGTTATTTTTTTTATTACTTGGCTCGCCCGATCGGTGGATATAACTGCAAACTGCATCACTAACACACACACACAAGCACAAGCATCAGCAAAACTTCACTGCAGACAAATCAGCAAGTTCAAAATTTCCACGATTGTATTTTTCCTTCAAATTACCAGTCAAGAGAGTGAACAACACACATCAAGAAAGGAATGTTATTTCACTATTTAAGATAGCCCGTCATTAGCCCCGGGACGTCGGGCTTTGTGAGCCCTGGCCCATACATGTCCGAGTCTGATCACGAATCGCTGCACAATGAACCAACAACACCTCAAATACAAAGGATACTCCAGCCTGTGACAGCGTGGAAGTTATGTTTAGTTAGACACCGTGCATAATCAGTATAAAACGATCTGTAACAATGCAATACTATCACATATAAAAAACATTTTTACTCGCATAAGTGTGTTGCATCATTCCTGTCAGATCCAGAAGCCACAGCATAGTTTTGTAATCTCATCCTGTCCACAAATCCAAACGAATCCGTGGTGAAATGATGCAAACAAATGCAATGTCTTTACCCACATGAGCTGGAACTTCATTAGTTGAACCATGCATTGCTAATATTTGAATCCGAAGGAAGCTGTTTGAAACATGCCATAAGCTTTATTGCTTGGAAGTTCGATCCGGTTTAGCTCCACATAGGCCTATGTTATTTATCTAACATGTCATTACATTTGTGAATCGGTGGGCGGGGCTACAGAATTAGGTGTTCTTCTTCTTCTGTTGAGGCGGTGTTTCACCGCACTCTGACGTCACGGGAGGCACATTCGCAGAACGATCGTTTGCTGAGCCAGCTGTCAATAAAAGCTTTTCTTTGACTAACAAGGAAGTTTTCAGCTCTGAAACTTACAGGATATTCTTATATTACCATGACCTTTTATATATCAAAAGCTCAAGGGAAAGTTGATTTCTCAATTCATGACCCCTTTAATAGTATAGCTTTTACTCTATTTTTGATCAAATAAATACAGCCTTGGTGAGCAGAAGAGACTACTTTTATAAACGTAAAAAAAGTAACTCTTCCAAACTATTGACCGGTAGTGTGTTTTCCTTTTCATTTCAGTTACCAATAAGAAACCAGCACAAGTTTTCCTCACAAAAGTGAAGCAGTTTGAGGGCGCGTCATCTTTTGTTAGGAGAACACAATGGACCATCAGTCAGCTGCGGCAGGTGAACGGCATCGACCCCATCCGAGTGAGTAGATTGGACTCTTTCTCCATTTCCTTCTTTGTGAGATGGCTGTTGGCTGTTTTGTTGGTATTGATCTTTCACTACTTCCCTTCATCCAAAAATGTTTAGGACTGCCCTGAGTTTGACTTGATATTTGAGAATGGATCTGACCAGTGGATAGCAGGTTCAGCTGGAGAGAAGTGCATGTTTGTCCAGATCCTCCATCACACATGCCAGCGGTCCGTCCCTGAAAGAAAACCTGAGTTTATCAACTGCAGCTCCAAACTGCTGGGAGGTGAGACGCCGCATTCAAACATAATTAGGGCCTTATGAAATCCGTTTTATATTTTTTTCAAATTCCATTTTATTTTTGTCCAAATTCTGGTTTTTTTTTTTTTTTCGTTTTCATTTTTTTGGACTCCATTTTAATTTTTTGTAATCAAAAGGCATGTCTAAATAATTGAAATCATGAAACATACAATTTAACAACAACAATTTATCAAAAGGTTAACAAAAGTTACATATTTAGGGCCCTATGAAATATGTTTGTTCTCACAAATTCCGTTTTATTTTTACCAAATTCTGTGTTATCTGTTTTCTGGATTCATTTTAATGGTCTAGTTACATTTTAATAGTCAAAAAGCATGTCTAATTAATTGAATTAATAAAAACAACAATTTTAATAATTTTTTTTAATGATTTTTTTTTTCCCTCACAAATTCTGTGTTGTGTATTTTCTGGTAATCAACTGAAGACATAAAACATTAATTTAATTTATCTTTTAATCAAATGAAATGAAATCATATGCGCTGCACAGTGAGCTTTACTGTTAAAATTAAAACATGGAAGAAAAATTGTAACAGTAATATATTTCTGTCAACAGTGTCAAGTTAAAGCAAACTTTTATTTTGACGAGTTGCCGTGAAGACCTTTTGAGTTTCTTTGTGTTTATTATATGACGATAGTTCTCAAATGAAACTGTAAAATGCTGATGAAGTGACTGTCAGAGCGGCTCTGGAGATGAAGTTCATGCATTCATGTCCTCATATAGTGAGACGGCAGAGGCTGAAAACACAGCGAACATCATGTGTGCTTCAGTGTGTGTGTGTGTGTGTGTGTTAAATGAAACCGCACGTCTGCGCCATTCATTCATAGAGACACGCAGGTCACGCAGGATTCATATTTAAGTAGTCTTTTTGCGGTTTAATACTCACAGACTAGTCTATATTGTGATTTGATTTAAGTGTCCTGACCTGCTTTTAATTTATTCATCCAAAATTTGACAAATTCCGTGAAATTCCACGTTATACAGAAATTCCGTTTTTATGCCCTACATACTGTACACTCTCTCCTTCAGTTCACTGTGTTTGGGTGTTTTTTTAAATAAAGGAGGGGTCTATTGCTAATGCTATTTCATGCATTCTGACTTTTTTACACTGTTAAAGAGTTGATTCTCATGCTAAACATGGCCAAAATTTCAAAAAACAAGTTGGACGTATGACAGAGTATTTCTGTGGCAAATACACTCCTTCAGGATACGATCAAGTTTCGGAAAGTTTTTTTTCGAGTATGAAGGGTGGAATTCCTTGTATGGGCACTTCTCCCAGATGAGCGTGTGCGCACATCAACTCCTTTTCAAATCAAATCAAATCACCTTTATTTATATAGCGCTTTTTACAATGCCAATTGTTTCAAAGCAGCTTCACAGTGGTAACAGGAAAATAATGCAACAGAATTTGATTCGGCTGTACAGCCGCTCTGGTGAAAACGGTGATGTCATCCAGCTCATTTCAATTATCATATAGTGTCAATGCGGGCAGATCAGTAATATAGTTGAAATTTAAGTGTCCCCAACTGAGCAAGCCAAAAGCCAAAGGCGACGGTGGCAAGGAACCAAAACTCCTTCAGGGCCAGAATGGAGAAAAAAACCTTGGGAGAAACCAGGCTCAGTCGGGGTGCCAGTTCTCCTCTGGCCGATGAACAAATAGTGTATGATTATGATTCTGGCAACATTACAGGTCAGAAGTCATATTAGATCAATAGATATTCGTAGGATTATTCGAAAGATTGGAGTCGTCACGCCGGGGACGGGTTTAATGAGGATGTCGTGTCGATGCGGCATTTACAGGGGGGAGTTTAATTGACACGGTCTCTACAGACACTTCAGGGATGCGTTCGTCATGTCCAGGCTAAGGTCCACCATCTGGTCCGGATACGGCCCGGATCCGGCCGACTGCTGTAATTGGATAAACAGAGAGACTAACATTAGCGTAGATGCCATTCTTCTTATGATGTAACGAGTACATCAGGTGTTATGGGAAGTGTTCCCGGTTCCGGCTGACCTAGTTAATGCAGCCTAAAACAATCATTTAACTGATTTGAATAATATAAATTAAAAATGTTTTATGTGTATGCCATAATAAAGAGATTTGTTTTTAGTCTAGATTTAAACTGACAGAGTGTGTCTGCTTCCTGAACAATGCTAGGAAGACTGTTCCAGAGTTTAGGTGCTAAATAGGAAAAGGATCGACCGCCTGCAGTTGATTTTGATATTCTAGGTATTATCAACTGGCCAGAATTTTGAGACCGCAATAGACGTGATGGAGTATAATGCGTTAAGAGCTCGCTCAAGTACTGAGGAGCTAAACCATTTAGTGCTTTTGTAAGCAATCAGCAAGATTTTAAAATGTATACAATGTTTAATAGGGAGCCAATGCAGTGTTGACAGAACCGGGCTAATATGGTCATACTTCCTGGTTCTAGTAAGAACTCTAGCTGCTGCGTTTTGGACAAGCTGCAGTTTATTTATTAAGCGAGCAGGGCAACCACCCAGTAGAGCATTACAATAATCTAGCCTTGAGGTCATGAACACATGAACTAAGTGTTCAGCATTTTGCATTGAAAGCATGTGCCGTAATTTAGATATATTTTTAAGATGGTAGAATGCAGTTTTACAGATGCTAGAAACGTGGCTTTCAAATGCGAGATTGGTATCAAAGAGCACACCCAGGTTCCTAACTGACGACGAGGACTTGACAGAGCAGCCATCGAGTGTTAGACCATATTCTAGGTTACTACTTGTGGAGTTTTTTTGTCCAATGATTAAAAATTCTGTTTTTTCTGAATTAAGTTGTAGGAAATTACTAGTCATCCAATTTTTTATATTAGCTATGCATTCCGTTAATCTTGTGAATTGGTAAGTTTCGTCAGGGCGTGAAGAAATATAGAGCTGAGTATCGTCAGCATAATAATGAAAACTAATGCCATGCTTCCTAACAATATCTCCCAGTGGTAGCATGTACAAGGTGAATAAGCAACGGTCCTAGCACTGAGCCCTGCGCTACTCCATACTGAACTTGTGTGAATCTCTTTATTTACTGCTACAAACTGATAACGGTCAGATAAGTATGATTTAAACCATGCCAATGAAATTCCACTAATGCCAACATAATTTTCGAGTCTATTCAAAAGAATGTTGTGGTTGATAGTATCGAATGCAGAGCTAAGATCGAGTAACACTAACAGAGAGATACAACCACGATCGGATGACAAGAATAAATCATTTGTAACTCTAATAAGAACAGTCTCAGTACTATGATACGGTCTAAATCCTGACTGGAAATCCTCACAGATACCATTTCTTTCTAAAAAGGAGCATAATTGTGAGGACACTGCCTTTTTTAGTATTTTTGACAGAAAGGGTAGATTTGAGATTGGCCTGTAATTGACTAATTCTGTAGGATCAAGTTGCGTTTTTTAATAAGTGGTTTAATAATAGCCAACTTAAAAGTTTTCGGTACATATCCTAATGTCAAGGATGAATTAACGATATTAAGAAGAGGATCTATGACCTCTGGCAGCATCTCTTTTAGTAGTTTAGTCGGTATAGGGTCGAGCATACATGTTGTTGATTTTGATGATTTAACGAGTTTAGCCAATTTTTCTTCTCCTATAGCAGTGAATGAATGTAATTTTTCCTCAGTGACACTACAATGCACTGTCTGATGTGATACTGTAGTAGACGGCTGCATGGTTATAATTTTTTTCCTAATATTATCAATCTTACAAGTAAAGAAGTTCATAAAGTCATTACTGCTGTGCTGTTTACAAACATCAGAAGTTGAAGCTTTATCTTTGGTTAATTTAGCCACTGTATCGAATAAATACCTAGGGTTGTGTTTGTTTTCTTCTAAGAGAGTCGAGAAATAAGCAGATCTAGCAGTTTTTACGGCCTTTCTGTATGCAATCATGCTCTCTTTCCACGAACTGCGAAAAACTTCTAGTTTTGTTTTCTTCCAGCTGCGCTCCATTTTTCTGGCTGCTGTTTTAAGGGCCCGGGTGTGCTCGTTGTACTACGGCATTGGACTATGGCGTTGGACTATTTTCTTTAATCTTCTTTAAGCGCCGGGGAGCATCTGTGTTTAAAGTGCTGGAAAAGAGAGAGTCAATAGTTTCTGTTGCAACATCGAGTTCCTCTAGGCTATCTGGGATGCTGAGGAGATGAAACTGATGAGGAAGATTATTTACAAAGCAATCTTTAGTCGCAGCAGTGATAGTCCTGCCATATTTGAAGCGAGGGGACAGCTTTGCAGCCTTTGCTAAATTAAGTGTACATGATACTAAGTAATGATCTGAGATGTCATTGCTCAACCAGAGAGAAAGCAAGAGCATGCCCATCAATGAGCTTCGTTCGGTTACGGGAGCCGTCGGCAGCGCTGTCATTGTGTTTTTAGACCACGAAATTAACAATGTCACTAAAGAAGTGTGTTTCTGGTTGTGAGGGAAAGATAACCTTGTTCAGCTTGCCAAATAACCCAGCGTTAAGGAAACGGTGGATGCAGTTTGTTTTTCCGGAGCAGCAACGGAGTTCTGCAAGTGTGTTTGTTTGTTCCCGGTCAGCGAAACGCATAAGTGCATATAATGAGTCAACACGAACGTATAGTGAGTCGAAAGTTATCCAGAGATAATGCAACGATGTGTTGTGTGTGTGTGTGTGTGTGTGTGTGTGTGTGTGTGTGTGTGTGTGTGTGTGTGTGTGTGTGTGTGTGTGTGCACACGCTGTCTTTAGCTCCGCCCACTGCACGCCTCCACGAGCTCGGCTGTTTTCTGAAAGAATTGGTACAGCGTATCTGTCTTTTATAAATATGATAAAACTAAAGACTCTTCGGAGATATGAAGGATGCAATACTACTCTATAGGTACTCAAGATTAACATGAGACTGGCAGAAACTGTGTGTGTTATGTACCCTTTAATTAACACCAGGTGTGTCTTCTGCCGCTGTAGCTCATCTGCATCAAGGTTCGGCGTGTTGTGCTCTTCTGCACCTCAGTTGTAACAATGGTTATTTGAGTTACTGTTGCCTTTCTATCATCTGAACCATTCTGGTCTTTCTCCTCTGACCTCTGGCATCAACAAGGCATTTTCTCCCACAGAACTGTCACTCACTGGATATTTTCTCTTTTTCAGCCCATCCTCTGTAAATCCTAGAGATTATTGTGCATAAAAATCCCAGTAGATCAGCAGTTTCTGAAATACCAGCCCAACAAGTCATTTAAATCATGTTTCTTCCACATTCTGATGCTCAGTTTTAGCTTCAGCAGATCATCTTGACCATGTCAACTTGTCTAAATGCATTGAGTTGCTGCCATGTGATTGGCTGATTAGATATTTGCCTTAAAGTGCAGTTGAACAGGTGTAAAGTGGCCGGTGAGTGTAATGCTTATATTACTGCTAATACTAATAATATTATTGATGACAAAATGATAAAAATAGTCTTTATTGTTTTAAATATCTAATAAAGTATAGTGTGTATTTACAGAGGGTAATAACAAAAGTTTATCAATGTTAATCATTAACGTAAGGTCCGTTTTATATTTATACAAGTCAAGACCGGCTGCCAAGCAACATGGAATCGGCAGCGTGAAATAAAATGAACATGTGAAAGTAGGAATACATCTACACAGTTGTTTTTCTTTTTAATCTTACTCTCTGCATCTTGTTCTGATGTTTGATTATTGCTAGTATATCATATAATCACATAAATCAGGTTTTCAAACTATATTTAAGTGGGTCAAAAATTGTGGTAATATTGCAAAATAAATCTGCTCATATAATAGTCTTTCTGAGATATTCTTTCACTGACCTTGTGTTGAAAAATAGGCAAGCTTTTTGTGTAAAGTACTTTATTACATTGTGTTTTTACTCCACTGTATTTTATGCAGTGCAGCAAATCTGTTTTGTTCTGCTAATCAGGAGAAGTTATTTTTTGCAAGCCTTGATGTTTATAGCCTGTAGCTTAAGGACATGATTAATTGTGGGTTTTCTTTTACTATGAATACCTTGACACTGACTTTGTCAGATAGTTTTCTGCTTGTTGGCATGTTACTGGATGCACCCACTGGATAATCACAGGTGTTACACATTCATTAATTTTCACAATGCATCCTGCTTATGCAACTGGATTGAACTTGAAATAAGACTTTTAAATGATCAGTTATGTCAGTCAGTAATCGATTCAAATGCCAAAAGATTCTTTATAATACAATATTTAACAAATACATTTTTAAAATAAATAAGGTTGCATGTGTAAAGTACTGGTGACAGAGGGTGGCGATGCTCGCTATCACTTTATCAGCGTCTCCTTCATTAAATGTTCCTAATGCTGTTTTGGATTCTCCTACAACGGGTTTACATGCATCCAAGGTCAAAAAACACTTTAATTTTCTCATAATAATCATTGCAGCATCAGCTCTTTTCTCACAGTGTCTGAAACAGCTTGATAAAGGATTCAGTCTCTCTAAACCCTGCCTTTCTGAGAGCCTGCTCTGCTCTGATTGGTCAGATGGCTCAGTCTGTTGTGATTGGTCTACTCTGCTCTGATTGGTCAGACGGCTCAGTCTGTTGTGATTGGTCTACTCTGCTCTGATTGGTCAGACGGCTCAGTCTGTTGTGATTGGTCTACTCTGCTCTGATTGGTCAGATGGCTCATCCTTTGGAAGTGCATCAAAGTGGATTTGCTTTGGCAGCAGAAAACCGCATCTTCTCAACATGAACAACATGAACCAAACTCTTCCAGTCTCAGCGACAACTACAGTGTTTGGGGGCGGGGCAAAGGAGACAACGTTCACGGACAGCCAATGAAGACCATAGCCTGGCATTATGCATATTTGTAACAAACCTACGTAGGTTCGAGCAGGAAGTGAGTCTGGAATTACTGACGACTCGTTTCAAGCAGTTCAGAATCAGTTCTTTTTTTATG
This sequence comes from Coreius guichenoti, assembly GCA_039654105.1. Taxonomy (NCBI): domain Eukaryota; kingdom Metazoa; phylum Chordata; class Actinopteri; order Cypriniformes; family Gobionidae; genus Coreius; species Coreius guichenoti. Next base: position 3,567,570 of record CM077177.1, read on the forward strand.
GAGACAAAAATGCCATTTATCTGCACTTTGAAACTTTGCAGACCTTTTACATTCACAAACAGTTATATTACACAGTACCAAAACTAAACCTCAGACAGTTTACATTTGTATGCTACAATTAAAGTGTTCGTCTGTCGAGGAGAGTGCTGATGCTATTTTAACTGTGTCTTGGGGGAAGCACCCTTCCTTCTCTTCCCTGCCAGTTATTCCTCCCACTTAATAAATAACAGCTTTTAGTGATGCTTCTTGTCTTTATTCTTTTAGTCAAGGTCTGAGAAGATGGACTGTGTTACTGTGGGAAATAGAGTTGCGTTGCTGTGTGTTCAGAGGCCTGTATTCTGTTGCCTGGCAGGGTTCAGTTCACTGATCCATTTAAAGCTGAGCAAACATGAACAAACCTAATTGTGAGCTGAAAGTCAAATATTTAATTTCAGTTAATGTTTATTTACGATAACTCTGGTTGAAATGTCATTTTAAAATTCAAATTATTCGCTGCATGATACTAAAACACATGAATGCATGGCATATAGCAGCAGTTTACATATAGTGTTGACATATAGTCACCTTCATTTATATAGCGCTTTTCACAACACAGATTGCTTCAAAGCAGCTTTACAGTGATAATAGGAAATTCATTTTGTTTTAGATGAAAAGCTAAAGTACGTTTTTGTTTGATTCATTTCTGTTGTAAAAGCTGATAAGTTATTTAATTTGGCACCATGTAAACAACACCATCCTCAACTAAAACAGAAAACCCCCAATGCGTTCCGGACCCCATCCGCACTGCAACAGCACCTGGTGGCCGGAGAACGAAACCATGAAATAGGTTTGAAATAGTTTTGAAACTATACCACCACCATCCCGTGCAAACCCCAAAAAAGGCGAGTCCGTGAAAACGGCTACGGCATGTACGCAAGCATTACGTGTTTAGCCTATAGGCAAGCGCGTTTGACTACGTATGTGTGCATATGTGTTTTTATCTGTACAGAGGGGAAGGGAAGGAGGCCTTCACAGGGGAGAGTCTAGTTGACACGGTCTCTGCCGACACTTCAGGGCTGTGTTGTGCTCATGTCTAGGAGCAGGTCCACCATCTGATCTGGATCCAGCACACTATAGTAAACCTCGGGATAAACAGAGAGACTAACATTAGCGTAGATGCCATTCTTCTTATGATGTAACGAGTACATCAGGTGTTATGGGAAGTGTTCCCGGTTCTGGCTGACGTAGTTAATTCAGCCTAAAACAATCATTTAACTGATTTAAATAATAGAAACTGATAATGTTTTATGTGTATGCCATAGTAAAGAGATGTGTTTTTAGTCTAGATTTAAACTGACAGAGTGTGTCTGCTTCCCGAACAATGCTAGGAAGACTGTTCCAGAGTTTAGGTGCTAAATAGGAAAAGGATCGACCGCCTGCAGTTGATTTTGATATTCTAGGTATTATCAACTGGCCAGAATTTTGAGACCGCAATAGACGTGATGGAGTATAATGCGTTAAGAGCTCGTTCAAGTACTGGGGAGCTAAACCATTTAGTGCTTTGTAAGTAACAAGCAAGATTTGAAAATGTATACGATGTTTAATAGGGAGCCAATGCAGTGTTGCCAGAACTGGGCTAATATGGTCATACTTCGTGGTTCTAGTAAGAACTCTAGCTGCTGCGTTTTAGACCAGCTGCAGTTTATTTATTAAGCTAGCAGGGCAACCACCCAGTAGAGCATTACAATAATCTAGCCTTGAGGTCATGAACGCATGAACTAACTGTTCAGCATTTTGCATTGAAAGCATGTGCCGTAATTTAGATATTTTTGAGATGGAAAAATGCAGTTTTACAGATGCTAGAAATGTGGCTTTCTAATGAAAGATTGGTATCAAAGAGCACACCCAGGTTCCTAACTGACGACGAGGACTTGACAGAGCAGCCATCAAGTGTTAGACAGTATTCTAGGTTACTACGTGCGGAGGTTTTTGGTCCAATAATTAAAAATTCATTTTTTTCAGAATTAAGTTGCAGGAAATTACTAGTCATCCAATTTTTTTATATCAGCTATGCATTCCGTCAATCTTGTGAATTGGTAAGTTTCGTCGGTGGGGGCGCAAAGAAATATAGAGCTGAGAATCGTCAGCATAATAATGAAAACTAACGCCATGCTTCCTAATAGTATCTCCCAAGGGTAGCATGTACAGGGTGAAAAGCAACGGTCCTAGCACTGAGCCTTGCGGTACTCCATACTGAACTTGTGATTGGTATGACATCTCTTCATTTACTGCTACAAACTGATAACGGTCAGATAAGTATGATTTAAATCATGCCAATGCAATTCCACTAATGCCAACATAATTTTCGAGTCTATTCAGAAGAATGTTGTGGTCGATAGTATCGAATGCAGCGCTAAGATCGAGTAACACTAATAGAGAGATACAACCATGATCAGCTGATAAAAGCAAATCATTTGTAACTCTAATGAGAGCAGTCTCAGTACTATGATACGGTCTAAATCCTGACTGGAAATCCTCACAGATATCATTTCTTTCTAAAAAGGAGCATAGTTGTGAAGACACTGCCTTTTTTAGTATTTTTGACAGAAAGGGTAGATTTGAAATTGGCCTGTAGTTCTGTACTAATTCTGTAGGATCAAGTTGCGTTTTTTTAATAAGTGGTTTAATAATAGCCAGCTTAAAAGTTTTCAGTACATATCCTAATGACAAAGATGAATTAATGATATTAAGAAGAGGATCTATGACCTCTGGCAGCATCTCTTTCAGTAGCTTAGTCGGTATAGGGTCAAGCATACATGTTGTTGATTTTGATGATTTAACGAGTTTAGCCAATTCTTCCTCTCCTATAGCAGTGAATGAGTGGAATTTTTCCTGAGTGACACAATGCACTGTCTGATGCGATACTGTAGTAGATGGTTGTATAGTTATAATTTTCTTCCTAATATTATCAATCTTGCACGTAAAAAAGTTCATAAAGTCATTACAGCTGTGCTGTTTGCAAAAGCTTTATTTCTTGTTAATTTAGCTACTGTATCAAATAAATACCTAGGGTTGTGTTTGTTTTCTTCTAAGAGAGTCGAAAAATAAGCAGATCTAACAGTTTTTACGGCCTTTCTATATGCAATCATGCTCTCTTTCCACGAAATGCGAAAAACCTCCAGTTTTGTTTTCTTCCAGCTGCGCTCCATTTTTCTGGCTGCTGTTTTAAGGGCCCGAGTTTGCTCGTTGTACCACGGCGTTGGACTATTTTCTTTCATCTTCTTTAAGCGCAGAGGTGTCTAAAGTGCTGGAAAAGATAGTCAATAGTTTCTGTATCAACATCGAGTTCTTCTAGTCTATCTGGGATGCTGATGAAATGGAATTGATGAGGAAGATTATTTACAAAGCAATCTTTAGTGGCAGTGGTGATAGTCCTGCCATATTTGTAACGAGGGGACGACTTTGCAGCCTTGGCTAAATTATGTATACACAATACTAGGTAATGATCTGAGATGTCATCGCTCTGCTGCAGAATTTCAACGGCATCAACATTTATTCCATGTGACAATATTAGGTCTAAAGTATGATTATGACAATGAGTGGGTCCTGACACATGTTTCCTAACTCCAATAGAGTTTAGAATGTCTCTAAATGCCAGTCCCAATGCATCTTTTTCATTGTCTACATGGATATTAAAATCACCAACAATTAGGACATTATCTGCAGCCAGTACTAACTCTGATAGAAAATCACCAAATTCTTTGGTAAAGTCTGTATGGTGCCCTGGTGGCCTGTATACAGTAGCCAGCACAAATGTCAAATGGGATTTATCATTTACACTACATAACATTACGAAAAGCACCAAAACTTCAAAAGAATTATATTTGAAACTAGACTTCTGAGTAATACTGAAGATATTATTATAAATTACAGCAACACCTCCCCCTTTGCCTTTCAGACGTGGCTCGTGTTTATAACAATAATCTTGAGTGGACTCATTTAAAGTAATGTAATCGTCAGGTTTTATCCATGTTTCTGTCAAACACAGCATATTATGGTTATGATCTGTAATCATATCGTTAACAATAAGTGTTTTTGAGGAAAGGGATCGAATATTCAGCAACCCGAGCTTTATCATTTGTTCATCTGTATTATATCTGTTTTTTATTTGTTGAACATCAATTAAATTTTTACCCTTAAATGGGTTCGAGAGTTTTTTGTATTTACTAATTCGGGAAACAGACATAGTCTCTATGTGATAATATCTAGGTGAGAGAGTCTCTATGTGTTGGGATTTATCTGACTTCTGTGACGTGAGACAGCTAGCAGACGGTTGGTTAAGCCAGTCCGTCTGCTTCCTGACCTGGGCCCCAGTTAGTCATGGTTCAATTCTAAGACTATGTGCCAAATTACTAGAGAGAAGAGCGGCACCACCCCAGGAGGGATGAATACCATCTCTTTTTAACAGGTCAGGTCTGCCCCAAAAGCTTTTCCAATTGTCTATGAACCCTATGTTATTCTGCGGACACCACTTAGACAACCAGCCATTGAGTGATGATAGTCTGCTAAGTATCTCATCACTCCGCCGAACGGGGAGGGGGCCAGAACAAAAAACTTTAGCTGACATCGTACTTGCGAGTTCACACACCTCTTTAATGTTAATTTTGGTGATCTCTGACTGGCGAATTCAAACATCATTAGTGCCGACGTGAATAATAATCTTAGAGAATTTATGATTAGTATTAGCCAGCACTTTTAAATTTGCTTTGATGTCAGGCGCTCTGGCTCCCGGTACACATGTGACTATGGTGGCTGGTGTCTCTATTTTCATGTTCTGTGTAATAGAATCGCCAATAACTAGAGCTCTAGAGCACTTTCAACAGGATTCTCACTGAGTGGGGAGAACCTGTTTGATGTTCTAATCGGAACAGAAGAGCGGTGTTTTGATCCGCGACTATGCCGTCTCACAGTCACCCAGTTGCCCTGCTGCACTATAGCAACATTTGTCACTCTGTACTGGCTAATGATAAGGTTAATGGTACGATCATGAGAACTGAGAGATCAGTCGTGTGTGGCTGATGAAGACCAAACCTTTCTGGCCCCTCCGGTCTAAGTCTCACACCAGTGCAAAACAAATACGGTGAAGCTGCTCAGGTGTGGGACGAAAACCGTGGGGTTGTCAGATGTCACTACAGGACCAGTTTCATCCTCAACTCCATGGATAGATACTGGAATAAATGACTTGTTGTGGTCATTCGTAATGCTGGAAACATTTCATTAACAGTTACTTCTGCACATCCTATTATGGACACTTAAGTTTTTTTTTATTTTTTATTTTTTTTAAGTGCACTTTGTAATGTCAAAATAAAAGTTTTATTTTCAAGTATGTTTAAATTTGTTTTAATAATCTTTTGTCGTGCTTATAAGTACACTTATCTTATGTGTTAACATGCTAAGGCACATGTAAAGTACTTGATTTATAATTTGAACTGTAGTGTTATTTGATACTACATTTAAAGTATTTTACACTTTAACTTTGCCGATTTTCATCCTATTTGTATTGTTACAATATGTAAATGAACAACCCGTTCTCCGCGTTGCCTGGACTGAGAAATTCACGTTTATTTATATAAAAAGATCATACTTCCACATTTTTGTAACCCTTGCGCACAGACAGTCTGATCGACAGAGGGTTATTAACAGAACAGTTATTGTAAGGGTAGGTTTACCACTTATGCAAACAACGTTTCTCGGCTGGATAAAGCGAACCAGCGTCTTGCTAGTAAAATTTTGATGGATGCAAATTGTAAAGAGTAAAGATGATTGCGATGACGTACAGGAGTCATACAATAAGCACGCGTTATATTGATACGCAAACAAACCGTGTATGTGCGATCTTGACACACTGATCGCACATTGTATTTATGCACAGACACGTTGTTTCCACACACATTCAGGATAATGTTTGTATCTGTCATGTGTTTAGTCATTTTGGATGGATCCGTGTACTGTAGTAAGCATATAATGCAGTCAGGTCAAAGCAGGTTTTTTTGGGCATCTCCATGTGGTAAAGACGATTGTGGTGATGTACAGTAAACAAAAGGGTGTGATTAATCGTGAATAAAAATTTTAATCTATTGGCAGCCCAAAGTCCACGGAGCCGTGTGGAGCACTTTTATAATGGATGGATGCACTTTTTTTGGCTGCCATTCACCATTTGCCATTATAAAGCTTGGATTAGCCAGGACTTTTTTAATATAACTCCGATTGTATTCGTCTGAAAGAAGAAAGTCATATACACCTAGGATGGCTTGAGGGGGAGTAAATCATGGGCTAATTTTCATTTTTGGGTGAACTATCCCTTTAAGTTACATATAAAAATGCACTTTAGTCCTACTTAAGTGGGTCAAAAAATCCATTTTCATTTAACTGTCTGAAAAGATTACATTTAATCATCACACTTAAGTAAATTATTATTTTAGAGTCAATTATATTTGTTTAGTTTTTTTTAGAAGTATGCTGAAGTGTACTTCTTTTTCTCAAGGATAGTGCTGTTACTACTGTAAATTGTCAAAGTGTTTCCTTCTCACCGGCATCTCTGTAGGGAACAGTATCCTGCACGAGGCAGCAGACAGTGTCAGCAGTGCCGTGCAGAAGGCCAGTCAGGCGCTGAACGAGCGCGGCGAGAGACTGGGACGTGTGGAGGAGAAGACGGGCGACATGATGAACAGCGCCTCGCATTTTGCTGAGACTGCACACAAGGTAAAATCTGCCACGTGTTTGTGTTTAGTCTTTTGGCCAGTTCCTGTAGGTCTTCTAAAACTTATTCAGGTGAAAAACAATTTGTGTTGCTTTGCTGCCTTCATGTGGCCACTGCTGTCATACACACACACACACACACACACACACACACACACACACACACACACACACACACGCTACTGTTCAAAAGTTTGAGATCGATAAGATTCACTCATGTTTTTGAAAGAAGTCTCTGTAACACTTTACTTAAAGCCCATATGGATAATGGATATGGATAATTATAATGTACGTTATAATGCATTGTATCTACTCATAAATAATTATAATAATATTCACAGATCTCTTGTTACATCTGAAATTGGTTATTTGTCGTTTTAGTGCATTATACTTTCTAAAGGTGTATTATAATGTATTTCAACTGTGATTACAATTATTAATGAGACCATACAATGCATTATAAAGTTCATTACAAGGCATAATTAATGCATTACTTTTATAATCCATTATACATAAAGGCTTTAAGTAAAGTGTTACCGAAGTCTCTTCTGCTCACCAAGTAGGAAATACAGTAAAAACAGTAATACTGTGAAATATTACAATATTAAATAGCTTTCTATTGTAATATATTTTAAATATAATTTATTCCTGTGATCAAAGCTGAATTTTCAGCATAATTTCTTCAGTGTCACATGATCCTTCAGAAATTATTCTAATACTGTGATTTGATGCTCAAGAAACATTTATGATTATTATCAGAAAAAGCAGTTTTCAGGATTCTTTGATGAATAGACTAGAATAAAACAGCATTTATTTTAAATAGAATCTTTTGTAACATTATAAATGTCTTTACTGTCACTTTATGATCAATTTAATGCATCTTTGCTGATCAAAATCATAATTTTTATTTTTAAAAAAACCTTTTGAACAGTAGTGTATGGAAAATGTATTTTACTCATTAATGCATTATCAAATTAACCAACATATTTATTAACAAAGCATGCTAGGGGCAGGAGATTGTGTACCATTATGAATGAGCTCACTGACCTCATTAGACATTTTGTACTGTACAGTAAATGTGCTCTCTCTCTCTCTCTCTCTCTCTCTCTCTCTCTCTCTCTCTCTCTCTCTCTCTCTCTCTCTCTCTCTCCAGCTTGCCATGAAGCACAAGTGTTAAACCTTTGCCGTATTTTTGGAGAATCTGGTACAAATTCCTCACCCCTGCTATCAGAGTCTGTTGTGGGATGCGCATGAAGTATCATATGAAGAAATGAAGATGTTGTGTGTCACACTGTGGCCGATCAACATGGCTGTAGCCTTGAAAACATCATGCATCCTCTAACCATAGATGGGATTCTCGGTCATCGCAAACTTAATCAAAGCCTTATTCCTGTGTCTGTATGGCGGATCATTATTATAATTTTAAGATTCAAGATTCCTGCTGATATATGATATCCCTTTGATATTGTTTGATAAGTGCCATAATGAAGGAATTTTAGTGTGTGAAATTATTAGAAATATATAAGGGTTTTATAAAAAATATATTTAACTATTTTTTTTAACATCATTTTGTTTCTTCAAATTTCACCACATGCAAAAAAACATATTTTACTGATTTATTACTAAAATAAAGCTCTCAAAGATGAATTGTAATGGTGCAGTGGGCCCACATTTTAATAATGTAGTGCATCTGAAGTGTTGAAATATCTCCAGAACTGCTTTGAGAAATGACAAGACCATGAGACGTGTGGCACTGCAGTTCACGACGGGTTGTGCCTTAACTGGATGTTAACTTCACATGCAGTGGCAGAATGAGAGGAGACCGTGATCCCTTCAGCGGTGGGCCAGTGAAAGAAAACACTAGTCTACAATTTAGTGAAATTTTATACTAATCCACAAATGTCTGTGTACCTTCAATCCCTGCAACAGTTTGGCTTCTAAGGTTCTTAACACTTTTCAGTTTGCCCTCACAATACAGATCTGGGATCAGCCAGAGCGACTACATAAACACATGCACTCATGCTACAAATATGTATAACATAAACTCAGTGTTTTGTCTACTAGGGAATACTGCCGCTCTCTGAGGAGCACGACACTGCTTTTTTAGTTTCTTGAATTGTTTTGCATTTTCATGTTGCCTTTTAGCTTTTTATAAGATTATTTGGTGTAACATGAATGTTTACACATAACTAACATAATGCATTGAAGTAATTTTAAAGTATTACAATTTATCACAGCCTGAATTAGTTCTCTCTTGAGGAACCTCTGACAAAAAGCATATGGCTTATACTTCTTTGTTATACTTTGCAATGTATTTTTTTCATTTGATTGTTTGCTAATGGATTACAAAAAGTGACCAAAGTCTGTAGTGCTCCGTTTTATGTGTTGCATTTAGTGCAGTAGGTTGAAATAAAAAAAGCGATTAAATGTACATAATTATATCTGTGCTTCAAACCCTGCCTTAAAATTGCATTGAGTGTTCACAACTGTGTTTTGCTTCTGTCATTTGTAACATCATTTATAGCTTCTTTTATGTCAAGTCATACGGTTTGTTTGATGGATTCTGAGAACAGCTCTGATGTGTCTGTTTCTTGCTTTCTGCCATCAGAGCCATCAAATACTGCCAGAGAATGTCATCATCGTAAGAGAAAAACATATGAATTATGAAACTGTCATGTGCATCCCAGGCCTAGACGTGTTTTTCATGTCACATGCTTTCATTAAGAAAAACAACCCCTGTTTTCCTGATCTAACCACATTTTTGAGTGTGTAGAGTAGCGATATGCTTCAATGAAAAATCATTTTTGTTTAAAGGGAACATTCAGATATTGTTTAACCTTTTTAAAATGTGCCTGTGCTACTGTGGTAAATGGAATAATGAATGGTTAATAAATGATGATGATGCATCTCTTTGCTCTCGTAAATACATTTGAAACACTTGTCCTGGTGCAAGAATGCATATTCAGGATTATGTGATATCAAAATCAGAAACTGGTTTCAGTTTGGCTTCCAAATGTCAAGCGTTCATGCACATATTAGCTTTCAATGCTATATGTTTTTTCCGCAACAGCTCATGTATTTCTTTCATTTAAAATTATCCCTCAATGGACAGATAGAATCAATAACTAGCCAAATATAAAATAAGTGTATACTTGTGGGTAGTTGTACAGAGTGTATGTGAAAAAATGTATTCCAGTGTTTTTTGAGCGAATGCAAAGTTTCTCAGGAGGAAAGCAATACTTTGACGCTGCGTCTGGTATTGATGCTATGGGGAATGCCATCAGGCACGTGTAAATAAAAGTAGGGATGCACCGAAATGACAATTATGGGCCGAAACCGAAAATTCTGGATTCACTTGGCCAAAAACTTACCGAAAATGACTTTTTAAAAAAAATTATTCATTTCTTATTTTTAATTAGTTTTTTGTATAATTGTATTATTATTATTAGACTTTTTAATTTTAATTCAATAATTTTACTAAATCTGAATTTAAAAAATAGAAGCAAGTAAAATAAAATAAACACAATTTTATTTAAAAATTGGACGGAAAATAGGCCTATATTAAAATAATATTAAATATCAATATCAATATAATATTCTTCATTCAGTTCTATGCAACAGAATCAGATTTAACAAATTTAATTTTTGACTAATCAAAATAAAGTATAGTCCTAGAAAGCTATTATTATCAGAGCATGTGAGCACACACAGTGAGCGGAACATTGAGCAGGGAGCGCGGCGCGCACACACAGTGAGCGGAACATTGAGCAGGGAGCGCGGCGCACACACACAGTGAGCGGAACACTGAGCAGGGAGCGCGGCGCACACACAGTGAGCGGAACATTGAGCAGAGAGCGCGGCGCGCACACACAGTGAGCGGAACATTGAGCAGGGAGCGCGGCGCGCACACACAGTGAGCGGAACACTGAGCAGGGAGCGCAGCGCACACACACAGTGAGCGGAACATTGAGCAGAGAGCGCGGCGCGCACACACAGTGAGCGGAACATTGAGCAGGGAGCGCGGCGCACACACACAGTGAGCGGAACACTGAGCAGAGAGCGCGGCGCGCGCACACAGTGAGCGGAACACTGAGCAGAGAGCGCGGCACGCACACACAGAACGGAACACTGAGCAGAGAGCGCGGCGCGCACACACAGTGAGCGGAACACTGAGCAGAGAGCGCGGCGCGCACACGCAGAACGGAACACTGAGCAGAGAGCGCGGCGCGCACACGCAGAACGGAACACTGAGCAGAGAGCGCGGCACGCACACACAGAACGGAACACTGAGCAGAGAGCGCGGCGCGCACACACAGAACGGAACACTGAGCAGAGAGCGCGGCGCGCACACACAGAACGGAACACTGAGCAGAGAGCGCGGCGCGCACACACAGTGAGCGGAACACTGAGCAGAGAGCGCGGCGCGCACACACAGAACGGAACACTGAGCAGAGAGCGCGGCACGCACACACAGAACGGAACACTGAGCAGAGAGCGCGGCGCGCACACACAGAACGGAACACTGAGCAGAGAGCGCGGCGCGCACACACAGTGAGCGGAACACTGAGCAGAGAGCGCGGCACGCACACACAGAACGGAACACTGAGCAGAGAGCGCGGCACGCACACACAGAACGGAACACTGAGCAGAGAGCGCGGCACGCACACATAGAACGGAACACTGAGCAGAGAGCGTGGCACGCACACACAGAACGGAACACTGAGCAGAGAGCGCGGCGCGCACACGCAGAACGGAACACTGAGCAGAGAGCGCGGCGCGCACACACAGAACGGAACACTGAGCAGAGAGCGCGGCGCGCACACACAGAACGGAACACTGAGCAGAGAGCGCGGCACGCACACACAGAACGGAACACTGAGCAGAGAGCGCGGCACGCACACATAGAACGGAACACTGAGCAGAGAGCGTGGCACGCACACACAGAACGGAACACTGAGCAGAGAGCGCGGCGCGCACACACAGAACGGAACACTGAGCAGAGAGCGCGGCGCGCACACAGAACGGAACACTGAGCAGAGAGCGCGGCGCGCACACACAGAACGGAACACTGAGCAGAGAGCGTGGCACGCACACACAGAACGGAACACTGAGCAGAGAGCGCGGCACGCACACACAGAACGGAACACTGAGCAGAGAGCGCGGCGCGCACACGCAGAACGGAACACTGAGCAGAGAGCGCGGTGCGCACACACAGAACGGAACACTGAGCAGAGAGCGCGGCGCGCACACACAGAACGGAACACTGAGCAGAGAGCGTGGCACGCACACACAGAACGGAACACTGAGCAGAGAGCGCGGCGCGCACACACAGAACGGAACACTGAGCAGAGAGCGCGGCACGCACACACAGAACGGAACACTGAGCAGAGAGCGCGGCACGCACACACAGAACGGAACACTGAGCAGAGAGCGCGGCGCGCACACACAGAACGGAACACTGAGCAGAGAGCGCGGCGCGCACACACAGAACGGAACACTGAGCAGAGAGCGCGGCGCGCACACACAGAACGGAACACTGAGCAGAGAGCGCGGCGCGCACACACAGAACGGAACACTGAGCAGAGAGCGCGGCGCGCACACACAGAACGGAACACTGAGCAGAGAGCGCGGCGCGCACACACAGAACGGAACACTGAGCAGAGAGCGCGGCACGCACACACAGAACGGAACACTGAGCAGAGAGCGCGGCACGCACACATAGAACGGAACACTGAGCAGAGAGCGTGGCACGCACACACAGAACGGAACACTGAGCAGAGAGCGCGGCGCGCACACACAGAACGGAACACTGAGCAGAGAGCGCGGCGCGCACACAGAACGGAACACTGAGCAGAGAGCGCGGCGCGCACACACAGAACGGAACACTGAGCAGAGAGCGTGGCACGCACACACAGAACGGAACACTGAGCAGAGAGCGCGGCACGCACACACAGAACGGAACACTGAGCAGAGAGCGCGGCGCGCACACGCAGAACGGAACACTGAGCAGAGAGCGCGGCGCGCACACACAGAACGGAACACTGAGCAGAGAGCGCGGCGCGCACACACAGAACGGAACACTGAGCAGAGAGCGTGGCACGCACACACAGAACGGAACACTGAGCAGAGAGCGCGGCGCGCACACACAGAACGGAACACTGAGCAGAGAGCGCGGCACGCACACACAGAACGGAACACTGAGCAGAGAGCGTGGCACGCACACACAGAACGGAACACTGAGCAGAGAGCGCGGCACGCACACACAGAACGGAACACTGAGCAGAGAGCGTGGCGCACACAAATGAAGGTCCTGGCGCACACAAAGGTCATTGGCCAGGTCCTGCCGTGTAGTTCTGGTCTGATCCCTCACCTTCCTCATGATCATTGATGCCCCACGAGGTGAGATCTTGCATGGTGCCCCAGACCGAGGGAGATTGACCGTCATCTTGAACTTCTTCCATTTTCTAATAATTGCGCCAACAGTTGTTGCCTTCTTACCAAGCTGCTTGCCTATTGTCCTGTAGCCCATCCCAGCCTTGTGCAGGTCTACAATTTTATCCCTGATGTCCTTACACAGCTCTCTGGTCTTGACCATTGTGGAGAGGTTGGAGTCTGTTTGATTGAGTGTGTGGACAGGTGTCTTTTATACAGGTAACGAGTTCAAACAGGTGCAGTTAATACAGGTAATGAGTGGAGAACAGGAGGGCTTCTTAAAGAAAAACAGGTCTATGAGAGTTGGAATTCTTACTGGTTGGTAGGTGATCAAATACTTATGTCATGCAATAAAATGCAAATTATTTAAAAATCATACAATGTGATTTTCTGGATTTTTGTTTTAGATTCCGTCTCTCACAGTTGAAGTGTACCTATGATAAAAATTACAGACCTCTACATGCTTTGTAAGTAGGAAAACCTGCAAAATTGGCAGTGTATCAAATACTTGTTCTCCCCACTGTATCTGTCGCTTATTGTGGTTTAGTGCTAAAGGAAAAGACAAAACGCTAGCTATAGCAGGTCTTAGGTAGAGTGCCTTGACTCAAGGCAGGGTATGGGTTGCCCTCCCCCAGTTACATTGGGGTCTTTAAGTAGGCCTAGGCTCCCCTGTGGCTTCCTTGGAGTTTAGAGCATGGGTGATGAGAGTTATTGGGAAAACTGCATTATGTCCTGCTCTTGTTTGCCTCCTTTCCCTGTGTTCCCGTTGTAGCATTCTATAGTTTAGCCATTAACTACAGTGAGTCCTGGAGAAGTGGCTTTACTCAAGTCAGGGTATGAGCTACACTATATTGGCAAAAGTTTTGGGACGTCTGCCTTTACATGCACATGAACTTTAATGACATCCCATTCTTAATCCGTAGGGTTTAATATGGAGTTGGCCCACCCTTTGCAGCTATAACAGCTTCAACTCTTCTGGAAAGGCTTTCCACAAGGTTTAGGAGGTCTTTGCCTTTGTGAGGTCAGGCACTGAAGTTGGACGAGAAGGCCTGGCTCGCAGTCTTCGTCCCAAAGGTGTTCTGTCGGGTTGAGGTCAGGACTCTGTGCAGGCTAGTCAAGTTCCTCCACACCAGGACCTTGCTTTGTGCACTGGTGCGTAGTCATGTTGGAACAGGAAGGGGCCATCCGCAAACTGTTCCCACAAAGTTGGGAGCATGTAATTGTCCAAAATGTCTTAGTATGCTGAAGCATTAAGAGCTCCTTTCACTGGAACTAAGGGGCCAAGCCCAACCCCTGAAAAACAACCCCACACCATAATCCCCCCTCCACCAAACTTTACACTTGGCACAATGCAGTCAGGCAAGTACCGTTCTCCTGGCAAACGCCAAACCCAGACTCATCCATCGGATTGCCAGACAGAGAAGCGTGATTGGTCACTCCAGAGAACACGTCTCCACTGCTCTAGAGTCCAGTGGCGGCATGCTTTACACCACTGCATCTGACGCTTTGCGTTGTACTTGGTGATGTAAGGCTTGGATGAGCTGCTCGGCCATGGAAACCCATTCCATGAAGCTCTCTACACACTGTTCTTGAGCTAATCTGAAGGCCACATGAAGTTTGGAGGTCTGGAGCTATTGACTCTGCAGAAAGTTGGCGACTTCTGCACACTGTGCCCTCAGCATGCGCTGACCCCGGTCTGTGATTTTACGTGGCCTACCACTTTGTGGCTGAGTTGCTGTTGTTCCCAATTGCTTCCACTTTGTTATAATACCACTAACAGTTGACCGTACTATTGACCGTATTTAATAGTAAGGAAATTTCACGAATGGACTTATTGCACAGGTGGCAACCTATCACGGTACCACGCTTGAATTCACTGAGCTCCTGAGAGCGACCCACTCTCTCACAAATGTTTGTAGAAGTGTCTGCATGCCTAGGTGCTTGATTTTATACACCTGTGGCCATGGAAGTGATTGGAACACCTGAATTCAATGATTTGGAGGGGTGTCCCAATACTTTTGGCAATATAGTGTATTATCCCCTAATCATTCTGGGCTTGTTAAAATGGAGTAGAAACTCCCCTGTGTTAGTCTGCTCCACAAGTTGTCAAATACTGGTGAGATATGCCTGACTTAGCTGAGGCTATGTTGGGTATTTTCCCCTTAGAGCTCTAGGGCTGAGGGCTGTCCCGCGAGGGAGGGAGGAAGGTGTAACTGCCGGGACTTCCCTTGCTGTAGAATATAGAAGGGTAGTCCGTAGAGTCAATAGTAGGTATTGGTTCAGTTGATGATATGTAACTTAGGTGCCCTTTTATACTCATGGGTGCTCCGCGTGTAACGTCATGGACTGCGTCTGCCAATGATTACTGGCTTTTGTTTACACAGGCCTCAGACACCGGTCCTGCTGATGGCATTGCCCATAGGCATATGCAACCTAAGACGTTTTGCGAGAGATGCCAAAAGCATCGAAATATAATTTTTCTTCCCATATAATATTTTTTCTATTACCATGTCCATTTAGGGGCTCCATATAATTGACGTTTCATGGTGTAAATTTATTTTAAACAGCATCTTGTAAATACTATTATAATTATTATAAATGCAGCTTATATGACATTATGATACTTAAAAGACTACATGGAATTATATGGAAAATACAATTTCCCTATGCATTCATATGACTCTTAAGTATTGATTAAAAAGTCCCTGGGCACATTATGCATCAGCAACCCTTACAGTATGTCATGTTGATCCAGATCCCACATGTGTTTTGCGGTCTTAAGATTTGCAGTTCTTTTTTTGCAGAATGGGAGTCTCAGATGAAATGGGTGTAAATTTAAACTGTGCTTGTCCCCAGTTATGGAATGACCTCAGCTTTGAGCAATTTGCCGTTGTTTTGACACTGAACAGAACTGGGGGTATTCCAGAGAGCAAGGTTATCTTACCGTCAAACATACCCTGAACTCTCGATTGATTAACCCAAACCTTGCTTACTTGAGGTATGCTGGTTCCAAAAACACGTCCGGGAATGTCGTCGAGTTAAGAAAAAAGCATGCCATACTATTTCTGTCTTATTCTTTTGTTTAATGGCTATTTACATAGTGTATATTTCCACCTATTTGGTGGTTGTGCAATCATTTTTCAGTCTTTTCGTTTAATAATCTTTAATCACTGTGAATAAGAACTATATTGTCTGTTTGATGCTAATTATGTAATAAAAAGAAAGACTGATTAAACTAAATAACACTGAAAACAACATGGCTGTATAAGTTTATTTTTCGTTGCGTTATTTTGCTTCCACATTGCTTGAAAGGTAAGTTATATCATGTTTATTACAGAAATACATTATGGCATAGAAAGCCAAAAAAAAAAACAAATCCAGAAAATCACATTGTATGATTTTTAAATAATTAATTTGCATTTTATTGCATGACATAAGTATTTGATCACCTACCAACCAGTAAGAATTCCGGCTCTCACAGACCTGTTTTTCTTTAAGAAGCCCTCCTGTTCTCCACTCATTACCTGTATTAACTGCACCTGTTTGAACTCGTTACCTGTATAAAAGACACCTGTCCACACACTCAATCAAACAGACTCCAACCTCTCCACAATGGCCAAGACCAGAGAGCTGTGTAAGGACATCAGGGATAAAATTGTAGACCTGCACAAGGCTGGGATGGGCTACAGGACAATAGGCAAGCAGCTTGGTGAGAAGGCAACAACTGTTGGCGCAATTATTAGAAAATGGAAGAAGTTCAAGATGACGGTCAATCTCCCTCGGTCTGGGGCACCATGCAAGATCTCACCTCGTGGGGCATCAATGATCATGAGGAAGGTGAGGGATCAGCCCAGAACTTCACGGCAGGACCTGGTCAATGACCTGAAGAGAGCTGGGACCACAGTCTCAAAGAAAACCATTAGTAACACACTACGCCGTCATGGATTAAAATCCTGCAGTGCACGCAAGGTCCCCCTGCTCAAGCCAGCGCATGTCCAGGCCCGTCTGAAGTTTGCCAGTGACCATCTGGATGATCCAGAGGAGGAATGGGAGAAGGTCATGTGGTCTGATGAGACAAAAATAGCTTTTTGGTCTAAACTCCACTCGCCGTGTTTGGAGGAAGAAGAAGGATGAGTACAACCCCAAGAACACCATCCCAACCGTGAAGCATGGAGGTGGAAACATCATTCTTTGGGGATGCTTTTCTGCAAAGGGGACAGGACGACTGCACCGTATTGAGGGGAGGATGGATGGGGCCATGTATCACGAGATCTTGGACAACAACCTCCTTCCCTCAGTAAGAGCATTGAAGATGGGTCGTGGCTGGGTCTTCCAGCATGACAACGACCCGAAACACACAGCCAGGGCAACTAAGGAGTGGCTCCGTAAGAAGCATCTCAAGGTCCTGGAGTGGCCTAGCCAGTCTCCAGACCTAAACCCAATAGAAAATCTTTGGAGGGAGCTGAAAGTCCGTATTGCCTAGCGACAGCCCCGAAACCTGAAGGATCTGGAGAAGGTCTGTATGGAAGAGTGGGCCAAAATCCCTGGTGCAGTGTGTGCAAACCTGGTCAAGAACTACAGGAAACGTATGATCTCTGTAATTGCAAACAAAGGTTTCTGTACCAAATATTAAGTTCTGCTTTTCTGATGTATCAAATACTTATGTCATGCAATAAAATTCAAATTAATTACTTAAAAATAATACAATGTGATTTTCTGGATTTTTGTTTTAGATTCCGTCACTCACAGTTGAAGAGTACCTATGATAAAAATTACAGACTTCTACATGCTTTGTAAGTGGGCAAACCTGCAAAATCGGCAGTGTATCAAATACTTGTTCTCCCCACTGTACATGTTCCAGATATTTCTTCTAGTGCTTCTACATTTTTTGGAAGTGTTTGTTCAAAAGCTTTGCTAAGAATTGAATTGCACAATGTAGCATCATCTGGGATCTGTTTGCTCAAATCTTAAGTTCAGAATAATTGATTTATTGCAAGAAATAGTCGTCTTTATTGTTCTTGCATGATTTATATGTTTTTGTGTATGTGATACATAAGTTTTTTTTTATTTTTGTATCATATTTGATACATCAGGCATTTATGGCTCATATAGTCTTATATAGTGAAAATATGGAAGAAAAAGACCTCAATTTTATTCAGAGGCCCGAACTGAGCAAAAGTATGCAATTTGGTGCAGATGATGATATTAACATGGACAAAAAGTAAGATGAAATTCTGATGCTTGTAATCAATGAGATTACAGTATAGCAGATACTTACATAAAATGCATATAAATATCAGTTGTCACTCTGTCTTAGTAAGATGATATTTAAATGTTTAGTTTTATGATCAAAACTCTGTAGTTTTCAAACATATAATGCAATGCAATACAACGATGATTGACAGATGAACAAATAAACCTGATGATCATATTTGAGACTTTTTCTGAAAAATGATGTATGAATAAAGTAAACCGAAGCTGCTTCAGTCCAGCAAGTGTTCATTTTGAAATATTACTAACAATATAAAAGTTATTCTTACATTTACCTTATAAAAATTAGTGAAGATTTCAAAGCAAAAAGGCGAGCTGAAGGGGGACGTTTTTGTACAATTATACTAAAAGGCCTTTTACTTGCTAAAAAAGTATAAACTATCAATCAGACGACAGACGGCATGCAGTAGATTGTGTGCGACAGACAAAGTTTTAAAGGCTTGCATCAAATATGATACAGTAGGCTTTATAGGGTAGGGTTAATAGTGTGTTGTAAGCAATTGTTCATGTGTGCATTGAGAACGGGCCGCTGCTGAAGTCACCTTTGAGCTGTACCCAGAGTGATTTGGCAGATGTGAGATGTGACGCAGCGGTGAGCAGCTGCCAGCTCTATATCTGGCTCAGAATCTGCTCATGCCTTTGGCTTCCTGTTGAGTGCAATGTCAGCCATGCTGGAGTAATCTTTAATCCAATTTACACAACACACGCCACTGCTGTCTGTCCAATGCAAACATACTACCTGTGTGTGTGTGTGTGTGAAGAAGAGGGCAGGATGATGCCGTTATCTGTAGAATACAAGCAAGTCTTCCCTGCTGGAAGAAAACACAGATTAGATGTGGCCTCCTAGTAGAACTTTTTTTGAGAAAAAATCCCAGTGAGAAAATTGAAACCTTTTATTTTGCTGCTGTATACGTCCTGCTTTAAACATCTGAGCAATGGCATCGATCAGTCCTACAATGCTTCTTTTTGCATTATAAAAACACTCTAAACAAAACCAAATAAGTGGCAGCTGTGGTTTTCAGTGATGTTTCAGGCACTATGGGACGCATTTTGATGGCTGTATACCAATCCTTAGCTTCTAAACTCTGCTTCGTCCTTTATATCAGAGGTCTTGAACCCTGCGCCTGGAGACCCACTGTCCTGCCAAGTTAATTTTCAACCTTCTTCCACACAACAGCCTGTGATTTTCAAGAGATCCTGAAGACCTTGACTAGCTGCTTCAGGTGTGTTTGATTAGGGTTGGAACTAGAAGATGACATAATGGTATGTTAATGAGTATATTATTATATAGAAGATGACATAATGAGTAATGACTTCCCACGAGCTAATAAACACATACAGTAGACAGTATTCCACACACAAACACTGAACGCCAGTAGAACACATAACACTGAAATAATGCACTAAACAACATACAATGCAACATAAAACACCAGAATCAGTGTTTTACAGTAAAATTACATGTTAAATCTAATGTTTTTTCACTGCATATGGTAAGGTAACCTGCAGTTGATCTATTAATTTGTACTCCTTTATTTCCCATTTCAATTTGTTTAGAAGAAATGTCTTATTTAAGACAAGATAATGAATAGGTAAACATTTGAACCAGGGCTTAAAAACAAAAAAAATATTTTAACATTTCTGTTCATGCGGTCCTTCTGTAACATTAACGTTCCAAAAACTGTTTGACCGCAACTGTTTTTTTTTTTACTATACTTTTGTAAAGCATTTTCTTTACTCAAACAACACGAAGAGAGTCTTAGGCCCTGTCCCAAATGGCACCCTAAACACTTGCATTCCTTCCTCTGAGTCTGCACTTTCATGACGTAACGCTTTGACTGTCGGGTAGAAGTCTGCTGACCAGTGAAGCTATTGTCACAGTCACCAGCTCAGTCACCCTCAACACTACATGTCCCAGAATCCCTCCGGCTCACCACCTGCACCCATTCATCAGTCTCCTGCACCTGCAAGCCATCACCCTCGTTATCACTCATCAGCACTCCCTACAGGCTGCGTCCGAAAACCTAGTCAGCTGACTCGTTGCCTCGCTGCCTTATCAGACAATGACTTGTAAGGCAGCGTTTGTGCATGAAGGCACCTCACGAAACTGATTTCGGACAGACTTCTAAGGCAGTGTAACAGTTTAATGATCTACAGCTAAACAAATATTTAATTACTACATTAGTCATTTCTCGCTAGAAATTATATCAGAAGTGGAAAATGTTGGTCAAAAATGTACATGACCAGCAATCGCAACTTTCGGACGCCATCTTTTTTTCTACCTCAGCTGTCACAGAATAGAACGCATAGGATTGTGGGATATCAAAGCCAGTGAAGGATACATTTATGCTGCCTTCAAAAATCAATCAGATGAAGGTATCTCAGGAGACAGGAAGTGAAGCTAACATTAGATTCGGACGTGCCTTGATGCCTTCCTACCTTGAAATGTGTCCTCCGAAGGCAGCATTTTCCAAGTTTCGGACACAGCCCCTATATCAGCAGTCACCATCCTCACCACAGTTGTCCGATCTCTATTATGTTTAGTGTGTGTTGCGCTGCCTGTTTGCCTGTCCGAGGAATATTATTATTAAAAGTTGAACTTCATTCATAGTCTTCGTCTGTCTGCCTGCAACCACCCGTGACAGCTATGTCACGCTGCGTTGCATGCTGGGGCGGTGCCTAGAGCTGGGCAATTTTTCCAAATAATTTGAATTTAATGTTTTGCCACGATTAAATTTTTTTTTAAATAAAAAATTCATGGTTTCGAATATAAAATGTTAGCAAAAGTTACAGTTAGACATGTTGACAATGCACCAATGATAACAGTTAAGAGAAGAAAATGATTCGACCACATGATGGCGCGCCTGATTAACTGCTCTCGTGTGACGCGCTCTATGAACGCAGAACACATCGCTAGTCTTAAGCGGCTGTTCACTCAGAATGTGTTGTTGCGTTGAAAAGAACAAGATGTTTAATTAACTTGAGCGCCGCATTTTTAGAATGCCGTTTCATGGGTGAGATGCTGAAAAAGACACAAGACACGAGTGCAACAGCCAAACACGTCCACAAACATAAAAACAATAGAAAAATAGCTCAATGGAATGCAAAAACCTGTAAAGAACTGTAGACTGTACACCGATCAGGCATAACATTATGACAGGTGAAGTGAATAACACTGATTATTTCTTCATCACAGCACCTGTTAGTGGGCGGGATATATTAGGCAGCAAGGGAACATTTTGTCCTCAAAGTTGATGTGTTAGAAGCAGGAAAAATGGGCAAGCGTAAGGATTTGAGCGAGTTTGACAAGGGCCAAATTGTGATGGCTAGACGACTGGCTCAGAGCATCTCCAAAACTGCAGCTCTTGTGGGGTGTTCCCGGTCTGCAGTGGTCAGTATCTATCAAAAGTGCTCCAAGGAAGGAACAGTGGTGAACCGGCGACAGGGTCATGGGCGGTCAAGGCTCATTGATGCACGTGGGGAGCGAAGGCTGGCCCGTGTGGTCCGATCAAACAGACGAGCTACTGTAGCTCAAATTGCTCAAGAAGTTAATGCTGGTTCTGATAGAAAGGTGTCCGAATACACAGTGCATCACAGTTTGTTGCGTTTGGGGCTGCATAGCCGCAGACCAGTCAGGGTGCCCATGCTGACCCCTGTCCACTGCCGAAAGCGCCAACAGTGGGCACGTGAGCATCAGAACTAGAACACGGAGCAATGGAAGAAGGTGGCCTGGTCTGAGGAATCACGTTTTCTTTTACATCACGTGGATGGCCGGGTGCGTGTGCATCGCTTACCTGGGGAACACATGGCACCAGGATGCACTATGGGAAGAAGGCAAGCCGGCGGAGGCAGTGTGATGCTTTGGGCAATGTTCTGCTGGGAAACCTTGGGTCCTGCCATCCATGTGGATGTTACTTTGACACGTACCTCCTACCTAAGCATTGTTGCAGACCCTTTCATGGAAACGGTATTCCCTGGTGGCTGTGGCTCTTTCAGCAGGATAATGCACCCTGCCACAAAGCAAAAATGGTTCAGGAATGGTTTGAGGAGCACAACAACGAGATTGAGGTGTTGACTTGGCCTCCAAATTCACCAGATCTCAATCCAATCGAGCATCTGTGGGATGTGCTGAACAAACAAGTCCAACTTACAGGACTTAAAGGATCTTCTGCTAACATCTTGGTGCCAGATACCACAGCACACCTTCAGGTGTCTAGTGGAGTCCATGCCTCGACGGGTCAGCAAAAGGGGGACCAACACAATATTAGGTCATAATGTTATGCTTGATCGGTGTATGTTTGATACTTCCATGTTTGCATGATGGTGACATGTTGAAAAGTGCTGTTATTTTCTGTTTTTACAAAACATTTGCTGTTAATAGCATATTACTGGTGTTATTCTTTTAGACATTTTGAATTGCCTTGACTTTTTGGGTTGACCTCTAAAACTCAATGTCTACTTTTTGGCTAAGAAATATTTAGCTTTGTTTATATTATTTCTGAGTATATAGGTTATGTTTAAGATAAGTTTGTACAGTATTTGCCTTGATATATCATGCATATTTTCTGCAAAGATATTTAACAAATAAGTCATTTGTTTTACATTTACACATGTTGATTACTTCAGGTGTGGTGGACTTGCCCCTATTATTCTTTTTCGAATATTACCTTTCATGCAATGTGTAATGTAGCTGTTTGTGAATGTAAACGATCTGTAAAGTTGTGAACGTGCACGATAAATAATGTTATTGTCTCCCAAAAGAAAGAATCGACTCTGAACCACCTAAACGAGTCATCAGGAATCAGGAGTCATCGAATCAAGATCAGTTACGGCTACACGTCACTAGCTAAAGATTTGCATAATGCCCGTCTATGTTCTACGTTGTCCGCCTGCAAACTACTTGACCCGCCCTCAAACAATGGAGCTTTTTTGTGTGGTTAACATCATGTCGAGAAGATGACCTGTCAGATGACCATGTCAGAATCACAACCTGTAAGTATGATTAATTAATGATGTTTTATTAATGTTTGGGAGGAGCATATTCAGTTAATCAACTCAATTAACGAGATAAGAGGTAAATATACAGCAGACTTACCTCTGTTCCATGACAATTTTCCAGCATCCCTCCAACCACCCCATCTCCTCACTTCTAACTGTTCCTATCCCAACCTGGGATGGGGGGAGTTCTCTGCGTTCGGGCCAAATTCCGAGCTCGGAGCCCTCCCTTCGGACAGCACGCCAAATACACCTAACCCTTACTCTTTTTAATTATATGTAAGTGTGAACTCATGAATTGATGTATAGATTTTCTACCGGGTGTTCAAAATATGTAGTTTTGTGTTTTATATTGTGTAGGTCTCCATACCATATTCACCGTTTGAGGATGTAGTCTCCATTTCCCTGGGACTACCCCTTCTCGACAGCATGTCTGTCATGCAGATCAGATGGCCGGGGACATGGGTAGCTCGAATATATAGATGATGTTGATCTGACCACAGCAAAAGAGTTCTTGCGAGCCTCAGAAGGGGGTGAGAATTGATGCCGTCTTAGCGATTTATGCAAGCTACTACTGCCATGTTATCTGATCGAATGAAAACATGCTGGTAGTGATCTTGAGTGTAAAAAAAGCTCAAGGGCTAAATTAACTGCTCTCAGCTCCATGTTCTCTCTGTATCTGTCCAGATACCAGAAGTCGGACTGCCATTGCAAAGAGCTCCCCAGCCCGTACACAATACATCCATTGTGACAATTTTGCGTCTGTGCACCTGCCCTATCGACACACCCTGCTCGTACAGAGCTGTGCTCGTCCAGGGGGCTATTGCCTCTAGGCATTTGCGGGTAACTATGATGCGCATTGAGCCCAAGTGCCAGGCACTTCACAACACTGAAGTGGCAGTATATGGAGCAGGCCCAGACGACACACCACAGAGGCAGCTGCCATCAACCCAAGTGCTTTTTGAAAACTCTTTAAAAGGAGGGCTTTTCCTTTTTTTAACATCCGAGCGAGTTCATGATAGCCCGCAAGCACTCCGGGACGAGGTGGGCTTGCATAGCAAGGGAGTCGAGATTCATGATATGCCCGGCAGCGCTCTCCACACTTCTGCATAGTTTGAGAGGGGTTTCAGCTTGATTTGACAGCTCACCACCAGGGGGCAGGGAAACAGGCAGGATTCGGTCCAGACAGGCAAACTTCTGAACCGGTTAGCTAGTTGATGCAGCACTTTTGTATTAAGAAACCTTGGGAATAAAGAAAGGACAGATGATGACTTTTCAGGATCATGAATCAATTTCTGGCTATACTGGAAGGTAGATTTCATCTTTGCTGCCAGTTACTCTGGATCTGAGCAGTGTTTCAAGAATGTAATGGCTTTCTGACAGCGATCTCCCTCCAGCTCTGTGGTGAAAAATGCTCTTTCAGTGGCAGGTCCCCTCCTCTCAGAAGTCAGACAATTAATACAAGAAGTTTTAGTTAAACTAATAACACTTAGATGCAAGTTTGAAATGCAGAACAATATTAATTTTAAGAAGTTAAAAATCACGTAACTCACGTAGCCTTTTCTGGAGTAGGGATCCTCAAGGAAGGGGAACAAAGTCACAATCCCAGCTGCATATTTAACACTGATCTCTTTTGGAGGGCTGTTATGAAGAAATAAAGCAGAGAAATAAAACTGCAGTGTGTAATATGTAGGAAAAGTGCATTCTATTTAAGACATTTGTTAAAATTACTAGTAACAATGGCACACCAGACTGCATTGCCAAAATTGTTTAAAACATCTTTTATCCTACTTAAACCAGCACATTCATAAGAATTCGCTTATT
This sequence comes from Coreius guichenoti, assembly GCA_039654105.1. Lineage (NCBI taxonomy): Eukaryota > Metazoa > Chordata > Actinopteri > Cypriniformes > Gobionidae > Coreius > Coreius guichenoti. The sequence continues at coordinate 3,592,830 of CM077177.1, forward strand.
TTTCCAGTTTCTCTGTATTCCTGAAATATCTTCTCCCCTGCAGGGACATTTCTTGGCATGTAATGTACCTTCTTAGGAAATGGTCATAAATGGTCATCTTTTAGGTGAGATGAAAGAACCATTACTGTCTGATGGCTGTGTCTGAAGATGAGGCAACTGAATGAAGTGACTGTATCTGTCTCATTTGAAGATAGAGAGGATGGGCAGGCAGGGAAATCTGAAAATGAAATGTTACAACTACATACATTTTTGAGACTTACCACTGTCTACACCGGACACCACAGTTGTCGCGTTGCACAGTAAAATCTTGAAGGTGCAGTCACACTACACTTTTCATTCCATTGACTTCCATTCATATGCATACGAATGCTGGAGACTGGAAATGCAAGCTCATGTGAAAAAGTTTAGCATTTTCATGCGTTCCAAAGTTCAAGTTTGGTTAACAATATCCAGCCCATGTCCCGGCATGGCAGCCTTGGCAAGGAACTCAGCAGCACCCCCCCAAACAACAAAAACATACCTTTATAGCTTTGATCCCTGACTGCTAATGCAAGACAGATGTTTATCTCTTCCCCGGCAAAACATGAGGAAAACAACGTGGATGCTACTAACGTCACCACTCCCCTTATTTGGGATGAGTGGCTTACAGAACACTTTGACGCAAACAAAAAACGGGTGTTGAAAATGTTAATTTTCAGGTTCTTACAGTAACATGTAAATGTGTAACTATTCCCCACTTCCAGTTCACTCACGCCGCACTTCACGAAGATGAAACGTCACATGGAGCGCATTGCATTGTGGGAAAGATACAGTGTCCCATACAGTGTCCTCAGATGCAGACATCAGATTTCAGCAAGTAGGTAATCCGGGAATTCCATTCATACAGAAAATTCACATAGTATTCACAGTAAGTTTAAATCTAGACTAAAAACACATCTCTTTACTATGGCAGACACATAGAACATTATCAATTTCTATTATTCAAATCAGTTGGATTAACTAGGTCAGCCGGAACTGGGAACACTTCCCATAACACCTGATGTACTCGTTACATCATAAGAAGAATGGCATCTACGCTAATGTTAGTCTCTCTGTTTATCCCGAGGTTTACTGCAGTAAGCCGGATCTGGGCCGTATCCAGATCAGATGATGGACCTGCGCCTAGACATGACCAACGCATCCCTGAAGTGTTTGCAGAGAGCGTGTCAACTAGACTCTCCCCTGTGAAGGCCTCATCGACACGACATCCAGTGGCACTGATCCTCAACAAACCCGTCTCCGGCGTGATGACTCCGATCTTCAATCAGATGGAACTGGACAAATATTCTGAATGTTCCGATCTAATATGACTTCTGACGTGTAATGTTTGCCAGAATCATAATCATACACTATTTGTTCGTCGGCCAGAGGAGAACTGGCACCCCGACTGAGCCTGGTTTCTCCCAAGGTTTTTTCTCCGTTCTGTCCCTGAAGGAGTTTTGGTTCCTTGCCACCGTCGCCTTTGGCTTTTGGCTTGCTCAGTTGGGGACACTAAATATTCAGCTATATTACTGATCTGCCCGCATTGACATTTTCTTGTTATCACTGTAAAGCTGCTTTGAAACAATCTGTATTGTAAAAAGCGCTGAATAAATAAAGGTGACTTGACTTGACACAGTATAGTGCAGTATAGTAGGAGTTGTATGGTAGTTGTCATTCCGAACACAGCTTCCATACCAATTTCAGTGTTAATATAGTAGGCAAATATAGTAGGTCATCTGGGTATTCGATGCAAACAGAAAATTTTCATACCAAAACAGTTGGCCAATACATACTGGATGCTGCAGAAATAGTAATAGTAGTATGATAGCTCACACACAAACATCAAAGAGTGAGAGTATATTCACAAAAAAGTAAATCTTTATTCACAAAGAAATTAATAATAGGAAGCATGAATCTTCAGGAGGGGTTCAGGCCAAAATAATGAACAAAAGTGAATCTAACTAAAGGGGGATTACATTTTATTTACCTAACAAAAGAAAAATCCTAAATAAAATACAAAAGCCTCCCCTTACTCCCTAGCTACCCAATAAACAGGAGAACACAATAGCCGCTTTTCCACCGTCGGGCTGAACAGTTCTCATTGCGTAACCGTTCCATTCCGTGCTGATCCGGGCCAGTCGGTACGGTTACAGTTTCATTTTCCACTGTGGGGCGGATAACGGCCGCTCTTTGGAATGCAATTCAAACGCGTCAGTCGTTGCCTTGGTAACGCAAGTTTGTTTAAAGACAGTATGTAGATAGCGACTGCGTTATGCAGGACGATCAGGTATTTATTTTATTATTAATCTGCGTTTACGTCGCTCAAATAGGCTAGCGCGTTTAGCCAGCTACAGAGAAACTGGTAGCCAGGCAACAGACAACATGGCAACGTCACTACACGCATTCTACTTTATTCATTTTATGAAAAGATTAAAGATTAGTTTAGTTGGCATACACTTGCTGCATATCTCATAAAATGTTCAAAAATGTAAACATCTGAGAGAAAGAGAAGAGCAGACATATGGATGAATCTGAAAAAGCATGATGACGTGAAAGCTCAGTTCAGTCCGGTTCTCTGTGTGCACACAGAAAGCCGCCTCTCAGACAGCGCACAAGTACTGAATTGAGCTCTTGTTCGTGTTTTTTCACAATTGAACTGACCAATACACACAAAATGATGTCAAAATGTCCATTTTGGCGAGTATTCACGTAAACAGTCGATTATGTCTTAAGTGAACGTAAACAGTTGGGAGAATGTGGGATGTGTATCAGTGTATTGGATCCGTGCATTCGGCCTTAAAGTGACTTTGTAAAGAGTTTTGTAACTTTTAAACAAGTATTGAAATTAGTTTAAGGTGGTCGTATGCTAGCATGTCAGATGGAGCATCACTGACTGGCTTAAACTACCATGATGGCACAGCGTGCATTCATACAACAATGCAAAAACAATAAAATAATGCATTGACATAAAAAAAGAAATTTTCTTTTGATACTTAAGTACTTTTAAAAACAAGTACTTCTGTACTTTTACTTAAGTAAGAATCTGTTTTTACAACTTTCACTTGTAACAGAGTAATATTTGACCAGTAGTACTTTTACTCAAGTAATGGAGTTGTGTACTTTGTCCACCTCTGTTCCTTACCATTCTAAGAACCGTTCGACCCGACGGTGGAAAAGCAGCTAATGATTCATAAAGAAAATGGCAACCTCCTCCCTACGGCTCCCGAAATAAATATGAGGTAGCAACATAAATCAGAAAACAAAATAAATTAAAGCTGCAAGCAGAATTTATCGGGGTTCAAGCGGTTTAAGGCCTTTAAGCACATGGGTAACCACTTAGAAAACTTAGGAAACCAAAAGTAATTTATAAAAGATCATATAAGAGATTCAGTCAAGAATCATTTTGTACAGACGTAAATAATGTATGTTGGATTGATGTTTATAAGGAAGTTCATCCTGATAATGCATTGTCAGCATTTGAAAGATTATTTTACCCTTTGGTGGACAAACATGCACCTATGCAAAAATGTACAGTGAAGAATGTTAGGCCACCATGGACTGATAATGAGTTGAGAAACATTATGATTGAGAGAGATGTGGCAAAGGGTACAGCAAACAGATCTGGGAACGAGGAGGACTGGGAAGTCTATTGCAAATTAAGAAATCAAGTAACTAAAATTCTTAGCAAAGTATTGGAAACAATAGTTTGTGAGCAAATTTAATTCTTCTTTAAGGAGAATAACTTGCTCTCTAATTTTCAGCATGCATATCAACAGGAACAGCATTAACACAGATGATTGCTTAGCACAGATTGATGACAATAACTTAGTAGGAGCAGTATTGTTAGATTTTAGCTCAGCTTTTGATGTACTGGATCATAAATTATTGCTGGATAAAATGTTACAAATTTACTTCTCATACTGTACATTGGTTTAAAAGTTATCTGTCTAATGGGACAATGTGTATTTTATAATGGAAGTTATTCAGATGTGAAAGAGTTGCAGTGTGGTGTGCCTCAAGGAAGTTGTTTAGGACCATTATTATTTTCATTACAGATCAGTGATCTTCCTCTTGTTTTAAAGTGTGCATGGACAGTCACGTATGCAGATGATACAACAATATATATTTACCCGCAACATCAATCAACTGCTTTGGATGAGAAAATACAATTGGTCATAAAGTAGGTACGGATTAATACGTTGGATCTAAACTTGACACAGTTAAATCTGTCTGTAAAGAGTGTGCCTATTGAACAGGTAGAGGAAATAAGACTTCTTGGAGTTATATTAGACAGTAGGCTGAAGTGCTCAAAACAGATAGAAAATATGGTAACAGTTATGGGAAGAGGTTTGTCAGTTATTAAGAGATGTGTAAACATTTTACCACAACACTTTATTTCTCAAACAATGGTTCTTACTTAGATCATTGCCCAGTGGTGTGGTTGAGTGCAAGTAAAGACAATAAATGTAACTAATTGAAAAATTACAATTAGTCCAGAACCACATGACTCACTTTAAACTGTAATAGAAGGGCTAATATAATAAGAATGCACAAAACTTTAGGTTGGCCACTGGTGAAAGATTGTCTCTCTGCTTTGAAATATTTCTGTGTCTAGAGTTCCTAATGTCCTGTACTGTCAACTTTTGTATAGTAGTAGTACTAGTCATAATTTTAAAACCAGGCATGCATAAAAGGGATGTTTTTTACTTCCTGTTTCGAAAACCACTGCAAAACAACGGACTGTAATGTATAGAGGAATGAAAATATGGAATGATTTACCATTGATATTACATATTTTTTAACAAGAAAAATTAGTTTTAAAAAATCTTTAAAGGAATATTTAATGGCACAATATATAGTAAATGGTTGATTTTGATATTTGGAATGAATTTTGGGTTTGTATGTTTCATTGGCTTGACTTTTTATTGTTGTTGATTGAATGTAGTTTTGTATTTTTTACTTGTTGGGACCTCAGGAAGAGTAGCCACTGCCTAGGTAGTGGCTAATGGGGATCCAAATAAACAAATAAACTTAGATCATAGATGGAAAAGACCATTTACAGCCAGTACAGGCAATTTACTAAGGAAAAATATGGTTTTTAACGTTTTTTTGACAGTTATAGCACCACGTCTTGCCCGATCGCCACAACTTTTATTAGGTGTCCTCGAAGTGTGCCCATACATATGTGTGTCAAATTTGTTGTAAATATCTCATTTCGTTTTGAAGTTATAGACACATAATTTTGACATTTGGGCGTTATTGTTTAGCTTTTGACCTATGTTTTAAAATTTCCTGTGGTGGTTTTGTCTCGATCGGACTAGCGGTTTCGAAGATAAATCACAAAAATGCGCTAAATGAAACCGTTACACAAACCATAAGGCAAAACCTGCCATGTTTGGTATCGTTGGACTCGGCAAGGATTCAGGAGCCTAAGGAGGTGATTCCCATGAAAAACGCTGGCTTGAAACTTCTTAGGCTCCTTCAGGGCATTGTGCCGATGATGCATACTGAGTTTTTTTTTAGATACGCCAATGTTCTCATAGACTATCACCCTGGACAAAGACACTGCATGCCAATTTTCATCGGACAATCGGTTGGGTGTGGTTATAGCCATTTTTTTCCTGTTATAGCGCCACCAAGTGGCCAGTCGTCGCTATTTTTTTCATGTGACCTCAGATTGAGCTCATACACATGTGACCCGAGTTTAGGGAAAATATCTCGTTTCGTTTACAAGCCATTTTAGAACATCGAACATTTTGGTTACCCTTAGTGACCATGAATCGAAATTTCAAATTTTTTTCATAATTATTGATATTCTCACTCCAGAGAACATTTCTGCAGTGGTTTGGTTCCGATAGGGCAAAAAACCTGGGAGTAGTTTGCAAAAGTAGGTTTTGCAAAAAACTCCAAATTACTTGAAATTACTTGAAGCAAATCCAAGGCATTTTGTCCGTCTTGAGCCAATGATTCCAACAATATAAGACACTTGAGCCTAGGCCTAACGGTTTAGGAGTTTTGAGCCATTTCGTACTTTTGACCGCTGTAGCGCCCCCGTCAGGCCGATCGGGGCGAGCCTCTGTGATGTTATAGGCGGTGTGAGTACTACGAGCCCTCAAAGTTTCAAGTCTCTACGACTTACGGTTTGGTCTGCCCAATCACTTTTAGAGGAGAATGCTGATCCTTGGGAAATTTAACAATTACAATAGGCTTTCAGCGCTACGCGCTTGAACCCCTATATATCTTAAATCAAGGAAAAGAAAACGTAAAGTATCAAAGAAAAGTATAAAGTCTCTTATATGTTAACTACAATCCCGTGACACAGGGAAAACTCTCGAACGGCATCACACCAACAGCTACCGCAATGACAAGAACTGGCTGTCTGGGGCAATAGACGGAAGACAGAACGGCAACGACCGCCACAGCGGAGCTCTACGACGCATGCACAAGGAGCGCTGCAACTCTTCTTCTTCTTCTTGTGATGTTTATTGGCGGTTGGCAAACAAGCTTATGGTGCATCACCGCCACCTACTGAACTGGAGTGTGGAGCATCAATGATTAGGGGACAACAAAAAAAACTTTATATTCTTATAGAATTTCCGGTTTCTTTTAAATAATTTATCAGTTTATTCTTTTGCTGTTTACTCAATAAATACTCCAAAGTCATGTTATTTGCCCCTTCTTCTTTTACTTGTTTCCAGTATCAGTCGTCCATTATTATATGCTCTACAGTGCATAATAACATGCTCTACTACGGTTTCATACAATCCGCAGTGCCTACAGATCCACTAGGATGCTTCTTAATTTTATATAGATTACCATTTAATGCTGTATGTCCAATTCTAATTCTTGTTATTACTGAATCTTCTCGTCTGTTTAATCCAGTTTCATTATTCCATTTTCCAACTTTTCTTTATCCCAAATGTTTTGATTTTATTAAAGCTTCCTTGATAAATCTTTTTGCTGATGCTTATGTAAATTTTAATTATCTATGTTCATTTAGCAATCTTGCCAACCTGCCAACTCGTTTCCTTCCTTTCCTCCAACATGCGCTGGAACTCAAATAAATGAAACAGCAGTGCCTCGATTGTGAATTCTATACATGTACTGCATTCTTTCAAGAATAAGATCTTGTCTACAACTAGACTGGCCAGCAAGAATGCTCTTTAATGCTGCCAGTGAATCTGAGCATATTACTGCTTTCTTTGTACGTTGTTCCTCTGCCCACTGGAGGGCCATAACAATAGCTACCAACTCTGCAGTAAATACAGAAATATAATCTGGAATTCTTTTTTAATGATTATTTCATATTGTGGTGTTTTCTTAGATTCTGGATCCTTTGAACCATCTGTAAATAACTATCATATCATCATAAAACTGATCAATATATTGATTAACTCGTATTTTAATTTGACCACAATTCTATTAAATGAAGGTCTATTATAGGCATTGCTGGTGGAATTGCTGAGATTTGAACTGTATTACTATATTTTATATGTTTTAAACCAATATGTTCTGCTATTTTTCCCTTCCAGTATTCTTATTATTACCTCTTCCATGTTCCCAGCTTTCTGATAATATTGCCTTAGTTGGATGTTCCTTGTGTCCCTTCAATAATACGCAATATACCAGTTTCAGTTGTTTGCGTCTTTCTTCTAATGGCATACACTGCACACACTGCACAGAAGGAGAGGGGGAAAGAGAAAGAGCGAGAACTGCACACAACACACATCACAACACCAATCAAATAAACAACAAGAAAAAAAAAGCTTTACGTCCAGGGTGTTGCAGGATGGTCGTATTCAGGCGTCAAGAGGTTGATATTATGGCACATTCAAAAACAAAGAGAGTCTTAATGATGATGGGACTTTTATTTTCCCAATTAAGGCCAAAGGCAGAACAAAATCCATTTTCAAGACATAACAAGTAACTAAACAAAAACAAAAGAAAAAAAACTAGAAGCAACTTTCAAAATTACAATGTGCAAAATTGGCTTCTTGCTAGCCAGCAACCATGTGACCAAGAGCATTTACAGACATCTGTTGTTAAATGCATATCTGCATGAGTATTGTATGTATACATAAATTCTGAACAATAACCATTTATAAAATGTAGGAACAATGACCCATGGTGAAAATAAAGCATTTTTACTTGAAGCCATAATATTAGAAACGCGTAATCCGTCCCGTCACACAAGGACGTAACACCAATTAAAACAAACATAAGTTCATTTGGCACCACAAACCTCTGCTATTATTAATCCAATGGATATCAGTGAGGTCAAATGGCTAGGTGCATCTTAGAAACAATATTAAATAGTCCTGACATTCTGAATAGAATCGATGAGGCTCTAGGGAACAGAGAAATTCATTCCCAAAATACACAAAATGAGAGTAGAAGGCTTTTTAACCATCAAATTTTGACACAAACCAGACCAGAAACTAAAGCATTTCAGTTTTCACGGAACGGAGGCCTCACGTGCATCTGTGAACATGTGAAGAAGGCAAAAATATTGAATAAAAATGTACTCTTATATGCTATTCATCTAGCAAAGTATTTGCATTACATCACAGACATTGTTATAATTGAGTATTAATTTAATTGCCTGAAGTAAGATAATGGAAATGCAAGTGCATAATTGCATTTTCTTATTTCCGTTAGGTGCCAAAGAAACACAGGTGGTCCTTTCTTTAGAGAAGTGTGCATTTTGACCTCCCCGGAAACCTCAGTTGTCCCTAGGGGAATGTCCCACTCTTAAATAATGGCTGCATTATAAGTGGAGTGCAATTCCAAAAACATTGGAACGCTCAACCGGTTTTGCAGCATATTCATTCTCTTTATGAATCGAAACTTCAACTCAACACTGAGTAACTAAAACTCTGAGATTAGTTGCTGAAAGGTTTTTAAACTGCATTTTAATAACAAATCCCTTATGAAAATAAACCATGGTTTTATAGTAAAAGTGTACTAACCATGTTTTTTGGTGGATTGATTACCATTTGTATAACCACAGTTCTACTACAAATACCACGGTTAAACTATGGTTAGTGTAGCAAAGCCATGGTTAATTTTCATAAGCGTTATCAAAAATTATCAAATTAAAGGTATAGATCCCCTCCCCTTTGTCATTTATTTACCTTCCTGTTCTTCTAAACCTTCCATGATCCTTCATGAAACAATTTTAATCTCAGTCAGCATTCACTTTCATTGCATCTTTTTTTCCCCACACAGTAAAACTTAATAATGACATTCTGCTTAATATCTCCTTTTATCTTCAACTAAAGATGGAAGGTTGTACAGGTTTGGAACATCACAAGGGCGATTAAATGGTGTAAGAAGTTTAACATCTTACATCTCTGACTTATTTTTGGCATGAATCTCATAGCAGGGCTCGCAAAATTTCAAAATCGCTGGTAGCCCTTCGGGCAGGCACTCTTCAGATTTTGGTAGCCCGAAATTAATTTAACTAGCCCGAATACAAAAAATATTTTTTTATGTAGAAAATTGAATAGGAGTCGAAATATCAATCAAAACCATTTTCAAAATCACAAATATCAACAATGGTATATAAAATAATCATCAATACAAATATGCATTTGGTTCTACCTGAACTGAACTACTCTTCTTAATCTTCTCGTCTTTTTTGGCTGTGTAGAACTGAAACACCAACTTAAATCTATGCGCCTCTTAACATTTTAACACACACACACACAGCGACTTTTGCAGTTTTCTCCACTGTAGGCTTATAGGCTTTATTAATTTATTGTAATTTACATAAAGCGAACTTCACTGCAGACAAATCAGCATGATCAAAAACATCCGTTACACATCACATAGGCTACCCAACACTTGATTCGTCCTGTTAAACTACTTCACTAAAACACTCCCACGTTACTTAACTTTCCTTTCTTTTGTTTTTAATTTGGTAAATTCTGCAAATTAGTACTTGAAAAAAAAAAAATACAATAAGGTTTAAATGCGTTAACATTTCCAATCATTATGTTGGAAAATTCTTATCAGAATAATTTCTGTTAAGCTTGTGTATATTTTTAAGTTATTAAGCAATATCTCATGTAGGGTTTTTCCACTAGGAGGTGCTCTAGGCATGTTTTCCCTGAAGAGAGGCTGGTTTTGAAAACGAAAGTGAAAGAATGACGCACGTTTGTTGCATTTTACCATGAAATGAGAGTTCCGTGTCTTTAATAAAATCAACACATTAATTGTTTATTTCTCATCCACCCGCAATTAATTAGAATATTTTATTACATTTTATTATTTGGTCCGCCCGACCAGCGGATATAACCGTGATCCGCTCATCACTAACACACACACACGTACGCCAAGTACGTTAGCATCGGCTAAACTTCGCTGCGGACAAATCAGCATGATCAAAAACATCCGTGATCTTATTTTTCCTTCAGATAACAAGTCAAGAGAGTCAACAACGCAAAGCAAGAAAGGAATTTTATTTCACTATTTAAAATAGCCCGTCGGGCAGGGCCGTGATACGTTTTGCTTGCCCGGCTGGAAGATATAATAGCCCCGCTAGTCAGGCTAGTGATTTTGCGAGCCCTGCATAGGGCTGGACTCGAATATTCGCATATATACATTCAGTGGGTTGTATTCGATTTTCAATTTTGGGATTCGAATATTCGTTGTTTTTTTGTTTTGTTTTTTTCTTGCACACCTGGCATCCCCCTCGAAACGGTTCTCATTCGCGCTTGAACATGTTTACACTATAAAATCTGGCGAAATACAATACTCTTTTTTACAATTATCTTATATAGCCTAGCCGTTTTTAATAGGATGGACAGTTGAATAGGAACCCAACCTCGTTATACTTAATAAATATATTTGCTTCTTCTTAGCCTAAGTGTTCCCTGCAACGGAGTATTCTCTGTCTAGAGCGCACGACTGCATGAGCTTGAATGGACAGAAGCGCATGCCTGAGCTTGCATTTTGGGTTAAGCTGCGTTGCTTTGACATTGTGGAAAATAGAATAACAGAAACAAAATGTATTAGCCTTTTTACCCGTTATTATCAATCTAAATGAATCTACTGCAAAATATAGGAGCTTGTTAAAACTTAAATGTGAGAGCAAGCCATGAAGAAGAGGAGACTGCCACGCCACCACCACCAAAAAAAAAAAAAAAACAGCAGGAGATTTCAATGCTGATGCAGCCTGAGTCCGATGACGAAGAGGAAGAAGAACACGGAGACAGGAGCAATATTTGAGAGACACTACTAAAGTACAGTAGGGCCCACTTGCATGGTGGAAGCAAAACAGTGACCGCTACTCTAAACTGGCATTTGCAGCCAAACACTTCCTTTACGTTCTGTCCACTTCAACTCCGTCAGAGCACATTTTCTCAAAAGCTGGCTACGTCGTTAATAAGACCCGAAGTTCCCTTTTACCTGAAAATGTGGACAAACTCATCTTCCTCGCACACAACATGAAGAGAGTGTAGGTAGTCTATGTAGGTAGCTTGCAACTTGATTGTGATTTATTTGAAAGTTTGACTTTGTAAAGAAATAGTTTGTTTATTGAAATGTGAGCTGCGCTAATTGCGCTAGTCAGCTTGGTCTATTTACAAACCCGATTCCAAAAAAGTTGGGACACTGTACAAATTGTGAATAAAAAAGGAATGCAATAATTTACAAATCTCATAAACTTATATTTTATTCACAATAGAATATAGATATATCAAGTGTTGAAAGTGAGACATTTTGAAATGTCATGCCAAATATTGGCTCATTTTGGATTTCATGAGAGCTACACATTCCAAAAAAGTTGGGACAGGTAGCAATAAGAGGCCGGAAAAGTTAAATGTACATATAAGGAACAGCTGGAGGACCAATTTGCAACTTATTAGGTCAATTGGCAACATGATTGGGTATAAAAAGAGCCTCTCAGAGTGGCAGTGTCTCTCAGAAGTCAAGATGGGCAGAGGATCACCAATTCCCCCAATGCTGCGGCGAAAAATTCTGAGTTTCTCAGAGAAAAATTGCAAAGAGTTTGAAGTTATCATCATCTACAGTGCATAATATCATCCAAAGATTCAGAGAATCTGGAACAATCTCTGTGCGTAAGGGTCAAGGCCGGAAAACCATACTGGATGCCCGTGATCTTCGGGCCCTTAGACGGCACTGCATCACATACAGGAATGCTACTGTAATGGAAATCACAACATGGGCTCAGGAATACTTCCAGAAAACATTGTCGGTGAACACAATCCACCGTGCCATTCGCCGTTGCCGGCTAAAACTCTATAGGTCAAAAAAGAAGCCATATCTAAACATGATCCAGAAGCGCAGGCGTTTTCTCTGGGCCAAGGCTCATTTAAAATGGACTGTGGCAAAGTGGAAAACTGTTCTGTGGTCAGACGAATCAAAATTTGAAGTTCTTTTTGGAAAACTTGGACGCCATGTCATCCGGACTAAAGAGGACAAGGACAACCCAAGTTGTCATCAGCGCTCAGTTCAGAAGCCTGCATCTCTGATGGTATGGGGTTGCATGAGTGCGTGTGGCATGGGCAGCTTACACATCTGGAAAGGCACCATCAATGCTGAAAGGCATATCCAAGTTCTAGAACAACATATGCTCCCATCCAGACGTCGTCTCTTTCAGGGAGGACCTTGCACTTTCCAACATGACAATGCCAGACCACATACTGCATCAATTACAACATCATGGCTGTGTAGAAGAAGGATCCGGGTACTGAAATGGCCAGCCTGCAGTCCAGATCTTTCACCCATAGAAAACATTTGGCGCATCATAAAGAGGAAGATGTGACAAAGAAGACCTAAGACAGTTGAGCAGCTAGAAGCCTGTATTAGACAAGAATGGGACAACATTCCTATTCCTAAACTTGAGCAGCTTGTCTCCTCAGTCCCCAGACGTTTGCAGACTGTTATAAAAAGAAGAGGGGATGCCACACAGTGGTAAACATGGCCTTGTCCCAACTTTTTTGAGATGTGTTGATGCCATGAAATTTAAAATCAACTTATTTTTCCCTTAAAATGATACATTTTCTCAGTTTAAACATTTGATATGTCATCTATGTTGTATTCTGAATAAAATATTGAAATTTGAAACTTCCACATCATTGCATTCTGTTTTTATTCACAATTTGTACAGTGTCCCAACTTTTTTGGAATCGGGTTTGTAGCCTATTACAGTTAGTTCATTTATTTTTCGTTCTTCTTTTATTTAAATAGCCTACCCTTTACTGTATCAGTAATTACTGTGCTGCTAATTTCTGATTTGGGAGTGATTTGTTTTGTCAGAAAAATGTTAGGCTACCTTATTAAAAGTATTGCTCTTAACAGACCTGTGTGTTTTGTATCACTAGTGCAGTGTCCGTTCTCAGAGCATATAAGCCCTGCCCGCGTGAGACGTGCCGTTTCCGGCTCGCGCTGTTCTGTAGTTTATTAAAAGTTTATTAATTCTGAACATGTCACGTGTCCATTTTGCACCAAATGCGACACTGCACTCCCTTGGGTCCGCAGCAACACACCCGCCACGTGTAAAGTCGATTGGATGAACAGTTCTCGACATAATCATAACGCAAACAGACAGACAGACACACAGAGAGTCCTGCCTTTATAAGCAGTTGAACATTCCTATGACCAAATGTGAACCACCTATCGCTGTTATTGTCGTTGATGATGGTCCCATCGGTAAAGGTTGTTTCACTCATCAAACTCTCCCCATAAAACTCAGAGTTGGCCTGTTTGAAGAAATCACTCTCTATGTCATATCATCACCACCAAACCCAGTTATCCTAGGACATCCTTGGTTGTCTACTCCCGACCCACAGTTTTCATGGAGGGAAAAGAAATCAGTCCGTTGGTCACACTCACTGTCTGGTACTGCTCACCAAACTTCTGCACTACCTGTCTAGCCAAGTATCCCTTTTCACCAATTACCAAATAACGTCCCCAATGAGTATGCTGACTTAGCCAAGGTATTTAGTAAAGACAAGGCCACCAAGTTGCCACCTCATCACCCCTGGGACTGTGCCATCAACCTCCTTCCTAACACCTCTCCCCCTAAGAGCCGTGTGTACCCACCGTTCATTCCTGAAACCAAGGCCATGGAAGAATACATTAAAGAAGCCTTATCTTATGGATTTATTAGACCATCCACCTCTCCTGCGGCATCTGGGTTCTTCTTTGTTGACAAGAAAGATGGCTGCTTAAGACCTTGTATTGACTATCGAGCACTCAACGCAATCACTGTTAAGAATTGCCTTCCCTTGCCTCTTATTCCTTCTTCTCTGGAGCAATTACCGGAGGCCCAGTATTTCACTAAATTGGACCTCAGATCTGCCTACAATCTCATCAGAATGAATGGAAGATGGCTTTTCTCACCACCATGGGGCACTACGAGTATTTGGTTATGCCATATGGGCTGGCCAATGCACCTTCAGTTTTCCAGTCCTTCGTTAATTAAGTTTTCAAAGATCTCTTGAATCAGTATGTGATTGTCTACATAGACGATATCCTGATCTATTCACGCTCCATGGAAGAACATATCTCTAATGTAAGAACTGTCTTGTCACGCCTGCTCTAGAATGATTTTTTTCTCAAGGCCGAAAGGTGTGAGTGTCATGTTACGTCAACCAAATTCCTGGGATACAATAATAGGATTTGAGATGATACCGAGGTATAAGCTGTCATGGACTGGCCCATACCCAGCACTGTCTAGGAGTTACAACAATTTCTAGGCTTTGCAAACTTCTACCATAGACTCATCCGTGACTTCAGTACCATAGCTGCACCTGTCACCTCATTTCTTAAAGGAAAACCCAATAAGTTAGTATGGACAGAGGCAGCTACATCAGCATTCAACAGGCTCAAGTCCAGTTTCACCACAGCTCCAATTCTTAAGCATCCAGACCCAAAACTTCCCTTTATCGTAGAGGTTGATGGCTCTGATTGTGGAATTGGTGCTGTCCTCTCTCAGTGTCATGGAACGCCAGTTACACTCCTGTGCATTCTTCTCACGAAAGTTAACTTTGGCAGAAAGCAAATACGATATTGGTAACAATGAATTACTATCTATCAAGGCTTGAAGAATGGAGACACTGGCTTGAAGGCGCACTTCATCCCTTTCAAGTCATTACAGACCACAAAAAAAAAACTAGACTATATCAAGGACGCCAAGCGTTTGAATCTTCGCCAGGCAAGATGGGTACTCTTTTTTACTCGTTTCAATTTCAGTCACATACCGTCCAGGGAGCAAAAAAAGTAAGGCAGATGCATTGTCTCGTATCTCTGTTGATTCACAGATCTCGCCACCTTTTATCATCATCGCACCCATCCGGTGGGATATTATGGAAGAAATTCAACATTTCCAACACAAAGAGTCATCCCCTCCAGAGTGCTCAGCTGGAAAAATCTACGTCTTCGCACAAAAATCATTCAGTGGGTCCACACATCCCTTACTTCTGGACATCCTGGAATTAATCGCATCACTGCTTTGTTCAGAAATTCATTTTGGTGGCCCACATTATCTGCAGATGTCAATAATTATATAACTGCATGTCAGATCTGTGCTCAGTCACGAACACCTCGACAACTGCCTGCAAAACTTTTAGAACCACTTCCTATTCCCCAACGACCCTGGTCACACCTGTCCATTGACTTTATTACTGAGCTACATAACTCTCAAGGATTCACCACCATCATGGTTTCCATCGACCGCTTCTCTAAGTCTTGTCGTCTCATTCCATTGAAAGGTAAATCCACTGCCATGGAAACTGCCCACGTTCTGTTCAATCAAGTATTTAGAATTTATGGAATACTCAATTATATTGTTACTGATCGAGGGCCACAGTTCACATCACAGGTTTGGAGAGCCTTTTGCAAACATTTAAACATCAATGTCAGTCTCACATTTGGCTATCATCTTCAAGCTAATGGACAAGTGGAGCTTAATCAGGAAATTGGTAGATACTTGAGATAATACTGTAGCAAGAAACAGGAAAAGTGGAGCATATTCCTCCCACGGACAGAGTATTCCCAAAATTCCCTCACACACTCTTCAACAGACTTCCAGTGTGTCCAAGGATATCAGCCTCCTCTATTCCCCTGGTCTGGGGAGCCATCTGAAGTGCCTGCTGTGAATGTTTGGATTAGTAGAAGTGAACAGGTCTGGGACAATGCTCATGTCCATCACCAGCGAGCTATTTGATTTCAAAAGATCTAAGCTGATCGACATAGATGTTGAGCCAAATTTTGAGCCAGGTCAAATGGTGTGGCTTTCCACTTGCGACCTACGGCTGAAGCTCCCTTGCAAGAAATTAAGTCCAAGGTACGTTGGCCCTTTTAAGATTATACGTCAAATTAATCCTGTCACATACCGTTTAGAGTTGCCTGCTAATTACCGCATCTCTCCCTCCTTTCATGTGTCCCTCCTGAAACCGGCCCATGGCCCATCGAGCCCCAAAACCACTGACGAAGAACCTCCTCCACCACTCGAGATCGATGAAGCTCCTGCCTACCTAGTTCGGGATCCCAGATTCTTGCAGGAGGAGGGGTCAGAAGCAATACCTTGTAAACTGGGAAGGATACGGCCCGGAGGAGAGATTGTGGGTAGCAACTAAGGACATCTTGGATACATCAATCATCAGAGACTTTCACCAAGCTCAGCCAGATCGTCCGGCACCCAGACCAAGGCGTTGTCCTACATAATGTTTATTTACTGCTCCTTAACAAATATCATTTTCCTTCCATCAGGCTCTTAATGAGGCACAGTCAGCACTTGGAATTTTTGAACGAAAACAAGGCCAGGGTTTTTTTGTTTTTTGTTTTTTGTTGCCTACAACCAGTCAGCCTTAGATTTTACACGTGTGGAAAACACATTGCTTGATCACTGATTCATGGAGGCCCAGGCATTAAAGCCCTTAATTTGACTTTATATTTGTTAATGTGTGGACAGGAACGGCAGATGGATAGGTTTGATTTTCAAGACTTGCCAGATAATGAAGTGCAGTTGCAACAGGTAGCCTATTATCACCTATATATTTAACCTGAAGAACAATTAAATGGTAATATAATGTTGTCTAAAACTGGTCTTTTTAGATCCAGCAGTGCAAAAGTGTGGGAGACCTAATTTCACTTAAGGCCTCCGTTGGTGACTGGATTGCAGAATGTGGAGTACCCTGGATCTACAATGCTGGCCTTCCTGAAATGCCCAGAGTTTACAGCCTGGTCACTAAACACTTCATTTATTTTAGGTATAAGAAGCCTACATATCTTAAGTCAATATGAAACTGTAATGTAGTCATGAAACCTGGAACAATTTCATAACTGTGCAGTTAAAATTTAAATGATATTTGTATGTTGTTTGTTTGTTACCCCAGGCCTGCTTGCATGATTTCACAGTTTAAAGGCAGGAATGAATTCAAGTGGATCCCTTTGGCAGACAGTGGAAAACAACTGGGTGGCATTCAAGCCTCTGTTCACTAACACACAGAAGACACTGTCAAGAAGTGAGTTTTAAAACCTTCTTGTTGTGAACTGGAGTGATGAAGGCAGCAACCACAAACGGACTGAAGAGGAGACCATCTTTGTTTACTCAACAGAATTTGGGGTAGGTGGTAATATAATTAATGCATTTTGTTTTATAATGTTGGTTTATGAGCTTAGTTGTTTCATTGATGTATAATGCGTTTAACAGAAAAAGACTCTCTGATGTTTGAGGATCTTCTGATATTCATCACTGGTGCTAATGCTACCCCTCTTGGCTTTCCCTCAAAAAAGCTGAGATTGACTTCTACACACAAGAGAATGGGTGCTGGAGACTGCCTTATGCATCAACTTGTTCAATGGTGCTTTTCTTACCAAGAGGTGTTCTTGATGAAACAGAATTAGAAAACCTGCTGACAGATGCAGTAAAAGGCTCAGTTGGGTTTGGGAAATGTTAGATCTTGTATCATATTCTTAATCTTGCTCTTGATCATGCTCTCCTGGTTTCTTAAATGTTCAATATTATGGCGAGGGGGGTGTGGTTCAGCGAGGTCTGCAGCGGGAGAGAGAGTCAGGAGATGAGTGGTGAGTAAGTAGGTCAAATGCAAAATGACAAACACCTATGTCTTGTTGCAGTAATTGCTGTGGAGAGACCGGATAAAAGCCACCAGGAAACAGCAAGTAGAGAGAGAGAGAGAGAGAGAGACTTACTGTGGACTCCTGCACTGTGGATGCTCTGTAGAGCTGCAACACCGTTATTGCCTTGTGTTTTGACTGAGAGTTTATTGAAGTGCAAATTTGTTTGAGTAAATAAAGCACGAGCCTCAGTAAAGCCGACCCTGTCTTCTTCCTTCCTTATCTTGAACATTGTTACAAATATATTAAAGGAATAGCTCACCTCAAAGTGAAAATGATCCCATAATTTACTCACCCTCAAGCCATCCTAGGTGTACATGATTCTTTCAGCCGAACACAATCAGAGTTATATTAAATGATATCCTGGCTCTTACCAGCTTTTGAAGCTCCAAAAAATTCATTTTATGAATTTTATGATGGCATTCATCCATCATAAAAGTAATCCACATGGCTCCAGGGTGTTAACAAAGTACATCTGAAGCGAAGCCACTGGTTTTTGTAAGACAAATATCCATATTTAAAACTTTATGAACTATAATCACTGGCTCCCAGCACCGGTCGTATGTGTACAAGGGATGTGTAGCATGATGATAGATAGTTAAAAACAAATAAGTAGTGCTGTATTTCATAGTTTCCATAATCTGATAAGGAATCCAACGATGTTTGAAGGTTATCAGTTTCTGCAACACTAACTCTAAAAGTGCTTTCTGGAACTGTGATGGCCTGTGTGTCATTCTCATATTCACCTACAAAGTCAATGCCACAGTCTTCTATGTCAGATACATTAAAGGGGTTCTATTATGCTTTTTCAACTTTAGTTAGTGTGTATGTTGCTGTTTGAGCATAAAAAAGATCTGCAAGTTTACAAAGCTCAAAGTCCACTCCAAAGCGAGATATTTTATTTAACAGAATTCACTTTCCAAGAACTACATCGAACGGCTTGTTAGGACTACGTGTTTTTTCCGTATCTTGTGAAGTCACAGTGTTACTCATTTAAATAATCCCTGCCCACGGTATTCGCAAAAAAGGGCTGGTTGAGCTGCTGCTATGTCAAAGAGATGCTGTTTTTTCCAAAACTCATTTGTTTGACCTTCCTAATGCTGATAAACTTGGTTAAAATTTATTTTTCCTGAACATTATAACCCCATCAACATAGCGTTGATATAGTGTTTACTGTAGCTTTTGTAAGGTTGTTCACCACCCCAATTAACCATGGTTTTGGGATCGATTACTGTTTGTATTACCATAGTTTTCTGAAAAATATCATGATTAAATGATGTATAACTTCTTATCTAAAATACATAAGAAAATTACAAAAATTACATGCATGAAATTCGTTCTGGACGATACTCTTGTTTGTTAACATTCTTGATTTGAAATTGACATCATCCTTAATATTTACACCTGAGCAGTTTATCGAGGGGCGTAACATTTCCTGAACACACGCTAATTGGTGCCAATCTCAACACACTGGGCCAGCTAAACAATCACAGCACATTTTGTATTTCGGAAGGAGGGGCTTCATCGAAAATGACGCGTTCCAGCCAGACTGGGGAAAGAGGAGCTGCAATAATGTAAAATATGTGAAAAATAATGTGTTTTTTGAACAACCAAAGCATATTTTAGTACACCCCAAAAACAAAATCAAGACTTGGCTCAATAATCATACCATAATGCCAGTAGACTCATAGCACACTCTGTTCTCAGACTGTGATAATCCCATTGACAAACTCATCACAGGACTGTTGAATTCTCCCAAGAAAGATGTACAGCTAAGACCATAAGTGCATCTTATTATCTGGGTGCAGAATGACCACATACTGCCGATTCAGCCCTGTTCACATCCCCCCAGAGACGTTCAATCCTTTGGTTATGTACACTTCTTCCCACAATAAAACTTCCTTGGTCTGTGACTCTTTTTTTCTATCATGTACTGTTCAACATACATTTCCAGATCTCTGTCTCCCCGTACTCTTAAAGGCAAACCAAATTGAGAGACACCGTTTTGAAATAATGACAGCACTGTGTTGGCATGATTATTTGTGGCACATCTCAAATAAATAACTGTTCTGTTGAATCCATCGATGCAGCCGTGAAGAACAAATCACCATGCAATCAGTTTGTGGTTAAGAGTCAATACGCCTTGAAGAGAAAGAAAGTGGGGTTTAATTAGACAATTGAATGAATTGAAGCATAGGTAATAATTGCAGGCTACCACTTTTTACAGTGTATAAAACATGATTTGATTTTATACTTGCGCTCAGTAGCTTGGCTGCTTAAAACTTTGAGACTTTTTTGTCAATTTTATTCACATGATGTTGACAATGTTGTGTTAATTCTTTCATCTCCTATAATTGTGCAATTCAAGCTACTAAACTAAATTGTCTGTAAACATAATTTTCAGGCATTATTTTTATTATTAAACAATCATTTGTGTAATCTGTCAGTGATGTTGATAAATGAAATTGAGACAAATATGGGACACACGGCAATAGGAACAAATGCTACTGATCTGTCAGAATCAGTGTTACAATATTGCATTGTCCTGTTCACATACCATAAATGATTTGATCCTCTCACATTGTACAATCTTCTTCTAATAAGATGTCTTCTGCGAATCAAAGTTGAACCTTAAACAGGAACATAGGCTGCGTTTACACTTGGCATTAACATGCGACCTGTATCCGGATGTTGTCCACATACACATTGAAAAGACAAGTGTAAATGCGTTTCTGATCGGAATGTTATCCAATCAGCGTGTCCTAGTCCAGAGGTAGTCGAGGACGCATTGTGATCGGATCTCAGTGTAATGTAAACGCAATCCAGCCATCGTATCTACATTCAGAGGGCGACGTCATATAAATCCCCACCCACTCTCTCCGCATGGCTGTCAGAAAATAATGGACAGACGCAGAAATTAAACTTATCTGAACTTTACAATAAACGTCAATCTTTAAAACAGTTTATTTAGACTTACATGATAGCCTACCGTGTGTGTCATTTTTCATTTTAATTGCACAACATTATCTGAATGAGGCGATCACCTGTACAATCACAGTTATGCGATCTTAATGAAGAGCTGCACACTGCTTTGCCAAAGGAATAATCGGAATACACTTTGCATATTTTTTTTATTGTTTCAGCAATATTATTAATCTCACATTTCTGTCAAAATAGTCATTGCACACTATAACCTTAAACCCGATGATGGGACTTTTTTAATATGATTAAACTTAAATTGATCTAAGACTGGAGATTGCATCGGAAAATAAAGTAAGTGAGTGAAAGCAATGGGACATTGTTTAATTTGTATCATCTTTACTCTTAGGCCCAATCCCATTTCTACCCTTTGGCCCTTCACTTTCCCCTTCGTTTTGTGCGTTCACGTGAAGGGGTAGGGGTGTCTCGATTCTCTTTTGGCTGGAGTGGTAGGGGTAAGGGGAAGGATTTTTCGGGACCACACTACGCACGAAGGGGTATGGTGAATTTCCCTGCATACACCGACTACCGTGCTGCTAGAATGAGTGTAGGGGTAAGCGTAGGGGTATAAAATAGAATTGGGATTGGGCCTTAATCTGTTGTCGTATAGCCTACACCCTTGTTTTGTTCTAATTAATGATCTTTAATGTGACGTTTCTTCTTTAATTTCTTTAATACAAAGGTGTTCAGATTCTGCACGTGTTTTACTGCTATAACACATACAATATAAATGCTTGCGTGCTCTTTCAATCATGAAATGCGTCGGAATAATGAATCTTTTCATCATACAAGATTAATGTTGGGAAACTTAAGTAGATTAGTACTCTATTTGTGATCGATTAACGTTACCTTTGTTGAGTAAATCACAAAAAATCTGTGCTGTGTGCACTGCCATTGATAGAGGCTAAAGTGAAAGTTGTTTTAAGCTACGAAGCCATTTGAAGTTTCTGCCTTTCAAGCGCCAGACCTAATTTAAATATTTAGCAGGAAACAGAAATCCGATCTGTTATCCAGATACAGCGACCACTTGACGTGAACAAATGTAAACGCGCCGTGTCCTGATTTGCTAATGATCCGATCTGCTTAATCGGATCACGGTGATCGCATGTTAATGCCAAGTGTAAACACAGCCATAGACTCATTAAACAGCGGATTACACAAACAAAGCTAGAAAAGGAACAATTCAAACGTGCTCTCTCTGGATCTCCCAGTGCTGCCTAGAGGTTAACAGTTTCAAGACACGCAAACACTATACGAATGTTATAATGCAGCTAGAGCAGGAATCAAGGCTTCATCGGGACAGCATTCTCGCAATGAGAAGCGCAATTACACATTTTAAGATGAAGAGGTGCTCTTTTGGTTTTCAACTGTGATAACTAATGTGTTCACTCACAGAATCAGACACGACTGCTATTTATATAGTACATTTCCCGTTATGAATTATAATACCATTTGGTCCAGTGGGTCGGATTGCTCTCACAACTTAAGTGAACCGCCCCGGAGTTTGTTTGCAATCAGTCTCGTTCAGGTGGTCTCGGAGTGATTGCCGTGTTCACATATGCCTAAACTAACCGAACCAAGGGAGAAAACGCACCAGGTTCTGAAACAAACGCTCAGGTGTGAAAGCACCCTTAGATTCCTTGTTGGTAACAATCCTACCGCGTAATGTTTCAAGTTCGCAGAGACTCCAGGAGATCTAGTTGGGTGGCTCGCCATCTAAGGTTTCACACTCCTCACTGTTTAACGAACAGAATTTCCCCCGTTATGAAAAGACCCGACCTACATGAACAAAACAGGTGACTGTAAAACATTTGTTTAAACATTAACATCAATTAGGCATAAAGATCATCATTTCCATGAAAATAACTTCTGTATGTTACTTATATGAACACTGCATGTAGAAACATCAATGAAATACAGATGCATTTCAATTAAAGCTGCAAAGCTTTTTGGTTAAAAATTATCCAAAATCAATTTGAGCAAGTACATAACCAGCCAGTGTTCAAAACTATCTCCTTACCTGAGCCCGATTCACAACGGTAAGCTTGTAATAATGTGTTCTAATTTGAGTGGTACTGGTGGATTTCCACGGGAAATTCGAGCTTCCGCCATTCATCTTATGTCGCGTCTGTATACATGAAGAAGGAGTCCATCTAGTAGGCTATCACACGTGAGGATGCTGCAGGTGGCGGATCATTTATAGCCTTTTCTCACAGCAGCTGGAATAATTAAATTTATCACTTTGATGGCAGATTGTAATCCAGAAAGGTCCAAACGACAATCATCAGTGACAACAAAGTATAACAATAATAATAATTTGCACGGTTTGATGTGATATGAACTAAGCGGTCGTTAGATTTAATCACCTTTGGTAGCGCGATTTATGGTAATGCTTTTTTTCTCAGTTGGTCAGAACAAAAGTGGCAGCATGTTATTTACTTGTTCAGATGACATTTTCCGGTGAAAATTCTTATTTTGGTCGTAGTTTCAAGACACAGAATTACAGTATCCACACCGGTGCGGTGAATGAATGACAGCCACACATACTCCTCAAAACATTAGATTCATCAGCGCTGAGGAGCCGCCGATGCACAACCCACGTAAAGATGATAATTCCACAAATAACTGCAATTACAGATTTCAAACAGAGATGGCGACAAAGAGGCAAAACTTACAGACTGCAGCTTTAATTGATCTGATAAAATAATCAAACATCATCAACCTAACTGCACAGTACAAAAGAAATAGAAAAAAAAAAAAAAAACTATTATTTTAAATACACTTGCAAAATTTTACATCTTCCTTTAAAACATCTGGCCTGCATAAATGCATACTTAAATCCCACTATTACAAATAGTGAAAATTATAGAACTTCACATAGAACAAGATGATATAAAAGACAAGCGTTTCAATCTGAGTAATCGTTGAGATATTGTAACTTGATATTAACAATTGCAATGCAACAACCCATGTTATGCAGTAAGGCAGCACATGGTTTAGCCAATTATGCTATACAGTAAATGCTAATACAGTAAAACTGCACATTTTAGAGTGGCCTTTTATTGTGGCCAGCCTAAGGCACACCTGTGCATTAATCATGCTGTCTAATCAGCATCTTGATATGCCACACCTGTGAGGTGGATGGATTATCTCGGCAAAGGAGAAGTGCTCACTAACACAGATTTAGACAGATTTGTGAACAATATTTGAGAGAAATAGGCCTTTTGTGTACATAGAAAAAGTCTTAGATCTTTGAGTTCAGCTCATGAAAAATGGGGGCAAAAACAAAAGTGTATATATATATCCAGTGGGGAGAACAAGTATTTGATACACTGCCGATTTTGCAGGTTTTCCTACTTACAAAGCATGTAGAAGTCTGTAATTTTTATCATAGGTACTCTTCAACTGTGAGAGACGGAATCTAAAACAAAAATCCAGAAAATCAAATTGTATGATTTTTAAATAATTAATTTGCGTTTTATTGCATGACATAAGTATTTGATCACCTATCAACCAGTAAGAATTCCGGCTCTCACAGACCTGTTTTTCTTTAAGAAGCCCTCCTGTTCTCCACTCATTACCTGTATTAACTGCACCTGTTTGAAAATTGTAGACCTGCACAAGGCTGGGATGGGCTACAGGACAATAGGCAAGCAGCTTGGTGAGAAGGCAACAACTGTTGGCGCAATTATTAGAAAATGGAAGAAGTTCAAGATAACTCCCTCGGTCTGGGGCACCATGCAAGATCTCACCTCGTGGGGCATCAATGATCATGAGGAAGGTGAGGGATCAGCCCAGAACTACACGGCAGGACCTGGTCAATGACCTGAAGAGAGCTGGGACCACAGTCTCAAAGAAAACCATTAGTAACACACTATGCCGTCATGGATTAAAATCCTGCAGCGCACGCAAGGTCCCCCTGCTCAAGCCAGCGCATGTCCAGGCCCGTCTGAAGTTTGCCAATGACCATCTGGATGATCCAGAGGAGGAATGGGAGAAGGTCATGTGGTCTGATGAGACAAAAATAGAGCTTTTTGGTCTAAACTCCACTCGCCGTGTTTGGAGGAAGAAGAAGGATGAGTACAACCCCAAGAACACCATCCCAACCGTGAAGCATGGAGGTGGAAACATCATTCTTTGGGGATGCTTTTCTGCAAAGGGGACAGGACGACTGCACCGTATTGAGGGGAGGATGGATGGGGCCATGTATCGCGAGATCTTGGCCAACAACCTCCTTCCCTCAGTAAGAGCATTGAAGATGGGTCGTGGCTGGGTCTTCCAGCATGACAATGACCCGAAACACACAGTCAGGGCAACTAAGGAGTGGCTCCGTAAGAAGCATCTCAAGGTCCTGGAGTGGCCTAGCCAGTCTCCAGACCTGAACCCAATAGAAAATCTTTGGAGGGAGCTGAAAGTCCGTATTGCCCAGCGACAGCCCTGAAACCTGAAGGATCTGGAGAAGGTCTGTATGGAGGAGTGGGCCAAAATCCCTGCTGCAGTGTGTGCAAACCTGGTCAAGAACTACAGGAAACGTATGATCTCTGTAATTGCAAACAAAGGTTTCTGTACCAAATATTAAGTTCTGCTTTTCTGATGTATCAAATACTTATGTCATGCAATAAAATGCAAATTAATTACTTAAAAATCATACAATGTGATTTTCTGAATTTTTAGATTCCGTCTCTCACAGTTGAAGAGTACCTATGATAAAAATTACAGACTTCTACATGCTTTGTAAGTGGGCAAACCTGCAAAATCGGCAGTGTATCAAATACTTGTTCTCCCCACTCTGTGTGTGTGTGTGTGTGTGTAATATATTATATTATATTATATTATATTATATTATATTATATTATATTATATATATATATATATATATATATATATTATACGGTTCGGTACGTACCTCGGTTTTGAAGTCACGGTTCGATATGGGTTCGGTACAGCAGGGGAGAGAACTAAATATAAAATTGCTTTTTTTTTTCTTTTTTTTTATTAAACAGTGGTTTACTGAACAAATTGTGTCTGTCCTTAAATGAATTCAATTATAACTAAAAGTTTCTTAAAGATATAAAAATGATCTCTGCTAATGCTGTAAAGTGTAAACTATATAGGGAGCCATTACTTGCACATTACTATAATACAACAGAGCCCAAACTATTAGCCTAAATTCAGTAGCCATTTATTTTTAGATATAAAATAATCAACACTCAAATAACACATTGTATGCAAACATGTAAACTTCACATAAGGCAACTTCTAAATCTTATTATAAAATTATGTTTTTACTCCAATTCGTTGTTGAAATAATCATTTAGTACACAGTGGCTGTCATTTTCATGACAGATTTATTTAAACATACATTAAATAATCGAGACTTCAGTAATAGGTTAAGTAAAATATAATGCATATATAGGCTAATATAGTGCATATATTTAGCGAAAAAGTTGATTTCTCAATGAGATCAATGACTCGCCTGAGGTAAATGTAATGCTACGTGACATTACAAGCTGTTTTATTGACGTCTTTTTCACCGTTGAAACACGGATTGAACGATTACACGACATGATACGTTTCAGTAAGTTGTAATGTATCCTTCAACATGTTTATTCTTTGACTAGGAAGAGATGATCGCGTTCACATGCGCCTATACAGTGATCTGTGTCACGCCACATTAAAGAGCGTCAAAACGGCATTTATCGTTTGAATTTCGTGATAAAATGGACTGAATACTTAATACGTTCGTGTGGGAACTCGGATTGAAGTATGTTCCGTGCGTAAAACAAGCCGACTGTTAACTGTTAAAGATTGCGTTCTGTACCGTTCGGTACACATGTGCACCGTACCGGAAGCCCTGTACCGGAACAGTTCGATACGAATACGTGTACCGTTACACCCCTAATATACACACACACACACACACACACACACACACACACACACACACACACACACACACACACTTCTCCTACATTCTCTTTATTAATCATGTGTTACTCAGAAATTGAAACAACCCATTTACCATACTTTCTCCTATATCAGAGTCTAATATATCCTTTAATGTCAACTCTTTCCTTCATTCTTCCATACTTCTCTTAGCACTTCTCTTTCTTCATCATATTCCTTACAATTAATAACCACATGTTCTACAGTTTCCCTCTGTCCACATTTCTCACACAATCCCGTTGGATGTTTAGATATTACATGCAATGTTTTATTCAAACCTGTATGTCCCATTCTTAACCTTGTAATTATATTTTCCTACCTCCTATTTCTCCCACTCTTTCTACCTTTCCCACTTTCTTTCGTATTGCATATACATGTCTCCTTTAGTCTCATTATCCTAACACTGCTGCCACTTCTTAATCACCTTCTCTTTTATTACTGATTTTATTTCTCTAATACTATGTGACAGCTCAGTTTCTACCATTTCATCATCTACTGCTTGCTTAGCTAATTTATCTGCTTCTTCATTCCCTTTAATTCTCACATGGGCCGGTACCCACATAAACTGTACTTCTATTCTACTTTGTTTTAACTCAAAGAGATTTTGAAGGATTTCCATAACTAAGTCTGGCCTTGATTCTGACTTTTGGTTATCAATGCTGATTATTGCTGAATATGCATCTGAACATATGACCGCATTTTGTATTTTTCTATCCTTAATCAATTGTACTGCTAGCAGAATAGCCATCAGTTCACCTGTATAAACTGACAGATGATCATTTATTCTAGCTTTTTTCTTTATCAGTAACGTTGGAACATTGACTGCCACTCCTACTCTCACTCCTTTTTTAGAAGCATCAGTGTATATCCGTTTATCATTTCCATACTTAAGCCCTAAATATTCCTTTGCTCTCATTACCTCCATCATTTTGTCTTATCTTCAGTAATGTTAAATCTACTATTGGCTGAGGAAGAATCCATAAAGGGTTATGTGGGTACACCACTCTTGGTGCACATCTATATTTGCTTATCCCCATCTCCTTAATATCGCCTTCAACAACCCATCCAAAACTCCTTTGTTTATTCATTCCTTGTTCCCAGCATACACCTAGTATTTTTTTTGTTGGATGTACTTCATCCTGACTCTTAAGGTTTGTCCAATATACTGCCATTAACTGTTTCCTTCTAATATCCAGCGGCATTTCATTGATCTCTACTTGCAATGCTGCAATAGGTGTTGTTGGATATGCCCCACAGCAAATTCTCAATGCTTGCGCTTGAATCTCTATCCACTTTCTCTAATTGAGATTTTGCAGCCAGCCCATATTCTATACATCCATCTAGCACAGATCTTATCATTGCTATATAAACTGTTTGTAGCGCCCCTTTATCTGCTCCCCACTCTTGTCCTGCCATACATTTCATTACATTTAAAACTCTTTTACACTTACTCATTATCTTATTAATATGTTCCTTCCTTGTACGTCTAGTATCCAGCCACATTCCTAGGAATCTAATTGATGTCACTCGTGCCAGTTCTTTATTATATATTCTTAACTTCCATTCATTATCTAATTTCTTGCTAGAAAATATAAGTTTGTGACTTTTCCACAGAAAACTTAAATCCCTAGTTGTATGACCATTTAACTACCTCATCCACAGTCTTCTGCATTTTCCCCATTATATACTTAATGTTTCTTCCTCTAAACCACAAAGCCCCATCATCTGCAAACAATGATCTTCCAATACTCCTATCCACCTTACTAAAAATATTATTTATTATGATTATAAAAAGCACCGGACTTATTACATTTCCCTGAGGAGTTCGATTTTATAATATTCCTTGAGATGATATAGAGTCTCCTATTCTCACTCTTATTGTTCTTTGTTTAAGGAAGTCACTCATCCAATTAAACATTCTTCCTCCTATCCCCAGCTTTGTAGCTCCCTGGCTTAAGAAAGGATAGACTCTTCGACTGATGATTCCCACACTTTATTAAATATCTGTCACAGATACGATCACCGCTGGACGCCATAAGACGTAGTATCACCATGAAACATTGGGAATCAACGTAAGAGCTTGTACAAAAAGAAAACAAAACACCAAAATGAATAAACCTTGAAACAAACATACATCAAAACAAAATAAACTTATCAATGATTTAAACGTACCCAAACACACTATGAAATAACAAACAAATAATCTTAATACAAAATCAAAACAACATAAAAATAACACATAACAGGAAGTCCATAACCGTACCTTGTTCTCCATATAAACCAGGAGCTAAATGCTTTTAAACTCCTTGCAAACCGTAAACCTTTAACGCCGCGACCATGTGTGTCTAGGCCTCGTTCCATACTGAAATACTTGGAGCACACTCGCAATATATCCGCTCATGCGAATGAACGTCAAAATAAAAGACCTCCGTTACCATAACACAAATGAAACCAAAAATCTGGAAAATAAATACCATACAAAAATACTAAAAATAAACAATAAATAGATCATTCAAGGGCTATGAAAATTTGAAAATAATAAAGCAGACAATATAAAACAAAATCATTTACAATCGTCTCCAGCTTTATCATCAGACCCTCTCTCCATAACATGTCATATGCTTTTTCTATATCGAAAAACACTGCAATTACTGATTCCTTATTCTATAGAGCTTTCTTTATTTCCGCTTCCAAACACATAACCGGATCCATAGTTTCTCTTCCCACCCTAAATCCACTTTGATAAGGTGAGAATTTTCCTTTTTTTTCCAAAAAATACACTAATCTGTCCGTTATCATTCTCTCCATCACTTTCCCTACATGAGATGTAAGGGCTATTGGTCTATAATTAGCCGGCTTACTTGGATCTTTCCCTGGTTGCCTTATTGGCATTACCAGCGCCTCTTTCCAACTTTGTGGTAGTACCCCCATTTCCCAAACTTTATTATAAAACTCTAACATTACTGTCAATGATTCCACACTTAACTGCTTAATCATATAATAGCTGATTTCATCTGGACCAGGAGTAGTTTCTCTCATTCTCCTCAGCGCTTGTTTTAGTTCCGTCATTC
Source organism: Coreius guichenoti (assembly GCA_039654105.1). Lineage (NCBI taxonomy): Eukaryota > Metazoa > Chordata > Actinopteri > Cypriniformes > Gobionidae > Coreius > Coreius guichenoti. The sequence continues at coordinate 3,622,955 of CM077177.1, forward strand.
CAAATGGGACATCCATTATGTCATCTCTTTCTTCTCTTTTTTTCCAATAGATGATGTTCTTTTAATATCTCCCCCCTTTTCCTTTTAAATTCTTCAGTCAGATTTCCTGTACTGTTTACTTTAATTAAATGTATTACAAAACATTTCTGCTTTAGCACGGTTTTCTACTGCTACAACTTCCCCTTCTCTCTCTCTATTTGCTTAAGCTGGGGCCACACTACATTTTTAAAGATTTTTAAACTCTTATAAGATTTTCAAAATGTGAGAGACCACAAACATGACGATAAGAAATCATAGATTTAACCGTTTTGTTCCTCTAGTGTGTGGAGTGCCGCGATGTGACCAGGAAAGCACACCACACACGCACAGATTCCATTCACAAATAACAGAGTCGCGCCTGTGAACGGAAATCTCACAAAATCTCTCGCATCAAAACATCTTAAACGTGACTTTAAAGTAAACAAACATGGAGGACGTGCGCTTATAGTGTATGGAATGCTTTTTACAGAAAATTTGCACGGATGGAAAAAGGAAAATGTTTAGATGAAGTCATGGAGACAATATGAAGATTGACTTTACATGTTACAGCGCGAGCTGGAGGTGAGTCTTCCGTCAGCTCGCTTTCTGATTGGGTATTGTTTCGTTTCATGTGAAAATCTCCAGAGCATGCGCGCGTTTGTCCTCGGGGTACATGTTGAACATTTACGATTCGCGATCGGGGCACCTCCGACGTTCTTCCGAGCAAATTCAGTCACTCTTAACACCACAGGAAAATCTGATGAGATAATCTGTAGAACCATTAAGATAATCGCGACTTTACCTAGGATTGTGGGAAGGGGAGAAATCGGCCCAAAATCGCCCCGATTATCTTTTAGTGTGTACCCAACATTAGTATAAGGATTGGCGCTGAGCCGATTCAACCAATGAACAATGCAGTAAGGCGGGACAAAGGCAATACAGCATTTCGATTGGCTTAAAGAGAGCGAGCGATAGAGTGAGAGAGTTATCAAAGGTTTTTTCTTTGAAAACATACTTTATGAACAACTTAGGAGGTTTGTACACAATTTATGGCATTAAGTATATTATTATATTGTGTAAAACAAATTTAGATCTAAAAAACCTTGTTAAAAAGATTCTGTGTAAAAAAAATGAAAATAAAATAAATATTGTGTCGTTTTATGGGGTAAATCCAACGAAAACCCTGTGTTTATATCAATTTGTGATTAATCTTTTTATAAAGTGTTATTAAAACAACACATATTTTGTTACTGGGTTACATAAACAACAGGATAAAAACACCAGATTATTTCAATGTTTTCTGCCACAATATTACGTTTTATTATGCATTTAAGAATTGACGACGGGCTGTTGAATTATTAGAAATATAATGCACATTTTTTGCTTTTAATACGGTTACCACACCTCAAAACATTGTTCAGATGATTTATTTCAACACATTTATCAGGTTTTGTCCTTAAAACGCTCTTGCTTGCGGTTGCCGAACTATTTGAATTCATGATTGGTTGACTGCCAAATTAAAATACTAAACAGAATGATAAAATAACATTATTAACCGGTTAAAGGCAATTTCAAATAAGCATTTCTGTTCAGAAGCATTAAACTTGATTTCGTTTCCGTTTTTGTTTGTGTTCCTGTTAAAATTTTGTTTATTTCTGGGGGGTTTTCGTTCCTTGAACCGGTTCAGAGCCCTGATTTGAACTAATCAATATCACCATACGTTACCATACTTCCCCGCTGATGGATTACAGTGTAAGGCAATTGTTTTATATTTACATATTTTTTTGAAATGTTATGTTTAAATATGCAAATTAAGCATTAAATATGCAAATTATGCATTAAATATGCGTGAATCTGCATAACATTCCAGAACAAAATCTGAACATTCGATAAAGCCAGGTTCAACATTTTGGTCTCAATTTGTTGACATATTAGAGTTAAATCTTTTATAGTTTTTTTTAAATCTTTTTTATCACTCCAAAAACACCATGTTTTTAGGAATAAAGTGTTATATAAATAAGGCAAATTATATATGAACACACCTCTCTGTATAAACCTTCAGAACATAAATACAGTGCATCCGGAAAGTATTCAGAGCACTTCACTTTTTCCACATTTTGTTATGTTACAGCCTTATTCCAAAATGGATTTCATTATTTTTTTCCTCTATTCTACAAACAATACCCCATAATGACAACGTGAAATTAGTGATATTAGAAATTAGATCTTTGCAAATTTAATTAAAAAAATTAAATAAAATCACATATACATAAGTATTCACAGCCTTTGCCATGACACTCAAAATTGAGCTCAGGTGCATCAGGTTCGACCTCAGGTTCATCACCTGGCCAATACCATCCGTACAGTGAAGCATGGTGGTGGCAGCATCATGCTGTGGGGATGTTTTTCAGCGGCAGGAACTGGGAGACTAGTCAGGATGGAGGGAAAGATGAATGCAGCAATGTACAGAGACATCCTTGATGAAAACCTGCTCCAGAGCGCTCTGGACCTCAGACTGGGCCGAAGGGTCATCTTCCAACCGGACAACGACCCTAAGCACACAGCCAAAATAACAAAGGAGTGGCTACGGGACAACTCTGTGAATGTCCTTGAGTGGCCCAGCCAGAGCCCAGACTTGAACCCCATTGAACATCTCTGGAGAGATCTGAAAATGGCTGTGCACCGACGCTCCCCATCCATCCTGATGGAGCTTGAGAGGTCCTGCAAAGAAGAACGGGAGAAACTGCCCAAAAATAGGTATGCCAAGCTTGTAGCATCACACTCAAAAAGACTTGAGGCTGTGATTGGTGCCAAAGGTGCTTCAACAAACTTCTTTCACATTGTCATTATGGGGTATTGTTTGTAGAATTGAGGAAAAAAATTAATGAATTTAATCCATTTTGGAAGGCTGTAACATAACAAAATGTGGAAAAAGTGAAGTGGTGTGAATTCTTTCCGGATGCACTGTATAAATAAGAGTAAAGTTGGATGTATGTAGCTGCTGAAGTGGAGATTGTGAGTTTAAATCTACAGACTCATAGATAAAAGTGCAATAAAATAAACACTTAAAAGTGTATTTTTGGATTTTCTTTAGCCCAAAATTAACCAGTGCATAAAAAAATGGGTTTGTCCGTAGTGTCTTGTCTTAAAGGCAAATGCAGGATGTCACTTTAGCATTTATGTTTGTGTGTTTTGATGCATAAATATGGCTGTTGTGTGTCTGGTTTCTCTCCAGTGACTCAGTGACTGGTCTGGAGTACCAATGCTGTATGTGTGTTTTAGCTGGTGAGAAACAGATTTCTTCCTGTAGGCACAGCCATGTGGACAGACTGTATATCAGCCCTACTGGCTCTTAAACATGATTGATCGCAGTGATCAGCTGTTACGCTGTTCCTCTGTCCACGTGCGCAGGAGATACACTTGACCTTGAACTAAACCTTACTGGGGGGCTATAAGTATTTTTACTCTGGCTGTTTGCCTTTTTGGCAAAAAGGGAATAAACTATGTATGCCATAGTTTTGTTGTTAAAGTCGGCCCCAAAAAATTCACCTTATCTATTTTCTAAATGCATAAGGGTGAATAATTCACTCTTGCACGTTTCACTTTTTTTTTTTTTTAACTAACTCTGTAATGTTTAAAGGGGTCAGGACATATTTTTTTAATATGTTCACAAATAAATGTTAATAAAGTATATTTGCACAAACAAAACAAATATATATGTTAGGGCTGCTCAATTATGGCAAAAATCATAATCATTATTATTTTGGTCAATATTGAAATCACGATTATTTAACATGATTATTGGTAGGTGATATGAGTATGATATGAGTAATTCATGATATGAGTAATTTTAAACGTCAGTGAAATTTCACAATTATTGATACTTCAGCAAAAACTAATACTAGGTTAATTAATGAAAGTAAAAAGTCCTCAGAACAGTTACAGAAGACAATAAACCATAAAATACGAACAAAGAAACTAAATTACAAACAAAACCGACAAAAATACAACAGAAAAAAAGAATAAAAATAAACAGTGCTTCAGGTTTTTCAGGAAGATGTACTAACAGTGATATTCAGATGAGTGATAGCCTACAACAGAAACTGAATAAAGTAATCAAATGTAAAATAACACTACTGTATACATTAAATATAGACTAATCCTTATTTAAACTACAGCTTTTTCATTCAGGCAGTGAGTGATTTTATCTTTGTCTTTTCTTGTTTGATTAACATTAATGACTGCAGCAGATTTATTAGGCTGCTGTCACTTTAAGAGCTGCACGGACCCAATATACTGTTACACACGCACTCTTTCTCAGTGTTCACATTAACTTAAGACATAACCGACTGTGTTTACTAGGATACTTACCAAAACGGCATTTTGACATATTTTGTGTAGACTATTTGACCGTTTAGACGCGTATCTGATTATCACAATAATCGTTTTACCTCGATTAACTTGTTTTCATAATCGTTGGAAGCCAAAATTTTAATTGAAATACAATTAAATCTCACAGCCCTAATATATGTAGAAAAATGATTATTTACAGCCCTCATTCTGACCCGATGTCTGGAATTACCTGTTTCTAAGGCGCGGCTCCTTTAAGGCTTGTCAGTAAACAGCCACTGTTATGATTGGCTAACAGCATCAACGCCCACTCGCTATTGCACGTGAGTACGTTTTGAAAACATTATCCATATAAAACCTTAATTTACAGACAAAGCATTGTGAAATCATTTACTTACGGTTTGTGATGCAGCTGCTGTCAGATCAATTCAGTGGCTGCTTCATCTGTAAACAAACAAAAGTTTCTTTTCGAACTCTCCATTAAACTGTGGCTCGTTTACAAAACAATGCTCCAACAAACCTATAATTCGATCCAGGACGGTATTAAAATAAACCATCCACTTGTTTCAGATGCTGGGATCCTTCTGAAGTCTGTACAGAGACGCAAACCAGCTGTTTAAACTGGACGCGTCAAAGCGAATGTTCCTGCTTTTTCTGTTTGTCCCAGACTCAAGCACAGAGTAAAGTGAACGCGCACAGTGTAGACAGCGTCTGTGATTATAATGGCTTCTATTTGCTTTCGACGTAACGCTCACATCCAACGTAAGCCATAGACCATCAAAAAATACGGTGTAAGCAAATGTCAGCCATTAAATGACTGAACACCAGTGGACGGGGCCAATTGAAGCAAGTGGTCTCTGCAGAAAAGGGGGCGTTTTCCAATTTTGAGGCGTTTTCAAACTGGATAGTTGTTTTTTTTTATCCATCCAATCAAAAAAGTACGGAAGCCTAAGAGGCCATTCATTATTTTTTTTTCTTTCTTGTTTTCTCGTTATCGCAACTATTTTTTAATGTCTAGTTCACAAGAAAACAACTTATGTCGAGATAATGAGAAATAAAAATATAAAAAAAATAATACTGCATTCTTTTAGGACTTCTGTAAAACAGGGAAACTATGCATTTTCCCCCGAGTGCATGCATAGACCTATGGAAACAATCACATATTTTGAAGAGCATCAATTATTGAAAGATTTCTATATTAAAGATCACTCTGTAGTTTTCTTTTGACCATCTTTTGTCCAATATAGCTACTGTAGCCTATATTTTACATATGCAACACATTTTATTCATCATTGTCTGAACTTATTAACTGCAATCGCAGACATTAGTAATTTTAGGTTGGACTGGGCTACAAGAATTATCATCTGTCAAAAAGTTTCTTAAGGCTATATAGGCATATGTAACAGATGTGGAAGGACACACACACACACACACACACACACATGGGTTCTTTCAACTCTGATTTATCCTTTTTGAAAAAGAAGAACAAATCATGTTGGCTGAAGAGAAACTAATGCAGCAATTCATAAAAGACCACAGCAGCGGCATTTGCCATAGGCCTATAGCCAAACTCGTATTACTCATATAAAACACATTTAACAGTACAACGTGAAAACCGTAACCGTACCTGTAATTAATAACACAGTGTACTAGTACAGGACAATAAATTGTAGACGTTAACAGGAAAACATATTGCTAAATACCAATTTAACATTTATAACAAAATAAACACGAAAGCAACAAACCTTTTTGATAGAAAAAAGAAAGTTGGCTGAAGAGAAATACTGCAGACATTCATAAAAGACTAGACAAATAGAAATTACACACTCAACTCATAATACAAATAAAAAATAAAGTATATTTTATATTTTTATTTGTGTTAAAGTGTTAAATGCATTATCTATATGTTCAAATCAAGTGTGCCGCACAAGTCCTAAAAAAAGTGGTCTATGGTTTAAATACATGCATACCTGTCAACACTCCCGTTTTTCCCGGGAGTCTCCCGTATTTCACACCCATCTTCCGCCCCCCTTCCATTTTGTTATTTCTCCCGGGGGAAACTCTCTTAATTTGTATGGCCCAAACCTCGTTATATGAATAATCACATCAATATATTATTCCAAGGATGTCCAATGCCAGATCATGTATGAAACGCATCCTACTCACACAACCGAAACATCATTCAACAATGGAAACAAATTTCAACCCATTTGTGACCTCGACCTGGCAACCTACAACCCAGTTGCGCTGTTAATATCTGCACAGGTAGTAGACGCGGGAAGTTGAATCAAGCATCACTGGTAGAAATGGGAAGAGAAGACTAAATATTTAACGCAGTATCACGTTCGAGTTCATGAGTTCTCCTACCAATGGTTTGAGAGGAACACAGCTTTCACTCTTAACCAAACTAACATAACCAATCAGAAGTAGAATGGAGCGGGTCTTGTAACTAGTGTTGACAGATTAGGTGGGTTTTGAATTTGATTGTGTGGGTAAAAATGGGCTTGGGCGGGTGGACAAAATTTGGGCTGGTTTGAGGTCAGTTTGGTGGTTTTCAAAAATCTAAATTTTATAGTCTAATTTTGTTTGGTTATTGGTTAATAAACAAAACTCAAGTGTGCATGAACTCCATAAAATCAGTCATCATGACACACACTGGCCCACGCAGAGTCAGCTGGCATTGGTGTTGACGTCGCCGACGAGCACGCACTTTCAGCCAATCAGGGATCAGCAGTGAGACGTGCTCATTCAATACTGACAGGTTTTTAGCGCAATAACTCGTAGCTGTATATTCAAGTGATCGCTATGCTAAAGTGGCATAAATATACAGTAAGTTGTATCTACAATAAAGAGTGGGAAAGTGATCCGTGGATTACACCTGTGGTGGAAGATGACTCGAAGACTCTTTATAAATATAACCAACTCTGAGAGCACAGTTGAATGGCTTGAATTGAAATCGAATATGGGACTATATGACTCCTGTCTGTCGTCATGTGAACACTGACCAGGACATCTGCAAGTTTTAAACCATCTAGACTGCGCTCTACTCGTCCCTGACAGCTGCTGAAAGAGGTTTGAATCAACGATTAATCAGTTTTGACTGTGCTAAGTGCGTTATGTTCTATGTACTTCACGACGTAACGTTACTGTAGTTCTGTCAAAGCGCAACACAAAGGTAAGCGCATCGTTGTTATTTATTTGTTGGCGGATTATCGTACAGTATCAATGAATGACATTTTGGCAGTGCTGTGTGCATGAATGTGTGTGAAATGCCTGCTAATTACGTTGCTTTTTCCGATCTCTTATATTGGTACTTTTTGCACTTAAATTGGCTTGTATTTGCCCTGTTTTGATCCATTTTCCTGGGAATTTTTTTTTTGTCATCAACATTATGTTTTAAGGAGATAAAAATGGTACTCATCAACCTTGATTGGTATGGCAATAAATTGTATAGGTAACCAGTGTTGGGGAAAGTTACTTTTAAAAGTAATGCATCTTAAAAAGTAACTAATTGCGTTACTTAGTGACTTTTTAAGAAATTACTTTTGCGTTACTTTTTCTCACCTGGGCTGGGCTTGTTTGCTTTTTTGTGTAGGGTTTGAGGGCTCACCAGACACAAATGATTCTTCCAGATGATTCGTTCAAACATAATTCCACACAAAACTCAACTCAACAATCCAGACCCAGAATCAACAATCCGTAAAACAGTCCGTAAAAAAAAGTGGGCTTCGTTCAGTCTGCGCCAAGCTAGCAAAACTCCCAGCTAAGTACTTTATGGCCTAGCAAACTTTGGGCCACACCAAGATAACGGCAGAGGTTGCTTGATCCCCAAGACAAAGAGCCAAAACGGATCCCCTTCTTCTCAACGACCTTTAAATGAACTCTGAGTGACACAGAGTCGAAATCCAGAAGAAAACCCACAGAGACTGTTTTTATATATAAACGGCATCAAATGATTCAAAAGGGATGATAGCCTGTCACGGTTCATGAATTCACTGACTCGTTCTCGCTCTGTGTGTATGTGTGTGTGTGTGTGGGTGTGGCCGCTGATTACCACTCGGCTGATTATCAGCGCCAGCTGCCACTCATCATCTGTGTGTATTTATACTCATTGTCATTTGTCTTGTGTTTGTCAGATTGTTGGGTTAGTTCCTGTGTTCTTGTCTGTCTCCTGGCCGTTCCCCTGAGTTCTTGTGGATTCCCTGTCGGATTGTTGATCGCTCTGCCTGTCTTCACGGAGGATCAAGCGGTGTTGTGTCCCGTCCTTGGTCAGCGGTGGGCTGAATTTTCTGATCGCTTCCATCTTCTCCACCGAGGATCTGGGTTGTCCATTGCGTCCCTGCGCTGCCAAGTGTTTGACTGTTCCAGGCACCATCTCTTCATCTGACCCTGTTCCACTACTCTCACCTGTGTCCTTAAATGTTGTTAAATGTCCCTTCAAATGCATATTTCTATATCATGTCTACAACCAATATACGTGACCATCTATGCTTAGATCACTCACAATTCCTGTAATCGTTATAACTATTGAATGGTTGATTGAAAGTGTGCCTTGCTTGGTATCAGTATGATTGTATGCTCATAATTCAGAAGATGGCTTGATTGAAATCTGTGTAGAATGCATCGTGTTCTTATAATAAGAAGTCATGTCTAACGGTACTCTCTGCTTAGAGCGGGAGTTAGGAGACAACAGATAACAGGTCATTTATGATGAGGGGTGGGGAAGCAGTCACCTCTGAACCAAAGATGATACCTAATTGGTCAGAACCCATCCAGGAGGATGGGCAGACATTTGAGTTTAAAATCTCAGAACACGAACAAAGAAAAAGAGAAAAGACAGACATGAGACATAAGATGACGATATGATGACGACGAGTAGCTCGGACAGAAGCAGATCAAGATCAGAGAAAATGGGTTAACAATTTCATTCAAGCCATCTAAACACTCTCGTCTCACTTTCCTTTCTTTTACTTAGTTTCTTTTCTTTCCATTGAGTCTCGTGTTCTAAGTTAAGTTTTGCTGCAAAGTTTCGAAAACCTCATCCACGAGACTTTCCATCCATCCGCCAACATGCCACGTGATTGGCTTCACCAAGAATGATAACAATAAAGTAAACTATATTAGCATCCACAACAGCTGACGATATCGTTCTGTTTATTCTAAGCGCGTGCTTGTCTGTCACTTTAAATGCTCGAGCTCATTATAGCAGGATGGATTCTGATTGGCTGTCAATGTTTTTATCGTTCATCAGCTGGATAAAATCGTTCTGAAAGTGATTCCAATATTGTTTCTCTGTGCCGTTATCTTTAAAGCTGTGCTGTGAAGTTTGCTATTCTTTAATATTGAGAACGATTTTTAGAACTATATTACTACAAAAGATAACGTCTTTTACTGCTGATGATGTCTAATGCCACACACGCGCGCTTCTGACAGGTATGTTGTGTGTGTGTGTGTGTGAACGCGGGTAAGTCATGTGACTGCATGCCTACTAATATTTATATTCGGCATATATTAATATTTATAATCGCTACGAAGCGACGGGATCTCTCTTCGAAAATGAATTAGAGATTGCGCTTTCTGCATCCCGCGTGAAACTGCCTTTATGTCGAAGCGGTATTGCCAGAAAAGTTAATAAACAGCCCAACGATTCTTCTAATGGCCACTCCGGGCCAGTGTGTGTGTGTGTGTCAGTCAAGAGAAATTGAAACCTCCATTTATTTTGAGCTAAATCGTGTAGTAGCTACATACATTTATTATATAATATAATACATAATTTGCATTTGCAGCTGTATTACTGTTGCAGAATGGGGGAAAAATCATAAAACATGCATGTGCATGTGCGTGGTGGGACCACGTGGTTTGCCTAGAGCGCAGTTAAGCTTGTGGCTCTTGGCTATTATGACGTCACAATAGCCGCGTTCCATTTTGCATCTTCATAAGCTCACACACAAGCAGAATCTCTCAGAGGGTTTATAGGCTAGGAGTGAGTTTCGTGTGACAGTGGCGATTTGCAGATACTAAAACACAGTGTACAGACTACAGAATCTAACCGCGGTTTCCACAAACAGTGCTTAGACTACAGTGTCTAGTCACAGTGTCCAGATCTGCAGAAACGGAAGAACAGTGTATAGACTTTTCAAAGTTTTCACACAGTTTCCGGATTTGTGAATTCTTCACGGGGCATCATGTCCACATCGTCGTCACCATCTTCCTCCATCCCTTTGGACCGTCTACAGAGGCAGTTTGTTGAGGAGTTGTTGAGCTTTAGCAGCAAAGCCTCGTACAACCTCGAGTGGAGGTGGAGTGGCTATAGATCAGACAGCCAAAATGAACAGAGCCATTGCGGCATCAGGTGTTTGTCCAGGTCCAACAGCCTCCAAGGGATTTTTTGCCCTCCGCTGCCCGGCCAAGTTCCTGTCGAGCCAACAGTGTCTTCAAATGGCCTGACTCCTCAGGGTGCCGTGAAGGCTTCTCCTGTGAACAGGAGCTCAACAGGTGAGACTGAAATAAGTGTATTCCGGAAATATTTTAGTTGGACGTTCGTCTAATAATGGCAAATTTAGACTGCAAAGGTGGCACAGAAGCGCTTCTGAACTGGCAATTAAGTGTCTTTACACAGACTGTTTAATGCTGCTCAGAGGTGACATACATAAATGCATTTACACAGCACTTTTAACTGCATATTGTTACACAAGGTGGGGTCAGAGCAGGCATAATTTAGTCAGGCTTTTATTCTGCATTATGTCTTTACACAGAATTTTTTGAGCAGCCTTAACTCAAAGATTCAGAGAACATTCAAAAGTAACGTTCCCATAATGTTCCAAAAATTATAAAATGGAATGTTCCCTTAACATTCGTATGAGCAAGAAAAAACATTTTTAAAACATTAAAAAAACGGTTACACTTCACAATAAGGTTTCATTTGTTAATATTGTGTAATGTATTAACTAACATGGACTAACTGTGAGCAATACATTTGTTACTAGGGGTGTAACAATATATCGCGATATAGAAATGCAACAATATGTATCGTGGATAGTGACAATCTGTATTGTGTATAGTTCACCCAAAATGGAAAAATTCAAGTTTACAGAGTTTTAGTGTCAGTACTTCATTAAACTACTATATAGGGACGCACAATATATCGGCATCGCCTGATATATGCTCATTTTTAATGTCATCGTTATCAGCCCGATAAGAAAATTTGGCCCATATATTAAAGCCGATAAATAATGTATTATTTCCTTCAGCTGAGACACTTCAGATGCGCACTGTTCGCCATGATGGTTTTGAATTGCTTGAAATATGATTGAAATCACTTCAAAAAAGGAAAATACGGTTCAGTGCAACATGTCTGTCATATAGACTACATAAAATTATAATGAGAACATCATAATTGTGTGCTTGGGACATGGCTTTAATGGTGAGACTTTTGTTTTTGTAATCAGGCTCTCAAAAATTATATAAAAATTTGGATTTAGATTTATCGGCTTTCAGATATAAAGAATTATTGGTTATCGGCCAAGATTTTCATAACGGTGCATCCCTAATATATAATGTTGAATATAATGTACTGTATAAAAATGCAATGGGGGAATATTTGTGGGTCCTGATAATGCCAAATGTCTTATGTTACCAGAAAAAGTGGCCTATATTATTTTAAATATCTAGTCAGTGACAGAGTGCAAGCATATTCGTCTAAAATTGTTTTTTGTATTTTGTACTATTATGTTTTCATGAATATTTTTATTCTGGTCTCACCATTGTCCTTACCAGCACCAAGTCCAAGCCTATTCATTTCCACCCCCAATGCAATAATATTGTATCGTGAGTTCAGTATCGTGACATGAGGGTATCGTGACACCCCTATTTGTTACGGTATTTATTCTTTGTTAATGCAAATACATCTGTTCATTTTTTATGTTAGTAACTAATGTTTACAAAGATTAACAAAGATTAATAAATGCTGTAGAAGTGCAGTTCATTATTAGTTCATGTTAACTAATGAAACCTTAATTTAAGTGCTACCAAAAAACTTGGATTTGTAACATTACAGATTAGAATTTAACCGTAAAATGTAAGTTATGTCATTATATCATGTTACTAATAGTTGTGTATTCAATTGTTTTTCTTCATTTCAGAAGAACCCACAAAATGCAGGTGGACGAAAAGAATCCGTTCTTTCGGCAAGAGGCTATGGAAGGCTATGAAGCGTCCGTTCTGCTGCTGTTGCCAAAGTAGTTCTGTGGATATTGTGGAGCCTTTTGTCCTTCCACCAGATCTGGACCCAGAGCCTGATCCTGAGCCATCTTCATCTGTGCCAGATCACTCCGGCGTCAAGCCAAATGATGGTAACCTTATTTTTAACAGTTTTGTCATCTTGTTTTCCACTAAAAATACCTTAAAGGGATAGTTCACCCAAAAATGAAAATTCTGTCATCATTTGTCAAAAGAAGATATTTTGAAGAATGATGGTAATCAAACAGTTGACGGGAGCCTTTCACTTCCATAGTATACTAATGACTATCGTCAACTGTTTGATTGCCAACATTCTTCGAAATATCTTCTTTTGTGTTCAACAGAAGAAAGAAACTCATACAGGTTTGGAACAACTTAAGTGATGACAATTTTCATTTTTGGGTGAACTATCCCTTTAAGACTTATTTTCAGAGAATATTAATATTATTTCCCCCATATTAACATTTGTTTTTGTTTGTCAGAGTCCTTTGAATCTCTCTTTAACGTGGTGAAGATGATTGGATCCGGAGGATTTGGCAGGGTGTACGAGGGAACGCGCAAATTTGATGGCAAAAAGGTAAAAAAACATTTTGCTCTTGCATGCATCAAAACATATTTAAAACAATTTACAGATGGTTTATTAATACTTAGTGCAAGGTCAGGTGCTTGAAAACTGTTTTTGTGTTTGCAGGTTGCCATCAAGCGGATGCGCAAGATTGACAGCGATCGTTATCTTAATATTGTAAGTTGGCCAAAACCTGAATGTGTGTTTAGTTGTTTAAGTGCTGATTACTGTAGTTAATACACCTATAGGAAGCATTAGTTGTTAATGTAATAGACAAATGAGCCTAGTAGCATCTAATAACTTTAAGCTGAAGGTATCTACAAAGGTCAATGAAAAGCACATTTAAAAATGATAGGTTTTCTTCAGATTTTTACCCAGCTAACCTTCTGTCTACTACTTTTCTCTAGCCTGGGCATCCCAAACCTCTCATCACAGAAGTGGCGCTGCTTCTCATGATGAGGCAAGAACCCAAAAGCCCCTACGCTATACAACTCTACGACTGGTTCGAACACCCACGTAAATTCACACTGGTCATGGAGTATCCTGAACCCTGCGAGAACTTGCTTGACTTCCTCGTTGGTAATCCTGAAGTGGATGAAACAACAGCACGGGTGATCATGCGACAGGCTGTGCTGGCTGTACAACACTGCATCGAGCACAGCGTTTTCCACAATGATGTTCACCCGCAGAATTTCCTGCTGAAGAAGGACACGTTAGAGCTCAAGCTCATAGACTTTGGCTGCGGTCAGCTACTTAGTAGTGATGGCTACGAGAGCGAGACATACGCAGGTGAGCATTTTGGCAGTGCGGAAACCTAAATGTAGTGACCTACTGATTATTTAACGCTTTTAAAAAAAAATGTGTTCTTGCTTACAGGAGTACTGGAGTACAGCCCACCTGAAGTCCACACAGAACCTCGCTTCCACGCCGTCCCAACAAATGTCTGGTCTCTAGGAGTGTTGTTGTACGGGATGTTGAACGGATGTTTTCCTTTTTGCAATGCACCGGAAGCCAAAGTTACATTTGAGAACCCCGGCTTATCCGAAGGTGAGTGAATAATATTGATAACATTGATAAACACACATAAAAGCAACAGTTCTGTATAGAAACAGATAAAGGTGAAGTAAGATTGTTTTTGTTCGGTTTATTGTTCACTGACTACTATTAGAATGCCATCTAAGGGTTTATCTCCCCCGAATGTGTAAACATTGATCCTCCCGGGTGCCATCAAAACAGCTCAGATCCGTCAATCTCTTTTCAGCTCAACCTTTAGCAAGAGTTTGGGGGCGTGGCTACTGTAGCAGGCGGAGCCTGAGGGCTTAGTTAGAGAAATGGCTGCATTTATACCATCAAAAATTAAGTGGGTCATGAACACGTCAAAGTGAACAGAGCATTGCGCTACAAAGCATGCTTCAATACCATACAGCATTCATGTACCCGTTCAGAAAGACAAATGCAACACAGCTAAAAGTATTCCTAATATGTCGGACCTGAAACATGCCTTCACAATCACCAGTAAGAGCTGCCTTTGTGAGGTTTGAGTTAAGGGAGGTGTGACACGCGAAAGGGGCGTTTTTTAAAGAAAATAGGCTTTATTTTTGTAATTCCGCTAGTGTTGCAGAAACTACTCACTTCACCTTTAAAGTAAAGAACATTTTGCCTTATATTAATCATGTTTTAGATGCTGTTTTCATAGATGCCAAGTCACATGGTCATGACTAACCAGCTCTCTCCTTATTGAAATTTGTATAGAATGCAGGGATCTGATTAGCCAGTGCCTAACCCTGGATCCGACTAAACGGCCCACGTTAGAGCAGATGTTACAACATGAATGGATTAGAAATGATCTACTGTAGACTGGAGAAGTTCAGGAGATTCACTCGATCAGTGATTTCAGGTGTGAGGAAGTGTAGCAGACAGAGTAGGATTATTATCATTTATCTTCAATTGAGATTTTCAAGTTTGTGTAGTGAACTGAGTTCATTGTAATGTTCTTGTTATAGTTAAATCAAGTCAAGTCACCTTCATTTATATAGCGCTTTATACAATACAGATTGTTTCAAAGCAGCTTCATGGTAGTAAACAGGAAAATAACAGAATCAGTGACAGAATTCAGTTCTGCTGTAAAGCAGCTCTAAAAAAACATTCATGAGTTGACATGTTCATATAATCTTTGTATTGGATAGGACCTTGATGGAGGGCTTGAGCTCGAGACTTGACCCGAAGCCCGAAGTCCAACCCAAACCTGACAGAACTCAAGCGCCACACCAGAGAGATCAGAGACTGTCCACGTCTGAGCATGAACATGAGAGACTGCAAGACTGGACAGAAGTCATCAAGTCATCACAGCCACATTTGCTTTGTTTTAAAAGCAATTTTTACTTTAAAAGTCAAGTCACAGGCATGTGATCAGCTAAAATCAACAAAGAAGGAAGACCTGACCACGCCCCCCCAACAATTATTTTAATAATTATACAATAAAACATACTATTTTATTGTAAAATTTAAAAACGGAGTACTTAATAATCATGATATTAATTAAAAAATGTGTTAATAGATATTATTATTAATAACACAATGTTAATAATAATAATTATCACTATTATTAATTTACAAAACAACAGTAAAATTACAACACTAAAGCTGCCTTTCCACTGCACACGACATTTGGACACGAATGTCTGAGTTCGGCCCCTAGTGGCAGTTGTAATGAACTTTCATTATGATCTTGCGCGGCAACACGGGTTAACTGACGCTGTCTCAGAAATCCTCCCTGTTGAGGCGCATCTCTTGCACTAAACGGCGATACTCGAGCTAGTGTTTTGCCCACATTGACTTGCAATATTTCTTTTAGCGTCTCCAGTAAAGGAATGCAAAAGCAAGAGCCTTTATCCTCTGAACTATCACCAAGGTGGAACGAATAAATGTATGCAAACAATAAACAGCTACGCATTTAGGGCAAATAACCGCGATAATTTGAGTGATTGAATACGGTGCCAGACAACATTAAAAAATATAAATATTAAAATAATAATTGATTGCTTATCAATAACCATGTGGTTTTAAATGTATCAAGTGTTTCTGATAAAGTTAAACAAAAAGTATAATAATTCTCACACCGATCTGAATGAAACACGTTGGAATACATCACATCCGGTTGGCGTGTCGCATAAGGTGTAGTCGCTCAATCTGAAATTTTTTAACGCATCCAAAGCTCAAGTCGGATCCGAAAATTCTGCATCTGCAGATGGTCGGCATCCCACGCAGCCCCTGTGCGACTCTCCATAGCAAATGAATGACTTCCGGTCCAATGGATGTCGTTCGTTGTGTGCAGTGGAAAGGCGGCTTAACATTTATGGTTGTCTTCATTTCTGTTTTCAAATGTTAAACCATTGAGCTTTTATTTTGAAAGAAAACCACAGGGAGACCTTGGCTAAGTCCGAAAACATGGGCAACAACTTTGTAGACAGTGTTTGCGCATGAAGGTACTTCACGAAACTGATTTCGGACTGACTTCTGGCAGCATTTTCAAGCTTTCGGACACAGGCCTTATAGCTTCTCTTTATTGACAACAGATTCATAAACAGTTCTCATGATGAATGTTGCATTTGCAGAGGATCATTTCCTGTGAATCGAAGTTGAAACCAATAGTTTTGAACTAAATCGTGTAGTTTAATATTCTGTACATAATAATATGCAGAATTTGCATTTGCAGCTGTACTAGTGGTTGCGTGCTGTTTTTTTTTTAACGTTGCAGAATGAAAAAAAAAATCATAAAACATTACGGGTGTCACGATTCGATACTATCACGATACTAAACTCATGATACGATCTTTATCGCGATATTTTAAGCCAAAATATAGAAGAGATGTCTTTTATTATTATTTAAATAATATTATTGTTATTATATTATTATCAGGATACTCAAATATTCCCCCATTGCATTACTATACATTATATTCAACATTATATATAGTAGTTTAATGTAGTAATGTCACTGAAACTCTTTAAACTTAAATTTTTTTCTCATGCAGTCCTCGCTTGCACACACACAGACTCTCCCGGTGCTCGCTATGTTCCGCCTCTGATATTAATGCACTATTTAATAATAATGATGATCAATGCAATCAGTCACAGTTATAATCGCAAGACAGCGTGTCGAAATGGTTTGTTCATTTACTCTCGTTTCCGTGTTTACTACAGTATGCGTGTCGTTGTGAATCTGTTCATCATATAAAGCCATCGTGTCTCTTCAGAAGACTTGGATTTGTATTAGACCACTCGATTGATTATTGTTACCATGCCTTTATGACATTTTTTGGATATTGAGAGCAATGGACTTTAAATGGAGGTACAGAAATCTTTCTCTGTTTTTTTGAAAAGTATCTTCATTTGTGTTTTGAAGTTGAATGAAAATCTTATAGGTTTGAAGTGACATGAGGGTGAGTACTTGACAGAATTTACATTTTTGAGTGAATTATACCTTATAAACACAGTAAGCTGAGCCTTGGATAAAACTAACTCTATATCGCGAATCATAGCGTTTACATTAACGATACATATTGTCGCATTTTTATATCTCAATATCTCGATATACAATGTTATATATGTTTAATGTCTAAAGTAGCAGCGCGCGGCATTAATCAGTGTAGCTTGCAGCTCTCTCTTCTGGTGAAATAATTACTACACAGTTGCCCTGGTAACCTGCAGGGTGTTTCTCAAACTGAAGGCTACATATCTCGGCTGCCACGTCATCAAAAGTTGCTGAAGGCCATCGTCCTGAAGTCAATGGGGTTTTTTAATGGGATTTTGGTTAAATGGCTGAAATAAGGTTTTAAATATGGATTTTTTTCTTACACAAACGCATCGCTTCACTTCAGAAGGCCTTTATTAACCCCCGGAGCCGTGTGGAGCAGTTTTATTACGGACAGATGCACTTTTATGGACTTCAAAAATGACCCAACAGTCACTGCCATTATAAAGCTTGGATTAGCCAGGATTTTTTTAATATAACTCCGATTTTATTCGTCTGAAAGAAGAATGTCATATACACATAGGATGACTTGAGGGTGAGTAAATCATGGGATGATTTTCATTTTTGGGTGAACTATGAACTAACATCACGCTGAACAGGTAAGCTCGTTATGCTTATAATTGTGCTCTTATAAAATATTCAAAAAATGTTTTTAGATAAAAACTGAGTTGTCGGAAGCTTAGTGATGGTGACGTCATGTGACCGTGGTGTAGTTCGTTATAGCCTACCTTAGCCTACCTAGCTTTTTACTTCTGGTAACTGCATTTATGCTTCAAAATTCATAAAAGTTGTGTTCATCTGTGAAAATTACCTTGATGGACAAAACATGTAAGCATCATAAACATTTGTTGATCACAGAGCTTGTTTTTTGATAATCTAAAAGCCTATGGAAAAAATTCCTATTGGGATTTTGTCGAGGGAACCAGTGAGATGCTAACTGCTGATTACTGCTACAAAGTGACGTCAGGCAAGAAAGAGAGATTTAATGTTTTAAATTAAGTTGTTTTTTTTTTTGACATTATTGCACTTGTATATAAACAAGTTATCACCCTATTATTCTAAATCTAAATGAACTTCCCTTCATTCTACCAACAGTAGTAGTGCCACTCACGCCCCGCCCTCAACCCAGTCTTAAAGTGGAAATAAAGCAGTCAGTCAAGTTTACATTATTTAGTAAACTGATTTCCACTTTAAAGTCCCACTGAAGTGACTTGAAACGCGCAATGTGTTGACGTAATTTCTACTGAAACAGGAAGACAGGGCGGGACACATCGAACAGCCCCTCCCCTCTTTTAAAATAGCCAATAGTGTTTTGTTTATATTTCAGCTTTGAGCTCGGTAAAGCAACAGTTTCCTCCTAATCTCTTCCATATCGCTTTAAAATATAGCATTCTGTGCAGAATTCAGACGGGTCTGATACGATTTCTGATCTGCGCCGACTCGATCACATGACCCGCTCTGTGAATCGTGTCTCTGGACCAGAGCTGCAGCGGTTCACTGACACTAACGTTAAACCAGACATCATTCGCCTCAACTGAAAGCATATTTACACTGTCTGAATTGTTCCCTATCCCCTATATAGTGCACTACGTGCCATTCACTATGTAGAAAATAGTAAATGTGTGAATATGTGAACGGTTTTAGCCGCAGCTTCAGCGTAGGGGGCAGGACACTTCAGATTCTAGAGAGCATTTAATTGGACAGAAAATCTGATGAGAAGCTTAAGTGCAGTGATGTCATAAAAATCATTGGTCCATATTGGCGGAAGTGAGAGACTGTAACAGGGCTTAAAGTTTCCCGGCACCGTGCCGGATCTCCGGCGTGTGGCATTTGGCTGGGGAAAAAAAATAGTGAACTTGTTATCACGTTCGAGTTCATGAGTTCTCCTACCAATGGTTCGAGAGGAACACAGCTTTCACTCTTAACAAAACTAACATAACCAATCAGAAGTAGAATGGAGCGGGTCTTGTAACTAGTGTTGCCAGATTGGGTGGGTTTTGAATTTGATTGTGTGGGTAAAAATGGGCTTGGGCGGGTGGACAAAATTTGGGCTGGTTTGAGGTCAGTTTGGTGGTTTTCAGAAATCTAAATTTTATAGTCTAATTTTGTTTGGTTATTGGTTAATAAACAAAACTCAAGTGTGCATGAACTCCATAAAATCAGTCATCATGACACACACTGGCCCACGCAGAGTCAGCTGGCGTTGGTCTTGACGTCGCCGACGAGCACGCACTTTCAGCCAATCAGGGATCAGCAGTGACACGTGCTCATTCAATACTGACAGGTTTTTAGCGCAATAACTCGTAGCTGTATATTCAAGTGATCGCTATGCTAAAGTGGCATAAATATACAGCAAGTTGTATCTACAATAAAGAGTGGGAGAGTGATCCGTGGATTACACCTGTGGTGGAAGATGACTCGAAGACTCTTTATAAATATAACCAACTCTGAGAGCACAGTTGAATGGCTTGAATTGAAATCGAATATGGGACTATATGACTCCTGTCTGTCGTCATGTGAACACTGACCAGGACATCTGCAAGTTTTAAACCATCTAGACTGCGCTCTACTCGTCCCTGACAGCTGCTGAAAGAGGTTTGAATCAACGATTAATCAGTTTTGACTGTGCTAAGTGCGTTATGTTCTATGTACTTCACGGCGTAACATTACTGTAGTTCTGTCAAAGCGCAACACAAAGGTAAGCGCATCCTTGTTATTTATTTGTTGGCGGATTATCGTACAGTATCAATGAATGACACATTTTGGCAGTGGTGTGTGCATGAATGTGTAATTACGTTGCTTTTTCCGATCTCTTATATTGGTACTTTTTGCACTTAAATTGGCTTGTATTTGCCCTGTTTTGATCCATTTTCCTGGGAATTTTTTTTGTCATCAACATTATGTTTTAAGGAGATAAAAATGGTACTCATCAACCTTGATTGGTATGGCAATAAATTGTATAGGTAACCAGTGTTGGGGAAAGTTACTTTTAAAAGTAATGCATCTTAAAAAGTAACTAATTGCGTTACTTTTCCTCACCTGGGCTGGGCTTGTTTGCTTTTTTGTGTAGGGTTTGAGGGCTCACCAGACACAAATGATTCTTCCAGATGATTCGTTCAAACATAATTCCACACAAAACCCAACTCAACAATCCAGACCCAGAATCAACAATCCGTAAAACAGTCCGTAAAAAAAAGTGGGCTTCGTTCAGTCTGCGCCAAGCTAGCAAAACTCCCAGCTAAGTACTTTATGGCCTTGCAAACTTTGGGCCACACCAAGATAACGGCAGAGGTTGTTTGATCCCCAAGACAAAGAGCCAAAACGGATCCCCTTCTTCTCAACGACCTTTAAATGAACTCTGAGTGACACAGAGTGAAAATCCAGAAGAAAACCCACAGAGACTGTTTTTACATATAAACGGCACCAAATCATTAAAAAGGGATGATAGCCTGTCACGGTTCATGAATTCACTGACTCGTTCTCGCTCTGTGTGTGTGTGTGTGTGTGTGGGTGTGGCCGCTGATTACCACTCGGCTGATTATCAGCGCCAGCTGCCACTCATCATCTGTGTGTATTTATACTCATTGTCATTTGTCTTGCATTTCTCAGATCGTTGGGTTAGTTCCTGTGTTCTTGTCTGTCTCCTGGCCATTCTCCTGAGTTCTTGTGGATTCCCTGTCAGATTGTTGATCGCTCTGCCTGTCTTCACGGAGGATCAAGCGGTGTTGTGTCCCGTCCTTGGTCAGCGGTTTCTGATCGCTTCCATCTTCTCCACCGAGGATCTGGGTTGTCCATTGCGTCCCTGCGCTGCCAAGTGTTTGACTGTTCCAGGCACCATCTCTTCATCTGACCCTGTTCCACTACTCTCACCTGTGTCCTTAAATGTTGTTTTTCCCCTCGCAATTGAATCCTCTGTCTTATTCCCCGTGACATAGCCGGACTTATAATCAAACACCCTTCAAATGCATATTTCTATATCATGTCTACAACCAATATACGTGACCATCTATGCTTAGATCACTCACAATTCCTGTAATTGTTATAACTATTGAATGGTTGATTGAAAGTGTGCCTTGCTTGGTATCAGTATGATTGTATGCTCATAATTCAGAAGATGGCTTGATTGAAATCTGTGTAGAATGTATTGTGTTCTTATAATAAGAAATCATGTCTAACGGTACTCTCTGCTTAGAGCGGGAGTTAGGAGACAACAGATAACAGGTCATTTATGATGAGGGGTGGGGAAGCAGTCACCTCTGAACCAAAGATGATACCTAATTGGTCAGAACCAATCCAGGAGGATGGGCAGACATTTGAGTTTAAAATCTCAGAACACGAACAAAGAAAAAGACAAAAAGACAGACATGAGACATAAGATGACGATATGACGACGACGAGTAGCTCGGACAGAGGCAGATCAAAATCAGAGAAAATGGGTTAACAATTTCATTCAAGCCATCTAAACACTCTCGTCTCACTTTCCTTTCTTTTACTTAGTTTCTTTTCTTTCCATTAAGTCTCGTGTTCTAAGTTAAGTTTTGCCGCAAAGTTTCGAAAACCTCATCCACGAGACTTTCCATCCATCTGCCAACATGCCACGTGATTGGCTTCCCAAGACGTCGATCAAAGACACGACAAGACCATCAGCGAATCAAAGAACCTGGGAAACCCCTCTCAAGCCAGGACCGAAAAGGGAATCCCCATTCAAAGAAAACAAGTAACCTCCAGATTCTAACTGAACTGGTGCATTGATATCAAACTTAATAACCCCGCCTAAGAAACGATAGGAGGGTTAAATTAATGATTGGTGGTTTGTTCAGGTCATGTGTTATAAATGCATATATTGCTAGAAACTTGGGATTTCATCATTTCACTCTCTTAAAACTCATTCTTTCCTCACTTTCCTTTATTCTGCAACTCGTGTGAATGTGTGTGTGTGTGTGTTTGTGTTAGATATTAGTTTTATGTGTTAGAGTAATCAATAAAGTTTAGTTTGTATTTAAAGATAAGTGTTCTTGTGTTATGTGCTTACGAATTTAATGTCTTAAACTGCTGATCTATGTTACCTGGCTATTAAATAGTGTTTCACTATTGTTTGGATATTTATATCCACTGCAGAGTTGATGGTTACGGCCTGTTCTAATGAACGCTGGACAAGTCAGTTGCTCGGCCGTAAAATAAGTGACTCTTTCAAAATTCCCTATGAATTAATTAATAATTTACTTTGAGCTAAATAGACTTGTTTCCCTTATACACGTCTTACATTTGTTTTTTTATAACTAAAAAGTTCTTAAGTTCTATTTTGGGGCAAATGTAAAGACACTTTCACACCAAAATTGAAATAACAAGCCTCAGGCTGAAGGAAATGCAAATTCACGCGTGTACAGTAGAAGGGCGCAGCTCAAACAAACCTTTCAGCTGTGTTGCCATTCTGGATTGCAGAAGAACAGGATGCAGGAGAAGAAAGTTTAACACATTTCACCAATAAAAACAAAAAATGTAAAGTCACTTTTGCTTATGGTTTAACTGAATCATTGAAGGTCAGCAGCAAGTACATTGGTCAATAAAGTGAGATTAAATGCATAAAAATGTTTGTTGGAGGCTTGCATTTTCTGATTTTGCATTTGAATGATTTTATTTATTTTGAGGAATATTGAATCTTTTTTTGTGCAAGTAAGATTAGTAAATGTATGCTCACATTTAGTCGAGAACTACAATAACCATCATGTTTACACACAACCTCTGCACTTACTAATGATTTCTTTCAACATGGGGACAAGAGAGCTGTCAGTCAATAAATGGGAAAACAAAGTAACTTGCATTATTTATTTGAAAAAGTAACAGATAATTTGTTGTAAATTTTAAAAGTAATGCGTTACTTTACTGGTTACTTGAAAAAGTAATCTGATTACGTAACTCAAGTTAGCCTACTTGTAATGCGTTACCCACAACACTGTAGATAACAATACGACTAATATATTCATACTAAAAAACTTCAAGTTTGATTTCATGGCGACTTTAAGGCTTGTTCACAATAGCCGCGTTCCATTTTGCATCTTCATAAGCTCACACACAAGCAGAATCTCTCAGAGGGTTTATAGGCTAGGAGTGAGTTCCCTTCACGAATTGGGATCACTTCTGGGAGCCCCTATCAGCTTCGAGTGTATAGAGAACGGGCCAATGGCCATTGGCATGCGAGATTTGCATCTCGCGCTCCGCCCCGCATCGCGGGTATAAAGCGGAAGCGGATGCAGCGCACATTTGTCATTCACTTCCGAGCCAAACAAGCTCATGGGAGACTGTTCCTACATCAGCAGAGAGAAAGAGAGAGAGCGAGAGAAGAGGCTTTTGTGCTGGGGAGAAGGCACGTGCAGTGACAACCGCGAGCTCACCGAAATCGGTGAAACAAACTGCTGTTTTTACAGCATCCCGGTTGGTTCGGTGGGGGCGTTCCACGGTGAGTGCAAACACAGGCTGCACTATCCCCTGTGTTTGCCGCGGTTGTTCCTGGGTGCTTCGGCACGTTAAAAGAGCTTCTTCTAAATGAGCAACACGGGTGTGAGACTGCGTCTTTTTCAAGATGTCATTCCACCCGTGCGTTTCTGGATGCGGTCGTTCCCTGTCACCAGCTGACGGTCACAATCGCTGCCTGACATGTCTGGGTATTCAACATGCTGAGGCAGCGTTTGTGGATAGCTCGTGTTCCCATTGCGGGAACATGACTATCTCGGCGCTAAGGTCGAGACTCGCCTACCTTCGGGGGGGTGGAGTCCCCTCACCTATGCCCCGATCTAGTGCTATCCCTGCCCAGCAGGATAGACCTACTTTGGCGAATAGCCAGGGTGACCTGAGGATCACGTTTAGGGCACACCCGCCGAGCCAGCCTCCGTGGGCCCCTAAACCCTCTGTAGTGCCGCAGCCGGTTGAGCTTCCGGAGGAAGTCGCTGGCCCCTCTCGGGGTGGTCCAGCGGTGACCTTTGGAGCTCCAGCAGAGGATAGGATGTCGATCGCTGCATCGGAGGGGGAGTTTCAGTCCTCGGGGGATGAAGACCCGGCTGCGTTGCCTCCCTCTGGGAGAGTGGCGTTGTCCGAGACGGACCCAGAGCTGACGGCTATGCTTTCCCGGGCCGCCGAAAAGGTCGGGCTCGTGTGGAACCCTCCACCGTGTCCCAAGCCTTCTAGGCTGGATGATTGGTTTCTCGGGGCGGCTCGCGCTGGTTCTCAGCGTCCCGCCCCGGTGCCTTTCTTCCCGGAAGTGCATGAGGAGCTCACGAGGTAGTGGACGGCACCTTTTTCTGCCAGAAACCGGCCGAGTGGCTCCTCCCTCCTCACTACTCTCGACGGCGGGCCAGCCAAGGGGTACGTGGGGATCCCGCCGGTGGAACGGGCTGTTGCGATGCAACTGTGTCCGGCGTCCGCTTCCACCTGGCGCGGAGACCCACGCCACCCATCCAAGGCCTGTAAGTTCTCTTCCAGTCTAACCGCGAAGGCTTACAAGGCTTGTGGACAGGCTGCGTCCGCCTTGCATGCCATGGCGTTGCTCCAGGTGCACCAGGCCCAGGCACTCATGGACATGCACGAGGGTAGACCTGACCCAGAGCTCCTCCGGGAGCTCCGGACGGCGACGGACCTCGCCCTCCGGGCGACGAAAGTCATCGCCGGTTCCATTGGTCAGGCGATGTCCACTCTTGTGGTCCAGGAGCGACATCTCTGGCTCAACCTGGCCGATATGAGGGAGACCGATAAGTATCAGTTCCTGGACTCCCCCATTTCCCAGGTTGGGCTGTTCGGCGACGCGGTCGAGAGCTTTGCCCAGCAGTTCTCGACTGTCCAGAAGCAGACGGAGGCCATCAAACACATCCTGCCCCGGCGGTCAGCTGCTGCCCAGCCGCCGGCCGCAGCTCCTCTGCCTGTTCGTCGCCGAGGGCGGCCGCCCACCGCCACCCCCGCTCCCGCCCCAGCCCAGCAGCAGCCTCCACCAGGGCAAAGGCGTGGAGCCGGCCGCGGGAAGGCCGTCCAGCCCGCTCAGGCCGCTGCCAAGCCAGGTGGCAAGCGCCGTCGTAAGAGACCCTGAGACGGGCCACCCAGAGATGGAGGAGACAGCTCTTCAGGAGGTGGTGACAGCACCGCTCCTTCTCCCGCTGGAGGGCCGGGAGAGAATTCTATGTTCTTGTTTTGTTTCTGTTCCGCCACTGACCTTCGGGCCAGTGGTACCCAAAACTTCAAAGAAAGAGCTGTTTCTAAAATCTCTGGGTGCCAAGAGAGCGCGCTTGGCGGTGTACGACGCTCCCATGCCTTGTCACCCTCCGGTGCCTCTCTTATCGCCAGCAGGGGGTGCTGGCTGTGTCCAGGACGCACACAAGAGGCCTCCGCACACCCGTGCACCCCCTCAGCGGAAGCAGGTAAGTGTTGCATTGCGCACTCAGACCCCACTTCGGGCCGCGATGCCGTCCGAGTCGGGTCCCTGCACTCCGCTGCGCTGCCCCGCTGCGGGTACGTCTGTGGTGCCGTTGGTCCCGCTGGTTCGGTCGCTGGGAGCCTGGCTAGCGCTCCCCAGCCCGTCCCGCTGGCTCATCCGTACTATCAGACTCGGCTATGCGATTCAGTTCGCTCGGTGGCCCCCCAAGTTCAGGGGCGTTCACTTCACCTCCGTGTCGAAGGAGAGCGTCCCCGTGCTACGGGCGGAGATCGCAGTCCTACTGGCGAAGGACGCGATAGAGCCGGTCCCTCCAGCCGATATGAAGACAGGCTTCTACAGCCCGTACTTCATTGTACCCAAGAAAGGCGGCGGGTTACGGCCAATCTTGGACCTGCGATTCTTGAATCGGTCCCTTCACAGGCTGCCGTTCAGAATGCTAACGCAGAAACGCATCTTCAGGTGCATCCGTCCCCAAGATTGGTTTGCAGCGATCGACCTAAAGGACGCGTACTTTCATGTCTCGATTCTCCCTCGACACAGACCGTTCCTACACTTTGCGTTCGAGGGACGGGCATATCAGTACAGAGTCCTACCCTTCGGGCTGTCCCTGTCGGCCCGCGTCTTCACGAAGGTCGCGGAGGCGGCCATTGCTCCCATGAGAGAGCGTGGTGTTCGCATTCTCAACTACCTCGACGACTGGCTGATTCTGGCTCAGTCGAAGGCGCAGTTGTGCGAACACAGGGACATGGTGCTCAGTCACCTCAGCCTGTTGGGACTTCAGGTCAACTGGGAAAAGAGCAAACTCTGCCCCGTGCAGAGGATCTCTTTTCTCTGTATGGAGTTGGACTCTGTCAATCTGACAGCACGACTCACAGAGCAGCGCGTCCAGTCGGTGTTGAACTGCTTGAATTCGTTCAAATGCAGGACAGCGGTACCACTGAAACATTTTCAGAGGCTCCTGGGGCATATGGCATCCGCAGCCGCAGTGACACCGCTCGGATTGCTTCATATGAGGCCGCTTCAACACTGGCTACACGACCGAGTCCCGAGATGGGCGTGGCAGAGCGGCTCATTCCGTGTCTCAGTAACACCGAAGTGTCGCCAAACCTTCAGTCCGTGGTTGGACCCTTCGTTCCTACGGGCAGGAGTTCCCCTAGAACAAGTGTCCAGGCATGCTGTGGTCTCCACGGATGCCTCATCCACCGGCTGGGGGGCCACGTACAACGGGCTTGCAGTTTCGGGTCTGTGGACGGGGCCTCAACTGCAATGGCATATCAATTGCCTCGAGTTGTTAGCAGTTCGTCTTGCGCTGGGCCGCCTCAAAGGGCCGCTACGAGGCAAGCACGTTCTGGTCCGTACGGACAACACTGCGGCCGTTGCGTACATCAACAAACAGGGTGGTCTACGCCCCCGCCGCATGTCACAACTCGCCCGCCATCTCCTCCTCTGGAGTCAGAAGCATCTGAGGTCGCTTCATGCCCCGGGCCTGCTCAATCGTGCAGTCGACGAGCTCTCACGATAGCAAGTGCTCCCAGGAGAGTGGAGACTCCATCCCCAGGTGGTCCAGCTGATCTGGAGTCGCTTCGGGACCGCACACGTAGACCTGTTTGCCGCCCCGGACACGTCTCACTGCCAGTTGTTCTATTCCCTGACCGGGGGGACCCTCGGCTCGGATGCGCTGGCACACAGCTGGCCCCGGAGCCTACGCAAATATGCGTTTCCCCCAGTGAGCCTTCTTGCGCAGACACTGTGCAAGGTCAGGGAGGACGAGGAGCAGGTCTTGCTAGTTGCGCCATACTGGCCCAACCGGACCTGGTTCCCGGAACTAGTGATCCTCTCGACAGCACCTCCTTGGCCCATTTCTCTGAGGAAGGACCTCCTGACTCAGAGACGGGGCACCGTGTGGCACCCGCGTCCGGACCTCTGGAAACTCCATGTCTGGTCCCTGGACGGGACGCGGAGGTTCTAGGTGGCCTACCACAGACTGTGGTAGACACCATCACTTCCGCCAGAGCCCCCTCTACGAGGCGCCTCTACGCGTTGAAGTGGAACCTGTTCGTCGAGTGGTGTTCTTCTCGACGAGAAGACCCCCGAAGATGTTCGATCGGCTCTGTGCTTTCCTTCCTGCAAGAAGGGTTGGAGCGAAGGCTGTCTCCCTCCACCCTCAAAGTGTATGTTGCCGCTATCGCCGCAAATCACAGCATGGTTGAAGGTAAGTCCCTAGGAAAGCACGATCTGGTCGTCAGGTTCCTGAGGGGGGCGAGGAGATTAAATCCGCCTCGCCCTCACTCTATACCCTCTTGGGACTTGCCCCTGGTGCTAACCGCATTACAGAGGGCTCCCTTTGAGCCTTTGCAGTCAGCAGAGTTAAAAATCCTGTCTTGGAAGACAGTACTCCTGACTGCATTGGCTTCCATCAAGAGGGTAGGGGACCT
The DNA here is from genome assembly GCA_039654105.1 of Coreius guichenoti. Classification (NCBI taxonomy): domain Eukaryota; kingdom Metazoa; phylum Chordata; class Actinopteri; order Cypriniformes; family Gobionidae; genus Coreius; species Coreius guichenoti. Next base: position 3,651,514 of record CM077177.1, read on the forward strand.
GCAGGCATTTTCGGTCGACGAATCGTGCCTGGAATTCGGGGCGGGTAACTCTCATGTAATCCTGAGACCCCGGCCCGGATATGTGCCCAAGATTCCCACCACTCCCTTTCGGGACCAGGTGGTGAACCTGCAAGCGCTGCCTTCGGAGGAGGCAGACCCAGCCCTGGCTTTTCTCTGTCCCGTTCGCGCTCTGCGGACTTACGTGGACAGAACGCAAAGCTTCAGGACCTCAGAACAGCTCTTCATCTGTTACGGAGGCCAGCAGAAGGGAAAGGCTGTCTCCAAGCAGAGGATGGCTCACTGGATAGTGGATGCCATCGCCTTGGCGTATGAAACCCAAGGCGTGCCCTGCCCGCTTGGGTTGAGGGCCCACCCCACTAGGAGTGTGGCCTCTTCCTGGGCGCTGGCGCACGGCGCCTCGCTGACAGATATATGTAGAGCTGCGGGCTGGGCGACACCTAACACGTTCGCTAGATTCTATAGCCTCCGTGTAGAGCCGGTTTCTTCCCGTGTGCTCGCTTCAAATAGCCAATAACACCGAAGGGCCCGTTCTAGTGTCGGCTTGCTGCGCCATTCCCCTCCTCATGGACCGGATACGTGCGCTGATATGCTCCAGTCGAGTTCCCCAGCACGGCGAACCCTGTTGAGTCCTCCGCAACCCGTGGCAGTCAGACGTGGCGGAGCGTCCGACGCCAGGTCTAACACTCGTATGCATTGGTGGAACTTGTGTTAGGCTGGGTATCCATATGTTGTGACACCTACGGCGGTCCCATATGTGTATTCTTCCACGGTACGGCTCCCTACGGCGAGCCCGTGTCTTTCCCTTGGCAGAGCTCGCTCTGCCGTCTCTGTGCGGTGTAGTCTCCCTCCTGCATTGGCCGGGGCCACCCCTGGGACTTCCGTATGTTGTACTGCCCACGGCCAGTCCATACATGTATATTCCACATGATACCTCCCTACGGGTAGGATGTGGCTTCCGCAGCGGCCCCCCGGGGCACGCTTTCCCAGCGTTATCCAATACTCTGCTGAGTGGGTCTTGCGGAACAGCAGCAGTGACTCTCCCTGCGTAAGTTCCCCGCCCCGAACAGACGGGGGTCTGAAGTGGTAGTAACTGTGGCGTTTTCCATAGGGATCCCAATTCGTTGGTGACGTCCGACGTACGTCGAACGTGACCGACTGAAAGGGAACGTCTCGGTTACGTATGTAACCCTCGTTCCCTGAAGGAGGGAACGGAGACGTACGTCCCGTCGCCACAGTTGCTGTACCATCACTGCAGCGGCCGAGTCACTAGTTCGGCTCCTCAGTGAAAAACAAATGTGCGCTGCATCCGCTTCCGCTTTATACCCGCGATGCGGGGCGGAGCGCGAGATGCAAATCTCGCACGCCAATGGCCATTGGCCCGTTCTCTATACACTCGAAGCTGATAGGGGCTCCCAGAAGTGATCCCAATTCGTCGGTGACGTCCGACGTACGTCTCCGTTCCCTCCTTCAGGGAACGAGGGTTACATACGTAACCGAGACGTTTCGTGTGACAGTGGCGATTTGCAGATACTAAAACACAGTGTACAGACTACAGAATCTAAACGCGGTTTCCACAAACAGTGCTTAGACTACAGTGTCTAGTCACAGTGTCCAGATCTGCAGAAACGGAAGAACAGTGTATAGACTTTTCAAAGTTTTCACACAGTTTCCGGATTTGTGAATTCTTTACGGGGCATCATGTCCACATCGTCGTCACCATCTTCCTCCATCCCTTTGGACCGTCTACAGAGGCAGTTTGTTGAGGAGTTGTTGAGCTTTAGCAGCAAAGCCTCGTACAACCTCGAGTGGAGGTGGAGTGGCTATAGATCAGACAGCCAAAATGAACAGAGCCATTGCGGCATCAGGTGTTTGTCCAGGTCCAACAGCCTCCAAGGGATTTTTTGCCCTCCGCTGCCAGGCCAAGTTCCTGTCGAGCCAACAGTGTCTTCAAATGGCCTGACTCCTCAGGGTGCCGTGAAGGCTTCTCCTGTGAACAGGAGCTCAACAGGTGAGACTGAAATAAGTGTATTCCGGAAATATTTTAGTTGGACGTTCGTCTAATAATGGCAAATTTAGACTGCAAAGGTGGCACAGAAGCGCTTCTGAACTGGCAATTAAGTGTCTTTACACAGACTGTTTAATGCTGCTCAGAGGTGACATGCATAAATGCATTTACACAGCACTTTTAACTGCATATTGTTACACAAGTCGGGGTCAGAGCAGGCATAATTTAGTCAGGCTTTTATTCTGCATTATGTCTTTACACAGAATTTTTTGAGCAGCCTTAACTCGGCTGTGTAAAGATACATTCAGAGAACATTCAAAAGTAACGTTCCCATAATGTTCCAAAAATTATAAAATGGAATGTTCCCTTAACATTCGTATGAACAAGAAAAAACATTTTTAAAACATTTTTAAAACGGTTACACTTCACAATAAGGTTTCATTTGTTAATGTTATGTAATGTATTAACTAACATGGACTAACTGTGAGCAATACATTTGTTACTAGGGGTGTAACAATATATCGCGATATAGAAATGCAACAATATGTATCGTGGATAGTGACAATCTGTATTGTGTATAGTTCACCCAAAATGGAAAAATTCAAGTTTACAGAGTTTTAGTGTCAGTACTTCATTAAACTACTATATAGGGACGCACAATATATCGGCATCGCCTGATATATGCTCATTTTTAATGTCATCGTTATCAGCCCGATAAGAAAATTTGGCCCATATATTAAAGCCGATAAATGATGTATTATTTCCTTCAGCTGAGACACTTCAGATGCGCACTGTTCGCCATGATGGTTTTGAATTGCTTGAAATATGATTGAAATCACTTCAAAAAAGGAAAATACGGTTCAGTGCAACATGTCTGTCATATAGACTACATAAAATTATAATGAGAACATCATAATTGTGTGCTTGGGACATGGCTTTAATGGTGAGACTTTTGTTTTTGTAATCAGGCTCTCAAAAATTATATAAAAATTTGGATTTAGATTTATCGGCTTTCAGATATAAAGAATTATTGGTTATCGGCCAAGATTTTCATAACGGTGCATCCCTAATATATAATGTTGAATATAATGTACTGTATAAAAATGCAATGGGGGAATATTTGTGGGTCCTGATAATGCCAAATGTCTTATGTTACCAGAAAAAGTGGCCTATATTATTTTAAATATCTAGTCAGTGACAGAGTGCAAGCATATTCGTCTAAAATTATTTTTTGTATTTTGTACTATTATGTTTTCATGAATATTTTTATTCTGGTCTCACCATTGTCCTTACCAGCACCAAGTCCAAGCCTATTCATTTCCACCCCCAATGTAATCCCAAATTTAGCATGTTAATCAACAGTACATTTTTTGTTAACCTTTTACCATACGTCTTATGGCAATAATATTGTATCGTGAGTTCAGTATCGTGACATGAGGGTATCGTGACACCCCTATTTGTTACGGTATTTATTCTTTGTTAATGCAAATACATCTGTTCATTTTTTATGTTAGTAACTAATGTTAACATTAACAAAGATTAATAAATGCTGTAGAAGTGCAGTTCATTATTAGTTCATGTTAACTAATGAAACCTTAATTTAAGTGCTACCAAAAAACTTGGATTTGTAACATTACAGATTAGAATTTAACCGTAAAATGTAAGTTATGTCATTATATCATGTTACTAATAGTTGTGTATTCAATTGTTTTTCTTCATTTCAGAAGAACCCACAGAATGCAGGTGGACGAAAAGAATCCGTTCTTTCGGCAAGAGGCTATGGAAAGCTATGAAGCGTCCGTTCTGCTGCTGTTGCCAAAGTAGTTCTGTGGATATTGTGGAGCCTTTTGTCCTTCCACCAGATCTGGACCCAGAGCCTGATCCTGAGCCATCTTCATCTGTGCCAGATCACTCCGGCGTCAAGCCAAATGATGGTAACCTTATTTTTAACAGTTCTGTCATCTTGTTTTCCACTAAAAATACCTTAAAGGGATAGTTCACCCAAAAATGAAAATTCTGTCATCATTTGTCAAAAGAAGATATTTTGAAGAATGATGGTAATCAAACAGTTGACGGGAGCCATTCACTTCCATAGTATACTAATGACTATCGTCAACTGTTTGATTGCCAACATTCTTCGAAATATCATCTTTTGTGTTCAACCGAAGAAAGAAACTCATACAGGTTTGGAACAACTTAAGTGATGACAATTTTCATTTTTGGGTGAACTATCCCTTTAAGACTTATTTTCAGAGAATATTAATATTATTTCCCCCATATTAACATTTGTTTTTGTTTGTCAGAGTCCTTTGAATCTCTCTTTAACGTGGTGAAGATGATTGGATCCGGAGGATTTGGCAGGGTGTACGAGGGAACGCGCAAATTTGATGGCAAAAAGGTAAAAAAACATTTTGCTCTTGCATGCATCAAAACATATTTAAAACAATTTACAGATGGTTTATTAATACTTAGTGCAAGGTCAGGTGCTTGAAAACTGTTTTTGTGTTTGCAGGTTGCCATCAAGCGGATGCGCAAGATTGACAACGATCGTTATCTTAATATTGTAAGTTGGCCAAAACCTGAATGTGTGTTTAGTTGTTTAAGTGCTGATTACTGTAGTTAATACACCTATAGGAAGCATGAGTTGTTAATGTAATAGACAAATAAGCCTAGGAGCATCTAATAACTTTAAGCTGAAGGTATCTACAAAGATCAATGAAAAGCACATTTAAAAATGATAGGTTTTCTTCAGATTTTTACCCAGCTAACCTTCTGTCTACTACTTTTCTCTAGCCTGGGCATCCCAAACCTCTCATCACAGAAGTGGCGCTGCTTCTCATGATGAGGCAAGAACCCAAAAGCCCCTACGCTATACAACTCTACGACTGGTTCGAACACCCACGTAAATTCACACTGGTCATGGAGTATCCTGAACCCTGCGAGAACTTGCTTGACTTCCTCGTTGGTAATCCTGAAGTGGATGAAACAACAGCACGGGTGATCATGCGACAGGCTGTGCTGGCTGTACAACACTGCATCGAGCACAGCGTTTTCCACAATGATGTTCACCCACAGAATTTCCTGCTGAAGAAGGACACGTTAGAGCTCAAGCTCATAGACTTTGGCTGCGGTCAGCTACTTAGTAGTGATGGCTACGAGAGCGAGACATACGCAGGTGAGCATTTTGGCAGTGCGGAAACCTAAATGTAGTGACCTACTGATTATTTAACGCTTTAAAAAAAAAAATGTGTTCTTGCTTACAGGAGTACTGGAGTACAGCCCACCTGAAGTCCACACAGAACCTCGCTTCCACGCCGTCCCAACAAATGTCTGGTCTCTAGGAGTGTTGTTGTACGGGATGTTGAACGGATGTTTTCCTTTCTGCAATGCACCGGAAGCCAAAGTTACATTTGAGAACCCCGACTTATCCGAAGGTGAGTGAATAATATTGATAACATTGATAAACACACATAAAAGCAACAGTTCTGTATAGAAACAGATAAAGGTGAAGTAAGATTGTTTTTGTTCGGTTTATTGTTCACTGACTACTATTAGAATGCCATCTAAGGGTTTATCTCCCCCGAAAGTGTAAACATTGATCCTCCCGGGTGCCATCAAAACAGCTCAGATCCGTCAATCTCTTTTCATCTCAACCTTTAGCAAGAGTTTGGGGGCGTGGCTACTGTAGCAGGCGGAGCCTGAGGGCTTAGTTAGAGAAATGGCTGCATTTATACCATCAAAAATTAAGTGGGTCATGAACACGTCAAAGTGAACAGAGCATTGCACTACAAAGCATGCTTCAATACCATACAGCATTCATGTACCCGTTCAGAAAGACAAATGCAACACAGCTAAAAGTATCCCTAATATGTCGGACCTGAAACATGCCTTCACAATCACCAGTAAGAGCTGCCTTTGTGAGGTTTGAGTTAAGGGAGGTGTGACACGCGAAAGGGGCGTTTTTTAAAGAAAATAGGCTTTATTTTTGTAATTCCGCTAGTGTTGCAGAAACTACTCACTTCACCTTTAAAGTAAAGAACATTTTGCCATATATTAATCATGTTTTAGATGCTGTTTTCATAGATGCCAAGTCACATGGTCATGACTAACCAGCTCTCTCCTTATTGAAATTTGTATAGAATGCAGGGATCTGATTAGCCAGTGCCTAACCCTGGATCCGACTAAACGGCCCACGTTAGAGCAGATGTTACAACATGAATGGATTAGAAATGATCTACTGTAGACTGGAGAAGTTCAGGAGATTCACTCGATCAGTGATTTCAGGTGTGAGGAAGTGTAGCAGACAGAGTAGGATTATTATCATTTATCTTCAATTGAGATTTTCAAGTTTGTGTAGTGAACTGAGTTCATTGTAATGTTCTTGTTATAGTTGAATCAAGTCAAGTCACCTTCATTTATATAGCGCTTTATACAATACAGATTGTTTCAAAGCAGCTTCATGGTAGTAAACAGGAAAATAACAGAATCAGTGACAGAATTCAGTTCTGCTGTAAAGCAGCTCTAAAAAAACATTCATGAGTTGACATGTTCATATAATCTTTGTATTGGATAGGACCTTGATGGAGGGCTTGAGCTCGAGACTTGACCCGAAGCCCGAAGTCCAACCCAAACCTGACAGAACTCAAGCGCCACACCAGAGAGATCAGAGACTGTCCACGTCTGAGCATGAACATGAGAGACTGCAAGACTGGACAGAAGTCATCAAGTCATCACAGCCACATTTGCTTTGTTTTAAAAGCAATTTTTACTTTAAAAGTCAAGTCACAGGCATGTGATCAGCTAAAATCAACAAAGAAGGAAGACCTGACCACGCCCCACCAACAATTATTTTAATAATTATACAATAAAACATACTATTTTATTGTAAAATTAAAAAACGGAGTACTTAATAATCATGATATTAATGTGTTAATAGATATTATTATTAATAACACAATGTTAATAATAATAATTATCACTATTATTAATTTACAAAACAACAGTAAAATTGCAACACTAAAGCCGCCTTTCCACTGCACACGACATTTGGACACGACTGTCTGAGTTCGGCCCCTAGTGGCAGTCGTAATGAACTTTCATTATGATCTTGCGCGGCAACACGGGTTAACTGACGCTGTCTCAGAAATCCTCCCTGTTGAGGCGCATCTCTTGCACTAAACGGCGATACTCGAGCTAGTGTTTTGCCCACATTGACTTGCAATATTTCTTTTAGCGTCTCCAGTAAAGGAATGCAAAAGCAAGAGCCTTTATCCTCTGAACTATCACCAAGGTGGAACGAATAAATGTATGCAAACAATAAACAGCTACGCATTTAGGGCAAATAACCGCGATAATTTGAGTGATTGAATACGGTGCCAGACAACATTAAAAAATATAAATATTAAAATAATAATTGATTGCTTATCAATAACCATGTGGTTTTAAATGTGTCAAGTGTTTCTGATAAAGTTAAACAAAAGGTATAATAATTCTCACACCGATCTGAATGAAACACGTTGGAATACATCACATCCGGTTGGCGTGTCGCATGAGGTGTAGTCGCTCAAGCTCAAATTTTTTAACGCATCCAAAGCTCAAGTCGGATCCGAAAATTCTGCATCTGCAGATGGTCGGCATCCCACGCAGCCCCTGTGCGACTCTCCATAGCAAATGAATGACTTCCGGTCCAATGGATGTCGTCCGTTGTGTGCAGTGGAAAGGCGGCTTAACATTTATGGTTGTCTTCATTTCTGTTTTCAAATGTTAAACCATTGAGCTTTTATTTTGGAAGAAAACCACAGGGAGACCTTGGCTAAGTCCGAAAACATGGGCAACAACTTTGTAGACAGTGTTTGCGCATGAAGGTACTTCACGAAACTGATTTCGGACTGACTTCTGGCAGCATTTTCAAGCTTTCGGACACAGGCCTTATCGCTTCTCTTTATTGACAACAGATTCATAAACAGTTCTCATGATGAATGTTGCATTTGCAGAGGATCATTTCCTGTGAATCGAAGTTGAAACCAATAGCTTTGAACTAAATCGCGTAGTTTAATATTCTGTACATAATAATATGCAGAATTTGCATTTGCAGCTGTACTAGTGGTTGCGTGCTGTTTTTTTTTAACGTTGCAGAATGAAAAAATCATAAAACATTAGGGGTGTAACGATACACTTGTGTCACGATTCGATACTATCACGATACTAAACTCATGATACGATCTTTATCGCGATATTTTAAGCCAAAATAAAGAAGAGATGTCTTTTATTATTATTTAAATAATATTATTGTTATTATATTATTATCAGGATACTCAAATATTCCCCCATTGCATTACTATACATTATATTCAACATTATATATAGTAGTTTAATGTATTAATGTCACTTAAACTTTTTAAACTTAATTTTTTTCTCATGCAGTCCTCGCTTGCACACACACAGACTCTCCCGGTGCTCGCTATGTTCCGCCTCTGATATTAATGCACTATTTAATAATAATGATGATCAATGCAATCAGTCACAGTTATAATCGCAAGCGTGTCGAAATGGTTTGTTCATTTACTCTCGTTTCCGTGTTTACTACAGTATGCGTGTCGTTGTGAATCTGTTCATCATATAAAGCCATCGTGTCTCTTCAGAAGACTTGGATTTGTATTAGACCACTCGATTGATTATTGTTACCATGCCTTTATGACATTTTTTGGATATTGAGAGCAATGGACTTTAAATGGAGGTACAGAAATCTTTCTCTGTTTTTTTGAAAAGTATCTTCATTTGTGTTTTGAAGTTGAATGAAAATCTTATAGGTTTGAAGTGACATGAGGGTGAGTACTTGACAGAATTTACATTTTTGAGTGAATTATACCTTATAAACACAGTAAGCTGAGCCTTGGATAAAACTAACTCTATATCGCGAATCATAGCGTTTACATTAACGATACATATTGTCGCATTTTTATATCTCAATATCTCGATATACAATGTTATATATGTTTAATGTCTAAAGTAGCAGCGCGCGGCATTAATCAGTGTAGCTTGCAGCTCTCTCTTCTGGTGAAATAATTACTACACAGTTGCCCTGGTAACCTGCAGGGTGTTTCTCAAACTGAAGGCTGCATATCTCGGCTGCCACGTCATCAAAAGTTGCTGAAGGCCATCGTCCTGAAGTCAATGGGGTTTTTTAATGGGATTTTGGTTAAATGGCTGAAATAAGGTTTTAAATATGGATATTTTTCTTACACAAACGCATCGCTTCACTTCAGAAGGCCTTTATTAACCCCCCGGAGCCGTGTGGAACAGTTTTATTACGGACAGATGCACTTTTATGGACTTCAAAAATGACCCAACAGTCACTGCCATTATAAAGCTTGGATTAGCCAGGACTTTTTAATATAACTCCGATTTTATTCGTCTGAAAGAAGAATGTCATATACACATAGGATGACTTGAGGGTGAGTAGAGTAGAGTAGATCAAATCAAATCGCCTTTATTTATATAGCGCTTTTTACAATGGCAATTGTTTCAAAGCAGCTTCACAGTGGTAACAGGAAAATAATGCAACAGAATTTGATTCGGCTGTACAGCCGCTCTGGAGAAAACGGTGATGTCATCCAGCTCATTTCAATTATCATATAGTGTCAATGCGGGCAGATCAGTAATATAGTTGAAATTTAAGTGTCCCCAACTGAGCAAGCCAAAAGCCAAAGGCGACGGTGGCAAGGAACCAAAACTCCTTCAGGGCCAGAACGGAGAAAAAAACCTTGGGAGAAACCAGGCTCAGTCGGGGTGCCAGTTCTCCTCTGGCCGACGAACAAATAGTGTATGATTATGATTCTGGCAACATTACAGGTCAGAAGTCATATTAGATCAATAGATATTCGTAGGATTATTCGAAAGATTGGAGTCGTCACGCCGGGGACGGGTTTAATGAGGATGTCGTGTCGACGCGGCATTTACAGGGGAGAGTTTAATTGACACGGTCTCTACAGACACTTCAGGGATGCGTTCGCCATGTCCAGGCTAAGGTCCACCATCTGGTCCGGATAAGGCCGACTGCTGTAATTGGATAAACATAGAGACTGACATTAGCGTAGATGCCATTCTTCTTATGATGTAACGAGTACATCAGGTGTTATGGGAAGTGTTCCCGGTTCCGGCTGACCTAGTTAATGCAGCCTAAAACAATCATTTAACTGATTTGAATAATATAAATTAAAAATGTTTTATGTGTATGCCATAGTAAAGAGATGTGTTTTTAGTCTAGATTTAAACTGACAGAGTGTGTCTGCTTCCCGAACAATGCTAGGAAGACTGTTCCAGAGTTTAGGTGCTAAATAGGAAAAGGATCGACCGCCTGCAGTTGATTTTGATATTCTAGGTATTATCAACTGGCCAGAATTTTGAGACCGCAATAGACGTGATGGAGTATAATGCGTTAAGAGCTCGCTCAAGTACTGGGGAGCTAAACCATTTAGTGCTTTGTAAGTAATCAGCAAGATTTTAAAATGTATACGATGTTTAATAGGGAGCCAATGCAGTGTTGCCAGAACCGGGCTAATATGGTCATACTTCCTGGTTCTAGTAAGAACTCAAGCTGCTGCGTTTTGGACAAGCTGCAGTTTATTTATTAAGCGAGCAGGGCAACCACCCAGTAGAGCATTACAATAATCTAGCCTTGAGGTCATGAACGCATGAACTAACTGTTCAGCATTTTGCATTGAAAGCATGTGCCGTAATTTAGATATATTTTTAAGATGGTAGAATGCAGTTTTACAGATGCTAGAAACGTGGCTTTCAAATGAGAGATTGGTATCAAAGAGCACACCCAGGTTCCTAACTGACGACGAGGACTTGACAGAGCAGCCATCGAGTGTTAGACAGTATTCTAGGTTACTACTTGTGGAGTTTTTTTGTCCAATGATTAAAAATTCATTTTTTTCTGAATTAAGTTGCAGGAAATTACTAGTCATCCAATTTTTTATATCAGCTATGCAGTCCGTTAATCTTGTGAATTGGTAAGTTTCGTCAGGGCGTGAAGAAATATAGAGCTGAGTATCGTCAGCATAACAATGAAAATTAACGCCATGCTTCCTAATAATATCTCCCAGTGGTAGCATGTACAGGGTGAAAAGCAACGGTCCTAGCACTGAGCCCTGCGGTACTCCGTACTGAACTTGTGTTCGGTGTGACATCTCTTCATTTACTGCTACAAACTGATAACGGTCAGATAAGTATGATTTAAACCATGCCAATGAAATTCCACTAATGCCAACATAATTTTTGAGTCTATTCAGAAGAATGTTGTGGTCGATAGTATCGAATGCAGCACTAAGATCGAGTAACACTAACAGAGAGATACAACCACGATCGGATGATAAGAGTAAATCATTTGTAACTCTAATGAGAGCAGTCTCAGTACTATGATACGGTCTAAATCCTGACTGGAAATCCTCACAGATACCATTTCTTTCTAAAAAGGAGCATAGTTGTGAGGACACTGCCTTTTCTAGTATTTTTTGACAGAAAGGGTAGATTTGAGATTGGCCTGTAATTGACTAATTTTGTAGGATCAAGTTGCGGTTTTTTAATAAGTGGTTTAATAATAGCCAACTTAAAAGTTTTCGGTACATATCCTAATGTCAAGGATGAATTAATGATATTAAGAAGAGGATCTATGACCTCTGGAAGCATCTCTTTTAGTAGTTTAGTCGGTATGGGGTCGAGCATACATGTTGTTGTTGATTTTGATGATTTAGTTGTTTTTTTTTTTGTTTTTTTTGACATTATTGCACTTATATATATATATATATAAACAAGTTATCACCCTATTATTCTAAATCTAAATGAACTTCCCTTCATTCTACCAACAGTAGTAGTGCCACTCACGCCCCGCCCTCAACCCAGTCTTAAAGTGGAAATGAAGCAGTCAGTCAAGTTTACATTATTTAGTAAACTGATTTCCACTTCAAAGTCCCACTGAAGTGACTTGAAACGCGCAATGTGTTGACGTAATTTCTACTGAAACAGGAAGACAGGGCGGGACACATCGAGCAGCCCCTCCCCTCTTTTAAAATAGCCAATAGTGTTTTGTTTATATTTCAGCTTTGAGCTCGGTAAAGCAACAGTTTCCTCCTAATCTCCTCCATATCGCTTTAAAATATAACATTCTGTGCAGAATTCAGACGGGTCTGATACGATTTCTGGTCTGCGCCGACTCGATCACATGACCCGCTCTGTGAATCGTGTCTCTGGACCAGAGCTGCAGCGGTTCACTGACACTAACGTTAAACCAGACATCATTCGCCTCAACTGAAAGCATATTTACACTGTCTGAATTGTTCCCTATCCCCTATATAGTGCACTACGTGCCATTCACTATGTAGAAAATAGTAAATGTGTGAATATGTGAACGGTTTTAGCCGCAGCTTCAGCGTAGGGGGCAGGACACTTCAGATTCTAGAGAGCATTTGATTGGACAGAAAATCTGATGAGAAGCTTAAGTGCAGTGATGTCATAAAAATCATTGGTCCATATTGGCGGAAGTGAGAGACTGTAACAGGGCTTAAAGTTTTCCGGCACCGTGCCGGATCTCCGGCGTGTGGCATTTGGCTGGGGAAAAAAAATAGTGAACACGTTATCACGTTCGAGTTCATGAGTTCTCCTACCAATGGTTTGAGAGGAACACAGCTTTCACTCTTAACCAAACTAACATAACCAATCAGAAGTAGAATGGGGCGGGTCTTGTAACTAGTGTTGCCAGATTGGGTGGGTTTTGAATTTGATTGTGTGGGTAAAAATGGGCTTGGGCGGGTGGACAAAATTTGGGCTGGTTTGAGGTCAGTTTGGTGGTTTTCAGAAATCTAAATTTTATAGTCTAATTTTGTTTGGTTATTGGTTAATAAACAAAACTCAAGTGTGCATGAACTCCATAAAATCAGTCATCATGACACACACTGGCCCACGCAGAGTCAGCTGGCGTTGGTCTTGACGTCGCCGACGAGCACGCACTTTCAGCCAATCAGGGATCAGCAGTGAGACGTGCTCATTCAATACTGACAGGTTTTTAGCGCAATAACTCGTAGCTGTATATTCAAGTGATCGCTATGCTAAAGTGGCATAAATATACAGTAAGTTGTATCTACAATAAAGAGTGGGAAAGTGATCCGTGGATTACACCTGTGGTGGAAGATGACTCGAAGACTCTTTATAAATATAACCAACTCTGAGAGCACAGTTGAATGGCTTGAATTGAAATCGAATATGGGACTATATGACTCCTGTCTGTCGTCATGTGAACACTGACCAGGACATCTGCAAGTTTTAAACCATCTAGACTGCGCTCTACTCGTCCCTGACAGCTGCTGAAAGAGGTTTGAATCAACGATTAATCAGTTTTGACTGTGCTAAGTGCGTTATGTTCTATGTACTTCACGGCGTAACGTTACTGTAGTTCTGTCAAAGCGCAACACAAAGGTAAGCGCATCGTTGTTATTTATTTGTTGGCGGATTATCGTACAGTATCAATGAATGACACATTTTGGCAGTGCTGTGTGCATGAATGTGTGTGAAATGCCTGCTAATTACGTTGCTTTTTTCCGATCTCTTATATTGGTACTTTTTGCACTTAAATAGGGCAAATACAAGCCAGTTTTGATCCATTTTCTTGGGAATTTTTTTTTGTCATCAACATTATGTTTTAAGGAGATAAAAATGGTACTCATCAACCTTGATTGGTATGGCAATAAATTGTATAGATAACCAGTGTTGGAGAAAGTTACTTTTAAAAGTAATGCATCTTAAAAAGTAACTAATTGCGTTACTTAGTGACTTTTTAAGAAATTACTTTTGCGTTACTTTTTCTCACCTGGGCTGGGCTTGTTTCCTTTTTTGTGTAGGGTTTGAGGGCTCACCAGACACAAATGATTCTTCCAGATGATTCGTTCAAACATAATTGAAAAAAGATGGTATTCATCCTTCCTGGGATGGTGCCGCTCTTCTCTCTAGTAATTTGGCACATAGTCTTAGAGCTAAACCTTGACTAACTGGGGCCCAGGTCAGGAAGCAGACGGACTGGCTTACCCGACCGCCTGCTAGCTGTCTCACGTCACAGAAGTCAGATAAATCCCAGCACATAGAGACTCTTTCACCTAGATATTATCACATAGAGACTGTGTCTGTTCCACGAATTAGTAAATACAAAAAACCATCAAAATCATTCAACGGTAAAAATTTCATTGATGTCCAACAAATAAACAACAGATATAATACAGATGATCAAATAATAAAGCTCGGGTTGCTGAATATTCGATCCCTTTCCTCAAAAGCGCTTATTGTTAATGATATGATTACAGATCATAACCTAGATGTGCTGTGTTTGACAGAAACCTGGCTAAAACCTGACGATTACATTACTTTAAATGAGTCCACCCCCCAAGATTATTGTTATAAACACGAGCCGCGTCTGAAAGGTAAAGGGGGAGGTGTTGCTGTAATTTATAATAATATCTTCGGTATTACTCACAAGTCTAGTTTCAAATATAATTCCTTTGAAGTTTTGGTGCTTTATGTAACATTATGTAGTGAAATCGATAAATCCCGTTTGACATTTGTGCTGGCTACTGTATATAGGCCACCAGGGCACCATACAGACTTTACCAGAGAATTTGCTGATTTTCTATCAGAGTTTGTACTGGCTGCAGATAAAGTCCTAATTGTTGGTGATTTTAATATCCATGTAGACAATGAAAAAGACGCACTGGGATTGGCATTTAGAGACATTCTAAACTCTATTGGAGTAAGGCAACACGTGTCAGGACCCACTCATCGCCGTAATCATACGTTAGACCTAATACTGTCACATGGAATAAATGTTGATACCATTGAAATTCTGCAGCAGAGCGATGACATCTCAGATCATTACCTAGTATCATGTACACTTAATTTAGCAAAGGCTGCAAAGCCGTCCCCTCGCTTTAAATATGGCAGGACTATCACTGCTGCGACTAAAGATTTCTTTGTAAATAATCTTCCTCATCAGTTTCATCTCCTCAGCATCCCAGATAGCCTAGAGGAACTCGATGTTGCAACAGAAACTATTGACTCTCTCTTTTCCAGCACTTTAGACACAGTTGCTCCCCGGCGCTTAAAGAAGATTAAAGAAAATAGTCCAATGCCGTGGTACAACGAGCACACCCGGGCCCTTAAAACAGCAGCCAGAAAAATGGAGCGCAGCTGGAAGAAAACAAAACTAGAAGTTTTTCGCATTTCGTGGAAAGAGAGCATGATTGCATACAGAAAGGCCCTAAAAACTGCTAGATCTGCTTATTTCTCGACTCTCTTAGAAGAAAACAAACACAACCCTAGGTATTTATTCGATACAGTGGCTAAATTAACCAAAGATAAAGCTTCACCTTCTGATGTTTGTAAACAGCACAGCAGTAATGACTTTATGAACTTCTTTACCTGTAAGACTGATAATATTAGGAAAAAAATTATAACAATGCAGCCGTCTACTACAGTATCACATCAGACAGTGCATTGTAGTGTCACTGAGGAAAAATTACATTCATTCACTGCTATAGGAGAAGAAGAATTGGCTAAACTCGTTAAATCATCAAAATCAACAACATGTATGCTCGACCCCATACCGACTAAACTACTAAAAGAGATGCTTCCAGAGGTCATAGATCCTCTCCTTAATATCATTAATTCATCCTTGACATTAGGATATGTACCGAAAACTTTTAAGTTGGCTATTATTAAACCACTTATTAAAAAACCGCAACTTGATCCTACAAAATTAGTCAATTACAGGCCAATCTCAAATCTACCCTTTCTGTCAAAAATACTAGAAAAGGCAGTGTCCTCACAATTATGCTCCTTTTTAGAAAGAAATGGTATCTGTGAGGATTTCCAGTCAGGATTTAGACCGTATCATAGTACTGAGACTGCTCTCATCAGAGTAACAAATGATTTACTCTTATCATCCGATCGTGGTTGTATATCTCTATTAGTGTTACTCGATCTTAGCGCTGCATTCGATACTATCGACCACAATATTCTTTTGAATAGACTCGAAAATTATGTTGGCATTAGTGGAACTTCATTGGCATGGTTTAAATCATACTTATCTGACTGTTATCAGTTTGTAGCAGTAAATGAAGAGATGTCACACCGAACACAAGTTCAGTATGGAGTACCGCAGGGCTCAGTGCTAGGACCGTTGCTTTTCACCCTGTACATGCTACCACTGGGAGATATTATTAGGAAGCATGGCATTCATTTTCATTGTTATGCTGACGATACTCAGCTCTATATTTCTTCACGCCCTGACGAAACTTACCAATTCACAAGATTAACAGAATGCATAGCTGATATAAAAAATTGGATGACTAGTAATTTCCTGCAACTTAATTCAGAAAAAACTGAATTTTTAATCATTGGACAAAAAAACTCCACAAGTAGTAACCTAGAATACTGTCTAACACTCGATGGCTGCTCTGTCAAGTCCTCGTCGTCAGTTAGGAACCTGGGTGTGCTCTTTGATACCAATCTCTCATTTGAAAGCCACGTTTCTAGCATGTGTAAAACTGCATTCTACCATCTTAAAAATATATCTAAATTACGGCACATGCTTTCAATGCAAAATGCTGAACAGTTAGTTCATGCGTTCATGACCTCAAGGCTAGATTATTGTAATGCTCTACTGGGTGGTTGCCCTGCTCGCTTAATAAATAAACTGCAGCTGGTCCAAAACGCAGCAGCTAGAGTTCTTACTAGAACCAGGAAGTATGACCATATTAGCCCGGTTCTGGCAACACTGCATTGGCTCCCTATTAAACATCGTATACATTTTAAAATCTTGCTGATTACTTACAAAGCACTAAATGGTATAGCGTCCCAGTACTTGAGCGAGCTCTTAACGCATTATACTCCATCACGTCTATTGCGGTCTCAAAATTCTGGCCAGTTGATAATACCTAGAATATCAAAATCAACTGCAGGCGGTCGGTCCTTTTCCTATTTAGCACCTAAACTCTGGAACAGTCTTCCTAGTATTGTTCGGGAAGCAGACACACTCTGTCAGTTTAAATCTAGACTAAAAACACATCTCTTTACTATGGCATACACATAAAACATTTTTAATTTCTGTTATTCAAATCAGTTAAATGATTGTTTTAGGCTGCATTAACTAGGTCAGCCGGAACCGGGAACACTTCCCATAACACCTGATGTACTCGTTACATCATAAGAAGAATGGCATCTACGCTAATGTTAGTCTCTCTGTTTATCCCGAGGTTTACTGCAGTCGGCCGGATCCGGGCCGTATCCAGACCAGATGGTGGACCTTAGCCTGGACATGACGACCATATCCCTGAAGTGTCTGTAGAGACAATAGTGTCAATTAAACTCCCCCCTGTAAATGCCGAATCGACACAACATCCTAATTAAACCCGTCCCCGGCGTGACAACTCCAATCTTTCGAATATCTATTTATCTAATATGACTTCTGACCTGTAATGTTGCCAGAATCATAATCATACACTATTTGTTCGTCGGCCAGAGGAGAACTGGCACCCCGACTGAGCCTGGTTTCTCCCAAGGTTTTTTTCTCCATTCTGGCCCTGAAGGAGTTTTGGTTCCTTGCCACCGTCGCCTTTGGCTTTTGGCTTGCTCAGTTGGGGACACCTAAATTTCAATTATATTACTGATCCGCCCGCATTGACACTATATGATAATTGAAATGAGCTGATGACATGACCGTTTTCTCCAGAGCGGCTGTACAGCCGAATCGAATTCCGTTGCATTATTTTCCTGTTACCACTGTGAAGCTGCTTTGAAACAATTGCCATTGTAAAAAGCGCTATATAAATAAAGGTGATTTGATTTTTGATTTTGATAATTCCACACAAAACCCAACTCAACAATCCAGACCCAGAATCAACAATCCGTAAAACAGTCCGTAAAAAAAAACGGGCTCCGTTCAGCCTGCGCCAAGCTAGCAAAACCCCCAGCTAAGTACTTTATGGCCTTGCAAACTTTGGGCCACACCAAGATAACGGCAGAGGTTGTTTGATCCCCAAGACAAAGAGCCAAAACGGATCCCCTTCTCAACGACCTTTAAATGAACTCTGAGTGACACAGAGTCGAAATCCAGAAGAAAACCCACAGAGACTGTTTTTACATATAAACGGCATCAAATCATTCAAAAGGGATGATAGCCTGTCACGCTTCATGAATTCACTGACTCGTTATCGCTCTATGTGTATGTGTGTGTGTGTGTGTGGGTGTGGCCGCTGATTACCACTCGGCTGATTATCAGCGCCAGCTGCCACTCATCATCTGTGTGTATTTATACTCATTGTCATTTGTCTTGTGTTTGTCAGATCGTTGGGTTAGTTCCTGTGTTCTTGTCTGTCTCCTGGCCGTTCCCCTGAGTTCTTGTGGATTCCCTGTCGGATTGTTGATCGCTCTGCCTGTCTTCACGGAGGATCAAGCGGTGTTGTGTCCCGTCCTTGGTCAGCGGTGGGCTGAATTTTCTGATCGCTTCCATCTTCTCCACCGAGGATCTGGGTTGTCCATTGCGTCCCTGCGCTGCCAAGTGTTTGACTGTTCCAGGCACCATCTCTTCATCTGACCCTGTTCCACTACTCTCACCTGTGTCCTTAAATAAATGTTGTTTTTCCCCTCGCAATTGAATCCTCTGTCTTATTCCCCGTGACATAGCCGGACTTATAATCAAACACCCTTCAAATGCATATTTCTATATCATGTCTACAACCAATATACGTGACCATCTATGCTTAGATCACTCACAATTCCTGTAATCGTTATAACTATTGAATGGTTGATTGAAAGTGTGCCTTGCTTGGTATCAGTATGATTGTATGCTCATAATTCAGAAGATGGCTTGATTGAAATCTGTGTAGAATGTATTGTGTTCTTATAATAAGAAATCATGTCTAACGGTACTCTCTGCTTAGAGCGGGAGTTAGGAGACAACAGATAACAGGTCATTTATGATGAGGGGTGGGGAAGCAGTCACCTCTGAACCAAAGATGATACCTAATTGGTCAGAACCCATCCAGGAGGATGGGCAGACATTTGAGTTTAAAATCTCAGAACACGAACAAAGAAAAAGACAAAAAGACAGACATGAGACATAAGATGACGACAGAGGCAGATCTAGCAGAATATAGCCCGGACAGAGGCAGATCAAGATCAGAGAAAATGGGTTAATTTCATTCAAGCCATCTAAACACTCTCGTCTCACTTTTATTTAGTTTCTTTTCTTTCCATTGAGTATCATGTTCTAAGTTAAGTTTTGCCGCAAAGTTTCGAAAACCTCATCCACGAGACTTTCCATCCATCCGCCAACATGCCACGTGATTGGCTTCCCAAGACGTCGATCAAAGACACGACAAGACCATCAGCGAATCAAAGAACCTGGGAAACCCCTCTCAAGCCAGGACCGAAAAGGGAATCCCCATTCAAAGAAAACGCAAGTAACCTCCAGATTCTAACTGAACTGGTGCATTGATATCAAACTTAATAACCCCGCCTAAGAAACGATAGGAGGGTTAAATTAATGATTGGTGGTTCGTTCAGGTCATGTGTTATAAATGCATATATTGTTAGAAACTTGGGATTTCATCATTTCACTCTCTTAAAACTTATTCTTTCCTCACTTTCCTTTATTCTGCAACTCGTGTGAATGTGTGTGTGCGTGTGTTTGTGTTAGATATTAGTTTTATGTGTTAGAGTAATCAATAAAGTTTAGTTTGTATTTAAAGATAAGTGTTCTTGTGTTATGTGCTTACGAATGTAATGTCTTAAACTGCTGATCTATGTTACCTGGCTATTAAATAGTGTTTCACTATTGTTTGGATATTTATATCCACTGCAGAGTTGATGGTTACGGCCCGTTCAAATGAACGCTGGACAAGTCAATCGCTCGGCCGTAAAATAAGTGACTCTTTCAAAATTCCCTATGAATTAATTAATAATTTACTTTGAGCTAAATAGACTTGTTTCCCTTATACACGTCTTACATTTGTTTTTTTATAACTAAAAAGTTCTTAAGTTTTATTTTGGGGCAAATGTAAAGACACTTTCACACCAAAATTGAAATAACAAGCCTCAGCCTGAAGGAAATGCAAATTCACGCGTGTACAGTAGAAGGGCGCAGCTCAAACAAACCTTTCAGCTGTGCTGCCATTCTGGATTGCAGAAGAACAGGATGCAGGAGAAGAAAGTTTAACACATTTCACCAATAAAAACAAAAAATGTAAAGTCATTTTTGCTTATGGTTTAACTGAATCATTGAAGGTCAGCAGCAAGTACATTGGTCAACAAAGTGAGATTAAATGCATAAAAATGTTTGTTGGAGGCTTGCATTTTCTGATTTTGCATTTGAATATTTTTATTTATTTTGAGGAATACTGAATCTTTTTTGTGCAAGTAAGATTAGTAAATGTATGCTCACATTTAGTCGAGAACTACAATAACCATCATGTTTACACACAACCTCTGCACTTACTCATGATTTCTTTCAACATGGGGAAAAGAGAGCCGTCAGTCAATAAATGGGAAAACAAAGTAACTTGCATTATTTATTTGAAAAAGTAACAGATAATTTGTTGTAAATTTTAAAAGTAATGCGTTACTTTACTAGTTACTTGAAAAAGTAATCTGATTACGTAACTCAAGTTAGCCTACTTGTAATGCGTTACCCACAACACTGCAGATAACAATATGACTAATATATATTTATACTAAAAAACTTCAATTTTGATTTCATGGCGACTTTAAGGCTTGTTCACACCAAGAATGATAACAATAAAGTAAACTATATTAGCATCCACAACAGCTGACGATATCGTTCTGTTTATTCTAAGCGCGTGCTTGTCTGTCACTTTAAATGCTCGAGCTCATTATAGCAGGATGGATTCTGATTGGCTGTCAATGTTTTTATCGTTCATCAGCTGGATAAAATCGTTCTGAAAGTGATTCCAATATTGTTTCTCTGTGCCGTTATCTTTAAAGCTGTGCTGTGAAGTTTGCTATTCTTTAATATTGAGAACGATTTTTAGAACTATATTACTGCAAAAGATAACGTCTTTTACTGCTGATGGTGTCTAATGCCACACACGCGCGCTTCTGACAGGTATGTGTGTGTGTGTATGTGAACGCGGATAAGTCATGTGACTGCATGCGTACTAATATTTATATACGGCATATATTAATATTTATAATCGCTACGAAGCGACGGGATCTCTCTTCGAAAATGAATTAGAGATTGCGCTTTCTGCATCCCGCGTGAAACTGCCTTTATGTGGAAGCGGTATTGCCAGAAAAGTTAATAAACAGCCCAACGATTCTTCTAATGGCCACTCCGGGCCAGTGTGTGTGTGTCAGTCAAGAGAAATTGAAACCTCCACTTATTTTGAGCTAAATCGTGTAGTAGCTACATACATTTATTATATAATATAATACATAATTTGCATTTGCAGCTGTATTACTGTTGCAGAATGGGGGAAAAATCATAAAACATGCATGTGCATGTGCGTGGTGGGACCACGTGGTTTGCCTAGAGCAGTTAAGCTTGTGGCCCTTGGCTATTATGACGTCACAATAGCCGCGTTCCATTTTGCATCTTCATAAGCTCACACACAAGCAGAATCTCTCAGAGGGTTTATAGGCTAGGAGTGAGTTTCGTGTGACAGTGGCGATTTGCAGATACTAAAACACAGTGTACAGACTACAGAATCTAACCGCGGTTTCCACAAACAGTGCTTAGACTACAGTGTCTAGTCACAGTGTCCAGATCTGCAGAAACGGAAGAACAGTGTATAGACTTTTCAAAGTTTTCACACAGTTTCCGGATTTGTGAATTCTTCACGGGGCATCATGTCCACATCGTCGTCACCATCTTCCTCCATCCCTTTGGACCGTCTACAGAGGCAGTTTGTTGAGGAGTTGTTGAGCTTTAGCAGCAAAGCCTCGTACAACCTCGAGTGGAGGTGGAGTGGCTATAGATCAGACAGCCAAAATGAACAGAGCCATTGCGGCATCAGGTGTTTGTCCAGGTCCAACAGCCTCCAAGGGATATTTTGCCCTCCGCTGCCAGGCCAAGTTCCTGTCGAGCCAACAGTGTCTTCAAATGGCCTGACTCCTCAGGGTGCCGTGAAGGCTTCTCCTGTGAACAGGAGCTCAACAGGTGAGACTGAAATAAGTGTATTCCGGAAATATTTTAGTTGGACGTTCGTCTAATAATGGCAAATTTAGACTGCAAAGGTGGCACAGAAGCGCTTCTGAACTGGCAATTAAGTGTCTTTACACAGACTGTTTAATGCTGCTCAGAGGTGACATGCATAAATGCATTTACACAGCACTTTTAACTGCATATTGTTACACAAGTTGGGGTCAGAGCAGGCATAATTTAGTCAGGCTTTTATTCTGCATTATGTCTTTACACAGAATTTTTTGAGCAGCCTTAACTCGGCTGTGTAAAGATACATTCAGAGAACATTCAAAAGTAACGTTCCCATAATGTTCCAAAAATTATAAAATGGAATGTTCCCTTAACATTTGTATGAGCAAGAAAAAACTTTTTTAAAACATTAAAAAAACGGTTACACTTCACAATAAGGTTTCATTTGTTAATATTATGTAATGTATTAACTAACATGGACTAACTGTGAGTAATACATTTGTTACTAGGGGTGTAACAATATATCGCGATATAGAAATGCAACAATATGTATCGTGGATAGTGACAATCTGTATTGTGTATAGTTCACCCAAAATGGAAAAATTCAAGTTTACAGAGTTTGTGTCAGTACTACATTAAACTACTATATAGGGACGCACAATATATCGGCATCGCCTGATATATGCTCATTTTTAATGTCATCGTTATCAGCCCGATAAGAAAATTTGGCCCATATATTAAAGCCGATAAATGATGTATTATTTCCTTCAGCTGAGATACTTCAGATGCGCACTGTTCGCCATGATGGTTTTGAATTGCTTGAAATATGATTGAAATCACTTCAAAAAAGGAAAATACGGTTCAGTGCAACATGTCTGTCATATAGACTACATAAAATTATAATGAGAACATCATAATTGTGTGCTTGGGACATGGCTTTAATGGTGAGACTTTTGTTTTTGTAATCAGGCTCTCAAAAATTATATAAAAATTTGGATTTAGATTTATCGGCTTTCAGATATAAAGAATTATTGGTTATCGGCCAAGATTTTCATAACGGTGCATCCCTAATATATAATGTTGAATATAATGTACTGTATAAAAATGCAATGGGGGAATATTTGTGGGTCCTGATAATGCCAAATGTCTTATGTTACCAGAAAAAGTGGCCTATATTATTTTAAATATCTAGTCAGTGACAGAGTGCAAGCATATTCGTCTAAAATAATTTTTTGTATTTTGTACTGTTATGTTTTCATGAATATTTTTATTCTGGTCTCACCATTGTCCTTACCAGCACCAAGTCCAAGCCTATTCATTTCCACCCCCAATGTAATCCCAAATTTAGCATGTTAATCAACAGTACATTTTTTGTTAACCTTTTACCATACGTCTTATGGCAATAATATTGTATCGTGAGTTCAGTATCGTGACATGAGGGTATCGTGACACCCCTATTTGTTACGGTATTTATTCTTTGTTAATGCAAATACATCTGTTCATTTTTTATGTTAGTAACTAATGTTAACATTAACAAAGATTAATAAATGCTGTAGAAGTGCAGTTCATTATTAGTTCATGTTAACTAATGAAACCTTAATTTAAGTGCTACCAAAAAACTTGGATTTGTAACATTACAGATTAGAATTTAACCGTAAAATGTAAGTTATGTCATTATATCATGTTACTAATAGTTGTGTGTTCAATTGTTTTTCTTCATTTCAGAAGAACCCACAAAATGCAGGTGGACGAAAAGAATCCGTTCTTTCGGCAAGAGGCTATGGAAAGCTATGAAGCGTCCGTTCTGCTGCTGTTGCCAAAGTAGTTCTGTGGATATTGTGGAGCCTTTTGTCCTTCCACCAGATCTGGACCCAGAGCCTGATCCTGAGCCATCTTCATCTGTGCCAGATCACTCCGGCGTCAAGCCAAATGATGGTAACCTTATTTTTAACAGTTTTGTCATCTTGTTTTCCACTAAAAATACCTTAAAGGGATAGTTCACCCAAAAATGAAAATTCTGTCATCATTTGTCAAAAGAAGATATTTTGAAGAATGATGGTAATCAAACAGTTGACGGGAGCCATTCACTTCCATAGTATACTAATGACTATCGTCAACTGTTTGATTGCCAACATTCTTCGAAATATCTTCTTTTGTGTTCAACAGAAGAAAGAAACTCATACAGGTTTGGAACAACTTAAGTGATGACAATTTTCATTTTTGGGTGAACTATCCCTTTAAGACTTATTTTCAGAGAATATTAATATTATTTCCCCCATATTAACATTTGTTTTTGTTTGTCAGAGTCCTTTGAATCTCTCTTTAACGTGGTGAAGATGATTGGATCCGGAGGATTTGGCAGGGTGTACGAGGGAACGCGCAAATTTGATGGCAAAAAGGTAAAAAAACATTTTGCTCTTGCATGCATCAAAACATATTTAAAACAATTTACAGATGGTTTATTAATACTTAGTGCAAGGTCAGGTGCTTGAAAACTGTTTTTGTGTTTGCAGGTTGCCATCAAGCGGATGCGCAAGATTGACAGCGATCGTTATCTTAATATTGTAAGTTGGCCAAAACCTGAATGTGTGTTTAGTTGTTTAAGTGCTGATTACTGTAGTTAATACACCTATAGGAAGCATGAGTTGTTAATGTAATAGACAAATAAGCCTAGGAGCATCTAATAACTTTGAGCTGAAGGTATCTACAAAGATCAATGAAAAGCACATTTAAAAATGATAGGTTTTCTTCAGATTTTTACCCAGCTAACCTTCTGTCTACTACTTTTCTCTAGCCTGGGCATCCCAAACCTCTCATCACAGAAGTGGCGCTGCTTCTCATGATGAGGCAAGAACCCAAAAGCCCCTACGCTATACAACTCTACGACTGGTTTGAACACCCACGTAAATTCACACTGGTCATGGAGTATCCTGAACCCTGCGAGAACTTGCTTGACTTCCTCATTGGTAATCCTGAAGTGGATGAAACAACAGCACGGGTGATCATGCGACAGGCTGTGCTGGCTGTACAACACTGCATCGAGCACAGCGTTTTCCACAATGATGTTCACCCGCAGAATTTCCTGCTGAAGAAGGACACGTTAGAGCTCAAGCTCATAGACTTTGGCTGCGGTCAGCTACTTAGTAGTGATGGCTACGAGAGCGAGACATACGCAGGTGAGCATTTTGGCAGTGCGGAAACCTAAATGTAGTGACCTACTGATTATTTAACGCTTTTAAAAAAAAATGTGTTCTTGCTTACAGGAGTACTGGAGTACAGCCCACCTGAAGTCCACACAGAACCTCGCTTCCACGCCGTCCCAACAAATGTCTGGTCTCTAGGAGTGTTGTTGTATGGGATGTTGAACGGATGTTTTCCTTTTTGCAATGCACCGGAAGCCAAAGTTACATTTGAGAACCCCGGCTTATCCGAAGGTGAGTGAATAATATTGATAACATTGATAAACACACATAAAAGCAACAGTTCTGTATAGAAACAGATAAAGGTGAAGTAAGATTGTTTTTGTTCGGTTTATTGTTCACTGACTACTATTAGAATGCCATCTAAGGGTTTATCTCCCCCGAAAGTGTAAACATTGATCCTCCCAGGTGCCATCAAAACAGCTCAGATCCGTCAATCTCTTTTCAGCTCAACCTTTAGCAAGAGTTTGGGGGCGTGGCTACTGTAGCAGGCGGAGCCTGAGGGCTTAGTTAGAGAAATGGCTGCATTTATACCATCAAAAATTAAGTGGGTCATAAACATGTCAAAGTGAACAGAGCATTGCGCTACAAAGCATGCTTCAATACCATACAGCATTCATGTACCCGTTCAGAAAGACAAATGCAACACAGCTAAAAGTATTCCTAATATGTCGGACCTGAAACATGCCTTCACAATCACCAGTAAGAGCTGCCTTTGTGAGGTTTGAGTTAAGGGAGGTGTGACACGCGAAAGGGGCGTTTTTTAAAGAAAATAGGCTTTATTTTTGTAATTCCGCTAGTGTTGCAGAAACTACTCACTTCACCTTTAAAGTAAAGAACATTTTGCCTTATATTAATCATGTTTTAGATGCTGTTTTCATAGATGCCAAGTCACATGGTCATGACTAACCAGCTCTCTCCTTATTGAAATTTGTATAGAATGCAGGGATCTGATTAGCCAGTGCCTAACCCTGGATCCGACTAAACGGCCCACGTTAGAGCAGATGTTACAACATGAATGGATTAGAAATGATCTACTGTAGACTGGAGAAGTTCAGGAGATTCACTCGATCAGTGATTTCAGGTGTGAGGAAGTGTAGCAGACAGAGTAGGATTATTATCATTTATCTTCAATTGAGATTTTCAAGTTTGTGTAGTGAACTGAGTTCATTGTAATGTTCTTGTTATAGTTAAATCAAGTCAAGTCACCTTCATTTATATAGCGCTTTATACAATACAGATTGTTTCAAAGCAGCTTCATGGTAGTAAACAGGAAAATAACAGAATCAGTGACAGAATTCAGTTCTGCTGTAAAGCAGCTCTAAAAAAACATTCATGAGTTGACATGTTCATATAATCTTTGTATTGGATAGGACCTTGATGGAGGGCTTGAGCTCGAGACTTGACCCGAAGCCCGAAGTCCAACCCAAACCTGACAGAACTCAAGCGCCACACCAGAGAGATCAGAGACTGTCCACGTCTGAGCATGAACATGAGAGACTGCAAGACTGGACAGAAGTCATCAAGTCATCACAGCCACATTTGCTTTGTTTTAAAAGCAATTTTTACTTTAAAAGTCAAGTCACAGGCATGTGATCAGCTAAAATCAACAAAGAAGGAAGACCTGACCACGCCCCCCCAACAATTATTTTAATAATTATACAATAAAACATACTATTTTATTGTAAAATTAAAAAACGGAGTACTTAATCATGATATTAATTAAAAAATGTGTTAACAGATATTATTATTAATAACACAATGTTAATAATAATAATTATCACTATTATTAATTTACAAAACAACAGTAAAATTACAACACTAAAGCTGCCTTTCCACTGCACACGACATTTGGACACGACTGTCTGAGTTCGGCCCCTAGTGGCAGTCGTAATGAACTTTCATTATGATCTTGCGCGGCAACACGGGTTAACTGACGCTGTCTCAGAAATCCTCCCTGTTGAGGCGCATCTCTTGCACTAAACGGCGATACTCGAGCTAGTGTTTTGCCCACATTGACTTGCAATATTTCTTTTAGCGTCTCCAGTAAAGGAATGCAAAAGCAAGAGCCTTTATCCTCTGAACTATCACCAAGGTGGAACGAATAAATGTATGCAAACAATAAACAGCTACGCATTTAGGGCAAATAACCGCGATAATTTGAGCGATTGAATACGGTGCCAGACAACATTAAAAAATATAAATATTAAAATAATAATTGATTGCTTATCAATAACCATGTGGTTTTAAATGTATCAAGTGTTTCTAAAAAAAGTTAAACAAAAGGTATAATAATTCTCACACCGATCTGAATGAAACACGTTGGAATACATCACATCCGGTTGGCGTGTCGCATAAGGTGTAGTCACTCAAGCTCAAATTTTTTAACGCATCCAAAGCTCAAGTCGGATCCGAAAATTCTGCATCTGCAGATGGTCGGCATCCCACGCAGCCCCTGTGCGACTCTCCATAGCAAATGAATGACTTCCGGTCCAATGGATGTCGTTCGTTGTGTGCAGTGGAAAGGCGGCTTAACATTTATGGTTGTCTTCATTTCTTTGTTTTCAAATGTTAAACCATTGAGCTTTTATTTTGGAAGAAAACCACAGGGAGACCTTGGCTAAGTCCGAAAACATGGGCAACAACTTTGTAGACAGTGTTTGCGTATGAAGGTACTTCACGAAACTGATTTCGGACTGACTTCTGGCAGCATTTTCAAGCTTTCGGACACAGGCCTTATCGCTTCTCTTTATTGACAACAGATTCATAAACAGTTCTCATGATGAATGTTGCATTTGCAGAGGATCATTTCCTGTGAATCGAAGTTGAAACCAATAGCTTTGAACTAAATCGCGTAGTTTAATATTCTGTACATAATAATATGCAGAATTTGCATTTGCAGCTGTACTAGTGGTTGCGTGCTGTTTTTTTTTTAACGTTGCAGAATGAAAAAATCATAAAACATTAGGGGTGTAACGATACACTTGTGTCACGATTCGATACTATCACGATACTAAACTCATGATACGACCTTTATCGCGATATTTTAAGCCAAAATAAAGAAGAGATGTCTTTTTATTATTATTTAAATAATATTATTGTTATTATATTATTATCAGGATACTCAAATATTCCCCCATTGCATTACTATACATTATATTCAACATTATATATAGTAGTTTAATGTAGTAATGTCACTGAAACTCTTTAAACTTAAATTTTTTTCTCATGCAGTCCTCGCTTGCACACACACAGACTCTCCCGGTGCTCGCTATGTTCCGCCTCTGATATTAATGCACTATTTAATAATAATGATGATCAATGCAATCAGTCACAGTTATAATCGCAAGACAGCGTGTCGAAATGGTTTGTTCATTTACTCTCGTTTCCGTGTTTACTACAGTATGCGTGTCGTTGTGAATCTGTTCATCATATAAAGCCATCGTGTCTCTTCAGAAGACTTGGATTTGTATTAGACCACTCGATTGATTATTTTTACCATGCCTTTATGACATTTTTTGGATATTGAGAGCAATGGACTTTAAATGGAGGTACAGAAATCTTTCTCTGTTTTTTTGAAAAGTATCTTCATTTGTGTTTTGAAGTTGAATGAAAATCTTATAGGTTTGAAGTGACATAAGGGTGAGTACTTGACAGAATTTACATTTTTGAGTGAATTATACCTTATAAACACAGTAAGCTGAGCCTTGGATAAAACTAACTCTATATCGCGAATCATAGCGTTTACATTAACGATACATATTGTCGCATTTTTATATCTCAATATCTCGATATACAATGTTATATATGTTTAATGTCTAAAGTAGCAGCGCGCGGCATTAATCAGTGTAGCTTGCAGCTCTCTCTTCTGGTGAAATAATTACTACACAGTTGCCCTGGTAACCTGCAGGGTGTTTCTCAAACTGAAGGCTGCATATCTCGGCTGCCACGTCATCAAAAGTTGCTGAAGGCCATCGTCCTGAAGTCAATGGGGTTTTTTAATGGGATTTTGGTTAAATGGCTGAAATAAGGTTTTTAAATGTGGATATTTTTCTTACACAAACGCATCGCTTCACTTCAGAAGGCCTTTATTAACCCCCGTGTGGAACAGTTTTACTACGGACAGATGCACTTTTATGGACTTCAAAAATGACCCAACAGTCACTGCCATTATAAAGCTTGGATTAGCCAGGACTTTTTTAATATAACTCCGATTTTATTCGTCTGAAAGAAGAATGTCATATACACATAGGATGACTTGAGGGTGAGTAAATCATGGGATGATTTTCATTTTTGGGTGAACTATGAACTAACATCACGCTGAACAGGTAAGCTCGTTATGCTTATAATTGTGCTCTTATAAAATATTCAAAAAATGTTTTTAGATAAAAACTGAGTTGTCGGAAGCTTAGTGATGGTGACGTCATGTGACCGTGGTGTAGTTCGTTATAGCCTACCTTAGCCTACCTAGCTTTTTACTTCTGGTAACTGCATTTATGCTTCAAAATTCATAAAAGTTGTGTTCATCTGTGAAAATTACCTTGATGGACAAAACATGTAAGCATCATAAACATTTGTTGATCACAGAGCTTGTTTTTTGATAATCTAAAAGCCTATGGAAAAAATTCCTATTGGGATTTTGTCGAGGGAACCAGTGAGATGCTAACTGCTGATTACTGCTACAAAGTGACGTCAGGCAAGAAAGAGAGATTTAATGTTTTAAATTAAGTTGTTTTTTTTTTTGTTTTGTTTTTTTTTACATTATTGCACTTATATATAAACAAGTTATCACCCTATTATTCTAAATCTAAATGAACTTCCCTTCATTCTACCAGCAGTAGTAGTGCCACTCACGCCCCGCCCTCAACCCAGTCTTAAAGTGGAAATGAAGCAGTCAGTCAAGTTTACATTATTTAGTAAACTGATTTCCACTTTAAAGTCCCACTGAAGTGACTTGAAACACGCAATGTGTTGACGTAATTTCTACTGAAACAGGAAGACAGGGCGGGACACATCGAGCAGCCCCTCCCCTCTTTTAAAATAGCCAATAGTGTTTTGTTTATATTTCAGCTTTGAGCTCGGTAAAGCAACAGTTTCCTCCTAATCTCCTCCATATCGCTTTAAAATATAACATTCTGTGCAGAATTCAGACGGGTCTGATACGATTTCTGATCTGCGCCGACTCGATCACATGACCCGCTCTGTGAATCGTGTCTCTGGACCAGAGCTGCGGCGGTTCACTGACACTAACGTTAAACCAGACATCATTCGTCTCAACTGAAAGCATATTTACACTGTCTGAATTGTTCCCTATCCCCTATATAGTGCACTACGTGCCATTCACTATGTAGAAAATAGTAAATGTGTGAATATGTGAACGGTTTTAGCCGCAGCTTTAGCGTAGGGGGCAGGACACTTCAGATTCTAGAGAGCATTTGATTGGACAGAAAATCTGATGAGAAGCTTAAGTGCAGTGATGTCATAAAAATCATTGGTCCATATTGGCGGAAGTGAGAGACTGTAACAGGGCTTAAAGTTTTCCGGCACCGTGCCGGATCTCCGGCGTGTGGCATTTGGCTGGGGGAAAAAAATAATGAACATGTTATCACGTTCGAGTTCATGAGTTCTTCATGAGTTGAAATCGAATATAGGACTATATGACTCCTGTCCGTCGTCATGTGAACACTGACCAGGACATCTGCAAGTTTTAAACCATCTAGACTGCGCTCTACTCGTCCCTGACAGCTGCTGAAAGAGGTTTGAATCAACGATTAATCAGTTTTGACTGTGCTAAGTGCGTTATGTTCTATGTACTTCACGACGTAACGTTACTATAGTTCTGTCAAAGCGCAACACAAAGGTAAACGCATCGTTGTTATTTATTTGTTGGCGGATTATCGTACAGTATCAATGAATGACACATTTTGGCAGTGGTGTGTGCATGAACGTGTGTGAAATGCCTGCTAATTACGTTGTTTTTTCCGATCTCTTATATTGGTACTTTTTGCACTTAAATTGGCTTGTATTTGCCCTGTTTTGATCCATTTTCCTGGGAATTTTTTTTGTCATCAACATTATGTTTTAAGGAGATAAAAATGGTACTCATCAACCTTGATTGGTATGGCAATAAATTGTATAGGTAACCAGTGTTGGGGAAAGTTACTTTTAAAAGTAATGCATCTTAAAAAGTAACTAATTGCGTTACTTAGTTACTTTTTTTTACTGACTCTCAAGCCATCCTATGTGTATATGACATTCTTTTTTCAGACGAACATAATCAGAGTTATATTTAAAAAGTCCTGGCTCTTCCCAGCTTTATAATGGCAGTGACTGTTGGGTCATTTTTGAAGTCCATAAAAGTGCATCTATCCATCATATAACTGCTCCACACGGCTCCGGGGGGTTAATAAAGGCCTTCTGAAGCGAAGCGATGCGTTTGTGTAAGATATGGATATTTTTTTAAAACTTTATAAAGTAAATTATCAAGCTTCCGGCGAATTGCCTTCCGTATTCAACTTACGGAAAAAGTGTAGTGTTCAAAGTTCAAAATGCTTACGCTACGTCTGATGAGCGTACTGGTGTGCAATGTTTGGTATGGCAAAAAATTGTACAGGTAACCAGTGTTGGGGAAAGTTACTTTTAAAACTAATGCATCTTAAAAAGTAACTAATTGTGTTACTTAGTTACTTTTTAAGAAATTAATTTTGCGTTACTTTTTCCTCACCTGGGCTGGGCTTGTTTGCTTTTTTGTGTAGGGTTTGAGGGCTCACCAGACACAAATGATTCTTCCAGATGATTCGTTCAAACTTAATTCCACACAAAACCCAACTCAACAATCCAGACCCAGAATCAACAATCCGTAAAACAGTCCGTAAGAAAAAGTGGGCTCCGTTCAGTCTGCGCCAAGCTAGCAAAACCCCCAGCTAAGTACTTTATGGCCTTGCAAACTTTGGGCCACACCAAGATAACGGCAGAGGTTGTTTGATCCCCAAGACAAAGAGCCAGAACAGATCCCCTTCTTCTCAATGACCTTTAAATGAACTCTGAGTGACACAGAGTCGAAATCCAGAAGAAAACCCACAGAGACTGTTTTTACATATAAATGGCACCAAATCATTAAAAAGGGATGATAGCCTGTCACGGTTCATGAATTCACTGACTCGTTCTCACTCTGTTTACAGATGAAGCAGCCACTGAATTGATCTGACAGCAGCTGCATCACAAACCGTAAGTAAATGATTTCACAATGCTTTGTCTGTAAATTAAGGTTTTATATGGATAATGTTTTCAAAACGTACTCACGTGCAATAGCGAGTGGGCGTTGATGCTGTTAGCCAATCATAACAGTGGCTGTTTACTGACAAGCCTTAAAAGAGCCCCGCCTTA
This sequence comes from Coreius guichenoti, assembly GCA_039654105.1. NCBI lineage: Eukaryota > Metazoa > Chordata > Actinopteri > Cypriniformes > Gobionidae > Coreius > Coreius guichenoti. The sequence continues at coordinate 3,684,341 of CM077177.1, forward strand.
GAAACAGGTAATTCCAGACATCGGGTCAGAATGAGGGCTGCAAATAATCATTTTTCCACATATATTAGGGCTGTGAGATTTAATTGTATTTCGATTAAAATTTTGGCTTCCAACGATTATGAAAACAAGTTAATCGAGGTAAAACGATTATTGTGCCGCTGCCGCATTCCATCCTGCGGGTCATTTCCTTCACAGCGGTGCGCTTTCATTCCTCCCTAAGCCAAACTTAACATCCAAATCAACGCGTATCTGAAGCCCATAGTGTACTTCGCTTATGCGTGTTCCGCCCTGTCTCGGAGTGCACACACAGGAGGCCGCCTAGAGAACAGCATCTCTTTCGCGACTTAATATGCTTTTAATAACACTTTATTATCAAGCACGTCCCGCGGTTTAGCAAATAGTCTACACACAAAATATGTCAAAATGCCGTTTTGGTAAGTATCCTCGTAAACACAGTCGGTTATGTCTTAAGTCAATGTGAACACTGAGAAAGAGTGCGTGTGTAACAGTATATTGGGTCCGTGCAGCTCTTAAAGTGACAGCAGCCTAATAAATCTGCTGCAGTCATTAATGTTAATCAAACAAGAAAAGACAAAGATAAAATCACTCACTGCCTGAATGAAGAAGCTGTAGTTTAAATAAGGATTAGTCTATATTTAATGTATACAGTAGTGTTATTTTACATTTGATTACTTTATTCAGTTTCTGTTGTAGGCTATCACTCATCTGAATACCACTATTTGTACATCTTCCTGAAAAACCTAAAGCACTGTTTATTTTTATTCTTTTTTTCTGTTGTATTTTTGTCGGTTTTGTTTGTAATTTAGTTTCTTTGTTCGTATTTTATGGTTTCTTGTCTTCTGTAACTGTTTTGAGGACTTTTTACTTTTATTAATTAACCTAGTATAAGTTTTTGCTGAAGTATCAATAATTGTGAAATTTCATATCATGAATTACTCATATCATACTCCTATCACCTACCAATAATCATGTTAAATAATCGTGATTTCAATATTGACCAAAATAATTATGATTATGATTTTTGCCATAATTGAGCAGCCCTAACATATATTTGTTTTGTTTGTGCAAATATACTTTATTAACATTATAAGTGAACATATTTAAAATGAATTTAAAATGTCCTGACCCCTTTAAACATTACAAAGTTAGTAAAAAAAAAAAAAAAAAGTGAAACGTGCAAGAGTGAATTGTTCACCCTTATGCATTTAGAAAATAGATAAAGTCGGCCCCAAAAAATTCACCTTAACAACAAAACTATGGCATACATAGTTTATTCCCTTTTTGCCAAAAAGGCAAACAGCCAGAGTAAAAATGCTTATAGCCCCCCAGTAAGGTTTAGTTCAAGGTCAAGTGTATCTCCTGCGCACGTGGACAGAGGAACAGCGTAACAGCTGATCACTGCGATCAATCATGTTTAAGAGCCAGTAGGGCTGATATACAGTCTGTCCACATGTAGACATGATATAGAAATATGCATTTGAAGGGTGTTTGATTATAAGTCCGGCTATGTCACGAGGAATAAGACAGAGGATTCAATTGCGAGGGGAAAAACAACATTTAAGGACACAGGTGAGAGTAGTGGAACAGGGTCAGATGAAGAGATGGTGCCTGGAACAGTCAAACACTTGGCAGCGCAGGGACGCAATGGACAACCCAGATCCTCGGTGGAGAAGATGGAAGCAATCAGAAAATCCAGCCCACCGCTGACCAAGGACGGGACACAACACCGCTTGATCCTCCGTGAAGACAGGCAGAGCGATCAACAATCCGACAGGGAATCCACAAGAACTCAGGGGAACGGCCAGGAGACAGACAAGAACACAGGAACTAACCCAACGATCTGACAAACACAAGACAAATGACAATGAGTATAAATACACACAGATGATGAGTGGCAGCTGGCGCTGATAATCAGCCGAGTGATGAAGGCTGCTGATGAAGCAGCTTTCAACCAATATACGTGACCATCTATGCTTAGATCACTCACAATCCCTGTAATTGTTATAACTATTGAATGGTTGATTGAAAGTGTGCCTTGCTTGGTATCAGTATGATTGTATGCTCATAATTCAGAAGATGGCTTGATTGAAATCTGTGTAGAATGCATCGTGTTCTTATAATAAGAAATCGTGTCTAACGGTACTCTCTGCTTAGAGCGGGAGTTAGGAGACAACAGATAACAGGTCATTTATGATGAGGGGTGGGGAAGCAGTCACCGCTGAACCAAAGATGATACCTAATTGGTCAGAACCCATCCAGGAGGATGGGCAGACATTTGAGTTTAAAATCTCAGAACACGAACAAAGAAAAAGAGAAAAGACAGACATGAGACATAAGATGACGATATGACGACGACGAGTAGCCCGGACAGAGGCAGATCAAGATCAGAGAAAATGGGTTAACAATTTCATTCAAGCCATCTAAACACTCTCGTCTCACTTTCCTTTCTTTTACTTAGTTTCTTTTCTTTCCATTGAGTCTCGTGTTCTAAGTTAAGTTTTGCCGCAAAGTTTCGAAAACCTCATCCACGAGACTTTCCATCCATCCGCCAACATGCCACGTGATTGGCTTCCCAAGACGTCGATCAAAGACACGACAAGACCATCAGCGAATCAAAGAACCTGGGAAACCCCTCTCAAGCCAGGACCGAAAAGGGAATCCCCATTCAAAGAAAACGCAAGTAACCTCCAGATTCTAACTGAACTGGTGCATTGATATCAAACTTAATAACCCCGCCTAAGAAACGATAGAAGGGTTAAATTAATGATTGGTGGTTCGTTCAGGTCATGTGTTGCTAGAAACTTGGGATTTCATCATTTCACTCTCTTAAAACTCATTCTTTCCTCACTTTCCTTTATTCTGCAACTCGTGTGAATGTGTGTGTGTGTGTGTGTGTTTGTGTTAGATATTAGTTTTATGTGTTAGAGTAATCAATAAAGTTTAGTTTGTATTTAAAGATAAGTGTTCTTGTGTTATGTGCTTACGAATGTAATGTCTTAAACTGCTGATCTATGTTACCTGGCTATTAAATAGTGTTTCACTATTGTTTGGATATTTATATCCACTGCAGAGTTGATGGTTACGGCCCGTTCAAATGAACGCTGGACAAGTCAATTGCTCGGCCGTAAAATAAGTGACTCTTTCAAAATTCCCTATGAATTAATTAATAATTTACTTTGAGCTAAATAGACTTGTTTCCCTTATACACGTCTTACATTTGTTTTTTTGTAACTAAAAAGTTCTTAAGTTCTATTTTGGGGCAAATGTAAAGACACTTTCACACCAAAATTGAAATAACAAGCCTCAGGCTGAAGGAAATGCAAATTCACGCGTGTACAGTAGAAGGGCGCAGCTCAAACAAACCTTTCAGCTGTGCTGCCATTCTGGATTGCAGAAGAACAGGATGCAGGAGAAGAAAGTTTAACACATTTCACCAATAAAAACAAAAAATGTAAAGTCATTTTTGCTTATGGTTTAACTGAATCATTGAAGGTCAGCAGCAAGTACATTGGTCAATAAAGTGAGATTAAATGCATAAAAATGTTTGTTGGAGGCTTGCATTTGAATGATTTTATTTATTTTGAGGAATACTGAATCTTTTTTGTGGAAGTAAGATTAGTAAATGTATGCTCACATTTAGTCGAGAACTACAATAACCATCATGTTTACACACAACCTCTGCACTTACTCATGATTTCTTTCAACATGGGGAAAAGAGAGCCGTCAGTCAATAAATGGGAAAACAAAGTAACTTGCATTATTTATTTGAAAAAGTAACAGATAATTTGTTGTAAATTTTAAAAGTAATGCGTTACTTTACTGGTTACTTGAAAAAGTAATCTGATTACGTAACTCAAGTTAGCCTACTTGTAATGCGTTACCCACAACACTGCAGATAACAATAAGACTAATATATTCATACTAAAAAACTTCAAGTTTGATTTCATGGCGACTTTAAGGCTTGTTCACACCAAGAATGATAACAATAAAGTAAACTATATTAGCATCCACAACAGCTGACGATATCGTTCTGTTTATTCTAAGCGCGTGCTTGTCTGTCACTTTAAATGCTCGAGCTCATTATAGCAGGATGGATTCTGATTGGCTGTCAATGTTTTTATCGTTCATCAGCTGGATAAAATCGTTCTGAAAGTGATTCCAATATCGTTTCTCTGTGCCGTTATCTTTAAAGCTGTGCTGTGAAGTTTGCTATTCTTTAATATTGAGAACGATTTTTAGAACTATATTAATACAAAAGATAACGTCTTTTACTGCTGATTATGTCTAATGCCACACACGCGCGCTTCTGACAGGTATGTGTGTGTGTTGTGTGTGTATGTGAACGCGGATAAGTCATGTTACTGCATGCGTACTAATATTTATATAAGGCATATATTAATATTTATAATCGCTACGAAGCGACGGGATCTCTCTTCGAAAATGAATTAGAGATTGCGCTTTCTGCATCCCGCGTGAAACTGCCTTTATGTCGAAGCGGTATTGCCAGAAAAGTTCATAAACAGCCCAACGATTCTTCTAATGGCCACTCCGGGCCAGTGTGTGTGTGTCAGTCAAGAGAAATTGAAACCTCCACTTATTTTGAGCTAAATCGTGTAGTAGCTACATACATTTATTATATAATATAATACATAATTTGCATTTGCAGCTGTATTACTGTTGCAGAATGGGGGAAAAATCATAAAACATGCATGTGCATGTCCGTGGTGGGACCACGTGGTTTGCCTAGAGCGCAGTTAAGCTTGTGGCTCTTGGCTATTATGACGTCACAATAGCCGCGTTCCATTTTGCATCTTCATAAGCTCACACACAAGCAGAATCTCTCAGAGGGTTTATAGGCTAGGAGTGAGTTTCGTGTGACAGTGGCGATTTGCAGATACTAAAACACAGTGTACAGACTACAGAATCTAACCGCGGTTTCCACAAACAGTGCTTAGACTACAGTGTCTAGTCACAGTGTCCAGATCTGCAGAAACGGAAGAACAGTGTATAGACTTTTCAAAGTTTTCACACAGTTTCCGGATTTGTGAATTCTTCACGGGGCATCATGTCCACATCGTCGTCACCATCTTCCTCCATCCCTTTGGACCGTCTACAGAGGCAGTTTGTTGAGGAGTTGTTGAGCTTTAGCAGCAAAGCCTCGTACAACCTCGAGTGGAGGTGGAGTGGCTATAGATCAGACAGCCAAAATGAACAGAGCCATTGCGGCATCAGGTGTTTGTCCAGGTCCAACAGCCTCCAAGGGATATTTTGCCCTCCGCTGCCAGGCCAAGTTCCTGTCGAGCCAACAGTGTCTTCAAATGGCCTGACTCCTCAGGGTGCCGTGAAGGCTTCTCCTGTGAACAGGAGCTCAACAGGTGAGACTGAAATAAGTGTATTCCGGAAATATTTTAGTTGGACGTTCGTCTAATAATGGCAAATTTAGACTGCAAAGGTGGCACAGAAGCGCTTCTGAACTGGCAATTAAGTGTCTTTACACAGACTGTTTAATGCTGCTCAGAGGTGACATGCATAAATGCATTTACACAGCACTTTTAACTGCATATTGTTACACAAGGTGGGGTCAGAGCAGGCATAATTTAGTCAGGCTTTTATTCTGCATTATGTCTTTACACAGAATTTTTTGAGCAGCCTTAACTCAAAGATACATTCAGAGAACATTCAAAAGTAACGTTCCCATAATGTTCCAAAAATTATAAAATGGAATGTTCCCTTAACATTCGTATGAGCAAGAAAAAACTTTTTTAAAACATTAAAAAAACGGTTACACTTCACAATAAGGTTTCATTTGTTAATATTATGTAATGTATTAACTAACATGGACTAACTGTGAGTAATACATTTGTTACTAGGGGTGTAACAATATATCGCGATATAGAAATGCAACAATATGTGTCGTGGATAGTGACAATCTGTATTGTGTGTAGTTCACCCAAAATGGAAAAATTCAAGTTTACAGAGTTTGTGTCAGTACTACATTAAACTACTATATAGGGACGCAAAATATATCGGCATCGCCTGATATATGCTCATTTTTAATGTCATCGTTATCAGCCCGATAAGAAAATTTGGCCCATATATTAAAGCCGATAAATGATGTATTATTTCCTTCAGCTGAGATACTTCAGATGCGCACTGTTCGCCATGATGGTTTTGAATTGCTTGAAATATGAAATCACTTCAAAAAAGGAAAATACGGTTCAGTGCAACATGTCTGTCATATAGACTACATAAAATTATAATGAGAACATCATAATTGTGTGCTTGGGACATGGCTTTAATGGTGAGACTTTTGTTTTTGTAATCAGGCTCTCAAAAATTATATAAAAATTTGGATTTAGATTTATCGGCTTTCAGATATAAAGAATTATTGGTTATCGGCCAAGATTTTCATAACGGTGCATCCCTAATATATAATGTTGAATATAATGTACTGTATAAAAATGCAATGGGGGAATATTTGTGGGTCCTGATAATGCCAAATGTCTTATGTTACCAGAAAAAGTGGCCTATATTATTTTAAATATCTAGTCAGTGACAGAGTGCAAGCATATTCGTCTAAAATTATTTTTTGTATTTTGTACTATTATGTTTTCATGAATATTTTTATTCTGGTCTCACCATTGTCCTTACCAGCACCAAGTCCAAGCCTATTCATTTCCACCCCCAATGTAATCCCAAATTTAGCATGTTAATCAACAGTACATTTTTTGTTAACCTTTTACCATACGTCTTATGGCAATAATATTGTATCGTGAGTTCAGTATCGTGACATGAGGGTATCGTGACACCCCTATTTGTTACGGTATTTATTCTTTGTTAATGCAAATACATCTGTTCATTTTTTATGTTAGTAACTAATGTTTACAAAGATTAACAAAGATTAATAAATGCTGTAGAAGTGCAGTTCATTATTAGTTCATGTTAACTAATGAAACCTTAATTTAAGTGCTACCAAAAAACTTGGATTTGTAACATTACAGATTAGAATTTAACCGTAAAATGTAAGTTATGTCATTATATCATGTTACTAATAGTTGTGTATTCAATTGTTTTTCTTCATTTCAGAAGAACCCACAAAATGCAGGTGGACGAAAAGAATCCGTTCTTTCGGCAAGAGGCTATGGAAGGCTATGAAGCGTCCGTTCTGCTGCTGTTGCCAAAGTAGTTCTGTGGATATTGTGGAGCCTTTTGTCCTTCCACCAGATCTGGACCCAGAGCCTGATCCTGAGCCATCTTCATCTGTGCCAGATCACTCCGGCGTCAAGCCAAATGATGGTAACCTTATTTTTAACAGTTTTTTCATCTTGTTTTCCACTAAAAATACCTTAAAGGGATAGTTCACCCAAAAATGAAAATTCTGTCATCATTTGTCAAAAGAAGATATTTTGAAGAATGATGGTAATCAAACAGTTGACGGGAGCCATTCACTTCCATAGTATACTAATGACTATCGTCAACTGTTTGATTGCCAACATTCTTCGAAATATCTTCTTTTGTGTTCAACAGAAGAAAGAAACTCATACAGGTTTGGAACAACTTAAGTGATGACAATTTTCATTTTTGGGTGAACTATCCCTTTAAGACTTATTTTCAGAGAATATTAATATTATTTCCCCCATATTAACATTTGTTTTTGTTTGTCAGAGTCCTTTGAATCTCTCTTTAACGTGGTGAAGATGATTGGATCCGGAGGATTTGGCAGGGTGTACGAGGGAACGCGCAAATTTGATGGCAAAAAGGTAAAAAAACATTTTGCTCTTGCATGCATCAAAACATATTTAAAACAATTTACAGATGGTTTATTAATACTTAGTGCAAGGTCAGGTGCTTGAAAACTGTTTTTGTGTTTGCAGGTTGCCATCAAGCGGATGCGCAAGATTGACAACGATCGTTATCTTAATATTGTAAGTTGGCCAAAACCTGAATGTGTGTTTAGTTGTTTAAGTGCTGATTACTGTAGTTAATACACCTATAGGAAGCATTAGTTGTTAATGTAATAGACAAATAAGCCTAGGAGCATCTAATAACTTTGAGCTGAAGGTATCTACAAAGATCAATGAAAAGCACATTTAAAAATGATAGGTTTTCTTCAGATTTTTACCCAGCTAACCTTCTGTCTACTACTTTTCTCTAGCCTGGGCATCCCAAACCTCTCATCACAGAAGTGGCGCTGCTTCTCATGATGAGGCAAGAACCCAAAAGCCCCTACGCTATACAACTCTACGACTGGTTTGAACACCCACGTAAATTCACACTGGTCATGGAGTATCCTGAACCCTGCGAGAACTTGCTTGACTTCCTCATTGGTAATCCTGAAGTGGATGAAACAACAGCACGGGTGATCATGCGACAGGCTGTGCTGGCTGTACAACACTGCATCGAGCACAGCGTTTTCCACAATGATGTTCACCCGCAGAATTTCCTGCTGAAGAAGGACACGTTAGAGCTCAAGCTCATAGACTTTGGCTGCGGTCAGCTACTTAGTAGTGATGGCTACGAGAGCGAGACATACGCAGGTGAGCATTTTGGCAGTGCGGAAACCTAAATGTAGTGACCTACTGATTATTTAACGCTTTTAAAAAAAAATGTGTTCTTGCTTACAGGAGTACTGGAGTACAGCCCACCTGAAGTCCACACAGAACCTCGCTTCCACGCCGTCCCAACAAATGTCTGGTCTCTAGGAGTGTTGTTGTACGGGATGTTGAACGGATGTTTTCCTTTTTGCAATGCACCGGAAGCCAAAGTTACATTTGAGAACCCCGACTTATCCGAAGGTGAGTGAATAATATTGATAACATTGATAAACACACATAAAAGCAACAGTTCTGTATAGAAACAGATAAAGGTGAAGTAAGATTGTTTTTGTTCGGTTTATTGTTCACTGACTACTATTAGAATGCCATCTAAGGGTTTATCTCCCCCGAAAGTGTAAACATTGATCCTCCCAGGTGCCATCAAAACAGCTCAGATCCGTCAATCTCTTTTCAGCTCAACCTTTAGCAAGAGTTTGGGGGCGTGGCTACTGTAGCAGGCGGAGCCTGAGGGCTTAGTTAGAGAAATGGCTGCATTTATACCATCAAAAATTAAGTGGGTCATGAACACGTCAAAGTGAACAGAGCATTGCACTACAAAGCATGCTTCAATACCATACAGCATTCATGTACCCGTTCAGAAAGACAAATGCAACACAGCTAAAAGTATTCCTAATATGTCGGACCTGAAACATGCCTTCACAATCACCAGTAAGAGCTGCCTTTGTGAGGTTTGAGTTAAGGGAGGTGTGACACGCGAAAGGGGCGTTTTTTAAAGAAAATAGGCTTTATTTTTGTAATTCCGCTAGTGTTGCAGAAACTACTCACTTCACCTTTAAAGTAAAGAACATTTTGCCTTATATTAATCATGTTTTAGATGCTGTTTTCATAGATGCCAAGTCACATGGTCATGACTAACCAGCTCTCTCCTTATTGAAATTTGTATAGAATGCAGGGATCTGATTAGCCAGTGCCTAACCCTGGATCCGACTAAACGGCCCACGTTAGAGCAGATGTTACAACATGAATGGATTAGAAATGATCTACTGTAGACTGGAGAAGTTCAGGAGATTCACTCGATCAGTGATTTCAGGTGTGAGGAAGTGTAGCAGACAGAGTAGGATTATTATCATTTATCTTCAATTGAGATTTTCAAGTTTGTGTAGTGAACTGAGTTCATTGTAATGTTCTTGTTATAGTTGAATCAAGTCAAGTCACCTTCATTTATATAGCGCTTTATACAATACAGATTGTTTCAAAGCAGCTTCATGGTAGTAAACAGGAAAATAACAGAATCAGTGACAGAATTCAGTTCTGCTGTAAAGCAGCTCTAAAAAAACATTCATGAGTTGACATGTTCATATAATCTTTGTATTGGATAGGACCTTGATGGAGGGCTTGAGCTCGAGACTTGACCCGAAGCCCGAAGTCCAACCCAAACCTGACAGAACTCAAGCGCCACACCAGAGAGATCAGAGACTGTCCACGTCTGAGCATGAACATGAGAGACTGCAAGACTGGACAGAAGTCATCAAGTCATCACAGCCACATTTGCTTTGTTTTAAAAGCAATTTTTACTTTAAAAGTCAAGTCACAGGCATGTGATCAGCTAAAATCAACAAAGAAGGAAGACCTGACCACGCCCCACCAACAATTATTTTAATAATTATACAATAAAACATACTATTTTATTGTAAAATTAAAAAACGGAGTACTTAATAATCATGATATTAATGTGTTAATAGATATTATTATTAATAACACAATGTTAATAATAATAATTATCACTATTATTAATTTACAAAACAACAGTAAAATTACAACACTAAAGCTGCCTTTCCACTACACACGACATTTGGACACGACTGTCTGAGTTCGGCCCCTAGTGGCAGTCGTAATGAACTTTCATTATGATCTTGCGTGGCAACACGGGTTAACTGACGCTGTCTCAGAAATCCTCCCTGTTGAGGCGCATCTCTTGCACTAAACGGCGATACTCGAGCTAGTGTTTTGCCCACATTGACTTGCAATATTTCTTTTAGCGTCTCCAGTAAAGGAATGCAAAAGCAAGAGCCTTTATCCTCTGAACTATCACCAAGGTGGAACGAATAAATGTATGCAAACAATAAACAGCTACGCATTTAGGGCAAATAACCGCGATAATTTGAGTGATTGAATACGGTGCCAGACAACATTAAGAAAATATAAATATTAAAATAATAATTGATTGCTTATCAATAACCATGTGGTTTTAAATGTGTCAAGTGTTTCTGATAAAGTTAAACAAAAAGTATAATAATTCTCACACCGATCTGAATGAAACACATTGGAATACATCACATCCGGTTGGCGTGTCGCATAAGGTGTAGTCGCTCAAGCTCAAATTTTTTAACGCATCCAAAGCTCAAGTCGGATCCGAAAATTCTGCATCTGCAGATGGTCGGCATCCCACGCAGCCCCTGTGCGACTCTCCATAGCAAATGAATGACTTCCGGTCCAATGGATGTCGTTCGTTGTGTGCAGTGGAAAGGCGGCTTAACATTTATGGTTGTCTTCATTTCTTTGTTTTCAAATGTTAAACCATTGAGCTTTTATTTTGAAAGAAAACCACAGGGAGACCTTGGCTAAGTCCGAAAACATGGGCAACAACTTTGTAGACAGTGTTTGCGCATGAAGGTACTTCACGAAACTGATTTCGGACTGACTTCTGGCAGCATTTTCAAGCTTTCGGACACAGGCCTTATCGCTTCTCTTTATTGACAACAGATTCATAAACAGTTCTCATGATGAATGTTGCATTTGCAGAGGATCATTTCCTGTGAATCGAAGTTGAAACCAATAGTTTTGAACTAAATCGCGTAGTTTAATATTCTGTACATAATAATATACAGAATTTGCATTTGCAGCTGTACTAGTGGTTGCGTGCTGTTTTTTTTAACGTGGCAGAATGAAAAAAAAAATCATAAAACATTAGGGGTGTAACGATACACTTGTGTCACGATTCGATACTATCACGATACTAAACTCATGATACGATCTTTATCGCGATATTTTAAGCCAAAATAAAGAAGAGATGTCTTTTATTATTAATTTTTATTATTATTTAAATAATATTATTATTATTATATTATTATCAGGATACTCAAATATTCCCCCATTGCATTACTATACATTTATATTCAACATTATATATAGTAGTTTAATGTATTAATGTCACTTAAACTTTTTAAACTAAATTTTTTTCTCATGCAGTCCTCGCTTGCACACACACACAGACTCTCCCGGTGCTCGCTATGTTCCGCCTCTGATATTAATGCACTATTTAATAATAATGATGATCAATGCAATCAGTCACAGTTATAATCGCAAGCGTGTCGAAATGGTTTGTTCATTTACTCTCGTTTCCGTGTTTACTACAGTATGCGTGTCGTTGTGAATCTGTTCATCATATAAAGCCATCGTGTCTCTTCAGAAGACTTGGATTTGTATTAGACCACTCGATTGATTATTTTTACCATGCCTTTATGACATTTTTTTGGTTATTGAGAGCAATGGACTTTAAATGGAGGTACAGAAATCTTTCTCTGTTTTTTTGAAAAATATCTTCATTTGTGTTTTGAAAATCTTATAGGTTTGAAGTGACATGAGGGTGAGTACTTGACAGAATTTACATTTTTGAGTGAATTATACCTTATAAACACAGTAAGCTGAGCCTTGGATAAAGCTAACTCTATATCGCGAATCATAGCGTTTACATTAACGATACATATTGTCGCATTTTTATATCGAGATATCTCGATATACAATGTTATATATGTTTAATGTCTGAAGTAGCAGCGCGCGGCATTAATCAGTGTAGCTTGCAGCTCTCTCTTCTGGTGAAATAATTACTACACAGTTGCTCTGGTAACCTGCAGGGTGTTTCTCAAACTGAAGGCTGCATATCTCGGCTGCCACGTCATCAAAAGTTGCTGAAGGCCATCGTCCTGAAGTCAATGGGGTTTTTTAATGGGATTTTGGTTAATTGGCTGAAATAAGGTTTTAAATATGGATATTTTTCTTACACAAACGCATCGGTTCACTGCAGAAGGCCTTTATTAACCCCCGGAGCCGTGTGGAGCAGTTATATTACGGACAGATGCACTTTTATGGACTTCAAAAATGACCCAACAGTCACTGCCATTATAAAGCTTGGATTAGCCAGGACTTTTTTAATATAACTCTGATTTTATTCGTCTGAAAGAAGAATGTCATATACACATAGGATGACTTGAGGGTGAGTAAATCATGGGATGATTTTCATTTTTGGGTGAGCTATGAACTAACATCACGCTGAACAGGTAAGCTCGTTATGCTTATAATTGTGCTCTTATAAAATATTCAAAAAATGTTTTTAGATAAAAACTGAGCTGTCGGAAGCTTAGTGATGGTGACGTCATGTGACCGTGGTGTAGTTCGTTATAGCCTACCTTAGCCTACCTAGCTTTTTACTTGTGGTAACTGCATTTATGCTTCAAAATTCATAAAAGTTGTGTTCATCTGTGAAAATTACCTTGATGGACAAAACATGTAAGCATCATAAACATTTGTTGATCACAGATCTTGTTTTTTGATAATCTAAAAGCCTATGGAAAAAATTCCTATTGGGATTTTGTCGAGGGAACCAGTGAGATGCTAACTGCTGATTACTGCTACAAAGTGACATCAGGCAAGAAAGAGAGATTTAATGCTTTAAATTAAGTTTTTTTTTTTTTTTTTTTTTTTGGGCATGGGCAACAACTTTGTAGACAGTGTTTGCGCATGAAGGTACTTTACGAAACTGATTTCGGACTGACTTCTGGCAGCATTTTCAAGCTTTCGGACACAGGCCTTATCGCTTCTGTAGTATTTTCTCCCCAATATGACTAAGTAATCCAGTACACACATCTCCCAAACCAGCACAAATCATAAGATCTGCCCTTACCTTTGAGTTCAGGAGCGCTGCCCACTGGTTAGAAATATCTGAGATATCCCGTACCAGTCTCAATCAATATCCGGTCCTCTATGAAGCACGATGGAATTTAATATCCAGGTTCAGATAATAGTTATGTTTAAGAAATAATCACACTGAGACTTTAACTGAGGTAAAAAATAATTGCCCCATTCAAGGCTTTGATTTACTTAGCAAAGTTTCAGCATAAAAATTACAACATAAACACGTGTAGTCTTCACCACGGAGTTCGGCATCGAACACGGATATGCAACACACTTTTATTGAAAACACAGGATAAAAGATCCTCCCATAATGGACCTTAAAAGGTCAAAATATAAGCTTGCCTAACTCTTACTTGCACTAGCATATAGCACCTACGTCATCTCTATGCACTTCAAAGCTTACTGCAAAAGCTGCAAAACACCTACACAAAATTGAATGCATAAGCTGTATAACACCACCTCAAAACTAGTTGCATATACTGTGAAAACACCCACTCGCTATATGATCTTATCGTAGGGTGTCAAAACCCCACTCCAACAGGATGTATCTTCAGACACATCTCCTCTACGCATCACAAAACCACAAACCGCAGAGGAGGGTGTATCCGGGTCACATCTGTTACATACACCAATTGTTTAATTCCAAACAAATAGTAAATTCATTTATACATCAGTTTTATCCCCAGATGTGTATAGCTGATCCGCTGTTGTACACAGCCCATCAACTCTACACATCAACTGTTTCATTTCCCCATCAAACTTTTCTTGAACCATCATCATTTTAATCATCTTTGATAACACCTTGTGAGATCTCTCAATCTTTCTTAGCAATCTCATCATTCGTTGTCCCCTCTGTTGGAAAGTCTCCTGACTCTGGTTCACGCTTGATCTTCTTTTTCCGATTCCTCTTCTTTTCTTTGCGGCTCTCTTTCTTGGACTTTTTGTCGTGCCGCTTCTGGAGGTCTTGAACATACAAGTCACTCATATCAACCACAAGTTCTGACATGGAATTATCATGAAAAGTCACTATATCATTTGGGTCATTTGACTGGTCAGTTGACTGGTCATTTGACTCAACACCCTCTCCTGAGTTTGAGTGATAATTTTGTCTCGTAAATTGTCCAATTCTTGGTATTCTAATTTCATCACAACTTATACATATAACCCCTTTTTTGAAACTTGAGTGCATCTTTTCAACATACACATTATATACACCATCACTTTTCCTAAACAGCGTTACTTCACTAAATCTTATCATTCTCCAATTATTTAACGGATCTGGTCTTCTGGGAGACTCATGGACATAGTAATCGTTTGTTCCGTCATTCTCCACGTAAGCCCGCATCACCCCCACCGAGAACCACACCCTTCTCACAGTCTCTGGTTGGGTATTAACCCAGGTCAGAAACTGTCCGAAGGAGAGTCTGGCCAATCGACCATCGGTCTCTTCTAGGATTACTGCAGCCATCTGTAAAAAACACGGGAACCATCAACAAATGCCAGTCCATAAATTCCCGTACTCACCGAGATCTCGGACATCCCTGCCCTTTCACTGTTACATAGGTGACATGTTTCCATTCTAACAAATTCAATTATTTGAAATACACATATAGTTCTTTTACTGCTGTCAGGAATCTTTTCAGTTTGTCTTCCCGGAATACAAAATTTCATCCAACACGGAATAATGTACATTCCATTACATTCCTTATCTAAAGTAATTTCAAAAAATCCACTTTTTCTCAGTTCTTGTCGACTATCGACTCCATCATTTGTATTTATATTCACAGCTAGACTCCAAAGAGATACTTCTCTATGGTACATATCTTTTACAGTAATTTTTGGATCATTCATACATTTCACACATCGTCTTTGTCCATCAACTAATTCAAAATAAATCTTTCTCACAGATCTGTGACACCCATCACAAAGGCATCTGGCTTTAAGACCAGTGGTTGCCCAGTCTATAAAACCCTCAGGAATTCCTTCAATTGTGTAATCACCCCTTTTTTTGAAATTCTTCGAATTCTGCAATCTGGGCTTGGAGTATCTGTAATTTAGGCAGAAATGGAATCAGAATTTGTGACTGTGATCTCGTCACAACAATCTTTACATTTTTTCATAGTACGTCTAAATTGATCCCATCTATTCATCAGAACCAGAATTCCTATTATTATTATTATGTTGTCATCTTTGAACACAATTCCCAAAGAAAAGACACTCAACGATGCCATTCCTATGGTTACCCATTACTTCCCTTCTTTACCATGTCTAAATATCAATAACACAATCAAATACATTGTTGTACATATGATTATTGATATTTCGCACCAAATAATAAATTGATCTTTCTCAAATATTTTTATAAGTACATCACTACCCAGTTTACTCAGACTTGAAATGAACAATACGGCGATTCCTCTTGCTCCAATTAATTTACTCCAACCTTCAGAAGTAACCATCATACTACATACAAGAATCATTTTACTTAAATTTCCCATAATAACAATTCTGCCAATTTGGATAAGGTTCATTAATCAGTGCCACCAGAGATTTTTATTAATAGTCTTAATTAATCCCCAGAATATTATTACCGATATCTCGGCACTGACCTGTGCGAACGTTCCAGAGGTTCCCGGAAGGTTCGTAGGTTGCTCGGCCGTCTCATTGAAAGTTCCATTAACGGTCCCGTTTGATGCCATACTTTCGTCTATAGATTTTTGGATCTCTGTTGGTCTTACCCCGAACAATAAGTCTCTCTCGACTAGTTGTCAGATTCAAGTGTCACCCCTTTTGTCTGTGTGTGTGATACTATACCCGTCTTCTGTGGTTAGCTCCAGCTCCTCCTTCACTCATCTGTCGTCTCTTATCTTTTCTCAGATCTTTTCCTACCTATATGATCTAGGCGTTTACAATAACGGTTGCTCGTATTCAGCACTACGCCTACTTTTTAGGCGACTATGACCCCTATCTTGAAGATCTAACAATTTCTCAAGAACCGTTAGTTCATCCGGTCTCTTTTCTCCGCTATGGCACAGTCTTTTTCCACCAGCTGCACATAAACACTTCACCATAACGAACAACAGCATCACTCCTAGTACAATTAAACATGCATACAGCACATACCAACCCATGTTGATAAAGAAATTCACAATTCCTTGCCACAAATCTTGGGTTACAAAGTTTAAAACTGTTGTTGCAGCTTTGGCGACTCCTTTCAGGCCTGCCTCAATAAGTTCGTTGGGCTTCTCATACCATCGAGGACCAGTCCTTACGCCCTTAATCTGTTCACTAGTTTGACATACAATATCTTTCATCCAGTCCATCCCTAGATAATAAGTCTCGTCTTGCCCTTTACACCATTTTACCTTCCAATCTTTTCTTCCTATAGTATCTTTAAGGCTATCTATCGCTAAAGCATCAAGGTTGCTAAGGGCTGCCTTTTCGCCTCCATATGTGATGTTATATCTCAGCCGACTATTGTCACCGATCCTGGCTGGTGCATGAAATACTTTCCACTGACGATTTCTGTCAATCACTCTTATGACTCCGTTCGGACCATAGGTCATCTCGAACCTATTAGCTATCATACCTTTCTTAAAAGTCCAAGGCAACGGAACAATTCCATGGGTCCAGTAGCATAAAACTGCAGACATTTGATTAATGATTATATAATCTTGACCCTCTGAACAGCTCTCAACCAGCTCTCCACATTCCTTACCTGCCAAGCCATATGTAAGAATGGATTTCACCTGAGCATGAACTCAAGTCTAATCTGCAATAAGACAATAAAACTTCTCTCATCTGAATAGGAGATCTACAAGAGAAAACAAGACCCCACCTGGTCAATCTTATCTCCCCCCCCCAGTGAGTCCTGACCATCTCACCCTCTCTGTCTCAGGGCCCACACAATTATGCAAATCTTACAGATCCTGCCACAAGCTGTTTCTTTGTGGTCAAAATAAATACGTTTGGTGCGATTGGTAAAGAGGTTTCATTCCCACATCAGTAGAACAGGCCATCATAAAGAAAACAGGGCTTGTTCCCCTGGTGTGGGAGATGCTCATAAAGATCTTTTGATAAACCTTTGCTGTCCCCCAAAGATAGGCGTGACCATTTGGGCACGAGAAAAGTTCAACCAAAAGCTGCATAAATATTTGGGTGCTAAATGTTTATTGTTCTTTGTTCTGGTTGAGTATTTAAAGGGAATTGGCAAACCACTCAGGGAAGCATCTGTATTCAGAACTTCCCACACTGTTGCGGTGTGTCTCTATTGCCAGGTAATGATGACTCTTGGAAACTCTTTTTATATTATTTTGTAATTGTGTTGTATATTATATGCTGATCAGTTGTGTATAATGGGTTCTTTTTAATTCCTTTATTTGGTTTTGCCTGGCTAAAATAAACATTAATTTTGATTTATCTTGTATTTTACTGAAATCATTATTCTAGTATGGATCAATGTGGAGTCCTTTATTTCCGCAAATCTTGTGCCAGAATAGATCAAACCGAGGACCCCATGACTGAAGCATGGAGCGCAGCATGCGGGGTAATCCGATTTCTGACTATTACTGTATTAGCAAGTTGCAGCTTCCGTGTCTATTAATCAAATTACACTTTTTGTTGAGTAAGCAGGTGCGACCACATCAAGGTAAAATATTCACTCTGCATTCCTCTGACTAATATCAGAACTGGACAGTTTGTGTTCGTGAACGCGCGACTCGCGACGCGTCTGTTTCTGTGCGATATCGGGTCCCTTGATGAACGAATATTTGAGAATAAGAGATACTAAGAAAATCAACGATCCAAATTAAATCACAACTAATCATTTGATCAGCCGTTAATTTATAAACGTAACAAACGCAACGAAAATCACATACAATTAGAGTCAGATTAAATTATTCATGGAGTCAGCTGCTGGATTCCTACGTTGGGCCAAGCGGGTGGACCTTACACATATATAACTTCATCATAAAAAATCAAATTCTGTTCATACTCACCCTTTTCGTTCTTCTGCCTTATCATTCCTATCCTTTTCATAAGTAATTTTCTCTTTACGCTCACCGTTTTTCCTGTTTGGTTTCCTGTTTTAGGATCCGTTCCATTAACGAGATCACTACAGTCCATATTTGCACCATCTTTATCACATAAACTAGTGTACGAGAAATCATTGTAATCATTTTTATGATGACAATATTTATTTCCATGATTCTTTTTACCAATTTGTTGTCTAATACATCTATCCATTTCTTTCATTTTATTCTCATAATGATCTTTTATATCATTTTCAGTTTTTAGGGTTTCGTTAAGTTTCATTTTAATAAGGTAAACGTCCACGCCTTTTATTTCATTGTCTATCTCACAAAACCCTGTACTGTGATTAAAATTAACCCTTGGTAGTTTCATATTCCTTTTCCATATCCATGGAATAGTCTTATTCAGTTCTAAACTAATTGTGGTTGCGAAGTACTTTTCTTTCTCCTTGTATTCCCAGCCATCAAAATTTACATATCGATCTTTCACGGCTGTTAACAGGGCGAATTCCCCTGCAGGGTTAAGCATCTCACTGGACTTAATCCATCCTTCTACATTCTTCCTTATTTCTTCAGCATATTTTTGTCTGTCCTGTTGCTCACTTCTTTTATTTCTTTTAATTTTCCCTTCGTATTGACATTCTTTTATTTTCCACGGGTCAAAATTTTTGCTCGATCTGAAAATCCAGCATCCCCCTAGCTCTTCACCTGAGGTACTCCTATATGTATCTCCTATAAAATATTTAAACGTTTGGTTTTCACTCTGCTGTTCATTGTAGCTGTTTGTTTCATAAATTTCTATTTTTTTGATTGAACCAGTGCTTTATTTTTACTGTACTTTTTGTTTTGATTATGGGCTCCCTGACCATATAATACAACACATTGTCATTTTGACCTTCTTCTGCACTTTTGTCATCTAACCATTTCCAGAAATTCAAAGTACTATTTTCAATTTTACTTTTATTCTCTTTACTAGTTGCCCATACAATAACATCATAGCCTGATACATTTTCTTTTTCGACTTGCACTTCGGCTAATATTATCTGTCCGGTCATTACTTCCCATTCTATTTGATAACTTATTTTTACCATGGCTAAGAAAATCATTCCTATTCCTAATAAACTCCATAATAAGGTACTCATCCACTTCCAGCATCGCCGTTGCTCTTTCAGCCTCCTGATGTTCTTCTTTGCCTCTTCTAGCCCTCCCGTCAGGCTCTCCATGGATTTCGTCCTCCTCATGTTTCCTGTAATCAGAGGTCTTATGCCCCTCTACGAGTCGTTTCGTCCTTCTTAGGAGACCCCTCCTAATTATTTTTATTTCTGGTTGCTTTTCATGTATTTCTGCTTCAACGCCCCCGACCCAGTTAAAGTCTCGATGGGCGCAGGTTAACACATTTAATTTTAAATGCATCACAACTCTGAACCGTTCTGTTGGCTCTTCGGTTATCTGACCCTCTCCATACAGGTTTCCTGTCCCGTATTTTTGATCATCTGACCACCACACTTTGTGCTCCTTCAGTTCTGCCACTGGTGCTACGTCCAGCTCTACAAATTTTTCCTTTCTCGTTGCTTGCCTTTTCTCTTTGGTCACTGTTGACCGTGGTTGGGTGCCTCTATAATCTTTCGTATAGGGTGCGGCATCTACCCAACTTCCTTCCTGGGCTAGCTCAATGGCTAGGGAACTCCAAGTTCTGACCTGCCACTGATCTTGCCGTTTCACATAAACCCATGCTACCTTTCCCTTGGACCCGCTTTTCAGGTTCACTTCTGGAAAACATTTTTGGATAGGTTCATGCCACAGTGTGAGACACCACTTGGCGGACTCACCATCTGTTAGAGTCAGATCTTTCTCTTGATCCTTCCTCCTTATCATCTCGACCAGTTTTTCCCTCTCCTGGAGGGCTCGGTCTCTGATCTCTCTCCCGTCACCGGGTGCTATAGGGATCCTTGTCTCTAAGAATGCCCTACGCTCATGTTCCCTCATCCCTATGTAAGGATGTCTAGTGAACATGGTCACTATTCCTTCTCGGAATAGTCCTATGGGTTTCATAACTCTTATGCTTTCCCATACTGACCTGGACGACATCAAAGTCCTGTCCTTTGCCGCACATACCACACATAACCACAATTTAATCCCATCCCAGGTACAGATATAACCTTCCCTGGGCTCTCCGGATACTCTGTATGAGTCAATCCGTAATTTAGGATGTTTTGGCCGACAACACATACAGATTAGGATTCCCCCTATTTCTATATGAGTCTGTGATCTGACCAGCCATTCTTTACCCATTTCTTTCTTCTCTTCTGGGGACATATTAGGCATGGTACACTATATATCGCAGATCACACATCTGAACGGGCGGACTGGAGTCTCTACGGGTGTGACCTTACCACTTGTGAGGCCTTCGACCCTCTCCAGCTCCGGTCCTAACCATAAATTTGCTCTTGAACCGTGATTACCATGCTCCACTCTGATCAAACCCCTCCTATTAGTGATCTGGATTACCTCATCCATCTCCTAATATTTCACGAGATCCCGTGGATTCCGTTATTCACTAATTCTACGCTTTTACCTCGTCTACGGTTCCTAGGCCTTCCTTAAAACGTCCTACCTTGTGTCTGTGGCAAATTATAACTTCATCACCCGGTTGGAACTTTGGATTTTTCTTTACCTTCTTCTCTCGCGATTCCACCTTATCGCACCTATTGAGATGTGAGAGACATCGATCAGTAATCCGATCCCACTCTCCGAGGTCTTCGTTCTTTTTCAACCATTCCTTGACCTCTCTTATGGCTCTCCCTGCGATACCGTTTGTTTCGGGTCTGTACGGTATGCTTTTTGTCAGTATTATTTTATTTTCTTTACAGAAATTTTGCACTAATTTTCCCGATATGTTGTGTGCACCATCTGCCCTTAGGCTTTCCATCTTGCCCTGCCATTTAATCCATTCCTTAAACATTCAACTACGTTTTCCTCTAAGGCCGTACCCATCGGCCATATCATTTTCTTCTTTGTGTGGTTATCAATGGCTAGCAAAAAGTAACAATTTCCTTATTTTGGTCCACTAATCCTAGTTTTCCTATTTTTAACAAATCGGTGGAGCAGAGTAGATTGTCACTTCCCATAACTACCTTTTATTTTCTTTTTCTTCCAGACATCTTTGTCCCTCACGTTACCTTCAAAATCTTCCACTGCTACCCTATTTATTAATTTCCCATGTTTTTCGGAGGGTTTTATCACAGATAAGTCGGCTCCTGTGTCGATCCGAAAGGTAGTTTCATCATAGGTTTTAAACAATTTGTTATCTCTCTCTTCCGTAGTCAACAGAGCCATCTTGAGGGGGGCCGAAAATTCCTATTTTTCGGATTCTTCTGTCTTTTTCTTTCTGGTTTTAAGTTTCCTATGCTTCACTGGCTCATCTTCTACGATAGGGCGTGCTTCCTCGACCCTATTCATCCCTACTTTAGCTTCGGGCCTTTTATTTCCTCTTTCTGACATAATTTTGGCTTTTTCTTCCTGGCTTAGTTTACCCCATTTTTCAGGACTGATATACGTCTGCTTTCCTCTATTATTTTCGTCTCTGCTTATTCTAGGTCGTGATTGTTCCCTATATCTGCTACTCCCACGATTGGTGGTTCCATAACCCCTGTTCTCACCTCTCGTCTCCCCCAGATTACGCTTTACTTCTGGTCGTGGCAGGTGGTGAGCTGTGGGTTTTCTATCTGTCTCATGGCGGTTGTATGGTTTTCTCTCGCGACCTGATTTTCTTGGTTGCTGTGGTTTGTTGTTAGATCTCTCTCTCTCTGCCTGAATAATTTCAGTTTTCCTATCATATCTGATTAGAGCTTTCTCTAATTCTTCAGGAGCTGTCTCAGGACCATACAAAAGAAATTCTTTTGCTCCTACGAAAGCATTCCTCTTTACCCCACGAAAAATGTGCTTTAAAAGTCCTTCGACACCTTTTTGTGCCATTTCCTGACAGGCTGACAGGGCCCCTACGGTAGTCCATTTCTCTTCAAAACGTTTCTGTTCTAACTCTTCTTTATCTGTGGGGATCAACCCTTCTAATGTTTGTGCTAGCTTTCTTCCCCCTTGCAGGCCAAATTCAGCTAGTATGTGGGCATCTACAGCCTCTTCAGATATTCTCATCTGTTCCCCGTAACGGACTAGTTCTCTAACTTTCCCTTTCACGGTGGTGTTTTTCAGTTTTGCTTTTTAAAGCATTTTCATTTCCTGATCCTTTTGCATAAGTTCCTCTAGAGTTGCTTTATATCTTATCGGATTAGCTTCAGCTAATTTTGGGGGTCTTTTCTGACTATGAGAGGTTTTAGGTCTCTGACCTGGTGTTCCCAGGTGCAACGCCTCTAAATGCTGATTCAATTCAATAACTTCAGCTGGCTGATCTACATCTGAGTCAGATTGCTCCTCGAATTCAGAAGTCCTGTCTCTGAACCGTAATTTTCCTAACTGGTGTTGAGGTTCGTTCCCTTCTCCCACTTACAAACTCTTCCTCCTCTGAGTCTGTCAGATCCCCATTAGACTCCTCGCTTTCTGCTCCTACATCAGAATAATATTCGTCATACCATGAGTCTCCTACAGCACACCTAATAATCCTTTCTAGAGCTGCTCTATTTGTTAAATCCTTTTGTGCTAATATTGCTGTCTTAGCTCTCTGGGTTAATCTGGTGTCGGCTAGAATTTCTACCGCATCTCCTCCATTAAGTAAGCACCATACCTGGCCACATGTTATTCCTGGTACATATTCCTCATCCCACATTTCACTTCTGTCTAATAGAGTCTCCTTTTTCTTACTCTTTGCATGCGTGTCATGGTATGTCCCTTTCCCGAGTCTAAATGTGTCGTGACCCTTACCAAGCTTCAATTTGGGGAAAGGATTCTCTACTGGGTCTTGTTTCCCTCTGGAGGTTTCTGTTCGTCGCAGTACTGGCCAGTTCGGATCTGGCACGTACACTGCGGCTTCTGCTCTGAGGTTACTCGGCTTCGGTTTAGGGCCTACTTTTTGATCTGATCTCCCTTCTCCGGCCTTTTCATTTTGATTCACCATCTGCGTAATTTTTTGTAGCACTGAGGCATTTGGATGGCCGACAATCCAGGTTTTAGGCCAGGTTGTCTGCTGTGTTTTTCTTAACAATTCTGCCACAAGAGATGCCCCTATCGTTACCTCATCAAATCCAAATTCCCCTCCGGATATTATTGGCATCGCTACTACGCGATATTTATTATCTCTTGCTGACGCACAGATTTTATCTATAATAATATCTATCGCCATCAGAGCTTTAAGGTGTTCCTCTATTTCTAGGTCTCTGCCTTTCTCATGCCCTATTGCATGTATTACGGGTTTTCCGTTCGGTCCACCTATCTTCTGTAGAATTATATCTCCAGTCATAAGGGCGGTTCTTCTGCGTTGTATTAGTTTGTCTGATTCCGTTTGGAACTTTTGACCTGCCTGCTTTTTAAGCGCTGCGGCCACACCAGCACCATGGCTAAGGTGTCTATTGGCGGCATTGACTAACACATCGGCTTCTTCCTCCCTTTCTAAACGCCCCTGTTTAAGGATTATAAGACATGGTCCTTTACCAAAATATATCCTAAGTGGCCCTTCGTCTTCTGACGAGGATTCACTGTCTGGGCTATTGGGGTCATCATAAGTTGGAGCACTTGGTTCAAGAGCATCTTCGCCCCCCTCTCTTAGGAGTGCGACACTCGGAGCTATTGAGCCCCTCTCGGATTCTT
Source organism: Coreius guichenoti (assembly GCA_039654105.1). Lineage (NCBI taxonomy): Eukaryota > Metazoa > Chordata > Actinopteri > Cypriniformes > Gobionidae > Coreius > Coreius guichenoti. The sequence continues at coordinate 3,708,675 of CM077177.1, forward strand.
CTCCCGGATCCTCTTGATCTAGGGAGTTCCAAGGTTTTGTGGGAATAGCTTTAATCTCTTCCCCTGCCTCATCAAAGACCCTTACTTTGGGTGTGCCATCTTTTCCTACCTTATTGGAATAGATGAAGGTTGGGACCTCTGACCCTTCCCTTACTTTGAGGCTAACCACTGGGGCGGTCCTCATGACCTCGTCCCATGGTATCTGATCGTACCTACATTTACACTGTGTGGGTTCAATCCATTCTAGCTTTCCTCCCGTATCTTCGGGCACTAGATTTATAGTCAACATTTGACTCATCTTCTCGAGTCTTAATGTTTCATTACAACAAACCGGTTTATATCATGAGAAAGATAAACTCACTCTCCTCTGAGAGTCTCTGAGTTACCGTGTCTCTCTTACAGGTCTTCACTCTGAGCCTGTGCGCGCTTCTATTCAGTTCCCCTGAACTGAGTGACAGTTACCTTGAACTGTGTTTCTGTGGTTGTGGTATGTGGGCTTTTCTGCTACTCGTTCTATTATCCCTGAATTTTTACTCCCTATAATCGTGCCCCACACGCTTGGGCGCCATGTAGTATTTTCTCCCCAATATGACTAAGTAATCCAGTACACACATCTCCCAAACCAGCACAAATCATAAGATCTGCCCTTACCTTTGAGTTCAGGAGCGCTGCCCACTGGTTAGAAATATCTGAGATATCCCGTACCAATCTCAATCAAGATCCGGTCCTCTATGAAGCACGATGGAATTTAATATCCAGGTTCAGATAATAGTTATGTTTAAGAAATAATCACACTGAGACTTTAACTGAGGTAAAAAATAATTGCCCCATTCAAGGCTTTGATTTACTTAGCAAAGTTTCAGCATAAAAATTACAACATAAACACGTGTAGTCTTCACCACGGAGTTCGGCATCGAACACGGATATGCAACACACTTTTATTGAAAACACAGGATAAAAGATCCTCCCATAATGGACCTTAAAAGGTCAAAATATAAGCTTGCCTAACTCTTACTTGCACTAGCATATAGCACCTACGTCATCTCTATGCACTTCAAAGCTTACTGCAAAAGCTGCAAAACACCTACACAAAATTGAATGCATAAGCTGTATAACACCACCTCAAAACTAGTTGCATATACTGTGAAAACACCCACTCGCTATATGATCTTATCGTAGGGTGTCAAAACCCCACTCCAACAGGATGTATCTTCAGACACATCTCCTCTATGCATCACAAAACCACAAACCGCAGAGGAGGGTGTATCCGGGTCACATCTGTTACATACACCAATTGTTTAATTCCAAACAAATAGTAAATTCATTTATACATCAGTTTTATCCCCAGATGTGTATAGCTGATCCGCTGTTGTACACAGCCCATCAACTCTACACATCAACTGTTTCATTTCCCCATCAAACTTTTCTTGAACCATCATCATTTTAATCATCTTTGATAACACCTTGTGAGATCTCTCAATCTTTCTTAGCAATCTCATCATTCGTTGTCCCCTCTGTTGGAAAGTCTCCTGACTCTGGTTCACGCTTGATCTTCTTTTTCCGATTCCTCTTCTTTTCTTTGAGGCTCTCTTTCTTGGACTTTTTGTCGTGCCGCTTCTGGAGGTCTTGAACATACAAGTCACTCATATCAACCACAAGTTCTGACATGGAATTATCATGAAAAGTCACTATATCATTTGGGTCATTTGACTGGTCGTTTGACTCAACACTTCTCTTTATTAACAACAGATTCATAAACAGTTCTCATGATGAATGTTGCGTTTGCAGAGGATAATTTCCTGTGAATCGAAGTTGAAACCAATAGTTTTGAACTAAATCGCGTAGTTTAATATTCTGTACATAATAATATGCAGAATTTGCATTTGCAGCTGCATTTGCAGAATGAAAAAAAAAATCATAAAACATTAGGGGTGTAACGATACACTTGTGTCACGATTCGATACTATCACGATACTAAACTCATGATAACTCATCTTTATCGCGATATTTTAAGCCAAAATAAAGAAGAGATGTCTTTTATTATTAATTTTTATTATTATTTAAATAATATTATTGTTATTATATTATTATCAGGATACTCAAATATTCCCCCATTGCATTACTATACATTATATTCAACATTATATATGGTAGTTTAATGTAGTAATGTCACTGAAACTCTTTAAACTTAATTTTTTTTTCTCATGCAGTCCTCGCTTGCACACACACAGACTCTCCCGGTGCTCGCTATGTTCCGCCTCTGATATTAATGCACTATTTAATAATAATGATGATCAATGGAATCAGTCACAGTTATAATCGCAAGACAGCGTGTCGAAATGGTTTGTTCATTTACTCTCATGTTTCCGTGTTTACTACAGTATGCGTGTCGTTGTGAATCTGTTCATCATATAAAGCCATCGTGTCTCTTCAGAAGACTTGGATTTGTATTAGACCACTCGATTGATTATTGTTACCATGCCTTTATGACATTTTTTGGATATTGAGAGCAATGGACTTTAAATGGAGGTACAGAAATCTTTCTCTGTTTTTTTGAAAAATATCTTCATTTGTGTTTTGAAGTTGAATGAAAATCTTATAGGTTTGAAGTGACATGAGGGTGAGTACTTGACAGAATTTACATTTTTGAGTGAATTATACCTTATAAACACAGTAAGCTGAGCCTTGGATAAAACTAACTCTATATCGCGAATCATAGCGTTTACATTAACGATACATATCGTCGCATTTTTATATCTCGATATCTCGATATACAATGTTATATATGTTTAATGTCTAAAGTAGCAGCGCGCGGCATTAATCAGTGTAGCTTGCAGCTCTCTCTTCTGGTGAAATAATTACTACACAGTTGCCCTGGTAACCTGCAGGGTGTTTCTCAAACTGAAGGCTGCATATCTCGGCTGCCACATCATCAAAAGTTGCTGAAGGCCATCGTCCTGAAGTCAATGGGGTTTTTTAATGGGATTTTGGTTAAATGGCTGAAATAAGGTTTTAAATATGGATATTTTTCTTACACAAACGCATCGCTTCGTTTCAGAAGGCCTTTATTAACCCCCCGGAGCCGTGTGGAGCAGTTATATGATGGATAGATGCACTTTTATGGACTTCAAAAATGACCCAACATTCACTGCCATTATAAAGCTTGGATTAGCCAGGACTTTTTTAATATAACTCAGATTTTATTCGTCTGAAAGAAGAATGTCATATACACATAGGATGACTTGAGGGTGAGTAAATCATGGGATGATTTTCATTTTTGGGTGAACTATGAACTAACATCACGCTGAACAGGTAAGCTCGTTATGCTTATAATTGTGCTCTTATAAAATATTCAAAAAATGTTTTTAGATAAAAACTGAGCTGTCGGAAGCTTAGTGATGGTGACGTCATGTGACCGTGGTGTAGTTCGTTATAGCCTACCTTAGCCTACCTAGCTTTTTACTTCTGGTAACTGCGTTTATGCTTCAAAATTCATAAAAGTTGTGTTCATCTGTGAAAATTACCTTGATGGACAAAACATGTAAGCATCATAAACATTTGTTGATCACAGAGCTTGTTTTTTGATAATCTAAAAGCCTATGGAAAAAATTCCTATTGGGATTTTGTCGAGGGAACCAGTGAGATGCTAACTGCTGATTACTGCTACAAAGTGACGTCAGGCAAGAAAGAGAGATTTAATGTTTTAAATTAAGTTGTTTTTTTTTTTGTTGTTTTTTTTTGACATTATTGCACTTATATATAAACAAGTTATCACCCTATTATTCTAAATCTAAATGAACTTCCCTTCATTCTACCAACAGTAGTAGTGCCACTCAACCCAGTCTTAAAGTGGAAATGAAGCAGTCAGTCAAGTTTACATTATTTAGTAAACTGACTTCCACTTTAAAGTCCCACTGAAGTGACTTGAAACGCGCAATGTGTTGACGTAATTTCTACTGAAACAGGAAGACAGGGCGGGACACATCGAACAGCCCCTCCCCTCTTTTAAAATAGCCAATAGTGTTTTGTTTATATTTCAGCTTTGAGCTCGGTAAAGCAACAGTTTCCTGCTAATCTCCTCCATATCGCTTTAAAATATAACATTCTGTGCAGAATTCAGACGGGTCTGATACGATTTCTGATCTGCGCCGACTCGATCACATGACCCGCTCTGTGAATCGTGTCTCTGGACCAGAGCTGCGGCGGTTCACTGACACTAACGTTAAACCAGACATCATTCGCCTCAACTGAAAGCATATTTACACTGTCTGAATTGTTCCCTATCCCCTATATAGTGCACTACGTGCCATTCACTATGTAGAAAATAGTAAATGTGTGAATATGTGAACGGTTTTAGCCGCAGCTTCAGCGTAGGGGGCAGGACACTTCAGATTCTAGAGAGCATTTGATTGGACAGAAAATCTGATGAGAAGCTTAAGTGCAGTGATGTCATAAAAATCATTGGTCCATATTGGCGGAAGTGAGAGACTGTAACAGGGCTTAAAGTTTTCCGGCACCGTGCCGGATCTCCGGCGTGTGGCATTTGGCTGGGAAAAAAAAATAGTGAACATGTTGATATCACGTTCGAGTTCATGAGTTCTCCTACCAATGGTTTGAGAGGAACACAGCTTTCACTCTTAACCAAACTAACATAACCAATCAGAAGTAGAATGGGGCGGGTCTTGTAACTAGTGTTGCCAGATTGGGTGGGTTTTGAATTTGATTGTGTGGGTAAAAATGGGCTTGGGCGGGTGGACAAAATTTGGGCTGGTTTGAGGTCAGTTTGGTGGTTTTCAAAAATCTAAATTTTATAGTCTAATTTTGTTTGGTTATTGGTTAATAAACAAAACTCAAGTGTGCATGAACTCCATAAAATCAGTCATCATGACACACACTGGCCCACGCAGAGTCAGCTGGCGTTGGTCTTGAAGTCGCCGACGAGCACGCACTTTCAGCCAATCAGGGATCAGCAGTGAGACGTGCTCATTCAATACTGACAGGTTTTTAGAGCAATAACTCGTAGCTGTATATTCAAGTGATCGCTATGCTAAAGTGGCATAAATATACAGTAAGTTATATCTACAATAAAGAGTGGGAGAGTGATCCGTGGATTACACCTGTGGTGGAAGATGACTCGAAGACTCTTTATAAATATAACCAACTCTGAGAGCACAGTTGAATGGCTTGAATTGAAATCGAATATGGGACTATATGACTCCTGTCTGTCGTCATGTGAACACTGACCAGGACATCTGCAAGTTTTAAACCATCTAGACTGCGCTCTACTCGTCCCTGACAGCTGCTGAAAGAGGTTTGAATCAACGATTAATCAGTTTTGACTGTGCTAAGTGCGTTATGTTCTATGTACTTCACGACGTAACGTTACTGTAGTTCTGTCAAAGCGCAACACAAAGGTAAGCGCATCGTTGTTATTTATTTGTTGGCGGATTATCGTACAGTATCAATGAATGACACATTTTGGCAGTGCTGTGTGCATGAATGTGTGTGAAATGCCTGCTAATTACGTTGCTTTTTTCCGATCTCTTATATTGGTACTTTTTGCACTTAAATAGGGCAAATACAAGCCAGTTTTGATCCATTTTCCTGGGAATTTTTTTTTGTCATCAACATTATGTTTTAAGGAGATAAAAATGGTACTCATCAACCTTGATTGGTATGGCAATAAATTGTATAGATAACCAGTGTTGGGGAAAGTTACTTTCAAAAGTAATGCATCTTAAAAAGTAACTAATTGCGTTACTTAGTGACTTTTTAAGAAATTACTTTTGCGTTTCTTTTTCTCACCTGGGCTGGGCTTGTTTGCTTTTTTGTGTAGGGTTTGAGGGCTCACCACACACAAATGATTCTTCCAGATGATTCGTTCAAACATAATTCCACACAAAACCCAACTCAACAATCCAGACCCAGAATCAACAATCCGTAAAACAGTCCGTAAAAAAAAGTGGGCTTCGTTCAGTCTGCGCCAAGCTAGCAAAACCCCCAGCTAAGTACTTTATGGCCTTGCAAACTTTGGGCCACACCAAGATAACGGCAGAGGTTGTTTGATCCCCAAGACAAAGAGCCAAAACGGATCCCCTTCTTCTCAACGACCTTTAAATGAACTCTGAGTGAGACAGAGTCGAAATCCAGAAGAGAACCCACAGAGATTGTTTTCACATATAAACGGCACCAAATCATTCAAAAGGGATGATAGCCTGTCACGGTTCATGAATTCACTGACTCGTTCTCGCTCTGTGTGTGGGTGTGGCCACCGATTACCACTCGGCTGATTATCAGCGCCAGCTGCCACTCATCATCTGTGTGTATTTATACTCATTGTCATTTGTCTTGTGTTTGTCAGATCGTTGGGTTAGTTCCTGTGTTCTTGTCTGTCTCCTGGCCGTTCCCCTGAGTTCTTGTGGATTGCCTGTCGGATTGTTGATCGCTCTGCCTGTCTTCACGGAGGATCAAGCGGTGTTGTGTCCCGTCCTTGGTCAGCGGTGGGCTGAATTTTCTGATCGCTTCCATCTTCTCCACCGAGGATCTGGGTTGTCCATTGCGTCCCTGCGCTGCCAAGTGTTTGACTGTTCCAGGCACCATCTCTTTATCTGACCCTGTTCCACTACTCTTACCTGTGTCCTTAAATGTTGTTTTTCCCCTCGCAATTGAATCCTCTGTCTAATTCCCCGTGACACAGCCGGACTTATAATCAAACACCCTTCAAATGCATATTTCTATATCATGTCTACAACCAATATACGTGACCATCTATGCTTAGATCACTCACAATTCCTGTAATTGTTATAACTATTGAATGGTTGATTGAAAGTGTGCCTTGCTTGGTATCAGTATGATTGTATGCTCATAATTCAGAAGATGGCTTGATTGAAATCTGTGTAGAATGCATCGTGTTCTTATAATAAGAAATCATGTCTAACGGTACTCTCTGCTTAGAGCGGGAGTTAGGAGACAACAGATAACAGGTCATTTATGATGAGGGGTGGGGAAGCAGTCACCTCTGAACCAAAGATGATACCTAATTGGTCAGAACCCATCCAGGAGGATGGGCAGACATTTGAGTTTAAAATCTCAGAACACGAACAAAGAAAAATACAAAAAGACAGACATGAGACATAAGATGACGATATGATGACGACGAGTAGCCCGGACAGAGGCAGAAAATGGGTTAACAATTTCATTCAAGCCATCTAAATACTCTTGTCTCACTTTCCTTTCTTTTATTTAGTTTCTTTTCTTTCCATTGAGTCTCATGTTCTAAGTTAAGTTTTGCCGCAAAGTTTCGAAAACCTCATCCACGAGACTTTCCATCCATCCGCCAACATGCCACGTGATTGGCTTCCCAAGACGTCGATCAAAGACACAAGACCATCAGCGAATCAAAGAACCTGGGAAACCCCTCTCAAGCCAGGACCGAAAAGGGAATCCCCATTCAAAGAAAACACAAGTAACCTCCAGATTCTAACTGAACTGGTGCATTGATATCAAATTTAATAACCCCGCCTAAGAAACGATAGAAGGGTTAAATTAATGATTGGTGGTTCGTTCAGGTCATGTGTTACTAGAAACTTGGGATTTCATCATTTCACTCTCTTAAAACTCATTCTTTCCTCACTTTTCTTTATTCTGCAACTCGTGTGAATGTGTGTGTGTGTGTTTGTGTTAGATATTAGTTTTATGTGTTAGAGTAATCAATAAAGTTTAGTTTGTATTTAAAGATAAGTGTTCTTGTGTTATGTGCTTACGAATTTAATGTCTTAAACTGCTGATCTATGTTACCTGGCTATTAAATAGTGTTTCACTATTGTTTGGATATTTATATCCACTGCAGAGTTGATGGTTACGGCCCGTTCAAATGAACGCTGGACAAGTCAATTGCTCGGCCGTAAAATAAGTGACTCTTTCAAAATTCCCTATGAATTAATTAATAATTTACTTTGAGCTAAATAGACTTGTTTCCCTTATACACGTCTTAAATTTGTTTTTTTTTATAACTAAAAAGTTCTTAAGTTCTATTTTGGGGCAAATGTAAAGACACTTTCACACCAAAATTGAAATAACAAGCCTCAGGCTGAAGGAAATGCAAATTCACGCGTGTACAGTAGAAGGGCGCAGCTCAAACAAACCTTTCAGCTGTGCTGCCATTCTGGATTGCAGAAGAACAGGATGCAGGAGAAGAAAGTTTAACACATTTCACCAATAAAAACTAAAAATCTAAAGTCATTTTTGCTTATGGTTTAACTGAATCATTGAAGGTCAGCAGCAAGTACATTGGTCAATAAAGTGAGATTAAATGCATAAAAATGTTTGTTGGAGGCTTGCATTTTCTGATTTTGCATTTGGATGATTTTATTTATTTTGAGGAACATTGAATCTTTTTTGTGCAAGTAAGATTAATAAATGTATGCTCACTTTTAGTCGAGAACTACAATAACCATCATGTTTACACACAACCTCTGCACTTACTCATGATTTCTTTCAACATGGGGAAAAGAGAGCTGTCAGTCAATAAATGGGAAAACAAAGTAACTTGCATTATTTATTTGAAAAAGTAACAGATAATTTGTTGTAAATTTTAAAAGTAATGCGTTACTTTACTGGTTACTTGAAAAAGTAATCTGATTACGTAACTCAAGTTAGCCTACTTGTAATGCGTTACCCACAACACTGCAGATAACAATATGACTAATATATTCATACTAAAAAACTTCAAGTTTGATTTCATGGCGACTTTAAGGCTTGTTCACACCAAGAATGATAACAATAAAGTAAACTATATTAGCATCCACAACAGCTGACGATATCGTTCTGTTTATTTTAAGCGCTTGCTAGTCTGTCACTTTAAATGCTCGAGCTCATTATAGCAGGATGGATTCTGATTGGCTGTCAATGTTTTTATCGTTCATCAGCTGGATAAAATCGTTCTGAAAGTGATTCCAATATCGTTTCTCTGTGCCGTTATCTTTAAAGCTGTGCTGTGAAGTTTGCTATTCTTTAATATTGAGAACGATTTTTAGAACTATATTAATACAAAAGATAACGTCTTTTACTGCTGATGATGTCTAATGCCACACGCGCGCTTCTGACAGTTATGTGTGTGTGTTGTGTGTGTATGTGAACGCGGATAAGTCATGTGACTGCATGCGTACTAATATTTATATAAGGCATATATTAATATTTATAATCGCTACGAAGCGACGGGATCTCTCTTCGAAAATGAATTAGAGATTGCGCTTTCTGCATCCCGCGTGAAACTGCCTTTATGTCGAAGTGGTATTGCCAGAAAAGTTAATAAACAGCCCAACGATTCTTCTAATGGCCACTCCGGGCCAGTGTGTGTGTGTCAGCCAAGAGAAATTGAAACCTCCACTTATTTTGAGCTAAATCGTGTAGTAGCTACATACATTTATTATATAATATAATACATAATTTGCATGTGCAGCTGTATTACTGTTGCAGAATGGGGAAAAAATCATAAAACATGCATGTGCATGTGCGTGGTGGGACCACGTGGTTTGCCTAGAGCGCAGTTAAGCTTGTGGCTCTTGGCTATTATGACGTCACAATAGCCGCGTTCCATTTTGCATCTTCATAAGCTCACACACAAGCAGAATCTCTCAGAGGGTTTATAGGCTAGGAGTGAGTTTCGTGTGACAGTGGCGATTTGCAGATACTAAAACACAGTGTACAGACTACAGAATCTAAACGCGGTTTCCACAAACAGTGCTTAGACTACAGTGTCTAGTCATAGTGTCCAGATCTGCAGAAACGGAAGAACAGTGTATAGACTTTTCAAAGTTTTCACACAGTTTCCGGATTTGTGAATTCTTCACGGGGCATCATGTCCACATCGTCGTCACCATCTTCCTCCATCCCTTTGGACCGTCTACAGAGGCAGTTTGTTGAGGAGTTGTTGAGCTTTAGCAGCAAAGCCTCGTACAACCTCGAGTGGAGGTGGAGCGGCTATAGATCAGACAGCCAAAATGAACAGAGCCATTGCGGCATCAGGTGTTTGTCCAGGTCCAACAGCCTCCAAGGGATTTTTTGCCCTCCGCTGCCAGGCCAAGTTCCTGTCGAGCCAACAGTGTCTTCAAATGGCCTGACTCCTCAGGGTGCCGTGAAGGCTTCTCCTGTGAACAGGAGCTCAACAGGTGAGACTGAAATAAGTGTATTCCGGAAATATTTTAGTTGGACGTTCGTCTAATAATGGCAAATTTAGACTGCAAAGGTGGCACAGAAGCGCTTCTGAACTGGCAATTAAGTGTCTTTACACAGACTGTTTAATGCTGCTCAGAGGTGACATGCATAAATGCATTTACACAGCACTTTTAACTGCATATTGTTACACAAGGTGGGGTCAGAGCAGGCATAATTTAGTCAGGCTTTTATTCTGCATTATGTCTTTACACAGAATTTTTTGAGCAGCCTTAACTCAGCTGTGTAAAGATACATTCAGAGAACATTCAAAAGTAACATAATGTTCCAAAAATTATAAAATGGAATGTTCCCTTAACATTCGTATGAGCAGGAAAAAACTTTTTTAAAACATTAAAAAAACGGTTACACTTCACAATAAGGTTTCATTTGTTAATATTATGTAATGTATTAACTAACATGGACTAACTGTGAGCAATACATTTGTTACTAGGGGTGTAACAATATATCGCGATATAGAAATGCAACAATATGTATCGTGGATAGTGACAATCTGTATTGTGTATAGTTCACCCAAAATGGAAAAATTCAAGTTTACAGAGCTTTAGTGTCAGTACTTCATTAAACTACTATATAGGGACGCACAATATATCGGCATCGCCTGATATATGCTCATTTTTAATGTCATCGTTATCAGCCAGATAAGAAAATTTGGCCCATATATTAAAGCCGATAAATAATGTATTATTTCCTTCAGCTGAGACACTTCAGATGCGCACTGTTCGCCATGATGGTTTTGAATTGCTTGAAATATGATTGAAATCACTTCAAAAAAGGAAAATACGGTTCAGTGCAACATGTCTGTCATATAGACTACATAAAATTATAATGAGAACATCATAATTGTGTGCTTGGGACATGGCTTTAATGGTGAGACTTTTGTTTTTGTAATCAGGCTCTCAAAAATTATATAAAAATTTGGATTTAGATTTATCGGCTTTCAGATATAAAGAATTATTGGTTATCGGCCAAGATTTTCATAACGGTGCATCCCTAATATATAATGTTGAATATAATGTACTGTATAAAAATGCAATGGGGGAATATTTGTGGGTCCTGATAATGCCAAATGTCTTATGTTACCAGAAAAAGTGGCCTATATTATTTTAAATATCTAGTCAGTGACAGAGTGCAAGCATATTCGTCTAAAATAATTTTTTGTAGTTTGTACTATTATGTTTTCATGAATATTTTTATTCTGGTCTCACCATTGTCCTTACCAGCACCAAGTCCAAGCCTATTCATTTCCACCCCCAATGTAATCCCAAATTTAGCATGTTAATCAACAGTACATTTTTTGTTAACCTTTTACCATACGTCTTATGGCAATAATATTGTATCGTGAGTTCAGTATCGTGACATGAGGGTATCGTGACACCCCTATTTGTTACGGTATTTATTCTTTGTTAATGCAAATACATCTGTTCATTTTTTATGTTAGTAACTAATGTTTACAAAGATTAACAAAGATTAATAAATGCTGTAGAAGTGCAGTTCATTATTAGTTCATGTTAACTAATGAAACCTTAATTTAAGTGCTACCAAAAAACTTGGATTTGTAACATTACAGATTAGAATTTAACCGTAAAATGTAAGTTATGTCATTATATCATGTTACTAATAGTTGTGTATTCAATTGTTTTTCTTCATTTCAGAAGAACCCACAAAATGCAGGTGGACGAAAAGAATCCGTTCTTTCGGCAAGAGGCTATGGAAGGCTATGAAGCGTCCGTTCTGCTGCTGTTGCCAAAGTAGTTCTGTGGATATTGTGGAGCCTTTTGTCCTTCCACCAGATCTGGACCCAGAGCCTGATCCTGAGCCATCTTCATCTGTGCCAGATCACTCCGGCGTCAAGCCAAATGATGGTAACCTTATTTTTAACAGTTTTGTCATCTTGTTTTCCACTAAAAATACCTTAAAGGGATAGTTCACCCAAAAATGAAAATTCTGTCATCATTTGTCAAAAGAAGATATTTTGAAGAATGATGGTAATCAAACAGTTGACGGGAGCCATTCACTTCCATAGTATACTAATGACTATCGTCAACTGTTTGATTGCCAACATTCTTCGAAATATCTTCTGTGTTCAACAGAAGAAAGAAACTCATACAGGTTTGGAACAACTTAAGTGATGACAATTTTCATTTTTGGGTGAACTATCCCTTTAAGACTTATTTTCAGAGAATATTCATATTATTTCCCCCATATTAACATTTGTTTTTGTTTGTCAGAGTCCTTTGAATCTCTCTTTAACGTGGTGAAGATGATTGGATCCGGAGGATTTGGCAGGGTGTACGAGGGAACGCGCAAATTTGATGGCAAAAAGGTAAAAAAACATTTTGCTCTTGCATGCATCAAAACATATTTAAAACAATTTACAGATGGTTTATTAATACTTAGTGCAAGGTCAGGTGCTTGAAAACTGTTTTTGTGTTTGCAGGTTGCCATCAAGCGGATGCGCAAGATTGACAACGATCGTTATCTTAATATTGTAAGTTGGCCAAAACCTGAATGTGTGTTTAGTTGTTTAAGTGCTGATTACTGTAGTTAATACACCTATAGGAAGCATGAGTTGTTAATGTAGTAGACAAATAAGCCTAGGAGCATCTAATAACTTTGAGCTGAAGGTATCTACAAAGATCAATGAAAAGCACATTTAAAAATGATAGGTTTTCTTCAGATTTTTACCCAGCTAACCTTCTGTCTACTACTTTTCTCTAGCCTGGGCATCCCAAACCTCTCATCACAGAAGTGGCGCTGCTTCTCATGATGAGGCAAGAACCCAAAAGCCCCTACGCTATACAACTCTACGACTGGTTCGAACACCCACGTAAATTCACACTGGTCATGGAGTATCCTGAACCCTGCGAGAACTTGCTTGACTTCCTCATTGGTAATCCTGAAGTGGATGAAACAACAGCACGGGTGATCATGCGACAGGCTGTGCTGGCTGTACAACACTGCATCGAGCACAGCGTTTTCCACAATGATGTTCACCCGCAGAATTTCCTGCTGAAGAAGGACACGTTAGAGCTCAAGCTCATAGACTTTGGCTGCGGTCAGCTACTTAGTAGTGATGGCTACGAGAGCGAGACATACGCAGGTGAGCATTTTGGCAGTGCGGAAACCTAAATGTAGTGACCTACTGATTATTTAACGCTTTTAAAAAAAATGTGTTCTTGCTTACAGGAGTACTGGAGTACAGCCCACCTGAAGTCCACACAGAACCTCGCTTCCACGCCGTCCCAACAAATGTCTGGTCTCTAGGAGTGTTGTTGTATGGGATGTTGAACGGATGTTTTCCTTTTTGCAATGCACCGGAAGCCAAAGTTACGTTTGAGAACCCCGACTTATCCGAAGGTGAGTGAATAATATTGATAACATTGATAAACACACATAAAAGCAACAGTTCTGTATAGAAACAGATAAAGGTGAAGTAAGATTGTTTTTGTTCGGTTTATTGTTCACTGACTACTATTAGAATGCCATCTAAGGGTTTATCTCCCCCGAATGTGTAAACATTGATCCTCCCAGGTGCCATCAAAACAGCTCAGATCCGTCAATCTCTTTTCAGCTCAACCTTTAGCAAGAGTTTGGGGGCGTGGCTACTGTAGCAGGCGGAGCCTGAGGGCTTAGTTAGAGAAATGGCTGCATTTACACCATCAAAAATTAAGTGGGTCATGAACACGTCAAAGTGAACAGAGCATTGCGCTACAAAGCATGCTTCAATACCATACAGCATTCATGTACCCGTTCAGAAAGACAAATGCAACACAGCTAAAAGTATTCCTAATATGTCGGACCTGAAACATGCCTTCACAATCACCAGTAAGAGCTGCCTTTGTGAGGTTTGAGTTAAGGGAGCTGTGACACGCGAAAGGGGCGTTTTTTTAAAGAAAATAGGCTTTATTTTTGTAATTCCGCTAGTGTTGCAGAAACTACTCACTTCACCTTTAAAGTAAAGAACATTTTGCCTTATATTAATCATGTTTTAGATGCTGTTTTCATAGATGCCAAGTCACATGGTCATGACTAACCAGCTCTCTCCTTATTGAAATTTGTATAGAATGCAGGGATCTGATTAGCCAGTGCCTAACCCTGGATCCGACTAAACGGCCCACGTTAGAGCAGATGTTACAACATGAATGGATTAGAAATGATCTACTGTAGACTGGAGAAGTTCAGGAGATTCACTCGATCAGTGATTTCAGGTGTGAGGAAGTGTAGCAGACAGAGTAGGATTATTATCATTTATCTTCAATTGAGATTTTCAAGTTTGTGTAGTGAACTGAGTTCATTGTAATGTTCTTGTTATAGTTAAATCAAGTCAAGTCACCTTCATTTATATAGTGCTTTATACAATACAGATTGTTTCAAAGCAGCTTCATGGTAGTAAACAGGAAAATAACAGAATCAGTGACAGAATTCAGTTCTGCTGTAAAGCAGCTCTAAAAAAACATTCATGAGTTGACATGTTCATATAATCTTTGTATTGGATAGGACCTTGATGGAGGGCTTGAGCTCGAGACTTGACCCGAAGCCCGAAGTCCAACCCAAACCTGACAGAACTCAAGCGCCACACCAGAGAGATCAGAGACTGTCCACGTCTGAGCATGAACATGAGAGACTGCAAGACTGGACAGAAGTCATCAAGTCATCACAGCCACATTTGCTTTGTTTTAAAAGCAATTTTTACTTTAAAAGTCAAGTCACAGGCATGTGATCAGCTAAAATCAACAAAGAAGGAAGACCTGACCACGCCCCACCAACAATTATTTTAATAATTATACAATAAAACATACTATTTTATTGTAAAATTAAAAAACGGAGTACTTAATAATCATGATATTAATTAAAAAATGTGTTCATAGATATTATTATTAATAACACAATGTTAATAATAATAATTATCACTATTATTAATTTACAAAACAACAGTAAAATTACAACACTAAAGCTGCCTTTCCACTGCACACGACATTTGGACACGACTGTCTGAGTTCGGCCCCTAGTGGCAGTCGTAATGAACTTTCATTATGATCTTGCGTGGCAACACGGGTTAACTGACGCTGTCTCAGAAATCCTCCCTGTTGAGGCGCATCTCTTGCACTAAACGGCGATACTCGAGCTAGTGTTTTGCCCACATTGACTTGCAATATTTCTTTTAGCGTCTCCAGTAAAGGAATGCAAAAGCAAGAGCCTTTATCCTCTGAACTATCACCAAGGTGGAACGAATAAATGTATGCAAACAATAAACAGCTACGCATTTAGGGCAAATAACCGCGATAATTTGAGTGATTGAATACGGTGCCAGACAACATTAAAAAAATATAAATATTAAAATAATAATTGATTGCTTATCAATAACCATGTGGTTTTAAATGTGTCAAGTGTTTCTGATAAAGTTAAACAAAAGGTATAATAATTCTCACACCGATCTGAATGAAACACGTTGGAATACATCACATCCGGTTGGCGTGTCGCATGAGTTGTAGTCGCTCAAGCTCAAATTTTTTAACGCATCCAAAGCTCAAGTCGGATCCGAAAATTCTGCATCTGCAGATGGTCGGCATCCCACGCAGCCCCTGTGCGACTCTCCATAGCAAATGAATGACTTCCGGTCCAGTGGATGTCGTTCGTTGTGTGCAGTGGAAAGGCGGCTTAACATTTATGGTTGTCTTCATTTCTTTGTTTTCAAATGTTAAACCATTGCGCTTTTATTTTGAAAGAAAACCACAGGGAGACCTTGGCTAAGTCCGAAAACATGGGCAACAACTTTGTAGACAGTGTTTGCGCATTAAGGTACTTCACGAAACTGATTTCGGACTGACTTCTGGCAGCATTTTCAAGCTTTCGGACACAGGCCTTATCGCTTCTCTTTATTGACAACAGATTTATAAACAGTTCTCATGATGAATGTTGCATTTGCAGAGGATCATTTCCTGTGAATCGAAGTTGAAACCAATAGCTTTGAACTAAATCGCGTAGTTTAATATTCTGTACATAATAATATACAGAATTTGCATTTGCAGCTGTACTAGTGGTTGCGTGCTGTTTTTTTTTAACGTTGCAGAATGAAAAAATCATAAAACATTAGGGGTGTAACGATACACTTGTGTCACGATTCGATACTATCACGATACTAAACTCATGATACGATCTTTATCGCGATATTTTAAGCCAAAATAAAGAAGAGATGTCTTTTATTATTTAAATAATATTATTGTTATTATATTATTATCAGGATACTCAAATATTCCCCCATTGCATTACTATACATTATATTCAACATTATATATAGTAGTTTAATGTAGTAATGTCACTGAAACTCTTTAAACTTAAATTTTTTCTCAGGCAGTCCTCGCTTGCACACACACACACTCTCCCGGTGCTCGCTATGTTCCGCCTCTGATATTAATGCACTATTTAATAATAATGATGATCAATGCAATCAGTCACAGTTATAATCGCAAGACTGCGTGTCGAAATGGTTTGTTCATTTACTCTCGTTTCCGTGTTTACTACAGTATACGTGTCGTTGTGAATCTGTTCATCATATAAAGCCATCGTGTCTCTTCAGAAGACTTGGATTTGTATTAGACCACTCGATTGATTATTTTTACCATGCCTTTATGACATTTTTTGGATATTGAGAGCAATGGACTTTAAATGGAGGTACAGAAATCTTTCTCTGTTTTTTTGAAAAGTATCTTCATTTGTGTTTTGAAGTTGAATGAAAATCTTATAGGTTTGAAGTGACATGAGTGTGAGTACTTGACAGAATTTACATTTTTGAGTGAATTATACCTTATAAACACAGTAAGCTGAGCCTTGGATAAAACTAACTCTATATCGCGAATCATAGCGTTTACATTAACGATACATATTGTCGCATTTTTATATCTCAATATCTCGATATACAATGTTATATATGTTTAATGTCTAAAGTAGCAGCGCGCGGCATTAATCAGTGTAGCTTGCAGCTCTCTCTTCTGGTGAAATAATTACTACACAGTTGCCCTGGTAACCTGCAGGGTGTTTCTCAAACTGAAGGCTGCATATCTCGGCTGCCACGTCATCAAAAGTTGCTGAAGGCCATCGTCCTGAAGTCAATGGGGTTTTTTAATGGGATTTTGGTTAAATGGCTGAAATAAGGTTTTTAAATGTGGATATTTTTCTTACACAAACGCATCGCTTCACTTCAGAAGGCCTCTATTAACCCCCGTGTGGAACAGTTTTACTACGGACAGATGCACTTTTATGGACTTCAAAAATGACCCAACAGTCACTGCCATTATAAAGCTTGGATTAGCCAGGACTTTTTTAATATAACTCCGATTTTATTCGTCTGAAAGAAGAATGTCATATACACATAGGATGACTTGAGGGTGAGTAAATCATGGGATGATTTTCATTTTTGGGTGAACTATGAACTAACATCACGCTGAACAGGTAAGCTCGTTATGCTTATAATTGTGCTCTTATAAAATATTCAAAAAATGTTTTTAGATAAAAACTGAGTTGTCGGAAGCTTAGTGATGGTGACGTCATGTGACCGTGGTGTAGTTCGTTATAGCCTACCTTAGCCTACCTAGCTTTTTACTTCTGGTAACTGCATTTATGCTTCAAAATTCATAAAAGTTGTGTTCATCTGTGAAAATTACCTTGATGGACAAAACATGTAAGCATCATAAACATTTGTTGATCACAGAGCTTGTTTTTTGATAATCTAAAAGCCTATGGAAAAAATTCCTATTGGGATTTTGTCGAGGGAACCAGTGAGATGCTAACTGCTGATTACTGCTACAAAGTGACGTCAGGCAAGAAAGAGAGATTTAATGTTTTAAATTAAGTTGTTTTTTTTTTTTTTTTTTTTTTTTTTTACATTATTGCACTTATATATAAACAAGTTATCACCCTATTATTCTAAATCTAAATGAACTTCCCTTCATTCTACCAACAGTAGTAGTGCCACTCACGCCCCGCCCTCAACCCAGTCTTAAAGTGGAAATGAAGCAGTCAGTCAAGTTTACATTATTTAGTAAACTGATTTCCACTTTAAAGTCCCACTGAAGTGACTTGAAACACGCAATGTGTTGACGTAATTTCTACTGAAACAGGAAGACAGGGCGGGACACATCGAGCAGCCCCTCCCCTCTTTTAAAATAGCCAATAGTGTTTTGTTTATATTTCAGCTTTGAGCTCGGTAAAGCAACAGTTTCCTCCTAATCTCCTCCATATCGCTTTAAAATATAACATTCTGTGCAGAATTCAGACGGGTCTGATACGATTTCTGATCTGCGCCGACTCGATCACATGACCCGCTCTGTGAATCGTGTCTCTGGACCAGAGCTGCGGCGGTTCACTGACACTAACGTTAAACCAGACATCATTCGTCTCAACTGAAAGCATATTTACACTGTCTGAATTGTTCCCTATCCCCTATATAGTGCACTACGTGCCATTCACTATGTAGAAAATAGTAAATGTGTGAATATGTGAACGGTTTTAGCCGCAGCTTTAGCGTAGGGGGCAGGACACTTCAGATTCTAGAGAGCATTTGATTGGACAGAAAATCTGATGAGAAGCTTAAGTGCAGTGATGTCATAAAAATCATTGGTCCATATTGGCGGAAGTGAGAGACTGTAACAGGGCTTAAAGTTTTCCGGCACCGTGCCGGATCTCCGGCGTGTGGCATTTGGCTGGGGGAAAAAAATAGTGAACATGTTATCACGTTCGAGTTGATGAGTTCTTCATGAGTTGAAATCGAATATAGGACTATATGACTCCTGTCCGTCGTCATGTGAACACTGACCAGGACATCTGCAAGTTTTAAACCATCTAGACTGCGCTCTACTCGTCCCTGACAGCTGCTGAAAGAGGTTTGAATCAACGATTAATCAGTTTTGACTGTGCTAAGTGCGTTATGTTCTATGTACTTCACGACGTAACGTTACTATAGTTCTGTCAAAGCGCAACACAAAGGTAAACGCATCGTTGTTATTTATTTGTTGGCGGATTATCGTACAGTATCAATGAATGACACATTTTGGCAGTGGTGTGTGCATGAACGTGTGTGAAATGCCTGCTAATTACGTTGTTTTTTCCGATCTCTTATATTGGTACTTTTTGCACTTAAATTGGCTTGTATTTGCCCTGTTTTGATCCATTTTCCTGGGAATTTTTTTTGTCATCAACATTATGTTTTAAGGAGATAAAAATGGTACTCATCAACCTTGATTGGTATGGCAATAAACTGTATAGGTAACCAGTGTTGGGGAAAGTTACTTTTAAAAGTAATGCATCTTAAAAAGTAACTAATTGCGTTACTTAGTTACTTTTTTTTACTGACTCTCAAGCCATCCTATGTGTATATGACATTCTTTTTTCAGACGAACATAATCAGAGTTATATTTAAAAAGTCCTGGCTCTTTCCAGCTTTATAATGGCAGTGACTGTTGGGTCATTTTTGAAGTCCATAAAAGTGCATCTATCCATCATATAACTGCTCCACACGGCTCCGGGGGGTTAATAAAGGCCTTCTGAAGCGAAGCGATGCGTTTGTGTAAGATATGGATATTTTTTTAAAACTTTATAAAGTAAATTATCAAGCTTCCGGCGAATTGCCTTCCGTATTCAACTTACGGAAAAAGTGTAGTGTTCAAAGTTCAAAATGCTTACGCTACGTCTGATGAGCGTACTGGTGTGCAATGTCTGGTATGGCAAAAAATTGTACAGGTAACCAGTGTTGGGGAAAGTTACTTTTAAAACTAATGCATCTTAAAAAGTAACTAATTGTGTTACTTAGTTACTTTTTAAGAAATTAGTTTTGCGTTACTTTTTCCTCACCTGGGCTGGGCTTGTTTGCTTTTTTGTGTAGGGTTTGAGGGCTCACCAGACACAAATGATTCTTCCAGATGATTCGTTCAAACTTAATTCCACACAAAACCCAACTCAACAATCCAGACCCAGAATCAACAATCCGTAAAACAGTCCGTAAGAAAAAGTGGGCTTCGTTCAGTCTGCGCCAAGCTAGCAAAACCCCCAGCTAAGTACTTTATGGCCTTGCAAACTTTGGGCCACACCAAGATAACGGCAGAGGTTGTTTGATCCCCAAGACAAAGAGCCAGAACAGATCCCCTTCTTCTCAATGACCTTTAAATGAACTCTGAGTGACACAGAGTCGAAATCCAGAAGAAAACCCACAGAGACTGTTTTTACATATAAACGGCACCAAATCATTAAAAAGGGATGATAGCCTGTCACAGTTCATGAATTCACTGACTCGTTCTCACTCTGTTTACAGATGAAGCAGCCACTGAATTGATCTGACAGCAGCTGCATCACAAACCGTAAGTAAATGATTTCACAATGCTTTGTCTGTAAATTAAGGTTTTATATGGATAATGTTTTCAAAACGTACTCACGTGCAATAGCGAGTGGGCGTTGATGCTGTTAGCCAATCATAACAGTGGCTGTTTACTGACAAGCCTTAAAAGAGCCCCGCCTTAGAAACAGGTAATTCCAGACATCGGGTCAGAATGAGGGCTGCAAATAATCATTTTTCCACATATATTAGGGCTGTGAGATTTAATTGTATTTCGATTAAAATTTTGGCTTCCAACGATTATGAAAACAAGTTAATCGAGGTAAAACGATTATTGTGCCGCTGCCGCATTCCATCCTGCGGGTCATTTCCTTCACAGCGGTGCGCTTTCATTCCTCCCTAAGCCAAACTTAACATCCAAATCAACGCGTATCTGAAGCCCATAGTGTACTTCGCTTATGCGTGTTCCGCCCTGTCTCGGAGTGCACACACAGGAGGCCGCCTAGAGAACAGCATCTCTTTCGCGACTTAATATGCTTTTAATAACACTTTATTATCAAGCACGTCCCGCGGTTTAGCAAATAGTCTACACACAAAATATGTCAAAATGCCGTTTTGGTAAGTATCCTCGTAAACACAGTCGGTTATGTCTTAAGTCAATGTGAACACTGAGAAAGAGTGCGTGTGTAACAGTATATTGGGTCCGTGCAGCTCTTAAAGTGACAGCAGCCTAATAAATCTGCTGCAGTCATTAATGTTAATCAAACAAGAAAAGACAAAGATAAAATCACTCACTGCCTGAATGAAAAAGCTGTAGTTTAAATAAGGATTAGTCTATATTTAATGTATACAGTAGTGTTATTTTACATTTGATTACTTTATTCAGTTTCTGTTGTAGGCTATCACTCATCTGAATACCACTATTAGTACATCTTCCTGAAAAACCTAAAGCACTGTTTATTTTTATTCTTTTTTTCTGTTGTATTTTTGTCGGTTTTGTTTGTAATTTAGTTTCTTTGTTCGTATTTTATGGTTTCTTGTCTTCTGTAACTGTTTTGAGGACTTTTTACTTTTATTAATTAACCTAGTATAAGTTTTTGCTGAAGTATCAATAATTGTGAAATTTCATATCATGAATTACTCATATCATACTCCTATCACCTACCAATAATCATGTTAAATAATCGTGATTTCAATATTGACCAAAATAATTATGATTATGATTTTTGCCATAATTGAGCAGCCCTAACATATATTTGTTTTGTTTATGCAAATATACTTTATTAACATTATAAGTGAACATATTTAAAATGAATTTAAAATGTCCTGACCCCTTTAAACATTACAAAGTTAGTTAAAAAAAAAAAAAAAAGTGAAACGTGCAAGAGTGAATTGTTCACCCTTATGCATTTAGAAAATAGATAAAGTCGGCCCCAAAAAATTCACCTTAACAACAAAACTATGGCATACATAGTTTATTCCCTTTTTGCCAAAAAGGCAAACAGCCAGAGTAAAAATGCTTATAGCCCCCCAGTAAGGTTTAGTTCAAGGTCAAGTGTATCTCCTGCGCACGTGGACAGAGGAACAGCGTAACAGCTGATCACTGCGATCAATCATGTTTAAGAGCCAGTAGGGCTGATATACAGTCTGTCCACATGTAGACATGATATAGAAATATGCATTTGAAGGGTGTTTGATTATAAGTCCGGCTATGTCACGAGGAATAAGACAGAGGATTCAATTGCGAGGGGAAAAACAACATTTAAGGACACAGGTGAGAGTAGTGGAACAGGGTCAGATGAAGAGATGGTGCCTGGAACAGTCAAACACTTGGCAGCGCAGGGACGCAATGGACAACCCAGATCCTCGGTGGAGAAGATGGAAGCAATCAGAAAATCCAGCCCACCGCTGACCAAGGACGGGACACAACACCGCTTGATCCTCCGTGAAGACAGGCAGAGCGATCAACAATCTGACAGGGAATCCACAAGAACTCAGGGGAACGGCCAGGAGACAGACAAGAACACAGGAACTAACCCAACGATCTGACAAACACAAGACAAATGACAATGAGTATAAATACACACAGATGATGAGTGGCAGCTGGCGCTGATAATCAGCCGAGTGATGAAGGCTGCTGATGAAGCAGCTTTCAACCAATATACGTGACCATCTATGCTTAGATCACTCACAATCCCTGTAATTGTTATAACTATTGAATGGTTGATTGAAAGTGTGCCTTGCTTGGTATCAGTATGATTGTATGCTCATAATTCAGAAGATGGCTTGATTGAAATCTGTGTAGAATGCATCGTGTTCTTATAATAAGAAATCGTGTCTAACGGTACTCTCTGCTTAGAGCGGGAGTTAGGAGACAACAGATAACAGGTCATTTATGATGAGGGGTGGGGAAGCAGTCACCTCTGAACCAAAGATGATACCTAATTGGTCAGAACCCATCCAGGAGGATGGGCAGACATTTGAGTTTAAAATCTCAGAACACGAACAAAGAAAAAGAGAAAAGACAGACATGAGACATAAGATGACGATATGACGACGACGAGTAGCCCGGACAGAGGCAGATCAAGATCAGAGAAAATGGGTTAACAATTTCATTCAAGCAATCTAAACATTCTCGTCTCACTTTTATTTAGTTTCTTTTCTTTCCATTGAGTCTCGTGTTCTAAGTTAAGTTTTGCCGCAAAGTTTCGAAAACCTCATCCACGAGACTTTCCATCCATCCGCCAACATGCCACGTGATTGGCTTCCCAAGACGTCGATCAAAGACACGACAAGACCATCAGCGAATCAAAGAACCTGGGAAACCCCTCTCAAGCCAGGACCGAAAAGGGAATCCCCATTCAAAGAAAACGCAAGTAACCTCCAGATTCTAACTGAACTGGTGCATTGATATCAAACTTAATAACCCCGCCTAAGAAACGATAGGAGGGTTAAATTAATGATTGGTGGTTCGTTCAGGTCATGTGTTGCTAGAAACTTGGGATTTCATCATTTCACTCTCTTAAAACTCATTCTTTCCTCACTTTCCTTTATTCTGCAACTCGTGTGAATGTGTGTGTGTGTGTGTGTGTGTTTGTGTTAGATATTAGTTTTATGTGTTAGAGTAATCAATAAAGTTTAGTTTGTATTTAAAGATAAGTGTTCTTGTGTTATGTGCTTACGAATGTAATGTCTTAAACTGCTGATCTATGTTACCTGGCTATTAAATAGTGTTTCACTATTGTTTGGATATTTATATCCACTGCAGAGTTGATGGTTACGGCCCGTTCAAATGAACGCTGGACAAGTCAATTGCTCGGCCGTAAAATAAGTGACTCTTTCAAAATTCCCTATGAATTAATTAATAATTTACTTTGAGCTAAATAGACTTGTTTCCCTTATACACGTCTTACATTTGTTTTTTTGTAACTAAAAAGTTCTTAAGTTCTATTTTGGGGCAAATGTAAAGACACTTTCACACCAAAATTGAAATAACAAGCCTCAGGCTGAAGGAAATGCAAATTCACGCGTGTACAGTAGAAGGGCGCAGCTCAAACAAACCTTTCAGCTGTGCTGCCATTCTGGATTGCAGAAGAACAGGATGCAGGAGAAGAAAGTTTAACACATTTCACCAATAAAAACAAAAAATGTAAAGTCATTTTTGCTTATGGTTTAACTGAATCATTGAAGGTCAGCAGCAAGTACATTGGTCAATAAAGTGAGATTAAATGCATAAAAATGTTTGTTGGAGGCTTGCATTTGAATGATTTTATTTATTTTGAGGAATATTGAATCTTTTTTGTGCAAGTAAGATTAGTAAATGTATGCTCACATTTAGTCGAGAACTACAATAACCATCATGTTTACACACAACCTCTGCACTTACTCATGATTTCTTTCAACATGGGGAAAAGAGAGCCGTCAGTCAATAAATGGGAAAACAAAGTAACTTGCATTATTTATTTGAAAAAGTAACAGATAATTTGTTGTAAATTTTAAAAGTAATGCGTTACTTTACTGGTTACTTGAAAAAGTAATCTGATTACGTAACTCAAGTTAGCCTACTTGTAATGCGTTACCCACAACACTGCAGATAACAATAAGACTAATATATTCATACTAAAAAACTTCAAGTTTGATTTCATGGCGACTTTAAGGCTTGTTCACACCAAGAATGATAACAATAAAGTAAACTATATTAGCATCCACAACAGCTGACGATATCGTTCTGTTTATTCTAAGCGCGTGCTTGTCTGTCACTTTAAATGCTCGAGCTCATTATAGCAGGATGGATTCTGATTGGCTGTCAATGTTTTTATCGTTCATCAGCTGGATAAAATCGTTCTGAAAGTGATTCCAATATCGTTTCTCTGTGCCGTTATCTTTAAAGCTGTGCTGTGAAGTTTGCTATTCTTTAATATTGAGAACGATTTTTAGAACTATATTAATACAAAAGATAACGTCTTTTACTGCTGATTATGTCTAATGCCACACACGCGCGCTTCTGACAGGTATGTGTGTGTGTTGTGTGTGTATGTGAACGCGGATAAGTCATGTTACTGCATGCGTACTAATATTTATATAAGGCATATATTAATATTTATAATCGCTACGAAGCGACGGGATCTCTCTTCGAAAATGAATTAGAGATTGCGCTTTCTGCATCCCGCGTGAAACTGCCTTTATGTCGAAGCGGTATTGCCAGAAAAGTTAATAAACAGCCCAACGATTCTTCTAATGGCCACTCCGGGCCAGTGTGTGTGTGTCAGTCAAGAGAAATTGAAACCTCCACTTATTTTGAGCTAAATCGTGTAGTAGCTACATACATTTATTATATAATATAATACATAATTTGCATTTGCAGCTGTATTACTGTTGCAGAATGGGGGAAAAATCATAAAACATGCATGTGCATGTGCGTGGTGGGACCACGTGGTTTGCCTAGAGCGCAGTTAAGCTTGTGGCTCTTGGCTATTATGACGTCACAATAGCCGCGTTCCATTTTGCATCTTCATAAGCTCACACACAAGCAGAATCTCTCAGAGGGTTTATAGGCTAGGAGTGAGTTTCGTGTGACAGTGGCGATTTGCAGATACTAAAACACAGTGTACAGACTACAGAATCTAACCGCGGTTTCCACAAACAGTGCTTAGACTACAGTGTCTAGTCACAGTGTCCAGATCTGCAGAAACGGAAGAACAGTGTATAGACTTTTCAAAGTTTTCACACAGTTTCCGGATTTGTGAATTCTTCACGGGGCATCATGTCCACATCGTCGTCACCATCTTCCTCCATCCCTTTGGACCGTCTACAGAGGCAGTTTGTTGAGGAGTTGTTGAGCTTTAGCAGCAAAGCCTCGTACAACCTCGAGTGGAGGTGGAGTGGCTATAGATCAGACAGCCAAAATGAACAGAGCCATTGCGGCATCAGGTGTTTGTCCAGGTCCAACAGCCTCCAAGGGATATTTTGCCCTCCGCTGCCAGGCCAAGTTCCTGTCGAGCCAACAGTGTCTTCAAATGGCCTGACTCCTCAGGGTGCCGTGAAGGCTTCTCCTGTGAACAGGAGCTCAACAGGTGAGACTGAAATAAGTGTATTCCGGAAATATTTTAGTTGGACGTTCGTCTAATAATGGCAAATTTAGACTGCAAAGGTGGCACAGAAGCGCTTCTGAACTGGCAATTAAGTGTCTTTACACAGACTGTTTAATGCTGCTCAGAGGTGACATGCATAAATGCATTTACACAGCACTTTTAACTGCATATTGTTACACAAGTTGGGGTCAGAGCAGGCATAATTTAGTCAGGCTTTTATTCTGCATTATGTCTTTACACAGAATTTTTTGAGCAGACTTAACTCAAAGATACATTCAGAGAACATTCAAAAGTAACGTTCCCATAATGTTCCAAAAATTATAAAATGGAATGTTCCCTTAACATTTGTATGAGCAAGAAAAAACTTTTTTAAAACATTAAAAAAACGGTTACACTTCACAATAAGGTTTCATTTGTTAATATTATGTAATGTATTAACTAACATGGACTAACTGTGAGTAATACATTTGTTACTAGGGGTGTAACAATATATCGCGATATAGAAATGCAATAATATGTATCGTGGATAGTGACAATCTGTATTGTGTATAGTTCACCCAAAATGGAAAAATTCAAGTTTACAGAGTTTGTGTCAGTACTACATTAAACTACTATATAGGGACGCAAAATATATCGGCATCGCCTGATATATGCTCATTTTTAATGTCATCGTTATCAGCCCGATAAGAAAATTTGGCCCATATATTAAAGCCGATAAATGATGTATTATTTCCTTCAGCTGAGACACTTCAGATGCGCACTGTTCGCCATGATGGTTTTGAATTGCTTGAAATATGATTGAAATCACTTCAAAAAAGGAAAATACGGTTCAGTGCAACATGTCTGTCATATAGACTACATAAAATTATAATGAGAACATCATAATTGTGTGCTTGGGACATGGCTTTAATGGTGAGACTTTTGTTTTTGTAATCAGGCTCTCAAAAATTATATAAAAATTTGGATTTAGATTTATCGGCTTTCAGATATAAAGAATTATTGGTTATCGGCCAAGATTTTCATAACGGTGCATCCCTAATATATAATGTTGAATATAATGTACTGTATAAAAATGCAATGGGGGAATATTTGTGGGTCCTGATAATGCCAAATGTCTTATGTTACCAGAAAAAGTGGCCTATATTATTTTAAATATCTAGTCAGTGACAGAGTGCAAGCATATTCGTCTAAAATAATTTTTTGTATTTTGTACTATTATGTTTTCATGAATATTTTTATTCTGGTCTCACCATTGTCCTTACCAGCACCAAGTCCAAGCCTATTCATTTCCACCCCCAATGTAATCCCAAATTTAGCATGTTAATCAACAGTACATTTTTTGTTAACCTTTTACCATACGTCTTATGGCAATAATATTGTATCGTGAGTTCAGTATCGTGACATGAGGGTATCGTGACACCCCTATTTGTTACGGTATTTATTCTTTGTTAATGCAAATACATCTGTTCATTTTTTATGTTAGTAACTAATGTTTACAAAGATTAACAAAGATTAATAAATGCTGTAGAAGTGCAGTTCATTATTAGTTCATGTTAACTAATGAAACCTTAATTTAAGTGCTACCAAAAAACTTGGATTTGTAACATTACAGATTAGAATTTAACCGTAAAATGTAAGTTATGTCATTATATCATGTTACTAATAGTTGTGTATTCAATTGTTTTTCTTCATTTCAGAAGAACCCACAAAATGCAGGTGGACGAAAAGAATCCGTTCTTTCGGCAAGAGGCTATGGAAAGCTATGAAGCGTCCGTTCTGCTGCTGTTGCCAAAGTAGTTCTGTGGATATTGTGGAGCCTTTTGTCCTTCCACCAGATCTGGACCCAGAGCCTGATCCTGAGCCATCTTCATCTGTGCCAGATCACTCCGGCGTCAAGCCAAATGATGGTAACCTTATTTTTAACAGTTTTGTCATCTTGTTTTCCACTAAAAATACCTTAAAGGGATAGTTCACCCAAAAATGAAAATTCTGTCATCATTTGTCAAAAGAAGATATTTTGAAGAATGATGGTAATCAAACAGTTGACGGGAGCCATTCACTTCCATAGTATACTAATGACTATCGTCAACTGTTTGATTGCCAACATTCTTCGAAATATCTTCTTTTGTGTTCAACAGAAGAAAGAAACTCATACAGGTTTGGAACAACTTAAGTGATGACAATTTTCATTTTTGGGTGAACTATCCCTTTAAGACTTATTTTCAGAGAATATTAATATTATTTCCCCCATATTACCATTTGTTTTTGTTTGTCAGAGTCCTTTGAATCTCTCTTTAACGTGGTAAATATGATTGGATCCGGAGGATTTGGCAGGGTGTACGAGGGAACGCGCAAATTTGATGGCAAAAAGGTAAAAAAACATTTTGCTCTTGCATGCATCAAAACATATATAAAACAATTTACAGATGGTTTATTAATACTTAGTGCAAGGTCAGGTGCTTGAAAACTGTTTTTGTGTTTGCAGGTTGCCATCAAGCGGATGCGCAAGATTGACAACGATCGTTATCTTAATATTGTAAGTTGGCCAAAACCTGAATGTGTGTTTAGTTGTTTAAGTGCTGATTACTGTAGTTAATACACCTATAGGAAGCATGAGTTGTTAATGTAATAGACAAATAAGCCTAGGAGCATCTAATAACTTTGAGCTGAAGGTATCTACAAAGATCAATGAAAAGCACATTTAAAAATGATAGGTTTTCTTCAGATTTTTACCCAGCTAACCTTCTGTCTACTACTTTTCTCTAGCCTGGGCATCCCAAACCTCTCATCACAGAAGTGGCGCTGCTTCTCATGATGAGGCAAGAACCCAAAAGCCCCTACGCTATACAACTCTACGACTGGTTCGAACACCCACGTAAATTCACACTGGTCATGGAGTATCCTGAACCCTGCGAGAACTTGCTTGACTTCCTCGTTGGTAATCCTGAAGTGGATGAAACAACAGCACGGGTGATCATGCGACAGGCTGTGCTGGCTGTACAACACTGCATCGAGCACAGCGTTTTCCACAATGATGTTCACCCGCAGAATTTCCTGCTGAAGAAGGACACGTTAGAGCTCAAGCTCATAGACTTTGGCTGCGGTCAGCTACTTAGTAGTGATGGCTACGAGAGCGAGACATACGCAGGTGAGCATTTTGGCAGTGCGGAAACCTAAATGTAGTGACCTACTGATTATTTAACGCTTTAAAAAAAAAAAATGTGTTCTTGCTTACAGGAGTACTGGAGTACAGCCCACCTGAAGTCCACACAGAACCTCGCTTCCACGCCGTCC
The DNA here is from genome assembly GCA_039654105.1 of Coreius guichenoti. Lineage (NCBI taxonomy): Eukaryota > Metazoa > Chordata > Actinopteri > Cypriniformes > Gobionidae > Coreius > Coreius guichenoti. The sequence continues at coordinate 3,738,120 of CM077177.1, forward strand.
CAACAAATGTCTGGTCTCTAGGAGTGTTGTTGTACGGGATGTTGAACGGATGTTTTCCTTTTTGCAATGCACCGGAAGCCAAAGTTACATTTGAGAACCCCGACTTATCCGAAGGTGAGTGAATAATATTGATAACATTGATAAACACACATAAAAGCAACAGTTCTGTATAGAAACAGATAAAGGTGAAGTAAGATTGTTTTTGTTCGGTTTATTGTTCACTGACTACTATTAGAATGCCATCTAAGGGTTTATCTCCCCCGAAAGTGTAAACATTGATCCTCCCAGGTGCCATCAAAACAGCTCAGATCCGTCAATCTCTTTTCAGCTCAACCTTTAGCAAGAGTTTGGGGGCGTGGCTACTGTAGTAGGCGGAGCCTGAGGGCTTAGTTAGAGAAATGGCTGCATTTATACCATCAAAAATTAAGTGGGTCATGAACACGTCAAAGTGAACAGAGCATTGCGCTACAAAGCATGCTTCAATACCATACAGCATTCATGTACCCGTTCAGAAAGACAAATGCAACACAGCTAAAAGTATCCCTAATATGTCGGACCTGAAACATGCCTTCACAATCACCAGTAAGAGCTGCCTTTGTGAGGTTTGAGTTAAGGGAGGTGTGACACGCGAAAGGGGCGTTTTTTAAAGAAAATAGGCTTTATTTTTGTAATTCCGCTAGTGTTGCAGAAACTACTCACTTCACCTTTAAAGTAAAGAACATTTTGCCTTATATTAATCATGTTTTAGATGCTGTTTTCATAGATGCCAAGTCACATGGTCATGACTAACCAGCTCTCTCCTTATTGAAATTTGTATAGAATGCAGGGATCTGATTAGCCAGTGCCTAACCCTGGATCCGACTAAACGGCCCACGTTAGAGCAGATGTTACAACATGAATGGATTAGAAATGATCTACTGTAGACTGGAGAAGTTCAGGAGATTCACTCGATCAGTGATTTCAGGTGTGAGGAAGTGTAGCAGACAGAGTAGGATTATTATCATTTATCTTCAATTGAGATTTTCAAGTTTGTGTAGTGAACTGAGTTCATTGTAATGTTCTTGTTATAGTTAAATCAAGTCAAGTCACCTTCATTTATATAGCGCTTTATACAATACAGATTGTTTCAAAGCAGCTTCATGGTAGTAAACAGGAAAATAACAGAATCAGTGACAGAATTCAGTTCTGCTGTAAAGCAGCTCTAAAAAAACATTCATGAGTTGACATGTTCATATAATCTTTGTATTGGATAGGACCTTGATGGAGGGCTTGAGCTCGAGACTTGACCCGAAGTCCAACCCAAACCTGACAGAACTCAAGCGCCACACCAGAGAGATCAGAGACTGTCCACGTCTGAGCATGAACATGAGAGACTGCAAGACTGGACAGAAGTCATCAAGTCATCACAGCCACATTTGCTTTGTTTTAAAAGCAATTTTTACTTTAAAAGTCAAGTCACAGGCATGTGATCAGCTAAAATCAACAAAGAAGGAAGACCTGACCACGCCCCACCAACAATTATTTTAATAATTATACAATAAAACATACTATTTTATTGTAAAATTAAAAAACGGAGTACTTAATAATCATGATATTAATGTGTTAATAGATATTATTATTAATAACACAATGTTAATAATAATAATTATCACTATTATTAATTTACAAAACAACAGTAAAATTGCAACACTAAAGCCGCCTTTCCACTGCACACGACATTTGGACACGACTGTCTGAGTTCGGCCCCTAGTGGCAGTCGTAATGAACTTTCATTATGATCTTGCGTGGCAACACGGGTTAACTGACGCTGTCTCAGAAATCCTCCCTGTTGAGGCGCATCTCTTGCACTAAACGGCGATACTCGAGCTAGTGTTTTGCCCACATTGACTTGCAATATTTCTTTTAGCGTCTCCAGTAAAGGAATGCAAAAGCAAGAGCCTTTATCCTCTGAACTATCACCAAGGTGGAACGAATAAATGTATGCAAACAATAAACAGCTACGCATTTAGGGCAAATAACCGCGATAATTTGAGCGATTGAATACGGTGCCAGACAACATTAAAAAATATAAATATTAAAATAATAATTGATTGCTTATCAATAACCATGTGGTTTTAAATGTGTCAAGTGTTTCTGATAAAGTTAAACAAAAGGTATAATAATTCTCACACCGATCTGAATGAAACACGTTGGAATACATCACATCCGGTTGGCGTGTCGCATAAGGTGTAGTCACTCAAGCTCAAATTTTTTAACGCATCCAAAGCTCAAGTCGGATCCGAAAATTCTGCATCTGCAGATGGTCGGCATCCCACGCAGCCCCTGTGCGACTCTCCATAGCAAATGAATGACTTCCGGTCCAGTGGATGTCGTTCGTTGTGTGCAGTGGAAAGGCGGCTTAACATTTATGGTTGTCTTCATTTCTTTGTTTTCAAATGTTAAACCATTGAGCTTTTATTTTGGAAGAAAACCACAGGGAGACCTTGGCTAAGTCCGAAAACATGGGCAACAACTTTGTAGACAGTGTTTGCGCATGAAGGTACTTCACGAAACTGATTTCGGACTGACTTCTGGCAGCATTTTCAAGCTTTCGGACACAGGCCTTATCGCTTCTCTTTATTGACAACAGATTCATAAACAGTTCTCATGATGAATGTTGCATTTGCAGAGGATCATTTCCTGTGAATCGAAGTTGAAACCAATAGTTTTGAACTAAATCGCGTAGTTTAATATTCTGTACATAATAATATACAGAATTTGCATTTGCAGCTGTACTAGTGGTTGCGTGCTGTTTTTTTTTTAACGTTGCAGAATGAAAAAATCATAAAACATTAGGGGTGTAACGATACACTTGTGTCACGATTCGATACTATCACGATACTAAACTCATGATACGATCTTTATCGCGATATTTTAAGCCAAAATAAAGAAGAGATGTCTTTTATTATTATTTAAATAATATTATTGTTATTATATTATTATCAGGATACTCAAATATTCCCCCATTGCATTACTATACATTATATTCAACATTATATATAGTAGTTTAATGTAGTAATGTCACTGAAACTCTTTAAACTTAAATTTTTTTCTCATGCAGTCCTCGCTTGCACACACACAGACTCTCCCGGTGCTCGCTATGTTCCGCCTCTGATATTAATGCACTATTTAATAATAATGATGATCAATGCAATCAGTCACAGTTATAATCGCAAGACAGCGTGTCGAAATGGTTTGTTCATTTACTCTCGTTTCCGTGTTTACTACAGTATACGTGTCGTTGTGAATCTGTTCATCATATAAAGCCATCGTGTCTCTTCAGAAGACTTGGATTTGTATTAGACCACTCGATTGATTATTTTTACCATGCCTTTATGACATTTTTTGGATGTTGAGAGCAATGGACTTTAAATGGAGGTACAGAAATCTTTCTCTGTTTTTTTGAAAAATATCTTCATTTGTGTTTTGAAGTTGAATGAAAATCTTATAGGTTTGAAGTGACATGAGGGTGTGTACTTGACAGAATTTACATTTTTGAGTGAATTATACCTTATAAACACAGTAAGCTGAGCCTTGGATAAAACTAACTCTATATCGCGAATCATAGCGTTTACATTAACGATACATATTGTCGCATTTTTATATCTCAATATCTCGATATACAATGTTATATACACTCACCTAAAGGATTATTAGGAACACCTGTTCAATTTCTCATTAATGCAATTATCTAATCAACCAATCACATGGCAGTTGCTTCAATGCATTTAGGGGTGTGGTCCTGGTCAAGACAATCTCCTGAACTCCAAACTGAATGTCAGAATGGGAAAGAAAGGTGATTTAAGCAATTTTGAGCGGGGCATGGTTGTTGGTGCCAGACGGGCCGGTCTGAGTATTTCACAATCTGCTCAGTTACTGGGATTTTCACGCACAACCATTTCTAGAGTTTACAAAGAATGGTGTGAAAAGGGAAAAACATCCAGTATGCGGCAGTCCTGTGGGCGAAAATGCCTTGTTGATGCTAGAGGTCAGAGGAGAATGGGCCGACTGATTCAAGCTGATAGAAGAGCAACTTTGACTGAAATTACCACTTGTTACAACCGAGGTATGCAGCAAAGCATTTGTGAAGCCACAACACGCACAACCTTGAGGCGGATGGGCTACAACAGCAGAAGACCCCACCGGGTACCACTCATCTCCACTACAAATAGGAAAAAGAGGCTACAATTTGCACGAGCTTACCAAAATTGGACAGTTGAAGACTGGAAAAATGTTGCCTGGTCTGATGAGTCTCGATTTCTGTTGAGACATTCAGATGGTAGAGTCAGAATTTGCCGTAAACAGAATGAGAACATGGATCCATCATGCCTTGTTACCACTGTGCAGGCTGGTGGTGGTGGTGTAATGGTGTGGGGGATGTTTTCTTGGCACACTTTAGGCCCCTTAGTGCCAATTGGGCATCGTTTAAATGCCACGGCCTACCTGAGCATTGTTTCTGACCATGTCCATCCCTTTATGACCACCATGTACCCATCCTCTGATGGCTACTTCCAGCAGGATAATGCACCATGTCACAAAGCTCGAATCATTTCAAATTGGTTTCTTGAACATGACAATGAGTTCACTGTACTAAAATGGCCCCCACAGTCACCAGATCTCAACCCAATAGAGCATCTTTGGGATGTGGTGGAACGGGAGCTTCGTGCCCTGGATGTGCATCCCACAAATCTCCATCAACTGCAAGATGCTATCCTATCAATATGGGCCAACATTTCTAAAGAATGCTTTCAGCACCTTGTTGAATCAATGCCACGTAGAATTAAGGCAGTTCTGAAGGCGAAAGGGGGTCAAACACAGTATTAGTATGGTGTTCCTAATAATCCTTTAGGTGAGTGTATGTTTCATGTCTAAAGTAGCAGCGCGCGGCATTAATCAGTGTAGCTTGCAGCTCTCTCTTCTGGTGAAATAATTACTACACAGTTGCCCTGGTAACCTGCAGGGTGTTTCTCAAACTGAAGGCTGCATATCTCGGCTGCCACGTCATCAAAAGTTGCTGAAGGCCATCGTCCTGAAGTCAATGGGGTTTTTTAATGGGATTTTGGTTAAATGGCTGAAATAAGGTTTGTGGTGAACACAAGCTCACGACACTTTCACATTTTATTTTACGACATAAAATACATCAGTATTACCCCACTCGTGATTTTGTGAAGCTGTTATGTGTCTTGGAAAAAGGTGGTTGCTAACAAGTGGCTAAATGACTACAGAGGCTGTCGAAGAGATTACATTTAAAAAAAAAAAAAAAGATTTACTCACTCTCAAGTCATCCTAGGTGTATATGACATTCTTCTTTCAGACGAACACAATCAGAGTTATATTAAAAAAGTCCTGGCTAATCCAAGCTTTATAATGGCAGTGACTGTTGGGTCATTTTTGAAGTCCATAAAAGTGCATCTGTCCGTAATAAAACTGCTCCACACGGCTCCGGGGGGTTAATAAAGGCCTTCTGAAGCGAAGCAATGCGTTTGTGTAAGAAAAATATCCATATTTAAAACTTTATAAAGTAAATTATCAAGCTTCCAGCGAATTGCCTTCCGTATTCAACTTACGGAAAAAGTGTAGCGTTCAAAGTTCAAAATGCTTGTAGCGTAAGCATTTTGAACTTCAAGAGGCTACACTTTTTCCGTAAATTGAATACGGAAGGCGATAATTAATTTACTTTATAAAGTTTTAAATATGGATATTTTTCTTACACAAACGCATCGCTTCGCTTCAGAAGGCCTTTATTAACCCCCCGGAGCCGTGTGGAACAGTTTTATTACGGACAGATGCACTTTTATGGACTTCAAAAATGACCCAACAGTCACTGCCATTATAAAGCTTGGATTAGCCAGGACTTTTTTAATATAACTCTGATTTTATTCGTCTGAAAGAAGAATGTCATATACACATAGGATGACTTGAGGGTGAGTAGAGTAGAGTAGAGTAGAGTAGAGTAGATCAAATCGCCTTTATTTATATAGCGCTTTTTACAATGGCAATTGTTTCAAAGCAGCTTCACAGTGGTAACAGGAAAATAATGCAACAGAATTTGATTCGGCTGTACAGCCGCTCTGGTGAAAACGGTGATGTCATCCAGCTCATTTCAATTATCATATAGTGTCAATGCGGGCAGATCAGTAATATAGTTGAAATTTAAGTGTTCCCAACTGAGCAAGCCAAAAGCCAAAAGCGACGGTGGCAAGGAACCAAAACTCCTTCAGGGCCAGAACGGAGAAAAAAACCTTGGGAGAAACCAGGCTCAGTCGGGGTGCCAGTTCTCCTCTGGCCGACGAACAAATAGTGTATGATTATGATTCTGGCAACCTTACAGGTCAGAAGCCATATTAGATCAATAGATATTCGTAGGATTATTCGAAAGATTGGAGTCTTCACGCCGGGGACGGGTTTAATGAGGATGTCGTGTCGATGCGGCATTTACAGGGGGGAGTTTAATTGACACGGTCTCTACAGACACTTCAGGGATATGGTCGTCATGTCCAGGCTAAGGTCCACCATCTGGTCCGGATACGGCCCGGATCCGGCCGACTGCAGAAAACCTCGGGATAAACAGAGAGACTAACATTAGCGTAGATGCCATTCTTCTTATGATGTAACGAGTACATCAGGTGTTATGGGAAGTGTTCCCGGTTCCGGCTGACCTAGTTAATGCAGCCTAAAACAATCATTTAACTGATTTGAATAATATAAATTAAAAATGTTTTATGTGTATGCCATAGTAAAGAGATGTGTTTTTAGTCTAGATTTAAACTGACAGAGTGTGTCTGCTTCCCGAATGCTAGGAAGACTGTTCCAGAGTTTAGGTGCTAAATAGGAAAAGGATCGACCGCCTGCAGTTGATTTTGATATTCTAGATATTATCAACTGGCCAGAATTTTGAGACCGCAATAGACGTGATGGAGTATAATGCGTTAAGAGCTCGCTCAAGTACTGGGGAGCTAAACCATTTAGTGCTTTGTAAGTAATCAGCAAGATTTTAAAATGTATACGATGTTTAATAGGGAGCCAATGCAGTGTTGCCAGAACCGGGCTAATATGGTCATACTTCCTGGTTCTAGTAAGAACTCAAGCTGCTGCGTTTTGGACAAGCTGCAGTTTATTTACTAAGCGAGTAGGGCAACCACCCAGTAGAGCATTACAATAATCTAGCCTTGAGGTCATGAACGCATGAACTAACTGTTCAGCATTTTGCATTGAAAGCATGTGCCGTAATTTAGATATATTTTTAAGATGGTAGAATGCAGTTTTACAGATGCTAGAAACGTGGCTTTCAAATGAGAGATTGGTATCAAAGAGCACACCCAGGTTCCTAACTGACGACGAGGACTTGACAGAGCAGCCATCGAGTGTTAGACAGTATTCTAAGTTACTACTTGTGGAGTTTTTTTGTCCAATGATTAAAAATTCATTTTTTTCTGAATTAAGTTGCAGGAAATTACTAGTCATCCAATTTTTTATATTAGCTATGCATTCCGTTAATCTTGTGAATTGGTAAGTTTCGTCAGGGCGTGAAGAAATATAGAGCTGAGTATCGTCAGCATAACAATGAAAATTAACGCCATGCTTCCTAATAATATCTCCCAGTGGTAGCATGTACAGGGTGAAAAGCAACGGTCCTAGCACTGAGCCCTGCGGTACTCCATACTGAACTTGTGTGACATCTCTTCATTTACTGCTACAAACTGATAACGGTCAGATAAGTATGATTTAAACCATGCCAATGAAATTCCACTAATGCCAACATAATTTTCGAGTCTATTCAAAAGAATGTTGTGGTCGATAGTATCGTATAGTATATAGTATAGTATAGTATAGTATCGATAGTATAGTATAGTATGGACTCATTTAAAGTAATGTAATCATCAGGTTTTAGCCAGGTTTCTGTCAAACACAGAACATCTAGGTTATGATCTGTAATCATATCATTAACAATAAGCGCTTTTGAGGAAAGGGATCGAATATTCAGCAGCCCAAGCTTTACATCTGCAAGTTTTAAACCATCTAGACTGCGCTCTACTCGTCCCTGACAGCTGCTGAAAGAGGTTTGAATCAACGATTAATCAGTTTTGACTGTGCTAAGTGCGTTATGTTCTATGTACTTCACGACGTAACGTTACTGTAGTTCTGTCAAAGCGCAACACAAAGGTAAGCGCATCGTTGTTATTTATTTGTTGGCGGATTATCGTACAGTATCAATGAATGACACATTTTGGCAGTGGTGTGTGCATGAATGTGTGTGAAATGCCTGCTAATTGCATTGCTTTTTCCGATCTCTTATATTGGTACTTTTTGCACTTAAATTGGCTTGTATTTGCCCTGTTTTGATCCATTTTCCTGGGAATTTTTTTTTGTCATCAACGTTATGTTTTAAGGAGATAAAAATGGTACTCATCAACCTTGATTGGTATGGCAATAAATTGTATAGGTAACCAGTGTTGGGGAAAGTTACTTTTAAAAGTTATGCATCTTAAAAAGTAACTAATTGTGTTACTTAGTGACTTTTTAAGAAATTACTTTTGCGTTACTTTTCCTCACCTGGGCTGGGCTTGTTTGCTTTTTTGTGTAGGGTTTGAGGGCTCACCAGACACAAATGATTCTTCCAGATGATTCGTTCAAACATAATTCCACACAAAACCCAACTCAACAATCCAGACCCAGAATCAACAATCCGTAAAAAAAAGTGGGCTTCGTTCACACTGCGCCAAGCTAGCAAAACCCCCAGCTAAGTACTTGATGGCCTTGCAAACTTTGGGCCACACCAAGATAACGGCAGAGGTTGTTTGGTCCCCAAGACAAAGAGCCAAAACAGATCCCCTTCTTCTCAACGACCTTTAAATGAACTCTGAGTGACACAGAGTCGAAATCCAGAAGAAAACCCACAGAGACTGTTTTTACATATAAACGGCATCAAATCATTCAAAAGGGATGATAGCCTGCCACGGTTCATGAATTCACTGACTCGTTCTCGCTCTGTGTGTATGTGTGTGTGTGTGGGTGTGGCCGCCGATTACCACTCGGCTGATTATCAGCGCCAGCTGCCACTCATCATCTGTGTGTATTTATACTCATTGTCATTTGTCTTACGTTTGTCAGATCGTTGGGTTAGTTCCTGTGTTCTTGTCTGTCTCCTGGCCGTTCCCCTGAGTTCTTGTGGATTCCCTGTCGGATTGTTGATCGCTCTGCCTGTCTTCACGGAGGATCAAGCGGTGTGTCCCGTCCTTGGTCAGCGGTGGGCTGAATTTTCTGATTGCTTCCATCTTCTCCACCGAGGATCTGGGTTGTCCATTGCGTCCCTGCGCTGCCAAGTGTTTGACTGTTCCAGGCACCATCTCTTCATCTGACCCTGTTCCACTACTCTCACCTGTGTCCTTAAATGTTGTTTTTCCCCTTGCAATTGAATCCTCTGTCTATTTCCCCGTGACATAGCCGGACTTATAATCAAACACCCTTCAAATGCATATTTCTATATCATGTCTACAACCAATATACGTGACCATCTATGCTTAGATCACTCACAATTCCTGTAATCGTTATAACTATTGAATGGTTGATTGAAAGTGTGCCTTGCTTGGTATCAGTATGATTGTATGCTCATAATTCAGAAGATGGCTTGATTGAAATCTGTGTAGAATGTATCGTGTTCTTATAATAAGAAATCATGTCTAACGGTGCTCTCTGCTTAGAGCGGGAGTTAGGAGACAACAGATAACAGGTCATTTATGATGAGGGGTGGGGAAGCAGTCACCTCTGAACCAAAGATGATACCTAATTGGTCAGAACCCATCCAGGAGGATGGGCAGACATTTGAGTTTAAAATCTCAGAACACGAACAAAGAAAAAGAGAAAAGACAGACATGAGACATAAGATGACGATATGACGACGACGAGTAGCCCGGACAGAGGCAGATCAAGATCAGAGAAAATGGGTTAGCAATTTCATTCAAGCCATCTAAATACTGTCGTCTCACTTTCCTTTCTTTTACTTAGTTTCTTTTCTTTCCATTGAGTCTCGTGTTCTAAGTTAAGTTTTGCCGCAAAGTTTCGAAAACCTCATCCACGAGACTTTCCATCCATCCGCCAACATGCCACGTGATTGGCTTCCCAAGACGTCGATCAAAGACACGACAAGACCATCAGCGAATCAAAGAACCTGGGAAACCCCTCTCAAGCCAGGACCGAAAAGGGAATCCCCATTCAAAGAAAACGCAAGTAACCTCCAGATTCTAACTGAACTGGTGCATTGATATCAAACTTAATAACCCTGCCTAAGAAACGATAGGAGGGTTAAATTAATGACTGGTGGTTCGTTCAGGTCATGTGTTATAAATGCATATATTGCTAGAAACTTGGGATTTCATCATTTCACTCTCTTAAAACTCATTCTTTCCTCACTTTCCTTTATTCTGCAACTCGTGTGAATGTGTGTGTTTGTGTTAGATATTAGTTTTATGTGTTAGAGTAATCAATAAAGTTTAGTTTGTATTTAAAGATAAGTGTTCTTGTGTTATGTGCTTACGAATGTAATGTCTTAAACTGCTGATCTATGTTACCTGGCTATTAAATAGTGTTTCACTATTGTTTGGATATTTATATCCACTGCAGAGTTGATGGTTACGGCCCGTTCAAATGAACGCTGGACAAGTCAATTGCTCGGCCGTAAAATAAGTGACTCTTTCAAAATTCCCTATGAATTAATTAATAATTTACTTTGAGCTAAATAGACTTGTTTCCCTTATACACGTCTTACATTTGTTTTTTTGTAACTAAAAAGTTCTTAAGTTCTATTTTGGGGCAAATGTAAAGACACTTTCACACCAAAATTGAAATAACAAGCCTCAGGCTGAAGGAAATGCAAATTCACGCGTGTACAGTAGAAGGCCGCAGCTCAAACAAACCTTTCAGCTGTGCTGCCATTCTGGATTGCAGAAGAACAGGATGCAGGAGAAGAAAGTTTAACACATTTCACCAATAAAAACAAAAAATCTAAAGTCATTTTTGCTTATGGTTTAACTGAATCATTGAAGGTCAGCAGCAAGTACATTGGTCAATAAAGTGAGATTAAATGCATAAAAATGTTTGTTGGAGGCTTGCATTTTCTGATTTTGCATTTGAATGATTTTATTTATTTTGAGGAATATTGAATCTTTTTTGTGCAAGTAAGATTAGTAAATGTATGCTCACATTTAGTCGAGAACTACAATAACCATCATGTTTACACACAACCTCTGCACTTACTCATGATTTCTTTCAACATGGGGAAAAGAGAGCCGTCAGTCAATAAATGGGAAAACAAAGTAACTTGCATTATTTATTTGAAAAAGTAACAGATAATTTTTTTGTACATTTTAAAAGTAATGCGTTACTTTACTGGTTACTTGAAAAAGTAATCTGATTACGTAACTCAAGTTAGCCTACTTGTAATGCGTTACCCACAACACTGCAGACAACAATAAGACTAATATATTCATACTAAAAAACTTCAAGTTTGATTTCATGGTGACTTTAAGGCTTGTTCACACCAAGAATGATAACAATAAAGTAAACTATATTAGCATCCACAACAGCTGACGATATCGTTCTGTTTATTCTAAGCGCGTGCTTGTCTGTCACTTTAAATGCTCGAGCTCATTATAGCAGGATGGATTCTGATTGGCTGTCAATGTTTTTATCGTTCATCAGCTGGATAAAATCGTTCTGAAAGTGATTCCAATATCGTTTCTCTGTGCCGTTATCTTTAAAGCTGTGCTGTGAAGTTTGCTATTCTTTAATATTGAGAACGATTTTTAGAACTATATTAATACAAAAGATAACGTCTTTTACTGCTGATGATGTCTAATGCCACACACGCGCGCTTCTAACAGGTATGTGTGTGTGTGTATGTGAACGCGGATAAGTCATGTGACTGCATGCGTACTAATATTTATATTCGGCATATATTAATATTTATAATCGCTACGAAGCGACGGGATCTCTCTTCGAAAATGAATTAGAGATTGCGCTTTCTGCATCCCGCGTGAAACTGCCTTTATGTCGAAGCGGTATTGCCAGAAAAGTTAATAAACAGCCCAACGATTCTTCTAATGGCCACTCCGGGCCAGTGTGTGTGTGTGTCAGTCAAGAGAAATTGAAACCTCCATTTATTTTGAGCTAAATCGTGTAGTAGCTACATACATTTATTATATAATATAATACATAATTTGCGTTTGCAGCTGTATTACTGTTGCAGAATGGGGGAAAAATCATAAAACATGCATGTGCATGTGCGTGGTGGGACCACGTGGTTTGCCTAGAGCGCAGTTAAGCTTGTGGCTCTTGGCTATTATGACGTCACAATAGCCGCGTTCCATTTTGCATCTTCATAAGCTCACACACAAGCAGAATCTCTCAGAGGGTTTATAGGCTAGGAGTGAGTTTCGTGTGACAGTGGCGATTTGCAGATACTAAAACACAGTGTACAGACTACAGAATCTAACCGCGGTTTCCACAAACAGTGCTTAGACTACAGTGTCTAGTCACAGTGTCCAGATCTGCAGAAACGGAAGAACAGTGTATAGACTTTTCAAAGTTTTCACACAGTTTCCGGATTTGTGAATTCTTCACGGGGCATCATGTCCACATCGTCGTCACCATCTTCCTCCATCCCTTTGGACCGTCTACAGAGGCAGTTTGTTGAGGAGTTGTTGAGCTTTAGCAGCAAAGCCTCGTACAACCTCGAGTGGAGGTGGAGTGGCTATAGATCAGACAGCCAAAATGAACAGAGCCATTGCGGCATCAGGTGTTTGTCCAGGTCCAACAGCCTCCAAGGGATTTTTTGCCCTCCGCTGCCAGGCCAAGTTCCTGTCGAGCCAACAGTGTCTTCAAATGGCCTGACTCCTCAGGGTGCCGTGAAGGCTTCTCCTGTGAACAGGAGCTCAACAGGTGAGACTGAAATAAGTGTATTCCGGAAATATTTTAGTTGGACGTTCGTCTAATAATGGCAAATTTAGACTGCAAAGGTGGCACAGAAGCGCTTCTGAACTGGCAATTAAGTGTCTTTACACAGACTGTTTAATGCTGCTCAGAGGTGACATACATAAATGCATTTACACAGCACTTTTAACTGCATATTGTTACACAAGGTGGGGTCAGAGCAGGCATAATTTAGTCAGGCTTTTATTCTGCATTATGTCTTTACACATAATTTTTTGAGCAGCCTTAACTCAAAGATTCAGAGAACATTCAAAAGTAACGTTCCCATAATGTTCCAAAAATTATAAAATGGAATGTTCCCTTAACATTCGTATGAGCAAGAAAAAACATTTTTAAAACATTAAAAAAACGGTTACACTTCACAATAAGGTTTCATTTGTTAATATTGTGTAATGTATTAACTAACATGGACTAACTGTGAGCAATACATTTGTTACTAGGGGTGTAACAATATATCGCGATATAGAAATGCAACAATATGTGTCGTGGATAGTGACAATCTGTATTGTGTGTAGTTCACCCAAAATGGAAAAATTCAAGTTTACAGAGTTTTAGTGTCAGTACTTCATTAAACTACTATATAGGGACGCACAATATATCGGCATCGCCTGATATATGCTCATTTTTAATGTCATCGTTATCAGCCCGATAAGAAAATTTTGCCCATATATTAAAGCCGATAAATAATGTATTATTTCCTTCAGCTGAGACACTTCAGATGCGCACTGTTCGCCATGATGGTTTTGAATTGCTTGAAATATGATTGAAATCACTTCAAAAAAGGAAAATACGGTTCAGTGCAACATGTCTGTCATATAGACTACATAAAATTATAATGAGAACATCATAATTGTGTGCTTGGGACATGGCTTTAATGGTGAGACTTTTGTTTTTGTAATCAGGCTCTCAAAAATTATATAAAAATTTGGATTTAGATTTATCGGCTTTCAGATATAAAGAATTATTGGTTATCGGCCAAGATTTTCATAACGGTGCATCCCTAATATATAATGTTGAATATAATGTACTGTATAAAAATGCAATGGGGAATATTTGTGGGTCCTGATAATGCCAAATGTCTTATGTTACCAGAAAAAGTGGCCTATATTATTTTAAATATCTAGTCAGTGACAGAGTGCAAGCATATTCGTCTAAAATAATTTTTTGTATTTTGTACTATTATGTTTTCATGAATATTTTTATTCTGGTCTCACCATTGTCCTTACCAGCACCAAGTCCAAGCCTATTCATTTCCACCCCCAATGTAATCCCAAATTTAGCATGTTAATCAACAGTACATTTTTTGTTAACCTTTTACCATACGTCTTATGGCAATAATATTGTATCGTGAGTTCAGTATCGTGACATGAGGGTATCGTGACACCCCTATTTGTTACGGTATTTATTCTTTGTTAATGCAAATACATCTGTTCATTTTTTATGTTAGTAACTAATGTTTACAAAGATTAACAAAGATTAATAAATGCTGTAGAAGTGCAGTTCATTATTAGTTCATGTTAACTAATGAAACCTTAATTTAAGTGCTACCAAAAAACTTGGATTTGTAACATTACAGATTAGAATTTAACCGTAAAATGTAAGTTATGTCATTATATCATGTTACTAATAGTTGTGTATTCAATTGTTTTTCTTCATTTCAGAAGAACCCACAAAATGCAGGTGGACGAAAAGAATCCGTTCTTTCGGCAAGAGGCTATGGAAGGCTATGAAGCGTCCGTTCTGCTGCTGTTGCCAAAGTAGTTCTGTGGATATTGTGGAGCCTTTTGTCCTTCCACCAGATCTGGACCCAGAGCCTGATCCTGAGCCATCTTCATCTGTGCCAGATCACTCCGGCGTCAAGCCAAATGATGGTAACCTTATTTTTAACAGTTTTGTCATCTTGTTTTCCACTAAAAATACCTTAAAGGGATAGTTCACCCAAAAATGAAAATTCTGTCATCATTTGTCAAAAGAAGATATTTTGAAGAATGATGGTAATCAAACAGTTGACGGGAGCCATTCACTTCCATAGTATACTAATGACTATCGTCAACTGTTTGATTGCCAACATTCTTCGAAATATCTTCTTTTGTGTTCAACAGAAGAAAGAAACTCATACAGGATTGGAACAACTTAAGTGATGACAATTTTCATTTTTGGGTGAACTATCCCTTTAAGACTTATTTTCAGAGAATATTAATATTATTTCCCCCATATTACCATTTGTTTTTGTTTGTCAGAGTCCTTTGAATCTCTCTTTAACGTGGTAAATATGATTGGATCCGGAGGATTTGGCAGGGTGTACGAGGGAACGCGCAAATTTGATGGCAAAAAGGTAAAAAAACATTTTGCTCTTGCATGCATCAAAACATATATAAAACAATTTACAGATGGTTTATTAATACTTAGTGCAAGGTCAGGTGCTTGAAAACTGTTTTTGTGTTTGCAGGTTGCCATCAAGCGGATGCGCAAGATTGACAACGATCGTTATCTTAATATTGTAAGTTGGCCAAAACCTGAATGTGTGTTTAGTTGTTTAAGTGCTGATTACTGTAGTTAATACACCTATAGGAAGCATTAGTTGTTAATGTAATAGACAAATAAGCCTAGGAGCATCTAATAACTTTGAGCTGAAGGTATCTAGAAAGATCAATGAAAAGCACATTTAAAAATGATAGGTTTTCTTCAGATTTTTACCCAGCTAACCTTCTGTCTACTACTTTTCTCTAGCCTGGGCATCCCAAACCTCTCATCACAGAAGTGGCGCTGCTTCTCATGATGAGGCAAGAACCCAAAAGCCCCTACGCTATACAACTCTACGACTGGTTCGAACACCCACGTAAATTCACACTGGTCATGGAGTATCCTGAACCCTGCGAGAACTTGCTTGACTTCCTCGTTGGTAATCCTGAAGTGGATGAAACAACAGCACGGGTGATCATGCGACAGGCTGTGCTGGCTGTACAACACTGCATCGAGCACAGCGTTTTCCACAATGATGTTCACCCGCAGAATTTCCTGCTGAAGAAGGACACGTTAGAGCTCAAGCTCATAGACTTTGGCTGCGGTCAGCTACTTAGTAGTGATGGCTACGAGAGCGAGACATACGCAGGTGAGCATTTTGGCAGTGCGGAAACCTAAATGTAGTGACCTACTGATTATTTAACGCTTTTAAAAAAAAATGTGTTCTTGCTTACAGGAGTACTGGAGTACAGCCCACCTGAAGTCCACACAGAACCTCGCTTCCACGCCGTCCCAACAAATGTCTGGTCTCTAGGAGTGTTGTTGTACGGGATGTTGAACGGATGTTTTCCTTTTTGCAATGCACCGGAAGCCAAAGTTACATTTGAGAACCCCGACTTATCCGAAGGTGAGTGAATAATATTGATAAAATTGATAAACACACATAAAAGCAACAGTTCTGTATAGAAACAGATAAAGGTGAAGTAAGATTGTTTTTGTTCGGTTTATTGTTCACTGACTACTATTAGAATGCCATCTAAGGGTTTATCTCCCCCGAATGTGTAAACATTGATCCTCCCAGGTGCCATCAAAACAGCTCAGATCCGTCAATCTCTTTTCAGCTCAACCTTTAGCAAGAGTTTGGGGGCGTGGCTACTGTAGCAGGCGGAGCCTGAGGGCTTAGTTAGAGAAATGGCTGCATTTACACCATCAAAAATTAAGTGGGTCATGAACACGTCAAAGTGAACAGAGCATTGCGCTACAAAGCATGCTTCAATACCATACAGCATTCATGTACCCGTTCAGAAAGACAAATGCAACACAGCTAAAAGTATCCCTAATATGTCGGACCTGAAACATGCCTTCACAATCACCAGTAAGAGCTGCCTTTGTGAGGTTTGAGTTAAGGGAGGTGTGACACGCGAAAGGGGCGTTTTTTAAAGAAAATAGGCTTTATTTTTGTAATTCCGCTAGTGTTGCAGAAACTACTCACTTCACCTTTAAAGTAAAGAACATTTTGCCTTATATTAATCATGTTTTAGATGCTGTTTTCATAGATGCCAAGTCACATGGTCATGACTAACCAGCTCTCTCCTTATTGAAATTTGTATAGAATGCAGGGATCTGATTAGCCAGTGCCTAACCCTGGATCCGACTAAACGGCCCACGTTAGAGCAGATGTTACAACATGAATGGATTAGAAATGATCTACTGTAGACTGGAGAAGTTCAGGAGATTCACTCGATCAGTGATTTCAGGTGTGAGGAAGTGTAGCAGACAGAGTAGGATTATTATCATTTATCTTCAATTGAGATTTTCAAGTTTGTGTAGTGAACTGAGTTCATTGTAATGTTCTTGTTATAGTTAAATCAAGTCAAGTCACCTTCATTTATATAGCGCTTTATACAATACAGATTGTTTCAAAGCAGCTTCATGGTAGTAAACAGGAAAATAACAGAATCAGTGACAGAATTCAGTTCTGCTGTAAAGCAGCTCTAAAAAAACATTCATGAGTTGACATGTTCATATAATCTTTGTATTGGATAGGACCTTGATGGAGGGCTTGAGCTCGAGACTTGACCCGAAGCCCGAAGTCCAACCCAAACCTGACAGAACTCAAGCGCCACACCAGAGAGATCAGAGACTGTCCACGTCTGAGCATGAACATGAGAGACTGCAAGACTGGACAGAAGTCATCAAGTCATCACAGCCACATTTGCTTTGTTTTAAAAGCAATTTTTACTTTAAAAGTCAAGTCACAGGCATGTGATCAGCTAAAATCAACAAAGAAGGAAGACCTGACCACGCCCCCCCAACAATTATTTTAATAATTATACAATAAAACATACTATTTTATTGTAAAATTAAAAAACGGAGTACTTAATCATGATATTAATTAAAAAATGTGTTAACAGATATTATTATTAATAACACAATGTTAATAATAATAATTATCACTATTATTAATTTACAAAACAACAGTAAAATTACAACACTAAAGCTGCCTTTCCACTGCACACGACATTTGGACACGACTGTCTGAGTTCGGCCCCTAGTGGCAGTCGTAATGAACTTTCATTATGATCTTGCGTGGCAACACGGGTTAACTGACGCTGTCTCAGAAATCCTCCCTGTTGAGGCGCATCTCTTGCACTAAACGGCGATACTCGAGCTAGTGTTTTGCCCACATTGACTTGCAATATTTCTTTTAGCGTCTCCAGTAAAGGAATGCAAAAGCAAGAGCCTTTATCCTCTGAACTATCACCAAGGTGGAACGAATAAATGTATGCAAACAATAAACAGCTACGCATTTAGGGCAAATAACCGCGATAATTTGAGCGATTGAATACGGTGCCAGACAACATTAAAAAATATAAATATTAAAATAATAATTGATTGCTTATCAATAACCATGTGGTTTTAAATGTGTCAAGTGTTTCTGATAAAGTTAAACAAAAGGTATAATAATTCTCACACCGATCTGAATGAAACACGTTGGAATACATCACATCCGGTTGGCGTGTCGCATGAGGTGTAGTCGCTCAAGCTCAAATTTTTTAACGCATCCAAAGCTCAAGTCGGATCCGAAAATTCTGCATCTGCAGATGGTCGGCATCCCACGCAGCCCCTGTGCGACTCTCCATAGCAAATGAATGACTTCCGGTCCAATGGATGTCGTTCGTTGTGTGCAGTGGAAAGGCGGCTTAACATTTATGGTTGTCTTCATTTCTTTGTTTTCAAATGTTAAACCATTGAGCTTTTATTTTGAAAGAAAACCACAGGGAGACCTTGGCTAAGTCCGAAAACATGGGCAACAACTTTGTAGACAGTGTTTGCGCATGAAGGTACTTCACGAAACTGATTTCGGACTGACTTCTGGCAGCATTTTCAAGCTTTCGGACACAGGCCTTATCGCTTCTCTTTATTGACAACAGATTCATAAACAGTTCTCATGATGAATGTTGCATTTGCAGAGGATCATTTCCTGTGAATCGAAGTTGAAACCAATAGCTTTGAACTAAATCGCGTAGTTTAATATTCTGTACATAATAATATGCAGAATTTGCATTTGCAGCTGTACTAGTGGTTGCGTGCTGTTTTTTTTTAACGTTGCAGAATGAAAAAATCATAAAACATTAGGGGTGTAACGATACACTTGTGTCACGATTCGATACTATCACGATACTAAACTCATGATACGATCTTTATCGCGATATTTTAAGCCAAAATAAAGAAGAGATGTCTTTTATTATTATTTAAATAATATTATTGTTATTATATTATTATCAGGATACTCAAATATTCCCCCATTGCATTACTATACATTATATTCAACATTATATATAGTAGTTTAATGTAGTAATGTCACTGAAACTCTTTAAACTTAAATTTTTTTCTCATGCAGTCCTCGCTTGCACACACACACACTCTCCCGGTGCTCGCTATGTTCCGCCTCTGATATTAATGCACTATTTAATAATAATGATGATCAATGCAATCAGTCACAGTTATAATCGCAAGACAGCGTGTCGAAATGGTTTGTTCATTTACTCTCGTTTCCGTGTTTACTACAGTATACGTGTCGTTGTGAATCTGTTCATCATATAAAGCCATCGTGTCTCTTCAGAAGACTTGGATTTGTATTAGACCACTCGATTGATTATTTTTACCATGCCTTTATGACATTTTTTGGATATTGAGAGCAATGGACTTTAAATGGAGGTACAGAAATCTTTCTCTGTTTTTTTGAAAAGTATCTTCATTTGTGTTTTGAAGTTGAATGAAAATCTTATAGGTTTGAAGTGACATAAGGGTGAGTACTTGACAGAATTTACATTTTTGAGTGAATTATACCTTATAAACACAGTAAGCTGAGCCTTGGATAAAACTAACTCTATATCGCGAATCATAGCGTTTACATTAACGATACATATTGTCGCATTTTTATATCTCAATATCTCGATATACAATGTTATATATGTTTAATGTCTAAAGTAGCAGCGCGCGGCATTAATCAGTGTAGCTTGCAGCTCTCTCTTCTGGTGAAATAATTACTACACAGTTGCCCTGGTAACCTGCAGGGTGTTTCTCAAACTGAAGGCTGCATATCTCGGCTGCCACGTCATCAAAAGTTGCTGAAGGCCATCGTCCTGAAGTCAATGGGGTTTTTTAATGGGATTTTGGTTAAATGGCTGAAATAAGGTTTTTAAATGTGGATATTTTTCTTACACAAACGCATCGCTTCACTTCAGAAGGCCTCTATTAACCCCCGTGTGGAACAGTTTTACTACGGACAGATGCACTTTTATGGACTTCAAAAATGACCCAACAGTCACTGCCATTATAAAGCTTGGATTAGCCAGGACTTTTTTAATATAACTCCGATTTTATTCGTCTGAAAGAAGAATGTCATATACACATAGGATGACTTGAGGGTGAGTAAATCATGGGATGATTTTCATTTTTGGGTGAACTATGAACTAACATCACGCTGAACAGGTAAGCTCGTTATGCTTATAATTGTGCTCTTATAAAATATTCAAAAAATGTTTTTAGATAAAAACTGAGTTGTTGGAAGCTTAGTGATGGTGACGTCATGTGATCGTGGTGTAGTTCGTTATAGCCTACCTTAGCCTACCTAGCTTTTTACTTCTGGTAACTGCATTTATGCTTCAAAATTCATAAAAGTTGTGTTCATCTGTGAAAATTTGCTTGATGGACAAAACATGTAAGCATCATAAACATTTGTTGATCACAGAGCTTGTTTTTTGATAATCTAAAAGCCTATGGAAAAAATTTCTATTGGGATTTTGTCGAGGGAACCAGTGAGATGCTAACTGCTGATTACTGCTACAAAGTGACGTCAGGCAAGAAAGAGAGATTTAATGTTTTAAATTAAGTAGTTTTTTTTTTTTTGTTGACATTATTGCACTTATACACTCACCTAAAGGATTATTAGGAACACCATACTAATACTGTGTTTGACCCCCTTTCGCCTTCAGAACTGCCTTAATTCTACGTGGCATTGATTCAACAAGGTGCTGAAAGCATTCTTTAGAAATGTTGGCCCATATTGATAGGATAGCATCTTGCAGTTGATGGAGATTTGTGGGATGCACATCCAGGGCACGAAGCTCCCGTTCCACCACATCCCAAAGATGCTCTATTGGGTTGAGATCTGGTGACTGTGGGGGCCATTTTAGTACAGTGAACTCATTGTCATGTTCAAGAAACCAATTTGAAATGATTTGAGCTTTGTGACATGGTGCATTATCCTGCTGGAAGTAGCCATCAGAGGATGGGTACATGGTGGTCATAAAGGGATGGACATGGTCAGAAACAATGCTCAGGTAGGCCGTGGCATTTAAACGATGCCCAATTGGCACTAAGGGGCCTAAAGTGTGCCAAGAAAACATCCCCCACACCATTACACCACCACCACCAGCCTGCACAGTGGTAAAAAGGCATGATGGATCCATGTTCTCATTCTGTTTACACCAAATTCTGACTCTACCATCTGAATGTCTCAACAGAAATCGAGACTCATCAGACCAGGCAACATTTTTCCAGTCTTCAACTGTCCAATTTTGGTGAGCTCGTGCAAATTGTAGCCTCTTTTTCCTATTTGTAGTGGAGATGAGTGGTACCCGGTGGGGTCTTCTGCTGTTGTAGCCCATCCGCCTCAAGGTTGTGCGTGTTGTGGCTTCACAAATGCTTTGCTGCATACCTCGGTTGTAACGAGTGGTTATTTCAGTCAAAGTTGCTCTTCTATCAGCTTGAATCAGTCGGCCCATTCTCCTCTGACCTCTAGCATCAACAAGGCATTTTCGCCCACAGGACTGCTTTTCCCTTTTCACACCATTCTTTGTAAACTCTAGAAATGGTTGTGCGTGAAAATCCCAGTAACTGAGCAGATTGTGAAATACTCAGACCGGCCCGTCTGGCACCAACAACCATGGCACGCTCAAAATTGCTTAAATCACCTTTCTTTCCCATTCTGACATTCAGTTTGGAGTTCAGGAGATTGTCTTGACCAGGACCACACCCCTAAATGCATTGAAGCAACTGCCATGTGATTGGTTGATTAGATAATTGCATTAATGAGAAATTGAACAGGTGTTCCTAATAATCCTTTAGGTGAGTGTATATAAACAAGTTATCACCCTATTATTCTAAATCTAAATGAACTTCCCTTCATTCTACCAACAGTAGTAGTGCCACTCACGCCCCGCCCTCAACCCAGTCTTAAAGTGGAAATGAAGCAGTCAGTCAAGTTTACATTATTTAGTAAACTGATTTCCACTTTAAAGTCCCACTGAAGTGACTTGAAACGCGCAATGTGTTGACGTAATTTCTACTGAAACAGGAAGACAGGGCGGGACACATCGAGCAGCCCCTCCCCTCTTTTAAAATAGCCAATAGTGTTTTGTTTATATTTCAGCTTTGAGCTCGGTAAAGCAACAGTTTCCTCCTAATCTCCTCCATATCGCTTTAAAATATAGCATTCTGTGCAGAATTCAGACGGGTCTGATACGATTTCTGATCTGCGCCGACTCGATCACATGACCCGCTCTGTGAATCGTGTCTCTGGACCAGAGCTGCGGCGGTTCACTGACACTAACGTTAAACCAGACATCATTCGCCTCAACTGAAAGCATATTTACACTGTCTGAATTGTTCCCTATCCCCTATATAGTGCACTACGTGCCATTCACTATGTAGAAAATAGTAAATGTGTGAATATGTGAACGGTTTTAGCCGCAGCTTCAGCGTAGGGGGCAGGACACTTCAGATTCTAGAGAGCATTTGATTGGACAGAAAATCTGATGAGAAGCTTAAGTGCAGTGATGTCATAAAAATCATTGGTCCATATTGGCGGAAGTGAGAGACTGTAACAGGGCTTAAAGTTTTCCGGCACCGTGCCGGATCTCCGGCGTGTGGCATTTGGCTGGGGGAAAAAAATAGTGAACATGTTATCACGTTGGAGTTCATGAGTTCTTCATGAGTTGAAATCGAATATGGGACTATATGACTCCTGTCCGTCGTCATGTGAACACTGACCAGGACATCTGCAAGTTTTAAACCATCTAGACTGCGCTCTACTCGTCCCTGACAGCTGCTGAAAGAGGTTTGAATCAACGATTAATCAGTTTTGACTGTGCTAAGTGCGTTATGTTCTATGTACTTCACGACGTAACGTTACTATAGTTCTGTCAAAGCGCAACACAAAGGTAAACGCATCGTTGTTATTTATTTGTTGGCGGATTATCGTACAGTATCAATGAATGACACATTTTGGCAGTGGTGTGTGCATGAACGTGTGTGAAATGCCTGCTAATTACGTTGTTTTTTCCGATCTCTTATATTGGTACTTTTTGCACTTAAATTGGCTTGTATTTGCCCTGTTTTGATCCATTTTCCTGGGAATTTATTTTGTCATCAACATTATGTTTTAAGGAGATAAAAATGGTACTCATCAACCTTGATTGGTATGGCAATAAATTGTATAGATAACCAGTGTTAGGGAAAGTTACTTTTAAAAGTAATGCATCTTAAAAAGTAACTAATTGCGTTACTTTTTCTCACCTGGGCTGGGCTTGTTTGCTTTTTTGTGTAGGGTTTGAGGGCTCACCAGACACAAATGATTCTTCCAGATGATTCGTTCAAACATAATTCCACACAAAACCCAACTCAACAATCCAGACCCAGAATCAACAATCCGTAAAACAGTCCGTAAGAAAAAGTGGGCTCTGTTCAGTCTGCGCCAAGCTAGCAAAACCCCCAGCTAAGTACTTTATGGCCTTGCAAACTTTGGCCACACCAAGATAACGGCAGAGGTTGTTTGATCCCCAAGACAAAGAGCCAAAACAGATCCCCTTCTTCTCAACGACCTTTAAATGAACTCTGAGTGACACAGAGTCGAAATCCAGAAGAAAACCCACAGAGACTGTTTTTACATATAAACGGCATCAAATCATTCAAAAGGGATGATAGCCTGTCACGGTTCATGAATTCACTGACTCGTTCTCGCTCTGTGTGTGCGTGTGTGTGTGTGTGTATGTGCGTGTGTGTGTGTGTGTATGTGCGTGTGTATGTGCGTGTGTGTGCGTGTGTGTGTGCGTGTGTGTGTGTGTGTGGGTGTGGCCGTTGATTACCACTCGGCTGATTATCAGCGCCAGCTGCCACTCATCATCTGTGTGTATTTATACTCATTGTCATTCGTCTTGTGTTTGTCAGATCGTTGGGTTAGTTCCTGTGTTCTTGTCTGTCTCCTGGCCGTTCCCCTGAGTTCTTGTGGATTCCCTGTCGGATTGTTGATCGCTCTGCCTGTCTTCACGGAGGATCAAGCGGTGTTGTGTCCCGTCCTTGGTCAGCGGTGGGCTGAATTTTCTGATCACTTCCATCTTCTCCACCGAGGATCTGGGTTGTCCATTGCGTCCCTGCGCTGCCAAGTGTTTGACTGTTCCAGGCACCATCTCTTCATCTGACCCTGTTCCACTACTCTCACCTGTGTCCTTAAATAAATGTTGTTTTTCCCCTCGCAATTGAATCCTCTGTCTTATTCCCCGTGACATAGCCGGACTTATAATCAAACACCCTTCAAATGCATATTTCTATATCATGTCTACAACCAATATACGTGACCATCTATGCTTAGATCACTCACAATTCCTGTAATCGTTATAACTACTGAATGGTTGATTGAAAGTGTGCCTTGCTTGGTATCAGTATGATTGTATGCTCATAATTCAGAAGATGGCTTGATTGAAATCTGTAGAATGCATCGTGTTCTTATAATAAGAAATCATGTCTAACGGTACTCTCTGCTTAGAGCGGGAGTTAGGAGACAACAGATAACAGGTAATTTATGATGAGGGGTGGGGAAGCAGTCACCTCTGAACCAAAGATGATACCTAATTGGTCAGAACCAATCCAGGAGGATGGGCAGACATTTGAGTTTAAAATCTCAGAACACGAACAAAGAAAAAGACAAAAAGACAGACATGAGACATAAGATGACGATATGACGACGACGAGTAGCCCGGACGGGCAGATCAAGATCAGAGAAAATGGGTTAACAATTTCATTCAAGCCATCTAAATACTCTCGTCTCACTTTCCTTTCTTTTACTTAGTTTCTTTTCTTTCCATTGAGTGTCGTGTTCTAAGTTAAGTTTTGCCGCAAAGTGCCATTCACTGTGTAGAAAATAGTAAATGTGTGAATATGTGAACGGTTTTAGCCGCAGCTTCAGCGTAGGGGGCAGGACACTTCAGATTCTAGAGAGCATTTGATTGGACAGAAAATCTGATGAGAAGCTTAAGTGCAGTGATGTCATAAAAATCATTGGTCCATATTGGCAGAAGTGAGAGACTGTAACAGGGCTTAAAGTTTTCCAGCACCGTGCCGGATCTCCGGCGTGTGGCATTTGGCTGGGGGAAAAAAATAGTGAACATGTTATCACGTTCGAGTTCATGAGTTCTTCATGAGTTGAAATCGAATATAGGACTATATGACTCCTGTCCGTCGTCATGTGAACACTGACCAGGACATCTGCAAGTTTTAAACCATCTAGACTGCGCTCTACTCGTCCCTGACAGCTGCTGAAAGAGGTTTGAATCAACGATTAATCAGTTTTGACTGTGCTAAGTGCGTTATGTTCTATGTACTTCACGACGTAACGTTACTGTAGTTCTGTCAAAGCGCAACACAAAGGTAAGCTCATCGTTATTTATTTGTTGGCGGATTGTCGTACAGTATCAATGAATGACATTTTGGCAGTGGTGTGTGCATGAACGTGTGTGAAATGCCTGCTAATTACGTTGTTTTTTTCGATCTCTTATATTGGTACTTTTTGCACTTAAATTGGCTTGTATTTGCCCTGTTTTGATCCATTTTCCTGGGAATTTTTTTTGTCATCAACATTATGTTTTAAGGAGATAAAAATGGTACTCATCAACCTTGATTGGTATGGCAATAAATTGTATAGATAACCAGTGTTGGGGAAAGTTACTTTTAAAAGTAATGCATCTTAAAAAGTAACTAATTGCGTTACTTAGTTACTTTTTTTTACTGACTCTCAAGCCATCCTATGTGTATATGACATTCTTTTTTCAGACGAACATAATCAGAGTTATATTTAAAAAGTCCTGGCTCTTCCCAGCTTTACAATGGCAGTGACTGTTGGGTCATTTTTGAAGTCCATAAAAGTGCATCTATCCATCATATAACTGCTCCACACGGCTCCGGGGGGTTAATAAAGGCCTTCTGAAGCGAAGCGATGCGTTTGTGTAAGAAAAATATCCATATTTAAAACTTTATAAAGTAAATTATCAAGCTTCCGGCGAATTGCCTTCCGTATTCAACTTACGGAAAAAGTGTAGTGTTCAAAGTTCAAAATGCTTACGCTACGTCTGATGAGCGTACTGGTGTGCAATGTTTGGTATGGCAAAAAATTGTACAGGTAACCAGTGTTGGGGAAAGTTACTTTTAAAACTAATGCATCTTAAAAAGTAACTAATTGTGTTACTTTTTAAGAAATTACTTTTGCGTTACTTTTTCCTCACCTGGGCTGGGCTTGTTTGCTTTTTTGTGTAGGATTTGAGGGCTCACCAGACACAAATGATTCTTCCAGATGATTCGTTCAAACTTAATTCCACACAAAACCCAACTCAACAATCCAGACCCAGAATCAACAATCCATAAAACAGTCCGTAAAAAAAAGTGGGCTCCGTTCAGTCTGCGCCAAGCTAGCAAAACCCCCAGCTAAGTACTTTATGGCCTTGCAAACTTTGGGCCACACCAAGATAACGGCAGAGGTTGTTTGATCCCCAAGACAAAGAGCCAAAACAGATCCTCTTCTTCTCAACGACCTTTAAATGAACTCTGAGTGACACAGAGTCGAAATCCAGAAGAAAACCCACAGAGACTGTTTTTACATATAAACGGCATCAAATCATTCAAAAGGGATGATAGCCTGTCACGGTTCATGAATTCACTGACTCGTTATCGCTCTGTGTGTATGTGTGTGTGTGTGGGTGTGGCCGCTGATTACCACTCGGCTGATTATCAGCGCCAGCTGCCACTCATCATCTGTGTGTATTTATACTCATTGTCATTTGTCTTGTGTTTGTCATATCGTTGGGTTAGTTCCTGTGTTCTTGTCTGTCTCCTGGCCGTTCCCCTGAGTTCTTGTGGATTCCCTGTCGGATTGTTGATCGCTCTGCCTGTCTTCACGGAGGATCAAGCGGTGTTGTGTCCCGTCCTTGGTCAGCGGTGGGCTGAATTTTCTGATCGCTTCCATCTTCTCCACCGAGGATCTGGGTTGTCCATTGCGTCCCTGCGCTGCCAAGTGTTTGACTGTTCCAGGCACCATCTCTTCATCTGACCCTGTTCCACTACTCTCACCTGTGTCCTTAAATAAATGTTGTTTTTCCCCTCGCAATTGAATCCTCTGTCTTATTCCCTGTGACATAGCCGGACTTATAATCAAACACCCTTCAAATGCATATTTCTATATCATGTCTACAACCAATATACGTGACCATCTATGCTTAGATCACTCACAATTCCTGTAATTGTTATAACTATTGAATGGTTGATTGAAAGTGTGCCTTGCTTGGTATCAGTATGATTGTATGCTCATAATTCAGAAAATTGAATCTGTGTAGAATGCATCGTGTTCTTATAATAAGAAATCATGTCTAACGGTACTCTCTGCTTAGAGCGGGAGTTAGGAGACAACAGATAACAGGTCATTTATGATGAGGGGTGGGGAAGCAGTCACCTCTGAACCAAAGATGATACCTAATTGGTCAGAACCAATCCAGGAGGATGGGCAGACATTTGAGTTTAAAATCTCAGAACACGAACAAAGAAAAAGAGAAAAAGACAGACATGAGACATAAGATGACGATATGATGACGAGTAGCCCGGACATGGGTTAACATGGGTTAATGGGTTAACAATTTCATTCAAGCCATTTAAACACTCTTGTCTCACTTTCCTTTCTTTTACTTAGTTTCTTTTCTTTCCATTGAGTCTCGTGTTCTAAGTTAAGTTTTGCCGCAAAGTTTCGAAAACCTCATCCACGAGACTTTCCATCCATCCGCCAACATGCCACGTGATTGGCTTCCCAAGACGTCGATCAAAGACACGACAAGACCATCAGCGAATCAAAGAACCTGGGAAACCCCTCTCAAGCCAGGACCGAAAAGGGAATCCCCATTCAAAGAAAACAAGTAACCTCCAGATTCTAACTGAACTGGTGCATTGATATCAAATTTAATAACCCCGCCTAAGAAACGATAGGAGGGTTAAATTAATGATTGGTGGTTCGTTCAGGTCATGTGTTATAAATGCATATATTGTTAGAAACTTGGGATTTCATCATTTCACTCTCTTAAAACTCATTCTTTCCTCACTTTCCTTTATTCTGCAACTCGTGTGAATGTGTGTGTGTGTGTGTTTGTGTTAGATATTAGTTTTATGTGTTAGAGTAATCAATAAAGTTTAGTTTGTATTTAAAGATAAGTGTTCTTGTGTTATGTGCTTACGAATTTAATGTCTTAAACTGCTGATCTATGTTACCTGGCTATTAAATAGTGTTTCACTATTGTTTGGATATTTATATCCACTGCAGAGTTGATGGTTACGGCCCGTTCAAATGAACGCCGGACAAGTCAATTGCTCGGCCGTAAAATAAGTGACTCTTTCAAAATTCCCTATGAATTAATTAATAATTTACTTTGAGCTAAATAGACTTGTTTCCCTTATACACGTCTTACATTTGTTTTTTTTATAACTAAAAAGTTCTTAAGTTCTATTTTGGGGCAAATGTAAAGACTCTTTCACACCAAAATTAAAATAACAAGCCTCAGGCTGAAGGAAATGCAAATTCACGCGTGTACAGTAGAAGGGCGCAGCTCAAACAAACCTTTCAGCTGTGCTGCCATTCTGGATTGCAGAAGAACAGGATGCAGGAGAAGAAAGTTTAACACATTTCACCAATAAAAACAAAAAATGTAAAGTCATTTTTGCTTATGGTTTAACTGAATCATTGAAGGTCAGCAGCAAGTACATTGGTCAACAAAGTGAGATTAAATGCATAAAAATGTTTGTTGGAGGCTTGCATTTCTGATTTTGCATTTGAATGATTTTATTTATTTTGAGGAATATTGAATCTTTTTTTGTGCAAGTAAGATTAGTAAATGTATGCTCACATTTAGTCGAGAACTACAATAACCATCATGTTTACACACAACCTCTGCACTTACTCATGATTTCTTTCAACATGGGGACAAGAGAGCTGTCAGTCAATAAATGGGAAAACAAAGTAACTTGCATTATTTATTTGAAAAAGTAACAGACAATTTGTTGTAAATTTTAAAAGTAATGCGTTACTTTACTGGTTACTTGAAAAAGTAATCTGATTACATAACTCAAGTTAGCCTACTTGTAATGCGTTACCCACAACACTGTAGATACCAATATGACTAATATATTCATACTAAAAAAACTTCAAGTTTGATTTCATGGCGACTTTAAGGCTTGTTCACACCAAGAATGATAACAATAAAGTAAACTATATTAGCATCCACAACAGCTGACGATATCGTTCTGTTTATTCTAAGCGCGTGCTTGTCTGTCACTTTAAATGCTCGAGCTCATTATAGCAGGATGGATTCTGATTGGCTGTCAATGTTTTTATCGTTCATCAGCTGGATAAAATCGTTCTGAAAGTGATTCCAATATCGTTTCTCTGTGCCGTTATCTTTAAAGCTGTGCTGTGAAGTTTGCTATTCTTTAATATTGAGAACGATTTTTAGAACTATATTAATACAAAAGATAACGTCTTTTACTGCTGATGATGTCTAATGCCACACACGCGCGCTTCTGACAGGTATGTGTGTGTGTTGTGTGTTGTGTGTGAACGCGGATAAGTCATGTGACTGCATGCGTACTAATATTTATATACGGCATATATTAATATTTATAATCGCTACGAAGCGACGGGATCTCTCTTCGAAAATGAATTAGAGATTGCGCTTTCTGCATCCCGCGTGAAATGTCGAAGCGGTATTGCCAGAAAAGTTAATAAACAGCCCAACGATTCTTCTAATGGCCACTCCGGGCCAGTGTGTGTGTGTCAGTCAAGAGAAATTGAAACCTCCACTTATTTTGAGCTAAATCGTGTAGTAGCTACATACATTTATTATATAATATAATACATAATTTGCATTTGCAGCTGTATTACTGTTGCAGAATGGGGGAAAAATCATAAAACATGCATGTGCATGTGCGTGGTGGGACCACGTGGTTTGCCTAGAGCGCAGTTAAGCTTGTGGCTCTTGGCTATTATGACGTCACAATAGCCGCGTTCCATTTTGCATCTTCATAAGCTCACACACAAGCAGAATCTCTCAGAGGGTTTATAGGCTAGGAGTGAGTTTCGTGTGACAGTGGCGATTTGCAGATACTAAAACACAGTGTACAGACTACAGAATCTAACCGCGGTTTCCACAAACAGTGCTTAGACTACAGTGTCTAGTCATAGTGTCCAGATCTGCAGAAACGGAAGAACAGTGTATAGACTTTTCAAAGTTTTCACACAGTTTCCGGATTTGTGAATTCTTCACGGGGCATCATGTCCACATCGTCGTCACCATCTTCGTCCATCCCTTTGGACCGTCTACAGAGGCAGTTTGTTGAGGAGTTGTTGAGCTTTAGCAGCAAAGCCTCGTACAACCTCGAGTGGAGGTGGAGTGGCTATAGATCAGACAGCCAAAATGAACAGAGCCATTGCGGCATCAGGTGTTTGTCCAGGTCCAACAGCCTCCAAGGGATTTTTTGCCCTCCGCTGCCAGGCCAAGTTCCTGTCGAGCCAACAGTGTCTTCAAATGGCCTGACTCCTCAGGGTGCCGTGAAGGCTTCTCCTGTGAACAGGAGCTCAACAGGTGAGACTGAAATAAGTGTATTCCGGAAATATTTTAGTTGGACGTTCGTCTAATAATGGCAAATTTAGACTGCAAAGGTGGCACAGAAGCGCTTCTGAACTGGCAATTAAGTGTCTTTACACAGACTGTTTAATGCTGCTCAGAGGTGACATGCATAAATGCATTTACACAGCACTTTTAACTGCATATTGTTACACAAGGTGGGGTCAGAGCAGGCATAATTTAGTCAGGCTTTTATTCTGCATTATGTCTTTACACAGAATTTTTTGAGCAGCCTTAACTCGGCTGTGTAAAGATACATTCAGAGAACATTCAAAAGTAACGTTCCCATAATGTTCCAAAAATTATAAAATGGAATGTTCCCTTAACATTCGTATGAACAAGAAAAAACATTTTTAAAACATTTTTAAAACGGTTACACTTCACAATAAGGTTTCATTTGTTAATGTTATGTAATGTATTAACTAACATGGACTAACTGTGAGCAATACATTTGTTACTAGGGGTGTAACAATATATCGCGATATAGAAATGCAACAATATGTATCGTGGATAGTGACAATCTGTATTGTGTATAGTTCACCCAAAATGGAAAAATTCAAGTTTACAGAGCTTTAGTGTCAGTACTTCATTAAACTACTATATAGGGACGCACAATATATCGGCATCGCCTGATATATGCTCATTTTTAATGTCATCGTTATCAGCCCGATAAGAAAATTTGGCCCATATATTAAAGCCGATAAATGATGTATTATTTCCTTCAGCTGAGACACTTCAGATGCGCACTGTTCGCCATGATGGTTTTGAATTGCTTGAAATATGATTGAAATCACTTCAAAAAAGGAAAATACGGTTCAGTGCAACATGTCTGTCATATAGACTACATAAAATTATAATGAGAACATCATAATTGTGTGCTTGGGACATGGCTTTAATGGTGAGACTTTTGTTTTTGTAATCAGGCTCTCAAAAATTATATAAAAATTTGGATTTAGATTTATCGGCTTTCAGATATAAAGAATTATTGGTTATCGGCCAAGATTTTCATAACGGTGCATCCCTAATATATAATGTTGAATATAATGTACTGTATAAAAATGCAATGGGGGAATATTTGTGGGTCCTGATAATGCCAAATGTCTTATGTTACCAGAAAAAGTGGCCTATATTATTTTAAATATCTAGTCAGTGACAGAGTGCAAGCATATTCGTCTAAAATAATTTTTTGTATTTTGTACTATTATGTTTTCATGAATATTTTTATTCTGGTCTCACCATTGTCCTTACCAGCACCAAGTCCAAGCCTATTCATTTCCACCCCCAATGTAATCCCAAATTTAGCATGTTAATCAACAGTACATTTTTTGTTAACCTTTTACCATACGTCTTATGGCAATAATATTGTATCGTGAGTTCAGTATCGTGACATGAGGGTATCGTGACACCCCTATTTGTTACGGTATTTATTCTTTGTTAATGCAAATACATCTGTTCATTTTTTATGTTAGTAACTAATGTTTACAAAGATTAACAAAGATTAATAAATGCTGTAGAAGTGCAGTTCATTATTAGTTCATGTTAACTAATGAAACCTTAATTTAAGTGCTACCAAAAAACTTGGATTTGTAACATTACAGATTAGAATTTAACCGTAAAATGTAAGTTATGTCATTATATCATGTTACTAATAGTTGTGTATTCAATTGTTTTTCTTCATTTCAGAAGAACCCACAAAATGCAGGTGGACGAAAAGAATCCGTTCTTTCGGCAAGAGGCTATGGAAAGCTATGAAGCGTCCGTTCTGCTGCTGTTGCCAAAGTAGTTCTGTGGATATTGTGGAGCCTTTTGTCCTTCCACCAGATCTGGACCCAGAGCCTGATCCTGAGCCATCTTCATCTGTGCCAGATCACTCCGGCGTCAAGCCAAATGATGGTAACCTTATTTTTAACAGTTTTGTCATCTTGTTTTCCACTAAAAATACCTTAAAGGGATAGTTCACCCAAAAATGAAAATTCTGTCATCATTTGTCAAAAGAAGATATTTTGAAGAATGATGGTAATCAAACAGTTGACGGGAGCCATTCACTTCCATAGTATACTAATGACTATCGTCAACTGTTTGATTGCCAACATTCTTCGAAATATCTTCTTTTGTGTTCAACAGAAGAAAGAAACTCATACAGGTTTGGAACAACTTAAGTGATGACAATTTTCATTTTTGGGTGAACTATCCCTTTAAGACTTATTTTCAGAGAATATTCATATTATTTCCCCCATATTAACATTTGTTTTTGTTTGTTAGAGTCCTTTGAATCTCTCTTTAACGTGGTAAATATGATTGGATCTGGAGGATTTGGCAGGGTGTACGAGGGAACGCGCAAATTTGATGGCAAAAAGGTAAAAAAACATTTTGCTCTTGCATGCATCAAAACATATTTAAAACAATTTACAGATGGTTTATTAATACTTAGTGCAAGGTCAGGTGCTTGAAAACTGTTTTTGTGTTTGCAGGTTGCCATCAAGCGGATGCGCAAGATTGACAGCGATCGTTATCTTAATATTGTAAGTTGGCCAAAACCTGAATGTGTGTTTAGTTGTTTAAGTGCTGATTACTGTAGTTAATACACCTATAGGAAGCATGAGTTGTTAATGTAATAGACAAATAAGCCTAGGAGCATCTAATAACTTTGAGCTGAAGGTATCTACAAAGATCAATGAAAAGCACATTTAAAAATGATAGGTTTTCTTCAGATTTTTACCCAGCTAACCTTCTGTCTACTACTTTTCTCTAGCCTGGGCATCCCAAACCTCTCATCACAGAAGTGGCGCTGCTTCTCATGATGAGGCAAGAACCCAAAAGCCCCTACGCTATACAACTCTACGACTGGTTCGAACACCCACGTAAATTCACACTGGTCATGGAGTATCCTGAACCCTGCGAGAACTTGCTTGACTTCCTCATTGGTAATCCTGAAGTGGATGAAACAACAGCACGGGTGATCATGCGACAGGCTGTGCTGGCTGTACAACACTGCATCGAGCACAGCGTTTTCCACAATGATGTTCACCCGCAGAATTTCTTGCTGAAGAAGGACACGTTAGAGCTCAAGCTTATAGACTTTGGCTGCGGTCAGCTACTTAGTAGTGATGGCTACGAGAGCGAGACATACGCAGGTGAGCATTTTGGCAGTGCGGAAACCTAAATGTAGTGACCTACTGATTATTTAACGCTTTTAAAAAAAAAATGTGTTCTTGCTTACAGGAGTACTGGAGTACAGCCCACCTGAAGTCCACACAGAACCTCGCTTCCACGCCGTCCCAACAAATGTCTGGTCTCTAGGAGTGTTGTTGTACGGGATGTTGAACGGATGTTTTCCTTTTTGCAATGCACCGGAAGCCAAAGTTACATTTGAGAACCCCGACTTATCCGAAGGTGAGTGAATAATATTGATAACATTGATAAACACACATAAAAGCAACAGTTCTGTATAGAAACAGATAAAGGTGAAGTAAGATTGTTTTTGTTCGGTTTATTGTTCACTGACTACTATTAGAATGCCATCTAAGGGTTTATCTCCCCCGAATGTGTAAACATTGATCCTCCCGGGTGCCATCAAAACAGCTCAGATCCGTCAATCTCTTTTCAGCTCAACCTTTAGCAAGAGTTTGGGGGCGTGGCTACTGTAGCAGGCGGAGCCTGAGGGCTTAGTTAGAGAAATGGCTGCATTTATACCATCAAAAATTAAGTGGGTCATGAACACGTCAAAGTGAACAGAGCATTGCGCTACAAAGCATGCTTCAATACCATACAGCATTCATGTACCCGTTCAGAAAGACAAATGCAACACAGCTAAAAGTATCCCTAATATGTCGGACCTGAAACATGCCTTCACAATCACCAGTAAGAGCTGCCTTTGTGAGGTTTGAGTTAAGGGAGGTGTGACACGCGAAAGGGGCGTTTTTTAAAGAAAATAGGCTTTATTTTTGTAATTCCGCTAGTGTTGCAGAAACTACTCACTTCACCTTTAAAGTAAAGAACATTTTGCCTTATATTAATCATGTTTTAGATGCTGTTTTCATAGATGCCAAGTCACATGGTCATGACTAACCAGCTCTCTCCTTATTGAAATTTGTATAGAATGCAGGGATCTGATTAGCCAGTGCCTAACCCTGGATCCGACTAAACGGCCCACGTTAGAGCAGATGTTACAACATGAATGGATTAGAAATGATCTACTGTAGACTGGAGAAGTTCAGGAGATTCACTCGATCAGTGATTTCAGGTGTGAGGAAGTGTAGCAGACAGAGTAGGATTATTATCATTTATCTTCAATTGAGATTTTCAAGTTTGTGTAGTGAACTGAGTTCATTGTAATGTTCTTGTTATAGTTAAATCAAGTCAAGTCACCTTCATTTATATAGTGCTTTATACAATACAGATTGTTTCAAAGCAGCTTCATGGTAGTAAACAGGAAAATAACAGAATCAGTGACAGAATTCAGTTCTGCTGTAAAGCAGCTCTAAAAAAACATTCATGAGTTGACATGTTCATATAATCTTTGTATTGGATAGGACCTTGATGGAGGGCTTGAGCTCGAGACTTGACCCGAAGCCCGAAGTCCAACCCAAACCTGACAGAACTCAAGCGCCACACCAGAGAGATCAGAGACTGTCCACGTCTGAGCATGAACATGAGAGACTGCAAGACTGGACAGAAGTCATCAAGTCATCACAGCCACATTTGCTTTGTTTTAAAAGCAATTTTTACTTTAAAAGTCAAGTCACAGGCATGTGATCAGCTAAAATCAACAAAGAAGGAAGACCTGACCACGCCCCACCAACAATTATTTTAATAATTATACAATAAAACATACTATTTTATTGTAAAATTAAAAAACGGAGTACTTAATAATCATGATATTAATGTGTTAATAGATATTATTATTAATAACACAATGTTAATAATAATAATTATCACTATTATTAATTTACAAAACAACAGTAAAATTGCAACACTAAAGCCGCCTTTCCACTGCACACGACATTTGGACACGACTGTCTGAGTTCGGCCCCTAGTGGCAGTCGTAATGAACTTTCATTATGATCTTGCGTGGCAACACGGGTTAACTGACGCTGTCTCAGAAATCCTCCCTGTTGAGGCGCATCTCTTGCACTAAACGGCGATACTCGAGCTAGTGTTTTGCCCACATTGACTTGCAATATTTCTTTTAGCGTCTCCAGTAAAGGAATGCAAAAGCAAGAGCCTTTATCCTCTGAACTATCACCAAGGTGGAACGAATAAATGTATGCAAACAATAAACAGCTACGCATTTAGGGCAAATAACCGCGATAATTTGAGCGATTGAATACGGTGCCAGACAACATTAAAAAATATAAATATTAAAATAATAATTGATTGCTTATCAATAACCATGTGGTTTTAAATGTGTCAAGTGTTTCTGATAAAGTTAAACAAAAGGTATAATAATTCTCACACCGATCTGAATGAAACACGTTGGAATACATCACATCCGGTTGGCGTGTCGCATAAGGTGTAGTCACTCAAGCTCAAATTTTTTAACGCATCCAAAGCTCAAGTCGGATCCGAAAATTCTGCATCTGCAGATGGTCGGCATCCCACGCAGCCCCTGTGCGACTCTCCATAGCAAATGAATGACTTCCGGTCCAGTGGATGTCGTTCGTTGTGTGCAGTGGAAAGGCGGCTTAACATTTATGGTTGTCTTCATTTCTTTGTTTTCAAATGTTAAACCATTGAGCTTTTATTTTGGAAGAAAACCACAGGGAGACCTTGGCTAAGTCCGAAAACATGGGCAACAACTTTGTAGACAGTGTTTGCGCATGAAGGTACTTCACGAAACTGATTTCGGACTGACTTCTGGCAGCATTTTCAAGCTTTCGGACACAGGCCTTATCGCTTCTCTTTATTGACAACAGATTCATAAACAGTTCTCATGATGAATGTTGCATTTGCAGAGGATCATTTCCTGTGAATCGAAGTTGAAACCAATAGTTTTGAACTAAATCGCGTAGTTTAATATTCTGTACATAATAATATACAGAATTTGCATTTGCAGCTGTACTAGTGGTTGCGTGCTGTTTTTTTTTTAACGTTGCAGAATGAAAAAATCATAAAACATTAGGGGTGTAACGATACACTTGTGTCACGATTCGATACTATCACGATACTAAACTCATGATACGATCTTTATCGCGATATTTTAAGCCAAAATAAAGAAGAGATGTCTTTTATTATTATTTAAATAATATTATTGTTATTATATTATTATCAGGATACTCAAATATTCCCCCATTGCATTACTATACATTATATTCAACATTATATATAGTAGTTTAATGTAGTAATGTCACTGAAACTCTTTAAACTTAAATTTTTTTCTCATGCAGTCCTCGCTTGCACACACACAGACTCTCCCGGTGCTCGCTATGTTCCGCCTCTGATATTAATGCACTATTTAATAATAATGATGATCAATGCAATCAGTCACAGTTATAATCGCAAGACAGCGTGTCGAAATGGTTTGTTCATTTACTCTCGTTTCCGTGTTTACTACAGTATACGTGTCGTTGTGAATCTGTTCATCATATAAAGCCATCGTGTCTCTTCAGAAGACTTGGATTTGTATTAGACCACTCGATTGATTATTTTTACCATGCCTTTATGACATTTTTTGGATGTTGAGAGCAATGGACTTTAAATGGAGGTACAGAAATCTTTCTCTGTTTTTTTGAAAAATATCTTCATTTGTGTTTTGAAGTTGAATGAAAATCTTATAGGTTTGAAGTGACATGAGGGTGTGTACTTGACAGAATTTACATTTTTGAGTGAATTATACCTTATAAACACAGTAAGCTGAGCCTTGGATAAAACTAACTCTATATCGCGAATCATAGCGTTTACATTAACGATACATATTGTCGCATTTTTATATCTCAATATCTCGATATACAATGTTATATACACTCACCTAAAGGATTATTAGGAACACCTGTTCAATTTCTCATTAATGCAATTATCTAATCAACCAATCACATGGCAGTTGCTTCAATGCATTTAGGGGTGTGGTCCTGGTCAAGACAATCTCCTGAACTCCAAACTGAATGTCAGAATGGGAAAGAAAGGTGATTTAAGCAATTTTGAGCGGGGCATGGTTGTTGGTGCCAGACGGGCCGGTCTGAGTATTTCACAATCTGCTCAGTTACTGGGATTTTCACGCACAACCATTTCTAGAGTTTACAAAGAATGGTGTGAAAAGGGAAAAACATCCAGTATGCGGCAGTCCTGTGGGCGAAAATGCCTTGTTGATGCTAGAGGTCAGAGGAGAATGGGCCGACTGATTCAAGCTGATAGAAGAGCAACTTTGACTGAAATTACCACTTGTTACAACCGAGGTATGCAGCAAAGCATTTGTGAAGCCACAACACGCACAACCTTGAGGCGGATGGGCTACAACAGCAGAAGACCCCACCGGGTACCACTCATCTCCACTACAAATAGGAAAAAGAGGCTACAATTT
The DNA here is from genome assembly GCA_039654105.1 of Coreius guichenoti. Lineage (NCBI taxonomy): Eukaryota > Metazoa > Chordata > Actinopteri > Cypriniformes > Gobionidae > Coreius > Coreius guichenoti. Next base: position 3,776,619 of record CM077177.1, read on the forward strand.
GCACGAGCTTACCAAAATTGGACAGTTGAAGACTGGAAAAATGTTGCCTGGTCTGATGAGTCTCGATTTCTGTTGAGACATTCAGATGGTAGAGTCAGAATTTGCCGTAAACAGAATGAGAACATGGATCCATCATGCCTTGTTACCACTGTGCAGGCTGGTGGTGGTGGTGTAATGGTGTGGGGGATGTTTTCTTGGCACACTTTAGGCCCCTTAGTGCCAATTGGGCATCGTTTAAATGCCACGGCCTACCTGAGCATTGTTTCTGACCATGTCCATCCCTTTATGACCACCATGTACCCATCCTCTGATGGCTACTTCCAGCAGGATAATGCACCATGTCACAAAGCTCGAATCATTTCAAATTGGTTTCTTGAACATGACAATGAGTTCACTGTACTAAAATGGCCCCCACAGTCACCAGATCTCAACCCAATAGAGCATCTTTGGGATGTGGTGGAACGGGAGCTTCGTGCCCTGGATGTGCATCCCACAAATCTCCATCAACTGCAAGATGCTATCCTATCAATATGGGCCAACATTTCTAAAGAATGCTTTCAGCACCTTGTTGAATCAATGCCACGTAGAATTAAGGCAGTTCTGAAGGCGAAAGGGGGTCAAACACAGTATTAGTATGGTGTTCCTAATAATCCTTTAGGTGAGTGTATGTTTCATGTCTAAAGTAGCAGCGCGCGGCATTAATCAGTGTAGCTTGCAGCTCTCTCTTCTGGTGAAATAATTACTACACAGTTGCCCTGGTAACCTGCAGGGTGTTTCTCAAACTGAAGGCTGCATATCTCGGCTGCCACGTCATCAAAAGTTGCTGAAGGCCATCGTCCTGAAGTCAATGGGGTTTTTTAATGGGATTTTGGTTAAATGGCTGAAATAAGGTTTGTGGTGAACACAAGCTCACGACACTTTCACATTTTATTTTACGACATAAAATACATCAGTATTACCCCACTCGTGATTTTGTGAAGCTGTTATGTGTCTTGGAAAAAGGTGGTTGCTAACAAGTGGCTAAATGACTACAGAGGCTGTCGAAGAGATTACATTTAAAAAAAAAAAAAAAGATTTACTCACTCTCAAGTCATCCTAGGTGTATATGACATTCTTCTTTCAGACGAACACAATCAGAGTTATATTAAAAAAGTCCTGGCTAATCCAAGCTTTATAATGGCAGTGACTGTTGGGTCATTTTTGAAGTCCATAAAAGTGCATCTGTCCGTAATAAAACTGCTCCACACGGCTCCGGGGGGTTAATAAAGGCCTTCTGAAGCGAAGCAATGCGTTTGTGTAAGAAAAATATCCATATTTAAAACTTTATAAAGTAAATTATCAAGCTTCCAGCGAATTGCCTTCCGTATTCAACTTACGGAAAAAGTGTAGCGTTCAAAGTTCAAAATGCTTGTAGCGTAAGCATTTTGAACTTCAAGAGGCTACACTTTTTCCGTAAATTGAATACGGAAGGCGATAATTAATTTACTTTATAAAGTTTTAAATATGGATATTTTTCTTACACAAACGCATCGCTTCGCTTCAGAAGGCCTTTATTAACCCCCCGGAGCCGTGTGGAACAGTTTTATTACGGACAGATGCACTTTTATGGACTTCAAAAATGACCCAACAGTCACTGCCATTATAAAGCTTGGATTAGCCAGGACTTTTTTAATATAACTCTGATTTTATTCGTCTGAAAGAAGAATGTCATATACACATAGGATGACTTGAGGGTGAGTAGAGTAGAGTAGAGTAGAGTAGAGTAGAGTAGATCAAATCGCCTTTATTTATATAGCGCTTTTTACAATGGCAATTGTTTCAAAGCAGCTTCACAGTGGTAACAGGAAAATAATGCAACAGAATTTGATTCGGCTGTACAGCCGCTCTGGTGAAAACGGTGATGTCATCCAGCTCATTTCAATTATCATATAGTGTCAATGCGGGCAGATCAGTAATATAGTTGAAATTTAAGTGTTCCCAACTGAGCAAGCCAAAAGCCAAAAGCGACGGTGGCAAGGAACCAAAACTCCTTCAGGGCCAGAACGGAGAAAAAAACCTTGGGAGAAACCAGGCTCAGTCGGGGTGCCAGTTCTCCTCTGGCCGACGAACAAATAGTGTATGATTATGATTCTGGCAACCTTACAGGTCAGAAGCCATATTAGATCAATAGATATTCGTAGGATTATTCGAAAGATTGGAGTCTTCACGCCGGGGACGGGTTTAATGAGGATGTCGTGTCGATGCGGCATTTACAGGGGGGAGTTTAATTGACACGGTCTCTACAGACACTTCAGGGATATGGTCGTCATGTCCAGGCTAAGGTCCACCATCTGGTCCGGATACGGCCCGGATCCGGCCGACTGCAGAAAACCTCGGGATAAACAGAGAGACTAACATTAGCGTAGATGCCATTCTTCTTATGATGTAACGAGTACATCAGGTGTTATGGGAAGTGTTCCCGGTTCCGGCTGACCTAGTTAATGCAGCCTAAAACAATCATTTAACTGATTTGAATAATATAAATTAAAAATGTTTTATGTGTATGCCATAGTAAAGAGATGTGTTTTTAGTCTAGATTTAAACTGACAGAGTGTGTCTGCTTCCCGAATGCTAGGAAGACTGTTCCAGAGTTTAGGTGCTAAATAGGAAAAGGATCGACCGCCTGCAGTTGATTTTGATATTCTAGATATTATCAACTGGCCAGAATTTTGAGACCGCAATACACGTGATGGAGTATAATGCGTTAAGAGCTCGCTCAAGTACTGGGGAGCTAAACCATTTAGTGCTTTGTAAGTAATCAGCAAGATTTTAAAATGTATACGATGTTTAATAGGGAGCCAATGCAGTGTTGCCAGAACCGGGCTAATATGGTCATACTTCCTGGTTCTAGTAAGAACTCAAGCTGCTGCGTTTTGGACAAGCTGCAGTTTATTTACTAAGCGAGTAGGGCAACCACCCAGTAGAGCATTACAATAATCTAGCCTTGAGGTCATGAACGCATGAACTAACTGTTCAGCATTTTGCATTGAAAGCATGTGCCGTAATTTAGATATATTTTTAAGATGGTAGAATGCAGTTTTACAGATGCTAGAAACGTGGCTTTCAAATGAGAGATTGGTATCAAAGAGCACACCCAGGTTCCTAACTGACGACGAGGACTTGACAGAGCAGCCATCGAGTGTTAGACAGTATTCTAAGTTACTACTTGTGGAGTTTTTTTGTCCAATGATTAAAAATTCATTTTTTTCTGAATTAAGTTGCAGGAAATTACTAGTCATCCAATTTTTTATATTAGCTATGCATTCCGTTAATCTTGTGAATTGGTAAGTTTCGTCAGGGCGTGAAGAAATATAGAGCTGAGTATCGTCAGCATAACAATGAAAATTAACGCCATGCTTCCTAATAATATCTCCCAGTGGTAGCATGTACAGGGTGAAAAGCAACGGTCCTAGCACTGAGCCCTGCGGTACTCCATACTGAACTTGTGTGACATCTCTTCATTTACTGCTACAAACTGATAACGGTCAGATAAGTATGATTTAAACCATGCCAATGAAATTCCACTAATGCCAACATAATTTTCGAGTCTATTCAAAAGAATGTTGTGGTCGATAGTATCGTATAGTATATAGTATAGTATAGTATAGTATCGATAGTATAGTATAGTATGGACTCATTTAAAGTAATGTAATCATCAGGTTTTAGCCAGGTTTCTGTCAAACACAGAACATCTAGGTTATGATCTGTAATCATATCATTAACAATAAGCGCTTTTGAGGAAAGGGATCGAATATTCAGCAGCCCAAGCTTTACATCTGCAAGTTTTAAACCATCTAGACTGCGCTCTACTCGTCCCTGACAGCTGCTGAAAGAGGTTTGAATCAACGATTAATCAGTTTTGACTGTGCTAAGTGCGTTATGTTCTATGTACTTCACGACGTAACGTTACTGTAGTTCTGTCAAAGCGCAACACAAAGGTAAGCGCATCGTTGTTATTTATTTGTTGGCGGATTATCGTACAGTATCAATGAATGACACATTTTGGCAGTGGTGTGTGCATGAATGTGTGTGAAATGCCTGCTAATTGCATTGCTTTTTCCGATCTCTTATATTGGTACTTTTTGCACTTAAATTGGCTTGTATTTGCCCTGTTTTGATCCATTTTCCTGGGAATTTTTTTTTGTCATCAACGTTATGTTTTAAGGAGATAAAAATGGTACTCATCAACCTTGATTGGTATGGCAATAAATTGTATAGGTAACCAGTGTTGGGGAAAGTTACTTTTAAAAGTTATGCATCTTAAAAAGTAACTAATTGTGTTACTTAGTGACTTTTTAAGAAATTACTTTTGCGTTACTTTTCCTCACCTGGGCTGGGCTTGTTTGCTTTTTTGTGTAGGGTTTGAGGGCTCACCAGACACAAATGATTCTTCCAGATGATTCGTTCAAACATAATTCCACACAAAACCCAACTCAACAATCCAGACCCAGAATCAACAATCCGTAAAAAAAAGTGGGCTTCGTTCACACTGCGCCAAGCTAGCAAAACCCCCAGCTAAGTACTTGATGGCCTTGCAAACTTTGGGCCACACCAAGATAACGGCAGAGGTTGTTTGGTCCCCAAGACAAAGAGCCAAAACAGATCCCCTTCTTCTCAACGACCTTTAAATGAACTCTGAGTGACACAGAGTCGAAATCCAGAAGAAAACCCACAGAGACTGTTTTTACATATAAACGGCATCAAATCATTCAAAAGGGATGATAGCCTGCCACGGTTCATGAATTCACTGACTCGTTCTCGCTCTGTGTGTATGTGTGTGTGTGTGGGTGTGGCCGCCGATTACCACTCGGCTGATTATCAGCGCCAGCTGCCACTCATCATCTGTGTGTATTTATACTCATTGTCATTTGTCTTACGTTTGTCAGATCGTTGGGTTAGTTCCTGTGTTCTTGTCTGTCTCCTGGCCGTTCCCCTGAGTTCTTGTGGATTCCCTGTCGGATTGTTGATCGCTCTGCCTGTCTTCACGGAGGATCAAGCGGTGTGTCCCGTCCTTGGTCAGCGGTGGGCTGAATTTTCTGATTGCTTCCATCTTCTCCACCGAGGATCTGGGTTGTCCATTGCGTCCCTGCGCTGCCAAGTGTTTGACTGTTCCAGGCACCATCTCTTCATCTGACCCTGTTCCACTACTCTCACCTGTGTCCTTAAATGTTGTTTTTCCCCTTGCAATTGAATCCTCTGTCTATTTCCCCGTGACATAGCCGGACTTATAATCAAACACCCTTCAAATGCATATTTCTATATCATGTCTACAACCAATATACGTGACCATCTATGCTTAGATCACTCACAATTCCTGTAATCGTTATAACTATTGAATGGTTGATTGAAAGTGTGCCTTGCTTGGTATCAGTATGATTGTATGCTCATAATTCAGAAGATGGCTTGATTGAAATCTGTGTAGAATGTATCGTGTTCTTATAATAAGAAATCATGTCTAACGGTGCTCTCTGCTTAGAGCGGGAGTTAGGAGACAACAGATAACAGGTCATTTATGATGAGGGGTGGGGAAGCAGTCACCTCTGAACCAAAGATGATACCTAATTGGTCAGAACCCATCCAGGAGGATGGGCAGACATTTGAGTTTAAAATCTCAGAACACGAACAAAGAAAAAGAGAAAAGACAGACATGAGACATAAGATGACGATATGACGACGACGAGTAGCCCGGACAGAGGCAGATCAAGATCAGAGAAAATGGGTTAGCAATTTCATTCAAGCCATCTAAATACTGTCGTCTCACTTTCCTTTCTTTTACTTAGTTTCTTTTCTTTCCATTGAGTCTCGTGTTCTAAGTTAAGTTTTGCCGCAAAGTTTCGAAAACCTCATCCACGAGACTTTCCATCCATCCGCCAACATGCCACGTGATTGGCTTCCCAAGACGTCGATCAAAGACACGACAAGACCATCAGCGAATCAAAGAACCTGGGAAACCCCTCTCAAGCCAGGACCGAAAAGGGAATCCCCATTCAAAGAAAACGCAAGTAACCTCCAGATTCTAACTGAACTGGTGCATTGATATCAAACTTAATAACCCTGCCTAAGAAACGATAGGAGGGTTAAATTAATGACTGGTGGTTCGTTCAGGTCATGTGTTATAAATGCATATATTGCTAGAAACTTGGGATTTCATCATTTCACTCTCTTAAAACTCATTCTTTCCTCACTTTCCTTTATTCTGCAACTCGTGTGAATGTGTGTGTTTGTGTTAGATATTAGTTTTATGTGTTAGAGTAATCAATAAAGTTTAGTTTGTATTTAAAGATAAGTGTTCTTGTGTTATGTGCTTACGAATGTAATGTCTTAAACTGCTGATCTATGTTACCTGGCTATTAAATAGTGTTTCACTATTGTTTGGATATTTATATCCACTGCAGAGTTGATGGTTACGGCCCGTTCAAATGAACGCTGGACAAGTCAATTGCTCGGCCGTAAAATAAGTGACTCTTTCAAAATTCCCTATGAATTAATTAATAATTTACTTTGAGCTAAATAGACTTGTTTCCCTTATACACGTCTTACATTTGTTTTTTTGTAACTAAAAAGTTCTTAAGTTCTATTTTGGGGCAAATGTAAAGACACTTTCACACCAAAATTGAAATAACAAGCCTCAGGCTGAAGGAAATGCAAATTCACGCGTGTACAGTAGAAGGCCGCAGCTCAAACAAACCTTTCAGCTGTGCTGCCATTCTGGATTGCAGAAGAACAGGATGCAGGAGAAGAAAGTTTAACACATTTCACCAATAAAAACAAAAAATCTAAAGTCATTTTTGCTTATGGTTTAACTGAATCATTGAAGGTCAGCAGCAAGTACATTGGTCAATAAAGTGAGATTAAATGCATAAAAATGTTTGTTGGAGGCTTGCATTTTCTGATTTTGCATTTGAATGATTTTATTTATTTTGAGGAATATTGAATCTTTTTTGTGCAAGTAAGATTAGTAAATGTATGCTCACATTTAGTCGAGAACTACAATAACCATCATGTTTACACACAACCTCTGCACTTACTCATGATTTCTTTCAACATGGGGAAAAGAGAGCCGTCAGTCAATAAATGGGAAAACAAAGTAACTTGCATTATTTATTTGAAAAAGTAACAGATAATTTTTTTGTACATTTTAAAAGTAATGCGTTACTTTACTGGTTACTTGAAAAAGTAATCTGATTACGTAACTCAAGTTAGCCTACTTGTAATGCGTTACCCACAACACTGCAGACAACAATAAGACTAATATATTCATACTAAAAAACTTCAAGTTTGATTTCATGGTGACTTTAAGGCTTGTTCACACCAAGAATGATAACAATAAAGTAAACTATATTAGCATCCACAACAGCTGACGATATCGTTCTGTTTATTCTAAGCGCGTGCTTGTCTGTCACTTTAAATGCTCGAGCTCATTATAGCAGGATGGATTCTGATTGGCTGTCAATGTTTTTATCGTTCATCAGCTGGATAAAATCGTTCTGAAAGTGATTCCAATATCGTTTCTCTGTGCCGTTATCTTTAAAGCTGTGCTGTGAAGTTTGCTATTCTTTAATATTGAGAACGATTTTTAGAACTATATTAATACAAAAGATAACGTCTTTTACTGCTGATGATGTCTAATGCCACACACGCGCGCTTCTAACAGGTATGTGTGTGTGTGTATGTGAACGCGGATAAGTCATGTGACTGCATGCGTACTAATATTTATATTCGGCATATATTAATATTTATAATCGCTACGAAGCGACGGGATCTCTCTTCGAAAATGAATTAGAGATTGCGCTTTCTGCATCCCGCGTGAAACTGCCTTTATGTCGAAGCGGTATTGCCAGAAAAGTTAATAAACAGCCCAACGATTCTTCTAATGGCCACTCCGGGCCAGTGTGTGTGTGTGTCAGTCAAGAGAAATTGAAACCTCCATTTATTTTGAGCTAAATCGTGTAGTAGCTACATACATTTATTATATAATATAATACATAATTTGCGTTTGCAGCTGTATTACTGTTGCAGAATGGGGGAAAAATCATAAAACATGCATGTGCATGTGCGTGGTGGGACCACGTGGTTTGCCTAGAGCGCAGTTAAGCTTGTGGCTCTTGGCTATTATGACGTCACAATAGCCGCGTTCCATTTTGCATCTTCATAAGCTCACACACAAGCAGAATCTCTCAGAGGGTTTATAGGCTAGGAGTGAGTTTCGTGTGACAGTGGCGATTTGCAGATACTAAAACACAGTGTACAGACTACAGAATCTAACCGCGGTTTCCACAAACAGTGCTTAGACTACAGTGTCTAGTCACAGTGTCCAGATCTGCAGAAACGGAAGAACAGTGTATAGACTTTTCAAAGTTTTCACACAGTTTCCGGATTTGTGAATTCTTCACGGGGCATCATGTCCACATCGTCGTCACCATCTTCCTCCATCCCTTTGGACCGTCTACAGAGGCAGTTTGTTGAGGAGTTGTTGAGCTTTAGCAGCAAAGCCTCGTACAACCTCGAGTGGAGGTGGAGTGGCTATAGATCAGACAGCCAAAATGAACAGAGCCATTGCGGCATCAGGTGTTTGTCCAGGTCCAACAGCCTCCAAGGGATTTTTTGCCCTCCGCTGCCAGGCCAAGTTCCTGTCGAGCCAACAGTGTCTTCAAATGGCCTGACTCCTCAGGGTGCCGTGAAGGCTTCTCCTGTGAACAGGAGCTCAACAGGTGAGACTGAAATAAGTGTATTCCGGAAATATTTTAGTTGGACGTTCGTCTAATAATGGCAAATTTAGACTGCAAAGGTGGCACAGAAGCGCTTCTGAACTGGCAATTAAGTGTCTTTACACAGACTGTTTAATGCTGCTCAGAGGTGACATACATAAATGCATTTACACAGCACTTTTAACTGCATATTGTTACACAAGGTGGGGTCAGAGCAGGCATAATTTAGTCAGGCTTTTATTCTGCATTATGTCTTTACACATAATTTTTTGAGCAGCCTTAACTCAAAGATTCAGAGAACATTCAAAAGTAACGTTCCCATAATGTTCCAAAAATTATAAAATGGAATGTTCCCTTAACATTCGTATGAGCAAGAAAAAACATTTTTAAAACATTAAAAAAACGGTTACACTTCACAATAAGGTTTCATTTGTTAATATTGTGTAATGTATTAACTAACATGGACTAACTGTGAGCAATACATTTGTTACTAGGGGTGTAACAATATATCGCGATATAGAAATGCAACAATATGTGTCGTGGATAGTGACAATCTGTATTGTGTGTAGTTCACCCAAAATGGAAAAATTCAAGTTTACAGAGTTTTAGTGTCAGTACTTCATTAAACTACTATATAGGGACGCACAATATATCGGCATCGCCTGATATATGCTCATTTTTAATGTCATCGTTATCAGCCCGATAAGAAAATTTTGCCCATATATTAAAGCCGATAAATAATGTATTATTTCCTTCAGCTGAGACACTTCAGATGCGCACTGTTCGCCATGATGGTTTTGAATTGCTTGAAATATGATTGAAATCACTTCAAAAAAGGAAAATACGGTTCAGTGCAACATGTCTGTCATATAGACTACATAAAATTATAATGAGAACATCATAATTGTGTGCTTGGGACATGGCTTTAATGGTGAGACTTTTGTTTTTGTAATCAGGCTCTCAAAAATTATATAAAAATTTGGATTTAGATTTATCGGCTTTCAGATATAAAGAATTATTGGTTATCGGCCAAGATTTTCATAACGGTGCATCCCTAATATATAATGTTGAATATAATGTACTGTATAAAAATGCAATGGGGAATATTTGTGGGTCCTGATAATGCCAAATGTCTTATGTTACCAGAAAAAGTGGCCTATATTATTTTAAATATCTAGTCAGTGACAGAGTGCAAGCATATTCGTCTAAAATAATTTTTTGTATTTTGTACTATTATGTTTTCATGAATATTTTTATTCTGGTCTCACCATTGTCCTTACCAGCACCAAGTCCAAGCCTATTCATTTCCACCCCCAATGTAATCCCAAATTTAGCATGTTAATCAACAGTACATTTTTTGTTAACCTTTTACCATACGTCTTATGGCAATAATATTGTATCGTGAGTTCAGTATCGTGACATGAGGGTATCGTGACACCCCTATTTGTTACGGTATTTATTCTTTGTTAATGCAAATACATCTGTTCATTTTTTATGTTAGTAACTAATGTTTACAAAGATTAACAAAGATTAATAAATGCTGTAGAAGTGCAGTTCATTATTAGTTCATGTTAACTAATGAAACCTTAATTTAAGTGCTACCAAAAAACTTGGATTTGTAACATTACAGATTAGAATTTAACCGTAAAATGTAAGTTATGTCATTATATCATGTTACTAATAGTTGTGTATTCAATTGTTTTTCTTCATTTCAGAAGAACCCACAAAATGCAGGTGGACGAAAAGAATCCGTTCTTTCGGCAAGAGGCTATGGAAGGCTATGAAGCGTCCGTTCTGCTGCTGTTGCCAAAGTAGTTCTGTGGATATTGTGGAGCCTTTTGTCCTTCCACCAGATCTGGACCCAGAGCCTGATCCTGAGCCATCTTCATCTGTGCCAGATCACTCCGGCGTCAAGCCAAATGATGGTAACCTTATTTTTAACAGTTTTGTCATCTTGTTTTCCACTAAAAATACCTTAAAGGGATAGTTCACCCAAAAATGAAAATTCTGTCATCATTTGTCAAAAGAAGATATTTTGAAGAATGATGGTAATCAAACAGTTGACGGGAGCCATTCACTTCCATAGTATACTAATGACTATCGTCAACTGTTTGATTGCCAACATTCTTCGAAATATCTTCTTTTGTGTTCAACAGAAGAAAGAAACTCATACAGGATTGGAACAACTTAAGTGATGACAATTTTCATTTTTGGGTGAACTATCCCTTTAAGACTTATTTTCAGAGAATATTAATATTATTTCCCCCATATTACCATTTGTTTTTGTTTGTCAGAGTCCTTTGAATCTCTCTTTAACGTGGTAAATATGATTGGATCCGGAGGATTTGGCAGGGTGTACGAGGGAACGCGCAAATTTGATGGCAAAAAGGTAAAAAAACATTTTGCTCTTGCATGCATCAAAACATATATAAAACAATTTACAGATGGTTTATTAATACTTAGTGCAAGGTCAGGTGCTTGAAAACTGTTTTTGTGTTTGCAGGTTGCCATCAAGCGGATGCGCAAGATTGACAACGATCGTTATCTTAATATTGTAAGTTGGCCAAAACCTGAATGTGTGTTTAGTTGTTTAAGTGCTGATTACTGTAGTTAATACACCTATAGGAAGCATTAGTTGTTAATGTAATAGACAAATAAGCCTAGGAGCATCTAATAACTTTGAGCTGAAGGTATCTAGAAAGATCAATGAAAAGCACATTTAAAAATGATAGGTTTTCTTCAGATTTTTACCCAGCTAACCTTCTGTCTACTACTTTTCTCTAGCCTGGGCATCCCAAACCTCTCATCACAGAAGTGGCGCTGCTTCTCATGATGAGGCAAGAACCCAAAAGCCCCTACGCTATACAACTCTACGACTGGTTCGAACACCCACGTAAATTCACACTGGTCATGGAGTATCCTGAACCCTGCGAGAACTTGCTTGACTTCCTCGTTGGTAATCCTGAAGTGGATGAAACAACAGCACGGGTGATCATGCGACAGGCTGTGCTGGCTGTACAACACTGCATCGAGCACAGCGTTTTCCACAATGATGTTCACCCGCAGAATTTCCTGCTGAAGAAGGACACGTTAGAGCTCAAGCTCATAGACTTTGGCTGCGGTCAGCTACTTAGTAGTGATGGCTACGAGAGCGAGACATACGCAGGTGAGCATTTTGGCAGTGCGGAAACCTAAATGTAGTGACCTACTGATTATTTAACGCTTTTAAAAAAAAATGTGTTCTTGCTTACAGGAGTACTGGAGTACAGCCCACCTGAAGTCCACACAGAACCTCGCTTCCACGCCGTCCCAACAAATGTCTGGTCTCTAGGAGTGTTGTTGTACGGGATGTTGAACGGATGTTTTCCTTTTTGCAATGCACCGGAAGCCAAAGTTACATTTGAGAACCCCGACTTATCCGAAGGTGAGTGAATAATATTGATAAAATTGATAAACACACATAAAAGCAACAGTTCTGTATAGAAACAGATAAAGGTGAAGTAAGATTGTTTTTGTTCGGTTTATTGTTCACTGACTACTATTAGAATGCCATCTAAGGGTTTATCTCCCCCGAATGTGTAAACATTGATCCTCCCAGGTGCCATCAAAACAGCTCAGATCCGTCAATCTCTTTTCAGCTCAACCTTTAGCAAGAGTTTGGGGGCGTGGCTACTGTAGCAGGCGGAGCCTGAGGGCTTAGTTAGAGAAATGGCTGCATTTACACCATCAAAAATTAAGTGGGTCATGAACACGTCAAAGTGAACAGAGCATTGCGCTACAAAGCATGCTTCAATACCATACAGCATTCATGTACCCGTTCAGAAAGACAAATGCAACACAGCTAAAAGTATCCCTAATATGTCGGACCTGAAACATGCCTTCACAATCACCAGTAAGAGCTGCCTTTGTGAGGTTTGAGTTAAGGGAGGTGTGACACGCGAAAGGGGCGTTTTTTAAAGAAAATAGGCTTTATTTTTGTAATTCCGCTAGTGTTGCAGAAACTACTCACTTCACCTTTAAAGTAAAGAACATTTTGCCTTATATTAATCATGTTTTAGATGCTGTTTTCATAGATGCCAAGTCACATGGTCATGACTAACCAGCTCTCTCCTTATTGAAATTTGTATAGAATGCAGGGATCTGATTAGCCAGTGCCTAACCCTGGATCCGACTAAACGGCCCACGTTAGAGCAGATGTTACAACATGAATGGATTAGAAATGATCTACTGTAGACTGGAGAAGTTCAGGAGATTCACTCGATCAGTGATTTCAGGTGTGAGGAAGTGTAGCAGACAGAGTAGGATTATTATCATTTATCTTCAATTGAGATTTTCAAGTTTGTGTAGTGAACTGAGTTCATTGTAATGTTCTTGTTATAGTTAAATCAAGTCAAGTCACCTTCATTTATATAGCGCTTTATACAATACAGATTGTTTCAAAGCAGCTTCATGGTAGTAAACAGGAAAATAACAGAATCAGTGACAGAATTCAGTTCTGCTGTAAAGCAGCTCTAAAAAAACATTCATGAGTTGACATGTTCATATAATCTTTGTATTGGATAGGACCTTGATGGAGGGCTTGAGCTCGAGACTTGACCCGAAGCCCGAAGTCCAACCCAAACCTGACAGAACTCAAGCGCCACACCAGAGAGATCAGAGACTGTCCACGTCTGAGCATGAACATGAGAGACTGCAAGACTGGACAGAAGTCATCAAGTCATCACAGCCACATTTGCTTTGTTTTAAAAGCAATTTTTACTTTAAAAGTCAAGTCACAGGCATGTGATCAGCTAAAATCAACAAAGAAGGAAGACCTGACCACGCCCCCCCAACAATTATTTTAATAATTATACAATAAAACATACTATTTTATTGTAAAATTAAAAAACGGAGTACTTAATCATGATATTAATTAAAAAATGTGTTAACAGATATTATTATTAATAACACAATGTTAATAATAATAATTATCACTATTATTAATTTACAAAACAACAGTAAAATTACAACACTAAAGCTGCCTTTCCACTGCACACGACATTTGGACACGACTGTCTGAGTTCGGCCCCTAGTGGCAGTCGTAATGAACTTTCATTATGATCTTGCGTGGCAACACGGGTTAACTGACGCTGTCTCAGAAATCCTCCCTGTTGAGGCGCATCTCTTGCACTAAACGGCGATACTCGAGCTAGTGTTTTGCCCACATTGACTTGCAATATTTCTTTTAGCGTCTCCAGTAAAGGAATGCAAAAGCAAGAGCCTTTATCCTCTGAACTATCACCAAGGTGGAACGAATAAATGTATGCAAACAATAAACAGCTACGCATTTAGGGCAAATAACCGCGATAATTTGAGCGATTGAATACGGTGCCAGACAACATTAAAAAATATAAATATTAAAATAATAATTGATTGCTTATCAATAACCATGTGGTTTTAAATGTGTCAAGTGTTTCTGATAAAGTTAAACAAAAGGTATAATAATTCTCACACCGATCTGAATGAAACACGTTGGAATACATCACATCCGGTTGGCGTGTCGCATGAGGTGTAGTCGCTCAAGCTCAAATTTTTTAACGCATCCAAAGCTCAAGTCGGATCCGAAAATTCTGCATCTGCAGATGGTCGGCATCCCACGCAGCCCCTGTGCGACTCTCCATAGCAAATGAATGACTTCCGGTCCAATGGATGTCGTTCGTTGTGTGCAGTGGAAAGGCGGCTTAACATTTATGGTTGTCTTCATTTCTTTGTTTTCAAATGTTAAACCATTGAGCTTTTATTTTGAAAGAAAACCACAGGGAGACCTTGGCTAAGTCCGAAAACATGGGCAACAACTTTGTAGACAGTGTTTGCGCATGAAGGTACTTCACGAAACTGATTTCGGACTGACTTCTGGCAGCATTTTCAAGCTTTCGGACACAGGCCTTATCGCTTCTCTTTATTGACAACAGATTCATAAACAGTTCTCATGATGAATGTTGCATTTGCAGAGGATCATTTCCTGTGAATCGAAGTTGAAACCAATAGCTTTGAACTAAATCGCGTAGTTTAATATTCTGTACATAATAATATGCAGAATTTGCATTTGCAGCTGTACTAGTGGTTGCGTGCTGTTTTTTTTTAACGTTGCAGAATGAAAAAATCATAAAACATTAGGGGTGTAACGATACACTTGTGTCACGATTCGATACTATCACGATACTAAACTCATGATACGATCTTTATCGCGATATTTTAAGCCAAAATAAAGAAGAGATGTCTTTTATTATTATTTAAATAATATTATTGTTATTATATTATTATCAGGATACTCAAATATTCCCCCATTGCATTACTATACATTATATTCAACATTATATATAGTAGTTTAATGTAGTAATGTCACTGAAACTCTTTAAACTTAAATTTTTTTCTCATGCAGTCCTCGCTTGCACACACACACACTCTCCCGGTGCTCGCTATGTTCCGCCTCTGATATTAATGCACTATTTAATAATAATGATGATCAATGCAATCAGTCACAGTTATAATCGCAAGACAGCGTGTCGAAATGGTTTGTTCATTTACTCTCGTTTCCGTGTTTACTACAGTATACGTGTCGTTGTGAATCTGTTCATCATATAAAGCCATCGTGTCTCTTCAGAAGACTTGGATTTGTATTAGACCACTCGATTGATTATTTTTACCATGCCTTTATGACATTTTTTGGATATTGAGAGCAATGGACTTTAAATGGAGGTACAGAAATCTTTCTCTGTTTTTTTGAAAAGTATCTTCATTTGTGTTTTGAAGTTGAATGAAAATCTTATAGGTTTGAAGTGACATAAGGGTGAGTACTTGACAGAATTTACATTTTTGAGTGAATTATACCTTATAAACACAGTAAGCTGAGCCTTGGATAAAACTAACTCTATATCGCGAATCATAGCGTTTACATTAACGATACATATTGTCGCATTTTTATATCTCAATATCTCGATATACAATGTTATATATGTTTAATGTCTAAAGTAGCAGCGCGCGGCATTAATCAGTGTAGCTTGCAGCTCTCTCTTCTGGTGAAATAATTACTACACAGTTGCCCTGGTAACCTGCAGGGTGTTTCTCAAACTGAAGGCTGCATATCTCGGCTGCCACGTCATCAAAAGTTGCTGAAGGCCATCGTCCTGAAGTCAATGGGGTTTTTTAATGGGATTTTGGTTAAATGGCTGAAATAAGGTTTTTAAATGTGGATATTTTTCTTACACAAACGCATCGCTTCACTTCAGAAGGCCTCTATTAACCCCCGTGTGGAACAGTTTTACTACGGACAGATGCACTTTTATGGACTTCAAAAATGACCCAACAGTCACTGCCATTATAAAGCTTGGATTAGCCAGGACTTTTTTAATATAACTCCGATTTTATTCGTCTGAAAGAAGAATGTCATATACACATAGGATGACTTGAGGGTGAGTAAATCATGGGATGATTTTCATTTTTGGGTGAACTATGAACTAACATCACGCTGAACAGGTAAGCTCGTTATGCTTATAATTGTGCTCTTATAAAATATTCAAAAAATGTTTTTAGATAAAAACTGAGTTGTTGGAAGCTTAGTGATGGTGACGTCATGTGATCGTGGTGTAGTTCGTTATAGCCTACCTTAGCCTACCTAGCTTTTTACTTCTGGTAACTGCATTTATGCTTCAAAATTCATAAAAGTTGTGTTCATCTGTGAAAATTTGCTTGATGGACAAAACATGTAAGCATCATAAACATTTGTTGATCACAGAGCTTGTTTTTTGATAATCTAAAAGCCTATGGAAAAAATTTCTATTGGGATTTTGTCGAGGGAACCAGTGAGATGCTAACTGCTGATTACTGCTACAAAGTGACGTCAGGCAAGAAAGAGAGATTTAATGTTTTAAATTAAGTAGTTTTTTTTTTTTTGTTGACATTATTGCACTTATACACTCACCTAAAGGATTATTAGGAACACCATACTAATACTGTGTTTGACCCCCTTTCGCCTTCAGAACTGCCTTAATTCTACGTGGCATTGATTCAACAAGGTGCTGAAAGCATTCTTTAGAAATGTTGGCCCATATTGATAGGATAGCATCTTGCAGTTGATGGAGATTTGTGGGATGCACATCCAGGGCACGAAGCTCCCGTTCCACCACATCCCAAAGATGCTCTATTGGGTTGAGATCTGGTGACTGTGGGGGCCATTTTAGTACAGTGAACTCATTGTCATGTTCAAGAAACCAATTTGAAATGATTTGAGCTTTGTGACATGGTGCATTATCCTGCTGGAAGTAGCCATCAGAGGATGGGTACATGGTGGTCATAAAGGGATGGACATGGTCAGAAACAATGCTCAGGTAGGCCGTGGCATTTAAACGATGCCCAATTGGCACTAAGGGGCCTAAAGTGTGCCAAGAAAACATCCCCCACACCATTACACCACCACCACCAGCCTGCACAGTGGTAAAAAGGCATGATGGATCCATGTTCTCATTCTGTTTACACCAAATTCTGACTCTACCATCTGAATGTCTCAACAGAAATCGAGACTCATCAGACCAGGCAACATTTTTCCAGTCTTCAACTGTCCAATTTTGGTGAGCTCGTGCAAATTGTAGCCTCTTTTTCCTATTTGTAGTGGAGATGAGTGGTACCCGGTGGGGTCTTCTGCTGTTGTAGCCCATCCGCCTCAAGGTTGTGCGTGTTGTGGCTTCACAAATGCTTTGCTGCATACCTCGGTTGTAACGAGTGGTTATTTCAGTCAAAGTTGCTCTTCTATCAGCTTGAATCAGTCGGCCCATTCTCCTCTGACCTCTAGCATCAACAAGGCATTTTCGCCCACAGGACTGCTTTTCCCTTTTCACACCATTCTTTGTAAACTCTAGAAATGGTTGTGCGTGAAAATCCCAGTAACTGAGCAGATTGTGAAATACTCAGACCGGCCCGTCTGGCACCAACAACCATGGCACGCTCAAAATTGCTTAAATCACCTTTCTTTCCCATTCTGACATTCAGTTTGGAGTTCAGGAGATTGTCTTGACCAGGACCACACCCCTAAATGCATTGAAGCAACTGCCATGTGATTGGTTGATTAGATAATTGCATTAATGAGAAATTGAACAGGTGTTCCTAATAATCCTTTAGGTGAGTGTATATAAACAAGTTATCACCCTATTATTCTAAATCTAAATGAACTTCCCTTCATTCTACCAACAGTAGTAGTGCCACTCACGCCCCGCCCTCAACCCAGTCTTAAAGTGGAAATGAAGCAGTCAGTCAAGTTTACATTATTTAGTAAACTGATTTCCACTTTAAAGTCCCACTGAAGTGACTTGAAACGCGCAATGTGTTGACGTAATTTCTACTGAAACAGGAAGACAGGGCGGGACACATCGAGCAGCCCCTCCCCTCTTTTAAAATAGCCAATAGTGTTTTGTTTATATTTCAGCTTTGAGCTCGGTAAAGCAACAGTTTCCTCCTAATCTCCTCCATATCGCTTTAAAATATAGCATTCTGTGCAGAATTCAGACGGGTCTGATACGATTTCTGATCTGCGCCGACTCGATCACATGACCCGCTCTGTGAATCGTGTCTCTGGACCAGAGCTGCGGCGGTTCACTGACACTAACGTTAAACCAGACATCATTCGCCTCAACTGAAAGCATATTTACACTGTCTGAATTGTTCCCTATCCCCTATATAGTGCACTACGTGCCATTCACTATGTAGAAAATAGTAAATGTGTGAATATGTGAACGGTTTTAGCCGCAGCTTCAGCGTAGGGGGCAGGACACTTCAGATTCTAGAGAGCATTTGATTGGACAGAAAATCTGATGAGAAGCTTAAGTGCAGTGATGTCATAAAAATCATTGGTCCATATTGGCGGAAGTGAGAGACTGTAACAGGGCTTAAAGTTTTCCGGCACCGTGCCGGATCTCCGGCGTGTGGCATTTGGCTGGGGGAAAAAAATAGTGAACATGTTATCACGTTGGAGTTCATGAGTTCTTCATGAGTTGAAATCGAATATGGGACTATATGACTCCTGTCCGTCGTCATGTGAACACTGACCAGGACATCTGCAAGTTTTAAACCATCTAGACTGCGCTCTACTCGTCCCTGACAGCTGCTGAAAGAGGTTTGAATCAACGATTAATCAGTTTTGACTGTGCTAAGTGCGTTATGTTCTATGTACTTCACGACGTAACGTTACTATAGTTCTGTCAAAGCGCAACACAAAGGTAAACGCATCGTTGTTATTTATTTGTTGGCGGATTATCGTACAGTATCAATGAATGACACATTTTGGCAGTGGTGTGTGCATGAACGTGTGTGAAATGCCTGCTAATTACGTTGTTTTTTCCGATCTCTTATATTGGTACTTTTTGCACTTAAATTGGCTTGTATTTGCCCTGTTTTGATCCATTTTCCTGGGAATTTATTTTGTCATCAACATTATGTTTTAAGGAGATAAAAATGGTACTCATCAACCTTGATTGGTATGGCAATAAATTGTATAGATAACCAGTGTTAGGGAAAGTTACTTTTAAAAGTAATGCATCTTAAAAAGTAACTAATTGCGTTACTTTTTCTCACCTGGGCTGGGCTTGTTTGCTTTTTTGTGTAGGGTTTGAGGGCTCACCAGACACAAATGATTCTTCCAGATGATTCGTTCAAACATAATTCCACACAAAACCCAACTCAACAATCCAGACCCAGAATCAACAATCCGTAAAACAGTCCGTAAGAAAAAGTGGGCTCTGTTCAGTCTGCGCCAAGCTAGCAAAACCCCCAGCTAAGTACTTTATGGCCTTGCAAACTTTGGCCACACCAAGATAACGGCAGAGGTTGTTTGATCCCCAAGACAAAGAGCCAAAACAGATCCCCTTCTTCTCAACGACCTTTAAATGAACTCTGAGTGACACAGAGTCGAAATCCAGAAGAAAACCCACAGAGACTGTTTTTACATATAAACGGCATCAAATCATTCAAAAGGGATGATAGCCTGTCACGGTTCATGAATTCACTGACTCGTTCTCGCTCTGTGTGTGCGTGTGTGTGTGTGTGTATGTGCGTGTGTGTGTGTGTGTATGTGCGTGTGTATGTGCGTGTGTGTGCGTGTGTGTGTGCGTGTGTGTGTGTGTGTGTGTGTGTGTGTGGGTGTGGCCGTTGATTACCACTCGGCTGATTATCAGCGCCAGCTGCCACTCATCATCTGTGTGTATTTATACTCATTGTCATTCGTCTTGTGTTTGTCAGATCGTTGGGTTAGTTCCTGTGTTCTTGTCTGTCTCCTGGCCGTTCCCCTGAGTTCTTGTGGATTCCCTGTCGGATTGTTGATCGCTCTGCCTGTCTTCACGGAGGATCAAGCGGTGTTGTGTCCCGTCCTTGGTCAGCGGTGGGCTGAATTTTCTGATCACTTCCATCTTCTCCACCGAGGATCTGGGTTGTCCATTGCGTCCCTGCGCTGCCAAGTGTTTGACTGTTCCAGGCACCATCTCTTCATCTGACCCTGTTCCACTACTCTCACCTGTGTCCTTAAATAAATGTTGTTTTTCCCCTCGCAATTGAATCCTCTGTCTTATTCCCCGTGACATAGCCGGACTTATAATCAAACACCCTTCAAATGCATATTTCTATATCATGTCTACAACCAATATACGTGACCATCTATGCTTAGATCACTCACAATTCCTGTAATCGTTATAACTACTGAATGGTTGATTGAAAGTGTGCCTTGCTTGGTATCAGTATGATTGTATGCTCATAATTCAGAAGATGGCTTGATTGAAATCTGTAGAATGCATCGTGTTCTTATAATAAGAAATCATGTCTAACGGTACTCTCTGCTTAGAGCGGGAGTTAGGAGACAACAGATAACAGGTAATTTATGATGAGGGGTGGGGAAGCAGTCACCTCTGAACCAAAGATGATACCTAATTGGTCAGAACCAATCCAGGAGGATGGGCAGACATTTGAGTTTAAAATCTCAGAACACGAACAAAGAAAAAGACAAAAAGACAGACATGAGACATAAGATGACGATATGACGACGACGAGTAGCCCGGACGGGCAGATCAAAATCAGAGAAAATGGGTTAACAATTTCATTCAAGCCATCTAAATACTCTCGTCTCACTTTCCTTTCTTTTACTTAGTTTCTTTTCTTTCCATTGAGTGTCGTGTTCTAAGTTAAGTTTTGCCGCAAAGTGCCATTCACTGTGTAGAAAATAGTAAATGTGTGAATATGTGAACGGTTTTAGCCGCAGCTTCAGCGTAGGGGGCAGGACACTTCAGATTCTAGAGAGCATTTGATTGGACAGAAAATCTGATGAGAAGCTTAAGTGCAGTGATGTCATAAAAATCATTGGTCCATATTGGCAGAAGTGAGAGACTGTAACAGGGCTTAAAGTTTTCCAGCACCGTGCCGGATCTCCGGCGTGTGGCATTTGGCTGGGGGAAAAAAATAGTGAACATGTTATCACGTTCGAGTTCATGAGTTCTTCATGAGTTGAAATCGAATATAGGACTATATGACTCCTGTCCGTCGTCATGTGAACACTGACCAGGACATCTGCAAGTTTTAAACCATCTAGACTGCGCTCTACTCGTCCCTGACAGCTGCTGAAAGAGGTTTGAATCAACGATTAATCAGTTTTGACTGTGCTAAGTGCGTTATGTTCTATGTACTTCACGACGTAACGTTACTGTAGTTCTGTCAAAGCGCAACACAAAGGTAAGCTCATCGTTATTTATTTGTTGGCGGATTGTCGTACAGTATCAATGAATGACATTTTGGCAGTGGTGTGTGCATGAACGTGTGTGAAATGCCTGCTAATTACGTTGTTTTTTTCGATCTCTTATATTGGTACTTTTTGCACTTAAATTGGCTTGTATTTGCCCTGTTTTGATCCATTTTCCTGGGAATTTTTTTTGTCATCAACATTATGTTTTAAGGAGATAAAAATGGTACTCATCAACCTTGATTGGTATGGCAATAAATTGTATAGATAACCAGTGTTGGGGAAAGTTACTTTTAAAAGTAATGCATCTTAAAAAGTAACTAATTGCGTTACTTAGTTACTTTTTTTTACTGACTCTCAAGCCATCCTATGTGTATATGACATTCTTTTTTCAGACGAACATAATCAGAGTTATATTTAAAAAGTCCTGGCTCTTCCCAGCTTTACAATGGCAGTGACTGTTGGGTCATTTTTGAAGTCCATAAAAGTGCATCTATCCATCATATAACTGCTCCACACGGCTCCGGGGGGTTAATAAAGGCCTTCTGAAGCGAAGCGATGCGTTTGTGTAAGAAAAATATCCATATTTAAAACTTTATAAAGTAAATTATCAAGCTTCCGGCGAATTGCCTTCCGTATTCAACTTACGGAAAAAGTGTAGTGTTCAAAGTTCAAAATGCTTACGCTACGTCTGATGAGCGTACTGGTGTGCAATGTTTGGTATGGCAAAAAATTGTACAGGTAACCAGTGTTGGGGAAAGTTACTTTTAAAACTAATGCATCTTAAAAAGTAACTAATTGTGTTACTTTTTAAGAAATTACTTTTGCGTTACTTTTTCCTCACCTGGGCTGGGCTTGTTTGCTTTTTTGTGTAGGGTTTGAGGGCTCACCAGACACAAATGATTCTTCCAGATGATTCGTTCAAACTTAATTCCACACAAAACCCAACTCAACAATCCAGACCCAGAATCAACAATCCATAAAACAGTCCGTAAAAAAAAGTGGGCTCCGTTCAGTCTGCGCCAAGCTAGCAAAACCCCCAGCTAAGTACTTTATGGCCTTGCAAACTTTGGGCCACACCAAGATAACGGCAGAGGTTGTTTGATCCCCAAGACAAAGAGCCAAAACAGATCCTCTTCTTCTCAACGACCTTTAAATGAACTCTGAGTGACACAGAGTCGAAATCCAGAAGAAAACCCACAGAGACTGTTTTTACATATAAACGGCATCAAATCATTCAAAAGGGATGATAGCCTGTCACGGTTCATGAATTCACTGACTCGTTATCGCTCTGTGTGTATGTGTGTGTGTGTGGGTGTGGCCGCTGATTACCACTCGGCTGATTATCAGCGCCAGCTGCCACTCATCATCTGTGTGTATTTATACTCATTGTCATTTGTCTTGTGTTTGTCATATCGTTGGGTTAGTTCCTGTGTTCTTGTCTGTCTCCTGGCCGTTCCCCTGAGTTCTTGTGGATTCCCTGTCGGATTGTTGATCGCTCTGCCTGTCTTCACGGAGGATCAAGCGGTGTTGTGTCCCGTCCTTGGTCAGCGGTGGGCTGAATTTTCTGATCGCTTCCATCTTCTCCACCGAGGATCTGGGTTGTCCATTGCGTCCCTGCGCTGCCAAGTGTTTGACTGTTCCAGGCACCATCTCTTCATCTGACCCTGTTCCACTACTCTCACCTGTGTCCTTAAATAAATGTTGTTTTTCCCCTCGCAATTGAATCCTCTGTCTTATTCCCTGTGACATAGCCGGACTTATAATCAAACACCCTTCAAATGCATATTTCTATATCATGTCTACAACCAATATACGTGACCATCTATGCTTAGATCACTCACAATTCCTGTAATTGTTATAACTATTGAATGGTTGATTGAAAGTGTGCCTTGCTTGGTATCAGTATGATTGTATGCTCATAATTCAGAAAATTGAATCTGTGTAGAATGCATCGTGTTCTTATAATAAGAAATCATGTCTAACGGTACTCTCTGCTTAGAGCGGGAGTTAGGAGACAACAGATAACAGGTCATTTATGATGAGGGGTGGGGAAGCAGTCACCTCTGAACCAAAGATGATACCTAATTGGTCAGAACCAATCCAGGAGGATGGGCAGACATTTGAGTTTAAAATCTCAGAACACGAACAAAGAAAAAGAGAAAAAGACAGACATGAGACATAAGATGACGATATGATGACGAGTAGCCCGGACATGGGTTAACATGGGTTAATGGGTTAACAATTTCATTCAAGCCATTTAAACACTCTTGTCTCACTTTCCTTTCTTTTACTTAGTTTCTTTTCTTTCCATTGAGTCTCGTGTTCTAAGTTAAGTTTTGCCGCAAAGTTTCGAAAACCTCATCCACGAGACTTTCCATCCATCCGCCAACATGCCACGTGATTGGCTTCCCAAGACGTCGATCAAAGACACGACAAGACCATCAGCGAATCAAAGAACCTGGGAAACCCCTCTCAAGCCAGGACCGAAAAGGGAATCCCCATTCAAAGAAAACAAGTAACCTCCAGATTCTAACTGAACTGGTGCATTGATATCAAATTTAATAACCCCGCCTAAGAAACGATAGGAGGGTTAAATTAATGATTGGTGGTTCGTTCAGGTCATGTGTTATAAATGCATATATTGTTAGAAACTTGGGATTTCATCATTTCACTCTCTTAAAACTCATTCTTTCCTCACTTTCCTTTATTCTGCAACTCGTGTGAATGTGTGTGTGTGTGTGTTTGTGTTAGATATTAGTTTTATGTGTTAGAGTAATCAATAAAGTTTAGTTTGTATTTAAAGATAAGTGTTCTTGTGTTATGTGCTTACGAATTTAATGTCTTAAACTGCTGATCTATGTTACCTGGCTATTAAATAGTGTTTCACTATTGTTTGGATATTTATATCCACTGCAGAGTTGATGGTTACGGCCCGTTCAAATGAACGCCGGACAAGTCAATTGCTCGGCCGTAAAATAAGTGACTCTTTCAAAATTCCCTATGAATTAATTAATAATTTACTTTGAGCTAAATAGACTTGTTTCCCTTATACACGTCTTACATTTGTTTTTTTTATAACTAAAAAGTTCTTAAGTTCTATTTTGGGGCAAATGTAAAGACACTTTCACACCAAAATTAAAATAACAAGCCTCAGGCTGAAGGAAATGCAAATTCACGCGTGTACAGTAGAAGGGCGCAGCTCAAACAAACCTTTCAGCTGTGCTGCCATTCTGGATTGCAGAAGAACAGGATGCAGGAGAAGAAAGTTTAACACATTTCACCAATAAAAACAAAAAATGTAAAGTCATTTTTGCTTATGGTTTAACTGAATCATTGAAGGTCAGCAGCAAGTACATTGGTCAACAAAGTGAGATTAAATGCATAAAAATGTTTGTTGGAGGCTTGCATTTCTGATTTTGCATTTGAATGATTTTATTTATTTTGAGGAATATTGAATCTTTTTTTGTGCAAGTAAGATTAGTAAATGTATGCTCACATTTAGTCGAGAACTACAATAACCATCATGTTTACACACAACCTCTGCACTTACTCATGATTTCTTTCAACATGGGGACAAGAGAGCTGTCAGTCAATAAATGGGAAAACAAAGTAACTTGCATTATTTATTTGAAAAAGTAACAGACAATTTGTTGTAAATTTTAAAAGTAATGCGTTACTTTACTGGTTACTTGAAAAAGTAATCTGATTACATAACTCAAGTTAGCCTACTTGTAATGCGTTACCCACAACACTGTAGATA
Organism: Coreius guichenoti; assembly: GCA_039654105.1. Classification (NCBI taxonomy): domain Eukaryota; kingdom Metazoa; phylum Chordata; class Actinopteri; order Cypriniformes; family Gobionidae; genus Coreius; species Coreius guichenoti. The sequence continues at coordinate 3,801,877 of CM077177.1, forward strand.
CCAATATGACTAATATATTCATACTAAAAAAACTTCAAGTTTGATTTCATGGCGACTTTAAGGCTTGTTCACACCAAGAATGATAACAATAAAGTAAACTATATTAGCATCCACAACAGCTGACGATATCGTTCTGTTTATTCTAAGCGCGTGCTTGTCTGTCACTTTAAATGCTCGAGCTCATTATAGCAGGATGGATTCTGATTGGCTGTCAATGTTTTTATCGTTCATCAGCTGGATAAAATCGTTCTGAAAGTGATTCCAATATCGTTTCTCTGTGCCGTTATCTTTAAAGCTGTGCTGTGAAGTTTGCTATTCTTTAATATTGAGAACGATTTTTAGAACTATATTAATACAAAAGATAACGTCTTTTACTGCTGATGATGTCTAATGCCACACACGCGCGCTTCTGACAGGTATGTGTGTGTGTTGTGTGTTGTGTGTGAACGCGGATAAGTCATGTGACTGCATGCGTACTAATATTTATATACGGCATATATTAATATTTATAATCGCTACGAAGCGACGGGATCTCTCTTCGAAAATGAATTAGAGATTGCGCTTTCTGCATCCCGCGTGAAATGTCGAAGCGGTATTGCCAGAAAAGTTAATAAACAGCCCAACGATTCTTCTAATGGCCACTCCGGGCCAGTGTGTGTGTGTCAGTCAAGAGAAATTGAAACCTCCACTTATTTTGAGCTAAATCGTGTAGTAGCTACATACATTTATTATATAATATAATACATAATTTGCATTTGCAGCTGTATTACTGTTGCAGAATGGGGGAAAAATCATAAAACATGCATGTGCATGTGCGTGGTGGGACCACGTGGTTTGCCTAGAGCGCAGTTAAGCTTGTGGCTCTTGGCTATTATGACGTCACAATAGCCGCGTTCCATTTTGCATCTTCATAAGCTCACACACAAGCAGAATCTCTCAGAGGGTTTATAGGCTAGGAGTGAGTTTCGTGTGACAGTGGCGATTTGCAGATACTAAAACACAGTGTACAGACTACAGAATCTAACCGCGGTTTCCACAAACAGTGCTTAGACTACAGTGTCTAGTCATAGTGTCCAGATCTGCAGAAACGGAAGAACAGTGTATAGACTTTTCAAAGTTTTCACACAGTTTCCGGATTTGTGAATTCTTCACGGGGCATCATGTCCACATCGTCGTCACCATCTTCGTCCATCCCTTTGGACCGTCTACAGAGGCAGTTTGTTGAGGAGTTGTTGAGCTTTAGCAGCAAAGCCTCGTACAACCTCGAGTGGAGGTGGAGTGGCTATAGATCAGACAGCCAAAATGAACAGAGCCATTGCGGCATCAGGTGTTTGTCCAGGTCCAACAGCCTCCAAGGGATTTTTTGCCCTCCGCTGCCAGGCCAAGTTCCTGTCGAGCCAACAGTGTCTTCAAATGGCCTGACTCCTCAGGGTGCCGTGAAGGCTTCTCCTGTGAACAGGAGCTCAACAGGTGAGACTGAAATAAGTGTATTCCGGAAATATTTTAGTTGGACGTTCGTCTAATAATGGCAAATTTAGACTGCAAAGGTGGCACAGAAGCGCTTCTGAACTGGCAATTAAGTGTCTTTACACAGACTGTTTAATGCTGCTCAGAGGTGACATGCATAAATGCATTTACACAGCACTTTTAACTGCATATTGTTACACAAGGTGGGGTCAGAGCAGGCATAATTTAGTCAGGCTTTTATTCTGCATTATGTCTTTACACAGAATTTTTTGAGCAGCCTTAACTCGGCTGTGTAAAGATACATTCAGAGAACATTCAAAAGTAACGTTCCCATAATGTTCCAAAAATTATAAAATGGAATGTTCCCTTAACATTCGTATGAACAAGAAAAAACATTTTTAAAACATTTTTAAAACGGTTACACTTCACAATAAGGTTTCATTTGTTAATGTTATGTAATGTATTAACTAACATGGACTAACTGTGAGCAATACATTTGTTACTAGGGGTGTAACAATATATCGCGATATAGAAATGCAACAATATGTATCGTGGATAGTGACAATCTGTATTGTGTATAGTTCACCCAAAATGGAAAAATTCAAGTTTACAGAGCTTTAGTGTCAGTACTTCATTAAACTACTATATAGGGACGCACAATATATCGGCATCGCCTGATATATGCTCATTTTTAATGTCATCGTTATCAGCCCGATAAGAAAATTTGGCCCATATATTAAAGCCGATAAATGATGTATTATTTCCTTCAGCTGAGACACTTCAGATGCGCACTGTTCGCCATGATGGTTTTGAATTGCTTGAAATATGATTGAAATCACTTCAAAAAAGGAAAATACGGTTCAGTGCAACATGTCTGTCATATAGACTACATAAAATTATAATGAGAACATCATAATTGTGTGCTTGGGACATGGCTTTAATGGTGAGACTTTTGTTTTTGTAATCAGGCTCTCAAAAATTATATAAAAATTTGGATTTAGATTTATCGGCTTTCAGATATAAAGAATTATTGGTTATCGGCCAAGATTTTCATAACGGTGCATCCCTAATATATAATGTTGAATATAATGTACTGTATAAAAATGCAATGGGGGAATATTTGTGGGTCCTGATAATGCCAAATGTCTTATGTTACCAGAAAAAGTGGCCTATATTATTTTAAATATCTAGTCAGTGACAGAGTGCAAGCATATTCGTCTAAAATAATTTTTTGTATTTTGTACTATTATGTTTTCATGAATATTTTTATTCTGGTCTCACCATTGTCCTTACCAGCACCAAGTCCAAGCCTATTCATTTCCACCCCCAATGTAATCCCAAATTTAGCATGTTAATCAACAGTACATTTTTTGTTAACCTTTTACCATACGTCTTATGGCAATAATATTGTATCGTGAGTTCAGTATCGTGACATGAGGGTATCGTGACACCCCTATTTGTTACGGTATTTATTCTTTGTTAATGCAAATACATCTGTTCATTTTTTATGTTAGTAACTAATGTTTACAAAGATTAACAAAGATTAATAAATGCTGTAGAAGTGCAGTTCATTATTAGTTCATGTTAACTAATGAAACCTTAATTTAAGTGCTACCAAAAAACTTGGATTTGTAACATTACAGATTAGAATTTAACCGTAAAATGTAAGTTATGTCATTATATCATGTTACTAATAGTTGTGTATTCAATTGTTTTTCTTCATTTCAGAAGAACCCACAAAATGCAGGTGGACGAAAAGAATCCGTTCTTTCGGCAAGAGGCTATGGAAAGCTATGAAGCGTCCGTTCTGCTGCTGTTGCCAAAGTAGTTCTGTGGATATTGTGGAGCCTTTTGTCCTTCCACCAGATCTGGACCCAGAGCCTGATCCTGAGCCATCTTCATCTGTGCCAGATCACTCCGGCGTCAAGCCAAATGATGGTAACCTTATTTTTAACAGTTTTGTCATCTTGTTTTCCACTAAAAATACCTTAAAGGGATAGTTCACCCAAAAATGAAAATTCTGTCATCATTTGTCAAAAGAAGATATTTTGAAGAATGATGGTAATCAAACAGTTGACGGGAGCCATTCACTTCCATAGTATACTAATGACTATCGTCAACTGTTTGATTGCCAACATTCTTCGAAATATCTTCTTTTGTGTTCAACAGAAGAAAGAAACTCATACAGGTTTGGAACAACTTAAGTGATGACAATTTTCATTTTTGGGTGAACTATCCCTTTAAGACTTATTTTCAGAGAATATTAATATTATTTCCCCCATATTAACATTTGTTTTTGTTTGTTAGAGTCCTTTGAATCTCTCTTTAACGTGGTAAATATGATTGGATCTGGAGGATTTGGCAGGGTGTACGAGGGAACGCGCAAATTTGATGGCAAAAAGGTAAAAAAACATTTTGCTCTTGCATGCATCAAAACATATTTAAAACAATTTACAGATGGTTTATTAATACTTAGTGCAAGGTCAGGTGCTTGAAAACTGTTTTTGTGTTTGCAGGTTGCCATCAAGCGGATGCGCAAGATTGACAACGATCGTTATCTTAATATTGTAAGTTGGCCAAAACCTGAATGTGTGTTTAGTTGTTTAAGTGCTGATTACTGTAGTTAATACACCTATAGGAAGCATGAGTTGTTAATGTAGTAGACAAATAAGCCTAGGAGCATCTAATAACTTTGAGCTGAAGGTATCTACAAAGATCAATGAAAAGCACATTTAAAAATGATAGGTTTTCTTCAGATTTTTACCCAGCTAACCTTCTGTCTACTACTTTTCTCTAGCCTGGGCATCCCAAACCTCTCATCACAGAAGTGGCGCTGCTTCTCATGATGAGGCAAGAACCCAAAAGCCCCTACGCTATACAACTCTACGACTGGTTCGAACACCCACGTAAATTCACACTGGTCATGGAGTATCCTGAACCCTGCGAGAACTTGCTTGACTTCCTCATTGGTAATCCTGAAGTGGATGAAACAACAGCACGGGTGATCATGCGACAGGCTGTGCTGGCTGTACAACACTGCATCGAGCACAGCGTTTTCCACAATGATGTTCACCCGCAGAATTTCTTGCTGAAGAAGGACACGTTAGAGCTCAAGCTTATAGACTTTGGCTGCGGTCAGCTACTTAGTAGTGATGGCTACGAGAGCGAGACATACGCAGGTGAGCATTTTGGCAGTGCGGAAACCTAAATGTAGTGACCTACTGATTATTTAACGCTTTTAAAAAAAAAATGTGTTCTTGCTTACAGGAGTACTGGAGTACAGCCCACCTGAAGTCCACACAGAACCTCGCTTCCACGCCGTCCCAACAAATGTCTGGTCTCTAGGAGTGTTGTTGTACGGGATGTTGAACGGATGTTTTCCTTTTTGCAATGCACCGGAAGCCAAAGTTACATTTGAGAACCCCGACTTATCCGAAGGTGAGTGAATAATATTGATAACATTGATAAACACACATAAAAGCAACAGTTCTGTATAGAAACAGATAAAGGTGAAGTAAGATTGTTTTTGTTCGGTTTATTGTTCACTGACTACTATTAGAATGCCATCTAAGGGTTTATCTCCCCCGAATGTGTAAACATTGATCCTCCCGGGTGCCATCAAAACAGCTCAGATCCGTCAATCTCTTTTCAGCTCAACCTTTAGCAAGAGTTTGGGGGCGTGGCTACTGTAGCAGGCGGAGCCTGAGGGCTTAGTTAGAGAAATGGCTGCATTTATACCATCAAAAATTAAGTGGGTCATGAACACGTCAAAGTGAACAGAGCATTGCGCTACAAAGCATGCTTCAATACCATACAGCATTCATGTACCCGTTCAGAAAGACAAATGCAACACAGCTAAAAGTATTCCTAATATGTCGGACCTGAAACATGCCTTCACAATCACCAGTAAGAGCTGCCTTTGTGAGGTTTGAGTTAAGGGAGGTGTGACACGCGAAAGGGGCGTTTTTTAAAGAAAATAGGCTTTATTTTTGTAATTCCGCTAGTGTTGCAGAAACTACTCACTTCACCTTTAAAGTAAAGAACATTTTGCCTTATATTAATCATGTTTTAGATGCTGTTTTCATAGATGCCAAGTCACATGGTCATGACTAACCAGCTCTCTCCTTATTGAAATTTGTATAGAATGCAGGGATCTGATTAGCCAGTGCCTAACCCTGGATCCGACTAAACGGCCCACGTTAGAGCAGATGTTACAACATGAATGGATTAGAAATGATCTACTGTAGACTGGAGAAGTTCAGGAGATTCACTCGATCAGTGATTTCAGGTGTGAGGAAGTGTAGCAGACAGAGTAGGATTATTATCATTTATCTTCAATTGAGATTTTCAAGTTTGTGTAGTGAACTGAGTTCATTGTAATGTTCTTGTTATAGTTAAATCAAGTCAAGTCACCTTCATTTATATAGTGCTTTATACAATACAGATTGTTTCAAAGCAGCTTCATGGTAGTAAACAGGAAAATAACAGAATCAGTGACAGAATTCAGTTCTGCTGTAAAGCAGCTCTAAAAAAACATTCATGAGTTGACATGTTCATATAATCTTTGTATTGGATAGGACCTTGATGGAGGGCTTGAGCTCGAGACTTGACCCGAAGCCCGAAGTCCAACCCAAACCTGACAGAACTCAAGCGCCACACCAGAGAGATCAGAGACTGTCCACGTCTGAGCATGAACATGAGAGACTGCAAGACTGGACAGAAGTCATCAAGTCATCACAGCCACATTTGCTTTGTTTTAAAAGCAATTTTTACTTTAAAAGTCAAGTCACAGGCATGTGATCAGCTAAAATCAACAAAGAAGGAAGACCTGACCACGCCCCACCAACAATTATTTTAATAATTATACAATAAAACATACTATTTTATTGTAAAATTAAAAAACGGAGTACTTAATAATCATGATATTAATGTGTTAATAGATATTATTATTAATAACACAATGTTAATAATAATAATTATCACTATTATTAATTTACAAAACAACAGTAAAATTGCAACACTAAAGCCGCCTTTCCACTGCACACGACATTTGGACACGACTGTCTGAGTTCGGCCCCTAGTGGCAGTCGTAATGAACTTTCATTATGATCTTGCGTGGCAACACGGGTTAACTGACGCTGTCTCAGAAATCCTCCCTGTTGAGGCGCATCTCTTGCACTAAACGGCGATACTCGAGCTAGTGTTTTGCCCACATTGACTTGCAATATTTCTTTTAGCGTCTCCAGTAAAGGAATGCAAAAGCAAGAGCCTTTATCCTCTGAACTATCACCAAGGTGGAACGAATAAATGTATGCAAACAATAAACAGCTACGCATTTAGGGCAAATAACCGCGATAATTTGAGCGATTGAATACGGTGCCAGACAACATTAAAAAATATAAATATTAAAATAATAATTGATTGCTTATCAATAACCATGTGGTTTTAAATGTGTCAAGTGTTTCTGATAAAGTTAAACAAAAGGTATAATAATTCTCACACCGATCTGAATGAAACACGTTGGAATACATCACATCCGGTTGGCGTGTCGCATAAGGTGTAGTCACTCAAGCTCAAATTTTTTAACGCATCCAAAGCTCAAGTCGGATCCGAAAATTCTGCATCTGCAGATGGTCGGCATCCCACGCAGCCCCTGTGCGACTCTCCATAGCAAATGAATGACTTCCGGTCCAGTGGATGTCGTTCGTTGTGTGCAGTGGAAAGGCGGCTTAACATTTATGGTTGTCTTCATTTCTTTGTTTTCAAATGTTAAACCATTGAGCTTTTATTTTGGAAGAAAACCACAGGGAGACCTTGGCTAAGTCCGAAAACATGGGCAACAACTTTGTAGACAGTGTTTGCGCATGAAGGTACTTCACGAAACTGATTTCGGACTGACTTCTGGCAGCATTTTCAAGCTTTCGGACACAGGCCTTATCGCTTCTCTTTATTGACAACAGATTCATAAACAGTTCTCATGATGAATGTTGCATTTGCAGAGGATCATTTCCTGTGAATCGAAGTTGAAACCAATAGTTTTGAACTAAATCGCGTAGTTTAATATTCTGTACATAATAATATACAGAATTTGCATTTGCAGCTGTACTAGTGGTTGCGTGCTGTTTTTTTTTTAACGTTGCAGAATGAAAAAATCATAAAACATTAGGGGTGTAACGATACACTTGTGTCACGATTCGATACTATCACGATACTAAACTCATGATACGATCTTTATCGCGATATTTTAAGCCAAAATAAAGAAGAGATGTCTTTTATTATTATTTAAATAATATTATTGTTATTATATTATTATCAGGATACTCAAATATTCCCCCATTGCATTACTATACATTATATTCAACATTATATATAGTAGTTTAATGTAGTAATGTCACTGAAACTCTTTAAACTTAAATTTTTTTCTCATGCAGTCCTCGCTTGCACACACACAGACTCTCCCGGTGCTCGCTATGTTCCGCCTCTGATATTAATGCACTATTTAATAATAATGATGATCAATGCAATCAGTCACAGTTATAATCGCAAGACAGCGTGTCGAAATGGTTTGTTCATTTACTCTCGTTTCCGTGTTTACTACAGTATACGTGTCGTTGTGAATCTGTTCATCATATAAAGCCATCGTGTCTCTTCAGAAGACTTGGATTTGTATTAGACCACTCGATTGATTATTTTTACCATGCCTTTATGACATTTTTTGGATGTTGAGAGCAATGGACTTTAAATGGAGGTACAGAAATCTTTCTCTGTTTTTTTGAAAAATATCTTCATTTGTGTTTTGAAGTTGAATGAAAATCTTATAGGTTTGAAGTGACATGAGGGTGTGTACTTGACAGAATTTACATTTTTGAGTGAATTATACCTTATAAACACAGTAAGCTGAGCCTTGGATAAAACTAACTCTATATCGCGAATCATAGCGTTTACATTAACGATACATATTGTCGCATTTTTATATCTCAATATCTCGATATACAATGTTATATACACTCACCTAAAGGATTATTAGGAACACCTGTTCAATTTCTCATTAATGCAATTATCTAATCAACCAATCACATGGCAGTTGCTTCAATGCATTTAGGGGTGTGGTCCTGGTCAAGACAATCTCCTGAACTCCAAACTGAATGTCAGAATGGGAAAGAAAGGTGATTTAAGCAATTTTGAGCGGGGCATGGTTGTTGGTGCCAGACGGGCCGGTCTGAGTATTTCACAATCTGCTCAGTTACTGGGATTTTCACGCACAACCATTTCTAGAGTTTACAAAGAATGGTGTGAAAAGGGAAAAACATCCAGTATGCGGCAGTCCTGTGGGCGAAAATGCCTTGTTGATGCTAGAGGTCAGAGGAGAATGGGCCGACTGATTCAAGCTGATAGAAGAGCAACTTTGACTGAAATAACCACTCGTTACAACCGAGGTATGCAGCAAAGCATTTGTGAAGCCACAACACGCACAACCTTGAGGCGGATGGGCTACAACAGCAGAAGACCCCACCGGGTACCACTCATCTCCACTACAAATAGGAAAAAGAGGCTACAATTTGCACGAGCTCACCAAAATTGGACAGTTGAAGACTGGAAAAATGTTGCCTGGTCTGATGAGTCTCGATTTCTGTTGAGACATTCAGAGTCAGAATTTGGCGTAAACAGAATGAGAACATGGATCCATCATGCCTTGTTACCACTGTGCAGGCTGGTGGTGGTGGTGTAATGGTGTGGGGGATGTTTTCTTGGCACACTTTAGGCCCCTTAGTGCCAATTGGGCATCGTTTAAATGCCACGGCCTACCTGAGCATTGTTTCTGACCATGTCCATCCCTTTATGACCACCATGTACCCATCCTCTGATGGCTACTTCCAGCAGGATAATGCACCATGTCACAAAGCTCGAATCATTTCAAATTGGTTTCTTGAACATGACAATGAGTTCACTGTACTAAAATGGCCCCCACAGTCACCAGATCTCAACCCAATAGAGCATCTTTGGGATGTGGTGGAACGGGAGCTTCGTGCCCTGGATGTGCATCCCACAAATCTCCATCAACTGCAAGATGCTATCCTATCAATATGGGCCAACATTTCTAAAGAATGCTTTCAGCACCTTGTTGAATCAATGCCACGTAGAATTAAGGCAGTTCTGAAGGCGAAAGGGGGTCAAACACAGTATTAGTATGGTGTTCCTAATAATCCTTTAGGTGAGTGTATATATATAAACAAGTTATCACCCTATTATTCTAAATCTAAATGAACTTCCCTTCATTCTACCAACAGTAGTAGTGCCACTCACGCCCCGCCCTCAACCCAGTCTTAAAGTGGAAATGAAGCAGTCAGTCAAGTTTACATTATTTAGTAAACTGATTTCCACTTTAAAGTCCCACTGAAGTGACTTGAAACGTGCAATGTGTTGACGTAATTTCTACTGAAACAGGAAGACAGGGCGGGACACATCGAGCAGCCCCTCCCCTCTTTTAAAATAGCCAATAGTGTTTTGTTTATATTTCAGCTTTGAGCTCGGTAAAGCAACAGTTTCCTCCTAATCTCCTCCATATCGCTTTAAAATATAACATTCTGTGCAGAATTCAGACGGGTCTGATACGATTTCTGATCTCCGCCGACTCGATCACATGACCCGCTCTGTGAATCGTGTCTCTGGACCAGAGCTGCGGCGGTTCACTGACACTAACGTTAAACCAGACATCATTCGCCTCAACTGAAAGCATATTTACACTGTCTGAATTGTTCCCTATCCCCTATATAGTGCACTACGTGCCATTCACTATGTAGAAAATAGTAAATGTGTGAATATGTGAACGGTTTTAGCCGCAGCTTCAGCATAGGGGGCAGGACACTTCAGATTCTAGAGAGCATTTGATTGGACAGAAAATCTGATGAGAAGCTTAAGTGCAGTGATGTCATAAAAATCATTGGTCCATATTGGCGGAAGTGAGAGACTGTAACAGGGCTTAAAGTTGTCCGGCACCGTGCCGGACCTCCGGCATGTCGTCATGTGAACACTGACCAGGACATCTGCAAGTTTTAAACCATCTAGACTGCGCTCTACTCGTCCCTGACAGCTGCTGAAAGAGGTTTGAATCAACGATTAATCAGTTTTGACTGTGCTAAGTGCGTTATGTTCTATGTACTTCACGACGTAACGTTACTGTAGTTCTGTCAAAACGCAACACAAAGGTAAGCGCATCGTTGTTATTTATTTGTTGGCGGATTATCGTACAGTATCAATGAATGACACATTTTGGCAGTGGTGTGTGCATGAACGTGTGTGAAATGCCTGCTAATTACGTTGCTTTTTTCCGATCTCTTATATTGGTACTTTTTGCACTTAAATAGGGCAAATACAAGCCAGTTTTGATCCATTTTCCTGGGAATTTTTTTTTGTCATCAACATTATGTTTTAAGGAGATAAAAATGGTACTCATCAACCTTGATTGGTATGGCAATAAATTGTATAGATAACCAGTGTTGGGGAAAGTTACTTTTAAAAGTAATGCATCTTAAAAAGTAACTAATTGCGTTACTTAGTGACTTTTTAAGAAATTACTTTTGCGTTACTTTTTCTCACCTGGGCTGGGCTTGTTTGCTTTTTTGTGTAGGGTTTGAGGGCTCACCACACACAAATGATTCTTCCAGATGATTCGTTCAAACATAATTCCACACAAAACCCAACTCAACAATCCAGACCCAGAATCAACAATCCGTAAAACAGTCCGTAAAAAAAAGTGGGCTTCGTTCAGTCTGCGCCAAGCTAGCAAAACCCCCAGCTAAGTACTTTATGTCCTTGCAAACTTTGGGCCACACCAAGATAACGGCAGAGGTTGTTTGATCCCAAGACAAAGAGCCAAAACGGATCCCCTTCTTCTCAACGACCTTTAAATGAACTCTGAGTGACACAGAGTCGAAATCCAGAAGAAAACCCACAGAGACTGTTTTTACATATAAACGGCATCAAATCATTCAAAAGGGATGATAGCCTGTCACGGTTCATGAATTCACTGACTCGTTCTCGCTCTGTGTGTATGTGTGTGTGTGTGTGTGTGGGTGTGGCTGCTGATTACCACTCGGCTGATTATCAGCGCCAGCTGCCACTCATCATCTGTGTGTATTTATACTCATTGTCATTTGTCTTGTGTTTGTCAGATCGTTGGGTTAGTTCCTGTGTTCTTGTCTGTCTCCTGGCCGTTCCCCTGAGTTCTTGTGGATTCCCTGTCGGATTGTTGATCGCTCTGCCTGTCTTCACGGAGGATCAAGCGGTGTTGTGTCCCGTCCTTGGTCAGCGGTGGGCTGAATTTTCTGATTGCTTCCATCTTCTCCACCGAGGATCTGGGTTGTCCATTGCGTCCCTGCGCTGCCAAGTGTTTGACTGTTCCAGGCACCATCTCTTCATCTGACCCTGTTCCACTACTCTCACCTGTGTCCTTAAATAAATGTTGTTTTTCCCCTCGCAATTGAATCCTCTGTCTTATTCCCCGTGACATAGCCGGACTTATAATCAAACACCCTTCAAATGCATATTTCTATATCATGCCTACAACCAATATACGTGACCATCTATGCTTAGATTACTCACAATTTCTGTAATTGTTATAACTATTGAATGGTTGATTGAAAGTGTGCCTTGCTTGGTACCAGTATGATTGTATGCTCATAATTCAGAAGATGGCTTGATTGCAATCTGTGTAGAATGTATCGTGTTCTTATAATAAGAAATCATGTCTAACGGTACTCTCTGCTTAGAGCGGGAGTTAGGAGACAACAGATAACAGGTCATTTATGATGAGGGGTGGGGAAGCAGTCACCTCTGAACCAAAGATGATATCTAATTGGTCAGAACCCATCCAGGAGGATGGGCAGACATTTGAGTTTAAAATCTCAGAACACGAACAAAGAAAAAGACAAAAAGACAGACATGAGACATAAGATGACGACAGAGGCAGATCAAGATCAGAGAAAATGGGTTAATTTCATTCAAGCCATCTAAACACTCTCGTCTCACTTTTATTTAGTTTCTTTTCTTTCCATTGAGTCTCGTGTTCTAAGTTAAGTTTTGCCGCAAAGTTTCGAAAACCTCATCCACGAGACTTTCCATCCATCCGCCAACATGCCACGTGATTGGCTTCCCAAGACGTCGATCAAAGACACGACAAGACCATCAGCGAATCAAAGAACCTGGGAAACCCCTCTCCAGCCAGGACCGAAAAGGGAATCCCCATTCAAAGAAAACGCAAGTAACCTCCAGATTCTAACTGAACTGGTGCATTGATATAAAACTTAATAACCCCGCCTAAGAAACGATAGGAGGGTTAAATTAATGATTGGTGGTTCGTTCAGGTCATGTGTTATAAATGCATATATTGCTAGAAACTTGGGATTTCATCATTTCACTCTCTTAAAACTCATTCTTTCCTCACTTTCCTTTATTCTGCAACTCGTGTGAATGTGTGTGTGTGTGTGTGTGTTTGTGTTAGATATTAGTTTTATGTGTTAGAGTAATCAATAAAGTTTAGTTTGTATTTAAAGATGTGTTCTTGTGTTATGTGCTTACGAATTTAATGTCTTAAACTGCTGATCTATGTTACCTGGCTATTAAATAGTGTTTCACTAGTTGATGGTTACGGCCCGTTCAAATGAACGCCGGACAAGTCAATCGCTCGGCCGTAAAATAAGTGACTCTTTCAAAATTCCCTATGAATTAATAATTTACTTTGAGCTAAATAGACTTGTTTCCCTTATACACGTCTTACATTTGTTTTTTTATAACTAAAAAGTTCTTAAGTTTTATTTTGGGGCAAATGTAAAGACTCTTTCACACCAAAATTGAAATAACAAGCCTCAGGCTGAAGGAAATGCAAATTCACGCGTGTACAGTAGAAGGGCGCAGCTCAAACAAACCTTTCAGCTGTGCTGCCATTCTGGATTGCAGAAGAACAGGATGCAGGAGAAGAAAGTTTAACACATTTCACCAATAAAAACAAAAAATCTAAAGTCATTTTTGCTTATGGTTTAACTGAATCATTGAAGGTCAGCAGCAAGTACATTGGTCAACAAAGTGAGATTAAATGCATAAAAATGTTTGTTGGAGGCTTGCATTTTCTGATTTTGCATTTGAATATTTTTATTTATTTTGAGGAATACTGAATCTTTTTTGTGCAAGTAAGATTAGTAAATGTATGCTCACATTTAGTCGAGAACTACAATAACCATCATGTTTACACACAACCTCTGCACTTACTCATGATTTCTTTCAACATGGGGACAAGAGAGCTGTCAGTCAATAAATGGGAAAACAAAGTAACTTGCATTATTTATTTGAAAAAGTAACAGATAATTTGTTGTAAATTTTAAAAGTAATGCGTTACTTTACTGGTTACTTGAAAAAATAATCTGATTACGTAACTCAAGTTAGCCTACTTGTAATGCGTTACCCACAACACTGTAGATAACAATATGACTAATATATTCATACTAAAAAACTTCAATTTTGATTTCATGGCGACTTTAAGGCTTGTTCACACCAAGAATGATAACAATAAAGTAAACTATATTAGCATCCACAACAGCTGACGATATCGTTCTGTTTATTCTAAGCGCGTGCTTGTCTGTCACTTTAAATGCTCGAGCTCATTATAGCAGGATGGATTCTGATTGGCTGTCAATGTTTTTATCGTTCATCAGCTGGATAAAATCGTTCTGAAAGTGATTCCAATATTGTTTCTCTGTGCCGTTATCTTTAAAGCTGTGCTGTGAAGTTTGCTATTCTTTAATATTGAGAACGATTTTTAGAACTATATTACTACAAAAGATAACGTCTTTTACTGCTGATGATGTCTAATGCCACACACGCGCGCTTCTGACAGGTATGTGTGTGTGAGTGTGTGTATGTGAACGCGGATAAGTCATGTGACTGCATGCGTACTAATATTTATATTCGGCATATATTAATATTTATAATCGCTACGAAGCGACGGGATCTCTCTTCGAAAATGAATTAGAGATTGCGCTTTCTGCATCCCGCGTGAAACTGCCTTTATGTCGAAGCGGTATTGCCAGAAAAGTTAATAAACAGCCCAACGATTCTTCTAATGGCCACTCCGGGCCAGTGTGTGTGTGTCAGTCAAGAGAAATTGAAACCTCCATTTATTTTGAGCTAAATCGTGTAGTAGCTACATACATTTATTATATAATATAATACATAATTTGCATTTGCAGCTGTATTACTGTTGCAGAATGGGGGAAAAATCATAAAACATGCATGTGCATGTGCGTGGTGGGACCACGTGGTTTGCCTAGAGCGCAGTTAAGCTTGTGGCTCTTGGCTATTATGACGTCACAATAGCCGCGTTCCATTTTGCATCTTCATAAGCTCACACACAAGCAGAATCTCTCAGAGGGTTTATAGGCTAGGAGTGAGTTTCGTGTGACAGTGGCGATTTGCAGATACTAAAACACAGTGTACAGACTACAGAATCTAACCGCGGTTTCCACAAACAGTGCTTAGACTACAGTGTCTAGTCACAGTGTCCAGATCTGCAGAAACGGAAGAACAGTGTATAGACTTTTCAAAGTTTTCACACAGTTTCCGGATTTGCGAATTCTTCACGGGGCATCATGTCCACATCGTTGTCACCATCTTCCTCCATCCCTTTGGACCGTCTACAGAGGCAGTTTGTTGAGGAGTTGTTGAGCTTTAGCAGCAAAGCCTCGTACAACCTCGAGTGGAGGTGGAGTGGCTATAGATCAGACAGCCAAAATGAACAGAGCCATTGCGGCATCAGGTGTTTGTCCAGGTCCAACAGCCTCCAAGGGATTTTTTGCCCTCCGCTGCCCGGCCAAGTTCCTGTTGAGCCAACAGTGTCTTCAAATGGCCTGACTCCTCAGGGTGCCGTGAAGGCTTCTCCTGTGAACAGGAGCTCAACAGGTGAGACTGAAATAAGTGTATTCCGGAAATATTTTAGTTGGACGTTCGTCTAATAATGGCAAATTTAGACTGCAAAGGTGGCACAGAAGCGCTTCTGAACTGGCAATTAAGTGTCTTTACACAGACTGTTTAATGCTGCTCAGAGGTGACATGCATAAATGCATTTACACAGCACTTTTAACTGCATATTGTTACACAAGGTGGGGTCAGAGCAGGCATAATTTAGTCAGGCTTTTATTCTGCATTATGTCTTTACACAGAATTTTTTGAGCAGCCTTAACTCAAAGATTCAGAGAACATTCAAAAGTAACGTTCCCATAATGTTCCAAAAATTATAAAATGGAATGTTCCCTTAACATTCGTATGAGCAAGAAAAAACATTTTTAAAACATTAAAAAAACGGTTACACTTCACAATAAGGTTTCATTTGTTAATATTGTGTAATGTATTAACTAACATGGACTAACTGTGAGCAATACATTTGTTACTAGGGGTGTAACAATATATCGCGATATAGAAATGCAACAATATGTATCGTGGATAGTGACAATCTGTATTGTGTGTAGTTCACCCAAAATGGAAAAATTCAAGTTTACAGAGCTTTAGTGTCAGTACTTCATTAAACTACTATATAGGGACGCACAATATATCGGCATCGCCTGATATATGCTCATTTTTAATGTCATCGTTATGAGCCCGATAAGAAAATTTGGCCCATATATTAAAGCCGATAAATGATGTATTATTTCCTTCAGCTGAGACACTTCAGATGCGCACTGTTCGCCATGATGGTTTTGAATTGCTTGAAATATGATTGAAATCACTTCAAAAAAGGAAAATACGGTTCAGTGCAACATGTCTGTCATATAGACTACATAAAATTATAATGAGAACATCATAATTGTGTGCTTGGGACATGGCTTTAATGGTGAGACTTTTGTTTTTGTAATCAGGCTCTCAAAAATTATATAAAAATTTGGATTTAGATTTATCAGCTTTCAGATATAAAGAATTATTGGTTATCGGCCAAGATTTTCATAACGGTGCATCCCTAATATATAATGTTGAATATAATGTACTGTATAAAAATGCAATGGGGGAATATTTGTGGGTCCTGATAATGCCAAATGTCTTATGTTACCAGAAAAAGTGGCCTATATTATTTTAAATATCTAGTCAGTGACAGAGTGCAAGCATATTCGTCTAAAATTATTTTTTGTATTTTGTACTATTATGTTTTCATGAATATTTTTATTCTGGTCTCACCATTGTCCTTACCAGCACCAAGTCCAAGCCTATTCATTTCCATCCCCAATGTAATCCCAAATTTAGCATGTTAATCAACAGTACATTTTTTGTTAACCTTTTACCATACGTCTTATGGCAATAATATTGTATCGTGAGTTCAGTATCGTGACATGAGGGTATCGTGACACCCCTATTTGTTACGGTATTTATTCTTTGTTAATGCAAATACATCTGTTCATTTTTTATGTTAGTAACTAATGTTAACATTAACAAAGATTAATAAATGCTGTAGAAGTGCAGTTCATTATTAGTTCATGTTAACTAATGAAACCTTAATTTAAGTGCTACCAAAAAACTTGGATTTGTAACATTACAGATTAGAATTTAACCGTAAAATGTAAGTTATGTCATTATATCATGTTACTAATAGTTGTGTGTTCAATTGTTTTTCTTCATTTCAGAAGAACCCACAAAATGCAGGTGGACGAAAAGAATCCGTTCTTTCGGCAAGAGGCTATGGAAGGCTATGAAGCGTCCGTTCTGCTGCTGTTGCCAAAGTAGTTCTGTGGATATTGTGGAGCCTTTTGTCCTTCCACCAGATCTGGACCCAGAGCCTGATCCTGAGCCATCTTCATCTGTGCCAGATCACTCCGGCGTCAAGCCAAATGATGGTAACCTTATTTTAAACAGTTTTGTCATCTTGTTTTCCACTAAAAATACCTTAAAGGGATAGTTCACCCAAAAATGAAAATTCTGTCATCATTTGTCAAAAGAAGATATTTTGAAGAATGATGGTAATCAAACAGTTGACGGGAGCCATTCACTTCCATAGTATACTAATGACTATCGTCAACTGTTTGATTGCCAACATTCTTCGAAATATCTTCTTTTGTGTTCAACAGAAGAAAGAAACTCATACAGGTTTGGAACAACTTAAGTGATGACAATTTTCATTTTTGGGTGAACTATCCCTTTAAGACTTATTTTCAGAGAATATTAATATTATTTCCCCCATATTAACATTTGTTTTTGTTTGTCAGAGTCCTTTGAATCTCTCTTTAACGTGGTGAAGATGATTGGATCCGGAGGATTTGGCAGGGTGTACGAGGGAACGCGCAAATTTGATGGCAAAAAGGTAAAAAAACATTTTGCTCTTGCATGCATCAAAACATATTTAAAACAATTTACAGATGGTTTATTAATACTTAGTGCAAGGTCAGGTGCTTGAAAACTGTTTTTGTGTTTGCAGGTTGCCATCAAGCGGATGCGCAAGATTGACAACGATCGTTATCTTAATATTGTAAGTTGGCCAAAACCTGAATGTGTGTTTAGTTGTTTAAGTGCTGATTACTGTAGTTAATACACCTATAGGAAGCATTAGTTGTTAATGTAATAGACAAATAAGCCTAGGAGCATCTAATAACTTTGAGCTGAAGGTATCTAGAAAGATCAATGAAAAGCACATTTAAAAATGATAGGTTTTCTTCAGATTTTTACCCAGCTAACCTTCTGTCTACTACTTTTCTCTAGCCTGGGCATCCCAAACCTCTCATCACAGAAGTGGCGCTGCTTCTCATGATGAGGCAAGAACCCAAAAGCCCCTACGCTATACAACTCTACGACTGGTTCGAACACCCACGTAAATTCACACTGGTCATGGAGTATCCTGAACCCTGCGAGAACTTGCTTGACTTCCTCGTTGGTAATCCTGAAGTGGATGAAACAACAGCACGGGTGATCATGCGACAGGCTGTGCTGGCTGTACAACACTGCATCGAGCACAGCGTTTTCCACAATGATGTTCACCCGCAGAATTTCCTGCTGAAGAAGGACACGTTAGAGCTCAAGCTCATAGACTTTGGCTGCGGTCAGCTACTTAGTAGTGATGGCTACGAGAGCGAGACATACGCAGGTGAGCATTTTGGCAGTGCGGAAACCTAAATGTAGTGACCTACTGATTATTTAACGCTTTTAAAAAAAAATGTGTTCTTGCTTACAGGAGTACTGGAGTACAGCCCACCTGAAGTCCACACAGAACCTCGCTTCCACGCCGTCCCAACAAATGTCTGGTCTCTAGGAGTGTTGTTGTATGGGATGTTGAACGGATGTTTTCCTTTTTGCAATGCACCGGAAGCCAAAGTTACGTTTGAGAACCCCGACTTATCCGAAGGTGAGTGAATAATATTGATAACATTGATAAACACACATAAAAGCAACAGTTCTGTATAGAAACAGATAAAGGTGAAGTAAGATTGTTTTTGTTCGGTTTATTGTTCACTGACTACTATTAGAATGCCATCTAAGGGTTTATCTCCCCCGAATGTGTAAACATTGATCCTCCCAGGTGCCATCAAAACAGCTCAGATCCGTCAATCTCTTTTCAGCTCAACCTTTAGCAAGAGTTTGGGGGCGTGGCTACTGTAGCAGGCGGAGCCTGAGGGCTTAGTTAGAGAAATGGCTGCATTTACACCATCAAAAATTAAGTGGGTCATGAACACGTCAAAGTGAACAGAGCATTGCACTACAAAGCATGCTTCAATACCATACAGCATTCATGTACCCGTTCAGAAAGACAAATGCAACACAGCTAAAAGTATTCCTAATATGTCGGACCTGAAACATGCCTTCACAATCACCAGTAAGAGCTGCCTTTGTGAGGTTTGAGTTAAGGGAGGTGTGACACGCGAAAGGGGCGTTTTTTAAAGAAAATAGGCTTTATTTTTGTAATTCCGCTAGTGTTGCAGAAACTACTCACTTCACCTTTAAAGTAAAGAACATTTTGCCTTATATTAATCATGTTTTAGATGCTGTTTTCATAGATGCCAAGTCACATGGTCATGACTAACCAGCTCTCTCCTTATTGAAATTTGTATAGAATGCAGGGATCTGATTAGCCAGTGCCTAACCCTGGATCCGACTAAACGGCCCACGTTAGAGCAGATGTTACAACATGAATGGATTAGAAATGATCTACTGTAGACTGGAGAAGTTCAGGAGATTCACTCGATCAGTGATTTCAGGTGTGAGGAAGTGTAGCAGACAGAGTAGGATTATTATCATTTATCTTCAATTGAGATTTTCAAGTTTGTGTAGTGAACTGAGTTCATTGTAATGTTCTTGTTATAGTTAAATCAAGTCAAGTCACCTTCATTTATATAGCGCTTTATACAATACAGATTGTTTCAAAGCAGCTTCATGGTAGTAAACAGGAAAATAACAGAATCAGTGACAGAATTCAGTTCTGCTGTAAAGCAGCTCTAAAAAAACATTCATGAGTTGACATGTTCATATAATCTTTGTATTGGATAGGACCTTGATGGAGGGCTTGAGCTCGAGACTTGACCCGAAGCCCGAAGTCCAACCCAAACCTGACAGAACTCAAGCGCCACACCAGAGAGATCAGAGACTGTCCACGTCTGAGCATGAACATGAGAGACTGCAAGACTGGACAGAAGTCATCAAGTCATCACAGCCACATTTGCTTTGTTTTAAAAGCAATTTTTACTTTAAAAGTCAAGTCACAGGCATGTGATCAGCTAAAATCAACAAAGAAGGAAGACCTGACCACGCCCCACCAACAATTATTTTAATAATTATACAATAAAACATAGTATTTTATTGTAAAATTAAAAAACAGAGTACTTAATAATCATGATATTAATGTGTTAATAGATATTATTATTAATAACACAATGTTAATAATAATAATTATCACTATTATTAATTTACAAAACAACAGTAAAATTACAACACTAAAGCTGCCTTTCCACTACACACGACATTTGGACACGACTGTCTGAGTTCGGCCCCTAGTGGCAGTCGTAATGAACTTTCATTATGATCTTGCATGGCAACACGGGTTAACTGACGCTGTCTCAGAAATCCTCCCTGTTGAGGCGCATCTCTTGCACTAAACGGCGATACTCGAGCTAGTGTTTTGCCCACATTGACGTGCAATATTTCTTTTAGCGTCTCCAGTAAAGGAATGCAAAAGCAAGAGCCTTTATCCTCTGAACTATCACCAAGGTGGAACGAATAAATGTATGCAAACAATAAACAGCTACGCATTTAGGGCAAATAACCGCGATAATTTGAGTGATTGAATACGGTGCCAGACAACATTAAGAAAATATAAATATTAAAATAATAATTGATTGCTTATCAATAACCATGTGGTTTTAAATGTGTCAAGTGTTTCTGATAAAGTTAAACAAAAAGTATAATAATTCTCACACCGATCTGAATGAAACACGTTGGAATACATCACATCCGGTTGGCGTGTCGCATAAGGTGTAGTCGCTCAAGCTCAAATTTTTTAACGCATCCAAAGCTCAAGTCGGATCCGAAAATTCTGCATCTGCAGATGGTCGGCATCCCACGCAGCCCCTGTGCGACTCTCCATAGCAAATGAATGACTTCCGGTCCAATGGATGTCGTTCGTTGTGTGCAGTGGAAAGGCGGCTTAACATTTATGGTTGTCTTCATTTCTTTGTTTTCAAATGTTAAACCATTGAGCTTTTATTTTGAAAGAAAACCACAGGGAGACCTTGGCTAAGTCCGAAAACATGGGCAACAACTTTGTAGACAGTGTTTGCGCATGAAGGTACTTCACGAAACTGATTTCGGACTGACTTCTGGCAGCATTTTCAAGCTTTCGGACACAGGCCTTATCGCTTCTCTTTATTGACAACAGATTCATAAACAGTTCTCATGATGAATGTTGCATTTGCAGAGGATCATTTCCTGTGAATCGAAGTTGAAACCAATAGCTTTGAACTAAATCGCGTAGTTTAATATTCTGTACATAATAATATGCAGAATTTGCATTTGCAGCTGTACTAGTGGTTGCGTGCTGTTTTTTTTTTAACGTTGCAGAATGAAAAAATCATAAAACATTAGGGGTGTAACGATACACTTGTGTCACGATTCGATACTATCACGATACTAAACTCATGATACGATCTTTATCGCGATATTTTAAGCCAAAATAAAGAAGAGATGTCTTTTATTATTATTTAAATAATATTATTGTTATTATATTATTATCAGGATACTCAAATATTCCCCCATTGCATTACTATACATTATATTCAACATTATATATAGTAGTTTAATGTAGTAATGTCACTGAAACTCTTTAAACTTAATTTTTTTCTCATGCAGTCCTCGCTTGCACACACACAGACTCTCCCGGTGCTCGCTATGTTCCGCCTCTGATATTAATGCACTATTTAATAATAATGATGATCAATGCAATCAGTCACAGTTATAATCGCAAGACAGCGTGTCGAAATGGTTTGTTCATTTACTCTCGTTTCCGTGTTTACTACAGTATGCGTGTCGTTGTGAATCTGTTCATCATATAAAGCCATCGTGTCTCTTCAGAAGACTTGGATTTGTATTAGACCACTCGATTGATTATTTTTACCATGCCTTTATGACATTTTTGGATATTGAGAGCAATGGACTTTAAATGGAGGTACAGAAATCTTTCTCTGTTTTTTTGAAAAGTATCTTCATTTGTGTTTTGAAGTTGAATGAAAATCTTATAGGTTTGAAGTGACATGAGTGTGAGTACTTGACAGAATTTACATTTTTGAGTGAATTATACCTTATAAACACAGTAAGCTGAGCCTTGGATAAAACTAACTCTATATCGCGAATCATAGCGTTTACATTAACGATACATATTGTCGCATTTTTATATCTCAATATCTCGATATACAATGTTATATATGTTTAATGTCTAAAGTAGCAGCGCGCGGCATTAATCAGTGTAGCTTGCAGCTCTCTCTTCTGGTGAAATAATTACTACACAGTTGCCCTGGTAACCTGCAGGGTGTTTCTCAAACTGAAGGCTGCATATCTCGGCTGCCACGTCATCAAAAGTTGCTGAAGGCCATCGTCCTGAAGTCAATGGGGTTTTTTAATGGGATTTTGGTTAAATGGCTGAAATAAGGTTTTAAATATGGATATTTTTCTTACACAAACGCATCGCTTCGTTTCAGAAGGCCTTTATTAACCCCCCGGAGCCGTGTGGAGCAGTTATATGATGGATAGATGCACTTTTATGGACTTCAAAAATGACCCAACAGTCACTGCCATTATAAAGCTTGGATTAGCCAGGACTTTTTTAATATAACTCCGATTTTATTCGTCTGAAAGAAGAATGTCATATACACATAGGATGACTTGATGGTGAGTAAATCATGGGATGATTTTCATTTTTGGGTGAACTATGAACTAACATCACGCTGAACAGGTAAGCTCGTTATGCTTATAATTGTGCTCTTATAAAATATTCAAAAAATGTTTTTAGATAAAAACTGAGTTGTCGGAAGCTTAGTGATGGTGACGTCATGTGACCGTGGTGTAGTTCGTTATAGCCTACCTTAGCCTACCTAGCTTTTTACTTCTGGTAAATGCATTTATGCTTCAAAATTCATAAAAGTTGTGTTCATCTGTGAAAATTAGCTTGATGGACAAAACATGTAAGCATCATAAACATTTGTTGATCACAGAGCTTGTTTTTTGATAATCTAAAAGCCTATGGAAAAAATTCCTATTGGGATTTTGTCGAGGGAACCAGTGAGATGCTAACTGCTGATTACTGCTACAAAGTGACGTCAGGCAAGAAAGAGAGATTTAATGTTTTAAATTAAGTTGTTTTTTTTTTGACATTATTGCACTTGTATATAAACAAGTTATCACCCTATTATTCTAAATCTAAATGAACTTCCCTTCATTCTACCAACAGTAGTAGTGCCACTCACGCCCCGCCCTCAACCCAGTCTTAAAGTGGAAATGAAGCAGTCAGTCAAGTTTACATTATTTAGTAAACTGATTTCCACTTTAAAGTCCCACTGAAGTGACTTGAAACGCGCAATGTGTTGACGTAATTTCTACTGAAACAGGAAGACAGGGCGGGACACATCGAGCAGCCCCTCCCCTCTTTTAAAATAGCCAATAGTGTTTTGTTTATATTTCAGCTTTGAGCTCGGTAAAGCAACAGTTTCCTCCTAATCTCTTCCATATCGCTTTAAAATATAGCATTCTGTGCAGAATTCAGACGGGTCTGATACGATTTCTGATCTGCGCCGACTCGATCACATGACCCGCTCTGTGAATCGTGTCTCTGGACCAGAGCTGCGGCGGTTCACTGACACTAACGTTAAACCAGACATCATTCGCCTCAACTGAAAGCATATTTACACTGTCTGAATTGTTCCCTATCCCCTATATAGTGCACTACGTGCCATTCACTATGTAGAAAATAGTAAATGTGTGAATATGTGAACGGTTTTAGCCGCAGCTTCAGCGTAGGGGGCAGGACACTTCAGATTCTAGAGAGCATTTGATTGGACAGAAAATCTGATGAGAAGCTTAAGTGCAGTGATGTCATAAAAATCATTGGTCCATATTGGCGGAAGTGAGAGACTGTAACAGGGCTTAAAGTTTCCCGGCACCGTGCCGGATCTCCGGCGTGTGGCATTTGGCTGGGGAAAAAAAATAGTGAACTTGTTATCACGTTCGAGTTCATGAGTTCTCCTACCAATGGTTCGAGAGGAACACAGCTTTCACTCCTAACCAAACTAACATAACCAATCAGAAGTAGAATGGAGCGGGTCTTGTAACTAGTGTTGCCAGATTGGGTGGGTTTTGAATTTGATTGTGTGGGTAAAAATGGGCTTGGGCGGGTGGACAAAATTTGAGCTGGTTTGAGGTCAGTTTGGTGGTTTTCAGAAATCTAAATTTTATAGTCTAATTTTGTTTGGTTATTGGTTAATAAACAAAACTCAAGTGTGCATGAACTCCATAAAATCAGTCATCATGACAGACACTGGCCCACGCAGAGTCAGCTGGCGTTGGTCTTGACGTCGCCGACGAGCACGCACTTTCAGCCAATCAGGGATCAGCAGTGACACGTGCTCATTCAATACTGACAGGTTTTTAGCGCAATAACTCGTAGCTGTATATTCAAGTGATCGCTATGCTAAAGTGGCATAAATATACAGTAAGTTATATCTACAATAAAGAGTGGGAGAGTGATCCGTGGATTACACCTGTGGTGGAAGATGACTCGAAGACTCTTTATAAATATAACCAACTCTGAGAGCACAGTTGAATGGCTTGAATTGAAATCGAATATGGGACTATATGACTCCTGTCTGTCGTCATGTGAACACTGACCAGGACATCTGCAAGTTTTAAACCATCTAGACTGCGCTCTACTCGTCCCTGACAGCTGCTGAAAGAGGTTTGAATCAACGATTAATCAGTTTTGACTGTGCTAAGTGCGTTATGTTCTATGTACTTCACGACGTAACGTTACTGTAGTTCTGTCAAAGCGCAACACAAAGGTAAGCACATCCTTGTTATTTATTTGTTGGCGGATTATCGTACAGTATCAATGAATGACACATTTTGGCAGTGGTGTGTGCATGAATGTGTAATTACGTTGCTTTTTCCGATCTCTTATATTGGTACTTTTTGTACTTAAATTGGCTTGTATTTGCCCTGTTTTGATCCATTTTCCTGGGAATTTTTTTTGTCATCAACATTATGTTTTAAGGAGATAAAAATGGTACTCATCAACCTTGATTGGTATGGCAATAAATTGTATAGGTAACCAGTGTTGGGGAAAGTTACTTTTAAAAGTAATGCATCTTAAAAAGTAACTAATTGCGTTACTTTTCCTCACCTGGGCTGGGCTTGTTTGCTTTTTTGTGTAGGGTTTGAGGGCTCACCAGACACAAATGATTCTTCCAGATGATTCGTTCAAACATAATTCCACACAAAACCCAACTCAACAATCCAGACCCAGAATCAACAGTCCGTAAAAAAAAGTGGGCTTCGTTCAGTTTGAGCCAAGCTAGCAAAACTCCCAGCTAAGTACTTTATGGCCTTGCAAACTTTGGGCCACACCAAGATAACGGCAGAGGTTGTTTGATCCCCAAGACAAAGAGCCAAAACGGATCCCCTTCTTCTCAACGACCTTTAAATGAAGTCTGAGTGACACAGAGTGAAAATCCAGAAGAAAACCCACAGAGACTGTTTTTACATATAAACGGCACCAAATCATTAAAAAGGGATGATAGCCTGTCACGGTTCATGAATTCACTGACTCGTTCTCGCTCTGTGTGTGTGTGTGTGTGGGTGTGGCCGCTGATTACCACTCGGCTGATTATCAGCGCCATTTCTATATCATGTCTACAACCAATATACGTGACCATCTATGCTTAGATCACTCACAATTCCTGTAATTGTTATAACTATTGAATGGTTGATTGAAAGTGTGCCTTGCTTGGTATCAGTATGATTGTATGCTCATAATTCAGAAGATGGCTTGATTGAAATCTGTGTAGAATGTATTGTGTTCTTATAATAAGAAATCATGTCTAACGGTACTCTCTGCTTAGAGCGGGAGTTAGGAGACAACAGATAACAGGTCATTTATGATGAGGGGTGGGGAAGCAGTCACCTCTGAACCAAAGATGATACCTAATTGGTCAGAACCAATCCAGGAGGATGGGCAGACATTTGAGTTTAAAATCTCAGAACACGAACAAAGAAAAAGACAAAAAGACAGACATGAGACATAAGATGACGATATGACGACGACGAGTAGCTCGGACAGAGGCAGATCAAAATCAGAGAAAATGGGTTAACAATTTCATTCAAGCCATCTAAACACTCTCGTCTCACTTTCCTTTCTTTTACTTAGTTTCTTTTCTTTCCATTGAGTCTCGTGTTCTAAGTTAAGTTTTGCCGCAAAGTTTCGAAAACCTCATCCACGAGACTTTCCATCCATCTGCCAACATGCCACGTGATTGGCTTCCCAAGACGTCGATCAAAGACACGACAAGACCATCAGCGAATCAAAGAACCTGGGAAACCCCTCTCAAGCCAGGACCGAAAAGGGAATCCCCATTCAAAGAAAACAAGTAACCTCCAGATTCTAACTGAACTGGTGCATTGATTTAAAACTTAATAACCCCGCCTAAGAAACGATAGGAGGGTTAAATTAATGATTGGTGGTTTGTTCAGGTCATGTGTTATAAATGCATATATTGCTAGAAACTTGGGATTTCATCATTTCACTCTCTTAAAACTCATTCTTTCCTCACTTTCCTTTATTCTGCAACTCGTGTGAATGTGTGTGTGTGTGTGTTTGTGTTAGATATTAGTTTTATGTGTTAGAGAAATCAATAAAGTTTAGTTTGTATTTAAAGATAAGTGTTCTTGTGTTATGTGCTTACGAATTTAATGTCTTAAACTGCTGATCTATGTTACCTGGCTATTAAATAGTGTTTCACTATTGTTTGGATATTTATATCCACTGCAGAGTTGATGGTTACGGCCTGTTCAAATGAACGCTGGACAAGTCAATTGCTCGGCCGTAAAATAAGTGACTCTTTCAAAATTCCCTATGAATTAATTAATAATTTACTTTGAGCTAAATAGACTTGTTTCCCTTATACACGTCTTACATTTGTTTTTTTATAACTAAAAGGTTCTTAAGTTCTATTTTGGGGCAAATGTAAAGACACTTTCACACCAAAATTGAAATAACAAGCCTCAGGCTGAAGGAAATGCAAATTCACGCGTGTACAGTAGAAGGGCGCAGCTCAAACAAACCTTTCAGCTGTGTTGCCATTCTGGATTGCAGAAGAACAGGATGCAGGAGAAGAAAGTTTAACACATTTCACCAATAAAAACAAAAAATCTAAAGTCATTTTTGCTTATGGTTTAACTGAATCATTGAAGGTCAGCAGCAAGTACATTGGTCAATAAAGTGAGATTAAATGCATAAAAATGTTTGTTGGAGGCTTGCATTTTCTGATTTTGCTTTTGAATGATTTTATTTATTTTGAGGAATATTGAATCTTTTTTTGTGCAAGTAAGATTAGTAAATGTATGCTCACATTTAGTCAAGAACTACAATAACCATCATGTTTACACACAACCTCTGCACTTACTCATGATTTCTTTCAACATGGGGACAAGAGAGCTGTCAGTCAATAAATGGGAAAACAAAGTAACTTGCATTATTTATTTGAAAAAGTAACAGATAATTTGTTGTAAATTTTAAAAGTAATGCGTTACTTTACTGGTTACTTGAAAAAGTAATCTGATTACGTAACTCAAGTTAGCCTACTTGTAATGCGTTACCCACAACACTGTAGATAACAATACGACTAATATATTCATACTAAAAAACTTCAAGTTTGATTTCATGGCGACTTTAAGGCTTGTTCACAATAGCCGCGTTCCATTTTGCATCTTCATAAGCTCACACACAAGCAGAATCTCTCAGAGGGTTTATAGGCTAGGAGTGAGTTCCCTTCACGAATTGGGATCACTTCTGGGAGCCCCTATCAGCTTCGAGTGTATAGAGAACGGGCCAATGGCCATTGGCATGCGAGATTTGCATCTCGCGCTCCGCCCCGCATCGCGGGTATAAAGCGGAAGCGGATGCAGCGCACATTTGTCATTCACTTCCGAGCCAAACAAGCTCATGGGAGACTGTTCCTACATCAGCAGAGAGAAAGAGCGAGAGAAGAGGCTTTTGTGCTGGGGAGAAGGCACGTGCAGTGACAACCGCGAGCTCACCGAAATCGGTGAAACAAACTGCTGTTTTTACAGCATCCCGGTTGGTTCGGTGGGGGCGTTCCACGGTGAGTGCAAACACAGGCTGCACTATCCCCTGTGTTTGCCGCGGTTGTTCCTGGGTGCTTCGGCACGTTAAAAGAGCTTCTTCTAAATGAGCAACACGGGTGTGAGACTGTGTCTTTTTCAAGATGTCATTCCACCCGTGCGTTTCTGGATGCGGTCGTTCCCTGTCACCAGCTGACGGTCACAATCGCTGCCTGACATGTCTGGGTATTCAACATGCTGAGGCAGCGTTTGTGGATAGCTCGTGTTCCCATTGCGGGAACATGACTATCTCGGCGCTAAGGTCGAGACTCGCCTACCTTCGGGGGGGTGGAGTCCCCTCACCTATGCCCCGATCTAGTGCTATCCCTGCCCAGCAGGATAGACCTACTTTGGCGAATAGCCAGGGTGACCTGAGGATCACGTTTAGGGCACACCCGCCGAGCCAGCCTCCGTGGGCCCCTAAACCCTCTGTAGTGCCGCAGCCGGTTGAGCTTCCGGAGGAAGTCGCTGGCCCCTCTCGGGGTGGTCCAGCGGTGACCTTTGGAGCTCCAGCAGAGGATAGGATGTCGATCGCTGCATCGGAGGGGGAGTTTCAGTCCTCGGGGGATGAAGACCCGGCTGCGTTGCCTCCCTCTGGGAGAGTGGCGTTGTCCGAGACGGACCCCGAGCTGACGGCTATGCTTTCCCGGGCCGCCGAAAAGGTCGGGCTCGTGTGGAACCCTCCACCGTGTCCCGAGCCTTCTAGGCTGGATGATTGGTTTCTCGGGGCGGCTCGCGCTGGTTCTCAGCGTCCCGCCCCGGTGCCTTTCTTCCCGGAAGTGCATGAGGAGCTCACAAGGTAGTGGACGGCACCTTTTTCTGCCAGAAACCGGCCGAGTGGCTCCTCCCTCCTCACTACTCTCGACGGCGGGCCAGCCAAGGGGTACGTGGGGATCCCGCCGGTGGAACGGGCTGTTGCGATGCAACTGTGTCCGGCGTCCGCTTCCATCTGGCGCGGAGACCCACGCCACCCATCCAAGGCCTGTAAGTTCTCTTCCAGTCTAACCGCGAAGGCTTACAAGGCTTGTGGACAGGCTGCGTCCGCCTTGCATGCCATGGCGTTGCTCCAGGTGCACCAGGCCCAGGCACTCATGGACATGCACGAGGGTAGACCTGACCCAGAGCTCCTCCGGGAGCTCCGGACGGCGACGGACCTCGCCCTCCGGGCGACGAAAGTCATCGCCGGTTCGATTGGTCAGGCGATGTCCACTCTTGTGGTCCAGGAGTGACATCTCTGGCTCAACCTGGCCGATATGAGGGAGACCGATAAGTATCAGTTCCTGGACTCCCCCATTTCCCAGGTTGGGCTGTTCGGCGACGCGGTCGAGAGCTTTGCCCAGCAGTTCTCGACTGTCCAGAAGCAGACGGAGGCCATCAAACACATCCTGCCCCGGCGGTCAGCTGCTGCCCAGCCGCCGGCCGCAGCTCCTCTGCCTGTTCATCGCCGAGGGCGGCCGCCCACTGCCATCCCCGCTCCCGCCCCAGCCCAGCAGCAGCCTCCACCAGGGCAAAGGCGTGGAGCCGGCCGCGGGAAGGCCGTCCAGCCCGCTCAGGCCGCTGCCAAGCCAGGTGGCAAGCGCCGTCGTAAGAGACCCTGAGACGGGCCACCCAGAGATGGAGGAGACAGCTCTTCAGGAGGTGGTGACAGCACCGCTCCTTCTCCCGCTGGAGGGCCGGGAGAGAATTCTATGTTCTTGTTTTGTTTCTGTTCCGCCACTGACCTTCGGGCCAGTGGTACCCAAAACTTCAAAGAAAGAGCTGTTTCTAAAATCTCTGGGTGCCAAGAGAGCGCGCTTGGCGGTGTACGACGCTCCCATGCCTTGTCACCCTCCGGTGCCTCTCTTATCGCCAGCAGGGGGTGCTGGCTGTGTCCAGGACGCACACAAGAGGCCTCCGCACACCCGTGCACCCCCTCAGCGGAAGCAGGTAAGTGTTGCATTGCGCACTCAGACCCCACTTCGGGCCGCGATGCCGTCCGAGTCGGGTCCCTGCACTCCGCTGCGCTGCCCCGCTGCGGGTACGTCTGTGGTGCCGTTGGTCCCGCTGGTTCGGTCGCTGGGAGCCTGGCTAGCGCTCCCCAGCCCGTCCCGCTGGCTCATCCATACTATCAGACTCGGCTATGCGATTCAGTTCGCTCGGTGGCCCCCCAAGTTCAGGGGCGTTCACTTCACCTCCGTGTCGAAGGAGAGCGCCCCCGTGCTACGGGCGGAGATTGCAGTCCTACTGGCGAAGGACGCGATAGAGCCGGTCCCTCCAGCCGATATGAAGACAGGCTTCTACAGCCCGTACTTCATTGTACCCAAGAAAGGCGGCGGGTTACGGCCAATCTTGGACCTGCGATTTTTGATTTGGTCCCTTCACAGGCTGCCGTTCAGAATGCTAACGCAGAAACGCATCTTCAGGTGCATCCGTCCCCAAGATTGGTTTGCAGCGATCGACCTAAAGGACGCGTACTTTCATGTCTCGATTCTCCCTCGACACAGACCGTTCCTACACTTTGCGTTCGAGGGACGGGCATATCAGTACAGAGTCCTACCCTTCGGGCTGTCCCTGTCGCCCCGCGTCTTCACGAAGGTCGCGGAGGCGGCCATTGCTCCCATGAGAGAGCGTGGTGTTCGCATTCTCAACTACCTCGACGACTGGCTGATTCTGGCTCAGTCGAAGGCGCAGTTGTGCGAACACAGGGACATGGTGCTCAGTCACCTCAGCCTGTTGGGACTTCAGGTCAACTGGGAAAAGAGCAAACTCTGCCCCGTGCAGAGGATCTCTTTTCTCTGTATGGAGTTGGACTCTGTCAATCTGACAGCACGACTCACAGAGCAGCGCGTCCAGTCGGTGTTGAACTGCTTGAATTCGTTCAA
This sequence comes from Coreius guichenoti, assembly GCA_039654105.1. Lineage (NCBI taxonomy): Eukaryota > Metazoa > Chordata > Actinopteri > Cypriniformes > Gobionidae > Coreius > Coreius guichenoti. The sequence continues at coordinate 3,833,100 of CM077177.1, forward strand.
ATGCAGGACAGCGGTACCACTGAAACATTTTCAGAGGCTCCTGGGGCATATGGCATCCGCAGCCGCAGTGACACCGCTCGGATTGCTTCATATGAGGCCGCTTCAACACTGGCTACACGACCGAGTCCCGAGATGGGCGTGGCAGAGCGGCTCATTCCGTGTCTCAGTAACACCGAAGTGTCGCCAAACCTTCAGTCCGTGGTTGGACCCTTCGTTCCTACGGGCAGGAGTTCCCCTAGAACAAGTGTCCAGGCATGCTGTGGTCTCCACGGATGCCTCATCCACCGGCTGGGGGGCCACGTACAACGGGCTTGCAGTTTCGGGTCTGTGGACGGGGCCTCAACTGCAATGGCATATCAATTGCCTCGAGTTGTTAGCAGTTCGTCTTGCGCTGGGCCGCCTCAAAGGGCCGCTACTAGGCAAGCACGTTCTGGTCCGTACGGACAACACTGCGGCCGTTGCGTACATCAACAAACAGGGTGGTCTACGCCCCCGCCGCATGTCACAACTCGCCCGCCATCTCCTCCTCTGGAGTCAGAAGCATCCGAGGTCGCTTCGTGCCCCGGGCCTGCTCAATCGTGCAGTCGACGAGCTCTCACGATAGCAAGTGCTCCCAGGAGAGTGGAGACTCCATCCCCAGGTGGTCCAGCTGATCTGGAGTCGCTTCGGGACCGCACAGGTAGACCTGTTTGCCGCCCCGGACACGTCTCACTGCCAGTTGTTCTATTCCCTGACCGGGGGGACCCTCGGCTCGGATGCGCTGGCACACAGCTGGCCCCGGGGCCTACGCAAATATGCGTTTCCCCCAGTGAGCCTTCTTGCGCAGACACTGTGCAAGGTCAGGGAGGACGAGGAGCAGGTCTTGCTAGTTGCGCCATACTGGCCCAACCGGACCTGGTTCCCGGAACTAGTGCTCCTCTCGACAGCACCTCCTTGGCCCATTCCTCTGAGGAAGGACCTCCTGACTCAGAGACGGGGCACCCTGTGGCACCCGCGTCCGGACCTCTGGAAACTCCATGTCTGGTCCCTGGACGGGACGCGGCGGTTCTAGGTGGCCTACCACAGACTGTGGTAGACACCATCACTTCCGCCAGAGCCCCCTCTACGAGGCGCCTCTACGCGTTGAAGTGGAACCTGTTCGTCGAGTGGTGTTCTTCTCGACGAGAAGACCCCCGAAGATGTTCGATCGGCTCTGTGCTTTCCTTCCTGCAAGAAGGGTTGGAGCGAAGGCTGTCTCCCTCCACCCTCAAAGTGTATGTTGCCGCTATCGCCGCAAATCACAGCATGGTTGAAGGTAAGTCCCTAGGAAAGCACGATCTGGTCGCCAGGTTCCTGAGGGGGGCGAGGAGATTAAATCCGCCTCGCCCTCACTCTATACCCTCTTGGGACTTGCCCCTGGTGCTAACCGCATTACAGAGGGCTCCCTTTGAGCCTTTGCAGTCAGCAGAGTTAAAAATCCTGTCTTGGAAGACAGTACTCCTGACTGCATTGGCTTCCATCAAGAGGGTAGGGGACCTGCAGGCATTTTCGGTCGACGAATCGTGCCTGGAATTCGGGGCGGGTAACTCTCATGTAATCCTGAGACCCCGGCCCGGATATGTGCCCAAGATTCCCACCACTCCCTTTCGGGACCAGGTGGTGAACCTGCAAGCGCTGCCTTCGGAGGAGGCAGACCCAGCCCTGGCTTTTCTCTGTCCCATTCGCGCTCTGCGGACTTACGTGGACAGAACGCAAAGCTTCAGGACCTCAGAACAGCTCTTCATCTGTTACGGAGGCCAGCAGAAGGGAAAGGCTGTCTCCAAGCAGAGGATGGCTCACTGGATAGTGGATGCCATCGCCTTGGCGTATGAAACCCAAGGCGTGCCCTGCCCGCTTGGGTTGAGGGCCCACTCCACTAGGAGTGTGGCCTCTTCCTGGGCGCTGGCGCACGGCGCCTCGCTGACAGATATATGTAGAGCTGCGGGCTGGGCGACACCTAACACGTTCGCTAGATTCTATAGCCTCCGTGTAGAGCCGGTTTCTTCCCGTGTGCTCGCTTCAAATAGCCAGTAACACCGAAGGGCCCGTTCTAGTGTCGGCTTGCTGCGCCATTCCCCTCCTCATGGACCGGATACGTGCGCTGATATGCTCCAGTCGAGTTCCCCAGCACGGCGAACCCTGTTGAGTCCTCCGCAACCCGTGGCAGTCAGACGTGGCGGAGCGTCCGACGCCAGGTCTAACACTCGTATGCATTGGTGGAACTTGTGTTAGGCTGGGTATCCATATGTTGTGACACCTACGGCGGTCCCATATGTGTATTCTTCCACGGTACGGCTCCCTACGGCGAGCCCGTGTCTTTCCCTTGGCAGAGCTCGCTCTGCCGTCTCTGTGCGGTGTAGTCTCCCGCCTGCATTGGCCGGGGCCACCCCTGGGACTTCCGTATGTTGTACTGCCCACGGCCAGTCCATACATGTATATTCCACATGATACCTCCCTACGGGTAGGATGTGGCTTCCGCAGCGGCCCCCCGGGGCACTCTTTCCCAGCGTTATCCAATACTCTGCTGAGTGGGTCTTGCGGAACAGCAGCAGTGACTCTCCCTGCGTAAGTTCCCCCCCCCGAACAGACGGGGGTCTGAAGTGGTAGTAACTGTGGCGTTTTCCATAGGGATCCCAATTCGTCGGTGACGTCCGACGTACGTCGAACGTGACCGACTGAAAGGGAACGTCTCGGTTACGTATGTAACCCTCGTTCCCTGAAGGAGGGAACGGAGACGTACGTCCCGTCGCCACAGTTGCTGTACCATCACTGCAGCGGCCGAGTCACTAGTTCGGCTCCTCAGTGAAAAACAAATGTGCGCTGCATCCGCTTCCGCTTTATACCCGCGATGCGGGGTGGAGCGCGAGATGCAAATCTCGCACGCCAATGGCCATTGGCCCGTTCTCTATACACTCGAAGCTGATAGGGGCTCCCAGAAGTGATCCCAATTCGTCGGTGACGTCCGATGTACGTCTCCGTTCCCTCCTTCAGGGAACGAGGGTTACATACGTAACCGAGACGTTTCGTGTGACAGTGGCGATTTGCAGATACTAAAACACAGTGTACAGACTACAGAATCTAAACGCGGTTTCCACAAACAGTGCTTAGACTACAGTGTCTAGTCACAGTGTCCAGATCTGCAGAAACGGAAGAACAGTGTATAGACTTTTCAAAGTTTTCACACAGTTTCCGGATTTGTGAATTCTTCACGGGGCATCATGTCCACATCGTCGTCACCATCTTCCTCCATCCCTTTGGACTGTCTACAGAGGCAGTTTGTTGAGGAGTTGTTGAGCTTTAGCAGCAAAGCCTCGTACAACCTCGAGTGGAGGTGGAGTGGCTATAGATCAGACAGCCAAAATGAACAGAGCCATTGCGGCATCAGGTGTTTGTCCAGGTCCAACAGCCTCCAAGGGATTTTTTGCCCTCCGCTGCCAGGCCAAGTTCCTGTCGAGCCAACAGTGTCTTCAAATGGCCTGACTCCTCAGGGTGCCGTGAAGGCTTCTCCTGTGAACAGGAGCTCAACAGGTGAGACTTAAATAAGTGTATTCCGGAAATATTTTAGTTGGACGTTCGTCTAATAATGGCAAATTTAGACTGCAAAGGTGGCACAGAAGCGCTTCTGAACTGGCAATTAAGTGTCTTTACACAGACTGTTTAATGCTGCTCAGAGGTGACATGCATAAATGCATTTACACAGCACTTTTAACTGCATATTGTTACACAAGTCGGGGTCAGAGCAGGCATAATTTAGTCAGGCTTTTATTCTGCATTATGTCTTTACACAGAATTTTTTGAGCAGACTTAACTCGGCTGTGTAAAGATACATTCAGAGAACATTCAAAAGTAACGTTCCCATAATGTTCCAAAAATTATAAAATGGAATGTTCCCTTAACATTCGTATGAACAAGAAAAAACATTTTTAAAACATTTTTAAAACGGTTACACTTCACAATAAGGTTTCATTTGTTAATGTTATGTAATGTATTAACTAACATGGACTAACTGTGAGCAATACATTTGTTACTAGGGGTGTAACAATATATCGCGATATAGAAATGCAACAATATGTATCGTGGATAGTGACAATCTGTATTGTGTATAGTTCACCCAAAATGGAAAAATTCAAGTTTACAGAGCTTTAGTGTCAGTACTTCATTAAACTACTATATAGGGACGCACAATATATCGGCATCGCCTGATATATGCTCATTTTTAATGTCATCGTTATCAGCCCGATAAGAAAATTTGGCCCATATATTAAAGCCGATAAATGATGTATTATTTCCTTCAGCTGAGACACTTCAGATGCGCACTGTTCGCCATGATGGTTTTGAATTGCTTGAAATATGATTGAAATCACTTCAAAAAAGGAAAATACGGTTCAGTGCAACATGTCTGTCATATAGACTACATAAAATTATAATGAGAACATCATAATTGTGTGCTTGGGACATGGCTTTAATGGTGAGACTTTTGTTTTTGTAATCAGGCTCTCAAAAATTATATAAAAATTTGGATTTAGATTTATCGGCTTTCAGATATAAAGAATTATTGGTTATCGGCCAAGATTTTCATAACGGTGCATCCCTAATATATAATGTTGAATATAATGTACTGTATAAAAATGCAATGGGGGAATATTTGTGGGTCCTGATAATGCCAAATGTCTTATGTTACCAGAAAAAGTGGCCTATATTATTTTAAATATCTAGTCAGTGACAGAGTGCAAGCATATTCGTCTAAAATTATTTTTTGTATTTTGTACTATTATGTTTTCATGAATATTTTTATTCTGGTCTCACCATTGTCCTTACCAGCACCAAGTCCAAGCCTATTCATTTCCACCCCCAATGTAATCCCAAATTTAGCATGTTAATCAACAGTACATTTTTTGTTAACCTTTTACCATACGTCTTATGGCAATAATATTGTATCGTGAGTTCAGTATCGTGACATGAGGGTATCGTGACACCCCTATTTGTTACGGTATTTATTCTTTGTTAATGCAAATACATCTGTTCATTTTTTATGTTAGTAACTAATGTTAACATTAACAAAGATTAATAAATGCTGTAGAAGTGCAGTTCATTATTAGTTCATGTTAACTAATGAAACCTTAATTTAAGTGCTACCAAAAAACTTGGATTTGTAACATTACAGATTAGAATTTAACCGTAAAATGTAAGTTATGTCATTATATCATGTTACTAATAGTTGTGTATTCAATTGTTTTTCTTCATTTCAGAAGAACCCACAGAATGCAGGTGGACGAAAAGAATCCGTTCTTTCGGCAAGAGGCTATGGAAAGCTATGAAGCGTCCGTTCTGCTGCTGTTGCCAAAGTAGTTCTGTGGATATTGTGGAGCCTTTTGTCCTTCCACCAGATCTGGACCCAGAGCCTGATCCTGAGCCATCTTCATCTGTGCCAGATCACTCCGGCGTCAAGCCAAATAATGGTAACCTTATTTTTAACAGTTCTGTCATCTTGTTTTCCACTAAAAATACCTTAAAGGGATAGTTCACCCAAAAATGAAAATTCTGTCATCATTTGTCAAAAGAAGATATTTTGAAGAATGATGGTAATCAAACAGTTGACGGGAGCCATTCACTTCCATAGTATACTAATGACTATCGTCAACTGTTTGATTGCCAACATTCTTCGAAATATCTTCTTTTGTGTTCAACAGAAGAAAGAAACTCATACAGGATTGGAACAACTTAAGTGATGACAATTTTCATTTTTGGGTGAACTATCCCTTTAAGACTTATTTTCAGAGAATATTAATATTATTTCCCCCATATTAACATTTGTTTTTGTTTGTCAGAGTCCTTTGAATCTCTCTTTAACGTGGTGAAGATGATTGGATCCGGAGGATTTGGCAGGGTGTACGAGGGAACGCGCAAATTTGATGGCAAAAAGGTAAAAAAACATTTTGCTCTTGCATGCATCAAAACATATTTAAAACAATTTACAGATGGTTTATTAATACTTAGTGCAAGGTCAGGTGCTTGAAAACTGTTTTTGTGTTTGCAGGTTGCCATCAAGCGGATGCGCAAGATTGACAACGATCGTTATCTTAATATTGTAAGTTGGCCAAAACCTGAATGTGTGTTTAGTTGTTTAAGTGCTGATTACTGTAGTTAATACACCTATAGGAAGCATGAGTTGTTAATGTAGTAGACAAATAAGCCTAGGAGCATCTAATAACTTTGAGCTGAAGGTATCTACAAAGATCAATGAAAAGCACATTTAAAAAAGATAGGTTTTCTTCAGATTTTTACCCAGCTAACCTTCTGTCTACTACTTTTCTCTAGCCTGGGCATCCCAAACCTCTCATCACAGAAGTGGCGCTGCTTCTCATGATGAGGCAAGAACCCAAAAGCCCCTACGCTATACAACTCTACGACTGGTTCGAACACCCACGTAAATTCACACTGGTCATGGAGTATCCTGAACCCTGCGAGAACTTGCTTGACTTCCTCATTGGTAATCCTGAAGTGGATGAAACAACAGCACGGGTGATCATGCGACAGGCTGTGCTGGCTGTACAACACTGCATCGAGCACAGCGTTTTCCACAATGATGTTCACCCGCAGAATTTCCTGCTGAAGAAGGACACGTTAGAGCTCAAGCTCATAGACTTTGGCTGCGGTCAGCTACTTAGTAGTGATGGCTACGAGAGCGAGACATACGCAGGTGAGCATTTTGGCAGTGCGGAAACCTAAATGTAGTGACCTACTGATTATTTAACGCTTTTAAAAAAAAATGTGTTCTTGCTTACAGGAGTACTGGAGTACAGCCCACCTGAAGTCCACACAGAACCTCGCTTCCACGCCGTCCCAACAAATGTCTGGTCTCTAGGAGTGTTGTTGTATGGGATGTTGAACGGATGTTTTCCTTTTTGCAATGCACCGGAAGCCAAAGTTACGTTTGAGAACCCCGACTTATCTGAAGGTGAGTGAATAATATTGATAACATTGATAAACACACATAAAAGCAACAGTTCTGTATAGAAACAGATAAAGGTGAAGTAAGATTGTTTTTGTTCGGTTTATTGTTCACTGACTACTATTAGAATGCCATCTAAGGGTTTATCTCCCCCGAATGTGTAAACATTGATCCTCCCAGGTGCCATCAAAACAGCTCAGATCCGTCAATCTCTTTTCAGCTCAACCTTTAGCAAGAGTTTGGGGGCGTGGCTACTGTAGCAGGCGGAGCCTGAGGGCTTAGTTAGAGAAATGGCTGCATTTATACCATCAAAAATTAAGTGGGTCATGAACACGTCAAAGTGAACAGAGCATTGCACTACAAAGCATGCTTCAATACCATACAGCATTCATGTACCCGTTCAGAAAGACAAATGCAACACAGCTAAAAGTATTCCTAATATGTCGGACCTGAAACATGCCTTCACAATCACCAGTAAGAGCTGCCTTTGTGAGGTTTGAGTTAAGGGAGGTGTGACACGCGAAAGGGGCGTTTTTTAAAGAAAATAGGCTTTATTTTTGTAATTCCGCTAGTGTTGCAGAAACTACTCACTTCACCTTTAAAGTAAAGAACATTTTGCCTTATATTAATCATGTTTTAGATGCTGTTTTCATAGATGCCAAGTCACATGGTCATGACTAACCAGCTCTCTCCTTATTGAAATTTGTATAGAATGCAGGGATCTGATTAGCCAGTGCCTAACCCTGGATCCGACTAAACGGCCCACGTTAGAGCAGATGTTACAACATGAATGGATTAGAAATGATCTACTGTAGACTGGAGAAGTTCAGGAGATTCACTCGATCAGTGATTTCAGGTGTGAGGAAGTGTAGCAGACAGAGTAGGATTATTATCATTTATCTTCAATTGAGATTTTCAAGTTTGTGTAGTGAACTGAGTTCATTGTAATGTTCTTGTTATAGTTAAATCAAGTCAAGTCACCTTCATTTATATAGCGCTTTATACAATACAGATTGTTTCAAAGCAGCTTCATGGTAGTAAACAGGAAAATAACAGAATCAGTGACAGAATTCAGTTCTGCTGTAAAGCAGCTCTAAAAAAACATTCATGAGTTGACATGTTCATATAATCTTTGTATTGGATAGGACCTTGATGGAGGGCTTGAGCTCGAGACTTGACCCGAAGCCCGAAGTCCAACCCAAACCTGACAGAACTCAAGCGCCACACCAGAGAGATCAGAGACTGTCCACGTCTGAGCATGAACATGAGAGACTGCAAGACTGGACAGAAGTCATCAAGTCATCACAGCCACATTTGCTTTGTTTTAAAAGCAATTTTTACTTTAAAAGTCAAGTCACAGGCATGTGATCAGCTAAAATCAACAAAGAAGGAAGACCTGACCACGCCCCCCCAACAATTATTTTAATAATTATACAATAAAACATACTATTTTATTGTAAAATTAAAAAACGGAGTACTTAATCATGATATTAATTAAAAAATGTGTTAACAGATATTATTATTAATAACACAATGTTAATAATAATAATTATCACTATTATTAATTTACAAAACAACAGTAAAATTACAACACTAAAGCTGCCTTTCCACTGCACACGACATTTGGACACGACTGTCTGAGTTCGGCCCCTAGTGGCAGTCGTAATGAACTTTCATTATGATCTTGCGCGGCAACACGGGTTAACTGACGCTGTCTCAGAAATCCTCCCTGTTGAGGCGCATCTCTTGCACTAAACGGCGATACTCGAGCTAGTGTTTTGCCCACATTGACTTGCAATATTTCTTTTAGCGTCTCCAGTAAAGGAATGCAAAAGCAAGAGCCTTTATCCTCTGAACTATCACCAAGGTGGAACGAATAAATGTATGCAAACAATAAACAAATAACCGCGATAATTTGAGTGATTGAATACGGTGCCAGACAACATTAAAAAATATAAATATTAAAATAATAATTGATTGCTTATCAATAACCATGTGGTTTTAAATGTGTCAAGTGTTTCTGATAAAGTTAAACAAAAGGTATAATAATTCTCACACCGATCTGAATGAAACACGTTGGAATACATCACATCCGGTTGGCGTGTCGCATAAGGTGTAGTCGCTCAAGCTCAAATTTTTTAACGCATCCAAAGCTCAAGTCGGATCCGAAAATTCTGCATCTGCAGATGGTCGGCATCCCACGCAGCCCCTGTGCGACTCTCCATAGCAAATGAATGACTTCCGGTCCAATGGATGTCGTTCGTTGTGTGCAGTGGAAAGGCGGCTTAACATTTATGGTTGTCTTCATTTCTTTGTTTTCAAATGTTAAACCATTGAGCTTTTATTTTGGAAGAAAACCACAGGGAGACCTTGGCTAAGTCCGAAAACATGGGCAACAACTTTGTAGACAGTGTTTGCGCATGAAGGTACTTCACGAAACTGATTTCGGACTGACTTCTGGCAGCATTTTCAAGCTTTCGGACACAGGCCTTATCGCTTCTCTTTATTGACAACAGATTCATAAACAGTTCTCATGATGAATGTTGCATTTGCAGAGGATCATTTCCTGTGAATCGAAGTTGAAACCAATAGTTTTGAACTAAATCGCGTAGTTTAATATTCTGTACATAATAATATGCAGAATTTGCATTTGCAGCTGTACTAGTGGTTGCGTGCTGTTTTTTTTTTAACGTTGCAGAATGAAAAAATCATAAAACATTAGGGGTGTAACGATACACTTGTGTCACGATTCGATACTATCACGATACTAAACTCATGATACGATCTTTATCGCGATATTTTAAGCCAAAATAAAGAAGAGATGTCTTTTATTATTATTTAAATAATATTATTGTTATTATATTATTATCAGGATACTCAAATATTCCCCCATTGCATTACTATACATTATATTCAACATTATATATAGTAGTTTAATGTAGTAATGTCACTGAAACTCTTTAAACTTAATTTTTTTCTCAGGCAGTCCTCGCTTGCACACACACACACTCTCCCGGTGCTCGCTATGTTCCGCCTCTGATATTAATGCACTATTTAATAATAATGATGATCAATGCAATCAGTCACAGTTATAATCGCAAGACAGCGTGTCGAAATGGTTTGTTCATTTACTCTCGTTTCCGTGTTTACTACAGTATGCGTGTCGTTGTGAATCTGTTCATCATATAAAGCCATCGTGTCTCTTCAGAAGACTTGGATTTGTATTAGACCACTCGATTGATTATTTTTACCATGCCTTTATGACATTTTTTGGATGTTGAGAGCAATGGACTTTAAATGGAGGTACAGAAATCTTTCTCTGTTTTTTTTAAAAATATCTTCATTTGTGTTTTGAAGTTGAATGAAAATCTTATAGGTTTGAAGTGACATGAGGGTGAGTACTTGACAGAATTTACATTTTTGAGTGAATTATACCTTATAAACACAGTAAGCTGAGCCTTGGATAAAGCTAACTCTATATCGCGAATCATAGCGTTTACATTAACGATACATATTGTCGCATTTTTATATCTCAATATCTCGATATACAATGTTATATATGTTTAATGTCTAAAGTAGCAGCGCGCGGCATTAATCAGTGTAGCTTGCAGCTCTCTCTTCTGGTGAAATAATTACTACACAGTTGCCCTGGTAACCTGCAGGGTGTTTCTCAAACTGAAGGCTGCATATCTCGGCTGCCACGTCATCAAAAGTTGCTGAAGGCCATCGTCGTGAAGTCAATGGGGTTTTTTAATGGGATTTTGGTTAAATGGCTGAAATAAGGTTTTAAATATGGATATTTTTCTTACACAAACGCATCGCTTCACTTCAGAAGGCCTTTATTAACCCCCCGGAGCCGTGTGGAACAGTTTTATTACGGACAGATGCACTTTTATGGACTTCAAAAATGACCCAACAGTCACTGCCATTATAAAGCTTGGATTAGCCAGGACTTTTTAATATAACTCCGATTTTATTCGTCTGAAAGAAGAATGTCATATACACATAGGATGACTTGAGGGTGAGTAGAGTAGAGTAGATCAAATCAAATCGCCTTTATTTATATAGCGCTTTTTACAATGGCAATTGTTTCAAAGCAGCTTCACAGTGGTAACAGGAAAATAATGCAACAGAATTTGATTCGGCTGTACAGCCGCTCTGGAGAAAACGGTGATGTCATCCAGCTCATTTCAATTATCATATAGTGTCAATGCGGGCAGATCAGTAATATAGTTGAAATTTAAGTGTCCCCAACTGAGCAAGCCAAAAGCCAAAGGCGACGGTGGCAAGGAACCAAAACTCCTTCAGGGACAGAACGGAGAAAAAAACCTTGGGAGAAACCAGGCTCAGTCGGGGTGCCAGTTCTCCTCTGGCCGACGAACAAATAGTGTATGATTATGATTCTGGCAACATTACAGGTCAGAAGTCATATTAGATCAATAGATATTCGTAGGATTATTCGAAAGATTGGAGTCGTCACGCCGGGGACGGGTTTAATGAGGATGTCGTGTCGACGCGGCATTTACAGGGGAGAGTTTAATTGACACGGTCTCTACAGACACTTCAGGGATGCGTTCGCCATGTCCAGGCTAAGGTCCACCATCTGGTCCGGATACGGCCGACTGCTGTAATTGGATAAACAGAGAGACTGACATTAGCGTAGATGCCATTCTTCTTATGATGTAACGAGTACATCAGGTGTTATGGGAAGTGTTCCCGGTTCCGGCTGACCTAGTTAATGCAGCCTAAAACAATCATTTAACTGATTTGAATAATATAAATTAAAAATGTTTTATGTGTATGCCATAGTAAAGAGATGTGTTTTTAGTCTAGATTTAAACTGACAGAGTGTGTCTGCTTCCCGAACAATGCTAGGAAGACTGTTCCAGAGTTTAGGTGCTAAATAGGAAAAGGATCGACCGCCTGCAGTTGATTTTGATATTCTAGGTATTATCAACTGGCCAGAATTTTGAGACCGCAATACACGTGATGGAGTATAATGCGTTAAGAGCTCGCTCAAGTACTGGGGAGCTAAACCATTTAGTGCTTTTGTAAGTAATCAGCAAGATTTTAAAATGTATACGATGTTTAATAGGGAGCCAATGCAGTGTTGCCAGAACCGGGCTAATATGGTCATACTTCCTGGTTCTAGTAAGAACTCTAGCTGCTGCGTTTTGGACAAGCTGCAGTTTATTTATTAAGCGAGCAGGGCAACCACCCAGTAGAGCATTACAATAATCTAGCCTTGAGGTCATGAACGCATGAACTAACTGTTCAGCATTTTGCATTGAAAGCATGTGCCGTAATTTAGATATATTTTTAAGATGGTAGAATGCAGTTTTACAGATGCTAGAAACGTGGCTTTCAAATGAGAGATTGGTATCAAAGAGCACACCCAGGTTCCTAACTGACGACGAGGACTTGACAGAGCAGCCATCGAGTGTTAGACCATATTCTAGGTTACTACTTGTGGAGTTTTTTTGTCCAATGATTAAAAATTCATTTTTTTCTGAATTAAGTTGCAGGAAATTACTAGTCATCCAATTTTTTATATCAGCTATGCAGTCCGTTAATCTTGTGAATTGGTAAGTTTCGTCAGGGTGTGAAGAAATATAGAGCTGAGTATCGTCAGCATAACAGTGAAAACTAACGCCATGCTTCCTAATAATATCTCCCAGTGGTAGCATGTACAGGGTGAAAAGCAACGGTCCTAGCACTGAGCCCTGCGGTACTCCATACTGAACTTGTGTTCGGTGTGACATCTCTTCATTTACTGCTACAAACTGATAACGGTCAGATAAGTATGATTTAAACCATGCCAATGAAATTCCACTAATGTCAACATAATTTTTGAGTCTATTCAGAAGAATGTTGTGGTCGATAGTATCGAATGCAGAGCTAAGATCGAGTAACACTAACAGAGAGATACAACCACAATCGGGTGATAAGAGTAAATAATTTGTAACTCTGAGAGCAGTCTCAGTACTATGATCTGCTATGGTCTAAATCCTGACTGGAAATCCTCACAGATACCATTTCTTTCTAAAAAGGAGCATAATTGTGAGGACACTGCCTTTTCTAGTATTTTTGACAGAAAGGGTAGATTTGAGATTGGCCTGTAATTGACTAATTTTGTAGGATCAAGTTGCGGTTTTTTAATAAGTGGTTTAATAATAGCCAACTTAAAAGTTTTCGGTACATATCCTAATGTCAAGGATGAATTAATGATATTAAGAAGAGGATCTATGACCTCTGGAAGCATCTCTTTTAGTAGTTTAGTCGGTATGGGGTCGAGCATACATGTTGTTGTTGATTTTGATGATTTAGTTGTTTTTTTTTTTTGTTTTTTTGATATTATTGCACTTATATATATATATATATATATATATATATATAAACAAGTTATCACCCTATTATTCTAAATCTAAATGAACTTCCCTTCATTCTACCAGCAGTAGTAGTGCCACTCACGCCCCGCCCTCAACCCAGTCTTAAAGTGGAAATGAAGCAGTCAGTCAAGTTTACATTATTTAGTAAACTGATTTCCATTTTAAAGTCCCACTGAAGTGACTTGAAACGCGCAATGTGTTGACGTAATTTCTACTGAAACAGGAAGACAGGGCGGGACACATCGAGCAGCCCCTCCCCTCTTTTAAAATAGCCAATAGTGTTTTGTTTATATTTAAATCGGTAAAGCAACAGTTTCCTCCTAATCTCCTCCATATCGCTTTAAAATATAACATTCTGTGCAGAATTCAGACGGGTCTGATACGATTTCTGATCTGCGCCGACTCGATCACATGACCCGCTCTGTGAATCGTGTCTCTGGACCAGAGCTGCAGCGGTTCACTGACACTAACGTTAAACCAGACATCATTCGCCTCAACTGAAAGCATATTTACACTGTCTGAATTGTTCCCTATCCCCTATATAGTGCACTACGTGCCATTCACTATGTAGAAAATAGTAAATGTGTGAATATGTGAACGGTTTTAGCCGCAGCTTCAGCGTAGGGGGCAGGACACTTCAGATTCTAGAGAGCATTTGATTGGACAGAAAATCTGATGAGAAGCTTAAGTGCAGTGATGTCATAAAAATCATTGGTCCATATTGGCGGAAGTGAGAGACTGTAACAGGGCTTAAAGTTTTCCGGCACCGTGCCGGATCTCCGGCGTGTGGCATTTGGCTGGGAAAAAAAAATAGTGAACATGTTGATATCACGTTCGAGTTCATGAGTTCTCCTACCAATGGTTTGAGAGGAACACAGCTTTCACTCTTAACCAAACTAACATAACCAATCAGAAGTAGAATGGGGCGGGTCTTGTAACTAGTGTTGCCAGATTGGGTGGGTTTTGAATTTGATTGTGTGGGTAAAAATGGGCTTGGGCCAAAATTTGGGCTGGTTTGAGGTCAGTTTGGTGGTTTTCAAAAATCTAAATTTTATAGTCTAATTTTGTTTGGTTATTGGTTAATAAACAAAACTCAAGTGTGCATGAACTCCATAAAATCAGTCATCATGACACACACTGGCCCACGCAGAGTCAGCTGGCGTTGGTCTTGAAGTCGCCGACGAGCACGCACTTTCAGCCAATCAGGGATGAGCAGTGAGACGTGCTCATTCAATACTGACAGGTTTTTAGAGCAATAACTCGTAGCTGTATATTCAAGTGATCGCTATGCTAAAGTGGCATAAATATACAGTAAGTTATATCTACAATAAAGAGTGGGAGAGTGATCCGTGGATTACACCTGTGGTGGAAGATGACTCGAAGACTCTTTATAAATATAACCAACTCTGAGAGCACAGTTGAATGGCTTGAATTGAAATCGAATACGGGAGTATATGACTCCTGTCTGTCGTCATGTGAACACTGACCAGGACATCTGCAAGTTTTAAACCATCTAGACTGCGCTCTACTCGTCCCTGACAGCTGCTGAAAGAGGTTTGAATCAACGATTAATCAGTTTTGACTGTGCTAAGTGCGTTATGTTCTATGTACTTCACGACGTAACGTTACTGTAGTTCTGTCAAAGCGCAACACAAAGGTAAGCGCATCGTTGTTATTTATTTGTTGGCGGATTATCGTACAGTATCAATGAATGACACATTTTGGCAGTGGTGTGTGCATGAATGTGTGTGAAATGCCTGCTAATTACGTTGCTTTTTTCCGATCTCTTATATTGGTACTTTTTGCACTTAAATAGGGCAAATACAAGCCAGTTTTGATCCATTTTCCTGGGAATTTTTTTTTGTCATCAACATTATGTTTTAAGGAGATAAAAATGGTACTCATCAACCTTGATTGGTATGGCAATAAATTGTATAGATAACCAGTGTTGGGGAAAGTTACTTTTAAAAGTAATGCATCTTAAAAAGTAACTAATTGTGTTACTTAGTTACTTTTTAAGAAATTACTTTTGCGTTACTTTTTCTCACCTGGGCTGGGCTTGTTTGCTTTTTTGTGTAGGGTTTGAGGGCTCACCAGACACAAATGATTCTTCCAGATGATTCGTTCAAACATAATTCCACACAAAACCCAACTCAACAATCCAGACCCAGAATCAACAATCCGTAAAACAGTCCGTAAAAAAAAGTGGGCTTCGTTCAGTCTGCGCCAAGCTAGCAAAACCCCCAGCTAAGTACTTTATGTCCTTGCAAACTTTGGGCCACACCAAGATAACGGCAGAGGTTGTTTGATCCCCAAGACAAAGAGCCAAAACGGATCCCCTTCTTCTCAACGACCTTTAAATGAACTCTGAGTGACACAGAGTCGAAATCCAGAAGAAAACCCACAGAGACTGTTTTTACATATAAACGGCATCAAATCATTCAAAAGGGATGATAGCCTGTCACGGTTCATGAATTCACTGACTCGTTCTCGCTCTGTGTGTGTGTGGGTGTGGCCGCCGATTACCACTCGGCTGATTATCAGCGCCAGCTGCCACTCATCATCTGTGTGTATTTATACTTATTGTCATTTGTCTTGTGTTTGTCAGATCGTTGGGTTAGTTCCTGTGTTCTTGTCTGTCTCCTGGCCGTTCCCCTGAGTTCTTGTGGATTGCCTGTCGTATTGTTGATCGCTCTGCCTGTCTTCACGGAGGATCAAGCGGTGTTGTGTCCCGTCCTTGGTCAGCGGTGGGCTGAATTTTCTGATTGCTTCCATCTTCTCCACCGAGGATCTGGGTTGTCCATTGCGTCCCTGCGCTGCCAAGTGTTTGACTGTTCCAGGCACCATCTCTTCATCTGACCCTGTTCCACTACTCTCACCTGTGTCCTTAAATAAATGTTGTTTTTCCCCTCGCAATTGAATCCTCTGTCTTATTCCCCGTGACATAGCCGGGCTTATAATCAAACACCCTTCAAATGCATATTTCTATATCATGTCTACAACCAATATACGTGACCATCTATGCTTAGATCACTCACAATTCCTGTAATTGTTATAACTATTGAATGGTTGATTGAAAGTGTGCCTTGCTTGGTATCAGTATGATTGTATGCTCATAATTCAGAAGATGGCTTGATTGCAATCTGTGTAGAATGCATCGTGTTCTTATAATAAGAAATCATGTCTAACGGTACTCTCTGCTTAGAGCGGGAGTTAGGAGACAACAGATAACAGGTCATTTATGATGAGGGGTGGGGAAGCAGTCACCTCTGAACCAAAGATGATACCTAATTGGTCAGAACCAATCCAGGAGGATGGGCAGACATTTGAGTTTAAAATCTCAGAACACGAACAAAGAAAAAGACAAAAAGACAGACATGAGACATAAGCTGACGATATGATGACGACGAGTAGCCCGGACAGAAGCAGATCAAGATCAGAAAAAATGGGTTAACAATTTCATTCAAGCCATCTAAATACTGTCGTCTCACTTTCCTTTCTTTTACTTAGTTTCTTTTCTTTCCATTGAGTCTCGTGTTCTAAGTTAAGTTTTGCCGCAAGGTTTTGAAAACCTCATCCACGAGACTTTCCATCCATCCGCCAACATGCCACGTGATTGACTTCCCAAGACGTCGATCAAAGACATGACAAGACCATCAGCGAATCAAAGAACCTGGGAAACCCCTCTCAAGCCAGGACCGAAAAGGGAATCCCCATTCAAAGAAAACGCAAGTAACCTCCAGATTCTAACTGAACTGGTGCATTGATATCAAACTTAATAACCCCGCCTAAGAAACGATAGGAGGGTTAAATTAATGATTGATGGTTCGTTCAGGTCATGTGTTACTAGAAACTTGGGATTTCATAATTTCACTCTCTTAAAACTCATTCTTTCCTCACTTTCCTTTATTCTGCAACTCGTGTGAATGTGTGTGTGCGTGTGTTTGTGTTAGATATTAGTTTTATGTGTTAGAGTAATCAATAAAGTTTAGTTTGTATTTAAAGATAAGTGTTCTTGTGTTATGTGCTTACGAATTTAATGTCTTAAACTGCTGATCTATGTTACCTGGCTATTAAATAGTGTTTCACTATTGTTTGGATATTTATATCCATTGCAGAGTTGATGGTTACGGCCCGTTCAAATGAACGCTGGACAAGTCAATTGCTCGGCCGTAAAATAAGTGACTCTTTCAAAATTCCCTATGAATTAATTAATAATTTACTTTGAGCTAAATAGACTTGTTTCCCTTATACACGTCTTACATTTGTTTTTTTGTAACTAAAAAGTTCTTAAGTTCTATTTTGGGGCAAATGTAAAGACACTTTCACACCAAAATTGAAATAACAAGCTTCAGGCTGAAGGAAATGCAAATTCACGCGTGTACAGTAGAAGGGCGCAACTCAAACAAACCTTTCAGCTGTGCTGCCATTCTGGATTGCAGAAGAACAGGATGCAGGAGAAGAAAGTTTAACACATTTCACCAATAAAAACAAAAAATGTAAAGTCATTTTTGCTTATGGTTTAACTGAATCATTGAAGGTCAGCAGCAAGTACATTGGTCAATAAAGTGAGATTAAATGCATAAAAATGTTTGTTGGAGGCTTGCATTTTCTGATTTTGCATTTGAATATTTTTATTTATTTTGAGGAATACTGAATCTTTTTTGTGCAAGTAAGATTAGTAAATGTATGCTCACATTTAGTCGAGAACTACAATAACCATCATGTTTACACACAACCTCTGCACTTACTCATGATTTCTTTCAACATGGGGAAAAGAGAGCTGTCAGTCAATAAATGGGAAAACAAAGTAACTTGCATTATTTATTTGAAAAAGTAACAGATAATTTGTTGTAAATTTTAAAAGTAATGCGTTACTTTACTGGTTACTTGAAAAAGTAATCTGATTACGTAACTCAAGTTAGCCTACTTGTAATGCGTTACCCACAACACTGTAGATAACAATATGACTAATATATTCATACTAAAAAACTTCAAGTTTGATTTCATGGCGACTTTAAGGCTTGTTCACACCAAGAATGATAACAATAAAGTAAACTATATTAGCATCCACAACAGCTGACGATATCGTTCTGTTTATTCTAAGCGCGTGCTTGTCTGTCACTTTAAATGCTCGAGCTCATTATAGCAGGATGGATTCTGATTGGCTGTCAATGTTTTTATCGTTCATCAGCTGGATAAAATCGTTCTGAAAGTGATTCCAATATCGTTTCTCGTTTATCTTTAAAGCTGTGCTGTGAAGTTTGCTATTCTTTAATATTGAGAACGATTTTTAGAACTATATTAATACAAAAGATAACGTCTTTTACTGCTGATGATGTCTAATGCCACACACGCGCGCTTCTGACAGGTATGTTGTGTGTGTGTGTGTGTGTATGTGAACGCGGATAAGTCATGTGACTGCATGCGTACTAATATTTATATTCGGCATATATTAATATTTATAATCGCTACGAAGCGACGGGATCTCTCTTCGAAAATGAATTAGAGATTGCGCTTTCTGCATCCCGCGTGAAACTGCCTTTATGTTGAAGCGGTATTGCCAGAAAAGTTAATAAACAGCCCAACGATTCTTCTAATGGCCACTCCGGGCCAGTGTGTGTGTGTCAGTCAAGAGAAATTGAAACCTCCATTTATTTTGAGCTAAATCGTGTAGTAGCTACATACATTTATTATATAATATAATACATAATTTGCATTTGCAGCTGTATTACTGTTGCAGAATGGGGGAAAAATCATAAAACATGCATGTGCATGTGCGTGGTGGGACCACGTGGTTTGCCTAGAGCGCAGTTAAGCTTGTGGCTCTTGGCTATTATGACGTCACAATAGCCGCGTTCCATTTTGCATCTTCATAAGCTCACACACAAGCAGAATCTCTCAGAGGGTTTATAGGCTAGGAGTGAGTTTCGTGTGACAGTGGCGATTTGCAGATACTAAAACACAGTGTACAGACTACAGAATCTAACCGCGGTTTCCACAAACAGTGCTTAGACTACAGTGTCTAGTCACAGTGTCCAGATCTGCAGAAACGGAAGAACAGTGTATAGACTTTTCAAAGTTTTCACACAGTTTCCGGATTTGCGAATTCTTCACGGGGCATCATGTCCACATCGTTGTCACCATCTTCCTCCATCCCTTTGGACCGTCTACAGAGGCAGTTTGTTGAGGAGTTGTTGAGCTTTAGCAGCAAAGCCTCGTACAACCTCGAGTGGAGGTGGAGTGGCTATAGATCAGACAGCCAAAATGAACAGAGCCATTGCGGCATCAGGTGTTTGTCCAGGTCCAACAGCCTCCAAGGGATTTTTTGCCCTCCGCTGCCCGGCCAAGTTCCTGTTGAGCCAACAGTGTCTTCAAATGGCCTGACTCCTCAGGGTGCCGTGAAGGCTTCTCCTGTGAACAGGAGCTCAACAGGTGAGACTGAAATAAGTGTATTCCGGAAATATTTTAGTTGGACGTTCGTCTAATAATGGCAAATTTAGACTGCAAAGGTGGCACAGAAGCGCTTCTGAACTGGCAATTAAGTGTCTTTACACAGACTGTTTAATGCTGCTCAGAGGTGACATGCATAAATGCATTTACACAGCACTTTTAACTGCATATTGTTACACAAGGTGGGGTCAGAGCAGGCATAATTTAGTCAGGCTTTTATTCTGCATTATGTCTTTACACAGAATTTTTTGAGCAGCCTTAACTCAAAGATTCAGAGAACATTCAAAAGTAACGTTCCCATAATGTTCCAAAAATTATAAAATGGAATGTTCCCTTAACATTCGTATGAGCAAGAAAAAACATTTTTAAAACATTAAAAAAACGGTTACACTTCACAATAAGGTTTCATTTGTTAATATTATGTAATGTATTAACTAACATGGACTAACTGTGAGCAATACATTTGTTACTAGGGGTGTAACAATATATCGCGATATAGAAATGCAACAATATGTATCGTGGATAGTGACAATCTGTATTGTGTGTAGTTCACCCAAAATGGAAAAATTCAAGTTTACAGAGCTTTAGTGTCAGTACTTCATTAAACTACTATATAGGGACGCACAATATATCGGCATCGCCTGATATATGCTCATTTTTAATGTCATCGTTATGAGCCCGATAAGAAAATTTGGCCCATATATTAAAGCCGATAAATAATGTATTATTTCCTTCAGCTGAGACACTTCAGATGCGCACTGTTCGCCATGATGGTTTTGAATTGCTTGAAATATGATTGAAATCACTTCAAAAAAGGAAAATACGGTTCAGTGCAACATGTCTGTCATATAGACTACATAAAATTATAATGAGAACATCATAATTGTGTGCTTGGGACATGGCTTTAATGGTGAGACTTTTGTTTTTGTAATCAGGCTCTCAAAAATTATATAAAAATTTGGATTTAGATTTATCGGCTTTCAGATATAAAGAATTATTGGTTATCGGCCAAGATTTTCATAACGGTGCATCCCTAATATATAATGTTGAATATAATGTACTGTATAAAAATGCAATGGGGGAATATTTGTGGGTCCTGATAATGCCAAATGTCTTATGTTACCAGAAAAAGTGGCCTATATTATTTTAAATATCTAGTCAGTGACAGAGTGCAAGCATATTCGTCTAAAATAATTTTTTGTATTTTGTACTATTATGTTTTCATGAATATTTTTATTCTGGTCTCACCATTGTCCTTACCAGCACCAAGTCCAAGCCTATTCATTTCCACCCCCAATGTAATCCCAAATTTAGCATGTTAATCAACAGTACATTTTTTGTTAACCTTTTACCATACGTCTTATGGCAATAATATTGTATCGTGAGTTCAGTATCGTGACATGAGGGTATCGTGACACCCCTATTTGTTACGGTATTTATTCTTTGTTAATGCAAATACATCTGTTCATTTTTTATGTTAGTAACTAATGTTTACAAAGATTAACAAAGATTAATAAATGCTGTAGAAGTGCAGTTCATTATTAGTTCATGTTAACTAATGAAACCTTAATTTAAGTGCTACCAAAAAACTTGGATTTGTAACATTACAGATTAGAATTTAACCGTAAAATGTAAGTTATGTCATTATATCATGTTACTAATAGTTGTGTATTCAATTGTTTTTCTTCATTTCAGAAGAACCCACAAAATGCAGGTGGACGAAAAGAATCCGTTCTTTCGGCAAGAGGCTATGGAAGGCTATGAAGCGTCCGTTCTGCTGCTGTTGCCAAAGTAGTTCTGTGGATATTGTGGAGCCTTTTGTCCTTCCACCAGATCTGGACCCAGAGCCTGATCCTGAGCCATCTTCATCTGTGCCAGATCACTCCGGCGTCAAGCCAAATGATGGTAACCTTATTTTAAACAGTTTTGTCATCTTGTTTTCCACTAAAAATACCTTAAAGGGATAGTTCACCCAAAAATGAAAATTCTGTCATCATTTGTCAAAAGAAGATATTTTGAAGAATGATGGTAATCAAACAGTTGACGGGAGCCATTCACTTCCATAGTATACTAATGACTATCGTCAACTGTTTGATTGCCAACATTCTTCGAAATATCTTCTTTTGTGTTCAACAGAAGAAAGAAACTCATACAGGTTTGGAACAACTTAAGTGATGACAATTTTCATTTTTGGGTGAACTATCCCTTTAAGACTTATTTTCAGAGAATATTAATATTATTTCCCCCATATTAACATTTCTTTTTGTTTGTCAGAGTCCTTTGAATCTCTCTTTAACGTGGTAAATATGATTGGATCCGGAGGATTTGGCAGGGTGTACGAGGGAACGCGCAAATTTGATGGCAAAAAGGTAAAAAAACATTTTGCTCTTGCATGCATCAAAACATATTTAAAACAATTTACAGATGGTTTATTAATACTTAGTGCAAGGTCAGGTGCTTGAAAACTGTTTTTGTGTTTGCAGGTTGCCATCAAGCGGATGCGCAAGATTGACAACGATCGTTATCTTAATATTGTAAGTTGGCCAAAACCTGAATGTGTGTTTAGTTGTTTAAGTGCTGATTACTGTAGTTAATACACCTATAGGAAGCATGAGTTGTTAATGTAATAGACAAATAAGCCTAGGAGCATCTAATAACTTTAAGCTGAAGGTATCTAGAAAGATCAATGAAAAGCACATTTAAAAATGATAGGTTTTCTTCAGATTTTTACCCAGCTAACCTTCTGTCTACTACTTTTCTCTAGCCTGGGCATCCCAAACCTCTCATCACAGAAGTGGCGCTGCTTCTCATGATGAGGCAAGAACCCAAAAGCCCCTACGCTATACAACTCTACGACTGGTTCGAACACCCACGTAAATTCACACTGGTCATGGAGTATCCTGAACCCTGCGAGAACTTGCTTGACTTCCTCATTGGTAATCCTGAAGTGGATGAAACAACAGCACGGGTGATCATGCGACAGGCTGTGCTGGCTGTACAACACTGCATCGAGCACAGCGTTTTCCACAATGATGTTCACCCGCAGAATTTCCTGCTGAAGAAGGACACGTTAGAGCTCAAGCTCATAGACTTTGGCTGCGGTCAGCTACTTAGTAGTGATGGCTACGAGAGCGAGACATACGCAGGTGAGCATTTTGGCAGTGCGGAAACCTAAATGTAGTGACCTACTGATTATTTAACGCTTTAAAAAAAAAAAATGTGTTCTTGCTTACAGGAGTACTGGAGTACAGCCCACCTGAAGTCCACACAGAACCTCGCTTCCACGCCGTCCCAACAAATGTCTGGTCTCTAGGAGTGTTGTTGTACGGGATTTTGAACGGATGTTTTCCTTTTTGCAATGCACCGGAAGCCAAAGTTACATTTGAGAACCCCGACTTATCCGAAGGTGAGTGAATAATATTGATAACATTGATAAACACACATAAAAGCAACAGTTCTGTATAGAAACAGATAAAGGTGAAGTAAGATTGTTTTTGTTCGGTTTATTGTTCACTGACTACTATTAGAATGCCATCTAAGGGTTTATCTCCCCCGAATGTGTAAACATTGATCCTCCCAGGTGCCATCAAAACAGCTCAGATCCGTCAATCTCTTTTCAGCTCAACCTTTAGCAAGAGTTTGGGGGCGTGGCTACTGTAGCAGGCGGAGCCTGAGGGCTTAGTTAGAGAAATGGCTGCATTTACACCATCAAAAATTAAGTGGGTCATGAACACGTCAAAGTGAACAGAGCATTGCGCTACAAAGCATGCTTCAATACCATACAGCATTCATGTACCCGTTCAGAAAGACAAATGCAACACAGCTAAAAGTATCCCTAATATGTCGGACCTGAAACATGCCTTCACAATCACCAGTAAGAGCTGCCTTTGTGAGGTTTGAGTTAAGGGAGGTGTGACACGCGAAAGGGGCGTTTTTTAAAGAAAATAGGCTTTATTTTTGTAATTCCGCTAGTGTTGCAGAAACTACTCACTTCACCTTTAAAGTAAAGAACATTTTGCCTTATATTAATCATGTTTTAGATGCTGTTTTCATAGATGCCAAGTCACATGGTCATGACTAACCAGCTCTCTCCTTATTGAAATTTGTATAGAATGCAGGGATCTGATTAGCCAGTGCCTAACCCTGGATCCGACTAAACGGCCCACGTTAGAGCAGATGTTACAACATGAATGGATTAGAAATGATCTACTGTAGACTGGAGAAGTTCAGGAGATTCACTCGATCAGTGATTTCAGGTGTGAGGAAGTGTAGCAGACAGAGTAGGATTATTATCATTTATCTTCAATTGAGATTTTCAAGTTTGTGTAGTGAACTGAGTTCATTGTAATGTTCTTGTTATAGTTAAATCAAGTCAAGTCACCTTCATTTATATAGCGCTTTATACAATACAGATTGTTTCAAAGCAGCTTCATGGTAGTAAACAGGAAAATAACAGAATCAGTGACAGAATTCAGTTCTGCTGTAAAGCAGCTCTAAAAAAACATTCATGAGTTGACATGTTCATATAATCTTTGTATTGGATAGGACCTTGATGGAGGGCTTGAGCTCGAGACTTGACCCGAAGCCCGAAGTCCAACCCAAACCTGACAGAACTCAAGCGCCACACCAGAGAGATCAGAGACTGTCCACGTCTGAGCATGAACATGAGAGACTGCAAGACTGGACAGAAGTCATCAAGTCATCACAGCCACATTTGCTTTGTTTTAAAAGCAATTTTTACTTTAAAAGTCAAGTCACAGGCATGTGATCAGCTAAAATCAACAAAGAAGGAAGACCTGACCACGCCCCACCAACAATTATTTTAATAATTATACAATAAAACATACTATTTTATTGTAAAATTAAAAAACGGAGTACTTAATCATGATATTAATTAAAAAATGTGTTAACAGATATTATTATTAATAACACAATGTTAATAATAATAATTATCACTATTATTAATTTACAAAACAACAGTAAAATTACAACACTAAAGCTGCCTTTCCACTGCACACGACATTTGGACACGACTGTCTGAGTTCGGCCCCTAGTGGCAGTCGTAATGAACTTTCATTATGATCTTGCGCGGCAACACGGGTTAACTGACGCTGTCTCAGAAATCCTCCCTGTTGAGGCGCATCTCTTGCACTAAATGGCGATACTCGAGCTAGTGTTTTGCCCACATTGACTTGCAATATTTCTTTTAGCGTCTCCTGTAAAGGAATGCAAAAGCAAGAGCCTTTATCCTCTGAACTATCACCAAGGTGGAACGAATAAATGTATGCAAACAATAAACAGCTACGCATTTAGGGCAAATAACCGCGATAATTTGAGTGATTGAATACGGTGCCAGACAACATTAAAAAATATAAATATTAAAATAATAATTGATTGCTTATCAATAACCATGTGGTTTTAAATGTGTCAAGTGTTTCTGATAAAGTTAAACAAAAGGTATAATAATTCTCACACCGATCTGAATGAAACACGTTGGAATACATCACATCCGGTTGGCGTGTCGCATAAGGTGTAGCTCAAGCTCAAATTTTTTAACGCATCCAAAGCTCAAGTCGGATCCGAAAATTCTGCATCTGCAGATGGTCGGCATCCCACGCAGCCCCTGTGCGACTCTCCATAGCAAATGAATGACTTCCGGTCCAATGGATGTCGTTCGTTGTGTGCAGTGGAAAGGCGGCTTAACATTTATGGTTGTCTTCATTTCTTTGTTTTCAAATGTTAAACCATTGAGCTTTTATTTTGGAAGAAAACCACAGGGAGACCTTGGCTAAGTCCGAAAACATGGGCAACAACTTTGTAGACAGTGTTTGCGCATGAAGGTACTTCACGAAACTGATTTCGGACTGACTTCTGGCAGCATTTTCAAGCTTTCGGACACAGGCCTTATCGCTTCTCTTTATTGACAACAGATTCATAAACAGTTCTCATGATGAATGTTGCATTTGCAGAGGATCATTTCCTGTGAATCGAAGTTGAAACCAATAGCTTTGAACTAAATCGCGTAGTTTAATATTCTGTACATAATAATATGCAGAATTTGCATTTGCAGCTGTACTAGTGGTTGCGTGCTGTTTTTTTTTTAACGTTGCAGAATGAAAAAATCATAAAACATTAGGGGTGTAACGATACACTTGTGTCACGATTCGATACTATCACGATACTAAACTCATGATACGATCTTTATCGCGATATTTTAAGCCAAAATAAAGAAGAGATGTCTTTTATTATTATTTAAATAATATTATTGTTATTATATTATTATCAGGATACTCAAATATTCCCCCATTGCATTACTATACATTATATTCAACATTATATATAGTAGTTTAATGTAGTAATGTCACTGAAACTCTTTAAACTTAAATTTTTTCTCATGCAGTCCTCGCTTGCACACACACAGACTCTCCCGGTGCTCGCTATGTTCCGCCTCTGATATTAATGCACTATTTAATAATAATGATGATCAATGCAATCAGTCACAGTTATAATCGCAAGACAGCGTGTCGAAATGGTTTGTTCATTTACTCTCGTTTCCGTGTTTACTACAGTATGCGTGTCGTTGTGAATCTGTTCATCATATAAAGCCATCGTGTCTCTTCAGAAGACTTGGATTTGTATTAGACCATTCGATTGATTATTGTTACCATGCCTTTATGACATTTTTTGGATGTTGAGAGCAATGGACTTTAAATGGAGGTACAGAAATCTTTCTCTGTTTTTTTTTAAACGTATCTTCATTTGTGTTTTGAAGTTGAATGAAAATCTTATAGGTTTGAAGTGACATGAGGGTGAGTACTTGACAGAATTTACATTTTTGAGTGAATTATACCTTATAAACACAGTAAGCTGAGCCTTGGATAAAACTAACTCTATATCGCGAATCATAGCGTTTACATTAACGATACATATTGTCGCATTTTTATATCTCAATATCTCGATATACAATGTTATATATGTTTAATGTCTAAAGTAGCAGCGCGCGGCATTAATCAGTGTAGCTTGCAGCTCTCTCTTCTGGTGAAATAATTACTACACAGTTGCCCTGGTAACCTGCAGGGTGTTTCTCAAACTGAAGGCTGCATATCTCGGCTGCCACGTCATCAAAAGTTGCTGAAGGCCATCGTCCTGAAGTCAATGGGGTTTTTTAATGGGATTTTGGTTAAATGGCTGAAATAAGGTTTTAAATATGGATATTTTTCTTACACAAACGCATCGCTTCACTTCAGAAGGCCTTTATTAACCCCCCGGAGCCGTGTGGAACAGTTTTATTACGGACAGATGCACTTTTATGGACTTCAAAAATGACCCAACAGTCACTGCCATTATAAAGCTTGGATTAGCCAGGACTTTTTAATATAACTCCGATTTTATTCGTCTGAAAGAAGAATGTCATATACACATAGGATGACTTGAGGGTGAGTAGAGTAGAGTAGATCAAATCAAATCGCCTTTATTTATATAGCGCTTTTTAAAATGGCAATTGTTTCAAAGCAGCTTCACAGTGGTAACAGGAAAATAATGCAACAGAATTTGATTCGGCTGTACAGCCGCTCTGGAGAAAACGGTGATGTCATCCAGCTCATTTCAATTATCATATAGTGTCAATGCGGGCGGATCAGTAATATAGTTGAAATTTAAGTGTCCCCAACTGAGCAAGCCAAAAGCCAAAGGCGACGGTGGCAAGGAACCAAAACTCCTTCAGGGCCAGAACGGAGAAAAAAACCTTGGGAGAAACCAGGCTCAGTCGGGGTGCCAGTTCTCCTCTGGCCGACGAACAAATAGTGTATGATTATGATTCTGGCAACATTACAGGTCAGAAGTCATATTAGATCAATAGATATTCGTAGGATTATTCGAAAGATTGGAGTCGTCAGGCCGGGGACGGGTTTAATGAGGATGTCGTGTCGACGCGGCATTTACAGGGGAGAGTTTAATTGACACGGTCTCTACAGACACTTCAGGGATGCGTTCGCCATGTCCAGGCTAAGGTCCACCATCTGGTCCGGATACGGCCGACTGCTGTAATTGGATAAACAGAGAGACTGACATTAGCGTAGATGCCATTCTTCTTATGATGTAACGAGTACATCAGGTGTTATGGGAAGTGTTCCCGGTTCCGGCTGACCTAGTTAATGCAGCCTAAAACAATCATTTAACTGATTTGAATAATATAAATTAAAAATGTTTTATGTGTATGCCATAGTAAAGAGATGTGTTTTTAGTCTAGATTTAAACTGACAGAGTGTGTCTGCTTCCCGAACAATGCTAGGAAGACTGTTCCAGAGTTTAGGTGCTAAATAGGAAAAGGATCGACCGCCTGCAGTTGATTTTGATATTCTAGGTATTATCAACTGGCCAGAATTTTGAGACCGCAATAGACGTGATGGAGTATAATGCGTTAAGAGCTCGCTCAAGTACTGGGGCGCTAAACCATTTAGTGCTTTGTAAGTAATCAGCAAGATTTTAAAATGTATACGATGTTTAATAGGGAGCCAATGCAGTGTTGCCAGAACCGGGCTAATATGGTCATACTTCCTGGTTCTAGTAAGAACTCTAGCTGCTGCGTTTTGGACAAGCTGCAGTTTATTTATTAAGCGAGCAGGGCAACCACCCAGTAGAGCATTACAATAATCTAGCCTTGAGGTCATGAACGCATGAACTAACTGTTCAGCATTTTGCATTGAAAGCATGTGCCGTAATTTAGATATATTTTTAAGATGGTAGAATGCAGTTTTACACATGCTAGAAACGTGGCTTTCAAATGAGAGATTGGTATCAAAGAGCACACCCAGGTTCCTAACTGACGACGAGGACTTGACAGAGCAGCCATCGAGTGTTAGACAGTATTCTAGGTTACTACTTGTGAAGTTTTTTTGTCCAATGATTAAAAATTAATTTTTTTCTGAATTAAGTTGCAGGAAATTACTAGTCATCCAATTTTTTATATCAGCTATGCAGTCCGTTAATCTTGTGAATTGGTAAGTTTCGTCAGGGCGTGAAGAAATATAGAGCTGAGTATCGTCAGCATAACAATGAAAACTAACGCCATGCTTCCTAATAATATCTCCCAGTGGTAGCATGTACAGGGTGAAAAGCAACGGTCCTAGCACTGAGCCCTGCGGTACTCCATACTGAACTTGTGTTCGGTGTGACATCTCTTCATTTACTGCTACAAACTGATAACGGTCAGATAAGTATGATTTAAACCATGCCAATGAAATTCCACTAATGCCAACATAATTTTTGAGTCTATTCAGAAGAATGTTGTGGTCGATAGTATCGAATGCAGCACTAAGATCGAGTAACACTAACAGAGAGATACAACCACGATCGGATGATAAGAGTAAGTCATTTGTAACTCTAATGAGAGCAGTCTCAGTACTATGATACGGTCTAAATCCTGACTGGAAATCCTCACAGATACCATTTCTTTCTAAAAAGGAGCATAATTGTGAGGACACTGCCTTTTCTAGTATTTTTGACAGAAAGGGTAGATTTGAGATTGGCCTGTAATTGACTAATTTTGTAGGATCAAGTTGCGGTTTTTTAATAAGTGGTTTAATAATAGCCAACTTAAAAGTTTTCGGTACATATCCTAATGTCAAGGATGAATTAATGATATTAAGAAGAGGATCTATGACCTCTGGAAGCATCTCTTTTAGTAGTTTAGTCGGTATGGGGTCGAGCATACATGTTGTTGTTGATTTTGATGATTTAGTTGTTTTTTTTTTGTTTTTTTTGACATTATTGCACTTATATATATATATATAAACAAGTTATCACCCTATTATTCTAAATCTAAATGAACTTCCCTTCATTCTACCAGCAGTAGTAGTGCCACTCACGCCCCGCCCTCAACCCAGTCTTAAAGTGGAAATGAAGCAGTCAGTCAAGTTTACATTATTTAGTAAACTGATTTCCACTTTAAAGTCCCACTGAAGTGCCTTGAAACGCGCAATGTGTTGACGTAATTTCTACTGAAACAGGAAGACAGGGCGGGACACATCGAGCAGCCCCTCCCCTCTTTTAAAATAGCCAATAGTGTTTTGTTTATATTTCAGCTTTGAGCTCGGTAAAGCAACAGTTTCCTCCTAATCTCCTCCATATCGCTTTAAAATATAACATTCTGTGCAGAATTCAGACGGGTCTGATACGATTTCTGATCTCCGCCGACTCGATCACATGACCCGCTGTGTGAATCGTGTCTCTGGACCAGAGCTGCAGCGGTTCACTGACCTCAACTGAAAGCATATTTACAGTGTCTGAATTGTTCCCTATCCCCTATATAGTGCACTACGTGCCATTCACTATGTAGAAAATAGTAAATGTGTGAATATGTGAACGGTTTTAGCCGCAGCTTCAGCGTAAGGGGCAGGACACTTCAGATTCTAGAGAGCATTTGATTGGACAGAAAATCTGATGAGAAGCTTAAGTGCAGTGATGTCATAAAAATCATTGGTCCATATTGGCGGAAGTGAGAGACTGTAACAGGGCTTAAAGTTTTCCGGCACCGTGCCGGATCTCCGGCGTGTGGCATTTGGCTGGGGAAAAAAAATAGTGAACACGTTATCACGTTCGAGTTCATGAGTTCTCCTACCAATGGTTTGAGAGGAACACAGCTTTCACTCTTAACCAAACTAACATAACCAATCAGAAGTAGAATGGAGCGGGTCTTGTAACTAGTGTTGCCAGATTGGGTGGGTTTTGAGTTTGATTGTGTGGGTAAAAATGGGCTTGGGCGGGTGGACAAAATTTGGGCTGGTTTGAGGTCAGTTTGGTGGTTTTCAGAAATCTAAATTTTATAGTCTAATTTTGTTTGGTTATTGGTTAATAAACAAAACTCAAGTGTGCATGAACTCCATAAAATCAGTCATCATGACACACACTGGCCCACGCAGAGTCAGCTGGCGTTGGTCTTGACGTCGCCGACGAGCACGCACTTTCAGCCAATCAGGGATCAGCAGTGAGACGTGCTCATTCAATACTGACAGGTTTTTAGCGCAATAACTCGTAGCTGTATATTCAAGTGATCGCTATGCTAAAGTGGCATAAATATACAGTAAGTTGTATCTACAATAAAGAGTGGGAAAGTGATCCGTGGATTACACCTGTGGTGGAAGATGACTCGAAGACTCTTTATAAATATAACCAACTCTGAGAGCACAGTTGAATGGCTTGAATTGAAATCGAATATGGGACTATATGACTCCTGTCCGTCGTCATGTGAACACTGACCAGGACATCTGCAAGTTTTAAACCATCTAGACTGCGCTCTACTCGTCCCTGACAGCTGCTGAAAGAGGTTTAAATCAACGATTAATCAGTTTTGACTGTGCTAAGTGCGTTATGTTCTATGTACTTCACGACGTAACGTTACTGTAGTTCTGTCAAAGCGCAACACAAAGGTAAGCGCATCGTTGTTATTTATTTGTTGGCGGATTATCGTACAGTATCAATGAATGACACATTTTGGCAGTGCTGTGTGCATGAATGTGTGTGAAATGCCTGCTAATTACGTTGCTTTTTTCCGATCTCTTATATTGGTACTTTTTGCACTTAAATAGGGCAAATACAAGCCAGTTTTGATCCATTTTCTTGGGAATTTTTTTTTGTCATCAACATTATGTTTTAAGGAGATAAAAATGGTACTCATCAACCTTGATTGGTATGGCAATAAATTGTATAGATAACCAGTGTTGGAGAAAGTTACTTTTAAAAGTAATGCATCTTAAAAAGTAACTAATTGCGTTACTTAGTGACTTTTTAAGAAATTACTTTTGCGTTACTTTTTCTCACCTGGGCTGGGCTTGTTTCCTTTTTTGTGTAGGGTTTGAGGGCTCACCACACACAAATGATTTTTCCAGATGATTCGTTCAAACATAATTGAAAAAAGATGGTATTCATCCTTCCTGGGATGGTGCCGCTCTTCTCTCTAGTAATTTGGCACATAGTCTTAGAGCTAAACCTTGACTAACTGGGGCCCAGGTCAGGAAGCAGACGGACTGGCTTACCCGACCGCCTGCTAGCTGTCTCACGTCACAGAAGTCAGATAAATCCTAGCACATAGAGACTCTTTCACCTAGATATTATCACATAGAGACTGTGTCTGTTCCACGAATTAGTAAATACAAAAAACCATCAAAATCATTCAACGGTAAAAATTTAATTGATGTCCAACAAATAAACAACAGATATAATACAGATGATCAAATGATAAAGCTCGGGTTGCTGAATATTCGATCCCTTTCCTCAAAAGCGCTTATTGTTAATGATATGATTACAGATCATAACCTAGATGTGCTGTGTTTGACAGAAACCTGGCTAAAACCTGACGATTACATTACTTTAAATGAGTCCACCCCCCAAGATTATTGTTATAAACACGAGCCGCGTCTGAAAGGTAAAGGGGGAGGTGTTGCTGTAATTTATAATAATATCTTCGGTATTACTCACAAGTCTAGTTTCAAATATAATTCCTTTGAAGTTTTGGTGCTTTATGTAACATTATGTAGTGAAATCGATAAATCCCGTTTGACATTTGTGCTGGCTACTGTATATAGGCCACCAGGGCACCATACAGACTTTACCAGAGAATTTGCTGATTTTCTATCAGAGTTTGTACTGGCTGCAGATAAAGTCCTAATTGTTGGTGATTTTAATATCCATGTAGACAATGAAAAAGATGCACTGGGATTGGCATTTAGAGACATTCTAAACTCTATTGGAGTAAGGCAACACGTGTCAGGACCCACTCATCGCCGTAATCATACGTTAGACCTAATACTGTCACATGGAATAAATGTTGATACCATTGAAATTCTGCAGCAGAGCGATGACATCTCAGATCATTACCTAGTATCATGTACACTTAATTTAGCAAAGGCTGCAAAGCCGTCCCCTCGCTTTAAATATGGCAGGACTATCACTGCTGCGACTAAAGATTTCTTTGTAAATAATCTTCCTCATCAGTTTCATCTCCTCAGCATCCCAGATAGCCTAGAGGAACTCGATGTTGCAACAGAAACTATTGACTCTCTCTTTTCCAGCACTTTAGACACAGTTGCTCCCCGGCGCTTAAAGAAGATTAAAGAAAATAGTCCAATGCCGTGGTACAACGAGCACACCCGGGCCCTTAAAACAGCAGCCAGAAAAATGGAGCGCAGCTGGAAGAAAACAAAACTAGAAGTTTTTCGCATTTCGTGGAAAGAGAGCATGATTGCATACAGAAAGGCCCTAAAAACTGCTAGATCTGCTTATTTCTCGACTCTCTTAGAAGAAAACAAACACAACCCTAGGTATTTATTCGATACAGTGGCTAAATTAACCAAAGATAAAGCTTCACCTTCTGATGTTTGTAAACAGCACAGCAGTAATGACTTTATGAACTTCTTTACCTGTAAGACTGATAATATTAGGAAAAAAATTATAACAATGCAGCCGTCTACTACAGTATCACATCAGACAGTGCATTGTAGTGTCACTGAGGAAAAATTACATTCATTCACTGCTATAGGAGAAGAAGAATTGGCTAAACTCGTTAAATCATCAAAATCAACAACATGTATGCTCGACCCCATACCGACTAAACTACTAAAAGAGATGCTTCCAGAGGTCATAGATCCTCTCCTTAATATCATTAATTCATCCTTGACATTAGGATATGTACCGAAAACTTTTAAGTTGGCTATTATTAAACCACTTATTAAAAAACCGCAACTTGATCCTACAAAATTAGTCAATTACAGGCCAATCTCAAATCTACCCTTTCTGTCAAAAATACTAGAAAAGGCAGTGTCCTCACAATTATGCTCCTTTTTAGAAAGAAATGGTATCTGTGAGGATTTCCAGTCAGGATTTAGACCGTATCATAGTACTGAGACTGCTCTCATCAGAGTAACAAATGATTTACTCTTATCATCCGATCGTGGTTGTATATCTCTATTAGTGTTACTCGATCTTAGCGCTGCATTCGATACTATCGACCACAATATTCTTTTGAATAGACTCGAAAATTATGTTGGCATTAGTGGAACTTCATTGGCATGGTTTA
Organism: Coreius guichenoti; assembly: GCA_039654105.1. Classification (NCBI taxonomy): domain Eukaryota; kingdom Metazoa; phylum Chordata; class Actinopteri; order Cypriniformes; family Gobionidae; genus Coreius; species Coreius guichenoti. The sequence continues at coordinate 3,866,983 of CM077177.1, forward strand.
AATCATACTTATCTGACTGTTATCAGTTTGTAGCAGTAAATGAAGAGATGTCACACCGAACACAAGTTCAGTATGGAGTACCGCAGGGCTCAGTGCTAGGACCGTTGCTTTTCACCCTGTACATGCTACCACTGGGAGATATTATTAGGAAGCATGGCATTCATTTTCATTGTTATGCTGACGATACTCAGCTCTATATTTCTTCACGCCCTGACGAAACTTACCAATTCACAAGATTAAAAGAATGCATAGCTGATATAAAAAATTGGATGACTAGTAATTTCCTGCAACTTAATTCAGAAAAAACTGAATTTTTAATCATTGGACAAAAAAACTCCACAAGTAGTAACCTAGAATACTGTCTAACACTCGATGGCTGCTCTGTCAAGTCCTCGTCGTCAGTTAGGAACCTGGGTGTGCTCTTTGATACCAATCTCTCATTTGAAAGCCACGTTTCTAGCATCTGTAAAACTGCATTCTACCATCTTAAAAATATATCTAAATTACGGCACATGCTTTCAATGCAAAATGCTGAACAGTTAGTTCATGCGTTCATGACCTCAAGGCTAGATTATTGTAATGCTCTACTGGGTGGTTGCCCTGCTCGCTTAATAAATAAACTGCAGCTGGTCCAAAACGCAGCAGCTAGAGTTCTTACTAGAACCAGGAAGTATGACCATATTAGCCCGGTTCTGGCAACACTGCATTGGCTCCCTATTAAACATCGTATACATTTTAAAATCTTGCTGATTACTTACAAAGCACTAAATGGTATAGCGTCCCAGTACTTGAGCGAGCTCTTAACGCATTATACTCCATCACGTCTATTGCGGTCTCAAAATTCTGGCCAGTTGATAATACCTAGAATATCAAAATCAACTGCAGGCGGTCGGTCCTTTTCCTATTTAGCACCTAAACTCTGGAACAGTCTTCCTAGTATTGTTCGGGAAGCAGACACACTCTGTCAGTTTAAATCTAGACTAAAAACACATCTCTTTACTATGGCATACACATAAAACATTTTTAATTTCTGTTATTCAAATCAGTTAAATGATTGTTTTAGGCTGCATTAACTAGGTCAGCCGGAACCGGGAACACTTCCCATAACACCTGATGTACTCGTTACATCATAAGAAGAATGGCATCTACGCTAATGTTAGTCTCTCTGTTTATCCCGAGGTTTACTGCAGTCGGCCGGATCCGGGCCGTATCCAGACCAGATGGTGGACCTTAGCCTGGACATGACGACCATATCCCTGAAGTGTCTGTAGAGACAATAGTGTCAATTAAACTCCCCCCTGTAAATGCCGAATCGACACAACATCCTAATTAAACCCGTCCCCGGCGTGACAACTCCAATCTTTCGAATGTCTATTTATCTAATATGACTTCTGACCTGTAATGTTGCCAGAATCATAATCATACACTATTTGTTCGTCGGCCAGAGGAGAACTGGCACCCCGACTGAGCCTGGTTTCTCCCAAGGTTTTTTTCTCCATTCTGGCCCTGAAGGAGTTTTGGTTCCTTGCCACCGTCGCCTTTGGCTTTTGGCTTGCTCAGTTGGGGACACCTAAATTTCAATTATATTACTGATCCGCCCGCATTGACACTATATGATAATTGAAATGAGCTGATGACATCACCGTTTTCTCCAGAGCGGCTGTGCAGCCGAATCGAATTCCGTTGCATTATTTTCCTGTTACCACTGTGAAGCTGCTTTGAAACAATTGCCATTGTAAAAAGCGCTATATAAATAAAGGTGATTTGATTTTTGATTTGATAATTCCACACAAAACCCAACTCAACAATCCAGACCCAGAATCAACAATCCGTAAAACAGTCCGTAAAAAAAAACGGGCTCCGTTCAGCCTGCGCCAAGCTAGCAAAACCCCCAGCTAAGTACTTTATGGCCTTGCAAACTTTGGGCCACACCAAGATAACGGCAGAGGTTGTTTGATCCCCAAGACAAAGAGCCAAAACGGATCCCCTTCTTCTCAACGACCTTTAAATGAACTCTGAGTGACACAGAGTCGAAATCCAGAAGAAAACCCACAGAGACTGTTTTTACATATAAACGGCATCAAATCATTCAAAAGGGATGATAGCCTGTCACGGTTCATGAATTCACTGACTCGTTATCGCTCTATGTGTATGTGTGTGTGTGTGTGTGGGTGTGGCCGCTGATTACCACTCGGCTGATTATCAGCGCCAGCTGCCACTCATCATCTGTGTGTATTTATACTCATTGTCATTTGTCTTGTGTTTGTCAGATCGTTGGGTTAGTTCCTGTGTTCTTGTCTGTCTCCTGGCCGTTCCCCTGAGTTCTTGTGGATTCCCTGTCGGATTGTTGATCGCTCTGCCTGTCTTCACGGAGGATCAAGCGGTGTTGTGTCCCGTCCTTGGTCAGCGGTGGGCTGAATTTTCTGATCGCTTCCATCTTCTCCACCGAGGATCTGGGTTGTCCATTGCGTCCCTGCGCTGCCAAGTGTTTGACTGTTCCAGGCACCATCTCTTCATCTGACCCTGTTCCACTACTCTCACCTGTGTCCTTAAATAAATGTTGTTTTTCCCCTCGCAATTGAATCCTCTGTCTTATTCCCCGTGACATAGCCGGGCTTATAATCAAACACCCTTCAAATGCATATTTCTATATCATGTCTACAACCAATATACGTGACCATCTATGCTTAGATCACTCACAATTCCTGTAATCGTTATAACTATTGAATGGTTGATTGAAAGTGTGCCTTGCTTGGTATCAGTATGATTGTATGCTCATAATTCAGAAGATGGCTTGATTGAAATCTGTGTAGAATGTATTGTGTTCTTATAATAAGAAATCATGTCTAACGGTACTCTCTGCTTAGAGCGGGAGTTAGGAGACAACAGATAACAGGTCATTTATGATGAGGGGTGGGGAAGCAGTCACCTCTGAACCAAAGATGATACCTAATTGGTCAGAACCCATCCAGGAGGATGGGCAGACATTTGAGTTTAAAATCTCAGAACACGAACAAAGAAAAAGACAAAAAGACAGACATGAGACATAAGATGACGACAGAGGCAGATCTAGCAGAATATAGCCCGGACAGAGGCAGATCAAGATCAGAGAAAATGGGTTAACAATTTCATTCAAGCCATCTAAACACTCTCGTCTCACTTTTATTTAGTTTCTTTTCTTTCCATTGAGTATCATGTTCTAAATTAAGTTTTGCCGCAAAGTTTCGAAAACCTCATCCACGAGACTTTCCATCCATCCGCCAACATGCCACGTGATTGGCTTCCCAAGACGTCGATCAAAGACACGACAAGACCATCAGCGAATCAAAGAACCTGGGAAACCCCTCTCAAGCCAGGACCGAAAAGGGAATCCCCATTCAAAGAAAACGCAAGTAACCTCCAGATTCTAACTGAACTGGTGCATTGATATCAAACTAAATAACCCCGCCTAAGAAACGATAGGAGGGTTAAATTAATGATTGGTGGTTCGTTCAGGTCATGTGTTATAAATGCATATATTGTTAGAAACTTGGGATTTCATCATTTCACTCTCTTAAAACTTATTCTTTCCTCACTTTCCTTTATTCTGCAACTCGTGTGAATGTGTGTGTGCGTGTGTTTGTGTTAGATATTAGTTTTATGTGTTAGAGTAATCAATAAAGTTTAGTTTGTATTTAAAGATAAGTGTTCTTGTGTTATGTGCTTACGAATGTAATGTCTTAAACTGCTGATCTATGTTACCTGGCTATTAAATAGTGTTTCACTATTGTTTGGATATTTATATCCACTGCAGAGTTGATGGTTACGGCCCGTTCAAATGAACGCTGGACAAGTCAATCGCTCGGCCGTAAAATAAGTGACTCTTTCAAAATTCCCTATGAATTAATTAATAATTTACTTTGAGCTAAATAGACTTGTTTCCCTTATACACGTCTTACATTTGTTTTTTTATAACTAAAAAGTTCTTAAGTTTTATTTTGGGGCAAATGTAAAGACTCTTTCACACCAAAATTGAAATAACAAGCCTCAGGCTGAAGGAAATGCAAATTCACGCGTGTACAGTAGAAGGGCGCAACTCAAACAAACCTTTCAGCTGTGCTGCCATTCTGGATTGCAGAAGAACAGGATGCAGGAGAAGAAAGTTTAACACATTTCACCAATAAAAACAAAAAATGTAAAGTCATTTTTGCTTATGGTTTAACTGAATCATTGAAGGTCAGCAGCAAGTACATTGGTCAATAAAGTGAGATTAAATGCATAAAAATGTTTGTTGGAGGCTTGCATTTTCTGATTTTGCATTTGGATGATTTTATTTATTTAGAGGAATATTGAATCTTTTTTGTGCAAGTAAGATTAATAAATGTATGCTCACTTTTAGTCGAGAACTACAATAACCATCATGTTTACACACAACCTCTGCACTTACTCATGATTTCTTTCAACATGGGGAAAAGAGAGCTGTCAGTCAATAAATGGGAAAACAAAGTAACTTGCATTATTTATTTGAAAAAGTAACAGATAATTTGTTGTAAATTTTAAAAGTAATGCGTTACTTTACTGGTTACTTGAAAAAGTAATCTGATTACGTAACTCAAGTTAGCCTACTTGTAATGCGTTACCCACAACACTGCAGATAACAATATGACTAATATATTCATACTAAAAAACTTCAAGTTTTATTTCATGGCGACTTTAAGGCTTGTTCACACCAAGAATGATAACAATAAAGTAAACTATATTAGCATCCACAACAGCTGACGATATCGTTCTGTTTATTCTAAGCGCGTGCTTGTCTGTCACTTTAAATGCTCGAGCTCATTATAGCAGGATGGATTCTGATTGGCTGTCAATGTTTTTATCGTTCATCAGCTGGATAAAATCGCTCTGAAAGTGATTCCAATATCGTTTCTCTGTGCCGTTATCTTTAAAGCTGTGCTGTGAAGTTTGCTATTCTTTAATATTGAGAACGATTTTTAGAACTATATTAATACAAAAGATAACGTCTTTTACTGCTGATGATGTCTAATGCCACACGCGCGCTTCTGACAGGTATGTGTGTGTTGTGTGTGTATGTGAACGCGGATAAGTCATGTGACTGCATGCGTACTAATATTTATATAAGGCATATATTAATATTTATAATCGCTACGAAGCGACGGGATCTCTCTTCGAAAATGAATTAGAGATTGCGCTTTCTGCATCCCGCGTGAAACTGCCTTTATGTCGAAGTGGTATTGCCAGAAAAGTTAATAAACAGCCCAACGATTCTTCTAATGGCCACTCCGGGCCAGTGTGTGTGTGTCAGCCAAGAGAAATTGAAACCTCCACTTATTTTGAGCTAAATCGTGTAGTAGCTACATACATTTATTATATAATATAATACATAATTTGCATGTGCAGCTGTATTACTGTTGCAGAATGGGGGAAAAATCATAAAACATGCATGTGCATGTGCGTGGTGGGACCACGTGGTTTGCCTAGAGCGCAGTTAAGCTTGTGGCTCTTGGCTATTATGACGTCACAATAGCCGCGTTCCATTTTGCATCTTCATAAGCTCACACACAAGCAGAATCTCTCAGAGGGTTTATAGGCTAGGAGTGAGTTTCGTGTGACAGTGGCGATTTGCAGATACTAAAACACAGTGTACAGACTACAGAATCTAACCGCGGTTTCCACAAACAGTGCTTAGACTACAGTGTCTAGTCACAGTGTTCAGATCTGCAGAAACGGAAGAACAGTGTATAGACTTTTCAAAGTTTTCACACAGTTTCCGGATTTGTGAATTCTTCACGGGGCATCATGTCCACATCGTCGTCACCATCTTCCTCCATCCCTTTGGACCGTCTACAGAGGCAGTTTGTTGAGGAGTTGTTGAGCTTTAGCAGCAAAGCCTCGTACAACCTCGAGTGGAGGTGGAGTGGCTATAGATCAGACAGCCAAAATGAACAGAGCCATTGCGGCATCAGGTGTTTGTCCAGGTCCAACAGCCTCCAAGGGATTTTTTGCCCTCCGCTGCCAGGCCAAGTTCCTGTCGAGCCAACAGTGTCTTCAAATGGCCTGACTCCTCAGGGTGCCGTGAAGGCTTCTCCTGTGAGCAGGAGCTCAACAGGTGAGACTGAAATAAGTGTATTCCGGAAATATTTTAGTTGGACGTTCGTCTAATAATGGCAAATTTAGACTGCAAAGGTGGCACAGAAGCGCTTCTGAACTGGCAATTAAGTGTCTTTACACAGACTGTTTAATGCTGCTCAGAGGTGACATGCATAAATGCATTTACACAGCACTTTTAACTGCATATTGTTACACAAGGTGGGGTCAGAGCAGGCATAATTTAGTCAGGCTTTTATTCTGCATTATGTCTTTACACAGAATTTTTTGAGCAGCCTTAACTCGGCTGTGTAAAGATACATTCAGAGAACATTCAAAAGTAACGTTCCCATAATGTTCCAAAAATTATAAAATGGAATGTTCCCTTAACATTCGTATGAGCAGGAAAAAACTTTTTTAAAACATTAAAAAAACGGTTACACTTCACAATAAGGTTTCATTTGTTAATATTATGTAATGTATTAACTAACATGGACTAACTGTGAGCAATACATTTGTTACTAGGGGTGTAACAATATATCGCGATATAGAAATGCAACAATATGTATCGTGGATAGTGACAATCTGTATTGTGTATAGTTCACCCAAAATGGAAAAATTCAAGTTTACAGAGCTTTAGTGTCAGTACTTCATTAAACTACTATATAGGGACGCACAATATATCGGCATCGCCTGATATATGCTCATTTTTAATGTCATCGTTATCAGCCCGATAAGAAAATTTGGCCCATATATTAAAGCCGATAAATGATGTATTATTTCCTTCAGCTGAGACACTTCAGATGCGCACTGTTCGCCATGATGGTTTTGAATTGCTTGAAATATGATTGAAATCACTTCAAAAAAGGAAAATACGGTTCAGTGCAACATGTCTGTCATATAGACTACATAAAATTATAATGAGAACATCATAATTGTGTGCTTGGGACATGGCTTTAATGGTGAGACTTTTGTTTTTGTAATCAGGCTCTCAAAAATTATATAAAAATTTGGATTTAGATTTATCGGCTTTCAGATATAAAGAATTATTGGTTATCGGCCAAGATTTTCATAACGGTGCATCCCTAATATATAATGTTGAATATAATGTACTGTATAAAAATGCAATGGGGGAATATTTGTGGGTCCTGATAATGCCAAATGTCTTATGTTACCAGAAAAAGTGGCCTATATTATTTTAAATATCTAGTCAGTGACAGAGTGCAAGCATATTCGTCTAAAATAATTTTTTGTATTTTGTACTATTATGTTTTCATGAATATTTTTATTCTGGTCTCACCATTGTCCTTACCAGCACCAAGTCCAAGCCTATTCATTTCCACCCCCAATGTAATCCCAAATTTAGCATGTTAATCAACAGTACATTTTTTGTTAACCTTTTACCATACGTCTTATGGCAATAATATTGTATCGTGAGTTCAGTATCGTGACATGAGGGTATCGTGACACCCCTATTTGTTACGGTATTTATTCTTTGTTAATGCAAATACATCTGTTCATTTTTTATGTTAGTAACTAATGTTTACAAAGATTAACAAAGATTAATAAATGCTGTAGAAGTGCAGTTCATTATTAGTTCATGTTAACTAATGAAACCTTAATTTAAGTGCTACCAAAAAACTTGGATTTGTAACATTACAGATTAGAATTTAACCGTAAAATGTAAGTTATGTCATTATATCATGTTACTAATAGTTGTGTATTCAATTGTTTTTCTTCATTTCAGAAGAACCCACAAAATGCAGGTGGACGAAAAGAATCCGTTCTTTCGGCAAGAGGCTATGGAAGGCTATGAAGCGTCCGTTCTGCTGCTGTTGCCAAAGTAGTTCTGTGGATATTGTGGAGCCTTTTGTCCTTCCACCAGATCTGGACCCAGAGCCTGATCCTGAGCCATCTTCATCTGTGCCAGATCACTCCGGCGTCAAGCCAAATGATGGTAACCTTATTTTTAACAGTTTTGTCATCTTGTTTTCCACTAAAAATACCTTAAAGGGATAGTTCACCCAAAAATGAAAATTCTGTCATCATTTGTCAAAAGAAGATATTTTGAAGAATGATGGTAATCAAACAGTTGACGGGAGCCATTCACTTCCATAGTATACTAATGACTATCGTCAACTGTTTGATTGCCAACATTCTTCGAAATATCTTCTTTTGTGTTCAACAGAAGAAAGAAACTCATACAGGTTTGGAACAACTTAAGTGATGACAATTTTCATTTTTGGGTGAACTATCCCTTTAAGACTTATTTTCAGAGAATATTCATATTATTTCCCCCATATTACCATTTGTTTTTGTTTGTCAGAGTCCTTTGAATCTCTCTTTAACGTGGTAAATATGATTGGATCCGGAGGATTTGGCAGGGTGTACGAGGGAACGCGCAAATTTGATGGCAAAAAGGTAAAAAAACATTTTGCTCTTGCATGCATCAAAACATATTTAAAACAATTTACAGATGGTTTATTAATACTTAGTGCAAGGTCAGGTGCTTGAAAACTGTTTTTGTGTTTGCAGGTTGCCATCAAGCGGATGCGCAAGATTGACAACGATCGTTATCTTAATATTGTAAGTTGGCCAAAACCTGAATGTGTGTTTAGTTGTTTAAGTGCTGATTACTGTAGTTAATACACCTATAGGAAGCATGAGTTGTTAATGTAATAGACAAATGAGCCTAGGAGCATCTAATAACTTTGAGCTGAAGGTATCTACAAAGATCAATGAAAAGCACATTTAAAAATGATAGGTTTTCTTCAGATTTTTACCCAGCTAACCTTCTGTCTACTACTTTTCTCTAGCCTGGGCATCCCAAACCTCTCATCACAGAAGTGGCGCTGCTTCTCATGATGAGGCAAGAACCCAAAAGCCCCTACGCTATACAACTCTACGACTGGTTTGAACACCCACGTAAATTCACACTGGTCATGGAGTATCCTGAACCCTGCGAGAACTTGCTTGACTTCCTCGTTGGTAATCCTGAAGTGGATGAAACAACAGCACGGGTGATCATGCGACAGGCTGTGCTGGCTGTACAACACTGCATCGAGCACAGCGTTTTCCACAATGATGTTCACCCGCAGAATTTCCTGCTGAAGAAGGACACGTTAGAGCTCAAGCTCATAGACTTTGGCTGCGGTCAGCTACTTAGTAGTGATGGCTACGAGAGCGAGACATACGCAGGTGAGCATTTTGGCAGTGCGGAAACCTAAATGTAGTGACCTACTGATTATTTAACGCTTTTAAAAAAAAATGTGTTCTTGCTTACAGGAGTACTGGAGTACAGCCCACCTGAAGTCCACACAGAACCTCGCTTCCACGCCGTCCCAACAAATGTCTGGTCTCTAGGAGTGTTGTTGTACGGGATGTTGAACGGATGTTTTCCTTTTTGCAATGCACCGGAAGCCAAAGTTACATTTGAGAACCCCGACTTATCCGAAGGTGAGTGAATAATATTGATAACATTGATAAACACACATAAAAGCAACAGTTCTGTATAGAAACAGATAAAGGTGAAGTAAGATTGTTTTTGTTCGGTTTATTGTTCACTGACTACTATTAGAATGCCATCTAAGGGTTTATCTCCCCCGAATGTGTAAACATTGATCCTCCCGGGTGCCATCAAAACAGCTCAGATCCGTCAATCTCTTTTCAGCTCAACCTTTAGCAAGAGTTTGGGGGCGTGGCTACTGTAGCAGGCGGAGCCTGAGGGCTTAGTTAGAGAAATGGCTGCATTTATACCATCAAAAATTAAGTGGGTCATGAACACGTCAAAGTGAACAGAGCATTGCGCTACAAAGCATGCTTCAATACCATACAGCATTCATGTACCCGTTCAGAAAGACAAATGCAACACAGCTAAAAGTATTCCTAATATGTCGGACCTGAAACATGCCTTCACAATCACCAGTAAGAGCTGCCTTTGTGAGGTTTGAGTTAAGGGAGGTGTGACACGCGAAAGGGGCGTTTTTTAAAGAAAATAGGCTTTATTTTTGTAATTCCGCTAGTGTTGCAGAAACTACTCACTTCACCTTTAAAGTAAAGAACATTTTGCCTTATATTAATCATGTTTTAGATGCTGTTTTCATAGATGCCAAGTCACATGGTCATGACTAACCAGCTCTCTCCTTATTGAAATTTGTATAGAATGCAGGGATCTGATTAGCCAGTGCCTAACCCTGGATCCGACTAAACGGCCCACGTTAGAGCAGATGTTACAACATGAATGGATTAGAAATGATCTACTGTAGACTGGAGAAGTTCAGGAGATTCACTCGATCAGTGATTTCAGGTGTGAGGAAGTGTAGCAGACAGAGTAGGATTATTATCATTTATCTTCAATTGAGATTTTCAAGTTTGTGTAGTGAACTGAGTTCATTGTAATGTTCTTGTTATAGTTAAATCAAGTCAAGTCACCTTCATTTATATAGCGCTTTATACAATACAGATTGTTTCAAAGCAGCTTCATGGTAGTAAACAGGAAAATAACAGAATCAGTGACAGAATTCAGTTCTGCTGTAAAGCAGCTCTAAAAAAACATTCATGAGTTGACATGTTCATATAATCTTTGTATTGGATAGGACCTTGATGGAGGGCTTGAGCTCGAGACTTGACCCGAAGCCCGAAGTCCAACCCAAACCTGACAGAACTCAAGCGCCACACCAGAGAGATCAGAGACTGTCCACGTCTGAGCATGAACATGAGAGACTGCAAGACTGGACAGAAGTCAAGTCATCACAGCCACATTTGCTTTGTTTTAAAAGCAATTTTTACTTTAAAAGTCAAGTCACAGGCATGTGATCAGCTAAAATCAACAAAGAAGGAAGACCTGACCACACCCCACCAACAATTATTTTAATAATTATACAATAAAACATACTATTTTATTGTAAAATTAAAAAACGGAGTACTTAATAATCATGATATTAATGTGTTAATAGATATTATTATTAATAACACAATGTTAATAATAATAATTATCACTATTATTAATTTACAAAACAACAGTAAAATTGCAACACTAAAGCTGCCTTTCCACTGCACACGACATTTGGACACGACTGTCTGAGTTCGGCCCCTAGTGGCAGTCGTAATGAACTTTCATTATGATCTTGCGCGGCAACACGGGTTAACTGACGCTGTCTCAGAAATCCTCCCTGTTGAGGCGCATCTCTTGCACTAAACGGCGATACTCGAGCTAGTGTTTTGCCCACATTGACTTGCAATATTTCTTTTAGCGTCTCCAGTAAAGGAATGCAAAAGCAAGAGCCTTTATCCTCTGAACTATCACCAAGGTGGAACGAATAAATGTATGCAAACAATAAACAGCTACGCATTTAGGGCAAATAACCGCGATAATTTGAGCGATTGAATACGGTGCCAGACAACATTAAAAAATATAAATATTAAAATAATAATTGATTGCTTATCAATAACCATGTGGTTTTAAATGTGTCAGGTGTTTCTGATAAAGTTAAACAAAAGGTATAATAATTCTCACACCGATCTGAATGAAACACGTTGGAATACATCACATCCGGTTGGCGTGTCGCATAAGGTGTAGTCGCTCAAGCTCAAATTTTTTAACGCATCCAAAGCTCAAGTCGGATCCGAAAATTCTGCATCTGCAGATGGTCGGCATCCCACGCAGCCCCTGTGCGACTCTCCATAGCAAATGAATGACTTCCGGTCCAATGGATGTCGTTCGTTGTGTGCAGTGGAAAGGCGGCTTAACATTTATGGTTGTCTTCATTTCTTTGTTTTCAAATGTTAAACCATTGAGCTTTTATTTTGAAAGAAAACCACAGGGAGACCTTGGCTAAGTCCGAAAACATGGGCAACAACTTTGTAGACAGTGTTTGCGCATGAAGGTACTTCACGAAACTGATTTTGGACTGACTTCTGGCAGCATTTTCAAGCTTTCGGACACAGGCCTTATAGCTTCTCTTTATTGACAACAGATTCATAAACAGTTCTCATGATGAATGTTGCATTTGCAGAGGATCATTTCCTGTGAATCGAAGTTGAAACCAATAGTTTTGAACTAAATCGCGTAGTTTAATATTCTGTACATAATAATATGCAGAATTTGCATTTGCAGCTGTACTAGTGGTTGCGTGCTGTTTTTTTTTTTTAACGTTGCAGAATGAAAAAATTATAAAACATTAGGGGTGTAACGATACACTTGTGTCACGATTCGATACTATCACGATACTAAACTCATGATACGACCTTTATCGCGATATTTTAAGCCAAAATAAAGAAGAGATGTCTTTTTATTATTATTTAAATAATATTATTGTTATTATATTATTATCAGGATACTCAAATATTCCCCCATTGCATTACTATACATTATATTCAACATTATATATAGTAGTTTAATGTAGTAATGTCACTGAAACTCTTTAAACTTAAATTTTTTTCTCATGCAGTCCTCGCTTGCACACACACAGACTCTCCCGGTGCTCGCTATGTTCCGCCTCTGATATTAATGCACTATTTAATAATAATGATGATCAATGCAATCAGTCACAGTTATAATCGCAAGACAGCGTGTCGAAATGGTTTGTTCATTTACTCTCATGTTTCCGTGTTTACTACAGTATGCGTGTCGTTGTGAATCTGTTCATCATATAAAGCCATCGTGTCTCTTCAGAAGACTTGGATTTGTATTAGACCACTCGATTGATTATTTTTACCATGCCTTTATGACATTTTTTGGATATTGAGAGCAATGGACTTTAAATGGAGGTACAGAAATCTTTCTCTGTTTTTTTGAAAAGTATCTTCATTTGTGTTTTGAAGTTGAATGAAAATCTTATAGGTTTGAAGTGACATAAGGGTGAGTACTTGACAGAATTTACATTTTTGAGTGAATTATACCTTATAAACACAGTAAGCTGAGCCTTGGATAAAACTAACTATATCGCGAATCACAGCGTTTACATTAACGATACATATTGTCGCATTTTTATATCTCAATATCTCGATATACAATGTTATATATGTTTAATGTCTAAAGTAGCAGCGCGCGGCATTAATCAGTGTAGCTTGCAGCTCTCTCTTCTGGTGAAATAATTACTACACAGTTGCCCTGGTAACCTGCAGGGTGTTTCTCAAACTGAAGGCTGCATATCTCGGCTGCTACGTCATCAAAAGTTGCTGAAGGCCATCGTCCTGAAGTCAATGGGGTTTTTTAATGGGATTTTGGTTAAATGGCTGAAATAAGGTTTTAAATATGGATATTTTTCTTACACAAACGCATCGCTTCACTTCAGAAGGCCTTTATTAACCCCCCGGAGCCGTGTGGAACAGTTTTATTATGGACAGATGCACTTTTATGGACTTCAAAAATGACCCAACATTCACTGCCATTATAAAGCTGGGAAGAGCCAGGATTTTTTTAATATAACAACGATTTTATTCGTCTGAAAGAAGAATGTCATATACACATAGGATGACTTGAGGGTGAGTAAATCATGGGATGATTTTCATTTTTGGGTGAACTATGAACTAACATCACGCTGAACAGGTAAGCTCGTTATGCTTATAATTGTGCTCTTATAAAATATTCAAAAAATGTTTTTAGATAAAAACTGAGTTGTCGGAAGCTTAGTGATGGTGACGTCATGTGACCGTGGTGTAGTTCGTTATAGCCTACCTTAGCCTACCTAGCTTTTTACTTCTGGTAACTGCATTTATGCTTCAAAATTCATAAAAGTTGTGTTCATCTGTGAAAATTACCTTGATGGACAAAACATGTAAGCATCATAAACATTTGTTGATCACAGAGCTTGTTTTTTGATAATCTAAAAGCCTATGGAAAAAATTCCTATTGGGATTTTGTCGAGGGAACCAGTGAGATGCTAACTGCTGATTACTGCTACAAAGTGACGTCAGGCAAGAAAGAGAGATTTAATGTTTTAAATTAAGTTGTTTTTTTTTTTGACATTATTGCACTTGTATATAAACAAGTTATCACCCTATTATTCTAAATCTAAATGAACTTCCCTTCATTCTACCAACAGTAGTAGTGCCACTCACGCCCCGCCCTCAACCCAGTCTTAAAGTGGAAATGAAGCAGTCAGTCAAGTTTACATTATTTAGTAAACTGATTTCCACTTTAAAGTCCCACTGAAGTGACTTGAAACGCGCAATGTGTTGACGTAATTTCTACTGAAACAGGAAGACAGGGCGGGACACATCGAACAGCCCCTCCCCTCTTTTAAAATAGCCAATAGTGTTTTGTTTATATTTCAGCTTTGAGCTCGGTAAAGCAACAGTTTCCTCCTAATCTCTTCCATATCGCTTTAAAATATAGCATTCTGTGCAGAATTCAGACGGGTCTGATACGATTTCTGATCTCCGCCGACTCGATCACATGACCCGCTCTGTGAATCGTGTCTCTGGACCAGAGCTGCGGCGGTTCACTGACACTAACGTTAAACCAGACATCATTCGCCTCAACTGAAAGCATATTTACACTGTCTGAATTGTTCCCTATCCCCTATATAGTGCACTACGTGCCATTCACTATGTAGAAAATAGTAAATGTGTGAATATGTGAACGGTTTTAGCTGCAGCTTCAGCGTAGGGGGCAGGACACTTCAGATTCTAGAGAGCATTTGATTGGACAGAAAATCTGATGAGAAGCTTAAGTGCAGTGATGTCATAAAAATCATTGGTCCATATTGGCGGAAGTGAGAGACTGTAACAGGGCTTAAAGTTTTCCGGCACCGTGCCGGATCTCCGGCGTGTGGCATTTGGCTGGGGGAAAAAAATAGTGAACATGTTATCACGTTCGAGTTCATGAGTTCTCCTACCAATGGTTTGAGAGGAACACAGCTTTCACTCTTAACAAAACTAACATAACCAATCAGAAGTAGAATGGGGCGGGTCTTGTAACTAGTGTTGCCAGATTGGGTGGGTTTTGAATTTGATTGTGTGGGTAAAAATGGGCTTGAAATTTTCAGCTGTGTTCTCACCAGTGTTCAATCAGCTTTGACATATTTAAATCTGCATATTGGTGATATTTTTACCTTTTATAAAGGGCATTTTTTCCCTAATCTTATTAAATATAGGCTATGCTTCAGCTTTCATTTTATATTCTTAAATTTGATCAATAAATTAAACTAGAATAAGACACTATAGGGCTGTTACCAATCAAATTAAATAATTAACTGCATTAAATAATGTTATGAGATTGTTTTAAATATTTTTTTAATATACAAATAAAAGTTGGAAAGAATGTTTAAACGTGAAACTAAACTGCCAGTAGGTGGCGGCAGGTGACCGTCTTAATGAGTGAGTCATTGAGTCGAATCGTTCAAACGGCTGATTCATTCAAGAATAGGTCATTGAATCTTTGAATCAACCGATTCATTCTAAACGCTGAATCATTCAGTAACACACTGTTGCTGTGAGATGCGTTATGGTTCTGCTGTGATCTTTGTTTGGAACTACTTTCTCTGCTGAAATAGAACAAAAACAGTCTAAAATGTAAGTGACTTGATGTTAATTAATTGTTTATGGAACTGTCATATGAAATCAGTCACATTTTCAGTCGTGATGGTATTCAGGAAAACAGCACTCTTGGTCGTGTATCATTATGATACTGTATCATATGTTGTTATAAATATAAAAACTGTTTACCGCAGTAAGTTAGCTGAGTTTCTCTGTGTGAGAGGCGCTCATGTGTTTCGATTTCTCCTCGAGAGGCTGCGCGACCGTCAACAGCGCAACCTTGTTACCGTCAGTTCATTATATATTATTATCCACTATCGATCGCCACTTACACTAAATGAATGCAGAATCATTCTTGTATTTTGGTGATTCCCTAGATATTTTTTATTTTGACGTTTTAATCAGGATACTTGTCCGGTCAGGCAAGTAAAATTCTCTTTGACTTGCCCCTTCAAAAAAATCCCGGACAAGCGTTAATGTTGAGCCCTGATATTAATAAATGCTGGATGGCTTGTGTTGCTAAATGGCATGCAATTAATTTGAATACATATTGTATGATGGAGAAATGCTGTATTACTATACAATAATAATTTTTTTGTTGATTAATATATCCAAACAGTTGCTCACCTGTCTAATAAAACACATAATATATTAAAGCGTCTTTGGTGTTTCCATGGTTTCTACAAAATAAAACCGGAAATCGAGGGTAACGCGGGTATGATGTCATTGATAGGCAGTCCGTGTCCTGGTTAAAATTGCTTATTTCTCTGGATTTAAACATTCTTGGAAACATCTGGGATAATGTAAGTACACAAGTCAACAAAATATATAACACTGTTCTAGTGGTTTTTGGATATTTGAATCCAAAAATCTTACATATTGTGCCTTTAAAGTGACATAACTGCACTAGTCAACAGATGAGCAGAGCGCGCCAAATACATATAGATAGCGCTTTACATTTGGTGTGAATTGATATGATGGTGTAGAACTTTAAATGTTATTTGCTATTATTGCTTTAAGCTTTTTTACATTAACCATCTTAAATCACTGTGTGTAGCTATTGACAAGATTGTAGCTATTGAAGTCCTCAACACTTACAACTGTGGCCTAAAACAATGACTTGCTGATGATGAGTTCTGGCTGTTACAATAATTAATAGCTCAGACTTAATAGCTCATTTCAGAGGTGGAGCAAGTTATTACATTATGGTGATGGATTATGGAGTCAAATCATTTTATTTGGAATAATGTGCACGGATGAATAATTTACAAAAAGACCAAGAATGTATTAAGAAAGTAATAAAAAGGGTCAAATTTTGATTTCATGATGACCTCAACATACAGCACAGCAATAAAAGCTTTGTGCTTTTGTTTCTCAGCATTTTCTCACCTCTGTGCTTCTATTTTTCCCCACCAAGGGGCAGCTGTGTTCAAGGAAACAGATTTCACATGTGATGCCAGCGATGGAGTTCAGCAGCGTCTCATGGCAGTTCACAGGGTACAGAAACCAGCTGAGCTGTTTCATTTCGCCTCTGCAGTATCGCTTTCAAGTCAGCTTTCCTTCTCATTTTTATGTCTCCAACTGTTCTTTTTATCCTCTGCTTTTGACAATATAAGAGTTAAAATAAAACCCATGTGAGTCTTAACCCTCTAGTCTGTGTGAACCAATGATATATGACTGTTATCATGATATTTTTCGTGGTCACATGCCAAGCCCCCGCTTGATTTTAAATGAAAAGGGGACAATAAATGCATTGACATACATACAGTATATTGCCAAAAGTTTTGGGACGCCTGCCTTTACGTGCACATGAACTTTAATGACATACATTCTTAATCCGTAGGGTTTAATATGGAGTTGGCCCACACTTTCTCCTGGCAACCGCTAAACCCAGATTCACCCGTGGGATTTCCAGACAGAGAAGCGTGATTGGTCACTCCAGAGAACGCGTCTCCACTGCTCTAGAGTCCAGTGGCGGCGTGCTTTACCCCACTGCATCCCACGCTTTGCATTGCACTTGGTGATGTAAGGCTTGGATGAGCTGCTCGGCCATGGAAACCCATTCCATGAAGCTCTCTACCCACTGTTCTTGAGCTAATCTGAAGGCCACACAAAGTTTGGAGGTCTGTAGCTATTGACTCTGCAGAAAGTTGGTGACTTCTGCGCACTGTGCGCCTCAGCATGCGCTGACCCCGCTCTGTGATTTTATGTGGCCTACGACTTCGTGGCTGAGTTGCTGTTGTTCCCACTTGCTTCCACTTTGTTGTAATACCACTAACAGTTGACGCCATTTTTTTAATTCATGTGCCTCATAATCTTGAATCAGAATATCTTCCCCTCCCTCTTGCAGCTCATCTCTTCTCTGATGACGAGGGCAGGGCAACCTGTCACTCACATGAGATCCACCAATAGCAAACCACAAGCCATTTCTCTCTGATATACAATAGGGAAGAAAAGACAAGGGCACCTGCTTTAAAAACCAGTGAAGCTAATTATCACACCACATTCTTAATTACTGCTAAATACAAAAGAAATGAACGAAAGAATAAAAATGAGAAGTTATTTCTGTTCCCTCTCTAGCCATCTGAAGTAGGTTATTAGTAATTATATGCACAAATCCTGAATTAGACTTTGGGCCTGTCCCAAATGGCACCCTAAGCACTTGCAGTCTTGCTCCAAGTCCGCGCTTTCATGACGTAACACTGCTTTGACTGTCTGGTAGAAATCTGCTGTGGAGCTCACATTAGTGCGGGCTTGGCAAAGGCGTGCATTGAGGGCGCATATTGGCCGCAAAGGGGGTGCATGATGCGAGAACCCTTTTGAAACCTAAAAGAAAAGTGCTCGCGAGTGCCCCCTTTGCGGCCGATTTCTTTGCGTTTGCAGAGCCCGCAAGCTCCACAGCAGACTTCTACCCAACAGTCAAAGAGGCATTACGTCACAAAAGTGCAGACTCAGAGGAAGATCGCGAGGGCTTAGGGTACCATTTGGGACAGGGCCTTTGTCAAGTCTGGCTGTGTGAGGGAGCACTGCAATGCAGCTCTGAGTGTGTGCCTCTGAAAAGCAGCTCCGAGTGTTTGTGTGTGAGACAGAGAGTGTTAATATTTTGCAGTGTTGTATCCAAAACAAAAAGCAAGTTGTTAAAGGAAACATTTTTAATAATAAATGGGAGTGTGCTGGACACCTGTGCTTATTAATGTGCTTATTAAATGTGCTGGATACCTTTGAAAAAACGTCTCTCAGATGAAATGACATGGTAACTTACAATTCATTGCACCACACCAAAGTCCCTTTCAAGACAAGTCAGTTCATTCTGTAGCCAGAGCTGCTGTTTAACTAAATTGAGAAAGACTGAAATCACAAGAGCTGTAAAATCCAACAGTGATTCTAAATAACACTTTTTAGTTAACTTTACTTAATGCCTTAATTTAATTGTAAAAAATCTTGTAATCTGTACTATTCACATACTATTCCTTTTTTACCCAAATTAAGATTAATCGATTGGTTTGAGTGCCATTTTGTCGAGCAAAAAATGTTTTTGAGGCGGGGCAATTCTTAATGGACTTTTAACTCATGTCCTGCACTTCTGCAGTTATCTTTCTCTAGTTGCATTCACTGATTTCCCAAAGTCATCTTGAATGTTGAATTGTCAATTCAACTAAAAAATTTGAGAGAACATCACATAAGGGTGACTTCATAAACTGATGTTGATTTCCTAAAATGTTTTTGTTTGAACTCACCATTATGGTGATCAGTGTTCCCTTTGGTTGGGCACTTGGAACTTAATTTATATTGTTTTAATTCTCTTCCTATTAATGCAGTGATGCAACAAGAAATATATATATATATATATATGAATGAATGATGTATAACCTAACTATATTTCATGTCAAATAATGATCTTTTAAAATTTTGTTGCTAACACTTATGTCACAAACACCTTGTGAACCTCTTAATTAGGTTGATATAATCCCTCAATATTTGTAACCATATCTTGCAATTGATCATGCTTGAGTCACACACAGACTTCAACATTCAGCATGCAAAACACAACAATGGTAACAATTACATTTTATTTATAGTCAATTATCAAGTACTCTGTTCTTTTTTAGTTACTAGAACTCTTGTGTGCTAAGCATTTGTCAGTACAACAAACTATTCCTAATTCACTTGTTTTTTTTAAGGCAATCGGTTTGCATGCTTTTTTAAAGTAAGTATAATTAATTAATCGATTTTACAGTGTAGATAGATTCACATTTCAATAACATATTTCAAATAAACAATGAAATCTGACATGAATGGCACCTTCAAAAACTGCACATTTCAGTTTGGTCCAGGTAGTTTCACGTACAGGCCAGGCGGTGACTGTGTGACAGCTGATTGGCTCTTTTATTTATATTTCTTCATATCTTTGTGTATCACAACTGTTTTCAGCATTGATAACAATCAGAATTTTTTCTTGAGCAGCAAATCTGCATATTAGAATGACTTCTGATGGATCACGTGATGGAATCAGGCCAGAGTTCCTTTCAAAGAAAAGTCTGTTCACTCTGCGGCCATATTTGCAGCGCCTCCGGGCAGCTGTTTCGGGCATCCAAAACCAAGTCCGATCTACTTGAATGGGGGAATTCTGAATTCTAAAATTTCAAAAACTGCTTGCCGAACTCACAATTAACAACACAAGTTCCCACATTCCTCTCTGAGACATCTTTCTTTTTCTCTGTGTTCTCGCACAACATTTGCAGCTCCCATGATCCTTATTTTGGCTTGCTAGAGGATTTATATATACGGAAGGCACACAGTACAAACTTGTCAGGAGGCCCAAGGATACACTGGAGATGTCCTATCTGGAAACTTTCCAGAGTCCTGGTTATCTGCAGGTCACTTTTGACCGCTGTGATGCAGATGGCTTGATAGATGGCAGTACTGGTGTGAAAGCGACACAGTCGAGGGAAATTTTGGATGACTGGGCATTTCCGCTTGCCAAAGGCAACTGATGCTTGTTCAATTCTGTGTTCAAATTTAATCTTGTATTGAATGCTGGGTTATTGTCAATTCAGTTAAGTCAGTAGGTGACCTTGCTCATTGGCAGACAGCTCCATTGTGTTGAGGTGTTAAAGAGTCCCAGGACCCAAGTCGAGGTTGCTGGTTCAAACCCCATATGAAATGACAATCATAGCTAAGATCAGGTTGCTCTAAGGTGCCTGTGCTGTATATCACTTTGGATAAAAGTACATGCTAAATAACTACTTGCCGGTGTAAATTAGTTGGTTGACGGTAGATATAAGCAATATCGCACTCGTAGCCATGCGATATCGCTCTATATCAGCACGGCACAGTTGTGCTGATATATAGCCATATCGCACGGCTACGAGTGTGATATTACGTTCATAGTTCAACGGCACAAGTGTGTAAATAAATAAGAAACAACAATGGAGTGTCTTTAACATCTCTTTTGTGCGGAATTACTTCCTTCCTCCACGGATTCAAATCTCAAGTTGTCAGTTTATCAGTCGAGCCCGAGCCTCCGTTACTAATTCTTAAACGACACTTTAGATCTAGTAACGAAGGAACGCTGAGTCGCTTCATTGAAGCTTATTGTATTATGTAGAGTAATATGAGAGAGATCGTCTAAATGAGTGTATTACCTGCATCTAGCTTTAAAGTAAAAATAATGTCCTTGTTTACAACCTTGTTTCATTCCCTTTCAATATAAAAGTCTTTGCTACTGACTCACTCAAAGTCTTTGCTGCCATCTAATGGTGCAATAATGTAACTAGCTTTCACTGAAGTTGAAATCACAATCACTAACGGACCCTTTCTCAATACCAAATACCGCATACTAAAATAATATTTACTGAAAAATAATATTTAAATAAACAATATTAGCCATTATAAAAGTATAAGAAGTTTGTACAATAGGAAATACAAATATAAAGTTATGAAACTTAACGTTGCCTTATGCCAAATCGATTTGCTCTGGAACAAGTAGATTAATAAGACCAACGATTGCCTGTTTGATATACCCAAAATGAATTATACCACATGTTTAAACACTATCTACATAAGAGCCAGCGGCAAATTCCCAAAGGACTGGCCAAGATGAAGCTGTTTCCTTTCAAAAGGGAACTTGCACTGCGTCGATCATGCTATGGGGAACGCCTCAGACGTGGCGGTGTCTGAAACACAATCGAATCACGGCAATCGTATTGGCTGGCGGCAGCCTATGACGTCACTACTAGTTGCGACCCAGTAGTATATAAGGGACGCCTAGAGAACGTCATCCCTTTTCGTCTTCAGGGACTGTCTGTTTGTAACGCGATCGCTATTTACTGGGTGAATAAGGTAATCATGGCAGAAAGTGACAAACGTTTCAGAAAGAGTGTGGATCCATGTCCCAGGTTTCTGACACCTGATGACACACACGACTTGTGCGTTTCATGTTTGGCCGAAGAGCACGCACGATCAGTTCTTGAGGGATCTGTTTGTGCTAATTGTGAGCCTTTTTTCTTTAAGGACGCTCTAAAGAGGGATGACACGTTCTCTAGGCGTCCCTTATATACTTCCGGGCCGCACTAGTGACGTCATAGGCTGTCGCCGGCCAATATGATCGCCGTGATTTGACTGCGTTTCAGACACGTCACGTTAACATGTTCTCAGGGAACAGAGGTTACATACGTAACCTGAGACAGTGCTGAACGGCCACTTACGGTCTGGAGCTCAATCTTTGAAAACATCTAAACAAATTATTGAATTATTATTGATCATTGTTTATCAGTTGCATATTTGAGGTCTAAATAACTACATTCTTACCCCAAAAAACCTCTTAAAACTACATTCCGTGACACAATACCAGTAGTTTTTGTAAAATGATGGTGGTTTACTCGTCCGTCATGACACTCTCTGTGATACAAACGGTGAAACGGTCCCAGTGCTGATACTGGTAGAATATCGCACGGCTGGAAGAATCGAGAACTAGAATGAACTGTTATATACAAACCCGATTCCAAAAAAGTTGGGACACTGTACAAATTGTGAAAAAAAAAGGAATGCAATAATTTACAAATCTCATAAACTTATATTTTATTCACAATAGAATATAGATAACATATCAAATGTTGAAAGTGAGACATTTTGAAATGTCATGCCAAATATTGGCTCATTTTGGATTTCATGAGAGCTACACATTCCAAAAAAGTTGGGACAGGTGGCAATAAGAGGCCGGAAAAGTTAAATGTACATATAAGGAACAGCTGGAGGACCAATTTGCAACTTATTAGGTCAATTGGGAACATGATTGGGTATAAAAAGAGCCTCTCAGAGTGGCAGTGTCTCTCAGAAGTCAAGATGGGCAGAGGATCACCAATTCCCCCAATGCTGCGGTGAAAAATAGTGGAGCAATATCAGAAAGGAGTTTCTCAGAGAAAAATTGCGAAGAGTTTGCAGTTATCATCGTCTACAGTGCATAATATCATCCAAAGATTCAGAGAATCTGGAACAATCTCTGTGTGTAAGGGTCAAGGCCGGAAAACCATACTGGATGCCCGTGATCTTCGGGCCCTTAGACGGCACTGCATCACATACAGGAATGCTACTGTAATGGAAATCACAACATGGGCTCAGGAATACTTCCAGAAAACATTGTTGGTGAACACAATCCACTGTGCCATTTGCCGTTGCCGGCTAAAACTCTATAGGTCAAAAAAGAAGCCATATCTAAACATGATCCAGAAGCGCAGGCGTTTTCTCTGGGCCAAGGCTCATTTAAAAATCAAAATTTGAAGTTCTTTTTGGAAAACTGGGACGCCATGTCATCCGGACTAAAGAGGACAAGGACAACCCAAGTTGTTATCAGCGCTCAGTTCAGAAGCCTGCATCTCTGATGGTATGGGGTTGCATGAGTGCGTGTGGCATGGGCAGCTTACACATCTGGAAAGGCACCATCAATGCTGAAAGGCATATCCAAGTTCTAGAACAACATATGCTCCCATCCAGACGTCGTCTCTTTCAGGGAAGACCCTGCATTTTCCAACATGACAATGCCAGACCACATACTGCATCAATTACAACATCATGGCTGTGTAGAAGAAGGATCCGGGTACTGAAATGGCCAGCCTGCAGTCCAGATCTTTCACCCATAGAAAACATTTGGCGCATCATAAAAAGGAAGATGCGACAAAGAAGACCTAAGACAGTTGAGCAACTAGAAGCCTGTATTAGACAAGAATGGGACAACATTCCTATTCCTAAACTTGAGCAACTTGTCTCCTCAGTCCCCAGACGTTTGCAGACTGTTATAAAAAGAAGAGGGGATGCCACACAGTGGTAAACATGGCCTTGTCCCAACTTTTTTGAGATGTGTTGATGCCATGAAATTTAAAGTCAACTTATTTTTCCCTTAAAATGATACATTTTCTCAGTTTAAACATTTGATATGTCATCTATGTTGTATTCTGAATAAAATAATGAAATTTGAAACTTCCACATCATTGCATTCTGTTTTTATTCACAATTTGTACAGTGTCCCAACTTTTTTGGAATCGGGTTTGTATTTTATTTAGACCTAAATTGAGATAAACTAATAATGTGATGCATATTTGTCAGTCATGCATAAACAGGTAAAAGTTCATTATTAACTATTTGATTTTATTTAAAGAATCAGATTTTCAAAATGCATTTATTCAAATAGCTTAGAATCTGTTCATTGTGAAAACAATTTACTCAGTTAAAAAGTGTGAATATGGTTAAAATATGACAAGCAATATTCAATTAGTTAAAATGTATGTGACTGAAACAAACTGACTGGATTTATTGATGATAAATATATAAACCTGGAGTATTTAAAACACATTCAGTTTATTAGTACTATTACAGAAATCTGACCCGTTTCATTTATGTATGGCTGACAAATATACATCACATTAACTAACTTATCAGTCTCTTTTTGTTAAAATTGTGTAATCTAAGTGGATGGAAATGTTGTATGCATTTCAAAAACATAAATGTTTTTGAGTGCACTATCTGACCTTCTCTTCTGCCTGTATTTACAGTGGGGAGAACAAGTATTTGATACACTGCCGATTTTGCAGGTTTGCCCACTTACAAAGCATGTAGAAGTCTGTAATTTTTATCATAGGTACACTTCAACTGTGAGAGACGGAATCTAAAACAAAAATCCAGAAAATCACATTGTATGATTTTTAAGTAATTAATTTGCATTTTATTGAATGACATAAGTATTTGATACATCAGAAAAGCAGAACTTAATATTTGGTACAGAAACCTTTGTTTGCAATTACAGAGATCATACGTTTCCTGTAGTTCTTGACCAGGTTTGCACACACTGCAGCAGGGATTTTGGCCCACTCCTCCATACAGACCTTCTCCAGATCCTTCAGGTTTCGGGGCTGTCGCTGGGCAATACGGACTTTCAGCTCCCTCCAAAGATTTTCTATTGGGTTCAGGTCTGGAGACTGGCTAGCCCACTCCAGGACCTTGAGATGCTTCTTACGGAGCCACTCCTTAGTTGCCCTGGCTGTGTGTTTCGGGTCGTTGTCATGCTGGAAGACCCAGCCACGACCCATCTTCAATGCTCTTACTGAGGGAAGGAGGTTGTTGGCCAAGATCTCGCGATACATGGCCCCATCCATCCTCCCCTCAATACGGTGCAGTCGTCCTGTCCCCTTTGCAGAAAAGCATCCCCAAAGAATGATGTTTCCACCTCCATGCTTCACGGTTGGGATGGTGTTCTTGGGGTTGTACTCATCCTTCTTCTTCCTCCAAACACGGCGAGTGGAGTTTAGACCAAAAAGCTCTATTTTTGTCTCATCAGACCACATGACCTTCTCCCATTCCTCCTCTGGATCATCCAGATGGTCATTGGCAAACTTCAGACGGGCCTGGACATGCACTGGCTTGAGCAGGGGGACCTCGCGTGCGCTGCAGGATTTTAATCCATGACGGCGTAGTGTGTTACTAATGGTTTTCTTTGAGACTGTGGTCCCAGCTCTCTTCAGGTCATTGACCAGGTCCTGCCGTGTAGTTCTGGGCTGATCCCTCACCTTCCTCATGATCATTGATGCCCCACGAGGTGAGATCTTGCATGGTGCCCCAGACCGAGGGAGATTGACCGTCATCTTGAACTTCTTCCATTTTCTAATAATTGTGCCAACAGTTGTTGCCTTCTCATCAAGCTGCTTGCCTATTGTCCTGTAGCCAATCCCAGCCTTGTGCAGGTCTACAATTTTATCCCTGATGTCCTTACACAGCTCTCTGGTCTTGGCCATTGTGAAGAGGTTGGAGTCTGTTTGATTGAGTGTGTGGACAGGTGTCTTTTATACAGGTAACGAGTTCAAACAGGTGCAGTTAATACAGGTAATGAGTGGAGAACAGGAGGGCTTCTTAAAGAAAAACTAACAGGTCTGTGAGCGCCGGAATTCTTACTGGTTGGTAGGTGATCAAATACTTATGTCATGCAATAAAATGCAAATTAATTATTTAAAAATCATAAATGTGATTTTCTGGATTTTTGTTTTAGATTCCGTCACTCACAGTTGAAGAGTACCTATGATAAAAATTACAGACTTCTACATGCTTTGTAAGTGGGCAAACCTGCAAAATCAGCAGTGTATCAAATACTTGTTCTCCCCACTGTATGAAGTCCTAAGTGCTGCCTTTATGTCATTGTGGATTATAATGACAGGATGTGCATTTAAGTGATTCCATTCATAACACAATGGAATTGTTTCTAATTCATATTTCTTTCCCTCTTTTGTGCCTATATGCGAACAGTATCTACGTAATTATAAAGCTTGATAAAAACCAGCTAAATTACAATGATCAATGATTACAAAGAACAATGATCTTCATCAACGCTGTCATAACTGCTTTGTCCTCTCACGCGTGACAGATCTCTTGGATGATTCATTGCTTTGAATCTGACATTTTCAGTTCAGATCTGTGTCACTTTCATATGTGGAAATAATAGAGATACTGTACATACACTACCATTCAAACGTTTGAGGTCAGTAAGATTTTTCCACACCTTTTTTTTCATCAAGGCTGCATTTATTGGATCAGAAATACAGTGAAATCAGTAGCATTGTGAAATATTATTACAATAAAAAATAACTTTTTCTTTTTTTCTATATTTGAATATATTTTAAAGTGTAATTTAGATGGTGCATGATAATGACAAAGTTAGAAATGTCAATGTGATAAGTACTTCACATGTTGTATGTCAAGCCAAGTAACATGTATTTCTATAGTCTCCCCTCTGAAATTGCCTCATTGACATGGCATCCTCAATGGATCCGTCTCCGGCGTGATGACTCCGATCCTTCGAATATTCCTATTTAATAATTGTTTAATCGACACGTCATCAATAAACCCGTCTCCGGCGTGATGCCTCCGATCTTTCGAATATTCAGATCTAATATGACTTCTGACCTGTAAGGTTGCCAGAATCATAATCATACACTGTTTGTTAATCGGCCAGAGGAGAACTGGCTCCCCGACTGAGCCTGGTTTCTCCCAAGGTTTATTTTTCTCCATTATGCCACCTGATGGAGTTTTGGTTCCTTGCCACTGTCGCCTTTGGCTTGGCTTGCTTAGTTGGGGACACAACATTTTCAACTAAATATCCAAATAAATTTAATTTCTAAACTAAATTAACTATATCAACTAGATCTGCCCACATTGTCGCTATATGACAATTGAAATGAGCTAGATGACTGACCAGTTTTCTCCAGAGCGGCTGTACAGCCGACTCAAAATCTGTTGCATTATTTTCCTGTTTAACACTGTGAAGCTGCTTTGAAACAATCGGCATTGTAAAAAGCGCTATATAAATAAAGTTGACTTGACTTCACATTAATAATCAGGATAATAAGGGTTGAAAAAGCCATCATTTTGTAAATGACTTCGATTTCAGCTGTAAAGCAGCTCTACCGAAGACAATAGCGTCATTATTCAGCTCGGTTCAGTTCAATGACAGAGTTTAAGCTGATAAGTTTCGACAATACAAGGGTTTGTCTGTCCTTTTGTTGTGTTTTTTTTAATCTTGTTTGGCACTGATTTCTGTGTTGCGTGTGTAAATTAGACTGCTTTAAATATATACAATTTTCTGTGAGTATATATGTAAATACATTTATTATGCTGAGTTTCTGACTCCCCCACATTCCTACAGAGGATAATGTGGGTAAAGAAGATGGATGGATGGATTCCACAGGGAACATGTGATGCAGAATATGTAATTACGCTGCCACGTTGTATGGAGGAAATCACAATTTAGGAAATGTAATACTTTCTAGAATTGGATTATGTGTGTCTACTGTGCCGGTGAAGGTACAGAGAGTTTTAGATGCTATGGAGATTACTCCATGTCCTAGAAAGCTAGTAAATTATTCAGTCAGAGGACAGTTACATGACAAACGGTAATACTTTGGTTTGGCTGGTTTGATGGTGTTCCACTGCCCTGATGCGCTTCATAGTATTGAATGTGCACTTGGAATGTACTTCAAATTCTTAAAAGTATATTTAAAAAAAATAATAATATAATATTAATGAAATAAAAGGAAATACTTAAAGAGAGTGCACTTTCATGACCATGTTTCTTAACACACTTTGTAAATGTCAAATTAAAAGTTTTACTTTATACTACATTTTAAATCATTTTGTTTTAACAATCTTTTGTCATGCTTTAAAGAAGTGCACTCATTTTGATGTGTTGACTAACATACTAATGTAATTAGTTAACTGTAGTGTCTTCAATATTACATTTAAAGTTAATATATTTTAAATGTACTAAATTGCAACTTTATCAGTACAAATGTGTAATTACAAATACATTTAAATACATGACATAGAAATGACATTGAATATATTATATATTTTAGTTTACCATAAATGTCAGTATATTCAGCTGTACATTTTAACCATATTTCAAAGTCAGTTTCAATAAAAGTAATTATTAAATATGTTCTGTTTAGCTTTAGTTCTGGTTTGCCTGTGTTCATTGTTCCCGTTGCTTATTAGTTTCCTTAGATCTAAATTAGTTAACATCTGTTCTGTTTTCCCTTGATTACTCCGTGTTTATAAACCCTTTGATTGCGTGATATAAACTCGCAAATGCGAGAAAAAAAGTCAGAATTGCGAGTTTATATCTAACTTTATAACAATTGCGACTTTATAGCCCAGTTTCACAGACAGGGTTTAGATTAAGCCAGGATTAGGCCTTAGTTCAATTAGGTAACTTAAATAGCTTTTATAAACGTTCCTTAGAAAAACAAAACAAAAAACATTACACTGTAAACCCTAACGCGCAAAATAATGAATTGGTTTGAGTAGAGCCAACTCAAATAAAAAAATTAGTTGCATCAAATTAACTTTTATTTAGAACTTGCTTTTTCTTTTGAGTTCACAAAACTGACACATTTTAAGTAATCTGAATTGTTTCATTGTTTTCAGTTTTATGAACTTGTTTATTTTACTTTAGACTAACTTAAATTTAACTGAAACTTTGCTGGGATTTATATTTCCCAGCATGCTTTGCCATGACACTGTAAAGGGAGAGTAATTGGTAAAATTGAGTGTTATATGAAGTTTTTTTGTGCAAGATTAATGTTAAGTGGGTGAGTTAGTAGTGTTTAATGTTTTGCTAGTTTAGAAGAGTTTCTGTTATGTTGGGTTTTTGTGGGGAGGTTACCATCATGATGACGAGTGGAGCATGAGATTAGTTTGAGAACATATATACAGTATGTTAAATGGTCTATATTGCTGTCCTCATTCAGCAAGTGCTATGCTATGCTAATGCTATCAAAGCATTGTGTTACCAATTAACAAAGTAGCATTTATTGAATTAACTAGTTAAAGCTAGTCAAGTTTCCACTACTAAAAATATTTAAGTTGATAATTTTAATTTAAATGAATTAGCTTACTCAAATATTTGAAGTTAAGAGCAATTAAAATATATAAGTACAAAATAAAAATATGCTCACATACTGTAATTTTAATACATTATATAGCCGAATGTCCAATAAAGCGGTTCTCATTTACATATTTTCTGTCGGACAACAGAACGAGTAGGGGTAGAGTGGGGGAAACGCCCCCTTAAGGACTGTGTAACTTTTCTGTGAAACAAAAGTTAAATGTGTCTAGAATAGTTATCCTAGTTTTCAGTGATAATGACATAAATTATAAACCAAGTATGAAAAATATCCAGAGTTTTCATGTTATTAGATTTTTAACAAAAATTTAATTCGTACCAAGGGGGCGTTTTACCCCACAGGTGGGGTAAAATGCCCCCACTCTGACAAAGCAATTAGCTTTATATGTTTACAGCAAAATCAGAGTACAAGCATGTTTTAGCTTAAAATTAAAAAGACAAGCCAAAATAAATATGAAAATGTGTTAATGATCCATGCTGAAAATCAACCTTTTTTGAAAATCAACCTTTGAAAATATTGTTAGCTGATGCTAACTGGCTGGCTAACTAGCTAGCTGATGCTAATGTGAGGTAATTTTTAAATATAAAGTCCAAATATTTTTTTCAACCACCTAGTTAGATTACATTTGATGGAAAAACAAAGAATGGGATGTTCAGAACATGGTGACTACAGTAATTATGATAGTGGGAAGCAATGCCCTCTGGGGGCGTTTTACCCCACAGACTATGTATATAAAAAAAATGATATCATTCTGAAAATATAACTATATTTTCCTTAAATGACAAGTAATCCCTAACTACAGGCCTTGCTCTTCTCATATCATATATAACTGTGATGTTCTGCAAAACAACAAGCTTTAGAACACTTTTTTTCTTACTGTTAAAAATTATATCACTTAACGTGAAATCCCTTTTCTCTCAGGTACGTCACCAGTGTAAGCTTTGCGGTCAAAACTTCTACATCACTCTGATCAACGCAGTCCATAGCAACAACAAAAACTTGATTTTATCTAGTGGTTATTTTGGGAAAAACAGTAGGGGGCCGTTTTCCCCCACTCTACTCTATGATATAGTGATGGACTACATGTTAACCAGCAATCCAAAAAGTCGCTAGATTTGTTACAGGGGTCTAAAAAAGTCACTAATCTAGTGACAAAGTCAATAAATAGGTAACATTGAGATCTGGTGTATCTCATTCTCTGTTGCAACGTGGGTGAGATGGGTTGTAACTATATATGTAGTACTTTTCTGACTTAGTAAACTTGTTTGGTAGCTGATACAGCATTTCACTTCTATCTCATGCTTATTATCTTTGAGCTAACCATTATCGACAGGATCTTATTGCTGAATGAGATACAAGAAAAACAATCAATCCCATCAGTTTTACATTCGTATTGCTTCAACTGTTGTGGTGTGTTGCATGGACAGCCGGTCAGGCAGTGTAATTAGCTGAAGCAGTTCAGTGTGTGACTGTGAGTGTTGACTTTGAGACAGTGTCTCTCTCTGTACACATGTTCTCCTCTCACTTAGGCTTCGATCGATCGCATCCAGAGTTTCCTCCAAAGCCACCGATACTCTCAAGGTCTGCCCATCACGCCAGCTGGCCATATCGATCTCCATCAGTGATGAGCAGCCATTAACATCAAGGAAAATGCTGAGCAAAGAAACCCTTTTTACAAATCTGCCGTAGGCCGAATAACAGACGTGTACAGTGTGGCCCACCTCAACACGGATGAGTTCTTTCATGGAAGTCTTTAAAAATTCATGAAGGAATAGAACAAGGCATATATTTCAAGATGTACATGTTGTAAGTTTCATAGAAATTCAACCAGTCACATGAATTTTCAGTAACACTTTCTATGAAGCCCATGTTTATAATGAATTATAGCCACATTTATACTATTATATAAATATATTTATAAAGACTCATTAAGACCTATACTGCATTATAAGAACAGTTATAGTTACATTTATATTATTTTTTATAATTACTTACAAGTCATGCATTTACCATTTCAATGCATGAATATGAAATATTAAATGCATCATTAACTACAAAAAAAACATTAGCAGAAAGACCCACAACAACAGCTTCTTGTTTTCTCTCCACTAGAGTAGGAAGAACTGTTTCAGTAGTGTAAATTTTATTAAATGTGGAGTGTGTATAAGCATGTCAGCTACAACAGGATGATTGACAGGCCAGTTTACGGTGACAGAATGCATGTAACTATGCAACAAAGCACAGTTTTATGATGTGGTAGTACTGTATGTCCCAAAGCTTGCCTACTCTTCTGCTACACACTTAAAAGTATTGCTTCTCAAAAAGAGTACATACTTTTAGCATGTAGTGTAAGTAGGCGATTTAGGAGTTAAATTAAAGTGAATAATTAATAATAATCTGGGATAAATGGCATCATGAACAGGACCCCGACCCCAGACCAAAACATCAACACTGTAAACATGCATATATAATAAAACAAATCATTTGTAACCATGGGCGTCGGAAGCAAAAAAAATGTGGGTGGGTCCAAAATTTTTTACTGGAGTAGATGCCATTTACATTAAGTGCAAATAGCTCGCCTTGTTTACTAAACGCCTGGTTGTGACAGACAAAATTACGGAAGACACCAAATTATTTAAGGTGGCAGTAGTGTAGGTGTAAAGCACATAGTAGAAAGTTTTGACGCAAATCGATCTGAGGTTCGAATCCGCCTTTTGCCGAACTCGCTCTACTCCCTGTTCTCATCACTTATCAGATCGGAAAGGCATTTATTTTCAATGAAAATGAAGAAAATATTCGAAAAGTGGAAATAAAGCATCTAACGTGTTTGTGGGGTATGTGAACAGACGTGCTGTGGGTCCAATATCATTGGTCTTAAAAAGTGGGTGGGTCTTGTCGATTGATGAGTGTCCATGTAAACTGATGTTTGCCGTGAAAATTGAACAAAGGAAACGTGACTGAAGACAAATATTGGGCCCTATCATACACCCGGCGCAATGCAACGCCAGGCGTGACGCAAGTGTTTTTTGCTAGTTTCAGCCTGACGCAGTTATCATTTTCACATCCAGCTCCACGTTGTTTAAATAGCAAATGCACTCACACCCATCTGTTCGCCCATGGGCGTCTGGTCTGAATACCAGATGTGTTCAGGCTCATTGTTGGAGCGTTGCTATTTTGAGGAACTGAAAACGACTGCGCCATTGACCAACACAAACCTGCTCTAAAGTCAATAGTGCAGTATTTTTTGTGTTATTTAAAGGGTGCGTTAGAAACGTGCGCCTATAGGCGGGTGCACAACACACGTACACTCTGCTTATTACACACACAGCAGCAGCACACACACATTTTTAAATATTAAAAATAAAAGGATTCCTCTCTGGAGAAGCGTTCAGTCTTTCCGCTCACAAATTCCGCCATGGTGCGAGCGCAACTGGCTTTTAAAGGGAATGGGAGATGAGACTCTGATTGGTTTATTGCACGTTACGCCCAAAACACACCCATGACTCATTAAGAGACTAGAGACAACCCTTTTGGACCATGCGCCTGACGTTTTTTCCGTTGTGGATTCGGACACGCCGTAAGTGCACCTGCACCGTGCGCTCAGACCATGTGCTCAGATCGTTAAAATAGGGCCCTAAAAGTCCATGAAAAAGAAACTAACTGAACATACACGTGACATCATTGTGTACTGTTTTGTGTACTCATTTTTATTTATTTATTTTAATAAAAAAAAAGATTAAACAAATGAAATTGTGTTATTTGTATGTGACCAATGCCTTGATAATGCAAAGCCTTTTACCATGCCAGTAGAGCTACTTGAATCTGAATCTGTGATTTGACAGAGAAATCTCTGTTAAACCCTAAGGGGGAGAGGGAACCTCCTATGAAGTGCTGCGCATCCTCCGCAATGTTTATTTTTAAACCCAACAATGCTATTTTAAACCCATCTTTGTGCCATTAGTCCTTGGGCGCAGTGTATCTTTTAGGACTCAGGAGTCCCATTTTTATCTCACCAGAAAGCAGTTTACAGACGAAACAGCATTATTTTCTTCTTCTGTCAGTGAGCTATAGCTTCACGGGTGACTTCTTTTTGAGCAGCCTGGAATTTGTCCTTTGAACACGGTCAACAGGGCCGATATTGAACGTCAATACCATTAAGTGTTGTTAATAGGGGACTGAGTTACAGAATGAAGCTTTGCAGTCTTTGTTTCATATGTATCTTCCATAAAAGAGAAATATCCGGTGAGACCCTGACCTCTGTTATATCCATCTTCAATTTGTGTCTCTATTACCCTGCAGTGTATCTTATATCTCTGCTCAAGTTGGTGCGTCTGTCCTGGGCAGTGGCCATGAGGGGCTGATTGATTGCTCACTTAATGCTTGAACCCACTAACCTGGTCGGAAACCGGTCGGAGATCAGCTTTCTGCTGTATTTCAGTGGAACAAAGTGTTTTTTTTCTTCTGACATTTACCTTCTCTCATAGATTCTTGACTTATTCATGCCTCACTTGACAATGTCACATTGACAATGTCAAATTCTCAACAGGCGCTACTATACACCCCTTTTATTCATAAAGAGCAAGACTTTTTGAAAGGTGTTAAACTTTATTGTGGGTTATAATGTATTAGCTCAAATTAAGATAAAGAGGATTTTGAAAATTGGGTTCAGTATTGTCATTGGCATTTTTGGCCCAACCTATTCAAAATCCCTTCCTCAGCTCATGACTGCGGCAGGCGTTAGAATCATTATCACATTAATTTGGCTAACCATTAATATAGTTTTCAGTCATGTGACTGGTGCAGAGACCTGAAGGGCAAAAGGTCCATAGAACTGCGGCACAGGCCTGTCAGTCTTTCATCTGTTCAAAGTCCCTTTAAGACAAGTCATTTCACTCGGCGGCCATCTTTGAAACGCCTCTCGGGCATGCAAGTGCAGCTCTTATCTGTTTGAATGGGAAACATCAAATTCTCCAAAACTGTTCGCCAAACTTACAATTAAATTTCATATTTGAAATCACCAATGAAATCTGACAACAACTGTCTCATAAAACTAATGCACAAGCCTGTTTCTATAGCAACCGGAGCTTCTAACGGCAGCTGCAGTGATGCGATGACTTTACTAATCAACGATTGGCTCTTTCATTTAGAAGGCGGGGCTTATTAGCCATATTGGGCATTGCACTTTCTCCCATTCACAAGTGCACCGTCTTCCTATATATAAAGTCTTTGATCTGTTTCAAGGCACAAATATTTAGATCACCTCTCAAAAGAAGAAAAACTAAAAAATATTAATAGAATGCAAGTTTTGGCCACTTGTGATTCATATTCAGCACCTGATGCAGTATTTAAATCAGTAAAAACAGCGGGACATTCAAAAAAAAAAAACCTTAATGTGCCTTAATGTACTAAAACAGTGGTATTAAAAGATCAAATTTAGTGAAAACTTTATAATGCATATTATACAGACGAGTAGATGAGCTCTGAATATGAACACAATGCTCTAAATGGTAAGCATTTTCTTTATAATGGTTTTTAAACACACAGTTACCTGACCAATATTTTTAAGCAGTAATCCCTCCGGTGCGAGGACGATCCGTTTAGATCTGCTCTGACGGATAGATCTGTATAGCCCTGGTGGTTCCAGGGTACTGTTTAAACACAGTTACCTGACAAATATAAATAGTAAAATCACGAACCTGACTCTCCATTTTCTTCCACTCCAGATAGGGGTGATTCAGGTTATATATATTTATTTTTATTTTCTTATGAATATTTTAATTCCATGTCTGTGTAAAGCACTTTGAATTGCAATTGTGTATGAAATGTGCTATATAAATAAACTTGCCTTGCCTTGGTTTTCAATGGAAAAACACTTAACAAGAAACTGCGCGCTGCGTTTATATTCTGGGCTCATCTGTACATAGTATGCATCATCAATAAAGTGTATATTGAAATTGGTCTTCTTGTAATATCACTGTCTTACTATATTAGTACTTAAGTAAAAAAACCTGGTAAAAATGACTGGCGGCCAATGGAGGAAAGCCTTGTTTTGCCCTCCAGGTGGGCGTTCCTTCAATGCCTGATACAGACTGTATGATTTCGGCAATCCTATAAGATCATTACAAATCACGCTGTATGACATGGATCTAGTAAACTTGGATACGACATGTATGTAGAATGTACGATGATGACACCTATTGAATCGTAGGCTACGACACAAGTTAGTATAGAAGAATAAAACGTCATCAGCATACGCTAGTGGTAAACAAATAGCGCAAGATGAATAGCACTTTGGCTAGGGAAAAGAAGCCTAACTTGGCACACCAATTTCGCAAATGGAGCTTGAGGTAAGCAGTTAAGTTTTAGCGCCATGTCACGTTGATCAATACGCCATTTCATGTTGCATTTTTATTGGCTGGTCAGTAGACATAGGTCGTAGCAGCAAACACACTGTGAGATGATCATGCTAAATTTCTGACACAGTCAGAAAATTATCGAAGGCTATCTTTGGTCACAAGACCGGAACCGTCTTTGAACCTCTCTCACTGTACGACGTACTACCACCGTTTAGGAGCCACAACTACAGAAATCACCACGATTGGTCATCTTTCATCTGGGATAGGCCAAAATCATACAATGTGTACCGGGCATAAAGATGTGATGTCACATGAAAACTATATGAATACAAGGGACATCAAACAGTAATGAAGATTAACCCAAATTAGAGATTCTACCATGAGTATTTCCTAATGAAACTGCTTTATACATGCACACGTTAAACCCCCTGAAAGTCAAATGTAAGTAAATGAGTGACACTGATTATGTAACGACATGATCATCAGGTTTTGTTCATGTCAGATCAAATGCTGCTGTCATTAAAGCAAAAGGAGAAACTCAAAAGGAGAAAAAGTCAATGTCAATTTTCATTCCTTTTCAGTGAGAGTGCCAATTTGCCAGCAAAATTGGCTGTTGGCGAAATGACAAGATGCATGTGGTTGTGAAGATGGTGATCTACCACCTGATACAGATCTGCAGATCCCGACATCAGCGCAGTGACTCCACCACCTCCAGTGATTTAACCGCTGTCAGTGTGAACGGGGCTTGATACTGCTGATGCATCATAAACTGCTGTAATTTGTTTAAACAGATTAGAAGGCAAACTCAATTTGTGACTAAAATACTTTTTTTGTTACCAATCTAATTATCCAGTTCCTTGTTACAAATCCAATTAAGCTGCATCAAAGGCTTTAACAGACTGTGGGTCAGGAGAATTCATTGAACTGTTTGTCTATTTCAGTGGTTCCCAACACTGTTCTTGGAGCCCCTTCAACACTGCACATTTTAAATCAAGTCTCCCTCATCAAACACTCTTGATTCAGCTCATCAGCTCATTAGAAGAGACTCCAAGACCTGAAAATAAGACCAGGGAGACATAATTTTATGCAACAGGCCACTGATCATTTCACTCATTGACAACGATAGGGTTATGGTTATATATCTCTATGTTCTCTTTCTCTTAGGTTGACGCACCTGTTCATCATTTGAGAGTTAGCTGAAATCGGCAGATAAAAAGATGCTAATAAGGAAGAGGAATGAGAGACGGCAGACCTGCTAGCCAGCCAGCAAAACAGTGTCGTTGGCCTGGTTTCACAGACAGGGCTTAGATTAAGCCAGGGTTAGGCCTTAGTTCAATTAGGACATTTAAGTAACGTGCCTTAGAAAAAAAAAAACATTACTGGTGTGCATCTTGAGACAAAACAATGGCACCGATATACACTATATTGCCAAAAGTTTTGGGATGCCTGCCTTTATATGCACATGAACTTTAATGACATCCCATTTTTAATCCGTAGGGTTTAATATGGAGTTGGCCCACCCTTTGCAGCTATAACAGCTTCAACTCTTCGGAGAAGGCTTTCCACAAGGTGTAGGAGTGTGTTTATGGGAATTTTTGACCATTCTTCTAGAATTTGTGAGGTCAGGCACTGATGTCGGATGAGAAGGCCTGGCTCGCAGTCTCCGCTCTAATTCATCCCAAAGGTGTTCTATCGGGTTGAGGTCAGGACTCTGTGCAGGCCAGTCAAGTTCCTCCACACCAAACTCTCTCATCCATGTCTTTATGGACCTTGCTTTGTCATGTTGGAACAGGAAGGGGCCATCCCCAAACTGTTCCCACAAATTTGGGAGCATGAAATTGTCCAAAATGTCTTGGTATGCTGAAGCATTAAGAGTTCCTTTCACTGGAACTAAGGGGCCAAGCCCAACCCCTGAAAAGCAACCCCACACCATAATCCCCCCTCCACCAAACTTTACACATGGCACAATGCAGTCAGGCAAGTACCGTTCTCCTGGCAACCGCCAAACCCAGACTCGTCCATCGGATTGCCAGACAGAGAAGCGTGATTGGTCACTCCAGAGAACACGTCTCCACTGCTCTAGAGTCCAGTGGCGGCGTGCTTTACCCCACTGCATCCCACGCTTTGCATTGCACTTGGTGATGTAAGGCTTGGATGCAACTGCTCGGCCATGGAAACCCATTCCATGAAGCTCTCTACACACTGTTCTTGAGCTAATCTGAAGGCCACACGAAGTTTGGAGGTCTGTAGCTATTGACTGCAGAAAGTTGCCGACTTCTGCGCACTGTGTGCCTCAGCATGCGCTGACCCCGCTCTGTGATTTTACGTGGCCTACCACTTTGTGGCCGAGTTGCTGTTGTTCCCAGTTGCTTCTACTTTGTTATAATACCACTAACAGTTGACCGTGGAATATTTAGTAGTGAGGAAATTTCACGAATGGACTTATTGCACAGATGGAAATCACGGTATCATGCTTGAATTCGCTGAGCTCCTGAGAGCGACCCATTCTTTCATAGATGTTTGTAGAAGCGTCTGCATGCCTAGTGCTTGATTTTATACACCTGTGGCCATGGAAGTGATTGAACACCTGAATTCAATGATTTGGAGGGGTGTCCCAATACTTTTGGCAATATAGTGTATTTTAAGACTTGTCAGTGCAAGTTGCTTTCAGTTAAAACAGTTCAAACATGCATTTTAGTCTGGGAATAGGCTTACACCTTGTCTGTGAACCCGGGGGTTTATGTATATTATGTGTGTTTTGTTATGCTTTATGTTTCATATTTCTCTTCATTAGCTGTTGTCTGCTATGTTAAATATTTCCTTGGTTGGTACGTCATTTGATTTTATTTATACATTATCTTGAGTGAATTAAAATAGTTCTGAGCAGTGGCGTCATTCACTCATTTTTGTTTATGTTACATTAACTTTCCTTTTTAAATTATTTCACTGGAAGGGTATCACGTAATAGGAATATCAGAAACTCTCACAACGAGGAATAATTCCAGGAAACAGACTTTAATCATAAATACTACTTCAAATGAGAACGGACAGAGACTAAGGCCACATCCACATGAAGCCAGAGCTTTCCCTATCCAATCTTTTTTTTCCCTAGTCTCAAGAAATATCTGCGTACACAAGAAACCACTGAAACCGGTTCAAAACGATGTAGTATACATGCCAGGCCAGTATGTGGCGCTGTAATTCTGCCACAGAAATACACTAAAAACGGAGAAGAAGAGTTGTGGCTAGAGCTACAGCAATGGTAGGAAGTGAGGCAAAATCTCACGATAAAATAACAGTAAATAAATTTGCTACTTACCAGATTGTGTGTTATTAACGCCTACACCTACCCCAACCCTAAACCTACCCTTACAATAATGCAAATACAGTAATTAAATGACTCAGTATTGATGTGCGCATGCCCAGTGCCCGTAGCTGTATCCCTTCTAGTCTTTAAAGGAACACTCCACTTTTTTTGAAAATAGGCTCATTTTCCAACTCCACCTAGAGTTAAACAGTTGAGTTCTACTGTTTTCAAATCCATTCAGCCGATCTCCGGGTCTGGCAGTAGTTATTTCAGGCGCAATGATATTACGGAGCGCCTAAAAATAGGCTAACTTCAGTCAACATAACCAACGTGACAACCTGCTTGCACAGAGAGCGTGCTGGGGACTATTTTCAGGCGCTGATATCATTGCACCGCTGCACCCATGGTATGGCAGCAAAGTTCCTTGATTATTACGCAGGAATGAGAGTATAGTTCCTAGCCATATCGGTCTAGAAAATCACAACTTTTCATTTTCTGTCGGTCTTAGTACACAATGTAACTACAGAAGAGTCAAGTTTTAAATAGGAAAAATATTGAAAGTCTTTGGTCATTTTTGAGCGAGATGCTAACGGTCTAATCAGATTCAATGATCTATGCTAAGCTATGCTAAAAGTGCTACCGCCAGACCCGGAGATCGGCTGAATGGATTCGAAAACGGTAAAACTCAACTGTTTAACTCTAGGGGAGTTGGAAAATGAGCCTATTTTCAAAAAAATTGGTGTGTTCCTGTAACGTGCGGGAGGTGGTGTGATGACATCACCGTTTCACAAAATATACGGATTGGCTGTACGCACAAAAACGCAATGGTGTCGGTTTCAGATTTATCCACTCTGGGACCCGGTTTCAGAAAATATCGGTTTCAGGCTCCCAAAACGCCGGATCCGTGTGGACGAAACGCTGATACGATACAAAATTTTTACGTATACAGCTAAACGCGTCTCGGTGTGGACGGGGCCTAAGGGAGAACTCAGGGTATAAATGCATTGACCAAACAAAGGGAACTAATGAGATAATTGAGGGATGACAGGTGAATGAAATGACTAATTAACAACATAGAGAAACTATGTCATGGGGAAACACAAAGAAATCAAGCATTCATGTAACAGGGAGGTCGTAACTAAATTAACTGGGATGGAAAATGACACTATTGTCCTCTGTAGAACTGAATTTTGCAACATTGACAGTTATTGAACTGAACTGAATTAACATTGAGCTGAATGGTGACCCTATTGTCTTCTGTTGAGCTGCTTTGTAGCTGAATCAAATTTGTTTCGTACAGTAATTGATGAAATTTGCAACATCTTCACTGAATTGAATCAACATTGAACTAAACTGAGCTGAATAATGACACTATTGTCTTCTGTCAAGCTGCTTTAAAGCTGAAATAAAATATATGATGAATTTTGCAACACTGTTATTTTCCTGTTTATTTCTATGAAGCTTCTTTGGAACAATCTATATTGTATAAAGCACTATAAAAATTAATGTGACTTGACTGTGAAATCTCCAGTAATATGAAAATAGTACCAATAAACACATAGATTAGCATCTTCACCCCATATACTGAAGATTGGAGAAAGGTTTAGAATCCAACATGCTCAAATATGTCATACTGGCACACACGTACAGAAACCTTTTAGAAAACTGTTTGATTGCCACAGAAGAGCAATTTACTATAGTATGTGTGACATAAGAAAGGCTGCATGATGAAGGCTCTGTTCCAAACACAGATGAAGAGCCTACCTATACAGCAGACAGCACTTTTTGCCAGTTTGTCCTGGCACTTTGTCACAGCAAATCACTGTCAATGTCTACATCTGCCTTGTGAAATGAAGTGCAGTTTAGCAAACTTTTAAAATGAGCACTAAGGAAATAATATACTTAAGAATATACGGTAACACTATATTTTACAGTGTCCTTGTTACATATGTTACATGTACTTATCATAGTAATAACAGTGAATTATGCATAATTACATGCAACTAACTCTCAACCAAACCCTAAACCTACCTTAACCCTATAGTAAGTACATGTTGTTAATAAATATTACTCAGTACTTAGATATATAATTACACTGTAACAATGACACCTTAAA
This sequence comes from Coreius guichenoti, assembly GCA_039654105.1. Classification (NCBI taxonomy): domain Eukaryota; kingdom Metazoa; phylum Chordata; class Actinopteri; order Cypriniformes; family Gobionidae; genus Coreius; species Coreius guichenoti. Next base: position 3,908,272 of record CM077177.1, read on the forward strand.
ATAAAGTGTAACCGAATATACTTAAGTGAGAACTGAAGGTAATGTTTTCAGACACTTAATTACATGTTATTTAAAATTGTGGTAGCACTTTATTTTACAGTCCTGTTCCCCATGTACATACTATGTACTTATTACAGTAATTACAATAATAATAACTGGGTACTAACCCTGAACCTACACCTATACCTAATCTTAACCCCTGTAGTTACCTTATGTTACCCAGTATTTTCTTAGGTAAGTACATGTACTGTAAAATAAAGTGCAACTGAAAATGTATTATAGTTTAAATGTATATTCAGTGCATTTAGCTGAACTTCAGAGTGCTTTTTTTTACCCGCTTAAGTAGGACTTAAGTACATCTTTTTATTGACTTTGAAATATGGTTAAACTGTACTGTTGAATGTACTGACAAGCTTTAATGGTAAGCTAAAATATACATTAATCAGCAACGTCAATATTAAAAAAAATTGAGTTAAAGTTTTCTGAAGGTTCCAGAACAAAATCACCTAGCAACCATACCTTAAAATTAAAGATGCACCGATGTATCGGCCAGTAATCGCTATCGGCCGATAAAAGCTATTATTTTCACTATCGGCCATCGGCCGATTGTTTAAAAACAGCCGATGATCAGGGCAGATGGTATCCTGTCAATCAAAAGGGTGCGGTAAAACGTGTCCGACTGCAACTCATACGGTGTGTGTGTGAATGTCTCATGTTGAATTTAGGGCAAGTTAACGCGACAATAGAGCATTAACAGTTAAAAATAGCTGCATAAAAGCAGGCTCGGCTCTATTTGACCCTATGAATCGCCCGTAGTTTAAGCCAGGGTTGCCAGGTCTGCAGTTTTTCCTTACACTAAACATTATTTGTAGAGCGCCTCTCATCCAATAATGGCAAATAGCAGTGTGCTTTGTTACTTCTAAAAAGAAACAAAGTGTCATCTTTCAAATTCTGTCCATCATGATTTTATCACGAAATTCAAACAATAAATGCCGTTTTAATGCTCCTAAATGTGACGTGACAGATCGTTGTAGTGCCTCAGTTCAAGCGGCAGCGCGGAGCGCATCTCTTCCCCTTAATACAAGTTATATCCTGAAAAACATGCATGAATATCAAAAGGCATGTTGAAAGATACAGTGCAACTTACTGAAATCTGTATCATGACTCATGTAATCACTCAAACAGTGTTTCAACCACGGAAAGACGTCAATACAGCTTGTAAACAATAGGTCACATAACATTGTATTTAGCCTACCTCAGGAAAGTCATCTGATGTTCACAGTTTGTTAGTTAGCAATAAAGAAACACTAGAGAGGAGCTTACTTACTGTTAATTATATACACCGATCAGACATAACATTATTAAATGTCACTGACAGGTGACCACTGACACTGATTATCTCTTCATCACGGCACCTGTTAGTGGGTGGGATATATTCGGCAGCAAGTGAACATTTTGTCCTCAAAGTTGATGTGTTAGAAGCAGGAAAAATGGGCAAGCGTAAGGATTTGAGCGAGTGCCAAATTGTTCGATTTGACAAGGGCCAAATTGTGATGGCTAGATTTACCACGAGTACCATGTTTTACCATGCCTAATATGATCTAGCTCACTTCAGTGTGAACAAGTGTCTCATAGCAGGCGAGTGATCGCACAAAGTAGCATTATAACATAACTCTCAACACACTCAAATGTGTGTAATATGATAAAACAGCACTGCGTTCCCCCACATACACATGAGCGGAAGAAGTGGAAGCGGTGACTGTGGCATAATAAAAGCTCCGCGAAATCAAGGCGTCATCAAGCTACGCCTTTGTTTTGAATAAGCGACCTCTAGTGGCAAAAAATTACCTATTGTGGCTTTAAATGTAACATCAAATAACACTGAAGTTAAAATTATAATTCTGTAAAATCAAATAAGTCAATGAGTGTAGTTTTCTAAAGCAGTGTAGTTTTGTTTTAGTGTAGTTTTTTAAAGCATGACAAAATACAAACCCGATTCCAAAAAAGTTGGGACACTGTACAAATTGTGAATAAAAACAGAATGCAGTGATGTGGAAGTTTCAAATTTCAATATTTTATTCAGAATACAACATAGATGACATATCAAATGTTTAAACTGAGAAAATGTATCATTTTAAGGGAAAAATAAGTTGATTTTAAATTTCATGGCATCAACACATCTCAAAAAAGTTGGGACAAGGCCATGTTTACCACTGTGTGGCATCCCCTCTTCTTTTTATAACAGTCTGCAAACGTCTGGGGACTGAGGAGACAAGTTGCTCAAGTTTAGGAATAGGAATGTTGTCCCATTCTTGTCTAATACAGGCTTCTAGTTGCTCAACTGTCTTAGGTCTTCTTTGTCGCATCTTCCTCTTTATGATGCACCAAATGTTTTCTATGGGTGAAAGATCTGGACTGCAGGCTGGCCATTTCAGTACCCGGATCCTTCTTCTACGCAGCCATGATGTTGTAATTGATGCAGTATGTGGTCTGGCATTGTCATGTTGGAAAATGCAAGGTCTTCCCTGAAAGAGACGACGTCTGGATGGGAGCATATGTTGTTCTAGAACTTGGATATACCTTTCAGCATTGATGGTGCCTTTCCAGATGTGTAAGCTGCCCATGCCACACGCACTCATGCAACCCCATACCAGAGGAGATGCAGGCTTCTGAACTGAGTGCTGATGACAACTTGGGTTGTCCTTGTCCTCTTTAGTCCGGATGACATGGCGTCCAAGTTTTCCAAAAAGAACTTCAAATTTTGATTCTGTCTGACCACAGAACAGTTTTCCACTTTGCCACAGTCCATTTTAAATGAGCCTTGGCCCAGAGAAAACGCCTGCGCTTCTGGATCATGTTTAGATATGGCTTCTTTTTTGACCTATAGAGTTTTAGCCGGCAACGGCGAATGGCACGGTGGATTGTGTTCACCGACAATGTTTTCTGGAAGTATTCCTGAGCCCATGTTGTGATTTCTATTACAGTAGCATTCCTGTATGTGATGCAGTGCCGTCTAAGGGCCCGAAGATCACGGGCATCCAGTATGGTTTTCCGGCCTTGACCCTTACGCACAGAGATTGTTCCAGATTCTCTGAATCTTTGGATGATATTATGCACTGTAGATGATGATAACTTCAAACTCTTTGCAATTTTTCTCTGAGAAACTCCTTTCTGATATTGCTCCACTATTTTTCGCCGCAGCATTGAGGGAATTGGTGATCCTCTGCCCATCTTGACTTCTGAGAGACACTGCCACTCTGAGAGGCTCTTTTTATACCCAATTATGTTGCCAATTGACCTAATAAGTTGCAAATTGGTCCTCCAGCTGTTCCTTATATGTACATTTAACTTTTCCGGCCTCTTATTGCTACCTGTCCCAACTTTTTTGGAATGTGTAGCTCTCATGAAATCCAAAATGAGCCAATATTTGGCATGACATTTCAAAATTTCTCACTTTCAACATTTGATATGTTATCTATATTCTATTGTGAATAAAATATAAGTTTATGAGATTTGTAAATTATTGCATTCCTTTTTTAATCACAATTTGTACAGTGTCCCAACTTTTTTGGAATCGGGTTTGTATTATTAAAACATAATGATTTAAAATATACTTTAAAGTAAAACCTTTAATTTGACAATTACAAACTTTTAAAAGTACTTAAGTGTGTTAAGAAACATATTTATGAAAGTGTGCTCTCTTTAAGTACACTTAAGTGGCATTTTATTTAATATTATCTGCAAGTACAGTTTTTTTTTTTTTTTAAATATACTTTTAAAATTTGAAGTACACTCCAAATTCAATACATTGTAACGAGGACTCAGGCAGATTGGGATCCATGTGCAGTTTATTAAAATAACACAAATTCACAGTACAAGCAGGCATGGGTCGGTAAACCAGGGTGAACAGCAATATCAGAGGCAGTGCATCAGTCGTGGTCATAACAGGCAATAGGTCAGGGCAGGCAGCAAACAAACGAGAATCAAAGTCCAGGCAAACAAAGATCAAGGGCAGGCAGAACAGGGTCGTAAACAGTCGTCCAAGGCAGAGTCAAACACAGGCAGGATAATCACAGGAAATAACGCTCAGAAGTGCAGCCGGGGCAAACAAGACTTCGCATTGAATAAGTGTGAGAGCAGAGTTTATATAGGCAAGGTGATGAGGAACAGGTGTGCAGTAATCAGTAAAGAAGTGAGGGTGTATGGGAAATGAAGTTCGAAATGGAGGTTAATACTCTGGTGAGTTCGACCTCTGGTGGCCGACGGTGGAATCTTCACCGGCGTTTGTGACATACATTCAGGTGCACTTTTTTTTCACAAGGGTACAGTATGTAGACAGTGTAGCACAGCTCACTAAGGTTTGAAATAGAGCCAAAATTTGAAGGACGATATCTGCTGACATACTGTCCTGTGTACATGCACATCCGCAAAAACACCAAAACAGCATGAAAATCATGTGTCACTGCATAAACAAGGGATCATTCTTCACCTGGCCGTTTGTGTCTTTTAGGGACCTTCCAGGATTCCACTGATTCCAGGAATTTCTTACTGAAAAACCTTCTTCCGCTGCCTCCTGGCATTCTATTAAAAACCCATATTACAAAACACAAGGAAGATATAGCAAGGGAACAAACTGAAGTATGAATTAAATGTATCAAGAGAACAGATGAAATTGGTGTTATCGATCAGGATGGGCCTGGGAAATGTGCAGGTGAATCCAATCGTTCACTCTCTCATGTGATTTATGAAGTGTGCAGAGAAGCTATCTGGTCGGTAGACATGTAAACCTGCAGATAGATGCTTTAGCTTTGTGATACATGTTTTGGCCACACATGGATGCCCGAAAGTGGTCCATTAGTTAGCCAGACACTATAGGAGGGAGATCTCAGTGATTTAGTGCACATTGAAAAAGGTGAAACGACCCTGTAATTTCATCACAGGTTGTTGCAGGCAAAGGAGCGCAGGATCTCTGGAATGCAAGAGAAAAGCAAACCAACCTTAACATTGACAATAACAAACTAAGAACTGAACTAATCAGGGAGTATACAGTATATACACAGGACAAAACAAGGACTTAAACTAGAAACAGTGAATGCAATCAGTAACTATGGAAAACAATAAGTAACTACGGAGACAAAAGACAACAAACTCAAAGAACATGGCATATTTTTACATCACTCTAATCAGAAATCATAGTTTCCGGGTTACACCTGCTTTGTTCAATTTGTCAAAAAGCAAATAACACTCCCCATAGAATTATTATTATTATTTTTTTTTTTAAAAAGAAACCATTTTGTTTAAATATTATTTTCACTTGACACCAGAGTATTGATGTGCAGAACACGAACTGGCTAGTTTTACTGACTGCAGCAATTATTGTGGGTTTTTATAAATTTTTCTGGTGTTTTTTTCAGTACATAGCAGAAAATATCGGGCACATTTTAAAAGGACATCACAGTAATTAACATTAATTCATATTAATTAAGGTATTTCAAAAAGAATATTCCTAAACTAAATTAAACATTTGACTAACAAAATGTTTTCAGTTTTATCTCAAGTGAAAATTCTACTTTCATATTATAACCAAGCGGCAACCTCCCGCGGTCTCTCTTGAAACCAACACGGAAGTGAATTAAACTGCAATTCATCGACTGGCCGCTAGAGACAGGCTCCAAAAGGGAGTCAAATCTGTATCTCCCCCATGTTAAAATGCCCAACTTTACAGCAGAAAACAATGTTTACAGCCTGGTACAAAAAGTGTTTTTGGTCTATACAGCTAATTTTGCCCTTCATGACAACTGTGAGGGGGTTTTATAACTCATCTGTTTAAATTATATTAAGCCTTAAAGTTCTGCATAATTAAGGGCGATTGCCGTTTGTCTGCTGTCTGTTAGTCATCACGTCACCTCAGCTCCAGCCACGTTCCGCCTCCAAGATGGCAACGGCCGACTTTTAGGCTTCAAAAATGCTCAGTCTATGATTTACAGTCTATGATTATAACTGATTAAGCTTTTGTCTATGGTGAAAATAAGTTGTAAAAAGCCCCAAAAATATTATATTGACCTATATTAAGTAACATTTTGGTTGGTGTCTAAAGAAAATATATAGATTCTTCCCGGAGGTGCATGAAGAGATGGCGAAGTCGTGGTGGGCACCTTTTACTGCCCGGTCCCGCTTTGAAGGCTCTTCTATCCTTACTACCGTTGACAGTGGGGCAGCCAGGGGGTACATGGAGGTTCTTCAGGTGGAGCGTGCAACTGCGGCGCATTTATGCCCTCAAAACGCTGCCACCTGGCATAATCGTTTTGGACCGTCCAAGGCCTTTACAGTGCCGCTGGACATACTGCTTCCGCTTTGCATGCCATGGCCATCCTGCAGATCCATCAGGCCACCTTCAGGATGCCGAGGCCCTGCACTCCGTCTGCTCATCGCCGAGGGTGTCTGCCAGTGGCTGTCACACCTGCTCTGCCACAGACTGAGCCTGCAGCATTGAGCCATCCACAGGAAGGTTATGCATCCCATTCGTCAGGCAAGAGCCAAGAACTCGAAGAAGGCTTTGAAGCGTCCCTGAGACGGGTGACCCCAAGATGAGAGGAGTTGCTCTTTCCCAGGAGGAGGTGAATGCACCGTTTCTTCCCCCGTTGGAGGGCCAGGTGGAGAATTCCTTTGTTTGGTGAAGAAAAAGCAATTTCCTCATTCTCTGGGTCAAACAGATCGCAGCTTGGACATGATGGACACGAGCTGGCCACCTCCTCATGTCCAGACACGACTAACACAAAGCCCTGCACAGGCCGGTGTAGCACATTTAGAGGACGCGCAGCTTCCTTACCCATCACAGACCAGTTCTAGTTGGGGCTTATGGAGCAAGGTATGTCAAAAATTATTGTTCCTCTAGTTCCATTAGGGCAGAGTTTGGAGGCCTGTTAGCACTTCCCAATCCATCACGCCTGTTCAGCGGATTTCTCTTTACCTCGGTGGTAGGCGAAGACATCCCTGTCCTGCGTGTAGAAATTGGCGAAGGACACAATAGAGCCTGTCCCTCAGTCGAGATGAAGAAGGGTTTCTACAGCAAGCCGGTGGATTGCAACCAATTTTAGACCCGCGTCTTCCGAATCGGGCCCTGCACCAGCTCCTGTTTAATATGTTAACATATAAACGCATTTTGATATGCATTCACCAACAGGATTATTTTGCGCTGCCCGTCACCTCACGTCTTTTTACGAAAGTTGCAGAGGCTGTCCTTGCCCCGTTAAGGGAAGTGGGCATTCACATTCTCAACTGTCTCAATGACTAGCTGATCTTAGCTCACTCTAGAGATTTGTTGCCATTTGGGGTTTCAGGTCAACTGGGAAAAGAGCAAGAGCAGAGTTGGACTCAATCAATTTGACAAAGCGTCTCACGAATGAGCGCGCTCAGTCGGTGCTGAACTCCCTGAAGAACAGCGGTTCCAATGAAACAATTTCAGAGGCTCCTGGGGCATATGGCATCCTTGACGGGGGTGAAGACCGACAGAGATGCGCAGTTTGGTCAGTGCTTTCATTCCTGCAAGAGAGGTTGGAGGGCCGGCTGTCCCCTTCCACCTTGAATGTGCATGTGGCCACCATAGCAGCACATCACGTCGCAGTGGATAGTAAGTCTCCAGGGAAGCATGACCTGAACATCAGGTTCCTTACAGGTGCCAGAAGATTGAATCCACCTTGGTCACCCTTTATTCCCTCATGGGATATCTGTGTGGTCTTGCTGGGCCTACAGAGAGCTCCTTTTGAGCCACTGGAGTCAGTACAGCTTAGGGCCCTCTCATTGAAGACGGTGCACCTGACCACACCCACCTCCGTCAAGAGGGTTGGGGACCTGCAGGCTTTCTCTGTCAGCAAAACGTGCCTTGAGTTTGATCCGACATACTCTCGCATGATCCTGAGACCCTGGCTGGGCTATGTGCCCAAAGTTCCCACTACGCCTTTTAAGGACAAAGTGGTGAACTTGCAAGCGCTGCCTCGGGATCAGACAGACCCAGCCTTGTAGTTGCTGTCCAGTACACGCCCTGCATGCTTACTTGGACCACACGCAGAGCTTCAGAAGCTCTCAGCAGCTCTTTTAACTGCTTTGGGGGACAGCAGAAGTGGAAGGCTGTCTCCAAACAGAGGATGGCCCACTGGATTGCCATTGCTTTGGCACACCAGGTCCAAGATGTGTTGTGACGTTTAGGAGTGCTTGCACACTTCACGAGAGGTTTTGCATCCTCCTGGGCTCTAGCGAACTGCGCCTCTCTAACAGACATCTGTAGAGCAGCAGGCTGGGCTACACCCAATACCTTCGCGTGATTTTACAATCTCCGGGTTGAGGCAGTTTTGTCCCGTGTGCTATTGGGCACAAACAGGTAAGTTACAGGCAGGGTGTACCACTTGAAGGGTGTATCTGAGGTGATAACGTGCACTTCTTTGTCCATGTGAGTTCCTCGGACCGGTAAACCATGGGTGTATCTTACTTTTCTCTGTGCTGCATGGTACAATGGTCTACATGGCTTAAGTGGGGCGTTGGGTAGGTTATGATGTTGTGAGCATGTTTGTTAACCAGGACACGGGGGCTTGCCGACATCTGCACTGCCAAAACCTTGTTATCACGGTTCAGCTGCTGTGACGTTTTCCCCAAGTGTCAGTCACTGACACCACGTTGAAGTGACTGACAGATGTCGGTTACTTGGTTACTCTATTCCCTGATATAGGGAACAAGACGTGGTGTCACAAAGCTGAATTGCCCATTGAAATGGTCGGGACACTGTCTCGGCTCCTCAGCACAAACCTAAATAAGTGGATACACACTGGTTCCTTTTATACCCGTATGTCCGGGGGAGTGGCACATGCACTCGCCAATTTTCAGGTGATTTCGAGGTGATTGGGGCTCCCAATTATGACCCCATGTGCTAGTCATCGACACTACGTCTCGTTCTCTCCATCAGGACACTACAATAGGAAATTACAATAGTAGCCAAGACCTTTTATTAGTGCATAATGCAGCCAGCTTCCAATACAATCAGTGTGTGTTGGTTTTGGTGTGTGGTTTATTGGTACCTGTGGGTAATTTTGCTTCATATTTGCTTTGTGATGAGTGTGTTCCCTTTGGTGGTGGATGAGTGTGACCTGCCCCCTTGTCCTTGTCTCGGCATTGCTCACAGACACTCACAAATGATGGAATCTATGAATCACAGCAAAGTATTTTAGTGTTTGGGGAGGGAGCATTGACATCGGCCAAATCACAACCAGCACTGCCTCAAGCTTCAGTTTGGTCCTGGAAAAACAAAAAAGGATGTTCAGTTTTTCAAAAGTGCTTTGCAAAAAATAAACTGTACATTATCTTGGCTTAAGATGCATTATCAGAACTACATACAAGACAACCTGGAGATTCAGTACGAGAAGTGTTCAGAAGTGAATCAGAAGTACTGTAGGGTCAATACAACATAAAGTGGGATACCTAAGATTAATCTATCATTATGTGCGTATTTTTCTTCATTAAGTATCAGTGTTAAATTAATCCTAAACTTGTATGAGGACATATTATGACAGCCATTTAGATTACATTTTAAAAACAACATGGATGACAAATGGCCAGAAGAGTCCCACTGTATTCACTCAATGACTACAAAAAAAAAAAGGTCAAAATGATTTTGGATTGAACTGTTCAACATGTTCAGTCAAGGGTGTAACTTTGGTTTGAGAAATGGGCGGGACACAAAATGGGGGGAAATGTTATCGATTTGAATCCCATTTCCCGCATTCAGCCCTATATACATTTAGGGACTATGGTGATACAAAATCCAGGAAATAATTAAGTTATAATGATAAATTCTGCCAAAAAGAATAGTAGGCTACTAAACTATGTATAAGAAAAAGATTTCTTACTTTCTTTATTGTTTTATAGGGGCCGATCGCCAAGACTTGAGAGAATCATTTTATAAAGTCAAAAATGTTCACCATTAATGTTTTGTGTGTGAATAAAATTTTAATATTGTGAGACTCAATTTCCACTGTTAAAATAAACTTTTATTTCAAACTAACCGCTGTACCTGAAAATGTAAAATAAATCACTTGTTGCACAGGACGTTTGTCAGAGACACATCCACCAAACCGCAGGTGTTTAGAATAGAAAAAGCAAAAAGCTTTTATGAACTGTGTGTTGAATCACTATTTTGTAATATCAATTGCAGGACCCGTTTTCATGGTACACAGAATGTTCTACATTAAATTATTATATATATATATATATATATATATATACACTCACCTAAAGGATTATTAGGAACACCATACTAATACTGTGTTTGACCCCCTTTCGCCTTCAGAACTGCCTTAATTCTACGTGGCATTGATTCAACAAGGTGCTGAAAGCATTCTTTAGAAATGTTGGCCCATATTGATAGGATAGCATCTTGCAGTTGATGGAGATTTGTGGGATGCACATCCAGGGCACGAAGCTCCCGTTCCACCACATCCCAAAGATGCTCTATTGGGTTGAGATCTGGCGACTGTGGGGGCCATTTTAGTACAGTGAACTCATTGTCATGTTCAAGAAACCAATTTGAAATGATTCGAGCTTTGTGACATGGTGCATTATCCTGCTGGAAGTAGCCATCAGAGGATGGGTACATGGTGGTCATAAAGGGATGGACATGGTCAGAAACAATGCTCAGGTAGGCCGTGGCATTTAAACGATGCCCAATTGGCACTAAGGGGCCTAAAGTGTGCCAAGAAAACATCCCCCACACCATTACACCACCACCACCAGCCTGCACAGTGGTAACAAGGCATGATGGATCTATGTTCTCATTCTGTTTACGCCAAATTCTGACTCTACCATCTGAATGTCTCAACAGAAATCGAGACTCATCAGACCAGGCAACATTTTTCCAGTCTTCAACTGTCCAATTTTGGTGAGCTCGTGCAAATTGTAGCCTCTTTTTCCTATTTGTAGTGGAGATGAGTGGTACCCGGTGGGGTCTTCTGCTGTTGTAGCCCATCCGCCTCAAGGTTGTGCGTGTTGTGGCTTCACAAATGCTTTGCTGCATACCTCGGTTGTAACGAGTGGTTATTTCAGTCAAAGTTGCTCTTCTATCAGCTTGAATCAGTCGGCCCATTCTCCTCTGACCTCTAGCATCAACAAGGCATTTTCGCCCACAGGACTGCCGCATACTGGATGTTTTTCCCTTTTCACACCATTCTTTGTAAACTCTAGAAATGGTTGTGTGTGAAAATCCCAGTAACTGAGCAGATTGTGAAATACTCAGACCGGCCCGTCTGGCACCAACAACCATGCCACGCTCAAAATTGCTTAAATCACCTTTCTTTCCCATTCTGACATTCAGTTTGGAGTTCAGGAGATTGTCTTGACCAGGACCACACCCCTAAATGCATTGAAGCAACTGCCATGTGATTGGTTGATTAGATAATTGCATTAATGAGAAATTGAACAGGTGTTCCTAATAATCCTTTAGGTGAGTGTATATAATAACAGTCTGAAGTTACCTAGCAACAGTGTATGTTAACCTTAGCTCAGTTAATGTTAGGCTAACATCAACAGGTGTAGAAAGAAAATATGAATATCCTGACCTGAGCTAATTTACTGAATCAACCGACTCACATCTCCTTTCTTTCTTTTCATCCATGATGACATTAAAGTCATCTGTTGCGGTTTCTGCCGTTTCATCGCTTACTGTCGCAACCACGGTACCTGCTCATTAGAACTTTCAATGAGCTATTTTTAAGCCTCGTTCAGACTGTCAGTCCAAATCTGATTTTTATGCAAATCCGATTGGAATCTGTTCTAATGTTTGACTGTCCACACTGTGTATCGCAACTGTTCAGATGTGTGTCCATGCAGCTCTTTCTTTTTTCAGAATATCTGCATTGGTTTCTATGGCAACGACGTTGCTTTGGTAGGCATAAGATAAAAACAGCAACAACAACGCAACATGGAGGGGTTTGCAATACAGATGTTGTCTTATTTACAACATGACATTGTATATCTGCTGCGCTGGACGACTGAGTCTTCTGAGGAAGCGGCAGAACTGTGTGAGGCTGGTATGAGCGGCTTTATTCCGTGCTGTTGTTTCTGCCAGTTTCAAACATGTCTCCGTTATATTGTCATTTTCTGCTCGACTGGCACTTTGTAACAACACAACCTTGTTTCTGCAGCATCTTTCAGCATGTTTTCTATAACAACGTCTGACGTTTACGTTTTACACAGCGTGAGAAAGTCACATAAACAAAATCCGATCAGATCAGTCAGACTGAAACGGATTTCTAGAAATCGGATTTCATGTGATTTTTGGCTGTTCAGACTTGATAAATTTGATCGGATTTCAATCGGATATGCACAAAAATTTGGATTTGGACTGACAGTCTGAACAAGGCTTTAGAGTGTGCAAGCGACATTCCTGGACGCTCTCTGTGTCCTGCTTGGTCCTGCTCCTCCGTGGCGATAACGGCGTGCAGTTAAAAAATCGTAACAAACGAATTTGAAAGTGGGGGGGACACAAACGGGATTTTGAAAAGTGAGGGGGACATGTCCCCCCCTGTCCCCAGTGGAAATTACGCCCTAGTGTTCAGAGATTGTCATTTATATTCTTCCATTTGCAGACTAAATGTATTTTCTTGTATCTACAAAAATAATATTCATTCATATTTATAAATATAACATTTAATGAATAAATGAACCGTGTTGACAACTGTACCATATTTTGTAGTATAACACACCTCTTTACGGTGTTACTTTCCACTAATAGGAAATGCTTAAAATGTGAGAAATTCTCTAAAAAATCTCAAACAATATCCTTTCAGTTCAAATCACAGTCTAGTGTAAATATTAATATTTTAAAATTATTGGCAGGGAAAGTTATGGGCCATTGTGTGTTTCCCATGTCTCAAGAATAAGTGTACCTTAATTTGTTTCATATGGTGCAGTTCTCTGTATGCAGCTTCACTATAGAAACACCCGGCAACACCAGTGGGATGTTATTAGGTACATGGAAAATCACACAACAGTCAAAGGTGACAAAAAATGTATTATTTAATAATAATAATAATAAGTTCTAAATAATGGGTCAGTGTGACTGACTAGCAACTGAATTGTGTGCCTTAATTTGAAGCGAACATATTACTGTCACGGTTTGAGTTTGTTTTTGATCGGTTTTCCTGTTCATGTCTGTATTTCTAGTCTTGTTTTGCTGTCAGTTTGTTTATTGGTTCTGTCACCCTCAGTTTCCCTGTCCCGTTTGTCACTATGTTTGATTGTGTTATCCCTGTCACCTGTCTCTTGTTAATTAGTCTCGTCAGCTGTGTCACATTTCTTTGATTAGTTTGCATCGCTGCATTTACTTCGGAGTTCTTTTTAGTTAATAAAACCTGTAAACTGCTGCCAATAGATCCTGTCTCATCCTTGCGGCAACCTGTGTGTGACAGAACCAATAAACACAGCAAAACAAGACTAGAAATACAGACATGAACCGATCAAAAACAAACTCAAACCGTGACAATTACAAATCTTGATTTTTGTTTTAAATTACACTGGTAAAATGAAATGTTAATTATTTCAATATTAAATGTAAACCCTAGCAAATATACATGAACAGTTGTACTGTGATTCAATTCTTTGCCCTGTAGTGCTCCTGGAATAATGAAGTTGTATTCAACAGCATGCCTTTTCAGTCTGCGGTGGCTTAATATGAGGTGTGTCTGAGAACGAACATCTCATTTACATTCTCTGTGCTGAGCTGAATGAATACTGACATACATGTTCCACTGTTTTACATTAGGACAAGTTGATTGGAATATCTGATCTGATATGCTCCATTTAGGTCCCACTTCATATTAAATGGCCCTAAAACCTGTGAACTTACATGGTAACAGTGTAAGTACACATTGGTGCATAGTATGTACAGCTCTAATATTTGTGTAACTACATACATGTAACAACCCACTGAATGGTATGTGTAAGTACAGATGTGTAACAGGACATTGGTAACAACACTTTTTCACTTCAGTAAGTACGTATGTGTAACAGGAATTATGTAACTACATTTTGTAAGAGCAATATGTGGTTACACTTTATTTTAAGGGTTCATTGTTACAGTGTAATTATATATTTAAGTACTGAGTAATATTAATTAACTACATGTACTTATTATAGGGTTAGGGTAGGATTTGGGTTTGGTTTAGGGTTAGTTGCATTAAATTATGCATAATTTACTGTTATTACATGCAACATATGTAACAAGGACACTGTAAAATAAAGTGTTACCCAATATGTAGTCAGTTTGGAATACACTGAGACTTCTCCAGTGATAACAATAAATTATGCAGAATTATAAGCAACTGAATCTTAAAGTAAACCCTAATCCTAACACCATCTATATAGTAAGTACATGTTAATTAATATTACTCAGTACCAATTTGTGTAAACACCTTAAAATAAAGTGTTAATGTTTACTCAATAAAAATGCTACAAACTGGCTATGCTATAGTTTATGTTCCATAAGATTAAATGTCATTATTCAGTTGAACTGTCCATATGACCTATATAGAGGACAAAAACCAGACACCCTCCTCTGGCGTCCTTGAGTCATTAACCTCTCATTTATCATTCTTCCTAACTAACTTGCCTTTGTCAACCTTGAGTCTGTCTTGTTTAAATCAATGGCTTAGTGCTCACAGGTTACTACACACAGACATACACTGTACATACAGAATATACATGTAGTAATATGCTTTAGATGTTTTATATTGATATAGCTGCCTTGGATTAAGATAATAGCACAACCTCACGTTTGTTTGTGATAAGGCATCCCCGATTCTAACATGAAACAGTCTGCATTTAAACCTGCTGTTTCATTCAGAGCAGAATAGTTGGTGGCTAACACCTCACTTTTCTCTATATGTTTGGGTTATGATCACAGGCTTGACCTCACCTGTCTGTGGATGACATCCAAGAGCTCATGAGAAGATTCTTCAGGTCTGACTATAGAACAGGGCAGATACTGCTTGTCGTGCATTCATGTAAAAGCTATTGATTTTTCCTCTCTCTTCCTATTCCAATCAATACGTTTCCTGTGCAATGCATCCCAAAACAAAGGGCAAATATAACAGAACAAGTCTCCTCATGTTATCTTCCAGTGTCTTGTAGTAAAATGGTCAATCTTGTATATATGACATTGAACCATTGAACATAGCCAGCAGCTGTCATCCTCCAGTTCTCGCCTGGTTTCCATCTGAAACTAAGGGGGTTAGTACCGAGATGGGAGATCTCCTGGGGAAAATTAAGGTTGCTGATGGGAGGGGTTTTGGTGAGATCAGCAGGGGGTGCTCATCCTGTAGTTTGTGTGGGTCCTAAAGCCCATGACACAGCAATCAAGATCAATGACTAGCGACGATGAAAGCTGCATGCTGCCGCCTTGTGCCGCCTGCATCTTGGCCCAGGTTGCGATTGAACACGCGATTAAACTACTGTCATTGGCAAACTTGCATGTATATTCTCCGCCGGCCTATATCAGCAGGTGGCAGTAGTCACATTCGTCCTTCAAAAAGGGAAACCGGAACTAGGACTGTGGATATACAAACCGCAAACAAAGCAGCGCTTGCTAACCGAGTATGAATGTTTAGCAGTTGGTCTTCAATTACTTCACGAAAATATTATGCTTATGAAAATATTTGCGTATTGGAATGCTCAGGTAAGATGAGACGAGCCATCTGTGTATTCTTGACTTTGTCATTTGCTTGCTTTTGTCACTTCCAATTAATTTTTCTCTGGTTTACTAAGCTGAACAGCCAATTGGAGTGATCTCTTTCACCAGCTGCCTGACACCAATTCAACGTGTACAATCGGCCACCAACGGGATCCGACAAGTGCTGATGGTGCCTCAACAACACACAGATAGTAATGGGGATGCTAGGCTGAAAAAGTACACAGACACACATATTAAAAGAGAAAAAAGTATTTACCATGCTAAATTAAAGTAGAAATTTGTCATCACAGTCTATGAAAAATGTTCATCATCTAAGTTGCAGAATGTTCCACAGACACCCTGTTGCTTCCAATTTGGAATCAGGAGCCATGCTGACGGCATCCTGCATTGCACGCTATCGCATCAATTCTCACTCGAAACCCCTCATCACACTAAACACTCACTGGCACCCGCACCACCAGTTACCTCTCTTGAGTAGATTTACACCTATTCTGTGTCAGTGCCTCATTGAGAAGTCAGTCAAATTTAAGAGGACTTGGTTATTCCAAGTTATTGCATCAAACCTAAATAGAGAAGCACAATGTACAGTATGATTATAATTCTTTGTCTACCCCCACCCAAATTTTGATTTAGTTTTAGTCAACTAAATACTTCTGTAACGGTTTTAAGTACTTTATCTTTTTGTTCGGGCGCCAGACAGTAAGGACTGTCAAATTTAAACTTTTGCCAGATAGCCCTAAAGCCACCCATTGCATTCAATAATCAAAAATTAAAAAAAAAAAAAGAAGCAAAGAAAAACAAGATAAATTCTCAAGTTCATTTAATTATTTTAGGGGGAAGAAATTAACAGGTTTGCATAGAGTGGAGCGACAATGATCATATGAGGATGGCAGATCTGGCTTTTGCTGTTGATGTGATTGCACTTATAAATGAACTAAATACTAAGCTGCAAGGTAAGGGCCTCTTTGTACATGAAATGTACAGCTTAGTGACGGCTTTCATGAGAAAGTTGAAGTTTCTTTCAAGCCAATTGGAGGGAAACATTCTTACCCACATGCCAACACTGAAAGAAGTCACACCATCAGCTGATCACCTCTGCAGGTACTCATCCATGTTAGGGGCACTGCATGGTGAGTTCCCTTTCAGTCGGTCACGTTCGTCGTTACGTCGACGTCACCGACGTATTGGGATCACTTCTGGGAGCCCTATCAGCTTCGAGTGTATACAGAACGGGCCAATGGTCATTGGCGTGCGAGATTTGCATCTAGCGCTCCGCCCCGCAGCGCGGGTACAAATACAGAAGCGGATGCAGCGCACATTTGTCATTCACTTCGGAGCCGAATGTTGTGCTGCCTGGAGAGTGTTCCTGTTTTACAAGAGAGAAAGCAGAGAGAGAGAACGAGAGAAGGGGAAGCATGGAGTGCTGGGAGTGAAGGCACGACAGCGACGATCGCGATCTCACACTGTGAGAGAAAACGTCTCGGTTACGTATGTAACCCCCGTTCCCTGAAGGAGGGAACGGAGACGTACGTCGGACGTCACCAAGGAATTGGGATCACTTCTGGGAGCCCCTATCAGCTTCGAGTGTATAGAGAACGGGCCAATGGCCATTGGTGTGCGAGATTTGCATCTCGCGCTCCGCCCCGCATCGCGGGTATAAAGCGGAAGCGGATGCCGCGCACATTTGTTTTTCACTGAGGAGCCGAACTAGTGACTCAGCCGCTGCAGTGATGGTACAGCAACTGTGGCGACGGGACGTACGTCTCCGTTCCCTCCTTCAGGGAATGAGGGTTACATACGTAACCGAGACGTTCCCTTTCAGTCGGTCACGTTCGACGTACGTCGGACGTCACCGACGAATTGGGATCCCTATGGAAAACGCCACAGTTACTACCACTTCCAGCGAAAGCCCCTCAGACCCCCGTCTGTTTGGGGCGGGGAACTTACGCAGGGAGAGTCACTGCTGCTGTTCCGCAAGACCCACTCAGCAGAGTATTGGATAACGCTGGGAAAGCTTGCCCCGAGGGGGCGCTGCGGAAGCCACATCCTACCCGTAGGGAGGTATCATGTGGAATATAGACGTATGGACTGGCCGTGGGCAGTACAACATACGGAAGTCCCAGGGGTGGCCCCGGCCAATGCAGGCGGGAGACTACACCGCACAGAGACGGCAGAGCGAGCTCTGCCAAGGGAAAGACACGGGCTCGCCGTAGGGAGCCGTACCGTGGAAGAATACACATATGGGACCGCCGTAGGGGTCACGACATATGGATACCCAGCCTAACACAAGTTCCACCAATGCATACGAGTGTTAGACCTGGCGTCAGACGCTCCGCCATGTCTGACTGCCACGGGTTGCGGAGGACTCAACAGGGTTCGCCGTTCTGGGGAACTCGACTGGAGCATATCAGCGCACGTATCTGGTCCATGAGGAGGGGAATGGCGCAGCAAGCCGACACTAGAACGGGCCCTTCGGTGTTACTGGCTATTTGAAGCGAGCACACGGGAAGAAACCGGCTCTACAAGGAGGCTATAGAATCTAGCGAACGTGTTAGGTGTGACAGCCTTTCCCTTCTGCTGGCCTCCGTAACAGATGAAGAGCTGTTCTGAGGTCCTGAAGCTTTGCGTTCTGTCCACGTAAGTCCGCAGAGCGCGAACGGGACAGAGAAAAGCCAGGGCTGGGTCTGCCTTCTCCGAAGGCAGTGCTTGCAGGTTCACCACCTGGTCCCGAAAGGGAGTGGTGGGAACCTTGGGCACATATCCGGGCCGGGGTCTCAGGATTACATGAGAGTTACCCGCCCCGAATTCCAGGCACGATTCGTCAACCGAAAATGCCTGCAGGTCCTCTACCCTCTTGATGGAAGCCAATGCAGTCAGGAGTACTGTCTTCCAAGACAGGATTTTTAACTCTGCTGACTGCAAAGGTTCAAAGGGAGCCCTCTGCAATGCGGTTAGCACCAGAGATAAGTCCCAAGAGGGTATAGAGTGAGGGCGAGGCGGATTTAATCTCCTCGCCCCCCTCAGGAACCTGACGACCAGATCGTGCTTCCCTAGGGACTTACCATCAACCATGTCGTGATTTGCGGCGATAGCGGCAACATACACTTTGAGGGTGGAGGGAGACAGCCTTCGTTCCAACCCTTCTTGCAGGAAGGAAAGCACAGAGCTGATCAAACATCTTCGAGGGTCTTCTCGTCGAGAAGAACACCACTCGACGAACAGGTTCCAACGTGTAGAGGCGCCTCGTAGAGGGGGCTCTGGCGGAAGTGATGGTGTCTACCACAGTCTGTGGTAGGCCACCTAGAACCTCCGCGTCCCGTCCAGGGACCAGACATGGAGTTTCCAGAGGTCCGGACGCGGGTGCCATAGGGTGCCCCGTCTCTGAGTCAGGAGGTCCTTCCTCAGAGGAATGAGCCAAGGAGGTGCTGTCGCGAGGAGCACTAGTTCCGGGAACCAGGTATGGCGCAACTAACAAGACCTGCTCCTCGTCCTCCCTGACCTTGCACAGTGTCTGCGCAAGAAGGCTCACTAGGGGAAACGCATATTTGCGTAGGCCCCGGGGCCAGCTGTGTGCCAGCGCATCCGAGCCGAGGGTCCCCCCGGTCAGGGAATAGAACAACTGGCAGTGAGACGTGTCCGGGGCGGCAAACAGGTCTACCTGTGCGGTCCCGAAGTGACTCCAGATCAGCTGGACCACCTGGGGATGGAGTCTCCACTCTCCTGGGAGCACTTGCTGTCGTGAGAGCTCGTCGGCTGCACGATTGAGCAGGCCCGGAATATGAGTGGCACAAAGCGACCTCAGATGCTTCTGACTCCAGAGGAGGAGATGGCGGGCGAGTTGTGACAGAACGAGCCGCTCTGCCACGCCCATCTCGGGACTCGGTCGTGTAGCCAGTGTTGAAGCGGCCTCATATGAAGCAATCCGAGCGGCGTCACTGCGGCTGCGGATGCCATATGCCCCAGGAGCCTCTGAAAATGTTTCAGTGGTACCGCTGTCTTGAATTCAAGCAGTTCAACACCGACTGGACGCGCTCCTCTGTGAGTCGCGCTGTCAGATTGACCGAGTCCAACTCCATACCGAGAAAAGAGATCCTCTGCACAGGGCAGAGTTTGCTCTTTTCCCAGTTGACCCAAAGTCCCAACAGGCTGAGGTGACTGAGCACCATGTCCCTGTGTTCGCACAACTGCGCCCGCGACTGAGCCAGAATCAGCCAGTCTTCGAGGTAGTTGAGGATGCGAACACCACGCTCTCTCATGGGAGCAATGGCCGCCTCCGCGACTTTCGTGAAGACACGGGGTGACAGGGACAGCCCGAAGGGTAGGACTCTGTACTGATATGCCCGTCCCTCGAACGCAAAGCGTAGGAACGGTCTGTGTCGAGGGAGAATCGAGACATGAAAGTACGCGTCCTTCAGGTCGATCGCTGCAAACCAATCTTGGGGATGGATGCACCTGAAGATGCGTTTCTGCGTTAGCATTCTGAACTGCAGCCTGTGAAGGGACCGATTCAAGAACCGCAGGTCCAAGATTGGCCGTAACCCGCCGCCTTTCTTGGGTACAATGAAGTACGGGCTGTAGAAGCCTGTCTTCATATCGGCTGGAGGGACCGGCTCTATCGCGTCCTTCGCCAGTAGGACTGCGATCTCCGCCCGTAGCACGGGGGCGCTCTCCTTCGACACGGAGGTGAAGTGAACGCCCCTGAATTTGGGGGGCCGCCGGGCGAACTGAATCGCATAGCCGAGTCTGATAGTACGGATGAGCCAGCGGGACGGGCTGGGAAGCGTTAGCCAGGCTCCCAGCGACCGAACCAGCGGGACCAACGGCACCACAGACGTACCCGCAGCTGGGTAGCGCGGCGGAATGCAGGGATCCGACTCGGACGGCATAGCGGCCCGAAGTGGGGTCTGAGTGTGCAATGCAACACTTACCTGCTTCCGCTGAGGGGGTGCACGGGTGTGCGGAGGCCTCTTGTGTGCGTCCTGGACACAGCCAGCACCCCCTGCTGGCGATAAGAGAGGCACCGGAGGGTGACAAGGCATGGGAGCGTCGTACACCGCCAAGCGCGCTCTCTTGGCACCCAGAGATTTTAGAAACAGCCCTTTTTTGAAGTTTTGGGTACCACTGGCACGAAGGCCAGTGGCGGAACAGAAATCAAACAGGAACGAAAAATTCTCCTGAAGAGCTGTCTCCTCCATCTCTGGGTGGCCCGTCTCAGGGTCTCTTGCGACGGCGCTTGCCACCTGGCTTGGCAGCGGCCTGAGCGGGCTGGACGGCCTTCTCGCGGCCGGCCCCACACCGTTGCCCTGGTGGAGGCTGCTGCTGGGCTGGGGCGGGAGCGGGCGGAGGAGCTGCGACGACGAGCAGGCGGAGGAGCTGCGGCCGGCGGCTGGACAGCAGCTGACCGCTGGGGCAGGATGTGCTTAATGGCCTCCGTCTGCTTCTGGGCGGCCGAGAACTGGTGGGCAAAGCTCTCGACCGCGTCGCCGAACAACCCAACCTGGGAAATGGGGGAGTCCAGGAACCGATACTTATCGGTCTCCCTCATATCTGCCAGGTTGAGCCAGAGATGTTGCTCCTGGACCACAAGAGTGGACATCGCCTGACCAATGGAACGGGCGGTGACTTTCGTCGCCCGGAGGGCGAGGTCCGTCGCCGTCCAGAGCTCCCGGAGGAGCTCTGGGTCAGGTCTACCCTCGTGCATGTCCATGAGTGCCTGGGCCTGGTGTACCTGGAGCAACGCCATGGCATGCAAGGAGGACGCAGCCTGTCCACAAGCTTTGTAAGCCTTCCCAGTCAGACTGGAGGAGAACGCCAGGTGGAAGCGGACGCCGGACACAGTTGCATCGCAACAGCCCGTTCCACCGGCGAGATCCCCACGTACCCTTTGGCTGGCCCGCCATCGAGGGTAGTGAGGAGGGAGGAGCCACTCGGCCGGTTTCTGGCAGAAAAAGGTGCCGTCCACGACTTTGTGAGCTCCTCATGCACTTCCGGGAAGAAAGGCACCGGGGCGGGACGCTGAGAACCAGCACGAGCCGCCCCGAGAAACCAATCATCCAGCCTAGAAGGCTCGGGACACGGTGGAGGGTTCCACACGAGCCCGACCTTTTCGGCGGCCCGGGAAAGCATAGCCGTCAGCTCAGGGTCCGTCTCGGGCAACGCCACTCTCCCAGAGGGAGGCAACGCAGCCGAGTCTTCATCCCCCGAGGACTGAAACTCCCCCTCCGATGCAGCGATCGACATCCTATCGTCTGCTGGAGCTCCAAAGGTCACCGCTGGACCACCCCGGGAGGGGCCAGCGACTTCCTCTGGAAGCTCAACCGGCTGCGGCACTTCAGAGGGTTTAGGGGTCCACGGAGGCTGGCTCGGCGGGTGTGCCCTAAACGTGATCCTCAGGTCACCCTGGCTATTCGCCAAAGTAGGTCTATTCTGCTGGGCAGGAATAGCACTAGATCAGGGCATAGGTAAGGGGACTCCACCCTCCCGAAGGTAGGCGAGTCTCGACCTAAGCGCCGAGATAGTCATGTTCCCGCAATGGGAACACAAACTATCCACAAACGCTGCCTTAGCGTGTTGAATACCCAGACATGTAAGGCAGCGATTGTGACCGTCAGCTGGTGACAGGGAACGACCGCGTCCAGAAACGCACGGGTGGAATGACATCTTGAAAAAGACGCAGTGTCACACCCGTGTTGCTCTTTTAGAGGAAACGCTCTTTCAGTGCTGAAGCACCCAGGGACAACCGTGGCAGGCACTGGAATGTAGTGCAGCCTGTGTCTGCTCTCACTGTGGATCGCCCTCACCGAACCAACAATAATGCTGTGAAAACAGCAGTTTGCTCTCTCAAGACAGTGAGCACGCGGTCGCGCTGAATGTGCCTTCTCTCCCAGCACAAGTGTTTCTCTCTCTCGATCTCTATCTCTCTCTCTCTCGCTCTGCTTGATAACTGCAGGAACAGTGCTTCATCAACGCCGTTCGGCTCCGAAGTGAATGACAAATGTGCGCGGCATCCGCTTCCGCTTTATACCCGCGATGCGGGGCGGAGCGCGAGATGCAAATCTCGCACGCCAATGGCCATTGGCCCGTTCTCTATACACTCGAAGCTGATAGGGGCTCCCAGAAGTGATCCCAATTCGTCTGTGACGTCCGACGTACGTCGAAATGTGACCGACTGAAAGGGAACTGCTGTTTTCACAGAGGGCGTTCCCCAAAACAGTGAGTACATACACAGAGCTGCACTATCTCCCCGTGTTTTGCAACGGTCATCTCCCTGTGTGCTTCAGCAGATTAAAAGAGCTTTTCCCTAAAAGAGTACACGGGTGTGACACTGCGTCTTTTTCAAGATGTCATTCCACCCGTGCGTTTCTGGATGCGGTTGTTCCCTGTCACCAGCTGACGGTCACAATCGTTGTCTTGCGTGTTTGGGCATTCAGCACGCTGAGGCAGTGGATAGTTCATGTACCCACTGTGGGAACATGACTATCTCGGCGTTGAGGTCGAGACTCACCTACCTTCGGGAAGGCGGAGTCCCCTTACCTATAACATTCTGGACAGCAGAAAAGAGCTACTTCGGCGAATAGCCAGGGTGACCTGAGGATTACGGTTAGGGCTACCCCGCCGAGGCAATCTCTGTGGGCCCCTAATCCCTCTGACGCGCCGCAGCCGGTTGAGTTACCGAGAGAGCACGCTGGCCCCTCCCATGGGCGTCCAGTGGTGACTTTCGGAGCTCCAGCAGATGACAGGATGTCGATCGCTGCATCGGAGGGGGAGCTTCAGTCTTCTGGGGATGAAGACCCAGAATTGATGGCTATGCTTTCCCGGGCCGCCGAAAAGGTCGGGCTCACGTGGAACCCTCCACTGTGTCCTGAGCCTTCTAGGTTGGATGATTGGTATCTTCCCGGAAGTGCATGAGGAGCTCACTAGGTCATAGATGGCACCTTTTTCTGCCAGAAACCGGCCCATTGGCTCTTCACTCCTTACTACCCTCAATGGCGGGCCAGCCAAGGGGTACGTGGAGATCCCGCCAGTGGAGCATGCCTTTGCAATGCAACTGTGTCCGGCGTCCGCTTCCTCCTGGCACGGTAATCCGCGTCTCCCATCCAAGGCCTGTGCCTCTCTGTGGTACCACCACAGAGAGGCACAAAATCACTCTCCAGAACATTTTTGTTCACTGTTCCTTGCTGGTGGAACGATCTCCCCACCTCCATCCGAAATGCAGAATCGCTGATTCACATTGATAAACATTCAAAAGACAGCTGAAAACTCATCTCTTCCGTGAGCACTTAACCGCATCTTAAAAAAAACAAAACAACAACTCTATTTTCCTTTGTTCCCTCCCTGCTCTAGCTTATGCTATTCTAAGCAATGTCCAAAACTTAGTATTTCGAGCACTTTTTGTGATTACTCGCCTCTTCGTGACGGATCGCTTCCTGTATTCCTCAGTTGTAAGTCGCTTTGGATAAAAGCGTCTGCTAAATGAATAAATGTAAAATGTAAATGTATAAAACTCTCACGACGAGGAAGACTTCAATGAGACAGGTTTTAATAACAAATACTCAGGAAACAGGCTAAACTCAGGAGCAATACACACAAACAACCACGCTTACATTAACGAGAACAGACAGATGGACAGGGAGAACGCAGGGTATAAATGCATTGACCCAACAAAAGGACCTAATGAGAAAATTGACATGGCACAGGAGAATAACATAACTAATTAAACAGACTGGGGAAAACGTCTCGGTTACGTATGTAACCCTCGTTCCCTGAAGGAGGGAACGGAGACGTACGTCGGAACTGACCGACGAATTGGGATCTATTTTCAGAGACCAATCTACTTCGAGTGTTTATAAACGAGCCAATGAAGATTGGCATGCGGTTGACGCATTCCACGATCTGCCCCACATCGCGGGTATAAATACGGAAGTGGAAGTACCGCATATCGCTTTTCAACTGAGGAGCCGAGATGAGTGACTCGGGCCTTCAGCTGAAGCACAGCACCTGGCAACGGGACGTACATCTCCGTTCCCTCCTTCAGGGAACGAGGGTTACATACGTAACCGAGACGTTCCCTTTCAGTCGGTCACCTTCGGCGTACGTCGGAACTGACCGACGAATTGGGATCCATACCAACACGCCGGGGATGCTGGCCCTTCCAGCACCCTGCCTGAGCTCGCTGGACCACACCTATGTTGGAGTGAGAGTCAGGGCTCCCGGCAGGAAAGGTCAGTCCCTGCTGTTCCTGCAAGACCCACTCAGTATGACTATTGGATAACGCTGGGAAAGCGTGCCCGTCTCGTGGAGATGGTACGCTGCGGAGCCACGTCCTTCAATGGAAGGAGAGGTGGCGGAATACACATAAGGACTAACCTATCAGGGTAGTACTACATATGGCAGTCTCTGGGGTGGATTCAACCTGATCCCAGGGGGGAAAGAACACCACCAGAGACGACAGAGCGGGCTCTGTCAAGGGAAAGACACGGGGCTAGCTGAGTAGGGTAGCTGGTACTGTGGAGAATACACATATGGGGTTGCCGTTAGGGAACCGCTACATATGGACCCCAGCCTACACACACGTTCCACAAGCATACGGGTGCAGGCCTGGCGTCAGACGGCCGCAACGTCTGACACCGAAGGGGTAACGGAGGAGCTCAACAGGGTTAGCCGTTTCCGGGGAACACAACTGGAGATAATAGACGCACGTATCCGGCCCAGGGGGCGGGAGTGGCGTTGCAAGCTGACACTAGAACACTAGAAACGGGCACTTAGCGCTACTGGCCACTGGGGGCGAGGATGCGGTAAGATACCGGCTCTACACGGAGGCTATAGAATCTAACAAACATGTTAGGTGTCGCCCAGCCCGCAGCTCTACATATATCTGTCAGCGAGGCGCCTTGAGCCAGCGCCCAGGAGGAAGCTACACTCCTTGTGGAGTGTGCTTGCACCCCGAACGGGCAAGGCACGTCTTGGGACTGGTAAGCCAAGACGATAGCATCCACAGGTCCTTCCTCAGGGGGATCGGCCAGGGAGGGGCTGTCGCGAGGAGTGTAAGTTCGGAGAACCAGGTCCGGTTGGGCCAGTAGAGCGCAACTAACAAGACCTGCTCCTCGTCCTCCCTGACCTTGCACAGTGTCTGTGGCGAGAAGGCTCACTGGGGGAAACGCATACTTGCGTAGGTCCCGGGGCCAGCTGTGCGCCAGTGCATCCGTGCCGAGGGTGCCCCCGGTCAGGAAATAGTACAGGTCTACCTGCGCGGCTCCGAAGAGGTCCCATATCAGCTGGACGCTCCGGGGGTGGAGTCGCCACTCTCCCGGAGGTGTCGACTGACGAGAGAGCTTGTTGGCTGTCTGGTTCAGCGCACCTGGGATGTGAATGGGAGCGTAGACCACCCTGACGGTTGATGTACGGACCAGCACGTGCTTGCCCTGTAGCGGCTTTTTGAGGCGACCCAGGGTGAGACGTACTGCCAATAACTCTAGGCAATTGATATGCCAACGCAGTTGGGGCCCCGTCCACAGACCCGAAACTGCGTGCCCGTTGTACGTGGCCCCCCAGCCCGTGGATGAGGCATCCGTGAAGACCACAGCATGCCTGGACACCTGTTCTAAGGACACTCCCGCCCGTAGAAACGAAGGGTCCGCCCACGGGTTGAAGGTTTGGCGACAGTAAGGAGTAACTGAGACCCGGTACTTGCCGCTCTGCCATGCCCATCTTGGGACTCGGTCGTGAAGCCAGCGTTGAAGCGGTCTCATATGAAGCAATCCGAGCGGCGTTACCGCGGCTGCAGATGCCAGATGCCCCAGGAGCCTCTGAAAAAATTTCAGTGGGACCGCTGTCCTGTATTCAAGCAGTTCAACCCTGACCGGACTTGCTCCTCTATGAGGTGCGCAGTCCGGTTGACCGAATCCAGCTCCATACCGAGATAAGAGATCCTCTGTGTGGGACAGATTTTGCTCTTCTCTCGGTTGATCCGAAGGCCCAACAGGCTGAGGTGACGGAGCACCAGGCTCCTGTGTTCACACAGCTGATCCCGGGACTGGGCCAATATGAGCCAGTCGTCGAGATAGTTGAGAATCCAAACGCCGCGTTCTCTGAGCGGAACAATGGCTGCCTCCGCGACTTTCGTGAAGACTCGAGGCGACAGGGACAGCCCGAAGGGCAAGCCTTTGTACTGATATGCCCTCCCCTCGAACGCAAAGCGTAGGAACGGTCTGTGTCGAGGGAGAATGGAGACATGAAAGTACGCGTCCTTCAGGTCGATCGCTGCGAACCAATCTCGGGGACGGATGCATTCGAAAATGCGTTTCTGCGTTAACATTTTGAACGGGAGCTTGTGCAGAGCCCGATTCAGAATGCGCAGGTCCAAGATCGGTCTTAACCCACCACCTTTCTTGGGTACAATGAAGTAGGGGCTGTAGAACCCCGACCTCATATCGGCTGGAGGAACCGGCTCGATCACGTCCTTCGCCAGCAGGACATCGATCTCCGATCGCAAGACATGGGCATTGCTGCTCCGCACGATGGTCAAGAGGATGCCCCTGTACTTGGCGGCCGGTGCGCAAACTGAATCGCGTAGCCGAGTCTGATGGTACAGATGAGCCAGCGAGACGGCCTGGGGAGACCGAGCAAGGGGGACCAACGGCACCACAGACGTACCCAGGGTGGGGCAGCGAAGTGGAGTACGCAGACCCGACTCGGGAGGCCCGGAGGCGGCCCGGAGTGTTGTCTGAGTACTCCAAGGTGGGGCAGAGTGTGGGTGAGGAGGCCGGAGGCGTCCTCGGTG
The DNA here is from genome assembly GCA_039654105.1 of Coreius guichenoti. NCBI lineage: Eukaryota > Metazoa > Chordata > Actinopteri > Cypriniformes > Gobionidae > Coreius > Coreius guichenoti. Next base: position 3,935,781 of record CM077177.1, read on the forward strand.
CCCACACTGCTGCCCCCTGGCGAAGGTAAGAAGGGAGGAAAGGAGTGGCAAGGCCCGGGGGCGTCGCACACTGCCAACCTGGCCCTCTTGGGGCCCAGGGAGGGAGGAAACTGCTCTTTTATTGAGAATGTGGGTACCGCTGGACTCCGGAGAGCCAGCGGCAGGATGTTGTGCAAACCAGCCTTCTCGGTGACATTCTCCCCCCAGTCCTCCTCCGGGGGGAGGAGGGGTGCGGACACCACCTCCCCTAGAGCAGCTCCTCTTCTCCCTGGGCTGCCTGTCTCAGGGCCGCTTGCCCTTGCGCTTGCCGGCGGACTTCGCAGGACCCTGGACGGGTTGGGTGGCACCCCTACACCCGGCGCCCTGCTTCCCCGGTGGAGGCTGCTGCTTGGGCTTAGCAGGGGTGGAGGCGGAAGCAGGGGGACGCCCTCGGCGACGAGCAGACGGAGGTGCTGCAGCCGGCGACTGGGTGGAGGCAGCAGCAGGTCGCCGGGGCAGGATGTTCTTGATCGCCTCCGTTTGCTATCCACGACTTTGTGAGCTCCTGATGCACTTATAGAAAGAAAGGCACTGGGGCGGGGCGCTGAGAACCAGCACGGGCCGTCCCGAGATACCAAACGTCCAGCCGCGAGGGTTCGGGACATGGTGGAGGGTTCCACTCGAGCCCGACACTCGCGGCGGCCCGGGAAAGCATAGCCGTGAACTCCGGATCAGACTCGGGCAATGCTACCACACCGGAAGGGGGTAGCGCAGCCGAATCCTCATCTTCGGAGTCCATTAGCTCGTCCCCCGATGCAGCTATCGAAACCATGTCCTCAGCCGGAGCCCCGAAAGTAACAGCCGGTTCCCCGTGGGAAGGACCAGACTGCTCATCCGGAAGCTCCACCGGCGCAGCAGAGGGGGGAGGGGCCCGAGGAGCCTGTTGACCCGGCGGGAGTGCCCTCACAATAACCCTCAGGTCTCCACCAAAGGCATCAGCCAAAGTAGCAGCCCTCTGCTTTGCAGCGGGAGGACCACTAGATCGGGGGATGCGCAATGGGACTCCACCCCGTCTGAGGTATTCGAGCCTAGACCATAATACTGCGATGGTCATGTTCCTGCAATGGGAACATGAGTCATCCACGAAAACTGGGGACAGATAACGATGGCATCCAGAAACACACTGAAAAAACCGCTCCGAGGCACACAGGGGAAATGGCCGCGGCTCACAGCGGTTCAAAGGTGCAAGCCCGCTGAGAGCACTCAAAGGGAAAAAACGCCCAGCGAGCTGTGAAAACAGCTGTTTGTCTCTTCCTCGCGACCACCACTGTAGGGCACCGTCACACCGACACCGTAACACTGGAGCGATCCTCTTCAAGAGACTCACTGAAAACACTCTTCGTAGGAACACACACAAAGGTACTGTTCGGCTCCGAAGTTGAAAGCGATATGCGGTACTTCCAATTCCGTATTTATACCCGCGATGCGGGGCGGATCGTGGAATGCGTCAACCACATGCCAATCTTCATTGGCTCATTTATAAACACTCGAAGTAGATTGGTCTCTGAAAATAGATCCCAATTCGTGAAAGGGAACTAGGTCACAGGGACTGAACCAAAACAATGAAGGGGGAACACAGAACATACATGTTACAAGTATATCTCGTCCAGTCATTTTATAGTGGTGTTTAATCACAGTCTATTAAATTATAGGTTCCTGTAAGGTGTAGGTTTAGATTAAGTATTGTGTAGCTAGTCCCCTCATTGTCCATAGGGGTGTTTAATGATGGGCTACATAATTTTAGGTTCCTGTAAGGGGTAAGTTTAGATTGAATATTATGTAACTAGTCAATTCTTAAGAAGAACCTCATCAAAAAAATCTCAGGGTCATAAGACGTTTCAATCAGAAGTTAACCTTCTCCTTTATTCAGTACATTTCATTATTTACACCTTTTCGTTTTTTATTTTTCCATTTTTATTTAACTTTTTTAAAACCTCTCATTCAACCCTCTCGGAAATAAAGTGCCTACTTTTCTAATCCATTGCCTTTCCCTTGTCCATCTACTCACCCTTCCCCAATTTGGGTTGTTCTCCAATCCCACCACTCTGATATTTTCTATCCCTTGTTTAACAAAGTGTGACACCAAATGGCCTTTGCCCATGGTTTCCTGTCTAATTGTATACCTGTGGGCTGCCAATCTAGAATTTTTAGTTTCCCCCACATATCTTTTCCCGCATCTTTTACAACTCAGTAAGTAAATGCAATTGGGCCTGTTCAAGGGAACTATCTGTGTCAACTTGAAAACTGTTCCACTCACGTCTCTCACATTTCTATTTGGCCCCCCTTTATTTTGCTTCTCATTTGGCTTAGACAATTTACTATGGACCAAAAGCCCTCCTATAGGCCACTATCATCCTACCTTCTCCCATTTCCTGTCCTTGAGTATGTTTCATTAAATTACTCTTCAAATTTTCTAGCCAACGTTTTTGTTGCTTTTGAATAATTTAAGATTAAGGGTAAGATTCTCTTCCCAGAATCACCCCCTCTTTTATTATCCATTTTGTTGCAGTCCTTTCTAACTTCTCTTAGAAATTATCTAGGATATCCCCTACTTCTCAGATCTTGAAACAGAATCTTTTCCGCTTACACTCTATCATTTTAATGTGTGCATATCCTTTTGAATCTTAATAATTGTGCCTCGACTATGCCTTTAAACACATGCCTGTCATGATCACTATGAAAGTGCAATAAGGCGTGTGTCCGTCATTTTAAAGTATGGGTGATTCTCACGAAATCCAGATTTAGAAGGTGTCCAGCATCAGAATTTTTAAAATGCCCTTGAAGCCAATTTTCTTTTTGCACATATAAGATTAAGGTCTGAACTTACTATAACCATTATTTTTAGAAGATTTTAAAAATATTTCCTATATAATTATTTACATTTTTTAGATGAAGTCCATAAAAAATTATCATTACCGCAACATGACATTACATTAAATATATGGTTAAAAATGTGTATTTTTGGCTAATGTTAAAGTAGACTCTTATTACTCATGCTAAAAGCTATGTAAAACTCTGGAGAGATTACTTTTTCATATTTATTATTTTTTGTAAATTCCTTATTTTCTCTCATTACCGAAACATACGTGATGATTTACAATTTCTTTTATTTAATTGTTTTACTAAAAGATAACATACACATTTGTTATGTAGCAGACCTTAAATAAGTAGTGTTGTATAATATGTATATACATTTTAAAACAAAATATGATTATCTAATTATTACTTAATTTGTAAAAAAGATGCATGTTGCGGTAATGAAAATGCCATTTCAGTAATGAGGATCAATGTTTCAGAAATGAGATTTAGCTCACATATTCACTGTTGACAAAGGGGTTTGATGCCTAACCCTATTTTACATATTTAAAACACATACAATTTTTAAAAGAATATTTATTTCATAAACAGTGTTTCATTTTCTCATTTATCGTAATCATCACAGTACAATGTCTTGTATTAACAAGTGTTGTGTATACAAGTTACAATCTTATGCTCATAAAGAATCATGTCATGTAGCCTACACTGTAGTACTAACAAATATACAACCATTAGTATAAATATCATTCTAGTATAACAATCATGTGTTCATGAGAACTTTTTCAGTGTAACATACCATCATGTGGTCCTGAGAAACATTTAAATGTTTAATTTTACCATTTTCTTTACGTTTCCGATACCTGGAAAAGGAAAAATGAATGAAAGGTGAAATGCAGTAAGCACTGACATAAATACAAACTTTGGACTATGATCAAAATTGCACACAATTGTTCATTTAGGAATGGTAAGTGTGTGTGTGTGTGTTTGTGTGTGCATGCGTGTGTGAGTGTAAGCACGCACACACACATGCATGTCTGTGTGTGATGTGTGTGAAAGAGTGTGTGTATACAATATATACTGTACAATTATGTCAGCCTTCACGTTTTCATGTCAGCATCAGTGTATGTGTGTGTATGCACATGCATGTCTGTGTGTGTACTTATACACTAGATATACTCTAAACTCATAAAGTGAGTGTGTGTGTGTGTGTGTGTGTGTGTCGTGAGTGTGTGAGCAAGTTAATGTGTATATGCGTGTGTGAGAGTTAGTGTGTGTGTATGTGTGAGTTAGTGAGCGTGTGTGAGTTAGTAAGCGCGTGTGCGTGTGTGTGAGTACTAAATTTACTATCTATCTATCTATCTATCTATCTATCTATCTATCTATCTATCTATCTATCTATCTATCTATCTATCTATCTACTTTAAACTTCAAACTACTTTAAACTTAAAGCTTTTAAAACATCATCAAACTTTCTGGTCCGAACTTTCTCAAGCCAACTCAAGTTTGTCTCGACGAACTTTTTAATCTAGTGCGTGTGTCTGTGCGGGAGTGAGTGCATGTGTTGGTTCAAAACAATGAATCCAAGTTATATTTTTTCCCTATTTATTTATTCCCTATTCCCTATTATCACCCTGTCCCCTGACCTCTCTCTCTCCTTTCTTCTGTACTCCTCAAGTAACACTGGATTGCTGTATATTTTTTCCCTATGCTTTGCCAGCCTGTCTTTCGCTGATGCCCTTTTCTTTTCAACTGATGCTTGCCTGTAACAAAATACACAATAGCCATCTTGAATGTAACATTTCGTAAAAAAGACATAGAAATACATTGTTTCACAGTAAAACTATTAAATATTAAATAATATTACAATTATAGTAGGTGGCCTATACTGCATTCATACTGCTTTTTGTGGAAGCACTTCATAAAAATGAAAAATTAGTGACCCCTGCTGGGGGGGTTGTAATAGTTATTTTGTTTAGGCAATCTGTTCAAGAAGTGTTTAAGGCAAATATCAAGTTATATTGAAATGAGCAAGAGTTATAGTGCACGTCCCTCCTTCATAAGTCTGTTTCTCATTACCGAAACATTGAGTATCTCCACCGCAACAGGCCTTCAATTGTTGCGATGAATGATAATGGTGTTGCGGAGGATGAGCGACCTTAAACATTCTTGCTAACTGTGGAAGCTAAATGAGGGTTAGCTAAACTTTCCCTCTCTTTTTATATTTAGACCATAATGGGGTATATAGTAATCAAAAAATTTAAACGGCAACATTTTTTAAAACTTCACAAAGTCATGTTTCAGTAATGAGAACTAAAAAGTCATGTAGGTACTATGACAAACAAAATTTTAACTTTTATCTGGAGAGAAAAAATAAGAACTGCTTACCTGGTAGCCATCTTGAGTGTCACAGTCAATTATGTCCCTTTCAACAAAATTCCTTGAAAATGTTAGTTCCTTGACGACTTAAACAATGATTGAAAATTGTTGCGGAGGATGAGAAAATTGGTCTTGGACACATTTATATTCCTTATTATTGTCACTACATTTACCAATGATCACCAAATACCACATTTCTTTACTGTAAATGTTTATAGTATAACATGCACAGAAGCTTTTTATTTTTTATATTTTTTAATTATAAATATTTCCATCTCAAAGAACCCAAATCCAGTCATGGACACGTTGCGGTAATGACAAATTTCCCCTTAAATGTGGAAAAAACAACAAAATTGGTATTTATGATTTTATTTGAAATCATGTGCAAAATAGTACATGAAGAGATGTTTATAACTGTATCCTTCTTATTTTGATAGCATTTACTTTTATCATCAAAATGTTTCATGACACCTCATAAGTCTAATTTCACGAGAATCACCCATATACCTTAGTGTCCAATCTCCCTGTACTAAAAAGGTCTGGGCCCTTAAACACGTAGTATCCAAGAAGTTGATTTTATCCTCTAATAGTTCCCACTTCACCTTAATCGAACTATGGTGTTGATTTAGAACCTGGACAAACTCATGAAAATCTTCATCCAAATATTGCCACACCCCCCAGATGTCATCCAGATAACGAAAGTAGTATGCCGGTAACTTGGTACATTTATCAAACACAGTCTCCTCCCATGCGGCCATGTAAATATTTGCATAGGCTGGCTCAAAGCGCTTGCCCATCGCTGTTCCCTTAATCTGCAAATAATGCTTGCCATCAAATTCAATGTCATTTTTGGTCAGACTCAGTTCTAACAATCTTAAGATAGCTCCCTCTGGTCTACTTTGGTCCAGAAATTGTTCAAAGCACTTCCTAACCGCCCTCAGACCTTTATCAGTTTCAATGTTTGTATATAAACTTTCAACATACATAGTAAAAAATCTTGTCTTACTGTAAGATTCCTTACTTTGTCCAGAAAATCATACATGTCCTTTATATAGCTTGCATGTTTTGTGGCTAAGGGATTTAAATAGAAGTCTATAAACTCAGCCACACCGTGACTTTCGCTTCCACAGTCTGAAACTCTTGGTCTTCCTGGCGGCATCTGGAAACGGCCATGTTGCTTTGTCTTTATGAATCTTTGGGAAAATGTAAAATCTTCTCCCCCTTGGAACACCTTGTCCTATTATAAATTTTACCTGTGCCTTTGTGAGGTATCCCTCTTTCTGTAATTCTTCCATCTCTTTCTTAATAATTTCTACTGATTCCCCATAAATAGGTCCCTCCTATAAAACTCCCGTTCTTCTAGTTGCCTATTAACTTCCCTTATGCACTGTACCCTATCCATCACCACCACTACCGTCCCCTTATCAGCCGGTTTAATCACTATTGAAGTATTCTGACTTAATCTCTTCAAAGCTTTCCTCTCACCTTCTGTTGTATTCCAACCTTCTTCTTCCTCAATCCAACCACTATTTGTCTATCTTCCTTTATCGACCTCAACACCATTTCTGAAACCGGTTCATTTTGGGTTTCCCATCCCGTATTCATTCTAAAGGGGGTTATTACCCAATCCTCCTCCTGATTACCACCAAAATAATCTACCCTTCTGTGATATTCCGTCACTCTAACACCCTAACCTCTGTCTATCTCTTCTCTCAGACCCTATTTTAGGTACAAATGACAACCCATATTCCAATAGTTTTATTTCCTCTTTATTTAAATCCACTAATTCTGAGAGGTTCATCACGGTTCCTGATGTTCTTTGTCTCCCCTGATGCCTCTCCCGTGTCAGTTTAAATGGTTGTACCAGTGTTCTAACATAGCCTGCCCTGTTTCCTTCGTCCAGTGTATCATGTCATCCACCGTATCAAACTTCCTATAGGGCGGATGATCCATCCCTTTCCCAGACTCATTAATCACTTCATTCAGTTCCCTTAACACTCACTTTTCTCTTTCCGGTAACTCCTCTTTATAATTGATCTATAAGATTGGGAATCTTAATTACTGCATTAGGAAAAGTATCCTCCGCTGCTCCTATCAGCCTTCCTAATGTTCTCCTCAACAATGCCATGGATGAATGTTTTCTGTTGTTCAGACTGAATGATAGAATCACCTTGGAAACCTGTGGACTCATCGGTGTCCTTTGCTTTAGAATCCTATGTATGTGTGTCAATTGTGCACCTGGATAACTGACCACCTGTATCCTGCTATCTTTAATTACTGGTTGTCTACATAGGTTAGAATCGCCCAAAATGAAGATCGGTTTTCTTGGTTCCAGTTTCCATCGCCCATACTTATCTCCTCCATGTTCCTGTCTCTCAGACAGACCCTGTGTTTCGTCTACTACCCTTTCCTCACCTCTTTCCTCCTCCTCCACTTCTTCCTCTCTAGCTCCCTCTTCTACGTATCCAGGTTAGGATTAGTGTTAGTGCTTTTTTACATTTGCAGTGCCGACCAGCAGCCTTTCTTGCAGCCATAGTTTAAGAGCTCAAGGATGGTCTGGCTTGGCTGTGGGAGTTGACCACAATGGTCTCCAAATGCTTGCCTCCAACCAACCCCAGTCTGTTGCCACCTCCAGTGCTTGTCCTCAACAGTGTTCTCTGTGGTACACTACTCTTTTGAAGTGCTGCACCAGTACATCCTTAGTTGGGGGGATTTGGCCTCTGTTGCCATGTCATCTGCATTCCAGGTATCCCATGCTATCTTCTTGCCCCTGGTTGCAAATGCAGATACTTTTTTTTCACAGCCAGTGAAGGCATAGAAAACAGGAAGGACCTTGGATTTGTAACTGCCAGTAGTCTCCACATCCTGATGACATGGGCCTACAACCAGTACACTAAATCAGGACTATCTGCTAATCTGCTTGTCACCATTGACAACTGATGTACCATGAGACAAAAGTCCTCAGTTTCTGTTTTGGCACACTGACCTGCACAAGAATCAAATTAGATTGCCTCTTGCATACATGAAGAGGCAGATACAAGGATGCTACTTCATGCGGTAGATTCTGTAAGAAAATGATTTTAAAAGATCACCCCTGTGCACTGTGGACACAGATCTCATGGTCCTAGCCATTGCACATGTGTCAGAGCTGGACATTGAGGAGATGTGGATGGCATTTGGGACTGGCAAGAACTTCAGATACATAACTGCCCATGATACTGCCAAGTTCTGGGTTCTGACAAATCCAATGGCCTTCCTGTGTTCCATGCCTTCACTGGCTGTGACACAGTATCTACATTTGCAACCAGGGGTAAGAAGACAGCAGGGGATACGTACCTGGACTAAAGATGACATGACAACAGAGGCCTTCAATGCCATGTCAATGGCTCCAAAAAGCATTCCGCACTGTCAGAAAAAAAGGTACAGTGGAGGTACAATTTTGTTCTTAGGGGTACAAAATATATAACTGTACCTTTAAAGGTCCGCAATAGGTCCTTAGGGTATAATTATGATGTGATTATGATGTTTAGATGTGAAAGGTCCATTTTTGTACCTTTTGAAACTTTTTTTTTTTTACAGTTTAGCTCCAACTACAATAACATTTCTTTTTAATAATTGAATGTATGTTAGCTCATGTCATGATAACAAGACACCACATTAAGTTGTTTAAAATGTTAAAAAATATATTTTGTAGGCCTATATAAGATTGTATTATATACTTCACTTGATTCACCATCACTTCATGTAGCCTATCCTGTCTGTAAAATAAGACCAATGTTATTTCCAAACATGTTAATTAATTTATTAAAAATTAAAACATTTTTAATAATTGTTAATGTTTTTTGTAGCCTAATGTAGTAGTATTATTATTATTTTTTAATCAAACTAATTAACTTTTGACGGTTGCATCAAAAACAGAGCGTTTTTTTTAAGATGCTGAATTAAATTTGGAATAAAGACCATGATGAACGGCAACAACTAATTATATTCAAGTAATTATTCAAAACATACCTTATTGCTTATGCAGTCGTTGCGGTTGTTGTCGCTTTAAGAAAATTTCCCGCTTGGCTTGAGTTGTTTGGTTCTGAAACCAGTGAATATGCGGTCCTGTTCTGATTGAACTTTGCACGATTTCCAGCGTCGAGCATTTTTTGGTGGACACATTTTTCAGGTAAATGCAGAATAAAGTTACATATTCTTATCTTTTCATGTATGATGGCATGTTCTGTTGATTTTGTCTAATTCGATGTTCCCCTTCTTTAAGCCCGCAAAAAGTACCGAGTCAGGCTACTAACTATTTGTTCGTCGGCCAGAGGAGAACTGGCACCCCGACTGAGCCTGGTTTCTCCCAAGGTTTTTTTTCTCCATTCTGGCCCTGAAGGAGTTTTGGTTCCTTGCCACCGTCGCCTTTGGCTTTTGGCTTGCTCAGTTGGGGACACTTAAATTTCAACTATATTACTGATCTGCCCGCATTGTCGCTATATGATAATTGAAATGAGCTGGATGACATCACCGTTTTCACCAGAGCGGCTGTACAGCCGAATCAAATTCTGTTGCATTATTTTCCTGTTACCACTGTGAAGCTGCTTTGAAACAATTGCCATTGTAAAAAGCGCTATATAAATAAAGGTGATTTGATTTGATTTGACTAACTGATTTGGGAAGAGCTTTAAGAAGTTCAGAATGGAGTTGGGGAAAATGTTTACCTCTGAATTAATAAAGGAGCTAATACAGTTTGGTATAGAAGTCACTGAAAAGGAGAGGAAAATATTTGAGGTGAGTATGTTTAACAGAAAATCGAGGGTTTTCTCGAGGATTACTCTTGGTGTGACAACGCCCTTTATCTATGACTATACACTTGCGTACCTTATTTCTTTAATACAAACTGTGGCCAACACTACATATATGCAGGGCTAGCCATTGTAATTAGTGATTATCTCAGTTTTTACATTTTGAGACCAAAAATGTACTGCCGTTGGCATTGCGAGATTTTGTTAGGCCGCACACATTTTCCCAACGCAATGCTCTGACTCAGATTATGCACGGCCATCAAACGGGGCAGCCCTAGTAAATTAATGTAATAATTTGTCTTTTCAGTAGTAAGAACTGGTACTTAACAGTATTCGATGTACTCTATGTATTCCTGTAACATTGCATTGCCTAATTATTACTTTCTCTTTTTTACCGTAGTAATATGAAAATATAAAATATAAAAATATAAAAAAAATATAAAAAAAGCCCATCAGCCATTTTTTCTGCACTTTTTAAAGTTCCTATAAGAGCATAAGGCTACACGTGTTTAAAATATTTTTGCAGGTATTCGACTAATGAAGAGTATGTTCAAGTGGCTAAGGCCCTGACTCTGATACCCTGAAGGTATCCCTTTTTAAAGGACAAAGATGGCAATGGATATGTAAGTAGATGAGTAAATATTAATATCCTACTCTTGGTTCTGTTCATTTAGTTTGTTATTTTGTGTATTTTTTTTTTTTTTTTTTGCCCAAATATTAATTTGAATAGCACACATGGCAAGTCTCTGACATGCAAGTTTACATTTGGGTGGGCACCTTTGGCTGATGTTGAAGTGAAAAGACTTAAACAGAAGTTTGGTCGCTCAAAAAAAGTCTCTGCAACCTGAAAAAAAGCACTTGCAAACAAATGCCAAGGCCTGTGGTGAGCATATATTTATAATCTTTTTACAATGTTACATGTTACCAATGTATTGTTCTCAAATTTATCATTATAACGAGTGACAAGATGCAAACGTTTTATTTTCTTGCTAGAAATTAGAAATAATATTCTACCTGATTGTTTTTGTTTGTGCACAAGGACATGGATGCTGTTGGAGAGGATGCTATAGAGGGACATGTGAAAGTTCTACAGGACCAATATCGAAAGACACAGCCAGATACTCGCATTGTTGAAGAGTGAATGAGGAGGATCTTTGCCTGGAGGCGGAAGGAGATTACTGGTGGGATGACCGTTGAAGATGCTGTCAACAAATATCCATTCTTGAAGAGTCCATCGGGGTTAGTGTGCAAATTATAAAAGTACACAAACCCATTAACATGTAGGACACTGAAACTGTATAAAATCCTGATTTTTTCTTTTTAACTAATTTCAGCTTTATCAAGAAATTGGTTTCCTGTACATGTCTGTTAATCTCTGCTGGCACTTTCAAGAAAGCTTTGGAAACATTGCATCCAGTGTGCCACAGCTTGCTCAGGGGAAATCTCTTTTAGCAAAGAAGCTACAAAAGAATCTGTCATTGAAGACCATCTTGGTAATTGACTTTTTTTTAACTTTATCCTACTTATTAAAGGGTTAGTTCACCCTAAACTGAAAATTCTGTCATTGATTACTCACCTTCATGTCATTCCAAACCTGCAAGACTTTTGTTCATCTTTGTAACACAAATGAAATATTTTTAATGAAGTCTGACAGCTTTCTGTCCCTCCATTGACAGCCTACGCAACTACCATTTTCAAGGTCCAGAGAGGAAGTAATATCATGTCAATATCATGTGATATAATATAGAAATATATTTGGCATTATGGTTCATGCCTAAGCAGTATTTGTTGTATTGTTTATGCTTGCACATCGGGAGGCTGTGATTTCAATCAGTCTGTGTGGGTGAATTCAGTTGAATTCAGCAGTGGATGACTGTCACTGTTTATGAGAAGAGAAGCAGAGGATAAGGGAGGATGATAGTGAGGCTGGAGGGTGAAAGGGAAGCAGTGAGGTCTGGGTGTCAGATGTAGATGCTGATGAGGCCTGAATGCAGGGCATGAGAGCATCCTGTGAAAATGTCAGCAGACAGCACAGATCGCAGTGCTGACAGCACCTTCTGAAGGAGGAAAGGCCACTGCCTCTGCGTCAACACTATCATGCATGCGCATATCCTCAAAAGATCAATTCACACTGAAATTCACATGGGATATTGTTTACTGCAGTCTTTAAGGGTTGTAACCTGACAGGAGCATGAGAGAAACTTACTTTTTGTAAAGCCAGCACGTTTAAATTCCTGTTCTGGGTCATGACATCACAGTACTCACCAATGCTTGTAGCACCCTTTACCAAGTTATTGCCTCAAGTAGACATTAATATTTTCTGTGTGCACAGCCAGCATAAATTAATTAACAAGAGAGGAAAACCCCTGAAGCATAATAATTAATTAGGAAAGAAAATAGGTTTTCAGAGAAAAAAGCTGTGAGTGTTCCTGTCTCGTGGAAAGGACAAAATGTCTAGTTATTTGTTAGAATGCAAACAAGTCACGTACAGTGGCATGCGGAGTGTTCAAAGTTGACAAGCTCAGCAGGCCGGGCCAATAGTACCGCCCACAGTTCATCATTTATTCACCAGCACAGCACGGTGTGTCTGCCTTGCATCCGCTTGCCTCAACGTTTCTGATTTTCTCCGGTATGCCATGACCAGTCACCTTTGATTGCTGCATCATCAATTTTGTCAACCACTCCAAAAAATTATTCAAAAATCTGTTTATTAAACAAATTATATTTGTTGTATTTTAGTTGCATGATTCCCTTGATGCTGTGAGTGGACAAGACACGAGAAGAATCGTTTATATCATTTGCATATATGCATTTGGCATATGATTTTATCCAAAGCAACTCAAGGTTGAATTCAAGGTACTGTACACATTTTTATTAGTTGTTGTTTTCCCTGGGAATCAAACCCATGACCTTGGCATTGTTAGCACCATGCTCTACTGTTTGAGCTATGGGAAGACTACAGAAAGTTGACACTTTATTTTGATGGTCCATTTTAGAAATTCTAACTATAAGTAACTTTGCAACTAAATGTAAACTAACTCTGGTGAGGGTTACACTAAAAATTAATGTTCTTTGTTGGCATGAAGAACCTTTAACATCTACGGAACCTTTCCATTTCAAAAAAGACTCTTTATATTATTATATATTATATTATTAGTGGAAAATGGTTCTTCAGATTATTAAAATGTTCTTCACACTAAGAAAATATGGTTCTTTTAAGAACTGTTCACTGAAAGGTTCTTTTGGTTCTCAAGTCGTATTTACCACTGGGAAACTGGGATAATTTCCGAGATGGGCGTGCCATAAACTTTAAACATGGCGGAGGGGAGAACGATTGCTGCTGTGACTGCTATTCTTTATTAGTTTTTTCCCACAACAGCTACATCGCCTTGTCTTGCCGTAAAGTAGTGAATATTTACATATGAATAATTATTTAAAGCGTATTGTATGTTTTATACACAGCAAAAATAGCCTGTATTTGACCGAAATTCCACAATTGTCAGCAAGCTGACTAGATAGATAGCACAGTGAATGTTTATATGGTTGTCAATTAATGGAATGCTAAATATAATTTTGGCTTTTATAAGATTTGCCCAATAAATAGGCAAGAATAAACCTGTTGTCCTCCATGATTCCTGTTCATTCCGACAACAAAGCACTTGAATGCAACAAGCTCGTAATCACACACACAAAAATAGGGCACAATGTACTGTATTAATTGAACAGATTTTTCCGTATTTATTTTTTACTCATGTTTACCTGTATTGTGAATTTTGAACTTTATTGCGTTGTGTTTTAGGGTTAACGGAAATGTCTATAAAATTACTGGATAATGTCCGGGTAATAAGCTGCCAGTACTGTTTCGTTATTTTACTACTTATTTTTTACAGAGAACAACTTCAGAAGTGGAAAGTAGGAAATTTCCAATACCACGTGAAGGCCGCATAAGTTATTTAATGGGCGCGTTAGTAATGTGCACCTATAGGCGGGTGCACAACACACATACACTCTGATTATTACACACACTTGGATTCACAGCAGCACACAAACATTTTTAAATATTAAAAATAAAAGGATTCCTCTAGATAAGCGTTCAGTCTTTCCTCCATGTAAATAGTGAATCCTCCTTTGGTGCGAGCGCAACTGGCTTTTAAAGGGAATGGGAGATGAGACTCTGATTGGTTTATTGCACGTTACGCCCAAAACACACCCATGACTCATTAAGAGACTAGGCACAACCCTTTTAGACCATGCGCCGGGCGCGCAGACCGTTTTTCTCGTCGTTAAACTAGCAAAAGTGGATTCGGACACGCCCTAAGTGCACCTGCGCCATGAGCTTTAGATCATTCACTCAGATCATTAAAATTGAGCCCAAAGTGTTACTCATCATTCAAATCTGTAGTTATAAGTTATCTGCTTTTTTATTGTAGAATTACCATTAATAACCCCTATTGGCTCAAAAATAGAAGGTGGGCACATGCATTAAGCTTATGCATAGAGCTATTAACATAATCTCTAGGACTCTCTATCGTTTTGCATGTATGTACAACAACCTAAAAACACTTTATCCAGTAATAAAAAACTTAATTTCTTTCCTTTCATAGTTATGATGATGGATTACAGGCTATTTAGTAAACACTTTTTTGTGCTCTGAGAATAAGCATCACAATATGTGGTGTCATTGTGAGTCCTCTGTGTGGACGTCAGTGAAGCCCTGGGCAACACAAGTGATGCATTCATGTGACCGGGGGGAGTCCGCAACACCTGCTTCCCATAATTAATCAGAAGTATCACAACAATTTGACATGAAAACTCATGGAGGCAGCACACCTATCCACTACACAGCATTAGATATACCAGATATCCTGTCCCGCTCACTATCCAACTAGAACCAGGTTTCTACATTGAAATCCCGCACTTCTTGCCGAAAGGAACTTTAAATGTCTTTTCCTGTGTAGTACTGTTATCCTGTAGGCTAACTTCCATGACGAATGTGTTCGTTTTCTGTTTCGAACTGATGAAACTGTGATTATACTTTTTGTACCCTTCACTGTTCTGCTCCAGTCGTACTAGGTCTGCTTGTAACCAATCATTCTCTGACACAGGCTTTATTATTCTTGTGTAGTCACTCAAAATAGTGTTGTACCAAGAATTTTTTGTCTTCGTGGTTTCTGGTTGGGATAATTCCTAATTTCTGATATTTCTGAGCACTTGTGCACAGCAGAGTTGGGGAAATTATGGCCTAAAAAAATTAGGCAAGAGGAAAAAATAAGTATGCACTCTGTAAAGGCCATGAACCAACAAACCAAGATCAAAGTATATTTGGTATACCTAAAATAAAGAGCAATGAATTTTACCAAGACAATTGAAAAACAAATAGGCAAATAGCAGCTATTAGCAAAACATCCGCCTGAATTACTTAACTTGATACTTCGTTAACATGAAAGATATTTTACATTCGATGAAGAGATCACAATACACTTTTTTTCTTCCTTACATTTCATTGTCTTTATCAAGTTCACTAGATTTCACCCCTTCCATTTCCATCAGCTGTGGTATCCTAAAAAAAAACATTTGGATACCTTTCATTACTATTTTCAAAGCAAAATATTCATCCAATTCATGGTTTATCCTGCATTATTCTCCTTTCCACTGCACTAAAATCAAATTGAACAACTCATCAACCAATAGAAAGAATCAGTTCAAATACACTTTTTGTGACAAGTTTATTATAATTTGCCCTGCCAAAAGTGCTTCTGGTATTAACTTTCGGTAACACTTTAATTTAAGGTCCAATTCTCACTAGTTTCTTATTATCATGCATATTAGTAGGATATTAGCTGTTTATTAGTACTTATAAGCACATATTAGCGCCTTATTCTGCATGATCATATTCTACATCCCTTAATCCTACCCAATACCTAAACTTAACAACTACCTCACTAACTATTAATAAACAATAATTAGGAGTTTGTTGAGGCAAAATTCATAGTTAATAGTTAGTTAATAGTGAGATTTGGACACTAATCTAAAGTGAAATAACTGAACCAGTTATTTCCTTTCCTGCCTGTTTCAATATACTGCAACTTACAGGTCTATACTATACAGATCTATAGAAAAGCATGTCTTTGCACATTAGCCACTTTTGTTCCAGCCTTTTCCCTCTGAGCGGAAACAAAAATTGAAAGCATTAAAATCCAGAGTCACTCTGCTCAGTTTCTTCCCCCAGGCCACATCTATCATGAACAAGGACACTGCTGTCATCGCCATCTGAGAACTCATCCCACTCACATGCTCTGAACATCATTTCCTTCATACCTGTAACAGTGTCCAGTAGTACAGTAGTAAGCATATTGCATACATTGTTTATTATTGAAGATTCAGTTTTTTCACTTCTATATTTGTAAGTTTCCTGTACCTTTTGACAATGCACATTTCTGAACAGAGTAGGTATCAATGTGTCTTTCTCTCTCTCTGCTGTTTTGCATATGCACACAAAAAATATTGACTATGTACTGACACTATCGGATGAGAACTGAACTGAGCTGGACGATGAAATCACTGTTTTCTCCAGAGCTGCTTCATAGATGAATTTCATATTTGATTTTACACAGTTATTGAACAGAACTGAATCAACACTGAACTGACCTCAGCTGAACAATGACACTATTTTTTTAAGAGCTGCTTTACAGCAAAATTTACCCCAGAATTCACCCGTTTCAAGGGCTTGCGCTTTATAAAGGAGCCCCGCCATCACACCACACACCACACACACACCAGGGTTGGGAATTAATAAAAATCCCCCCAAAAATTCATGATATGGGGCAAAAAAATGTCCCTGTATGAGCTCTTGTTTTTAATATTCACAACAGGATATAGTTAAGCAACACCATACGAGCAAGAGTGCTGTTTTCCCGAATATCGGCACGTTTGCAAATGTGATATTGATTTTATACAACAGTTCAATAAACAAGAAGTTAATATTTGGTGACTACATTTTAGACTCAGAATATTGTCTGTTTTGCTCTACAAACCCGATTCCAAAAAAGTTGGGACACTGTACAAATTGTGAATAAAAACGGAATGCAATAATTTACAAATCTCATAAACTTATATTTTATTCACAATAGAATATAGATAACATATCAAATGTTGAAAGTGAGACATTTTGAAATGTCATGCCAAATATTGGCTCATTTTGGATTTCATGAGAGCTACACATTCCAAAAAAGTTGGGACAGGTAGCAATAAGAGGCCGGAAAAGTTAAATGTACATATAAGGAACAGCTGGAGGACCAATTTGCAACTTATTAGGTCAATTGGCAACATGATTGGGTATAAAAAGAGCCTCTCAGAGTGGCAGTGTCTCTCAGAAGTCAAGATGGGCAGAGGATCACCAATTCCCCCAATGCTGCGGCGAAAAATAGTGGAGCGATATCAGAAAGGAGTTTCTCAGAGAAAAATTGCAAAGAGTTTGAAGTTATCATCATCTACAGTGCATAATATCATCCAAAGATTCAGAGAATCTGGAACAATCTCTGTGCGTAAGGGTCAAGGCCAGAAAACCATACTGGATGCCCGTGATCTTCGGGCCCTTAGACGGCACTGCATCACATACAGGAATGCTACTGTAATGGAAATCACAACATGGGCTCAGGAATACTTCCAGAAAACATTGTCGGTGAACACAATCCACCGTGCCATTCACCGTTGCCGGCTAAAACTCTATAGGTCAAAAAAGAAGCCATATCTAAACATGATCCAGAAGCGCAGGCGTTTTCTCTGGGCCAAGGCTCATTTAAAATGGACTGTGGCAAAGTGGAAAACTGTTCTGTGGTCAGACGAATCAAAATTTGAAGTTCTTTTTGGAAAACTGGGACGCCATGTCATCCGGACTAAAGAGGACAAGGACAACCCAAGTTGTTATCAGCGCTCAGTTCAGAAGCCTGCATCTCCTCTGGTATGGGGTTGCATGAGTGCGTGTGGCATGGGCAGCTTACACATCTGGAAAGGCACCATCAATGCTGAAAGGTATATCCAAGTTCTAGAACAACATATGCTCCCATCCAGACGTCTCTTTCAGGGAAGACCTTGCATTTTCCAACATGACAATGCCAGACCACATACTGCATCAATTACAACATCATGGCTGCGTAGAAGAAGGATCCGGGTACTGAAATGGCCAGCCTGCAGTCCAGATCTTTTACCCATAGAAAACATTTGGCGCATCATAAAGAGGAAGATGCGACAAAGAAGACCTAAGACAGTTGAGCAACTAGAAGCCTGTATTAGACAAGAATGGGACAACATTCCTATTCCTAAACTTGAGCAACTTGTCTCCTCAGTCCCCAGACGTTTGCAGACTGTTATAAAAAGAAGAGGGGATGCCACACAGTGGTAAACATGGCCTTGTCCCAACTTTTTTGAGATGTGTTGATGCCATGAAATTTAAAATCAACTTATTTTTCCCTTAAAATGATACATTTTCTCAGTTTAAACATTTGATATGTCATCTATGTTGTATTCTGAATAAAATATTGAAATTTGAAACTTCCACATCATTGTCTTTATTCACAATTTGTACAGTGTCCCAACTTTTTTGGAATCGGGTTTGTATTTGGCCAACGAAAATAGTTCCAAACAAACCCACAGTAGAGCCATTGCGCGTCTTTAAAGAAACACGTTTCTTTACTGGGTGAATCCACGACTCACTCATAAAGACATTGGGCCCTATTTTAACGATCTGAGTGTCCGAATCCACTTTTGCTAGTTTAACGGCGGAAAAGACAGGCGCATGGTCCAAAAGGGTTGTCTCTAGTCTCTTAATGAGTCATGGGTGTGTTTTGGGCATAACGTGCAATAAACCAATCAGAGTCTCATCTCCCATTCCCTTTAAAAGCCAGTTGTGCTCGCGCCATGGCGGATTCACTATTTACATGGCTGAACTTGCAAGCGGAAAGACTGAACGCTTCTCCAGAGAGGAATCCTTTATTTTTAATATTTAAAAATGTGTGTGTGCTGCTGCTGTGTGTGTAATAAGCAGAGTATATGCGCGTTGTGCACCACCTATAGGCGCATATTACTAACACGCCCTTTAAATAAAAATACTAAATAATAAAAATAAAAACTAAAAATACTGCGGTCGTTTTCAGTTCCTCAAAATAGCAACGCTCCAACAATGCTCCTGAACACACCTGGTTTTCAGACCAGACGCCCATGGGTGAACAGATGCGCCAGTGCATTTGCTATTTAAACAACGTGGCGCTGGACGTGAAAATGATAGCCGCGTCGGGCTGAAACTAGCAAAAACACTTGCGTCACGCCTGCCATCGCAGTGTGCTGGGTGTATGATAGGGCCCAGTCGCTTGCTTTGTCCTTGAATGAATCAGCTGTTTTGAACAAATCATTTGACTGAAAGATTCAATGACTCCCTCATTAAGACAACGATTTGCCGCCACCTACTGGCCATTTTAGTTTCATATTCAAAAGTAACCTATTATTTCATTTTAGCTGAAGGGCTGAGAGAGTGACGATTTTTTGTTTTCGGTCGTGATTGTAACACTAGTTCTGGCTAAAGAGGATGCCTGGATAGCGGTAGATAGAATGCGTTTATAAATATGCTATTAAGAGTGAAATATAAGATAACATTGTTAAATATAACAGAGATAATAAAATAATTGCATTCACATTGCATAGAATGTTTTTGTCTGTGTTTGAAACAGGCCTTCAAATTGCAAAGGCCACATCTGAAGGTAAGGTTCTTAAATAGCAGTCCCAAACTAGTTTCTGTTTATATAATAAAGTTAGCAAGTTGGCATGAGCCACAGTCAGAAAGTAATAAAATAAGTGGAAATAAATAGGTATTTTGGAAATTACAGTTACTATGATAAATACACAATACTAACATGAACTGTTAATAAAATATATATACACTGATCCTGATGAATAGAATGAATATCACATTTTCCTATATGGTTCCCATGGCCAAACCACTGCTGTAGATAACTATGTCCTTGAACATTCACCATGGTCCCTTAAGGTCCTTTTTTTTATTAACTTAATATAATGTAATTGAATGTCTAGGACCCAGGGGGTCTGGAATTAAAAGACCTCAGTTGCCCCTTAATTCCAGTGACTTCCTACAGTTATTGCATTAGAAATGCAGCAGCAGGCACACTATGGCCTTCTCTTTGTATCTAGTGTACAGTAGCATGTTAGAGTGAGCTGTGTCTCCTCTTCGACCTTGAGGAATTGATGTGTCGGTGTGCCGCAGCAGGGCAGAAACTCATAAATAAGAATGAAGGATAGCCCAAGGGGCCCCGAGAGTACACCATCAAGAGTGGAAGCACAAGCCTCAATGAAGACACTAAGCCTTTACCTCCTTGGCCACCTGAAGATTAATTACAACCACCAGCACTGCCTTACCAACTGACCCCTCAATAAGACCTTGCTCTAGGACCCCTCCTCCATACCAGCTGCTCTTACTTCATGCATTTTCACTGCTTCCCAGGAACAAAAGACATTTCAGCAGGGCTTAATTAATTGATTATAATTGTGGATATTAATATATTTTTAATATGTCTTTTGAGAGGTTTCATTGTTACTTAGCCTATGTCAGGGGTTTTCAGGGGTTCTTGAAAAAATTGAGATGTTTAATTAAATATGCTGAAACTGAAGAAAGTCCTAAGAGTTTAGATGCTTAAAGCAACAATAATCCAAAATAATGAATGATAATAAAAACTGAAAAGTTGCAAAAAAAATTACATGATAAAACCACAGCTTTACTAAACAACGACAAATGTTTAGGTCACCACATGACCATCTTCAGTGCCTTATTTCACTATTTTTGTCACAGCCATGGTGATATTTTTGCAACGTTTCTCAATATATTTTTGAACACATTTGTCAAAATGTAATATTGTTTCATTTTTCATTATGCTTTTTACAAACTAGTCAAAAACCATCATTGATAATTTTATTTAAAAAACATGACAGCCCTATAGTTTTCAACCAAATTAAATCTTTAAACAAAATCTGCATATAGTTTAGTGTTTATTTCTAAGTTTATCTCTCTTTCCTTGCAATATACATGCAACGCTACTCTAATAGTGGGTAGAAAAAAGATGCTTTCAAAGCCAATTATAAAAAAAAAATTCTCACGCAATAAAAATTGATCTTTCTACATGAGAATATACAGCTGTCAACAGAATCATCGTATTTGGGAGTTCTTGGCATCAAACCTTACTTGATATGCACAGTTCTTTCATAGTCTTTCTTTCACTGTTCTCTCTGTAGTCTTATCTTTGTGCAGGAAGGTCACATTTCATTTGCCCTTAGCCAATTTTCCTTGGGAACAGACACAATGTAATGAACATGAGGTTCACAGGGGAACAGACACAGTCAGATAAACGTAACATATATGAACATGAGACAGTGTTTCCTAAAATAGAAACAAGCAGCATGATAATAGATTGTGGTGACAGGAAATCTGCAGGCTTTGTGGAAACCCTGTGGTTTTATGGTGTACAGCAGGAAATCTGGACACTGTATACTGCTATGGATCTTTTCATTCAGCAGTTTTAGACTTTTTTTTTTTTCATTTTGATCTTAAAGCTGCAGTGTGTAATTTTTTGCACCTCTAGTACAGCCGAATGGAATTGCAAAAATAGTGATCCAGACAGGTTTCCCATACACTTCTCACCCTTTCCCATCTTCATTGTTCATTAGCATGTACAGTAAATAATGAAAATGGCTTTAAATATGCATGTTGCAGTTCAGAAATTGTCCAGAATTGTCCACAATGCTAAAGTAAATTCTGCAGAATACTGCAACGGAACAAATTTACCACATTAAAAATGGTAATGTGTTGGTAATGTTGGTTGAATGCAACATTGAAGAAAGTGAAAAATTGCCCTAAGACAGCAATAACTAGACTTTAAATAAAACATTTAAAACAAAACAAGAACAAAAAGAGAGCACAAATGTATTAACCAACTTATTAACCAACAAAAAAACTATACATAAACCTAATAAATCTGGTCTCCCAGATATATAAGAATTACTTTAAAATATTTGGTAACACTTTATATTACACATATTAATTTTTAACTTATCTCTAGTAACATTGTTAAAATTCAATGAATTGTTTTCAGTTCATAGTTTCAGTCATGTGGCTGCCTGAGCACAGGTCTGTTAATTTTCCGTCTGTTTCAAACCATGAATATTTACATCACCTCTCAAAAGAAGAAAAACTAAAATATGAGAACAAACTACAACTTTTGGGCACATATGATTCATATGCAGCACCTCCTGCAGTATTTCAATCACTAAAACCAGCGGGACATTCAAAACTTAATGTGAAAATTGTTTAACATGCCTTAATGTACTAAGACAGTGTTATTAAAATATCAAATTCAATATACATCTTATTGATGATGCATACTATATACAAGCAAGCAGATGTGCCCAGAATATGAACACAATGCGTGAAATTGCGCATTAAGCATTTTCTTTATAATGGTTTTCTATGGGGAAATGCTTAACTTGCAAGTTAATGTGGTGCGTTCATATTTTGGGCACATCTGCTTACCTTTATATAGTATGCACCATCAATGAGGTGCATACTGAATTTGATCTTTTAAAGTTACTGCTTTAGTACTGTCAGAGTTCAGAGACTCTTATTTTGTTCTGTTTTGCATGGTTTCCCATATCCTGTTTAGTTCCGGTTTCCTTGGTTGTCATGGTTTCTATGCATGTTCTCATTAGTTCCCTTAGTTACTGTTTATGTTCACCACCTTTCTCTTGGTCAATTCTCATTATCTTATGTATTTAAATCCTTAGTTCACCTTCGAGGGAACTCGCACTGCGTCGTGATGACGACACTTTGGGAACGCCCTCAGCGTAGCACGTCTGAAGCATGAATGAAATCTATTCCAATCCTGATTGGTGTTGCGTCATGACGTAGTAGATGACGGCGTACCCGGAAGGTACAAAGGGACGCCGGCTCGCACAACACATTAGCTTTTGCTCTTCAGCTAAGCGCTCTGTGTTTGTAAGTCTTATTTGGTGTTGTTTGTCTCACGTCTACACAAGCACATTACTATGGCGAGCAAGCATTTCAGACGGTGTGTGCCTCCTTGTTCCCGCTTCATTTCAGGCACGGACACACACCAGCTGTGTGTGCATTGCCTGGGCGCGCAGCACGCTCGGGCAGCCCTTGAGGGGGCTGCTTGCGGCGAGTGCGAGAAGCTGCCGCTCCGGGTATTGCGCTCACGGCTGGCCGTGTTCGATGAGGCCGGCCAGGCTCGCGAGCCCCGTGGTTCTGGGCCCGCAGCTGCCGAGGCAGCGCGGCGCCGAAGATCATGGGGCTCACAAATGGACCTGACCACGGGATGGGGACTGCGCTGAGGCATCTTCCCAATCCTCATCGGAGGGTTCAGATGTTCTCCCTCCTCGTGCGGAAGCCCGCGAAGCGGTTTCTTCCCACGAGGTGGAGAACCCGATGCTTCAGCTGTCTGGCTCCGAGGAGTCAGATATGCTGAGCATCGAGGCGGGTGTGTTGCAGGCCTACCAGGCTGACCTCCTAAAGGAGTTAGATGAAGGCGAGGGTCCCTCTCCGGAGGACATTACAGAACTCAGAAAGGCCACCGACTTGTCTCTCCGCATCACCAAGGAGACGGCCCGCTCCATGTCTGGTCTGATATGCTTGGAGAAGCATCTCTGGTTGAATCTGTCGGGGATGAAGGAGAGAGAGAAACACTTTCTCCTGGATTCCCCGATTTCACCTTCTGGCCTCTTCGGCGGCGCGGTAAACACCGTCGTCGAGAGGTTTCAGGAGGTGAAAAAGCAGTCGGCGGCCTTTCAACAATACCTCCCTCGCCGCCCTGACTCCTGACTCCTCAAGGGGGCAGCCTCGGCCGTCTACCAGCTCCTCGCACCGTCAGGTGCAGAAGGAGAGCGTCGCTTCCCGAGCCCCTCCCGAGGGAGCCTGGCAAAGGAGGTGGCGTTCTTGCGGGAAGACTTCCGAGCCGAAGGTTGATCTGAGGACCGTCCTTCAGGCGAAGAAGGCTTCCGGCAAGCGGTCCTAGCTTTGGCTGGGCCACCGAGAGCTGTCCCCCCCGGGGCGGAGCGATAGAGATCGCCTCCTCCCCGGAGCTCTCGGGAAATCAGTGCTGTGTTCCCGCCGTCCAGTACGCTTCAGGCCACGTTGATTTCCCGCGCACGCACGCCGCTCCAGCAGCCTCTAGAAAGACCTGTGGCTGGGCGGCGAACGCGTCCGCACACCGAAAATCATTCTTGATTACTCCCTGCCGGTCAGCCGCTTCAGGGGGTTGGGAACGAGGACAGCCTCGAGAGGCTGGTTCCCTTAGCAGATTATTTCGGCGCATGGTCATGCCTTCCGAATATATCTGCATGGGCCCTGCGTACTGTAGAGCTGGGTTACAGGCTGCAGTTCAGCTCCCCTCCCCCAAAATTCAATGGGGTGGTCTGGACTGTGGTCTGCCCAGAGCAGGTGCGGGTTATGGAACAGGAAGTACAATCCCTGTTGGTAAAAGAGGCCATAGAACGTGTTCCTCTGCCAGACAGGGAGTCCTGGTTCTACAGCCGGTACTTCATAGTTCCCAAGAAGGATGGGGGGTTGCGTCCAATGATAGATCTCAGGCACTTGAATCATTCTCTGAGGAGATTCAGGTTCAAGATGCTCACAATTCCAGCCATCGTGAGGCAGATCCAGTTCGAGGACTGGTTCATCACGATAGATCTAAAGGACGCATACTTTCACATTTCCATCCTTCCATGTCACAGGAAGTTCCTGAGGTTTGCTTTCGGGGGCGAAGCATTCCAATATCGGGTTCTTCCCTTCGGCCTAGCTCTTTCCCCTCGCACCATCACCAAGTGCATGGATGCAGCGCTGGCTCCACTAAGACTCCAGGGCATCTGTGTACTCAATTATATTGACGACTGGCTCATATTAGACGAGTCGCGCGAGATGGCAGTTCGGCCCATATCAGGTGCTTGGGGTTGAGACTCAACACAAAGAAGAGTGTGTTGACGCCCTCCCAGAGGACTACGTTCCTGGGGGTCGTATGGGACTCCACGACGATGCGGGCACAAAGTCCATATTGGCGATGGTCTCCAAAGTGAAGCTAGGCCGCAGCCTCACTGTGAAGCAGTTCCAGAGACTGCTGGGGCTCATGACAGCAGCGTCCAACGTGATACCTTTTGGCCTGCTACACATGAGACCCCTACAGTGGTGGCTGAGAACCAAGGGGTTTTCCCCGAGGGGAAATCCGTTCCGTATGATCAGGGTAACACGCAGATGCCTTCGTTCCTTGGTTCGAAACCTTGGTTCCTGTCCCAAGGACCAGTGCTGGGAGCATCATGTTGCCAGAAAACCGTTTCAACAGATGCCTCCCTCACTGGTTGGGGCGCGGTAATGGACGGCCAATTTGTGAGAGGTCTGTGGGAGACCCGGCATTCCTCCTGGCACATCATCTGCCTGGAAATGCTGGCGGTCTACAAGGCTCTGAGGAGCTTTTTCCCGGACCTCCGTGGCCACCATGTCCTGATACGAACAGACAATACGTCGGTAGTTTCGTATCTGAATCGTCAGGGGGGTCTGAGGTCGCGCCCTCTATGCAGACTGGCACACCAGATCCTCCTGTGGTCCCAGGGGAAACTGTCGTCTCTCAGAGCGATGTACGTCCCCGGGGACCAAAACAGGGGAGCAGACGTCCTGTCGAGGCAGGGGCTGAGGCCCGGGGAGTGGCGACTCCACCCAGAGGTGGTGGAGGCCATGTGCGTGAGATTTGGCCCAGTGAAAGTGGATCTGTTCGCGTCTCAAGAGACGTCCCACTGCCCACTGTGGTTCTCTCTCAAGCATCCAGCTGTGCTGGGGCTGGATGCCATGACACAGACGTGGCCGAGGCTGCGTCTGTACGCATTTCCCCCGATCGCTCTGCTCCCGGGAGTCTTGGAGCGGGTCCGCCGAGAAGGGATCAGCCTACTACTTGTAGCACCCTTCTGGCCGACCCGGGTATGGTTCTCGGACATTGTAGTACTGCTAGACGGCCTCCCGTGGCAGGTCCCTCTGAGGAGGGATCTGCTGTCCCAGGCGAGGGGCACAATATTCCACCCCCGGCCAGAGCTGTGGAACCTCTGGGTCTGGCCCCTGAGGGGGCTCGGTACCTAGAGGCTGGCCTGTCAGCAGGTGTTGTCGAGACCCTACTCAGCTCCAGGGCTCCTTCCACCATGAAGCTGTACAGCCTGAAGTGGAATGTGTTTTCCACTTGGTGTAGAGAACGTGAGGTGGACCCAGGTAACTGCCCAGTGGCTTCAGTGCTGGAGTTCCTCCAAGATCGTTTCTCCGCCGGGCTTACCCC
The DNA here is from genome assembly GCA_039654105.1 of Coreius guichenoti. Classification (NCBI taxonomy): domain Eukaryota; kingdom Metazoa; phylum Chordata; class Actinopteri; order Cypriniformes; family Gobionidae; genus Coreius; species Coreius guichenoti. Next base: position 3,962,185 of record CM077177.1, read on the forward strand.
GTCCACACTTAAGGTGTATGTGGCTGCCATTGGGGCTTTCCACTCGCCTGTAGGTGATGGGCCTTTGAGGAAGCACCATCTGGTTGTACGGTTCCTCCGTGGGGCTCGGAGGATGAGGCCTGCGACTCGTTCCAGAGTCCCAACCTGGGAGCTGGCGGTGGTACTTGAAGGGCTGGCTGAGGCCCCCTTCGAGTCACTGGAGTCGGCTGAGGCAAAGAACCTGACCCTTAAGGTGACCTTTCTCCTTGCAGTTACCTCTCTGAGGAGAGTGGGGGATCTCCAGGCCTTGGCGATTACGCCGACTTGCCTGGAGTTTGCCCCTGGCGGAGTGAAGGCCATCTTACATCCAAGACCGGGCTACTTGCCCAAGGTGCCATCTAATATTGTCAGTGGTTCTTCAGGCCTTCCACCTTCCACCTCACGTGACGGCGGAAGAGGGGAGACTTCACCTGCTCTGCCCGGTCAGAGCCCTAAGAATTTACTTGGAGAAGTCTTCACAGTGGAGGAAGCCAGACCAGTTGTTGGTGTGCTTTGGCTCACCCAAGAAAGGGCTGCCTGCTTCAAAACAGACAATCAGTAACTGGATTGTCCAGGCAATAGCCACGGCTTATCAGGTGCGCAATTTGCCTTCACCTATAGCCGTGAGGGCTCATTCCACCAGGGGCATGGCCTCCTCGATGGCCCTCCTTTCTGGAGTCTCGCTTCAGGAGATTTGCGAGGCGGCTGGGTGGGCCACCCCGCACACCTTCATAAGATTCTACAGTGTGCAACTCCCTGTGACTCCTGGTGCCAGAGTGCTCGCGTCCTAAGTGTGCCTGGGTTCCAGCTTCACACTAGGGCGGGCGTGATTACGGTGTGGCATAGTGGGTATATCATTCCCAAAATGTCGTCATCATGACGCAGTGCGAGTTCCCTCGAAGGGGAACGTCTCGGGTTACGACTGTAACCCTTGTTCCCCAAGAAGGGAACGAGACACTGCGTCTCGCCGCCACACCTATCACGGGCAGAGCGCTTGCTTCATTGCAAAGCTAATGTGTTGTGCGAGCCGGCGTCCCTTTTGTAACTTCCGGTTACGCCGTCATCTACTACATCATGACGCAACACCAATCAGGATTGGAATAGATTTCATTCATGCTTCAGACGCGCTACGCTGAGGGCGTTCCCAAAGTGTCGTCATCACGACGCAGTGTCTCGTTCCCTTCTCGGGGAACAAGGGTTACAGTCGTAACCCGAGACGTTTGGTTCTCTGCTCTATAGATTATCTTTGTTTTTGTAATATTTCTATAATAAAGTCATATTGCTGCAAATAGATCCCCTGGTTTTATCTTCTCTGATCTGTTGTGACACAAGTACATTTGGAAGCTTTGTTTTGCCCTCCAGATGGGTGCGACGTCACGTGAAAGCTATGAAATGACCCAATTATTGTCACATTTTCAGTTTGTTTATTGCTTGTGTTTGATAAGTTCCTTGGTTCAGTTTCCTGCCACTCCTTTGTTTCCATGGTTACCATCATTATTAGTTCAGTTGTTTCAGCTGTGTGTTATTAATCATCTCATTTCTGTCTGTGATTTTAACCTGCACCCTTCCCTGCACTCTTTGTCCAGTCAACCGTTGTGTTAGTGTGTGTTTCCTTGCCCGTCTGCCTGTTCCTGAGCATTATAAAGTTTTCATTTGGATTTGATCTTCTGATTCTTCAGTTTGTTCCTAAGATTACCACACCGTGACAATTATCTTTCATTGTATGCAGAGATAAAAAGAGAAACTTGAGACATTCTTCACAATGGGACTTCTAAGAGTATTTTTTTATATTTTGAATAGAATAACAACACGCATTCATATTCTGTCACGTCTGCTCCAGTTTATTTGTGTTCATCATACAGAATATAATTTCTATTCTTTTTCCACTGAATTATGCAACCTGACGAGCTGAAAGAGCGCACTCTGTCTCTCCCATTCCTGGTTTTGCGTCAGTTATTATTCATTGACCGCTCATTCGGCCTAGAGCTGTCAATCATTTTACGTGACCATAATTCCTGCCTTTCTGGATGATGCTATCCCGTACACTTCCTTGTTCTGAGCTCCGTGAAAAAAAAAACTAAGAAACATTTCTACAAGCTAATAAACACACTATTATGATATGGTTATGTATATGGTTTGTGTGTGATTTTCATGTGATTTGGGGTATTTTCATATCAATAATGGATGTTTACATTATAAATGCTAAGCAGGTGTAGCGATTAGCTGCATATAAAAGACTATACATAACATATTTCAACATCATTATATGACTAAAATCCACATTAGATTACAATACAAACACTCAGTGGTTTAGTGAGTTTTGAGTAAAAGTGTAATATTAATCTTTTAAATTGTTATGTAACTTGATGCTCACTGTAGCTCTAATGCACCTGTCGTGCCAGGAGATATTCTATTCCATAATCTAATTTGTTAAAAGAATTCACATAAGGGCCCAAGAATATGTTTTTTTGTTTGTTTGTTTGTTTGTTTTCTAGAAAGACTTCAGATAATATGTGGCTTAGTGTAGTGTGGGATGAAAGTGGTGTAGATGGACAAGCAATAATGCCAGGATAAAGTCAAGTCAAGTCACCTTTATTTATATAGCGCTTTTTACAATGCTGATTGTTTCAAAGCAGCTTCACAGTGTTAACAGGAAAATAATGCAACAGAATTTGATTCGGCTGTACAGCCGCTCTGGAGAAAACGGTGATGTCATCCAGCTCATTTCAATTATCATATAGTGTCAATGCGGGCAGATCAGTAATATAGTTGAAATTTAAGTGTCCCCAACTGAGCAAGCCAAAAGCCAAAGGCGACGGTGGCAAGGAACCAAAACTCCTTCAGGGCCAGAATGGAGAAAAAAGCCTTGGGAGAAACCAGGCTCAGTCGGGGTGCCAGTTCTCCTCTGGCCGATGAACAAATAGTGTATGATTATGATTCTGGAAGCATTACAGGTCAGAAGTCAGATTAGATCACAGATATTGGTAAGATTATTCGAAAGATTGGAGTCGTCACGCAGAAGACGTGTTAAATGAGGATGTCGTGTCAATGCGGCATTTACAGGGGGGAGTTTAATTGACACGGTCTCTGCAGACATTTCAGAAATGCTAAAACAATCATTTAACTGATTTAAATAATAGAAATTAAAAATGTTTTATGTGTATGCCATAGTAAAGAGATGTGTTTTTAGTCTAGATTTAAACTGACAGAGTGTGTCTGCTTCCCGAACAATGCTAGGAAGACTGTTCCAGAGTTTAGGTGCTAAATAGGAAAAGGATCGACCGCCTGCAGTTGATTTTGATATTCTAGGTATTATCAACTGGCCAGAGTTTTGAGACCGCAATAGACGTGATGGAGTATAACGCGTTAAGAGCTCGCTCAAGTACTGGGGAGCTAAACCATTTAGTGCTTTGTAAGTAATTAGCAAGATTTTAAAATTTATACAATGTTTAATAGGGAGCCAATGCAGTGTTGCCAGAACCGGGCTAATATGGTCATACTTCCTGGTTCTAGTAAGAACTCTAGCTGCTGCGTTTTGGACCAGCTGAAGTTTATTTATTAAGCGAGAATAAAGGCTAATAATGGCTGAATACAAAAAAAAGAATAATAATAAAAGAATAATGAAGATTAGGTCTCATTCACGGTAGAGGTGTGAAAAGTTCATTGAGTGAGAACAATAGAAACGTGAATGGAGCAGTTCACCTCACCAGACATTAGACAATAGGCAGCAAGTAGGTGTTTCCAGGGCAATGAAATAATTTTATTAGCATCTTAACAGCCATCTCTAAAAACTCATATGACGTGGTCTTAGGAAATATTTCATAAAATTCAGTTTTATAGATATCATCTTCAGATTTGAAATAAAACATGAGCTTCATTGTGTTTTTAAGTTTCTACAACACAGACACATCATAATTTTATACATATATTCTTAATATTTTGTTTTTATGTTTGAGCTTATATATCTCCATATTAATAACAGTAATTCTGAGTCTTGAACTGTAAACTCTCAAGTGTTGGCTTTCTAAATATACTGTATGTTGGTTATGTGTCTATTCAGAATGACTTATGAGCAGCATAAGCAACTCATAAGGTCATAAGCAACCTTTTTATTTTGGGTATGTCATTTATGCCCCACTTGCCAAAATGGGGGGTGTGGGGTAAGGGGTTAAAAAAGTATTTTAAATTGCAAAATTCCTTTGCGAAAAAAGTATTAAAGTTTAGCATACTTTTAAAAAGAGTACTTGTTATGGAAATTAAAATACTTTAAACTTTAAAATATACTTAATTTCGAAGTGAATGTAATGTTTGGACACTTAATTGCATGTAATTTACAATAAAATAAATTTAAATAATCATTTTCATTTAATTTTTCATTCACAATTTTCATTTAAATGTATATTAAATGCAATTAGTTGAAATTGAGTGGGACTTAAGTACATTTCATTTTACATTTATGGCACTTTTTAAAAGTGTACTTAAGTCATTGATTTCATTGATATATTATATGCAAGTAATATTTTCTTTTAATATATACTTTACAAGTACACTACAAGTGCACATTCAATACAATTAAGCACACTTCTTTTCCCAAGGGTATCATTGCTATGCATTATCTATGCTATGCTATAATCATTGTCGTCAAGAACAGTAGCTCTTTCCTCCGCACTGCAGAGAAAGGTGAATGCTAGTGTCTTCCTTGCTTTTGGAGTATTGATTCTGCTAAAGCTGCCACACCTGAAATAGCTCAGACAGCGCTGACACACACAAACAAATCTGAGAGTATTCTGTGCAAGGGGACAATGATGGGCTAGAGCACAATATACCCATCTCACAGGTCTCATGTTTCTGTATCTGCATCTGCAGGTGTGGAAAGGGTTGGTGTGCTTTCACGCTGAGGTGCTGATCTCTCGTGCATAACTAAAAATAGAGAAATTGTACATGTTTCTCTTCAGCCTCTCAAGGTGTAACCTGCTTTTCTTTCTTGAACTAGTGTGAGGTAATTTGCAAGCCCATCCCTCGAATCCCTGAGTCAGCCATTAATCAAAGGCAGGCTGTAGTAGGCTGTGGAGGCTGGAGGGGGATGGTGCATGCAGAGCGGACACACATTAATCAACTATTGCACAATGAAAGAGCTGAAAATGACAAAGCCGAGTAGCTGTGTTATCATCCCATTGGAGTCACAGAACAGACTGTATTTAAAGAAATAATCTTTACACGCTTACTCTTCCAACCCTGGCCCTGCTCAAACCATAGTACAGCAAACAGTCATCGGAAATCTGCTATTATAGTATTATCCTTTTGAAAACAATCCAAATCCCATAATCCCACATATTTTGACATGGTATGATTAAAATGGGTGAATGAGCCCTATTAAAATAGACTGTGCAGCCCAACTTTCAGAGGAATTCAGAGGAAAAGATGCTTGTTGCCACTGCTGCTACAATAAATCATGCGTGCCAACCATGACCACAGATTTAATAGCTTTTTTAAAAGTTTTTTTTACTCTGGCAATAAAATTTGTCCATTATGCCTGACCTGGAGAAAAAAAGAAAAAAAAAAAAATCGCTGAAGTTAAAGCTGAAATTACCATGAATGTGTGACAAGCTTACATGAGGAGCTTAATTTAATTTCAAATAAATTTTCAAACTGAATATTTTTTATGAATGTTTACAGTGACCACAAAATTCATCAAATCCATCGCTAATACTTACCGACATTTGTGCTGCTGTGCATGCTATGTTTTGTTTGAAATATTTAGATTAGATAAATAAATAAAAAAAAATAAACACCTGGAATATTTCAGAATATAATGTAATATTTAATTGTAGACTTTAGAGCATAGCACAGCAAAAATGGCAACATAGTCAAGTCAAGTAACCTTCATTTATATAGCGCTTTTTACGATACAGATAGTTTCAAAGCAGCTTTACAGTGATAATAGGAAATTAATGGAGGAGAGATTGTTTTGGCTGTACAGCAGCTCTAGAAAAATGTTACTGTCCAGCTAAAGTAAGTTTTTGATTGATTCATTTCCATTGTAAAAAAATCATTAGTTATTTACTTTGGGGCGACTTACACAACACCATTTTCAACTAAAACAGAAAACTTTTAATGCGTTCTGGCCGTTCATTTGCATGGCAACAGTGTTTGGTTGTTTGAGAACGCAAACCTTGAATTAGGTTTTGAAATAGTTTTGAAACGATACCATTATCATCTTCGAGTAAACTTCAAAAAACGTGAATCTGTGAGAACGGTGACGGCACGCACGTAAGCATCACGTGTTTAGTCTATAGGCAAACGCGTTTGAATACGTATATGCGCAGACATATAGTTTTTCTTTACAAAATGACCACCAAATTACTTGTCTAGCATGCATAATACAGCGTTTTTAGTCGTTTCCGGAATCATTTTGATAACGTTTTTATCTGTACAACATAAATATTTAAAATTCCAAATGTGACAATGCAGTCTGCAATGCACAATTCAAAGCTGGCTTTTTTGTCTTTCAGTTAAGTCTATCTTCACTGACCCAACCTCTATGGCTTATGCGCTCCAGGTGGTCTGTCTGTAAGTGGAGCAGTGCTGATGGTGACTAATAAGGCCAAAGTGCCAGTTTATGTCCCTGAATCCCTGAGTATATGTGCATGTTGTTTTCTGCAGGCTGGTGGTGCAGTGACTCCTGTTGCCTTTAGCCTGGCTGGTTGGTTTCTCCTTTAACTAGCTTTTGTCTCCATTGTAAAAAAATGTATACAAATAATTATAATATATATAAAATAAAATAAATAATTGCCAGGATTTCCTTTGTACTGTTTAGAGTGTGATGCATATTAGTAAGAAAGCATACACTTCCAGAAGTGTGACAAAGACCAGTTCTTACTGATGCCAGAGCTTTGATCTAGTAGTCATTAAATCTGGCTCCCTCTTAAACTGTGATGATGTGAAGTCTGGTGCAGGAGTTCGTTGCTAAAGAGATTTTGATAGAACTCTCCATTATTTTTTTTTGTCCGTAGAGTCAAAATCCCTTTCAAGTTAACTTCACCGACAGCCATATTTGTAATGCTTCCGGGCAGCTATTTTGGAATTCAAGGCAGTGGCTGTGTTTAAGTCTTTTTTATGCCTTTTCCTCTCTAACTTCCCTCAGTCTCGTTCACTAGGATGTAGCCTACGTCATTGCTTACATTGCATGTGTGCACACTACTAGCGAAACCCTTGCAATGGGTTTAAATGGAATGCCCTAAGCCCTTGATCACTTGTGGGTAAATTAAGTGCAAGTACTGACAGTTGCTGTTGTGACGTCACAGTTGTGTGCATTGTCGCCTATGGAGCCAATTGAAGTATACATATGAGTAGACTCGCACCCTCGGTTAAAATCGAGGGGTTGAGGGTCTGTCCAAATAAACTTCACTCGTCCACTTGACGAAGCTGAACGCAGGGGAAGTGCTTAGAGAAGTTTGCGAGTGTATGTCTAAAAGTGGAGTTATACAAGTCCTTTCTACATATTTTAATAGGGAAATACTGAAATCTGAAAATACTGAAAACAGCTTGCCAAAGTTAATTACCAATAGCATATTTCAAAGCAACAAAATCTGATATGAACTGTCATATGTTTCTTTAGCTCATAAAAGCGTATATATTTCAGGCTGGTTCAGTAGGTATCTCCAACTTTGATACATTGATCATTTTAAAATGAAACAATATATTATTTATATATATATATATATGTATGTATTAACAAGGTGAAAAGCACAAAAAAGTAGGCTTTTGGCTTGTTTGTGGTTCTGTGGTTTAAATGTGTATTTTCAAATGAGAGAATATAGCATTGTACAGTGCATCCGGAAAGTATTCACAGCACTTCACTTTTTCCACATTTTGTTATGTTACAGCCTTGAAAATCCAAAATGGATTAAATTCATTATTATCCTCAAAATTCTACAAACAATACCCCATAATGACAACGTGAAAGAAGTTTGTTTGAAATCTTTGCAAATTTATTAAAAATAAAAAACGGAAAAAAAAAAAAAAAAAATCACATGTACATAAGTATTCACAGCCTTTGCCATGACACTCAAAATTGAGCTCAGGTGCATCCTGTTTCCACTGATCATCCTTGAGATGTTTCTACAACTTGATTGGGGTCCATCTGTCATAAATTCAGTTGATTGGACATGATTTGGAAAGGCACACACCTGTCTATATAAGGTCCCACAGTTAACAGTGCATGTCAGAGCACAAACCAAGCCATGAAGTCCAAGGAATTGTCTGTAGACCTCCGAGACAGAATTGTATTGAGGCACAGATCTGGGGAAGGGTACAGAAACATTTCTGCAGCAGAAGCCACTCCTCAGTAAAAGGCACATGGCAGCCCATTTGGAGTTTGCCAAAAGGCACCTGAAGGACTCTCAGACCATGAAAAACAAAATTCTCTGGTCTGATGAAGCAAAGATTGAACTCTTTGGCCTGAATGGCAAGCGTCATGTCTGGAGGAAACCAGGCACCACTCATCACTTGGCCAATACCATCCCTACAGTGAAGCATGGTGGTGGCAGCATCATGCTGTGGGGATGTTTTTCAGCGGCAGGAACTTGGAGACTAGTCAGGATCGAGGGAAAGATGAATGCAGCAATGTACAGAGACATCCTTGATGAAAACCTGCTCCAGAGCGCTCTGGACCTCAGACTGGGGCGAAGGTTCATTTTCCAACAGGACAACGACCCTAAGCACACAGCCAAGATAACAAAGGAGTGGCTACAGGATAACTCTGTGAATGTCCTTGAGTAGCCCAGCCAGAGCCCAGACTTGAACCCCACTGAACATCTCTGGAGAGATCTGAAAATGACTGTGCACCGACGCTCCCCATCCAACCTGATGGAGCTTGAGAGGTCCTGCAAAGAATAATGGGAGAAACTGCCCAAAAATAGGTGTGCCAAGCTTGTAGCATCACACTCAAAAACACTTGAGGCTGTAATTGGTGCCAAAGGTGCTTCAACAAAGTATTGAGCAAAGGCTGTTTCCATGATTTTTTTTTTCGTTTTTTATTTTTAATAAATTTGCAAAGATTTCAAACAAACTTCTTTTACATTGTCATTATGTGGTATTGTTTGTAGAATTTTGAGGAAAATAATGAATTTACTCCATTTTGGAAGGCTGTAACATAACAAAATGTGGAAAAAGTGAAGCACTGTGAATGCTTTCCGGATGCACTGTATTTGCATCAAAGCATGTGAACTTTCAGGTGGGCTCATGCAAACTTTTCTCTGATTCTAACTCTTTTCTCTGATTCTGATTCTTTTGTTAGTTTTATTTTTGCTTTATCAGTTTGATCTTGTTGTAAATAGGCCTTAAGCCTATAAAAGTGAACTGGTGCAAACCATGCTTTACTTTTTATATTGTTATTGGACCTGTGATAGGCAGCCAACACTTAAGATGTGTAAATGCATGTATTTTGGCTCTAAATGTGCACCAGTAGTAGAATGTGTGTGTTTATATGACTTCTTGTTTATATGTCTTGATAGATCCTGGGTAATAGAATTTTTTTTTTTTTTCACAAGTCAGCTATTTTTATCTCTTATAGAATCATCTGTGTAGAAACAATTTCCACTGCTAGTAATTTGCTAGTAAATTTCACAAACAGTTACAAAGAAACAGCAAGTAACACGTAACACATTCAATTAAGTATGACATTTTTAAGTAGAAAGACTGAAACAGTAAAATGTACTCCAATAATCTTTGTTTTACTTACTTCTAAAAATAGTTTTTAGAGTGTTATGTCACATGGATCCAGGAAGTGTTAGCAGTGGTGGGCTTAACCTCTCAAACACCGGGTTCAGCAGCAGCAGTTTGCAATTTAAAAAGAGAATAACATCCTAAATCAGGAGGAACTATATTTTGATCAATATTTGATTACACCTGCCAGGGCAGAGCCAGCAGAACAAGGAGTCCTAATGGATGGCTTTAGTGGCCGTGTTGGGGGGACAGAGATTTCAGAGATGGCCTCCTTTGCCGTGACAGGGCAGGCAGAAGGTTCAGAGATGGCCTTTTTGACCATGACAGGGCAGGTAGAGCATTCAAAGACGACCTCCTTGGCCGTGACAAGGCAGATCGAGGAGCTGTAGCAGACGCCGCTGCCTTAGGAAGAGGTGTAGCGGACATTGCCGCCTCAGGAGGAACTATAGCAGTCGCCGCCGCCTCAGGAGGAACAAGACAAGTGTGTGAGTGCAGCCGAAAGTGGAAGGATCTTCGGGCTTGGGGATGCTGGGACCGCCAGGCTAGAGATGCCTGTTGCTTGCACCGACATGAGCGGTGTGTCCACCACACTAAATGCCAGTCTCGTCCTCCCCGAGAGGGATCTAGTGGCCGGGATGGTACTGGCCGATGATGTCTGTGGCGGCCCAAGCTCCATGGCTGCCAGAGCTTGAGGAGCATAGACTTTTCCTCCAAAAAAATGTTTACGGGGATCTTGAGCGGTTGCTTCAAGGTCCTCCTCCACCTCTCCCAGAGTGAAGGGGGATCCGCTCAAAGCGCTTGCTCCCACAAACTCATAAAAAGTCCCACAAAGACCATCTTTGGAAAGTTGTGATTTAAGTTGTTTATTGAGTCCACAGTAATAAAAAGTGATCAAGGAACTGTCTGGAAAACAAGTGTGAAAGGCCAAGTCCGAAAATTCACTAGTATGGTCCTCGAGGGAACGCTCATCCTGACGGAGAAGGATAATGTGTACTCCTGTTAAATCCATTTGTCTGTCAGTTCTTCTCTCCTATTCTCCATTTACACTACATCACTGGACATTATAGGCATTGTTATGCTGATGACACACAGCTCCACTTTTCATTTTTAAACAGAGGATCCCATAGTAGCTGCATGGATGAAAGAACATCAGCTACAGCTCAACCTAATGAAGACAGTGCTTCTCGTCTTCCCAGCTACCTTGTCAGTACAGCACAACTTTACCATCCAGCTAGGTTCATCAACAATAATCCCATCAACTTCGGCCAGGAATCTTGGAGTAATCTTTGATGACCAGCTGACCTTAAAAGACCACATTGAAACTACAGCACGATCATGTAGGTTTGCACCGTACAACATCAGGAAGATCAGGCTCTTCATAACTGAGCATGCAACACAACTTCTCATCCAGGCCCTTGTCATTTCCAAGCTGGACTACTGCAATGGTCTTCTGGCTGGACTTCCAACATGTGCAAATAAACCCCTACAAATGATCCAGAATGCAACGTTTCGACTGTTCTTCAATGAACCCCAGAAAGCCCATGTCACACAGCTGTTTATCTCTCTGCACTGGCTTCTGGCTGCGGCTTGCATCAAGTTCAAAACATTGGTGCTTACCTACAGGACGGCCAGGGTCTCCGCACCCTTCTACCTCCACTGTTCCTTGCTGGTGGAATGATCTTCCCAACCCTATCTGGACATCTTGTAACAATCAGCCAAATTGGTTGGGTTACAAGAGTTAAAAAGGGTCAGATCTTACTGTGTGAGTAGTCAGGTGTTTAAAAGAATGAGACTTAAAACAGGGGTTAAAGTGGATAAGAATGGTGTATTTACAATATTCACACCAGACTTTAAAACAACACAATAAAACTAGGTAAACTCAGGCTGTTAAAAGCATAGAGTCCAATGCACCATACCCTAAAACAGTCCATAAGAAACCTAATGTGTTGATAAGTCCCAATGTGAGTGTCCACCAGTGTATACAATCAAAGAGAAGTGTTAATCTAAAAGGTGTTATATAGAAAGGTAAATCCACAGGATAGAAACTCCACAATCCAGAATAGTTGCTGTATTTAGTGACTGCCTGTTTGTTTGCCATGCTGCTCCCTTTGTACAGGTGTAGTTCCTGCTTCTTTAAGAAATGTATTGTTGAGCGATCACATGACAGGGCAACCATACATTTCTTAAAGACATACACACTTAAAATGTTAAGAAGAATAAAATGGACTAAGAAAACATTTAAACCAATTAAAACTCTATTATACATAATATCATTGTAATAAATAGAGCGGTAAAACATGTCTCTTATATGACAGTGTCACAAGCTAAATTCACTAATTCACCATTTCCTTCACCTATGCTCTAACTATTCCTTAAAGGTGCAGTGTGTAGTATTTATGAGGATCTATTGACAGAAATGCAATATAATATACATAACTATGTTTTCAGTGGAGTATAAAGACCTTACATAATGAACTGTTATGTTTTTATTACCTTAGAGTGAGCCATTTCTATCTACATACACCGCGGGTCCCCTTACAGTGAAATTGCCGTTTTGCGCAGCCATGTTTCTACAGTAGCCCTAAACGGACAAACTTCTCTACAGAGCGCTAGCTACTCTCTGCTGTTTCAGATGATGACATCTTTGTCCTGTGCCGGCCACCGTAGCTTCGAAAGGGAGGGGTGAGCGGTGGCTGATTGTAATTCACAACCTCACTGCTAGATGCCGCTAAAATTCACACACTGCACCATTAATCCCTCCCTTTTCTAGCTTGTATTATCCTGAACGATGGCTGAAACTTATCGTGTTTATTGCCTCTTTAGTTTTAAGATTTGAAGTTCATTGCAAGTGCACATTTAATACAATTTAACATAATTATTTTTTAATGGGGAGCCTAGAGGCATTCCATACTTCACTAATGTTAAAGTTGACAATTTCTTTTGACTGTGTTTGCCAGGTTCTGTGGCTTATCCACGAGTATCTAATGATCTATGGTGTCCATGATTATTACTAGGTAGTCAGCAGCTTATTAGGTTTTGGAACAAAGCTTTAAACTTTGTTCTGTTTCCGGTAGGCATGCAATTTTCATTGAGGTGGTTTTCTTTATATTGACATGATATTTGGGGATTCTCAACAGTGTGCATACGAATGTGTGTATCACTGTGTAATGAGATTTCAGGGCAGGTGTTTGTGTTGGGTTCACTGCTCTAATTGGGTTTCATGTTCTTCAAGAATCCTTGCACTGCACACACAGTCTTTGATCTTTCTCCAGGCTGTCATTGATGAGGAGGTGGGAACACTCATTAGCTTTGAGGTTTTTGCTTATCAAATGATGGCCAGTAATTAAATCCAAACATACAGGGATCTCATCTCTACATGCATACAGATACAAATACAAACTTGCCTGGGTCTCGATTCAAACTCAGTGTTAACCCTGATGAGTATTGTAGTGGGCAGATATAATGATAGACTAATGGAAGTGCATTAGACAGACTCATTTACGTCTTTGAAGTGAAATCTACTACTAATCAAACCTCCACCTCCATTCTCAAAATAGATATGACTACATAATATATAATTTAATGGATATAATATCTAATCATAGTTGTATGCTAGATGATTTCATCTCCAGATGCTTCTCTAAACCCTCTTAGTATCACGGTTAATCTACTGAACGATTTGTATTCACTTATTATTACAGAAACTGTCTTTATGCGTCTTTAGACAGAGGGATGGCACTAAGTGAATTCATTCAAAAGTTTTACATTTGCAAAATATCCAATGGCAGGAAATTAGGTAATGAGCAGCAGTCGCAATATTGAATTTTGACACCTAAAAAAAAATCCCTTTTTTGTTTAGTTTTTTTTATAAATGTCGCTTTAATAAACTGATTTATGTAAGGACCTCACTTCCCTGTTTGTCGCATTGCCTTTTTAAATGTGTTAGCATGGGTAAGATGGGCAAATCTGTTGCTATGAACAAAAATAAACCTGATTAGTTCTGCCCAGTAACTTGTAAACACAACTTCTTTTGTTGCACTAATGAAAACCTGAGCTTCCTGACTGCTGTGCACTATACTGAAAAAGATTATATCTTGGACCAACTTAAAAAACATACTCTAATTTAACTTAAAAATATTTATTTTTTTCCCAAAAGATGTAAACATTTAAACAACGTAAAAAGAATATTTACTATAAAGACCATAGTTAATCAATATAATTCCTTTAGACATAAGCCAAATGTTATAATGTAGCAAATATTTTTGCATTTTTACATTTTCAAATAAGCATTATTTAGTATGTTAATTAATCAATTAACCCTCATGGGGACCATGTTTTTTGACCTTGTAATGTTTAATCAAAATGTCATAAATCACTTTTTCCAGTGAAACTACAGACTTCTTTTTGGTGACGTATGCAGGACTTCATCAATCATTATTCTGCTTAAACCCTGACCCTCCACAATCTCGCATTAATTCAAAATCCATCTCAAAATCCAATCAGCTCCTGTTTTTTCTTTTTTGATAATCCATTACAATCACAATACAGATTAAGTCGTTACTTAAATTTCATCATGACTTAAAGAAAAAGATGAGGCTCCAGTGTAGATACTGATGAATGTCTGGGATATATCTACTGAACATGAAGAGTACACTTATAGTTATCATAAAAATATAGTGTTATTGAAATAAGTGACACTTAGGATGATATGCACAACATCTCCCTTTCCACTGCTTAGACAGAACTGTTGTACTTGCAATACCAAATTTATTCAGTCTTGACTAGTTTAATTTGCATCTATTTTTTTGTGTAATCAGCCTTGGGTGGTTTGCACAAGATTACAAGTTTTCACTACACCACCTCAGGAATAATGCCCAAGGAAATCATTTTTCCTAATGCAGAGGAATTTATTATTTACATGTATGCATTTTCCAGATGCTATTATCCAGAGTGAATCACATTGCATTGAAGGTTTAAATTTGATCAATTAATGCATTCCCTGGGAATCAAACCCATGACCTTTGCATCGCAAGCACAATTGCACTAATGTTTGATAAATTGACTGTCTGTGTCACGGATATTCAGTCATTTTCTCGTTTAGTTTCATTATCACTGACTTTTAGTTTGCTTTTCATTATCTCCTGTTGTCTTTGTTCATGTTTCCCGCCATTATTAGTTACTATGGCAATCTACTATGATCATCTGATCATCACACCTGTTAGTTTCTCGTTTCTCTGCCTTGATTGTCGGTTGTTGTTTGTGTATCACACGCTGTTACAATATCTGTGGATTCTCTGAGTTTGTTTGATTAAATACATTTATTTTTAAATTCATCTTCTTCTATGGACTTTATTATCTGAGACAGTGACAGACTGACTGTTTGAGTTGCTAATATATTTCATATATTTTTTCTGATCAGCAGACAATTGGTTAGTTCTTTTGACTTGGGCTAGTAAGCAACCATCAAGAACAATTTAGCAACCACATAGCAACGCTCTGGCAAAACTGCATTGTGGCAGCGTGTTTTGTACAAGCAGCTAAGTTTGCATGATATATAGCTTCAAATAGCTAAATGAAGTGCCCACAAGCATGACTGAACAGACAAACAAATAACCCACGTGGAATAAGTAGCATGTACAGAGTGTTTATGAGGCGTGTTACTTTGGGCGTGTTGTTATGGCTGCCATGTACTGAAAGTGTTACCTCTGGCTGGCTTTAAGACATGATTGAAAGAGGCCTCTGTCTGTGACCACAATTAATGGTGTCCATGGCATCTGAACCCAACACAGTCCGACTAACAGAGTGTGATGAATCCACCTCTGCCTGCTCTTTACTTGACATTTGTACATTGATCCTAGAGTTTCATCAGGCCTCAGGATTGAAAGGCCAAGCTGTGAGGCATAAATTTTCAAACGTGTGCATCTTTAGCCATAAGTCACAATGAATCCTGACCTCAGCCTTCTCTGGACTTCATGCACAATACAAGGCTGTAATTCTAACAGCAATAATGTTGATATTGCCAAAAGACAGGTTAATTACACTGCTGTTTAAGCAAGATGGGAACCACTGCAAATAAAATAAAGTAAAATAGAAAATAATAGACACCTTATATTCGATAACAGCATAATTTAATTTAGTTTAGTTTATGTACTTTGGAATAATTAACTTTTTCTTTTTTTTTTAAGAAGTCTCTTATGCTCACCAAGGCTGCATTTATTTGATCAAATTACAGTAAAAACAGTAATACTGTAACAATAATATTCAGCTTGGCTCGTAATGGTAGCCAATCAAGATTGGCGTGTGTTTACACATGCTTCAGACACCGGCTCACAAGAAGCTTAGCGTTCCACTTCAAAAGGGAACTACAGTTAAACATGTTTTGCATAAAAGCAAACATGCAGCTTGTGAGTCAAGGATGCTTGACTAGTATTATAAGTGAACTTCATGGGAAAAAGTAACTAAAATATACACTATATTGGCAAAAGTTTTGGGATGCCTGCCTTTACGTGGACATGAACTCTAATGACATCCCATTCTTAATCCGTAGGGTTTAATATGGAGTTGGCCCACCCTTTGCAGCTATAACAGCTTCAACTCTTCTGGGAAGGCTTTCCACAAAGTTTAGGAGTGTGTTTATGGGACTTTTTGACCATTCTTCTAGAAGCGCATTTGTGAGGTCAGGCACTGATGTTGGACGAGAAGGCCTGGCTCACAGTCTCCGCTCTAATTCATCCCAAAGGTGTTCTATCGGGTTGAGGTCAGGACTCTGTGCAGGCCAGTCAAGTTCCTCCACACCAAACTCGCTCATCCATGTCTTTATGGACCTTGCTTTGTGCACTGGTGCGCAGTCATGTTGGAACAGAAAGGGGCCATCCCCAAACTGTTCCCACAAAGTTGGGAGCATGAAATTGTCCAAAATGTCTTGGTATGCTGAAGGATTAAGAGTTCCTTTCACTGGAACTAAGGGGGCAAAGCCCAACCCCTGAAAAACAACCCCACACCATAATCCCCCCTCCACCAAACTTTACACTTGGCACAATGCAATCAGGCAAGTCCCGTTCTCCTGGCAACCGCCAAACCCAGACTCGTCCATCGGATTGCCAGACAGAGAAGCGTGATTGGTCACTCCAGAGAACACGTCTTCCACTGCTCTAGAGTCCAGTGATGGCGTGCTTTACACCACTGCATCCCACGCTTTGCTTTGCACTTGGCAATGTAAGGCTTGGATGCAGCTGCTCGGCCATGGAAACCCATTCCATGAAGCTCTCTACGCACTGTTCTTGAGCTAATCTGAAGGCCACATGAAGTTTGGAGGTCTGGAGCTATTGACTCTGCAGAAAGTTGGTGACTTCTGTGCACTGTGTGCCTCAGCATGCGCTGACCCCGCTCTGTGATTTTACGTGGCCTACCACTTCGTGGCTGAGTTGCTGTTGTTTCCACTTGCTTCCACTTTGTTATAATACCACTAACAGTTGACCATGGAATATTTAGTAATGAGGAAATTTCACAAATGGACTCATTGCACAGGTAGCAACCTATCACGGTACCACGCTTGAATTCACTGAGCTCCTGAGAGCGACCCACTCTCTCACAAATGTTTGTAGAAGCGTCTGCATGCCTAGTGCTTGATTTTATGCACTTGTGGCCATGGAAGTGATTGGAACACCTGAATTCAATGATTTGGAGGGGTGTCCCAATACTTTTGGCAATATAGTGTATGTCCACTGTAACCCTTCCTCCCCAGTGAATAAAGTGTTCAAGTTGTCCATCTTTACAGGTAATTACAGAATGCAATTGCTACACTCATGTTTACCATATCAGTAAATCCAGTTCCTGTAAGAGCTGCTTACTTTACTATTTGCTGTATTCTGCATATCATATGATGTTTTATTAACAAAGTTCGGGAGGAGCACGTTCAGATAATTGACACAAGTGGAGAGCACTCAGCCAATCAACAATAAGAGGTATATATATTCGGCAGTCTTACCTCCGTTTGTTGACAATTCATCAGCATCCCTCTACCACCCTTTCTCCACACTTTTAGTTCTAACCACTTACATACACGGGGGGAGTACTCTGGGTTCGGACCAAATTCCGAGCTCGGAGCCCTCCCCCCGGACAGCACGCCAAATACGCATTTAAATTTACTCCCTCTAAATTATATGTAAGTGTGAACTTGTGAAATCCGTGCAGTGTGAAAATGCTGAACCGTCATGAATTATTCATTTGAATGGATATTTATGCAATATGTCTTGGACTTGCGTATATCTTTTATTTGTAATTTCCAAGTTTATATTGTCTTTGCAATATGGTGTGAAGTGTTCTGCCGAATGTACTGACTAGCATTTATGGTAAAGTAAAATATACTTTAATGCCATTTAATTAAAACTTGTATGTCATGCATTAGAATATATTTGTAATTACACATTTGTAATGATGACTTTGCAAATTAGTACATTTAAAATTGTAATATCAAATAACACACTAGTTAAAATTATAATCAAGTACTTAACATCGAAACACATCGAAATAAGTATACTTTATAATTTTAACATATACGAAAAAACATTTAATTTACATTTTAAAAGTGAACTTAAGAAAAATAGTCATGAAAGTCTATTCTCTTTAAGTACACTTGCAGTAAATGGCCTTGGTTACACTTTATTACATTTAAGTACTGAGTAATACTAATAAACAACGTAATTACTATAGGGTTAGGGTAGGATTAGGGTTTGGTTTAGGGTTAGTTGCATGTAATTATGCATAATTTATAGTTAAAACTATAGTAACTGTGTGTAACGTGTAACATGGACACTGTAAAATATAAAGTGTCACCGTGGCCTTTTATTTTATTAATATGATTTTATTTGTAAATGCATTTTTTTTTTTTTTTAAATACACTACAGGTACACATTCAATATAATTAAGTGGACTTCTTTTTCACAACGGTTGAATTACAACATGGATACTATATCTTACAATCATGCATTCAACTTAGTATTCATTCATCGGTTCATTAATCAAATTCAAAAATGGAAGATCAAGTGGCAATGTGTTGCACATTTTAGCAGATGTACTATGTCATGGGTATCCCATGCATGCTGACAATTACTATGCACAGTATACATTGGACATTGTATGCACTGCAGAGATAGTAAGGGCAGTAAGGTTTTTCCAAGAGTTCATATAAGACACTTTCCCTTCAAAATATCAAGGGACTCAACCAGAGGTGTCTCTGACATCCACTGGATACTTCATCTGATTGGCCCCAGCGTCGGGCTGCTCTCAGAAAGACCAGCTGATTGGCTCTGCTGAAGGCTCTGACAGCCGATACCTGGAACATCACAGCGCTGCAAGCCTGAAATATGAGTCACTGTTCAGGCTGAAATGTTACTGCAGATGTAACTCGGCAGAAACAGAGAGGTGAAAGGCAAATGATAACTGCATGAAACGGGAGAGGCATAGAGATGTGTGTAACCTAAAGCCATGTGCCAAAGCCTATTGAACTGCCTAACTAGTCAGCATTTTAAAGAATCAGCCAATCTCAAGATACAAGGCTGTACCAAACAGTAAGCAGCAAAAATATGCTGCCTTATAAGATACCAATATTTGCCCCCTGGACGTTTTTTATTTTTGTATGGGCAATTTTTAATAATTACTTTATTAAATATATCTGTGTTACCTTTTATGTGAAATACTTAAATTTAACCAGTTGCTTACTTTATTCAGACTACAGACTGTAACAAATAAAATGTATACAAAATAAAATTCAGTAATAATAATTTAAATGAAATGTAAGGTAGCATCACAATTGCAACCCCAGAATGTATTGCACCAAACTAGGGAAATTCAAATTCTAATTATATTCAATTTCAATATTTTTCCTCATAACTGTGCATTGCACATGTACCTTTGTAAGGACAATTGTTAATAAGGTAGCATCACAGTTTTTCTTCACAGATAAAGCAATCCCAGAATGTATTGCACCAATTTAGGGCAATGTTGATAATAATTATCTTGAATTTCACTCTTTCTCCTCATAACTGTGCATTACACATGAAATATCTTCTGATTGGCTGTAATTGTGCTGTGTCATGCAGTTTTGTGTTCAGTGTAGGCAGACAAATTGCTTATCTTGACATCACACCTAGTTAGGACAATCTTAGAAGGTTGCTGGCTGTCATGCAAGACAGCTTGTTAGTTTTTGAAACAGAGATCCAGTATTATGTGATCATGGATATATGTGTAAGAAAAGTATATGTAGATTCATTGGGTTTCAGTGCAGGTGCTTGCAGAGATATACTGAGAGTATGACAGGTATGCTGATGGGTAAACGGCTCTGTGATTAATGCACACTGTACTGAGCTTCACGTGGGAGCAGTCGCTCACTTACAGCGTGCTGGAGCAGCTAAATTTAAACACTGGTCAGCACAGACAGGGACCTCAGGGATTCTAACAAGCACACATATATAATCACACACACACAATCTGCTGGGACTGACAGTGGATTTTAGATCCTATTTTAAAGGAATAGTTCACTCCAAAAATAAACATTTAATTCTAAACCTTTTCTTCCATGGAGCACAAAAGGAGAAATTTTGACCTGGATCTTTTTAATGCAATGACAGTTCTTAGCGACCACAAATGTCAATTAAAAAAAAGGACAAAATAAATAACAGTAGTCCATATGAATTGTGCACTATATTTTTAGTCTTCTGAAGCCATGTGATGGCTTGAAATATGTCACTATGTAACAGTTAGCCATGATCACAAAATAAACCCTTATCATACTTTTTTAAAAGTACTTAATATGTAAATATTATACTTTAAAAGAATATTTAAGTGTGAATTGAATGTACAATTATATGTTATTTACAATTCATGAATGAAAATGTGTTATAGTTTAAATTTATATTAAAAACAAATGCTTTTTTGACCCACAAGTGTTTCACCTGCCTGTTTAAAAGTCTGCGCTGACCAGCTGGCCCCTATCTTCACACAGATCTTCAACAGATCACTGGACCAGTGTGAAGTTCCCTGCTGCTTCAAATGCTCCACTATCATTCCTTCTCACTGTACACAAATGACTGCACCTCTAAAGACCCTCTAAAGATAGTGAGGAGTCTGCAAACAGACAAGATGTTGAACCACTGGCTGTCTGGTGCAGTCATAACCTGGAGCTGAATATGCTCAAAATAGTGGAGATGATATTGGACTTCATGAGGAAGACCACAGCATTCTCCCCTACTTATCTTCATGAACAGCACTGTGGCAGCAGTGGGGTCATTCAGGTTCTTGGGATCTACCATCTTTCAGGACCTGAAGTGGGACAATTACTTAGACTCCGTTGTGAAAAAGGCATAGCAGAGGTTGTACTTCCTTCACCAGCTGAGGAAGTTCAACTTTCCACAGGCGATGCTGAGTCTGTCCTGTGTTCATCTACTGTATAACTGTCTGGTTGGGTTCAGTCACCAAAGTGTGGAAAGGCCTGGAAGACATTACGAAATACAAGACACCATCCCCCCACACTGCATGGAATCAACAACTGGCTGACGACCTGAATGAGCCTCAGCCATTTTTGAGTCTGTCCTATGCACTTCAATGACTTGTGGCAGTCGTGGCCTAAAAGTTAGAGTGTCAGACTGGTTGACCGAAGGTTGCAGGTTCGATTCTTAATACTGGCAGGAAATGACTTGAGCAAGGCACCTAACCCCCAATCGCTTCCCGGGCAGTGTGTGTGTGTGTGTGTGTTCACTACTCCTAATGTGTGTGCACTAACTTGGATGGAGGGTTACATGCGGAGGACATAGATATGTGGAGATATTTGGTTTTGAGTGGCCCTTTCGAACGAGTATGGGTTACCATACTTGGCCTTCACATGCCACTATTACACTATTACTAACCGTCAGACATCAGAAGACTACAGAGGACAGTTCGGAGTGCTGAGAGGATTATTGGTGCTCCCCTGCTCACCCTCCAAGAACTGTATACACTAGGAGTGAGAAAATGGGCTCAGAAAATCACCCTGGATCCCTCACATCCAAGCCTCATTCCCTTTTAACTTTTGCCATCTGGCCTAGAGGTCTGCATTCCCGCAGGACCCGATCAGTTTTCTTGCGGCGCAGGAGTAAATTTCCGAATCAAAGACGGTAGCGGTCGGTAACTCTGGTGTATTTTGGACGGGAGCGGGTGGTCTGACAATAGCCCAGCCGCTCCTGACATCCTTTGACAGCGTATCCGCGCTTGAACTTGAAGTGAACAAAACTTTCTGCAATGGTGGCGTTCACACAGTTCCCAGTTCCCTGCCCTGAACCTGGCAATATATGTTCTTTGCATCTCGTCCACGAGAGCACCTTCGGAGAGACCATTCAGCCTTTGTGGTCGGATTTTGGAGGAGAGACGTTCGGTAATGAAACGGTCATCAGTCAGAGACATTCTGTTCTCGCATGGATGTTAAAAAAATATTTCATTTTGCAGTAGCTATAGCTAGTAAGCCGACAGTTTTCGTTTATTTGTATTTTTGGCTTATAATTTTGAGTGACAGATGTCGTATTTGATTTAGCCTATTTTTCTCTGTGACATTTTTTACGATGTTTACAGTATCATGATAAGACAAAAATAACAAATAAAATTATTGTATAGCCAACATTTTATATTTGTTATCCCAGTCACTCTGTTTCTTTGGGGGAAATTTGGAAATCTGGAAACGAGGTCTAAATTTAGCAGGATCGGTCGGGTCGGGAAGAAAATCATTCTAAGCGGTAAGCGGGTGAACACAGAGTGAATTTTAAGCAGGAGCGGGAGGGTGCAGAATAGAACCTTGCGGGAGCGGGACGAAAAAAACAGTCCCGCGCAGACCTCAAATCTGGCCTGAGCTACAGAAGAGCCAGGCACAAGAAAAGACAAGTTTCTTCCCCCAGGCAATCTACCCCATGATCAGTTAAATGTTTTCCCCACTGGAGATATTTGCTTTCGAGAGTCCCTTTCGAATGAGTATGGGTTACCATACTTGGCCTTCACATTTCACTATTACTATACTCGCAGATCTAGGATTGGTCTCAACCCACCGCCCTCCTTGGGTACGATGAAGGGCTGTAAAACCCTTTCTTCATCTCGGCCGGAGGGACAGGCTCTATCGCGTCCTTTGCTAAAAGGATTCTGATCCCGTTGGAATGTCAAGTGTACCCACGGTGGGAAGCTTGTGGCGAGGCGGAGCAAGGCTCACCATGTCAAGAGGGCTCGAGAGCCGTGATGAACAGTGTATGAGAGCACGTACCTTGGTCCGGAGTTTGCGTCCACTGAGTTCGCATCCACTGAGTTCGCATCCACTGAGTTTGTATCCACCGTGGTTCTGAAACGAACGTCTGATGCATGGCCGTCGTAGTGATGAGGACTGTGGACATTGAATATTTGGAACTGACCCAGGGAAAGAGAAAAATTTTCTTTTATTGACCATGTAAAATTCACTTCCCCCTCCGATGGGAGTGAGGGCGAACAGGTCCACAGCTTCTCCTTCACTGGGTCGCCCATCTCAGTGCAGCTTTGAAGCCTTAGAAGGATTCTTGATGATCTGTCAATGGGCGGGTGGTGCCACCTGTCTGCGTGAGGACCGCTGGGGTCTGGCTGCCAGTCCATGCTGTGGTGGGGTCAGTGCAGCCTTTGCAGGGGGCCAGCCTCGACGACAAGCAGGCGGAGCCTGTGACCTCGGGGGTCAGGCTTCCTTGGAAGCATACCTTTTTTTCACTGCCGAGAATAGCTGCACAAAGTTCTCAACAATATGGCTGAAGAGACCACCTTGGGCAATAGACCACCAATGTGGACATCGCCTGACCCAGGGCCTGCGGCGTAACCTTCGTAGCCCGTAGGGCATAGTCAGTTGCTGAATGCAGTCCCTGCATTACCTCTTCGTCAGGACTACCCTTGTGCACCTTTTAATGCTTTGGCCTGGTAGACTTGCAGGATGGCCATTGCATGAAGGGTGAAGGCGGCCTGTAAGCCCTCTCCGTAAGTGACGAGGTAAACTTACATGCCCTGGATGGGAGCTTTGGGTGATTCTTCCAGGTGGTGGCATTTTACGGGCTGCAATAGCACGCTCTACCTGTCCACTCTCTGAGTACACCCGCGGCGCCCCTCTCTGCCAGAGAAAGGTGCCTTCCATGACTTCATGATCTCCTCATGCACTTCCTGAAAGAAAAGAACTGGGACAGAGCGCAGCTGTGCATCATACTCTGACCCCAAGAACCAATCGTCTACGGCAAGCAAGGCTGCCAGCTCGGCACCAGCGTCAGACTGGAGCACCACGCCTGAGGGCGAAAGCCCAGCCGAGTCCTCCGGCATAAGCCTGCCCTCCAATGTTGTGATAGACAGCTCATTTTCGGTATGAGACTCATACTCATTTCATTCTATGGCTTTGTTCCATCCACGGGTCAGCTACTACTGAGACATCTATGACTGTCATGTTTTGGCCATTGTCTATTACTATGTCGGGTTTGATGAAGCTTTGTCCATTTGTCGCATAAACATTCGCCCAGTACCCTCCACTCTGTCCACTCCTCGATCTAGGCCTCTGTACGCTTTCTTCCAGCGACCCTGGAGAATTGAGTTGGCAGCATCTTTCCTCTTCAACTTGTACAATTTTTGAATGTGTGCATTTCAGGGGGATATATCGCTGGATGTGGCATTGCAATAGATCAGCCCCCTGTTCTCTGGGTGTCGTGCCTTGAAGCATCCCTTGAGCTATACTTTTAAGTTCCTCGCTTCCGATTCTCGGCTCTTCAAGTGTTTCAATTGTTTTCTCTAACATCGTCTGTCTCCACAGCCTCTCTTCATCTAGTTTTTGTGATGCCGCATGTGGGCAAAGGGGTTGGTGTTATAGGGTCGGTTACTGTGTCAGGGTCAGAGCACTCCATCCCATCCTGTTCTGGGGTAACTGTAGGGGAGCAACTCGCTGCTGTTGTTATGGCGCTGGGTGGCACCCAGCTGAGTTTTTGCAGCCTCTTCACTATTGATTCCACAGTCCTCCCTGTCATTGTGTTGCAGAGGGCTAGGGCAAGATCTTTCTTTAGCATGCCCGGAGCCCAGAGAGTGTCAGCTTGTCTTAGTAAGTTGACATCCTCTTTTATAGACCATGTTTTAGCATGTTCACCTTTGATGTTCTTCGTTGGTTGGGCTCCCTCTGCTGGAGTTGATGATGTGAGGTGGTCAAGATGATGTTCTGTCGTAGATGGATTTGATGGAGTTATCTGTGGGCGGGGTGCCAGACTTGGGATGTGCTGGCTGTCCTGAAGGGGTGTCCATTGGAGGAGTTGTAATTGTTTATTAACGAGTCCACAGATTGATGTGAGAAGGTTGCTTGGAGGATCGAGAGGTGATCTTTTCTCAGCAAGTCATGTTTCCATTCAGTGTCAGCGACAGCTAACAGATGTGCATCCTCGATCTTGCTCCAGAGTTTCCTCTTCTTTTCCAGAAGCTCCATCCTCTCCTTGTTCACCTCCTCTGGATGTTGGTGGTGTCGGTGCATGCCCAGACTCCTCAGTGAGGGAAAGGATCTATCACAGTCATTGCATGGTGCTACATTCGGGTTCAGTATAGACTTATCAGCCCTTGCCTCGGGCTCCACTCTAGTGCTGACTACCTGGGTTTCAGAGGGCCCAGGTTTCTTTTCTTTAATACTTTTCATAACCAGCTGATGTCCCCATGGCATGGGGGTGCCGACGTGACACCCTCCGCCGGTAGATGTATTTACCGTTATAGCTTTCCACCCTCCCCAGCGGTCGCCACGAGGAGGCGCTTGGGCCATGTAACTACTCCTCCCAGAGTCATAGTTACTCCCACCGTTTACCCATGTTTCATTGAATTTCTTCACTTTGTGTAATGTCTAGTGATTTGGTTTTGTTTCATGTTCATGTTTCATGTTCTTATTTTATGTTCAATGTCATGTTTCCTGGTCTGTCATGTGATTCCATTGTGCCCTAATGTGATCATGTCATGTGCTTCCCTAGTCTCTTGTGTCTTGTTGTCATTGGTTGATTTAGTCATGTGGGTTCTCAGTTCAGTTCTGTCATTGGTTCATTGTCTTGATTGCTCACAGGTGTGTCTTGTTTAGTCATTAATCCTTGTGTATTTAAGCCCTCATGTTTGCCATGCGTCTTTGTCTAGTATTGTGTGTGTTTGTTTCCTGTCACTACTGTTGGTGAGTTCAAGTCAAGTCTGTTCAAGTCAAGTCTCTGTTTGTTTTGTTCTCTTGGAAATAAACTGCACAGAAATCACATTGCGTCAACACTTGCCACGGGCCTTCGCAATGCTTTGTTTTAATTAAACAGTTGGATTCCCCTGGTCCGCACCAGTTCTAAGCCGGCTGCTAGGTGCTGGCTGAGGCACCCCTCCACCGCACAGAGGTCACGACACGAGCCACACAAGCCGTAGCTCATCCAGAAGCTCTCCCACTGTAACCCCCAGATCGTCCTGAGAGCTCGCCACAGAGGACCCGAAGGTAGAAGGACCAGGATGGAAAGCAGCTGAAGAGACTCTCTGCCTTTTGTAAAAGTACGAGAGTCGCGACCACAACGTTCCCATGGCCATGGGAACCATCTACTAACGCTGTCTTAGCATGAGCGCGGCCCATATACAAAAGACAGTGCTCATAGCAGTCCGAGGGAGAGAGATATCGACCACATCCAGCAGGACACGGACGGAACGGCATCTTTAAAAGGACGCAATCCACCGTGAAGCTCTTTTAGAGGAATTTGTTCTTTATTATAAAAGGAAATAAAAGGGGAACTCCCTGCTAGGGTTGTGCCAATAGATGATAGTATCGTGTATCGACAATAGTCAGAGATATTGCCGAAAGCTGAGGCCGTTGGCGATTTCAAGACGATATTTTATTTTTTTTATTAAAGAAAAAAGATTATTATTATCATTATTATTAATATTATTACTAATAAATTAATTACAATTAATTTGCCCAGCTATAGCCTAGTTCACATAAACATCACCGCATAGCCAAACTTCAGTGAAAATGTTTTTTAAAGACTACAAAACTACATGTAATTCAAAATTGAATTACAAGGTGATAGACCTATATTCATGAGTCATATATTCATAGTCATGATATGAGCCATGGTGAAAACGGCATCATCACTTGGCTATAGCATTTCGTTTTCTTTGCATAGCAAATAAAATTGTATTGATACTAATAATAATACAATAACAAATTGTAAAAATATTACTAAAAAATATTACTATTATTATAGAATTAACTTTATAGGCTACAATAACAGTCCACTAGGTCCGAACACACAACAATCAGTCAACAATTAAAATTAAAAGCAGCTTTATTTTAAACAATTTAATGGCAACTTCTTAAGAACAACAACGACTTAACATGAAAGAACTAAGAACTAAAATGAAAGAGCAAAATAATTAAATTACCACCTCAAATGTTCTCGAATAAACTTATTCCTAAAATAAATACAAGGCCAGAAACAATTAAGATAACTATTTTGGTTATGCCATTCAGGTATCTATGCCTACAGATTTTTAGCTAAGAAAACAAGCTGGTTTACTCTCTCTGGTTTGAGAAGGTTGCGGTGGGGAGTAACTATGTTGCCCACTGCACTGAACACACGCTCGGATGGAGTGCTGGTTGCGGTAATGCACAGGTATTTTCTAGCCATGTTTGCCATTAAAGGAAAGCGGCTTCCGTTTTTTTCCACCATTCCAGTGGCTTGTCATTGCCATCAATAACTTTCTCTTGCAAGCAGGATGTGATCTCTGATTTTGCTTGCTGGCGAGGATGGTGGACATAGACTGCTTCACTCTGCCCAGAAGACGTCCCAGTGTTTTGGTCCTCTTAGCTCAGCTGCTGCACCCGCTACTTCTTTTTCTTCCTCCTCTTTCTCCGCTCTGATGCGTACAGGTGGCTTGATTTTATCTTTCCAGAATGCCACCATCTCAACCTCAAACTGACTTTTGATCACATCAAGGTGTTCTACATTAATATGGTCCCCCTTATAGCTTTGCGCATCAACTAAAGGGTGTTGTCATATTTCAAGATTCAGGTTTCTCTAATATTCCCTTTTTAATTTCTTCCGTCATCTTTCCATCAGTCTCCTCCTCCTTCAGGATATTCGTCATAAGATGCAGCGTCGGTAGCAGAGATGAGACTGACACGTAATTCTCATCTGATAAAATATCAGTACATTCTGTGACATGCTTCAATGTTGGCAGGTTGATCCTCAACGAGTTGCACAATCCTACAATGTGTCAGGCAACAGAAGGAGACAAACAAGGTGAAAGTGAAAATCACAGTTCTTTATTTATAGGGTTGAAGCAATAGTGAGAAGCAAAGTCGGATAGTTTGTAGAGGACTTAGCTGATGGATAACAGGGTTCTTTGTATATGCAGATGGAGATCGAGAACTGAAAATGGGAGAACCAGCCCCAGGAGAATGGCGACAACAGACACTTGTGATACGGAAGGTGACTGCTTATATAAAGGGTGTGATAACGAGGATGATTGCTGGCAGGTGCGGGTGATGGTGGAGTGTGTGCAGGTGGTGAGCAGGGAGGATCTTGGGGAGTGTAGTGCTGATGGGTGATGGACTGGTGCATGAGGATGTGACATTACTTCCCCCTCCTAGAAAGTGCAACCTTGTGCAAAACAGAATCTAGCCGGTGTGGGAGGGCGGTCACTGACAACCCAGGGACCCAGGAAGGCACCAGCAGCTCAGGATACCAGGGCGATGCAGGTAGTTCAGGGCTGAGCGTCACAGAGACGGCCTCCGTGGCCATGTCAGGGAAAGCGGGAGTCTGTAGGATGGCCTCCGTGGCCAGGTGGACTCTGGACTCTCGGCTCAGGGACTGGAGCGAACTCAAGGACTGGAGCCGATGTGGACTGCTCCCTGGGATTCATGCCCGGGACCGTTCGCTGAGGCTGGAGATGTAGAACATGCAGAGCGAGCGGTCGGGATAATGTGTACGTGGTCCATGGTCACGGGTGGCTGTATCAAAGAAGCGCACGATGAAGGAGAAATCCAGGAAATAGTCTTTTAATCCAAACACTCAGAAACAGGCAGGGGAAACTCAGAGAAACGGACAAAACGCACCTTAACATTGACGAGATCGGACAAAGAACTGAAAGACACAGGGAGTATATGTACTTGACCAAATGAGATAATTGATTAACAACAGGTGAACTGAATGAGAACGAAACAGACATGAAAACTAGGTCACAGGAACACAAAGCATAATCCTCACAATTATTTTATTTTATTTTGCTATTATTTTATTTAATTCGCAGATTTTTCAAAACCCTGCCTTATTTTTCATTCATCAATGCCACGGCTTTGCAATTGGACACTATTATGCGCGTCTTGTGTTTTTAAGAGCAAAAACGTGTTTTGTGTGATCATCCCCTTACACCAGTCACTCAGAAGTCAAAACGTTTTGTCAAATTGAACAGCGCTTCTCCTTATGCGGGCGAATGAAGATAATCGCTCAGCGTTTAAAGATAATTTCCGATGACTGACATCACGTCACATCACAGTCATTCCGGTAATTTTACGGTAATTTACTGGGATTACTGTGTGAAAGGGGCTTATCGCTTAACGCCATTGCATAGACTCTCTATTCGTTCCGGTGAAATCACAAAACAAAATGCACACAAACATGTCCCTGCTCTTGATATACAATTACTGATGAACATCTCTGGTTCTAATGAGAGAGAAAAATAAACTACGAGGGCTGATTAGAACCTCGAACCTTTGGCACGCTTAACAAAAGCTCTACCACCAGGCCAATTAAGGCACATGAGCATTAAATGCGGATCTATGTAATTTATTCACTGACGTGAAGAATCTCGGGACTAACAATATATTGTATTATAGTAGATGAAAGGATGACATTAAACATGAGTTCTATGTTGTAGAATTAATGTACATATCTAATTACCCCTTTAACGTCCCTGCACATCAATTGACGGGGTACCCTGTGCATTAAAAATGATGAAAATAGGTCCTGACCAAGCATCAGTAGCTGCGTTTCCATTACAGATTTACACAAAACTTTTGCGATATTTTCTAAATGTCGATAAAAAACTATTGCGAAATGACGGCGTTTCCATTAACCGATGTTATGCGACTAAAACTTTTTTTCCTCTTGCCTCCTCTTGCAAAAATTACGCCACGTATGTTGGTAGGTTTATGTATATCCTATCCACCGCCATTATTTTTAATGGAAGGAGACGTAGGCGTGTTATTCAAGCATTAATGGCAAGGAAAGCACCTTATACTTGAGCGTGAGTCACGTCTGAGGTGTTTCTGGGCATTTCTTCCTCATATCTGCTTCAAGGTCTTCATGATCATTTGTGGCATTTCTTTGTTGTCTAGAATCCAGTATTCCTGTAATTCTATTGTCTTTTATGAGTTTAATAAAGAACTCTGTCTCTTTTCTGTCCAAACATACCGCGTCATCTGTAAAGAATGATCGACTTTTACGTACGCCAGGTGACCTGTGAATGCGAAAAAACAGTTTCCATTGCAGTTTTGCGAAAATGTCCTTTTTCGAATTGCCTGAAAAACCACCTCATGCGAGCGTAAAAACTTTTTTGCGATATATGTGAGTTTTTGCGAAATTGACGCATTTCCATTGGGCGTATATTTAGTTTGCAATTTCAATTTGCGCAATTTGAAGAGTAATGGAAACGCGGCTAGTATGTGACAAGTTGTGAGTAAGAACGTATTGAAACTATTCCTTTAAGAAAAGGCTTGTGTGTTGTGTAAGATCATGTGACGCTTTGACCTTTGAACATGTTTATGTGTCAGCAGCCTGTGCATTACTCTCACTCTCTCTCTCTCTCTCTCTCTCTCTCTCTCTCTCTCTCTCTCTCTCTCTCTCTCTCTCTCTCTCTCTCTCTCTCTCTCTCTCTCTTCTGCTTCTCTTCTGCTTCTCTTTGCCTTTCTCTCTCTTTCAGTCCCATGAGGTCAGTTTCACAGTAACCCGAGACCTTTGCATTTTAAATATATGTGACATTGTGCAGTAAAGAAAAAGTGCCTAGTCCAGGGATGTTGAGGGTATTTTAGGGTGTTGTGAATCACTATTACTATTTTTCAGATATATATATATAAGGATTTGTACAAACATCTAACACTAAGAATTCACTTTGTTTACAGACATGAATGATTCTTCAAATCTTGAAATATTTGCAAATACTTCTCTAAGAGACATAATTTTCAGCTGGTTGATGATGAAACAGACAAAAAATAGCTGATAGGTGATCTCTATTTGAGCTTACACTATAACCAGATGGCACAGCCACGGACACACCACAGTCCAAACATTACCTGTCTAATTTATATTGCTCACAAGATATTTCGATGTTGTGAATTAATTAGATTATTGGAGTTTTTTACAAGAATTAAATCTTTCTACTATAAAATATCATGTTTAATTTAATGTGTTGCTTATCGTTTCTTTGGAATTATTTGTGAAATTTACTAGCAATTTGAGTGAAAAAAGTTAATTCTACAATTTAATTTAATTATTTTCAGTGTATTTTCTTGATTTGGCAAGCACTAATCTGATTTGCTGGCTTTACGCAGGGTGCACAGTTTTTTTTAGTTTTTTTTTTGTTCAGTTTAGCAGAAAACAAAATCATCTTCACTACCAGGTTAGCGGCAATAATCTTTAAAATATTAGTTTTGTTTTGTGCGAGACCAGTATTAGCAAGTAACCTATAGAGTTCCTCAAGCAGAAATGTGTTTTCCGTTTGATATTCAGCTAATGTCAAAAAAAAATTAATATTTGTTATATTTGGACAAACAGATATTCCGATCAGGGTTATTATTGTTAACTAAAACTAAAACAAACAAAAAACATTTTATTAGTTATGTACAATACTTAAATTCAATAAACATATATATTTAAAAAAAAAAATAAATAAAAAATAAATAAATAAATAAATAAATAAAAAATACTACAACTTTAATTAATTAATCTAAAATCCACACTGAAACTGCTTGCAAAAACACAACCCTGTGTGTTTCTAAGTGGGCATTTTTAGCTAGAATAAACTGCATTTGTCAGACAGTTTTATCCAGAGCCACTTACATTGCATATGGCACACATTTTATGCATTCCCTGGAAATCAAACCCACAACCTGCTCTAATGTTTGAGCTACAGGAATGCCATTTGCTGTATGAGACTACTGCATATATCTAAGAGGCCAATTCTATTACACACCCTTTTTCTGAACATCTGTGCTGCAGATAAAAAAGCAAATTTTATGAAATATGCATAAAACAGACATTTATTTAGGCATTCCTGTAGGGCAGAACTAAAGCATGGAGCTCATATTTGCAATTCCTCCTCAGGTAGAGGGAAAACAAACGCTTGAAAACACAAAGAGGGACGGAGAAAGAGAGGAAGCTTCTCATTAACATCCAATGAATTCTTTATCAGGTCAACAAATGGCTGCAGCATTTATACATCACAAGAAAACTGCAGAAAATACATCCATGGTCTTCTGAGATGTTTAGATCACATATCCTAATGCTATAATAAGAAGCATTTGAATTACAGTATGTGAATGTGCATGCCGAGTTTTGTGGATGTTTGGCTTTCTGCAGCACCCTGTTATGCTGCGGTAAAAAAAAAGCACAAAGCAATTTTCTGAACTGGCTTTAATAAAGCGCTACCATCTGTAAAGCTCAGCAGGGTTCACACGTGTACGCGACTGTGATAATGAAGGGGAGAGAATGTGATTTTATGTGTGCATGTAATGAGGATGATGGGAGAGGGGCGGTTTAAAGGCACAGTGCTCCTGATCTAATCTGATCTACTAAAGCAAACGGCACAGAAATTAATTACATACATTTAAGTGTTATTTCCCCATAATAGACTAACACTCATCTGATTACTGACTAATAAATATTGAGTACAGCTACACAAATTACACCATAGTGTGCATACTCCAAAAATAGTATGAGTTGTACAGTAGTATGCCATTATGGTAAAATAGACTGTGAACACACTTAACACTGCAATGAGATGTGCATGTGGGCTGGTCTTATTATTCACTTGATGTATTCTTGTTGTAAGCATTTCAACTGCATTGCATTTTTTTTTCTTCTAAAGACCACAAAATTAATAACAAAACAAAAAAAACATATTAATTGTAATTTCACTATCACTAATGTGGTAAAGAGTTGTGTGTCTGTACATTGTTAAAGGTGGAGGGGAAAGAGCAGCATAAACACAGCGATGACAGAATCAGAAAATTAGATGAGCAGTATTTAAGTAAAAATGTATGAGTTTTTCCTTAAGGATTTCAGAATAGTTTTCATTTTTCATATATATTTTGATTTATGTATCGGTAATTGTTTTCGGAACTGTGTTGAAATAACCTTTCTAAGGTAGGGATGCATATTCTATAAAAAATTTACTGTAACTGGAGGTTATTTCTCAAAACGTACAATTTGATTTGTAATTGTGGCGATACAGGGATCTGCCCCTTTAGCAATGACATGACATCAGAGGAAGATCCCCAATACAGTAAAACTGCACATTTTAGAGTTAAATAGCAATATTTAAAAAAAAAAATAATAAAATGACAAAAGCACATACATTACACTTAATTACACTAAAATAAGTAAACTAAAAATATAAAAGATATATTAATAAAACAAATAAAAACAACAACAACAACAACAACACTGATGCATTTACTTGTACGTTATTTTAAACCTTTTTCAGAAGAACTATTTATTGTGTAAAAAAAAATTAATGAAAAAATATACTATAGTGAAGATCACAGTCTGAATTAACTGGTATATACACAGTTTGATTCTCTGTTTTGGTCAGTTCACTGAGCTTTCACTGGCACATTATAAGAGGGTCTATGTTTAATGGATGTGTGTCTGTGAACTGGACTGAGTCAGGTATCCACAGAGATGAGTGTGATGGAGGGAAACTGCTGACAGGGAAACAGCAGTCTGTAGTGATCAGCCTGTCATTTGCTCTACCTGATTATGCACACACCAAAACACTCAGTCAGCATGAATGCTGTGTGTCATATCCACAGTGTCATAGCAGCAATGACCTGCAGTCTAAACGAGGGGGTTGAATTCAGACTGATTAAGAGAAACATGTTTCTGTGTGTGTTATCCTAGTACTTGTGTGTGTTGTCTTTATGTTGCAGTTTTAGCCCCTGCCCGTTTTATTGCTAATAGTAAAGGAACATTTTTCAGGAAGACATAAGATTCAGGATTTTTGGATGCCCACACCCTTCAAAGTGATAGCTCTGCCAGATGACTCTAAAGCTGTGTATGCAGGACGGATCTTGCCCAGCTAAAAATATTTACAGAACAGAATTGAGGCCATGTGGTCCAGGTATAGTAGGGTCATTCCATTGGGATGTGCAGAACCACAGTGATATAGTCTCTGATAGCGAATCAGATGAAGCATGGGTTGTTAGGGAGAGGTCTGAACATAAATTATGCAGTGAATCAGACCTGAATTGTATAACTTTCAGGGAGGCATTCTAACCCATTTAATTTACCAAGATCAGTTGTGTCTAATGGAGGAGAAGGTGGGTTTGTAGAGTAGATTACGGCTCATAAGAACACTGGGTGATTAATGCTACCCGAAAAAGTGTAAGGGGTACTGGAGATTGTACATGATTTGTGTTCTTGTTAAGCTAGAGGACTTATTAATAAAATGGCATTGTCCTGTGATGTCCCTTAAAGTGACCCGCAACATATTTCTCTATTCTCTTACGTACATAAAGTGCAAAATAGATGCACATTCAAGCCCTTTTATGTTCAAAACCAGGCCAATATTACGAATAACCCTAGACATGATCCAGAGACATAAGTGCAGCTCCATCGCTTTGAAATATAAGACTCTTTTAAATTTGGCATAATTAACTAGGTAAGCTACAAATGTTGTATGTCATAATAAAGGTACATGACATATGCTTTCTTATAAGTTTAACAAATCACACACACATCAAATTAGCTATCTACTATAAATAGGGACAATACATAGACTTCTATTACTTCCCTACTTCCCTTTTGAGGGAACTCAACACTGCATCAGTTGCTGATGCTATGGGAATGCGGAACCCAGTGTCTGGTAAAATCTAGCATTTGCACAGAGTCCGTTTGCATTTGCAGTAGGAAGCTCTGTTCTTGCTTGATTCTCTTTAGAGCAATGAGAATTAAGTGTTTGCATAGAGTGTGTTTGACTCTTGAGGGAGCCGAATACATTCATTTTGATGCGTTTGCTTTGGGAAGCTCCACCCATGCTTGACTCTCTCTTTAGGGATAAGAGTTGAGTATCTGCACCTCGCAGTTAGGGTCCCGCTGATGCCGAGGTGGCAGGGAGGGATCAATCATGGGGAATGTATTCGGAGCGTGGGAAGGAGTCTGACGGGAGTTTTTATGAAGGTAAAATTATGTCATAAAGAAGGCAGCGGCTATTTGCACTAAGTGAAAATAGCATATTTTCTTAGCGATAATTGCTATTTACACTAAGTTTAAATAGCGATAGATGCTATTTACACCAAGTGTAAATAGCAACTAGATTCTATTAACGCTAAGTGAAAATAACATTTTCTTAGCGATAAATGATATTTACACTAAGTGCAAATAGCTGTAGATGCTATTTACTAAGTGAAATAGCATACTAAGTGAAAATAGTGATATATTCTATTTTACACCATGTAAAAGTAGCAGTTCTTTGCAATATGTGTAAATAGTAATTACATGCAATTTATACTTTATTTTGACAGATACATACTATTTGCACCTCAGTATTGTTTTACATTAACAGGATGCAATAATAACAGAGTGTAAATGATTATGTTTATTAAAATTATTAAATGGATGCCGCCTTAATGGGACAATAAAAGCCTACACCTCCCTACACCTACCCCTAACCCTACACAATAAATGGTTTTATTATTATTAAATATAATTTCGTTAGGCACTTTATTTCAACATTTTCTTAATTTTTATTGAAAGTAAATGCCTTTCCGATGTGATATGTGATGGGAAAAGGGAGAAGAGCGAGCTCGCCAAAAGGCGGATTCGAACCCAGGTCGATCACGTCAAAACCAAGATCCTTAAGCATTATGCATTACTTGTCAGGGTTCTGTTACTTCGGTCTAGCTTATTCTTGGTTTGGTGACAGAGCCGTGACACTCCTGTATTGGTCTTGTCTTTGTGTGAGCACATGGCTTGTAATTTGTCTTTGCTGGCCATGTGCTTGTGTTTGTCATGTTTGGTGTGAGCACATGGCTTGTCACGTGTTTCCTTGTGCCATGTGCTCTCCTGTTCATTGTCTAATCCCTCCCATCTTGTTATCTGATTATTGGTTCATTTGCCCCACCTGTCTTCCCTTGTTACCTGCCTTGTTTGCTCCCTATTTATTCTCCTTGTGTTTGCAGTCCTGTGCTGAATCGTTGTCTTCTGTTACCTGTCAATTGTTACCCGTCGTGCTTCCTGTTCCCTGCTCCTTATGTTTAGTTAAATCTAGTCAAGTTTGGTTTTCCCCCTCGTGGGTAGTTTTGTTTGTTTTTATTTATATTTTATTATTAATAAAGCCTTATGTTTCCTGCACTTGAGTCCTCGCTCCTTTCACCCATCCCCGACCGTGACACAACGATTCAGCCATTAGAGGACTCAGCAGAAGATGGGCATCTTGCTTTTTCCATCTCCCACCACTGAACCTTCCAACCGCCAGCTGTTGGTCAAGCATGTCAACTCTCACTACATCCGTCAGCAGGGGGCTGATGTGAGGGACTTCGCATGCGGCTTCCTCATTGAAGTGGACTATCTGGTCTACAGTGAGGCTTATATTAAGGAGGTTTTCAACATCTGCCTTGATCAGCCTCTCAGCCCGTGGGAGATGGAGAAGCTGGGGAATCTTGGTTTCTGGGACTTTGTGTACCACGTTTTCCATCGTGGAGAGCCTGAACCTCCACTTCAAGCAGAGTCTCATCCCACTGACTGTTCCCCCCTTCCACCTGCAGTCAGTGGAAGTCCCAGCCCTCCGATGACCCGTAAACGGAGAAGAAGGTGTCCGCCTCATCGGTCACCTCTACTGAGGTTGACGCTGCAGCGCCCCCAGAGGCGGCCAAAGACGATGCAGCGCTCCCAGATGCCTCCGCCTCCTGTCCCGAGTCCAGAGAGGACTCCGCCTCCTGTCCCGAGTCCAGAGAGGACTCCGCCTCCGCCTCCTGTCCCGAGTCCAGAGAGGACTCCGCCTCCTGTCCCGAGTCCAGAGAGGACTCCGCCTCCGCCTCCTGTCCCGGGTCCAGAGAGGACTCCGCCTCCGCTCAAGCCTCCTGCCCAGCCAGCCCCAGTCAAGCATCCAGACCCGCCTGACCCACCCTGGCCCTCAGCCAGGACTCCAGATCTGCCGGTCCCGGCAAAACTGCAGCTTCATGCTAACGCAAAATAAATATGATCAGTATACTTCTGACTTCCATTTTTCCACGCTTGCACTTTTGGCACACTTCGACATCTGATCCTCACCCAGAGTAACGAATGAAATGCTGGGTCCACCGTGAGAAGGACCCACACCATAATTTGCAGCTCGATTGCACACAGTACTGCAGAGGAGCGGGGGAGGTCCGTTGGGATAGGCCCGGCGGAAACGGATTCTAGCCTTCATGAGGAAGGAGTGCTGACATGGTCATGTTCTCACAATAAGGACATTAACTATCCACGAACGCCGTCTCAGCATGCTCTCGCCCCAGGCATGTGAGACAGCGATCGTGGCCATCAGATTAAGCCAGGAAACGACCACATCGTGCTTGATCTTTTAGGGAAATCTGCTCTTTGTGCTGAAGCACCCAGGGAAATTCTGCTGCATTTAACTGTGCACTGCTCTTTGATGGCGAAACCTGCTGAATGCACCCTCTCCACCAGCCGTAGCACACTCTTTTGTTGCCGCCATCTTATATACTTGTATGTATGGGGAGTGGCTTGGCATGCAAATTCCACTCATCAATTCCATTGGCCGTTTTTCTAAAACTCAGAGGTGATTCGGGCTCCCAAGTGAGACCCCATTTGTCAGTCTTTTCAACATAACGTTGAACGTGACTGACAGATAGGGAACTGAATAAAACCAGACTTTCTTTCCAGCATAAGCACATGACCAGAGAGAAGTGTGCAGTTGCACAGAAATGTACACTACGTATAAGTACAGCATGCAAGCACCTCTCATTGTGAGGTGATGCAGTCACGCAGTCACGCAGTCACTGCGACTGTGAAGCTGCAGTCACTAATCTGCAGGGATTTACCTCTGCTGGGGCTTTTCTGCTATTTTTAGCCTGGAGGAGAATGAAGACTGTAAACCATCCAGAGGACCATATCTATCACACTACACCCCTCATACACCACCTGAGAGGCTCTGAGCTTTTTGATCTTATACTGTCTAAACTTGTAGAGTTTAACTCTGTGTGCTTCATGCAATGCCTCCAAAAGCTATTCATGCTTATATACACTGTTCAGGCATAACATTATGACCTCTGACAGGTGAAGTGAATAACACTGATTATCTCTTTATCTCGGCACCTGTTAGTGGGTGGGATATATTAGGCAGCAAGTGAATATTTTGTCCTCATAGTTGATGTGTTAGAAGCAGGAAAAATGGGTAAACGTAAGGATTTGAGCGAGTTTGACAAGGGCCAAATTGTGATGGCTAGACGACTGGGTCAGAGCATCTCCAAAACTGCAGCTCTATCAAAAGTGTATCAGCAGTATCTATCAAAAGTGGTCCAAGAAAAGAACAGTGGTGAACCGGTGACAGGGTCATGGGCGGCCAAGGCTCATTGATGCACGTGGGGAGCAAAGGCTGGCCCGTGTGGTCCGATCAAATAGACGAGCTACTGTAGCTCAAATTGCTCAAGAAGTTAATGCTGGTACTGATAGAAAGATGTCCGAATACACAGTGCATCACAGTTTGTTGTGTTTGGGGCTGCATAGCCGCAGACCAGTCAGGGTGCCCATGCGGACCCCTGTCCACCGTTGAAAGCGCCAACAGTGGGCATGTGAGCATCAGAACTGGACCACGAGCAATGGAAGAAGGTGGCCTGGTCTGATGAATCATGTTTTCTTTTACATCACATGGATGGCCGGGTGCGTGTGCGTCGCTTACCTGGGGAACACATGGCACCAGGATGCACTATGGGAAGAAGGCAAGCTGGCAGAGGCAGTGTGATGCTTTAGGCAATGTTCTGCTGGGAAACCTTGGGTCCTGCCATCCATGTGGATGTTACTTTGACACGTACCACCTACCTAAGCATTGTTGCAGACCATGTACACCCTTTCATGGAAACGGTATTCTCTGGTGGCTGTGACTGCTTTCAGCAGGATAATGCGCCCTGCCACAAAGCAAAAATGGTTCAGGAATGGTTTGAGGAGCACAACAACGAATTTGAGGTGTTGACTTGGCCTCCAAATTCACCAGATCTCAATCCAATCGAGCATCTGTGGGATGTGCTGAACAAACAAGTCCAACTTACAGGACTTAAAGGACCTGCTGCTAACATCTTGGTGCCTTTCTATTCACTAAATCACTTTCATTTTAGTTAAAGCTTTAGTAATTTTGTGGTGTGTTTTTGTTATTTTATTAGTTTTTTGTTTTGTCAGACATTAAAAACAGCACTAACAAGTTGAAGAGATAATGCCAATGCCATGCACCAACATAAATTACACACTTTTTCAAACTATATATCCTCAGCATGGTTATGATCACTTAGTAACAGTTTCATAAAAAATCTAAAGGGGAAATCTATTATCCTGTGGCTGTCATAAGCTGTCAAATGTGGCTATACCGAGCTCAATGGCTCTGGCCGAGCTGTGATATAAATTAAACACTATTGGCTATTTTTTTAAAAAGCCATTGATTGATTAAAGTATACACCTGTGGCTTGTTTTGTTGATTGGTTTGCTTGTGTATCTAAGCTCTTTGTTTCTTTCAGTTCATGGTCTATTTCAGGTGCAGCCCAATTGAATTTGATTAAGTTTGAAGGGAAACTTTGCAGGACAGTGACCCTCCAGGACCGCAGTTCAATATTCCTGGACTAAAGACCAGACATGCCTCACGGTTTCTCATAGCAGTATATTATGTGAACGCCAGGACCTCAAATGGGGTCTGTGCCAACAGAGAGATTGTAATAACCTGTTTGGGCTACAGTTAACTGAGTCCATAGTGGATTAACCAGCTGAGATCAGTTTAGAGGAATGACTAATATGCTTTCTCTGAGTAGACTATGCTATATGAACGCTGTGTTGTTTTTGAGGGATTCTTCTCATTAAGGTCGGGGCATGTACGCGGTGCTGGGTAGATTACTTACAAATTGTAGTCCATTGCGGATTTCAAATTACATAAAAATTATAATCAGAAATTAATTACATTACACATTTTTGGCCCGGTTGTAACAATCGGCCTTATTGGAAGATGTTACTTCAATTAAAATGGGGTCAGATAATACTGTGTGAGATTTTGGAGTGTTTAAAAAGATGAGACAAATGACAGTTGTAAAGTGAAAAACCAGCGGTGTATTTACACTGTTCACAAGAGACTTAAAACAACACAGTAAAACTAGGAAACCTCAGGCTGTTAAAAGCATAGAATCCATAACACCATACCCTAAAACAGTCTGAATGAGTCCCAGTGTGTTGATAGTCCTTATGCAAGTGTCCAACCGTGTATATACAATCCAAGTAATAGTGAATCCAAATGCTTGTAACTGGAAAGGTGAGACAAAAAAAAATCCATAGTCCAGGTTTGGTGATCACCAGCACATTCGTTAGTCCCCCTCTTTGGTTTGCCATGCTGCCTCCTATTTGCTGGTCTATTTCCTGTTTCCTGTCATGTGACTGATGCGGGCCCAGTAACATTTAAAGACATACACACATTAAAACAGATAAGAGGACTAAAATGGACTACAAACCCGCTTCCAAAAAAGTTGGGACACTGTACAAATTGTGAATAAAAAAAGAAAAACTTCCACATCATTGCATTCTGTTTTTATTCACAATTTGTACAGTGTCCCAACTTTTTTGGAATCAGGTTTGTAAAATGACTAAGACAACATGTAAACCTATTAAAACTCTAATATACATAAAATCAATATAATATATAGAGTGGTTAAAACATGTGTCTTGTGTGACAGTGTCACACGGTTTCACAGAAAGGGCTTAGATTAAGCCAGGATTAGACCTTTAAGTAGCTTTTATAAACGTGCCTCAGAAGAAAACATTACTGGTGTGCATCTTGAGACAAAAACAATGGCACTGACATATTTTAAGATACACTACATTGCCAAAAGTATTGGGGCACACCTCCAAATCATTGAATTCAGGTGTTCCAATCACTTCCATGGCCACAGGTGTATAAAATCAAGCACTAGGCATGCAGACGCTTCTACAAACATTTGTGAAAGAATGGGACGCTCTCAGGAGTCCATTCGTGACATTTCCTCACTACTAAATATTCCATGGTCAACTGTTAGTGGTATTATAACAAAGTGGAAGCAATTGGGAACAACAGCAAATTAGCCATGAAGTGGTAGGCCACGTAAAATCACAGAGCGGGGTCAGCGCATGCTGAGGTGCACAGTGTGCAGAAGTCACCAACTTTCTGCAGAGTCAATAGCTACAGACCTCCAAACTTCGTGTGGCCTTCAGATTAGCTCAAGAACAGTGCGTAGAGAGTAGGGGTGTGCACGAATATTCGATCTGTAATTAATATTCGAAAAATAAAAATACTATCCGAATTTTACTATGTTGCTTTGCTGGCCGTAAATGCAGTGAATCCATGATAAATCCCACTAAAACTCACAGTTATAACTAAATCCACTGGGTGGCGCTGTGGAGTGTGTTAATAAGTTGAGTGTATTTGATCACATAATGTCGTCGTCTGCCTCGCGATGTTTGGAATTACTTGGATAAAAATTGAAAATGATCTTACAAAATGGAGTTACTTTTGATAAAATGAATGAATGAAACTGAGTTATCATAATATCACGACCCCAATGAGGAATCACATGAAATCTAAACACCAGGCGAATGAGGAAAGACAGCTGTCCATCACTGCATTCACGAGTGCAGGTGAGCGCCGCTGTACCCCGAGTGAGAGCGAGATAACTTATATGATAGCAAAATGATCTCGAGACAAATGCTTCCGTTTTGTCGAGGGTTTAAGAACAGAAAACACAAAGTGCTGTTAGAAACTTCACTTAACACCATTATATTTGTGTCTCTGCAACGTCTGTCAGCGGAGCGCGTTTTCTCACCCGAGAATAATATCATCCACATGATATTATCGTTTTTGTCAACATGAAAATGTGAAACAATATAAACACGATAACCATATACCGACTCGAGTGTATATGTACATTTTGCACGATAACTGGCGCGCTCTGCTTTATTAGTGATTTTTTCCGCTGACGCTGCTTGAGCTTATAATGCTTTCTTTAGGCCTATAAGAGACAACGTAAGCTTGTGTATATTGCCTGATCGTAAGCTTGTTCAGAAATGGTGACACAAACTTGCTGAATAAAAAAAATAACGTCTTTCTCATTTTCTCAAAATAACGTAATTTACATGAACGAATATTCGAATATTCGTTTTTTATGAGCCCAAATATTCAAATACAATATTTTGGAAAAATGCCCATCCCTAGTAGAGAGCTTCATGGAATGGGTTTCCATGGCCGAGCAGCTCATCCAAGCCTTACATCACCAAGTGCAATGCAAAGCGTCGGATGCAGTGGGGTAAAGCACGCCGCCACTGGACTCTAGAGCAGTGAGATGTGTTCTCTGGAGTGACCAATCACGCTTCTCTGTCTGGAAATCCCATGGACGAGTCTGGGTTTGGCGGTTGCCAGGAGAACGGTACTTGCCTGACTGCATTGTGCCAAGTGTAAAGTTTGGTGGAGGGGGGATTATGGTGTGGGGTTGTTTTTCAGGGGTTGGGCTTGGCCTCTTAGTTCCAGTGAAAGGAACTCTTAATGCATTTTAGTCTGGAAATAGTCTGTGAAAACAGGGGTTTAAGTAATATAATCTGACTAATCTCTGATTACATTTAGATTACTTTTGACCTAATTTGTTAATCACACTGATTTTATTAGATTAATCTTGTGTCATATTGATGTAAAAATACAAAGAGAAAGAAAATGTATTCTATTCTTTGTTATCAACAACATGAAGTGCATTAAACATCACATCAGGTTTTCCCAAACTGGGGTTCGCGAAGGAACTAAGATTTTTTTGAGGTGATAAAACTAATAATTAATTTAAATCATAAAACTGTAAAATTAAAATAAAAACAATCAAAATAATTCAATTCAATTTGTATAGTGCTTTTCACAATACATATCGTTTCAAAGCAGCTTTACAGAAAATGCATGTGTCTACAGAGGAGACTGTGTCCAAGTTATGCATTTCAGAAATGTACATCAGACAGTTAACTATGTATTAATTTGTAACAATGTATTAATTTAAGACAGAAACAATGAGATCATTTAAGTAAAGAATGCATGTTATTAACAAATGATTAGGATATAAAGAAAAATTTAGCATTGGTGCATGTTGATTCAGAGTTCAGTGTGTCCTCGCAGGAGTTGGCGTTGTCTCTTCACAGGTGATGATCATCTAAAGTCTTCATAAGAGGCTTGATCCAAACTGACGGACTCTCTAGTTACCTCAAGATTTGCATCCCGAGATAAAACAGAAAAGCAAATGGAAAATAATTAGCGTAGCTGCTGTTCATAACATTAAGCAAAGATAATCATGTGCATTTGATCTGATATAACTGGAGTAAAAGGTTATGAGATGCATTATGTGAATGCTTGGCTAAAGAGATACGTCTTTAATCTAGACTTAAACTGGGAGAGTGAGTCTGAGCCTCGAACATCATCAGGAAGGATATTCCAGAGTTTAGGAGCCAAATGTGAAAACACTCTCCCTCCTTTAGTGGACTTAGATATCCTAGGTACTACCAGAAGCCCAGAGTTTTGTGATTTTAAAGAGCGAGATGGATTGTAGGGCGATATAAGATCAGTTTAATACACGGGAGCTAAACCGTTTAGGGCCTTATAGGTCAGTAGCAATACTTTATAATTGATACAGAACTTAATAGGTAACCAGTGTAGAGATAATAAAATTGGTGTTA
The DNA here is from genome assembly GCA_039654105.1 of Coreius guichenoti. Taxonomy (NCBI): domain Eukaryota; kingdom Metazoa; phylum Chordata; class Actinopteri; order Cypriniformes; family Gobionidae; genus Coreius; species Coreius guichenoti. The sequence continues at coordinate 4,006,116 of CM077177.1, forward strand.
TATGATCATATTTTCTTGACCTGGTAAGAACTAATTGTAGCTTGTTTGAGGATGCAGGACAACCAGATAGTAATGCATTACAGTAATCCAGTCTAGAGGTCATGAATGCATGAACTAACTTTTCTGCATCAGAGACAGATCGCATGTTCTGTAGCTTAGCAATGTTTCTGATGTGGAAGAAGGCTGTTTTTGCAACATATGAAATATGATTTTCAAAGGACAAGTTGCGGTCTAATATAACACCCAGGTCTTTAACTGAAGAGGATGAAGTAACTGTACATATTCTAAGAGATTCTGTGTACAGGTTTTTGGTCCAATAAGTAATACCTCAATCTTATCTGAATTTAATAGGAGAAAATTACAGGTCATCCAATATTTTATATCTTTAACACACTCTGTTAGCTTGGATAATTTAGAGATTTCATCTGGTCGTGCTGAAATATATAACGGAGTATCATCAGCATACCAGTGGAAACTAATTCTTATGTTTTCTTATAACATTACCAAGTGGCAGCAAATATATTGAGAATAACAGAGGGCCTAACACAGATCCTTGTGGCACTCCTTAATTTACTAACATTAACAAAATGGTAATGGTCTGATAGATACGATCTAAACCATTTTAATGCCAGTCCCTGAATACCAGTGTAATTTTGTAGTCAGTCTAAGAGTATGTTATGATCTATAGTGTCGAACGCAGCACTAACATCAAGTAAAACTAGTGTCGAGATACAGCCTTGATCAGAAGCTAGAAGAAAGTTATTTGTAATTTTAACGAGCGCAGTCTCTGTGCTGTGATGGGGTCTGAATCCACACTGTAATTTTTCATAGATATCATTTTCTTGTAAGAATGAGCACAATTGAGCGGACACAACTTTTTCTAGCCCATAGGACTACACTGTTTTTTCAATGCCAGTTCCAGTGTCTAAAGGCTATTTTTTTGCCATTTACACACACACACACACACACACACACACACACACACACACACATCTCCTGTGACAGACATCTTAGTGCTGTTATTATATATTTCGTGGGAGCCCACAAGTCATCATGGCCCGGACCTCTGTATTTTTCCGAGGTGTATAATAAATGTTGTGAAATATTTGCCTAATAGAATATTAACACTACTTTAGTGCTGCAAGGATATTGACAGCACCAAGATCTTCTCATCTGAGCTGCCTGCGGTCTGTCACCCCTCGTCAATGTCAAAATATTTGAGTTGACCAATCAAATCTAAGTAGGCGGGCTTTATATGCAGAAGCTGCTGAGCGTGCGCGCGAATTCGCATTTAGCAGTACAAGTCGCGCGGCGCTTCAGTAAACGGTGCGAGATGGAAGTAGCTAATCTAAACATTTAATATTTGACCGCTGTTTTAGGATAGAAATGTTAAACAACCGATAAAAATTATCAGGCAAACTAATAAAATTGTCTAATTTTGAATTAAAAAAGGACATTACGAAGCCTATTTCCTCAGATTAGGCATGATTAGGCATGAGATAATGAATGTGTAACGTTACATATTGTGAATGAATTTAATAAACTTATTTACCTATAGGTTCGTAGCCTTCAGTGAATTAACTTGTCTAAGAAAATGCTTAATAAAATATAGGCTAAATATCAGTTGACCCTATGTTCACTAACACAGACAAAAATTAAAAGACTATCAGTCAAAGCTCAGCTTTAGGAGGGGAAGAGACAGGTCAAGAGAAGGAGACTGAGGAAAAAAAGAAAGAGTGAAAGAGTGATGGAAATGAGAGAGCAGGTATGACATAATCTCCTGCCCTCTAACATGTTTTGAAAGCTATTTATTATTCATTTTTTGGCCTTCAAACATCTTAAAATGCACATATGTAGATCAGAGAAATCCAAATTTTCTCTGGGGAGTATGCCCCCGAACCCCCCTAACTACCTCAATTTTGGGACCTCACTGATTTTAAAACTCTGCCTACGGCCCTGCAAGTCATTTCTTTCTCCTGCTTCCCACGCACATATCGGTGTCTTCCCTCCTGCATCCACACTCAGAAATTCAAAACTTGTCCCGCCCCCGCCGCTCTCTGTTAACAAAGCTAAATGACTGTAAAGTTGCAAGCAACGAAGATGAAGCAGAAGATTGAATCCTTAAGCAGCATTTACTTGTTCACCAAGCCTCTCATGTGTCTCACCAGATCATTTCCAGCACAATAAACTATATATTTTCCTGAGCTATAGGTCTAAGATAAGAACGTGCCTCAACTCTCCAGAACTCTTTTGCTGCTTGGAGAAAAGTGACTTTGTAATTGATAGAAAGACTGAAATAGTATTTTCTTGTAAAATATAATCCAATGAACTTTAAAAAAAAAAAATATATATATATATATACTATAAAAAACTATATTTTATGGCCCAGAGACAGCACAACACAGATGGTTATGTTGGGCCCTCGGCGACCAGTAGCAATGATTGTGAAAAACTGACCAATGACATTCTTCTCTTTTTTTGTTGAGATTGAGGTCACTGTAGATCTGCTCACATTAGACTGAACCCTAAGCCCAGCCTCTCACTCATTCATAACACATTCAAATAGAGCGACTCACTTTGTTAGAGCCTCTTCTGATTCTTCTCTTCCTCTCTACTCTACTTTTCTCTGGCCCTTTCCTCAACTCTTTCAAGAGTGGGCAGTGAAACCTCTCCCTTTCTTCTGATCTTCCGCCAGGGTCCTCATTATTTGTTTGTTTTTTCGGGTGGTTGTCATACTGGAAGACCCAGCCACGACCCATCTTCAATGCTCTTACTGAGGGAAGGAGGTTGTTGGCCAAGATCTCGCGATACATGGCCCCATCCATCCTCCCCTCAATACGGTGCAGTCGTCCTGTCCCCATTGCAGAAAAGCATCCCTAAAGAATGATGTTTCCACCTCCATGCTTTACGGTTGGGATGGTGTTCTTGGGATTGTACTCATCCTTCTTCTTCCTCCAAACACGGCGAGTGGAGTTTAGACCAAAAAGCTCTATTTTTGTCTCATCAGACCACATGACCTTCTCCCATTCCTCCTCTGGATCATCCAGATGGTCATTGGCAAACTTCAGACGGGCCTGGACATGCGCTGGCTTGAGCAGGGGGACCTTGCGTGCGCTGCAGGATTTTAATCCATGACGGCGTAGTGTGTTACTAATGGTTTTCTTTGAGACTGTGGTCCCAGCTCTCTTCAGGTCATTGACCAGGTCCTGCCGTGTAGTTCTGGGCTGATCCCTCACCTTCCTCATGATCATTGATGCCCCACGAGGTGAGATCTTGCGTGGTGCCCCAGACTGAGGGAGATTGACCATCATCTTGAACTTCTTCCATTTTCTAATAATTGCGCCAACAGTTGTTGCCTTCTCACCAAGCTGCTTGCCTATTGTCCTGTAGCCCATCCTAGCCTTGTGCAGGTCTACAGTTTTATCCCTGATGTCCTTACACAGCTCTCTGGTCTTGGCCATTGTGGAGAGGTTGGAGTCTGTTTGATTGAGTGTGTGGACAGGTGTCTTTTATACAGGTAACGAGTTCAAACAGGTGCAGTTAATACAGGTAATGAGTGGAGAACAGGAGGGCTGCTTAAAGAAAAACTAACAGGTCTGTGAGAGACGGAATTCTTACTGGTTGGTAGGTGATCAAATACTTATGTCATGCAATAAAATGCAAATTAATTATTTAAAAATCATACAATGTGATTTTCTGGATTTTTGTTTTAGATTCTGTCACTCACAGTTGAAGAGTACCTATGATAAAAATTACAGACTTCTACATGCTTTGTAAGTGGGCAAACCTGCAAAATCAGCAGTGTATCAAATACTTGTTCTCCCCACTGTAAATGGGATACCAGACTCAGAGATAGAGGGTTTAATGAACTGGACAGGTATTTCATTGCACAGGTGGATACATTGGAGACCAAACAATGAGGGAGTAAGAAGTGTGTGCTCTTATGCACGTGACGTCACCGTCGGTCCAAGTGACTGCGGTTACTCTCACTGAGTGGCAAAAAGACTGAACGGCAGAATTGGTTTACAGTGTGAATGCCACGAAAAACACACAAAACGCATCTAAAATGGGAAAGAGCTTTGAGATTGACTGTACAGATAGATTTGACGAGAAATCTGAGGTAAATTTTTACAGACTGCAGAAAGCTACAGAAAAGAGAAGCAAATGGATCACTGCAATTCACAGAAACAACTGGACTCCAGGCAGCGAAACATGGATTTGCATGTTGCATGCAGATATAATTTTGTGTCAATATTTTGAACTTTGGGGGTAAATCATACCCTATATATTGTACTGACAACTCATGAATTAAATATTTAGCATCTTTATGTCATGTATTCTGCATAATTGGATGTTTTTTTAATAAACACTTACAAAAATACAAGTTTTAGTGCTGTACGATATGAGGATATATATAACATTGATTTAAATGATTTAGACCTACCTATGTTGTATTTATATAAAGCGTTCACAGGTAAATTTTCTTTATGTATTTCCCTGGCGTTGAAATCAGGCTCATATAAATGTCAGGAAACACGATTCCTGGCTGCATGTCCAACACGGTCTCACTCCTATTCGTCACATATTGACGCTTGGTCAGTTCCCTTCGGCGTCACTTTTTAAACGCACAGGGTACCCCTTTAGCGTTGTTTTTCGACACGCAATACTCCATTTATTTCAATGAGAAACCTTTGGCGTCATATACAGACGCGTTGGGCATTGTTATCGTCATGATGAAACTATATATTGGGTTATGATTTTGCCATTATGACATGGAGTGTTTTAATAAGCCAGCATCATTTTATTTACATTTATTTCTTTTTTTATTTACGCTATTCAGACACGTTTTGAACACATAACCCAACCCCATCCCTAAGCCTACCCATTTGTGTATTATAAAAAACAGGATATAACAGGCAGATACGACTGCAGACACAATTTATTAAAAAAATACAAATAGTCCAAGTGTTCCGAGGCCAAACGATTGATTTGTGTGAAGAAAATCCCCATAAGTGATCAGCGTCGAGTCCATCCGCCGGAGATCATGAACACATTTCAAAAATTGCCACCCGAGGAAACGTTACGTCAGCTTTGACAGCATTGGCTGTCATATGTCTCGTGACCAATTGCGTCATTACGTCAGCTTTGATTGTAAAATGCCATTGGCTCTTGTGTGTCTCGTGACCGATCGCGTCATGCTAAAGAGTCAGGTGTATCATTTGAATGAGATGTGTGTGTGTTTACAGAGCGGCGGGTTGGATCATCATTTCAGCGATTAAAACATTAAGATCAACTCTGTTCTTCACATAAAGATATCGTATGACTTCAGAAGACATGGAACATGGACTCCAGTCATGCAGCAGCTCTTCTGCCACTCAGTTCAGCTGAGGGGGCGTGTTCCGACGGGAAAGTGACGTCAATGCATACCCTCTATAGCAGGGGTCCAAAGTCGGTCCTGGAGGACCACTGTCCTGCAGAGTTTAGCTCCAACTTGCTTCAGCACACCTGTCTGGAAGCTTCTAGTATGCCTAATAAGACCTTGATTAGCTGGTGCAGGTGTGTTTAATTGGGATTGGAGCTGAACTCTGCAGGACAGTGGCCCTCCAGGAGCACGATTGGACACCCCTGCTCTATAGTGTGTGCTGGTAATTGGTGGGGTGATTGTGAACAGGTGTGACTGGTTAATACTCAGGAGATTGTGAGCACTGGGTGACGATGGAGCCTGGCCAAACAGACAACTTTACAATAAGGTTCCCTTTGTTAACATTAGTTAACTACATTAGTTACAGGAACCAGCAGTGAAAATTCTTCTAAAGCATTTATTAATCTTTGTTATACAATATTAAATGTATAAGTAATACATTATTGAAATCAAAAGTTTCTGATAAGATTATTGAATGTACCTGACCTGACATGAACTAACAATGAACAGTTGTATTTTTATTAACTAATGTTAACAAAGATTGATACTGTAACATATGTATTGCTCATTGTTTGTTAATGTTATTTAATGCATTAAGTAATGGTAACTAATGGGACCTCTATCCCTTTCTCCCACTACAGTAGTAGGAAGTCAATTTCACAACAATCTATTTTAGGTTAACAAGTCACACCATCTCAATGTGAACATCACTGATGTCATGAAGTTCATCTGCTTGAGGCCTGTTTCACACATCCTGCATCTGAGCATAAATTGCAAGAGCAGGGTCGTGTTGTGCTTTCACGCTGACAGTGTTTCTGTAATTTCTGGGTTACTACTGTGACTGCAATGAACATTTCATGAGGGGGAGTAACATTTACTTCCAAATGATGAACTTCACAGAAATCAAATGCAAAAGTGGAGCTATAAACTGTTTAAAACATCTGGATTCAGTCATGTTTACTGAACAGAATGTGTTAGTGTGCCTGTCACTGTGTTTGACCTGCATCAAGTCTAACAGACATACCGTTCAAACAATGTTAGTTTGCTACATTTTATGCTGCTTCATATAAGCCTATTGCAAATGATTATGTTCATAAATACACTGAAATTTGGGCTACGTCTGCACGTCTACACATTGTACTGCAAAGACGCTCTCCCAAGTGGATACATTTGAAAACACCATTTTCATGTTGTAGTGTGGACTGTGAAAATGGAAGTATTTGAAAACAATGATGCACATTGTGATGATGTCCAGTTTTTTAAATGTTTTAAAAACATTTGTTTTTGGTTATATGAATGTAAAGGGAACATTAATGTTTTCTTAACATTTGTATAACAAAAAAAAAAATGGAATTCCATTTTATCATTTTGCAAAACATTATGGGAACGTTACTTTTGAATGTTCTCTGAACATTCTGAAACAAGAAGTAACATATAAAAAAACATTAGATGAACTAAAAAGTTTCAGAAAAAAGTTCCATGAATGATGTATAAAAAAAAAAAGTTTTTGTGCTAATGTTTTGAGAACATTATTTGACTTTGAAAGTTCATTCTATTAATGTTACTGGAAGAACTTTTGTTCATAACTGAGGGAATCTTGCCAGAATGTTCCCTGTTAGCTGGGTACTTTTTTCACTCAGAAATCGCTGTTAAATTTCACAAATAATTACAAGGAAACGGCAAGTAACACATTGAATTAAACATGAAATTTTGAAGTAGAAAGACTGAAATACTATTATCTTGTAAATCACTCCAATAATCTTTGTTTTGTTTACAATTTTCTAAAAATCATTTATTTTCTTTTTTTTTACAGTGTAGGTTAACGGTGCATTTTCAACATGTTTTTCATTGAGTTACATTGAATCTGCTTTTGGGACGTAGTACTGCACTACTTAATATGAGTACCGAAATATATAAGCACTGCTCAAGCCTCACAGATGAAGGATGTGTGAAAAACACTAAAGGCTTGGAGCGAATGTTCAGGGCACAGAGTCATTTAACATGTGCTTTTCATCCATAAAGACTAACAGGACATTAATTGCAGGGACAGTCCACCTGAAACCCCTTTGGAAATCCTCTCATGTCACATCTCTGCTCAGGTCAGTGCACTGGCAGTTAACAGAGGCTATAGTGAAATTCAGGACACACCAGGACTGTGACTGACTACATACTCACTTCAAGCCTTGAACAACATTCTTATTAACATATCATTTCCCTTATTTTTTAGGTTGTACGTAATTATTAATATAAAAAAAATGATGTATACTGAAAATAACGAAACGTCTCGGTTACTTATGTAACCCTCGTTCCCTGAAGGAGGGAACGGAGACGTACGTCGGAACTGACCGACGAATTGGGATCTATTTTCAGAGACCAATCTACTTCGAGTGTTTATAAACGAGCCAGTGAAGATTGGCATGCGGTTGACGAATTCCACGATCCGCCCCCCATCGCGGGTATAAATACGGAAGTGGAAGTACCGCATATCGCTTTTCAGCTGAGGACCCGAGACGAGTGACTCGGGCCTTTAGCTGAAGCACAGCACCTGGCGACGGGACGTACGTCCTCGTTCCCTCCTTCAGGGAACGAGGGTTACATACATAACCGAGACGTTCCCTTTCAGTCGGTCACGTTCAACGTACTTCGGAACTGACCGACGAATTGGGATCCCTACCAACACGCCAGGGATGCTGGCCCTTCCAGCGCCCTGCCTGAGCTCACTGGACCACACCTATGTTGGAGTGGGAGTCAGGGCTCCTGGCAGGGAAGGTCAGTCACTGCTCTTCCTGCAAGACCCACTCAGTATGACTATTGGATAACGCTGGGAAAGCGTGCCCGTCTTATGGAGATGGTACGCTGCGGACCCACGTCCTTCAATGGAAGGAGAGGTGGCGGAATACACATAAGGACTAACCTATCAGGGCAGTCTCTGGGGTGGATCCAACCTGATCCCAGGGGGGAAAGAACACCACCAGAGACGACAGAGCAGGGTCTGTCAAGGGAAAGACACGGGGCTAACCAAGTAGGGTAGCTGGTACCGTGGAGAATACACATATGGGGTTGCCGTTAGGGAACCGCTACATATGGACCCCAGCCTACACACACGTTCCACAAGCATACGGGTGCAGGCCTGGCATCAGACGGGCGCAACGTCTGACACCGAAGGGGTGACGGAGGAGCTTGAAAGGGTTAGCCGTTTCCGGGGAACACAGCTGGAGATAATAGACGCACGTATCCGGCCCAGGGGGCGGGAGTGGCATTGCAAGCCGACACTAGAACGGGCACTTAGCGCTACTGGCCACTGGGGGCGAGGATGCGGGAAGATACCGGCTCTACACGGAGGCTATAGAATCTAGCGAACGTGTTAGGTGTCGCCCAGCCCGCAGCTCTACATATATCTGTCAGCGAGGCGCCTTGAGCCAACGCCCAGGAGGAAGCTACACTCCTTGTGGAGTGCGCTCGCATCCCGAATGGGCAAGGCACATCTTGGGACTGGTAAGCCAAGACGATAGCATCCACTATCCAGTGGGCTAACCTCTGCTTGGAGACAGCCTTTCCCTTCTGCTGGCCTCCGTAACAGATGAAGAGCTGCTCTGAGGTTCTAAAGCTTTGAGTTCAGTCCACGTAGGCGCAGAGGGCACGGACGGGACAGAGCAAAGCTAGGGCTGGGTCTGCCTCTTCCGAAGGCAGCGCTTGCAGGTTCACCACCTGATCCCGGAAGGGAGTGGTAGGAACCTTGGGCACGTATCCAGGCCGGGGTCTCAGGACAACGTGAGTGTTGGCCGGCCCGAATTCTAGGCACGATTCGTTGACCGAAAGTGCATGCAGGTCCCCTACCCTCTTGATTGAGGCCAATGCAGTCAGGAGCACTGTCTTCATGGACAGGATGTTTAACTCTGCAGACAGAAAGGCTCAAAGGGAGGACCCTGAAGTGCTCTGAGCACCAGGGCTAGGTGCCAAGAGGGTACCGAGGTTGAACGAGGAGGATTCAGTCTCCTCGCACCTCTGAGGAACCTGACGATTAAGTCGTCCTTCCCTAAGGACTTACCTTCCACTGCATCGTGATACGCCGCTATTGCGGCGACGTACACTTTGAGGGTGGAGGGAGACAGCCTTCGCTCCAGCCCATCCTGCAGGAAAGAAAGCACGACATTAATTGAACACCTTCGGGGGTCTTCCCGGCGGGAACAACACCACTCAACGAACAGGTTCCACTTCAGAGCGTAGAGGCGCCTCGTAGAGGGGGCTCTAGCAGAAGTGATGGTGTCTACCACTGCTTGTGGCAGGCCACCTAGAACCTCCGCGTCCCGTCCAGGGATCAGACATGGAGTTCCCAGAGGTCTGGACGCGGGTGCCATAGAGTGCCCCGCCCCTGAGAAAGCAGGTCCTTCCTCAGGGGGATCGGCCAGGGAGGGGCTGTCGCGAGGAGTGTGAGTTCGGAGAACCAGGTCCGGTTGGGCCAGTAGGGCGCAACTAACAAGACCTGCTCCTCGTCCTCCCTGACCTTGCACAGTGTCTGTGCGAGAAGGCTCACTGGGGGAAACGCATACTTGCGTAGGTCCCGGGGCCAGCTGTGCGCCAGTGCATCCGTGCCGAGGGTGCCCCCGGTCAGGGAATAGTACAACTGGCAATGGGTCGAGTCAGGTCTACCTGGTCTACCTGCGCGAACAGGTCTACCTGCGCGGCTCCGAAGAGGTCCCATATCAGCTGGATGCTCCGGGGGTGGAGTCGCCACTCTCCCGGAGGTGTTGACTGACGAGAGAGCTTGTCGGCTGTCTGGTTCAGCGCACCTGGGATGTGAATGGCCCGAAGCGACCTCAGACGCTTCTGACTCCACAGGAGGAGATGGCGGGCGAGTTGGAGCATGCAACGGGAGCGTAGACCACCCTGACGGTTGATGTACGCAAAGGCCACAGTGCTGTCCGTACGGACCAGCTTGTGCTTGCCCTGTAGCGGCTTTTTGAGGCGACCCAGGGCGAGACGTACTGCCAATAACTCTAGGCAATTGATATGCCAACGCAGTTGGGGCCCCGTCCACAGACCCGAAACTGTGTGCCCGTTGTACGTGGCCCCCCAGCCCGTGGATGAGGCATCCATGAAGACCACAGCATGCCTGGACACCTGTTCTAAGGACACTCCCGCCCGTAGAAATGAAGGGTCCTCCCAGGGGTTGAAGGTTTGGCGACAGTAAAGAGTAACTGAGACCCGGTACTTGCCGCTCTGCCACGCCCATCTCAGGACTCGGTCGTGAAGCCAGCGTTGAAGCCGTCTCATATGAAGCAATCCGAGCGGCGTTACCGCGGCTGCAGATGCCATATGCCCCAGGAGCCTCTGAAAAAATTTCAGTGGGACCGCTGTCCTGCCTTTGAACGTATTCAAGCAGTTCAACACTGACCGGACTCGCTCCTCTGTGAGGTGCGCAGTCCGGTTGACCGAGTCCAGCTCCATACCGAGATAAGAGATCCTCTGTGTGGGACAGAGTTTGCTCTTCTCTCGGTTGACCCGAAGGCCCAACAGGCTGAGGTGACGGAGCGCCAGGTCCCTGTGTTCGCACAACTGATCCCGGGACTGGGCCAATATGAGCCAGTTGTCGAGATAGTTGAGAATCCGAAAGCCGCGTTCTCTGAGCGGAACAATGGCTGCCTGCGCGACTTTCGTGAAGACGCGATGCGACAGGGACAGCCCGAAGGGCAAAACTTTGTACTGATATGCCCTCTCCTCGAATGCAAAGCATAGGAACGGTCTGTGTCGAGGGAGAATGGAGACATGAAAGTACGCGTCCTTCAGGTCGATTGCTGCGAACCAATCTCGGGGACGGATGCATTCGAAAATGCGTTTCTGCGTTAACATTTTGAATGGGAGCTTGTGCAGGGCCCTATTCAGAATGCGCAGGTCCAAGATTGGTCTTAACCCACCACCTTTCTTGGGTACAATGAAGTAGGTGCTGTAGAACCCCGACCTCATATCGGCTGGAGGAACCGGCTCGATCACGTCCTTCGCCAGCAGGACATCAATCTCTGACCGCAAGACATGGGCATCACTGCTCTGCATGGTGGTGGAGAGGATGCCCCTGTACTTGGGCGGCCGGCGCGCGAACTGAATCGCGTAGCCGAGTCTGATGGTACGGATGAGCCAGCGAGATGGCCAGGGGAGACCTAGCCAGGCCCCCAGCGACTGAGCAAGCGGGACCAACGGCACCACAGACGTACCCGGGGTGAGGCAGCGAGGTGGAGTACGCAGACCCAACTCGGGAGGCCCGGAGGCGGCCCGGAGTGTTGTCTGAGTACTCCAGGGTGGGGCAGAGTGTGGGTGAGGAGGCCCGGGGGCGTCCTCAGTGCCCACACTGCTGCCCCCTGGCGAAGGGGAGAGGGGAGGAAAGGAGTGGCAAGGCCCGGGGGCGTCGCACACTGCCAACCTGGCCCTCTCGGGGCCCAGGGAGGGAGGAAACTGCTCTTTTATTGAGAACGTGGGTATCGCTGGACTTCGGAGAGCCAGCGGCAGGATGTTGTTTGAACCAGCCTTCTCGTGACATTCTCTCCCCGGTCCTCCTCCGGGGGGAGGAGGGGTGCGGACACCACCTCCCCTAGAGCAGCTCCTCTTCTCCCTGGGCTGCCTGCGGACTTTGCGGGACCCTGGACGGGTTGGGCGGCACCCCCACGCCCGGCGCCCTGCTTCCCCGGTGGAGGCTGCTGCTTGGGCTTAGCAGGGGCGGAGGCGGACGCAGGGGGATGCCCTCGGCGACGAGCAGACAGAGGCGCTGCAGCCGGCGACTGGGTGGAGGCAGCAGCGGGTCGCCGGGGCAGGATGTTTTTGATTGCCTCCGTTTGCAATCTCGATGGCGTCGCCGAAGAGGCCGGCCTAGCAGACAGGGGCGTTGAGGAACAGCACCTTGTCGGTCTCACACATATCCGCCAGGTTCAGCCACAGGTGGCGCTCCTGGACCACAAGTGTGGACATCGGCCGACCCAGGGAGCGTGCGGTGACTTTCGTCGCCCGGAGGGCGAGGTCCGTCATGGTACGCAGTTCCTGCATAACGACTGGGTCGGAACTACCCTTGTGCAGTTCCTTGAGCGCTTTGGCCTGGTAGACCTGCAGGAGCGCCATGGCATGCAAAGATGACGCAGCTTCTCCACAGGCTGTGTAAGCCTTGCCCGTTAGTCCGGATGAGAACTTACATGCCCGGGAGGGGAGACGTGAATTTCCCCGCCAGTCAGTAGCGGTCTTCGGACACAGCTGCATCGCTACTGACCGCTCTACTGGGGGGATCTCCACGTAACCCTTAGCTGCGCCACCATCGAGGGTAGTGAGGATGGAGGAGTCAGTCGATCGGTTTCTAGCGTTGTAAGGCGCTATCCACGACTTCGTGAGCTCCTGATGCACTTCCGGAAAGAAAGGTACTGGGGCGGGGCGCTGAGAACCAGCATGGGCCGTCCCGAGATACCAATCGTCCAGCCGCGAGGGTTCGGGACACAGTGGAGGCCCGGGAAAGCATAGCCGTGAGCTCCGGATCAGACTCGGGCAACGCTACCACACCAGAAGGGGGTAGCGCAGCCGAATCCTCATCTCCGGAGTCCATTAGCTCGTCCCCCGATGCAGCTATCGAAACCATGTCCTCAGCCGGAGCCCCGAAAGTAACAGCTGGTCCCCCGCGGGAAGCTCCACCGGCGCAGAGGAGGGGGGAGGGGCCCGAGGAGCCTGTTGACCCGGCGGGAGTGCCCTCACAATAACCCTCAGGTCTCCACCAAAGGCATCAGCCAAAGTAGCAGCCCTCTGCTTTGCAGCAGGAGGACCACTAGATCGGGGGATGCGCAATGGGACTCCACCCCATCTGAGGTATTCGAGTCTAGACCATAATACTGCGATGGTCATGTTCCCGCCTCAGCGTGCTGAACGCCCAAACACGTGAGACAGCGATCGTGTCCGTCAACTGGGGACAGATAACGACGGCATCCAGAAAAACCACTCCGATCAGTGAAGAGGCACACAGGGGAAATGGCAGCGGCTCGCAGCGGTTCAAAGGTGCAAGCCCGCCGAGAGCACTCACAGGAAAAAATGCCCAGTGAGCTGTGAAAACAGCTGTTTATTTCTTCCTCGCGACCACCACTGTAGGGCACCGTCACACCGACACCGGAACACTGGAGCGATCCTCTTCATAAGACTCACTTGAAAACACTCTTCGTAGGAACACACACAAAGGTACTGTTCGGCCCCGAAGTTGAAAGCGATATGCGGTACTTCCACTTCCGTATTTATACCCGCGATGCGGGGCGGATCGTGGAATGCGTCAACCACATGCCAATCTTCATTGGCTCGTTTATAAACACTCGAAGTAGATTGGTCTCTGAAAATAGATCCCAATTCGTCGGTCAGTTCCGACGTACGTTGAACGTGACCGACTGAAAGGGAACAATATTTACAGCTTTCTAGCAATAGGTCTGGGTTGCTAAATCGAGGTGCAAACTGGGCCCAAAACGTTTTGTGATCTTATCGCTCAAACCACATTCATAGTTAGTCAGAAACACATAAGCTGCGTTTCCACCGCAGGAACTTTCTCCAGGAACTAGGGACTTTGGGGTGGTACTCGTTGTGTTTCGACCAAGGTTTAAATTAAGTTTCCCCCTCAGAAAATCCCTGCTCACAAGGTAGTACTTTTTCAAAGTTCAGGAACTTTCGGGGGTGGGACTTGGGCCCTGAACATGCTGATTGGTTGAGTTCATGCAGTATTTTGATTGGTTGACTCCACGCAGCATTTTATTTCAACCACCAATTTTAAAAGTCTGTTGCGGTGTGTGCAGTAAGAGTTGTTTGCTATTCAAATCAACAATGGAGTTTAAAAAATATGACCAATGGACTGACAACGAGGTTTAGGCTTTATTAAGCTTATATGCGGAGGACGAAATCCAGCAGGAACTGGAAAGTCATGCGCAGTCCTACGTCACCGGACTAATGTGCCTAATCTTCACGGTACTTTAGACCGCGATGAAAATGCAGACAGTAACAGGTCTGGGGGGGAAAAGTTCCTGGGACAAATTGTTCCGGGTAATTTCAGTGTAAACATGGCTATAGTTTGAGTTAGATACTGTATTACCCGCATACATACAGTATTTTTAATTACATTTACATTTAATCATTTAGCAGACGCTTTTATCCAAAGCGACTTACAAATGAGGAGAGCGATAGAAGCAATCAAGCCAACAATAGGGCAACAGAATGCAAGTGCTGTGACCAGTCCCAGTTAGTCCAGCACAGTACGCGTAAAGGTTTTTTTTTTTTTTTAAATAGATATAGAATAGTCTGTGTTAGTATTAGTGGGTGAAATGTTGCTGAAATGTGTCATCAGCCGTTTCTTGAAAATCGCCAAAGACTCAGCAGTTCGGGTTGAGTTAGGCAGGTCATTCCACCAGCAGGGAACAGTCAGGGTAAACGTCCGTGAAAGTGATTTTGTGCCTCTTTGGGATGATGGCACCACACGGCACTGTTCACTTGCAGAACGCATTCTTCTGGATGGCACGTAGGTCTGAAGTAGTGAGTTTAGGTATAGGGGTGCAGAGCCAGTAGTTGTTCTGTAGGCAAACATCAGTGCCTTGAATTTGATGCGAACGGCAATTGGCAACCTGTGCAAGTTTATGAGGAGAGGTGTGACATGCGCTCTCTTCGGCTCGATAAAGACCCCTCTTGCTGCAGAATCTGGATCAGTTGGAGAGATTTGACTGCTGGAAGGCCTGCCAAGAGAGCATTACAATAGTCCATTCTGGATAGAACAAGAGCTTGGACAAGGAGTTGTGTAGCTCCGATAGGAAGGGCCTGATCCTCCTAATGTTGTATAAGGCAAATCTGCAGGACCGGGCAGTTCTAGCAATGTGGTCCTTGAAGTTTAACTGATCATCAATCACAACTCCAAGGTTCTTGGCTGTCCTGGATGGAGTTATGGTTGATGAACCTAGCTGTATAGAGAAGTTGTGATGAAGGGTCGGGTTGGCCGAGACCACAAGCAGTTCTGTCTCGCAAGGTTAAGTTGAAGGTGGTGGTCCTTCATCCAGCAAAAAATGTCTGTCAGTCAGGCCAAGATGCGAGCAGCTACTGTCGGATCATCTGTCTGGAATGAGAGGTAGAGTTGTGTGTCATCAGCATAACAGTGATAAGAAAAGCCATGTTTCTGAATGACAGATCCTAGTGATGACATGTTGATGGAGAAGAGAAGTGGTCCCAGCACTGAGCCCTGAGGTCTCAGGACCTACCTGAGAGGTAAGACTTGAACCTCTGGAGTGCGGTTCCTGAGATGCCTTTCGTTATGAGAGTTGACAGGAGAATCTGGTGGTTAACTGTGTCAAAAGCAGCAGACAGATCCAGTAAGATGAGAACTGAGGATTTGCTGCCCTGAGCTTCAATAACCGAGAGAAGGGCAGTCTCAGTTGAGTGACGCTTTTGAAACCAGACAGTTTCAGACGGACCAGCTTTTGTCCAGGAGACTCACGTACAGTCATATATAGCTACTATATAGCAACTCTCAACTGCTTGATTGTTTATATCGTCACAAAATGTCACCCAGCTCTTTATAAAAAGTTGTATATATAAGTATGTCCAACTTTATATGAATACATTCAATACACTAACGTAAAGTGATATATACTATAAAGCAAATCTTAACTTGATTGCTTGTATCTTCATAAAAAGTAAACTATATTATGGCCCAGCTCTATATATTATAAACATTAACATCATAATTTTCTGTAAAGCTACTTAAGTGTTTAAGTGTATGAATGTGTATGTGTAAGCGCTATACAAATAAATTTGACTTGTCTTGACTTGAGATGCGACTAACAAAAGAAAGCAACTTTGGTAAAAGCTCATACACATCCATACACTTAAAACATAATAATCTAAATAATCACTGCCATTTGGATCAAATCAATAATGAAATGTCGGTAACACTTACTTAAAGCCCTTATGTATAATGCATTATAAAGGCATTCATAATGTACATTATAAAGCATTATATCTTTTCATAAGTAATTGTAACCAAAGTTAAAATGCATTAAAATATTAGCAGATTCTGAAGTTGGTTGCTTGTCATGTGTTTTGATGCATTATACTTTCTAAAGTATTATAATGTATTATAACTGTGGTTACAATTTTTCATGAGACCATACAATGCATTATGAAGTTCATTACAAGGCATAATTGCTGCATTAAAAATACTTTTATAATGCATTATACATAAAGGCTTTAATTAAAGTGTTATCGAAATGTCTTTATCATCACATATGACATTGATTAAACATTTTCATTGAATTTGACTTTTGACTTTTGATGCATATATAGGTTACATATCTAACAGATCTCTCTTGCAGAAATTATTATTCTGACATTATGAGTGGTGTGCTGCACAGAAATGTGAGAAATAATGATTGACCTTTGAGTTGCGGTTTGTTGAATGAAATGTGATGAGGCGGACAGGATTATGAGGATAAATGCGTCTAATCTTAACCCTAATCCTGATGTTCCTGACCTTAAACCTAATCCTGTCAGGTGGTGCTTTGATTATCTGGACAAGATTTTTTATTCAATCTTGTGTTCTTATGGGTCAGGAAAACATTAATTATTTACTTTTAAGTTAAGGCTAAAGTATTGATTTAAAGATTTTTTAAATTACTTGTAATAAGAATTTTATGAGCATTTAAATGAGCAGATTTCAGTGCTTGTAAAACAAGGAAAAGCCATAAAGTTTTGTTAGCTGGACCCTCTCCTAAGTACACTAGAGTTTTTTTAGATCCACTCATGCATACACACAACTATAACTACACTCAGAGGCACAGAACCGCTCTGTGAACATGAGACGCTGTGAATTTGAGTGAACTGAGCCGTTGGAAGGCTGCCCGTGTTGTCGAGATCCCTCAGGCCTGCGTTTGCCCTCCACCTTCTGCAGGCTGCCAGAATCTCCCTGCTGTACTGCTGGAGCCCCATACTGATTAACAGCCAAACTATATAATTAAAAATGCATAATCACCTTTGGTCTCTGCACTCTAGGGAATCCCTTGCTGAATGTCTTGATGCACGTCTGTTCTCATTTAACCAGACCCCCCACTAACTAAACCACATCAAGCCTGTTTGATCCCAAATGCACAAAATAATGACTTGCCTTTTCTGCATGAAAATACACAGTGCTGGGTAGATTACTTACAAATTGTAGTCTATTACTGATTCCAAATGACATGACAACATTGTAGTTAGTAACACAATCCATTATATTACACATTTAAAGGCACAATCTGTAAATTTTCGCTGCTAGAGGTTGCATTTTCAAAACAGTAACAAAGGCGAAGCTTGATGACGCTATGAAGGAGAGTGGAACTATGGGAGATGTCGTTTTCACCATCCAGAGATGTATGGAATTCACAAATCATGTTCACGGATGAGGTAATGAATTCGTTTTTGTATTACCTGTACGTTTGATCACACTATTTTATGTCATTGTTAATGCTGTGCAGTTTTACGTGTTTAAAACAATCGTACTAAAAGTAAATTTGAACGAACCCACACTATTTGCAAGTAATGGCTAAGTATTTTTGTGCAACACATTCTGTATTTAATTTCAATGCCATAGACTTAGTCACCAGACTTGATAAAAAGTGTTACTTAAGTACAAAGTGCAGTATGACTGTATGTGTAATTTTATCAGAATAACCCACAAAGAATTATGTACAATAAATATTTGCTTATTAAAAAACATGCGAGAGTGAAGTCTCTGTCAAGTCCAAGTTTGCCGCGAAGCTCTCTCCATCTCAAAAACGCCACGCTGATGTTGATCCTTGATCATTTCTCCATTTGTCACAAAGGCTGCTTGTCTCAAGGCCAAAGTACACTTCGGGCGTCCGCGTCCATACAACAGCGCATGGGCGAGTGAATTGAGTGCTTGAAAATAAAAGTCCACTAGATAGTGCGCACGCGCCGAACGCGTCTTTCCGCGCTCACGGTCAAAGAAGTATACTTTGAAAGGCTCGCGCACGCATCTGTGGAAAGTGAAGTATACCCGGGGCTTCAGTTGATCTACGTTTACTTTTTGGGGATTTTCTGTACTCTCCAATGGATAATCGTGATCCATGATGACTGAACGCAACAGCGGCGTGCTTCCGCATTTGTTCAAGTGTGTTGCCATGTTTCTACAAGCGGAAACCGCGGATATTACTATAGTCGAGCCATAATTTAAAATAGGAATTTCTCTGGATTTACAAATCCTTGGGAACTTTTGGGATAATGTAAGTACACAGCTGCATGAAATATATCACACTGTGCAAGTGGTTTTTGGATATTTTATTACAAAAATCTTACATATTGTGCCTTTAAGGTAATATAATCTGACTACTTTTTGATTACTTTTAGATTACTTTTGACCTAACTTGTTAATCACATTGATTTGAATAGGATAATATAGTGCCATATTGATATAAAAATACAAAGAGAAGCTAAATATACTCCATTCTTTGTTATTAAAAACATGAAGTACATTAAATATTACATTATGGTTCGTGATGGAACTGCCGGGGGTTTGTGAGTTTAATGAAAAGCTAATAATTAAATAAATCATAAAAATTATAATAAAAATGTGTTTTGAAAACAAAAGCCTTCCAAAGACATAGAAATACATAGAGGCAGACAGTAGTGAATATTTTTACTTTCTACTCAAGTACATTTTTCAAGTTTATGTAGTTTATCAGTGTTTTTCTTTGGAAAACTTTTACTTCACAACATTCCAAAGCATAATATTGTACTTTTTACTGTGCTACATTTCATAAATAAAAGTTGTTGTTTTTTAACCTTTAATACTTAATTACATTAAAAATGTAGTACTTTCTTACTTGTACTCAAGTAAAACTTGAATTACTTTTACTTGAAGTAAACTTGTGAAGTTGTGAAGTAAAAGTTTTCCAAAGAAAAACACTGATAAAGTACACAAACTTGAAAAATGTACTTGAGTAGAAAGTAAAAATACTTCACTACTGGAAATACATGGTTAAACACAGACAGCAACATAGTGTCAGCCCAGATCCGGCCCACATCTGGTACACGTGGATTCCACACAGACCAGATGTGGGCCGGATCTGGGCCGACACTATGTTGCTGTCTGGGAATAATAATTAATGTTCGTCAGGAGTTAATTGGATATGCAATGTTGAGAAAATCAATAAATTATGAATGATCTCCTGTCATTGTGTGAATGTAATCGCATAATCAATAACTAGTCTGATTACGAGTATTTTTAAAAACGTAATATAATCTAATTACAGGTACTTAATTTTTGTAATGTGATCACGTCATCCAGATTACATGTCATCAGTTACTACCCATTTACATTTATGCATTTGGCAGACGCTTTTATCCAAAGCGACTTACAGTGCACTTATTGCAGGGTTTTTAAAAAGTTTTTCATGTTCAGGGAGCAGTCAGAAATAACATTTTCATAACGTAATGGGAACGTTAGCAAAAAAACGTTCTTAGAATATATTTTTGTTAGCTGGGATGAACGATGAATAAATAACTTTTTTTTGTGCTAATATTTTGAGAACATTATTAAAGACCACATAACTTTCTATTAACGTTACTAGAAAAATGTATGTTCACTTTGAGAGAACCTTGCCAGAACGTTAGCCTAATTTTGAGTAGGTAGCTACAACAGTGTAATTTCACCATGTGTAGCCTATATGTGTGTCACACTGCTCGTGTGCTTCCCTCCACATGATGTTGTTTGTGATCCCAATCACCCTCATGATGAATGGAAGAGCCAGGCCTCATAAACTCTATTGATCTGAGTGGCCAATGTGCAGGTAAACCAGAGAGAGAATTGTGTGTTGTGTGTGTGTGTCAGCAGTGCTGCGGCTTTAACAAATTTCCATCATTCACTCTACTCACTAAAGCTTCAGTAATAATTGGGATAGAATAAATGGAGCATGATTCTTCAAACCATTAAAATATGGATCCCTGGCCAACACAGAGCAGCTGCTGGTTCTAGGAAATCCAGTGACGAGGAAAACCCTACGTCGAAGAGAAGGCAGAACTAAGATGAGAGAAACACTGGTTTTACAGTAGTCACAGAGTAAAGAACAGCACATTTAACATTTAAAACCCCAAGAAAGAGCGCCTGCAAAGAGATGAAATATAACTAGATTTATACATTTTACAAGAAAATGTGGTATATACACTCACCTAAAGGATTATTAGGAACACCTGTTCAATTTCTCATTAATGCAATTATCTAATCAACCAATCACATGGCAGTTGCTTCAATGCATTTAGGGGTGTGGTCCTGGTCAAGACAATCTCCTGAACTCCAAACTGAATGTCAGAATGGGAAAGAAAGGTGATTTAAGCAATTTTGAGCGTCGCATGGTTGTTGGTGCCAGACGGGCCGGTCTGAGTATTTCACAATCTGCTCAGTTACTGGGATTTTCACGCACAACCATTTCTAGAGTTTACAAAGAATGGTGTGAAAAGGGAAAAACATCCAGTATGCGGCAGTCCTGTGGGCGAAAATGCCTTGGTGATGCTAGAGGTCAGAGGAGAATGGGCCTGGTCTGATGAGTCTCGATTTCTGTTGAGACATTCAGATGGTAGAGTCAGAATTTGGCGTAAACAGAATGAGAACATGGATCCATCATGCCTTGTTACCACTGTGCAGGCTGGTGGTGGTGGTGTAATGGTGTGGGGGATGTTTTCTTGGCACACTTTAGGCCCCTTAGTGCCAATTGGGCATCGTTTAAATGCCACGGCCTACCTGAGCATTGTTTCTGACCATGTCCATCCCTTTATGACCACCATGTACCCATCCTCTGATGGCTACTTCCAGCAGGATAATGCACCATGTCACAAAGCTCGAATCATTTCAAATTGGTTTCTTGAACATGACAATGAGTTCACTGTACTAAAATGGCCCCCACAGTCACCAGATCTCAACCCAATAGAGCATCTTTGGGATGTGGTGGAACGGGAGCTTCGTGCCCTGGATGTGCATCCCACAAATCTCCATCAACTGCAAGATGCTATCCTATCAATATGGGCCAACATTTCTAAAGAATGCTTTCAGCACCTTGTTGAATCAATGCCACATAGAATTAAGGCAGTTCTGAAGACGAAAGGGGGTCAAACACAGTATTAGTATGGTGTTCCTAATAATCCTTTAGGTGAGTGTATATATATATATAGTGTGGTTATATATCCACCGATCAGGCATAACATTATGACAGGTGAAGTGAATAACACTGATTATCTCTTCATCACGGCACCTGTTAGTGGGTGGGATATGTTAGGCAGCAAGTGAACATCTTGTCCTCAAAGTTGATGTGTTAGAAGCAGGAAAAATGGGCAAGTGTAAGGATTTGAGCGAGTTTGACAAGGGCCAAATTGTGATGGATAGACGACTGGGTCAGAGCATCTCCAAAACTGCAGCTCTTGTGGGGTGTTCCCGGTCTGCAGTGGTCAGTATCTATCAAAAGTGGTCCAAGGAAGGAACAGTGGTGAACCGGCGACAGGGTCATGGGCAGCCAAGGCTCATTGATGCACGTGGGGAGCGAAGGCTGGCCCGTGTGGTCCGATCAAACAGACGAGCTACTGTAGCTCAAATTGCTCAAGAAGTTAATGCTGGTTCTGATAAAAAGGTGTCAGAATACAGAGTGCAATGCGATAAATGCCGTTTTGACTCTCTTTAATGTGACGTGACTGATCACTGTATAGGCGGCGGCGCGGGGCACAAGTGAACGTGATCATCTCTTCCTAAAGAATAAACATGAATTAATATCTTAAGGTATGTTGAGGATACATTACAACTTACTGAAACATATGTTGTGTAATCACTCAGTCAGTGTATCAGTGGCGGAATGACGTCAATAAAACAGCTTGAAAAACAATGTCACGTAGCATTCACCTCAGAAGTCATTCAGAGTCCACAGCTGTTAGTTCACTAGAGAAATCCACTCTTTCACTAAATATATGCACTATATTAGCCTATATATATATATATGAATTATATTCTACTTAACCTGCTAGTGATGTCTTGATTACTTAATGTATGTTTAAATAAATCTGTCATGAAAATGACAGCCACTGTGTATAAATGATTTTATTTCAACAACAAATTGGAGAAAAAAAACAATTTTATAATTAGATTTAGAAGTTAATGCAAAAACTGCCTTATGTGAAGTTTACATACAATGTGTTATTTGAGTGTTGATTATATCTAAAAATACAAACCCGATTCCAAAAAAGTTGGGACACTGTACAAATTGTGAATAAAAACAGAATGCAATGATGTGGAAGTTTCAAATTTCAATATTTTATTCAGAATACAACATAGATGACATATCAAATGTTTAAACTGAGAAAATGTATCATTTTAAGGGAAAAATAAGTTGATTTTAAATTTCATGGCATCAACACATCTCAAAAAAGTTGGGACAAGGCCATGTTTACCACTGTGTGGCATCCCCTCTTCTTTTTATAACAGTCTGCAAACGTCTGGGGACTGAGGAGACAAGTTGCTCAAGTTTAGGAATAGGAATGTTGTCCCATTCTTGCCTAATACAGGCTTCTAGTTGCTCAACTGTCTTAGGTCTTCTTTGTCGCATCTTCCTCTTTATGATGCGCCAAATGTTTTCTATGGGTGAAAGATCTGGACTGCAGGCTGGCCATTTCAGTACCCGGATCCTTCTTCTACGCAGCCATGATGTTGTAATTGATGCAGTATGTGGTCTGGCATTGTCATGTTGGAAAATGCAAGGTCTTCCCTGAAAGAGATGACGTCTGGATGGAGCATATGTTGTTCTAGAACTTGGATATACCTTTCAGCATTGATGGTGCCTTTCCAGATGTGTAAGCTGCCCATGCCACACGCACTCATGCAACCCCATACCATCAGAGATGCAGGCTTCTGAACTGAGCACTGATAACAACTTGGGTTGTCCTTGTCCTCTTTAGTCCGGATGACATGGCGTCCCAGTTTTCCAAAAAGAACTTCAAATTTTGATTCGTCTGACCACAGAACAGTTTTCCACTTTGCCACAGTCCATTTTAAATGAGCCTTGGCCCAGAGAAAACGCCTGCGCTTCTGGATCATGTTAAGATATGGCTTCTTTTTTGACCTATAGAGTTTTAGCCGGCAACGGCGAATGGCACGGTGGATTGTGTTCACCGACAATGTTTTCTGGAAGTATTCCTGAGCCCATGTTGTGATTTCCATTACAGTAGCATTCCTGTATGTGATGCAGTGCCGTCTAAGGGCCCGAAGATCACGGGCATCCAGTATGGTTTTCCGGCCTTGACCCTTACGCACAGAGATTGTTCCAGATTCTCTGAATCTTTGGATGATATTATGCACTGTAGATGATGATAACTTCAAACTCTTTGCAATTTTTCTCTGAGAAACTCCTTTCTGATATTGCTCCACTATTTTTCGCCGCAGCATTGGGGGAATTGGTGATCCTCTGCCCATCTTGACTTCTGAGAGACACTGCCACTCTGAGAGGCTCTTTTTATACCCAATCATGTTGCCAATTGACCTAATAAGTTGCAAATTGGTCCTCCAGCTGTTCCTTATATGTACATTTAACTTTTCCGGCGTCTTATTGCTACCTGTCTAACCCAACTAACCTTAAACCAAACCCTAATCCTACTCTAACCCTATAGTTGTCACGGTGGTTGCAGGAAGGCAGACACAGACGAGGATAATAAATCCTTATTGGTAATAGACACAAACAGATGATCAGGCAGCAATACACACTTACTAAGACGGTGAACAGACCAGGAGTGACTGAAAGGAAGAGCTTATATAGGAACAGAAACAAGGTAATGAGCAAACACAGCTGAACAGAATGAACTAATAATGAAGGTAACCATGGTAACAAAGGAGTGGCGGGAAACTGAACAAAGGAGCACATGAAGGAATCAGAATACAAACACAAAGTCCAAACACAATCAGACATGTTACAATAGTAAGTACATGTAGTTAATTAATATTACTCAGTACTTAAATATACAATTACACTAACAATGACACCCTAAAATAAAGTGTAATCGACCGTACTTAATCAATATATCTAAATTATATCTAATATGTAAACTTTTCAATTAATATAAAACTAAAAACATGTTGTTAGTCAATGTTTAATTTAGTTTACTTACTATTAATAAAGACAACGTCGGAAGACCTTAATGTTGCTATTTTCTTTTAGACAAAAAAAAAAAAAAGATTTAAACCAGAAACTGATTTTCCTGATTTGATTTTCGAATGATTTTTGATTAGAGCAATATAAAAAATGCACTTTAAATAAATAACATGGATGTTTCCCTTTTTCAGTGTGTGCAAAAGTTACCAGGGTATTGCTATGTGGTTGCTAAGGTGTTCTGAAAGGTTGCTAATTGGGTCAATGACTGGTTCAAGTAAAAATAGTTCACCCTTAAAGGGAAAGTTCGGCAAAAATGAAAATTCTGCCAATGACATTTTAAAGAATGTTGGTAACCAAACAGTTTTGGTGCCCATTGACTTCTATAGTATGGAGACATTTCTCTAAATATCTTCTCATGATCTCTACATGTTGGTCTCTATGGCAAGTCTGTGGGATTTCGTACCTGTTTTATTGTCTCTCCTCAACAAGAAATCATCCAATTGTTTAAGCTGAAACCTTCCTCTCTTTTTCTCTCCATCTGTTGTGGTGATAGATGTGTTCTCTCACTTCTCTTCTGCAGTAGCGATCGCTGCCAGACTCCCGCTGAGGGCCCAGATGAGCAGATCTCTACAGGAGCCTGTGCTGCAGACCAAACACATGTGGATGGCAGAAATTCACATCTCTGTATTGCTGCGTATCCTGCAAATGACGTCTATCTGAGGCTTATATGTTCTCAGAACGTTATGATAACGTCTCGGTTACGTATGTAACCCTCGTTCCCTGAGGAGGGAACGGAGACGTTACGTCAGTGACTGACGAATGGGGGGTTTCGCTTAGAAGCCTATCATCTTTGAGATCTTAGAAAACGCCCAATGGCGATGCAATGCCATGGGCCTGCGGAATTTGCATAGCGTAACTACGCCCCACCTAATGGGTATATAAGGAAGTACGCTGGCAATGTCGCATTATGTTACCTGCTGAGGAGCCGAGATCTGAAACCCCGGCCGTTCCAGCAGTACAGCGGAAGTGGCAGAGGGACGTAACGTCTCCGTTCCCTCCTCAGGGAACGAGGGTTACATATACGTAACCGAGACGTTCCCTTTTGTTCAGTCACTCCGAGTTACGTCAGTGACTGACGAATGGGGGTCCAATCTAATCACGCCACTCGGCTGTCATCCAGTGCCCTGCGTAAGTGTGAGCTCCCTGTCATAGACTAGTACGGACGAAGGACTCCAACTTAACACAGGAATACCAAGGTACACTGGGAACCATATTCCACGTGGAAACATGCATCAAGTGCCTGCCCGCAGGGAGGACTTAAGGAAACACATATGACCCGCGAGGGGCTGCATATGGAAGAACTCTGGGGTAACCAGCCAAAGGTGGAATATTTAAACCCCCAGGAGGCAAGGCTTGCCAAGGGAAAGACACATGCTCAGAGAGGCTTACAGTGGAAATACACATGTGGGGGTCGCCCAACGGGGGAACCATGCACACGGCTGCACCTAGCCGAACACGAGGGCTGACCGGACGGGCATGCACTCTGGTGTCAGCATCAACGGTGCTGAAGAAACTCAGTGCTTCAGGGAAGCAACCTGAGGAAATATCGCACGTATCCAGTCCGTGGAGTGGAATGGCGAGCAAGCGATAACACCTGAGCCTGTCCAGCTACCGGCCACTACTTGAGGTGGGTACATGAGAGGACACTGGCTCCACTCGGAGGTTATAAAACCTGTCGAATGTGTTGGGTGTCGCCCAGCCTGCAGCTCTGCAGATGTCTGTCAGCGAGGCGCCATGCGCTAGAGCCCAAGAGGAGGCCACACTCCGGGTGGAGTGTGCCCTCACCCCTAGGGGGCATGGACAACCCTGCGTCTGGTAAGCCAAGACAATGGCGTCCACTATCCAGTGAGACAACCTTTGCTTGGAGAGAGCCTTTCCCTTCAGCTTCCCCCATAACAGTCAAAGAGCTGGTCTGAGGTCCTCTGCGTTCTGTCTATGTAAGCACGGAGGGCGCGTACTGGACAGAGCAGTGCCAAGGCTGGGTCTGCCTCCTCCAAAGGCAGCTCTTGCAGGTTCACCACCTGGTCCCTGAACAGAGTGGTGGGAACCTTGGGCACATATCCATATCTCAGGATCACGTGAGAATCGGCCGGCCCAAATTCTATGCACGCTTCGTCAACCGAAAATGCCTGCAGGTCCCCTACCCTCTTGACGGAGGCCAAAGCGATCAGAAGCACTGTCTTCATAGACAGGAACTTAAGCTCGACTGATCGCAAAGGCTCAAAGGGGGCTTTCTGCAGGGCTGATAAGACCACTGCGAGGTCCCAAGAGGGTACGAGGGGAGTGCGAGGAGGATTTAGTCTCCTCGCCCCCCTCAGGAATCTGATGACCAGGTCGTGCTGACTTACCTTTTTCATCTCCACGAGGTCGTGGTAGGCTGAGATAGCGGCCACATAGACCTTCAGGGTGGAAGGAGACAGCCTTCATTCCAACCCTTCTTGGAGAAACGAGAGCACGGACCCGATCGGGCATTTCCAACGGTCTTCTTGGCGAGAAGAGCACCATGTGACGAAGAGGTTCCACTTCAATGCATAGGCGTGTCTGGTAGACTCAGCCCTAGCGGAAGTGATGGTAGCCACCGCCTGAGGTGGTAGGGTACTCAAACCTGCCACGTCCCATCCAGGACCCACACGTGCAGATTCCAGAGATCGGGACGCGGGTGTCAGAGGGTGCCCCGTCTCTGAGAAAGGAGGTCCTTCCTCAGAGGAATCGACCAGGGAGGGGCTGTCGCAAGGAGTACGAGTTCGGAGAACCAGGTCCGGCCGGGCCAATATGGGGCGACCAAAAGGACCTGCTCCTTGTCCTGCCTGATCTTGCATAGTGTCTGTGCAAGAAGGCTCACTGGGGGGAACGCATATTTACGGAGGCCCCACGGCCAGCTGTGCGCCAGTGCATCCGTGCCGAGGGTTCCCTCGGTCAGGGAGTAAAACAGGCGGCAGTGGGAAGAGTCGTGGGAGGCAAACAGATCTACCTGTGCGTCGCCGAACTGTTCCCAAATCAGCTGAACCGTCTGGGGATGGAGTCTCCATTCTCCAGCAAGTGGCTGAAGCCGTGAGAGCTCGTCGGCTGCACGGTTCAGGTCTCCCGGGACGTGAATGGCAAGAAGCAACCTCAGATGCTTCTTACTCCATAAGAGGAGATGGCAGGAGAATTGAGACATACGGCGGGAGCGTAGACCACCCTGTCGGTTGATGTACGCTACTGTGGCCGTGTTGTCTGTCCGGACTAGTACGTGTTGACCCTTGAGCAACGCTCGGAAACGGTGCAGGGCGAACCGTACTGCCAGCAACTCGAGGCAATTGACATGCAGGCAGCGCCGGGGTCCTGTCCAGGAGCCCGCGGCAGCATGTCCATTGCACATGGCACCCCAGCCCGTGGCAGAGGCATCTGTTGATACAACAATATGCCTGGAAACTCGTTCTAAGGGAACTCCGGCCTGTAGAAAACTGAGGTTCGACCACGGGGTGAAGGTCTGTAGGCAGGCCCGAGCCACTGGGACCCGGAGCGTGCCTGTCTGCCATGCCCATCTCGGGACTCGGTTGTGAAGCCAGTGCTGAAGCGGTCTCATATGAAGCAATCCGAGCGGCGTGACCGCGGTTGCAGATGCCATATGCCCCAGGAGCCTCTGAAATAACTTCAGTGGAACCACACTCTTGCTCTCGATTTGACAGAGGCAAGTCAGCAGTGACTGCACGCTCTCGCTCGTAAGCTGCATGTACATGGCGACCGAGTCGATTTCCATACCGAGAAAAGAGATCCTCTGCACTGGGGAGAGTTTGCTCTTTTCCCAGTTGACCCGAAGGCCCAGACGGGCGAGGTGTTGGAGCACCAGATCTCTGTGTTCGCACACCTGCTCTCGAGAGTGACTCAGAATCAGCCAGTCGTCGAGATAGTTCAGGATGCGAACCCCGTGTTGCCTGAGTGGCACAAGGGCTGCCTCGACAATCTTCATGAAGACGCGAGGGGACAGAGCTAGCCCGAATGGGAGAACCGTGTACTGATATGCCCGCCCCTCGAAAGCAAACCGTAGAAAGGAACGGTCTGTGTCGAGGAAGGATGGAGACATGGAAGTACGCGTCCTTCAGGTTGATCGCTGCAAACTAATCTGCTGGACGAACGCATTCGAAAAGGCGTTTGGCTGTCAACATCTTGAACGGAAGCCTGTGAAGGGATCGGTTCAAGATGTGCAGATCCAGGATTGGTCGTAACCCACCGGTTTTCTTGGGTACAATGAAGTAGGGGCTGTAGAAGCCGGACTTCATTTCGGCTGGAGGGACAGTCTCGATCGCACACTTCGCCAGTAAGGTAGCAATCTCTGCATGCATGACAGGGGCATTGGGGCCCACCACGGTATAGCGGACTCCCCGGAAGCGGGGAGGAGACTGGGCGAACTGAATCGCATAGCCGAGCCTGATGGTCCTCACGACCCAGCGGGACAGTCTGGGAAGCTCTAGCCAGGCTCCCAAGAACTGAACCAGTGGGGTCATGCGAACCACAGACGTACCCCGGGTGGGGCAGCGAGGCGGCGTGACCGGCCCAGACGTGGGAGGCATAGCGTCCCGGTGTGGGGGCATGGTCATCTGCCGCATCCTGACAGAGGAGACCAGGGAAGGACGTACGTTCCACTGGGGTCTGCTCTGAGAGGAGTCTGGCGCCAGAGGGGGACGAGAGTGGCCCGGGGGCAGCGCACACTGCCATCCGCGGTCTCTGGGTGCTCAGGGATGGGGGTATGAGTTCTTTCTTTAACCACAATAGGGTGCTGCTGACCCGGGGGCCAGCAGCGGAACAAAGGATTCTCCCCCGGCCCTCCACCGGGGGAAGGAGTGGTCCTGCTACCATCTCCTGGAAAGAACTGACCATCCCTGAGCTTTCCGCATCAGGAGCACCGCTTAGCCTGGTGCTTGGTGGGCTGCGGGGCTGGAGCGGACTGGGGCACCTTCCTGCGGCGTCCTCCACGGCACGGCCCAGGTGAAGGCTGCTGCTGGGGCCGGGCGGGAGGGGCGGGAGCCACAGGAGAGCACCCTCGGCGGCGAGCAGGCTGAGGCAACTGTGCTGGTGGCGGGGTGGAGGCAGCAGCTGGCCGCCGGGGCAGTATGTGCTTAATGGCCTCAGTCTGCTTCTGGGCGGCTGAGAACTGTTGGGCGAAGTTCTCAACCGCGCTGCCGAAGAGCCCATCCTGGGATATGGGAGCGTTGAGGAAACGAGTTCGCTCAGCGCCCCGCATATCAGCCAGGTTGAGCCACAGGTGTCTCTCCTGGACCACGGCTGTGGACATCACCTGGCCCAAGGAGCGTGCGGTCACCTTCGTCGCCCGGAGGGCGAGGGCGGTGGCGGCATGCAGCTCATCTCTG
Organism: Coreius guichenoti; assembly: GCA_039654105.1. Lineage (NCBI taxonomy): Eukaryota > Metazoa > Chordata > Actinopteri > Cypriniformes > Gobionidae > Coreius > Coreius guichenoti. Next base: position 4,036,100 of record CM077177.1, read on the forward strand.
AGCCCTGGGTCAGCTCTACCCTCGTGCATGTCCCTGAGCATCCTGGCCTGGTAGACCTGGAGGATGACCATGGCATGCAAAGAGGCGGCGGCCTGCCCCGCAGCTCTGTAGGTGTTCGACACCAAGGTTGATGTGAATCTACAGGCTTTGGAGGGGTGCTTTGGGTCGCCACGCCATGTTGAAGCACTCTGCGGACACGGTTGCATCGCAACAGAGTGTTCAACTGGGGGAACCCCAGTGTACCCTTTAGCCGTGGCCCCATCGAGGGCAGAGAAGGCGGAGGAGGCCACCGAACGGTCACGGGAAGACAGCGGGGACTTCCAGGACCGTGTGACCTCCTCATGCACCTCGGGGAAGAAAGGAATTGGGGGCGGGGCCTGACGGGTGTCAGGGCGCGGCACCCCCAAAAACCAATCGTCCAGCCTCGAGCGCTCAGGGCGGGGCAGAGGGTTCCACTCCAGCCCGAGGCTCGTGGCTGCCCAAGAAAGCATGGCTGTCAGCTCTGGGTCCAACTCGGACAATGCTGGCACACCCGAAGGCGGCAGCACAGCCGAATCATCAATCCTCAGAGGACTCGAGCCCACCTTGAGATGCGGCGATCGACATCTCGTCGTCCTCCGGAGCGCTGAACGAAACACGCGGGGCGGCAGGAGCCGGGGCCACTGTTTCAATCCGAACGCTCGCAGGTAGCGGTGCGCTAGAGGGGGGCGTGGCCCGAGGAACTAGCTTTGTTCCACACCGTCACCCTCAGGTCACCCTGGCCACCAGCCAAAGTACCGCCTCTCATGGAGACGGTAGATTGGGGTGTGGCAGAGGGGACTTTCGCTCCAGGATGGAGTTCATTGAGTCTCGACCGCAGCACCGAGGTGGTGATCGCTGGAACGCGCCGTAACACCAACCAAGCTGACCAAACTCAGTATCAGGCTTGAGGAGTTAAGAGATACTCTTGGCTCCGAAGCAGAAACATAATGCGACATTGCCAGCGTACTTCTTTATATACCCACGAGGTGGGGCGGAGTTACGCTATGCAAATTCCGCTGCCCATGGCATTGCATCGCCATTGGGCGTTTTCTAAGATCTTGAAGATGATAGGCTTCTAAGCGAAACCCCCCATTCGTCAGTCACTGACGTAACTTGGAGTGACTGAATGAAAGGGAACATTATTTCTGAATTTCTGAACGTTTGTTCATAACTGTGAGAGAACCTTGCCAGAACATTAGCCAAAGTTCTGTGAACGTTCCCTGTTAACTGGGATGTAACTCGTCCTACAGTGTTTGGCACTCATTTTGTCTTCATATAGTATCTGAACGTGTGTTTTGAGATGTTTTAAAGATCTGCGACTACAAGCATGTTTTTAAGCTTCATGCAGGTCATGTTACTTCTGCTGCATCAACACAGTTTTTGAACTGAGCTGAATTGAATCAAAATCTAAACAGAGCTGAATAACGTTCTGGCAAGGTTCTCTCAAAGTTATGAACAAATTTTATTCTAGTAACATTAATAGAACATTCCTTCAAAGTTACAATGTTAGCACAAAACTGTTATTTATACATTGTTCAGGGAGCATTTTTTTAAAAATGTTTTAGCTGGATGTTCACCTGATGTTTTTTAAATGTTACTACATGTGTCATAATGTTCAGAGAACATTCAAAAGTAACGTTCCCATGTTTGCAAAATGGAATGTTCCCGTTTGAACATTTAAAAAAAATGTTCAGAGAACATAAAAAAAAAAAACGTTTTCATAACTTAAAGGGGTCAAGAACTGCATTATTTTATTATTTTATAATGTTTCCTGGGGTGCACTTATAATGTTAGTATGATTTTTAAATTAAAAAAAAGTCATAATTTAGAAATAAAGGCATTTTTCCTACCCTAACTTTAGCCTCTGCTCTGAATGCTCTGTTTGAAGGGGCGTGTCTGCTGTGAGACTTCAGTGTAACGCCCACTGCTGTGATTGGCTGCTGTGAGACTTCAGTGTAAACGCCCACTGCTGTGATTGGCTGCTGCAAGACTTAAGTGTAAACGCCCAATGCTGTGATTGGCTGCTGTGAGACTTCAGTGTAAATCAAAATCAAATCAAATCACCTTTATTTATATAGCGCTTTTTACAATGCCAATTGTTTCAAAGCAGCTTCACAGTGGTAACAGGAAAATAATGCAACAGAATTTGATTCGGCTGTACAGCCACTCTGGTGAAAACGGTGATGTCATCCAGCTCATTTCAATTATCATATAGTGTCAATGCGGGCAGATCAGTAATATAGTTGAAATTTAAGTACCCCAAAGGTAAATGTCCACTGCTGTGATTGGCTGCTGTGAGACTTCAGTGTAAATGCCCACTGCTGTGATTGGCTGACATCTTTGCATATGAAATAGCTAAGTATTACATGTTTAACTCTCTTGAATACTTTTAGCACGTTTTTACTATTAGAGCTCTCAAGGTTAACTAATCGTGAAAAGTGTTGATTATAGCATTATATTTAGATCTATAGCATTATATTCAGATTCTGGCATGAAAGGTTGCAGTGATGAGCATTGTAGCCGATCACAGACATGTTGAGCACATGAATGCAGTGATCTCGTCATTGTAACTCGTAAAGATTTCTGCACACTAACAAATGCTTTCATCATAACTAACAGTGCAAACACAATGTAAATAAGAGATTCATTGATTATAACAGGAGTTTTGACACAATCCAGAACTCAGTCACTGATAAACTCGCTGTTTGATTGACAGCTCCAGCGATTGTGAAGGGAGCGTTCTTTGATCGCTTATATTTAATTTAATCACAGTTTAAATAACAGATTATTTTCATCCTACTAAGAGAAACAATGTGAAGTTGAGCGTTTAGTCACTGGTTTGATTTACTAACATCTGACTGTACATGAATTATTACATATCAGAAATCACTGATCACAGATCAAGGCAAGGCAAGGCAAGTTTATTTATATAGCACATTTCATACACAATGGTAATTCAAAGTGCTTTACATAGAAGGAATTAAAATTATCAAAAGAAATAAAAATAACAATAAAGGTAAATATATATTAAAACAGTAGAAAAAAAGGAGGATGCAAAAATAAAATACAGTATCAGTCGGACGTACAGTGGCACAGTACTCATTCAGTAAAACAGTTAAGAATTAAAAGAAGAAGTTTTATTCCTTGCAAATTGATAATTTAACTCTGGGACTTCCCCATGATTGTTGTTCTCTGTGGTTATTTCGGCGCACACCTATATAATAGGCATCAGTATTAACACGGTTACTTGCATGTTGTGTAAGTAACCGTGCCGAAACTGCGACTGATTTACCAAATAATCCACAGTGAAATGTACCGAATACAAATAAATAATGCTCAACTGAGACATTCACATTGTTGAAAATAAATAAGCACATTCCTAGCATTAGGATCCTTTGGAAGGTAATGTTATTTTTAGTCCAGTGATCCTGTATCGCTCTTCTCTCCTCGTCATCTCACTAACACACCAGTGGGCGGGGCCAACGTTGCAATGATGATGTAGGCGTTGATTTTCTTTCACCTATCTATTACATTCCACAATGAGTCGTTCTCTGGGCTTGGTTACAATAAAAGCTGTTTTTGTACTAACAGAAGTTCAGAAACTTACAGGATATTCTTATAGTATGATGACCTCTTAATATGTCAAAAGCTCAAGGAAAATTTGATTTCTCAGTTCATAATCCCTTTAATGAGAATGTTAGAAAAACGTTCTTACAATATATTTTGTTACCTAGGATTGTCTTCTGTAGAGCTGCTGAACATGAATTTGTTTCATAACTGATGAATTTTGCAACATTAACTGTTATTTTCCTGTTTAAGCTGCTTTGAAACAATCTATACTGTATAAAGCACTATATGAATAAATGCGACTTCTTAGAAAAAGCAACATCAAAATCCAGATGTAACAAACAAAATCAGGCCTGATACTGGCTGAAATACTCAAGACCTCTCCCTACATCCAATAACTGTTTTTGAATATGATTTCATATTTTCCTTGCACGTAGAACCGCTTGTTCCTTGCCATTTCTTTGTAATTATTTGTGAAATTTAACAGAGTGACATTTTTTTTCAAAGTAAATTCTACACCAATTGGTACTGGCTTTGTACAAATCCATTTCTAAATGTTTAATGAACAGTTCACTTAACAGTTACAATTCTGTCATCATTTACTTTGTCTTTCCAAACTCTGTATTACTGGAACACAAATACTGAGATGTTTTGAAGAATGTCCAAGCTAGTCTATTTATTTTCAATATGAAATAAAGGTTGTCAAACTCCAAAAAGAAATAAAAGTCTACACAACTTAATTGTACAATATTTGTGTGTGTCAAATCTTATTCAGCCACACTACATTAAGATGCATCATACGAGGTTTGACATCAAACATAATTGATCCTCAATTATGCTTTTTTGAAATCTACTTAAGTCATTTCTCAGCTAATATTTTCTGACGCTTTCCGTTTTTAAGGCTAAAGCATTCAGTTGGATTTGTCTGAGACATGAGACATCGGAGACATAACTGTATAAAGGCAGAACAGCACAATGTTGTGCCCTAAATAGCAGCAGTGCTGACTGTGAGCGGTGAGATACTGCAGCTTAGATGTAGTTCAGTAATCTGTGTTTTTTGGGACTGTCAGCCTGAGCTGTGGAGTTTCTGTGAGCGCGCAGTGAGACGAGCGCATGACTCAGCAGCTTCACAGAAGGGATGAGTCAAGCAAATACAGACACTGACATGCTGCATTATGGGGATGTGATCAGGGCTGTAAAAGCATATTTTTTTATGGTTATGACAAGAAAGAAAGAAAGTGAAGCAAGAGGCAACTTTTGAACGAACAAAATATTAATGTACTTGTTGAGAAGTATGTTTTAGTATCTCAGTCTCAAAAAAACGGTCAAAAACAAATTGTCCTATCAATTAAATAACGATTAAATCAATCACAGTATGAATATTTGCTGAGAAAAGTCCCCGAATTAAGATCATTCAAAGACATTGCATTATTGTAGCAGATTTATATGTTTCAGGACATTTAACCCTCTGGTTGTGTTCGGATTTTTACTTACTGACTTTACTCACCCTATAACTACAGTATTTCCCCCAATTTTTTGAGAATATTTGTAATTTTTTGTGATTTTTTTCTCACCTTGTTACACTTGTGGTGTTCCCGGTCAAAAATGACCAGCCTACAAAACATTGCTTATAAATCTCTCAACTGATTGATCATAAGCCTCATTGAGCTGACCTTATGCACCTCAATTTTTGCCCAAAACAAGCATTATATGTGGGTAACTTTGGCAATTTTGAATAAAATAAAAAATATTCTGTACAATTTATTACACTAGTGTGCTTTAATGTTTAACCAGGAATTTTGTTTTGAAATTCTTTTATCTTGTTCCCGGCCTACAGAAAAAAAAAAATAGCTTATAAATCTCTTGTTATGCTACATTATCACCAAATACTGGATGCAATCTTTTTGACAACTTGTTTTCTTTCAATTAGGACAGGTTTTGTATTTCTTTTTGAAACTGACTGATGGTAGGCCTCATTGATCTGAGCTTATGCACCTCAGTGTTTGAGTGAAAAAACTATTCTTTCCATAGACATAATGATTTTTATACTGTACAAACTGTATATTCTCTCCCCTTACACTAACCCTACCCATCAGAAAACTTTCTGCATTTTTACATTTTCAAAAAACATCACAGTATGATTTATAAGCTGTTTTCCTCATGGGGACCAAAAATGCTACAAGGACAAGGATTTTGGAAATTACCATCTTTGTGAAGACATTTTGTCCTCGTAACGTAGGGTTTACCTGAACCACACACACACACACTCACTCACTCACTTACACACTCACACACACACTCACTCACACACACTCTCTCTCACACACACACACACAAAGTTAAGTTACCTTCATTTAAATAGCGCTTTTTACAATATAGATTGTTTCAAAGCAGCTTTACAGTGATAATAGGAAATTAATGGAGGAGAGATTGTTTTGGCTGTACAGCAGCTCTAGAAAAATGTTACTGTCCAGCTAAAGTAAGTTTTTGATTGATTCATTTCTGTTGTAAAAAATCATTAGTTATTTACTTTGGGGCGACTTACACGACACCATGTTCAACCAAAATAGAAAACTCTCAATGTATTCCGGCCGCTCATACACACGGCAACAGCGCCCGGCGGCTAGAGAACGCAAACCCCGAAACAGGTTTTGAAATAGTTTTGAAACGATACCATTATCATCTTCGTGTAAACTTCAACAAAAAAAAAAACTGAATCTGTGAGAACAGTGACGGCATGCACATAAGTATTATGTGTTCAGTCTATAGGCAAGCTCGCTTGAGTATGTAGTTTTTCTTTACAAAATGACCGCAAAATTACTTGTCTGGCTTGCATAATACAGCGTTTTTAGTCGTTTCCGATCATTTTGATAATGTTTTTATCTGTACAGAGGGAAAGTGAAGTGAAGGAGGCCTCTCTCTGACACTTCGGGGCTGTGTTGTGGTCGTGTCTAGGCGCAGGTCCACTATCTGATCTGGATACGGCCGACTGCAGTAAACCTCGGGATAAACAGAGAGACTAATATTAGCGTAGATGTCATTCTTCTTATGATGTAACGAGTACATCAGGTGTTATGGGAAGTGTTCCCGGTTCCGGCTGACCTAGTTAATGCAGCCTAAAACAATCATTTAACTGATTTGAATAATATAAATTAAAAATGTTTTATGTGTATGCCATAGTAAAGAGATGTGTTTTTAGTCTAGATTTAAACTGACAGAGTGTGTCTGCTTCCCGAACAATGCTAGGAAGACTGTTCCAGAGTTTAGGTGCTAAATAAGAAAAGGATAGACCGCCTGCAGTTGATTTTGATATTCTAGGTATTATCAGCAGGCCAGAGTTTTGAGATCGCAATAGACGTGATGGAGTATAATGCGTTAAGAGCTCGCTCAAGTACTGGGGAGCTAAACCATTTAGTGCTTTGTAAGTAATCAGCAAGATTTTAAAATGTATACGATGTTTAATAGCGAGCCAATGCAGTGTTGACAGAACCGGGCTAATATGGTCATACTTCCTGGTTCTAGTAAGAACTCAAGCTGCTGCGTTTTGGACCAGCTGCAGTTTGTTTATTAAGCGAGCAGGGCAACCACCCAGTAGAGCATTACAATAATCTAGCCTTTGGACACACACACATGTTCATGTATACAAACAAACTATTTTGAGTATTACAGGCTTTCTTTACACAGAGATGAACTTTAAAAAACCTGTCCTAATTGAAAGAAGACAAGTTGACAAAAATATTGAATCCAATATCTGGCGATAATATAGCATAATGAGAGATTTATAAGGTTTTTTTTTTTTTTGTGGGCCGGTCATTTTTGACCCAGAATACCACAAGTGTGACTTTGTACAAAATAAAAGCATTTCTGGTTTAACATTAAAGCACACTACTGTGCTAAACAGTGCAAATTGTTTGCCATATTTTGTTGAATATTGACAAATGTATCCACTAAAAAATACTTTTTTCACTCAAACACTGAGGTGCATAAGCTCAGATCAATGAGGCCTACGATCAATCAGATTAAAAAAGAAATACAAAACCTGTCCTAATTGAAAGAAAACAAGTTAACAAAAAGATTGAATCCAATATTTGGTGATATAGCATAATGAGTGATTTACAAGCAATTTTTAAAAGGCTGGTCATATTTGACAGGTATACAGGGTTTTCAACACAGCACAAGAGTTAAGCACATTTTCCTGTCAAATATTACTTTTACTAACTACTCATGCCCTCTCATTTTCACCCTTCATCATGTCATTTTAACATAGAAAATATAAGACATGAAGTATAGTGAGCCATCATTATTGCAAAATAAACCAGACTGACTGACTTTATCCTGCTTATTACATGCTTACCAAATAAATAAATGTGTGTATATGAAATATTGATTTGAAAGTACTTTGTTATGCGAGAAGGGGCTTTTTTTGTGTGTTTTTCCCTTCTCTGTTTCTTTTGTTTATTTAGAGTCATAAACGTTTTATCAGTGAATTCATGGTTTGTTTCATGCTTGGCTCTTTCGAATGTGTCCACCAATGTCATAAAACTCAAGTTATAGTCAGTTTGTTTGTTTAACGATGTAAAAGCGTGTGTTATGTGGACAAGTGTAGTTGGGTCTGCTTTATATAGATATACAGGAAGAATTGCTGGAAGGAAACATGATTCCTGTGACTGTTTTCAAGTGTGGTCATATATTTTATTTATATTCATGTATTCCATTCCAAAGTAAGGTATACGATATTTGTAAATTTTTAACATTTGCATCAAGATAATCATAATTTTTCAAAGGGAAGCAATGAAAATTACCAAAGCGAGTGATCATTTTCTCTAAAATATACATAGCGGTTGTGGCACAGATGTGTGCAATGTCCTCGAGGGAAATCCAGGCATGCCGGAAATAAGCATTTGGATAAAAGAATATATGTATAAAAAGAAGGGAGTCTGTCAAAGGTGCTCCGAGGGTTACCGTAGTGTTTGCGTAGAGCTGAACTCTTGTTGTGCCGCTGTGCTGGGAGTGCAGGTGATTGATCGCTCCGCCCCGGTGATGCGGCCTGCATAAATTCTAGCCTGAAGTGCCGGGGAGGAGGGAGGCCTGATGGGAAATGAATCACACCATAAAACACAATCCAATACCAGAGGAGGGAAGTGTGTTCAGGGCCGTAAACCGCCGTGCCAAACTAGACACCAATTAGTGTTCTTCTGAGGAACCAATTCATCCAGCTCTAATCATGTCTTGAATTATCTCAGCCCCATTAACAGATACAACTTTTGATTTTAAAAATGTACAATTTGAAAATTAATCAGATTTAAATGATAATTACAAAATATTATCATATTTCCATAAGAGTGGTACATTTGATAATTCAGTCATTTTTAAAGACCAAGGAGAAGTTGCTGTCCTGGTGAAACCTCCAAACAAAAGCCCTGAATGTGCTCTTTACAGGACATCCAGTCTTAAAACTGTATGATGTCAGAGAAATTCACTAAAATATAATGTCCTCGTACGAGGACAGTGGCACCCAGGAGGTTGAGTCGTTTTTATAGACGTGCCTTAGAAAAAACATTACTGGTGTGCATCTTGAGACAAAACTATGCCACTGACATATTTTAAGATATGCATGTGCAAGTTGTTTTCAGTTACAACTGCTCAAACATGCATTTTAGTCCAGGACTAGACTTAAGCCTTGTCTGTGAAACCTGCTACTAAAATGTTTTGCCATGTAATGTAAAAATATGCATGCAACATTGTTCTATTAATGCTAAAAAAAACATCTATTTTGATTAAGTCAATCAATTTCAAGAGTAATATCAAATAGTTGTTGTGCATTTTCAACTTGCAGTTTTCAGAATCTTAATAAAAGGCCAATCTTGAGTGTATGGTGCACATTCAGTAGCAGCAGATTTTACACACAAACGCTCCCTCATTGATGCATGGAGTCACACCTACCGTCTCCTCTCACACCCCTGCAGCGCTGCAGAGGACATCCCCGCTCCCGCTGCAGCTGTTCCTCACTGTCATGTGACTGCAACGCTCTCTGAGAGAGAGACCAGCTTGCAGCCAGTTGAGACACACAGAGCTCAGTGCAGTTTCCATCTGAGCAGGAAAACACCACAACCTTTGTGAAGCAGTGACAGAGGTCAAGATGCATTTATGAAGAATTATTGGCTCCTTTAGGTCATCCTGATATGAGGACCTCGATCCAGACTCAGTTAAAGATTATTGGAATATGTTTTACGAGTATGAATCCTTAAAGTATGTCTTCTCCAACTGGAATGATCTCAGAATTTTTGGTCCTTTATTTGATATACAGAATAGATGTTAATCTCAAAAACCGGGGTTGAGGTTGAAGGTTGAAAACTGTGTCATTGCTACAGCCAGTGCCTTACTGTATGCAAAAACATTTCACGAGTTCACACTTACATATAATTTAGAGTACTCCCCCCGTGTATGTAAGTGAATATGTATAATAATGTATATGAATAAGTGTATGTAACTAGAAGTGTGGAGAAGGGGTGGTGGAGGGATGCTGATGAACTGTCAACAAACGGAGGTAAGACTGCTGAATATATATACCTCTTATTGTTGATTGGCTGAGTGCTCTCCACTCGTGTCAATTATCTGAACGTGCTCCTCCCGAACTTTGTTAATAAAACATAATTTCATCAACCTGTAAAACAGGTTGCATCGATTCTGGTTCAGGTCTTTTGTACATGCTACGTTTTACTCAAGAAACAAGCTACCGAAGATGAGCATAATCAATGTCCACTGCATATGCAGGTTGACATATAAAAGGTTTTTATTTATATCAAATAAAATGCAAACAATAAATTAGCAATATCACACTCGTAGTCATGTGATATGGCTCTATATCAGCAAGGCTGAGATTCGGCCATAGGTAATCACAGTTGTGCTGATATACAGCCATATGACACAACTACAAGTGTGATATTGCTTTTATACGACAGATCGACAACACAAGTGTGTAAATAATTAAGAAACAACAACAGAGTGTCTTTAACATCTCTTTTGTGCAGAATTACTTCCTTCCTCCACGGATTCAAATCTCAAGTTGTCAGTTTATCAGTCGAGCCCGAGCCTCCGTTACTAATTCTGAAACGTCACTTTAGATCTAGTAACGAAGGAACGCTGAGTCGCTTCATTGAAGCTTATTGTATTATGTAGAGTAGAGTATTATGAGAGAGATCGACTAAACAAGTGCATTACCTGCATCTGATAAAGCATTTATTCTTCAGGTCGATGTTATATTCATAATAAAAAAGTTGAATATCAGTTTAAATGTCTACTGAGGAAAGCAATATTTTTGTCTTAGTATTGTTTTAACGGTTAATGGGATTTCCGACTGCACTATGACAGCGCTAGTTGGTGCATTTGTCCGTTGCGTTTTATAAGGTGTTGTTTAAAGAAAAAATAATATCCTTGTTTACAACCTTGTTTCGTTCTTTCAATATAAAAGTCTTTGCTACTGACTCACTCAATAAAGACAGTCTTTGCTGCCATCTAATGGTGTAATAATGTAACTTTCACTGAAGTCGAAATCACAATCACAAACGGATCCTTTCTCAATACCAAACATGGAATATTATTTATATAAAATAAAATATTATTTATTGAACAATAATATTTAAATGAACAATAATAGCCATTATAAAATGATACATTTTTACAATAGTAAATAAACTCAAGCAAACAATTCAGTGAAAAGTACAAAAGCAGCGCTCTAGTTAGTAGGCTACAGGTTTAAGTTAAATACAAATATAAAGTTATGAAACTTAACATTGTCTTTAGCCAAATCAACTTGCTCTGGAACAAGTAATAGATTAAAAATGTTTAATCACTATCTAGATAAGAGCAAATTCCTGAAGGACTGGCCGAGATAAAGCTGTTCTCTGCGGGTACATGAGCGCTGAACGGCCACTAAACAACTACATTCTTGCCTAAAAAACGTTTACAACTACATTCCGTGACACAATAACAGCAGTAGGTCTGTTTGTACAATTATAGTGGGTTTGCTCCTCCACCATTGACGCTTGCTGTGAGAAATGCTGTCAGTATAGATCCGGCAGAAACAAGTGATACGGATTGTGAAACAGTTTCCGTGTGATATTAGTAGAATATCACATGGCTGGAAAAGGCTCTCAGCCAATCAGATTCAAGAACCAGAACTAACTGTTTTATAAAAATAACTATTTAGGTTAGCCTGTTACCTGAAAAGTTCATAGATATCTCTGACAGTTCATACTTTTGTTAACACTTTTACAGACAACCGGATGCAATGAAACCAGTTTTCCTGTCTGTTCATGTGACTAACTTACATTCATTTATTTTAAATATCTCTCTCTACATTATTACAGATGATAGCCAGTGGTTTTTAGGGGCATCATATTTTGACATTAAAAGATTACAACCGCTACAGTTTGTAGTCTTTTAACTCTTTCCCCGGCATTGACGGAAATTCTCGGCTTTCTCTGTTTTCACTGTTATACTGTAGGGGGCGCTATTACGCATCTTCTGAAAGAGTACAGAATCTCCTGATCAAAACACAGCCGAAGAAGAAGCAGAAACATGCAATCTCATATGTAAAATAACGCAATCATCAACATTAAACATCATATAAATCAAAACTGAAATGTCGCCCCAGGACGAGCTATAGGACTGTGAAGCTTTGGGGTGTTGATGGACTCCATCCTCTCCATCTGTGTTTTGATCATCGCTCTGAATCTGATCTGGATGTAGTCTTTGACAAAAACATGATTTTCTCAGCTTTTTGATCAAAATTTTGCCTTTTTATGAAACTTACCCACATTTAAGTGTTGATAAAAAAGGAATGCATGAAGCTAGAATAAAATGATACTTTTTTTTTGTTTGTTTTTTTAAAACCATAGGCTCTTTCTTTCGACATATTCATGTTCAGATATTCATACAACAAAATAATTCTAGGGGCCATGAAACTTCTGTGAAAATTATCAAAAATGCTGGCGGTGGCTGGCAACTTTTTTCAAAAATGCTGGTGGGGAAAGAGTTAATGTCTTGAGGTTAACAGGACAAACAAACATTCATGTTACATTTTTGTGACAGCATCCAGTGAACCATAAATGAACTAACCAACCCCAGCCTCTAATCCACATGAAAACAGATTTTCATCACAAATGCCACTCATAACCGTTCATAAAGATGACAAAACGCCAGGCGTCTGTGGCACAACATAAACTCTTATACTTATTTCTTTACCTCTTTCCCCATTTTCTTTTCCATTTCCCATTACCACTTTCTTTTTTTCACATGCTCAGTCTGTTTGGCCGGCTCTAATCTTGTTAGACAGAGAACAGCTTTTTTAGTGATTAGGGTTGGTCATCCGGTGAATTTTATTGGCTGGCAAATGGTGCGTATCGTATACATTTATCAGGAACAATTGGTCTGCCTACGAGGGCTGCTGCCTCACCTAACAGCAGGGATAAGAGAAAGAGAGAGAGAGAGAAAGAGAGAGAGAGAGAGAGAGAGAGAGAGAGAGAGAGAGAGAGAGAGAGAGAGAGAGAGAGAGAGAGAGAGACATTGCTCTGGTTGACAACAAATTACAGATAACATCAAAGGAAATTATTGATTTGTCAATTCAGCAGGAAACTCTAATAGGAATCAGCTTAATTTTACAGTATTATGTGTTAATTACAGCATTATTGTGCATCTTTTAGTAGTCATTATGTGCATTATGGGATTTAATTCTTCAAATGAAGATATCGCTCTGCTTTAGGAATAAAGAACCACCACAGTCAATAGATCTGCTGCTAATCTATAAATAACCTACAGTTTTCATTTAATCAAATCTTCTGTTAGCGCTTACTGACAGGCATTATGTATGTATGTATGTATGTGTGTGTGTAAGCTCTCATAGTAATTGCTTTTCATCGCACTCGAGTCACATGTGTCCAGGTTAAGCCATGAAGCTGTGATCCAAAACTAATTCATAATGAAAATGTGTTTTCGTCTTGTTCTGACAAGGATACAACATCAACTAACAGCTTTGTGTTGTATATATGTTGTGGCCTTTGGCTTAATTTGGATTATAGAGCTATCATACTATGTGTCAGTCATTTTCGGGTATTTTATGAAACCTTTTCGCATTAAAACCAGTGAGGACACTCTTACAAACAGAGGTCCCAGTGATACCAGTGACTCCATTTTGCAGTGATGCCACAGAAGAACCGTTTTTGGTTTCTTAGTGCAAAGAATATTTTAAAAATCTACAGAACCAGTTGAGCAATGGAAAGGTTCCATACTCTTAAAAATAATGGTTCCAAATGGGTTTTTTTCACAGGAATGCCATAGAAGAACCACTTTTGGTCCCTTTCAGTGAACAGTTCTTAAAAGAACCATTTCACGCTTAAAAATACAGGTTCTTTACCGGCATCAGTGGAACCTTTAACATCCATGGAACCTTTTATTGCACAAATGGTTCTTTATAGCCAAAAAAAAAAGGTTATTTAGATTTTTTAAAATGTTCTTCACACTAAGAAAACATGGTTCTTTTAAGAAAAATGGTTCTTATAATGGTATCACTATGAACCCCCCCCCACCCCGTAGGAACCGTTATGTTTATGAGTGATAGTGTGAAGATCATTTTAATAATCTAAAGAACCTTTATACAGAACCTTTTGTGCATTTTAAAGGTTCCATAAATATTAAAGGTTCCTCACTGAACCATCGTTCCCAATAAATAACCTTTATTTTTAAGTGTTTAAACAGTTTAAATAACAACAACAACAATTAAAAAGGAACATAAAAGTACATAATATTTGATTACATGTTCATGTTATAATGTACAATAACTGCAGTCTGTTTTATACATGCAAAATGAATTCATAATCTCTCGTAACAAACAGAGAAATGCAGAAAATTATGACTGAGAGGTTTATGTGCTGATTTGCAGGAAACTTCAGGACCTTGTAATTGTACTTGTCAATGATAATCACAAAAACAGAAAATGTTTTTCATTTATTAACAAATGACGGTCATGTGTTTTAAATGATTAATTTATTTTTTTATTTATAGCTCTTTGTGTTTACTTTGGAAATCTATCAACATCAAATGAATTACAGAATACTTTAATGACAAACACTAATATACACTACTGATATATGGATCTCATCGCCCCATTTAACAGTCGTTAGATTTTTTTGACAGTTGTGCTCTTCTGTATCCAACCTAATACACACACACACACACACACACACACACAAACGTATACACTGAAGAGATTTCCAATGGCCGTGTTCAGAGATGTGCAGGTGAGAGCAGTTGTGCATTGCAGAGTTTCTGCGCAGCCCTTCCAGGACACTGCAGTTCAGTGAAATCTCAGAGGGGCGGCATGAGTGTGTGTGTGTGTGTGCAGCAAGAAAACAAAAGATCAGGCCCATCATTTTTATCACCATCTTTGTAAAGAAGTGGATTTAATTCACAGTATATCATCCATCTTCATTTCATTCAGTTTACACATCCTCAAAACCACAAGGACTGGAGGCTTAGAACGGAACAGCCTGGCGTTTTTCTGCGTTCACTACATGCAAGGCCCTTTTTATCAATATGCACATCGATCAAGATAAAATTACAATGAGACTTTATATGTGGCATTACACGCTCGTACCGTCTTTCAGATGGCAAAGCTCCAGGGAGAATCTTTCAGACGACGGCTCCTAAAAAAAAGAATCAGAAGCAAATAACACCCTTACAAACGGCTCGATTTCTCTTGGTTTGTGTACCTGAAGTAATGGCATCCCATGCTAAGGTGTTTTGTCATCTCAGGCCTGATAAAAGAACAAGACATTGTTGTTGGTTTTAACTCAGCAAAAGGCAGCAGCAGCAGAGACATCTCAGTGTGCGCAATGCATCTCAAGCGTCTCTCTATCTGTCTGTCTGTCTGTCGGTTTGCAGCACGCGTGAATGCGACCGCATGGTGTAACCAAGCCTCCAACGCTCACATGATGTATGGCACATCACAGCATGCAGAATTACATTCATACATAACCCAATCATTTTGTCATTTAGGAGGAGCTGTAAAAACACCACGTCGGCTCTTGCAGAAAAATGCACGGGGGGGGAATGAGGGGAGACTGCAGTACATATAAGGCAAGAAAGATACCAGTTCATGTTTTATTAAAGCTCCAGTGCAGTCCGTTTCGATTGCTCAGGTCTTTCGTTTCTCCACAAAGTTGTACAAATCTCAGAGGAGTCCTGGAATGCTTATCCAAGGAGAGAGTGATAACTGAGAGAAAAGGGAAGATTGCACCGTACAGCCAAGCCCTTCTCAGAACACCGAAATGGCCGCCAAGCCCCAGGATGATCCGAAACAGTCCGTCCCGAACCGTCCTTTGTCCTCAGTGACCTTCGAGACGTGTGACATTCCCTCGTGTCAGTTCTTAAGCGCCGGGAGGCATCGGTGTGGGGTGACGTATCGATACTCGAGCAAACGCCGCATAGATTTCATCCCCTAGCTGAAAATGTCCATATAAGTTCTTAAACATGCAATACTTTCCCTTCAAGCTCAGAAATGCAGAGAACGCCTCCTCTCTGTGCACGCATTGGCTTGTCATAAATATATGGTGGCATAATCATAAAGAATCATTCAAATGGTATCAGGAGAAAGAAAATGACATCTGACTTAAATAATGCACCGGAATTTGTTTCTGAGCAAGGCCAGTTCATAAAGAAAGCTCACGCCTGCTCACACACGCTTGCATTGTCGTAGAGGGTGGAAGAGATCCAGCAGGCGTGGGCTTTTCAATGGGACATCAATCCCGAAAAGAATCTATTCGGCTTACTGTTCGGTGAAAAACCAGCACCAGAGCAGAAAACATTGCTGAGGAGTGTTTCGCCAATTTGTTAGTGTAGGAAAAGACCAGCGCACAATTTCCATCTGGCCGTTTTCCGAAATGATAGAGAAGGAAGAATGCATTATGCTAGTTTCAGTTCATTTACAACGAATACAGCTAAAGCAAGTCTGGACGCGGTAAGCATAATTCAAGCAATAAATCTGCTTTATGGATATGGTTATATTCTTCAGAATAGATTTTATATGTATATATGCATATATTTATATACAAGTATGGCACTTGATTACACTTAAGCGCGAAAAAACACGTCACCGATGAAAGCAGAGGGCGCTTTGGTGTTGAAATTAAGGAGATCACAGACGTTAAGCGTTTGCAGCAAATTCACCCCCACTCACACTCACACACACACACACACACACCAGCAAATCTGCAATGGAGTTAATCACATAGTCTACGTTAAGGTCAATGGTGCAGTACAGGCAACCGAAAAGAAAGAAATCATAGCAGAAGCGTTTGATATATGGATGGTGTGTCAAGACTCTCCCGATGTGCGTCGCCTCACACAAATGTGATATTATGTCAGCGTCACGTTAACTTTTTAGTGCAAGACGTATTTACTCCCTTCAAGTACAGTAGAGCAGCTTCCTCGGTCACACTTCACATGTCAGTGTTCACGTCACAGCAGTTGTCGCGGAGCCGCTCGTAGTTTATTGTAATGAATCATATAGCATGCATTCTGTGCAACACGGACAGTGCCATGTAAAGTGTCACCGCAGCTTATAGAGAGGCCATACGCATTCAGCTATCAGTGTTTGCTCTTTGTGTACGTCTCAGAGTACAAACGTTGCTAAAAAGTTGCATTATACAGTAGTGAACTGCTTTACAAACGTGTTTGTCGTCCACAGTTGTCAAGGAAGTCTTTAAAACAGTAACAAAAAAGTCCTACCCCGTGTTCTTGCAATTCATGAACCTTACGTGGCGACGACGGGACTCGTCCACGCTCTCGGTCTCGGCGGCGCGCAGGCTTGGGTTTCTCGTTCCGCGCGCTTACACGTAGGCGGAGTCACTGGACTGAGTGCGGCCGAAATTGGGCATACTCATCCGGGGCAAATCCTTGTTCCGGATCTCGTAGATGGACTTCCTGCGGGCCCTCACACCCCTCACGGCCGTTTTGATCTTCCTCCAGCCCAAGTGATTGAGCTCGGCCAGATTGAGAACCACGCAAAAGCCACTGACCGCAAACATGAAGACGAGGAACACGGTTTTCTCCGTGGGCCTGGACACGTAACACTCCACCTCCTTGATACACGGGTATCGATCGCACTCATACACGGCGGGCACGTTGAATCCGTACAAGAAATACTGGCCCACCAGGAAGCCGATTTCCAGAGCGTTTCTGAACACCACCTGGATGATGTAAAACCTCGAAATGCCCTCCTGCCGTCTCATTTTGGACTTGCCCGGCTTCTTGCCCGAGCTGGTCAGCTCTTTCTCCTCCATGCAGTCGGGCTCGGGTTCTTTGGTGGAGTTCTCCGAGTTCTGAAGTACTCCGTTCACGATGGTGTTCTTGATCTTTTGGTTCTTGGCCTCCTCTCGCTTCAGGGAATCCTGCTCCTTACTATCCAGCGTGAGGAAGACGGTGGCGGTGGAATAGCGTCGCTCCTTTTGCTTGGCCGACTGATGGACCGAGTACGTGATGAAGCACAAACTCGGCGTACAGACCATTATGATCTGAAAGACCCAATATCTGATGTGCGATATAGGGAACGCTTTGTCGTAACACGCCTGGTTGCAGCCCGGCTGTAAGGCGTTACAGACGAACATGGTCTGCTCGTCGTCATACACTGTCTCTCCCACTATAGCTACGATTAGGATCCGGAAGATCACCACCACAGTTAGTAGGATCCTAAAGAACAAGCACACAGAAACATAAATGTGTCAATATAGGAGCGCTTAGGGAGCTGTCCGGTGCTGAAGGTGAGGTGCGTCCTCAGCGCTTTATTTCAGCACCTCACTCCTAGTATATGCTGCATATGGATCATGCAGGGGTCACTTGGTTTGATAATGCACTTTTGTGAATTTGGGTACAGAACATCACACCACCCAGCATGGCTTAAAATTAAATAGCCTACAAAATGAGCACAAATAAACAGACTCAAGCGTGCTGAAAATGTGGTGCATTTAGTTCAAATATGTTCCTTTATATTTTGCATACAGTATGTATTATGCAAAGATTTACTGTAGCCTATATTAATGAGTGTACAGCTGGCAAAAAGCCTCAAAAGGTGGCTTTCAACAAAGCAATCTATTATGAATTAATTCATCTATCTACTAATCAGTGTGGGTATTAAGAGGGCTGTATAAACCGAGGCGCGTTCACAACCACTGAATGATGCATTCTGCTACATTTCACTGGCGTTGAATAATGTGTGTTTTGTAAATGCTATATGCGTTTCATTCTACGGTATTTTAATAAGCGGTGACGCCTTGTTTGTGCACACCTGGCAATATAGCATCACTTCTCGTTCAAACGTGGCTTTAAACGAAGCAAAAATACATAATAAAACAATATAAAGGTGTGGATTTATGGCCGGGTCAGTGTCGGGAGCTGTCCAGTGCTGAAACCAGCCGAGTGGATTCAGTTGCTTTATATTTTCCATATTACGCAAATATTTGTTGTCTGTCATTTTGTTTTATACTGTGTTGTAAGAGTGAAACAGACGATCACGCCCGTTTGCTTGTATAAAAAAAACGTAATTTTTCGTCCAAATACGGCGTCACCTCGACAGATAGACTGACATTAGCTCTTACCTCCCGATCATAGTGGAGTGCTGCTGGACAGCAGCCTCCAAGAGCCTCTCTAGTATGGTCCATTCCCCCATCGCTGCTCATCCGCAGACTTTGATCCAAATCCAGGGAAAAGGGTGAATATTTCCTCCTATTGTCCGCCGTTATCGGGAGAACGCATGGATGAGCTGCGCCAGCTGTGGCAGTGCTGATGCTGGAAGATGCCACACTTCTCCTCGCCTTCCAGTCTGGAGTGGAGTCATGTGAGCCCTCCTATCTTCGATCTCCACATCAGATTGATGGTGTGGGTGGAGGGCGGCGGGCTTTAATATGGCATCAGTGCCGCGGAGAGCCCTGCTGCGTCATATGGGGCTTTATCTCGAGCTGCGGATTTCATATGTGTGATGTTCATACGTAGGGAATGAAGCAGGATTCGGTCCGGTGATGCTGAACTCTGCACTCTGTCATGGTGGGGAGAGCGCCTTTTTTTATTTGGGGGACTGAAGTCTCATATACTTGTTGCTGTGTATTGTGAAAGACGACACAGCTGTTGGAGAGCAAATGTCCTTGAGTACAGTGAGGACCTTCAGCTCCGCCCTGTTCACATGAAGCAGCGCTCGTGCTCAGGATACAGTGAGGTGAAAGTGTCAGCTGATTCTCTGTTTAAGTAAAGACACCTTTGGCCCCGCCCATCGAACGCACGTAGACATGCGCAGTTCTGCCAAACCATCTTTCTTGCAATTTGACTATTTTAAAAAACTATACAGTGCCCCCAAAAACTGTTTGTTCACTTTGGTAATAATAATATTTTCTGTATTTATTTCTAACAAACTATAACTATCAAGCCTGGGAAGTGTTTGAGATCTTTAAAATGAATGCCACTTGCTTTGATATGATGTCTTCTGAAGACAGTATATCTGCTGATTTGATTAACTAGGGTTAGTTAAAGGTGCAGTGTGTAATATTTATGAGGATCTATTAACAGAAATGCAATATAATATACATAACTATGTTTTCAGTGTTGTATAAAGACCTTACATAATGAACCGTTATGTTTTTATTACCTTAGAATGAGCCATTTCTATCTTCATACACCACGGGTCCCCTTACAGTGAAGTCGCTATTTTGCGCCGTCATGTTTCTACAGTAGCCCTAAACGGACAAACTTCTCTACAGAGCGCTAGCTACTCTCTGCTCTCTCCGACATCTTTGTCCTGTGTC
Source organism: Coreius guichenoti (assembly GCA_039654105.1). NCBI lineage: Eukaryota > Metazoa > Chordata > Actinopteri > Cypriniformes > Gobionidae > Coreius > Coreius guichenoti. The sequence goes on from CM077177.1 coordinate 4,056,535, forward strand.
GCCCACCGTAGCTTCTCTATGTGCTCCAAAAGGGAGGGGTGAGCGGTGGGCGGTTGCAATTCACAACCTCACCGCTAGATGCCGCTAAAATTTACACACTGCACCTTTAGGTAAAAGGCATTTGGTTAATCTAAAATATTTAAATACAAATTTTATATTGTAATATTGGTGATAGCATCTGCTAAAAAAAAAGGTTTAATCAAAGTTTTTATCTGTGGCTTTCGAGATGAAGAATGACCTTCCATTAAAATGTATTATACTACGGGGCTGTTGAATGCTTGAATCTGATTGGTTGATGAATGTTCTAAGGTGTGCAGTTATTTTCAGGGAAACGCACGGCTAAAGTAGTTCCAGCAGGTCTTGACCGCATTACAGCTCCATATCACTCCACCAAATGATTTCAGTTATTTCAAACATCTTTACAGCCGACAACAGCAAAATAACTAAAACACACAATGACACTCACTGAGCAAATAAATATAGTAAATAGGATACAAACAACAAATTATTCCCATGTTTTTTGCCACAAAATTATGTTTTATTATGTACGGAAAGCACATACTCTTTTTCTCCCGCTCAAACTCACACACACACATACAGTTTGGACACACACTCGCACAGAAACGTGTTGTCAGCGCTGCTCTGATGATTTTATTAGTAAAATAGTTTAGCAGCTTAAAAGCTACATGACATTTCTCACTAGCGAGGTAATAACAGCGCTGTTTTTGAAGCAGATAAACATACAGTTTCACTATTAGTAGAGACGCTGACGCCGAACACTGTTGAGAGACACACATACGCTTAAAGGAACACTCCACTATTTTTGAAAATAGGCTCATTTTCCAACTCCCCTACAGTTAAACAGTTGAGTTTTACCGTTTTCAAATCCATTCAGCCGATCTCCCGGTCTGGCGGTAGCACTTTTAGCATAGCTTGTCACGTTGGTTTGTTGACAGAAGTTAGCCTATTTTCAGGCGCTGCGTAATATCATTGCACCTGCTGCACCCATGATACGCAGGAATGAGAGTATAGTTCCTAGCCATATCGGTCTAGAAAATCGCAACTTTTCATTTTCCGTCGGTCTTAGTACACGATGTAACTACAGAAGAGTCAAGTTTTAAATGGGAAAAATATTGAAAGTCTTTGGTCATTTTTGAGCGAGATGCTAACGGTCTAATCAGATTCAATGATCTATGCTAAGCTATGCTAAAAGTGCTGCCGCCAGACCCGGAGATCGGCTGAATGGATTCAAAAACGGTAAAACTCAACTGTTTAACTCAAGGAGAGTTGGAAAATGAGCCTATTTTCAAAAAAAGTGGAGTGTTCCTTTAATCTCTCTCTCTCTCTCTCTCTCTCTCTAATAACTGCATTAATCAGTGGCTCAAGTCTCCGTTACAAGCTCTAAAATGACGTTTTGGAATTAGAAACAGAGGCTTAGGATGAGATCTGTAAGAAATTAGTCCTACACACAAGAGCGTTTTAAAGACAAAGCCTGGCTAATGTCTTGAAATACATCATCTGAACAATGTTTTGAGGTGTGGGAACCGCAGTATAAGCAGAATAATTGACTCCAGTCCGTTGAATTATTGAAAAATAACGCACACCCGAGGTGTAACGGCTACTCCGCAAAATTTAATGAATTCATTGTGAGATTAAGATTACGCAGACAACATGTTACACTGACCTCAGTGAACCAGGTTCAAGTGAAATCTGTAAGTTCTGTGGTACACGTGACACCACATAGCATGACAACAATAATGACTGTTTTCAAACAGGTTTCCTAAACACTTCCAACAGCCACACAAACGAATAGATCCGCCCCAAAATCACACCATTGGTTGAATCAGTAGTTGACTCACTCAAACACGGTCACTTTCAGTAAACCAAATTACCAACATATTACTTCTAGTTGATGCAGCATAAACTGAGATACAAGAATATATATTTCTTGAAACTGATTAATTATTAAAATTACACACTTTTTAATTGTGAATGGCTTCTTATAGAATTATAGGTAACACTTTATTTTAAGGGTCCAGAATAATGCATTAGTTAAGCATTAATTAATGACTAACTTGTTCACAATTAAGCATTAGTTAAGCACGAACACACTAGTAATTAATGATTAACTTTACATTTTAAGGGTCCGGAATTATGCATTAGTTAAACTAGTAATTAATGATTTGCTTGTTCACAATTATGCATCAGTTAAGCATGGACACAATAGTAATTAATGATTAACTTAACATTATAGTAAGGGCATATTAGCCATTATTTACAAATTAATAAGCCATATATTATTTTTGTGTAGTGATGTAATTATATTTCTGTGCCATTCTGTTAACTGAACAATAAGCTAGTAATTATGTTTAATTATTGCTGATTTTGCCGTTAAAATAGTGTAATAAAGACAATTTGACCCCCTATTCTAAAGTGAAAGTTTTATCCTCATTAATTATGGCACTTATTGAGTGATATTTAAGTTTATTGACCAGAATAAGCCAATAATTAAGCCTAACTATCATTAATACACTACTAATAAAGACAATTTGACCCCCTATTCTAAAGATAAGTTCTTATTTACACTATTGGTTTGTTTAGCAGTTATTCTGCAACGATCTCACGAGAATGTGTATTTTTATGCAAAGTGTGGTTCAACATTTATCTAACACGTACAACATTGACAGCACTAAAAACATTTCACTGTTTGTGACTTCTGCTGCAAACTCGGTTCAAAGGATTACGTTAAACAAAACTACACTTTAAAACCCTAAAATGAATAACACTTCTGTAATCATTTAACCATTATTTATCATGTAATACCTTTTTTGTTCGCCGTGGGACACAATGCCTAGAAAGTACACCAAAACGCAACATAAATTCACAAAAGACACCAATTTAATTTGTTCGCTGTAATCCACATCTTTAGAATCCATACGAGGATCTTCTTTATCCAGCGATCTTCATCTTCATCTTCATCAGCGACCGTAAACAAATCCCGCGCTCATTATGAATTCAAAAATTGCGTTTTACGGCAGTGATATCAAACGCTCATTGGCTCTCGCCTGCTTCGTCACAGATTGCGACATGCCGTGTTTTAGTGTTTGAATGAAACGCGAGCCTTCAAATAGTGGAGTGAAGTTTAAATTAAATAACTTAAATTCTGCTCTGTACCTCATACAAAACTATATCGCCAGAGAGGACTGCGACTGCAACACATCGTCATTCGGACTGCTATTGGTACCGCTTTTGACATTTTAACAATAAAGAAATTATTGTGATTACACTTTTGTCAGTTATGTTTTTCTTTATAACCCTACATACTTTTAAGAAATGGTTATGGATAGGTTTATAGGTTTGAGTGGGATTAGTGGCTCAAAATATCATTTTAATGCTATATTGTTACATTTTCCCAAACATTTCTGCCCATTAAGTTGTATTGTCATTTTTTTATTCTCTGTAAAATGGTTATGTTTGGGTTTAGGGATATAACATTTATCTATAAAATGGTAAAAGGGAAATTGTACATCTTTTTTATGATATAAAATATATTTTACGTTTTTTGCATTATACGTTTGTTTAAATGTTGCCAATACGTTCATGTACCTTTCACCATGTATCCAAATATACAAAAAAGTATGTTTTGTGTCTGTAAAAGCTGCTTATTAACAAATAACTGCCATAATTGAGGATGAAACTTTCACTTTAGAATAGGGGGTCAAATTGTCTTTATTAGTACTGTATTAATGGCAGTTTAGCCTTAATTATTGGCTTATTCTGGTCAATAAACTTAAATATCACTCAATAAGTGCCATAATTAATGTGGATGAAACTTTCACTTCAGAATAGGGGGTCAAATTGTCTTTATTAGTACTGTATTAATGATAGTTAGGCTTAATTATTGGCTTATTCTGGTTAATAAACTTATATATCACTCAATAAGTGCCATAATTAATGAGGATAAAACTTTCACTTTAGAATAGGGGGTCAAATTGTCTTTATTACACTATTTTAGCAATTTATAACTGCAAAACCAGCAGAAATTAAACATAATTACTAGCTTATTGTTCAGTTAACTTAACAGAATGGCACAGAAACATAATTACATCACTACACAAAAATAATATATGGCTTATTAATTTGTAAATAATGGCTAATATGCCCTTACTATAATGTTAAGTTAATCATTAATTACTATTGTGTCCATGCTTAACTAATGCATAATTGTGAACAAGCAAATAATTAATTACTAGTTTAACTAATGCATAATTCCGGACCCTTAAAATGTAAAGTTAATCATTAATTACTAGTGTGTTCGTGCTTAACTAATGCTTAATTGTGAACAAGTTAATCATTAATTAATGCTTAACTAATGCATTATTCTGGACCCTTAAAATAAAGTGTTACCGAATTAGATTAAATGTCCATAATTGTTATTTACTTATGTAATTGTTAAATTATATTAAATCTCAATGAAATAAAGTTATTTCTAATGAAACGCTGAGGATGAACAAGAGTTCAAAAGAGTTCAGTGAAAGAGAGTCAGTAATGCAGGTGCAAAAGAAAGAAAGAAAAGAAAAGAAATGTGTAAAGCCAGCAATGGCCAGACCAGCTCAGACTTGAGGTGACATTCTTCCTTACTAAAATAAAAATGGCAGGCTTCAATACCAGTCACATTCTGACATCAGGAAGAAGGAGAGATGAACAGCTCAGCAAGAGAGAGAACAGGCTGCTCACTTCACCAATCTGACTGGAATATTCAATGAAACATCTGACTGTGCACAAAAAATTGTGATGAACTAGATCAATATGCAACTAACAAAAAAATGTATTACATTGATTTTCCCTCAATTTTGAGTTTTTTTTTATTTTTATCAGGTGTTCAGAGCTTAATGCTGACTGGACTGTGCATTTACAGATTAGCTTAGTTTTAGCACACACACACACACACACACACACTCAAGAGGGTTGTTCTGTATGTGCCAGGGTTAAATGAGAAACGCAGTGTGGGGTTCTTCAGATGCTCAGATTTCCTCACATATGGCAGAAGCAGAGCGAGGCATTCAGGCCTTTTTCCATTCTTGATCTCACACACAAATGAAATATTTACAGCCCGATGTTATGTTCCTCCACCACATGCTGAGAGGCGGCCCTGTGTGTACAGCACAGACTTGAAATTAAAACCAGGCAATTTTGGCTGGTGATGGTTCCCCTCAGGACTGCTGGGAGGGAAAGAGAGAAAGAGAGGAGGAGAAAGAGAGAGAGATACTGAGGGAGAGAGAGGCTGTGCACAGGCAGTGTAAGTGGGTCTGGTGCGGTCATCACATACAGTGGGGAGAACAAGTATTTGATACACTGCCGATTTTGCAGGTTTGCCCACTTACAAAGCATGTAGAAGTCTGTAATTTTTATCATAGGTACTCTTCAACTGTGAGAGACGGAATCTAAAACAAAAATCCAGAAAATCACATTGTATGAGTTTTAAAAAATTAATTTGCATTTTATTGCATGACATAAGTATTTGATCACCTACCAACCAGTAAGAATTCCGGCTCTCACAGACCTGTTAGTTTTTCTTTAAGAAGCCCTCCTGTTCTCCACTCATTACCTGTATTAACTGCACCTGTTTGAACTCGTAACCTGTATAAAAGACACCTGTCCACACACTCAATCAAACAGACTCCAACCTCTCCACAATGGCCAAGACCAGAGAGCTGTGTAAGGACATCAGGGATAAAATTGTAGACCTGCACAAGGCTGGGATGGGCTACAGGACAATAGGCAAGCAGCTTGGTGAGAAGGCAACAACTGTTGGCGCAATTATTAGAAAATGGAAGAAGTTCAAGATGATGGTCAATCTCCCTCGGTCTGGGGCACCATGCAAGATCTCACCTCGTGGGGCATCAATGATCATGAGGAAGGTGAGGGATTAGCCCAGAACTACACGGCAGGACCTGGTCAATGACCTGAAGAGAGCTGGGACCACATTCTCAAAGAAAACCATTAGTAACACACTACGCCGTCATGGATTAAAATCCTGCAGCGCACGCAAGGTCCCCCTGCTCAAGCCAGCGCATGTCCAGGCCCGTCTGAAGTTTGCCAATGACCATCTGGATAATCCAGAGGAGGAATGGGAGAAGGTCATGTGGTCTGATGAGACAAAAATAGAGCTTTTTGGTCTAAACTCCACTCGCCGTGTTTGGAGGAAGAAGAAGGATGAGTACAACCCCAAGAACACCATCCCAACCGTGAAGCATGGAGGTGGAAACATCATTATTTGGGGATGCTTTTCTGCAAAGGGGACAGGACGACTGCACCGTATTGAGAGGAGGATGGATGGGGCCATGTATCACGAGATCTTGGCCAACAACCTCCTTCATTCAGTAAGAGCATTGAAGATGGGTCGTGGCTGGGTCTTCCAGCAGGACAACGACCCGAAACACACAGCCAGGGCAACTAAGGAATGGCTCCGTAAGAAGCATCTCAAGGTCCTGGAGTGGCCTAGCCAGTCTCCAGACCTGAACCCAATAGAAAATCTTTGGAGGGAGCTGAAAGTCCGTATTGCCCAGCGACACCCCCGAAACCTGAAGGATCTGGAGAAGGTCTGTATGGAAGAGTGGGCCAAAATCCCTGCTGCAGTGTGTGCAAACCTGGTCAAGAACTACAGGAAACGTACGATCTCTGTAATTGCAAACAAAGGTTTCTGTACCAAATATTAAGTTCTGCTTTTCTGATGTATCAAATACTTATGTCATGCAATTAAATGCAAATTAATTACTTAAAAATCATACAATGTGATTTTCTGGATTTTTGTTTTAGATTCTGTCTCTCACAGTTGAAGTGTACCTATGATAAAAATTACAGACTTCTACATGCTTTGTAAGTGGGCAAACCTGCAAAATCGGCAGTGTATCAAATACTTGTTCTCCCCACTGTAGATAGATAGATAGATAGATAGATAGATAGATAGATAGATAGACAGACACAGACAGACAGACAACCAGACACAGACAGTCAGACATACAGACAGATAGACAGACAGACAGATAGACAGACAGGCACAGACAGTCAGATAGACAGTCAGATAGACAGACATAGACAGATAGACAGACAGACAGACAGACAGAGACAGACAGACAGATGGACAGACAGACAGACAGACGGATAGACAGACAGACTGACAGACAGACAGACAGACAGACAGACAGACAGACAGACAGACAGACAGACAGACAGACAGACAGACGTCACTGTTGTCCTCCTCCTGCAGAGGGCAGCACTGAATGACCTGCTGTAAATCTGAAGGCGTCTCATGTTTCACTGCATGGCTTTGCAGTTCCTCACGAAGTCCCACCAACACGACACCACAGCCGAGTCTCCAGTTACTGCCTCTGTTCAAAATCAGCAGAATCTAGTGTGAACTCAGATTTCCTCTCATATCCTGCACCTAGAGATCAAAGACAGCTCTGATCCTTCAGAAACACACAAACATGTCCCATAACCTGCCATTCGTTTTTAAAATAGCAACATGTCCACTTTAATATTCATCAGAGACTAGAATGATCCCTGTTAAAACAACCTAATAAGTACTGCATGGTTTTACCCATACCACCACACCTGTCCCTAACCCTACCCTTAAACTTACCCATACCACCACACCTGTCCCTAACCCTACCCTTAAACTTACCCATACCACCACACCTGTCCCTAACCCTACCCTTAAACTTACCCATACCACCACACCTGTCCCTAACCCTACCCTTAAACTTACCCATACCACCACACCTGGCCCTAACTTTACCCTTAAACTTACCCATACCACCACACCTGTCCCTAACTTTACCCTTAAACTTACCCATACCACCACACCTGTCCCTAACCCTACCCTTAAACTTACCCATACCAGCACACCTGTCCATAACCCTACCCTTAAACTTACCCATACCAGTAGACCTGTCCCTAACCCTACCCTAAACTTACCCATACCAGCACACCTGTCCCTAACCCTACCCTTAAACTTACCCATACCACCACACCTGTCCATAACTTTACCCTTAAACTTACCCATACCGCCACACCTGTTCCTAACTTTACCCTTAAACTTACCCATACCACCACACCTGTCCCTAACTTTACCCTTAAACTTACCCATACCACCACACCTGTCCCTAACCCTACCCTTAAACTTACCCACACCACCACACCTGTCCCTAACTTTACCCTTAAACTTACCCATACCACCACACCTGTCCCTAACCCTACCCTTAAACTTACCCACACCACCACACCTGTCCCTAACCCTACCCTTAAACTTACCCACACCACCACACCTGTCCCTAACCCTACCCTTAAACTTACCCATACCACCACACCTGTCCCTAACTTTACCCTTAAACTTACCCATACCACCACACCTGTCCCTAACCCTACCCTTAAACTTACCCACACCACCACACCTGTCCCTAACCCTACCCTTAAACTTACCCACACCACCACACCTGTCCCTAACCCTACCCTTAAACTTACCCACACCACCACACCTGTCCCTAACTTTACCCTTAAACTTACCCATACCACCACACCTGTCCCTAACCCTACCCTTAAACTTACCCACACCACCACACCTGTCCCTAACCCTACCCTTAAACTTACCCATACCACCACACCTGTCCCTAACTTTACCCTTAAACTTACCCATACCACCACACCTGTCCCTAACCCTACCCTTAAACTTACCCACACCACCACACCTGTCCCTAACCCTACCCTTAAACTTACCCATACCACCACACCTGTCCCTAACTTTACCCTTAAACTTACCCACACCACCACACCTGTCCCTAACCCTACCCTTAAACTTACCCATACCACCACACCTGTCCCTAACTTTACCCTTAAACTTACCCATACCACACCTGTCCCTAACCCTACCCTTAAACTTACCCACACCACCACACCTGTCCCTAACCCTACCCTTAAACTTACCCACACCACCACACCTGTCCCTAACCCTACCCTTAAACTTACCCACACCACCACACCTGTCCCTAACTTTACCCTTAAACTTACCCATACCACCACACCTGTCCCTAACCCTACCCTTAAACTTACCCATACCACCACACCTGTTCCTAACTTTACCCTTAAACTTACCCATACCACCACTCCTGTCCCTAACCCTACCCTTAAACTTACCCATACCACCACACCTGTTCCTAACTTTACCCTTAAACTTACCCATACCACACCTGTCCCTAACTTTACCCTTAAACTTATCCATACCACCACACCTGTCCCTAACTTTACCCTTAAACTTACCCATACCACCACACCTGTTCCTAACTTTACCCTTAAACTTACCCATACCACCACACCTGTTCCTAACTTTACCCTTAAACTTACCCATACCACCACACCTGTCCCTAACTTTACCCTTAAACTTATCCATACCACCACACCTGTCCCTAACCCTACCCTTAAACTTACCCATACCACCACACCTGTCCCTAACTTTACCCTTAAACTTACCCATACCACCACACCTGTCCCTAACCCTACCCTTAAACTTACCCATACCAACACACCTGTCCTTAACTTTACCCGTATCCCACCTCAATATCAGCAAAAGTGTTTTGCAATACAATATGAACACAATAAGTGTAAAAATATTTTTTGATGTAAGACATAGTAGTTAAGGCCACATAATGTAAAGTGGGACTCTTAAAACCCCAAAACCTTCCATATCCGTTTGATTTTAAATAAATATAGACTTTTGAGTTGGGAAAAATTAATTAAATATGCAAATCTTTGCCTTGTTTTTAAGATTTTAAACAATACTGCTCCCTCTCCTTTTAACAAATTTATAATACAAAGTGTAATACTCAGGGTACAAGAAGGAGGACTTTCTGTAACGGCTTTGAAAGAATGAAACTCTTTGCCAGAGTACATTAGAGAAATAAATACTTACCGTCTTTTCACTGGTAAATTGAAGCTGTGGCTTGTCAATCATCAATTACGTGAGCACTAGTATATGATCAAATTCGAATGACAAAAAGCCGAATCAAATTCTGTTGCATTATTTTCCTGTTACCACTGTGAAGCTCCTTTGAAATAATCGGCATTGTACAAAGCGCTATATGAATAAAGGTGATTTGATTTGATCTGTCTGTCATCTTTGTCTTTAAATGTTACTACTTGTTTCAAAACATTCAGAAAACATTCAAAAATAATGTTCCCATAATGTCTGCAAAAATGATCAAACGGAACGTTCCCTTAACATTCGCATAACCAAGAATTTTTTTTTTTTTTAATTAAACTAGACATTTTGAGCGTTCAGGGAACATTCAGAAATATATTTTTAATAATTTAATGGGAATGTTAGCAAAACATTCTTTGAAAATATTTTTGTTGGCTGGGTCGCCAGAATACTTCTGGATTTTATTTTAAATGAGAAAACTATTTTACTGAGCTCATATAACAGGGCTGAAAACATTGAAAAGAAACGTTTTAATGAATTTCTAGAATTATGGCCCATAAAAAATCTCATACAAAGATGTAGATTTATTTTTTACCTGACAAACCAATGCAAAATGTCAGTTAACTATGTGTGTTACATAAAAAATTATGATAGTCAAACCACACAAAATAAAGTATTTTACTTATTTCCTATGAATTTATACACAAATAATACATTACTGCATGATTAAATGATAGTGCATCATGTTCTCCTGTAGACAAGTCAGACGGATTCAAATCAATAACAAAACGTTTTTACAATTAGTTAACAATTAGCTCATTGATTAATCACTGATCTGATTTAATTAAAATATACACTACACAAAGTTTGCCCATATCTGTTTTATTTATTTATCTTTTAGTAAATTCAAATGTGTATGTGTGTAGGTTAACGACACAAAGTTGTTGAACCCCTAAAAAGCCTATAGTGATGGTCAGCTTCTCAGTTTCATGGCCTGAAATTGAGCCCATATTAGTTTGGTATTGACCATCATTATGGTATGAGAGCTTGTTTCTGCCATGGAATAAAAAGATTAGAGTTGAAGTACACTCACTCATGTGTTTGTGAACTCAGACATCAGTCCCAGAACACTTTAATTTTTCATATTCAAATTCAGCGTGAGCAACATATACAGAGAGGAAGCAGGAACGCGTCACTGAGGCTTTAAGGATGCGCCGGTTTATAGTCACACAGAGAACCAAACCCACAGTAAATGACGTCAAGACCCGTTCACGTGGACTAACACAGCTCCTCTGGACTCGTCGAGCTCGTGGTCTCAGCACAACGGTTTGCCGTGCCTCATGTTCAGAGCACACTTCCGGCCCAGGTTCGCCCCCTCCATCAGCAAGTCGGCCAGTCGGTCCAGGCCCACGCAGACAGTGAGCGGGGCGATGAGGCCGTACAGACCCCCCAGCATAATGCTCAAGGGCCAGCCCAGAACCAGCAGCACCAGCAGCCACACGACGGCCCAGAAACACGAGCCACACGACATCCTCAGCTGCAGGGAGAAAGACAGCTTCTTCAGAGACACTGCATAAAACAATCTGCTTCTGATCAGGATGCAAACACGATCCTGCCTTCAGAATATGAACACATCTGAAAGAGTTTCAGTGCTAATGAGAGCCGTTATTAGGGGAGAGTGAGATACAGCGTCACTATACCACTGAGATCCTGTAGTGAATTAGTTTTCAGGATTTTATGAAGTTTTAGTTATTTTTATGTATTTTGAATATGGCAGTGGCTATTCGGGTAGTTTTGGGTAACACCACTTTTGAAGAGTTTTCCATTGAGTTTAAAGCCCAAAAAAGTGCATCCATCCATAATAAACATACTCCACACGGCTCTTTTTTGGGCTTCAAACTCAATGGACCCCGTCACTGCTATTATAAAGCTTGGAAGCATCAGGATATTTATTAATATAACTCTGATTGTCATCAGAAAGAAAGTCATAAACACCTAGGATGGCTTGAGGGTGGGTAAATCATGCGATAATTTTCATTTTAGTTTAATAACCCTGGTGAGATCAGTTTCAGGTGCGTCAGTGGCTCATCCATCTGAAAGCCTTTCCTGCGTTTGAATCTAAAGCTCACCGGGACGTTGATCTCACTGAAAAATTTGAAGTCGTGGCCAGAGTTCTTCAGAGGATCTACAGGAGTGCTGGCAGGAGAAACCAGCTTTCAAAGAAAGAGATCAGGCACTACGCCAGCCTCACAAAGTCTGAGGAACCTGAAGCCTTGATGGTGAGCATGTGGAGTACACCGTAACCCAATTATAAATCTGTCAATGTTAAAGGTACACTATGTAACTTTTGGCCCTCTAGTGGTTAAACAAAAGGGCATGCATTTTGTGGAAGAACATTGTTTTGGTTGTGCTTCGGATGTGTGAATATTGTCCGACTGCTCATAAAACATTCACTACTAGAGATATAACCAGGGGTGAGTTTCCCAAAGCCAACTATGGTTGCAAACTCCGCCCTTACCAATAGAGTTCAATGGACCTTGGAACTATATTGGCTAACGATGCTTTTGGGAAACGCACCCCAGTTTAGAGTGAAAAGATCTTAAGTTGACTAGCTGAAGACATTACTGGAGCTTTACCCATTATTAGACACGGTACTTCCTTGAAAATAGTGCATTTCACAGTGCATTACCTAAAGATACAACTTCTGATTTTAAAAACTTATTAGTAAATGTTGAAATTAACTTTAGTTTGAAATTGTGCAGAAGTATTGTTCACAGTTTTTTTTAAGGACTACAACAAACAGCTGGTAGGGACTACAACAAGCTTATTTATGGGTTTGTGACATCACTAAGCCTAAAATTTACACAAACCCCGCCGGAACACGCAACAAAGGCCATGTTGAGAAGAGGAAGAGTTGTTGAAGTCGAGCACATTTGGGAGTCTGCTCAAGCTGTCGCATCCGTCTTTTCACATTTATTGCAATACAGTACGAACACAAATGCAATAGCATGTCATAAAAGCAAGATGACAACATAAGTTATAACCGTAATTAAACTAAACTATCCTGTTCTCTCTCCATGCAGCAGATATTCTCTGGCTCATCTTACAACAGTTCCCACACCAGCGATTTATAGATTATCATGACAGAATATGCTAATCAATGACTTGAAGATAGTTAACTCATAAATTCATCAACTATCCATTCAGAAACGTCCTGTCTCATTCTACATGTTGTCACTTCTTCTTGAGTCTCTCCATCATTGTCCGACTCCGGTTTGAACATTAAAGGCTGAAGAGTTTCTGATATTTTCAGTGTGTGTCTGTGTGAGGTAATCGGAGCTGCTAACATGAGCTCTTGAAGCTCCGCCCTCTTCTTGAAAGGGGGGGGGAGCAGCAGCTCATTTGCATTTAAAGGGACACACACAAAAAAGTGACAATTCTAACATGCTATAATAAAAGATCTGTGGGGTATTTTGAGCTAAAACTTCACATACACACTCTGGGGACATCAGAGACTTATTTTACATCTTGTAAAAAGGGGCATTATAGGACCCCTTTAAAGTGTTTCCAGTACTGCCCGCTTATTTTTAACTTTTTGAAAGATGAAAATGTTGCAGTACATCGATATACTCATTAAATCTGTATTTCATCTGACTATTAAAAATGTGATGATTTGTAAAGCAAACTCTGAGACTCTGGGATCATTTCAGTTGATAACAGGTATGCTGAAATATAGTGAGGTGCACCAGCTTTACCTTCATGTGATTTCTCTTTGCCTTCATGACATGGTGAAAAGTGGCACATCTTACCCCACTCGTCTCATCTTGATATTGAACTGATAGTAATGCTGTAGTGAGACCGTTATGGATATGTAGAGGAACCAAAAAGTAGTTTTCACAGCAATGGCACAGGAAACCATTGGCTTTTAAAAGAAACTTTTTCCCCTTAGTGTGAAGAACATTTTAACAATCTACACTTAAAGAAGCCCTTTTCCCAGTATAAAGAATGTTTTGTGAATGGCTGTCAAATGTTCTTAATGGAACCATAAGATGCCAATAAAAAACTTTTAAGAGAAAAGGTTTAGTACAGAAATTTGACATTTACATAATTGTAAAATAATTTTGATTTTGACTTTTACGCACTTAAATGTGAAAATTAAAAACCAACATTAATAGTATTAAAAGAAAACTTTTAAGAATATGCTCTTTGACAAGTCTGAAGGCGTGTGTGGTAATAACTGACAATAAAACCACACCATCAGTCTCATGCTTTCCTGTCACGCTCTGCTTTGGAGTGGCACAATCTGGGTTTTTTTTAAACATTTTTTTAGGCCATTTACAATAAACATTTTGCAAGCTAATGAACACAGGAAAACACATTTCAAATCTGCATTAAAAGTTGGACTTGTCTCATCCTGTTGTGGTACTGACCAAAAACTGCTAGTCTTGAACTCTTTAAAATGAAAGAACTTACTGGGAGTGTCTGTTGAGTTGCGTAAAAAAGTCGTCTTTGAAAGGTCTGTTAATGTTTCCTGGACATCCAAAGCAGCCGGTTCCTGCAGGCAGACGCCAGAGACCCTGATGAAGACAGACGTTTCCAGCAGTGTCACAGCACCGGCAGCGCCGAGGACAGACGCTCAGGAGAATGGACGCCTTTCACGAGTTACACAAGCAACACACTCATGTGATCCACGCTCAGATATGTGCTCAAGTCCACCCTTCACAGGACAGCCTTAACTAGTGTTAACTAAAACCAAAGCTAAAATCATAAAATAAAATATAAAAAACTTTGAAAAGTACTAATTCTAAAATAACTAAAAGTTAATAAAAAAAACTATAGACATTAACAAAAATGAATTAAAATGACAAAAAACTACAAAATTACTAAGTTTAAATGAAAACAGAAAAGTTGAAGTGCTAAATTAACAAACTAAAACTATAGAAATACTAAAAAAACAACAAATAAAATAGAAAAAACTCTGAAAAGTTCTAAAATAAATCAAACTAAAAGTTAATAAAAAAAAGTATCTACACATTTAAAAAAACTAATACAAATTACAAAAACACAAAACAAAATTACTAAAACTTTAAATAAAAACAAAATATTTCTTATTTTCTAGTTTAAGTTGAAGTACTAAAATAAACTAAAACTTAAAAAAATTAAAAAAAAAAAAAAAGGCAAAAACAAAATTACTAAAACTTTAAATGAAAACAGAAAATATTTCTAATTTTCATTTAGTTTGTTTGAAGTACTAAAATAACTCAAACTAAACTAAAAGTTAATAATAAAAAAACTATATAGACATTTAAAAAACAAATAAATATGACAAAAACTAAATATTTCTAATTTTCCTTTAGTTTAAGTACTTAATTAACAAACTTTAAAATATTTTTTTAGATACTAAAAAATTACTTGTATAAAATGAAACTAAAAACTTTGAAAAGTACTAAAATAATCTAAACTAACAGTTAATAAAAACTACTTTTAGTACTTCAACTTAAACTAAACTAAATAAGAAATGTTTTCATTTAAAGTTAGCAATTTTTCTTATTTTTGTTTAGTTTAAGTACTAAAATAATAAACTAAACATGAAAACCTAAAAACTATAGACAATCTAATAAAAATGCCAAAAACAACAAAATTACTAAAACTTTAAATGAAAACAATATTTCTCATATTCGTTTAGTTCAAGTTCAACTAAAACTATCATCTAAAACTAAACTTTAAATGAAAACAGAAAATGTAACAAAATCTAATTCAAAATATGAACACAAGCTGTAATAGCATATCAATGATAGTAAAACATCACTGTTACAGGATAATGACAGTGTCTAATGGAAAACTGGCCACTGGGATAAAACACGATCAGATTTTTAGAAAAGAAAATGACCGTGTGTAAGAAAAATGAATAAAAAGCATGACCCAAAGAAGTTTCAATTCAATTTTATTAAAAAAAACTCCTCTTACAAAAGCTAAATTATCATTCCAACAATCATTCCTAAAAAACAACGACAGAAAAGCTTCTCTAGGGCTCTTGTTCCTCGTCACTGTCCCCGCTGTCGCTGTCTCTACCTGGGTGTTCAGGCATTTTGGCGTGATCTTCCTCCTGCTCCTCCTCCTCCTTCTGCTCCTCCACCATCTTCTGCTGCTCCTCTTCCTCAGTGGCAGTCTGCTTCTCCTCACTTTGACTCCGAGTCTCAGGACGCTCTTCATCGGCCTTCACGGGCGCCTCTGATTTCAGCACCTGACGAGGAGGATCCAGGATGTGCTGCTGCATAAACACAAACAGAAAGAAGAATCAAACATAGTATTATAGGGGTAGAAGTTGTACCGTTAGTGAACATCCAGCAGGCAGCGGCGTTTAGATGAATAAGTAAATATATGTGCTACACTCTTTCCTCTCAATAATAAAACGAGCGGTGAGAAAACAGCAGTTCAGAAAGCATCTGATCATGGCGATGTGGATATGTTTGCATGAGCTCTGCAATTCAGCTCTCCAGTCAAGTCTCGACACGTTTATTATATAGCACTTTATACAAAAGATTGATGTAAAGCAGCAGCTTTACAGTATTAAACATGAAAAATCTGTTGTTTTAGATTAGTAGTAAAACTTCAGTTTCTGCTATAAAGCAGCTCTCCAGTGTGTTCATGTTTTTACTCACGTCTGACCTCGACGGACTGAACAGAAGAAATGAACCAGAGAAGATTTCCATATAAGAGAAGGCGGAGCCTCAGAGCCACACCCACCGATTACATCACTGTCAAAGACCAATGGTAGTTCAAAGGTGTTTACCAGCCAGAGCGAACTCTTCCAGAAAGTTCGCCTTGGCAAGCCAATTCAAACTCCTGAAACAAACGATATTTTGGCCTGATTTTGTCGTTCTTTCTTCGATTTCGCTTGAGGTATGTCAAGGGCCTTTAGAGCATTTGGGCACGCGATTAATCACATTTAATTATGAGAAAAAAATGTGCGATTAGTTTTTTTATTTTTATTGACTGCAGCTTTAATAAACAATTAAAATGTCTCCTTGCAATTTTTTCCTGACACATTCATAATCATTACTTTTGCAGGTGCTTTCCGGCAAGCTTTATGCATGTGCTTAAGCGCCGAATAGACACATATTTCACCTCCAGTATATATTTAAGTAATTAAATTAATATAAATGTGCGATTAGTCGACTAATGGCATAAATTAACAACTTCTAGTCGACTAGAAAAGGGGGCAGCCCTACAAAACTTACAGTTTTAACATGATAAACCTTACGTCAGCCTAATAAATGATCATGTATGTTATATACAATTGGTCTGAAGAAAAAGGCAGATGGGCTGAATGAAAACGCAAATCTCTGACAGTAGGTGGTGCTTATGGAAAAGCAGAAATACAGCGGTTACCCTGGTAAACAAATCAGTGCTGCGGTCATAAACACTTCTTTAACAGACATCATACAGAAGCAAGGTGAAAAGAAAATGCCATTGAAACTTCAGTTCCCTTCACATATACAGTACATTCTCGGATGTGCACAAAATCATGTGAATAACACGAATAACTTGCTCAGCCTCTGACACGAATTCTGATAAAATCAAAACAGAATAATATACATAATTACATTTTTAATTAATTGCTAACCCAAACCTGAAATTACACTGTACAAAAACAAAAACTGAGTGTTGGGTCCCGTCAGACTCCGATTGGGTCCAGGCACTCCAGTGGGAGTCTGGGAAAGCAGTTATCTTTCCTCGCAGCATTAAAAAACACGGCTGCATCCCATGTGAATTCAGCCAATGAGTTTAAAACATCTCCTCCAAACTACAGGCCAGATGACAATGAGCCGTTCATTTCACAATGTCACGCTCATGTTCACCTGCAGTGCGATTTTCATGGCACAGAAAGTCATTTTTATTGATTTTTCAACAGTCACATTTGCTTAACCTTCAGAAAATGTTGTGGTTACACTATTTAAAGGTGTCCTTGGTACAGTGTGATTATGCATAATGCACAGTTATTACTACAGTAACTACATGTAATGTGTAACATGGACATTGTAAAATACAGTGTTACCAAAAACTATAGATATTGAAAGATGGTTCACTCCTATTACTTATTGTGCATTGCAGTTTCTCCCTATTTTCATATGGTGGAATAAGTCCCGCCTTCTAAGTAAAGGAGCCAATCACTGATTGGTAAAGTCATTGCATCACTGCAGCTGCCGTTAGAAGATCCGGTTCCCATAGAAACCTAAGACTCGCATTTGCGCATTGCTCATCTAGCCTGAAAAACAAGCTTTTTATTGCTATTTGGGCATAAGAAACAACATTTATGGGACAGTTTGTGCTGATTTCAAATAAGTTATTTAATTGTGAGTTCGGCAAGCAGTTTTTGAGATTTTAGGATTCCCCCATTCAAATAGATCGGACTAGGTTTTGGATGCCCGAAACAGCTGCCCGGAGGCATTACAAATATGGCCGCCGAGTGAACAGACTTTCCTTGAAAGAGACTTTGGTGTTATCAATGCTTATTTTCTACTGCCATTTTTGCAATACAGTTACCAAAATTGGTGCGATTACAGTTTAAAACATTGATGTGTGATTTATTTTCAAATAAAATATGACCTATCACTTAAGGCCCGCTCACACCAAGAACGATAAAGATAACAATAAAAGGTATTGTTCTAAAACTCGTTCTAATATAAAAGAATAGCAGAGTTCACACCAAAACTGTAATATCGGCACAGAAAAACGATAGCATTGGAATCAGTTTCAGAATGATTTTTTTCCAGATGATGAACGATAAAAACATTGACAGCCAATCA
Organism: Coreius guichenoti; assembly: GCA_039654105.1. Taxonomy (NCBI): domain Eukaryota; kingdom Metazoa; phylum Chordata; class Actinopteri; order Cypriniformes; family Gobionidae; genus Coreius; species Coreius guichenoti. The sequence continues at coordinate 4,075,321 of CM077177.1, forward strand.
GAATCCATCCTGCTTTAAAGGGATAGTTCACCCAAAAATGATAATTCTGTTATTAATTCCTCACCCTCATGTCGCTCCAAACTCGTAAGACCTTCGTTCATCTTCAGAACACAAATTAAGATATTTTTGATGAAATCTGAGAGCTTTCTGACCTCTCTATAGACAGCAATGAAATTAACACTTTCAAGGTCCAGAAAGGTAGTAAAAACATCGTTAAAATAGTCCATGTGACTCCAGTGGTTCAACCTTAATGTTATGAAGCGACGAGAATACTTTTTGTGCGCAAAAAACAAACAAAAATAACGACTTTATTCAACAATTTCGTTCTGTGTCAGTCTCCTACTTTTATTTTTGTTTGTTTTTGCGCACAAAAAGTATTCTCGTCGCAGTTGAACCACTGGAGTCACATGGACTATTTTAACAATGTTTTTGCTGCCTTTCTGGGCCTTGAAAGTGTTAATTTCATTGATGTCTATAGAGAGGTCAGAAAGCTCTCGGATTTCATCAAAAAGATCTTTATTTGTGTTCTGAAGATGAACGAAGGTCTTACAGGTTTGGAACGACATGAGGGTGAGAAAGTAATGACAGAATTATCATTTTTGGGTGAACTATCCCTTTAAAGAGCTCAAGCATTTAAAGCAAAAAACGACAAAATTGCAACGCGCTTAGAATAAACAGAATTATATTGTGCATTAGTGTGGACGTTAATATAGTTATCCTTCTTGGTGTGAACGGGTCATTAGTTGGTTCATCATTTATCATTATATATAAGACGGAAAACAAATATCTTACTAAAGAACATGTCATTTGTGTCTTTATTGCTTAAAGTCATGGGACGCCAATTTCAATACCTCTGAAAGCACAAGCACACTTACTTGTCTGTACTGCTGCGTGCTCTGAATCATGTGCATGTACATGTTGTAAACCAGGTTAGCCATCTCTGGCATATCCTTGATCACCTGATCAGGCTGGGCGGAACGCTCCTCCGTCTAGATGAAGAGAGAGAGAGAGGAGAGAGGAGAGAGGAGAGAGGAGAGAGGAGAGAGGCTTCAGCACATTTTTCCAGGAAAAAAAAATTCTCTTTCGCTAGGTCACAAGGCTGAAATTAGAAACAATTTGCCAACATATATACATTTTTCCTGAGAGAGACAGTGAGATGGAGAGAAAACTGACATAATGCAAACCTAGTGATATAAATGTGATGATACAAAGACTGAATTAAATTCACAAACTTGTGTCAAAGCTACAGTGGAGCACACTATGTTCACACAGCAGCCGAATGCGGCCTAAATCTGATTATACAGCCCATTTCTAAAATAAACCCCACACTAAATTTTTAGTTTCAATCTGGAACCTCACATACTGTATATCTGGACGTGACGCCTCTATTCAGTTCAAGTTAGACGGATTCTATAGAGTACAACAGTTCTGGAAGTAAAAACTCCATTCATTCTCTCCATAGGGAAATTTTTAACAACAACTTGTAAACCTTTTAAGACCTACTGTGAGCTCAGAGGTTGTTAATCAATGGTTTAAGCTTTTATTGAAGCCCTCAGCCTGCATTATTTCAGCCTATTTTTAAAATAATTGAACAGCTGAATTTGTGGTGAAAAACTGAACTGAAAAACCATGATGCTGTACAGAAAATTCCACCAATCAAGAGTTGCAGCGAATACATTGGGAAATACCTTTTTAGCTCCGCCCACTCCCATGATGCAACATGAATGACGCAATCTAGTCGGTCTCCCTACACTCTCAAAATACTTAAATATTTGTATAAACATGCATGTGTTTCTAAAGATACAACTATTTCAAATGAATAGTTTTATATTTCTCCATGTTTTTAATTCGATGTCACTGGCAATGCTTAATGGGATTCCCTTTTAAAAACACTTTTTTTTAATCTGTAATGTTGTGCTTCACCTCGTAGCTGGTTGGTTTGGTTCATGGCTTACAATGCTTTAGCAAAGAGGTAAAGCACTAATGCACTCGATTGCAATTGATTGATTTTCAAAACCAATTCCAATTTCTCCAGCGATCCAAGAGCCCAGCCTTAGCAAAAGCAATGGTGAGACGTGAAGTGGCGGCTGTCGGACGTGCGTATACTCACAGAGCTGTAGTATTCATGGGGCCGGATGTGCAGCTGCAGGGGTCGAGCGGTCAGCTGGCTAAAGGCTGGCGTCAGCTCATAGCAGTTCTGGAAAAGAGACACTCGAGCAAATATGTAGAGGCCGAGCCTCGCACGAGACATGGCCACAACCAGACGCCGCACGTCTCTGCGTGAAGAGGAAGCAGGAGAGAGAAAACATCAGTTACTTCCTCGCCTTGAAAATCTATGGATCAGTCCTATTTTAGTATCACTGATATACTATAATTGTTTTTGTTAATATTTTGAATTAGATTTAATTTTTACATTTTCTTTCCACTTTAATGTTAGTTAAAGCTTTATTAATTTTGTTGTGGGTTTGTGTCAATTTTATTAGTAGGGCTCGACATTAACGCTTGATCCGGGACAAGTGGATTTTTTTGAAGGGGCAAGTCAAAGAGAATTTACTTGCCTGACCGGACAAGTATCCTGATTATAACGTCAATAACAAAAAATAACTAGGGAATCACCAAAATACAAGAATGATTCTGCATTCATTTAGTGTAAGTGGCGATCGATAGTGAATAATAATATATAATGTACTGACGGTAACAAGGTAACAACCTCTCGAGGAGAAATCGAAACACATGAGCACAGCTCACACAGAGAAACTCAGCTAACTTACTGCGGTAAAAATTAAAAATGTGGAGTTTTTATATTTATAACATGATAGTTAAGCAACATCACACAACCAAGAGTGCTGAATACCATCACGACTGAAAATGTGACTGATTTCATATGACAGTTCCATAAACAATTAATTAACATCAAGTCACTTACATTTTAGACTGTTTTTGCTCTATTTCAGCAGAGAAAATAGTTCCAAACAAAGATCACAGCAGAACCACAGCGCATCTCACAGCAACAGTGTGTTACTGAATGATTCAGCGTTTAGAATGAATCGGTTGATTCAAAGATTCAATGACCTATTCTTGAATGAATCAGCCGTTTGAACGATTCGACTCAATGACTCACTCATTAAGACGGTCACCTGCCGCCACCTACTGGCAGTTTAGTTTCATGTTTAAACATTCTTTCCAACTTTTCTTATTTGTATATTAAAAAAATATTTAAAACAATCTAACATTATTTAATGCTATGAGATTTAAGTTGTAATTTTTCAGTGTAAATTATTTAATTTGATTGGTAACAGCCCTATAGTGTCTTCTAGTTTAATTTATTGTTCAAATTTAAGAATATAAAATGAAAGCTGAAGCATAGCCTATATTTAATAAGAGTAGGGAAAAAATGCCCTTTATAAAAGGTAAAAATATCGCAAATATGCAGATTTAAATATGTCAAAGCTGATTGAACAAATAATATTTACAGAATAAATTATATTTACAACACAAAAAAAAATAATTGAAGTTTTTCCGGACAAGCTAATTTTTTTACTCGGACAAGTGAATGACCGATTTAGCAAGCACGTGAACAGGCTTAATGTCGAGCCCTGTGTCAATATAGTATTTTTATGAAAACGGATAGAAAAGGAACAAAAGCACACAGAAACGCCACAGGTCGCTGCATTACGCTGCGTCTTCTTTATGCAGGGGTTTTCTTTTGCATGCAGAAGCCATTGGCAGGAAATGAGGTAAATAGCGCTGCAGTCAACACTAGCGGATCCAAGATTTATTAGGCTAGCAATTACATTTTTATCAAGCTCTTATTTTTCCAATTCACTGCTCACAATTGAAAGCCGAATTCAGAAATCACTTGTGTGCATCAGGCAGGCAATAATATAAAGTACTAATAAATAAATAAATAAATAAATAAAATGAACAGAGCAGCAGGCCAAATCAGGCCAATATCGGGTCTGTCTCGGGTCGGGTTTTTCTTTTTAAAATATATATTTATGCACGCCAGGTTCAGGTAAGAAGTGATTCGGGTAGGGTCAGGTACAGATCTCTGGATCTTTGGACTCATTTACTCAATAAACTCAATAAAATCTATTTAAAAAAAAAAAAATCACTATTTTTCCTCAAATGTAAAAGTTGCATTTAGAAATGAATAACTAATGTATTGCATCACACTCACATGTAGCTAATACTTTAAACATGACAAATGGTTTTAAATATGTCTTGGTCTATTTAAAAAATGATTTGTTTTGTTACATTACATTTTTAAACAATTAAATGGTTTTAAATAAGCCATATTTGTCTTTTTAAAGTGATTTATTGTTACTTTAAACTAAATTTTTAACATGAATTAAATAGTTGGAGGAAGTGCTTACCTCAAATGTCCTACGGCTTTAGTGCGGACCAGTGAGAGGATGATGTAATCGTTCTGTTGACCCTGAAACCTGTCCACCGTGGTCACCTACAACACATCAGAGAGTTTTAAAAACAGGTCATCTCAGGCCCTGTTTACACCTGGTATTAAGATGCGCTTTGGTCGATCGGATCACAAGTACACGAGGGACACACATTCCCGTTTACATCTGGTGTTTTAATCCGTCTCTTGTCCACTTTCAACCACTTCTGTCCTGATTTCTTCCATCTGTGGGCGGGTAAATATATGGGCTTTTTCAGATCTTTCCATGTAATGGACAAAATAAGCTTGCGCAATTTACATATGAACACGACCAGAGATGACGGAGAAACACACGGAGAGCAGCAGCTTTCGTTTCTGCTCTGACAGATGCAAAACCAGCCGAACGCTGTGAGTGTGTGTTAGAAATCAGGAATGGAGAGAGAACATTGTGCTTGGGACGCTTATCGTCTTCAAACCAAACATGGGTCTCCAGCCGACAAAGTTTAAATCCCGTCTGGCTAGAGCGCTTCCCGTAATGTTTACTCATTAGATCAGTAGGCAGAGAGTAGGCATCTTTTGTGGCTGTTTGAACACATTCGATCACATGAGTGTCTATAGTACGAAAGTGTTTTCGACTACCTCTGGAAGTGGTCGAAAGTGGACAAGCTCAAAACTTTTTAGACCCCATTAACCACGTCCACTTGTGATCCGATCGACCAAAACGCATCTTAATACCAGGAGTAAACAGGGAGGATGCCTGATGTTATGGACTGTCACCTCATCCTGTTGAAGTGCAACTCAGATTTAAAACTCTCACGTACATCTGATCACCCTTTTCCACTAGAATGGTTCGTGTTCTGGACCCAGAGACTGTTCTCGGCCAGGCGAACTGGAGCCAGAAGCGAAACGGCCGTGTGTTTCCAGAGACTTGAGGAATGAACACTGACATAAACACTGCTATGGGTCGTTTACGTGACCATAACCACCTTTTCTGCAGTGGGACGGTTTGAGAATGGACACGTGTTGGTGGAAAAGGGGTACGAGTGTCAAAGGATAGAACGTGTATCTCAGAAACAGTGATCAAATCAGCAGGATGACGCTTCTGAGAACACAGGAGTACTGAGTCAAAGAGTAATTCCCATGATGACATTTCAATTACATTGTTTAATTTGTTTCACTGCATATTTTCACTGCAAAATCAGGCAGTCGAGATGTGAACCAAGTCTGGTCATGACATAATGGCTGACATCTGATAGCTGCGACAGCGTTGCATTTCCTGTGGCTGAGTGTTAAAATAGTCTGGTGTCTCATTATAATTCTGCTCTTCCTTGGTCACAGTTGCTAGAGCGCTGCCTCTCAGCAGATGGTGTCCAATGTGAAATTTATCAGCGAGTCTCGGGGAACGTGGACACGTGCTCTCTGCCCGCTGAATACATGATGTGCATACTCAAGTGAGAGTAGCCCATTTCTGTACTGAAGAAATGTTAAATGCTAATGAGGAACTGGGCTGATCTCATCCGCACCCAGGGCGTCCAGTTAACCCCTGCATGCAGATGAGACAGACACAGTCCTTTACACACTATGCTATCAGACTTATTCAGCTGCATCCTCTAGGAGACAGCCACTGATGTTTATCAAAACATATCTTAAAGGGACAGACAAATAAGAAAATTCTGGCTTCGTTTTCTTACTCTCATGTGTCACTACTAGTGGTCCACACAGTACAAAAATCAAGTTTAATGAAAAATAATTGGCGTAAAAACAAATTTCACCCAGAAATTGCTGGTAAAAATGAGCTGCAAGTCAGTTCAGTGTTGATTCAATTAAGTTCAAATGAATTTGATTCAGCTATAAAGCAGCTCTACAGAAGACAACTGTCACACTGCTCAATTTAAAGTATTTTTCCAATCCAATTGTGTCAAACTGATAATATTACTGAATATTAAGTGTCAAATCACTTCAGAAGACTTTGAATGTAATGCACAAATCATGTGTATCATGGACTAATTTTATGGCCCCATTCATTTCCATTGTATGAGGAAAAAGCAGGTTAGACACTGACTACGTTTACATGCTCCCTCATAATGCGATTATAATAGGATTTTGACAATATTGCAATTAAACTTTACCTCATGTAAACGCAATACTTCGATCAAACTAATGCGATTAAGCTCATAATCGAAGTAACCATAGTCGCATTAAACTAGGTGGCGTACGCCGATTTTAATCGCAGTAAACAGGCATGTAAACACCTTAATTGCATTATTACCATTCTGACCAAAGTGCGCTGATGTACACGGATACCGTGTTGTTTACACAACTTCATGAATGAACTTCGTGACATTATTCTGAAGTTTTCTATTCTCCAAATCACTAAACTCTGTTAACACAACTCGCTGCGCATTCTTCGCTCCGTATCTTCATCTAGACGGCGCGAAGAACACGACGGCAGCAGGCAAACACGGCATTGCGATGTTCATCGCGGCGCCGAATAATATCCAGTAAGCTACGTCCATAAAACTGTATTATGAATTTGATGCGAGTAGATTAAAACAATGGCCGGTAACATGCTACTGTATGCCTATCTGAGTGTGGTATAACCATACTTATTAGCGAATAATCAGAATAATGAAAATTGCATGTAAACTGGAGTGAAGAGTTCTGCTCATGTCATGTAAACATCTTACTGCGATTAAAACCTTACTCTGATTATTAAATAGTCGCATTATTGGTGCACATGTAAACGTAGTCACTGTGTTACTGCTAGAGGGCGCTTACTCAAAACAATAACAAAGGCGTAGCTTGATGACGCCACGAATGATTGTGGGATCATGGGAGTTGTCGTCTTCACCTCCACAGCCGACGGGACTCAGACAGAAATCATGTTCACGGATGACCGAATGTATTAGTTTTATTAACGTTACTGTGGTATGAAGCAGGGTGGGGCCGAGAGCCATGGGATCTGAATGAGGGCAGTGCAGCGAATGCTAATGAGAGACAGATACCTGCGCGACACACCAGCCTCGAGTCCCAGGGAGGAGCTCCGGAAGGATATAAGAAGGAATGATGACAGTGAAGGGCGAGAGGGGACATTTTACATCACGGTTTTTATTATGCTTATATGCTGTAATTGGCCGCAGCCGCTTCTTTCGTTATGTTGTTTATGTCTATTAGAATTAAAGTTGCATTTAACATTTGCCGAGTTCTGCCTTCTCCTACCCTGAACTTTGTTAGTTACGTCTGATCACTTAAATTCACATTATTTTATCTCATTCTAATGAAATAGGCGCAAGTGCTGAATTACTACTCATACAGGTCACTTTATTTGACAAATTAAAATTGTGGGGTAATGCAGCGCTGTTTTACTTGGTCAATACAATCATAAAAAAAACATTTGATTGTGTTGAATGTTATGCTATCATGTTAATCTATGCGTTTACTCTGTGGCTGGTATGAGACACTTTTTACACACTGCAGTAAGCTAGAATGATATTAGAATATCATTAATAAAAGCTAGATGACTTGTGTTTGCTAAATAGCATGTAGCTAATTGTAATATATACTGCCCGGCCAAATAAAGTCGCTGTTTGGATTTAAATAGGCATGGCAATTCATTGAAAGTCTTTGGGATGTGCTGGAGGAGACTTTACAGAGTGCTAGACTCTTGCATTGTCAATAAAAGATCTTGACCAAAAATGTATGCACATGCCAAAAACTGTCAATGAATTTAAGCTCTGGACTCAGAGGTGAAAATGATTCTTCATGCTCCCTCCCAACCATTCCTCCACAGTTTGAGCCTGATTAATCTGGACATTGTCATCCTGGAATATGGCCATGATGTGTCTTCCTACATGGTTGTATAAGAAATGAAAAGCTACACACTCCATCAGTTATGGTTAGAAGAACTGTTGCCAAACACATAACATGCTAGAAACATAATAATCACTGCAATAATGATCAAACATGGTACTCGCGGTAAATCAAGAAAACAAGTGATTCAAACAATAAGACTAACTGTGTTTTGGATAGTTTTTGGATATTTTAATACAAAGATCTTACATATTGTGCCTTTAAATTTCTCCCTTTAAGGAGATATTACCAGTACGACATCGGAATCGTGATTTATATTGACAGTTTTTAAATGCTGCCTTGAATTTGTGAATGCGCGTACAGAAGGACGTGGCGGTCAACAGTGCCTCCCCACTATCTAGCGCGTGCAGGCGCAGCGCCTCCGCAGCAGCAGAAGCCTCCTCCAGGTCCTAGTGCCCGCCCTCTAGAATGTTCTATATATTTAGTGGCGGCGCTGTTGTTATAGTAATAAAATGAAAAGTAGAATACACAACTTGAAGTTGCTTCTTTTTCTGAATAAATAAAGCAGTAATGATGTCATAAATCACAAGCATGACACTTGTAAATTAAATACTTTATATACAGTTTATTAATCTGTAATAACATTTTATAAAATGGATGATGAAAAATAATCCAAGGAGCTCTAAAATAATTGTAGAATTTTTATTTGAAGGTAAAGACGGCATCAACTGAAGTCATGCCACCCCCACTTCATGTGCACAAACGTTAAATCCAAAAATAAAATATTTAGGTTACAACTGCATCTGTCTGGGGTGAAAAATTACTGACTTTATTATTATTTTCAGAGCTTTTAATATACTCTTATTATAAAAAGAACTTTATTAACATTTATTTATTTTTAACAAGTATCCTTTTAGTAAGGAGACCTCAGAAATCTGAAACCAGAATGAAGAAAAAAAAAGTTTTTGCTCAAAATGGTGTTGTTTCCAAACAAAGGGAAAACATAAACGTATATCGGTATCGGCATCAGCCAAAATGAGTTGAAAAATATCGGCATATCGGATATCGGCAAAAATCCAATATCGTGCATCCCTACTCCATTTGTGCTCCACATAAGAAAGTCATACGGGTGAGTAAATGATGACTTTCCTTTAAATTGAGTTTTCCAGTGAACCATGGAGAATTATCTTCATGATGTCTCCCAAAGGCAATGAGATTCTTGTTTTACAGTCTTGAGAGTTCATAAACTAAATGTCTGCGCAAACTGCAGTCGTCTATTTATTTGGTTTGTACTCACTCGTGTCTTTATTTAAACGGCTGAGAAGCCACTGCGGGATCAATTTGCACTGTTGTACATTTCTGACAGACTGTTAGCAACACTTCGACCAAACACCAGCCAGCAGGACACGCTTTACACGCTTTACTGAGTCTGTCTGCCAATCACCCTGAAGAACAAGCTAAAGCAAACCTGTCCACTACTGCAAAAGAGGGAAAATAGTGAATACAGGGCAGAAAAAAGTCATTTAGGGCACAGGACAGCTTGATACAGGACAAGCTGTTCACACACATTAATCAAATGCAGCACTTCCCACTGCAGTTCACCCGGCCAAACAGAAGCCTCTAACAGCATGATGGTCTGGAGGGTTAAATACACACTTCTGAAGGTAAAAACATGAATGTCATGTCAAGAAATCAGTTGCTCTTACTTTATTGGGCTGTCCGAAGAATGAGTTGTTGGCACATCTCTGGTTGATGACGTCTCGTATCAGATGTTTCTGGCCGTTGTAGGTGGTCAGTATACTGATGCGTTCAGCAGGATATCCCAGCAAACGCATGTACATGAACAGCGCCACTGAATACTCGGCCTCTGCCAGATTCTACAAACACACACATACACACACAGGTTACATGGATTCAACATCTCTCACTACACAGTTAATAATGTCACTCGTGACCATGTCAACCCTATAAAGCCTACTGGATCATATTTGAAAATTGCCAACATGATCAAAACTTTGCTGAAAACCTGTCGCACACAATCTACTACTGTCGTCTGATTGATAGTTTAGACTTTTTTAGCAAGTCAAAGGTCTTTTAGTATAATTGTACAATTGGTTTTTTGCTGTAAAATCCTTAGTGATTTTTATCATGTAAACGTAAGAATAACTCATTAATATGTCTCAAATATGATCATCAGGCTTTTGAGGAAGGTTTATTAGTTCACCTCTCAATCATCATTGTATTGCATTGCATGTTTGAAAACTACAGAGCTTTGATCAGAAAACTAAATTACAACATCTTACTAAGAATATCATTGACAGATATTGGGCCCTATCATACACCTGGTGCAATGCAACTCCAGGTGCGACGCAAGTGTTTTTTGCTAGTTTCAGCCCGACGCAGTTATCATTTTCACGTCCAGCTCCACGTTGTTTAAATAGCAAATGGACTCGCGCCCATCTGTTCGCCCATGGGCTGCTGGTCTGAAAACCAGGTGTGTTCAGGCGCATTGTTGGTGTGTTGCTATTTTGAGGAACTGAAAACGACATTGACCAACAAAAACTTGCTCTAAAGTCAATAGCGCAGTATTTTGTGTTATTTAAAGGGTGTGTTAGTAATGTGAGCCTATAGGCGGGTCCACAGCACGCGTACACTCTGCTTATTACACACACAGGGATGCGCAGCAGCACACACACATTTTTAAATATTAAAAATAAAAGGATTCCTCTCTGGAGAAGCGTTCAGTCTTTCCACATTTGCAAATTCCTCCATGTAAATAGCGAATCCGCCATGGCGCGAGCGCAACTGGCTTTTAAAGGGAATGGGAGATGAGACTCTGATTGGTTTCCAGTGAAACCAGCGCCATGCGCTTCAGACCATGCGCTCAGATCGTTAAAATAGGGCCCATTGAGTGTGCATTTTATTTGTATGCATTTTATGTAAGTATATGCTATACTGTTATAAAGATCTCATTGATTTACATCTTACTATTTGGCCATATAAATATCAGCATCTGCACCAAATTGCATATTTTTGCTCAGATTGGGCCTCTGAATAAAATTTAAGTGCTTTTTCCCCCTCGAGTTTGAGCTCCATATTCTCACTACAGACTACATTCACCGGCCACTTTATTAGGTACACCTGTTCAACTGCTCATTAACGCAAATATCTAATCAGCCAATCGCATGGCAGCAACTCAATGCGTTTAGACAAGTTGACATGGTCAAGACGATCTGCTAAAGCTCAAACTGAGCATCAGAATGAGGAAGAAACATGATTTTAGTGAAATGTGACATGGTTGTTGGTGCAGGACAGTATTCCAGAAACTGCTGATCTACTAGCATTTTCACACACAACCATCTCTAGGGTTTACAGAGAATGGAGAGAAAAAGAGAAAAATATCCGGTGAGCGACAGTTCTGTGAGAGAAAATGCCTTGTTGATGCCAGAGGTCAGAGGAGAATGACCAGACTGGTTCAGCTGATAGAAAGGCAACAGTAACTCAAATAATCAGGTCTGCAGAAGAGCATCTCTGAACGCACAACACGTCCAACCTTGAAGCAGACGGGCTACAGCAGCAGAAGACACACCGGTGACACTCCTATCAGCTGAGAACAGCAAACGGACGCCAAAATTCACACCGGCTCACAAAACAGAATAGATAGATTGGAAAAAAGATTGAAGAAGATTGCCTGGCCTGATGAGTTGATTTCTGCTGCGACATTCAGATGGGAGGGTCAGAATTTGGTGTAAACAACATGGATTGGTTCAGATTGGTGCTGGTGCTGTAATGGTGTGGCGGATGTTTTCATGGCACGCTTTGGATGTGCAGCCGACTAATCTGGATTCTATCCTGTCAATATGGACCAAAATCTCTGATGAATGTTTCCTGCACCTCGTTGAATCTGTCACGAAGAATTAAGGCAGTTCTGAAGGCAAAAGGGGTACTAGCAAAGTTAACCTAATAAAGTGTATACAAGCCATAAAAGCCTGATGTATCAAATATGATACTCAACAAAAAACATACGCAAACTAAGATTTTGTGTAACGGTTCAATAAACTGTTACATTTAAAAAAAAAACATGTTTTTTTTTTATGACAAATGTCAGGCTTTACAGGGTTAAGATTTAACATTTACAATATTTTCAATATATTTTTTATTTGATTTGTTTATGTTGACATGAGGGTGAGAGTAAATGATGACAATAGGTTTAGAGTCGATCTGAGCATTACTCCACACACACACAAAAAGAGAAATCAAAACAAAGCAAGAGCATTAAACACTAGACTGACTGAACATGGTTAACGTTATTGATTATCGGGCGAGCTGCTTCATGAATCCCATGCACTTTTACAGGACAGCGGGTCAATGCTGCACCATAAACCAATTAAAGATGCCTGGAGCATGAGGAAATAGCCTGAGCTCATTTCACTGCAGTATAAAGACATGTAATAAACCATGAGTGATCCGATTGTATTCAGAGCTGCTGATATGGACCTCTGGTTGGTAAACACAGCTGTATTTGAATTAACACATGATGTTCAGCATGTGCACACTTAGTATGGCTCTAAAAATGTCCAGATACAAAGTCTGTGTTTACAATCCCATATGCAATAACATCCTTTTTGTTTGAAAAGATTTAAATGACTAAACACAACCCTCTACAATGCGAGTAAATCACTCGCATATGCGACTAAATGTCTATCATTAGCCATTGGCTAATAAATTCTTAGATTTTACTTGTGTGTGTTAGAGGCTAAGTGTAAGTTTAGCATTGATATATTTTCACTCGCTGAACACTGTGACTGAGCGCTTGAGAGTTTCTCTCTCCGTCAAGCGATCTGATTCTGTACTATTTCAATTCAGCTCAATGGATGCACAGCGTACCTGTATTTGTCAAAATAATTGAGTTCATTTGGAATTATTCATCTTTTAAGAACAAGCAGAAGATATGCGATTTCTCCAGTAGTGAGCGGAACTAATGCTCAAACGTCAATTTCATTGGCTGGCGCTCATCTAATACCGTCCCTGTTTTGATTTCAGCAAATCAGTTAAAGCGAATGCTGACAACGCTATTAATATTCATGAACCCAGCAGCTCATCAATCCTTAGTGCGCTGTATATTGTTATTAGTAGTAGAATTAGTAGAAGTATTATCTTTTAATAATAATTACTATTATCTATTTTTTTTTTTTTACAGAAACACTGAATGACCAACAATATCTTAAGCACCACCACCAGTCCTAAGTTCAGTTAAAATGACAAATATGCATTCACACATGGTTATCAAGTTTTAGTTCTAATTACTAAAGTTCTATCCCTCTGTTGTTACGAAACCAAAATCATGACTTTGATACGATAACCGACTAAAATATTGCGATACCAATACTGAATCGAAACCACAGCAAAAACTAAAATGACAGTAAAAGTAATTGAATAATATGACGGAACTTAAAATTCATTGTTTTATAAATTAATTTTAAAAAACACATTATCAATCATACTATCAATAACACAATTCTGAACAGGTCGGGATAGGGGTGGGTGATATGACCAAAATCTTCTTTGATGACATGTAATATGGCAGTAAAAGCGGAAACCGAGGGTAACGCGGATATGGCGCCACTGACAGGCGACTCCCTCACACGTCCCGGTTCCTTGGTTAAAATTGCAATTTTCTCACGATTAAGTACTCAACTGAACAAAATATATAACACTGGCCTAGTGGTTTTTGGATATTTTACTGCAAAAATCCTACATATTGCACCTTTAACAGTAGCATTACGAAAGTAAATGTAAAAAAGGCACTGCATGGTCTTCACTCTATGAATTAACTCTAACATTAATTCTTAATAAATATATTAAAGTTATTCAGTCAAGCAGTGAGTGATTTTCTCTTTTCTTTTGTTGTTTAATTAACATTAAATCACACAGACAGCAGCAGGTTTATTAGGCTGCTGTCACTTTAAGACCTGACGCACAGATCCAATACATTGGATCACACCTGATTTCTTTCTCTACTGTTTACATTTACTTTAGACATGACCGACTGTGTTTGCTTGGATAGTCGCAAGAACGTGCATTTTGACACATTTTTGCTCATTCGAGCGCAATAATCCGTGAAAGAGAACTAAATTCACGACCGCATGCATGCTTTCTGAAAGGAGGCTTTCTGCGCACGCTTCAGGTCTGACTAAAGCCCGGCAGCGCAACTAGCGCTTTGAGCTCATTTTCAAGGCTTACTGATCTTAACTCTTTTAAACATCAAACACGGCCCACGTTTTATTTTCTCATGCTCTGCGCGGATATAATTTGCTCTGCACACACATGATGTGCCGCTGTCACACATTGACACAAATACGGCTCTTATTAGAATGCTGTCATTCTTAAAGTACCGGTACTGATAAAATGTGGAACCGTACCATTTTTAATAGCAGGGTATCGCGATACCTTTCTAGTACCGATATATCGTGCAACACTATGTGAAGTATTACCAATAATCCTAAAATGACATTACATTGAATTATTCTCTTGCCCTAATTTGACTATCAAAAAAAGTTTGAACATACAGTACGGTTCAAATTTGTCCTGAATACTTTTTTTAAAATTAAAATCATATTTATGAGTACATGCACATCAGACAGTCTAAAGACAAACGAGTGTCTAGTAGGTAGAACAGCTCTGAAATTAAACTTAACCAGGCCACTGCTGAGATGGCAACAGCTCCAGTAGGGCACTAATAAGGGAACAAACTTACTAATAAGAGATGCTTCTTCAGCGGCTGCATGGACTGACTTCGCAAACAATGTCTTTCCTATTGCTCTGTGAGAGGCTAATTCATACGGCCCATTAGAGCCGTGTGTGTGTGGCTGGTGTGTGTGTTGGCATGGATACTGTAATGAGGACAATTCCCTCCAGGATCCTAGTAAACAGTAGCAGGGGCACATAGCCGGACTCATGTGACTCACACACCGCATGCCGTACGCTCATCACTTAGGAACAATGAGTTTTAACGCAAATCTGCCAGGATTCACTAAAAAAAAAATCCATGTCGTGCCAAGTCCTTTTTTTAACTTGCACATTAACATAAGTGGGTGTTTCTTTAACTACATGCACTTTTATGTCCCAGGGGTTGATTTTTGGTACATGAAGGTCATATTGAAACTTTACTCCATGCCTTAAATTTAACTTTTGCCTTAATCTATATATTTAGTTTTTTCTTCTTGTTACAAACCAAAACTGTTAATTGTAAATTTAGAAAATCTACCATAAAAATGTTACATTATTTAATAATATAATGATCTAAACAAGGAGTGAAAACAAACCATTTTACCACTTATGGTATGAATATCAATTTTATGTTTTACTTTTTAAAAATTGTTAGATGATGATGATGGTACAGGGAAGAAAGAAAGACCCTTTCGATCCATGTGTATGCCATTTAACTGAGCACACGTTCACGCTCACCTGATAAAAGTATGGGTTGGGTTCTGATTCACCCACGCCGTTGAAGTCCTCCACGTTCACGAGCTGGAAGTCGTAGGTGAATCCGGGGTTCGGCGCCTGGAACTCTGGCTGGAGCTGAACGTGAGGGAGGTTCCCCAGCTGCTTATAGCGCCAGTTATACAGGTTACACAGACTGCAGGGGAGAGAGAGAGAGAGAGAGAGAGAGAGAGAGTCAAAATAGGACACAGATGAAAAAGTGTATCTGAGGACACAGTAGCCCTGCTCTGAAACCTAGTGAGCGTCTAACTAAACGGGATGTTAAGGCATCGTAGTTGCACACCAGAAGGGTAGACAGCATCATGTTGCCTTCTAAGATAATGTGCTTTGGATTCCAAGCTAAAATGAGCAGAAAAATAAAATAAAAATCACATTTATAATTTGACCTTGTCGCAGTGCATTCTGGAATCATCTGCAGTGTAAAAAGAAAACAATCAAGATGGCGGATGAGTTGAGAGAATAATATATGTAAACAGAATATTTTATCAAAATCCTAGTAACAATAAGAAATAGTTTCATATAATAAAAAAATATTAGCAATTATGTGTGTACTGTATTTTCTGTGTTTCTGCTTATTAGAATGTGGTCTACAAGAACAATCATTTTAAAGTTATTTTAGTATTATTTATATACTATTATTATTTAGTTTTATTTATATAATATATTATATGTATAAACTTTTATATTTATATAATAGAATTTATCAATATTTTGAATTAACTGAAAATATAAAAAATAAAAGCTTTCATTTTAATTTCGGATTTAGTTTTAGTAAAGTGTTACATATTTATATTTAGCTTTAATTTATTTTTCAGTTTTAGTTGTTTTAGTACTTTAGGTTATTTGATTTCAGTTACTTGGCAAGGCAACATTTTAAATTTTAAGCTTATGTTTTTCAATTTAATATTTATATTTTATTTCAGCTTTATTTCAATTAGCGACACCGATTTTTAATATTATTAGTTAACAATAACACGGCACGCAAGCTTATGTGCGATTCTTTGGTGGCGGGTGTCAGCTTTCACAACTAAAAAACAAACAAACAGTGGAACACAGGGCTTGACATTAACTTTTTTGCTCACCAGCCACTGTGGCAAGTGGTTTTAAGTTACTAGGCACTCAGCATTTTCACTGGCCACAGTTTTGTTGTTGGTAAATTTGTTGTTGGCTATATGTAAATGACTGTACACTACCAAATCAAGTCTACATGAAAATGTATAACATGACAGGTCATCAAATAGGCCTATTTAGCTCTGATAGGTTGTGTGTAAAGCTCCTTAATCTAGACAGAGAAACACTAACAGTTGCTTGTCTGAAAAAAATACGATTTTTTGGTGTAAATATAATATATTCTCATCAGTGTTCTATCAGCTGATATATTTAACTCTAGCATATTGTGTATGAGCCCATACAGTAGCCTTGTAAAATTTGTGATCTGACAGTTTATTTTATTAAATATCAAAAAGGTGTGCATCATACCTCACACTTAGATGAACACTTTACAGTTAGTTTTATGACTGTCCTTCTCTTCAAACGCTATTGAAGTTAGAAAAGTGTATACCAATGTCGTATGTAACTTTAGAGACGCTTCCTAAATTCGTGAATATCGAACGTCCAACATCAAGCCAACTTTAAGCCAGTCACATAAGATGCGCTGTGGTTCTGCTGTGATCTTTGTTTGAAACTATTTTCGCTACTGAAACAGAACAAAAACAGTCAATCGCTGTACGATGAATGAATCTCCCACGTTCATCGCACGTACATCACTGCTGTGTGGTTTATGATGAGAGAGCAGATTTCAGTGAGTGAGAGCGCGCTCTGAACAAAACTCTGGCGTTTCAGCGATGACTGATCTGAACGCCTCTCATTATTAGACATTGCATTCATAAGCTCAAAAGAATCACGTGTGATTGGTTATAATGTGCAACGCCATTATAAAAGATGCCTTTTGAGAAGACTACAATAAAATTCAACCTGCCAAAGAGGCTAGTGGGAGTGACTGTGTTACACACCACAGCTGAAATCCACCCGCAAATGGCGGGTGTTAATGTCAAGCCCTGGTGGTACATAATAAAAGCACCTTTTCTAGTCTGACAAGCGGACTGACCTGGCCCGTGCTCTGCCCTGGGCATCCAGGTCTACGGTGGGGACACCCAGACGCACAAAGCGGGTGAAAAGCGACTGCTCCATGTTGGAATATTTCTGAAAGGCCATGTTCTTGATGACAGGAGGCAACTGATGATGATCACCAATCATAATCCAGCGCTTGAGTCGACTGTAGCCGTCCTCTGGGTTCTGCGTAACACAAAGGCAGAACATTTTTGAAAATTAGTGTGGAAAACGTGTCTAGATGTTTACTATATTTTATTTAAGTGCCCCTATTATGCTTTTTCGAATATGACCTTTTACATATATAGTATGTAATAAACATACAAATGCAATGCAAATCCACATGGCTGCACTTCAAAAGGATGAGGACTCGCACTGGAAAATCTGACACCATTGTTACCGTTTATATCACTGAGTATCAAGTGCTAAGGAAGATCCGGAGCTGAAATTCAGATGTGGTAATAGGCGTCTCGTTTCAGACACGTGTTGTAAGCGGCAGACCAATCACAACAAACTGAGCCATCTGACCAATCAGAGCAGAGCAGGCTCTCGGAAAGGAGGGGCTTAGAGAGACTGAATCTTCAAACGAATCGTTTCAGTTGCATACATTTTGCATTAAACATTTAGAACTTAATTTGCTACAATGACTGTTTGGTTGAAATCTGAACATTACATAACATTATATAACAATCTAATAATAATAATAATAATAATAAACAAAAACAAACAATATTTTAGGCGAGAGAGGGTTGTACCTGCAGCAGTAGAGGGATGAAGGTCTCAATCTCCAGGATTTGAGCTGCCTCCTCCATCAGGATATTATCATACTGGAGAGAGATCAAGCAAGTCAGTATTTAAGGCAGCAGACATTAATGCTAAGTGTAGACTTGCAAATTCACTTCAGTAAATCAGTTCATTTGGATCATACAGAACCGGTTGAAAACACTAGTTCACATTTTTAGTGACGTATACACTAAATCAAATGTTTGGACACGTTTTTTTCAGACATATTTAAGAATAATAGTGATTAAAAACTAGAGATAAACTGGATTTTCAAATCCAAACTCGGTGTACATTTGTGGTGGTTTGCTGATGATTACTGTTCATGCTTATCTTTGTCAAATGCAGCATTGTTCATGATTCCAACATGTCACCCAATCAAAAATGCCTTGAAACTTTTTAAAACGGGTTAAACTAAACTTTAAAAGCAATGGTTCAAAAGGACGATGTGTTTGTGAATCACTTCACACTGATACCTTGAAGCCCAGCTCCACCAGGTCGTGGCGTTTGAGGGCGGCGTGTGTGCAGGTCATGGCGATGATCTTGGCCTCTTTCACCAGCAGGTATTTGGATCGGTCCAGCCCGCTGCGCAACAGCTCAAACGCCCTGAACTCCTGCAGGAGAGAAGATGCCTTTATGAACACCTCAGTGCTAAAACCACACACTAACACGGTTATAACCCGTCGCTCATTTCACTCAAATCACACAAAAATCCCTCTATATACCAGGTACACTCTAGAGGAAAAACAGCATGCAGTGACTGAATAGTGAGAACATGAAGCTCATACTTGGAGGAAAAAATGCATACATTTTATTTGGAGGTTCAAATGAGCAAAAACATGCAATTTGGTGCAGATGCTGATATTTATATGGCCAAAATGTAAGATGAAATTCTGATGCTTGTAATGTAAATCAATGAGATCTTTATAACAGTATAGCAGATACTTTCATAAAATGCAAATAAATATCAGTCGTCACTCTATATCTGTCTTAGATGATGTTTAGTTTTATGATCAAAGCTCCAGTTAATGACGATTGAGAGATGAACAAATAAACCTTCCTCAAAAGCCTGATGATCATATTTGCTACTCATGATTTTTGTATAAAATGATGTCTGGATAATCAAGTAAAAGTTGCTTCAGTCCAGAAGGTGTTCATCTTGAAATATTACTAATGACATACAAGTTATTCATACAGGTTTTTTTTTAGCAAATTTTGATCACATTGATAATTGAGAGGCATTAGAAATGTGCATATCCAATATAACACAGCAGGCTTTATTAGGTT
The DNA here is from genome assembly GCA_039654105.1 of Coreius guichenoti. Taxonomy (NCBI): domain Eukaryota; kingdom Metazoa; phylum Chordata; class Actinopteri; order Cypriniformes; family Gobionidae; genus Coreius; species Coreius guichenoti. The sequence continues at coordinate 4,095,206 of CM077177.1, forward strand.
AAAATGTAAGAGTCACCACAATATTTTAAATGACTGAATTTCACAAGGTGAGGTTGGTGTTTAAACATCCAGCAGAGGAGATTGTGTGTCTTTCTACTTCCTGTCATTTGTTAGAAACAGCATCTTTGGTTTCTTCTCACCATGGGCGGCACACTCAGATATTGAGTATCTGTTTCTGTTCAATAGTGGCTCAGATCTGTGCAGTGAAGAGAGGACAACCCAGCTGGATATTTTCAGGACTGTGTCCATTGGGAAATGAATATTTGATGCGCTTCTGCATTAATATTAAACCCATCAAAGCATTCAATATTGATGAGGCCACTTTTTTAACCCTGAGTCTTCAGCGGTGACGGTTGAGGGACAGTGATGCCCAGACAGACTCAAACACACACATGCACAGCAGCATTGTGGCTATGATGACGCACAACTTTATTACAGCAACATGTCTTTGTTGTCAGCAGATGAACACAAAGGATGAAAGGAAGAGAAATCAACATCAAAGAAGGGGCATCCCAGAATAATGGGCCTTAAAGGAGGAGAGGGAGATAATTATTGATGGATTTATCTTCATGGATGAACAAACCTTGAGCTTACACCACACTCTGTTCAATGCAGACATGGGCAAACTATGTATTTATAGACCTATTCTGCTTTTTTCCCATGTTCATCTTTCTTTAGTGTGTAATGTTGCTGTTTGAGTCCCTCCAGCGGGAGTTCTTCTCTATATCAGTGTCACTGTTTCTGAACTGAAACTGAAAACGAAACGCCTCCATTGTAGTCCTGAGTTTAATTCTGGGAACCAACACATCACAATATTCCTCATTTAAATAATTCATACGCAGAATAAAGGGGCGGGGCCTGGTTGAGTTAGTTAGGATTGTGTTGAAACCAAGCGGCAACCTCCCGCGGTCTCTCCCCCATGTTAAAATGCCCTACTTTACAGCAGAAAAAAATATGTTTACAGCCTGATACAAAAAGTGGTTTTGGTCTATACAGCTAATTTTGCCCTTCATGACAACTGTGAGGGGGGTGGATTTTTTTTTAACTCATCCGTTTAAATTATATTAAGCCTTAAAGTTCTGCATAATTAAGGGCGTGGACACTTTGAGTGACAGGTGGATTGCCACTATGGTTGAGCTAGCCAATTTTTTTTGCCAAATTATCATCTTGGATACAGTGTATTGAATTTACTTGTAACATACTTTCTGTTGTTGTGCTTTGCCCTGTAATTGCTGCTTGCAACGATGTTAATTATGATTTATCTATTAAATGATTTACCCCACACTGTTTTTTTTAGACTGATCTTTGCCAGAATCAGCTGCAAAATGGATCAGACTTAATGCAGGCAGTCAAAATTATGACTCTGTGTTCATACAAGACACATTCTTGCATTCATAAAATGCAGGATTGAGTAACTGTCTTTAAAAATATATGTATTATAATTAGTACGGTCAATTGATTAAAAAAACTAAATCACATTTTTTTCATTATTAAATCGCACCTAACATTAAAGTTTTTAATACTTTTTTATATTGTAATACTTTCACATTGAGTTTCTCCAAAATAATGTATACAAAATATATATAAAACAACATAAAGACTTAATATTTTAAATATTTGTTTAATGGCATCTTTTTACTAAGCACTATGAATGAAGGCCAGTATCGCTGATACCAGTACTGACACTGACGCCACTATTATATGGATTTTTCTCCTCAATTTTAGCCATTAATTATAACCATTCAACTATCAATAATTTAAAAAAATTGGCAAAATTAATCAAAAGCTATTACATTTTTTTGAAATTTCATTATAAATTTTGGTGGCGCTGTTCTGAAACTATTTGAGTACATTCACAGCATAGTCCTGACGGCACATTCCGAGTTTCGTAATGATACGGTACTGTGTTCATAAAAAACAGCAATTTGTGACAAAATTCAAAATGGCCGACTCCCAGAATGGCCAATATGGGAAAATTGGGTATCATTTGACCTGGTGTGCTGCACTAAACCAAAAGAGACCAGTTTTATAATTTTTCAAACCGTTCAGAAGGTTTAAGCAAAAAATACATCATTTCATATCGTTTTATGATCGAATTGAATCGTGAGGCAAGTGATAATTCATACATCTATGTACAGTGTAGGACAAAAAGCTAAAAAGTATCTAAACACAATTAATAATATAATTTTAGCTCTATTCCAGCCTTACCTCTAGCTGGGTGAAGATCTTGCGGATGTGGCGGTAGCAGCCCTCAGCGATGTCCATGTCCTCCTGGTAAGACTGGCCTTTGAACACCGGCTGAGGAGCATTGGAGAAGTACTTATGGAAGGGGAAGTGCGACGCCACGTCCTGCACCTGCACCTCTCGGCTGGGCTTTGGCTTCACTTTACTCATGTACTCCTCCCAACGAGACATTATCTACGACAAGAGATACAGACAGACAGACAGATAAGATCAGCGCCTGAGGATTTCATGGGCAGAACTCATTAACAGCGCATCAATGGACAAACAGCCTTGTCACAATCCACACTTAATTAGTGCAACACGTGTAATCTCCGTGATCTGAGCTAATGGCCCGTACGGATCCCCCGAGGTGCTGATATGAATCTACAGACCACAGCGTGATGGATCGAACCACAGAGACCGATAAGACGAACACAAATGAAAGCAGGCCTGTGTGAAACCGCTGCATGTGTGCCAGTGCTGCACTCCAGACCAGCGCTTCTCAACCTTCTTGGCTCACCGTCCACACCAATATTCGATGGCTTGCTAGCCCTAGTTTTTTTTTCAAAACTTAAGGATAAGCTTAGAGCTTGGCATAACTAGAACAATGTAAATGTATATTCATTATAAAAACAGTGAGTTTTAAGATTTGATTAAATTTACATGAATTTTCCAGGTCTAGAAATAACTCTTACGTCAGGGGTCTACAACGCATCTTCTGTGGCGCCGGAGAAACCGTGACACGAAATGGGCTGATGGTGCAATAGGTGGCTCAGTGTGCAATGTCCTATATGCTAAGTTTAATGGTTTCTCGTGTGCACACGAAGGTCTGTATATTTTTTATTTTTGCAAAGGTCCTTTTAGAGGCTCTGTAATACGGTGCTAACAATATCGTGAGAAGAAACCCGAAACGCTAATAATAACCTGCATTTTTGCATAGTGAAAAAGTGCACCTTTATTTCATTGTCGTTTTTGACTCACTAAAGAATCACTAAACAGCTGCCATGAAAACAAACTACTTGCATGATAATTTTTTTTTTCATTCAATTCTTAATTTTCTATTATAGAAAACTAAATAAGGGCAATAGTCTGGAAATGCAAATATTTTTCCATACTCCGCTTACTTTTTCCCATACTTTTCCAAACTGCATAGGAACCCTGTTATTTGAATGTATCTCTAAGGGGGAACCCTTCGATGGCATCTGCTTTTCATCTTCCCTCCGTGTAATGCCTAATAAAGTAGTGTTTATAAGCGTGTTTACAGAGGTTACCGCGGAAACTGCTCTATGTTTGCTGTTCCATAAGCGCCACCTACACCTGACAGAGAGTGGATTTACAATTTCATTCAGCCTGTCTGCCTTTTTTGTTCAGACCAGTGTGAAAATCAGGCCGAATTTTTATTGCTCATTTTAAAACACAGATGGAAAATGAAATTCGGACAATAAGGTAGCTTTGTTTATGGAGCCGATAAACTGACATCATTTTGACATCCTTTTCATAAAAATGATTTAAAGGCTGAAATGTGAGGTTTATCTTTTCATAAAACTTTTTTTTTTTGGTCAAAACTTTATTTAACTCTTGTAGTACATGTTAGTTGATAACGTGTCATGTTATAAGACACTTTAAAATCAGGCCATCATTTTTAATGTTATTATTTTAATTGTTATGCAAATAAAAAGTGCATAATGCTGCTAATTATATTTGTTATTTGTTGGTTTTCAACGTAAAACTTGGTGAATTGATTTCACTGTGTAGTATCAGTAATTTCTGGACATTCCCAGCACATTTTAACGATAATTTTGGTCACTATAATCATGAAATGAAATTTTCATACCGTTTAATCTCTAGTTATGATGCACTATAAAATCAACTATATTTTTTAACAGTATAATACACAAAGTGCTATTTTCCATAAAGAACTGTATTCTCTGATTCTGTTCTTTTCTCTGACGTTACAGTTGTGACGTATATAGGCCTACAAAAGCTTTTCAGGTGTAAAACAGTTTCATAGTTGTTAATATGAGAATTATGATACATTATTTAATAGATTTAAAGGATTAGTTCACTTCAAAATGAAAATTTCCTGATAATTTACTCATCATTTACTCGTCTCATCTAAGATGTCCATGTCTTTCTCTCTTCAAAGAAATTACGTTTTTTGAGGAAAACATTCCAGGAATTTTCTCCACATAATGGTTTTCAATGGCAACCAACGGGTTGAAGGTCCAAATCAATGCAGTTTCAAAGGGCTTCGAAGAGCTTCAGAGGCTCTGCACGATCCCAGCAGAGGAATAGGGTCTTATCTAGCCAAACCATCTGTCAATTTAAAAAAAAAAATAAACATTTATATACTTTTTAACCTCAAATTACTCGACTTCGGTGTTGTTCTTCTTCACGACGTATGACGTCATCACGTCGGAAAGGTCACGCGTGACATAGGTGGAAGCATCGACCCAGGGATCTGGGATCATGCAGAGCCTCTGAAGCCCTTCCTTTGAAACTGCATTGATTTGGACCTTCAACCCGTTGGTTGCCATTGAAAACCGTAATTTCTTTGAAGAAAGAAAGACATGAACATCTTAGATGAGATGGGGGTGAGTAAATTATCAGGAAATTTTCATTTTGAAGTGAACTAATCCTTTAAGTATTGTATAACATGAGTAGCTCTCGGCCACTTTCATTTTTAAAAAGTAGCTCTCAAATGAAAAAAGGTTGGAGACCCCTGTCTTTAGCTGCGCGTTTTGCTGGATTTTTCCTCATGACAGTGTAAAACAACTTGAAATACTCCATTTTTGGCCTCACAGACATGAACGGTATGTCTTTACAAAGCTTGAAGTGTCTACATTTTTTTATGTACACAAAATAAAAACTAAATGTTGTGCTTTTCGCTAAATAAAGAAAACAAACAGGATGCGCGTTCTCCCTTCGGTCTCCCTGTGATGTCTACTCTGAAATGCGTGTGAAAATAAACTCAGAACTCAGAGAATACTTGTCACACAGACACGACAGATATATCTTTATAAAGCTTGGAATGTCTTTTAAATGAAGTCATTTTTATAAAAAACAAATATTCTCTGTTTATGTAATCCGTATGAAAACAGCGAGAGGTACAGTTCCTCCAGCGGCGCCTCATTATCTTTAATGTGACCACACCCACGCACGCGCAAAGAGATTCACATGCAAATCGTCCACGAGGAAGGAACGCAAACCTGTAAACGCCCCCATCACCTCAAAACAAAGAATCAGCTTCTTCATTCTTCTGATTTTCATCGAGTTCGGAAGACAGGCTGTGAGTTTACCTTGGATTTACCTCAGAAGAAACAGAACGTGATTTATGAGAATTTTTAAGGTAAAACATTTCTTCTCACTTATATTAGCGTTATTGATGCATAAACTTCACATTGTAGGCTACTAGTTGAACTATTGCCAGACTAAAATGTGTGAAATCAACGGAAACATGTTGAAATATGAAATAGGTAGGCAACCTTTCAATGCTAAATAAAGATACAGTACGACATGGGGATATTTTATGCTCTATAATATTAAACACAGCATGATATAAAAGTAGGGTTGCCAACTGTCCCGTATTAGCCGGGATGTCCCGTTTATTGGGCCTAAATGTCCAGTTTATTGACTGCTACGCTGATGTAACCACTGACTAAGGGGCCGTTCACATATGTTGCGTCTTTTGCGCGCTCAAGTTCGTTATTTTAAATGTAGACGCGCGACAAGCGCGCTCAAATAGAGAGACTAATTAGTTTTCGTTCATCTTGCACTGTCCCTGTTTGCACTTTTGCCCTCAACGTCTCTTTTGTGCTGTATTTTTTACCACTGCTCTGTGTGTTGTTTTCATGTGTAAATCCAAGTATACACTACCGGTCACAAGTTTTAGATTTTCTAATGTTTTCAAAAGAATTTCTTCTGCTTAACAAGGCTGCATTTATTTGATCCAAAACACAGCAAAAACAGTAATATTGCGAAGTATTTTTATAATTTAAAATAATTGTTTTCTATTTAGATATATTTTTAAAATGCAATTTATTCCGGTCTTCAGTTTCACATGATCCTTCAGAAATCATTGTAATATGCTGATTTGCTGCTCAAGAAACATTTCTTATTATTATGAATGTTGAAAACATTTGTGTACAATTTATTTCAGGATTCTTTGATAAACAGAAAGTTCAAAACAACAGCATTTATCTGAAATACAAATCTATTGTAACATTATACACTACCATTCTGAGTAAGAGTTTAGTTTTTTTGTTGCTGTTTTGTTTTGTTTTTTGAAAGAAATTAATACTTTTATTCACAAAGATGCCTTATATTGATCAAAAAACGCAGTAAAGACATTTATAATGTTACAAAATCTTTTTATTTCAGATAAATGTTATTCTTTTGAACTTTCCGTTCCCTCTGGGTTAAATCTTTGATTTATCAAAGAATCCTGAAATAAATTACACAACTGTTTTCAACATTCATAATAATAAGAAATGTTTGTTGAGCAAATAATCAATGATTTAGAAAGTTAAATGACTATATTGTTTTGTATGAATGAGTGATCAGAATGGTGTTATATGGCCTGATTTTAGTGATTTAACATTTTAGTTTTTTCAAAAAACATTTTTTTCTCAAAACTACAAACTTTTATGTACATGTTGCTCACATATTACTGTAGCCCTGTTTGTGCTGAATACAGTGTAATCAGACTTTAGCCATTAATATGCTTTAAAGCAACTGAAAAAAAACACAAATTTCAGAGCATGTCAAACTTCTTCAGGGCCACAAAATATCCTTAGGGTCCAGAGGGTTAAGGTTGTGCTACCAATAATCCTCTTCCTCCAGTTCGACTGAATGAGCTGCAACATTTCCTTCATGTTCTACATCAGAAGAACAAAGGCTTGATATTTTAATGCGAGGTGGTTCAACAGGAATATCTATGGCAAGAGCTCTTTCAGTTGCTGCAATCTTTTCTTTTTTTCTTTTGTATTCTGCCGTAACAGTATGAAAAAGGACAACATGTACTGTGCATTTGTGATCTGCTCTCCCGATTTAATTTACAATATATCCCATTAATAATTCACTGGAATGCACCAAGAATCCTTCACTTCTAATCCCCATTAGCAGCGTTTACTGGAATGCTTCTAAAGCAGGTAAATACAATATTTGTCTTTCAAAATGACCGAAAGCTCTTTAAATTTATTATCATTCAATGCTAAAGTTAATGAAAAATTTTTATTAAAGGAGTAGTTCTCTTTAAAATGAAAATTAGCCCATGATTTACTCACTCTCTGGGTGTATATGACATTCTTCTTTCTGATGAACACAATCAGAGTTATATTAATAAATACCCTTTTGTTTCCAAGCTTTATAATGGCAATGACGGAGTCCATTGAGTTTGAAGCTCAAAAAAGTGCATCCATCCATCATAAACATACTCCACACAGCTCCGGGGGGTTAATAAAGGCCTTCTGAAGCGTTATAAAGTAAAATATCTAGCTTCCGCCAGACCGCCTTCTGTATTCAACTTACGAAAAAAGCGTAACTGGCGCGACGTATAACTAGAACGCAGCGCAAACGCTTTGAACTGCGAGAGGTGTTACACTTTCATTACACGCAAGTTGAATACGGAAGGCGGTCTGGCGGAAGCTAGATATATTACTTGATAAAGTTTTAAATATGGATATTTTTCTTACACAAACCTCATCAATTCGCTTCAGAAGGCTTTTATTAACCCCCCGGAGCCATGCGCAGAACGTTTATGAGGGATGGATGTGCTTTTTGAGTAAATCATGGGGTAATTTTCATTTTTGGGTGAACTATCCCTTTAAGGCAATGTATGTTACATAATACAGACAAACTTCCCACTTCCAGGATACTGTATTTTAAAGATAATTTTGTAAAATCAAAATAAGCTTTACAGATCTTTATTGGACAGTGTTTAAGCAACTGTTTAATGAACCATAAATCATTTTTGCACATGCACCAGTTGAACAGTCCTTAACCCTTTGGAGTCTGAGCTGTTTTGGGGCCCTTTAGAAGTTTTGACATGCTCTGACATTTGTGCTTTTTTCAGTTGCTTATAAACACATTAATGGCAAAAGTGTAATACACTGTATTCATCACAAACTGGGCTACCATAATATGTGAGCAACATGTATGTACATGCTTGTATTTTTGAGAGAATAATGTGTATTCGTGGTTTTTGAAAAAACTAAAATTTTTGTTTTAAAATTAAGGCCTCAAAACACACAGTAGATATGTGTCCACAAGACTTTAGACTAATGGGTGATGTTGCCTAGAGTTTTTGCTTCAAACTGATGTGAGAATCATTGTGCCTACTTATTCCCACAACACAATATATTGATTTACATTTTGTAAGACACTTTTTCTTTACAAAGGCCGTATGCGAAGAGGCGTGAATGATCATGAATAATGCTGTGAGTCACACCTGAGAGAACAAAAGACCCGCATAATGAGCTGCATAATGAATGAGCCTCAGGTATGTGACTGAGAGCTAAGCAACAGGACAAAGGAAATATATTTTGTTGTAGTTTATTTAGAATGTAGTCAACAAAGGCACATTATAAAGGCCTATTATATTTTAAATTATCAAAAGATTTGACTACACTGCAAAAAATGCTCTTCTTATTTAGTATTTTTTCTTGTTTCCAGTCTAAATATCTAAAAATTCTTAAATCAAGATTCATTTACTAGATAAGTAAAATTTTCTATGGGGTAAGAAAAATAATCTTATTTCTGTTTGGGACAGACACAAGAAACAAGATTTCAATCAGAAACAAGATTATTTTTCTTCCCCATTGGCAGATAATTTTGCATGTTTTAAGCAAAAACTCACTTCATTTTGATTTTACTTCAACAAAACAAGAAAAAATATCTTATGTCATTTTACTTATCTAGTAAATGCATCTTGATTTAAGAATTTGTAGATATTTAGACTAGAAACAAGACAAAAATACTAAGAAGAGCATTTTTGGCAGTGTACTTTTTAAAAAAAAAATAAGTCTCATGCTAAAAAAACAGTAATATTGTGACACTGAACACAATTCAGTATTCAGTAAATACAAATAACTGAATAATTGGCAATGATGAATGTTATAAGTAAAATATTTGGGATTTAAATGCAATGCAATTATGATTTCAAAGAGTATAGGGTGAATTCAGGTTGATTGGGACACTTTTTCCCCCAGTCATTTCAATGGCAAACATTTTCTGAATCATTTGATTTTGTAAACTATCCGATACACACAATACTCAAATATCATTTCAAGCCTTGGTTCATTTATGAGACATGCGTGCAATGCATGATCACACCAGCGCTAAGGCTATTGTCTGCTATGCTTATTAAATAAGAAGCAAATATATTAAAAACATTGATTAAAATTAAGATACAATTTATACAAAATGAAATTCACTTTAAATAAAGGCTTTCTACAAAACAAAACTTAATGAAGTGGTCAAAATCATTTCTGACAAACTCCATGTCTTCTGATATATTGCGCATCAAATGATGTGTCCTTTATTACTTCACTTTTCACAATCAACATATATTAAATTAAAAAATACCATTAGGCTATAATATTTAAACATCAATATGAAACAAAATACGTTTTACTGGTACTATATAGCATCTGAGCAGACATTTGCTAATAAAAGCTGATGTGACACTAGGCTATTTTACAGTAAACACTTCATAATCTGTCCAAAACAGGCCAAAGAAATCATGTCTAAACAGTCTTACGTCTATGATATTTTATGTTGCAGCAGGATTCATATTTAAACGGTCTTTTTGCGTTTAATATTCACAGAAAACTAACAGAATAAACTTACCTCACAATCAGCGCTGAATCGGTTGCTCTTAGAAATAAACAGCTTTTCATGAGGTAAATTATTCCAGGATTATTCCTCAACGCGTCTCAAAACGATGTAGCTAAAGTATAGCACTACACTTGATGTGTTTATTTGAGTTGATGTGGGCGTTGACTTCGCTCTCGCGTGGATCGGTCAGTATTTGAATCTCAAAAGAACGCGCGCTCCGTGGGCGTGGCGCATTAGCCGATAATGAGACGCTCGCGAACGACTGACATCTCTCTCTTTTCAAACAGATTACATAAACAGAATATTTGTTTTCGATTTTATTTACATTATTTAAAACCTGACATTGCAACGTTTCTTTAGACATATGTCTCATGTTTGTGTGACAAGTGTTCACTAAGTTAAGTCTGAATGAACATCTTTGAGAGAGAGTCTGCAGATTGCGCATCATGTTTGTTTTCTTTATTTTGCAAAAAGCACAACAATCTGTTTTTATTGTGACTGTACACAAAAAAAAATAGAAACTCAACATATTATAATGATGTATAACACTTGGCTGAATTATAAAAATCGACAGAGTTATTTGAGTCTCTTTGGCACTGATAAGAAAAAAAGCGAGTTGATCACGCCGGCGCGACGGCCGACTCCAGGGGGTTAAGACACGAACAGTTTACAGGCGGTAGACAATTAAGGTCACAGTTACAATAACTTAGGACACTAAAGAGCCCTTTCTACTGTGTACTGACTCTGAGAAACACCAGGAGAAATATGTCCAGAGTCTATGATCAGCTGTGTGAACATGTCATAGTCCTGCTGCAGAGAGACATGAGGACTGCAGGTGTGAACAGAGCAATAAACTGCAATGTCCGTAAGGTAAGACACCTAAGACAGTGCTACAGGGAGACAGGAAGGACAGCTGATCGTCTTTTCTAATGCCAAACCACATGTAACCATGTGCACCCCCAGATGTTCAAGTCCCTGTTCAGGGACTCATTATTCCATTTCTGTTCATCAAATGTCTGTGAAATGTGTTCTGTTTTCTGCAGGTTTCACCAAATCAAATTCAAGACTTTAAGACATTTTTATTTGACAGTTGTCCTAATTTCCCTGAACATAGTACATTCCGAAACCGTGATAAAAACTGAACTGCGAGTAATTTGAACCGTTACACCCCTAATAAAAACACATGCGCTCTGTGCAACATTCGGTCTGTGTGAAGTGTGTTACAGTGTTTACTTCCTTTTTATTCATTTATTTTTAACAAATTTTGTTATTTGTGAAAAAACTACAATATGACTACAGAATCAAGTTAATTTTTTTTTTTTAATATATATTTATTTCTAATTTAGTAAATATTTTAAATAAAAATAAATGTAATTTCAGCAAATGTTATGCATGTGATTTTACAATCTTTAAATGAAACCGTGTGATGTGACGTACAGTAGTGGCAAAAAGTGATGTCTGGGGGGGATGCTTGTTTTTAATGACCCAACAAGTTTGATTAAACCATCAAAATATGAGGAGCAAACTACAACTACAGGTCTTATTTTGAAAAAAAAAAACAGAGAAAAACAAATTAAGCGCTTTTGGGAAAAATCATACATTGACTACAACAATCACCATATTTTGTTGGTTCTCTCTTGCTTTTGCATGTGTTCATAATTTTTTGGTATGAAAGCCTGGCAAAAAAATGATGAAATAGCACAGTTTGGCTTATCACAAATAAAACAATTTACTTCAAACACACAATCTTTAACAAATCTTCAGTAATATTTGAATAGAGGGTGAAGACCTAGGCTGGACATCACTTTCGACCACTACTGTATATATCAGCCGCCCTGCTTTCTAAGATATCAGCATCGGACAACAAAAAAATCACTTTCAGTCGACCACTAATCTGACATCATCTTATTGTAATGCTTGATTTCTCTTATTTTAAATGATTTTAAGTCTTGAGAGCTGAGCTGATCATTATTTGCCTGTTCCTCTCTCTCAAGATCCCAATTCAAATCTCTCATTTCATTCATCTTGGATTTATATGATTTATTAGCTTTTTTCACTTCCTGTTTGTCACCATTTTATGTAACATTGCTTTTTATTTACTTGCAGGGAGCAAATAATGTGGTAACAGTGTTGACGTTGAAATGTAAGACGTAGCATTCTGGTCATTAAAATAAATTAATTAAAATTACCTCTCTTATACAAAAGGCTGAATAAAATTATGACTACACAACTAACACTACTACTATTACTTTTACTGCGCCGCTAGTTTTAAGTTAGTTAAGTCCAAAGGAAGCAGATCATGTTGAGAAGGAAGTGATGGGTACCTGGTAGAGGTAGAAGTGTCCAGCGGTCTCACATGTGTAGGAAACATCACCGGGCACATCTAGACTCTCCTGCAGACGCGCCACCTCTCGCAGGAGCTCGAGACGTCGGGACAGCACATAGTTCACTCTTCCATACCTGACACACAGAGGAGAGGACAGTTAATACTCAAGACAACTACATCATGCTGTCCAGAACAGGGCTTGACGCTTACTTTTTCCCCAATAAATTCGTTGAAAAATTTAGGAGCGCATTACAAAAAAAAAAAAAAAAAACTTTAGGGGCACATGTTTCAAATAAAGTTTTTTTCCTAAACAAAAGGATTTAAGGAGACATTTGCAAGCAAATTTATTTATTTATTTATTTATTAGAATACAAAAAGTTCACTAGGTTTTTTAATATTTTTTGCTTCAAAACGCATTTAATAATTATGTAATTATTTATAGAATTACTTTAAACTGTATACAGTAACACATAACTTTAATAAACTGATTATTGTGCCAATATTAGTAGAATGTATATATATTGAATAATATATGTATATTTTGAATGTTCTTAGTCCCAGACAGGAGCTACAGTATACACTCAATTAAATGCCAGATACAGTTTATTGTGTAACCAAAATACCAATAATAATAAAGGGGAACAAAACAACAAAAACTGTGACTTAATCATAAACAAGCCTGAAATCTTGGTCCATACACAAATTGAAGACCTCTTAAAACGAGAATTAAGACTTTTATTGTACCATTTAAGATATTTAGGATTTATGACATTAATGCTGTGTAAGGTGGAAACAAGGACAAACAAACAGACCATATCTAATGTTCAAACATTACCACTAGAAAGCAGCACCTCGGTTACCTCCTTCGGTTGAATTGCTTACGTTAGGTTTTTTCGTTTTGTTCAAAAATATTACGTTTGTTTATTGGACATTTAACAGTGAAGCACTGAGCTTAAATTGATATGCAGATAAAATTAACTTTTATTAACAACAGTAATGTGGAAAAACAAAAATCACACTGAACTGACGACAGCCTCAGTGATTATAAAAGGAGTGCTCTTTACTTGTTTTCTGAGTAATTCAGTCACAATTCATCACTTTGTGATGTCCTACTTTTTTCCATATTAGGAAAGGGGAGTGGAAATGGCTAATAAGTCAATAAGTGCTCCTCTGCCGTCATCTACTGGTTATAGTGGTAATGTCTTTTTTTTTTTTTTAAATAAAAGTGCTTGTTTACCACAAAGTGTTAGTTTTCCTACACCTTTAAACTTTTAGTTTTACAAATCACCAGATTAAAAATAAATAACATTAAAATCAGATAATATTTAGAGCTTTAAATCGCTGGAAAAAGTGTGAAGCCCTTGAAAAGTGCTTTAATTTCACTCTCAAAAGATTGTACAAACCCTGAGATGAATAAAGTGAAAAAACAAAAAAAACAACAACAAAAAAAACATTTGATTATTTCTTCCACAATCCCATGTGCCGTCACTGCAGTAAATCATGTGGCGTCACTGCAGTAAATCATGTGGCGTCGGGCGTCGCTGCAGTAAATCATGTGGCGTCGCTGCAGTAAATCATGTGGCGTCGCTGCAGTAAATCATGTGGCGTCGCTGCAGTAAATCATGTGGCGTGACTGCAGTAAATCATGTGGCGTCGCTGCAGTAAATCATGTGGCGTCGCTGCAGTAAATCATGTGGCGTCGCTGCAGTAAATCATGTGGCGTCACTGCAGTAAATCATGTGCCGTCACTGCAGTAAATCATGTGGCGTCACTGCAGTAAATCATGTGGCGTCGGGCGTCGCTGCAGTAAATCATGTGGCGTCGCTGCAGTAAATCATGTGGCGTCGCTGCAGTAAATCATGTGGCGTCGCTGCAGTAAATCATGTGGCGTGACTGCAGTAAATCATGTGGCGTCGCTGCAGTAAATCATGTGGCGTCGCTGCAGTAAATCATGTGGCGTCGCTGCAGTAAATCATGTGGCGTCACTGCAGTAAATCATGTGGCGTCACTGCAGTAAATCATGTGCCGTCACTGCAGTAAATCATGTGGCGTCGCTGCAGTAAATCATGTGGCGTCGCTGCAGTAAATCATGTGGCGTCACTGCAGTAAATCATGTGCCGTCACTGCAGTAAATCATGTGCCGTCACTGCAGTAAATCATGTGGCGTCACTGCAGTAAATCATGTGGCGTCACTGCAGTAAATCATGTGGCGTCATTACAGTAAATCATGTGGCGTCGCTGCAGTAAATCATGTGGCGTCACTGCAGTAAATCATGTGGCGTCGCTGCAGTAAATCATGTGTCGTCATTACAGTAAATCATGTGGCGTCACTGCAGTAAATCATGTGGCGTCACTGCAGTAAATCATGTGGTGTCACTGCAGTAAATCATGTGGCGTTACTGCAGTAAATCATGGTGAATGTTGGTGATTTGTGACTGAAACCCCTGAACTTCGCTCATGGCTCAATGTTTCTCCTGGTTTCCACGTCAGCTCTGTTTGATCTGATATCTGTGGTTTATAACAGAGAGTTCTGCGCCAAACGCTTCCACTCTATCTCAATGTTATTAATACTGCGGTGAATTCAAACTCTTTCTCACTGGATCTCCAGCGTTGTGTAGTAACGGTATCTCGTGATCGAGATCGGTCCGTGTATGAGTTTGCGCTGCGCTGTCTATTATTGCTCAGAGCTGATCAACGGTCAGCGCAGCTCAAACGAGTAGTGCGGTTTCATTACACTTATCTTTCGTTTGCCGTTTGATGTTTCTCATAAGTAACAGAAATGGCAGCTCTTATCAGTTGGGCACCGTGGTGGAGGCACCAGTGCGACCTCTAACCAAATTTAGTCGCACCAGCAGGAAAAAAGGTCACAAAATACAACCATTTGGTCGCAGTCTGGAACCCTGTGAGGTGGATGTTGTGACACTGATGTGACATATGTACCGGCATTTTACTTTTTTTTTTCTCATTCTGCAAAGCTTATTAACTAAGCTCACAGGTTCACCAAAGCATGCTGAAAATTTTTGTTGAAAATAAACTTGAGCCGCGGTTTCTAACATTGAGATTCTTCAGTATCTTCAAAACATACATTTTCATACACTTTTTGCTTTTATCAATCGTCGTTTTGCTGTTTAGGAATAATTATCCTGCTTTTTATCTCAGAAACTAGGCAGGTCAAAGGTCAAATGTGACTTATTTGATGTCAATAGAGAATTTTTGCTATTAAAAGCTCTTTTAGTGGAAAGGACCTTTTGACTTCTGAAAGAAAAAACATGTTTTCATAGTATATGGTTCAAAACATCAGGGAAAACTGATTGCTCGTGATAAGTCTACAGTAAATCAGAACTGATTTGGCCAACACAACTGTTAAGTGTGTGTGTGACTGTGTGTGTGTGTGTGTGTGTGTGTGTAAGATCTGCACCTGCTGAAATCTTTCTCAGTCTCTAGTTCTTCTTCTCCATGGCCCATACGCAGAAGGTGACGTTCATCGATGTCTAACGCCATAATCTTCTCAAACAGCTGGTTCAGAGCCTGAACAAGACAAACACACACATATCCACAAAATAAATACATAAACAACGGAAAAGAAATACTCATTTCAATTATATATTTTGCACATTTTTAACTAAGATTTAACTACAATTTCTCGTAGATGTTGAGAGTTAGGAAAACGTAAACTTTGAATCTGGTCAAGAAGACCATTCATTAAGAGATGAATTCCCTCATTAACCGTGTTGGTCATGCACCTGATTGGAGTGTGTGACGATAAGCGTTCTCTGCTCAGGGAAGTTGTGGTACAGGTTGGAGATGATCTGAACAGCCACGTCTGTTTTTCCTGTGCCGGGAGGACCAACAACCTACAGCCAAGGGAAAAAAACATTTAGATGATTTGATAACAGATTTTAAAAAGTGATGCTGATGATTGATCTTTCCCTGTCAGAGCTGACAGTTCTTCGACCCTAGCTGGCCCTCTCTAACTTCAGCACATGTGGAGGTTTTAGACTGAAAGCACTACATTTACATAATCACACAGGAAGAGACTGACAGACATTTAAATTACACATTCAAAACCAGCTGACAGATATATTGAGTAACCGCAGTGAGAGACTGATGTCTTTCTGGGACGATAACACTGTACATATAATATATTTTAAAGTGTAATTTATTCCTGTAATCAAAGCTGAATTTTCAGCATCATTACTCCAGTCTTCAGTGTCACATGATCATTCAGAAATCATTCTAATATGAGGATTTGATGATCACTTATTATTGGTGCTCTATTATTAATGAATTATGAATAGTTTTCATTGAGCATCATATCAGCATATTAGAATGATTTCTGAAGGATCATGTGACACTGAAGACTGGAGTAATGATGCTGAAAATTCAGCTTTGATCACAGGAATAAATTACATTTTAAAAAACATTTAAATAGAAAACAGCTGTTTTAAATTGTGATAATATTTCACAATTAGTGTTTTACTGTATTTTTGATCAAATAAATGCAGCCTTGGTGAGCAGAAGAGTCCCCAAAACAAATTAGTGATGCCAAAAATATAGATTTTTCAATATGTATCGATACTGACATATCTGAAACGGTTCCATTACTCATTTTCTACAGCTTGCGAGTACCAAATCAAGTTCTTTTTCACTGCTTATTGTGCATAAACTGTCAAACACTCACATAATTGTGTCAAAATGCCAGTCTTGGAGAGTATTCACATAAACAGACGGTTTTATCTTAAGTGAACGTAAATAGCTGAGAAAGAAAACGCGTGTGTATCAGTATATTAGATCTGTGCATTCGCTCTTAAAGTGACAGCAGCCTAATAAACCTGCTGCTGTGTTTTTTCAATGTTAATCAAACAACAAAAGACAAAGAGAAACCACTTAATGCTCTTGACCAGAATCACTTTTGTAAGCATTAATCGGTTTTTAATTTTTACAATGAAGACTATCTAGTGTTATTTTACATTTCATTACTTTATTCAATTTATTTTATATGAATTACTGTTACAATGTGTTTCGAAGCTTAAAAATATTGATTGCCTATAGGCAATTACAATGAATGGATGAAAAATGAGGAGATTGAGATAGAGATAGATATATATATATATATAAATATATAAATATATATATATATATATATATATATATATATATATATATATATATATATATATATACACACACACACTCACCTAAAGGATTATTAGGAACACCATACTAATACTGTGTTTGACCCCCTTTCGCCTTCAGAACTGCCTTAATTCTACGTGGCATTGATTCAACAAGGTGCTGAAAGCATTCTTTAGAAATGTTGGCCCATATTGATAGGATGGCATCTTGCAGTTGATGGAGATTTGTGGGATGCACATCCAGGGCACGAAAGCTCCCGTTCCACCACATCCGAAAGATGCTCTATTGGGTTGAGATCTGGTAACTGTGGGGGCCATTTTAGTACAGTGAACTCATTGTCATGTTCAAGAAACCAATTTGAAATGATTCGAGCTTTGTGACATGGTGCATTATCCTGCTGGAAGTAGCCATCAGAGGATGGGTACATGGTGGTCATAAAGGGATGGACATGGTCAGAAACAATGCTCAGGTAGGCCGTGGCATTTAAACGATGCCCAATTGGCACTAAGGGGCCTAAAGTGTGCCAAGAAAACATCCCCCACACCATTACACCACCACCACCAGCCTGCACAGTGGTAACAAGGCATGATGGATCCATGTTCTCATTCTGTTTACGCCAAATTCTGACTCTACCATCTGAATGTCTCAACAGAAATCGAGACTCATCAGACCAGGCAACATTTTTCCAGTCTTCAACTGTCCAATTTTGGTGAGCTCGTGCAAATTGTAGCCTCTTTTTCCTATTTGTAGTGGAGATGAGTGGTACCCGGTGGGGTCTTCTGCTGTTGTAGCCCATCCGCCTCAAGGTTGTGCGTGTTGTGGCTTCACAAATGCTTTGCTGCATACCTCGGTTGTAACGAGTGGTTATTTCAGTCAAAGTTGCTCTTCTATCAGCTTGAATCAGTCGGCCCATTCTCCTCTGACCTCTAGCATCAACAAGGCATTACTAAAATGGCCCCCACAGTCACCAGACCTCAACCCAATAGAGCATCTTTGGGATGTGGTGGAACGGGAGCTTCGTGCCCTGGATGTGCATCCCACAAATCTCCATCAACTACAAGATGCTATCCTATCAATATGGGCCAACATTTCTAAAGAATGCTTTCAGCACCTTGTTGAATCAATGCCACGTAGAATTAAGGCAGTTCTGAAGGCGAAAGGGGGTCAAACACAGTATTAGTATGGTGTTCCTAATAATCCTTTAGGTGAGTGTATATATATATATATATATATATATATATTTATTTATTAAGGTTTGGGCACCCCTGATAATTATCATAATTTTAGTTTATAATTTGCTGGGCTTTCGAAGCCACAACTTCATTTGGATATAATTTATACCTTATGAAAACAGTAACATTTCAGTTCTGAAATAACATTTATTGAATCAGCAGAAACAATACAATCTGAGTCATAACAAAGACAGGTGCAAAAATGTGGGCACCCCAATGGAATTATCACATTAATATTTAGTAGAGCCCCCTTTTGCTGAAGTAGTCGCTTCTTATAGCCACTGATAAGTCCCTGAATTCTGGTTGCAGGTATTTTGGACCATTCTTCCTTGCAAAATGTCTCCAGTTCAGTCAGGTTTGATGGTTTCCGAGTGTGGACAGACTGCTTCAAATCATTCCATAGATTTTCGATGATATTCAAGTCTGGGGACTGGGATGGCCATTCTAGAACATTGTATCTGTGTCTGTTCATGAATTCCTTGATAGATTTAGAGCAATGCTTTGGATCATTGTCCTGCTGAAACAACCAACCCCGGTGTAACTTCAACCTCTTGACTGATACTTGAACATTGTTCTTAAGAATCTGCGAATACTGGACGGAATCCATCTGGCCCTCAACTTTGACAAGGTTTCCAGTACCTGTGCTTGCCACACAGCCCCATAGCATGATGGACCCACCACCATATTTTACAGTAGGAAGCAGATTCTTCTCCTGGAACGACGTGTTCTTTTCCGCCATACAAAGCGCTTCTGGTTGTGACCAAATAGCTCTATCTTAGTTTCATCTGTCCACAGCACATTATTCCAAAATGATTCTGGCTTGTCCAGATGAGCCTTTGCATACCTCAAACGACTCTGCTTGTTGGCAGTACGCAGAAAAGGCTTTTTCCGCATCACCCTTCCATTGAGCTGTTCCTTGTGCAAAGTACGCTGGACTGTGGAACGATGTACAATGACACCATCAGCAGCAAGATCTTTGGAGATGGTCTGTGGTTTGTCTGTGACCTTCGCCTTTGAGAGATCTTTCTTGGCCTACCACATCTTTCCTTCACAAGGACTGTTCCTGTGGCCCTGCATTTTCTAACTATATTTCTGACTGTGGAGACAGAGACCTTAAACCTTTGTGATAACTTTTTGTATCCTTCTCCTAATTCATATTGATGAATTATCCTAATTTTTAAGTCATTAGGGAGTTCTTTTGAGGTTCCCATGTTGCTACTTTCCCGTAGAGAATCAAAGAGAAGCACAACTAGCAATTAGCTACCTCGAATATCCTTTTTCATGATTGGTTGCACCTGTGTTTTCAGTCTAATGTTCATTGAGCCAATTACATCAATTTTGTGTTGCAATCAATCAGCATTAAGTGACTACAGGTATTCAAATCAACACAATTGAAAGGGTGGCCAAAGTTTTGCACCGCCTATTTTTCACACAACTCAATACTGCTACACTAAGAATTTTGGTCTGAAAAACATTGCTTTATCAAGCTTTTTTCTAGAAACTGAATGGCATATCACTACGATCTTTTCTTAAAAAGATTGAGCAAATTATCATGCAGCCTCAGAGAGGTGCCCAAACTTGTGCATGAAACTGTATATATTAAAAATGGCACTTTTTCCCCGTGGTATCAAAAATGGTATTGAATATCGATATTTTTCAAGGTATCGCATCAAAGTTAGAAATTCCAGTATCGTGACAACACTACTAAAAATCGTGATTATTGCAAACTTTTGACCGGTACTGTAATTCATAAGGAGGTAAAGAAATATGAATAAAAAGTGTAGTAAGTAATTTCTTACCATAGTAAGGCCTGGCTGCATCCCTGCACGAATGGCTTCAATCTGGGTTGGTGTAAACTGGATGGTGTTTCTGCCGAAGTGGACAAAAATGTCAATTTTTCCATGACAGGCATTAGGTTTATACAGATATACACTCTGACTCTAGGCAGGTATTACACTGTTCAGATGTTGAAGAAAGAGCCGGAGAGATTCTGTCATGATAAAGTGTCTGAGCATGTGACTGAGAGCATGACCTCCACATACCGCTTGGGCTGGTTGTAGGGATACGGCCCCCTGTTGGGAATCACATGAGGCTCCACCACCAAGGTCTGATTTTCCTCATCCCGTGTCTCTTCCTCATTTGCCTTACGCTTCTTACCCTTCACATTCTGCACAGGGAATCGAATTCTGGTAGAGAGGAGAGTCACAATTTCAGTAAACCATTCACACACTATTGTCCACATACACTACCGTTTAACTACCTAGAGGTCGATGATCGCGCCGGTGCGACGGCGTCAATTTTTTTCTTATCAGTGCCAAAGAGACTCAAATAACTGTCGATTTTTATTATTCGGGCAAGTGTTATACATCACTATAATCTGTTAAGTTTCTACTTTTATTTGTGTACACTCACAATAAAAACAACGTGTGCTTTTTGCAAAATAAAGAAAACAAACATGATGTGCGATCTGCAGCCTCTCTCTCAATGACGTTCAGATAGTCTTCAGAAAATGAACTGTAACTTAGTGAATACTTGACACACAAACATGAGACATATGTCTAAAAAAACGTTGAAATGTCAGGTTTTAAATAATGTAAATCAAATCGAAAACAAATATTCTGTGTTTATGTAATCTGTTTGAAAAGAGAGCGATGTCAGTCGTTCGCGAGCCTCTTCATTAGTGTAAATGCGGCCACACCCACGGAGCGCGCGTTCTTTTAAGATTCAAATACTGACCAATCCATGCGAGCAGAGTCAACGCCCACATCAACTCAAATAAACACATCAAGATTCGTGCATGTAGGCCTACTTTACATCGTTTTGAGACGCGGTGAGGAATAATCCTGGAATAATTTACCTCAGAAGTTGTTTATTTCTAAGAGCAGCGGATTCAACCGCTGATTGTGAGGTACGTTTATTCTGTTAGTGTCTGTGAACATTAAACTGCAAAAAGACCGTTTAAATATGAATCCTGCTGCAACATAAAATGTCATAGACGTAAGACTGCTTAGACAATATTTCTTTGGCCTGTTTTGGACAGATTATGAGGTGTTGATTATGAAAAGTGAACAGCACGAGTAAGAAAGGACACAAGATGCGCAATATGTCAGAAGACATGGGGGACAGAAATGATTTTGACCACTTCATTAAGTTTTGTTTTGTAGAAAGCCTTTCTTTAAAGTGAATTTCGTTTTGTATAAATTGTATCTTAATTTTAATCAAGGTTTCATCAGCCAATTGCCTGGATTTAATAAATAAGAAGGAAATATAGCAGACAATAGCATATAATCATGACATTGCACGGCGCGTCTCAGAAATGAACCGAAACGCGAAATATTTGAGTATTGTGTGTATCGGATAGTTTACAAAATCAGAAAAAAAAAAATGTGAACATTTTTGCCATTGAAATGACTGGGAAAAAAGTGTCCCAGTCAACCTGAATTCACCATATACTCTTTGAAATCATAATTGCTTTATGTTGTTTTAAATCCCAAATATTTTACTTATAACATTCATCATTACCAATTGTTCAGTTATTTGTATTTACTGAATACTGAATTGTGTTCAATGTCACAATATTACTGTTCTTTTTTTAGCATGAGACTTCTTTCAAAAACATTAAAAATAGTAGTCAAATCTTTTGATAATTTAAAATATAATAGGCCTTTGTAATGTGCCTTTGATAACTATATTCTAAATAAACTACAACAAAATATATTTCTTTTGTCTTGTTCCTTAGCTCCCTCAGTCACATACCTGACTCAAATGCTCATTCATTACGCAGCTCATTATGCGGGTCTTTTGTTCTCTCAGGTGTGAATCACAGCATTATTCATGATCATTCACACCCCTTCGCATACGGCTTTTGTAAAGAAAAAGTGTCTTACAAAATTTAAATCAATATATATTTTTATGTGAATGAGCAGGCACAATGATTCTTACATCAGTTTGAAGCAAAAACTCTAGGCAACAACACCCATTAGTCAAAAGTCTTGTGGACACATATCTACTGTGTGTTTTGTGGCCTTAATTCAGTGACTTACATTTTTAGTTTTTTCAAAAACCACGCATAAAAGTTATTCTCTCAAAAATACAAGCATGTACATACATGTTGCTCACATATTATGGTAGCCCAGTTTGTGATGAATACAGTGTAATTACACGTTTGCCATTAATGTGTTTATAAGCAACTGAAAAAAGCACAAATGTCAGTATGTCAAAACTTCTAAAGGGAGTTTACAGCTCAGACCTTAGAGGGTTAAAGGTAATATTGTAAAATCTTATTACAATTTAAAATAAGTTTTCTGTGTGAATATATTGTAAAATGTAATTTATTCCTGTGATCAAAGCTGAATTATCAGCATCATTACTCCAGTCTTCAGTGTCACATGATCCTTCAGAAATCATTCTTATATGAAGATTTGCTTCTCAAGAAACATTTATGGTGATTTTCAATGTTGAAAAGGGCTTAATATTTTTGTGGAAACTGATATACATATTTTTTCTGGATCCTTTGATGAATAGAAAGTTCTAAAGAACAGCATTTATTTGAAATAGAAATCTTTTGAAACATTATAAATGTCTTTACTGACATTATAATGTATCCTTGCTGAATAAAAGTACTCTCAAAAATCTTAGGCTACTTTTTAGATTTTAGTTTGCAATCACTATGAAAAATACATAAAATCACTAAAGTTTGAAACAGAGCAAAATGCACAGTGTTTATCCAATAATGCCAATTTCTGACCTAAAAGGCGGGACCTGCCGAGCAGGATCTTCCTCCATCACCTTCACCGTGTGATTGGGGAAACAGGACTTCAGGTGCTCGATGGACAGGAAGGTGTCGTTGAAGTCCAGGGAGGAAATCTGATTAGGCATCTTTGAGTAATGGGCACTACCGGGGTCTCCATAACCCAGAATGATGTCGTGAAGCCAGTCGGGAACCACACACTCTGTGTTCATGAGGTTACGAATGGTCTCAAGCACAGCCTGCAAGCAAAATAGAAAACAAGGGATTGTTTTTGGATAATAGTTGATGATTGAATCACTATTTTAGATGTTGTTTAAATGGGAATATCTAATTCCTGTCTAATTGGGCGGTTCTTGTCTTATATTTTCCATTTCCATTTTAATGTTGGTTAAAGTTTAAGTACTTTTGTTGAGCGTTTTGTCATTTTATTACTTTGTTAAAAATGTATAAAAACTATAATAGACTTTTTTTAGTTTTAGTAAATTTAGCACTTAAAGGGACAGTTCACCCAAAAATAAAAAATATTCTGTCATTATTTACTCCCCGCTTTCATAAAGTTTAAGTACTTTTGTTATGCGTTTTGTCATTTTATTAGTTTGTTAAAAATTGTTAATTCTTTTTTACATTTTATTTCAGTTTTAGTTTTAGTACATTTAGCACTTAAAAGGGACAACTCACCCAAAAATGAATATTCTGTCATTATTTATTCACCACTTTCGTTCATCTTCTGAACACAAATGAAGATATTTTAAATTAAATCTGAGAGATTTAATTTAGGCTTTTACTCACATATAAACAATGAACAGCATCGAAAAAAGTTTAGAGCATTTAAATTTCACAAAAGCTGAAGCATGCTTGCTTGACACGTGAGAACCAATGAGGTTCATTCTCAAGTGTCATGTGGCACATTTGAACTTTCACAAGAACCAATGAGGTTTGTGTTCTCTCGCATCAAGCCAGTATGATTGAGCTTATGTTTATGTTCGCAGAATAATGTTTATATGTGGATAAAAGCCTACATTAAATCTGTTCATCGTGTAAAGCGATCATGTCCCTTCAGAGGCCTTGGATTAAACCGCTTTATTCATATGGATTTATTTTACGATCTCTTCATCAACGTTTTGAAGCGTCAGAGTTTTGGGTGAATAGACTTTAAAATGAAGGGGCAGAAATCGCTCAGATTTCATTAAATATCTTCATTGTGTTTTGAAGATGAACGAAAGTCTTACGGGTTTGGAACAACTTAAGGATGAGAAAATGGACAATTTTCATTTTTGGATGAACCAAATTTTTAAACTATACTAAAATCTAAATAAAATCATTAAATGTTAAATGAAATAAAATAAAATAAAGAATTAAAACTAAGGATTATTTTATTTCAGTTAACATTTATTTTACGTCATTATTAATAAAAACTTTTTTTTAATACTTTTAGACTAGTGGCAGGAATATATCAGAGGAATCGTCTGACCTTGAAGTTGTTCTCTTTGGGTTTGCGTCTCATGATAATATTGAAGGACTCATAGGGGTCTTCTGCTCCGTTCTGGATGCTGTTGGTCATGTCCTGCTGGTACTGGTTTGGGTCGAGCCATACCCGGAACGTCCTGGTGTCACCTCTTAGTTTGGGCTTCGGATCAGGACCTTGGTGCAATAATTTCAATTAGGGATGTCAATTTACACAAATTCCCATGATCGATCGTCGTTTAAATTAACGATCAATTAATCGTTAGCCTTAAATAATACTGTAATATTCGTCTACAATATAGCCAACCGCATGACAGGGTGTGCAAATGTGCAAAACGCCATGTTCCTCACCAAATGAATGAGAAGGTTTTTTAGTCTAAATAAAGGGCTAGGATTGTAAAATGAATCATTTTGATGTGATTGATCATTTAATTAAATTACTTATTTAATAATCAAATACAGTGGGGAGAACAAGTATTTGATACACTGCCGATTTTGCAGGTTTTCCTACTTACAAAGCATGTAGAGGTCTGTAATTTTTATCATAGGTACTCTTCAACTGTGAGAGACGGAATCTAAAACAAAAATCCAGAAAATCAAATTGTATGATTTTTAAATAATTAATATGCATTTTATTGCATGACATAGGTATTTGATCACCTACCAACCAGTAAGAATTCTGGCTCTCACAGACCTGTTAGTTTTTTAAGAAGCCCTCCTGTTCTCCACTCATTACCTGTATTAACTGCACCTGTTTGAACTCGTTACCTGTATAAAAGACACCTGTCCACACACTCAATCAAACAGACTCCAACCTCTCCACAATGGCCAAGACCAGAGAGCTGTGTAAGGACATCAGGGATAAAATTGTAGACCTGCACAAGGCTGGGATGGGCTACAGGACAATAGGCAAGCAGCTTGGTGAGAAGGCAACAACTGTTGGCGCAATTATTAGAAAATGGAAGAAGTTCAAGATGATGGTCAATCTCCCTCGGTCTGGGGCACCATGCAAGATCTCAACTCGTGGGGCATCAATGATCATGAGGAAGGTGAGGGATCAGCCCAGAACTACACGGCAGGACCTGGTCAATGACCTGAAGAGAGCTGGGACCACAGTCTCAAAGAAAACCATTAGTAACACACTACGCCGTCATGGATTAAAATCCTGCAGCGCACGCAAGGCCCCCCTGCTCAAGCCAGCGCATGTCCAGGCCCGTCTGAAGTTTGCCAATGACCATCTGGATGATCCAGAGGAGGAATGGGAGAAGGTCATGTGGTCTGATGAGACAAAAATAGAGCTTTTTGGTCTAAACTCGCCGTGTTTGGAGGAAGAAGAAGGATGAGTACAACCCCAAGAACACCATCCCAACCGTGAAGCATGGAGGTGGAAACATCATTCTTTGGGGATGCTTTTCTGCAAAGGGGACAGGACGACTGCACCGTATTGAGGGGAGGATGGATGGGGCCATGTATCACGAGGTCTTGGCCAACAACCTCCTTCCCTCAGTAAGAGCATTGAAAATGGGTCGTGGCTGGGTCTTCCAGCATGACAACGACCCGAAACACACAGCCAGGGCAACTAAGGAGTGGCTCCGTAAGAAGTATCTCAAGGTCCTGGAGTGGCCTAGCCAGTCTCCAGACCTGAACCCAATAGAAAATCTTTGGAGGGAGCTGAAAGTCCGTATTGCCCAGCGACAGCCCCGAAACATGAAGGATCTGGAGAAGGTCTGTATGGAGGAGTGGGCTAAAATCCCTGCTGCAGTGTGTGCAAACCTGGTCAAGAACGTATGATCTCTGTAATTGTAAACAAAGGTTTCTGTACCAAATATTAAGTTCTGCCTTTCTGATGTATCAAATATTTATGTCATGTAATAAAATGCAAATTAATTACTTAAAAATCATGCAATGTGATTTTCTGGATTTTTGTTTTAGTTTCCGTCACTCACAGTTGAAGTGTACCTATGATAAAAATTACAGACTTCTACATGCTTTGTAAGTGGGCAAACCTGCAAAATCGGCAGTGTATCAAATACTTGTTCTCCCCACTGTATAACCTCTAATACAACGTGTCACCAACGCCGCCTGAGATCAGAATGTGTGGACGCGCTCTTCCTGGAACAACGCGCTGAACACGGCAACTAAACCCAATGAATTCACAATGATTTATTAAAACAGTGTTCTCATTAATGTTATGTAATATGACAAAAATATATTATTAGTAGCGCTGAAGCTGAAGCACTGAATGAACACCGGTACACTGAAGCTCTTTGCTAGCGTGTTATTTAGCTCAACAAAATGCATCCTATATGAAATCGATCACATATATACAAAATAAACGTAATATTACAAATTACATCTGCACAAAATTACACGAACGTACAAGTGAACTTGAACTAACTTGCGTGCGAATGTGTCTCATGTTGTGCACGCGCTCTTCCTGGAGCAACACGATGAAACACGGCAACTAAACCCAAATAATTCACAATGGTTTATTACAATATTACTCTCTTTATAATGTTATGTAATATGACAGTCCCAATCATAGTCATTATTAGTTGTGCATTGCTGTTGGAGCTGCATGCGCTGAAGCTGATCACAGGCACGCTTTACTGCCGCTATAATTCTTAACCAGATGCATCCTATATGAGATAAATCAGATATATATAGGCCTACACAAAATAAACACAACATTACAACTTACATTTGCACAAAACAAAAGGCTGCGAATGCACACGCAAACTTATAGTTCATGATGAAGGTGTAACTCCAGCTGTGAAAGGGTCCCAAACATAACTCCTGCGCGCTCGCTTCATTTTTCCTCGTGTCTGTTTTACGTGTTTCACGGCATGACCCTGCTTAATCGATGATCGATACATTTTATCCATTAAATGTATTAGCGACAATTACTCGATCAGATTAATTGTTAAAGGTTTAGTTCACCCAAAAATGAAAATTAGCCCATGATTTACTCACCCTCAAGTCATCCTAGGTGTTTATGACATTCTTCTTTCAGACGAATACAATCGGCGTTATATTAAAAAAAGTCCTGGCTCTTCCCAGCTTTATAACGGCATTGACTTGATGGTTCGTTTTTGAAGTCCATAAAAGTGCATCTATCCTTCATATAACTGCTCCACACGGCTCCGGGGGGTTAATAAAGGCCTTCTGAAGCGAAGTGGCGCGTTTGTGTAAGAAAAATATCCATATTTAAAACTTTATAGACTAAAATAACTAGCTTCCAGCGGCCTTTATTAACCACCCGGAGCCGTGCGGAGCAGTTATATGATGGATAGATGCACTTTTATGGACTTCAAAAACGAACCATCAAGTCAATGCCATTATAAAGCTGGGAAGAGCCAGGACTTTTTAATATGATTGTATTCGTCTGAAAGAAGAATGTCATATACACCTAGGATGACTTGAGGGTGAGTAAATCATGGGCTAATTTAAATTCATGGACTATCCCTTTAAATAGCCCTAATTTCAATACATCACATCTTTGAATATAAAAACATATTGCCTGAAAGTCAAGTAAACAGCACATTTAATCTTGTAACAATACAAAGATTTTTACAGTAATCTGTTTGAATATAAAACCATAAATCAGAGTCACAAGGTAATCGAATGTTGCGTTGGATAAAAGCCTCTGCTAAATGAATAAATGTAATTGTAATGAAGGAAATAAATATTCAGGACAAAGCACTAATCCGTCTAAATTGGGGTTCATTTGTCAAGTAAACTGACACTGAAATCACTGGAACAGAAATGACCAGTGATTCTAGACCACATTCCCAAGGTCCAGCACTGAGGACAGCCTGGGGTCAATGTGAGAGAGAGATTTGGGCCAGTTAATGGATTTATCACTCGTCTTATCAGGTCAGAGCGGTGTTCTTGGGCTGTGGGGATCCATCGCTCTCCTACCATGTCTTGAAAGAATATAATCCACACATCCCTAAATTTGACATAAGTAGTCTTTGTACTGCATGATTCTGGATAAATTAAGAATCACTATTTTTGGTTTAAAATTGAGATCGCGATTCTCCCACGATTCTGAAGAAAAAACATTAGACAACTAAACAATTTACTAGAGGTTCTGACAAAATTATTTAAAAAAAATACATTAATTTGAACGAAATTATTAAATTATTTGAATGGAGTCATGTCTCATTCATCAAGACTTGTTTCATTATTGGATGAATCAGCGTTTGTGAATGAATCTCTTGAACGAATGATTCAATAACAAACACTTTTTTAAACAGTCTCTTGTCGCCACCACCTGGCGTAATAAGCGTTACAATACATACAAGTGTCAAAACACTTTCAAAAAGATGATTTGCTCTATTTTGATCACTAGACATTAATGTTCATACCCAAACTATAAACTTTTATCCCAGTACACATTTGTCCCCTGCTATTTAAATGTTTGTAACATAGATAATGAAATGTGTGGTTGAAAAGACTAAAGCTGCTCTCTCTCTGGATCAGCGGTAGCACGAACGCAGATTTGAATGTTTCAGTGCGATGATCGTACTTTAAAAGGGTAACCAAAGTCCCTAAAGTCTTTGGTTTAAAGCCTGTTTCACGTCACAAGCAGTGGAGCGTGAGCAGCGCATGTTTTCGCTGCACATATCAATGAATGAGAGCGTTCACATTGGAAGCGTGTTGGAAGACATTGACAAATAGTTATCACTTAATGGCTGACATTTGCTTACACTGGATGTGAACGTTGCGTCAAAAGCAAATAGAAGCCATTATAATGACTGACGATGTCTACATTGTATACAGATGTGCGTTCAGTTTCTGACATACTCCATGCACTTGAGTCTGTTGACAACAGGACAAATGGAAGCGAACGTGTCCAGTTTAAACCGCTGGTTTACATCTCTGTAGAGACTTCGGAAGGATCCCAGCGTCGGAAACAAGTGGATGGTTTATTTCAATTATTTCAATACTGGATTGCTTCGGAGGATCACAGCCTAGTGTTGTCAAAAATATCGATATTTCGATATGTATCGATACCTGGAACGATACTAATACTCCTTTCTACAGTATCGATACACCGAATCCGATACCAGCTGCGCTCTCCTCTCGGAGCGACAGCGAGTTGACACGCACCCGCCTCCTCTCATTCACTCCGGTTAACCCTCTGAACACGGCAAACTCGTCGGCGCGTTCTGCTGGATTTTTCCTAATGACAGCGTGTTAGTGTTGGTGTGACGGGTCTGAATTTCGCGCGGGATTGCACATAATTCTACTCATTCCCGCAGATTTCGCGCACACACACACACAGTAATAAAGCCGCCTCTGACATACAAGTGCAAAAATGAGCTCCTTTTTCCAGCTTATTAATGGTCAAATACACTCAAAAATAATGTCACAATGCCTATCTTGCTGAGTATTAATGTAAACACAGTCGTAAACAGTTCAGGAAGAATGTGTAACAGGAACAGTATTTCGGATCCATGCGTGCCTGTATTTAATTTTTTACAATGAAGATTATCCAATGTTATTTTAAATTTGATTACTTTGTTTTTTTTTATTCAGTTTCTTACCTGAATACTGTTAGACCTACCTGAAAAAATAAAGCAGTCTATTTCATTTGTATCTTTATTCTATTGTATGTATTTGTGCTATTGTTAGTAATTTGTTTAATTGTTCTTATTTTATTACTGTTTACTCGTCTTTTTAAATTCAATTTACCATTTGAAATCAAGCTTCCTTGTGCTGTGTGTGTGTAAGCTGTTGCAATAAAATTACCCCATTGTAAAAAATACATTGAGTTAGCAAATATTTGTGAGATAATTGTAATGGTAATTGATCAACGTTTATATATGAAAAAAAAGCTTAAAAGCTTTATCATATAAAGTGATCTCTTCAGAAGAAATTTTTTGATTCCCTAGACTTTCAATAGATGGACAAGAAATAATATTAAAAATATCTATTTGACAGAAGTCAGAAGTCAGATAAATCCCAGCACATAGAGATTCTTTCACCTAGATATTATCACATAGAGACTGTGTCTGTTCCACGAACTAGTAAATACAAAAAACCATCAAAACCATTCAACGGTAAAAATTTAATTGATGTCCAACAAATAAACAACAGATATAATACAGATGATCAAATGATAAAGCTCAGGCTGCTGAATATTCGATCCCTTTCCTCAAAAGCGCTTATTGTTAATGATATGATTACAGATCATAACCTAGATGTTCTGTGTTTGACAGAAACCTGGCTAAAACCTGACGATTACATTACTTTAAATGTGTCCACCCCTCAAGATTATTGTTATAAAGACGAGCCGCGTCTGAAAGGCAAAGGGGGAGGTGTTGCTGTAATTTATAATAATATCTTCGGTATTACTCAGAAGTTTCAAATATAATTCCTTTGAAGTTTTGGTGCTTTATGTAACGTTATGTAGTGAAATTGATAAATCCCGTTTGACATTTGTGCTGGCTACTGTATACAGGCCACCAGGGCACCATACAGACTTTACCAGAGAATTTGCTGATTTTCTATCAGAGTTAGTACTGGCTGCAGATAAAGTCCTAATTGTTGATTTTAATATCCATGTAGACAATGAAAAAGACGCATTGGGATTGGCATTTAGAGACATTCTAAACGGCAACACGTGTCAGGACCCACTCATCGCCGTAATCATACTTTAGACCTAATATTGTCACATGGAATAAATGTTGATACCATTGAAATTCTGCAGCAGAGCGATGACATCTCAGATCATTACCTAGTATCATGTACACTTAATTTAGCAAAGGCTGCAAAGCCGTCCCCTCGCTTCAAATATGGCAGGACTATCACTGCTGCGACTAAAGATTGCTTTGTAAATAATCTTCCTTAATCAGTTTCATCTCCTCAGCATCCCAGATAGCCTAGAGGAACTCGATGTTGCAACAGAAACTATTGACTCTCTCTTTTCCAGCACTTTAGACACAGTTGCTCCCCAGCACTTAAAGAAGATTAAAGAAAATAGTCCAACGCCGTGGTACAATGAGCACACCCGGGCCCTTAAAACAGCAGCCAGAAAAATGGAGCGCAGCTGGAAGAAAAAAAAACTAGAAGTTTTTCGCAGTTCGTGGAAAGAGAGCATGATTGGGTACAGAAAGGCCCTAAAAACTGCTAGATCTGCTTATTTCTCGACTCTCTTAGAAGAAAACAAACACAACCCTAGGTATTTATTCGATACAGTGGCTAAATTAACCAAAGATAAAGCTTCACCTTCTGATGTTTGTAAACAGCACAGCAGTAATGACTTTATGAACTTCTTTACTAAAAAAATTATAACCATGCAGCCGTCTACTACAGTATCACATCAGACAGTGCATTGTAGTGTCACTGAGGAAAAATTACATTCATTCACTGCTATAGGAGAAGAAGAATTGGCTAAACTCGTTAAATCATCAAAATCAACAACATGTATGCTCGACCCCATACCGACTAAACT
Source organism: Coreius guichenoti (assembly GCA_039654105.1). NCBI lineage: Eukaryota > Metazoa > Chordata > Actinopteri > Cypriniformes > Gobionidae > Coreius > Coreius guichenoti. The sequence continues at coordinate 4,127,635 of CM077177.1, forward strand.
ACTAAAAGAGATGCTTCCAGAGGTCATAGATCCTCTCCTTAATATCATTAATTCATCCTTGACATTAGGATATGTACCGAAAACTTTTAAGTTGGCTATTAAACCACTTATTAAAAAAACGCAACTTGATCCTACAAAATTAGTCAATTACAGGCCAATCTCAAATCTACCCTTTCTGTCAAAAATACTAGAAAAGGCAGTGTCCTCACAATTATGCTCCTTTTTAGAAAGAAATGGTATCTGTGAGGATTTCCAGTCAGGATTTAGACCGTATCATAGTACTGAGACTGCTCTCATTAGAGTTACAAATGATTTACTCTTATCATCCGATCGTGGTTGTATCTCTCTGTTAGTGTTACTCGATCTTAGCGCTGCATTCGATACTATCGACCACAACATTCTTTTGAATAGACTCGAAAATTATGTTGGCATTAGTGGAATTTCATTGGCATGGTTTAAATCATACTTATCTGACCGTTATCAGTTTGTAGCAGTAAATGAAGAGATGTCACACCGAACACAAGTTCAGTATGGAGTACCGCAGGGCTCAGTGCTAGGACCATTGCTTTTCACCTTGTACATGCTACCACTGGGAGATATTATTAGGAAGCATGGTGTTAATTTTCATTGTTATGCTGACGATACTCAGCTCTATATTTCTTCACGCCCTGACGAAACTTACCAATTCACAAGATTAACAGAATGCATAGCTGATATAAAAAATTGGATGACTAGTAATTTCCTGCAACTTAATTCAGAAAAAACTGAATTTTTAATCATTGGACAAAAAAACTCCACAAGTAGTAACCTAGAATACTGTCTAACACTCGATGGCTGCTCTGTCAAGTCCTCGTCGTCAGTTAGGAACCTGGGTGTGCTCTTTGATACCAATCTCTCATTTGAAAGCCACGTTTCTAGCATCTGTAAAACTGCATTCTACCATCTTAAAAATACATCTAAATTACGGCACATGCTTTCAATGCAAAATGCTGAACAGTTAGTTCATGCGTTCATGACCTCAAGATTAGATTAGTGTAATGCTCTACTGGGTGGTTGCCCTGCTCGCTTAATAAATAAACTTCAGCTGGTCCAAAACGCAGCAGATAGAGTTCTTACTAGAACCAGGAAGTATGACCATATTAGCCCGGTTCTGGCAACACTGCACTGGCTCCCTATTAAACATCATATACATTTTAAAATCTTGCTGATTACTTACAAAGCACTAAATGGTTTAGCTCCCCAGTACTTGAGCGAGCTCAACGCATTATACTCCACCACGTCTATTGCGGTCTCAAAATTCTGGCCAGTTGATAATACCTAGAATATCAAAATCAACTGCAGGCGGTCGATCCTTTTCCTATTTAGCACCTAAACTCTGGAACAGTCTTCCTAGTATTCTTCGGGAAACAGACACACTCTGTCAGTTTAAATCTAAACTAAAAACACATCTCTTTACTATGGCATACACATAAAACATTTTTAATTTATATTATTCAAATCAGTTAAATGATTGTTTTAGGCTGCATTAACTAGGTCAGCCGGAACCGGGAACACTTCCAATAACACCTGATGTACTCGTTACATCATAAGAAGAATGGCATCTACGCTAATGTTAGTCTCTCTGTTTATCCCGAGGTTTTCTGCAGTCGGCCGGATCTGGACCAGATGGTGGACCTTAGCCTGGACATGACGACCATATCCCTGAAGTGTCTGTAGAGACCGTGTCAATTAAACTCCCCCCTGTAAATGCTGCATCGACACGACATCCTCATTAAACCCGTCCCCGGCGTGACGACTCCAATCTTTCGTACCACCATTGTAAAAAGCGCCATATAAATAAAGGTGATTTGATTTGATTTTATATGCAACGTTTTTCCCCGTGGTATCGAAAATGGCATAGAATATCGATACCTTTCCAGGTATCGTATCGAAGTTAGAAATTCCAGTATCGTGACAACACTATTACAGCCAATTATAATTCAAGCACTTTATTCAAAATCAAAGCACTTCTCAAAGATTTCCAGCACACGTACAAACCCTGTTATGACTTTTGCTCATGGACCATTGACAGTCTGTATGGTTCAGTGAACTTACCTTCCTCTATGACACGGCCCTTATCATCCAGCATGCCCTGCACCTCACAGCCTCTTACATACACCAGACCAGCCTGATCCACAAACGGCTGCCGGCGGTCAAAGCGTGTGCCGTACGGCAGGTTGGGCCGCACCGTGATCAGAAAGCAAACGTCGTGTTTCCGCAGCCCTGGAAGAACAAACCATGATGTGAAGAATGAAGTGAGCATAATGTTTTTAACGTGCTGGACAAATTGTTTGTGTAAGTGTTTTTGTTAATATGTTTAAATAGATTTTCTTTTCTGTTTTCATTTAATTTATACCATGGTCGGTCTGAATACTCGATTCTGATAGGCTGGAAGGAGTGCAATAAAACTGTTTAATGCTGGACCTAACTGATGAAAATAACTATCAATTTTACCCTTCCGGTCAAATATTGCGCTGCAAACATCAATAACAGCTTTAAGATGTCAGTGCTGGCAAATGACCATGGCATAAGCGGGATAATCCACGGCTAGCTGTGCATTAAAAGGATTTTAATGCACAACGTGGAGGCATAGAACCGCCCAACGAGAAGCGTATAAATTAATAAGCTTTATATATATATATATATATATATTTATTTATTTTATTATTTTTTTTTTTGTTTGTTTTTTTTAAATATAGTTTTAGTTTAAGGAACACGCCGACTTTTTGGGACTTTGGCTTATTCACCGTATCCCCCAGAGTTAGATAAGTCCATACATACCATTCTCATCTCCATGCATGCCATAACTCTGTCTGATGCACCCACCGCTAGCCTATCTTAGCACAAAGATGGCTATAGCTTAGCTATACTCTCCTTGATTATTACGCAGGAATGAGAGTATAGTTCCTAGCCAAATCGGTCTAGAAAATCACAACTTTTCATTTTCCGTCGGTCTTAGTACACGATGTAACTATACACATCACAACATGTAAATAGGAAAATGTTGCCGTTATTTTGTCACTTATTGAGCAGTAGGCTAGTTGGAGCCATTTACTTCCAGTCTTTGTGCTAAGCTAGGCTAGCGGTGGGTGCGTCAGAGAGTTATGGCACGCACGGAGATGAGAATGGTATGTATGGACTTATCTAACTCTGGGGGATACGGTGAAAAAGCCAAAGTCCCAAAAAGTCGGCGTGTTCCTTTAACGACAATTACCCTGGCTCAGGCATTGCTAGGAGTTGGTTTTTAAATGTGTTGCTAGTGTTTGCAGAGACAGAGAAAGAGCGGTTTACCCTCCCATTCGTTTTTGATGTGATCTCTGATGTTGAGGTTAAGGGTGACGTCAGCTCGGACACGGGCAGGCCAGTTCTCTCCGATGTTTGGCTTGGCCACCTCCACAATAGAAAAAGACAGTATGGTCTGTGCCATTCTAGCCCATCCTCCAAACACCACTCCTCCATACTCCGACTGCCTGCGAGACAGAGCCCTCAACGTCAGCACAACACAAACACACAATCACAAATGAGAATGTTCATGCTGTTCTTTTACACGCAGTGAAGTCAATGCTGACCAGTGGTTGTCAAGCTCCAAAATGATTTAAAAAAGTCTTCTGACGTGAGAAAATGTAGGTTATTCAGTACAAATCTCTGCAGTAGCTCTCAGCAAACCTGGCATGACACCACATTTGAATAAATTCATGAGCTTCAAGATTTGCGATGAAGATTTTTATCAGTGAATAACTTGTCAAAGCTTCAGAAGATTTGCAGCAGAAACGGCACACAAATCATATGGACTTCTTTTATGGTGCTTTTTTATCATTTCTGGAGTTTGACAGTGACGGTCATTTCACTGGATATCAAAATTGTGCTAAACATCTGCCTTTGTGTTCCACAGCAGATCATGCAGGTTTGGGGCGACATGAAAGTGAGTAAATGAAGACTTAACTTTGGGTGAAAATAACTTTCAGGACTTTCAACGTTCATTCACCAATAGACTGAACTCTAAATGATGGAGACACTGGCTCTTAAAATAAAATATATCGGTCAGTAACCGATCTGAATGATTCACTAAGACAGATTCAGTTCAAGCCTGAATCTTTTTGAGTGACTCATTTAAAAAAAAAAAAAACTCTTAAGAGTCATTTAACCACGAATCAGAGATCACGATAGCACGGCTGCATGAAAGGAAACACTGACAGACCCTCGAGATGATGATTTCATTTTATTTTTTTAGATTATGTATTTGCTACCATCTTAGTCTTAGAGCCTGCTATGCTATGAAGTAATGAGTCAAGCTACAGCATTAAAGGGGTCATATGATGCGTTTTCATGTTCTCCTTTTCCTTTAGAGTGTAATGTGTCTGTTTGTGCATGTATAAGATCTGCAGAAATACAAAGTCTTCCACAAAGGGACTTATTCTATCTAACAGAGAACAGCTCCAGACCTGAGTAAAATCACATTAAATCGAAGTCCAGATATTACAAACCCGATTCCAAAAAAGGAATAAAAATAAAAAAGGAATGCAATAATTTACAAATCTCATAAACTTATATTTTATTCACAATAGAATATAGACAACATATCAAATGTTGAAAGTGAGACATTTTGAAATGTCATGCCAAATATTGCCTCATTTTGGATTTCATGAGAGCTACACATTCCAAAAAAGTTGGGAGAGGTAGCAATAAGAGGCCGGAAAAGTTAAATGTACATATAAGGAACAGCTGGAGGACCAATTTGCAACTTATTAGGTCAATTGGCAACATGATTGGGTATAAAAAGAGCCTCTCAGAGTGGCAGTGTCTCTCAGAAGTCAAGATGGGCAGAGGATCACCAATTCCCCCAATGCTGCGGCGAAAAATAGTGGAGCAATATCAGAAAGGAGTTTCTCAGAGAAAAATTGCAAGAGTTTGAAGTTATCATCATCTACAGTGCATAATAACATCCAAAGATTCAGAGAATCTGGAACAATCTCTGTGCGTAAGGGTCAAGGCCGGAAAACCATACTGGATGCCCGTGATCTTCGGGCCCTTAGACGGCACTGCATCACATACAGGAATGCTACTGTAATGGAAATCACAACATGGGCTCAGGAATACTTCCAGAAAACATTGTTGGTGAACACAATCCACCGTGCCATTCACCGTTGCCGGCTAAAACTCTATAGGTCAAAAAAGAAGCCATATCTAAACATGATCCAGAAGCGCAGGCGTTTTCTCTGGGCCAAGGCTCATTTAAAATGGACTGTGGCAAAGTGGAAAACTGTTCTGTGGTCAGACGAATCATAATTTGAAGTTCTTTTTGGAAAACTTGGACGCCATGTCATCCGGACTAAAGAGGACAAGGACAACCCAAGTTGTCATCAGCGCTCAGTTCAGAAGCCTGCATCTCTGATGGTATGGGGTTGCATGAGTGCGTGTGGCATGGGCAGCTTACACATCTGGAAAGGCACCATCAATGCTGAAAGGTATATCCAAGTTCTAGAACAACATATGCTCCCATCCAGACGTCGTCTCTTTCAGGGAAGACCTTGCATTTTCCAACATGACAATGCCAGACCACATACTGCATCAATTACAACATCATGGCTGCGTAGAAGAAGGATCCGGGTACTGAAATGGCCAGCCTGCAGTCCAGATCTTTCACCCATAGAAAACATTTGGCGCATCATAAAGAGGAAGATGCGACAAAGAAGACCTAAGACAGTTGAGCAACTAGAAGCCTGTATTAGACAAGAATGGGACAACATTCCTATTCCTAAACTTGAGCAACTTGTCTCCTCAGTCCCCAGACGTTTGCAGACTGTTATAAAAAGAAGAGGGGATGCCACACAGTGGGAAACATGGCCTTGTCCCAACTTTTTTGAGATGTGTTGATGCCATGAAATTTAAAATGAATTTATTTTTCCCTTAAAATGATACATTTTCTCAGTTTAAACATTTGATATGTCATCTATGTTGTATTCTGAATAAAATATTGAAATTTGAAACTTCCACATCATTGCATTCTGTTTTTATTCACAATTTGTACAGTGTCCCAACTTTTTTGGAATCGGGTTTGTACTTTCGGGAATATCTACCTCACAATGTGGCATATTAGCATAAATTCCCATCCAGAGGCATACGCAAAGAAGACAAGACTTCAGTGAATTGTAGTGTTGTCGCCATGAGTTCTGGCGGAAGGGTGACCTCTGACCCAACATATGATGTAGGACGTATGACGTAGGCGTAGCATAAGCTGAGGTGAGAACTGACGAACGCAGAAGCGCAGAGGATAAAGCAAAACGACGGTCACAAATTAAAAGTCTAAAATGAGAAGTTTTAAAGAATACTGTCGGAAGATTTTGATGATTATTTTGCTAAGTTTTAAATATGGATATTTTTCTTACTAAAACCCATTGTGTCGCTTGGAAAGTTCCTGCAAAGTTTTTTGTATTTTCATTTTTAAAAAAAATCTATGTACATTTATAACACTAATACTTTGTATTATATAATTTTTGCATCAAATTACAAAAAACAAGTTACCGCTGCTGTAAGGGTGTTTCTAATACTGCGTCCATGGGAGTGACGGTAAAATGAACATCTTTCTCTCCTTTGACTGCCGTTATCAATCTCACTCTATTTTTATCCTCTTTTTGAAAGCTGTGAAATCACTATTGTGGAGTTTTTCTTTTGCTATTTGAGCAAATGGGGACACAAAAAATATATTTAATGTATTCTCTCATTCACCGCTGTAAAAGTTAACCCAACTATGACGACTTCCGCTTCTGAGAAACCCGGAAATGTGAAAAGGGTCTATTATAACATCGTATCTGAAAGGCAAGAGTTCTTGCTGTTCATCTTCGTGCTTGCTGGTTCCTGTCTATCTGCTAGATCATCCGCGTTTTCAGAGTCTGACTCCGGCTCGAATTGATACGGTAAAACCGACGACATTAGTAACTGTGTGTTTAGAGTTTCTTTAGAAGCACTGGAAGCTGAAGCTCACAATTATGGTAAGGGGTGTTACATTTCCGACATGTGCTTGAGGTTTTCAGCCAATCACAACACAGTGGGTCAGCTGGCCAATCAAAGAACTTTGGACTTTTTTGGAAGGAGGGGCTTTATAGAAATCAGTGTTTCAGACAGACTGTGTACGGCAATAATGTACAGTATGTGAAATTAATGTGTTTTTAAACAAACATGTTAACCTATTCTAGTATAACTAATAAACAAAATAACGACCCTATAAAATAGCATGACCCCTTTAACCCTCATGTCAAGTTTATTTGTCATTCACAGAATCTGATCCTGTGTGTATCTACATCAAGTATAATGACATTAAGAGGGGTCTGAAAAAGAAATGTTCTTTTTGAGATGTAATTTAGCAAAGCAATTGCAATGACTTTTTTTAATCTGCTTTCACTATTTGTCCATTTGCAGTACACACTTCCTACATTCTTGCTACCAAAACGCCTCCTAAAAAAATAAATCACCCTTTCGTGAAGCCCTGACGCAAACCATGGGAAGGTGCCTTCAGAAGTCAGCATTCAGTTTTTGTTAAAATGCTAAAACGTTTCACACTGAGAACAAACCATGGCTTCATCCGTGACACAACGTCCTCGATATCCTGCCGGATTTCATAGGTGGACTCCAGTCGGAAGAGGTTGAAGTTTCTCAAAAGGTAGTCATGCAGGGTCAGAAACTGCAGGTTCAGCTTCGGTAGAGCCAAACAACCTTCATGTTCACAAACAACAAAAATAGTTAGATGTTTGACAGATTTTTTAGGTTTGATTTTTTTTACACTTAAAGCTTAAAAAACAGTGATGAACCAAAATGAAAGCTTTCATTTAACCGAAAATGCAAATACAAATGATGTAATAATCAATGAATACAAATTAATTTAATAAATCAACACACAAATAAAATTTGTATATAAATATTTTGCATATAAAAAGTATTTATTTCAACTTTTTAATTATATAATTATGTTTCTACTCCAATTCTTTGTTGAAATATAAACATTTAAACAGTTAGTAAATGATTTCGGCCCTCCAAAATGGTTTCAAACCAAAAAAAATATTTTTTGGCCGAAATTTTCAGTTGCATCACTATTAAAAAGTGAATAGCTTAGAATCAAATATCACTACAGGAATTAAAATTCTGTCACTCAAACACAGAAAAGAGGGATTTTTGAAGAATCGTCACGCAGCTTTTTATAATTTGCACAAACTGGCAAAATTAGGCACCAATGGAGTTTGGAGTTAATGATGCCATACTGACATATTCAAATGAGGGTTGAGCTTTGGTGGAGGGGAAGATTATCAGTGAATTATGAATTATATGTGCATGCTACTCTAATACACAAAAAAGATTATTTATAGTCATATGGACGTCTGTTATGATATTTTTTTACGTATCTTTTGTGTTTGAAACACATGGTAACTATCAACTGTTGCTGTATGGAAAGCTGATCAATCTCCAAAATGTCTCTTTTTGTGTTTCATGGAATGAATAAAGTGATTATTTTGTTAAACTATCCCTTTATTTCCATTAATGCATAGGTATATGGCATAACTAGTGCCCACCTTCTCCTGAATAGTACTCTGTGGGAACGATGTTCTCATCCCAGATGATCTTCTCGGTGGGGTACAGAGGCATCTGGTTGAGCTGTTCTATCTGGGAGATTCGTCTCTCGTGGTGGGACACCTGAACAGAAGTGAGAAAGGTTTCATGAGGTTTGTTTCCTCTTGTCCAGCTCCTCCAGGAACCGCCAAATCATCTGCCCACTGGACAAATCACGCTGTGCTATTACGGTTTACCCTTCAAACACAGCAGATGGCCAAATGTAGGCTATACATACATCACAGCACAAGGGGGCCAATCGCATCCCATGAGCATTTCAAAGAGCCAGATAGCACAATCAAAACAAGCTTTTTGGTGTTTTGAAACAAGTGCAAATGTAAGCATGCTTTCCAGCACACAATCTTGCAAATCAAAATGCTGTTCTTGTGTGTTTGTGTCATTTATCGTAAATTGTGCAGTGCAAATCCCACAGTCTCAAAGACTTCCTTAAAAGAAATTGTTATACGCACTACACTTTTAAAAGTCTAACTTTTCCTGTACTTCCTGATTACTATAAATCCATTCCTTTATGTTCAAAATTCAAATGAGCAAACGCTGCGAGACAACTCTGCTGAGAAAACATTAAACAATTTCAATGAGAAAATGAGTCGGGCGGCTCACATGGGACACCGCTTTGAGAAAATCAAATGAATTAATCAGGAGTGCTCGGGCAGCTTATCCTGTTCACGCTTAATTAAGTGTTTTATCTGGTTTGTGACCTGCTCTGACTCTATTGTTGGCCGCAGCACATGCATTTAACCAGATTTCAGCTGCTCTAGGAAACGCTAAACACTCAAATGACCGGCCTGACACTGACTTCATCAACGCAGCGACAGCAGTAAAGAGGAAACGCTCAAGCTCTTGATGAGATTTGGAGCGAGTAATTAAAACATGCCGAAGCAGGACCACCATTGTGTCTGAAACATCTTAAACATATCCAATAGAGGTTAAAAGAAATACACTATAAGAGTGAAAATCAAAGCTGTCAAACTCTAATAGAACTTACAAATGGAGAATGTAGCAAATAGAATCTAATCCGCAATCAGAATCAAAATGAGCAGCTCCAGTCATTTAATGCAAAACCTTTTAAACGTGTTTGTCCCCCGACACTATTCTAGACTACAGTGAGCAGAACGATACAAACTACACAGGCAGCATGGTCAATCAAACCTAATGAGCAAAGAGTAGGGCTGTGAATCTTTGGGTAGGCAGCGAATCGATTCGATTCACGATTCATAGGTTTTCGATTCGATTCAAGAACGATTTTTGCAAATTCAGAAAGATTCGATGCACATTAAAATTCGATGCGATTCGATTAATTCGATTCTGCATTTTTTTTATATACATTCATAGGATTATTAAAATGCTTCCTCCAATGTTTCTTAGTCAGGATGTGAATTACACAGCAGCCTTCAGGGGTCAGAGAGTGGGCAAAAAAAAAAAACCCTTGTCCATTGTTAATGTGTTCATGTTATTACTTTATTATTTTATTACACACTTTATTTTAATAGCCTATAAAAAAAAATTATATGGCATTTTTTAGAAATTTACATAAGCCAACATTTAAAAGGCTTTAAAATTAGGCTATTGTTAGTTCATGCTAACTATTGTGTAGAATAGTGTTAATGGCTACACAACCTTATTAAAGTGTTCCAGGTACATTAAACATGCAATGCTTCCATGGAGAGACTAGGATATCATGCACTTCTCCAACTAATCCTAAACTAACTTTTCTTCACGGAATAGAAAGAAAAGTCCTCTTTGTTCTCTTTATACGGAACATGTTCCTTATGATGATTCTGAAAGAAAGCGCGCCGGGTGTCCACTGTTGCTATAGTAACGAATGCAACTTTAATGCGCATCTGATTGATAGATAAACCGCTCTCATTTCAGTGTTGTTAATGTTGTAGTTATTTCAGCAGTTTCCTTCGTACATTCAGTTAAACGACATTAAGTTATATTTTATTTAACATTCATCAGAACTGTGCGTATGCATTTTAGACACTCACATTATGTGTTTGCTCCATCCATGCGATAAATGTGCATCCTTGAATAAGCGGGGTTACATTGTATGACCCATTTCCGTAAAACTTCAGTATTTTATATACAAACCCGATTCCAAAAAAGTTGGGACACTGTACAAATTGTGAATAAAAAAGGAATGCAATAATTTACAAATTTCATAAACTTATATTTTATTCACAATAGAATATAGATAACATATCAAATGTTGAAAGTGAGACATTTTGAAAATGTCATGCCAAATATTGGCTCATTTTGGATTTCATGAGAGCTACACATTCCAAAAAAGTTGGGACAGGTAGCAACAAGAGGCCGGAAAATTTAAATGTACATATAAGGAACAGCTGGAGGACCAATTTGCAACTTATTAGGTCAATTGGCAACATGATTGGGTATAAAAAGAGCCTCTCAGAGTGGCAGTGTCTCTCAGAAGTCAAGATGGGCAGAGGATCACCAATTCCCCCAATGCTGCGGCGAAAAATAGTGGAGCAATATCAGAAAGGAGTTTCTCAGAGAAAAATTGCAAAGAGTTTGAAGTTATCATCATCTACAGTGCATAATATCATCCAAAGATTCAGAGAATCTGGAACAATCTCTGTGCGTAAGGGTCAAGGCCGGAAAACCATACTGGATGCCCGTGATCTTCGGGCCCTTAGACGGCACTGCATCACATACAGGAATGCTACTGTAATGGAAATCACAACATGGGCTCAGGAATACTTCCAGAAAACGGTGAACACAATCCACCGTGCCATTCGCCGTTGCCGGCTAAAACTCTATAGGTCAAAAAAGAAGCCGTATCTAAACATGATCCAGAAGCGCAGGCGTTTTCTCTGGGCCAAGGCTCATTTAAAATGGACTGTGGCAAAGTGGAAAACTGTTCTGTGGTCAGACGAATCAAAATTTGAAGTTCTTTTTGGAAAACTGGGACGCCATGTCATCCGAAGTAAAGAGGACAAGGACAACCCAAGTTGTTATCAGCGCTCAGTTCAGAAGCCTGCATCTCTGATGGTATGGGGTTGCATGAGTGCGTGTGGCATGGGCAGCTTACACATCTGGAAAGGCACCATCAATGCTGAAAGGTATATCCAAGTTCTAGAACAACATCTGCTCCCATCCAGACGTCGTCTCTTTCAGGGAAGACCTTGCATTTTCCAACATGACAATGCCAGACCACATACTGCATCAATTACAACATCATGGCTGCGTAGAAGAAGGATCCGGGTACTGAAATGGCCAGCCTGCAGTCCAGATCTTTCACCCATAGAAAACATTTGGCGCATCATAAAGAGGAAGATGCGACAAAGAAGACCTAAGACAGTTGAGCAACTAGAAGCCTGTATTAGACAAGAATGGGACAACATTCCTATTCCTAAACTTGAGCAACTTGTCTCCTCAGTCCCCAGACGTTTGCAGACTGTTATAAAAAGAAGAGGGGATGCCACACAGTGGTAAACATGGCCTTGTCCCAACTTTTTTGAGATGTGTTGATGCCATGAAATTAAAAAAAAAAAAAAACTTATTTTTCTCTTAAAATGATATATTTTCTCAGTTTAAACATTTGATATGTCATCTATGTTGTATTCTGAATAAAATATTGAAATTTGAAACTTCCACATCATTGCATTGTTTTTATTCACAATTTGTACAGTGTCCCAACTTTTTTGGAATCGGGTTTGTAAAATAACATTGACGTTTCCACGCAATGAAAGTGTTTTATTTCAACAGTAGTGACCACGGTGACTTGGCAGTTGACAATGGCTTGAGCCGTTTGACTCAGAACTACTCCTGTCTCGATAGAGAGCTAGGACTGGGTATCGAGTTTGATACTTCTTAGCTACCGACCGAATTGCCTCGATACTATCGAGTATCATAAAAGGTCTTGTCGTTCGATACCAAATTTCGATACCTAAGAGGTTAATCTTGTAAACGCCAGTGAGCCAAAAAGCATGCAGCATGATTGGAAAAAACATTAGTTAACTGCGGTTACGCCCAGGGACGCGGCTCGCACGTGAGGCTGTAGTGTGTAATCCAAATGAAAGGTGCATTTCCCTCTACTGCAGAGATGATGAGTCGGCATCGTCAACTTCATCTTTGCAGCCCAACACGGACTCTGAAAACACTAGTTTATTAATAAACAATTAAAGGAACACTCCACTATTTTTGAAAATAGGCTCATTTTCCAACTCCCCTAGAGTTAAACAGTTGAGTTTTACCATTTTTGAATCCATTCAGCCGATCTCCGGGTCTGGCGGTAGCACTTTTAGCATAGCTTAGCATAGATCATTGAATCTGATTAGACCATTAGCATCTCGCAAAAAAAAAAAATGACCAAAGACTTTCGATATTTTTTCTATTTAAAACTTGATTCTTCTGTAGTTACATCGTGTACTAAGACCGACGGAAAATGAAAAGTTGCGATTTTCTAGACCGATATGGCTAGGAACTATACTCTCATTCCTGCGTAATAATCAAGGAACTTTGGTGCCGTACCATGGGTGCAGCGGTGCAATGATATTACGCAGCGCCTGAAAATTTACATTTTTGAGTGAATTATACCTTATAAACACAGTAAGCTAAGCCTTGAATAAAACTAACTCTATATCGCGAATCATATCGTTTACATCAACGATACATATCGTCACATTTTTATATCGAGATATCTCAATATACGACGTATCGTTACATCCCTAACATATAGTAAAAATGCATGTTCTAAATGTCCCCCAGAGTGAGTTTGTATAGCATGTACTGCGATTCTTTTTATATATAAGTTTTTTTTACTGCCGGCGCAACTAAATTTTGTTAGAGCTTGTACTGGTGCCACTACCAGTTTGCCTAACTCATAAGCTCTGCCATTTCTGTTGCGAATGAGAAACATTAAATGGGACCTATTATGCCCCTTTTTACAAGATGTAATACAAGTCTCTGGTGTCCCCAGAATGTGTCTGTGAAGTTTCAGCTACAAATACCCCACAGATGATTTATTATACCATGTTGTAAATGCCCATTTTTGAGTGGAAGGAAAAACATGCTGTTTTCGTGAATGTATCTTTAAATACAAATGAGCTGCTGCTCTGCTCCGCCCCCTATCCAGAAGAGGGCGGAGCCTGTACAGCTTGTGCCTCCGATACTCTGCCAAAAACTAAAACATCTGTTTGGTTTTGATGATCATCTCTATCGCGCTCATGTGACATTGCAGTTCTTCATCATCATGAAAGTTTATGATCTGCATATCAGTCTAAACTTCTGATATATGGTTTTGTGAGCGCACACACCTAAAGCACGGGCACAGAAAGCTGGATGTCAATCGGAGCGTCCCATGAGTATTAAACTCAGTTCTCTTTCACGTCTTATTGTGCTTAAACTGTCAAATACACACAAGGTTATGTCAAAAACACACACAGTTCACATAAACACAGTAAGTTATGTCTGTGAATTTAAACAGCAGCGACAGAAATCACATGTGTATATTAGATCTGTGTATTAAAGTGAAAGCAGCATAATATACAGTATCTACTGCTGTTATTATGAATCAAACAACAAGAGAAAACCAGAAAATCACTCACTGCTCTCGACTGAATAACTTTAGTAGCTTTAATAATACATTTCTTACTTGAATGCTGCTGTTAATGCTCTGGCGAGGAGATAAACATGGCGGACTGTGTACAGCTCACTGTGGGCGGGGCCTATGCTAATAGGGCGGAGTCTGTCAGCAGTTGTGGGCGGGGCCTAAGCATTTGTGCCGTCACACTGCTAGAATCTGAAAACGGCTTGTTCTGAGACACTGCTTATGATTTATGGGGATTAAAAAAGAGGAGTGGCTGGATTTTTACCATTATAGGCTGGTTGTGTACACACACTGCCAACACACATTTATGTTCAATACCATGTAAAAGTGAATTTTGCATAATAGGGGCCCTTTAAACCCAAAAACGCGCCAAAAGCGGAACGAGACACAGACCATTTATCAGCTCGGCGCAAAAAACTGCGCAGCGTGAGCAGGGAATGCTTTTACTCGCTGACCGGTCTCATTGACACGACCACTAAACGCCTCTGAGAGATCCAATGAGAAGCATTTGAGTTCGGTGCAGATGTAAACTCTCTGTGATTTAAACTAGTTTAAAGCCAGATGAAACAGCACTGACATTCTCAGTCAAATACAACAAAGATTTGCCTGTATGTTTATGTTCTATTAGATGGACCTATTTTTTTGACTGAACGAAACATTTGCTATCTCCCATATGTCTCCCAATTTTCCACTGAGCTTGTTGCAATCCATTCTGGTGCTGCCTTAGAAACCGGCCAAAATGAAGTAGATGGCAGAATAATTTAAATCCTCTTTGTAACAGTATTTCTGTCATGTTTTAAGATGTGCCTACCAGCAGTTCCAGAAGGAATTCTTTCTCGTAGGACGTTTCTTCTCCATCAGGAAGCTCCGGCAGGAGGCACAGGTATGCCGACACCCGGTGGAGGGTATTGGGACTACAGGCAGAGAGATGAAGAGGGAAAAATGAGTCACAAATCTACAGAAGCGGACCGTACCGTTTCAGAAAGAAGCTAAAGAAGGTGAGGCATTAATTCGCACATTAAAAATATTGTACACAACCAATTTACAATTTAGAAGTCATTTGCAAAACCAAAGCATTTGAGTTGGCAGGATTTTAAAACCTATAAAATGAGCAAATTGTCACACTCCATTTGCACGTCTGATTATATAAGATATCATGACATCATCCATCTGCCACTAATGTCATTATAATGTTCTCAGTAGCCTGTTTTATAAAATATTTGGACAGATGCAAACAAGAAAAGAAGGATAAAACTGGGTATTCAGAGAACATACAGGATGTATTAACTCTTTCCCTGCCATTGACGAGTTTTTCCGGCTTTCCGTGTTTTCACTGTTATACGGTAGGGGGCGCTGTTACGCATCTTCTGGAAAAGTACAGCATCTTTTTGATGTGTGAGTGCTTACACTTTCGAACGGTTCAGAAATTATACATTTATAATATAAGAAATCTAGAAATCTAAATTATAAAGCCACATTTTGGGGAATTTGTTTACTTTGGTTTAGTTTCACTTTCACCTGTTGCTTCTAAGATGGAAATTTGAGGGGGAAAATAAATAAATCACACTCCATTTGTGATGTTTTTGCGTTTACACTGGTCGTAAGAACGGTTATGACATTACAGCAAGCGATCACTTCTACATTCACTTCTATTCGCTCTCTACTATAGCTTCTTTGTCCTAAAATCCCACAATGCTTTGCATTGCTGACGTCACATTCCCATTCTCTATAGAAGCATTGCTGACACACATGTAAGCTAACGAGATCATAAAACGTTCAACAGCTTATAAATCAAAACTGCCTAATGTTACTGAAGGAAATGTGGACCCAGGACGAGCTATAGGACTGTGAAGCTTTGGGGTGTTGATGGACTCCATCCTCTCCATCTGTGTTTTGATCATCGCTCTGAATCTGACCCGGACAAAGTCTTTGACAAAAATGTGATTTTCTCAGCTTTTCTACAAAATGTTGCTTTTTTATGAAACTTACACACATTCAAGTGTTGATAAAAAAAAGAGTGCAGGAATGTCTTTTGATCAAATAGTGTGTGTCTCTCTTGTACCAGTTAACATTTAGTCTGATTGTAAGCAATCTGTTGTTTTTTGGTTTGGAATGTAATGTTTATATGTCAATGCTTTTTGCACATAAATGTAGTGGAGCTGCACGATTCTGGATGAATTGAGAATCACAATTTCGTTTCAAATAGAGATTCTCCCATGATTCTGAATAGACAACTACACAAAATAACATGTAATTTACTAGAGGTTCTGACAAATTATTAATTGCTGCAGTCTATTTAAAAAAATATGTCTATTTTAAATCTCTTGAATGAATGATTCAATGACTCAAAGACTTCACTTGTTTCATTACTGGATGAATCAGCGTTTTTGAACTAATCTCTTGAATGAATGATTCAATGACAAATACGTTTTTTATAATACAGGGCTGTTGAATGCTTGAATCTGATTGGCTGCCGAACGTTCTGAGGTGTGCAGTTATTCTCAGGGAAACGCACGGCTAAAGTAGTTCCAGGCAGATCTTGACCACATTACAGCTCCATATCACTCCACCAAATGATTTCAGTTATTTCAAACATCTTTACAGCCGACAACAGCAAAAGCTAAAAACTAAAACTAACAGCGACACTGACCAAGCAAATAAAAATACACAAATAAAAATAAAAAAACACAAATTATGTCCATGTTTTTGCCACAGAATTGTTTTATCATGTACGGAAAACACATACTCTCTTTCTCCCACACATACGGACACACACTTGCACAGAAACGTGTTGTCAGCGCTGCTCTGATGATTTTATTAGTAAAATAGTTTAGCAGCTTAAAAGCTACATGACATTTCTTACTAGCAAGGTAATAACGGCGCTGTTCTTGAAGCAGATAAACTTACAGTTTCACTATTAGTAGAGACGCTGACGCCGAACACAGAGATGCACAGACTCATTTACAGACGCTTAATCTCTCTCTCTCTCTCTCTCTCTCTCTAATAACTGCATTAATAACTGCATTAGCCTGCCATCAATGGCTCAAGTCTCCGTTACGAGCTCTAAAATGTCGTTTTGGAATTAGCAACTGAGGCT
This sequence comes from Coreius guichenoti, assembly GCA_039654105.1. Classification (NCBI taxonomy): domain Eukaryota; kingdom Metazoa; phylum Chordata; class Actinopteri; order Cypriniformes; family Gobionidae; genus Coreius; species Coreius guichenoti. The sequence continues at coordinate 4,144,962 of CM077177.1, forward strand.
TAGGTTCAGATGTGTAAGAAATTAGTCCTGCACACAAGAGAGTTTTAAAGACAAAACCTGACAAATGTCTTGAAATACATCATCTGAACAATGTTTTGAGGTGTGGGAACCGCAGTATAAGCGGAATAATTGACTCTGGGTCGTTGAATTTTTGAAAAATAATGCACACCCGAGGTGTAATGAAGTAATTCAACAGCCCGTTGTCAATTATTCCTCATTTAACAGTCACTTTGTCGCCACCTACTGGTGTACATCTAACGATGTAATTGATACAATCTTTATTTGAAGCATCAAGTTACTTTCAAAAGGTGATTCACTCATTTTGATCACTTCCGCAGACATCAGTGTTTATATCCGAACAATAAACTTTTATCCCAGTACTTCTGTGATCATTTGAATGATTGTAGGAATGGGACGATTACCAGTTTCTCGATAAACCACGATAAAATGTACTGACGGTTAGTATTATCGTTTAAAATTTAATTATAATTAAAACCGTGTTTGATTACTGCGATTTTGAAAACTCGCGGTAAACCCTGTCCAGCCAGCATCCGTCTGGCGCAGGCGCAGCGCGCAACATTGTTTTTTGAAGGAAAAGAAATGGCGGAAGGCAGTGACAGCACTCGAGGGATTTTAAAGCCTTCTAAAAGGACCAAATCTGAGGTGTGGTCATATTTTGGGTTTTACAGAAGTCCTGAGGGAAACTTAATCAAGGATGCTCACCCTGTATGCAGAACATGCAAAACGAAAGTCGCTGCTATAGGAGGAAACACTTCAAATCTGCTGAATCGTCTTCGCGGCCATCACCCACTGTTGTATAGCGAACGCAAGGCAAGTTAACTTTGACCTCAATACCAAAACTACGTCTGGGAAATAATTGGACACAAAATGTTGTTTTGAGTTGAAATATTTATCTCACTCGCTTTAATTAACGTGAAGCTTCCGCGAAGAAAAGTTTGCAGCAAGTGGCTTTGAGCCAAAGACGAACAAACAAGTTCAGACAAGACTAGGGTGACATTTAAGGGATAATAACGTATACTCATTGTACACTTATTACACAGATATTTTTACCACATAAATAATTACGGGGACATATTGAATTGGGATTAATTTTTTTAATCTGACCTGTTTATAAATCCATTTTGTACAGTGTACAAAACAATCGTCCAGACAAGATGATCACAACAATATTATAGTATTAATAGTGAAGTCCTCTGATTTCATTTTCAATACAATCAAAACGGAGACGCAAGTTGCATTTGAATGAAACGAGAACGCGCGTCCGTTGTGATACATGGATGTGCGCTGTTATAATGCGTTGCTATTGACGACGGCCATTATAAGGCAGGAAATGCCACAGAATAGAATAAAAAAAGTGCACAGAGCTGCTTGTTTTATTTGTTTTCTTGATTTTCAAATATAAAACTTGTTGAAATGTTTTCAGTGTGTGCATCTGTTCTTTTTGAACACTCATCTCATTTTAACAAAACCGTGATAATATTGATAATCGTGATAATTTTTGTCACTATAATCATGATGTAAAATTTTCATACCATCCCATCCCTAAATGATTGTAAGACAGAAATAATGATACTATGTGGCTGAAAAGACTTTGTGAAGCGGTTTCATACCTATACATGACATCTGCGCTCTCTGGATCAGCGACAGCGCTAACGCAGATCTGAATGTTTGCTGTGATCGTACTTACTTTAGTAGACAGAATCGAATCACTGTCAATTAGGAATAAGATCTTTTAATCTTTTAACAATTAATTGTGCAGCTCTACAGCATAGCCTACACAGATACATTCACTACAGATATTTATTTTCATTGTTTGGAGGACAAGATTGGACAGGATAGGTCTTTTTTTTGTTTAAATAATGGACTAAAATTTATTACATAACATATCATTTATTCTATAGTATATACTGTATTTCTTGAATTAATGTTTTAATTAACATTATTGTTCTTTAATAATGTTTTTATTTAAATCAAATAAATAATTGACAAATACAGTTACAAATACAAATTGACAAATACTCCCATACATTTCCAAGTTTTCCATGATGACAGGAGCCCTGTGTGCAGTTAAGAGACTTCACCATTAAGCTCTGACGAAAGTTATTAAAGGTGCACTATGTAACTTTTCCGTCCGCTAGTGGTCGCCTATTCAAAACAAAGGCGTAGCTTGATGACACCAAGTTTGAGCGCAGAATCTTGGGACATGTGGTCTTCACCTCACAGCCGGGTGAAAAGAATCGGGATAGGACTCGGGCAGAAATCATGTTCATGGATGCGATTATTAACGTTACTGTAGTATGAAGCAGAGCAGGACCGAGTGTTGTGGGAGCTGAGCAAGGCCGCTGGAGCGATTGTTAATAAGATGAGCGCAACACATGCCTCGCGAGCAGCGGGACTTTTATTATGCCACAGTCGCCGGCGCCATTTCCGCTTTTCCAGTCATGAGTATGAGGTAACGCAGCTCTGTTTATCATATTAGATACATTTGAGTGTGTTGAAAATGATGTTATGACGTTACTCTGTGCGTTCGCTCGGCGGCTGCTATGACACTTGTTGCACACTGCGGTACGAGTAAAGCATTTCTGCAAAATAAAACCGGAAACCGAGGGTAACGCAGATATGACGCAATTGACAGGCGACTCCCTCACACGTCCCGGTTCCTTGGTTAAAATAGCAATTTTCACACGATTTACAAATAGTTGTAAACATTTGGGATACAAAATATATAACACTGGCCTAGTGGTTTTTGGATATTTTACTGAAAAAATGTTACATAGTGCACCTTTAATGTAATGGGCCGTATCTCACTCTCTCTATAAAGATGTCATCACATTTAATAGCTCAGTCAAACGTCCTGCAGGCTCCTTGTGTCTCCTACCTGAGATGGCCGAAGTGTCTGGTGAGGGACTCTCGCGTGTCCACGGCGGCCACATTAGAGAGGGCAAAGTCATTGAGCTCAGGGAAATGAGCAAACGCTGCTCTCTGAAAAGCAAACACATCAGTCACAGACATTCAAGTTTCAGAAATTCAAAGCATCTGACAGATTTCATCATAACCGCCCAATGAATCATCACGGTCCACATGAGTATTAGAGAACCGACACCATCCTCTCTGGTGACGACTGATACATCATCAAAGCTGATACGGGAGCCATTTTAACCTTCCTTACTGAATGTGAGTGCTGCAGCTAACAGCAGACCGGTGGACTTGGATCAGCTATTCATGGGTTCGATGCATTTAAAAATCTATTTTAAAAAAATGAGGGAAAGGATCATACTACATACTATGTTGTCACGATACCATAAATATGTCTTACAATAATATACCAGCTGAAGTATCATGATACCAAGTAATTTAGAATTCAAATCTACAAAATGAACCAAACTTTTATAAATACACAGATGTAAATGAAAACAGACCAGATTTTCCTCTGAATACTTACTGAATAACTGGCTATTATTACAAATGAAATCTTAGCATTGCACAGTAGCACAAAAGCTTCATGAAGTGACATTTAGATGTGGTATTTAAGCATTTGCACTGCAATTACAATTGCACAAATAATGTTATGAGATTAAAGGCACAATATGTAAGATTTTTGGATTAAAATATCCAAAAACCACTGGAACAATGTTATACATGTTGTTGACTTGTGTACTTGCATTATCCCAAATGTTTCCAAGAATGTTTAAATCCAGAGAAATAAGCAATTTTAACCAGGACACGGACCGCGTGTCACCATCAATGACATCATACCCGCGTTACCGTCGATTTCCGGATTTTGTAGAAACCATGGAAACACCAAAGACGCTTTAATATATGATGTGTTTTATTATTTATTATTCCTCATATTGCCAGGTTTTCTATGAGCGTGGGAACCCTGAATTACTGATGAGGCGTGTGTGGAGAGGTTACCTGTAGAGAGGTGATTCTGTCGTAGTGCAGTGTGGTCATCTCTTTCTGTGTGAGAGCGTTTCCTGTCTGATCACTGATCTCAAAGCCAGCGTAGAACTTCAACATGTCCAGCAGCTTCACACAACAACAAAATCATAATAGTCAAGTATAATAAATCATTGAAAGTTTTTAAAAAAATCGTTGAAGTAGAACAGAAACAGTCATATCGATATTAGCTGACAACTACGGCTTTTTAATGTTATCAAATCGGCCTGATCAGTGTCAGCTGATACTTTTAGGCTGATAAATTACAGCCAAATTATCATTATTTCTAGTCAGCATATCTATATTTAAACACAAACTGTTTTGTTTCTTCGTTCTTTGTTATATTATTATTTATTGCATGTAGGCATGTATAATTTCTTTATTCCAATTAGGGCTACAACAACTAATTGATAAAATTGATTATCAATAAAAATTTAAATATGAAAATAATCGACAACAGATTTGTCAGTCTCAGTGGTGTGATCAGTGCTGTACCTGGCAGAAGAGGTGACCCTCTTTCTCTCTGTCGGTGAGGTGAGACAGCTGGCAGTTGACCACCAGATGAGCGTCATCCAGCACTGTGTTGAACCAGCGCCGGGTCGGGAGGAGAGCCTGACACAGATGGACAAGGTGAAAAACACCACACATCTAAAATCACATTAAAGCCCTGATGCAGCGGAAGTAGTGACAGATCTTTACTTTCCTATTGTGACGTACATCTGAGTGTAAAGGTTTATCGAAAAAGAAGAGTGTGGCTTGGTTCTATACATCAGTTGTTGACTGGATGTTGAGATGGGGGCGTGGCACTCAAAAGTGAAAGCAGCTGAATGTGAGCTTGCAGGGGCAGCGTTTAACTGAACTGTGTGATTGGAGAAGTTCTGCACACCAGAAGGAAGTCTCGCACTTTCACTGAAAGGTCCAGTTATGATATTTTCAACATTACAGATGTCTGTACAGGCATTGTCACTATTATCTCCATCATCCATCCATCCATCCATCCCTCTACCTATCCATATATCCATCTATCTATATATCCATGTGTATCTATATATCCATGTGTATCTATCGATCCATCTCCATCTCTGTATCGATCCATCTCCATCTCTGTATCGATCCATCTCCATCTCTGTATCGATCCATCTCCATCTCTGTATCTCTCAATCCCTGTATCGATCCTTCTCTGTATCTCTCAATCCATCTATCCATCTCTCAATCTATCTCTCCATTTCTCAATCCATCTCTCCATCTCTCTCTATCCATCCAACCATCCATCCATCTTTGTATCCATCTATCCATATCTCTCTCCCCATCTAACCATCCATCCATCCATCATCTATCTATCTATCCATCCATCCATCTCTGTATCTATCCATCTCTCCATGTATCTATCTCTCCATCTCGCCATGTATCCATCTATCTATCCATCCATCTCTCTCTCTCTCTCTCTATCCATCCATCCATCTTTGTATCCATCTATCCATATCTCTCTCTCCCCATCTAACCATCCATCCATCATCCCTCTAATCATCTCTATCCATCTCTCTATCCATCTATCCATCCATCTCTCCATCTAACCATCCATCCATCTCTCCATCTAACCATCCATCCATCTCTCCATCTAACCATCCATCCATCGCTCTATATATCCATCCATCCATCGCTCTATATATCCATCCATCCATCCATCCATCCATCCATCCATCCATCGCTCTATATATCCAACCATCCATCCATCGCTCTATATATCCAACCATCCATCGCTCTATATATCCATCGCTCTATATATCCATCGCTCTATATATCCATCCATAGCTCTATATATCCATCGCTCTATATATCCATCCAACCATCCATCGCTCTATATATCCATCGCTCTATATATCCATCCATATCCATCGCTCTATCCATCGCTCTATCCATCCATATCCATCGCTCTATCCATCTATCCATCTATCCATCCATCTCTGTATCCATCCATCCATATCTATCTATCTATCAGTGTCTACCCATCCATCCATCCATCTTCCAAATGTTGTCATTCACTTTTCGCTAAAAAAAACTAAACATTCTTACAAAAAGAAAAATCTAAATAATGTTTAAAAATAAACAAAGTATGCACAAATAAGTAACATGCATTTAGAAAATTGATGAATAGTACATTTTCATTTCATGCCGACTTTAATATCTTTAAAAAAAGATAACTTGAGAAACAGAAATAAGTAGCAGATCAAATGCTGGTATGAAAGCTTACCTCCAGGTCAATCATGAACTCAATGAATCTCTCACAGTAGTGAACCTTCTCCATGGAGACAGAGCCTAGAGCAACATGAACCATAAAACACACATTAAACCACTGACGACACACAGACAGGCAGAGAGAGTGACAGTATTACGATCGTCTCATAAACAGGACACGCTGGCCTCTTGCGTGACCCCACCATCTCCAGGCCGAACAGGTGGATGATGGGAGGAGGCACGTCGGCCTGTGTTAGCAGAGCAGCGAGAGGCGCCCGCGGGCGAGCATCAGCTGCTCTGAAGCTGGGTCACGTCACAGGATGGTGAAAACACGGAGAGATACTCAAAGCAGAAATAAAGTCATAGCCTGAGGCGGCGACAGGAACACTGAGGCCTTATGGCAGGGCTCTACGCTTACATTTCTTTTTAGGAGCACAGTCAAAATTTAGGAGCACCTTCTGATCAATGACAGAAATTAACCTTTCCATTACGAGGCGATACTTGACTCTTTAAAATGACTTGCCAGGCATTTTTTTTAACCTTTGTAAGGGCATTTTTTCTAACCTTATTAAATGTGTCATCTCTTATATCAAATTCATAAATTTATATTTATGTTTGAATAATAAGACACAATGAGGAAGAATAAGTTACCAAATTAAATCAGTATCAACAAAATTCATCTTTGCACTGCAGAGGTGGCATAGAAGAAGAAAAAGGTGGCATTTAGATATATTTACAGGCTGTTTAATGAGGCTCAGAAGTGAATGCATTTAAATTCATGATAATGTTATGAGGTTTTATATAGAAGGTTTTGAATATAGAAATATTAAATGATTTAAATAACTGAAATGATACTTTAAAAATTAAACTAAAACTGTCTTTGTCTCTGAATCATTCATTCAATCGATTCGTTCAAATGGCTGATTCATTCAGGAACAAACCAAGCGACTGCCTGCATCTCAGTGTACATACTATCCATCCTAAATAGTATGGGACATTAGTAATATTCAATACTATTTAGGGCAGATCAGGTGGATAGTATGCACATTGGGATGCAGGGTGTCTTTATGATTGGATCATTGAATCATTGACTCACTAGATTCGTTTGAAAACACTGATTCATTCATTAACGAAAGAGCAGCGGTCCAGCTGTGATTTTGTTTTTTACTATTTTCGATGACGAAATAGAGCAAAATCTGACAATACTGTTCCTAAAATGTAAGTCACTTAATATTAACTACATGTTTATTGAATTGTATACAACAGTTGCAAACTCCCTTTATAATCATTAAAAAGCTGTCACTCGTCTCAGTTTAACGCAATCTCACAAACTTCTCTTATAATCAATGAAGTTGTCTACACTGCACAATGAATCTCTTATTTACATCGTGTCTGTACTTTGTTTGTTATAATGAGAGGATTTGTGAGCTTGCATAACTCAGGACTGAACAAACGTTTTGAGCGGTGAGAGGGTTTTAACTTAAACGCCTCTGATTGGCCATTGTGTCTCAAGAAATCAACAGATATGTCTGTGATTGGCCACATTGCTCAACGCTGCAAAAACACGTTCTCTCATCACGCTCTCCAGAGTGCAAACACAAATGCACTGGGGCGTTAGCAAAATCTGTTTGGCCAATATCCTGTTATTAGTTTCAACTGAGGGTGCACCCTCTAGCACCACCGTAAAACCGGGCCTGATTGGGTCAGTCGCACGCAGTCATATGTCAATGGTTGTACTGTAGAGCCCTGATTGGGTAACAGAAATCAGCCCCATCTTAATGTCTAGCACTATATACTGCAAAATGGGTTTTTTTTCGGTGTCAGTGCTGTTGTCCAGAAAGCAATATAAATCTAGGCAAGTACTAAGCAAGTAAAGGGACTTTTAGTATAATCGTACAAACATCCCCTTCAGCTCGTGGTTCACGAGTCTTTTTGCTGTCAATTTTTTATCAAGTATACATAAGAATAACTTGTTAGTAATATTTCAAGATGAACACTTCGTGGACTGAAGCAACTTTGGTTTACTTGATTATTCATACATCGTTTTTTAGAAAAATCAAGTTCAAATGTGAGTATCAAATATGATCATCAGGTTTATTAGTTCATCTCTCAATCATCATCGTATTGCATTGCATTATATTTTTTAAAAAACTACAGAGCTTTGATCAAAAAACTAAGCATTTAAATATTATCTTACTAAGACATATTATTGGCAGATATTGATGTTTATATGCATTTAATACAAGCTCTGCTATACGGTTTTAAAGATCTCATTGATTTACAAGCATTAGAATTTCATCTTAGTTTTTATCCACATAAATATCAGCATCTGCACCAAATTGCAAATCTTTGCTCAGTTTGAAAGATTTTTTCCTCTATATTCTCATTATATCAGACTGCATGAGCTATAAAAGCCTGATGTATCAAATATGATAATCAACAAAAACACATATGTGTAAACTTTTTTTTATATGTTTTTATATTGTCTAAAGGTTTGATAAACTCTTCCGTTTAAAAAATAGATTTTTTTCTGACTTATTTTGTAAGGCTTTGCAGTGTTAAAATAGAAAACGGTTATTGTAAATTGTAACAAAATTTTACAAAATTATTGTTTTCAATGTATTTTTTTTTATAAAATAAATGCAGCCTTGGTAAGCAAGAGACTTCTTCAAAACCATTTTTAAAAATCTTACCGACCCCAAACCAAACCCAACATGAGTGCACATTAGTGCAGGTATAAAGGTATTCAACGGCGGTCTGAATAAAAGGTTTACCTGATGCAGGGATGGACATGAGAACCAGCAGGAACTTCTTTATAAGAGCAGCGAGGAAGGTGCGCTCCATCTTCGCTCTGTGAAAGCACAGTTGATGAGACACACAGGACATCGTTTTGACGTGTAAGGGTTTATGGGATGTGAGGGGGTCTTACTGCTCCATATCCTGAGACTCCATCTTCTCATAGTTCTTCTTAATGAGGTTCCAGAATTTCTGCAGTTTTGGGACCTTCTTCAACTCCTGCTGCAGTCTCGTCTAAAGAATTACAAAACCTGGAGTCAGTTTACAACATCTAAAATAGTGGCCAAAACAGACTGGAGTCTCGTCAATGCATGGAAGTATATGCGACATGGAGATTATTATTCATTAGAATTTTTTTTTTTTTTTTTTTAAATCACATTTTTCCACATTTCCCCAGAAAACGGGACCACTACTGAGTTCACATTGATGTGACCTAGAAACAGAACCTGAAATATCTGATGATGAAAATGGTGATTATTATTTTTGATGATGATTATTACTACTACTGTAAACTCATGCACTCATTTTTAATTATTCAATGATGAAGTTTGTGCTGATGATTAATTATCATACAAATAATTTCCATTACTAAATTATTACTGTTTTGTTCATGTCACTTATAGTGTAAATCTAATACGTTTGTTTATTTAACTTGGAATTGTATATAATATAATAAAAATCATAATAAAAATAGGCACTAACCCTAACCTAACCCTACTTTAATATAATGAGAATATTATATAATTGTGTGCTTGGGACTAGACATGTGCTGGTATACGGTAATACGATATATCACGATAATGAAAATGCACAATATTGTTATCGTGGTCACTTCAAAATACCGTGAATAATTATTTATTACGAATTATTCTGATTTTTAGGATGCATTTTAAGAATTTATCCATCTACCGTTTAAAATGAACAACACGGCTGTACGCTGCATCAAAGAGGCACGGGCACTGATGTAAACAAACCCAACGCGCATGAGCAGCGCATGGCGGGACGAGTGAAGGAGACGCACATTCACTCTCTGACAGCAGATGGCGCTGATGGAACAGCAGAAATGCAGCCGTTTCCCCGGTAACGCTACTACACAGTATTTAAATGTTTCAAACAGCCATTCAGTTTTCTGTATTCGCTACGGTGCTCATCACATCACCAAATACTTAATACTTAAAGACTTAAGGCTATTTATTTTCAAACTTAAACATTTTATATTTTAATCTGGATATTGTTTGAATATGTTCTGATTCTTTATTGTTCAGTCACACACTTTACAATAAGGCTCCATTATTTAACATTAGTTAATAAAAAAACAGTGAAAAATACTTCTAAAGCATTTATTAATCTTAGTTAAATGTAAATTTCAACATTTAATAACATTATTAAAATCAAAAGTTGTATTACTGTATTATTTAATGGACCTGAGCTAACATTAACAGTTGTATTTTTGAACTGACGTTATCAAAGAATAATAACTTTGTAACACATGTAGCTATTTGCTCTTTGTTAATGTTAGTTAATGCATTAACTACTAGTGAGACCTTATTGAAAAAGTGATACCTATTGTTCTTTTGCACTTTAATCTGTCTGAAACATTTACTTTATACATTTTTTTGTATTGCTTTATTGTATTTAAATGTTCAGTTCTTTTTGTCATAAGAAAAAGTTATTAAACCTGTTATAGTATGACACTTTTTTGCAACTTATTTCAATATCGTGATAATACCGTATACCGCGATAAAAGCTTCAGCAATTAATCGCAACATGAAAATTTGATACCGTCACATGCTTACTTGGGACATGGCATTTAATGGTGAGACTTTTGTTTTTGCAATCAGGCTCTCAAAAATTATATAAAAATTTGGATTTAGATTTATCGGCCAATTTATCGGTTATTGGCTTTCAAATATAAAGAATTATCAGTTATCGGCCAAAATGTTCATATCGGTGCATCCCTAGAACAAATAAAACGGAATTTGGAAAAAAATAAAACCTAATCCCTACTGATGTAAGATACACGTGCACATACAACATGATGTAGAGATTAGGGATGTGCCCGAAGCCGATAAAGGAAATGACGTGTTGTATGGAGCGCCTAAAGGGACACAGTGATGGAAAAAAATATAGGACGGAGGAAAAAATATATTTGAATCCTTTTACGTTCTCTCGCAATTATATAGCATCTAATTTGCGGGCATCAGGGAGCCGCTATCAATACGCGGGGTATTGAAAACGATTTTGAATGGTCGCTTTTCACTTTTCAATTCGCAGTCATGTGTACTATGTGTATAGGGAGCAGCGCACATCTTACAAAATAAGATATTTGTCAATGCTGCTCAGGATCTGTTGCGCACCAAATCCTCCTGTCAGTCATCTCTCCTAACTATTATCTTCAAGTGATCAGTGAAATCTGATGTACTGTAATGTAACCTAACCAAGTCCCTTTAGGGACTCCGTAGAATGCATTATTCATTTTCCGTGCCTTTCCGAATTTGGATTTAGGCTTCGGGCACATCCCTATGGGACATGAAATGTGTGTGATGCAGTAATACTCACCGGCAGCAGACACATCCACATGGGCAGAGAGACCAGTTTCTGCACCTGCTCACGGATCAAGTCCACTTCCTGTGGTGAAGAACACGCCACAAATAAACAGTCAATGATCTTCTGAGTTCTGTTTTACTAGGGATACAGCCAAACCTCAACTAAAATACAACCAAATATTTTGAAGACATGTTTTCCAGGACTGAAGCTCTGACTATACAGTTAAAAACACTCCTGTCACTTACTTCACACATCTCATTTAACAAAGAAAAACCAAGACTGAAAATCAAGTGTGTGAAACTTTTACTATAGGTGCAATTTTCTGCACTGACACCCCTCATAGCATCTGTACTTCATCACAAACATTACAGATGTGCATTTAATCAGGGACTTTACAGGCTCTTGATGGACATTTCTATTGTTACCCAAACCTATAGTCTTCATCCAGAGCACACGTGTAAGCAAACATGATTAGCATACGAACACTAGACAATGAAATCACATCAACAATGCAAATGGGCCATCTGATGGGACACCATGCCTTAAATTAGCAGCAAAACCAAAAATAGATGAAAACAGCCTTGACCTGAAGCTGCCGTTATACACGTGAACCCCCGAGCTGCTGTTTTCTCTGAGTTTAGAGCGAGGTTAAAAACACTATAACATGGTGTGTTTGGAAAAGCAACAGTGCCACCAAGTGATGAGAATGTAGAATCGTTTTAAAATGGTGGTCAAAATCAGCAAATGCACATTTATGAGTTATCAGACGCATGTGAACTCACCAGACTGTTGAAGCAGTGATCGAGGAAGAGCAGAAGCACCGTCTGTTCCTTCAGCGACAGGCCGAGCTGCTCGCCCGACAGACACGACTCCATCACACACCTGAAGAAGTGAGGGAAGTGTGTGGGCGCTTTCTTGAAAACCTGACGAGAGAGAAAGAACACACTGTGTCACTGCACACGCACATCATGTCTAATCAAACAGGCCTGTAAAAAAAAAATCATTGAAATATATACAGTAAAAATCTGCAGCTGTGATTGACAAAAAAAATACAGTAGGAACATTTTATGCTTCACAGACTGACCATACATGTACAGTAAAAATGCATATTTCATTAAGAGAAATCATTTTAATATATCATATTACTAAAATCTGTTTTTACCTTTATAATACACTGACAACAAGTGACAAACACCTTAAAAACACAGATGGTAAAGAGACTCATGATGAAACAAAAGTTCATCAAAAGCAGCTTCTCCACAAGCTGAAGTAAATACAACACACCAACATGATAACACACAACAATAAACATTCATTTAACAACACAAGACGTAACATAAAACCCTAATGTACATAATTGATAACAAATAAACTAGGAAACAGTTATTTCAATAAAAAACAACACACGTGAGAATTTACAGTCAATTTACACTGTACATGTAACAGTATTTTAAAGTATGAAATGTCCCATTAGATCTATTCCAGTTTTTCACCATACTGAACTTCCCGTTAACAGATTATCAGGTTTTACAGAGGCATTTTTACCGTTAAAATTACAACTATTTTTAGTAGTGTTTAGGGCTGGGTATTGACACAAATGTCACGTTTCGATTCAATTTTAACTCACACGCTTGCGATCAGCTTCCGATTCAATTCGATATCGATTATTTTGGATATATATCAGGTACAGTACATGGCAAATTTCTCAAATAAAATCTCAACTAATGCTGTAAACTCTACAGGGTGTCAGCTGGTACAACATTACTATAATACTGAAGGTTATTATTAACTGACTTGTATACAAACAATTACATTTTTTGAACTATAAACATTTTTAATGGTGGCTTTCATAAAAACCTCATATTCAAACAAACATTAAATACTGAAGAATAGTAAAAAATAAATATATAGAATATGTAATATGGTGCATATATTTAGCCAAATGTTCCTCTAGAGTTTATTTTTTACCTGAGTCTGACTATCAAGTTATAGTCATTGAATGTTTTTTTCTGAGGTAAATGTGACATCCCATGACATTGTGGCGTCTTTCCACGGTTAAAACACTGATTGAGCGATTACATGAGACATGATTCATTTCAGTAAATTATACTGTCTCTTTCAACATTCCTTCTAATGTTCATTCATGTTTATTTGCTGCTATAACTAGTAGTAAAGAGGAAGAGATGATTGGTTCAAGAGCCGCATCTGTCACCACACATTAAAGACACAAAACGGTATTTATGGTATACAAAATGGACAGAATTTGAAATCTGAGACTTTGTTTCGCATCAAAAGTAACAAAGCACAAAGCTTATTGCGATTTATGGATGGGAGGTGCGGGACAATGTTCTGTTCATTCATCAACTGAAAACAGCGTAGACTAAAAGATCAATTCTTGGGATTTAAGAATCAATATCGATTGAAAAATGAGAATTGATATTTTTTACCCAGCCCTAGTGGTGTTCATTTTGATCAAAGTTACTCCTGTGGATCATAAATCTGTTGTGAACTCATTGTGAATTCTGCTCAAACGTGACTGCTGTAGAGCTTTTCATGCCGCTTCATCATAACCACATCACAAACGTATTAATGTTATGACACAGTAACAATATTTCATTTGTAAATGAGTATAAACACAAAACATGTTTGTCTCCTTCAGACCTCAGACCTGCTAACTTGAATTTTTACAGAAACACCAAAACTGAAATTCAAGTTTTCATTTGAATTATAAAAACCGAAAAATACAGTTTTGGTAATTAAACTGGGGGTAACTGGGTAATTGAACTCAGTAAGCTGTTCTCCTGATTTCACAGGTGATAAACCGGTCATAATAAACTTCTTCAACAATGAGTCGCCTCTCAATATTTCAAACAAACAAATTTGACATTTGTGACCCTGGAGCACAAAACCAGTCTCACGGGTATATTTGTGGCAATAGCCAACAACACATTGTATGGGTCAAAATTATCCATTTTTCTTTTATGCCAAAAATCATTAGGATATTAAGATCATGTTCCATGAAGATATTTTGTAAATTTCCTACCATAAATATATCAAAAATGTATTATTAGTAGTAATATGTATTGCTAAGGACTTCATCTGGACAACTTTAAGGGCCATTTTCAGATGATGTATAAATCTCAATTTCAAAAAAATGTACCCGTATGACTGGTTTTGTGGTCCAGGGTCACATTTATGGTCATGGTGAAGGGAGTCCACACTGCTAGCATGTTTACCTTTTGTACATTATCCATGATGTGTGGCAAAAAACACACTGACAGCCAAAACACGTCATCGGAGAAACATTGTTTCGGCCATCCAAAACTATTTTGTCCGAAAACAAAAAATCTTTTTCTGTTTTAATTATAACCAAATGTTTTCGGTTGCCCAAATTTTGGTGCATCAGTAGTGAAGGTGTTGGTCCCACTTTATATTAAGGGTCTTTTAACTACTAACGTTTAAAAGGAATCATGTGATACAATGCACTTATTGTGGACATACTTGTTTTACATTGTACTTGTATTTAATAAATACCAGCATGTAATTACATTGGTAATTAACTTTAGTAAATACATCTATAATTACACTGTTCCTCACACCTTATCCCACCCTCAAACCTACCCGTAGCAGCAAACCTGTACTAATCTTACCCTGTATCACACATCAATAGCAGCACAAGTGTTTTTAGCCATTCAACATCAACACAATAAGTACACTGTGCCGTAAATAGTACATAGTAGTTAAAGACACCTAATATAAAATGTGACCAAAGTATCTTATTCAATGTTGTTCCTCTACAGAAGTGTCATTTATTTTACTTTTCAGTGTTTAAAGTCAGTGCAATCTCTCATTCATCAACATTTCAATACAAACCTCCCAGGCAGGAACATTTTCCCGAAACTTCTCGTTGACGATGCAGCAGATGGACATCAGGAAGCTGTTGGTGGAGGCTTCAGGCGTGTAGTTCAGCCACAGGTAGCTCTCCAGGTACTGACTGCAGGAAACACACAATCACTTCAGACAACTGTATGACACACACAACTCTTACAGACAAACTCCTGACAAAAAACACCAACCTGAACTCCAACAACATAATCTTTCTGATGGCAAACCTGAAAAGAGAAGACCAAAGTCAATATACAGCAAAGTGGTCAAAATGCTCATTTATAGCATTTATTGACTTTTATATAGAGCAGAATAACTGAATACATGGAAGTTTGTTTCTGCAATGTATTTGTGCTATTGTTTGCAATTAGTTGATTTGTTCTTATTTATTCTTTTTTGTAAATGTATTTTAACGATTCAAATAAAGCCTCTGTGTGTAAGCTATTACAACAAAACTACCCAAATTATCCCAAAAATTTGAATATAATGAATTATCTGTATGGCAGTATATATGGCGGTTTTCCCTGTGGTATTGATAATGGTATCGAATATCGATATTTTTCAAGGTATTGTATTGAGTAGGGCTGCAACAATTAGTCGATAAAATCGATAATAATCGATAATGAAAATCATCAACAACGATTCTCATTATCGATTAGTCAGGTCTCCACCAGTCGCGCCAAATTACAGCACTCAATAACGCATTTCTATGGACAAAATGCATCTAAAATAGTGAAGGAAACAGAGCGAGCCGCTGCGGGAAAGGTACATGATCCAAGCGCCCAAAACATGAGAATTCTGTATTTTAAGCTTCAAGCGAATGCATTAGTTTAACATACCCTCATGCGCTTTGACAGATGCGTGTGCGTCCTCAGCGCAAAACGTTCATTTTACAGGTTATATCCACTGATCTATATAGAGAACAGTAGTTATATCCTCATCTGTAAATGCTACTAATTCACGCCAGTATTTCCATTTTGCATGAAAGCGCGTCCTGACAGTCTGTGCTAAACTTCACTGAACGAGCGCCGGTGCGGCGGGCGATGCGCGTCAAACAGACAGAACGCAGTCGAGAGGGAGACAATTAATATTCAGCGCAAAAACATTGATTAGCTGAAATATCTGCTGTTAGACGCTAAATTTAGGTTTAAAAGTCAACATGTAATTCACGTATTTTATGAGAGTAGTAACTGTAAAGGGATAACAGCGTGTAACTGAATATACAGTGGGGAGAACAAGTATTTGATACACTGCCGATTTTGCAGGTTTTCCTACTTACAAAGCATGTAGAGGTCTGTAATTTTTATCATAGGTACTCTTCAACTGTGAGAGACGGAATCGAAAACAAAAATCCAGAAAATCACACTGTATGATTTTTAAATAATTAATTTGCATTTTATTGCATGACATAAGTATTTGATCACCTACCAACCAGTAAGAATTCCGGCTCTCACAGACCTGTTAGTTTTTCTTTAAGAAGCCCTCCTGTTCTCCACTCATTACCTGTATTAACTGCACCTGTTTGAACTCGTTACCTGTATAAAAGACACCTGTCCACACACTCAATCAAACAGACTCCAATCTCTCCACAATGGCCAAGACCAGAGAGCTGTGTAAGGACATCAGGGATAAAATTGTAGACCTGCCCAAGGCTGGGATGGGCTACAGGACAATAGGCAAGCAGCTTGGTGAGAAGGCAACAACTGTTGGTGCAATTATTAGAAAATGGAAGAAGTTCAAGATGGCGGTCAATCTCCCTCGGTCTGGGGCACCATGCAAGATCTCACCTCGTGGGGCATCAATGATCATGAGGAAGGTGAGGGATCAGCCCAGAACTACACGGCAGGACCTGGTCAATGACCTGAAGAGAGCTGGGACCACAGTCTCAAAGAAAACCATTAGTAACACACTACGCCGTCATGGATTAAAATCCTGCAGCGCACGCAAGGTCCCCCTGCTCAAGCCAGCGCATGTCCAGGCCCGTCTGAAGTTTGCCAATGACCATCTGGATGATCCAGAGGAGGAATGGGAGAAGGTCATGTGGTCTGATGAGACAAAAATAGAGCTTTTTGGTCTAAACTCCACTCGCCGTGTTTGGAGGAAGAAGAAGGATAAGTACAACCCCAAGAACACCATCCCAACCATGAAGCATGGAGGTGGAAACATCATTCTTTGGGGATGCTTTTCTGCAAAGGGGACAGGACGACTGCACCGTATTGAGGGGAGGATGGATGGGGCCATGTATCGCGAGATCTTGGCCAACAACCTCCTTCCTTCAGTAACAGCATTGAAGATGGGTCGTGGCTGGGTCTTCCAGCATGACAACGACCCGAAACACACAGCCAGTGCAACTAAGGAGTGGCTCCGTAAGAAGCATCTCAAGGTCCTGGAGTGGCCTAGCCAGTCTCCAGACCTGAACCCAATAGAAAATCTTTGGAGGGAGCTGAAAGTCCGTATTGCCCAGCGACAGCCCCGAAACCTAAAGGATCTGGAGAAGGTCTGTATGGAGGAGTGGGCCAAAATCCCTGCTGCAGTGTGTGCAAACCTGGTCAAGAACTACAGGAAACGTATGATCTCTGTAATTGCAAACAAAGGTTTCTGTACCAAATATTAAGTTCTGCTTTTCTGATGTATCAAATACTTATGTCATGCAATAAAATGCAAATTAATTACTTAAAAATCATACAATGTGATTTTCTGGATTTTTGTTTTAGATTCCATCACTCACAGTTGAAGAGTACCTATGATAAAAATGACAGACCTCTACATGCTTTGTAAGTGGGCAAACCTGCAAAATCGGCAGTGTATCAAATACTTGTTCTCCCCACTGTAAATGTAAGACGTTTCTACAGGATAAAGAAGAGTCTATGTCCATAGAGATCGAATGTGTGTGTGTTCCTGCAGAACATTCCTCTAATCTGGGAACACTGAGATTGGGGGGTTTTTTTTTGTGTGTGTGGTGTGTTTTTGTTTTTTTTTTCATTTCATTTTAATGTAGGGATTTAAACTGTCCTTTTGCTTAGTAACTTTTGCACGTCATGTATAGCACAGACATACCTTCACGAAAATATCCATGGTTTTATTATAGTAAAACCATGTTTTTTGGCATATTGATTACCATTTGTATAACTACACAAATACCATATAGTTAAACTATGGATTTGAAGCAAAACTATGGTTAATTTGTGGTTACCATGGAATAACTACAATAATGTTTGCTGTTTTATTCGTTGTAAAACCATGGTTAATTTCTGTAAGGTATAGTCACTCTGTGTGTGTTCATAGCACTCAACTGACACGTTTGTTTGAAGGAGAGCATTGGGCAGGATGTGGTCAATAAAATAAAAAAAATGTTTTTTTTTTTTATTTATCCGATTAATCGAAAAAATAATCGGCCAACTAATCGATTATCAAAATAAACGTTAGTTGCAGCCCTAGTATCGAGGTTGGAAATTCCAGTATCGTGACAACACCAGGACTATAGCCTACTTTATTTTGATAATTGGTCAAAAAAATTGATATTTATAGGGATGTAACGATACATCGTATATCGAGATATCTCGATATAAAAATGCGACGATATGTATCGTTAATGTAAACGCTATGATTCGCGATATAGCGTTAGTTTTATCCAAGGCTCAGCTTACTGTGTTTATAAGGTATAATTCACTCAAAAATGTAAATTCTGTCAAGTACTCACACTCATGTCGCTTCAAACCTATAAGATTTTCATTCAACTTCAAAACACAAATGAAGATATTTTTCAAGAAACCAGAGAAAGATTTCTGTACCTCCATTTAAAGTCCATTGCTCTCAAACTTAAAAGATCAAAAAATGTCAAAGGCATGGTAAAAATAATCAACCGAGTGTCTAATCCAAATCTTCTGAAGAGACACGATGGCTTTATATGATGAACAGATTCACAACGACGAGCATACTAAACACAGACATTCAAATGCTTGCGTGACGCGTGAAAACAACATGAGAGTGAGTAAATGCAGAACTAAACATTTACAGTTTGGGAATAGTCGTTTTGACACACTTTTTTTGCGATTAGAACTGTGATTGATTGCGTTCATCATCTGAAGCGCACGCGCTGCCGGAACGACACTCCTCAAAGTGGAAGGGCAAACATCATTTAAATCACCACATCACATTTGGTTTTAGTAGTATGATTATTCAAAGTGTTTTAGATGGTTTATTCTTATATGTTTAGTGCATTAATAGCGGGAGAGGTGGAACATAGCGAGCACCGGGAGAGTGAGTGTGTGTGTGTGTGTGTGGCGCGAGGACTGCATGAGAAAAAAATGAAAGTTAACAATTTCAGTGACATACATTAAACTACTATATATAATGTTGAATATAATGTATAGTAATGCAATGGGGGAATATTTGTGTGTATCGTTACACCCCTAGATATTTAATATTATTTTAATATATTTTCTGTCCAATTTTGGTGTTACTTTAAATAAAAGAGTGGTTATTTTATGTTATTGGCTTGTATTTTTTAAATTCAGATTCAATAAAATTATTGAATTTAATTAAAAGTAATATTAACACAATTATTAAAAAAAAACTAATTTAAACTACAGCTGTTAATTCTGTAAGATGGTCTTAGTAAAGAATTACTGGACCCACTTTATATTAGGTGGCCTTAACTACTACTCCTAACATTTTAATTAATCATTTGATACAATGCACTTATTGTGTACATACATGTTTTTACATTGTACTTACATTTTAAAAAATACCTGCATGTAATTACATCTGTAATTAATTTCTGTAGTTACATTTATAATTACACTGTTGACACTTCTCTTACACCTAACCCTACCCTAAAACTTACCCATACCACCACACCTGTCCCTAACTTTACCCTTAAACTTACCCATACCAGCACACCTGGCCCTAACTTTACCCTTAAACTTACCCATACCACCATACCTGTCCCTAACTTTACCCTTAAACTTACCCATACCAGCACACCTGTCCCTAACTTTACCCTTAAACTTACCCATACCAGCACACCTGGCCCTAACTTTACCCTTAAACTTACCCATACCACCACACCTGTCCCTAACTTTACCCTTAAACTTATCCATACCACCACACCTGTCCCTAACCCTACCCTTAAACTTACCCATACCACCACACCTGTCCCTAACTTTACCCTTAAACTTACCCATACCAGCACACCTGTCCCTAACCCTACCCTTAAACTTACCCATACCACCACACCTGTCCCTAACTTTACCCTTAAACTTACCCATACCACCACACCTGTCCCTAACTTTACCCTTAAACTTACCCATACCACCACACCTGGCCCTAACCCTACCCTTAAACTTACCCATACCACCACACCTGGCCCTAACTTTACCCTTAAACTTACCCATACCAACACACCTGTCCCTAACCCTACCCTTAAACTTACCCATACCACCACACCTGTCCCTAACTTTACCCTTAAACTTACCCATACCAGCACACCTGTCCCTAACCCTACCCTTAAACTTACCCATACCAGCACACCTGTCCCTAACTTTACCCTTAAACTTACCCATACCACCACACCTGTCCCTAACTTTACCCTTAAACTTACCCATACCACCACACCTGGCCCTAACCCTACCCTTAAACTTACCCATACCACCACACCTGTCCCTAACCCTACCCTTAAACTTACCCATACCACCACACCTGTCCCTAACTTTACCCTTAAACTTACCCATACCACCACACCTGTCCCTAACTTTACCCTTAAACTTACCCATACCACCACACCTGGCCCTAACCCTACCCTTAAACTTACCCATACCACCACACCTGGCCCTAACCCTACCCTTAAACTTACCCATACCACCACACCTGGCCCTAACCCTACCCTTAAACTTACCCATACCACCACACCTGTCCCTAACTTTACCCTTAAACTTACCCATACCACCACACCTGTCCCTAACTTTACCCTTAAACTTACCCATACCACCACACCTGTCCCTAACTTTACCCTTAAACTTACCCATACCACCACACCTGTCCCTAACTTTACCCTTAAACTTACCCATACCACCACACCTGGCCCTAACTTTACCCTTAAACTTACCCATACCAACATACCTGTCCCTAACCCTACCCTTAAACTTACCCATACCACCACACCTGTCCCTAACTTTACCCTTAAACTTACCCATACCAACACACCTGTCCCTAACCCTACCCTTAAACTTACCCATACCACCACACCTGGCCCTAACTTTACCCTTAAACTTACCCATACCAGCACACCTGTCCCTAACCCTACCCTTAAACTTACCCATACCACCACACCTGTCCCTAACTTTACCCTTAAACTTACCCATACCACCACACCTGGCCCTAACTTTACCCTTAAACTTACCCATACCACCACACCTGGCCCTAACTTTACCCTTAAACTTACCCATACCAACATACCTGTCCCTAACCCTACCCTTAAACTTACCCATACCACCACACCTGTCCCTAACCCTACCCTTAAACTTACCCATACCACCACACCTGTCCCTAACTTTACCCTTAAACTTACCCATACCAGCACACCTGTCCCTAACCCTACCCTTAAACTTACCCATACCACCACACCTGTCCCTAACTTTACCCTTAAACTTACCCATACCACCACACCTGGCCCTAACTTTACCCTTAAACTTACCCATACCACCACACCTGTCCCTAACTTTACCCGTATCCCACCTCAATATCAGCAAAAGTGTTTTGCAAAACAATATGAACACAATAAGCACATTGTACTTATTTTTTGATGTAAGTACATAGTAGTTAAGGCCACCTAATATAAAGTGGGGTCGAATTACTTGCCAAGGTCACTTTAATAATAACAACAGTAATAATAATATCAGTCTAAATATTTAAACATACTTAAATCAAGATGATTTTTTACTAGATAAGTAAAATTACATAAGATATTTTTCTTGTTTTCTGGAAAATAAAATCTAAAACAAGTGAGTTTTTGCTTAAAACAAGCAAAATTATCTGCCATTGGGGTAAGAAAAATAATCTTTCTGATTTAAATCTTGTTTACTTTTACAAGATTATTTTTCTTACCCATTTGGTTTTGCTTGTTTTAAGCTACTGTATATCAATGTTTTGATTTTATTTTCCAGAAAACAAGAAAAAATATCTTATGTCATTTTACTTATGTAGTTAAAGCATCTTCATTTAAGATTTTTTAGATATTTGGACTGGAAACAGGACAAAGATACTAAGTAAGAAAAGCATTTTTTGCAGTGCAAGAACTGTACATGAATCTTCTTACTTTGATTTAAGAATTTCATTCTGATAAATGTCCTCAATGACCTGAAAATAGAAAACATTCATAAGCCACATCCTCTTTAAAGCCAGACTTTAGATAGAAAAAAACACAATTCTGGCCATTCACAGCAGTACTGAAGCACCATATCCTGAGGATCTGTTTGTACAGAGCAGTTTCTCTCTATATAATCAGTGAAATCCTGCAGACTGAAGCTAAAGAGAAGGATTAAAGCTCAAAGTGTGTCCTCTTACCTGAGAATCAAATGGTAATTTATTCTTGACATGAGGCGCCCAGTATTTGTTTGAAAGCTTGAGAGAGAACAAGAACAAAAACACAAATGTCAGTAGATGTACACAAATAAACCGAGTATGTTTGACTTCATAAAGTGATCCTAACTCACCTGAGTGACATATTCAGCGTTAATCTGAGCCACCGACGGCGCGGAGGTCTTTATCAGTCTCGCGTCCTTCTGCATGTTTCGATCACTGATCATTAATAATGATCATCAATATCCAATCATGTGTCTTACTGATTATTTCAAGCTACTGTATATCAATGTAACGACTGGAAAATTCATTCACTTCTTTCAGCATTCACTGCTGAAAACCTAAACGATCAAATATACGCTGGAATGTGAACTTAATCAACACTAATAATCAACGCAAACTTTGTTTATAACAGAGACGTCATGAATACGTTACTAGCTTTAGCTGCATGCTAACATGTGAAAGTATGAAAGTCGCGGCTAATGACAACTTCCGCTTTTGGAGTTTCCTTCCAAAATAAAAGCCTTATTAGACCAGCGGTTCTCAACTTTCTTTTCATTTTTTTTTTTTTTTTTTTGTATTTAATTATTTTTTAATGTACAGAAACAATGAGTGTCAATATAGGCCTATTAAAAAATAAGCTACTAAAATAATTAAAATCAAAATAATTAAATTTCAGGCTGGTGTGCCGTCTTTATGATTGCTGATATGCTTGCATATACGGGTTTGTTTTATTATTCATACTATTCAACACTGAACAAGTGTGTCTTAATATATAATATTTATTATATATTTACTATAATATTATACTTGCATTATTCATACTATTCAACACTGAACAAGTGTGTCTTAATATATAATATTTATTATATATACTATAATATACTTGCATTATTCATACTATTCAAAACTGAACAAGTGTGTCTTAATATATAATATTTATTATATATATATGCTATAATATTATAATTGCATTATTCATTCTATTCAACAGTACATAAGTGTGTCTTAATATATAACATTTATTATATATTTATTGTACTATACTATTATCTTAAAAGAGATATTTTAAAATTGTCCTTTTAAATGGACAGCAATATATTTATGACTGGTAACTTAAGTTTTCAATATTATTGGGATTTATAAATGCTAAATTAACATTTAATAACCTAAGCATTTCATTGAGTAGCTGTGCATGTTTGGGACCATCAGCCAAGTTTGTGGTCTCTGTGATTTACGGTCTCCAGACACTTTTAGGGTAGAAAAAGAATAATTGGTGAAACATTCCAGTACATTTGGTCCTTGGAACACAAATAAAAATGGTAAAGTGCAAGTTAAAGGCGCTTTCTGATCCACCAAATGGTTTTAATTCTTGTCCAGATTTTTCTTATTTTGTTTAAATATCTTCGGAAGCAACAGAAGATACTTACATGTTTCCCAGAAGACAAATTAAGTACATTAAGTAAATTAAGTATTTACCTTGATCTTCAAATTCAAAAAGTTTTCACCCCCGGCTCTTAATGCATCGTGTTTCCTTCTGGAGCATCAGTGAATGTTTCAACCTTTTTTAATAGTTGTGTTTGAGTCTCTCAATCGTCCTCAGTGTGAAAAGATCATACAGTCACTGCTGGAAAGGGTTCAGATATGCAAAAGATGCTGCAGAACTGAAGAATTTGCAGGACCTGGAGGATTTTTCTGAAGAACATTGGCCAGTTTAACTGCTCAGGACAAACAAGAGACTCAAGAACAACCATCACAAAACACACACACAGCCGTGGATTATCCAGGAAATGACACACAGGATTAAAGGGATAGTTCACCCAAAAATGAAAATTCAAGTTGATCCAAACCTGTATGAATTTTTTTTTTTTTCTTCAAGGAAGATATTTGGAAGAATGTTTGTAACCAAGCAGATCTCAGCAGCCATTGAATACCATAGTATTTTTCCCCACTATGGTAGTCAATGGCTGCCGAGATCTGCTTGGTTACAAACATTCTTCCAAATATCTTCCTTTGTGTTCAGCAGAAGAAAGAAATTCATACAGGTTTGGAACAACTTGAGAGTGAGTAAATGATGACAGAATTTTCATTTTTGGGTGAACTATCCCTTTAAGAATCAAGGGTTCATAAACTTTTGAAGCGTCATTTTAATAAATTCAGCTATTTTTTTTTTGTCTTGTGGACTGTATGTAAACATCTTTTATGTAAAAAGTCTTATTCAGGACAGTACTAAATAAAAAAAATAGCATGCATTTCGCATGATCCCTTTTATTTTGTTAAATTTATTCACATTTTCACAGATTCTGCAAGGGGTGTGTAAACTTTTGAGCATAATTGTATATAGCATGCAGTATTCAGAGAAGATAAGCTAGTGTTCCATTCCTCATGGATGCTTTCTCATTTGCTTGCATCGTTGTCCAGCCCGTTCTCTAAATGCACTGTGAGGAGGAACCAGAGGAAGCCGCGAGGATCCTACGCAGAAGATGATGCACATAAGTCTTCACTCTCTCTTCACATCTCGTACCACAGTTTGGTACCAGAGTCATGATTTAGCTATGCAGTTTATATCTTGCTTAAAAATGTCTTGGCAAAATTATTTTATTCAGTGTGAGTCATCATATCTACATATAATCATGTCCACAAAAATGTTTGTATTTACTAAATGTTTATTTCTTCATTCAACAGAGCTATCATGGGTATTAAATAGCAAAATTCAAACAAGTATCAATATCAAAACAAACAAGTAAATGAGCTATCGACGGATGTACCGGAAACCCAGCCAATTACAGCTTTCTGCCGAGACATTCCTTCATGTTAGGCATGATTAAAAACAATAAACTGATATTGATAAACTGATCACCCTAGCATCCACACAGCTGACATGTTTAAAATTAATTTTCATCTGAATATTTTAGGTTGCCTAAATTTCGGTGCATCACTACAATCTACACATTTAAAATACATGAAAGAGTTTTCTATCAAAGTTGTATGTTATCAGTTTTGTTCCGGTTTACAGTGTCAATGACCTGTAAATAATCCTAACTGAACATTCATTTATTCTTTAAAAAACACACACAAAAAAACAGTTACATAATAAAATGGACACAGAGATGCTGTAAAATACACAAAGATAAATAAACTCTGATCTGAATGAGCCTGGAAAACGGAATGCTCCAGTTTGACTTAGTGAAGTTCAGTCTGACACTAGCAGCTGATCTGAGGTCAGTGTTGATCTGAGCCGGTGATGCTGGTGATAAATCATGAGGTGAGTCTGAATCGACCAATGAGGGTGCTGGATTCATTGCACATGACCTATCTGGTTTGTCTAGGTCTGTCTTTGTCCCTGGCATATCTGGTACAGCTGGAGCAGCAGAAAGTGGAGTAATACTGGCTGGAGCACAGTCGCGCGTACACAATCAGCTTACAGTTTGCCAATTCAGGCTGATCCACACAGTCCACTGGCAAGCCCTGACTCCCGTCGAAATCTACAGAGACAGTGAGACACAAAATGTAACAAATTCAAATGCATTCACAAGTACAGGTGATCAAAAGGTGAGTTAATTCGATGTGCTGTCTATAGTTGACACTATAGCCCTGTTTCTACCGAAATTACCCAGAACAATTTGTCCCAGGAACTTTTTTTCTCCCAGACATGTTGCTGTCTGCGTTTCCACCGTGAAGATTAGTCCGGTGACGTAGGACTGCACACCACTTTCCAGTTCCCGCTGGATTTCGTCCTCCGCATATAAACTTAATAAAGCCTGAACCTTGTCGTCGGTCCATCGGTCGTATTTTTTAAACTCCATTGTTGATTCGAATAGCAAACAACGCACCACAACAGAGTTTTAGGTTGAAATAAAATGCTGTGTGAACTCAACCAATCAGCATGTTCACCGCCCAATTCCCACCCCCGAAAGTCCCCTGAGCAGGGACTTTCTGAGGGGGCAATTTTTACCCGAAACTTCATTAAAACCCTGGTCCCTACAGGTCGAAACACATCGAGTAGCACCCCAAAGTCCCTAGTTCCTGGGGAAAGTTCCTGCGGTGGAAACACGGCTAATAATGCTGATGTAACGGATGTAAGCCAGTAAGAGCTGTGTGTGTAAACCTCACTCCTTGTTAGTGCATTCGCCTCCTACACCAGAGACCACGGTTCGAATCCTGCTCGGAGTGGGTCGAGTAGGACTGGTAACATTTGGTGCCGTGACCCAGATGGGAGTGAGGTTTAGGGGGTGAGTGTAACGGACGTAGGCCAGAAAGAGCTGTGTTTGTAAGCCTCAAGCGGCACATTAATGGCTGTGGTCTTTAGCATCCTTGTTAGTGCTCCCGACTCCCACGTCAGAGACCGTGGGTCAAGTAGCACCGGTTACATTTGGTGGCATGGCACGGATGGGAGTAAGGTTTAGGGGGGTGAGTGTAACGGACGTAGGCTGGTAAGAGCTGTGCGTGTAAACCTCACTCCCCTGGCCTCAAGCGGCGCATTAGCAGCTGAGGTCTTTAGCATCCTTGTTAGAGCACTCGCCTCCCAGTTTGAATCCCGCTCGGAGCGGGTCAAGTAGGACCGGTTACATTTGGTGCCGTGACCCGAATGGAAGTGAGGTTTAGGGGGGTGAGTGTAATGGGCGTAGGCTAGTAAGAGCTGTGCATGTAAACCTCACTCCCCTGGTCTCGCGGTCTTTATACGTCCCAGTGTAAGCATTGCAGCAGCGGTCCTGGCCTCAAGAGGCACTCACGGCTGTGGTCTTTAGCGTCCTTGTTAGTGTGTCCACCTCCCACGCCGGGAGGCTATGGACGTAGGCTAGTAAGAGCTGTGCATGTAAACCTCACTCCCCTGGTCTCAAGCAGCGCATTAGCGGCTACGGTCTTTATTAGCAGTCTTTATACGTCCCAGTGTAAGCATTGCAGCAGCGGTCCTTGTTAGCATTCCCACCTCCCACGCCAGAGACCGTGGTTCGAATCCCGCTCGGAGCGGGTCGAGTAGCACTGGTTACATTTGGTGCCATGACCCGGATGGGAGTGAGGTTTAGGGCGGTGAGTGTAACGGATGTAAGAGCTGTGCATGTAAACCTCACTCCCCTGATCTCAAGAGGCACACTAGTGGCTGCGGTCTTTAGCGTCCTTGTTAGAGCGCCCGCCTCCCATGCCTGGGACCCCGGTTCGAATCCCGCTTGGAGCGGGTCAAGCAGCACCGATTACACTGACTTGAGATCGGTATACTTTAAACGAAATTAAATAACAAACTGGTGTGATGTCATTTAGAACTAAATCAGGCCAAAACAAAGTTTGTTTCAGGAGTTTAAAACATCTTCGAACTACCACTGGACCGTGGTGATGATGTAATAGATGGGTGTGGATCTGAGGCATGGAAATTTGGCATTGAAAATCTTCTCCAGTTCATTTCTTCTATTCAGTCCATCGAGGTCAGACATGAGTGAATGCATTAACACCCTGGAGAGCTTCTTTATAGTATAATAATTCAAAAAGACACTGAAATTTCATGTTTAATATTGTAAAGCTGCTGCTTTAAAGCAATCTACTGTATAAAGTGCTATACATATAAGCATGACTTGACTGGAGTGCCGAATTGCAGAGCTCATGCAAACATATCCACATCGCTCTGATCAGATGCTTTCTTAACTGTTGTTTTCTCATTTTTGTTGTGTGTTTATTTTGTTATTGAGGGGAAAGCATGCAGCACATGTACATATAAACGCAGCTCTCAGCAGTGTGAGTGAAATACGGATGTTCAAATAGCAACTGGTTATTATGGCTACTCTGCAAATGTTGAAAACTTGCAAAGTTTTTCTCTTGTTCTCCTCACTTCACAGACCTTGTTGAGGGGATTTGGCCAGCCGTACTTCAGCCGCTGCACTGACAGAGTACGTCCCAGTGTAAGCATTGCAGGTATATGTCCCCTCATCCATTGACTGGACATTATTTAGTATGAGCGTCCCGTCTGCCGACACATGCACACGAAGTCCGTCCGGTCGCACTGGCACACCATTCCTGTCCAGAGAGATAAGGCGTTGTCACGTTAGATGTACAATGAAGGCTTTATTCACACTTAAAGACAAACCATGTTCTCTGAACTGACCTTGACCAGCCAACGTTCACATTTTCTCCTGTTACTACACAGGGCAGTTGAGCAGTGCTGCCCTGTGACACATCGACGTCTGTGGGGACTTTAGTGATCCTGAGGTCCCCTAAAGAAACAGAAAAACATTACAAGCATACTGCAAAGACCGGAAACTGAGATTATGTTGAAGTGCTGCATGATTAATCAAAATAGATGAATCATCTTGATATGGATTAGTGCGTTTATTAAATTGCAAAGACTGCGATCTAAGAGTGAAGTTTCAGAGTGAAGTGCAGCACTTTGTTCATTTACACGCGTTCAGCTCATGATCTGCCTGTGTTTTCAGCGTCTCAGAGCGGCTCAATTCACAGTAAATGCTGCTCAACATGAACTCCATTTGCATCTGCTCTGAGTTTGAGCTGCTTTAATGTACATTTGAGATTAAAACACTCACCAAACATCACATACTTGGAATGAGAAGTGCTTATCCCTGTGGTTTTCCCTCAAAATAAAGGCCTGTTTACACCTGGTATTAAGATGCATTTTGGTCGATCGGATCACAGACGAGGGAGACACATACACGTTTACACCTGGTGTTTTAATACGTCTCTTTTGTCCACTTTCAATCACTTCTGTCCTGATTTCTTCGAGGAAAGTGTCTATGGGCGGGTAAATGTATGGGGTTTTTCAGATCTTTCTATCTAATGGTCAAAATAAGCTCACGCAATTTACATATGAACACGCCCGGAGACGACGGAAAAACACACGGAGAGCATCAGTCTTCGTTTCTGCTTTGACAGCCGCAAGACCCGCCGAACGCTGTGAGTGTGTGTTAGAAATCAGGAATGGTGAGAGAACATTGAGCTTGGGACGTTTTTCATCTTCAAACCAAACTTGGGTCTCCAGTCAAAGTTTAAATATCGTCTGGCTAGAGCGCTTCCCTGCATTAGATCAGTAGGTGGAGAGTAGCCGGTCTTTTGTGGCTGTTCAAACACATTCGATCACATAAACGTTTACACTGCGAAAGCAATCCGGTCAAATGCGTTTTCCACTACCTCTGGAAGTCTGAAAGTGGACAAGCGCAAACCGGACCCCATTTACACCTGTATTTAGCGTCATCCACTTGTGATCCGATCAACCAAAAACGCATCTTAATACCAGGTGTAAACAGGGCCTAAAAGTTTAATGGTTTAATGTTTGAAAACTAAGAAATTAAAAAAATTATTTATATTATTTTTCCTAAATACTAAAATTTTACAGTAAAAATATTACAATAGTAATATTTATTTAGTTTTTATTTAATATAATAAAAACTAAATAATAAAAATATTAATGATAATAAATATTATTAGTTTACAGCCAAGTTGACATACAACCACACAATTTTGGCCAGACAGTGCAGCCCAGCAAACAAGCACAACAAACCTGAATTCACATTTTAAAACACAATTTTTATCAGAAAAATTGCAATAAGATTTCGCCCCCCAAATCATGCAGCCCTAATATGGTGCATATTATTCAAATACACAAAAAATAGAGAATGCTGAACACACCAAAAACCTTGAGCTGGATTTGACGTTCTTCAAACTTTTGTGCGTCCGTAACTGTGCAGGTATAAACCCCTGAATCATCTGAAGTCAGATGGTTAATCATCAACGTGCCATCAGAGTGCTGAGAATGCCTGCATTGGGAGACAACATTTCACGTCCCATTAGATGTCACAGAAAAGTAAATGACCACAGAGAAGGACAACCCAGAATGCACTGGCAAGAAAAAAGTTGATAATGCATTTACTTCAATACCACAAATTATCAGGGTTATTATCGTTAACGTAAAACCATAAGAAAACATTTTTATTTCTTGAAACAAAATTAACATTAACTGAAATAAAATACAAAATAAAAAACGTAAACTTATTTTATTTCAGCTAGCTGCTAAGGCAACGTTTCTCATTTCTGTTTAGTTTAAGTTGAAAAACTGCACAGTTTGAATAAAAAATGAATAAAAATGACAAAACACAACAAAATGACTAAAAATGTTATTAAAATTTAAAACAGAAAATATAAAAATAAAATCAAAGTATTAACAAAAACTATAATAGTATATCAATGACACTAAAATAACCACAAATTATTGCAGTGTTGTTTAATTTTATCATATAAAAAAAAATCAAATGTGTCTTTTTTGTAGTTTTAAGGCTAATTAATATAACAGCAGCAGAATCTATTGGAATCGATTGTGAATTGAGTCTCTTGTGCACTTTGCTATCTGTATGACACAGAGCTGCTGCATATTTTTAGCGTTCCTTATCATTCACTTGTAAGTTTCCATAAGGAGTATAGGATGCTGCTTTAGAAGGGTTTGAACAGAAATGCAGATGAAGATACCTGAGTGAGTTGAGTGGCTGTCCAGCTCTGCTCCAGTGAATGGTGACCGCATGCATGGCAGAGACCGGCAGCACTGCGCACTGCAGTTTGGCCGTCTGACCGGCTCGAGCCTCAACCAGTGGAGAATAGTCAATGGTGAACCTGAAAAAACAAGGGCCATGACGAGTAATGCAGGCATGAGTGACAATATGTGCTGCTTCATTGCACCAGCAGTGTGTCATTTAATGATTGATGTCTTGTACCTGGAAGATGAATGTGATGTGAATGATTGTGAAGAATCCTCCTCTAATATGTCTGCACCATTCTGGGATGTTCCTGTATTTGGTAGTGAAAGAACATTTTCCTTGTGTAAGAAAACAAATATTTTGTTTTGTTGTATTGTGGGGCTTACTGGCCCAAGTCAAAAGATATTATATTATCATAAGCAGAAAATGTTATCCACCCTTACGAAAAAGAAGTATACTTCAAGTTCATTTTATATAAGTAATGTTCAAGTATATATTTTTAAGGCAGCGGCTATTTGCACTAAGTGCAATAGATGCAATAGATGCTATTTACACTAAGTGAAAATAACATTTTCTTAGCGATAAATGATATTTACACTAAGTGCAAATAGCTGTAGATGCTATTTACTAAGTGAAATAGCATACTAAGTGAAAATAGTGATATATTCTATTTACACCATATAAAAGTAGCAGTTCTTTGCAATATGTGTAAATAGTAATTACATGCAATTTATACTTTATTTTGACAGATACATACTATTTGCACCTCAGTATTGTTGTACATTATCAGGATGCAATAATAACAGAGTGTAAATTATTATGTTTATTAAAATTAATAAATGGATGCCACCTTAATGTGACAATAAAAGCCCTCCCTACACCTACCCCTAACCCTACACAATAAATGCTTTTATTATTACTAAACATTTCGTTAGGCACTTTATTTCCATTTTTAGAACATTTTCTTAATTTTTATTGAAAGTAAATGCCTTTCCGATGTGATATGTGATGGGAAAAGGGAGAAGAGCGAGCTCGGCAAAAGGCGGATTCGAACCTTCGGATTCTTAAGCCTTACGCGTTACTGACTACACCACTGAAGACGTTGAAATACACGTCTTTTTTTAATCTTGTTTGGCCCATCCAGGCATTGTTAGGCGGAGCTAGTGCGAATAGCACTTGCCAACAAGGCACGCTATTTGCACTTGGTGTAAACAGACACTCCGTATTTTTAAGTATACCTTATGTAGTAAGTATACTAATGTCAATGTACTAGTAGTAAACTTGTAAGTGTACTATTTCAATACCTAAATTGGCCCACTATAAGTATATAAAAAGTATACATTTAAGTGTACTATGAGTGTAACAGTAGTAAACTTTAAGTACACAACTACATTTCTCATTTGTACTGCATCTGTACTATATAGTATAGTAGTAGTTTACTATTTTAATACTTGTAGTACATTTTTAGTTTATGAAAGTATACTTTGAAGTGTACTCTCAGTAAACTACTAGTTTAATAGTTTTATACTGCAAGTATAAGTTTTATTTAAGTGAACAACATCATACTTATAGTTTACTAGCCTATTTATATATTATTTTTGCACTTTAAGTATACTACTATGTTCCTATTTAGGTATTATTTTTTAATACTTGAAATACCTTTAACTATACTTTGTACTAATTTTAAACACATTTTATTCTAGCTTCATGCATCCTTTTTATCAACACTTGAATGTGGGTAAGTTTCACAGTCGTTTCCTCTACATGGGTTCAACATTTCATTTGGTGACATTAGGCATTAGGTTTTGATTTATATCTTCTATCACTTGTTTCTGCTTCTTCTTCACCTGTGTTTTGATCCGGTTTGATTCTGTACTAGAAGATGCGCAATAGCGCCCCCTACCGTATAACAGTGAAAACATATAGCCGGAAAATTCAGTCAATGGTGGGGAAAGAGTGGCTGAATCCCAAATGGCACACCTCATATGCATTTTCGGTCTTGTGGGCTTACAATGGCTGCCGCGTGCGCGTGTCTGTTAAGTCCACGAGGCCGTAGGGTGTCCCATTCATCATTTTAGGTTTCAGAAGGGTGCTCGCGAACACCCCCTTTGCGGCCATTATGCGCCCTCGATGCACACTTCAGCTGAGCCCACAAGTTTGCAAGCTACGCAGAGGACTTTACCCGGCAATCAAAGCGGCATAACGTCACGAAAGTGCGGACTCAGAGGAAGACCGTGAAGGTTTAGGGTGCCATTTGGGATCCAGCCAGTAAAGTAGATTTGAAGTAAATTCCTATGTACACTAAGTGGACTCATTCATTCATTTAATTCATTGATCCTATACGACCACCAGTGGACTAGCCTACACAAACATTCAGATACTCAGAATTAGGAACAAATCTGCTTTCTGTATAAATCAATATTTTCAAACAATGTAAGTTTATAAGACTGTATGTAAAACTATGTGAAAAAAGTATATTTAATAGGCTAATCCATCAAAAGAGTAAACAACTACAACAGTTTACTTAGAATACTTAATTATACTTTTAAGTATATCTAGATCAAAAGTTTGAGTACAAGTATAGGCCAAAATACTTAGACCTTTCTGTCAGTATAAGTCAAGTATACTTAAGTGCAATTTGAAGTATATTTCTCAGAAGTACATCAAGTATACTTCTGAGACGTTCATAAAAAGTAGACTGAAAGTAATAGCACACTTGAATAAACTTCTTTTTCGTAAGGGCAGACAAGAAAGTAGTAAGAAAAAAGCTAAGAAAATGTTTAATAGGCCAAGGGTTTGTTTAAATCATTAACCCTGAATGCGATCAATAGTAACAGTGATGGTTCCAAGCATCGAATGATTAGTAAGTAAATAAACAGATAGGATAGAGCTAACCTGAGACAGACAGGTAAATGTAGCGGTGATCTCTCTCACGGTCTCTTGTGGCCACACACAGAAACCAGCCAGAGTCCTGCAATGTGATGGGACCCACCAACAGAGAGCCACCTGACTGCTGCTGATGCCTACATTATTAATTAAGAGTTGGACAAAAAGTGCACACATCCAGCAGGCAAGAAGCTCAATGAGGGTGCTCAACCAAAAACAAAAACAAAAAAACAACCCACAAAAAGGGAAAAGTTGGCACACCACAGAGCCATAATAATTTTCTGCAATAAGCTGTTCATTGTTAGATATGGTTACTTGGCGGGGGTGAAGTACTGAGCATATTTGATGTTTTTACTTTCAATCTAGTTAGCTGTTTGCTTTTGCCCTTTTGTTTAGATGCCATTCTTGATGTATGATGTATGGTTCTACATGGATATACACTGAGGAGGCATAACATTATGACCACCTTCCTAATATTGTGTTGGTCCCCCTTTTGCTGCCAAAACAGCCCTGACCCGTCAAGGCATGGACTCCACTAGACCCCTGAAGGTGTGCTGTGGTATCTGGCACCAATTTGTTAGCAGCAGATCCTTTAAGTCCTGTAAGTTGCGAGGTGGGGCCTCCATGGATCGGACTTGTTTGTTCAGCACATCCCACAGATGCTCGATTGGATTGAGATCTGGGGAATTTGGAGGCCAAGTCAACACCTCAAACTCGTTGTTGTGCTCCTCAAACCATTTTTGCTTTGTGGCAGGGCGCATTATCCTGCTGAAAGAGCCACAGCCACCAGGGAATACCGTTTTCATGAAAGGGTGTACATGGTCTGCAACAATGCTTAGGTAGGTGGTGCGTGTCAAAGTAACATCCACATGTATGGCAGGACCCAAGGATTCCCAGCAGAACATTGCCCAAAGCATCACACTGCCTCCGCCGGCTTGCCTTCTTCCCATAGTGCATCCTGGTGCCATGTGTTCCCCAGGTAAGCGACGCACACGTACCCGGCCATCCACGTGATGTAAAAGAAAACGTGATTCCTCAGACCAGGCCACCTTCTTCCACTGCTCCGTGGTCCAGTTCTGATGCTCAGGTGCCCACTGTTGGCACTTTCGGCGGTGGACAGGGGTCAGCATGGGCACCCTGACTGGTCTGCGGCTATGCATCCCCATACGCAACAAACTGTGATGCACTGTGTATTCTGACACCTTTCTATCAGAACCAGCATTAACTTCTTGAACAATTTGAGCTACAGTAGCTCGTCTGTTTGATTGGACCACATGGGTCAGCCTTCGCTCCCCACGTGCATCAATGAGCCTTGGCCGCCCATGATCCTGTCGCCGGTTCACCACTGTTCCTTCCTTGGACCACTTTTGATAGATACTGACCACTGCAGACCGGGAACACCCCACAAGAGCTGCAGTTTTGGAGATGCAATTTGGCCCTTGTCAAACTCACTCAAATCCTTACGCTTGCCCATTTTTCCTGCTTCTAACACATCAACTTTGAGGACAAAATGTTCACTTGCTGCCTAATATATCCCACCCACTAACAGGTGTCGTGATGAAGAGATAATCAGTGTTATTCACTTCACCTGTCAGTGGTCATAATGTTATGCCTGATCGGTGTACCATGAATATATGTTTTTGAGGTAAAAGTATATGCTCAGAAGTTATTTGATGTTTTTACTTTCAATCTAGTTTAGCAGTTTGCTTTTGCTATTTTGTTTAGATGCCATTGACATTATTATGGTTCTACATGGATATTTATTGTATGTTTGTTGAGGTCATGTGGTCTGTCATGTGATGTAATACTCTGATGTATACAGGGGTCTACTTAGGAATGGTTTTATTGTCTGATGAAGAGCCATATGGAGATGTAGTTTGCCAGCTTTTTTCTTTTTGTAAATCATGAATTACTCATTAAAAAATCTGACTTAACTAAAGACACATTAAAGGAATAGTTCAACCAAAAGTGAAAAAGCTACTACAGGTTTGTGTGCAGTCTTCACCTTTCTAAAAAGTATGCATGACACAAAAGCTATGTTTACATGCAGTAATTTCCATTAACTCGAATGAATCCAATCTGATTTCAGATTCTGAAAGTTCTGTTTTTATAAACATTGTAATAGGACTCACATATTCAATTACACGTGCATTTCAAAACCTCAGCGCATCCACATGGCTCATTTGCCGCGTTCAGAACCAGAGAAAGCCACCTCGATATTATCAGTATCTCAGTGGTACTTAAAGCCACAATATGTAATTTTTCGCCACTAGAGGTCGCTTATTCAAAACAAAGGCGTATCTTGATGATGGCTTGATTTGGCGCAGCTTTTATTTTGCCGCAGACGAGCGCTTCCACTTCTTCCGCTCATGTGTGTGTGGGGTAACGCAGCGCTGTTTTATCATATCACACACATTTGAGTGTGTTGAAAGTTATGTTTTAATGCTACCCTGTGCGTTCGCTCGCCTGCTATGAGACACTTGTTCACACTGCAGTGAGCTAGATCCATATCAGGCATGGTAAAACATGGTACTCACGGTAAATCAAGAAAAACAGATTTAAACAATAAGACTAACTGTGTTGAGCTGTAGAGCAATGATTAGTTTTCGTTCGATGATTGTATCCAAACAGTTGCTCACCTGTCTAATAAAACACACAATATATTAAAGCGTCTTTGGTGTTTCCATGGTTTCCTCGGAAATCGAGGGTAACGCGGGTATGATGTCATTGATAGGCAACGCACACACGGTCCATGTCCTGGTTAAAATTACTTATTTCTCTGGATTTAAACATTCTTGGAAACATTTGGGATAATGCAAGTACACAAGTCAACAAAATATATAACACTGTTCTAGTGGTTGCTGGATATTTTAATCCAAAAATCTTACATATTGTGCCTTTAAAGTAAATAATAATATC
Organism: Coreius guichenoti; assembly: GCA_039654105.1. Taxonomy (NCBI): domain Eukaryota; kingdom Metazoa; phylum Chordata; class Actinopteri; order Cypriniformes; family Gobionidae; genus Coreius; species Coreius guichenoti. Next base: position 4,182,236 of record CM077177.1, read on the forward strand.
TTAGATCAAACGGGTTTAGCTGACAAAAAAGTTTGGGAATCTAATAACCATGAAAACAGCAATGGCATTACAAGGCCAAAGTCTTCCAGGTTTTGCATATTTTTTTGTCCAGATTTTCAGAAACAATAGTGAAGGTCACTGGATATGAAGACAGTATTTCACAGCTATACATCATAATATGTAATCATGTAATCAATAAAAAGTCATTGTAATCTGATTATGAGTATTTTAAAACTTAATATATTCTAATTACAAGTACTTAATTTTTGGAAATCTGATTATGTGAATCCAGATCATTCATATCATACACCAAGTATACACTCTATAGAGAAAAGGTTCAAAAGGGTTCTATATAGAATCCTGAGGTTCTTGATTCAATTTTATGCTAGCAGAAATGTCTTAAATGATTGCATAAATCTTTCATGTTTAACAGGTTATTTAAATTTTGCTGCTTAATTCATGAAATTCAATCAAAATAAAAAATAAATTAAAACTAAATTAATTAATTAAAATGATCCTATGATGGGACCCCTAAAATATATGAAGCCTTTGACAAAACCCTTTAAGGTTGCATATAGAACCTTTTCTTTTAAGAGTGTAGAAGGATATAAAATGCTGGAGGTACTCACCTGGCGGGGTCAACAGGGACGCCGTCGCGTCTCCACTCCACAAGCACAGTGGAGGAGGGCCGTGGGGTCACCCTGCAGGGCAACACTACCTGCTGACCAACCAGCCCCTCCACCGTGGAGGGATCCGACTTGTCTATACTCACACCTGAAGCTGTCCAGCTGAAGCAAAGGTGTACAGAGAGCAAGAGGAAATAGACACAGGTACAGAAACAGAGAATGGAGGGAACAGAGACAGAAGGGATGGGGTAGAGACAGACAGACATACCGAAAGAAAGAAAGAAAGAGAACAAAAATGACTTTATGCTGTACTACTGGGATCAGCAAAGCATGTGTTGCAGTCACCACAGCAAGCATAAAGATCAGCCTTGACCGGCTACAGCTGGAATACAGGATCCCAAAAGAACAACACCAGCCCAACATGCTGACAATTCAATCAAAAGAGACCACAGGAAGAGGCTGGAGAACATGTTTCTAACCTATACAACCATAAACATATTGGCTTTTGTTTAGGGAACCAAAGTAATGCTAACGTCTGGGTTGGCCTACAAAAATAGACCACTGCAGCACTCTCTCAGATAGGCATGTTAAGTGTCGTCGATTAAGGGTACGTTCACACGACAAAGATGTACAAAAAATGGAAAAGTGTTTCCTTTGCTTTTTTCGCGTGCAGACAACAATGTTGTCAAAACAATCCCCGTTCACAAGGGTCTGCGAAAACGAATACAAAAGCTGCATTCTGCTGCAAGGCCAGTAGTTGGCGATGCTCCTTTGTAAAGAAACACTATGGCTGAATCCGAAATCGCCCCCTAAACCCTCAATCACTATTCCCTACATTAGTCCACTAATACAGTTCACTTGAATGAGCGAGTGAATTCAGACAGCCGTTGTACATCAGCTGTTCACTCGTTATTGTGGTGCATTGTGGGATAGAAGGAGTCCACTATGGTTTTGGACCTCACTACGTCACAGTTTTCTCCATGTAGTTTACATGGAGACGATAATGGTATTGTTTTCAAGAACTTGCACTTTGAAACCTGTTTTCAAAAGTTTGCATTTTCAGGACCCTGAAATGCAGTTGTTGTGTAAATGAATGGCCAAAAAAAAAAAAACAGTATGGTGTAAATGGCCCCTAAATCTTCTGTCCTTACTCTGAGTGAAGCGTAAAAAAATGTTTCAGTTACGCAGATAGAGCGACAGCAAAACAAAACTATTTTTTTTGTGACAAAACATTAAGTCCAATATTGTATCTTTGTGCCTTGTTTCATTTGCCGTATATTGCTTACTGTTGTTTGTTTTTAAAAAAAACATTATGAATATTTCCCAATGACAAACAGAAGAGGAAATTAAGGTTTTGAAAGCCTGGGTAAGGTCTTTAGCAAGTTGCATCAAGTTTTAGCCTCTCAGGATAAGATGGTCAGAAACAACAAAATTACTGTGTGATTGTTTGAACCATTTGACCACTTCACCAACAGCCTTTGTGAAAGCAATAGTGTTGCCTTCTGGAAGTGCCCTTCAGGGACATAAACATGATGACTAGAATTCCTTACTTTATTACTTGATGCTTAATTATATTTAGGACTTGGAGCCAGATTTACTAACAGCTTGCTCCAGCACAAACCCTCTTTTGGCATTAAAAAACTACAGTCAGGATTTACTAAAGACACGCAGTGATAAATTAGCGCTGAAAAGGTGTGGACAGGGTTATTTTTGCGGCTGACCTTATTGCATATGCATTTGTAGGAGTTTCCCTTTCAGACGCAGTATTTATGGGAGGAGAGTATTTAAATGAATCATGCGAGGTGATTTACTAAAGTTTGTGCTCATCAATTTACTGGTGTTTGTGCCATTATTTACAGCCCAAAAAAGCACGTCTTAAACTAGATGCTAATTTGTGCTGCTCTTGGTAGATTGTGTTGGTCATTATGGAAATGATTCGGCTGCGTTTGCCCTGTTTAGTAAATCTGGCCCATAGTGTTAGTATTAGGATGAGGAAATCAAGAATGCAGTCAAAAGTTTAACATGTATTGTTGGCCCTGGAACATTCAGAGAGAATTATTTGGTTGATGATCATGTTGATCAGGCCCCAACATCAGCCCTAAATCTGATTGGTTGATTGGAATTTTGTTCCAGGACCAACAAGGACGTTGATCGATGAATCACAGCAAGCATAAAGGCCCCGATATACTTCAAGTGAAATCGAAGAATGAACTGGTGTGACGTCAGGGAGTTCAAAACAGCCTGCCAAAGTGAACTTCCTGGAAAAGTTTGCTCTGGCTGGTAAACACCATTTTTTACGTAAAAGGTTGGTGTGGCTCTGAGGCTCCGCCTCCTTTGACGTTAAAATCTTCGGTTCATTTCTTTTGTTCAGTCTGTCGAGGTCAGATTCAAGTTTAAAAAAATGAACACACTGGAGAGCTGCTTTATAGAAGAAACTGAAGTTGTAATACTAATTTTAAAAAACACCGATTTTTTATGTTTAATACTGTAAAGCTGCTGCTTTAAAGCAATCTATTGTATAAAGTGCTATATAATAAACGTGACGAGATGTGACTGGAGAGCTGAATTGCAGAGCTCATGCAAACATATCCACATCGCCACGATCAGATGCTTTTTAAACTGCTGTTTTATCACCAATGTCATTTTTATGTTTATTTTGTTATTGAGAGGAAAGAGTGCAGCAGGGATTTCAAGCTTCTTTTTACTGGTAAGCAACGAAGGAAAACAAACTTCACCATGAGTATATCAGGGCCTTAAAGGTGAGGTGTTCTACTCTACAACATCCTGTTTCACATATTTACAGTCTACTTGTATCATCCTACAGCTACATTGTAAGGGCAGGACTTGGGAGAGATACACAGAGATGGTCAGGGAGGACTGGGACCCCACAGCAGATTTTATTAGTCACACTGTAATGAAATCATGTGCCACACACAGACCTGGGGATGGGAAGGGGAGGTAAACTAAAACTAACTAAACAAAACAAAAAGCAACAGAGAAAGGAGGTTAACAGTCTGCGTCAGGGCAAATAAGCCAGTCCCAAAAGCACAGCAATGTCCAAAACGTCACAGTGAGGGCTGTCAACTTCTATAGGTTGTGTGTGAGAGTGTATGTTGATGCAGTAGATTAGTATGATTAAGAAGCATGAGGCAAGTCATAATACATCAAATGGCATTACACTGCACTAAAATTGCCAGACAAATGTGTTACGAGTGTGTACACAGGGTCCAAAATTAACATCACACCTGGTTTAAGTCGAACTTTATGAATTATAGTATAATACTCGCTGATTGTGAGCAATTCCAATCAAAGACATGCAAACATTGAAATTTTAGTTTTTCTTTTTCTCCACTACTCCAAATGATGCCACATATATTCCTCACATTAACTCACCAGAACAAAAATATGCCTGTAAATGATGGTGCGTGGACAAAATTGAGGACAAAAGTCTGGTCATGGCCATCAAGAATATTTATATTATTATAATATTTTTACTCACCATTGGAAGATGTAGCAAGTTAATTTTGGATCTTGTGTGTACATATGCTGAACTGCTGTTAGTGAAGCAATGCTCACTATCACTACCTTTGTGCATGTAAAAAGCATATGCATTTAACACGCCTATGTAAGTCTCTGTGCATATCCCGCGGGCTCCTCTCTTGGCTCTTCAGCAGGGTGTGAAGGGCAGACAGCAAAAGAGAACTTGCAGGGGCTTGCGATTGGGCCTGGGAGAGGAGTAGAGCGATCCAGGGCAAGTTGGATAATCTTACCTGGCAGCGGAGCTGCTCTGCTGCATGGCACTGGGGGCCAGCCGGTGAGCCCGGTGCGCGTGGGTCGCACCACTAGAACTGAGATGGATACGTGCAGGGAAGAGACGTCCACCACGCTGCAAGACATGCGCCTGGTCCCGCTGGCTTAGTTCCGATCTCAGGCACATCTTCTGGCATTCCTCCTCCGAGGCGAAGTTGTTGCTGTTGCCATGGCAGCCACCATACCAGAAGTGCAGGCAGCGTGAGGCAGAGCGGTCATAGTAGTAACGGGACGCCCACTGATCGCATGGCCCGGCCGTATGGGGTAGGTCACAAGCCAGAGAACGCTGTGCTGAGGGGCAGAGAGGTAAGAGACAATATGCAATATGACAATGATCTGTTAGATCAGCAACTTTCCTCAAACACCAGTGTTGTGGTCATGACCAGGTCATTGAAGTCCAAGTCAAGACTAAGACCAGAAGAGTTGAGTATTTCATTGTCTTGGTCTTACTCATGTTTTCATGGTGTTGGTCTCAATCCATTTGGACTCGACCTTCTTCTGGTCTCAATCTTGCCTCAGACTCAAATGAGCTGGTCTTGACTACAACCATTGCGTTACTTTGTTTTAAAAAGTGATTGGACAGGAGTGTGTGTGGGGGGGAGGGGGTATCAATAGTATATCGAGTTTAATTTATCGACACAGAACTTGTTTAATGTGATAGTTTCATCTTTATATCTATTATAATCCAATATATTTTTAGTTCCGAGAGTCTTTACATCAGTGAAAAAATACATAGATCCGCATTTAGGGCCCTATTATACACCCGGCATAATGCGACGCTAGACGCGACACAAGTGTTTTTTGCTAGTTTCAGCCCGACGCAGTTATCATTTTCACGTCCAGCGCCACGTTGTTTAAATAGCAAATGCACTGCATTGTTGCCGCATTGCTATTTTGAGGAAACTGAAAACAACTGCGCCATTGACGCAGTATTTTTTGTGTTATTTAAAGGGCACGTTAGTAATATGTACCTATAGGTGGTGCACAACGCGCGTACACTCTGCTTATTACACACACAGGGATGCGCAGCAGCACACTTACATTTTTGAATATTAAAAATAAAAGGATTCCTCTCTGGAGAAGCGTTCAGTCTTTCCACTCGCAAATTCCTCCATGTAAATAATGAATCCACCATGGTGCGAGCGCAACTGGCTTTTAAAGGGAATGGGAGATGAGACTGACAAAAGTGGATTCGGACACGCCCTAAGTGCACCTGTGCCATGCGCTTCAGACCATGCGCTTAGATCTTTAAAATAGGCCCCTTAATGTTTGTGTGTCCTAAAAGTCTGGTGGTAGAACTTTTGTTAAGCGTGTCAAAAGTTCTGGGTTCTAATCAGCCCTCGTAGTTTATTTTTTGCCATTAAAACCAAAGATGTTCATCAGTGATTGTATATCAAGAGCAGGGACACGTTTGTGTGCATTTTGTTCTGTGATTTCACCGGAACGAATAGAGAGTCTCCTAGATTGAAGTGCTAGTCTGTGTGAAGAGTCTGTTTCAAAAAGTGGTGGGGACAATATCGACCCTGGCAAAAAGTGGTGGGGACATGTCCCACCAGCAAATTACGCCTATGACTACAACACGGTCTCCAACACTCTGAGAACCCATTTTGCTGAAAAATATCAATATTCACACAGGGATATTCTCAACAATACATATATTACACCACAATACTCCACTATAATTTTAAAGCCGTGTATATGACAACCATCACTAGTATGCATTAATGCAATAATCAAAATCAATTTAAGCTAATTTTGACACAATGTGAAACATTATTCTTCAGTGAGGACAACAACTAAATTTGAAAGTAAAACAATTATTAATTAACATTTTAAAAGTATTGGAAAGAGAGATGATAACTTATTTTGTCTATATTGTGACTTACTATTGGTGGGGGGGTTCGGGCACCCCTCCCCATGAGTACCACCAGCTGCCGTCACACCATCAGAGCAGCAACCGTAGGTGGATGTTAGGCAGTCTGTGGGTGCAGATGGTATGGCATCTGACTTCATAGATAAAATACAAGAAACAAAAGAAAAAGAAAGACAGAGCAAGATATTAGGGAATATCTTTCAGAGGGTGTCCTGTGTACAAATTCAAATGCAAACAGCATATCAAAAAGTCTCAATAATAAGTGTAACCCGGTAACAAAAGTAACTCACAGTTCCACAAAAAATGGTTTCTAAACAAACGATCCATAAAGTAGTGCCAATTAACTTTCCTAAAATAAGTCTCTTAAGAAAGAAAGAAGAAAGCTCTAAGACAGATCTTATAAACTCTACATAACGCAATTTAAGAGCAAGACTGTCAAGAGAACATTACATATTTCCTCAAAATCTCCAAACTGTGGACAGCCATCAACCTCCTGAACATGTACACCAGACCACCAAATATAATTACAGCCAGGGAGGGCAAGACCTCGAGGAACACAAGTAGGAATTAAAAAAGTCTGTTGAAAAACTAAGCTCAGTCACAGACTGTTGGACATCGAAAATCACTAGGCTAATCTTTTCATGAACTTGAAGGGTCAAAAATAATGTGGTGAGAACATCTTTGAGACCATCTTAAGGGGTTGTTTTTTTGGTTGACCTGCTCTGAACACAGGGACTGGATGGTGCTGATCTGTTTGGCATCGAGTCAAGCTGCTTGCTTTCTTTAAAGCAACTTTCTGCCAGCCAACTTCTCTTCCAAAGATGTATGTCATCATCCCTGCTCATGGGCCATGTCCGTCTGGGAGGTTATGTTCCATTCATTGCTGCACTCCAAAGTGTTCTCTGGGAGTATGATCTCATTAGTTCAGTGGCATATTATCTAGTTTCATCTAGTTGTACAATTTTGCATTACTCCACTGAATTTACACCCTGATGGTCTCCTGAGGGTGGTATTTGGCAGCTCATTGTGACCACTTTCTGTATGGGCCTGCAGAGGATATTCTGGAGAAGGTTTACATGACTTTTCAACGCAAAATGATGATCTGGAGTAGGGGTTTCCAATCCTGCTTCTTAAGGGTCACCTTGGAGAGTTTACTTGAAAAACCTGCAGAGTTTACTTCCAACACACCAGCCTTGAAGTTTGTAGTGACCTTGATTAGCTTGTTCAGTTGTTTTTAATTGGGACTGGAGCTCAACTCTGCTCAAAATCAGCCATCCAATAGGATGGCTGGCTTTTTGTTGTCGCAATTGCTTATCTTGGAGACAAGGAGTCCTCCTCATCCTTTCCTAATACTGATCCTGTGTCTGAGCCCAAGACCAGGAGTTACAGAGCATAACTCCAATCATCAAGTCCTTTGTGGTGTTCACACATTCTGCCTTTCTACAGTGGGGGCAATCATGTCACAACTGCTCTGTCCTTGTGGACTTTGGGGCTGACAGCAACTGCATTGGCTCCTCGCTGGCGGCCAAGTGGGGTCTCAAGGGGAAAGTTTACAATCTGTCTGGCTCTCCAACAAAGACCTGCTAATAATCTCAGAAGATGGAATGATGGTTCACTGGGCCCCTATTGTCAAGGCCTTCAGCTGTCCGTTGTTCAGGCTCCCACTATCCCTCCATAGAGTCTTGTGCTGAATGTGTCTGTTGTAGTTTTTCGAATCCTCCGGCCTGTTTAACAGGCAGTAATTGTCACTCACTGGGAGAGAGATGTTGGGAAACATAGGCATGGATACACCTTACTACTGTCTGGGGAATGCTGGGATAACAATATAAAAATGTGTATATCAAAAACAGGGTTATGTGTTAATTAGTTAGTACATTTTAGCATTTATTATTTTGTAAAATTTGTTTTTATAAACCTCTAAAGTCTCTTTGTCCATCAGACCTGCTCTGTTTTACTGTTTCTCGATCTTGTCTGATATGCAATGGTGATTGTGCTTTTTCAGCTCCTAGACTGTGGAATGGTTTGCCATTGAAGATTGTTTAATTCTGGTGCCGAGCTGCCTGGACTCAGAGAGGACTACTCTCTGTGAAAACAAAGGACTTTTCTGGAAATTAACTTTTGAACTCCCTCTTGCAAAATTAGCATCCTCATCTGAGACACAATCATACCGAGTAGATCACACCTCAGTATTGTCTTATCTGCATTTCCTTCCCTTCAATCTCTCGTCCCCCCTCTCTTCTCTCCACATGCTGAGATCACCTGAAACTATCTATATGGTTATATAACCAAAAATCTATATGGTTTAATGTGAACAATTACCATACAGCTCTATACATGTTTGGTATTTATTTGAAATGTCTCGGTGCGACTGGTACAACGGTACAATTACACCATTACTATCACTATACCAGGAAACATAATGCTTACTGTAATGAAAACTGAAGGATCTTTTTAGTACAATTGCTAAATGGAAACAAAATGGAACAGGCAATAACTGGACAGGAACATAGCGACTGGAACACTGTTCTGGATCATTCCTGCCCAATTTGATATCCGCAAATGGAACACTCACTGTTGGAGACCAGTGTGGCCAGGAATCTGGACAGCCCTCCTTGTTGGGGCCTTGGGCTATGGTCACACCATCATGACAACAGCCGTACCTGAGAGAAGTGATCATATGCATTTGCATTACATTTCTGGTAAAACACATAGTTGTAAGGTACTAAAGTCACATTATTCCATGTAGGACAATAAGCATTGTGCCTCAAATATTGTTAAGGATTGGGATTATATTGAGAAACCAGCCATTTTTGTTTGTTTTAGACATATAAATGTATCTCAAATTAGTGTCTGTAATAAACTCATCCAAGTCCTTGTGTACCTGCTCCATGTGCATGATGCTAGGCCATGGTCCTGGGGACAGCCTTGGCGCTGTGGTCCACTGGCTGGGGTACTTCCATCAGGACAGCAGCCATAGTGAGTCTGGCTACAGTGAGGGGTGAGAGTTGTGCCATGAGGATTGTGGACTGCATTGTTTTGAGGAGTTTCTGTTGTGTTAGATAATAAAAAATAACAAGTACCTTATTAAATGTTTCCTGCAGACAAATAGCTTCTTCATAAAAACAGAAAGTGTCTGATAAAATGTATGGGTCACTTGAATGTCATCTTTTAAACACCTTATTACATGACCCTTAACAAATTTGATCAGATCTGTCAAATGGACAGAAGAAAAGTTTATACGTTGTAGTAATTATGATGGTGGGAATACCTAATGTCTTACCCAATTATATGTACTTTTGTGTCAGGGTTCTGTCACTTCGGTCTGGTTTATTCTAGTTTGGTGACAGAGCCCTGACAGTCCTATTGTCTTGTCATTGTGAGCGTGCGGTTCCGAGCTCGCTCGAGCCGTATACTCATTTGTCTGCATGATCTGTTGTATGTGCGGAGCATGGTGTTCGGATCCTGGCACTTCTGTCTACTTCGGTTTCGGTTCAGTGTCGAGGTTTGGGCATTCAATCTCCATGTTTTGTCGCTTCTTGTGAGCGCACATTTTGAGTGTTCATTCACTTCTTTTCTTGTGTGTTTTGTAGAGCGCCTGGTTTATGTTTTCATTGGCCAAGCGTTTTTGTGTTGTAGTTCTATGTGTAGGTTTGTGTTTATCATTGGCCGCGTGCTTTCTTGTCTTGTTCTGTGTAGAAAGCGGTGTGTTCACTGGCCATGTGCTGTTGTTTTGTCATGTTTGGTGTGAGCACATGGCTTGTCATGTTTGTTTCTATGTGCCATGTGTTTATTCCTGTCTATTGTCTTAACCCCACCCTTCTTGTTACCTGAATATATTTATTTGGCCCACCTGCTCTCCCTTGTTACCCTCCTCATTTCCTTCTTTGTTTATTCTTCCTGTGTGCTCAGTCCTCTGCCAGAACGTTGTTTAAAGGCAAGCTCACACTACACAACTTTTGGCTGGATTTTGCTGTCACAGACAGATTTCCAAGGTCTGTGACAAAACCCCTGGATCACGACCCTCGAAGGACGCTCAACTCAAGGTCTGTGGACAGGTCATCATCTTTCTTGGCACATAAATTGCCTGGAGAATGGCTGTCTTTTTAGCTCTGAAAAACGTCCTTCCAGATCTGAGGGGCCATCATGTGCTTGTCCAGACAGACAACACATCGGTGATCTCCTACATAAACCATCAGGGGGGTCTGCGGTTGTGCACACTTTACAAACTGGCACCAGATCCTCCTGTGGGATCAGGGCAAGCTGCTCTCGCTGAGAGCAGTGTACATCCCTGGGCATTTAAATCAGGGAGCAGACATCCTGACGAGGAATGGGCTGAAGGCTAAACACAGAGGAGGTGGAGTTAATCTGGAAGGAGTTCGGCCAGGCAGAAATGGACCTATTTGCGTCTCAAGAAACGACCCACTGCTCGCTCTGGTTCTGCCTCACACAAAGGGCAGGATGACAAGGTGCAGGCGGGGCCGAGGCTACATCTGTATGCCTTTTCCCTGATCGCTCTGCTCCCGGGAGTTCTAGAGAGAGATTGCCAGGATGGCATCAGTCTACTCCTAATACCCCCATTCTGGCCGGCCTGAGGATGGTTCTCGGACCTAATGTATTTCTTTGACGGCTTTCCATGGGGATTCCTACCAGGAGAGACCTTCTGTCCCAGGAAGGGGGCACATCCTTAATTCCTGCCCGGGCTTGTGGAAACTGTGGGTTTGGCCCCTAAGGGGTTTTCCCTTCATGTCTAGAGTTTGCTCCTGGCATGAATAAAGCCTAGACTGCACCCTAGACCAGGTTACGTGTCTAAGGTTCCAACCAATGTTGCATGATCTATAACCTTGCAAGTCTTTTGTCCTCCTCCTTTTTAGAAGTTAGACCAGGAGAAGCTAAACTTGTTGTGTCCAGTAAGAGCACTGGACGCTTATGACGCTTATGTGACAGAGCTGCCCTGTGGAGAAAATCTGATCAGTTGTTCGTCTGTTTTGGGACCCTAGGAAAGGTTCTTCAGTTACAAAGCAGACAATGAGCAACTGGATAGTTGAGGCTATTTCTCTTGCTTATGAGGTGTGTGGTGAGCCTTCACCGATGGCTGTCAGAGCACACTCTACGAGAAGTATGGCGGCTTCAAAAGCCTAACTGTCAGGAGTATCCCTGCAAGAAGTGGGCTGGTTCTCTCCGCACACATTTACAAGTTTTACAACCTAGACTATGACTCTGCACCAGGGTCCCAAGTGCTTTTGTCTTAGTTGTGCTCACCATGATTCACACTAGACACTTGTCAGTACGACGGAGTGGGTATTATCATTCCCATAGCGTCGCTTCCGATGCAGCGCGAGTTCCCTCGAAAGGGAACATCCCAGGTTACGACTGTAACCATGGTTCCCTGAAAAGGGAATGAGACGCTGCAATGCTCTGCAATGCTTCCGGCATGCCTGTGATCGAATTGCTTCGGCCAATCAGAAGCTGATATTTTTTTGGTCTGGGTGCGCTATATAGCTTTCTGGTCATGGCGTCACACGCTAAGGGCTGATGTCCCGCCATCCCATTGGACTGATTTCACAAGTGCTTTAAGACGCAATCACGCAGAGACGTTCCCATAGTGTTGATACTTCCGGAGCAGCATCTCATACCCTTCTCAGGGAACCATAGTTACAGTCGTAACCAGAGACGTTTCCTTGGTCCTTTGTCTGGTATTGTCTTTGTTTTACAAAACTATTATGTTTGTTCCTGTGTTTGCTCCTGGATGTATTACCTGCTTTATTTTGTTTATTTAAATAAAGTCTTCTGTTTGAGGGTACTCAACCCTCTTCTCCTTGGCTGAAACGTGACAGAATACCAGACCCAAAAAAACATGTAGGCGCCATCCACCCCGAGGAAGCCACAGACTTCAAGACAGAGCCCACCGCAGACCCAGAGCTGAAGCATGCCAAGTCTGGCCAGGTGCATAAGCTGGCACCAACATCCATTGTGTTATAACTTGTAATAACTTCTCCCTAAAATCAATGTTCTAGAAATCAATGCTCTTACTGCAGATTAGGGCTGCACAATTAATCGCAATTAACATGAAATTGTGCTTAAATCGATTTGGCTTATTGCGATCATGAAATCACAATGGCTGCTATTATTTTTTATGCGCAGTTTGTCAGTGCAGGACAGCAAATGCTGCTCCATCTGAAATCACTGCGAGTTTGAGTGGCTTATAACGTGCATTTGAAAAAGCAACACACGTTAAACATCTTTCCAAACATGAGAAGCATTTAGTCATGTTTAATCAAAGCGTTTCAATCTTCTTTTTATTCAGCTCACCGATAGTATGATGTTCATAGGGATTTCCTGGAATGATTTCCTGAACATGACAGTTTAATTTCAATTAATCATGCAGCCCTACTGCAGATTAAATTTTTTTGGCGACTGGAAAAATGCAGCAGTCCACCGCTGATGACTTAGGCCCATCAATCCACAGTAAGCAGGGATATTTGTTTTAAATGACAAAGTTTGCTTAAACCAGAGGTGTCCAAACTCGGTCCTGGAGGGCCACTGTCATGCAGAGTTTAGCTCCAACTTCACCAGCTTCAACACACCTGCCTGGAAGTTTCTAGTATGTCTAGTAAGACCTTGATTAGCTGGTTTAGGTGTTTAATTGGGGTTGGAGCTAAACTCTTCAGAACAGTGGCCCTCCAGGAGCAGGATTGGACACCCTATTGGACACCATTGGCTTACACCATCAAAATATGAGGAAAATATTTTATATTTTTGAAAATAGGTTAAATATGAGGGAAGAATAAAACACTAAACTTGGGCATTTATCTGAAAAAGACTTGAAAAAAAAGACTACAGATACAGGTTTTATTTTACTATGCAAAAAAATGCATAGAAAAACAAAAAGCTCACAGGAAAAATCATACATTGACTAAAACATAATGAGTTAGTTAACATTTAATAGGTTTTTGCATGTGTTCATAATTTCTTTCAAGGCTGGTCAACACTTTTGACCACTACTCTATGGCAGTTCATTGACTTTCCAACTGATCTTCAAACCATGCAGCAAAAGCAAGCCGCTTTTATGAGGATTGCAAGCATCCCTGGAGTTGTTGGAGCCATTGATGGAACTCACGTTCGCATCATTGCTCCAACTGTAAATGAGGAGACATATATCAATAGAAAAGTATTCCACAGCATCAGTACTTATTCATGATAATTTTGCACAAGGCAAAATTAAAATAAATTAAAATAATTTAATCTTAAATTATTTTATTATAATTACATGAAATGATTGGTGTCATGCTGCCGTGACAACCCAGGCTCACTTTTAACTGATTCAAAAGTTGAGGGCAGCCAGTTTTCAGTTGACATCATTAGTTCACAACACTTAAGTTCCACCTCAGTGAACACCTAAGAGTCAGTCTTAGACTTTGCTGAAAGTTGCTTTTAGCTTCTTTCTGAATAGCGCCTACTCTTAAACTAGTCCTACTTTTTACTAAGAATTTGTTGACACTTAAGTCAAAGCTTATGCCTATTCTCAAGAGCATTTTTGAAAAGTTTTATACATACGGCCCCAGATCAAGATCAGCCTAACAATGAGACAAAAGTATGTTGTGTATGAATGGAAAGATGACAACTACAAACCCGATTCCAAAAAAGTTGGGACACTGTACAAATTGTGAATAAAAACAGAATGCAATGATGTGGAAGTTTCAAATTTCAATATTTTATTCAGAATACAACATAGATGACATATCAAATGTTTAAACTGAGAAAATATATCATTTTAAGGGAAAAATAAGTTGATTTTAAATTTCATGGCATCAACACATCTCAAAAAAGTTGGGACAAGGCCATGTTTACCACTGTGTGGCATCCCCTCTTCTTTTTATAACAGTCTGCAAACGTCTGGGGACTGAGGAGACAAGTTGCTCAAGTTTAGGAATAGGAATGTTGTCCCATTCTTGTCTAATACAGGCTTCTAGTTGCTCAACTGTCTTAGGTCTTCTTTGTCACATCTTCCTCTTTATGATGCGCCAAATGTTTTCTATGGGTGAAAGATCTGGACTGCAGGCTGGCCATTTCAGTAACCGGATCCTTCTTCTACGCAGCCATGATGTTGTAATTGATGCAGTATGTGGTCTGGCATTGTCATGTTGGAAAATGCAAGGTTTTCCCTGAAAGAGACGACGTCTGGATGGGAGCATATGTTGTTCTAGAACTTGGATATGCCTTTCAGCATTGATGGTGCCTTTCCAGATGTGTAAGCTGCCCATGCCACACGCACTCATGCAACCCCATACCATCAGAGATGCAGGCTTCTGAACTGAGCGCTGATAACAACTTGGGTTGTCCTTGTCCTCTTTAGTCCGGATGAAATGGCGTCCCAGTTTTCCAAAAAGAACTTCAAATTTTGATTCGTCTGACCACAGAACAGTTTTCCACTTTGCCACAGTCCATTTTAAATGAGCCTTGGCCCAGAGAAAACGCCTGCGCTTCTGGATCATGTTTAGATATGGCTTCTTTTTTGACCTATAGCGTTTTAGCCGGCAACGGCGAATGGCACGGTGGATTGTGTTCACCGACAATGTTTTCTGGAAGTATTCCTGAGCCCATGTTGTGATTTCCATTACAGTAGCATTCCTGTATGTGATGCAGTGCCGTCTAAGGGCCCGAAGATCATGGGCATCCAGTATGGTTTTCCGGCCTTGACCCTTACGCACAGAGATTGTTCCAGATTCTCTGAATCTTTGGATGATATTATGCACTGTAGATGATGATGATAACTTCAAACTCTTTGCAATTTTTCTCTGAGAAACTCCTTTCTGATATTGCTCCACTATTTTTCGCCGCAGCATTGGGGGAAATTGGTGATCCTCTGCCCATCTTGACTTCTGAGAGACACTGCCACTCTGAGAGGCTCTTTTTATACCCAATCATGTTGCCAATTGACCTAATAAGTTGCAAATTGGTCCTCCAGCTGTTCCTTATACGTACATTTAACTTTTCCGGCCTCTTATTGCTACCTGTCCCAACTTTTTTGGAATGTGTAGCTCTCATGAAATCCAAAATGAGCCAATATTTGGCATGACATTTCAAAATGTCTCACTTTCAACATTTGATATGTTATCTATATTCTATTGTGAATAAAATATAAGTTTATGAGATTTATGAGAAATTATTGCATTCCTTTTTTATTCACAATTTGTACAGTGTCCCAACTTTTTTGGAATCGGGTTTGTATTTCAGAAACAAACCTGGTGAGGGGTCCTCAAGGACATACGGCAGGAAGCCCTGGATGGTGTTATCATGACCTGTTGGGTCCTGCATGCTGGGCACCTCTGTTCATTTCAATATGAGAGAGAGAGAGAGAGAGAGAGAGAGAGAGAGAGAGATTAATAGATAATCTGAAACAAACCCATTTAAACACTTTAGAGTTCTGTACATCTCTACACTTGCTGTCAAAAGTTTGGAATAAATGAAAGAAGGCTCTTCTGCTCACCAAGGCTGCATTTACTTGATCAAAAATACAATAAAAATAGTAATATTGTGAAATATATTTACAATTTAAAATAACTGATTTCTATTTGAATATATTGTAAAATATAATTTATTTCTGTGATCAAAGCTGAATTTTCAGCATCATTACTCCAGTCTTCAGAGTCACATGATCCTTCAGAAATCATTCTGTGAGAACATCTAAAGAAGTCAGTAAACATTTTTTTGTCAAGTGTTTGTTGAGATTGTTATGCAGTAATTTACAAACTTAACCATTTTGGGGACAAACATTATACCCAGAAGTGAGTGAAACCTGACAAAATATCCAAAAACCTCCCTTTGGGGATGTCCTCATTTGTAAAAACTTTTTTTTTCTTAAATTGTAAAAATGCAGAAAGGTTTCTGATAGGGTTAGGTTATAGTATTTATAACTACCAGTACATAAAAACAACAGAAGTCTATGCAATGTCCCTATTTAGACAGCCAAGTAAACATTTGTCAGTTACCATGAATGGAAATGTGGGGAGCATATATAAGGCTCAAATAAATGTGCTGAGGCGCATGTGGGATGAGGGGAGGTGTTGTGTACCCTGAGGCCTGTAACAAGGCTGGGCGTTGCAGCTTTCAACGGTAGGAGGTTTGGGATTGGCCTGGCACTCCTCTACCCTGTACAGGTTCCTCTGTCTGTCTGAACAGATCACCTGCCGTTCCCGTAGCCCCGAGCCACAGCTCTTAGAGCACTTGAGAGAGAGCAGGTAAGGTTATGTTATATATAATCAAGAGGGAGGGAGCATGCATTTCCAAAGGTTGGTCTGTACATAAGGTGTGGATTATTGCTCACCAGGCCCCAGTCTCCTATATGCCAGCCAATGGGGCTCCTGCAGACGGGCATCTCACAGTCCTGTGTCTTGGGTGGCTTTGGTTGAGTCCCACATGCATAGTCTTCCAGAGAAGCTCCGTCTGAACCCACACACACTACATCTCGCATCTGTTTCCCAGAGCCGCATGATACCGAACACTACACAAACATCAACAAGTTTGAATTTGAAGCAATGGAACACTAGCAATGTTTTTTGTAATTCTAATTTCTTCCAAAAATCAAAAGGAAAATAAAAATATATTTTGCATAAAGACAATTAAGCCTACTTAAGAACCATTAAGATGTTTTCACATCGTGACATTAATTTTAATGACACTTAAGCACATTTTCTTTAAATTGTTATGGTAACACTTTACAATGAGGTCCCATTAGATAATGCATTAACTAATATTAACTATTAATGAGCACTTCATTTTTTACAGTATTTATTAATCTTTGTTAAAGTTAGTTCATAAAAACTGTTCATTGTTAGTTCATGTCAGCTCAGGTCCGTTCAATAATATTAACAGATAATATTTTTGATTTTAATATTGTATTAGTAAATGTTAATTAACATTAACTGAGATTAATAAATGTTGTAAATATATATTTCTTTGTTAGTCAATGTTAACTAATGTAGTTAGTCAATGTTTTACTTTCAAGTTATTGGAAATTCTGGTAACTCTTTATTTTACAGTGTCCTTGTTACATGTATGTATGTTACATGTAATTTCTGTAGTAATAACAGTAAATTACGCATAATCACACGCAGCTAACCCTAAACCAAACACTAACTCTAATCATATACTAAGTACATGTTGTTAATTAATATTACTCAGTACTTAAATGTATAATTACACTGTAATGACACCTTATGTAACCGAAATTCTCATTATTCTCAATGTTACATTACTATAATACTTTTTTTTATCTGTAATTCCGTAAAAAATAAAATTACAGTAAATTGTATTTAAACCAGCATATAACAAATAATACAAACAGCACAATGACGTACAATCCTTTTTTAACATTACAATATTAAGAATTCCTACTGAATGAAATATTACAATCAGAATTTAATATTAGAATTTCTAAAGAATGTGTTTAATGGTCTTAAAACAATACCACAATGCAAATATAGGCTTCATTTTCTTTTGATTTTGGTGTGAAATAAGACTCAGATAGTATTACATGTAGTTGCACATACCTGACTCCAGCTGGAAACGCTGTACTGAGCGCATTTCTGCATGTTACAGTTCTGTTGGCTGAGAGGTCTGGGAGCGTAAGCAGCACACTGGGAATCCTCAACCACTCGCGATCCTGCAGCGTCGTGAGACATACACTCCACTCTCCTCACCTGAAGGCTCCCGCCGCACGTCACCGGACACGGGTTCCACTCGCCAGTCGTCCAGCTGACACACGCACACACACATCACCAAAAAGCAAGGACATTCAGAGGGAGTTATAGCATTTACAGTGCTGTTCTAACCCAAAGAAGCTGCCCACTTCATCTTTGGGTCATTTACATTCATGGACTACATGCATATTCTAGGTCAAATACAATTTAAGATCTATTAGCACAAAAATATTTTGACTCGTCTCTCAGTTGTTAAATGCATTTTAGAGTAATGCACTTGCCATGGCAAGTGGGCCGAAGTATAATCCATCCTTTTGAGGTAGGAATATTTTTCTAGCAGATGAACTTCTGATTATGCATTACAGAAGTAATTGCAGTATAGTTTGCGCCATGTAAACAGCACTTTAACATTCCTCCATGTCCCATTCTGGTGTAAACACATATACCGAGCGAAAGTAACCGAGTATCACATCAGATTTTAATGCTAATACATGTAATATTCAAGTGTTAAGAAACTAACACTAACACAGTTTAAAAAATATATATATATATTTATTAATAGCAATATGCCTGTATTAATAGCATATTTTAAACTTTTATTCACAAGGCTGTTGGATTCTGTTTTAAGTGCACAAATGTAAACACCCTGTAAATGTCTTATGAAGTCAAGTTAAGACATTTCACTTTGGATTATTTTCAATAAACTGCACATGGGTTCATTTCAACTTGCCTTCAGTGGACATTTGTGAAAAAAAACCACTTAATTTAAATGAACACTTTACAATAAGTTCTCATAAGTTAGTTAGTTGCATTAATTACCATTAACTTACGATGAGCAATACATTTGTTTTTATTCATTAACAGTATTTATTAATCTTTGTTAAAATTAGTTGTTAGTTCTTGTCAGCTCAGGTCCATTAAATAGTATTAACAGATGCAACTTTTGATTTTGAATAATGTACAAGTAAATGTTGAAATGAACATGGAACCTTATTGTAAATTGTTACCCATATTTTTGTTTGTTTTTACAACAAGACAGAGAAGTCAAAATTATTTACTGTGGTAATCGATAGCATGCCACAGAAATTGCATTTAACCTAGAATATTTAAACGAAAGGACAAAAGTGGTTTTAATAGTTACAAATAGGCCTACACACCACTACACATACATTAAACAAACACAAAGATTTGTGCATTCTGGAAAATTAGAAGGACAAAGCAAGTGTTCTACAGAAACACTTTGCCTGTCAAAGTCAAGCAGGTGCTCCCAGAAACCTGAAGATGAGAGAAAAAATATGAAGATATGAGTCACGGGGGGACAATAGAATTTGGTCTCGCCCACTACAAAAAGCAAAAGCACATGTTCTCTGGCAGGACGATCTGCTCAGGGGCCATGACAGTTTCAGGTTTCTGTACATAAACATCAGGAAAATCCCAGGGGCACCACCATGACAAGTCAAAGGCTTTTTTGTTTTTAAAGACAAAATGCTGCTTTCTGTGTCACACGCAAATATATTTAGATATACAAGGCAAACTAAATCAAAAGAACACAAGACAGAAGACACCCAAATAGTGGACTTGTCAACAAAACATATGTATAATACATGCAGGCCATGATTTACTAGGATTGCATATAAAAACATCTGAGCTGATCTATTAAGGACTGTGTTTTTCAGACTTTCATAACAGTGTCTTATTGGTCATATTCATTTTTATGTGCCAGCTTTTATCTCACAACAGAAGCTCGTACGACAGCAACAATTGCACCGTGTACGCCCGGCTTAACAAGAGTGCTTAAATACACAAGAGTAATAAGATAATTGGCTAAACGAGACACAGGTGAATGTTAATTAGTAACTCTGGAAGCAAACTAATGACTGGAACAAAGGAAACAGGAACTAGGACAAAGGAAAACAGGATCACACAAAGTCTATGAACACAAACTTGACACTCAGGCTGAACATTATGATGGAGGGTGGAACCAGGGTGTGACCCAGAGCAGAGCCATTAGGACAAAGGTCCACAGCGGAACTGATGGAGGGAGGAGCCAGGGTGGAGCCAGGAGCCTGACCGACTGAGATAGAGCTGGAAAGGGTGGAGACCCAGGTGGAGCCAAGGAGACAAAGACCCAAGGTGACACCGTAGGCCTGAAGGGAGTGACGGCAATGGCAGAAACAGAGGGAAGGAGGAGCTCGGTGGAGCCAGAGCGGTGGAGGGTTGAGGCGTAGCAGGAGACCTGGAAATTCAAGGCAAAGCCAGAGCGACAATGGACCAAGGTGCAGCCAGAGGGATGATGGACCGCGGTGGAGCCAAGGAAGCATAGAGCCAAGGTGAAGCCGATGGGACGCAGGGCCGAGGTGGAGTCCAGGGCTCAGACGCTTGAGATAAAGCCAGGGGATCGACACACCAGGGCAGAGCTAGAGACATGGAAGCCCAAGGCAGATCCGAGCAGCTGGGCGGAGCCACTGAAGGAGGAGCCAAAGGGCTGAAGGGAGCCAGAGGAGGTAGGGCCGAGGAACTGAATGCCACTCTCAGAGGAGGAGAGAGTGGGAGGCTGGGAGGGACCAGCGGCGATGAAGGAGACATGAGGTTGGGTGGAATCAGTGTCGAGTATGGAGACTTGATGCTGGAAGGATCAGCGGCAATGAAAGAGACTTGAGGATGGGTGGAACCAGCAGCGATGAAGGAGACTTGATGCTGGGGGGGGGGGACCAGTGCCGATGAAGGAGACTTGAGGATGGGTGGAACCAGCAGCGATGAAGGAGACTTGATGCTGGGGGGGGACCAGTGCCGATGAAGGAGACTTGAGGCTGAGTAGAACCAGCAGCGAAGATGGAGACTTGATGCTAGGTGGGACCAGCGGCAGGGAAGTAGACTTGGGGCAGGGAGGGACCAGCGGCAACGAAGGAGACAGGAGGCTGGGCTGGACCTGCAGTGGCTAAGGAGACAGGAGGCTGGGTGGGTTTAGTGGAGGAGGGAGGGCTTGGGAAATGTCAGGGACTTGTGAGTCATCTAATCCTGATGGGACCAGCAAGGGTAAAAATTCCTTAGGTGCGGAGGTCTGGGTGGGACTCCATTCCATGCAGTCCAACTCCACCAAAATACCCACTGGGACGGACAAGGCTGCTGGCTCTAGCACCTGGTCAGACTCTGCGACTGGGTCTGGGACAAGTTTGTGACGGGCGGGACATGGGATTCCAGAGTGCTGGGAAGCTTACACTGTGGATAAACCCTCCACGCAGGCAATGATGTACTCCCTCCATGTAAGATCCCCCATCTCAGGCAAATCCACCAACCATCAATGGTTCGCACCAATCCAATAAATAGATTTTAGAGTAGCATCATCAAAGGTAGTTAGATTTGCTAACTCACAGACTTGAATATTCCAATAAGCGGAGACCTTCTTGACCAAATATTATGAATGCCGCTGCTAGATCCATGTTTGTGGTCGGTTATTCTGTCACGTTGTAGCAGGCAAAGAGCAGATGAGGCAGAATCTAGATACAGCAGCAGGTTTATTTAATCCAAACAAAGAAGATCATCCAAGAAGAAGAGGGTAAAATCCAAAAGGTAACAAAACAACGAAACAGCAAGCACATTGGCATAGACAGTAACCGACAACTGAAGTCTGACTCAAGAGGGCATATATACACAAGGGTGATAAGATAATTGGCAACAAAACGAGACACAGGTGGATGTTAATTAGTAACTATGGAAGCAAACTAGTGACTGGAACAAAGGAAACAGGAACTAGGACAGACACCAGTCTGCAGTGTCACAAGATCCTTCAGAAATCATTCTAATAAGCTGATTTGATGCTCAAGAAACATTTATTATTATCAATGTGATACATTTATTTTTCAGGACTCTTTGATGAATAGAAAAGAGCAGCATTTTTTAAAATAGAAATCTTTTGGGACAATTTAAAAGTCCCTTTTGATCAATTTAATGCATCCTTGCTGAACTGGCACATCCAATAGCCTCGTTTTAAAGGATCAAACCTATTTGCATGTATCATCATTTGTGCAATTATTCTTCAACTAAGTGCACACACTAATTACTACTTTCTAATCTTAGTAAATTAGGGCCATCATGTATATAAAATCTCTATATAGAAAAACAGATCTATGGTGCCCACAAAATCGACACTGAAACATACAATTCCCTACTTAGAACACAGACAGCAGCTCAGCTCAGAGCTCCACAGTTCATGTCATGTGAACGTCAGGAATATTTACTGAGGTGAAACTACTGCAGTGTCTATAAAGCAAAAGAGAAAAAGCTCCTCTGACATACGAGGGAGGATCAAAGAGACGTGAAGCTCTGAGCTGAACAGTTGCCCAAGGCCTTGGTTCATCTTCACATGTGAAGGAACAAAAGCTAACAAGACTAAGAGTCGCACTAAACATGTAAAACACTGGTGCAAACTGAACTCAAACACATATTAATGATGTGAACAATCTCTTAGATGTGCCAGCCGAAAAACATACAGACATTTCTCATTTTCATTTAGTCTAACTTGATGTACTAAAAAGTTAATGAATAAATAATTAATAAAATCTATATAGCCATGTTTTAAAAAGCAATACCTAATAAAAATGTCAAAAACACAACAAAATTACTAAAACTTTAAAATTAAAATGGAAAATACAAAATAAAAACTAATAAAAAAAATAAAATAACAATAATATAAAATAATAATAATAATAATAATAATATTATATATATATATATATATATATACATACAGTGGGGAGAACAAGTATTTGATACACTGCCGATTTTGCAGGTTTGCCCACTTACAAAGCATGTAGAAGTCTGTAATTTTTATCATAGGTACTCTTCAACTGTGAGTGACGGAATCTAAAACAAAAATCCAGAAAATCACATTGTATGATTTTTAAGTAATTAATTTGCATTTTATTGCATGACATAAGTATTTGATCACCTACCAACCAGTAAGAATTCCGGCTCTCACAGACCTGTTAGTTTTTCTTTAAGAAGCCCTCCTGTTCTCCACTCATTACCTGTATTTACTGCACCTGTTTGAACTCGTTACCTGTATAAAAGACACCTGTCCACACACTCAATCAAACAGACTCCAACCTCTCCACAATGGCCAAGACCAGAGAGCTGTGTAAGGACATCAGGGATAAAATTGTAGACCTGCACAAGGCTGGGATGGGCTACAGGACAACAGGCAAGCAGCTTGGTGAGAAGGCAACAACTGTTGGCGCAATTATTAGAAAATGGAAAAAGTTCAAGATGACGGTCAATCTCCCTCGGTCTGGGGCACCATGCAAGATCTCACCTCGTGGGGCATCATTGATCATGAGGAAGGTGAGGGATCAGCCCAGAACTACACGGCAGGACCTGGTCAATGACCTGAAGAGAGCTGGGACCACAGTCTCAAAGAAAACCATTAGTAACACACTACGCCGTCATGGATTAAAATCCTGCAGCGCACGCAAGGTCCCCCTGCTCAAGCCAGCGCATGTCCAGGCCCGTCTGAAGTTTGCCAATGACCATCTGGATGATCCAGAGGAGGAATGGGAGAAGGTCATGTGGTCTGATGAGACAAAAATAGAGCTTTTTGGTCTAAACTCCACTCGCCGTGTTTGGAGGAAGAAGAAGGATGAGTACAACCCCAAGAACACCATCCCAACCGTGAAGCATGGAGGTGGAAACATCATTCTTTGGGGATGCTTTTCTGCAAAGGGGACAGGACGACTGCACCGTATTGAGGGGAGGATGGATGGGGCCATGTATCGTGAGATCTTGGCCAACAACCTCCTTCCCTCAGTAAGAGCATTGAAGATGGGTCGTGGCTGGGTCTTCCAGCATGACAACCACCCGAAACACACAGCCAGGGCAACTAAGGACTCCGTAAGAAGCATCTCAAGGTCCTGGAGTGGCCTAGCCAGTCTCCAGACCTGAACCCAATAGAAAATCTTTGGAGGGAGCTGAAAGTCCGTATTGCCCAGCGACAGCCCCGAAACCTGAAGGATCTGGAGAAGGTCTGTATGGAGGAGTGGGCCAAAATCCCTGCTGCAGTGTGTGCAAACCTGGTCAAGAACTACAGGAAACGTATGATCTCTGTAATTGCAAACAAAGGTTTCTGTACCAAATATTAAGTTCTGCTTTTCTGATGTATCAAATACTTATGTCATGCAATAAAATGCAAATTAATTACTTAAAAATCATACAATGTGATTTTCTGGATTTTTGTTTTAGATTCTGTCACTCACAGTTGAAGAGTACCTATGATAACAATTATAGACTTCTACATGCTTTGTAAGTGGGCAAACCTGCAAAATCGGCAGTGTACTCCCCACTGTATATGTATATATATATATATATATATAAAACTAAAAGTGGTAAACTGAAATTGATACATTAAGGAGCTGTGCTTTACTTGATTTAACCCATAAAAATGAATTTTGCTGTTATAAATTAATGTATTTTGGTTGATTCAGGAATATTAAATAATATTTTTGACTTGAATAAAAGCAGTTAATTTAGATGTTATCATTTTTAGGTTCCCTCTTTTTCCATTGTAGTATCTTAATGATACTAAAATAACACTGATGCCAGCAAACCGTTTTACTTTCCAGCTGCCTTAGAGGTCTTAAAAGACATACATCAGTGTTATACTGGGGATCCGGGATACGTATATATTTTGATATACGTACAAGGAGGGGATGGGAAAACAGTTACACTCTTAAAATTCTTTAGAAAATCTCATAATGTAGCCCAGAGTTTGTGAGCCGGGCACATAAAACACTTGAGATTCCTGAGAGATTGCATAGACTGGACACAAATGTGTGTTTGAGGTCATGCGCTGCAGTTTATCAGCCTCTGAAGGCTGTTACCTGTACACTTGTACATAGACTCGTGGTGGTTCCATGGGCCTCCACAAACGCGGCTCGTACACATACGCCATCCTTACAGAACAGGAACAGTACAGCCAAAGCTGTGAGACCCAATGGTTCTCCACAAGTCAGACAGCAACCGCACAATTATAACACATTTGTGGGCAGGAATCAGTTTCTGATATTCAATAAAAACTGTACAGAGTGTTAAAGCACAAAACACATCTACATTACAGTTGGCTTTTAGCTGAATGTGACGTGTTGATGTACCTGCGGGTTTGTGGGCACTGCTGTTCATTGCATGTGCGGTTACTGAGGGGTCGAGGGAGGGCGGCACACAGGTAATCAGAGTAGGCTTCATTATCAATGGTACAGAAGACCAGACGGGACTGGTAACCTAAAATATACAGAAGAAAAATATGTAAAATTGCAGAAGCATAGAAATCATTTTTAATACAAATACACCAATCATGAATAAATGCATTATACATTTGTGAAGAAAACCCAATCATAACAACTTCATGTGAGACATAATATTAGTAGCCTTTCTTAACCAGGGGCCTTCAGCAACATGGTTTAAAATGATTTAGAAATAAGGAAAAAAAAACATTTAAATAAGCTAAAACAGCTAAAAATCTATATTAAAGATGTATTTCTTTTTTGTAATTATTTCCCTTAGTAACTCATTTTTGTTAATGAACCAGAATTGTCACAGTCTTGGATATATGAGGGACTTTAAAAATGTGATTTCTAGACCTGGTTTACCTGATTTCTAGATAATTAATAAAATCGTAAAATGTCGCTTTCTAGTTACGTCAAGCTCTAAAAGATTTTATTGTGTAGAAATTGCTAATAAATTGTGAACATAAAATAAAAAAAAAAGTGCTGATTTATTGGTAATACAAAGTGTAAGAACTTTTGGTTATGAAATTATGGAATTAAATTTTTTTTTCAGTTATTTTATTGAATTATTTTATATATATATTACCACTCCTAGTTTCTGTAAATATATATATATATATTTTTAAATGAGCAGCTTTGTCATTAAATCAAAAGTACAAGAAAATACCAGTTTTGTCATTTGCCACTATAAATGTTCGAGCTCTTTAAAGTCAGACGGATTCTGTTTGGCTGTCAATGTTTTTAATATTCATCAGCTGGGAAAAAATTATTCTGAAAGTGATTCCAACATTATCTTTCCTCTGTGTCGTTATCATTATAGCTGTGGTGTGGACTTCCCTATTCTCATAGAATTAAAACGATTATTAAAACTTTATAGTTATCGTTCTTGGTGTGAACGTGCCTTAAGGATAGGCTGCTCTATCTTGGCACCCAGCCTTTATCTTTCCTAGATATTCATAAAGGCTATTATTATGCGTCATTGGATTATCTTGTGCATCTTATTTGAAGCCACGAAGAGTAGTCCTTCCAAGCTGTGATGATACGCTTCTCAACAGCAATTTCACCTAATGCCCCTTAGTGAAAACAACCTCCACATTATCTAGACATTCCTGATGCGACTGGCCTTTCATCAGAAATGAAATATGCCGGAAATTAAGCATCCCCTTCAAGTTCTTCAAACAGTGCCACTTTTGATCTTAAATACCTCAGGATCTAGCGCTTGGCTCTGCTGTAACTGTTTGCCTTGATATACACCCTGCCTGTCCTGTTCAGTTCAGTCCAGTGTGTTGGTGACACAAATTTTCACCAATTAATGTATTTTTTAACAGAATTCACAAAAAAGCTCATGTAAAAGCCTGCCTGGCTGTTTCTAACAGTAATTCCAAATTCGCAGAATTACAGCGACAGGACACAATATGTAAATAGGGAAAAACTACTAATAGATATCACCATACTTTCATCAGTTGATTAATGACAGTACAGTTCAGTTCAGTTGCCCTTTTGCCCAGTGGCATGGTTCGCCGCTCCGGTCTGTTTTGGGCCAGCTTCTGAATGGTACCCCAAATGTGGTTCAGGGCGTTCAGTTCTGCTTCCACTGTTTGACGCCAGGTGTTCTTGGGTCTTCCTCTCTTTCGTTTACCCTCTGGTGTCCAGAAGAGGGCAGTCCGGGCGATGTCATCTTGTTCCCTCCGGATTACGTGTCCAATCCATCTCCATCCCCTTCTCATGATGATTGTAACAATGATCAAGGCTCAGGGAGAGAAGGAGGCGGGAACTGGCAAACCATCAACGTAATTTTAATGACAAAATAAACAAACAACAAAACAAAAATAAAGCGGCAGCTCCTCATGGATGACTGACGCATATAAACATAATAAAACACAACATAAATGTCCCAGGCCTGGTCCTCTCTCGTCCTTCACTGTCGTCACTCCTTCTTTTATCCTCCCGGAGCTCCTCCGTGAGACTCAAGACCGGTGTGGCATGTCGGTGACACTCATTTGCACTCACACCAGCTGCCTCACTCCGTTCCCACGGCTCTTGGCCCCGCCCTGCTTGCCACATACCCCCATCGCCCCTCGCATCCGGTCGAGACTGCGCTCTACTCCCCCTCCACCGAGGGGGCTGTAATGGCGGCTACAGCAACTGGGGGTAAGGACAGATGAGTTGAGAGAAAAGGAGACGGAACAGAGGCGAAAGAGGGGAGAGAGGATAAAGGAATAGATTCTGGGTCCGGTTCCAAGAACACACTGCCGCTTGGTCCTTAACCAGCTGAGAGGCCCTCACTCGCGGTGACATGCGATGGTACTGGATGCTCCTAGGTGGACAGCTCTGTACTCCGCCTCCTGGAAGATGACAATGGCTCCTTCGACTACAGGTGCCCGGGCAGCAAGCTCTCCTTCTCTCATGGTGAAAGGCAACAGTTCTGGCCTCCAGCGAACAGTGGCAACTCCTCCATCCCCTCACGGAAGGCAGCCACCCCTCCTTGACCCAGGAGCACGGGCAGTGAGCTCTCCGTCCCAAATGTTGCAAAATCGCTCCAGCACCACCATCTCAGGCAGCCACTGGTGGTCATCGCTCCTTCATGGTGCCAGATCTCCTCATCACCGTGATCCCCTTCAGCAGAGAGAGCTCTCTGACAGCATGTCCCTCCTTCCTTCCGGGTTGCAGCACCCATGTAACAATGTTCAAGGCTCAGGGAAGAAGGAGGCGAGAACCGGCAAACAATCAACGTAACTTTAATGACAAAATAAACAAACAACAAAATGGAAGTAAAGCAGCAGCCCCTCATGGATCATCAGCAGTTTGTTTCTGCTATAAAGAAGCGATATCGCCATCTAAGGTCATTGAAGGTACTATATCTTGTGTGTTTTGCCTTTACTCACCCAAACTTGTCAACAAGGCTATACTTTATGCGATTAAGAGTGCATTAAAAGGCAGTTGAGAATCGCAGGTTGTTGTGATTTATGAGATGAGTTCATGACTGCAGCCGAAACCAGCCCATCCAATGCAAGTTGACTATTTTATTTACTTAACATTATTTTATTTATCCACTATATTGACGAGACCTTTTTGAAGGATGTTGGTTTACTATACCTTTTTGTGCACTTAACTGAGACTTGAGAGTTTGTAGACGTTTAAGATGCTGTTTGTTGTGTTGACCTTGATTTATTGCAATATTAAGGTGTTCAGTTTTATTTTGATTTTAGAAAAGAAACATGATTTCTCATCATACAAATCAATTGTTTCTTTCAATCTTTGAGCCTACATTCAGCATGAATAAAATACTTAAGTACTGTTAAAATCAGATGCTCTAAGACTTTTACTCAAGTCGTATTAGAATTGGTGACTTGTAACTTATACTGGAGTTATTTTCACTGTAAGGTATCTGTACTTTTACTCAAGTATGGTTTTCAGGTACTCTTTACACATCTGTACTTTGCATGTGAAGTTAGTGTGGAAACTCTTGAAAAGAAGAATGATCTGTTGTGGAATCCCATATGCGCGGTGTATATGCCATAGACTGTCCCTGTGGATGCTGTCAAAAGCCTTCTCGAAGTCCACAAAGTTGATGTAAAGTTTTCTCTGCCACTCTGTGCATTGTTCAATGATGTTGAGCAGGGTGAATATCTGGTCAGCACATCCTCTTCCTTTCCTCAATCCTGCCTGTTCTTTCCTGAGTTGTTTGTCTACTGCATCTGAGATCCGCTGAACGATGATCTTCGCAAGAATTGACAAAGGGTGATACCGTGCAAGTTGTTGCAGTTACTCAGGGCACCCGTTTTAGGAATCTTCACAATGATCCCATCTGTCCAGTCGTCTGGTATCTTTTCCTACTCCCATATGACTTCAAAAAGTGGCTGTAGCATTTTGGCTGTAAGTTCTGAGTCCAACGTTGAGGTTGTCCTGTCCAGGTGCTCTTCTGTTCTTGAGGGATCTGATGGCTGAGATGATTTCTCCTTTCTCTGATGGTGAAATATTGACATCTAGGTCAGTCTCTGCTTCTTGTATGTCAGCCTCTGCTGTTGGTGGTGGTCTATTCAAGATTTCGCTAAAGTGCTCTGCCCATCGAACAGTACATGAAGACAAATTTAAGGGTGTTTTCACACTTAGCATGTTTGGTTCGATTAAAACAAACTCGTGCGATTGCACTGTTAGTGCGTTTCATTTGAAGAAGTGTGAACACTGCCATCTGAACCTTGGTGCGCACCAAACAAGCGGACCGAGACCACTGAAAAGGGACTATATTGTCCATCACAGTTTGATCCAGGCTTCGGAAACGCAGTCTCCATTTGTGTGAATTGCGTTAATGAATGCCCATGGTAACTGATAGTGGCAGGAAAATAAACAAAGGGAAACTGAAGAGAAACAAACTAAAAGTCCATGAAAATGAAACTAAACACACAGAACGTGACACAACCATAGTAACAGTGATTAAAGTACATATCAAAGACGTCCATAAAACTGGAAATTATTATCACAGTCGACACGGCACAAGTTCATCAGTCAAATCTTAATTAACCGTCAGCAGCTTTTATACCTGAGTGGAAATTGAAGCATTTGAGTCACGCACAGACCACACACACCTCATATCTCCATCTCTGTAGTTTACCGAAACGAAAATGAAAACATGGCGCACACATGAGACCACGAGGCACACTTAAGTGCTTCTCTGAAGAGGTTTTATGCTGCTCAGGTGGAAACTTAACTTCATAGTGAAAGCCCTGCACAATTTATTCCATAATGAAACATGTTACCTATTAATTGTTGATTTTTTTATGGACCTAAATAAGGTTATTGTCATTGAAATGTTATTGGAAAAATGCGTTTTAGTAAAATAATAATAATAGTAAAATAATGGCTCTTTCTGAAAAAAATGCATTAACGAAAAAAAAAAAAAAAAAGGTCTTTTGTGAAAAAAGTTTCCCTTGCACATCATCGTTTTGGATGTTTGGTAATTTCTGTCACAAAATGTATATGTCATAAAAGCTGTTTTTTTATCTTTAGGTTCGGTCTTAAAAATGACAATGTGAACGAAGTGAACCAGGACTAAATGTATAATTTTCTTCTTTGGTCTGGACCAAAAGAACCAAGAAAACTGAACTACAAGTGTGAACATTTTCTGAAATGTTATGTTTATACACTACTGGTCAAAAGTGTGTAATAATTACTTTTTTTTTTTAATTTTTTTTATGTTTTTTAAAGATGTCTCTCCCCTGCTCACCAAGGCTGCATGTATTGGTAACACTTTACAATAAGGTTTCGTTAGTTAGCATTACTTAACTCCATAGGTTAACATGAACTAACAATAAAAAAAAAAAATACTTCTAAAGCATTTATTAATCTTAGTTAATGTTAATTTCAACATTTACTGATACATTATCTAAAATCTAAAGTTGTATCTGTTCGCATTATTTAATAGACCCGAGGAGCTAACATGAACTAACATTGACCAGTTGTATTTTTGCTAACTGACGTTAACAAAGATTGATAAATACTGCAACAAATGTATTGCTCATTATTAGTTAATGTTAGTCAATGCATTAATTAACATTCACTAATAGACCTTATTGCAAAGTGTTACCATTTATTTAATTAAAAATACTCTTAAAACAGTAATATTGTGAACTATTATTACAATTTAAAAGAACATGTTTCTATTGTAATATACTGTAAAATGTAACTTATTCCTGTGATGCAAAGCTGAATTTTCAGCATCAAAATCTCAAAATTTACCAGTGCCTAAAATAATAATAATGTTTTTGCCTGTAGTGTCTTCCATGAAATGAAACACAGACACACTTCCTGTGTCCTTCTACTTCGACACTGACCTGAGCCACACTCCTTGCTGCAGCCAGACCAGGAGCCATAGCTCCAGTAGTAGCCCTCTGTCAGGCGTCCGTTAGGCAGATAATACTCATACTCCACGCCCTCATTGGCCTCTTGAGTGATTAGCTGTAG
This sequence comes from Coreius guichenoti, assembly GCA_039654105.1. Taxonomy (NCBI): domain Eukaryota; kingdom Metazoa; phylum Chordata; class Actinopteri; order Cypriniformes; family Gobionidae; genus Coreius; species Coreius guichenoti. The sequence goes on from CM077177.1 coordinate 4,213,479, forward strand.
ATAAACACTGATGGTCAGAATTCAATGGAAAATGCCTCAAAAAGTTAAAGGTGCATGCAGTATGTTCATTTCACTGGCTCTTCTTCATTGCAGTGGTCTTGGGCTTATACTGACACATATGCTGATCCATACATCACTCTGGATTGAAAGTATTACAATACTGATATTTATGATATTACATATTTTCATATGTCAAACTACTTTTTCTTAGAAGCTTCCAGGGCTCGAAAGTGCGACCATTTCACTCGCATTTACGACTAAAAATAGATGTGTGCGAACTGTAAAATGTATTTTGGAGCACGTGCGAATAAAAAATTCCTGCGGACCAGTTTTCTTAAATGTAAGATCAAAAAAGTCTTCAATACCTTAAATGGTATAACAAGCGTCTTAATGATCATTTTAGGGCATCTTATATTTTGGGGATGGAAAAACATAAATTGCGATAGTGCCTAATGTGATTATTAAACTTCAAAAGGCTATGATTTCAATAAAATAAATGTGAGTGCTTCACTTTTCATAGCCTGAAGGTGGCGCTATTGTGCGTTCAACAGGCTCGCGCAATCAATGAATAGCGCACATTTATGCCAAACGATTGCTTATGAACTAATGCTGATCAATTATGACAATGTTTACTTTACGGTGTTTATATAGTAATATGTTGTATACAGTTGTAAGAACGCATATTTATCAGCTGCATTATAAAGAAAAGACATTTCAAAATAAGAGTCCCGGTGCATTTCGGGCTTGTTTATTAAATAAGTCACGCAGTGTGTCCAAATTCCACCCCAGTTATTATTTGGTAACACAAACTGTATGTAATTTAATTTAATTTTCATTTAATTTAAAGTATTGTAGCTTTTATTTGGGATGCCCTGTCACAGGAAGGAAAGACTAAGAACATTATTTGGCGCATATTATTAAATATATAGATTTTACTAGTATCAGTGTTATTACAGTTAAGAAAAACTAAAAAAAAAAAAAAAAAAATGACAAAACAGAATTAAAATGAAAGCAGAATTAAATTGAATTCAAAATATTAACAAAAACTATACAGTATCTCAGTGATACTAAAACAACACTAGTATGGCAAAATCTGTTATCGTGTGTTATATACAGTCAAACCAAAGTTTATTCAGACATCTTCAACATTTTCTCACATTATCAGTTTATTGGCTATATTTTTGAAAATGGTAATAAAATATGCCAAGAACTCAGAGTTAAACTGTGTCAGAACAAATTCATCTTGATAATGTCAGATAACTTTGATAGAAAGGGATGTAATGATTACAATCAACCAATCAGCTGTTAAATTTAAGTACACAATTAGATAATACCAGTTTAGCTCAACCAATGACCAAGCAATGCTTCATTTTGTTCAGTCTGTGGTGTCAAAGGTCGCATTAGCAATGAAAGAAAAAACACTTCAGCAAAACATGCTCAGGTCAAAGTGTCTGAATCATTTTGGTCCCAAATTTTTTATCAATTTTACTGGTAGTCACTGTATGAAGAATTTTTGGGTATAATATGTCACAGTTTACTTTATTTTGCTCTCCTCACTCACATAAATGAACTATAGTGTCCTGCACACACTAGTAAAACATTATATCTGGTGTCTGAATAATTTTTGGTTTGACTAAATGCTTTGGTAAATGCAGAAATAGTTAGTTGCACCCCTAAAGTTTCTAAATGTGCTCCCAACTTAGGTAAGCGTCAAGCCCTGGCTTCTCTTTTGCTGATATGCACTTCTCATTACATGTTTGTGAAGATGGTTTGCGTTCCTAAATGCACTTTAAAGTGACTCAAACTCATGTTGAGCAGCATTTACATTACTTCACACAGAAATCAAATAAGGAAAGCTCTTTAAACTGGCCCTCACCTCTATCACCAAAGGCTCAGTTGTAGGGCCACGGCCAGTGATTATCTCGGGGGTCTGTTCCCCTTCTGTTCCCCTCTGGTAATACAGCACGGTGCCAGCAATGTGTGCGGCACGAGAGAAATCGATCACCCAGTGTCCATTAAGGTAGTACTCACCACGTAGATTCTTGATTGCTGTTAGAGGCAAAATTTTATGTAAAAAGGTTGATTCTGATGATTGAAAGATTAGGATTAGGATCGTATTCTCATACACTCACCAAGATAATTGCGTGTTGGAACAGTTTCCTTGATGCTAATAGTGGTAGCCCCAACAGGGATGATGAACATTTGACTGTAACCTGTAAGTAGGGGGTAAAACTACTTTTTTAGGCATATTTGTCCATATAATTCTAAATGCGGCTGTATCTTGGGTGAGTTTACCTTTGGGCAGGTTGCGCACTGAGAAATAGTTTTTGACTAGATTGCATGACTGTCCATTTCCTCCGCACTGTAAACAGGGGTCCTCCTCCTGGGGCGACTCCAGCATGTTATCACAGCCGAGACGCTGTGAGCAGACAAAGGACAAAGACAGAGCAATAGTTCTCAGAACACACCCTTCACAGTCAAGGCAAAATACAGGGACAGTGTTTTGAGGCTGTGCTTTTTAACAAAGATTCTATTGTTTAACGCCCATAAGGTTCTCTATGTCCACGGAGAAATCTCAAACAGGCGATTAATTCAAGGCTTGAATACAGGAGGGAATCAGGGAATCCAGGAGTTCACATGAGGAGGTACAGACTTCAGGAGCATGAGGATGAGTGGAACTCCACTCCACGATGCCAAATTCCCTCAGGGATGAACATCAATATCGGCTCACACACCCGGTCAGACTCGGCGGGCTTCGGCTCGGGGTCTGCGGTGGGCTCTGGCTTGTGGTTCATGGTCATGCGAGTGCAAATTACTGAAATGAATATGTCTCATGTAATTGCTCAATCAGTGTTTGAGCGGCGGAAAGCAACAGCTTGTAAACAATGCTGAAAACAGCTTGTAAACAAAAAACAACTCTAAAGAGGAGTATTTGGCTAATATTACATATTTGTTTTATTTTTAGTTTACTTTAACTATTTTAAGATCTTGTCTTCATTATTTAATGTATATTTGAATAAATCTGTCATGAAAACAAGTTTTAATTGCAGCCACCGTTTAAATGTTTATATTTCAACAACAAACTAATACATTATTAAAAATTTTATATAAAACGGTCTTATGTGCAAATTAAAGTTTTATATGAAACTCAGCTTTTATTTGAGTGTTGATTATTCAATTTGATGAATTAATTTATTAAAGCTGTCCGTAAGTTTAGCCTCTTTGTCGCCATCTCTGTTTGAAACCTGCAATTGCAGTTATTTGTGGAATTATCATCTTTACGTGGGTTGTGCATCGGCGGCTCCTCAGCGCGGATGAATCTAATGTTTTGAGGAGTTTGTGTGGCTGTCATTCATTCACTGCACCGGTGTGGATAGTGTACTTCAGAATCACAGATTCTACGTCTTGGAAGTGCGACCAAAATAAGAATTTTCACCGGATAATGTCATCTGAACAGGTAAGATGTCTGCCACTTTTGTTCTGACCAACTGAGTTCTGAATCTCCAGCTGTCACTGATGTTTATCGTTTGGACCTTTCTGGATTACAATCCGCCATCAAAATGATACGTTTAATTATTCCAGCTGCTGTGAGAAAAGGCTATAAATGATCCGCCACCTGCAGCATCCTCACATGAGATACTACTACAAGCCCGGCTCCTTTATGTATACAGACGTGACGTAATGACGCAAAGACGAATAGTGGAAGCTCGAATTTCCCACGGAAATCCACCAGTACCACTTAAATTATAACATATTACTACAAGCTTACCGTTGTGAATCGGGCTATGGTAAGGAGATAATTTTGAACACTGGCTGATTATGTATTTGCTCAAAAATTGATTTTGGATCATTTTTAACCAACAAAAAGTTACAGACTGCAGCTTTAATTATTAGTTTCGGTTTTCGGCTAAATGAAAACTTTAATTTCAGGTTTTATATTTCATTAAATAAATAATTTCCTTGCATCACTAATGACTATGATAAATTAACCACTTTTTTCGACCAAAAAAAAAGATTTAGTCAGCACTTTAGTCAGTAAATTGGCATTGTTATTATGAATATTATTGGCTCTTTAATGAATTTCTATTGGTCCTCTTGTGTAAGGTGCTTTAAATAAAAGTGTCTGCTAAACGCATTAGTGAAAAAGTATTTACTAACAGCTTGCTCCAGCACAAACCCTCTTTTGGCATTAAAAAACTACAGTCAGGATTTACTAAAGACACGCAGTGATAAATTAGCGCTGAAAAGGCGTGGACAGGGTTATGTTTGCGGCTGATCTTATTGCATATGCATTTGTAGGAGTTTCCCTTTCAGACGCAGTATTTATGGGAGGAGAGTATTTAAATGAATCAAGCGAGGTGATTTACTAAGGTTTGTGCTAGTCAGTTTACTAGTATTTGAGCCATTACTTACCGCCCCAAAAAAGCACATATTAAACCAGACGCTAATTTGCGCTGCTCTTGGTAGATTGTGTTGGTCATTATGGAAATGATCCGGCTATGTCTGTGTTCTTTAATGTGTGTGTGTCGTCAGTAGATCACACACAGAACTTTACACTCCCATCGGCGTTTTTATGGGATTGCGCTCTCACGCTAATTTGCCCTGTTTAGTAAATCTGGCCTTATGTGTCCTAGAAGATTGCTGTGCTAACCTTACAGAGGCCGTCCACACAGATGTCCTTTCCTCCAGGGTGGCAGGGTGTGCCGTCCACCACAGCAGACTTGTGGCGAAGGTAGAAATTCTCTCCTCTGGGAATGCAGTTCAACTCACAAGGATTCTCTCCTGAACAGAAGAAGATACAGCTTAACATCAGCATTGTCCCCTGTACAGAATACTATCAAAGAGCTAAAACATTAAAAATATAAAAGCACTACTTAGTTTACTTACATGTTCTTAAAGAAATGCAACAAAAAATGTCACATTCATTGTAAATGTTGCAGCATAAAAAGTATGGAATATAGCACACGTCATATGGGCTACTTTTATATTAGTCATGCACCGAAATTGCACACGAAAATGAATTTTCGGTTTTAGCTGAAACAGTTTTAGTGGGCTGAAATCATTGTAATGTTTAATTAGCACTTTTGACTGTGTCAGTGTCTGTTTTGTGAACAACGTTGATAAGCTACAACAGGTAAACATGTCAGCTGAGTGGATGCTAGGGCTAGCTTGATAACATCGTTTTCTCGATTTTAATCGATATTCATTTTGATGAACCGAGATCTAGTCTATGCTGTTTTCAGTTGATGCGTGAACAAAACTTCATTATTTGTTGTGCCTCACATCCAATAATCACAATAAGCTTTGTACTTCGTTCCTTTTAAAATGAAACAAAGCCTCATCTATCAAATTCTGTCAATTTTAGTATGAAATTCAAACAATAAATGTCTTTTGCCACTCTTTAATGTGGCGTGACAGATCGCTGTATTTGCCTCAGTTCAAGATCATCTCTTCCTCTTTACTACTAGTTACAGCAGCAAATATACATGGATGAATATCAGAAGACATGTTGAAAGATACAGTATAATTTACTGAAATGAAGCATGTCTCATGTAATCGCTCAATCAGTGTTTCAACAGCGGAAAGACTTCAATAAAACACGCAATGTTACATATTCATTATATTTTACTTAACCTGATGTCTTCATTATGTATGTGTAATCAAATCTTTGAAAAGTTTATATAAAAACTGTCTTATGTGCAATTTATTTATTTGAGTGCTGATTATTAAATATATTTGATTAATGAATTGATTATTAAATAAACCTTTTGGTTTTCAGGTAAATGAAAATGAAATTCATTTCGGTGCATCACTATTTTATATGGTGCGTTTGCTGATTGACAGTCCCTGGTCACTGTATGATGAAAAAAGCAAAAAGCAGGATGAACATCCGGCTAAACTTGTACAATAGTTGGCCAGTTGTACAATATTCCATAATTTCATTTAGAACTATCAGCTCTGACACACAAAATCACTTCCTGTCTGTACATACCACCATAATATGGCAGCCATTTGTAGCGCTTTCCTTGAAAGTCAGTGCCATCAAATTGAGAGCACTGTTCTTCTCTGAAATCCCTGGAACCCTCAGGACAGTCCTGAAAACTCAGATAATTCAGCATATACTTCATTACATACACTACTGTTCAAAGGTTTGGGTCAGAAAGATTTTTTTAAAAGAAATTAATACTTTTAATCAGCAAGCATGCACTATTTGTATCGAAAGTGAGAGTAAAGACATTTATAATTCTATTTTTATTTCAAATAAATGCAGTTCTTTAAAACCTTCTATTCATCAAAGAAACCTTAAAAATACATAGTATCACTGTTGCCACACAAATATGAAACAGCAACTGTTAATATGAACGTTCATGTAAAATGTTCAACAGTGATAATAATAATAAATGTTTCTTGAGTAGCAAATCATCATATTAGAATGATTTCTGAAGGATCATGTGACACTGAAGAGTAGAGTAATGATGATAAATTCAGCTTTGATCACAGGAATACATTACATTTAACTATATATTCACAAATAAACAGTTATTTTAAATCATAATAATATTTCACAATATTACTGTTTTTATTGTATTTTTGATTAAATAAATGCAGCTTTGGTGAGCAAAAAAAATCTTACTGACCCCAAACATTTGAACAATAGAGTAAATATTAATGATGTCAAAATAAAATCGATATTACAAACCCGATTCCAAAAAAGTTGGGACACTGTACAAATTGTGAATAAAAAAGGAATGCAATAATTTACAAATCTCATAAACTTATATTTTATTCACAATAGAATATAGATAACATATCAAATGTTGAAAGTGAGACATTTTGAAATGTCATGCCAAATATTGGCTCATTTTGGATTTCATGAGAGCTACACATTCCAAAAAAGTTGGGACAGGTAGCAATAAGAGGCCGGAAAAGTTAAATGTACATATAAGGAACAGCTGGAGGACCAATTTGCAACTTATTAGGTCAATTGGCAACATGATTGGGTATAAAAAGAGCCTCTCAGAGTGGCAGTGTCTCTCAGAAGTCAAGATGGGCAGAGGATCACCAATTCCCCCAATGCTGCGGCGAAAAATAGTGGAGCAATATCAGAAAGGAGTTTCTCAGAGAAAAATTGCAAAGAGTTTGAAGTTATCATCATCTACAGTGCATAATATCATCCAAAGATTCAGAGAATCTGGAACAATCTCTGTGCGTAAGGGTCAAGGCCGGAAAACCATACTGGATGCCCGTGATCTTCGGGCCCTTAGACGGCACTGCATCACATACAGGAATGCTACTGTAATGGAAATCACAACATGTGCTCAGGAATACTTCCAGAAAACATTGTCGGTGAACACAATCCACCGTGCCATTCGCCGTTGCCGGCTAAAACTCTATAGGTCAAAAAAGAAGCCATATCTAAACATGATCCAGAAGCGCAGGCGTTTTCTCTGGGCCAAGGCTCATTTAAAATGGACTGTGGCAAAGTGGAAAACTGTTCTGTGGTCAGTTCTTTTTGGAAAACTGGGACGCCATGTCATCCGGACTAAAGAGGACAAGGACAACCCAAGTTGTTATCAGCGCTCAGTTCAGAAGCCTGCATCTCTGATGGTATGGGGTTGCATGAGTGCGTGTGGCATGGGCAGCTTACACATCTGGAAAGGCACCATCAATGCTGAAAGGCATATCCAAGTTCTAGAACAACATATGCTCCCATCCAGACGTCGTCTCTTTCAGGGAAGACCTTGCATTTTCCAACATGACAATGCCAGACCACATACTGCATCAATTACAACATCATGGCTGCGTAGAAGAAGGATCCGGGTACCGAAATGGCCAGCCTGCAGTCCAGATCTTTCACCCATAGAAAACATTTGGTGCATCATAAAGAGGAAGATGCGACAAAGAAGACCTAAGACAGTTGAGCAACTAGAAGCCTGTATTAGACAAGAATGGGACAACATTCCTATTCCTAAACTTGAGCAACTTGTCTCCTCAGTCCCCAGACGTTTGCAGACTGTTATAAAAAGAAGAGGGGATGCCACACAGTGGTAAACATGGCCTTGTCCCAACTTTTTTGAGATGTGTTGATGCCATGAAATTTAAAATCAACTTATTTTTCCCTTAAAATGATACATTTTCTCAGTTTAAACATTTGATATGTCATCTATGTTGTATTCTGAATAAAATATTGAAATTTGAAACTTCCACATCACTGCATTCTGTTTTTATTCACAATTTGTACAGTGTCCCAACTTTTTTGGAATCGGGTTTGTACAATGATCTTGATTGATCAGGTATAAGATCTAATTTCCTTCAGGCACAAGGGTCACTGAGCAGAAGAGCTTTCATTGTGTACCTGGATATTACATGAGCGATAGGACTTATCTGGACCCACACAGCTGTGACCACCATCAGTCCTGTAGAGAGAGAGGACAGATGAAATAAATTTGTGTTGTTGTTTTACATGACTGTAGCTTAGCATGGTAACTGGCAATTACGGAAAATATTTGGCAATTTTGGCATTCGTGTGTTCGTGATTGGTGATTGACTGATATAGACTTTTTGATGGCCGATGCCGATTTCTTAGAGAGCAGGGTGGTTACACTTTATCTCTATAGTCCACTTTAGACATTCTGCTAAATATAAGTAACTTTGCACTTACATGTCAACTAACTCTCATTAGAGTATTAGTAGACTGTCTGCTTAATATCACACTTTATTTTGATGCTCCCCAACAGACATTATACTGACTATAAGTAACTACGTCAACTTATTCTACTAACCCAAACCCTAACCTAACAGACTAATACTCTAATGAGAGTTAGTTGACAATTATTTGCAAATTAATGAGAGTTTACATGTAGTTACAAAGTTACTTATAGTTAGTAGAATGTCTAAAGTAGACTATCAAAATAAAGTGTAAGCAGCAGGGTGGCCGATATACAGCCGATATATATGATAATCACACCATTTCATTTAAAGATAGTGAATATCTGTAACAAGCGGGAAGGCAGGATGAAAAAAAAGGCATGCAGAAGCTGGCTCAAAGTGCAAAAAGAAAAGAGTAAAACAAAAAGCCAGGAAACAGGTCATTTAAATTAAACAAAAACAACAAAGGAGTTACAACAACAACGACTGACCAAGCACAAAATACATGAATAACCTTAAAATACCTTGTGTATAAATACACAAGGGCTAAGGAAACTAGAGACACCTGGCGACGATGATTACCATTGAACACTACAATGATGGCACAGCGTTGTCAAAATAAAAGTCCGGCTCACAAAACTTACTAGCCAAGTAGAAAACATATCGGCTGAAGCCGATAATTAAAAATTGCAAAATATCAGCCGATAATATTGGCCGTGTCTACATATCACGACATGACGACAACACGACCACAACATGATGCACGGGCGTGAACCAAAGAGAACCACACTCAGTATGCTTCATTTATACTTTAAATGCCTTAAAGACCCCCAAAGTGTGAAAACACCCAAAAATATCAAGTGTCTCATATTACAGACATGTCTAAAGATGCATAAAAACATATACCCTCACTAAAGAAACACACACCCACACATAGAGATGTACTGATTGCAATTTTATTGGCCGATTTTTTTTAAGTGTGACCTGCCGATACAGATTTTTGCCGATTCCGATTTTCTTTCAAAGAACTATGACAGATTCAAACAAAAATATACTTTTATTTTCATAAAAAAACAAAACAAGTAAAAAGACAGTAATAAAATAAGAACAAATAAACAAATTTCAAACAACAGTGCAAATACATGCAACTGAATAAAGAGACACGGCTTTAAGTTCTTCAGGTGGGTATACAGTATATTCAGGTAAGAAATACTACAGAAATGAAAGTAATCAAATGTAAAATAACACTGGATAGTCTTCATTGTAAAACTTAAATACAGATTTGATTCAAATGACTGACAGCACCAGGGATATTAGGCTGCTGTCACTTTAAAGCCACAATATGTAATTTTTCGGCGCTAGAGGTCACTTATTCAAAACAAAGGCGTATCTTGATGATGCCTTGATTTGGCGCAGCTTTTATTCTGCCGCAGACGAGTGCTTCCGCTTCTTCCGCTCATGCGTGTGTGGGGTAACGCAGCGTTGAAAGTTGTTATAATGCTTCACTAGGCGCTGCTATGAGACACTTGTTCACACTGCAGTGAGCTAGATCCATATCAGGCATGGTAAAACATGGTACTTGCGGTAAATCAAGAAAACCAGATTTAAACAATAAGACTAACTGTGTTGAGTTATATAACAATGATTAGTTTTCTGTCGATGAATGATCCAAACAGTTGCTCACCTGTCTAATAAAACACACAATATATTAAAGCGTCTTTGGTGTTTCCATGGAAATCGAGGGTAACGCGGGTATGATAGGCGACACACGGTCCGTGTCCTGGTTAAAATTGCTTATTTCTCTGGATTTAAACATTCTTGGAAACATTTGGGATAATGCAAGTACACAAGTCAACAACATGTATAACATTGTTCTAGTGGTTTTTGGATATTTTAATCCAAAAATCTTACATACTGTCCCTTTATGAGCTTATGCACGGATCCAATACACTGTTACACAACATTCATCTTTCTCAGCTATGTTCTAAACTGACTGTGTTTAACTGAATACTCGCCAAGACGTGCATTTTGACATAATTTTGTGTGTATTTGACCGTTTAAGCACAGTAAGCCACTCATTTTTGTACTTGCAACTCACAAGTGCCATTAATATAGTTCAGTGGTGTGAGAGCTAAACCTGCGGGAATACAAGCACTATTTAACCGAATGAGACAAGCGAGTGAGAGGAGGTGGGTGTGTGTCACTTCACCGTCGGAGAGAATGTGCAGCTGACGTTATTGCCTGTGTCGCTGGCAACAAAACAGACCGGCTTGGAATTGGAAAGACCCGACATTGACCGGCTGGTCACCGGTCTGGGTCGAGCATGAGGAAAATCAGCTGATCTCGGTCTCTGGCCAGTCTCTACCCACACAGGCACACAAATGCACAGAGATCATAACAAGTGCTGATGGGTGTGTTGAGGGCTGATGCCTCAATCTCTTCCGAGACACAACAAGGTCTGCATTACATCATACCTCAACCTGTCTGCTCCAAAGAGGCGTCATCCTGTTCTCCTGTACTCATATATAACATTATTAATGAGCGGATACAGCTGCATGGTGTTTCCAGTATTTCTAAATGATAAGTCAGCACATGACAGACAGTAATATTGCAAGAAAGAAGTCAGGGTGTGGTGCCTGATTCATTCACCCGGCGAGACTGGACTGCACAGGTATAAACACTTGCACCAAGCTGGAAGAGAGATGTCTCAAAGTCTCAGAAAGATTGCCTTAGGGGGACGTTTTAGTCTTGAGCGAGAAGTGCATTTAAGATCTCAAATTTCTCGCAAGTCACCGAGTTCAATGTCAAAACTGTTTCTGGGTAACTATGACACATAGATTGTTAGATTTCTCAATGCACCAAGCATGCATAATAACATCAGACAGGAATATGTTTGTATTGTTCAGTTTCTATAGGCAGGGGCAATATGCAAGGGTTTGTATTAGACCACAGTAGCATTTAACTAAATTAGGGCTAGGCAAATAATTTAAAGAGGAGTGGTAAGGTGATAGACAATCTGCCTTGTTTTCATGAGCGCCTTTCACAGAGTAAAATGCAAGACAGGACAAGCAGACCAGATTCCAACACCCAGATTTATGGCCAAAGCTCTCAATGTCCTAGTGAAGACTTTCCCCATCTTAAACACATAATTATACAATGTAACACGTTCCACTTAAAGTGCATTCTTGACCTTGCATACTTGGCTAAACCAGTGTGTGTGACAAAAGAAACATAGCATGTTACGTTTGTAAGATAAACAGAGGATAAAGGGTGTTTTCGCAGTGATATAAGAAGCATTTTGGGTAACACTTACTGTTAACTAGTTGCTTATTAGCATGCGTATTACTAGGATATTGGCTGTTTATTAGCACTTATAAAGCACATATTAATGCCTTATTCTACATGATCATATTCTACATCCCTTAATCTATCTAAACTTAACATCTACCTTACTAACTATTAATAAACAGTAAATTAGGAGTTTATTGAGGCAAAAGTTGTAGTTAATAGTGAATATGTGTTCCCCATACTAAAGTGCATTTTGAGTTCCCTAAAGAATCTTTCAGTCAACAGCTCTTAAAACAAACATTTTCCCTTAGTGTAAAGAATATTTTAATAATCTAAAGAAACTTTGTCCACAATAAAGAACCTTTTATCCATTTGAAAGTAACCATGAATGTTAAAGTTTCTTCATGGAAACGTTAACTCTTTCCCCGTCATTATTTTATTTTTAACTTGCCAGACAGCACTAGAATTTTCTATAATATTCACAAAACTTTCATGGTCCCCAGAATATTTTGTTGTATGAATATGTAATCACTGAAGAACAGAGCCTGGTTTTAAACAACAACAACAAAAACATTTTATTCTAGCTTCATTCATTCTTTTTCTAACAAAAAAACTGAAAAAGTCGTTGTCCTGATTGGATTCAGAGTGTTGATCATAACATGAATTATCAGAGGTCGAGTCCATCAACACCCCAAAGCTTGCACAGTCGTAAACCTCTTCGTGAGTTCAACATTTTTCTCTGTAACGTTAGGCAATTTTGAGTTATATGCTGTAAGATTGAAAACACGGATTGCCGGAACAACTCATCAATGCCGTGGAAATGTTGTGTCATAAATGACGGAAAATTTTGTCAATGATGGGGAAAGAGTTAAAAATGTAAATTAATATCTCAGAAAAAGAGAATAGGGATTATTTAACTAAACACCTTGGGGACATGCATCATTCCCATGAGGGTTCTCTAAAAAGCAGAAGACGTATGCAGGGATGATAATGTGTACTTTCAATTGTGGGCTCTTCCTGAAACAGCTGCCTTGATCTGCCTTGAGTAGGTTCACGGGTCAGTTTACAGTTTTCAACTGGATTGTCTCCTTTCAGCTACAGAAGAATAGGGGGCCGTTCTCATAGAATGTGTTTTTCCATTCCAATGTGGTACTTTTCCATTGTTTTTCTATGTAAACGCGCTAGACGGATGTGTATGACCGCTGTGCTCGCGTCTTTTGCAGCATAAGAGCCGCGTTTTTAAGACGCCGTGTCAAGTGAAAATAATTTTAACTTTTACATGCAGCACTGCTCATCAATGTCAGTTTCAAAACAGTGGACCAATCAGAAGACCCCGGAGGTGGGGCAAGCGCTGCAAACTTTTGTTTACAGCACTAACCGAAGACAAATACTATGGAAGCTTGTTTCCGCCATAGAATAAAAAAATTAAAAAGGTAACCAACTTTTTATCTCACAATTGCGACTTTATATCACGCAATTCTGAAAAATTGCGTGATATAAAGTCGCAATTGTGCAATATAAACTCTTGTGAGAATTGTGAGAAAAAAAATACTTTTATATCTCGCAATTCTGACTTTATATCTCGCAATTGCGACTTTATATCACGCAATTTTGAAAAAAAAGTCAGAATTGTGAGTTAAAAAGTCGCAATTACCTTTTAAAATGTTTTATTCTGTGGTGGAAACAAGCTTCCATACAAATACAGGGCCGCTGTGCAGGGGATCTCCCTGCAATTTGTCTCCATCTTTGTGATGCTGGGTCCCACCATGATCAGGAGCTCTTCAAATTGTTGGGTATTAAGCCTAAAGTACACTTTAAACCTAGCGCCATCTAGCTTTAGCTCTTGAACAAGCCGATGGTATTCCCCGTATTTATGTCTGCGTTGGAGGATGGGGTGAACCCAAACAGATCTCTGTCCTGTCGTTCTCTGAGCAGCGAGGTCAAATGCCATAACCAGTGTGATTATTTTCTCTTTTTTCCATGTCAAAAATAGTAGCTATCTATTCTGCTGTTTGGCTATTTTTGTTATTTCCGTCATTGCATCACGTCTCAAAAGCTCGTCTCGAGACCCTCGCTTTCTGTACTTTTTTAAACCATTCCTGAGAGTTTTAGATGCAAAGTTCTGTGTGAACGGCCCCTAACTCCCCTCTCTCCTGTGCATTTGAAGCACTATTCAATACCTATAAACCCCTTGACATCTGTTCTACCCTTGAACTTACGCAAGTTAACTGTTAAACTATTCAACGACCATTGGGTGACACAAATCAAGTGTTATTAGAATTACAGTAAAAGAGTCTCTCAATGACATGAGGCATTTGTGAAAGTGAAGACTTACCGCTGGGTTACACATCGCCTGGTCCTCACGGTGGCCCCACCGCCACAGCTGCGACTGCATTCACCGTACGGGCCCCACTCATCCCAGAAATCACCAGTGGGTTGCTATAAACATTTGGGAAATCATATGTTTCTACCAAATAACATAAAAAGTTAAAGTTGCAATGAAACAGAAGTAGCAAGAGATATTTTCTTCCTTATTGTGATGTCCATCTGAGTATAATAGATTGCAAAATGAATGGAAAATTTTGAGATTAGAGGTGGCCACTTTTTCATATCTGATACCAACACCACAATAGCCGCTTTTCCACCGTCGGGCTGAACGGTTCTTATTGCGTAACCGTTCTATTCCGTGCCGATCCAGGCCAGCTGGTACGGTTCTGGTTTCCTTTTCCACTGTGGGGCTGATAATGGCCGCTCTTTGGAATGTAATACAAAAGCGTCAGTCGTTGCCTTGGTAAAACAACGGTTTACTGATGATATGAGATGTAAATATCGACCGCATTATGCATTTAATTTTATTATTAATTTGTGTTTACGTCGCTCAAATACAGCGCCTAGCCAGCTACAGAAAAACTGGTAGCCAGGCAACAGAAGTGACCAATCCTGAGTGGCGACGTCACTTCACGGATTCTACCAGCACACAATGGTTAGACAACCGTGCCGAGAATTCCAGGCTGAGAACGCTTTGTAATCGTACCGCGCCGTACCAGGCTCAAGTGGAAACACAACTGGAACCGTTCCTTACCATTCTAAAAACCGTTCGGCCCGACAGGGGAAAAGCGGCTATTCTTGAGTATCTGCCCATATTGATGCCAATCCAATACTAGTGTTTACTAGAATGTTTGTTTCTTGATCAGTTTAGAATATCTATATCACATTAACTACATACTACTTCATTATAAATATAAAATGTAAAATAATGTGTGTGTGTGTGGGTGTGTAAATACATGTAAAATCTAAAAAAAAAAAGGTCAATGTAAGTTTAGACATCTTGCTGCTACATCTGGTAAAATCTTGATTTAAAAAAATGCAATTAAAACTTACTATTTGTGTTACAAGAGTTCCAACGTTATTCAAAATTGCATGAACATAAAAAATGAATTGCGCAAAACTATCATAGTATGAAAGGCTCCAATATAGAGCGGCACAAAAGTGCTTATGATGACGCGCTTAACACAACATGGAGTCACTCTTTATTAGCAATCCAAAATACTCAGGACATACACAGGAGAAACACAAAGTAAACAATACATTAACAAGAACCGACAAAATATAACTGCAAACTGGGGGCTATATAAACACAGAAAAAACAAAGAATTTAAATCAGATGATCATTTAATGAGCTTAAACTCCACCCCTGCAAGCTCACGCTCATCTGTTTCCACTTTTGAATGCCACGCCCACATCTCATCATCCAATCAGCAACCGGTGCATAGAACTAAGACCCTGCCCTACTTTTTTTTTTTTTTTTGATAATCCGTTGGCTGTACGTTACAATACGGAAGAAAAGATCTACTTCTTTTTCATCGCCACTTTAAGTGTGACTTAAGCCTTCAAATGTGTCCAAATACTTTTTGGGGCCACTGCTTATGATCAAATGTCATGTAATATAGTTGTATGATTTATATTTTTTTCCTGACTATATACTTACTTTGGAGAATATGGAGACTCTTATGTTCATTGGTACATCCAAAAACAGAACATTTGTAATGTTTATGTGGCGCACACATTATATCAATAGGTGCTATAGCGAGGATATACAGTAAACATGGCGGACTATGTGCGGCTCACTCATGGCAGATCTATGCTAATAGGGCAGATCGTCAGCAGTCATGGGCGGGGCTTGTTACATTGTGACATCACAGTAGGGGGAAATCTGGAATAGCGTGTTTTCAGACAATGCTTCTGATTTATGGGGATTATAAAAAAGGAGTGGTGGATTTTTACCATTATAGACTGGTTGTTTACACACTGTGGACACACATCTGTGTTCAAACACCATGTAAAAGTGAATTTTGCATAATAGTTCCCCTTTAAAGTAGATAAGGTTTGTTCTCTCACAACCTGTACTGGCATGTGTTCCTTAACATTTCTCTGTTTCTCTGTTTCAGGTTTCATAGCTGTAATCCACCATACAAGGTGAAGCAAGTGTAATTTATTGGCTGAACCAGCATTGGTTATAGTGTACTGCAGTATTTCACTCACCATTAAAACAGAGGCCAGTAACAGCTGCAGACAGGCCACAACCGACAGCATTCTGATCGCTCAAATCAATCCTCACTGATGGGCACAGCACACAGCAGACTTGCTGAAAACACAACTGTGCCATACAATATTATGCCCACAAGACCCGTCTAAAACATACCTGATTTGTGCCAATTTAATCCTCACACACCCAGCGTCCTGCAACAGACAAAGGTGTGTGTTAGTTTTCTGTTGATTTAGAAAAGCCCCTGAAGCTGTGCATGCTCAAACAAACAAAACAAATCCCCTCGGCTGAAATCATGAATTATGAAGAAGAAGAAGAAGAAGAAGAAGAAGAAAAAAAAAAACATTAGTGGAAACGCCTGCCAAACAGCCCATTTAAAGCGGCTAAATCCAAACTTTCATTTTGTTTATAAGCTACCCTAGAATGACCATCCACATCGCTGAACAGCTATCAAACAAGCATGACACAAGACTTTGCTGACTGTGTAAATGATTACAGAAAAAAACAAACTGGCCATCAAATACTAAATGACACACTACCAAACTTTCAAGTCATTCCAAACACAAAAACATGTGCTCTAAAATTGGCTCAAAATATCAAATATGTTTCATATCCTTCAAATGGATTGATTCAGTCTGAAGTTAAAAAATGTGTGCCTATTATACTCTGTGAAATCTGTAGACTGGCTCTGAAATTTGGCAACTAGTGTTGACTTGACCAGACTGTACACTCTTAAAAATAAAGGTTCTTTATTGCCATTGATGGTTCCATAAAGAACCTTTAATATCCATGGAACCTTTCCACTGCACACAGGGGCTCTTTAAAGTGGAAAAAGGTTCTTCAGATTATTAAGATGTTCTTCACACTGAGAAGAAATGGTTCTTTTAAAGCCCCACTGAAGTACCTTGAAACACGCAGCGTTATTCAGTGTGTTGACGTAATTTCCCCTGAAACAGGAAGACGGGGCGGAACATATCGAACAGACCCTCCCCTTTTTTTAAATAGTGTTTCGTTTATATCACAGCTTGACTAGAACCGTTGAGCTCGATAAAGCCAAAGTTTCCTCCTAATCTTTAACCGTTTCTCCTCCTAATCTCCTCCATATTGCTTTAAAATACAGCATTCTGTGCAGAATTCAAACGGGTTTTATATGTTTTCTGGTCTCATCGACTCGATCACATGACCTGCTCTGTGCTATCACTACCGTGAAACCAGACTTCATTCGCTGCAATGGAAAGCATATTTACACTGTCTGAATTGTTCCCTATCCCCTATATAGTGCACTGTCTGAATCGTTCCCTATCCCCTATAGTGCAGTCTGATTGTTCCCTATCCTCTATATACTGCACTGTCTGAATCGCTCCCTATCCCCTATAAAGTGCACTGTCTGAATCGCTCCCTATCCCCTATAAGGTGCACTGTCTGAATCATTCCCTATCCCCTATATAGCGCACTGTCTGAATCATTCCCTATCCTCTATATAGTGCACTGTCTGATCGTTCCCTATCCCCTATACAGTGCACTGTCTGAATCGTTCCCTATCCTCTATATAGTGCACTGTCTGAATCTTTCCCTATCCTCTACATAGTGCACTGTCTGAATCGTTCCCTATCCCCTATAGTGCACTGTCTGATCGTTCCCTATCCCCTATATAGTGCACTGTCTGATCGTTCCCTATCCCCTATATAGTGCACTGTCTGATCGTTCCCTATCCCCTATATAGTGCACTGTCTGATCGTTCCCTATCCCCTATAGTGCACTGTCTGATCGTTCCCTATCCCCTATATAGTGCACTGTCTGAATCGTTCCCTATCCCCTATAGTGCAGTCCGATTGTTCCCTATCCTCTATATACTGCACTGTCTGAATCGCTCCCTATCCCCTATAAAGTGCACTGTCTGAATCGCTCCCTATCCCCTATAAGGTGCACTGTCTGAATCATTCCCTATCCCCTATATAGCGCACTGTCTGAATCATTCCCTATCCTCTATATAGTGCACTGTCTGATCGTTCCCTATCCCCTATATAGTGCACTGTCTGAATCGTTCCCTATCCTCTATATAGTGCACTGTCTGAATCTTTCCCTATCCCCTATATAGTGCACTGTCTGAATCTTTCCCTATCCCCTATATAGTGCACTGTCTGAATCGTTCCCTATCCCCTATAGTGCACTGTCTGACCGTTCCCTATCCCCTATAGTGCACTGTCTGATCGTTCCCTATCCCCTATATAGTGCACTGTCTGATCGTTCCCTATCCCCTATATAGTGCACTGTCTGATCGTTCCCTATCCCCTATATAGTGCACTGTCTGAATCGTTCCCTATCCCCTATATAGCGCACTGTCTGATCGTTCCCTATCCCCTATATAGTGCACTGTCTGAATCGTTCCCTATCCTCTATATAGTGCACTGTCTGATCGTTCCCTATCCTCTATATAGTGCACTGTCTGAATCGTTCCCTATCCTCTATATAGTGCACTGTCTGAATCTTTCCCTATCCCCTATATAGTGCACTGTCTGAATCTTTCCCTATCCCCTATATAGTGCACTGTCTGAATCGTTCCCTATCCCCTATAGTGCACTGTCTGACCGTTCCCTATCCCCTATAGTGCACTGTCTGATCGTTCCCTATCCCCTATATAGTGCACTGTCTGATCGTTCCCTATCCCCTATATAGTGCACTGTCTGATCGTTCCCTATCCCCTATATAGTGCACTGTCTGAATCGTTCCCTATCCCCTATATAGCGCACTGTCTGATCGTTCCCTATCCCCTATATAGTGCACTGTCTGAATCGTTCCCTATCCTCTATATAGTGCACTGTCTGATCGTTCCCTATCCTCTATATAGTGCACTGTCTGATCGTTCCCTATCCCCTATATAGTGCACTGTCTGAATCGTTCCCTATCCTCTATATAGTGCACTGTCTGAATCGTTCCCTATCCTCTATATACTGCACTGTCTGAATCGCTCCCTATCCCCTATAAAGTGCACTGTCTGAATCGTTCCCTATCCTCTATATAGTGCACTGTCTGATCGTTCCCTATCCTCTATATAGTGCACTGTCTGAATCGTTCCCTATCCTCTATATAGTGCACTGTCTGAATCGTTCCCTATCCTCTATATAGTGCACTGTCTGAATCGTTCCCTATCCCCTATATAGTGCACTGTCTGAATTGTTCCCTATCCTCTATATAGTGCACTGTCTGAATCGTTCCCTATCCTCTATATAGTGCACTGTCTGAATCGTTCCCTATCCTCTATATAGTGCACTGTCTGAATCGTTCCCTATCCTCTATATACTGCACTGTCTGAATTGTTCCCTATCCTCTATATACTGCACTGTCTGAATCGCTCCCTATACCCTATAAAGTGCACTGTCTGAATCGCTCCCTATCCTCTATATAGTGCACTGTCTGATCGTTCCTATCCCCTATAAAGTGCACTGTTGGCTTGGTGTTTCACAGTCTTATGGCATTGCTGGGGACCAGAACCTTTATTTTTAAAAGTGTAAATCGGGGCAAAATCCTGGCAAAAGTCACATAGTGTATTCCAATTACTTTAAAATTCATATTCAAATACTGATTAGAACTGAAGTAGCAAACAGAATGCAGTTTTGATGGGTGTGTTAATTATTTTAATGGTATTGCAACAGCACATCGCATATCAGATTGTACGATGCATATCGTAACCAAGCCTTTGGCCTCAATAACCTTGTAGCACATAGAAGCACGACTTTTGATGCAAAATTTCTGACACAGCCAGAATTTCTGAGGCTAAGATTTAATATGATCGCAAAGAGCCAAAATCTGTCTCAGATGGCCAATCATAGTTTCAACTCAACTTTAGTTTAGTTTACAAAAATATGTCCAATCAGTTGAGAAAAATATACTCTATATCAAAATGTGAGACTGGCCTCAGTACCTAAATTCCTCTTCCCATCATCCAAATTCAAACTCCAATTCATGATTTCTGTGTGATGTTGCAGTGATCTGAGGGCATTGAGGTTTCAGTGCTGAAAATGTGGCACTACTGTTAGAAGGAAATGACTGTAACTGTCAGTCAACAGTGCAAGCTTTTCAATATCCACCAATATCAGTGATGCCAATATACATTAAACCTCTGAGTAATCAAGCAACCCTCTCATAAAGCATGTTCCAACAGCCTGAAACAAACTAAATGTTCTTTAATATGGGAAACATGCTGCCACCTGCCAACACCGCTCACAAGATGTGATTTTCTGAACTCAAGTGAGAGTATAGGTGATTTTGAGCCCACAGATGGAAACGTTACTTGTATATCTACCATTAACACACCATACAATCATCATATACTGTCAAAAAACTGTAGGCTACAGCCAAAATATACCACAAATGAAGACTAAAAATCTAACAAGAAACCAGTTTTGCTGTAAGAGACTGACAGGATGATATGCTACACACACACACACATCTAAAACTAAACAGCATGTTGTTAATTAAACACCACAGGATGATTGAAGGTAACGGCAAAGGGTGATTAAAATAATGCGACATAACAAAAAACGTTAATAGAGGACATATAAAACTTATTTTGATTAATCTGAACTTGCTTTATGTCATCCGTTGCTCTCTTACCGTTCACTTTCATTACAGTGTTTCTACGTTTTTGTTCTTTTTTCTGTAAAAATGGCATCCATTCAGATGAAGAAAACTGATCTGATAAGACTCTTTTTAATCAATAATCCAGTCACAGTTAAACAGAGATCGATGAAACTATCACTCAACACAGAGTTTGATGAACTGCTGGTTTCAGCGAGAAGGTCAAGAAGTTTTTTTTTTGTCTCACACAGAAAACACATTGAAAGAAACGAACAGTAAGTCATGCATACACATATAACTCACTTTTCCGGCTGTCGAAATAAAACCGAGTTGATGTTCGCATCTCACGATGATGAATCTGCTCTCTGAGGCGCGTGAGAGAAGACTGGTGTTAAATGTCCACAGTGCGTCACACACACACACACACATTGAGATAAGAGTGGGAAAACTGCCCTAACAAAAATTCCATGATAACTATAAATACCATGCCTTACAACTTCAGTTACTGTATTATGTTGGCTTGAGAAGACAATGCTTTTATTCTATTTAAACCTATTATTATTATTATTATTATGAGACTAAAATTGTTGACTAGCTCCTCCTAGAGCTACAACCACCAAACTCAGCTCAGACATTAGTGTGGTGTCTAATTTAATAAAAAGCAGCTCCAAACGTTTTACAAAACACGTATTGATCTCTGCACCAGTGAAATGGACAATACTTCACATTTTACTACCAAATTATATGCAATATCTAACGAATTTGACTTACACTGGAAAGTTCCTGAACATATCAAGAATAACAATGTATAGTGAGATATTTACTAAATTTACAACTCATTACTTGTAATTGCAACTAATTGCAACAGCATTTCAAAAATATTTTGAGGGCATGACCGTGTTGCTGACTTATATATAATTAATACGTCGTCATGATACGTAAATTTGAACATTTTTCTATTAATCTATTAGTCTGAATTTACATTTCTTAATGCACATCTATGACATCATATTTTTGGTTATTTAAATGAGGATGTCACTCCATTACAGCGTGTACGTGCCCGCTGGTCCTCTTGGTCCCCGAACCTGTTCATACAGACAGTATTGGAGTCTGTCAGGGTGGAGATTTTTCAGTGACTCTTTCTGTAGTCACATCATTACTTCAGTTGGTGGTGACACGTGACTTTCATTATAAGTGAGTCATTGAATCATTCACTCATGCTGTTCATTAAAAAAACACTGCAGCTTTTGTGTGTTGCTCGGAGAAGACTGTTTTTCATCCTGTTCTTGCAGTTTGAGGTCCACATGAAATCAAGACTGACTATTTACTTTGTTAGTGCATTACTAGTCTTGTGGTGAACAATGAATCTGTGCAAATTAATCCACCTGTCTGTCTGACAAAACATTTTATGCAATTTAAGATGATTCAAAATTAGGGATGAGTATCGAGAACCGGTTCCAAATTTCCCAGAACCGTTGATTCGATAAGAAACATGCATTTCAGTTCCTGTGTGCGCATTTGAATGTTATTTTAAACCATTTAAGCTCAGAAGACTCGCACACACACACACACACACGCGAACGGCTTCTCATAGTGAATAGTGCGAAATAATGAGTTCTCTTCCTCGTCTTTTTGCACAGCACATGAACGGACACATACACACAAAAATATGTCAAAATATTCTTGTAAGCACAGTCGGTTATGTCTTAAGACAGTTGAAAAGAAAAGATGAAAACGCGTGTGTAACAGTATATTGGATCTGTGCAGCTCTTAAAGTGACAGTGGCAGATTTTCTGATACGTCTCTATGACAACGTTAATCAAACAAAAGACAAGGAGAAAATTCACTTGCTGTTCTTGACATAACTTCTGTAACTATACTGCTATATTAATACTATATTAATAAAATATAGGCTATAGAAATGTATTGTTCTTTTTTAATTACTGAGTGTTTACCTGTCTTTAATGATGCTTGATATATATATATATATATATATATGAAATATTAATAAAGTTGTTTTTGCTATGGTATTTTTTCAACCATAGGCTAAAGTTTCTAACCTTTTGATTTTTGTTCATAGTATTCAGCTACAATGAAATGTTTTGCTATAAATGTGAATGATAGGTTTTTTTTTCTTCACCTTATTGATAAGCAGAATCGGAATTGTTAAAATTAAAATGATACCCAACCCTAGTATTGTGCATTTTTCCTTATCACTATTTTTTAAATAAGTTGTTTAATAATTTTAATGGAACCGGAATCACTAGGCGGAACCGGAACCGGAAATTTTTTACGATTACGATTCCCAACCCTATTCAAAATGATTACACAATAACCTCTCTTGTTTTCATTTTTGCTGTATACTTTTTAATATTTAAGTACAATTTAAAGTTGTACATTTTACTTTCACTCAGGTGTGTTTTTGTCCAGATAATTGTGCTCTTGAGTAAAATTATCTTTCCAGATGCTCCTGTTTAATTTAGTTTGTCAGTAATGGTTTAAACTATTTTATAACTTCCAAGAATGGATATTTAACCTTTATTTAAACAAAGAGGTGCTCTTATTCATTTTCATTATTCAAAATGATAAAGTTCAACAAGATATTGATTTGTCTGCTGAGGTAAAATAAGTAGCTGCACCCTCTAGCTTCAAGCGCTGGTATTGACAGGATTTACCTTCATCATCCTCTCATCTAGACTCTGATGACAAACTGCTGCAGAAAAGCACCATGAATGGCGTTCCTTTGGGTCCCATTCTACGTCTCATTACGGCTCATGGGGACGGGAATAGTCATATTTATTCTTTCACTATCTTGGGTGCGCCTTATTCTAATTTTAGACACGATCCTCTGATAAAGGTCGGGGTGTAGTAACTTTTTAGCCACTGGGAAACTCTTTCTGTCAATTTATATATAAAATCTTTTTTTTTTTTTTTATAATGTTTTTAATCAGAGGTCCTTTTTTCAGTTCTGTTGAAACATTAACACACTAAACATTAAAAATAATGTCGAAAATTTTAAATGTAAATACATGTTTTCATGCAATGACATTTTTCACAACACTATATGACAGAGAATCAGCAGAGAAGCACTCTAGCATTAGAAATCATAACATACATCACAGCATCATAACACTGGTCATAACACGGCAAGATTGCTCTTCAACTGCTTATTCAATGACATCCAGGGTGGCATGCAAGTGTTTTCCCACAATGCTCTGCAGGCGTCTACAGTATAGCATAATTCATTTGCCAGTGTCTGAGGATGGTACAAAGGGATTGGTGGTTTCAAAAGAATTTCTGTATGGACATATTAAGGTATGGGTCTTTGAACAAAAATGATCCAAAAGTGATTTGGTGAAATGATACACAGTTAAATACACATTTTAATCTAAAATTATGATTCATTCCAATAATTTACAAATTGCTGAGTCAAATCAGAAGGCATTTTTAATGCGAAACCACAGTGCCAACAGTGGATACTGTGTTAAAGAAAATAAAGTGGTTAGTTTCCCTGACTTTAAAAACGGTAGGGATTGGGAACAGGAAAATTACTGATCACATCAGGCTTAGATGGACTTTTTTTAAACAGCTGGTTTTGCATATTCTGACATGCATTAGAGAAGCATCAAGTTTTGTTCTCTTTAATAGAGGAGTGATTACTTGTGTAATGTTTAGAGTGTCGGACGAGGAAACAATGATTCAAGGTGAAGCCACTCAAAGCCATTTTGAAAATCCATGCAGATGGCAAAGCTTGATCTAGTCATTTTTCTAAACCGATTACCTGGAATGGGATATTTTTGGATATAATCTTCGCAACTATACAGGGCACCAATACCCATGCTGGTGCAATTTATAAGCTAACCACCGCCCTTTAATGCCCAAAAGAGAGTGTTTCCATGATTGATTCAAAACCACTGACCTCGCATGCACAGTCTAGATTCAGCGAGTTTACATTTGGTTAGATAATCCTTTGCAGTCTGACCACGTGTTCAGAAGTTAATCAACTACAGTGTGATTTTACTTTTCTAAATGACAGAGGTTTACTTTACGAAATGCTTTGTCATTGTCACAGTTCCACAACTAACTTCACATTTCAAATACTGGCAGCTATGTAATAGAACCAAGGCTTTGTTTTGACCCATGTCCCCTTTTCAACCATAACAACCTGCAGTTTTGTCCATCTTTCATTACATCGACGCCATACATTTACAGGGTGAACTCATTTAAATCAACATCAGTATTGGCATATTTAACATCGTTTCACTCCTCGGCCTAAAACACCCCAGCAGAAGCACACAGTCATTGCAAAGACGTTTTCCATGTCCATGTAGTTTTCTTCACTTTTTTGTAACAGGTCTCTGTAATTAACAATATTCTCAATGACGTGCCAAATGCAACTAGTAAACGTTGGGTCACCAGTTCGATTTTCGTCTTTTAGAGTTGTCGGCTGAGCTTCTGGGCTTGCCTCTCCTTTGCGTCAAAGGCGTACTTTGTGTCCTGCAACTGTTCGATGACTTCTTTAGCCTCCTTCATGTCCTGGGCCAGCTGGTTGTACTTCTCGGCGAGCTCCTGGTTCTCCCGGCGGAGCTCCACCACTTGCTGGCTCAGCTCCTCACTCTGCCGGCCACAGTGCAGCTTCAGTTGCTCCATCTCGACGAGGGTCACCTCCATGCGCTTCACCAAAGCCTCCAGTTTTTCCTTCGACATGGTTGTGAGAAGGCGGTGCAGGACTAAGTTGCAAAGTGTAAGAGAGGCAAATAAAGAGTGGCTGTGTCCTTGGTGCTTGCGGTGTGACTCGGGATATGTGTCCCAACTAATCACTTATGGCCTCACATAGGACACTCCCTTACACTTCCGTTAATCCTCTTAAAGGAGCTATCCTTAGCCACATCTCTTGTAGTCTTGGTGGTATAGGTGCTCAAGACTCACCTTCAGAGATTAGATCGTCTTACAGACTCGCATGGCCTCAAGTAAGCCAGTTTAATACCTTACCAGGAAGTGAATGGACAGGCTATCAAAAAAATTAGTGATCAAATTTAGCTCTGCTTCCTCACACTGGCATAAATACATTTCTTTTAAAGACCAAATTAAATTGAACCAACAAGTTTGACCTAAGGTATTCTGGGTAGTTGTTTATTCGCCCAACTCAAAAAAGTCCATCCCCCAATCTCTGGCATCTCATTTCATATTTTCAGATGCTTGCAGTGATTTACATTGCATTCAAGATATACCGTACATCTCATTCCCTGGGAATCCAGCCCATAACCTTACTGTTGCTAGAACCATGCTCTACTGTAGGGTTCCTTAAATCTGACCATGGAGGGCTATTGTCTTTAGCTCCAACCCTAATCAAATACACCTGAGCAAACTAATCAAAGTCTTCAAAGATACTAGAACATTACAGGTAGATGAGCTATCATTACAGCCAGCAACTATGACCCTGTAGCCCAAGGCTGGTTTCCCACTGAAGCTAAGCAGGGCTGAGCCTGGTCAGTATCTGGATGGGAGACCTCCTGGGAAAACTAGGTTTCTGCTGGAAGAGGTGTTAGTGAGGCCAGCAAGGGGTGCTCACCCTGTGGTCTGTGTGGGTCCTAACACCCCAGTATAGTGATGGGGACGCTACACTGTCAAAAAGCATCGTCCTTCGGATGAGACGTTAAACTGCGGTCCTAACTCTCATTGGTCATAAAAATTCTCAGGACGTCCTTCGAAAAAGAGTGGGGAGTACTGCAACCTGGCCAAATTTGACAATTGGCCTCTGTCCATCATCATGGCCTCCTAATCATCCTCATATACTGATTGGCTTAATCACTCCTCTTCCCCAATAAGCTGGTAGGCATTGCCATCGCATCATCCAGGTGGATGCTGCACATTTGTGGTGTTTGAGGAGATTCCCCTCTTCCATATGTAAAGCGCTTTGAGTACCCAGAAAAGCACTATATAAATGTAACTATTATTATGAGCTTGATCAGGGTTTTAGCTAAACTCTGCAGGGCAGTGGACCTCCATGGTCAGATTTGAGGAACCCAGTTCAACCGTTTGACTTAGAGCAGGGGTGTCCAATCCTGCTCCTGGAGGGCCACCTTCCAGCAGAGTTTAGCTCTAGTCCCAATTAAACCCACTTGATCCAGCTAATCAAGGTCTTCAGGATCACTAGAAACTTCCAGGCAGATGCATTGGAGCAAAGCTCTGCAGGAAAGTGGCCCTCCAGAAGCAGGATTAGACATCCTTGACCAACAGGAACATGTTTGGCTTAGGTCAAGGCTCTTCAACTCCAACCCTGGAGGGCCAGCGTCCTTCTGAGTTTAGATCTAACCCCAACCAAACACCCCCAAACAGCTAATCAAGAGCAAAGCAAAGGGAGATATTTTCTTTTACAGAAATCGCTTTTTAAGGACTACAACAAACGCCCGGTAGGGACTACAACGAGCTTCTTCCTGGGTTGGTGACATCACAAACCCTAAAATTTACATAATATATTTTAATAGCTAAATTCGCATATGTTTGTGTGAATCGTACACTTGACTGCTTTGCAGACAAGGGTCAGTAAACGCAGGATTTGCACTAAAGTTGTTATTTTTAACTCGAAAACGCTCGCCGCCTGTACAATTCAGAAGCGCACTTTTATTACTTTAAAAAACAAAAAAAAACAAATGACAGCTCTGATCTCTGTGAATACAGAGACAATGGTGACTTTAGCCACCGTATAGCATCCTAACCAGCACATTCACAAAGGCGATTTAAGTACACTCTCAAAAAACGTGCGGTACTTACATGTTCTGAAAATGAAGTTGGTCAAACAGTTGGTATTTATCCACCTTTACGAATTCTACCCGCTGTGTGAGGTTCTCCACGCTTCAGTTGTTGTTTATCCAAACTAGTGAGCTGTAAAGGCTCCGCCCTATACTGAAAAGGGGGCGGGGAGCAGCAGCTCATTTGCATTTAAAGAGACACACACGAAAACTGTGTTTTTGCTGCTACCCAAATAGGGGCTTTCAAAACATCCTAAAATAAATGATCTGTGGTGTATTTTGTGATAGAAATATTTTATATAATGGCCTCAGAAGTGGTCAAAGGGTTATTTAACATGAAACTACAGAAAAACGCAGACTAAGGATGTTCAGGTCAAAGACCATGTAAACTGTGACAAGCAGGGCGGGCGAGAGCCGTGAGAGAGCGGCGCGAGGCCGGTGCGTGATTGAAGATGAGCGCCACCTGCGCGTCACACCGGTCTTGAATCCTCTCACGGAGGAGCTCGGAAGCATAAAAGGAGGAGCGACGACAGTGAAGGACGAGAAAGGACCAGGCCTGGACTTTATGTTGTGTTTTGTTTACGTTTTATTATGAGTGTGCGCGGCAGTCGTCTGTGAGGAGGCTGCCGTTTTTACTTTCAGTTTATTTATTTATTAAAAGTTTGTTGAACGTTCACCGGTTCCCGTCTCCTTCCCATAACTACGAACTTCGTTACATAGACTTACCTAAAAAAGGTGCTTAACACAAATAGAACAGTCATATGATTACCTTAGATCATTACGAACCAATCTCCAATCACCAGAACAAATCACAGTGAAGGAAACTTGAGTGACACTGATTTTCACTCAACTGTAAAGTTTAAATGTACATGTATTTTTCTGTTCGGGAGACTCATTTGGTTGTGACCAGTGATCTCCCGGCCGTGAATAAAACTTTATTTCTGCAAAGAGCAACTTTGGAGTCGTGTCAGGTATATATGCTGCGCAGCTGAGGAATAGAAGTACTAAAGATTCTACGGTCAAAAGACCACAGCAGAGACCATGATAGTGTTGGAAGACTATAGAGCTGCCCTCGGGGTGAGGCTGTAATACTCGGAGTTAGTATTAATGATCCTGTGTCGGACCAGCGTACACCTGAGAAGGACGGTGAGAATGTATAGATGCTAAAGACCTGTGTGCTCATGTGTGATTGAGGTAGTGATAGTAGCTTCTCGATGGGACGCCGTCACCTTACTTCGGGAGGGGAATTACCTAAAAGTATTGAATTGAGAATTGGGAATTACCTCGAAATACTGTAGTATTGTATTAGTTTATATTAACAACTGGGAGTTGTTTGAATTGTCCATGGTGAAGTCAGATATTCGTATTGAGAGTTTCCACGACAAGTTTGAGCTGAAACTTAGACACATTCTGGGGACATCTGAGACATGTATTACATCTTGTGAAAAGGGCATTATAGGAGCCCTTTAAGAAGTGTTTTGGTCGATCGGATCACGAGTGGATGTAGTAAATGGGGTCTAAAATGTTTTGAGCTTGTCCACTTTCAGACTTCCAGAGGTAGTTGAAAACGCATTTGACCGGATTGCTTTCGCAGTGTAAACGCTCATGTGATCGAATGCATTCGAAAAGCCACAAAAGACGCCTACTGACCTAATGCATAAACATTACGAGAAGCACACTAGATAATATTTAAACTTTGTGGGTTGAAGACACAAGTTTGGTTTGAAGATGAAAAACATACCAAGCTCAATGTTCTCTCTCCATTCATGATTTCTAACACACACTCACAGTGTTCGGCTGGTCTTGCGGCTGTCAGAGCAGAAACTAAAGCTGCTGCTCTCCGTATGTTTTTCCCGTTGTCTCCAGGTGTGTTCATATGTAAATTGCGTGAGCCTATTTTGTCCATTAGATCTAAGAGATTTGAAGAGCCCTGGCTTAGTACCTTCATTCAATGCAAATAGCCATTTTATCACCCACCTGGGAAAACTTGCAAGTCCGACAGCAATTTGAGGTATCACATATGTTTTAGACTGGAGCACTGAAGCATGAGTTATGTGCTGAGCTTTGAAAACCGCCTGAGTAATAGCATTAGTGATGTGCCAGTAGCTGTTGTGTTCTTGTAAAATAATCTGCTGATTCGATGAACAAGACTTCAGGTGAGACGCTGAGGTGGGACGTGAAGGCTCAGCTTGACGCTAATTACCAAGGTCCGATCACAAAGGAGAGTGGCCATCCCAGCATGCCATGCCAAGTGGTTCCCATTGAAACTACTACTACCTCCAAAGTTTCAGGCAACATGCCAGTTCCAGAGGGTCAGTGACTCGGTAAAGGGGGCGACAGTCCTACAATATTCGGGAATTTCTGAAATGTTCCCACCATTTTCAGGCCCTTCGGCATCAGGTAGACTGAACAATAGGTCAAAAACAATGAGCCCCACAGTGACCCACAATCACATGAGATTAGGGGATAGTCAGTCACACACACAATGTCCTCAAGAGTTCAGATAAACCTTACATGAGAAGGCTACAGATTTACTACAGGTAAAAAAATCTGTTCGGTAATATTGAAGGTTAAATATTCTTTCATATACAGTTGAACTGAATTGATGGCAACAAATTATGGTTTTAAAAATGGTTCACAAATTTGTCCTGGTCATGTTGAATAGAGCAAACATCTAAAAACTGAATGCTCATTGGTCAACAAATGGCTATGTCAGAGTGCATTGCAGGAATGCTAATTTTTCTTTTGGTGGTCTTGCACGACAAATTCATTGAGTCTCAGTCACTAATAACTGCGTGGATTCTTTCGTCGTATTTGTACGCACAGGAGAACTTCTCACAAAAAATCTCCGCCTGATTCACAAAACCTTCGTACGCACATGAATTTGTTCTTAACCTCATTCTGATGTTAGTGAACTTGGAGCATTCTAAATGAGCGGCCGCGTGCACGAGGTTAGTCATTTGCATAAAACACACCCACACCATCTCCATATAAGGGCTTTCCTTACAGCCTTTCGTCACTCTCATCAAACTTGCTGCTGTTCAGACGCGCTCTCGCCCGGATCCTCGAGCAATGCCAAGTGTGCCATTCTCACCAGTTCTCACAATAAACACCTTTTATACAGACCCAGATTACAGAGCTCTCATTAGCAGCTGTACACACGCGTATATCTGCGTTATTCAGAGAAACCTCACAGTTGAAGCTATAACGCAGCTTTTCTTACTCTTTAACTGTATATGATCGAATGTATTTAAGATGAAATTAAATTGTATTTAATAATTTCATTATATACATGGATTATACAATACAATTAATGCAATATACTTAAATCTAATTATTCATATTAGGATGAAATATAACTTCTTAACATGATTATAAAGCCATACAGAGTAAGTTCTTTTTGCAAACGTGTGGTTTCAGTTGTTCCTATATTTTTTTTGTAAGTTTTGAAAAAAAAAATTACGAAATCTTTGGTGAATTGTGGTTTGTTCTTAAAAAACGTTCGCACATTTCATGCACAAATTTGTGCGTACGCATGCTTAGTGAATGAGACCCACTGTGAACGGCTGGATCACAAAACGGTTTGGACCCCCCCATTTACATGATATTTACTGTATCCTGAAGAAAAAAAAACTTCAATTCTAAAACTCTTTCAACAGAAAAGAACGCAGGAGACTGACATTTGCTCAAACGAGCAACCCTTTATTTGTGAATCTTTCAATTTAGTTACAAAATTTTTTCTTGAAATGATAAAAGGTGTGGGTAATATGAAAGTAAAAGTCATTCATAAACCGTTTTGCTGGTAAATAAAAAAAGAATAGAAACAAAACAACAAAAATTTGAACAAACAGCTCCTGCACAGTCTCCTGACAACTTGTCCAAACATGAAGGAAATTTAAGAGAAAGTTTATACATTCCAAAATTATGCTCCCATACTTTCTAGGAGAGCAGAACAGTAGCTTGGATCAGCACTTGATTTAATGCTAGAGTAAACCAGAACGTGATTCTGTTGGTGTTACAGAAAACTCAAAGCATCACAGGCACCCTCAGAAGACCAATAAAAGCCATCAGTACCTACCTGTGTGAGAGCAGCCATATCATTCAGAGAGCTTTGGGTTAATGCTCGCTATATCGGAGCTGGAATTAACATAATGCCTAGAGAGTGAATCCAAGATCTGCTGGACAAAGCAAGCTCTGGTCCCATTCCATACAACAGAGTTTATCAAACTCTGAATCAAGTCATAAGCACTGTCATCCACTAACGGTAATGCATTCATACATGTAAGATGACTTTAGATGGTCTCGGTGTTTTCTCCAAACAAACAAATGTTCGGCACACCGAACAAAGATGTTACCAAAGCAAATATCAGGATCAGATGAGTCACTGTAGAGGCACTGTAATTAATAAAGAGTCATTCAATGCCAAAAACAGCGAATCCAGTCATGTGTCCAGAGGAAGAGGAAAAGTGTGCTAGTCTACAGGGTTCACGTTCCCTGAAAGAGGGTTCTGGGAATTAGCTGTAGAGTGGAGTGCATGAGAAGTGACCTCTCTAAATGTAGAACTGATGAACAGCCAGTTGATCCATGAACGGCCGCACGAGGTTATCAGTGGCAAAGTAAAAGACCAGGCCAAAAGTTATGGAGATGGGGAGAGCTGGAAGAGCCTTTTTGAAGATCGCCAGGAGCAGAAGAGTTAGACACAAACCCTGAGGGAAGAAAAAATTATTGTAAATGCTAACAAATTGTGCAATTTTTGTTACAAAAGTGAATAGGTTATTTGTATTCTTGATTAAATAATACTCTAACATCATTTGTTTGGAGATGACATTTGCTTTAAAGGTGCAGTGTGTAGTATTTATGAGGATCTATTGACAGAAATGCAATATAATATACATAACTATGTTTTCAGTGATGTACATAATGAACCGTTATGTTTTTATTACCTTAGAATGAGCCATTTCTATCTACACACACCGCGGATCCCCTTACAGTGAAGTCACCATTTTGCCCCGCCATGTTTCTACAGTAGCCCTAAACGGACAAACTTCTCTACAGAGCGCTAGTCACTCTCTGCTCTCTCCAACATCTTTGTCCTGTGTCGGCCACCGTAGCTTCTCTATGTGCTCCGAAAGGGAGGGGTGAGCGGTGGGCGGTTGCAATTCACAACCTCACCGCTAGATGCCACTAAAATTTACACACTGCACCTTTAAGTTATCTAATGCTATTACATCGTTAAACTTAATATAAGATAAAATGCACTTTTTCTGGTCTTATTGTGAACGATTCATGCACATTATTGCAAAGAAAAAAGTATCAAACTATAATAACCAGCTCCACCTCTGAAATGACTTTACTTTTCAGATGTCGTCACCACTTTTCACAACCCAATCCATTCCCATGAGTCCTGACCTCAATGTTTTTCCTCACTTAACACCCTGTTTCACATTAAAGTGGGTTCATGTTGGCTTTAAAAGGGATAGTTCACCCAAAACAAGATATTTTGAAGAATGTTAGTAATCAAACAGTTGACAGTAGCCATTGACTTCCATAGTAGGAAAAAAACTATGGCAGTCAATGACTACTGTCAACTGTTTGATTACTAACATTCTTCAAAATATCTTCTTTTGTGTTCAACAGAATAAAGAAACTGGGTAAGGGTGAGGAAATGACTGAATTTTCATTTTTGGGTGAACTATCCCTTTAAGGGTATTTTCAGATCTGTAGATTGTAACAATTTTAATCCCTTCTTCAGAACAAAACAACGTTGTTCCTGGTTTGGTTCGCTTTCACAAGGCAACATTTCTAAATCGGACAAAACATGCTAATACAAGTCATGTGTGAGTAATCTGTCCTCTCATTGGTCAGATCGCACCAGTTCATGTTCCTAGCGGTCATCCGTCAGGATGGAAAGACAATGGCTCTGTAGCCTTATTGTGGCTTTCGTCCAACCAAATTTCAATTAGGCATTTCACTTCGTCTTCCAGGTTAACGCGGATCCTAGCGCGATTGTCGTGTTCACATAACTGTACCTGATACAGACTGTGTGATTTCGGCAATCCTATAAGATCATTACAAATCACGCTGTACGACATGTATGTAGACTGTACGATGATGACACCTATTGACTCATAGGCTACGACGCAAGTTAGTATAGAAGAATAAAACGTCATCAGCATGTGATAGTGGAAAATAGAGCAAGATGAATCGCACTTTGAAAATTGTGGTTTTTATGTGTGCTGAGAAAGAAAAAAAAAAGAGGAGAGAAGTTTTATCACCATGTCACGCCATTTCATGTTGCATTTTTATTGGCTGGTCAGACATAGGTTGTAGCAGCAAACACACTGTGTGCTGATCATGCTAAATTATCGCAGGCTATCTTTGGTTGCGAGACCGTGACAACAGCCAAGACGGCTGTGAACCTCTCTCACTGTGATGTAGGACCACCGTTTAGGAGCCAAGACCACAGAAACCCCCACGATTGGTCATCTTTCATCTGGGACAACCCAAAATCTTACCATGTGTACCGGGAAAAAGAGGAAAACGAGCCAGGTGTGAAAACGTCCTAAGTGTGGCTTAAGCGTGCTAACAGAATAATTTCTGTGGCTAGAGAATAATTCCTGAAATATGCCTTATTTAGTGAGTTTTCTGTGGGATACTTACGATGAGAATGGCCACAAAGCAGGCTAGCGTCGTGTTCCAGTCACCGCTGGCTGTAGCTGAAGCTTTACCCACCAGCATACTGTAAAATATGAAATCTCCCAACCCCAGTTTCACACCCCCTGACAAACACACACACACACACACACACACACACACACACACACACACACACACACGTCAGCATGTGCACAAAAGCAGTGAGGGTTTTGTTTGCAGTTAAAAATATGCAACTTCAACAACCACATTTTCAAAAAACATCCAAAATAATAGCCATAATTTACAGTTTAATTTTTCATATCACACACAGGCACAGATATATAGTAAACAGATATACTTCAGAAAGCAAGGCCTTGATTCTGTAATCCTGTTATGAAGTGTTTCCCATTACATACCTAGATTCTGTTGGACTGCTACAGTCTTATCTGTCCCTCCACAGCGTCAAAACGAACCGGAAATATTTTTAATTTCTCATAATAACATAAAAGATCACTAACGTTGTATTTTGTGCCATCACTTTGGCAAAGAGTCAGTCAATCGAACTAAAATCGAAAGCACGATATGGCCTAGTGCGGTATGGTCTGATTTCGAAGCGAAACGCAAAGTTTACTTTCGTGATCCAGTTTTTTCAACATCTCAGTTCACAGTAAATGCCAAGTGCACATTGGAGTAAAGGTCTTTACAATTGACCACATGCACGGAACGTTCTTAAGAACTTCCGTAATAATATAAGCCAGCTGGAAAACTTCCGGTCAAATGTCACGTGTTGGTGTGTCAGTATCTTCAATGTCCTGAGGTAGCTTTAACAGCATCAACAGTGTAATAGTTTCTAATCAGAATACAGTCACTTAAATAGTCATGCCTAGCATTAATTTAGTTATTCAAATGTAAAATGACATAAGAGACGCGTGTTTGCAGTGTTCCTCCTCAGCAAAATTCAATTCAACCATCAGTTTTCACACTTTTGTGGGAAAAAATCGTCAACACACTGCAAATTAAAGATTTATTGTGCACTTTAGTTAGATTCATTGAACAAAATGGGAGTTTTCACAAGTCACCTTCATTTATATAGCGCTTTTTACAATATAGATTGTTTCAAAGCAGCTTATAATAGCAATCACAAGTGTGCCGAAATCAGTGAGCTCACTTTGTGTAATTCATTTGCGAGAAAAGTTATTGTTTTTCATGAGACTTTGTGAGTACTTCACACTTCACCTTGACAATTTATTTTTTAAAACTAGTGATTTTATAAAATGTTAAATATTTATTCAAAAGAGAAATGTGTGAAAAAAACATTACGAAAATGGCAAATATGAGCCAATAAACGCTCCTCTGCCGCCACCTACTGGTTATAGTGGTCATTAATGTCTTTTTATTTTTAAATATAAGTGTTTTCTATCAAATGTCGGGTTTCCTAGTTCCTACATCTTGAAACGTTCGGTTTTACAACATGGGGACAATCTCAGAAGGATGAACAAATAATGTTTTTGGTCATCACATTAAAAATAACTTTTGAAGTGCTGGAAAAATGTGTCCAATTAAAGACACTGTGTTTCTAATTCCAACATTCCCATTAGCTTCAAGTCTTTACTGCAATCAATAAAACTGGTTGATTGGCAAATTAGCTAAGTGTGATAACTGCATTAAAATATAAATACAACATTAAAAAGTCAACCATTGATGGTTTTGTGTTGATGTACAGCGAGTACGGAATGACAGCTAACAGTTCACCGGAAATGCCCAAGCTGGCTAATCGAAAACCAGGACGTAACCGTGCATTTGGTCAATTGGTCATGAAAGCTGCCTTTTAGGGTGTGACCCTAACCAGGCATTGCTAGTTTTACTTATAGTACACAGGAAACATGACAGAAATATGACTCCGGCACTGGGTTCTCAGCGCCATGTTATGACAAAATGTAATCGGCTCATGCCGATAATTAAAACCAAAATATCAGCTGATATATCGATTGACCATTATTTTACACCAGTGTTCACTAGATCATTAGTGCTACAAAACACCTAGAAATGCACATAAAACAGCTGTGGTGTGAGTACACATATGGCCCAATTCACTCCAGGTATTAACATGCATCTCAGATGTTTTTCCTCTGAATTCATGCTATATAAGCGTGTCACTGTTGATCGAGCACTTGAATCAGAACTATATTTGAATGTCATCTCAGCACTAGTGGTGCGTGATACTGACAAAAATGATATCAGGATATTTTCGATTTATCTGAGTGTGTTTTAGTGCTGGTGTTTCGACTGTTGTTCACAGCTGACTCCTGAAGCTTTTCATATTCTGTGCAGTGAGTGGTTAAGTTTACAGTAGGGACAGAAATTAACTGTTTAATTAAGGGGCAATATTTGCCAACTTAACTTTTTCAGGGGCATTTTTACCTTTATAAGAATTTTTTTTTAACCTTATTAGATGTATGCAATATCTTTGATGTCAAATTCTTACATTTGATAAATAAATTCCACTGGAATAATAAGACACTATAGCATGTTACAAATCAAATGAGTATCAATAAAAAACATTTTTGCACTGCAGAAGCTGCACCTATAAATAATGCTATTAAATCAAAGGAACTCTAAAATTATAAAAAAAAATTAAATAATACATTAAATATGAATCTAAAAACGCAGATAGGTCTATGAGTCAAATAAGTCATTGACTGATTCATTCAGGAACAAAGCAAGTCAGTCATCTTTATGAATGGATCATTAAATCATTGATTCATTCAAAAACGCTCGGAGAAGCAGTTGGAAACATACAATATTGTGTCTAAAATGTAACAATATTAACTCGTTTATTGAACTGTTGTGTAAAGTCGCCATCACATTTGCAGCTGTGCTGATATTCAGGAAAACCTCACACTTGCTTGTGTGATATCGCTAAACTATATCATATAGAAATGATCGCACACCCCTACTTAGCACGTGATGTTTTGAGCAGAAAGCTCATTGTCGTTTGAGCTGCATCTCCACCTGTATCCCTGCTGATACTCACTCTCTTCGTCATCTTCCGCAGGTGGCGGCCGTGCGGTGGGCATCTCTTGGATCTCTCGTCTGCTCTCCTCAGTGGACTGCATCGGGCCGAGCTGGTGCTGCTGCTGATCGACCCATGCTGACGTGAAACCGCCATCATCCTCCGGTTGAGCTGTGGGCGCCATGACAACTACAGGAGACACCATAGGGTACGTTAAAACAGAGCGATTTACAGCTGTCTGGAAAAGTTGAGTTTAAGAGTTTAAGTTTTTGTAAACGAGCAGCAGCAGAATAATACCAATGAGAATGCAGCCAAGCGCCAGATGAGAGTAAAAATGAAACCGTCACTCGCCATGTGGCGGTAACATTTTTATGAATTCTAACAATGCATGAATGTGAACATGAACGACGCTAGGGACAGTTGATGGGCCAGCTCTTCATCGTCACAAAAGTTTAACCTTGACAAGAAGACTCAAAAGGGAGCTCATCGTTACTCGCGCGCTGTGTAGAAAGCTGTTGTAGAAAAGTGCTCGCCCAAACAAAAATAGCAAGTATCCTAGTAAACACAGCCGGTTATGTCGGTTAAGTCAGTGTTTGTGTATCAGTATATTGGATCCGTGCATTCGCTCTTAAAGTGACAGCATCCTAATATTCCTGCTGCTGCCTGTGTTTTAATGTTAATCAAACAACAACAACAACAACAACAACAACAACAACAACAACAACAACAAAACAAAAAAAACCACTCACTGCTCTTGACTGAATAACCTTTGTTATTCACTCCAAAGGCCACTTGCCATTGGCAGGTGTGGCAAAAAGTTAGTTTTAGGCCCTGGCTCCCTTTATACTATATTAGAAAGTAGGATTACCAACAATATCAACAGCTAAAATGATTTCTGAAGGATCATGTGACACTGAAGACTGGAGTAATGATGCTGAAAACGTAGCTTTGATCACAGGAATACATTACATTTTAACATATATTA
This sequence comes from Coreius guichenoti, assembly GCA_039654105.1. Lineage (NCBI taxonomy): Eukaryota > Metazoa > Chordata > Actinopteri > Cypriniformes > Gobionidae > Coreius > Coreius guichenoti. The sequence continues at coordinate 4,251,926 of CM077177.1, forward strand.
CAATAGAAACAGTTATTTTAAACTGTAATAATATTTCACAATATTACTGCTGTTACTGTGTTTTCGATCAAATAAATGCAGCCTTGGTGAGCAGAAGAGACTTCTCTCAAAAAACATAAAAAAATCTTACAGACACCAAACTTTTGGACAGTAGTGTATATATTACTGGCCAAAAGGTTTCTCCTTACCAATGAAAAAAGTTAAGACAGAGACATTTTAAGACATAGATCTGACATTAACATTTCTTCTGTGAAGGAAACAGTGTCATGTACATGAGCATGTGTGATTGTACAGCTCTGTACACTCACCCTGGTTCTCCTGTTGAGGAACTGGATGGCTGGAATTATTCCTGGTCTCCGCAACATCCGCCATATTAAACAGCCACACCATAGTTGCTGACAAATCAAATGAGCACACATGTAAATGCGACAGTAACAACTAAATACTCAACTAAAACACTGGAAAGGCTGAGAAGACAGAAGTGCTGAGAGGTCTTTTCTTACAGGAGTAGATGAGAGCTGGGAAGATGGGTTCATTCCTCTCTTGAGCCGTTTCTACGAGGATACGCAGAGGTCCTTTTGGGCACAACACTGCCAACAGATCTACAGTAGTGCAAGAAGAGATACGTCGCAGCATTAATTCACATAACAGGATAAAGGGGTCAAGTTTTAGTAGTTCACAAAAAAAAAAACAAAAAAAAACAGCTGTATACAGGACTTGACATTAACACCCGCCAAATGTGTGTGTATTTCAGCAGTGGCGTGTAACGCAGTCACTCCTACTAGCCACTTTGGTGGGTTGAATTAATATATAAATTTTTGAATGGTAATCTTTTAAAAAGGCATCTGAAATAATAAACAGTGCAATGTAGTGTTGCCAAAAATATAGATTTTTCGATACACATTGATACTGAAATATCTGAAACGCTTCAATACTAATTTCCCGCAGAATAGACAGACTGCTCTTTCTCTCTCTCTCTCTCATCTCTCCGACAGCAAGTGACACACAAACCCGCCTCCCCTCGATTCATTTGCTCCGGATGAATATTGTTGCTGTTACAGCTGTGAATTTCGGCGTGGAAATGCACGTATTGCTCATAATTTTACTCATTCCCGCAGATTTTGTGCTCACACCCAAAGTGCGCGCACATAAAGCCCCCTCTCAGTACTAAATTGAGTTCTTTTTCACTGTTTATTGCGCTTAAACAGTCAAATACACACAAAATAATGTCAAAATGCTGGTCGTGGCGAGTATTCATGTAAACACAGTCAGTTATGTTTTAAGTGAACGTAAACAGCTGAGAAAGAAAACACACGTGTAACAGTATAATGGATCCGTGCACCAGGCCAAATTATGAGATAATATTAAAAATATCTACATATCTACACTTTTTCCCCATGGTATCAATGTCAAAATTGTGGCCAGTGAAAATGCTGAGTGGCTAGTAACTTTAGAAAACCACTAGCCACAGTGGCCGGTGAGCAAAAAAGTTCATGTCAAGCCCTGCATGTATATGTATACACACACACACACACACACACACACACCGATCAGGCATAACATTATGACAACATTCCTAATATTGTGTTGGTCCCCCTTTTGCTGCCAAAACAGCCCTGACCCATCGAGGCATGGACTCCACTAGACCCCTGAAGGTGTGCTGTGGTATCTGGCACCAAGATGTTAGCAGCAGATCCTTTAAGTCCTGTAAGTTGCGAGGTGGGGCCTCCATGAATCAGACTTTTTTGTTCAGCACATCCCACAGATGATAGATTGGATTGAGATCTGGGGAATTTGGAGGACAAGTCAACACCTCAAACTCGTTGTTGTGCTCCTCAAAACATTCCTGAACCATTTTTGCTTTGTGGCAGGGTGCATTATCCTGCTGAAAGAGGCCACAGCCACCAGGGAATACCGTTTTCATGAAAGGATGTACATGGTCTGCAACAATGCTTCGGTAGGTGGTACGTGTCAAAGTAACATCCACATGGATGGCAGGACCCAAGGTTTCCCAGCAGAACATTGCCCAAAGCATCACACTGCCTCCGCCAGCTTGCCTTCTTCCCATAGTGCATCCTGGTGCCATGTTTTCCCCAGGTAAGCGACGCACACGCACCTGGCCATCCACGTGATGTAAAAGAAAACGTGATTCATCAGACCAGGTCACCTTCTTCCATTGCTGCGTGGTCCAGTTCTGATGCTCACGTGCCCACTGTTGGCATTTTCGGTGGTGGACAGGGGTCAGCATGGGCACCCTGACTGGTCAGTTTTGGAGATGCTCTGACCCAGTCGTCTAGCCATCACAATATGGCCCTTGTCAAACTTGCTCAAATCCTTACGCTTGCCCATTTTTCCTGCTTCTAACACATCAACTTTGAGGACAAAATGTTCACTTGCTGCCTAACATATCCCACCCACTAACAGGTGTCGTGATGAAGAGATAATCAGTGTTATTCACTTCACCTGTCAATGGTCATAATGTTATGCCTGATCGGTGTATATATATATATATATATATATATATATATATATATATATATATATATATATATATATATATATATATATATATATATATATATATATATATATGTACATATATACACACACACACACAAATCAGTTTATATCTTGTAATTCTAAAATTATTTGTCTCAAAATTGGGAGATATGAATTTGGAATTTTGAGAAAAAGTATGAATTGTGAGATACGAAGTCCCAATTAAAATATGATTTTCATTTATGATTAAAATAATCAATATTAAATTTTGGCATTAATAAATGGCACACACACTCAAGCTCTTAGGATCTCTAAGTTCATTTTGAGTTAGACATGAACAATTCAGAGAACTGGAGGCCGGATCATTGAATCAGTGAGTCGTTGACTCGAGAACAGCTGCAATCAGATCAGGCCAATTTGCGAATGAATCATTCAGTGAGATTTGCGAACCGATTCAACAGGTTCATTGAAAAGAATCAGCTTGTTCACGAATCGCACTGTCTCGGAATGGGTGTCAATTTCTTCAGTTTGAAATAATGAGAAACGATACGTTTTTATGAAATGCAGTGTATAACGTACAATATTATGCTTTGAAATGTATAATAGAAGTTTCCCAAAAAAAATAATGCAATAAAGTACAGACACTTGAAAAAAAGTGTAGTAACAAAGTAAAAAATACTGTATATAACTGTAAATATGAACCAGATGAACTTATAATAAACTCAAACAGATTACTGACCATAGACAGATATGGCAGCGAGGATGAGCCAGGCGGTCCACTCAGGGAGGTACTTGATGAAGACCAGGGCCATGAGAGCGCTGATCATGATCAGATACGCCTGCTGGAGCCGCAGCGGACCCTTCCAGTGGATGCAGATCATCCCCACCACACCGAAGTTCCAGATGATCAATGCCAGCGTGAAGTAGTCCATGGCCACGTTGTACGTCTTGAACACTTCCCTGGTGTGAAGAAACACAGTGCATCTGTCATCAGAACCAATGCTCTCATACCATAAGATGAACATCACACACGGTCATTGCTTTGATTATTGTTAACTACATTTGTACTGCATTTTACACTGCCCGGCCAAAAAAAGTCAGATTTAAATAGGCAAACACTTAAGAGTCTATGATTGGATGATTATTGCAGTGATTATTATGTTTCTAACATGTTATATGTTAGAATTGATGGATTCTTTCATTTCTTCAAAAAATTATGCACCTCTTGATGAAAATGAATGATGTTATTTCCTTCAATTTTTGGTCAAGATCTTGTATTGACAATGCAAGAGTCCAGCACTCTGTAAAGTCTCCTCCAGCACATCCCAAAGACTTTCAATGAATTTAAGCTCTGGACTCAGAGGTGAAAATGATTCTTCATGCTCCCTCACAACCATTCTTTCACAGTTTGAGCTGATTAATCTGGACATTGTCATCCTGGAATATGGCCATGATGTGTCTTCCTACATGGTTGTATAAGAAATGAAAAGCTACACAAGCTATCAATGAGTGAGGGTTAGAAGAACTGTTGCCAAACACATAACATGCTAGAAACATAATAATCACAGCAATAATGATCCAATCATAGACTCTTAAGCATTTGCCTAATTAAATCCAACCAGTGACTTTTTTTTTTTGGCCGGGCAGTGTACTTCATTATTGTGAATAATAATACTAATAATAATAATAATCCTCCAATCAAATGCTCTTCCCACCCCCAACTACCCGTTTCTATCCAAAATACGTCAACACAGGGCCAGGGTTATTATAGTTAACTAATACTAAAACCATTAAAATAAACATTTCTGTTACTTGCAATACAATTAACGTTAAATTAAATCAATTATATATATATATATAAATAAATAAATGAAAAAAATTAAGAGACCACTTAACATTGATTTCTCAATGTTAAGTGGTCTCATAATTTTTTCCAGAGCTAGCGCTAATATATATATATATATATTCCCCTCATTTTTGTTTAGTTTAAATTGATGTACTAAATGAACAACTAAAACCGAAATAAAAAACTATTAAAAAATTATGTAGACCTATAAAAAAAAATGAACACCCGCCGAAAACACAGCAAAATTAAATACTAAAACTAACTAAAATTACAATGAAAAATACAGTATATATTAAAAAAGGCAGAAAACTGCACCTCAATAATAGCCCTATAATGCCTAAAATGACTTTTCCCACATTATTTACAGTCCTAATGCAGCAATACTAGGACAAGAAACGCATCTCACCCCAAATAAATGAAGGAGAAAAAGAAGAGGAGGAGAAGGTTGGAGAAGAACAGCCAGGCTTGAATCACCTGCAGAAAAAAACCCAAAAACAAATCATGAGTCTACAGCATGAGTGCAAGAACAGTTGATCATGAGCGTGACACAAACACTACAGTGAGCGGACCTTGTAGCATCTGTACTTGTAGAGCACCACCAGCACAAGCGTCATGACCACAATCACACTGATCATGATGGTGGCGTTCAGCATGGAGTTCAGGGCGCGCTGGCCCACCGTCTCAGTGTCCTCGCGAAACGGGGTGTAGATCCTGCAAAGACACACACATGTTATTCTCAAACCTGTACATTCCCTGACAGACCTCATTCTAAAGTAATTATATTTCAATAGAAAACGACAGGGGGGAAAAAATCTGCTATAAGAGATAATAAAACCTTTCATTTGAACACAGATGTTTCCCAGAGAGGGTTTAAATTAAAAAAGGATTAGGCCTTCATCTAGAATAGTTAATCATGGCTTAAAAAATGGCTTTCTGAACTAAAAATGGCTTACTGAAGCCCTGAACTAAAATAAACAAGATTACTTTAAAACCAACTGTGCTAATATGAATTTGCACGACCGAATTTGCCTATAACACATGGAATGAACCAAGAAAAGCTTACAATTGTGTGGAACTGAGAAGCAAATCCAAGGAAAACAATGGCAGCAGAAAAATTAAATGCAAATGAACACACATCTCCAAGAAAAACACAACTTCAGGAAAGAATCATCAGCTTCTTGTTTTGTGAAATCTGTGGGTTGACATTACAGTAGTTAATCAATACAGGTGTTGTGGAAAAAATATAAAAATAAGCCTTCAGGACTACTTCAGGACTAAACTGAGGCTTAAATTAAACCTACCAGGAAGTGGATTTAACTTCAGATTAATGTTGTGCTTCAAAGACAGACACACACACATACAGTACCAGGCAAAAGTTTGGACACATTACTATTTTCAATATTTTTGAAAGAAGTCTCTTACACTCATCAAGCCTGGATTTATTTGATCAAAAATACAGAAAATAACAGTAATATTGTGAAATATTACAAATAATGGTTTTCTATTTTAATATACTTTCAAGTGTAATGTATTCCTGTGATCAAAGCTGCATTTTCAGCATCATTACTCCAGTTTTCAGTGTCACACGATCCTTCAGAAATCATTATAATATAGGGTCATTCCTTGTCAACTCAACCAGAGGTCAACAGTTAAAATTTTCTATTTTGTTAATATAGTTTCTGTAGAAAGACGAACATAAATAGTGATGAAAGCCAAAATATTAAATGTCACAGATGTATATTTATTAAGTAATCCTCTATTTTGTAGAGGGGGTCAAAATGACAAGTTTCACCTGAGATATGGAGAGATTTGCATTGAACCACATAGGGCCTTAAGAATTAAGTTTCCAAAAGAAAAGTTCATTAAGAATGAGAATCCAGAATGATATTAAGATACTTTTAGAGTTACAAGCATGCAAATTTTGGAAAAACAATACTTATTACACTCAGACAGGCATGTTCTATGCTTTCTAGTTTTAACATTATTTGTTCTTTAGATATTCCTCTTTAAAAGAAAAAAGTATCAGCTGTATGCAAAATGACCCACATTTGGTTTTTGACCACTGAAAATGTGTACAATTGATCAATTTACTCATGGAGCCACATTAAGATCTCCATATCTCTGGGACTGAACCATTGAGGGCCTTTAAAATGGAGATACCAAAAGGAAAGTGTGTTAAGAATCAGAATGTAAAAGGATATTAGGATATTTTTAATACTCCTTGAGTTACAGGCATTCAAACTTGAGACAAAACAACATGAGAAGTGTTTTTTTTCCCATTTTTGAACGGTCACTGCTGGCATATAATGCAACAAAGATTGCTAAAGTCAACAGATTTTACTAATAGACCTACCAAACTCGGTGTAAAAATAAAACAATGATGCTGCCATCTTTCTAAAGTCATTTTTACCCCCCAGTAATTTGACTCCAAATCTCAGGTGAAAATGGTCATTTTGACCCCCTCTACAAAACAGTGGATTACTCAATACATATACATCCATAGCATCTAATATTTTGGCTTTCATCACTATTTATGTTTCTCTTTCTACAGAAAAAATATTAAAAAAAAAAAAAAAATTTGAGCCGAGGAAGTTTCCGAAATTTGGTTGATTTGACACAAAATGACCCTATGATGATTTGTTGCTCAAGAAACATTTCTGATTATTATCAATGTTGAAAACATTTCAGGATTATTTAATATAAAGAAAGTTCAAAAGAGCAGTATTTATTTAAAATAGAATCTTTTGTAACATTATACATGTCTTTACTGTCACTCTTAATCAATTTAATGCATCCTTGCTGAATAAAAGTATTAATTTCTTTAAAAAAAAAAAAAAAATAATAATAATTCTTACTGACCCCAAACATTTGAACGGTAGTGTATAATGTTACAAAATCGTTCTATTTGGGATAAGTTCTAGAGTAATGAGGGGGTCAGTGGGGCATTAGCGCTGTCTAGAGGACAGTCACTGCCACTGCATCACTGGACACACTGACCGGCTTCAGAGGATTCTTCTCTCATAAACCACTCATGCACAGATGACTAAACTACAGCGCACAGAGGATGATGGCAGGGGGGAAACAGACTCTAAATTATGGTATGGGGGAAATGGCAACAAAATGGCGCCAGAGCAACTTGATCATTTCACTCAAAATATGAATGGTGTTTGCTATGTAAACAAACTCTGATATTCTCTTGCCTCAAGATATGTCTTAGTCCCTCGTTCAATACAGATATGTGGGAGAGTTTTTCAGATATTTTATCATTAGCTAGACAAAAATCGTATCACCTCAAAAAGCGGCATGATTTAAAATACTGTGATAGGTCTCGCATTAAGGACTGCATGGAAGATTTCTGGCATTATCCTGAACAAACACATCTGTGATTCAAGTCAGGTCATGATGGCTGATTAGTATTTAGCGTATATGAATATTTTGCTGATTCTAGACATGAACAAACTAATTCTGTCAAGCAGGCCTGTAGGGTAAGAGACTGAAAACCACTGGTGCAGGAGAAATAAAACTTTAAAGAGAGAAACTGTTTTTTAGTGTGTAATGTTGCTGTTTGAGCATGAAAAAGCTCTGAGTTCTTCTCTATATCAGTGTCAGTGTTACTGAACTCCCTGAAACACCTCCATTGTAGTCCATTGAGTTTTCTTCTGGAAACACGTCACAATATTCCTCATTTAAATAATTCATAAGCAGAATAAAGGGCCGGGGCCTGGTTGAGTTAGCAGTGTGTTGAAACTGGCGGTTATGGTAAAGGGTGGGACATTTCCCAAACACGCTCGAAGTGCTTGACCAATCACAACACACTGGTGCAGCCGACCAATCAGAGCACACTGTGCTTTTCAGAAGGAGGGGCTTCATAGAAACAGGAACTAAACAGAGCGTTACTGACAGACTGGGAAGAGACGAGCTGCAACAATGGAGAATATGGGGAAAATAATCAACATTCAAGCATCCGTTCTTCATACCTCGCTCAATACATCTGAGATGATTTGACAGATCCCAGATCTTTTAATCGTGATAACTGATCTCTGGCTAATTTGGTTCTACAAACGAATTTGCGGATTGGATTAAAATATCTGGATTAAGTTATCTGAGATTACTGCGCGTTCCTGTGTTCCCTGAAGAGGGCAGATGTATCAATACTCGAAACCGCGATCAGTAATGCAGCGATTGGCTGGCGGCAAGACAGCAACGTAATGACATCATGTAACTAAAAAAGCCACCTGGCAAAAAAAAACAAACGAATTTCTGGACCTTTATGAGGAAACGACCAAACCAACATAAAAGTTATAATAGATAAATGAAATGTGCATTTGTTACATGACAGCATTAAAGTTTCTTAAGAGTCAAGATAAAGTTATCTGCATCTCTTGCGCTGCATCAATGCCACTCCCATAATATCCGTCATCACTCAAATTAGTGCAGGGCTAAGAATAACTGTACAACATGTGTGTAAACCTCCAATAAAATTATAAAGTAATTATTCCATCACAAATAAATCTCTCAATCAAGTGCCTGTGTCCATAGTATTATACACAACATTATAATATTATTTTCAAATAAATTTTTATATTATTATTATTATTTAAAATTATTATTGCCCCTGGTTCAGTAAGGAACTCTTGTAATAAAGTAGCAGTGGTTGGGACAAATTTTAAGTATTAACGCCGCTTAAAAAGATGCAATCTAATCCTGTTTACATGAAATAAGCTGCTCGCGAGCAGGTTTAAGCTTCCGGACCTGTTGCTATGACAGCAAGTCCAGGATGAGCGTCGAAGAACCAAACAATCCAAGATCATGACAAATCGTCAACAATCAAATCCAGCTAACTGAGTTAGCGACGCACGAAGAACGGACCCCTGTTCTAGTAGAGCCCAAAAACAAAATCAAGAGTTTGTTAAAGTGCATAATAGGAAAAACTGGTTCCAGTGATGATACTCACAGCTGCTGTCCGTCCTTTTGCGTGTAGAAACTGACGGATTTGATCGTTGCCACAACCACCACCATACACAGCGTGACAGGAATAAACAGCATGATCACATGTTTCGCTCCATATTTGAGAGTCAGTTCCTCATCCTCGTCCTCCTCTGCGTCTGTGACCACCTGTGGGGGTCGTGGGGTGGGTGGCTGTCCGTTGAGCTCCACCTCATTTCGGCCGGGAGCCGCTGTGCTGCCCGTCTCAGTGTGCCGGTTGATCTCCGTTCCATCATTTGACTACAGAGAGAGAGAGAGAGAGAGAGAGAGAGAGAGAGAGAGAGAGAGAGAGAGAGAGAGAGAGAGAGACACACAACAAGAGTGAATGTGTGGCTTCTGTTTCTATTGTGCTTAACTAATAACTAAGGCTCTTCTGCTCACCAAAGCTACATTTACTTGATCCAAAATGCAGTAAAAACAGTAATATTGTGAAATATTATTATAATGTAAAACAGCTGTTTTCTATGTGAATATATAGTTAAATGTAATTTATTCCTGTGATCAAAGCTGAATTTTCAGCATCATTACTCCAGACTTCAGTCACATGATCCTTCAGAAATCATTCTGATATGATGATTTGATGCTCAAGACCCATTTATGATTATCAATGTTGAAAATGGCTTAATATTTTTATGGAAACTGTGATACAACTGTGGATTTTTTCCAGGACTCTTTGATGAATAGAAAGAACAGTATTTATTTGAAATTAAATATTTTGTATCATTATAAATATCTTTATGAGGTATATGACGGTATCAAAATGTCTTAAAAGCTTCAGCAATTATCGTATTATCATGGTAAACAGTATAAGTGTTGACCTCTTTTAATAACTTGTTACAACAAGAACTTTGAACCTTTAAATACAATAAAGCAATATGCAATATAAATGTATGTATAAAGTAAACAAACAGATTAAAGTGCAAAAGAACAATAATAAAGAATCAGAACATTTATCAATCAATATCAAGGGCATGTTTTACCCCACATTAAAATGTAAAAAAATGTGTAAACAAATGTACAAAAATAAACAGCCTATTATGTCTTTACGTATTTGGTGCTGTGATGAACACCACAGTGAATACAAAACTCTGAATGGCTGTTTGTTTCTAGTTTCCTTGCTAGTAAGTGCCTCCAAAAAAATTGTTGTGGAAAATGACATTAACATCAAGAGAACTAACAATGTATGTAATCTGTTGAATCTGAAATAAGGCTTTTAATACGTGAGCGGAGAGCAAACACACGTCAAAGTTGTGCCTCATCCCGGCTTTGACAAGGAAACGAAAACATTGAAAAAGGGCCAGAGTTTTCCAGCTGTGATTACCGAGAGTCAGATAAGCGAGAGCGGGACGCCTGCAGCTACAAACAGTGATAAATACCTCAAGCCCTTATAGCTTTATCTCACATCTCACATGGGTGTGGTGCGCTCTTATACAACCTCACTGAACACACCTCTTCTGATCTACTCTACACACTAGTGTTATCACGGGGAAACTAGATCTCAATGCAGAAATAACAGAGCCAGCTAGGGCGGGGCAATAAACGATATCATATCGAGATCGCGATTAAAATTTACGTTGATGATGATAAGCTCTGATACTTTTACTAGATATAACAGCCTATCACACAGCAGAAATAAACATGACAACAGCCAGTCAGTGCATGTCGATAATAAATTATTTCTGTGAATGAACGCCACGGTTTTGTCTGATACACAAACTCGCACACACGTGACGTTTAGAGATCGACCGATATTGATATTTTTATAACCGATGCCGATACCGATTATTTGCATGTTTATGTGCCCGATAACCCATATTTATTTATTGTTATTTCTGTTTTTCACAATTATAGCAACAGCACTGAACTGAACAAACGGTTTTATTTAACACTTTTTAAACACTGTAATATTTGCAATTTCACAATCTTGGAGTCTGAAAGAGTGCAACTGAAAAAAGACCATAAATAAATGACAGGCGAGTCTATCAACTCCCTATAAATATAAGCATAAATATAAGCATTTGTTTTAAACTACAGTTTTAAAAGGTTTATGTGTTGTTTAATAGACTAAAGAGTGAAGAGAATGGAACGTGCTGGAATATGCAAACACTGTCAGAAACATTAAACAAAACAGCTAATACATCAGCGCAGTTACCGAGTCCATCTCATCTGGCACGTTATCAGAATTATTAATGTTTTTGTCGGCCTAGATTATGAAATATCATCTATGCGTTTACACAGAACGTCTCTCACGGAGATAGGCCTAATAATTCATTTCCACAGAGCTGTAATTATTTAGATGTTTATTATATAAAGGTTCTATAGCAGACCTTAATATAATTTAATGAGTTTAAACGAGTGGATCTTGTTAAAAGTGACATACGGTGACCATGCTGGAGCAAACACCCGGTGAGTTAAACAGCTGAACACGACTTCACAAGACGAGCATAGACAACAGAGAGAGAAATAAATAAATTATTTCCAACAGGCACTCATTCATGGCTGTTTTATTTCATTCACGTAAAGTTACGTCTTTATTGGGACATGACGAATTACGTGACTCGTCTCTATTTTTAGCGCCAAGTTTAAACTACATAACATACATAGCCTATCTTATTTGTGCATATCTCATTTGTGCATTACTTGCGGTTATGTTAAATAAAGTTTATTAATTAAGGGATGCAAGTTATTTTACCTTTAGCTCGCACGCAATTTTTAAAACGTCCACTAGATGGCGCCATTTATCGGTGAATCCGATATTACAAAACTGATACCCGATTACGGGAAAATGCTTAAATATTGGGAAAAATATCGGGAAAAATATCGGGAAACCGATATATCGGTCGATCTCTAGTGACGTTTGCGGTGTTTTCAGCGTCTGTCGTCTCAATACATGAACTTCATCTCCAGAGCTGCTCTGAGAGTCACTTCATGAGCTTTTCACCGTTTCATTTGAGAAAAACTACTGTCAAATACACACTGAAACTATAAGATCTTCACAACAAACGTCAAAATAAAAGTCTGGTTTAACGTCAAGAAATTATGACAGAAATATATCACTATTGTATACTAAACTGTACTTCTCAAAGCATTATTTCTAATTCTAAGGAATATCATACAACCAAGATATTTCTTCATCCATGTTTTAATTCATACAGTTCTGTTGTGCAGCATCTTATTTGACAAAAAATAAAAATGCAATGTTTTGTTATAAATTAATTGTTATATTTTCATTTGATATTTTAAAAGCTTGATTAAATTGTTCAAGTTTATATACATATGTATTAAGTTATAAAACAGAATCCCAAATAAAATGGTAAACACAGAATTTAAGGGAAAATAAAAAGCCCTAAATTAAAAGGGAGTTTAATTGTGAACAAAAAGTTTACGTTTATATTCATTCTCAAGGTCTAACAAATATTAACAAATATGTGGAAAGCATTCCTTCCCCATTAATGGTAAATGAATATCGTGATAAATATCGATATCATATGATATGGAAGCATGACGTTCAAAACAAGTCTAATAAACAGGGCTGGGTTTCTCGACTTCAATCGGTTCTCATTTTGATGAACCGATATTGATTCATAAATCCTAAGAATCAATCTTTTATGCTGTTTGCAGTTGATGTGTGAACAAAACTTCACTAAACATTATTTGTAGCTCGCCAATAATCACTAAGCTTTGTTACTTTTGATATGAAACAATGTCTCAGCTTTCAATTCTGTCAATTACAAAATTCAAACAATAATAAATCCATGAATACATCCGTCATGATCCCAATTTATGTGGTTTTATGATAGCCACTGTTTAAATATTTATGTTTTTAAAAAAACTAATTGGATGAGAAACATAATTGTGTCATTAAAAAGTTACTATTATAACAATGTTATACTATTATACAACGTTTTAATTGAAATTTTTGTATTTAAACTTTAATATTATAGTAATGTGCCAACAGATGAGTTGAGAGAGATGTTTTGCTTTACATCTACTATACCGGATATATACCCAAAAGAATCAATACTGAATCAAATTGAATTGAGATTGAAACTGAATCAAATCGAAAGCTTGCGAATTGAAATTGAACTGAGTCGTTAAATGTGTGTCAATAGACCCAGGCCTACTAATAAATATAAAAAAGAACAGGGGCCGTATTCACAAAACACTTTATCTTACCACTAAGAGTTCTTAGTTAAGAGTTTCCTCTTAAACCCTATTCTCAAAGCTGCTGAGAGCAACTTTTACTAAGAAACAGAGAGAGGTCTTAAGCTAGAGTAAGGGCGGGGTTGACCTCGTTGCTATGGATGACGTCATCACGCTTACTAACTATACACACAGTGATTGGCTGATGGGGGAGGGGTCAGTGATTTAATCATAGAAATATTCAAATAAAGATTTTAAAATGTAGGCTAAGTGTCACTAATTAAACAATAAGGGTGTAACGGTACACGTATTCGCACCGAACCGTTTTGGTACAGGGCTTCTGGTACAGTGCACGTGTGTACCATATTTACATGGGGAACTTCAATTCCAATTTTTTTTATTATTATTAAATTTTCTGCAGACATATAAAATGTGTTACAACTGTTGCAAAATGAAACAGGTTTGAACAGATTGAAAAGCAACAGAACAAGTCAACAGCAACATAGACCCTTCCCCCCCACCACCCTTCCCCAAAGGACATCAGAAGGAAATTAAAAAAAAAAAAAAATAATAATAATAATGATTAAAAAAAAAAATAATAATAATAATAATAATAATAATAAAAAAAGAAAAAAAAAAGTATATACACATAAAAAAAAAAAAATTTTTTTTTTTAATAATAAGTAAAAAGAAGAAGAAAAGATAGCAGTCTAAACAGGCGGTTCTGACGTCAAGGTAAGGCCCTCAATAACAGCCAACACGGGGCTCCACGTTTTATAAAAGGATCTCAGTGATCCTTTGAGAGAACGCCTCATTTTTTCAAGGTGGATGCATTGCAAAACCTCCCTTATCCAGTCATCGTGTGATGGAGGCGAGGCATGCTTCCATTTAAAGAGGATGGCACGTCTGGCCAACAAAGTGGTAAAGGCAATGACGTGGTGTGCTGTGACCGGTATATCCGGGTTCGGGGAAAGGCCAAACAAAACAGTCAAAGAATTAGGGGCAATGCTAGTATTAAGGGCCTGTGAAAGAGTTAGGTTAGGTAGTCCAGTAGTCCGTTAGGATCGGACAAGACCAGAACATGTGAAGATGATCAGCTGGGGATTGTCTGCATCAGTTACAGGCATCACTTCTGTTAGGAAACATTTTAGCCAATTTGGCATTAGTGAAATGGGCTCTGTGAAGCACTTTACATTGTATTAGGGCGTGTCTAGCACAAATAGACGAAGAATGAACTAAACCAAGTATGTTTTTCCACTGGTCCTCAGAAATGTCAAAGCCCAAATCCTGCTTCCAGGTTTGCTTAAGGGAATCAATCGGAGATGAGGTTAGGGAGATTACTCTACCACAGATGGTAGATATCAGCCGTTTTTGACCAGGGTCGAGGGTGAAGAATAAATCAAGTTCTGATTCGGGTGGGCGATTGGGGTAGTGGGGAAACAACTTTTGAATAAAGTGCCTCGCTTGGAAAAAACTAAACAGATGGCTATTAGGAAGGTTGAATTAAGCTGATAAGGAAGAGAAAGAGGAGAACACATGGTTTTCATACAAGTCATTCAGAGTAGACTTCAATCTGAGTTCCCACACAAACATATTAAGTATTCTGTCCATTTTATCACGAAATTCAAACGATAAATGCCGTTTTTCTTTAATGTGATGTGACAGATCACTGTATACGTGCGAGTGAACGTGATCATCTCTTCCTAAAGAATAAACATGACTTAATATCTTAAGGTATGTTGAGGATACATTACAACTTACTGAAACATATGTGGTGTAATCGCTCAATCAGTGTATCACCGGTGGAAAGACGTCAATAAAACAGCTTGCAAACAATGTCACGTAGCATTCACCTCAGAAGTCATTCAGAGTCCACAGCTGTTAGTTCACTAGAGAAATCCACTCTTTCACTAAATATATGCACTATATTAGCCTATATATATGAATTATATTCTACTTAACCTGCTAGTGATGTCTTGATTACTTAATGTATGTTTAAATAAATCTGTCATGAAAATGACAGCCACTGTGTATAAATTATATTTCAACAACGAATTGGAGAAAAAACAATTTTATAATTAGATTTAGAAGTTGCCTTATGTGAAGTTTACATGTTTGCATACAATGTGTTATTTGAGTGTTGATTATTATATCTAAAAATAAATGGCTACTGAATTTAGGCTAATAGTTTGGGCTCTGTTGTTATATTATAGTAATGTGCAAGTAAGGGCTCCCTATATAGTTTACACTTTACAGCATTAGCAGAGATCATTTTTTTTTTATCTTTAAGAAACTTTTAGTTATAATTGAATTCATTTAAGGACAGACACAATTTGTTCAGTAAACCACTGTTTAATAATAATAAAAAAAGCTATTTTATATTTAGTTTTCTCTCCTGCTGTACCGAACCGTGACTTCAAAACCGAGGTACGTAACGAACCGTCAGTTTTGTGTACGTTACACCCCTATTAAACAAGTATATGTTCAGCTAATTGTCAGCCTCTTACATGTCCGCATCTCGAGAGATTCAAGCGACAAATGATGTTTTATAAACAAAGTTGGGGAGGAGCACTATCTGATCAGCTCGAGAGCAGGCATGTATACAGTACACACAGCCGACTCACTTGTTACCTCGACAGCTTTCTGCATCCTGACGCCTCACTCTCGGCCCAGCCAGGGATACGGGGGAGAACTCTGGGTTTGGGCTAAATCCCTCGATCCCCTCTGACATCATGCCAAATACGCGTATTTTTCTCTTTTCGATCTGTAAGTGTGAACTCGTGAAACAACTACCACAGGTAATTGGACATTATTTTCTTTTTTTATTTATTTATTTATTTTCAAAAAGTTATTTTTGAAAGAGAGAAAGTGGGGATGGGATTGGGAAAGGTCCACGAGCCAGAACTCAAACTCGGGTCACGCGAGCTGCCCATGAGGCTATAACCAGCGCCGACGATGGGACATTATTTTTTTTAACTTGACCCCAATGTTTTATTCTCCATCATTCAATGCATTTTGCCTGTACATAAATGAACCTCTATGCGATGTCAACACAGATTAAAATCTATAAATCAAAATAGTTATTGCATTTATGAAGAAAAGGTTTAGCACCCAAGGCTCTATCGCCTCAACGGTGTTCAGTGTCTTTGGGCGGATTGATGATGAGGCAGATCGCCAGCAGCATTAGGACTGTTTGTGATTTAGTCTTAAGCCATATTCGGACGGGATTAGTTTTACAAGGGTAGATGGAGTAATGTAATTTTACCACAGGACGTCTGTAACATTAATGGCCAATTCGCACGGGATAAGAAATCTCAGTAAGACTAGCAGAAGTGGGAGGGGTAACTCGATTTACACACCGCCGTCACCTCCCTGTCGTCATGTGCGTATTAAGTTGCTTCCTGATATCACGTGCACAAACAAACACATATAATCTATATATAACAGTTAGGTCCGGTCGAATGATTTATTAATTAAATTCTGATTGGATTCTGTTGGTAAAGCACTTACCTAAAAGCTAAAAGAAGTTTTCTTTTTAATCTGAATGGTAAGCAGAAAACACTTGAGGTTTGCCACAGACTTGTCCCGCCGCCTAGAACGCAACTGAATGCTTTTTCAAGCGCCTCCATACTTGAAAAACAGCAAAAAACTACTTTTAAACTGGAAATGACGGAATATTTACAGCGGGTCTATTCACACAGGATTAGTATTACCTGAGGTAATTTTTCCTGACCTTTTTACAGAAGGTAAAAGTTACCGTAATCTTTCCTGACATTGTCCGTAATGATGACTGAGATGGCACATTCGGACGGGACTACAATCACTGAGAAGCTCTGGTAATAATCTGGTAACATTTAATCATTATAATTACTTACCCCACCTCTCCATGTTAAACCAATCCCGTCCGAATAGGGCTTGAGTGACTTAGGAATCCTCTTGACAACTCCTAACGTTTCACAGTTTTGGGAGCTGGTTTTAGCACTAAAATGCTTTGTGAAATACTCTCAGAGCAAAAATGTAGGAGTCCTAAAATTAGGACTGACACGCCCAAGAATTTCTCCTAAATCGGCAAGTTAGGAGCTACTTTAAGCCTTAAGATGTTTTGTGAATACGGCCCCAGATCTACTATAACATTTACATCTCCAATCCCTAAAGTAACTAAAAGATAATCTTGTTTAAAGTAGTCAAATCGATTAATCGTGATTAAATCGCATCCAACATAAAAGTTTGTAAAGATATAATACGTGTGTGTTTGTATGTGTATATAGTATAGTATAAACATATGTACTGTACACACATACACAAACTTTTATAATAGATGTGATTAATTGATTTGACACACAATCACGATATGCAGACGGGATAATCAGACTTACCACATTATTGACAGCATTTTCCACATGATCGGCCATCGATGCTGTGAAGTGACCCAGGGATCATAGAAACACCTGGACCTGTGGACTGAGAACACATAATAACATCAATATCAACATCATAATGTTTATGACTGTGGTGAATGCACATCTCAGACTGATTACCTCTGAGTTTAAGCCTAATAACTATCAGAAAGAAGAACGTATAGTACAAAAGTAAAGTACTGTGGTTGCACCAGTGTACAGTGATGGTCTCAGATGGCAATATTACTGTACTTTAATATATGTATAACGACTACCATGTTCTCAGAAAGCGTGGTAATTACATAACTCTCCAATGGTAGTTCAAAGAACACCACAGTATTACTTCAGTGTAGCTCGAGCCCGTGGTTTCACCATGGTATTTGATTCAACCGCACACATCCGAAGAGTTTCCTCATATCTGATTCTGCGGAAACACGGTTTCCCTTTCCTCTTCTAATCGAGTAAAAAACATTTTTTTTGCGTTTCGGGCGAAGAACGTTTGAAGTAAATCAACGAGCAGCGCTTATTTTCATAACAATGTAGCGTCAGGCTAGTTAGCGCATCTGATAGCCGTTTGATTATCTACTGTAGTTCTACATAAATTACACAAATGAGGTCCAAGTAAAAACTTTACAACTAAAAGGAAACAGCCCTATAGTCATACACCAGTTTATGTAAAATGAAGAAAGGGAACTGTTCAAATAACATAATTTATAGATGAATGCCTGACAAACCTGGAGTCTGAATTCACACTGATAGGAGCCCAATACTGTGAAGCGAGGCGCGGTCAGACAGCGGAGCTGCGAGAGGTCGAAACAGTATGCTTTTCAAAATAAAAGTCTCGTTCAACGAAATAAAACTTAATAAACTTTCTAGTCTTGAGATATAGACTCGTAATATAAACTGAGAAAAAAAAATTCGGAAGTGCGAGGAAAAAAAGTCAGAATTGTGAGATACAAATTAGAAATTATGAGAAAAAAGTGAGAATTGTGAGATATAAACTCGCAATTGTGAGAAAAAAGTCAGAATTGTGAGAAGAAATGTCATAATTGTGAAATATAAACTAGAAATTGCGAGAAAAAATTCGGAAGTGCGAGAAAAAAAGTCAGAATTATCAGAAAAAAGTCAGAATTGCAAGAAAATAGCCAGAATTAACAGATATAAACTCGCAATTGTGAGAAAAAAGTCAGAATTGTGAAATACAAACTAGAAATTGTGAGAAAAAAGTCAGAATTGTGAGAAAAAAAAATGTCATAATTGTGAAATATAAAATAGAAATTGTAAGGAAAAAAAAAGTCAGAATTGTGAGAAAAAAGTCAGAATTATGAGAAAAAACACAGAATTAACAGATATAAACTAGAAATTGTGAGAAAAAAAGTCAGAATCGTGAGAAAAAATGTCATAATTGTGAAATACAAACTAGAAATTGTGAGGAAAAAAGTCAGATTTGTGAGGAAAAAAAAGCCAGAATTACAAGATATAAACTAGAAATTGTGAGAAAAAATTCAGAATTGTGAGAAAAAATGTCATAATTGTGAAATATAAACTAGAAATATAAACTTAAGCTCTTAGGTATGCGTTCATCAAAATATTTTAACCTTTTAACATTCATGTTTTATTTTATTTATTTATTTATTTATTTATTTATTTATTTATTTATTTATTTATTTATTTATTTATTTATTTTAATTATTATTATTATTATTTTTTTTTTTCAAAGGATTTTCCAAAATCCCAGCTGGAATATCTGTTTTTTAAATTTTTTTATTATAAGACACTTTTATTTTGAAAACCACACCTTCCTCAGTGGTTTCTGGGCTCGTGCATGTGTGGAATAAAGTGGATCATGAGTGGGATGGAGGCATGGTACATGGATGAGTCCAGTGAGGACCAGAGACTCCCTCACAGACAGAACCCGAACCGGCCCGTGACCCTCGAGCAGCTCCAGCAGATCGGAGTGTATCACTGGAAGGTTCGCGCAGGAATCACACACGTTCATATTGCACACGTCACGTGATACGAGCATTCCAGGAGAAACTCTGCGCTTTATGACGAATGCAAACATGGAATCTTAGTTCTCAAATAGATTTCTGACAAAACGTCAGCAATAACTGCCATGATCCCCTTTTACAAAAACATGACTTTTACAGTAAAATCATAATATGGGATGGCATTCAAGTACTTTAAGGCGCTTTTTTTTTTTTTTTTTTTTTAGATTTTTTCATTGTTTTGATGACAAAATGTTGAACATAATTTAGTTTTACTGCACCAACCCTTTACGTGTCTTGGTACTATCATACAAATATATCATTTTTCAGTTACCATAGTGTATATACCATCAATATAAACAATATAAACCATCATTGTTACCATGGATAGATTTTTACAAACGTTCACCGCATTTATATTTAACTAAAAACATAAAAAACGTAAATGGAAATACAATATAAACATATATATATATATATATATATATATATATATATTAATCGCGATTAATCACATCAAAAATAGAAATTTGTGTTTACATAATATGTGTGTGTACTGTGTATACTTATGTATATATAAATACACACTCATTTATGTATATATTTAAGATTTTTTTATATTTATATATAAAATATTTATATTTGTATATAATATAAATTATATAAATATATATACAGTGTATACATGCAAATATTTCTTAAATATATACACGAATGAGTGTGTATTTATATATACATAATATAATTATACACAGTACACACACAATATGTAAACACAAACTTTATTTTGGATGCGATTAATCGTGATTAATCGTTTGACAGCCCTGATTTTATTTCTAGTTTCTAAGGCAGTTTTTGAAGTTGAAGTATTAAAATAACTAATAACTAAAAATTAATACTTTATAAAAATGTCAAAAAAAGTAAAAAAAGAAAATAAATTCTAATTCAAAATATTAACAAAAACTATAATAGTATATCAAGCATACTACAGTAGTTTTTATTGGTTCTGCTCTCTTTTTTTCAGTTAAATGCAGATATTTATGAAAATGACCCTGAACTACAGAAGATCCGTGAGGAAAGGGGTTATTCCTTTATGGATATTATAACTATTCACCCGGATAAACTTCCTGATTATGGGAACAAAGTAGGTTATGCATATCTACATGATTAATTTGGTATGAAATGAGAATAATTTTCAGCAAATAATGAAATCCATCTGTAAATCTCTTCCAGGTGAAAATGTTCTATGAAGAGCATCTTCATCTTGACGACGAGATCCGTTATATTCTGGACGGATCGTCTTACTTTGATGTGAGGGACAAAGATGACCGCTGGATCCGGATGGCCGTATCTAAAGGCGACCTCATCACACTACCGGCGGGGATTTACCACAGATTCACCGTTGATCAAACCGTATGTGTCTTCATGATTCACTAAAGCTTTTGAATCCATTCATTTAGCAGACGCTTTCATCAGAAACACCGTTTTTCTCCTCAGAACTACGCCAAAGCCATGCGTCTGTTCGTGGGTGAACCGGTGTGGAAGGCCTATAACCGTCCGGCTGATGACTTTGACATCCGCAAGGCCTACGTCAGCTCCTTGAGATCCTCCTGAGATCCTCCTGAGATCCACCTGAGATCCTCCTGAGACGCGAATCACAGGATTCAGATGTGATCTTCCTCTGAATGAAACTCTGTAGTGCCTTTAATGAACACTCTTGACAATCATGAGTAGCAGAGCAAATGTGTCATTACTAATGGTAAACACATGATACAGGATTATTTAGGTTTTGATAATTATGACGATGAATTGTAGCGTTTAATGCACTCGTTTTGTAGCATTAATTCATTACTTTCTATTAAAAGATGTGGGGAACATCTACAAACTTGTTTTCATGTTTTATGTTTCCATCAAAAGTTGCGAATTCACATTCATTCAATGCGAAAATATTACACAGAACAAATAGTCATTATACTGAAGACAGGATGTTAGAAAAAGGAAATAAAAGAATGTGCTGTCTGTATGATTATACTTATATGTTTGCCATTTGTTTTATTATTCATATCACATAGACAACAATATATTTAATCATGACTGGCATCTTGACAAATAGATTTCAATATTATTAGGGTATATAGAGCGTTTACTGATCTATAAGCATTTCACAGATTTCCTTTTACATTAATTATATAAAACCGTATTGACAGTGCATCATAGTTCGACAACATAGCTATTCAGCATGATGCAAACTGATAGAAAAAGGTGAATAGGGTAAAAATTTAACTAATATCATCATACTTCCCCAGTTGATTGATTACATTAAGAATTGCAAAATAATTTTGTATTGCATGTTTTCTGAAATGCAATGTTTAAATATGCAAATGAGACATTATCTAATTAAATATGCACTCATTTGCATACATTTCCAGAACAGAAATCTGAACATTGGATAAAGGCAGGTTTAATTTTTTGTGACATATTGTGTATTTTTAATATCTTATTTATCACTATAAATCAGAAAACAAAAAATGGATTACACCATGTTTTTAGGAATAAAATGTTGTATAAAGACAGGCAAATGATATATATATATACACTATATTGGCAAAAGTTTTGGGACGCCTGCCTTTACATGCACATGAACTCTAATGACATCCCATTCTTAATCCGTAGGGTTTAATATGGAGTTAGCCCACCCTTTGCAGATATAACAGCTTCAGCTCTTCTGGAAAGGCTTTCCACAAGGTTTAGGAGTGTGTTTAAGGGAATTTTTGACCATTCTTCTAGAAGCGTGTTTGTGAGGTCAGGCACTGATGTTGGACGAGAAGGCCTGGCTCGCAGTCTCCGCTCTAATTCATCCCAAAGGTGTTCTATCGGGTTGAGGTCAGGACTCTGTGCAGGCCAGTCAAGTTCCTCCACACCAAACTCACTCATCCATGTCTTTATGGACCTTGCTTTGTGCACTGGTGCGCAGTCATGTTGGAACAGGAAGGGGCCATCCCCAAACTGTTCCCACAAATTTGGGAGCATGAAATTGTCTAAAATGTCTTGGTATGCTGAAGCATTAAGAGTTCCTTTCACTGGAACAAAGGGGCCAACCCCTGAAAAACAACCCCACACCATAATCCCCCCTCCACCAAACTTTACACTTGGCACAATGCAGTCAGGCAAGTACCGTTCTCCTGGCAACCGCCAAACCCAGACTCGTCCATGGGATTGCCAGACAGAGAAGCGTGATTGGTCACTCCAGAGAACATGTCTCCACTGCTCTAGAGTCCAGTGGCGGCGTGCTTTACCCCACTGCATCCGACGCTTTGCATTGCACTTGGTGATGTAAGGCTTGGATGCAGCTATGAAATTTGGCACACAGATAGAGGACAGGCTGAACTGTCACCATAGCAAATTTCGAGTCTCTAACTCAATCCCTCTAGCGCCACCAACTGTCCAAAGTTTGACTTAAGTTTATGCTAATAACTTTTGAACCGTAAGGGCTAGAAACAAAATTATCAGATTTTCCTCTGATTCCCTGGCTCAAGACGATTCGATTGCATCCTATGACATCATTTTCAGTAGTGCCAATTTTCCAGCCAAATTTTCCCACCAAAAAAACTACTTTTTCGAACTCCTCCTAGACGTTTAGGTTTATCCGATTTGCACCAAAAATTGAATCAGATCATCTTCAGACAATGCCAACAAAAAGTTATGGAATTCCAGTTGATTCATCAAACTGGTTTCGAATAACGCATGAAGGAATTTTACGTACTGCTTGCGAAAATAGACATAAGGCTGTATCTCCGCAATGAATTTGTACTGAGGGGGGCGTGGTTTAGCGAGGTCTGCAGCAGGAGAGAGAGCCAGGAGACGAGCGGTGAGAAAGTGGGTCAAGTGCAAATGACAAACATCAGTCTTGTTTCAGTAATTGGCATGGAGAGAGCGGATAAAGCCACCGGGAAACAAGCAGCAAGGGAGAGAGAGACTGACTGAGGACTCGTGTGCATGTGTGCTGAATGCTCTGGAGAGCTACATCATTGATTGTGTATTTGGACTGACTTTATTGAAGCGCAGTGAGCGCGACTTTTGTTTTGGACTTTGAAAGATAATAAAGCCTGAGTCTCAGTTAAGCCGACCCTGTCCTCTTCCTTCCTTATTTCTGAATTTGTTACAGCTTTATTATTTTCTGACCAAACTTGGTACATATCATCACAAGCATGACCTGAGGCTACCTACTGGTCTGGAGATACGAAAAATGGCTATTTTTGCTTATAACGTCTGAACAGTTTATGAAAGTAGTCTCGTTATATTCGGGGCGGCAGCTGAGTCAAATGATATCCAATTTTACCATATCGGCCATTTTGGGCGTCGGCTATTTTGAATTTTGTAGTAAAATGCTGTATTTCATGAACGCATTAGCGTATCGTTACGAAACTCGGTATCGAAACGATGCCCTGAAGGAGCCTGAGAAGTTTTGAGCCTTGGGAAAAAAGCGGTGGGACTGCGCCACTTGGTGGCGCTATAATTAAACAAAACATGAAATTGGCTCTATACAACTCAATGTATTTATGTCTCCAAATGTCTTTACTCATTTTTGCAGTTGGTCTGCTGCTAGCTTCGTTGTTTGCTTCTGTTGTGCTTAGCCCTGATAATTGCTGCTTGCAGCTATATTTATCATTATTATTATTATATATGAACAAACCCCTCAGTAAAAGCCTTCAGAATATAGATAGGAATGTAAAGTTTGGTGTATGTAAAGCGGCTGAAGATTTCTGACTTGGTGAATGAGAAAAAAATATTCAATAAATAATCTTTACACTAGTCTGAAACGACACGTTATGTAAAGCCAAATAGCCCAAAATCTCAAAACTGGCCAATGCATGATTTTTTATTTTATTTTATTTTTTTGTCAGTAGTGTCGTGCATGAAGATTTCTTCTCCTGTGTGCTCAACAGCAGAATCACGGTGCTAAATATACACTTTATTTATAAAGCACATCTCAACATCAGAATAGATTTTCATACATTTATTAACAAGATTTAATTTTCTCATTTTCAGAAATACACAGTACGGTTGTAATTAGCTTACACTCTTTGAAAACAATCATTTAATGTGTTTAAAAGCATTTCTCTTGATTCCTGAAACAGGGGTAAAAGTGTGTAACCCTTTTTTCTATCCTGTGCGGAGCAAATGTCGACATATCAAGTTAACTTTGGTCCTGTCTGTACACTGTAAGACTTGTAAAAGCTTTCAACTACGGCCACAACTTGTTCATTCAAACCTACCCCCTGACGCGTAATTGTTAGATATCGTCCTGCGCGTTGGACTGTGGCGTCTCATGCTAGCTTGAGGCACTGGACGTTGA
This sequence comes from Coreius guichenoti, assembly GCA_039654105.1. NCBI lineage: Eukaryota > Metazoa > Chordata > Actinopteri > Cypriniformes > Gobionidae > Coreius > Coreius guichenoti. The sequence goes on from CM077177.1 coordinate 4,277,141, forward strand.
AGCTGTCTCCTTCTCTACAGGCCGCGGCCTCCAGCAGAGCCTGTTTCTTCTGCGTGCTGCGGGACGACTCCAGCTCATACATGGTCGTGAGATTGAACAGCACACTCTCGTGCAAGTAGAGCGCCGGGTCCTTGTGCACCAGGCTCTCCAGCTGGCCCAGGGACTCCTTCAGCCTTCCCAAATAGAGGAGACACACGGCTGCATTGTTGTTTGCCTGAGGAAAAAAAGCTGAAATTGTTACTACTGGCACATGCATCCAATATTCATAAGCTGCTGTTTTTCTAGTGGTGTTAAAGTCACCAATTCTTGTTTTATTTACGCAATTTTGCAGTGTTTATTATAAGTTATTTATCCGTGCACATCTTTTTATTTTAATCCATGTGCCTTGTAATCTTGAATCAGAATAACTTCCCCTCCCTCTTGCAGCTCATCTCTTCTCTGATGACGAGGGCGGGGCAACCTGTCACTCACATGAGATCCACCAATAGCAAACCACAACCATCCAATCAATTCCCCACAGACAAAATCAAGCCCCGCCCTACATTTGTTCTTGTTCCAGAAGCGTTTCACTCAGATATATGTCATAATAGGGAAGAAAAGACGAGCGCAACTTCTGTTTCATAAGTGTTCAAGAAAGAGAACGAGCACTTACCACTGGGTTCTTGGGATCAAGCTTCAAAACACTGGAGAAACACACGTGTGCGTCTGCGTAGTTATTCTGACTCAGATAAACAAAAGCCCTGTTGACAACATCACATTCAGGTTAAACAGTAGCACAGACTGTACACTACCGAACAAAAGTTGAGTGATTTTTTTTAATGTTTTTGGAAGAAGTCTCTTCTGCTCACCAAGGCTGCATTTATTTGATCAAAAATACAGTAAAAACAATAATATTGTGAAATATTATTATCATTTAAAATAACCATTTTCTATTGTGATATATTGTAAAGTGTAATTTATTCCTGTGATCAAAGCTGAATTTTCAGCATCATTACTCCAGTCTTCAGTGTCACGATACATATTTTTGTGGAAACCGTGATACACTACCATTCAAACATTTTGGGTAAGATACTATATATAATATTTTAGATTGTAATAATAATTCACAGTATTACAGTTTTTACTGTATTATTAATTAAATAAATGCAGCCTTGATGAGCAAAGAGACTTTGTTCAAAAACATTGAAAAATCATAATTATTCAAAATCTTTTGAACAGACTTCAATAATGTCATGCTGCTGTTATTGAGCAGAAATCAGTTTTACCTGTTCATCAGAACTGAGGTGTCTTCATCAGGTGTTTTTCCCTTTGATTGACAGGCTTTTTCCACGTCCTGAAAATACTTCTCAGCAGTTCTGATGTCTCCAATCTAAAAATATGAACAAACAGAACATTAATTATCGTCTCTGTGTGAAGATAAAACATGAAGAGCAAAACAGACTCTTTGATTCTCTTCAAAGACAAGTAACTCTGAAGAAAAGACACCGCTCACACATCCAGTAGACATGATAACACGCGCTTTTCTGCAATAACCACTTGCTTTTCTCTTACAGGTAAATACTGCATATACCAACTAAAAAAATCAACCTGGTCTGCGTAAAACCAACAGCAGAATCTTTCTGTATTGAATACTGAATATTACAGTGTTTGCAAGATTATTTCTTTTCTCTTTTTTTTGCAAACCTTTAAGCAAACAGTTTGTTTGTTCGACATTTAAAATGTAACCAATACTGAACTGGTCTTCTTTCTTGCATTTATTTGCATACTGAATTGTGATTGGTCTTTTTTTTTGTTTTGTTTTTTGCATCTTTTTAACCATTTATAGTTGCTTTACACTGCAGAGATGATGTCGCATTGCGTGTTGATTTTGTAACAAATTTGATTCTTTAGGATAAACCCCTTCAGATGCATAATCTCATTTTCATACACTACTACCATTCAAAAGTTTGGGATCATTAGATTTTTTAATGTTTTTAAAAAAGAACTTTCTGTTGCTCACCAAGGCTGCCTTTATTTAATCAAAAATACAGTAAAAACAGTAACATTGTGAAATATTATTACAGTTTAAAATAGCAGTTTTCTATGTGAATATATTGTAAAATGTAATTTATTCCTGTGATCAAAGCTGAATTTTCAGCATCATTACTCCAGTCTTCAGTGTCACATGATCCTTCAGAAATGATTCTAATATGATGATTTTCAGGATTCATTGATGAATAGAAAGTTCAAATGAAGTTTGAAGTCAAACTTTACTGCTATTCTAAAGCGCAGTTATTTCCTTCAGAAAATGCAGCCCTGAGCTCTGTTTTGCTGTATGTCATGTGATCCAGAAGCTCTTGCTGACGTCTGGTGAGTATTGCAGTGGCGATCAGGTGTCTCTGCTCTCACCTGGAGGAAAATGCGTCCGATTCCGCTCAGCAGCTGCACGCTCTGCTCCGGCTCATACTCGATGATGGAGAGGTACGTCTCCACTGCCAGCACGTAGTCCTTAATGTGACAGGAAGGGGAAATCATTTCAATAAAATGAGCTTTTATTAAAAACACATTGGGCCCTATTTTAACGATCTGAGCGCATGGCGCAGGTGCACTTAGAATCCACTTTTGCTAGTTTAATGATGGAAAAAACGGTCGGCACGCCAGGCACATGGTCCAAAAGGGTTGTACCTCGTCTCTTAATGATTAATGTGTGTGTTTTGGGCGTAACGTGCAATAAACCAATCAGAGTCTCATCTCCCATTCCCTTTAAAAGCCAGTTGCGCTCGCGCCATGGCGGATTGGCTATTTACATGGAGGAATTTGCGAGCGGAAAGACTGAACGCTTCTCCAGAGAGGAATCCTTTTATTTTTAATATTTAAAAATGTGTGTGTGCTGCTGCTGTGTGTGTAATAAGCAGTGTACGGGCGTTGTGCACCAGCCTATAGGTGCACATTACTATGCACCCTTTAAATAACACAAAAAATACTGCGCTATTGACTTTAGAGCAGGTTTTTGTTGGTCAATGGCGCAGTCGTTTTCAGTTCCTCAAAATAGAAAGACGCCAAAAATGCGGCTGAACACACCTGGTTTTCAGACCAGCACGCCCATGGGCAAACAGATGGGTGCCAGTGCATTTGCTATTTAAACAACGTGGTGCTGGACGTGAAAATGATAACTGCGTCGGGCTGAAACTAGCAAAAAACACTTGCGTCGCGTCTGGCGTCGCATTGCGCCGGGTGTATGATATGTAACCTTTCACGCTCATTTCTTCATAGAGCTCTTTTCCATTCAACAACAATTCATAGTGACCATGACTGTCAAGCTCCAAAAGAACAAAAACACCACAAAAGTTCCATAAAAGACGCTTATATGACTATATTGAAGCCAGTTGATAGTGCTGTGCGAGGAACAGGCCAAATGCATCATGTCAGTTTGAATATGTGGGATGAAGAATGAGATTTGAGAGGAAGACTGTGTGAGCTTCCTCACTTAAAGGGATAGTTCATCCAAAAGAACTGACCCCATTAACTTCCATAGTATGGGAATAAAAGACTATAATAGTCAATGGGGCTCATCAACTGTTTGATTACCAACATTCTTCAAAATATCTTCTTTTGTGTACATACAGGTTTGGAACAACTTGAGGGTGAGAAAAGGGTCAGAATCATAAAGCATCGCCTGACTTCAGAAGTCTTGAAATATAGCGCATGAGGTGTATTGAATTACTGTTAAGATACTTTTTTATGTACTTCTATTTTTGAGCTTGACAGACGTGGTCAGTGAAAAGCCTGTGTGAAGGTTCTTCACAAATTGTCCTTTTGAAATACATAGAAAAAATACAACATATGGATTTTGAACAACAGCGGTGAGTAAATAAAGACACGATTCGGTAACACTTTATTTTATTGTCCTTGTTAAATGTACTATAGTAATAACAGTAAATTATGCATACTTACATGCAACTAACCCTAAACCAAGCCCTATTCCTAACCCTATAGATGTTAATTAATATTACTGCTAACACTTTACAGTAAAGTGCCATTGGGTATTGCATTAACTAACATTAACTATCAGTGAGAAATACATTTGTTACAGTATTTATTAATCTTTATTAACATTAGTTAATAAAAATACAACTGTTCATTGTAAGTTCATGTCAGCTCAGGTCCATTAAATAATATTAACAGATAAACTTTCGATTTGGTCACACTTTAGTTTAGGGTCCAATTCTCACTATTAACTCTGACTTTTGCCTCAATAAACTCATAACAGCTGCTTATTAATAGTTAGTAAGGTAGTTGTTATGTTTAGATTCAGGGATGTAGAATATGGTCATGCAGAATAAGGCATTAATACGTGCTTTATAAGTACTAATAAACAGCCAATATCCTAGAAATATGCATGCTAATAAGCAACTAGTTAATACCCTAAAGTGTTACCTTTGATTTTAATAATGTATTAGTAAATGTTAAAATTAACATAATCTAAGGTTAATAAATGCTGTAGAAGTATTGTTTATTGTTAGTTCAAGGTGCACTATGTAATTTTTTTTTCAATACATCATCAATCCTTCTTCCAAAATGTGTTTTAGTCTTACTATGGTAAGCCTATTATAAGTCTTTATATTTTAGACCTGTCGGGATGGTTTTTGCGGTAAATTGCATCCTTACGTCACTTGCCCGTGTGTGACTCGTCATATCCGTAAATAGAGAAAAGTTTGATGTGTGTATGGTGTGGGAGTGGTGTAGGTTAGTTGTCACAACGAGCGAGAAAGGTTGACATAAATCACCTGTTTTAAACAAAGCCAAACAGAGGAGAGTCTGCTGGAGAAAAGAGAATGAGACAGAGCTTGTAATAAAACAAGAATCAACATCGGCTTGGCTTTTCTGAGATGGCGAGAATGGAGGGATTTAAAATGTTGTAAAAGCAACACGGAGATGATGTTGTTTTTATTACTCAACAGGTCAGTAAGGTGTTTTAAAGGTCCCCTATTATGGATTTTTTATAAATTACCTTTCATGTAGTGTGTAACATAGTTCTATGTGAATAAAAACATCCTGCAATGTTTTAAATCTGAAAGTGCACCATATATAAAGTTATTGTCTCTCAAAAGTAAGAGTCGCCTCTGAGTCAATTAAACAAATGGTTTTTGAAATGAGTTACAAGCCGTTTCATTGTGATGTCAAGACGAAACATTAGCATATTGCTTAATAATAACTTATTGTGTGCGCATTGTGTTTCATATTGTGTAAGTATCTGGCTAACCGGCTAACTCGTGTTATTACTGTCTTACTGAAATACTACTGTAAATCAGCTGTGGGCCACTATTACCTAATGTCTATTAATGCTGATTGTCTGTCATTCTTACTACTTTGAGTAAAGATAAAAGATAGAGCAAGATTTGTTTTGCAAACTTTAATGTTACATCAGTCATTCATGTTAGTGCTCGGCTAACGTATGCGCTGTTATTGATACAGTTCCGTGCACCGCAACAATTTAGAAATACACACACACACACAGGTTTGTTGATGGACGCACACTTGCTAATGCTGATGGTGAGGAATTGCAGTTGAAACATCTCATAATTTACCTCAAACTGAGTAGCATCACTGAGAAACGTCCTGCTCAAGGTTCGGGTTGAATAACTAGTTTTTCCATTGTTTCATCATCGATTCGGACTCGCGCTGGGATTGAAGTAAAATCGACGTCATCGTTACTGTCTTTACAGTGTGTACTATCGCTGAGCTTTAGGAAGCCTCCGGACGGAGGTTTTTTGACCTTTGATGCATGTAAACCTGTTGTATGAGACCTCCAAAACTAAATTAGGAAACTTTAAAATAGCATAATTGGGGCACTTTAATGAACAGATAAACTGCCATATGTAGCTCTCTAACTACATATACATAAGTTCATTGTAAAGCATTATCTATTGTGAAGATAATTTCATTATGAATGTTGTAGCGCTGTGCTGGAGTTTATTTTCAAGGAAGTACTGTGTCTATTAATGGGTAAAGCTACAGTAACGTCTTCAGCTAGTCAGCTTGAGATCCTTTCACTCTAAACTGGTTATATCTCTAGTAGTGAATGTTTTATGAGCAGTAGGACCATATTCATGCAGAGCCGAAACAAAACCAAAACAATGTTCTTCAGCAAAATGCATGCAGTTTTGTTTTTTAACCACTATAGGGCGATACATAGTGTACCTTTCATGTTAACTAATGTTAACAAAAGAAACATTATTGTAAAGAGTTATTACACTGTAACAAGGACACCTTAAAATAAAGTGTAACCCAACATTTTCATTTTGTGGATGAACTATTCCTATGAGTCAGTAGGACATCTTAAATAGTTTTTCACCTCATAAAACTCTTGTGTTGGTATTGCTAAAACTGTCAGGCAATCCAAGTATGACATTTATACAACATATATTCACTACAACAACAATTCATGTTTGTGATTGAGAGTTTCTTTGTTGTGTGTCTGGTAACCAATTTATATGTGTGTCACTACTGTCTTTAGCCAGCAGATGGCACTCATTTAACATCACAACTTGCAAAAAACAGCCATATATTTCAGCTACTGACAATCTAAATCTAAGCGCATAGTGTGTGTGCATAGACACGTTTTTACCAATAGAACAATATTCAGAAAACCTATTTTATCCCATTTCAACACTCTCCAGTCGCCACCTGCTTGAAGGAAACCCTGTGATTTATAACCCTAGACTGAGTATGTTTGTATGCATACAGATATGATTCAGATCAGATTGACTGAGTATATGTGTTAGGCGTCTGTATGCTTGTTCGCCCACGTACCTTCATCATTAGCAGACAGTTGGCCATGGAGTACATCACCCTGCTCAGACGTGACCTCCACAGCTGGATCGAGGCTGAAACACAGAGCAGAGAGAGAGAGAGAGAGAGAGAGAGAGAGAGACTGAGTGAGCAAATGGAATGGAATTGAAAATTGCAGTCTTTCCCTCCTTTTCCCGACTACAAACCATCAATTATTTGTCTGCTGGTGGGAATTATAATGCAGGAGGAAAAGACACAGTGACAATCACATTTATTTTCCCCCTCTGGCTCACTGTAGACCCCCATCAGCAAGCAGATCTGATCTCAGATCTGTGTGTGTGCATGAACAGACTTCAGCGTATGTCTCAGTACTGATGGTGTGAGAGAGCAGAAGAAAGAGAGCGACACACCATCACGCCTGCCGCATAAACACACAATGATAATTATGAAGTGCATGTAAAGTAAAAATAGGATTGTCAATCAATTAAAACTCTATGAAGGAATAGTCCGAAAAATCAGATTTTTTAAATTAAAAATATATATTTTTAAAAATCTAAAAAAAAAACCTTTCATATGCTGATATTTATATGGACAAAATGTAAGATGAAATTCTGATGCTTGTAATGTTATTCAATGAGATCTTTATAACAGTATAGCAGATACTTGCAGAAAATGCATATAAATATCAGTCGATATCTGCCAATAATATCTTAGTAAGATGATATTTAAATGCTTTTATGATCAAAGCTTTAAAATATACACCAATCTGGCATAATATTATGACAGGTGAAGTGAATAACACTGATTATCTCTTCATCACGGCACCTGTTAGTGGGTGGGATATATAAGGCAGCAAGTGAACATTTTGTCCTCAAAGTTGATGTGTTAGAAGCAGGAAAAATGGGCAAGCGTAAGGATTTGAGCGAGTTTGACAGTGGGGTGTTCCCGGTCTGCAGTGGTCAGTATCTATCAAAAGTGGTCCAAGGAAGGAACAGTGGTGAACCAGCGACAGGGTCATGGGTGGCCAAGGCTCATTAATGCACGTGGGGAGCGAAGGCTGGCCCGTGTGGTCCGATCAAACAGACGAGCTACTGTAGCTCAAATTGCTCAAGAAGTTAATGCTGGTTCTGACTGAAAGGTGTCAAAATATACAAAGTGCATCGCAGTTTGCTGCGTATGGGGCTGCATAGTCACCAGTCAGGGTGCCCATGCTGACCCCTGTGTCCACTGCCGAAAGCGCCAACAGTGGGCACCTGAGCATCAGAAGTGGACCACGGAGCACATTTTCTTTTTACATCACGTGGATGGCCGGGTGCGTCGCTTACCTGGGGAACACATGGCACCAGAATGCACTATGGTAAGAAGGCAAGCCGGCGGAGGCAGTGTGATGCTTTAGGCAATGTTCTGCTGGGAAACCTTGGGTGCTGCCATCCATGTGGATGTTACTTTGACACGTACCACCTACCTAAGCATTGTTGCAGACCATGTACACCCTTTCATGGAAACGGTATTCCCTGGTGGCTGTGGCTCTTTCAGCAGGATAATGTGCCCTGCCACAAAGCAAAAATGGTTCAGGAATGGTTTGAGGAACACAACGAGTTTGAGGTGTTGACTTGGCCTCCAAATTCCCCAGATCTCAATCCAATCGAGCATCTGTGGGATGTGCTGAACAAACAAGTCCGATCCATGGAGGCCCCACCTCTTGGTGCCAGATAGCACAGCACACCTTCAGGGGTCTAGTGGAGTACATGCCTCGATGGGTCAGGGCTGTTTTGGCAGCAAAAGGGGGACCAACACAATATTAGATCATAATGTTATGCCTGATCATGTATAATGCAATGCAATACAATGGTGATTGAGAGATGAACAAATAAACCTTCCTCAAAAGCCTGATGATCATATTTGAGACTCACATTTGAACTTGATTTTTCTAATAAATGATGTATGGATAATCAAGTAAACCGAAGCTGCTTCAGTCCACTAAGTGTTCATCTTGAAATATTACTAAGAACATACAAGTTATTCTTACGTTTACTTTATAAAAACGAGTAAAGATTTCACAGCAAAAAGACACGTGAACCTGAAGGTGGATATTTTTACAATTATACTAAAAGGACTTTTACTGCTTATTGCTGAATTGAACTCATTTCATTAAGTTCATTAATTGATGAACTTTACAGAATTATTGAACTGAATCAACATTGAACTAAATTGAGCTGAATAAGGACACTATTGCAGCAGAACTGAATTCTGTTTGCATCATTGATATTTATTTTCCTGTTTTTTACTGTATAGCTGCTTTGAAACAATCTGTATTATATAGTCCTAAAGCGCCATATAAATAAATGTGACTTGACTTAAATAGAAATGAAAAACCAGAATAAAACATTTTTTATTGCTGTCACGTTGTTTTTGGGGGCTTTTGCCATTTTATCAGTACACTAAATGGAGGACAGAAAATGATATTGATTATATTGAAAATTATATTGCTTTGAACCTGAGCCACCCACAGCTCAGACAAAATTTGCACTTTTAACGCACATTATAGGATGTTTGCCATCGGACTGAACCCATCCTCCTCGGATTAACCTCTCATCCTCACCAAAAAATCCTCACGCTGCCAGAGGAAAACTAGGGCAAAGAACAGCCACACAAATCTCAGGGTGAGAGTAAAAGGGGGCGGCAGCAGTCTGTCAGCACTTGGCAGCTCCCTCAGAGACATGTGCCCATGACGGAGGGAGTCCGTCCTGCTGAAACCACATCAGGCACACAGGCGGTGGGCCAGTGGGGGGCTGCTGAAATCACAGACTCTCCTCATAGCTATGCTGAAGCATGTATTTATCTCTGTCTTCACCAAAACAACATGTGAGCAAGTCAATCGAGCATGCAAGACTTATAGAACGTGTCAGCTATCTGTTCTGATGGATCGCTGCCACCCACGGCTCTTTCTCGGGTTATTTGAGAGTGATGGAGGAATATTTAGACTCAAATTATAAAGGCGATGGTAAATGGTTTTTCCCTATATATTTCAAATGTTTTCTAAATATATATGTTGTGAACAGAATGTATTTGTATTTTTTCACACTGAAAATAAATGTCAAAATATATTGCAAAATGTATTTCAAGGGGAAGAAAAAATTATTTTCAATCTTAAAACACATTTTGGGTAGATTTCTTTATTAATTAAAAGTTGTATCTGTTAATCTTGTTTAATGGACTTGAGCTGACATGAACTAGCAATGAACAGTTAACTAACGTTAATAAAGATTAATAAATACTGTAACAAATGTATTGCTTATTGTTAGGTAATGTTAGTTAATGCATGAACTAATGGGACTTTATTGTAAAGTGTTACCAGTAATATTAATGATCAACTATAGGGTTAGGATTAGGAATAGGGTTTGGTTTAGAGTTAGTTACATGCAATTATGCCAATGTAACAAGGAGGGAGCTGAAGAGACTGCAGGCAGAGATGCAAATCTAAATGTGAGGGGTTTTATTTGAACACAAAGCAAACCAACAAACACAAGGACCGGAAACAAGAGAGCAGTGGGTGCAGAGACACAAACCATCTACACACAGTTACAGCAAAACCTTGACTAATGAGCTACGGGTTTGGATCTAGCCTCTTACTTCAGACTTCAGATGACCAATACCTGTGAAGAGACGACGCCAACCCCTGCAAGGGCTTCAGATGACGCCAATTCTGAATCAATAGTTCAATGAGCTCATTGTTTCTTCCAAAAATTAATACATGATAGCTAACTGCGTGATTTGTATTATTTTAGAACTGTACATTTCTGAAATATGGACATAACTTGGACATAGTCACCTCTGATAACAGATCACTCTAAATCATGGGGTCAACCGGGGGTCCGCAGCGGTACTGCAGGGGGTCCGCCAATTAATGTTTGATCACAAATAATTTTTTGATAAAAAAATTATAAAATGGGGAGAAAACATCACAAAGTCAAATTCAAATATAAGCCCCCTGAAACAAAAGCAGAGCACCCTCCGTTGATACTGTAATAGTATAATATTATTGGAGAAACAGATTTGCAAACATTGCGTTTGATTTTGCGCTCTGGAGAACGTGAAACATTCCTATTCACAGCGGGTTTTGCAGCGGTGAGAAATGTAGCCAATCATAGACATGCTTGTTGATCTCTGGAATGCAATGGCCAATCAGAGGTGTTTAAGTTAGAATCCACTCACCGCTGGAGTTTTTATTCAGTGCTGAGTTCTGCTCGCTCTCGTGAAATCTCTCATTAACAAAGACACGATGTAAGTAAGAGATTCATTATTTAGTGTAGACAGCTTTACTGATTTTGATTGGAAGCTGTGAGATCGCGAACTGAGATGAGTGACAGCTTAATGATTGTAAATTGAGCGCTCTTTCCAGGCTATATAGCTATAATCCATTGAATTAAAGTATTGTTTTTCATGCTGCTAAGAGGAACGACGCCAAATTACACGCTGCAAAGTTTTGGAAGTGACGTCTACATATAAATGCGTGTTATCATTGACAGTGATAACTAGCACGGGACAAAAATATGGCATGTCAAAATAGATACGCGATGTAAATGCAGAGCCATAGATTAAAAAAAAACCATTTGTATTAATATATACAGTGATTTGACTCTTAATTGTCTATCTCACAGTAAAATTAAATGTTTTAGTAAACTTGAAACTAAAGTTCAGGTAAATGTTTAATTGTCCATCTGATTAGTAAAATAAATGTATGACTCTGCAAATCAATTAAAATAATTTGAATTGTGTTTTTTTTTGTTTTTTTAAATCGCAGCATGTTAATTTTAACAATGGCAAGTAATATACAGACTGACGCATGTGCAACAACAATAATGTGCATACTTCTGATCTACTGTCTTAACATAATATATCTTATTCTTAATCATAATATAGTTAGTTTCTATTAATATTGAAAGCTATATGCTTAATATGTAGCTCTGTTTGACACATTTTGTATCGGGGGTCCCTGCTCCATGTCTCTATCGCCTAAGGGGTCCTTGCCCTGAAAAACGTTGAAGACCCCTGCTCTAAATTGTAATGCAGACACATGCATTTTCTGTAAAGCTGCTTTGAAACAATATGTATTGTGAAAAGTGCTATACAAATAAATGTGAATTGAATTGAATAATAAGTGCCATTTTCTTTCTTGTGTTAACATTTTCCAATTTTGTTTCCTAAAAGGAAGTTTGGGCATACGGAAGGGATTGTATAATTTAGAGAGGTTTTTATTGTATGAATATTTTGATATATCCGTGATTGCAAGATGAGTCATCAAAAAGAGAAAGACTGCAAAGTCTGCAAGTGTATATCTGCTAAAAGCCGATGATGTAATTTACACATATATGGGATCTTATAAATGACCAATTTGAAGGGTGGTGGAAATGAGAATGAGTGAACAATGACATTTATACATAAATGTAACAATGTATTTTAGATTTCAGTGGTCTGTACCGAGTCTGTTGTCCTGTGTGAGGCTCATCATACTCCCGTCCTCAGCTAAACCCTCCTGCAGGTTACTCAGGATCTGTGAAAGGACAAGAACAGAAGTTTTACAGCACCAATTACAGCTACGCTAATTAAATTTCAGAGCTCTGCGGAGCAGGTGCAGCCGGCGAGGTGTAAAGTTCAGCTCACCTTCTGACAGACGCTCTTTATTGTGTGGAGGCGGTCCAGACTTTCCTGAGGCTTCTGCAAATACTGAGGGAGCTCGGCATGCAAAACACGCATGGAGAACGGCACCATTGAGCCTAGACCATCCAAGACAGAGGCATATGAAACACATTTAGGTGATATAACACCAATGCATACTCTTCCTCTTCCTCAAAAATTAACAAGCACAAATTTTCCATTCTTGCTTCTTTTTCTGTCAAGAAATACACTGAAGAAACAGACTCCATGCTGGTGAAACGAGGGGCTGTAGCTTTGATCACGCGGCTCTTTGATATCAGGATGGATCCTGTAATGCAGACCTGAGTCACGCCCTGCTGCATCGGCATCTGAAGACCTTCAAATTTCACCTGAAGATTTGTATATATTGGTATGACTGGAAATAAAGCTCTGTTGGGTAATGAGCTGATATTATGATTGCATTTGAGAAGGAACTAATTGCTGGATTTGCCACATTTTGCCAGGTTCCTGGCTGAAAGATATTTACAGTATCATTCAAAAGTTTGGGGTTGGTAAGATTTTTTAAAATGTTTTTGACTCTTGTACTCACCAAGGCTGCATATATTTGATCAAAACAGTAAAAACAGTAATACTGTGAAATATTATTACAATTTAAGATAACTGTGTTTTAATTTATTTTGGTGCCTTTGCTTTCTCAAAGAACAAATACAAAAACTATACAAAAAAAAAAAAACTAGAACAGTTGAAGGACAAATACATACAAAAGACAAAATATATCATTGTACAGGTAATGCTGTAGCAAAATACATGTTTTTACTACCATTATAACATAAAAATAACAATGATAATACAAATGGTAACAGGTACAAAAAAAGAGAAAGTTTATTATCCTGAGTCAGCCATCTAATAAGACTTTAGGCAGAGTATTAATTACACGATCAGTGATGACAGATAGTCATCAGTTACTAAAATTCAGCAACAGATAACTTATATGTGAATATATTGTAAAATGTAATTTATTCCTGTGATCAAAGCTGATTTTCAGCATCATTACTCCAGTCTTCAGTGTCACATGATCCTTCAGAAATCATTCTAATATGATGATTTGCTGCTCAAGAAACATTTATTATTATTATTATCAATGTTGAAAACAGTTGTGCTGCTTCATATTTCTTTGGAAATGTTATGTTTAAGGACTAGAAAGTTCAAAACAGCATTTATTTGAAAAAATAATCTTTTGTAATATTATAAATGTCTTTACTGTCACTTTTGATCAATTTAATGCATCATTGCTGAATAAAAGTACCCCAAACTAGTGTGTAAAGTAGTGTATGGGAAGCTGTTCCAGAATATCATAATATTCCCTTGCACCTGAAACAACTTTTACCTCGTCTTCCAGGGTAAACCGTCGGGTAATATTCATAGTAGAGGTTTGGATGGTCAAGATTCCCAAAGGGCTCAAACTCCAGTTCAGCGTTCTGGAAAAGGTTGAGCTTCACCAGAAGAGCAAGACGCACAAACCACAGCTGTAGAGACAAAAGAGGTGTCTGCTTCAACAAAACAATTCAACATTTTGTTCTTTCTGTAACTTAGTTGTGCAATATGTTCTGATCTTCATGTATTACAGACGAGCTCTTCTCTGCGGAGCCGCGTGAGGCCGGCACATCAAAGCGAGCGGGTGCTGTGATATGAGCCGCGGGCCCGTCAGCGGGTTACTGTGGACTGAGTGGGAGTCGGGACGGCAGCTAAAACACTGACAGCTCTGCGCCGCTTCACACGTACAGCGTATCAGTGTGGGGAACTGAACTAAACTCTAGGGCTTGGTATAGACACAAATTCCATAGTTTGATTCACAAGCTTGAGATTCATTTCAATTCTGATCTCGATTCAATTCAATATTCAATTATATATCAGGTACATTACATGTCAATTTTTCTCAAAGAAAAAAAAATTGTGCAATTTAACATGTTTCAAAGACATTTGTCATTAATTTTCTTCCATAAATGTTTTAATGATATGTTTCTTTTTTTTTTTTTTTTTTTTTTTTATATAAACATTCAAACATAGCTGTCACAAAAAACGTTCATGATGGAATTATTGTAACATACATTAAATAATGAAGACATAACAGGTTAAGTAAAAATATAAAGAATATGTAATATAGTGCATAAATTTAGCAAAATGCTTTTTCTATCGTTTTTCTAGCTGACTATCAAGTTTATGATCATTGAATTGCTTTCCTTGTGTAAATGTGGGGTTCTGTGACATTGTTCACAAGCTGTTTTATTGACATATTTCCATGGTTGAAACACTGATTGAGCGATTATGATTCATTTCAGTAAGTTGGACTGTTCTTTTCAATACCGCTGCTTTTCACCCTGTACATGCTACCCTTGGGAGATATCATTAGGAAGCATGGCGTTAGTTTTCACTGTTATGCTGACGATACTCAGCTCTATATTTCTTCGCGCCCGGACGAAACTTACCAATTCACAAGATTGACGGAATGCATAGCTGATATAAAAAAATTGGATGACTAGTAATTTCCTGCAACTTAATTCTGAAAAAAACTGAGATTCGAATTATTGGACCAAAAACCTCTGCACGTAGTAACCTAGAATACTGTCTAACACTTGATGGCTGCTCTGTCAAGTCCTCGTCATCAGTTAGGAACCTGGGTGTGCTCTTTGATACCAATCTCTCATTTGAAAGCCACGTTTCTAGCATCTGTAAAACTGCATTCTTCCATCTTAAAAATATATCTAAACTGCGACATATGCTCTCAATGCAAAATGCTGAACAGTTAGTTCATGCGTTCATGACCTCAAGGCTAGATTATTGTAATGCTCTACTGGGTGGTTGCCCTGCTCGCTTAATAAACAAACTGCAGCTTGTCCAAAACGCAGCAGCTAGAGTTCTTACTAGAACCAGGAAGTATGACCATATTAGCCCGGTTCTGTCAACACTACATTGGCTCCCTATTTAACATGGTATACATTTTAAAATCTTGCTTATTACTTACAAAGCACTAAATGGTTTAGCTCCCCAGTACTTGAGCGAGCTCTTAACGCATTATACTCCATCACGTCTATTGCGGTCTCAAAACTCTGGCCAGTTGATAATACCTAGAATATCAAAATCAACTGCAGGCGGTCGATCCTTTTCCTATTTAGCACCTAAACTCTGGAACAGTCTTCCTAGCATTGTCCGCAGCTTCAGCGTCTGTTTATAATGTAGGGGGGCTTCAGATTCTAGAGAGCGTTTGATTGGATAGAAAATCTGATGAGAAGCTGAAGTGCAGAGTGATGTCATCAAAATCATTGATCCATATTGGCAGAAGTGAGAGACTATGTTTTGAACGCTAATATCTTCTAAATGTGAATTTTTTCATTGTTTTGGAGTGCACTAGCTTATAGATAACAGTAAGACTAACATATTCATACTAAACTGGAGAGAGACC
Source organism: Coreius guichenoti (assembly GCA_039654105.1). Lineage (NCBI taxonomy): Eukaryota > Metazoa > Chordata > Actinopteri > Cypriniformes > Gobionidae > Coreius > Coreius guichenoti. Next base: position 4,293,030 of record CM077177.1, read on the forward strand.
ACAGCGTTCTGCTCACCTGTAAGGAGTCTGTGGTGTGGCTGGTGGGCTGGCCGCTCTTGCCGTAGCCCTGGCCATGAGCCGTCAGCAGTCTGCCCGTCAGGTCCACGGCCGCCCTCCAGTTCTTAGTGCTCTGCGTGCCGAGAGAGAAGATGAAGCCATTAAACAAACAGCTGCTCGCTCAGGAGGAGGCATGAAAGAGACGACAAGGTCACTGTGAGCACTCGCTTTACATGGCGCTGGCATTTGTTACAGCGAGACTTCCATTTCAAAACTTGCATATTTTGCAAAAAAAAAAAAAAAAATCGACTGCAATACAAACTAGGGACAGAAAAATTAGGCTTGTTCACACCAAAGTTTCCTCACGTGTGGCATACTGTAGATTTGTTTTTTGGATGACAGACACATTCCTCTGAAGTGGATTTGATCACTCTGCAGATACATCCAATTTGTTTTTCAGATCTGATCTTCAGTTATTTTGCATGGATGAAATCTCGATCCGTTTGTTCAGACAGTGCAGTCAATATCTGGCCTACATCAGTTCTAAGAATTCAATTCTACTGATTTTTTCTACTGGCCCAGTCGGGCCAATGATTCAAATTTTTTTACTTGCCCTGCCAAAATTTTCACTGCCCCATCAGAAATAAATAAATAAATAAAATAGTTATTGTTTTTGACTTATGTAACCTCGTATTCTAATACACAGCTTATTATTATGACACCAGAATTTTAGATACCAATGAAATTTCACAATTCTCTTTTCTAATTTTGATACCACAGCAAAATCTACTATGTATACTAATATAAAGTTCAAACATTATGAAAGACAAGTGAACAGTCAGTAATAAAATAAGAACGAATTACGGGTATTTTTGTCTATTTGTCCGTGCAAGTGCAAGAACAAGTGAAAGAAAATTTCATCAACTATTAACAATAAATTGTTAGATTAATTAACTAATTATTAGTAACAGCCCTAAAGTCTATAGGGACTTTTGCACCGGGTAGTTCCAGGAACTCAGTTATAGGAGCTAGCCACCAGGATGGTGTCCCAAGAACTAAATGTTCCCCTGGGGCCGTTTTCCTGGTTGCATTCGCACCGCCAGTAGGAACCGAAGTGACGTAAGCCGCGCCTTGTTGTTGACTTTTTTCGTTGACAGTGTGGCGGACTTTTATTTTGACGGCACTGAGAACGCCTGAGTTCAGAGCGCTCCCATTCTCCGTCTTCATTAGTTTACGATCTGTTTAACAGGCCTGTCTAATACGTTATTAGAACTGTTATACAAAGAAAGTAGACAGTATATGAAAAAGTATTAGCGTTTGCCATGTGGTTGATGTCTAATGTCTCTAGCTGAGCAGAAATACATAATCATGCTTTGCTTGGTCCCCTCAAAGTTGTGTTGGATTTTCTCTTTAGCGTAAAGGATTGAGAGGCCCATCTATCACTGTTTGTAGAGTTAGTTTGTGGAGTAAATATACAGGTTATAATCTGTGGCTGTGTCTGAAATCATCCCCTTTACCCTTAAATAGGGAATTTGAGAGGAGAGACATTTGTAGGTGTGCCGAAATCATAGTGGACTTTATCGAGTGCACTCATTCAATCCCACAATGCACCGCAATTGTGTACAACCGATGAATATAATAATGCACTGTGACGGCCACGCAGAATGAATGAGCTGCCAGTTTGCCAAGTTTCAAATAACTATTAAACAGCAATCACAAAGCGCCAGCCTTTCAGTTTTCATTCACTCGTTTTCATTCACTCCTTCAAGTGGACTATATTAGTGGAGTAATGTAGGCAATAGTGCATGAGGGTATGGGGTGATTTCGAACACAGCTTGTGTGTTTACACAGATTTTTTAAAAATGGCAGGTGCTGGTGTTTCGCATGAGTTCGGCCAATCAGCGTGTACTTAAATCACTGGTAGTTCCTATTGTGCTGGGTTAGACCCTACTCTGAAGTAGGAGCTAAATTAGTCCCCCCAAAAGGAGTACCTATAACTAAAATCTCTCCCAGTTCCTGCAGTGCGAACATGCCAAAAAGCGGGTACTTCCGCCAATAGTTATAGAAACTATGAAAAGGTTCCTCCGGCGCGAAAGCCCCTTACCCCTCACAGCCTCGTTTACCCCTCACAGCCTCGTTTACCCATACTGTACAATCTAAACAATAAGGGGATATAAATAAGACCATATTCACATTGTGAATTCATTCAGATTCACAATTTGACATTGTTCAATTTGCTGGTTACATGCATGAAATGTTTACACCTTTCTAACTTTGGATTTGAGGAGAACAATGTTTTTTGGCAATTTTTGCCCATGGTGTGGACATGTGCCTTAGATGTGATGCTGTTTGTCTGTTTTGTTCTTCATTTGAGCTCATTTTTTCATCCTGAGTTTAGTCTCTCTTCTACAGTGGGGAGAACAAGTATTTGATACACTGCCGATTTTGCAGGTTTGCCCACTTACAAAGCATGTAGAAGTCTGTAATTTTTATCATAGGTACTCTTCAACTGTGAGAGACGGAATCTAAAACAAAAATCCAGAAAATCACATTGTATGATTTTTAAGTAATTAATTTGCATTTTATTGCATGACATAAGTATTTGATACATCAGAAAAGCAGAACTTAATATTTGGTACAGAAACCTTTGTTTGCAATTACAGAGATCATACGTTTCCTGTAGTTCTTGACCAGGTTTGCACACACTGCAGCAGGGATTTTGGCCCACTCCTCCATACAGGCCTTCTCCAGATCCTTCAGGTTTCGGGGCTGTCGCTGGGCAATACGGACTTTCAGCTCCCTCCAAAGATTTTCTATTGGGTTCAGGTCTGGAGACTGGCTAGGCCACTCCAGGACCTTCTTACGGAGCCACTCCTTAGTTGCCCTGGCTGTGTGTTTCGGGTCGTTGTCATGCTGGAAGACCCAGCCACGACCCATCTTCAATGCTCTTACTGAGGATAGGAGGTTGTTGGCCAAGATCTCGCGATACATGGCCCCATCCATCCTCCCCTCAATACGGTGCAGTCGTCCTGTTCTCATTGCAGAAAAGCATCCCCAAAGAATGATGTTTCCACCTCCATGCTTCACGGTTGGGATGGTGTTCTTGGGGTTGTACTCATCCTTCTTCTTCCTCCAAACACGGCGAGTGGAGTTTAGGCCAAAAAGCTCTATTTTTGTCTCATCAGACCACATCAGACCTTCTCCCATTCCTCCTCTGGATCATCCAGATGGTCATTGGCAAACTTCAGACGGGCCTGGACATGCGCTGGCTTGAGCAGGGGGACCTTGCGTGCACTGCAGGATTTTAATCCATGACGGCGTAGTGTTACTAATGGTTTTCTTTGAGACTGTGGTCCCAGCTCTCTTCAGGTCATTGACCAGGTCCTGCCGTGTAGTTCTGGGCTGATCCCTCACCTTCCTCATGATCATAGATGCCCCACGAGGTGAGCTCTTGCATGGTGCCCCAGACCGAGGGAGATTGACCATCATCTTGAACTTCTTCCATTTTCTAATAATTGCGCCAACAGTTGTTGCCTTCTCACCAAGCTGCTTGCCTATTGTCCTGTAGCCCATCCCAGCCTTGTGCAGGTCTACAATTTTATCCCTGATGTCCTTACACAGCTCTCTGGTCTTGGCCATTGTGGAGAGGTTGGAGTCTGTTTGATTGAGTGTGTGGACAGGTGTCTTTTATACAGGTAACGAGTTCAAACAGGTGCAGTTAATACAGGTAATGAGTGGAGAACAGGAGGGCTTCTTAAAGAAAAACTAACAGGTCTGTGAGAGCCGGAATTCTTACTGGTTGGTAGGTGATCAAATACTTATGTCATGCAATAAAATGCAAATTATATTTAAAAATCATACAATGTGATTTTCTGGATTTTTGTTTTAGATTCCGTCTCTCACAGTTGAAGTGTACCTATGATAAAAATTACAGACCTCTACATGCTTTGTAAGTGGGCAAACCTGCAAAATCGGCAGTGTATCAAATACTTGTTCTCCCCACTGTATGTTTTCACAGGACTTTCCTTCTGTCCTTCTCTTTCTCTCTCTCTTCTTTCAGAGATCCCAGAGCCTCTAAATCTTCATTAGAGGAGCAAATGAAGCCTTAAACCACTGGCAGGAAAACGGGCAAAAGCAGCAGCTGCCCCTGAGATAAAACATAACAGAAGTCAATGACAGGGGAAACGAGGGTCCTTTCTGATGTACTGCACACTTGGGGACTCCAAATGCACGAGCAAAACAGATCAGAGATTCTGCTCTTTTAAAGGGATAGTTTCCTGTCATCATTAGTGGCTTTCGCACTGGAGGAAAGTTTTCATCATTTCTATAACTATTGGCGGAAGTACCTGCTTTCTGGTGTGTTCGCACCGCAGGAACTGGGAGCGATTTTAGTTATAGGAACGCCTTTTGGGGGGACTAAATTAGCTCATACTTCAGAGTAGGGACTAACCACAATAGGAACTACCAGTGATGTAAGTGTACGCTGATTGGCCAAACGCATGCGAAAGACCTGCCATTTTTAAAAAGCCGTGCAAACACACACACACTGATAAAAATGATTCTTTGGTGAAGTAAATACTACAGAAAAAACAAATGTAATTTCTACATGAAAAAGTTCAGGCAAGAATTTAAAAAAATAAGTAAATTCTATATTAGTACTCAATTTTATAACATTGATATTTATGATTTAATTTAATTAAGCTTGAATTGAGTAAAACTACTCAACTTTTGAACTTTTTGAATTGATATGGTTGATTTTTTTGCTGTTTTCCAGCTCTATTTACACTGTTTTATCATTGCATTTGTTGTTTGGTTTAGTAACTTGCCATTTTGTGACATTTGGATTCATTTTCTACTCAAAGTGACACATTCATACTCAAAAACGATCCATCGAATGTAGATATGGTGTCTACACAATATCTATTGTGTTATTTACTTAGATGTTCTAAGTAAAGCAAAGACGTTAAAAGCGTGGTTTAATTCAGTGTTATATTGTTTGAGTAAAAAGTATTGCAAAGGAAACTTCAATTAAGTAGAAATTACTTAACCTTTTACTGGCCAAGTTAAAATGACTTATTTTCTTTGTTAATTTTACTCAACTTAGTTAAGTAGAGTTTACTTCATTCCATATGTGAAATTGACTTAAAAATATGCGTGCAAAAACATAAAAAGTACATTTTACTTATTGTTTTTTTTTCAGTGCAGTTTATATCTTATATATTTACTCCAAAAACAAGGAAAGCAGCAATAGATGGACCGACGTCAAACTTCAGGCACTTCTCAACCTTTACGCTAAGGAGGAAATCCAACACGACTTTGAAGGGACCAAGCGAAACATGATTATTTCTGCTCAGCTAGTGATATTGGGCATAAACAACAAGGAAAATGCTATAATACTTTTTTGTATTATAGCATGTTTAGTGCTTCAACTTAAACAGTGGGCAGTTTTTCCAACTAATATTTATATTTTATTTTATTTCAGCTTTATTTCAATTAACAGAACAGTTTTTATTATTTTTAGTTAAAGTTATTATTATTTTAAAGTTTAAGAAATTTAAGATGTTATTCACTGATAATCTTCCCTACAAGCAAGCTTTTAACCGCCATCCTGAACAAATAATTCAGATCTGTTTTATGAACTGGATGGATCAACCAATTCATTGAGAAATCTGACTCAAAAGGCTCACAATTTATGAATTAATCAGACACTGCTACTTTTCTCATGACCGTGCAAATGAGCACTAATGTGGATGTAAATATTTTCAGTGAATAATGACTTAAGTTTGGGTCTTTTTATTACACGAATGTATACTTTTGAGTGAACTATACCTTTAAAGGTGCAGTGTGCAGAGGTGGGAGTAAGTCACACATGTGTGAGTAAATCACAAGTAAGTCTCAAGTCTTAACCTTCAAGTCTCAAGCAAGTCCAAGTCAATTTTTGTGAGAATCAAGCAATTCAAGTCAAGTCGTAGCTTGGGTCAAGCAAGTCACTGGGAAGTCATACAAATGTTTGATGATTTAACTGAATTTATATATTAAAATAAGTTAAAACTACAGTAGTTATGGATTATGGGAGTTTTATTTGCAACAAAAAAATTGCAATATGCATTTCTACTCAAAAGGTAGATAATACAATAAAAATCTAAAAATAAAAAATAAATAAAAATTAAAACTACATAAAATGTAAATGTAACTGAAATTAGGCCAATATATTGGGTGAGATACGTTCTCTTTGTATTATTAGAATTTTTCTCTTTCCTGCTTGTCCTGTACAGCGTGACCAGGTGATTGTTATATGACTTAAGAGAACAACAAACACAGAGATTGTGTTTGTTGCTCACACCCTGACGAAGGCTCATTAGCCGCAACACGTAGGTGTGCAGTAATTGTCACCTATTTTTAAAAATTAAAGCCATGATGGCTTTTTTTATTTTTTCAATAATATTTGAGTGCCTTGGATTATTGATTTTTATCAACTCTTAACATGTCCAATCAGGGGCGTAACCATCATTTTAAAAGTGAGGGGGACAGAATGTCGTGTTATACCAGTTTTTTTTTACCTTTGTCTAATTGATGGTTTTATTTTTAATCTTATATCTTTTTGCTTAATTGGCTTAATATGCTATTTATGTAAGCTATCTGGGTCTTTTTGACCCCAAATGACGTTTGCTGAAATAAAAATAAATAAATAAAAAAAATCATCTAAAATGGCATGAGACTTGATGTAATGGTTGACATTTGCCAGCTCTACAAACAAAAAAATGAATTGGAATGATACTGGTTGTATGTTAGCATGAGAAAAAGTCTGTAACATAATAATGTAATTTTTTAAACAAATGTAATATTACTCACTTTAATAATGTTTTACTAAAATGTTTTACATTTGTGCAGTGTTGGGGGGGATTTATATAAATTCAATCAATGGGAGACTATAAAAATTACTTTTTGTTACATAATTTGTCAAAAATCAGCTCCAATGCAGAACACACACAGAAATGATGGAGTGACTTTTAACCCAGCCGTCCAATCATAGTGGAGGAGGGGCGGGACAAATACAACACTAACCAACAGCCACATTTTGTACTCTTTGTATTAAAATGATGGATACAGCGCGGGTACGAGCATGGGAGTGCCATGACCCGTGAGTGACTGATTACCATGGAAACTTGAAATTCACATAATCCTGGTACCCGAACTTAATTTTTCTTGGTGTAGCGCCTTCCATGTTCAGTCACGACTGTCAATGCTCTTACGTTAGCTCTCTCTGCTTGCCTGCTGCGTTATGTCTTTATTACCTTAGAATGAGCCATTTCTATCTACACACACCGCGGGTCCCCTTACAGTGAAGTCACCATTTTGCCCCGCCATGTTTCTACAGTAGCCCTAAACGGACAAACTTCTCTACAGAGCGCTAGTCACTCTCTGCTGTCTCCGATGACAACATCTTTGTCCTGTGTCGGCCACCGTAGCTTCTCTGTGTGCTCCGAAAGGGAGGGGTGAGAGTTGGGGGGTGCAATTCACAACCTCACCGCTAGATGCCGCTAAAAATCACACACTGCACCTTTAAGGATGCCAATATATGATGCTATTGCTAAAAAACAATAGAGGAGAATTATTTAGATGTTATACCATGGTTTGTCTGAATACTCGATTCTGAATGGTTGGAAGGTGTTCAATAAAACCGTTTAATGCACAGCTAGTTCTCTCGACTTTTATTAATAAAATAGCTTTGCTACTGAATCGCTACATTATATTTCTCAGTAGCGATGGGGTAGCATCACTGGTTTTTAAGTAATTAAACTCACAGCTTCATTGTTAGTAGAGAGAGATGCTGCACAGACGCAGGTAATTCACACACATCTCTCTCTCTCTCTCTCTATAATTAATTAAAATAAATGCTATAATTCATTAATTCAAATAAATGTAATCTTATGCACTACTTTATCTCTGTGTCTGATTTAAAGCAGGCAGAATGCAGATCTATAGAGCTGTAACTGAAGAAAATAACTGTCAGTTTTACCCTTCCAGTAAAACTTTAACTTGTCAATGCTGGCCAATGACCATGGTATAAGCGGGATAATCCATGGCTAGCTGTGCATTAAACAATTTGAATGCACTCCGCTACACTTCCGGTGGTTCTTAGCTTCTACGTTGTGTATTAAGTAAGGAATAAGTGACGACACCTCGGGTGTGCATTATTTTTCTAATAATTCAACGGCCCGGAGTCAATTATTGTTTTACTTATGTTAAAAAGTAAAGGGCCCAGAACTGACCCCTGAGGAACACGAGTAAAACTAACCTCAGACCTATGGTCACCCATAGAAATGAACTGGCAACGGTCAGCAAGATAGGATCTAAACCACTTCAAAACTGTCTCCGTCACACCAGACACTCGTTCAAGACGTGTGAGTAATAGACTGTGATCAACAGTATCAAATGCGGCTCTTAGATCAAGAAGGATGAGAATGGATGTTGCACCAGAGTCAGAAGCCAAAAACAAGTCATTGGTGACATCCAGAACCAGTGCCGTCTAAGCGCTGTGAAATTTACGAAAGCCCGACTGAAGGGGTTCAAAACGGTTATTAATAGTGAGATGATTACACAAATGAGAGGCAACAACACGCTCAAGTATGTTTGCCAAAAACGGAAGGTTTGAGGTAGGACGATAATTTATAAAATCATCCAGGGCAGCATTCTCTTTTTGGTACTGGAGTTACTGCAGCAATCTTTAATGCTGCTGGAACAACCCCAGTCTGCAAAGAGTCATTCATGATACTGAGAACAGCAGGGCACAGAACATCGAAGCAAGATTTAAATAAGCATGTGGGAATAGGATCCAGCAAGCAAGTGGAAGATTTCATGCTAGATACCTCCCTTTTAATAGTCTCAGTATCCAGATGAAGAAAGTTATTAAGAAAAGTACCAGTAAACCCAGGTGGACAATGGAATGAAGGAGTGGAAGCAGATGAGACAAAGATTTGTTTACGGACGTTATCAATTTTAGAATCAAAGAAATGAAGAACAGAGTTACACAGCTGCTGAGAAGCAGGCATGGTAGTAACAGCATTAACTTGTAGCAGCCTATTTATAGTTTGAAACAAATGTCTTGGGTTTCCTTGATTATTTTCAATAATCTGAGAAAAATAAGAAGATCTTTCAGTCTCAATTAATGCTCTGTAGTCACCTAGAAGATCCTTCCAAGCTAGATAGTAAACATTCAAGCCAGTGAGACGCCATTTACGCTCCATTTTCTGACAGGCAGCCTTCTTAGTGCGCAGATTGTCATTATACCATGGAGCAGAACGAGTAAAAGTAACCTTGCGTGACTTTATAAGTAACCTTATGATATCAAGAAATCAATTTCAATAGTACATTGAGTTTAATTTATTGACATGGAATTCATAGAAAAAATTTTTTATGCAATAGTTTCATCCGTACATCAAAATCATTATATAGTACAAATTCTTCAAGACAGTGAATATGTACACAGTGTACTAATGGTCTGGTGGTAGAACTTTTGTCAAGCATGTCAAGGTTCTGGGTTCGAATCTGCCACTGTATAGGTTTTTTTCCTCATTAAAACCAGTGAGGCCAGCCGTCACTGATAACAGCGACAGTGAGCACTCAAGTTTGTGTTGGTCAATGGCGCAGTCGTTTTCAGTTCCTCAAAATAGCAACGTGCCAACAATGCTCCTGAACACACCTGGTTTTCAGACCAGACGCCCATGGACGAACAGATGGGCACGAGTGCATTTGCTATTTAAACAACGTGGCGCTGGACGTGAAAATGATAACTGCGTCTGGCTGAAGCTAGCAAAAAACACTTGAGTCACGCCTGGCATCGCATTGCGCCGGGTGTATGATAGGGCCCTAAATCTCTATTTCATATTTCACCTGCTAGTTCAACAAAATCACACAAGATTGGGTAAGTTTTTAATGATTTACTGTAAGTAATTATGCTTATACTTAGAGTATATCCAATAGATAATCAGTTTGAAACCATTTTGTCTGTGAATGCTAGAATTATATATATATGTTTATACAAATGATTTTTGTATCTGACAATGTTAAGAAAAAATACAAAACTGGAAACGACAACCTTGGAGATGAAAACCAACATCCTTCAACTTTAAAACTGTTTCATTGTTTCATTGTAAATGTAAATTTTAGCTGTCTTTTGCAACTCTCTCACTGTCTACACTCACTGAACACGTATGAGCTGCACTGAGAGAGATTCAGTCCTTTGTGGCAAAGAAAATAAGATAGATAACAATATTATGAACAGCTGGAGAGGAAGTCCGGATGGTGCCATGAGAAATAAGACCAAGATTAAGAGCCAAAAATAATCACTGGAACCCCGTATGGAGAAGACAAGTGCCAGACCAGAAGAAAAGAGAGAAATGAGCAGACATGGGGAAACGAGGGCGGCTAAGGCGTCAGTGATTTTCTCTCAGGTTCAGATGAACGGCACATGTTGTGTTGTATGTGAGACTGTGTCTGAGCAGTTTTTACTCGGGGGATGACAGATCTGGATCAGCATGTACTTCTACACTAGTCCTAGTCCTAGACCATTTTAATAGTTATCCTGTACCTGTTATATAAAAAAAAAAAAAAAAAAAAATTATATATATATATATAATTAACTATAATCAAAAATATCTTGACAAATGTTATTCAACCCACCGTTTCAAACTATTTTGCACAGTGCAAAAGTAGTCAAAAATTACTTTAGACACTTAAAAAAAAAAAAAAAAAAAAATTTAATTAAATAATAAAATAAATTAAAACAAAACAAATTAAAATTTTAAATTAAATAATAAATTAAATAAAATACAAAAAATAAAATAAATAAATAAATAAAAACAAACAAAAATAAAAATTTAAATAAATAAATAAATAAAACAAAATGAAATAAAATACAAAAATAATACAAGAAAACAAAACTAAACTAAATAAAATAAAAAATAAAATAAAACAAAATAAAATAAAATAAAATAAAATAAAATAAAATAAAACAAAACAAAACAAAACAAAACAAAACAAAACAAAATAAAATAAAATAAAATAAAATAAAACAATTAGGCCTAAATTTAAGATTTATGTATTTGAATTTCATATAAAATTTCCATCCATTAGATAACATGGTTTTAACATAAACAAACTAATAAACTTAATGTGATGCATATTTGTCAGTCATAGATAAATGAAACAGGTAGCATAGTTTATTATTAACTCTATTTGAATTATATTTAATTTCTATTCTATTTATAAAACCTAGCTGATTTTATTTAAAGTCATATTTTCAAAATGCATTAGTTCAGATTGCTTAGAATTAGAATAAATCTGCTCATTGTGAAAACAATTAGATTTATTCAGTAATCATTTTTCTAGTTACTAGTTGTAATTAAGATATTAGAAACATTAACATGATTTTCTATAAAGCTGCTTTGAAACTGTGCATTATGAAAAGCGCTATACAAATAAATTTGACCCGACTTGAAATCATAATGCTCAATATCAGGGCTGTACTCCTGGCTTACAGTTAAAAGAACCAGACAAATTCACATGTGTAATTGCACATTATGAATCAGTTTTCGACTACATTTAAAGTGAAGTTTAAAGTTAAACGACCACATGACCTCAACAAGTATGTGATGTAATTCAGCATAAGTCAACACACAGCGGCGCTTCTCCCTCCTCTATGTACAAGGGTTTATAGTTTAACACGGCCCAAAGAAAAGCGGTGAACCAGAAAATGACTGTATTTGGAAACACATCTTACATCCCCTTCTTGAAGGGTAATTCAGGCATACTAAAAATAAAATGGCTTGATGAGTTCAGTTTTTTTCAGTCAATATTTCCTATTGAAACAGTGAGTTTGGGTGGGACGTGTCAAATTACTTTTTAAATTGCCAATATTTTTAATTAATTGAATTTTTTGTCAGCCATGCATTTATCAATGCTTAGGGGCACACGGTCATAAAAAAATTATATAATCAGCAAGTCGTGGCAACTTATGTTTTTACATTAACTCATCAAAATAATCTAAGCAATTTCAATTTTTTTATACACGTTATATGAGATTCAGTTTATTATAATTCAAGTTGAAATGACGTACTTGAAGTATAATATTTGATTATACTTAAAAAATTAAAGGCAGCAACTGAACTTAAGTTGAAATATCTAAACATTCCTAAATCAAGATACATCTACTTGAGAAGTAAAATGACAAGATATTAAGCTTTGTAAATTGAAAAAAAGTATTACAATTAAGTGAGATATCTGTCAATAGGTACAGGAAAAATAAACATAATTCAAAGGGAAAACAAGATTCATAAGTTCACTTAATTCTGATACATTTTTTCAGACTTAATATCTTAAGTCATTTTGTTTCTCAAGTAAATGCATCTTGAAAACAAGGCAAAAATACAGAGTAAGAACATTTTTGCAGTGTAATAAATGTACTATATATTCACTATATATTCACATAGAAAACAGCTGTTTGAAATTGTAATAATATTTCACAATATTAATGTTTTTACTGTATATATGATACAGCAAATAAATGCAGCCTTGGTGAGCAACTTCTTTCAAAAACAATGAATTATTGAGTTAGTGTATATATGTGTGATGATTGCATATATGTTTGCGCACGCAAATCTGTCAATAGGTACAGGAAAAATAAACTTAATTCAAAGGGAAAACAAGATTCATAAGTTCACTTAATTCTGATACATTTTTTCAGACTTAATATCTTAAGTCATTTTGTTTCTCAAGTAAATGCATCTTGAAAACAAGGCAAAAATACAGAGTAAGAACATTTTTGCAGTGTAATAAATGTATGCCTTGAATGCAGTTTTAGTCACTTTGGATAAATGTGCCTGACAAATGCATAAATGTAAATGTCTTTGTTAACACACACACACAGGGTCTTTAAGAGCGATACAATGCAGTGTCTGTGAATGTCTCACTATACACAGAGGACTAATCCTGTGTATGTCTCAGTGACTCTAAGCCTCACACACGTTTCTCTTCTTGATCTGGCCTGTGAAGTCCAGGATCTGGGGATTAGAGCTCATGCTTCCACACTACAGGCTGCCTCAGCGCTAACACTAGAGAAACATACACACACACACACACACACATGCAGTGTATCCTTGTCATTCAGTGAAGGACGTGGGCACAGCAGGCAAGGCTGTGCGTCTCAGGCCTGTCTGCATGTGTCTGACGCTTGTGTTCAGAGGTAAATCAGTGAGGCAGTAATTTTGGGCCCCTAGGGCTACAGCTGGCACTTCATGCTGCCTGATACAGCACTACACACACACACACACACGTACTTGTATATGTGGTTTAGGCGTAACTCTCCATAGGCGTACCCATCACAGAAAACTTTCTGCATTTCTTTTTTATTAAAAAAAAAAACAACTAACAGTTTAGTATGTTTTTAAGACATTTGGTTTATGAGGACAGAGGAAAGTGTCCTCATAAACCATGTTTACGTTGTAATATCCATGTCATTATACACATTTGTGTCCACTTAAACCATATATACAAGAACACAAACACACACTCACTGACACCACACACACACACACACACGTTTACTTAGCTATCTAAATGGGGACACTGTATAGACTTAAAGGGCCCTATTTTAACGATCTGAGCGCATGTCCTAAGTGCACCTGCGCTTCAGACCGTGTCCGAATCCATTTTTGCTAGTTTAACGACGGGAAAAATGGTCTGCGCGCCAGGCACATGGTCCAAAAGGGTTGTACCTAGTCTCTTAATAAATCATGGATGTGTTTTGGGCGTAACGTGCAATAAACCAATCAGAGTCTCATCTCCCATTCCCTTTAAAAGCCAGTTGCGCTCGCACCATGGCGGATTCGCTATTTACATGGAGGAATTTGCGAGTGGAAAGAATGAACGCTTCTCCAGAGAGGAATCCTTTTATTTTTAATATTTAAATATTTGTGTGTAATAATCAGAGTGTACGCGCTTTGTGCACCCGCCTATAGGCGCACATTACTAACACACCCTTTAAATAACACAAAGTGTTTGTTGGTCAACAATGCGCCTGAACACACCTGGTTTTCAGACCATGGGCGAACAGATGGCGCGAGTGCGTTTGCTATTTAAACAATGTGGCGCTGGAGGTGAAAATGATAACTGCTTCGGGCTGAAACTAGCAAAAAACACTTGCATCGCGCCTGCCGTTGCATTACGCCGGGTGTATGATAGGGCCCACAGTGTCTCAGATAGAAATGGGCAATATGATGGGATATACCATGTATATGCACAATATATAAAATATTCCTGATATACACTATTGGTCAAAAGTGAGGAATATTAAGATTTTTGAAACAAGTCTATTCAGAAATCATTATAATATGTTAAATAGGTGCGCAGTAAACATTTCTTATTATTATCAATGTTGAAAACAGCTGTGCTGCTTCATTTATTTGTGGAAACGATGATACACTACAATTCAAAAGTTTCAAAAACAATCTGTTTAAAAAAATGCAGTTCATTTAAACTTTCATTCATCAAAAAATCCTGGAAAACAAAAAGTATCACAGTTTCCACTAAAATATGAAGCAGATTGATAATCATAAATGTTTCTTGATCAGCAAATCATCATATTAGAATGATTTCTAAAGGATCATGTGACACTGAAGACTGGAGTAATGATGCTGAAAATCAGCTTTGATCACAGAAATAAATTACATTTTACAATATATTCACATAGAAAACAGCTGTTTGAAATTGTAATAATATTTCACAATATTAATGTTTTTACTGTATATATGATACAGCAAATAAATGCAGCCTTGGTGAGCAACTTCTTTCAAAAACAATGAATTATTGAGTTAGTGTATATATGTGTGATGATTGCATATATGTTTGCGCACGCAATGCTGTGCTGTGATGCATATGTTTACATTTACATCTTATGAATGTGTTTATTTACATTTTACGGTCAGCTGTTCAGTGAATGAGACTGGATTTAAATACTTGCTAAAAAAGCTCTTCTGACAACGTCAGCTTTCTTTTTAGATGTCATCAAGGCATTATCCGGTGACAGAATACATGTAATGCACATGTAAATGAATATGTGAGTCAGACTGCAACATTTAGGGTTCATAAAAACATAACTTTCACAATCTGAAATCAGACTGGATTCATTCAGACTAATAAAATCTAGTGCATGTAAACATACCTAAAGTGGCCATTAATTTTCCTAAAAAGCATACCAGTTTCATGATCCTTCCTGATTTAAACTTCAGCAGCAAAAACAATGTTAGAGTTGGTAAGTCCATTTCATATTCGTGAATCAGTTCAAACTGGCTATTTTAATGGATCGATTCATAACTCTGATTAAACAATTCATTGGCATATATCAAAAATGTTGATAGAAGTCTCTCTGTGTGGCATTTTTCATGTTAAAATGTTTTAATAAAAATACTGTATATGGAGGTAAATATTGCTGTTTATTAATGTGTTGGTATATTGATTCATATAAATAAAAGGAAAAATATAATTTTCCCTTGTATTCATTTAGTGAAAAAAAAGCAGGCCTTGATTATTTTAAACTAGATTTTACTTCTTGGTTTAAACATTTTGAACTTTCATAGCTCCAGTAATTATGCTTTGGGTGAACCTTTTAAGTTATTGCAGAGTAAATACATAGATTTTAAAAAAATATTATAAATTGAATATTGTCAAAAGGGTAAAAAAATATTAAGATATAATTTAAATACACTGTGAAAAAAATATCTTTGTAAGTTGTAAATAAAACAAAGATTATTAGAGTAGTCTACATTTTGCGGCAATAAAATACTATATCAGTCTTTCAACTTCAAAATTTCATGTTTAATTCAATTTGTTACTTGCCGTTTCTTTGTAATTATTTGTGAAATTCACTAGCAATTTCTGAGTGAAACTTTTTTCAAAGTAAATCCTACACCAGCTATATCATCAAGTCGTAATACAATATCAACTGTAAAATAGGTCAATGTGAGAGTTATCTACACAGTTGGGATTGCTTGATGATATTTAACCGAGGAAGAGACATGTCTTGACTTCCATAATTTCAAGCAAGAACTTGTGTGGATGTCATATGAATGTGGTCTGAGCAGAAAACTCACTCTGTAAATTGTGTCACATACAGGTCGTTGCTGGAGGTGGAAATATTGGTCCATCAACCTTGGGCTTATTGTAAAAAGATTTAATTCAATAACTATCCTTTTGATCTTGCATTCAAAAAATGCACAAAATTCTAACCTTTAATTGAAGAAAAAGAATTGAAAGTGGGGGGAAAATATCATTATGAAATAAATGTTTTTCTCCAAAACTCGTTGGACACAATTATTGGTACCCCTAAAATTTTTATGAGTAAAGTATCTCTGAAGTATATCCCCATTCATAATTACATTTTTAGCACACCAGGGTGACTAGGAGCATGAAATTGTCCAGCTATGACGTCTTGTTTCACAGGAGTATAAATATGAGGAAACACAAAGGCCAAATTCCCTTAATCATCATCACAATGAGTAAAACCAAAGAATATAGTTCTGATGTGCAGCAAAAGATTGTTGAGCTTCACTAAATAGAAAGTGGCTGTAGGAAAATAGCTAAAGCATTGAAAATCCTCGTTTCCACCATCAGGGCAATAATTAAGAAGTTCCAATCAACTAAAGATGTTATGAATCTGCCTGGAAGAAGACGTGTGTCTATATCACCCTAATGCACAGCGAGGAGGAGAGTTTGAGTGGCCAAAGACTCTCCAAGATCACAGATGGAGAATTGCAGAGATTAGTTGAGTCTTGGGCTCAGAAAGACTAAAACATTTATCAAACAACCCCTACATCACCTCATGTTGTTCAGGAGGGTTTCAAGAAAAATCCTCCTCGCTCATCCAGAAACAAACTCCAGCATATTCAGTTATCAGACACGACTGGAGCTTCAGACGGGACCTGGTTCTGTGGTCAGATGAAACTAAAAAAAGAGCTTTTTGGCAGCAAATCCACCAGATGGCTTTGGTGCAAACAGGGATAAAAAGTACCCCATACCCACGGTTAAATATACCGCTGGATCTGTGAAATTTTTGGCCTATTTTTTTGTTGGAGGTCCTGGACATCTTGTTCAGACACATCATGGATTCTAGCAAATACCACAGATAAAAAAAATCAAAACCTGACGGCCTCTGCTAGAAATCTTATAATGGGCCGTGGTTGGATCTTCCATCAGGACAACGATCCAAAACAACCATCAAAATCAACACAGAAATGTGTCCCTGAGCACAAAATGAAGCTTCTGCCATGGCCGTCTCAGTCCCCTGACATGAACCCTATAGAAGATGAGTGATGAACTGAAGAGAAGAGCTGGGAATCTGAAGGATCTGGAGAGATTCTGTATGGAGGAATGATCTCTGATCTCCAAACTCATCAGACATTATAGGAGAAAACTGTTATCTTGGGAAAAAGACATTGGAATAATTGTGGCCAACATGAACTAGAGAAAAACATTTATTTCATAATGTGATTTACCCCCCACTTTCAATTGTTTTACTTCAATGAAAGGTTAGAATTTTTTGAATGAAAGATCAAAAGGATAAACAATGTAGATTTATTTTCACAGCCATCTTTGATCATATTTACCAAGGGTGCCAATATTAGTGGAGGGCACTGTATATTGTGAGTGACTATAACAGTACTGTCATACTATATTTTGATCATCTGTTCACCCCTAGTCTCAGAGAAACACTGCCACTTACATTACAATACATTACAGCACAAGATTTTAGCTCTGACTTTTGCCCCGACTTCCAGTCCAGAGCAAATTGCCACAAGCCTTCTGCAGATTTTGAACAGTCATAAAACTCAAAAAGAAATGGTGACGGTGAACAAGAACACAAAGTGGAGCTCCGCCATTAATGCCACTCACCTCCAACTCTCATATTGAAATGCGCACTGTATTCCAGCCTTAACACACAAGACACGTGTCTGTCTCGGCTAAAATTAGTCAAAAATTAGGAACACGTGAAGAACTCCATGGAGGAACGATCATGATCTGCTACTCACGATTAGTCGCTTGAGTCCCAGGAAGTTCTGCTCCACTGAGTTGGCCGAGAGCACCTGTCTCTTCATAGCTGCCTGATCGCCCAGAAAACGCTGCATGAGATCTTTCACCGCGTCGCCCTGCAAATCACAGAGATTACGTTTCTGCTTCGATTCCTGTTTCAAACAGATTGACAGAGATTATTATTCACTGTGTCTTCACTTTTATTTACTGCTGTTTAAAGACCCCATGAAATGGACATACACTAGTTTGGGGTTGCTAAGATTTTAAGACTCATCTGTTCGCCAAGACTGCATTTATTTAATTAAAAATACAATAAAAACAGTAATATTGTGAAATATTATTACAATTCAAAATAACTGTTTTCTATGTGAATATATAGTAAAATGTAATTTATTCCTGTGATCAAAGCTGAATTTTCAGCATCATTACTCCAGACTTCAGTCACATGTGTAAATGTTTTGTTTTGATTTAGTTACATTGTGATTTGGTTCTGTTTTCCCTGTTCTGGTTTGACTCTGTTCCCTAGTTAGTTTCCTTGGTTGTTAATTAGTTCTGCACACCTGTTCTGTTTTATCTTGATTACTCTCCCCATGTATTTAAGCCCTGTGTTTCCCTAGTTCCTTTGTCCGGTATCATCAGTGTTGGTTGTGTTTATTGTTTCCTCCTGTGATCTCCTGAGTTTTCTGTGTGGATTTAATAAAGGCTTGTTATGACAACCGTGACAACATGATCCTTCAGAAATTATTCTAATATGCTGATTTGCTGCTCAAGGAACATATCTGATTATTATCAGTGTTGAAAAAAAAAAGTTGTGTTTTTTTTCAGGATTACTTGATGAGCAGAAAGTTTAAAAGAACAGCATTTATTTGAATGAATTTAATGTATCCTTGCTGAATAAAAGTTAATTTCTTTCAAATCTTATCTTATCTAACTTTCTAACGGTAGCGCTCACATATTTCAAACCGAAACAGAAAGTTGGGGTGAGGCGCTTCAAAAACCTTTTTTTAGCCTTTAGTTATGCTAGAGTAGGGGTGGGGAATATGGCAAAAATATCACATCACAATTTGTTTTCAGGAAAATCACGATTCACAATTTTATCACGATATTTTCATGTTGGCTATACTACTTTTGCAAGTGACTGCACAGTACAGCGAAACTAATTTCCCTATTACAAGGTACCAAAATATAAAAGAAAAAAGAATGACAGATCATTTAGGCCAAAGTAGGGGTGGGCGGAGATGAAAATCTTTATTTCACTATTTGATCTTTGTTATTAAAAATAAGAACAAAGATGCTCATTACAAATACAATATAATATACAATTGAAAAACAGTGCTTTATTTTTTCACAGTAGGTGTATTTAACAGTAGTATTCAAGAAATTGAATAAACAAATATAAAAATAAAACACTACATAGACTTTATAAATTATATATACACTGATTCTTATCCCCCTGTGGTGAAAATCAAGTTTTTAATGTTGTTTATATGTCTATGTGGTGTTTTTAATATGCTTTAAGACAAACCCTATGCAAATTCAAAGTGTATTGCTGAGTATTTTCTCTTTAAAACCGCAGTGAACCAAAGACAGTCTCAAAAACGCGGTTTGAAATCGCTGGTGTTTCTGACGTCACAGACTACCAATCACGTCAACGTGTGGGCGGGCTTTAGCATATCATTAACTATTCTCTGAAGCAGGAGAGTCTCAAAAGAAGCCAGGTTATCCTGGTATATTATTCTGTTGATATGAAAAATTGACTACATTTAGCAATATTGCGGGTTAATTATGTGTATGATGTATATTACAATGTTATGATGAACTATGCCTTTCTCCACTGATGTTCTATGATGTTCAAAGCGTTTCTAAGGATGCTGATTTTTAGAAAGAAGACTGAGATGGCGAACGGGAACATGGGTTTGTGTGACATTAGCAACACATTATAGTTTGATAACGTAATCAAGCAAAAGGCTAACCATATCAATTACCGTTACGTGTCTAACGTTGTAGAGCAATACCATTGTGCAGCGTTTACTACAGTAAATTGAGTAAAAGTCGACCGAGTGGATCTCTGAGCTGGTGTGAGTGAGTGGAGGCGGGCTAATTTGCATATTCATGGATCAGCGTATACTAAATGAGGCATCCGGGTTTTTTTTTTCCAACTGTTTACATTCACTTAAGACATAACCGACTGTGTTTATGTAAACCTTGTGTGTATTTGACAGACTTAGATAACTTAGATAAGTTTAGTACTCGCGCGCTGTTTGACAGGCTTTTAGTGTGCGTGCGCTTCAGGTGTAAATCAGAACAGAGCGTAATGTGGGCAGCCACGCCATCATTTTTAAAAGTCTCCGTTTTGGTCCGTTTACACTGAAACAACCCCAGATTTTTCAAACTAAAACGGGGTCTGCATCGTTTTCAAAAGTGTCCGTTTTTAAGGTTCTAAAACGCCGGAGTAGTGTAGACGACAGGCGTAACCGGAGCAAAAGTTATGCGTTTTAAAACGAAAACACACTAGTGTAAACGGGGCCTTATTTTGTATCAAACCTACATGCTGTTTTTGCTTGGAACACAAAAAAATATGTTAAAAGAATCTTCATGCACCATGTGATTTTGCGAAATTGCACTGACCTGTAGGTTGTCAAACTTGAGTCCAGGCATGGCCAGCTGGTCTCTGTCTATCTGAACAGGACTGATCTGCTGTGTGGCCACTGATATCAGAACTTTCCTGGTGTCGTCTGAGGGAAGCCAGGCATCATAGCGCTTATCCAGCTCGCTGGTGATCAGAGCGCTTGCGAAAGGGTCGTCACCGCTGGAGAACACGGCCTGGAGCTTGTTCACGGGCTCCGCAGGATTTACTTGCGGTTTTGTAGCAACCGGGGCGAAGTACGTGCTGGTTGGTACAGCTTCCTGGGGCGGAGATTCTGGAGTGGCGGCCGTCTTGGGCTGCTCTGCATTTGGGTTGCTGATTGATATGAAAGAGGTGGATGTGGTGAAAGAATCGAAGAAGTCCGAGGCGGGGTTGACCACACAGTTATCTGTGAAGAACTTACTGAGGCTGGGACTGGGCTGGCACACTTGAGGGATGAGTTTGTTGGGGGTGTCTGTGGTGCCGATGGTAAAACTTGGAGATTTTACTAGCGTGGGCTGAAAGCCGTCAGGTATCAGGGATTGTGCTTTGGGTTGCACAGCCTGGCTGAAGATAGTACACACCGGGACAGGCTCCTCTTTGGGGGACGTATCCGTATTCATCTCAATGACCATCAGAGGCTCCTGAGCTTTGGGAGCCTCTGGGTTTGGGTCGCCCGGGGGAAGAATTTCCCTTTTGTTATCCGCCTGTGCAATCTTTTCCTCTTCAATCTCTTCATCCAATAAAGGCTCTGATGTCTCCACAGGTTCAGCAGCATCGTCGTCTTTTCGCTCTTCTATATCTCCATCCGGTGTTTTGGACTCAAGCGCCTCCTCACCTTCATTCTGCCCTAAAAGTGAGTCGATGGGAACAACGTCCTCTTCCTCGCTGTTGGGGGAGTCTGAGATCATCACGCTCTCCATCATCTGGTCATTCAGCCTGTCTATCAAGCTCTCAGTGTGAATGCTGTCATCCTGTGGTGAAACAAACGCTTCGGCGTCCAGGTCAATGCTCTCCTCTTGGAAAGATGCTTCTGTTGGGTCAGTCTGGGACGGGACGGAGGCTTCTAGCGTCTCATCTGCTCCATCTATATCCAGTGTAACAGGCCTCTGAGCTGGACCTTCACTGCTGTCCATGACTCCAGCCTGGATGTTCCCTGTGATTCCTAGTCAAACAAACAAAACAGAGATCAATGAATCAGGCTAAATAGCTAAAAAAAAAAAAATATATATATATATATAGTCACATTAACACCCTTGTGAAAAAGAAGTACACTTTAGCATTCTTATTACAGATATAACATACTTAAAAGCGAACTGAACGTAATGCTTTCAGACACTTAACTACATGATATTTATCATTTAATGAAAACGTATTATAGTTTAAATTTATATTAAATGCAATTAGCTGAGTGTTTTTATGACCCACTTAAGTACAAATTTATATGTAATTTTATAATTATTAGTACTTTTGTCTTTGAAATATGGTTAAAGTACACTGCTGAATGTACTGACAAGCATGTATGATAAATGCCATACTTTAATGCCATTCCTTTTGAAACTTGTATGTTATGTATTTAAATATATTAAATAAACATGTAAATATTTGTAATGACACATTTGTAACGAAATTGCACTTTAGTACATTTCTGTTGCGTTCGGGTCATTTTGACCCGGAAAAGATTTTCTTTTTCCTGAAAGTGTTATTCGCATTGGATTCAAATTTGCTGACTTCGCTCACACAGAGTATAACCACTTCTCAAAATTTTGGGGACATTTTTTGTACTTTTTTGAGATTTTTTTTCCCCACCTTGTTATACTTGTGGTGTTCCTGGTCAAAAATGAGCGGCCTAAAAAATAAATAGCTTATAAATCTCTCGTTATGCTTTATTATCACCAAATATTGTGTTCAATCTTGTTGTCAACATGTTTTCTATCAATTAGATCAGGTTTTGTATTTCTTTTTGAAACTGACTGATTGTAGGCCTCATTGATCTGAGCTTATTGGTCAAAAAATTACCATCCACTGAAAATGAATGGGGAGATAGAAAATAAGAGAAACATTTAGTGTTCAGGAGCATGTATACTTGCAAAGATAAAGGCCTTAGACCTGTGCATGCGTGGAGACACACACACACACACACACACACACACACACACACACACACACACACACACACACACACACACACACACATACACACACACACGTTCATGTACACAAACAAACTATTTTGAGTATTACAGGCTTTCTTTTTCACAAAGATAACTTATCCTCAGATCAATCAGTTTCAAAAATAAATAATCCAATATATGGTGACAATATAGCATAACGAGAGATTTAAAGTCCTCATGAAATCAAAATTGACCCTATTTACTTTGTTAGCACACATTACAGGTCTTAGGGTGAACAATTAATCCGTGCAAGTTAATACACAGAAAAAAATTGTTTGTCGTGGTAATTTTTAATCAAAATCTGAAAAGTTACTTCCGGTCTGGAATGGCGTTCCCTTTCCGATGACGGCAGTTTGACGACTTGGGTTTGAATATCCTTAACCACTCCCCTCCAACCGTTAGCCTGCTATGAGCGAGAGATGGAGAGGAGGAGCGCTGAAGTAAAACCCCGCCCTCTATTCAATATTCCGTTTCACTTGGAAATACGTCACAGCACTGAAGAAAACTCAGTTGCTACTTCCGGTTCACTGGGACTGTAAGCTATTTTTTTGTAGACCGGTCATTTTTGATCCAGAACACCACAAGTGTGACCATTCTGTACAAAATAAAAGCATTTCAAAACAAACTTCCTAGTTAAACATTAAAGCACACTAGTGTGATAAACAGTGCATTTTTTCATATTTTATTTAATATTGACAATATTATCCACAAATACTGCTTTTTTCACTCAAACACTGAAGTGCATAAGTTCAGATCAATGAGGCCTACGATCAATCAGATTCAAAAAGAAATACAAAACCTGAAAACTGAAAGAAAACAAGTTGACACAAACAATATTTGACGATAATATAGCATAACGAGTGATTTACAAGCTATTTTTAAAAGGCTGGTCATTTCTGACCGGGAACGCCAGGTGTTACAGGGTTTTCAACACAGCACAAGGGTTAAAATATATTCAATTTAAATGTAATGTTGAATAACAAACTACAGTTAAAATTATAATACAAGTACTTTACATGTGCTTAGTATGTTAGCCAACATTAAAATAAGTGAACTTATTTAAAGCACAACAAGATTATTAAAGCATAATGATTTAAAATGTACTAAAAATTTAAATTTGACAATTCATTGCAAACTGCACTTTTTAAAGCATACTTAAGTGTGTTAAGAAACAGTCATGAAAGTGTACTCTCTTTGGGTACTTCATTAATATTATATTATCTGCAAGTACAATTTATTAAATATATGCTGTTAACACTACAAGCACACTTCTTTTTCACAAGGGCATTCTTACTGTGTTTCTCTAGTTTCTTCTCATATTGATGTACCACAAGAGATTTTGCTGTATTTCTATTTTTTTTTCTCCGCTGGAGTTTGTGAAATAATATTTAACCTCCTGGGTGCCACTGTCCTCGTACGAGGACATTATATTTTAGTGAATTTCTCTGACACCGTACATGTCACAGTTTTAAGTCTGGACATTCAGGGCTTTTCAGAGACCAAATGTTTGGAGGTTTCACCAGGACAACAACTTCTCCTTGGTCTTTAAAAATGACTGAATGATCACATTTAGCACTCTTATGGAAATAGTATAATATTTTGTAATTATCATTTAAATCTGATTAATTTTCAAATTGTTTGTTATAAATCAACATCTCAGGAAAATTATCTAATCAAAATATGACTTTCTGTTACAAAACAGGGCATTGATTTCATACATGTCCACTATAGAGGATTGTCCGACTCATGTTTATCAGGCATTCTGGAGACACAACAAGTGAGTAAGGAAAGAAATTACATATCAATATTCCTATGAAATATCAGATATTATTATTAAAAAATGTTGCCAACTGTTACTCCCATTATTACACTTCTTTTTTCATTACACATCAGAACACATTAGATCCAGTGTATAGATACATTGCATTGAATGGGAAAACCCATGTATGGCCATTTTACACACATATTGCATAAAGTAAAATGGTATATCAATTCATTCTGTTATATCTTTCATAACATAGTTGAGAATCATCTTTAAACAAAGTTTGGTTAAAAAAAACCCTGAAACCTAAAAATTGATTGGTGAATGAAAAAAAAAAAAAATCTCATTGTTTTTGCCTATACATGTCATTTCACGTCATTTTATTTTTTACACAACTGAGTCCTGGCGTCCACTTACGAGGACATAACATAACATATGAATAAAATATCATTTTCAAAAATACTAAATTCAAAAGACTTTGTTTTCCTGGGTCTTAGGAGGTTAAGCAATTAATTTATCGCATTACTGATAATATTAATCAAAAGACTAAATAATATGATTTGCCAACCAGGATTTAAGCCTTTTTAAATAAATAAAACCCTTGAACCTTTTTCGTTTCAGAACAGTAATTACAGAATGTCAAATGAGGTCCATGGATTCATTATATAAATAATGATAGAAATCATTTTTCTGGAGGAGAAAATTAGTACAGAAATATGACTAAAATACAGTTTATCAATAATATGCTGCAAGTCTGAAGAGCTCTGTAGCAACAACATGAATGTAGACTAAAATGCAATAACTGTTGAATTGACATTTAGGAGACCGTCATATTCTTCACAATACTTACGCACAGAGAGAAAATTATATTATAATAAAACAGTAAAACATGATTTTACCTTCAGTGAAATGAACGCTGTGATGACAGCGGTGTAAACACACGCATGCGCACTGACGTAAGAAGAGAACTACGGTGTGCGAAAGTTGTCAAACATCCGCGCTACGGAGGAGGTTAGTATTCTCGAAAAACACTTCCGTTTACAAAACACAGCGCACGAACTCAGAGAGAACAGCGTTACGTGAGATCCCGTACGCCGTTTGCGTAAGTTCCATTTTACTTTCGCGGAACTGCTGTACATGTCATTAGTATTTGATAAACAGGAGAATGTTTTACTCTGAATTAAATCATAAATGAATAAATGAATGACTGAAGATGGAGGATGATGCACCGGTTATTTATGGCCTGGAGTTTCAGGTACTGTAGCTCTGTTTACCTTTTCAGTCTTGCACAGCACACTCTCATATAGATACATTATGAACTGGCACCTATGTTTCACTGTTGTAATAATTACTCGTTTAATATCAGATGGTTATTAAAAACAAACAAAAAAAAAAAAAGTTTTTGTATTAAACATGACAAATGGATAGATATGTTCCGTTCCATATCTATCTCAAACAACGTATAAGTATGGAATGGTAATATACCACAGCACTTACATGTAAGTATATACACATGTATAAATGATTGCCATATTCATATTTCATATGCCATGGCAAAAATAAAAGAGATGGTGCATATTACTAAATGATACTACTATAAACACACACACACACACACACACACACACACACACACACACACACACACACACACACAAACCCGATTCCAAAAAAGTTGGGACACTGTACAAATTGTGAATAAAAACAGAATGCAATGATGTGGAAGTTTAAAATTTCAGTATTTTATTCAGAATACAACATAGATGACATATCAAATGTTTAAACTGAGAAAATGTATCATTTTAAGGGAAAAATAACTTGATTTTAAATTTCATGGCATCAAAACATCTTAAAAAAGTTGGGACAAGGCCATGTTTACCACTGTGTGGCATCCCCTCTTCTTTTTATAACAGTCTGCAAACGTCTGGGGACTGAGGAGACAAGTTGCTCAAGTTTAGGAATAGGAATGTTGTCCCATTCTTGTCTAATACAGGCTTCTAGTTGCTCAACTGTCTTAGGTCTTCTTTGTCGCATCTTCCTCTTTATGATGCACCAAATGTTTTCTATGGGTGAAAGATCTGGACTGCAGGCTGGCCATTTCAGCACCCGGATCCTTCTTCTACGGAGCCATGATGTTGTAATTGATGCAGTATGTGGTCTGGCATCGTCATGTTGGAAAATGCAAGGTCTTCCCTGAAAGAGACGACGTCTGGATGGGAGCATATGTTGTTCTAGAACTTGGATATACCTTTCAGCATTGATGGTGCCTTTCCAGATGTGTAAGCTGCCCATGCCACACGCACTCATGCAACCCCATACCATCAGAGATGCAGGCTTCTGAACTGAGCGCTGATGACAACTTGGGTTGTCCTTGTCCTCTTTAGTCCGGACGACATGGCGTCCCAGTTTTCCAAAAAGAACTTCAAATTTTGATTCGTCTGACCACAGAACAGTTTTCCACTTTGCCACAGTCCATTTTAAATGAGCCTTGGCCCAGAGAAAACACCTGCGTTTCTGGATCATGTTTAGATATGGCTTCTTTTTTGACCTATAGAGTTTTAGCCGGCAACGGCGAATGGCACGGTGGATTGTGTTCACCGACAATGTTTTCTGGAAGTATTCCTGAGCCCATGTTGTGATTTCCATTACAGTAGCATTCCTGTATGTGATGCAGTGCCGTCTAAGGGCCCGAAGATCACGGGCATCCAGTATGGTTTTCCGGCCTTGACCCTTACGCACAGAGATTGTTCCAGATTCTCTGAATCTTTGGATGATATTATGGACTGTAGATGATGATAACTTCAAACTCTTTGCAATTTTTCTCTGAGAAACTCCTTTCTGATATTGCTCCACTATTTTTCGCCGCAGCATTGGGGGAATTGGTGATCCTCTGCCCATCTTGACTTCTGAGAGACACTGCCACTCTGAGAGGCTCTTTTTATACCCAATCATGTTGCCAATTGACCTAATAAGTTGCAAATTGGTCCTCCAGCTGTTCCTTATATGTACATTTAACTTTTCCGGCCTCTTATTGCTACCTGTCCCAACTTTTTTGGAATGTGTAGCTCTCATGAAATCCAAAATGAGCCAATATTTGGCATGACATTTCAAAATGTCTCACTTTCAACATTTGATATGTTATCTATATTCTATTGTGAATAAAATATAAGTTTATGAGATTTGTAAATTATTGCATTCCTTTTTTATTCACAATTTGTACAGTGTCCCAACTTTTTTGGAATCGGGTTTGTATACACTCACCTAAAGGATTATTAGGAACACCTGTTCAATTTCTCATTAATGCAATTATCTAATCAACCAATCACATGGCAGTTGCTTCAATGCATTTAGGGGTGTGGTCCTGGTCAAGACAATCTCCTGAACTCCAAACTGAATGTCTGAATGGGAAAGAAAGGTGATTTAAGCAATTTTGAGCGTGGCATGGTTGTTGGTGCCAGGCGGGCCGGTCTGAGTATTTCACAATCTGCTCAGTTACTGGGATTTTCACGCACAACCATTTCTAGAGTTTACAAAGAATGGTGTGAAAAGGGAAAAACATCCAGTATGCGGCAGTCCTGTGGGCGAAAATGCCTTGTTGATGCTAGAGGTCAGAGGAGAATGGGCCGACTGATTCAAGCTGATAGAAGAGCAACTTTGACTGAAATAACCACTCGTTACAACCGAGGTATGCAGCAAAGCATTTGTGAAGCCACAACACGCACAACCTTGAGGCGGATGGGCTACAACAGCAGAAGACCCCACCGGGTACCACTCATCTCCACTACAAATAGGAAAAAGAGGCTACAATTTGCACGAGCTCACCAAAATTGGACAGTTGAAGACTGGAAAAATGTTGCCTGGTCTGATGAGTCTCGATTTCTGTTGAGACATTCAGATGGTAGAGTCAGAATTTGGCGTAAACAGAATGAGAACATGGATCCATCATGCCTTGTTACCACTGTGCAGGCTGGTGGTGGTGGTGTAATGGTGTGGGGGATGTTTTCTTGGCACACTTTAGGCCCCTTAGTGCCAATTGGGCATCGTTTAAATGCCACGGCCTACCTGAGCATTGTTTCTGACCATGTCCATCCCTTTATGACCACCATGTACCCATCCTCTGATGGCTACTTCCAGCAGGATAATGCACCATGTCACAAAGCTCGAATCATTTCAAATTGGTTTCTTGAACATGACAATGAGTTCACTGTACTAAAATGGCCCCCACAGTCACCAGATCTCAACCCAATAGAGCATCTTTGGGATGTGGTGGAACGGGAGCTTCGTGCCCTGGATGTGCATCCCACAAATCTCCATCAACTGCAAGATGCTATCCTATCAATATGGGCCAACATTTCTAAAGAATGCTTTTTTGAATCAATGCCACGTAGAATTAAGGCAGTTCTGAAGGCGAAAGGGGGTCAAACACAGTATTAGTATGGTGTTCCTAATAATCCTTTAGGTGAGTGTATATATATATATAAATAAATAAAACGTACTTATGATGCCCAAAAATGCAGTCTAGGTAGGTAGCAGCTCGCAGGCATTTTGTGTCATATATGTATTGTATTTTCTTGTATTTTGGCTGTGTATGATTAATGCATCGGCTGTCGTCTTCTCCACATGTTTTCAGGCGCGTGCCCTGACAGCTCAGACAGCTGAGACAGATGCCATCAGGTTTCTAGTGGGCACACAGTCACTCAAATTTGATAACCAGGTGAGTGAATGTACACATGGGATTGTGTATGCTGTAGATCTATCTTGAATCCTCATATTTGCTATAATGATGTCAGTGCCAATGTTACATGGGGTGAATTCAGGTTGATTGGGACACTTTTTCAATGGCAAAAAGTGTCCCAATCAACCTGAGTTCACCCCGATATGCAGGACTCTTTAGAACAGGTTTCTGAATTTCATATTTATTGTTAATTCATCATTTCATAAAACACTAATGTTAGGACGATACCACAGAAATACAGCACAACAAAATATCTGAATCGGTCATGGCAGGTTAGGAGCAAATCACAGATTAACATGTAAGGGGAAGTGTTTATCACTTGTATTTTTGTTAGATCAGCGCTTATTAGGAAGTTTTAGTGCATGTCAAGGTGTAATTCATGACTCTCCAACAACTGTTTATATACCACTTGCAGAATCTTTAAGATGTTCAGCATTAGAAAAAATAAATAAAAAATAAGACATCAATATAATAAATTAAGATAAATAATAAATAAGATAAATAATATTATATAAAAAAATGAATAAATATAATAAATAAAATAGATAAACAAGAAAATGATAATAATAAATTAATAAATCAATTTCAAAGCCAAAATCAATAATATTATTTAATTATATTAATTATAATTAAGATAATAATAATAAATAATAAGATCAATAATATTATAATATAATACAATAATATATAATTGTCACGTTCTGTTGGTGTTTAGTTTCCTTTTCATGGTCTGTTAGTTTGTTTCTCTTCAGGTCCCGGTTCCCTTTGTTTTAGTTTCCCTCCAGTCATTAGTTACCATGGACATTCATCAACGAGCACACATGTCTGTAGTTCATCACCATGTCTAAGTTCCTCATTTCCTTTCATTCTTTGTCCGGTATTGTTTGTGTTGCTGGTAACACTTTACAATAAGGTTGTATTAGTTAACATTAGTTAATGCATTAGTTAACATTAACTAACCATGAACAACACCTCTGTTCAGCATTAGTTAATCTTTGTTAACGTTAGTTAATAAAAATACAGCTGTTCATGGTTTGTTCATGTTAGTTCACAGTGCATTAACTAATGTTAATAAGATTTTAATAATGCATTAGTAAATGTTGAAATTAACATTAACAAAGATAAATAAATGCTTTATAAGTGCAGTTCATTATTAGTTCATGTTAACTAATGTAGTTAACTAATGTTAACTAATGAACCTTATTGTAAAGTGTTACCGTGTTGCTTTGTTCGCACACTGTCACGTTACCTGCTCATTTATGGATTAATTTGGTTTGTTTCATATAATAAATACCTTTTCTCATCTTTCTTGGGACTAAATGATACAGAATACCGGACCTTAAAAGTTAAAATGGAGATTGGCTCCATAAACGTGGATCCCACAGGGAGCTTCATAGGCCCATGATTTTCATTTTTCAAGGAGGAAGAGACCTGGAGGAGTACGTTGAGGAGTTCATGAGCATCAGTCACCTTGCCCTATGCAATGACAGTTCGCTAATGGAGGGTTTCTGGATGGGTTTGCACGATGAGATCCGGCTGGTGATGCCCTGGGGGAATTCCTGCTGGATGTTGGTTAGTCTCAGCCAGAGGTGTAAAGAGTACCTGAAAACCATACTTCAGAAAAATTGCAGATACCTTACAGCGAAAATGACTCTTTTACAAGTTACAAGTCACCAATTCCAATACGACTTTAATAAATGCCATAGAGTATCTGATTTTAACAGTGCTTAAGTATTTTATTCATACTGAATGTAGGCTCAAAGATGCACTAGTGCAACACCTAAGAGACAAGAAACTATTGATTTGTAAGATTAGAAATCATGTTTATTTTCTAAAATCAAAATAAAACTGAACACCTCAATACTGCAATAAATCAAGGTCAACACAACAAACAGCATCTTAAACGTCTACAAACTCAGTTAAGCTCAAGTGCACAAAAAGGCCATAAGTAGACCAATGTCCTTCAAAAAGGTCTCGTCAATATAGCGTATAAATATATTAATATATAACGTTAATTAAAATTAAATAGTCAAAGTGCTACTTGCACTGCATGTCCTGGTTTCGGCCTCCTCACCGGCTGCAGTCATGAACTCATCTCATAAATCAAACACGTTTCAGCAACTACCTGCTAATGCACGTAAAGTATCGCATAAAGTAGCCTTGTTGACAAGTCTGGGTAAGTAAAGACAAAACACACAAGATATAGTACCTTCAATGACCAAATATGGCGAATGCAATATCACTTCTTTATAGCAGAAACAAACTGCAGCAGAAAAAGTTAGGTGCCATGCAAAATGTAATGTGTAACTGCATTACTCATCAGAAATGTATTGGAGTAAAAAGTACATTTACTTATTCATAAATGTAGTCAAGTAGAGAGTAAAAGTTGCTAATATATTTGATACTCTACATATTTTGATAAGCTACAAAGTAGCCAAAAAGATAATTAAGTACAGTAACTAATTACATTTACTCAAATACTTTACACCACTGGTCTCAGCCTCAGGGTCACGCTCACGGACCGTTGGCTGAACGTCTGATGCATATGGCACACTTATCTGGAAACACTTCAGGAGTTTCGAAGACATCATCTGATTGGTTGAATTCTACAGGATGTTCGCGAGACTTGTGTGTTGCGTTCTTTAACGGTCCACCTGGAAACAAATGCCGTGTCGCCAAACTCCCTCGTGGAAGAGGAACGCCGTCGTGTTTACAACTGTGACAATGAGCGCTTACCAGGATCGCGGCTCCATTGTTGCAGTAAACTTGCGCAACATTCTTAAAATAATTTATAGATGCACGCCGGTCTGTAATTGCAGGGACATCGACTTTACATTTTCACGCCCCTAAAAATGACGCGGAACAAATCATCGCCACTGGTCCTGTCCAGCCCAAGTTTGTCATTGGCAGCAGTCTTGTCATCACAGTGTGTTTTTTTGTCACCACCAGTCTCAGCCATCACAGAGTGTTCTTTGTTGCTACCGTCATTGTCTAGCACTGAGTTGTCTTCATCACCACTATCCCTATCCATCACGGAGCCTGCTTCCACACCCAGTCTTCCTCTCCTGCATGCTCCACTGAAGCCAGCCATTCCCTCAGCTCTGCCTCCGCTGAATCCCTTCAGCCCCTTAGCTCCACCATCAGCTTTGCCATGCAGCCCTGATCCCCAGCTCTGTCCTGCCATGAGTCGTCCCGGGCTCCGCCTTTTCCCTCAGAGCCCTCAGTTCCACCTCTGCCTGTCGACCAATCAGCTACACCTTGGCTCCTCGCCATCTCGGCTCCACCCGGGACCGTCGTCCTTCCGGCTCGTATGGGCTCCCTTGTTCCTCCGGCTTCGCTCTGGTCAGTCAGGCTCCACTGTGGTTCTCACTCACTCCGCCTTTGCCACCCTGGTTCCACCTCGGCCTCCCAGTCCTTCAGCATCACAGGGTCTCTCTGTCCCATGTCATAGCTGTTGGTTGGGCTCAAACGACCACCTTGGCTCCTCCCTCTATCACTACTTCTGTGGGTTGTCTTCCTCATGGCCGTCTCCTGGGTCGCTCTGGGATCTTGTTGGCCATCCATTCCTTCCTGAATCCTTCCACCGTCCACCCCTCCATGGCTAATCCCACCATCATCACTGCCTTGGTCTCTTCCGCCCTTAATCTCCAGCCCTTCGCCGGCCCCTTGTCCTCCTCCAGAGCCCCCACCCTCCCTTCTTAGTTGGAATTTGTTTACAGCGCATGGGCGCGCCTTCTGGGAGGGGGGGGGTGTGTGTGTAATGTCACATTCTGTTGGTGTTTAGTTTCCTTTTCATGGTCTGTTAGTTTGTTTCTCTTCAGTTCCTGGTTCCCTTTGTTCTAGTTTCCCTCCAGACATTAGTTACCATGGACATTCATCAACGAGCACACGTCTGTAGTTCATCACCAAGTTCCTTCATTTCCTTTCATTCTTTGTCCGGTATTGTTTGTGTTGCTTTGTTCACACACTGTCACGTTACCTGCTCATCTGTGGATTCATTTGGTTTGTTTCATATAATAAATACCTTTTTGGAACCTTTTTCATCTTCCTTGGGACTAAACGTTACAATAATAAAATAAAAATAGACAAATAAGATGATAAATAAATTATGAGATCAATAATAAGATTAATAATAAATAAGATCATACATTATTTGCCCCACAGAAACTGCATAACATATATTCCAGATAAAGTAGTAACTGAAATTACGCAAATGATCCTGTTCAAACTTTTAGTCACTCATGTTGTTCCAAATCCAAACCTGTTTGACTTTATTTCTTCTGTGGAACATGAAGGAATATATTTTGATGTTTTCAACTGTTTTTGTCCACACAATGTAACTCAGTGGGGTCCAAAACATCACTGGAGCCCATTGACTTTCATTCTCAAAGATGTCTTCTTTTGTCTTCCTTTTGTACATAATTTTTTTGTTTAATAATGTTTGTTGACTCCTGACTATTTGCAGCCCTTTATAATAGTTGCGTATGAGTGCTGTAAAACTTACACTTTCATGACCTGGAGGATATTTATGGGCAGCTTCACTGGTCAGGACTAACCAGACTAGAGCTATCAAAAAAGAACATTAAGGAGGATATGGATGTCAACGTTTGAACTGCATCATTTGTGTAAATTCAGTATTATTTTGTAAACTAACTGTGAAATATCATAGCTTCATTGGGGCAGAGCTGCACTCAATAAATAAATAATAAAAAAAGATCATTTTTTCATCCTTATTTAAAAAAAATGACAAGCATTTTGCATATTCACCATATACACCGATCAGGCATAACATTATGACCACTGACAGGTGAAGTGAGTAACAATGATTATCTCTTCATCACTGCACCTGTTAGTGGGTGGGATATATTAGGCAGCAAGTGAACATTTTGTCCTCAAAGTTGATGTGTTAGAAGCAGGAAAAATGGGAAAGCTTAAGGATTTGAGTGAGTTTGACAAGGGCCAAATTGTGATGGCTAGACGACTGGGTCAGAGCATCTCCAAAACTGCAGCTCTTGTGGGGTGTTCCCGGTCTGCAGTGGTCAGTATCTATCAAAAGTGGTCCAAGGAAGGAACAGACAGTGGTGAACCGACGACAGGGTCATGGGCGGCCAAGGCTCATTGATGCACGTGCGGAGCGAAGGCTGGCCTGTGTGGGCCGATCAAACAGACGAGCTACTGTAGCTCAAATTGTTTAAGAAGTTAATGCTGGTTCTGATAGAAAGGTGTCAGAATACACAGTGCATCACAGTTTGTTGCGTATGGGGCTGTATAGCCGCAGACCAGTCAGGGTGCCCATGCTGACCCGTCCACCGCCGAAAGTGCCAACAGTGGGCACGTGAGCATCAGAACTGGACCATGGAGCAATGGAAGAAGGTGGCCTGGTCTGATGAATCACGTTTTCTTTTACATCACGTGGATGGCCGGGTGCGTGTGCGTCGCTTACCTGGGGAACACATGGCACCAGGATGCACTATGGGAAGAAGGCAAGCCGACGGAGGCAGTGTGATGCTTTGGGCAATGTTCTGCTGGGAAACCTTGGGTCCTGCCATCCATGTGGATGTTCCTTTGACACGTACCACCTACCTAAGCATTGTTGCAGACCATGTACACCCTTTCATGGAAACGGTATTCCCTGGTGGCTGTGGCTCTTTCAGCAGGATAATGCACCCTGCCACAAAGCAAAAATGGTTCAGGAATGGCTTGAGGAGCACAACAACGAGTTTGAGGTGTTGACTTGGCCTCCAAATTCTCCAGATCTCAATTCAAATCGAGCATCTGTGGGATGTGCTGAACAAACAACTCCGATCCATGGAGGCCCCACCTCGCAACTTACAGGACTTAAAGGAGAAAATGATTATTTACTGTGATCAAAAAGACTTCAGCTTCATAAACTTACCCTGCAGCAGGCCATTTCCTTCAGCCCTCGAGCGGCAGAGAGCGACACACTGTGTACTGAGGCCTGTGTGTCATTACTGAAACGACACTTCACTCCCGTCCTGGGCATGAATGGACCTAAAGTGGAGGCCATTCTCTACCTGAGCCCCTGACCCCTCCTTCACGTAAAGACTATGGCAAGAGACGAGGCCCATGTGATAATTCACGAGCAAGTCTCATAAATCACGAGCAAGTCTCTCCAACCCCAGCGCTCATTACAGAACCTTCCAACGCCTCCAATTATCCTGTCCAGCCATTGGAATTTATTTGTATTGCTTCCCTCCATAAAATTATAACGTTGCCTAATAATTCTCCTTCATTGCAGTCCAACCCAAGGTTAATGGCTTCCTGTCCAACTTTCAGCAGCCTGAAAGGCAGAGATGCCCTCACGTATGCATGCGCTCTCTCTGTCTCTCTTTCTCAGACTAACATGGTCACGTCATACACCTACACAAGTGGCCAGCAAGACAAATACCTTTTGGTCTAGTTTTGCATACAGCTAGTTAATATGACATTCATATACTAAAATCAGTATAGGTGGAGGATCATTCTTACATCACTAATCCAGCCCATGTCATGTGATACACATCAAACACCACCAAATACTATATAACAGTGACAAAATTCTTAATAAAATAAGATGTGAGATTTAAGGTATGTTATTCAGGAGAATTTGTAAAGCTAATATTTCCAAAATGTATTCATGGTAAAACTTGTTTTCACTGAATGTATTTAGATATTTTATAGGTGTAAACCAGGTTAAAAAAATATGTTTATCTTGATGTTGATGCATACAGTACTGCTTTAAAATAAAATATGTAATAATTAAATTACTTGAAATGTCACTCAATTTGTTTGAAAAATAATATTTATCCAAATTATTTATCTAAGCTTATAAAAATTAAGAATGTATTCATCCAAATAAAATATTCAAGATCTCTATTTAGAACATTTGCTTCTCCAGTGAATTTATCTTGTTTTAAGGATGTTTAGATATTTTTAGTGAAAAACAAGACAAAAACACAGATTTTGTGAAGTTGTCACAATTACACTATGCGCATAATGAAATCACTTACAGGAGACTCTGCAGAATATTACCCACAGTGCACATGCCGTCTCTCAGTAAAATAATAATAACTCTTCAGATGTGCAATGCTTTGCATAACATTTATGCATCTAACAACGCAAGTTCAAAAGATCACTTCAAAGTTGAAATAAAAGCTGGGAAATCAGTGTCAGGAGTGTGTGAAGTTAAAAAGCATTTGAGATTTCATTTGCTGTCTTATTAAAGCAAATATCCGCGAGTGAAGTCCCAGCTCTTTGAACTGCCATCCGGACGCTCTCCTCAGCACTGTGCTTTTTTTCTCTTCCGCAGATACACATCATTGACTTTGATGATGAGAATAATATGATTAATAAGAGCGTACTCCTGCACGATGCTGGTGAGATATGGCACATCAGCGGCAGCCCTGCAGACAAGGCGGTGCTGACCACATGCTACAACAAGAGTGAGTCTTTCTCTTCCTCTCACAACATGTACACACACAGTTTGTGTTTTAAGACTTCCTGCAGATGTTCACATTGAGCAACCGATCATAGAAATGTGCAAGTATTCTGACAACACGCTTAAAAATCAAGGTTCATTATTGGCATCTGTGAATCCATGAAGCTCAAAAGGTTCTTTATAGTTCTTTAGAATATTAAAATGTTCTTTTTTAAACTTTTATTTTTAAAGTCTATGAAAACACCCAAGAGACAGACATGTTTGAACTCTTAAAGTCCCCATGAAATCAAAATTGAAGTTTTTGAACTTATGAATATGTTAGTCTTACTGTTATCTATAAGCTAGTGCGCTCCAAAACAATGACAAAATTCACATTTAGAAGATATTAGCGTTCAAAACATAGTCTCTCACTTCTGCCAATATGGATCAATGATTTTGATGACATCACTCTGCACTTCAGCTTCTCATCAGATTTTCTGTCCAATCAAAGGCTCTCTAGAATCTGAAGCCCCGCCCCCTACATTATAAACAGACGCTGAAGCTGCGGCTGAAATCAGTCACTTGTTCACCCAATTACTATTTTCTACATGGTGAATGGCACATAGTGCACTATATAGGGGATAGGGAACGATCAGACAGTGCACTATGTAGGGGATAGGGAACGATTCAGACAGTGCACTATATAGGGAACGATCAGACAGTGCACTATATAGGGGATAGGGAACGATTCAGACAGTGCACTATATAGGGAACGATCAGACAGTGCACTATATAGGGGATAGGGAATGATTCAGACAGTGCACTATATAGGGGATAGGGAACGATTCAGACAGTGCACTATATAGGGAACGATCAGACAGTGCACTATATAGGGGATAGGGAACGATTCAGACAGTGCACTATATAGGGAACGATCAGACAGTGCACTATATAGGGGATAGGGAATGATTCAGACAGTGCACTATATAGGGGATAGGGAACGATTCAAACAGTGCACTATATAGGGGATAGGGAACGATTCAAACAGTGCACTATATAGGGGATAGGGAACGATCAGACAGTGCACTATATAGGGGATAGGGAACGATCAGACAGTGCACTATAAAGGGGATAGGGAACGATTCAGACAGTGCACTATATAAGGGATAGGGAACAATTCAAACAGTGCACTATATAGAGGATAGGGAACAATTAGACAGTGCACTATATAGGGGATAGGGAACGATTCAGACTGCACTATATAGGGGATAGGGAACGATTCAGACTGCACTATATAGGGGATAGGGAACGATCAGACAGTGCACTATATAGGGGATAGGGAACAATTCAGACAGTGCACTATATAGGGGATAGGGAAAGATTCAGACAATGCACTATATAGGGGATAGGGAACGATTCAGACAGTGCACTATATAGGGGATAGGGAACGATCAGACTGCACTATATAGAGGATAGGGAACGATTCAGACTGCACTATATAGGGGATAGGGAACAATTCAAACAGTGCACTATATAGGGGATAGGGAACGATCAGACAGTGCACTATATAGGGGATAGGGAACGATCAGACTGCACTATATAGAGGATAGGGAACGATTCAGACTGCACTATATAGGGGATAGGGAACGATTCAGACAGTGCACTATATAGGGGATAGGGAACGATTCAAACAGTGCACTATATAGGGGATAGGGAACGATTCAAACAGTGCACTATATAGGGGATAGGGAACGATTCAGACAGTGCACTATAAAGGGGATAGGGAACGATTCAGACAGTGCACTATATAAGGGATAGGGAACGATTCAAACAGTGCACTATATAGGGGATAGGGAACGATCAGACAGTGCACTATAAAGGGGATAGGGAACGATTCAGACAGTGCACTATATAAGGGATAGGGAACGATTCAAACAGTGCACTATATAGAGGATAGGGAACGATTAGACAGTGCACTATATAGGGGATAGGGAACGATCAGACTGCACTATATAGGGGATAGGGAACGATTCAGACTGCACTATATAGGGGATAGAGAACGATTCAGACAGTGCACTATATAGGGGATAGGGAACGATCAGACAGTGCACTATATAGGGGATAGGGAACGATCAGACTGCACTATATAGAGGATAGGGAATGATTCAGACTGCACTATATAGGGGATAGGGAACGATTCAGACAGTGCACTATATAGGGGATAGGGAACGATTCAAACAGTGCACTATATAGGGGATAGGGAACGATCAGAGTGTATAAAATATGGTTTCCATTGGGGCGAATTAAGTCTGGTTTCAAGTTATGGTCATGCGAAAAAGGGGAGGAGCTGCTCGATAAGTCCTGCCCTGTCTTCCTGTTTCAGTGTAAATTACGTCAACACATTGAATAATGCTGAGCACTTCAAGGCACTTCAGTGGGACTTTTTACAAAGTCTTGATCTTGATCAGGTTTTCATGCTTGAATGTTCAAAAACACTTTAAAGTCAAAATGGACTGTATTCACTTTTTTATGCACATTCCTAGTCTTATTATGCACAATTTAACAGCATGTTATTTTAAAGAAAAATGTTAAATATTCTTTTTCTCTCAGACAGACATCACATTACAGAATCCAAATGGGTTGTAAATGCCTTTTCATTTTGGTTTTTAAGATGCACTCAGTAAATCTTTGTGTGATCACTTACACTATAAAAAATTCCACCTAATTAAACTTAAAAACTTAAGTTACTGCCATAAATTTTTATAATCAAATCGGCTGCATAATCAAATTGGCTGTGCAAGTAATTTCAACTCATTTTTTTTTTTTTTCAATCTAGTTTGAATTGAAGGTATAGTTGCATTGAAGTACACATTTTATCAGTTCATGTTTTTCCCTGGGAATAAACGCATTACTTTGGTGTTGTTCGTGGCACGCTCTCCTGTTTGAATAGAGGAATACTCTGCTGTTGCTATAATGACTCTACACTAATAAGCACTAGTTTGTTGCCGAGGGAAGAAATGAGGGGTTGCCCATAACCAGAGCCGTCATCCAGCTAAAGACACTGGATATCGCCAAAGAGCTGAACTTACCCATCAGCGAGGCCCATCATTTCTTATTTCGGTTCTGTACTGACACACTTGCCTGTCAGTTTCTTCGAAGCGGCCGATTTGATGCAGCGTAATGGATTAGCATTACCCCACAGAACAAGTCTTGCTCAGCGCTTTCCCTCCGACTTCAGGGAGAAACTGCTGTCTTTTCAGCGCTATGTGATCGGCCTAAGGAAAAAAAACATTCATATCCCCCCTGGATCAGATTGGTAATGCCGAACAAACACCTTTGTTTTTTGACATGCCAACATCTGTCACTGTACATAAAAAAGGTGAGAAATCAGTCATTGTGAAATCTACTGGAAATGAGAACTACAGGTTATTTATGGTATGCCATAAAGTGTGAATTTTTAAATGTGTTGGTGCATTTTACCAGTATTTACCATACTTTCAATATAAAATTTAAAATATGAAAAATATGCGATAGGAAAATTATTTTCAAATAAAGCCATTTTTTTTTATAAAAGATAAGATTTGGTCCTCAAAAAGCCTTTTTCCAAAAGGTACATCTTAGGGGGAGGGTAATTCAAAAATAATAGTCACCTTTATTGATATAGCGCTTCATACAATACAGATTGTTTCAAAGCAGCTTTACAGTGATACTAGAAAAAAAATGATTCAATGAGTGCGTTTACATGCACGTTCTTAAAGGGATAGTTCACTTTAAAATGAAAATTACCCCATGATTTACTCACCCTCAAGCCATCCTAGGTGAATATGACTGTGACACACAGGTGACGCTCATTTGCAATCACGCCACCGGCCTCGCGCCGTTCTCTCACAGCTCTCGCCCGCCCTGCTTGTCACAATGACATTCTTCTTTCAGACGAATACAATCAGAGTTATATTAAAAAATGTCCTGGCTAATCCAAGCTTTATAATGGCAGTGAATGGGAGCCCAAAATTGGAAGCCCGAAAAAGTGCATCCATCCATTATAAAAGTACTCCACACGGCTCCAGGGGGTTAATAAAGACTTTCTGAAGCGAAGGGCTGGGTTTGTGTAAGAAAAATATCCACATTTAACACGTTATAAAGTAAAATATCTAGCTTCCGCCAGACCGGCTTCCGTATTCAACTTACACAGAAAGTGTAACGCCTCTCGCAGTTCAAAACGCTTACGCTACGTCCGTCGTCATACGTCGCGTCAGTTACGCTTTTTTTGTTTAATAAAAGAGTCGCCGGTGTAGGTCTATATGTACACACAGGTGACTTGGAAGATGTGGGTAATATGGTTTATCCATTCTCCAACATGAACTGGAGGTAAGCAACAGTTTGCTGCTAGTTTGATAGCTACAGAACTTAACGATCTCCTTTTCATTTTCTTTCTTGCTGCATTAAAGATGAAATGGTTTAACTTCTGTTTTCGCGCAGACGCAGTCAGGGGAAAACATTGAGTTTAGGGCGATCGGTTTGTAGCTCTGCTGCAGCTGTGCGATACCCTCACGAGGGGCGACCAAAATTTCTGACATGCCAGAAATTCATCCGACCATCCGATTGCCGGTCGGGAGAGGTTTATTGCCTCTCGTTTCCCCCTGTACACTGCACGGCAAATGAAAAAAAAAATCGGCCCGATTCAAAAAAAGAGTCGCACAAGTCAGAATTCGGCTCAAAATTGGACGGAAATCGCACAGTGTATGCCCAGCCTTAGTGCAGATTTAAGCCCGGGACACACTGCACGATTTCCAGCTGTCCCAGACTAAAGAGAAACAATCGTGGCGATTTCTGTGATCGTGGCTCCTAACTGGTGGTCCTATGTCGTTCAATGAGTGAGGTTTAAAGATGGCCGTTGTCACAGTCTTGCGACTGAAGATAGCCTTCGATAATTTTCTGACTGTGTCAGTAATTTAGCATGATCATCTCACAGTGTGTTTGCTGCTACAACCTACATCTGACCAGCCAATAAAAATGCGACATGAAATCAACGCGACATGGCGCTAAAACTTAAAACTGCTTACCTCAAGCTATTTCCCTTCCTCTTTCGCCATGTCCTCTTTTTTCCAGCACACATTAAAAACTACAACTGTCAAAGTGTGATTCATCATGGTCTTTTTGTTTACCACTAGCGCATGCTGATGACACTTTATTGTTCTATAGAAACCTGCATCGTAGCCTACGAGTCAATAGGTGTCATCATCGTACAGTCTACATGCATGTCTTACCGACGTTTAATAGATCCATGTCGCACAGTGTGATTTGTAATGATCTTATAGGATTGCTAAAATCGTGCAGTGTATCCCGGGCTTTAAGCACATCCAGACAGAGCGAGCATTTTGCAGGAAAGAAAGAAGGAAATATCACAAACGCAGACTCTTTCATGACCCAGAAAATGTGTTCTCATCTCGTGCAGCAGAAGTAGAAGTGGTTCAGTCAAAATGCTGCATCTGTAACTGCACATGAGGATAACATGAGTTTCCCGCTGATATCATATGAGTAAGTTTCCCGCTGACATGTTGCAAACTTTACATCACAACTGACATAACATATGGAGTATTCAGAGTCAGATACGCAAATGATTATGTTTTGACATCACTACAGGCAAATAACCTGATTTATTAATAAAATCATGTAAACGCAGTTTACTTTTGTTGTCACGTTACTGATGTGCATGTAAACGGGGAAAACTGGTTATTTCAATAAGCTGATATTTTTGAGTTATCAGCTTACTGGTGTGCATGTAAACCATAGACTGTAAAAAAATATGGACACAGTGTCCGTGACGTCACCCATAGGTTTCTGAAGAGAAGTTTTGAAGCATAAAGTCGGACGTTGGCAGCGCGTCACCGCACGTCACTCCCGGATAACTGAAAATGGGCAAAGAGGCGGGACGTGGCTGGAGCTGAGGTGACATGATGACTAACAGACAGCAGACAAATGGCAATCCACCTGTCACTCAAAGTGGCCACGCCCATAATTATGCAGAACTTTAAGTCTTTATATAATGTAAACGAATGAGTTATAAAAAAATTCACCCCCCTCACAGTTGTCATGAAGGGCAAAATTAGCTATATAGACCAAAACCAGAGTTTGTACCAGGCTGTAAACATGTTTTTTCTGCTGTAAAGTTGGGCATTTTAACATGGGGCTCAATGAGATTCTGCTCCCTTTTGGAGCCTGTCTCTAGCGGCCAGTCGATGAATTGCAGTTTAAGTCACTTCCGTATTGGCTTCAAGAGAAACTGGGGGAGGTTGCCGCTTGATGTAAACGTGCTCAATGATGCTGTAA
Source organism: Coreius guichenoti (assembly GCA_039654105.1). Lineage (NCBI taxonomy): Eukaryota > Metazoa > Chordata > Actinopteri > Cypriniformes > Gobionidae > Coreius > Coreius guichenoti. The sequence goes on from CM077177.1 coordinate 4,336,155, forward strand.
AGCAGCTCTAAAAAGACAATGAACAATCGTTATTCAGTTGAAATCAGTTCAGTGTTGGTTCAGTTCAGTTCAATAACTGTGTAAAGTTCATCAATTATGGAATTCAATTCATCAATAAAGCAGGTCTGGAGAAAAAAGGGATGTCATCATCCAGCTCAGTTCACTTCTTATCCGATAGTGTCAATGCAGTCAAATCAATAATATTGCAGAATATTAACCTCCGGTTTCACTGACAAAGCTTAAATCTAGTCTCAGACTAAAATGCATGTTTGAGCTGTTTTAACTCAAAGAAACTTGCACTAAAATTAGGGCTGCACGATAAATCGCAATCAACATGAAATCGCGCTTATCGTGATTATGAAATCGCAAAGGCTGTGATTATTTTTTTATGCACAGTTTGTCAGTGCAGGACTGCTCTGTGATCAGTAGTAAATGCTGCTCCATCTGAATGCACTGCGAGTTTGAGTTGCTTATAACGTGCATTTGAAAAAGCAACACATCTTTCCAAACATGAGAAGCATTTAGTCATGTTTAATCAATCACAGCGTTTCAATCTTCTGTTTATTCAGCTCACCGACAGTATGATGTTCATAGGGATTTCCTGGAATGATGTGCGCTCATAGACCGTAAAAGATGGACGATGTGTCTTCACTACCTTCCACTGAAGAAAAGTGAAGCCGCCAACGTCCGAATATGGCGCTGACGTCTTGCGCCGATTTGGGACCCGAGTCTGCGCAGTAGAGAGCAGGAAGTAGAGCTGTGATATCAAAAGCCCTCCCACACTCTCGCAGATGCAGAACAACTCATTATGTCGGTGTGAAATAAACAGTTATGAAAATGTAGAAATTAAAGCTAAAGCTCCAATCTCCTGCCGAAAATCCAGAAAAAAGTCTGTTGGTGCCTCAGTGACTACTAAAAAAAATTATTTGAAGTGTAATTTAATTGTTTAGTTTGTCTCACGTCCCATTACATTACACAGAGAGGGCGGGGTTTATGAGCTATACTGGGACCAACCACCTGGGGGCGATTGAGACGCTTTGGCTTCACTTTCCAGGACTTGTGCGGCACGCTTGCGTGCGCTATTGTACTTCCGCGGCACATGTTTGGAGTACCTTGCGCGAGAGCGCCCTCTGGCTTGCAGATGGAGTGGCATTTACCACTGATCACAGCCGTGCTTCACTGAGAAGCTGCACATTAATCGCAGCCTTTGCCAAATCGTGTGCGGTTTGATTTATCATGCAGCCCTAACTGAAATATCTTAAAATATGTCAGTGCCATTGTTTTGTCTCAAGATGCACACCAGTAATGTTTTTTTCTAAGGCACGTTTATGTCCTAATTGAGCTAAGGGCTAATTCTGGCTTAATCTAAACCTTGTCTGTTAAACTAGGCCTAAGTGTCTCCAACTAAGCAACCCAAACTCCATCAGGTGACACGATGGAGAAAAAAACCTTGGAAGAAACCAGGCTTATTCCAGGCTGCATTACAAGTCATTTTATGCATTGATATAATTCAGAATATTTCATCCAGTTCCTTCTGCTTGAAGATCGGGATACACTACGCCAGTATTTAATGGGAGGGGGTAGGTTATTATAATACAAAGTCAATGGTAACACTTTACAATAAGGTTTCATTAGTTAACATTAGTTAATGTATTAACTAACCATGAGCAATACATTTGTTACTGTATTTGTTAATCTTTGTTAACGTTAGTTAATAAAAATACAGCTGTTCATGTTAGTTCACAGTGCATTAACTAATGTTAATAAGATTTTAATAATGCATTAGTAAATGTTGAAATTAACATTAACAAAGATAAATAAATGCTTTAAAAGTGCAGTTCATTATTAGTTCATGTTAACTAATGTAGTTAACTAATGTTAACTAATGAACCTTATTGTAAAGTGTTACCAAGTCAATTTTAAAAAAGTAAACTCGTCGCAGTGCATTCTGAGATTGCCTCTTATATGGCAGCTTAATTTTGCTGTCTACTATTTAGAACAGCTTTTTTTATCACAAGCATGACTGTGATGTCTTAAAATGTTTGCTTTGGAGTCGTGTCTTAAAATACTTCAACAAGTTGTGTGCACAATGTTTCATCTAAGATTCCACTGCTATCTTCTGCTACAAGTGTTTTGTACATGCTTTTCTGTTTGTTAATAATTTTGCTTGAGTGTAACATTGTGGCTGACAGACAGCTCACAGAAGACTCTGTACTTTATATGTGGTTATATGTGCTGTGAGTTCACTCACACAGTCATGTCACACAGGCTGTTAATGCAGTATAAGACACATTCTTGCACTCGCCCCCGGGCAATTAAAAATCGTACACAAACATGATGAAACAATTGAAAGTGAAAATTTTAATTAAATCCCGTGTTTATAAGACTGACGCCCGTGGCTGGTTACTGACAGTTCTCATATGGGGAACATTTCTTTTCTGAGTGAAAACTAGGATATGACTTTTTTTTTTTTTTTTTTTCATTTCTCCTTCCATCTTCATTATGATGAGGCCAATGTGCAAGATGTCATAGTGGAGTTCAAAAGAGGAATGTAATTACCGTGACATTCAAGCTAATGGAGTAGCCGGGCGGCACAGAGTCTGCCTCCATCATCACCCCCGCCTTCCACCTTATGCTGCGCTGAGCGCTGAATTATCTGATCTGAGAACAGCGCTGATTCTGTGCTCCACTACACCAGCGACAGGCATTTCAACAGCTTTACTAGGACAAAAGTAAATGCAGTGAATATTACTCTATACATTAACAAACTGTAACTATTATGTAACAAAATATAATTATTTTTCAAATATTTCATCACAGTTAAGCAGTGGTGGAAAAATCCTTCTGGAAAGATCTTCACTTCTTCTTTTCATTTTGTATGTACAATAAAACTGATCTTATGTGTATTCTCTTCAATGAGGCAGCAAATAATTAATTTCAATATTTCAGCACTTCATTTTGTAATGATCATGTTGTTTTTTTTCTGGAATGTGGTCAAAACTAAGATAATATGCTTTAAATGTAGTGGAGTAAAAGTAAAAGTTTCCCAATGTAATTAAATTACAGCAATTTGTTCAGCAAATCTCGAAGACAGGTCTTCACTTCTTTTCTCTTTTTGTTTTTGCATGTATGTAGTAAGTAAAACTGATCTTATGTTGATTCGCTTCATATAGAATGAGGCAGCAATAAGATGTTTGTAATTTTTACAGAAAATTACTGTAAATATGCTACAGTAAAAATTGTTAATTAACTATAAGTTGCCTTGTACATTCATTGCAAATTGTACATGCATTGCGTCATATGTACTTTTACTATAAAACACTTTCAAATGTGTAGTTTTTTAAAGTACACTGTATAAAATGATATGTTCAATAAGTAATTTTTTGGGCCCTATTTTAACGATCTGAGCACATGGTCTGAAGCGAAAGGTGCAGGTGCATTTAGGATGTATCCGAAGCCACTAGTTTAGTTTAACGACGGAAAAAACGGTCGGCACGCCAGCGCATGGTTCAAAAGGGTTGACCCTAGTCTCTTAATGAGTCATGGGTGTGTTTTGGGCATAACGTGCAATAAACCAATCAGAGTCTCATCTCCCATTCCCTTTAAAAGACAGTTACGCTTGCACCATGGCGGATTCACTATTTACATGGAGGAATTTGTGAGCGGAAAGACTGAACTCTTCTCTAGCTAGCGAGGAAACGGATCTGCTCGTCCAATGACACTTGCTTGCTCGTCATTACTGCAAATAGGTCATTCTGATACATGCAATGACTATCCATTATGACGTAGGCATTTTTATATTTATGTACATAATAATAATCTTTTACATTTTAATCCTTTTATTTTTAATAGTTAAAAATGTGTGTGTGCTGCTGCAAGTCCCTGTGTGTGTAATAAGCAGAGTGTACGCACGTTGTGCACCCGCCTATAGGCTCATATTACTAACACACCCTTTAAATAACACAAAAAATACTGAGCTATTGACTTTAGAGCAGGTTTTTGTTGGTCAATGGCGCAGTCGTTTTCAGTTCCTCAAAATAGCAACACGCCAACAATGCTCCTGAACACACCTGGTTTTCAGACCAGCACACCCATGGGCGAACAGATGGCGCCAGTGCATTTGCTATTTAAACAACGTGGTGCTGGACGTGAAATGATAACTGCGTTGGGCTGAAACTAGCAAAAAACACTTGCGCCGCGCCTGGCATCACATTGCGGCGGGTGTATGACAGGGCCCTTTAAGTTAAAATACAAGATTTAACTTGGCAAGATTTAAATTTTTTTTTTTTTTTGAAATTACTGTACAGCCAATTTGATTATACTTCAAAATTGAAGGAACAAATCCGTTTAAGCTGAATTTTTACAGTGTAAAATCTATGAATTACCATATAATATACAGTGAAAAACAGTAAAAGGACATTCCCAGAAGTCCCTGCATGACACGTCACATATGATTACATTTTATATAAATAATTTTGTTTCTTCTCCTTTTTGTTATCATTAAAAGTAGGGTAGGTAATTTTCAGAGAGGCTAGCAATAGCGAGCTAGCTTTGAAAGCATAAGATCCCACCCTCTCTTCAGAGCGTCTCCAAAGCCACACCTCCTTCAAAACACATGAAAGCGTGAACGTTCTATTGTACTTTTAGTACATATTAAATTAAAAAGCAGATTTTGGTAGTTGATGAGCAGTTGTTGAGGTCGTTCCTAGTTTTAAATACTTGCGGATACACATCAACAACTTCCCCTGGCACACCAACTCTGTTAGCCTAATAAAGAATGCCCATCAACGAGGGACGGCGTTTACGTATGGGAGTTGCCATACCCTGGCATTCAGACAAAACAGGGTAAATAAACAGCTCATTATGCTGCTCATTAGTTCTGTTGCTTGAGCTGGCCTTTGGCAGAAATTGCAGCTTTGAAAAGGAAATCTAAACAGCCTAACACCATGTCCTAACCAGACGTGATGCAATGCGATACGATTTCTAGCAGCAAGCAATTTATCTGTCCAAACCAGACTCGAGCCGAGACGTGACAAAATCAATAAAAAATCACAGCCAATCACAAGAGCGTGTGGGCGGGCTACGCTGCAGAATCTGTTTGTAAAATAGAATAATTGTGAATCGCTGTTGCAGCTGGTTAGTACGAAAACTCTGATTAATGTGGAAAAGAGAAATTTTCTCATGTGTCGCATCTGGTTAGGATGGTGTTTGTTATGGTTTGGTGTGGTAATGAAAGTGCACAACGAAGAGGAATACACAGGAACAGTATTTAATCACAAACTTGGAGTAGAACACAGCCAAACGCTAATATTAACGAGGACGAACAGAGAATGGGTGAGAACTCAGAGTTTAAATGGACAGGGCAAACAAAGGAACTAATGAGATGATGAATGAACACAGGTGGAACATAATGACTAATCAATCAGGGAAAGAAGGTCATGAGGAGAACACAAAGCATCATGGGAAACGTAGTGAAAACTAGACAACACAGAGCATACACATTACAGTGTAGGCTTAGGGCTGTTTCAGAATTTGCATTGATTTCGTATTGTTGTTAAGTCTGTGCATGTCCTTGCGACTACGTCCATTCTTTTAGTATGGTGGATTTTTGTCCACATTTTGCTTAGATATAATATGATTACTTGGGAACGTCGTTGTTGTGTGGCCATAAGGAATAATGCCATACCCTGACACGCCGCCACTGCCCTCAATGGCTGTGCTTCTTGAGGAGGCTGAAGTGGGCTGGCTTGGGAACATCAGTCCTCACATCATTTTACAGGTGTGGAGTGGAGAGCATCCGTAAAAAAATGTGCCACTGCATGGTACAGAAACTGCTCTGCTGCAGACAGGAAGGCTCTGCAGCGGATACTTAAGTCTGCACAGAAGATCCCTGGCAGCCATTTCCCAACAGTGGAGAACATCTACATCAGCAGATGAAGTAGCAGGGCTGCCAGGATCATTAAGGACTCTACCCACTCCGCTCATGGATGGTTTACCCCTCTTCCTCTCAGGAAGAAGGCAAGAACAACCAGACTCAGAAACAGCTTCTTCCCAGACTTCCCACACTAAGGCTGCATTTACATTTCGTGGTTCAAGTGACCCAATTCTGATCTTTTTTCCTCCCATGTGGCACAGATTGGATATGACTTACGAATGTGTAAGCAGGAAAAAAGAACATGGATTCCGATATTCTCAGATCGGTTTCAGGCCTCATTCATATGTGGAAATAAATCTGATATGAATTAGATACGTGCATTTGCGTCTGCCATGTAAGAGGAAAGATCGGATATTCCCCCATCAATGTGAATCGAACGTCATTGAAAAAGCGACGGTGGCGAATGACGTCAACTCAGGTGGACACCAACCATGATCACATAACTCTTTTCAATGGAGCAATGGAGGACGAAGGCTCAACCCAATGCTTTGCTGACCTTTAAAGCTTGTATTATCATTTCGCCTGCGTCCATTGCGAATCGCACTGTTTTAACTTCCTTTTCGGCCTAAGCTTTTCCGGGTCAGTACGTCTATGGTTATTTGCCAAGTGTATAGTGTACAACCCGATTCCAAAAAAGTTGGGACACTGTACAAATTGTGAATAAAAAAGGAATGCAATAATTTACAAATCTCATAAACTTATATTTTATTCACAATAGAATATAGATAACATATCAAATGTTGAAAGTGAGACATTTTGAAATGTCATGCCAAATATTGGCTCATTTTGGATTTCATGAGAGCTACACATTCCAAAAAAGTTGGGACAGGTAGCAATAAGAGGCCGGAAAAGTTAAATGTACATATAAGGAACAGCTGGAGGACCAATTTGCAACTTATTAGGTCAATTGGCAACATGATTGGGTATAAAAAGAGCCTCTCAGAGTGGCAGTGTCTCTCAGAAGTCAAGATGGGCAGAGGATCACCAATTCCCCCAATGCTGCGGCGAAAAATAGTGGAGCAATATCAGAAAGGAGTTTCTCAGAAAAATTGCGAAGAGTTTGAAGTTATCATCATCTACAGTGCATAATATCATCCAAAGATTCAGAGAATTTGGAACAATCTCTGTGTGTAAGGGTCAAGGCCGGAAAACCATACTGGATGCCCGTGATCGTCGGGCCCTTAGACGGCACTGCATCACATACAGGAATGCTACTGTAATGCAAATCACAACATGGGCTCAGGAATACTTCCAGAAAACATTGTCGGTGAACACAATCCACCGTGCCATTCGTCGTTGCCGGCTAAAACTCTATAGGTCAAAAAAGAAGCCATATCTAAACATGATCCAGAAGCGCAGGTGTTTTCTCTGGGCCAAGGCTCATTTAAAATGGACTGTGGCAAAGTGGAAAACTGTTCTGTGGTCAGACGAATCAAAATTTGAAGTTCTTTTTGGAAAACTGGGACGCCATGTCATCCGGACTAAAGAGGACAAGGACAACCCAAGTTGTTATCAGCGCTCAGTTCAGAAGCCTGCATCTCTGATGGTATGGGGTTGCATGAGTGCGTGTGGCATGGGCAGCTTACACATCTGGAAAGGCACCATCAATGCTGAAAGGTATATCCAAGTTCTAGAACAACATATGCTCCCATCCAGACGTCGTCTCTTTCAGGGAAGACCTTGCATTTTCCAACATGACAATGCCAGACCACATACTGCATCAATTACAACATCATGGCTGCGTAGAAGAAGGATCCGGGTGCTGAAATGGCCAGCCTGCAGTCCAGATCTTTCACCCATAGAAAACATTTGGCGCATCATAAAGAGGAAGATGCGACAAAGAAGACCTAAGACAGTTGAGCAACTAGAAGCCTGTATTAGACAAGAATGGGACAACATTCCTATTCCTAAACTTGAGCAACTTGTCTCCTCAGTCCCCAGACGTTTGCAGACTGTTATAAAAAGAAGAGGGGATGCCACACAGTGGTAAACATGGCCTTGTCCCAACTTTTTTGAGATGTGTTGATGCCATGAAATTTAAAATCAACTTATTTTTCCCTTAAAATGATACATTTTCTCAGTTTAAACATTTGACGTCATCTATGTTGTATTCTGAATAAAATATTGAAATTTGAAACTTCCACATCATTGCATTCTGTTTTTATTCACAATTTGTACAGTGTCCCAACTTTTTTGGAATCGGGTTTGTAAATGCAGATATCGGATATTGGTCACTTTTAAAAGAAGATGTAAACTGGTCATCAAAAAATCAGATATAGTCAACAAATCGGAACTGGGCATCAAGACCTGCCGTGTAAATGCGGCCTTACAAACTCTTCCCATGTGCAGTAACATTCATACTCACAGACTCTTTCATGTGAAAGTAACAAGACTATACATTTATAGTCTTTAAAGGGGACCTATTATGCCCCTTTTCACAAAATGTAATGTAAGTCTCTGGTGTCCCCAGAGTGTGTCAGTGTGTTTCAGCTCTAAATACCCCACATATCGTTTATTATGGCTTGTCAAATTTCCCCCGATTTGGGTGTGAGTAAAAACACGCCGTTTGTGTGTGTGTCCCTTTAAATGTAAATGAGCTGCTGTTCCCTGCCCCCTTTCCAGAAGAGGGTGGAGCCTTTATAGCTCGTGCTTCAGATACTCCGGCAACAACAAAACTGGACAATCTCATGCAGCTAAAATGTCAGAAATTGTCAGTACAACGTTTAGAACTGGACATTTCTGAATGGTTAGCGGATAAATTTATATACAGTGGGGAGAACAAGTATTTGATACACTGCTGATTTTGCAGGTTTGCCCACTTACAAAGCATGTAGAAGTCTGTAATTTTTATCATAGGTACTCTTCAACTGTGAGTGACGGAATCTAAAACAAAAATCCAGAAAATCACATTGTATGATTTTTAAATAATTAATGATTCAACTTATTGACTAGCATGTACCATCATGTTAATCTCAAAATCTTTCAGAAACAACTTTTGTGCAAATCCAGCGTTAAACTGACCCTCGTTTGTGAAGCAGTCCGGCGTAAAATGATTTGCACAAATATATAACACTTTAACGACTTTCTTCGGCACATTTCCTTCATAAATGAAATGAATCCACAGTGTCCTCAGTGACTCAGATGCCGGGAGTCTATGAAGACTCTTATGTTCGTTGGTACATCCAACAACAGAACATTTGTAATGTTTTTTTGGGTCAGACATTGTGTATATCCAGCTTCTACAGCGAGGAAACTGAAATGGCGGACGGCTGCGTCTCACTCAGGGCAGATCTATGCTAATAGGGCAGATCATGGGTGGGGCTTACGTAAGAGTAGGGCAAATCTGGAACCGCTCGTTTGGAGAGACTAAAAAAGGAGTGGGTGGATTTTTACTATTATAGGCTGGTTGTTTACACACACTATGGACACACATCTGTGTATAAAAGTAAATTTTGCATAATAGGTCCCCTTTAAGGACTGTAACAGTAGCTACACACTACAGACTCTTTTATGTGCATTATTTGCCCACACTACAAAGTTGTGCAATAACACTTATAAACACTTATATATTAATAACTTATTTACATGTACTGTTTTTTTGTTTTGTTTTGCCTTCTTTGAGATTATTGTGCTATTGTTTTATTTATTGTATTTTACTGCTGTTTTTGCTTATTCTGGATTTTAACGTTTTATTCTCTGTTGTTGGCACCGAGACCTCAGTACATATTGTTCGTTCCTTTAATGTATGCCATGTCTCGTAAAGACAATAAACCTTGCTTGAATCCTTGAACATTATATCACTTAATGAAGTACGGTTATAAGTTGTCATTGTATTTTTTACAGTGAACTTCTGGCAACCACAGTTTCTTTTACAGTGTGACTTATAAACTTTTAAAAGTACTTGAGAGAATACACAAACCATATGTTGTTGTAAATGTGTAAGTATTGCCTAAAGGTTTTATCTGTAACCCATAACTAGCAGTACACTTTTTGGCTGATGCAGAAATGTGCATTTCTGGACATCTGCCAGAGTGCCCATTACACCAGAGGAAGCAAGAACACTCATTCTGATTCTCACACATACCAGTAACATGATTTATTTATTTATTTATTTTTATTTATTTTTTTTTTTTTTCAGATAACAGTATGGTTTTTATTTTTTCTGGAATGTAGTGAAGTCAAAACTAAGATACAATTCTTAAAATGTTGTTGAGTAAATGTTTCCCGTAATGAAAATATCCTGATAAAGTACAGAAATGTAAAAATTGTTCATAAGACAGTAAATATGTAAAAATACTTCATAAGTGTCACTGTAACACAGCCTCTTGTGGCTTTTAGATTTGCAGTTTCCTGATTTCCTGATGAGACTTTACAATAAGATCCCATTAGTTAATGTTGGTTAATGCATTAACTACCGTTAACTAACAGTGATTCATTTGTTACAGTATTTATTAATCTTTGTTAACGTTAATTAATAAAAAATACAACTGTTCACTAGTTCATGTCAGCTCAGGACCATTACATAATATTAACTGATACAACTTTTGATTTTAATAATGTATTAGTAAATGTCGAAATTAGCTTGAACTAAAATTAATAAATGCTCAATACACATTTCTGATTATTATCAGTGTTGAAAACAGTTGTGCTGCTTCATATTTTTATGGAAATTGTGATTTCTTTTTCAGGAGAACAGCATTTATTAAATGTATTTATTAAATTTATTAAAGCATTTATTAAATAGAAATCTTTTGTAACATTATAAATGTCTTCACTGTCACTTTTGATCAATTTAATGCATCCATGATTAATAAAATATTAATTTCTCTCTTTTTTTAATCTTACCACAAAGGTTTGAATGGCATCGTTTCCACAAAAATACTAAGCAGCAAAATTATCAACATTGATGATAATAATAAATGTTTCTTGATCATCAATTAAATCATCATATTAGAATGATTTCTGAAGGATCATGTGACACTGAAGACTGGAGTAATGATGCTGAAAATTCAGCTTTGATCACAGGAATAAATTACATTTTACTATATATTCATATAGAAAACTGTTATATTAGATTGTAATAATATTTCACAATATTACAGTTTTTACTGTATTTTTTTAAATAAATGCAGCCATTTTGAACAGATGAGACATCTTTCAAAAACATAAAAAATGGTAATGTTTCCAAACTTTTGACAGGTACTGTATATAAACTGATCTTCACCAATCTTACAGATGAGTGTGTGAAATGAAAGGCGCCATGAGTGATCTGGCCTCCAGAGGCAGTATACGCTACTCAGAGAACAAAGCTGCACATCCCTGTACTGCTGCTGGAAGACATTAGAAACAAACCATACATTAATCCTCCAATAATATGACCAAATTTATTCACATGATTTATATAGGTGATGGTGTGCATTTTTATTTTATTCTGGTTGTTGTGCGCTCAGTGTGCTTCAGATTACAGTTGAGCTGAAGCTGTTGTGCATGTGTTTTTAAGTGTGTTTTGTGTATATGCATGATTATGTGGGATTCTGACCGTTTGTGTGTGTGTTTCCTGTCGGGCAGCGTCTGAGAGTCGTGTGCTCACATGTGCGGCGGTGTGGAGGATGCCCCCGGAATGGGAATCAGGCAGCCACGAGTCCCCTGATGATTCATCAAACAACCCGCAGACCTTGGAGCTTCTCTGTCACCTTGACAACACGGCCCACGGCAGCGCGGCCTGGTACGCCACACGCTATCGATTTAGCCCTGCAGCTTCCCCATTCTCCTCCCTCTTCCCTAGCTTTGCTATCCTTCTCGTCATGGCTTTTATTTCCATTCCTCTCTCTGCCTCGCTTTGTCTCCGTCTCTTGCAGCGTTTTGGCTCTGCCTCCCTTCAATCTATTGTTCTGTTCTTTTCTAGATGTTACAGAAATCTATTTGCACTGTATTTCATGCACCCATCCGTTCGGTTTTGTTTTCAACCTCCGCCTATTTCTTTTGTCTCAGCCGCACGCTTTATTTCATGCACCATAATTCACAAAGAGAATAAAGAAAAAAATCCTGCTTGTGTTTTGAAGCTTTTGCCAAATGGCAGGCCATCATACTCACATCCATCAGATGAGGGAGTTGCACATACTAATGGTTTTGCTTCATCTAAACTAAAAAATTCAACAAATTCAGATCTCCTCCTCACTTTATTGGAACATAAAAGGCCAAGCATGCACAAATTAAAATCATGTTCTAAACCCATCTGACTTTCTTTCTTCCATGATGTGATAATGACCCAGCTGCTTTTCCATACCACCAAAATTGTCTTTTGTTTAAAACAGACAGCAAAATTGCAAGAGTTGCAAGACCTTTTGGGGCCAAACTTGGTGCAACATTTTGCAAGTTTGAATATGCATAAGCACGAATGAGGTTTGCAGCAGCCTTTTACTCTGTCCTCAAAAATTGCTTGATTGAAGATGTTCCTGGTAACCTCGTTTCCCGTCATTCATCCGTCTGACAGGGGACAGTGGATATTGCCCTGGGACCATCAACAGCAGATGCCAGATTGATTAGACAAACTGCAAAAGAGAAGCCTTATAAAAATGCAGTGTTTGATAAACAATAGCCTGATGATGAATCAGTATGCCAAAATCACAATCAGGGCTCAAAGCTGAGGATTTTTCAAACTTTTACTTGCCCTGCCAAAATTTTCCACAAAAAAGTAATAAATAAATCAAATAAATTAAATAGGCCTAGTTATTGTCTTTTACCCATAACCTTAATAAATAAGGTTGTGACACTGCATAGTCTTCACTGTATAAATTACATATAGAATAATCCTTGAAAGTTACAAAAGTTATTCAGTCAAGATTCAGTTTTTTTCTTTGTCCTTTGTTGTTTGATTAACATAAAAAAAAAACAGACAGCAGCAGGAATTTTAGGCTGCTGTCACTTTAAGAGCTGCACAGATCCAATATACTGATACACATGCATTTTATTTCTTAACTGTTTATGTTCACCTAAGATATAACAGACTGTGGGTGCGTCTCAATCAGCTTCCTAGTTCAGTAGTCAGGGCACTGATCAGGGAGTTGGATATTTAAGGGCTGTGTCAATAGCAAAATCCTTCCAGTGCACTGGAACGTTCGCTCCCTAAAAAATCCCACAATGCACCGCAAAATCCAGGGAGCATTGATGCTCACTATGCTCCCATACTGGAAATTGTCACATTTCTGAAGCACAAAACATAAAACCCACAAGCAAACTCAATAAATATAATGACACGCTATAGAAGATTTAAAAAGACAAACCATTTTTATGTCAGCATAAACACATTGCTAGACAGGTAGTGAACACACCTAGTTCACATTTATAATTAACATTCAGCTGAAATGTTGTAAGGATATGACACAGAACAATGTGTTTAAACAGCATAAAAAATAATATCAAAAAGATATACACTCACCTAAAGGATTATTAGGAACACCTGTTCAATTTCTCATTAATGCAATTATCTAATCAACCAATCACATGGCAGTTGCTTCAATGAATTTAGGGGTGTGGTCCTGGTCAAGACAATCTCCTGAACTCCAAACTGAATGTCAGAATGGGAAAGAAAGGTGATTTAAGCAATTTTGAGCGTGGCATGGTTGTTGGTGCCAGATGGGCCGGTCTGAGTATTTCACAATCTGCTCAGTTACTGGGATTTTCACGCACAACCATTTCTAGAGTTTACAAAGAATGGTGTGAAAAGGGAAAAACATCCAGTATGCGGCAGTCCTGTGGGCGAAAATGCCTTGTTGATGCTAGAGGTCAGAGGAGAATGGGCCGACTGATTCAAGCTGATAGAAGAGCAACTTTGACTGAAATAACCACTCGTTACAACCGAGGTATGCAGCAAAGCATTTGTGAAGCCACAACACGCACAACCTTGAGGCGGATGGGCTACAACAGCAGAAGACCCCACCGGGTACCACTCATCTCCACTACAAATAGGAAAAAGAGGCTACAATTTGCACGAGCTCACCAAAATTGGACAGTTGAAGACTGGAAAAATGTTGCCTGGTCTGATGAGTCTCGATTTCTGTTGAGACATTCAGATGGTAGAGTCAGAATTTGGCGTAAACAGAATGAGAACATGGATCCATCATGCCTTGTTACCACTGTGCAGGCTGGTGGTGGTGGTGTAATGGTGTGGGGGATGTTTTCTTGGCACACTTTAGACCCCTTAGTGCCAATTGGGCATCGTTTAAATGCCACGGCCTACCTGAGCATTGTTTCTGACCATGTCCATCCCTTTATGACCACCATGTACCCATCCTCTGATGGCTACTAGGATAATGCACCATGTCACAAAGCTCGAATCATTTCAAATTGGTTTCTTGAACAATGAGTTCACTGTACTAAAATGGCCCCCACAGTCACCAGATCTCAACCCAATAGAGCATCTTTGGGATGTGGTGGAACGGGAGCTTCGTGCCCTGGATGTGCATCCCACAAATCTCCATCAACTGCAAGATGCTATCCTGTCAATATGGGCCAACATTTCTAAAGAATGCTTTCAGCACCTTGTTGAATCAATGCCACGTAGAATTAAGGCAGTTCTGAAGGCGAAAGGGGGTCAAACACAGTATTAGTATGGTGTTCCTAATAATCCTTTAGGTGAGTGTAGGTCCTGCCTGTTGTTGATTAATACCAGTGATTATGTAGTCATTAGGGCTGGTCCGAATAGCATTTTTTGAGCTTCGAAGCTTCGGTAGTAATCAACACAGAATATTCGAAGCTTCGGAGGGAAGGGGCTGAACATATTCTTCTCTCTAATAAAGGCAGGAATCTCGAGATTCTCAGCGACGCGCCTCATGCGGGCAGGGCTTATGCTACGAGAAAGGACACTGCACTAGTGATACAAAACACACAGGTCTGTTACTTCCCAGTAACAAGCTCCTATATTTCGCAGTGGATTCATTTAGATTGATAATAACGGGTAATAGGCTTGCTGCGATAGTCGGTGTTACCAGTGTTCAGGCATAACACCGGTTACATCACTTGCCCACCACGGCACTGCCCCCAACGTCGTTTTGATATTTTATAGTAGTAAAAATAATTTAGTTCAGTTAGAGAACAGATTAACTACAATTAAAAACTGAATGTGCAACTTGAGCCGAACGAGAGTCGCAGCACATCAGCAGCAGGAGTCAGATTTCATTCATCATGAGAGTGAGGAGCTGAATGACAAGATGATCGCAGAAGATTTGGTTTCAAAGCGAAATGTAAAAGCGCCTATTTAAGGGAGTTTGTCATTGTACTGTTTTGTTGTTGTGTTTCTCATTAAGAATAATAGGCTAATGAACCCACCATTCAAGCAACCCGCCCCTGAATTGGCACTAATTCTAAACCGAAAGTAAAATGCGCACGGCAGCACTGTCATTCGTTCACGGCCGCACAGTGCTTCAAGCACTGTAATGTGACGGTGAGGGAAAATTTTCTCACTGTCACATCCCTAACGGGTAAAAAGGCTAATAATACATTTTGATTCTATTATTCTATTTTCCACAATGTCAAACGAACGCAGCTTAAACCAAAATGCAAGCTCAGGCATGCGCTTCTTCTATATAAGCTCATGCAGTTGTGTCTCTAGACAGAGAATACTCCGTTGCAGGGAACACTTAGGCTAAGAAGAAGCAAAAATATTTATTAAGTATAACGAGGTTGGGTTCCTATTCAACTGTCCATCCTATTAAAAACGGCTAGGCTATAAGATAATTGTAAGAAAAAAAAAGAGTATTGTATTTCGGCAGATTTTATAGTGTAAACATATGCAAGTGCGAATGAGAACCGTTTCGAGGGGGATGCCAGGTGTGCGCGAAACAAAACAACCAATATTCGAATCCCAAAATTGAAAATCGAATACCAACCCATCGAATGAATATTCGAATATTCTGGTCCAGCCCTAGTAGTCATGTCGCCGGAAATTAAGTAATCGCTGTCCCAATGTGTAATGAACCAGGATCCTTACCAGTGCCTGGATTCGTGTACACGATATACTGATTCATGAGCTCAGGAGCTGATTGAGACGCACCCTGTGTTTACTAGGATACTCGCAGAGACCGGCATTTTTGTGAGTATGTCCGTTCAAGCACAAGAAGACGTGAAAGAGAGCTCAATTCAGCATTCGCACGCTGTCTGAGAAGCGGCTTTCTGGGGGCGCGCTTCGGATGTGTGCGCACAAAACTTCTCACACTATTGAATTTAGTTCTTTTTGTGTCTTCTTGCTCTTGAATATTTAAATTGGCAAGGCTTAAAAACACGTGGAAACAATAAACTTTAGTGATGCAGCACTGGCCCGATCCGACAAGTGACAGTTGCGTCAACTGTCCCGAGCAACGTTTGTGCTGGCTGCGGGCCATCGAGCAGTCCTTATTTTCAAGCCCCGGCAATAAAGCCTGAATAAAACCCACATGTAGCTCTTCTAAAGTGAGACTGAAGTAATGATGTAACATTTCTTAGCCAAGGCATCCACGAACAGCATGGCATTTTTTTTAAATCTGTTGTCTTTGCTCGAGAGTGAATTAACTTTCGAGCATTTGATATATTGTTTTCCCAGAATTCATTACTGTATAAATACTACATGCATGTAGAGGAGAGCGGGGCACAACCTAACACGTCTTGAATTTCTCAGTTTATGTAAATCCACTTGGGATTCAGAGTATAATTTTTTTCCACGTTAATTTCACATGTCTAGTACAATTATGTGGCCTTGTTTCATTATTGCAGTGTATACTTTTTACTTTATTTACCCCGAAAGAATGGAAGTGAAATGTGACAACATGCCCCATAGGTGGGGAACATTGTAACATGACCATATGACTGCTTAAAATGTTATCTGATCTAATAATTAAAAAACAAACAAACAAAAAAAAACATACTAGACAAACTAAAATATTTTGTCAATAAAATACAATTATTATCTTTTTCATATAAAATAATGTTGTTTTTTTTAATAATTAAAGTAATTTTGGAGTTTGACAATGAACACTGCAAAACACAGCATAGTTCAAAACAGTGTGGGCAAATAGATAGAAGAAGAAACACATTCCCATAGTTTCTCAATCAAATTCATAAAAGTAATTAATGTTAATTATATTGCTAATGTCATAGAACAACATAGTTCTAATAATTCTGCATTACAGTGTGCCCCGCTATCACAACTATGCTGCATCTGCGCAACTGGGATTTAAACCTGGCTACTGGCTAGTTGCTTCTGCTAGTTAGTTAAGCATTTAGTCATTTAGCAGACACTTTTGCCCAAAACAACTGTAGAAAACTGGAAACGTTTATTATAACAGTCAATAATATTTGTAGTACACAACGGCAAGTTTCAAGTATAAACGTACACTAGCTAGTACACTAGCTAGAGCAGAACTAAAATGCAGAGAAGTAGATGAATAGAGAATAGTTTTTAAAAAAATAGGTTAGATATAGATAGTGGCTTTGATTTTGTCAGATCAGGTGGAGGTTGGGAGCACATTCAATCAAAGAGAAACAGATAGGGTGAAGGTTCTAGACAATGACTTTGTACCTCATTGTGAAGAAACCAACAGGCACTGCATGTTCACTGACTATAAATGGAGGGAGTGAATATATACTATTAGGAGTGTATTTCCAATGCCAGACTTGAAGGCCAACGTTAGTAGGTAGCCAGTGAAGTGAGACCAAGAGGGGTGTTTGTGGGTCCTTGTTGGCTAATTGAAGTCTATATGATCTGTCATGTTCAGAATCATCTGCAGAGATTTAGTCTTGTTGGCTAAAAGGCTGAACAACAGCCTTGTCCAGTAGTCCCATCTTCCTGCTGTCCTAGTTGCCATTACAGTTGTGGAACCCAATTGTACAGTAATTTTGTGATCAACTAATGGGTTGGCTGGGATTATAAGGAGCTTTGTTTAGATTAAACTAAAAATTGGCACTCCATCAAGGCTGAGATGTCTGAAAGACAAGCAGAGATACAAACCGAGATAGTGGAGCGACAGATAGAGCAGTGATAGAGCTGTGTATCATCTGCATAGCAGTGATAGGAAGTGCCTGCTGGTAAACCTGTCGCTCCACTGTCTTGGTTTGTACCTTTATGATCAAACCCAGAGAGTTTATTGAAAAGAGACTTATCTGCTTGTGAGGTAGGACTGAATCACTGTCAGTCAGCTAACAGCATTGGTGAGATCTTTTGCAGAAGATGTTAGGGACCAGGTGTAAGGGATGGGCTGTATGTTGTAGGACAGCTGAAATTAAATAAAATAAAGACATCAGATTCTGTGAGAGGAAAGAAGAAAAGGTGGGGGTTGGTTTTGGATGTGGTGTACAGAACTGGTTGCTGATGGTCACTACCTTATCAGTGAAAAAGGTGGTAAAGTCATCAGCAGTCAGAGAGTTGGAAAGACAAAGGCACTGAGCAGCAGTGAGCTTGGTCCAATGGTCACAAAGAGAATCGGTGAGCAAGGTGCTCACATTCTGGCCTGGAGGTGAAAGGACAGATATTTTCAATGTTGAATTGGAGTATGTATAGAATCATTCGCATCAAGTAAGTAGTAGTAATTAGAGGAGGAAAGTGATGCAGACACCACAGAGAAGCAGCATGTGGGGAAGAAAGCACAATGGTTACAGTAAGAGAAACTAGCCGTTTCCCTGCTTGGTGTACACCTGGGGTGTGCCTTCTTGTAAGGTCAAACAAGGCCAAAAGAGCTCGGAAGTCAGCTGCTTGAAGTTTGTCCAGGTGAATTTTTGAGGTTACCAAGGACTACAAGTGGAAGGAAATTCTCAGGGAAAGAAAACAGCAGCATACACCATATTGCCAAAAGTATTGGGACACCCCTCCAAATCATTGAATTCAGGTGTTCCAATCACTTCCATGGCCACAGGTGCATAAAATCAAGCACCTAGGCATGCAGACGCTTCTACAAACATCTGTGAAAGAATGGGTCGCTCTCAGGAGCTCAGTGAATTCAAGCATGGTACTGTGATAGGTTGCCACCTGTGCAGTAAGTCCAGTCGTGAAATTTCCTCACTACTAAATATTCCACGGTCAACTGTTAGTGGTATTATAACAAAGTGGAAGCAATTGGGAACAACAGCAACTCAGCCACGAAGTGGTAGGCCAGGTAAAAACATAGAGCGGGGTCAGCGCATGCTGAGGCACACAGTGCGCAGAAGTCGCCAACTTTCTGCAGAGTCAATAGCTACAGACCTCCAAACTTTGTGTGGCCTTCAGATTAGCTCAAGAACAGTGCGTAGAGAGCTTCATGGAATGGGTTTCCATGGCTGAGCAGCTGCATCCAAGCCTTACATCACCAAGTGCAATGCAAAGCGTCGGATGCAGTGGTGTAAAGCACGCCGCCACTGGACTCTAGAGCAGTGGAGACATGTTCTCTGGTGACAAATCATGCTTCTCTGTCTGGCAATCCCATGGACGAGTCTGGGTTTGGCGGTTGCCAGGAGAACTTGGCTGCATTGTGCTGCATTGAACTGCATTGTGCCATGTGTAAAGTTTGGTGGAGGGGGGACTTTGGTGTGGGATTGTTTGTCAGGGGATGGGCTTAGCCCCTTAGTTCCAGTGAAAGGAACTCTTAATGCTTCAGCATACCAAGACAAATTGGACAATTTCATGCTCCCAACATTGTGGGAACAGTTTGGGGATGGCCCCTTCCTGTTCCAACATGACTGCGCACCAGTGCACAAAGCAAGGTCCATAAAGACATGGATGAGCGAGTTTGGTGTGGAGGAACTTGACTGGCCTGCACAGAGTCCTGACCTCAACCCGATAGAACACCTTTGGGATGAATTAGAGCAGAGACTGCAAGCCAGTTCTTCTCATCTAACATCAGTGCCTGACCTCACAAATGCGCATCTAGAAGAATGGTCAAAAATTCCCATAAACACACTCCTTAACCTTGTGGAAAGCCTTCCCAGAAGAGTTGAAGCTGTTATAGCTGCAAAGGATGGACCAACTCCATATTAAACTCTGTGGATTAAGAATGGGATGTCATTAAAGTTCATGCACATGTAAAGGCAGGCGTCCCAAAACTTTTGGCAATATAGTATATCTTAGAGCCCGACCGATTTATCGGTCTGCCGATTTTATCGGCCGATGTGAGCCTGTTGCAGATATATCGGCATCGGCGTATATGCCACCGATATGAACACGTGTCTCACAGCGCGCGAATATTCACACAAAATTATGTCAAAATGCCGGTCTTGTCGAGTATCATCGTAAACATAGTCGGTTATGTCTTAAGTGAACGTAAACATGAAATTTGCGAGTCACCGCCAGCGTTTTCTGGTCATTCATGGCCCACAGAATATCTTGTTGTATGAATATCTGAACATGTAATAATATCAAAAGAAAGAACAGGCCCTCTGTTTTATCCTAGCTTCATGCATTCTTTTTTATCAACACTTGAATGTGAGTAAGTTTCATGAAAAAAGCAACATTTTGAGAAAAAAGCTGAGAAAATCGCGACTAACTTACATACAGATGGGATTCAGAACGATGATCAAAACACAGATCGAGTCCATCAACACCCCCAAAGCTTCACAGAAGCTCGTCCTGGGTCTACATTTCATTCAATAACTTTAGGCAGTTTTGATTTATATGCTGTTTAATGTTGATGATCTCTTTATTTTACATATGCATCTGCTTATAAGATATCGCTCGTTCCTGCCTCTTCTTCGCCTGTGTTTTGATCAGATTCTGTACTCGTTCAGGAGATGTGTAATAGCGCCCCCTACCGTATAACAGTGAAAAATGGCAGGGAAGCGTTTTCTCATAAAAGACGAGATAACAAAAGACAGAAAGAAAAAAAAAAATTCACTCACGGCTCTTGACTGAATAACTTTAATAAGGGTTAATCTATATTTATACACTTAAGATTATGAAGTGATATTTTACATTTGATTACTATTTCTGTACCTGAAAATCTAGTTTAGACCTACATGAAAAATTTTCATTTGTATGTTTGTTCTGTTGTATTTATGTATAATGTATGTATATTATGTATATACTGCATTCTATATACAGTACCAGTCAAAAGTTTGGACACATCAGTGGGAAAGTGTGTCCAAACTTTTGACTGGTACTGTACTATAATATACACAAAGAATATCGGCCGATATATCGATATCAGACTTTTTTTACTCCCTAATATCGGTATCGATATCGGCCCCCAAAAACCCATATCGGTCGGGCTCTAGTGTAAAAATTGCTTTAGTGTGCTCTCTGGTATCTAGCACCTCAAGGAAGATGCCCAGTTGACCTGGAGGGCAATAAATGACAACAAAGTATAGTTGGACTGGATTAATAAAAGTGATGGTATGATATTGATAGGATACATTAAAGGGGATCTTTTATTCCCTTAATCTTTTATTAAAGGGAATCTGCAGAGTTACAAAGCACAGTCCATGCCAAAGTGAGTTGATCTCTCAAACAGAAAACACTTGCCTAAACGTCTTTGCAGTCCTGCCATTCTGTGATGTAGCTCCGTCACCATGTAACACATAATGCATAATGTGGCTTGCCCTCAAGCAAAGGTAGTTATAAGGCTGGGAAGAGTTTATCGCTATGAGTAAACACCGTATTTTTTTTCACTGCGAGGGCAAAACATCATTACATGGATTTCCAAAAGGCAGAGGAACTGAAGAATCAGTGGTTAACATGTAGTTTAACACTATTCCTCTGCAGTACAACTACAAGCTTTTGTTGTGTTCTCACCATTTTTCTAACGACTTTTTCAATGCAGGTCAGTGTGTTAACAGACATACACTTTTGCCATGATGTCGATAAATGACATTTATACCATCACATCTGAAATTTAAGAAACATAAAATAAAAAAATACTACTGTGAAACGTCCTGCACAAGTCGTGCTTGAGAAGGTGGTTCGGGTCAAGCAGCTTGTTCTTCTTGAGAACATCGGACTCGGGCTTGAACTGATATTGCAAAACTGATGCCTTAGCATAGTTACAGTAGTGTTTACATCTCCAGCACCGAGAGCTGAAACATGCCGGTTATGGCAAGGGCCAACAAACACTCTTAGCGGTAGACCAATCACAACAGACTGGGGACGGCTGACCACTCAGAGCAGACTGGGCTTTTCTGAAGGCAGGTTTTAAAGAAACCGAAACTAAACCAGAGTGTTCAGACAGAGGGTGAAAACCGGTGCTGCACCAATGTAAATTATAAGAAAAATTATTTTTTGAACATTCAAAGAGTTTTAGAACATTAGTGTAAACCTATTCTAGTAGACCCCCTTATAAACCTGTAATTGAAATTATGAACCCTTTAAGAAAATAATGACATATAAAGTGTTTTAAACTAGAAAACATGTCTACCCACCTTGTCCAGTAGGGCAAGGGGACTGTGTTTAAAAGTAATGGTCTTAATGGTTCAGCAGCCGCCTGAAGGCCACACCAGCAGTTCAGGCCACCTGTCACAGGCTGAAAGGTTGGTTTAGAGCAGTCGATCAGTCACGTCTGCCTGGAAAGTACAAGGCCTGCATGGCATCCAAGGGTATTTAGCCTGTTGTTGGTGTATGTGGTTGGGTAAGCAGGTTAGCAGCTTTCACCAGAGCTATGAAGCTACAGCTATGTTGCCCTTAATGTCTCTGGCAATTAAGGTAATGTAGTACAAGGACGGCAGATACCCAAAGATACCCATGCTGGGGTGGGAGAGGTTGGAGCGTGCTTAAACTTTTGAAAGAGCTAGTGAACAGCCAGGACCAGAAACCAAGTTCTTGCATCTGTACATGACTGGCAGGTCTCAGTGGACGTGACTAAAGAACTACCAAAGAAATTCTTCTGGTCTTTGAGGGAAACAAGAGCATCCTTCTTTTAGAGACGACTGGTCTTTGGGAGGATCATTTGAAAGAAACCCATGCTAGGAAAATGGTCTAGGGAGAAGATTTGGCCAGTGACTGTTGAAAAAAGGGCTGGTAGGAAAAGTGTATGCTGATTTAGGTAAGATTGTTTGGAATTTACACAACAGTTTTTCTTCAAGGCCATGGTCATTGGCCACGACAGGAACCATGAGAATGAAAAGTAATATCCAGCTGAAAACACCTCAAAAAGGCTTATAAAGACAGGATAGCCATGGCAAACAGCATAATGCCGTGACCTTACCTGGGTGAGGGTGAATGATGTTGATCAGAGCAGCTTGGCTGGGTTGTGTAGTCACAGTTTGGCAGGCTTTTGACGCCATTGCCAGAGAAAGTCATGGATTTAGGTCTAACACTTACTGTCAGCCAGTTGTAACCAGAATGTAATTGATGATCCAAAGGTTGGGTATAAGACAATTGGAGGCATTTTTATATGTGCTCAAGGCATGTGTGATTTGCACTAATCTAGCCATGAAATAGAAGAAGCTGGACAAGGAGCAAAATAGATATTGGTTGTAGAAGGACATGATTTTCCTTGCACTGTAAACCATAAAGAAGCAGAACTGCTGCACTGTGGTTCACAAAGTTGATCATATTGAGGTTTATTTTATGGACCTTCATATTTACACTTAATGGGCCTCATTCATGAAACACGAGCAGAACGAATTTGTGTGTAAATCGTTCGTAAAGCCGCTCTGACGTGAATTTTCGGATTCACGAAAATGTTCGTATTTTCAAAATGTTAGTTGGTACGAAAGAAATTTACAGCTGCTCCCTACCACGTGTAAATGGTGCGTAAAACATTTGAACGTTCTGTGTTCTAATTTAAGCAAACTGATGACATTGCATTTTGATGCACATATGTACCATAATATTTCACGAGTTGATTTTCCCTGTTTTTTTTTGTTGTTTTTTTTTTACTGTTCAACTTTGGGTAATAGGCAGCGCTTTTCACTGTCACTTTTTACCCGGCCGTCTAATCACAGTGGAGGAGGGGCGGGACAAATATTACACCAACCAATCATCCTACTTGTACACCGACTGAACAACAATGGAGAAGTTAATATTGCTTTTTACTGCATTTTTATATTCAGTAATATTCTTCAAAATGAGATACTCATTACTGCCATGGATATTCTGTATCATAGCAAGCAAAGTATCTCAGCTGGAAAAACGCTGCACTTGCAAAGCGCTTTTAAGCGCCACCAGCTGGCCGTTTTCAAAAAAGCACCATACATTTTTTAGCTGCCTAAAAATGCTTTGGTGGACACATGATAATTGAATATTTATTGCTAAGCATATGGCCAATTAGTCTCTTTAGAATTTATGCAAAATACTGGACCAAACCTGAGAAAGAAGTCCAGAAGGTTCCACAGTGTTCCTGGACACGTCATTTGCAGTTGTAACTCAGGGGCGGGGATTATGCTAATTATGAATGAGCGTGCACGCTCACCCTATTTACTGGAATTCATTAATATACACACGTTTAACTACCGATTCCGTGGTATACGAAGCGTTTGTGAATCTGGAGGAGAGTTGTCGTAAAGGCCAATTTTACACACAAACTACTCAGAATTTGCTCGTATATACGAAAGTTTCATGAATGAGGCCCAATGCATTTATATAGTCTGTATGGATTCAGGGGTATGTCTGTTTCTTTTGTGTGTAATTAGGGTCTCCTAATGTGTTTGCTGTTGTGATATCGGTTGTTTAAGATGAACGACACATCTTGCTTCCTCATATCCCTGATTCTCACAGATGGCTCTTGCTGAACACAGCAACACATTATCCTTGGTGTTGGCTTAGTCAGCCAAAGACAAAATTCACACATACATGCCCCGAAATGTCAGAAAAAAAGAAACTATTGTCATTGTTGTTGTACATGTTGATCAAATAGTCAAGATTCTGATCATGTGAGACTAGTGTTAAAGTGCAGCGTTTATGCCTTTCACAAACTTTTTCTGTTCTCTCTCTCAAATACATATGTGCCTGTTTTGAAAACATTCCAATTTATGCTCCCCTGAAGAAAATAGACGAAATATCAATGAAAAAATTTACCCCAAAAAAGACTTGTTGTCACCTCCTGGTTTTTTTTTTTTTCGTCTCACAGAATAGAATTGCTTCATTGTGAAAGCTGGTGGACGCCTCTTAATCAATGCCCATTGAGCACTTTGTGGCCAATGAAGCATTTGTGAGAATTTGTGCACAGGACGTGCTGAGCGCACAGTGATGGCAGCATGAGACAGGCTAATGGCTGTGAGATGGGTTATCAGAGCCACTGCTGCTAGATCAATTGGAGCCTGAGAAGAAACGAAAGCAAACTGTGTTATATAGGTCAGTCAATACTTTCAGTAATGATGGAGTAATCTCCGCGATGCTCGCACACCTTTATATTGTGGACATTTGCTACACATGGGCTCCCTCGCAACACCTCTCCTCCTACTTTGCCTTCTTCCCTCAGATCAAACCATTTACCCAAGCATCATATATACACTTCTTTCTGGTTAGTTTTATATATTTAATGTAGTGCAGTGGTAACTAAAAATAGTGGGGCTACTAACTATTTTTTCAGTAGCATTGTGTTTCTTGTCCAGTGATGAATTAAATATGTAGTTAAAAGGTGTTGTTTATTGTTTTTAAGTCTTTTGTTGTTGTTGTTGTTGTTTCATTATTGAATGTATTTGATGTCTATTTTAGAGCTGCAATAACGAATCGATAATAATCGATAATGAAAATCATCGACAACGATTCTCATTATCGATTAGTCGGGTCTGCCCTCTGTGCACGCACAGAAAACTTCCACCAAATTACAGCACTCAATAACGCATTTCTATGGGCAAAATGCATCTAAAAATAGTGGAGTGGAAAATTTCTGTATAAATAAATTCTGTATTTTAAGCTTCAAGCTAATGCATTAGCGTCTAAAATACCCTGTCATGCGCTTTGACGGGTGTGTGTGTGCGTCTGCGTCCTCAGCGCAAAACGTTCATTTTACAGGCTATATCCTTGTATGTAAATGTTACTAATTCATGCGAGTATTTCCGTTTTGCATGAAAGCGCGTCCTGACACGACAGCTTCAAACTTCACTGAACGAGCGCCGACGTCAAACAGACAGAACGCAGTCGAGAGGGAGACTGTTAATATTCAGCGCAAAAACATTGATTAGCTGAAATATCTGCTGTTGGACGCTAAATTTAGGTTTAAAAGTCAACATGTAATTCAAGTATTTTATGAGAGTAGTAACTGTAAAGGGATAACAGCGTGTAACTGAATATAAATGTAAGACGTTTCTACAGGATAAAGAAGAGTCTATGTCCATAGAGATCAAATGTGTGTGTGTTCCTGCAGAACATTCCTCTAATCTGGGAACACTGATTTTGTTTTTTGTGTTTGTCTTTTTCTTTAATATCATTTTAATGTAGGGATTTAAACTCCTTTTGCTTAGTAACTTTTGCACATCATGTATAGCACAAACATACCCTTATGAAAATTAACCATGGTTTTATTATAGTAAAACCATGTTTTTTGGCGTATTGATTACCATTTGTATAACCACACAAATACCATATAGTTAAACTATGGATTTGAAGCAAAACTATTGTTAATTTGTGGTTACCATGGAATAACTACAATAACCCTGTTTACTTTATTCATTTACTTATTTATTTTCATTTGTTGTAAAACCATGGTTAATTTTTGTAAGGGTAGATATATTCACTATGTATGTTTTCATAGCACTCAACTGACATGTTTGTTTGAAGGACAGCATTGGGCAGGATGTGGAATAGTGTGTTTTGTCAATAAAAAAGGGGCTTTTTATCTGATTAATCGAAAAAATAATCGGCAAACTAATCAATTATCAAAATAATCGTTAGTTGCAGCCCTAGTATATTTGTAGAGTTGTAGACATAGTAGGTAAAATTTTAAGGTTAAGGTAATATACACCGATCAAGCAGAACATTATAAATAACACTGATTATCTCTTTATCACGGCACCTGTTAGTGGGTGGGATATATTAGGCAGCAAGTGAACATTTTGCCCTCAAAGTTGATGTGTTAGAAGCAGGAAAAATGGGCAAGCATAAGGATTTAAGCGAGTTTGACAAGGGCCAAATTGTGATGGCTAGACGACTGGGTCAGAGCATCTCCAAAACTGCAGATCTGCAGTGGTCAGTATCTATCAAAAGTGGTCCAAGGAAGGAACAGTGGTGAACCAGAGACAGGGTCATGGGCGGCCAAGGCTCATTGATGCACGTGGGGTGCGAAGGCTGGCCCCTGTGGTCCGATCAAACAGACGAGCTACTGTAGCTCAAATTGCTCAAGAAGTTAATGCTGGTTCTGATAGAAAGGTGTCAGAATACACAGTGCATCGCAGCTGGTTGTGTATGGGGCTGCATAGCCTCAGGGTGCCCATGCTGACCCCTGTCCACCGCCGAAAGTGTTGCACCTGAGCATCAGAACTGGACCACGGAGCAATGGAAGAAGGTGGCCTGGTCTGATGAATCACGTTTTCTTTTACATCACGTGGATGGCCGGGTGCGTGTGCGTGGCTTACCTGGGGAACACATGGCACCAGGATGCACTATGGGAAGAAGGCAAGCCGGCGGAGGCAGTGTGATGCTTTGGGCAATGTTCTGCTGGGAAACCTTGGGTCCTGCCATCCATGTGGATGTTCATTTGACACGTACCACCTACCTAAGCATTGTTGCAGACCATGTACACCCTTTCATGGAAACGGTATTCCCTGGTGGCTGTGGCCTCTTTCAGCAGGATAATGTGCCCTGCCACAAAGCAAAAATGGTTCAGGAATGGTTTGAGGAGCACAACAACGAGTTTGAGGTGTTGACTTGGCCTCCAAATTCCCCAGATCTCAATCCAATCGCGCATCTGTGGGATGTGCTGAACAAACAAGTCCGATCCATGGAGGCCCCACCTCGCAACTTACAGGACTTAAAGGATCTGCTGCTAACATCTTGGTGCCAGATACCACAGCACACCTTCAGGGGTCTAGTGGAGTCCATGCCTCGACGAGTCAGGGCTGTTTTTGCAGCAAAAGGGGGACCAGCACAATATTAGGATAATGTTATGCCTGATCGGTGTGTGTATGTATGTGTGTGTATATATATATATATATATATATATATATATATATATAATGTAATTTGCTAAATTGTCATATAGTGAATCTCTCAGACAGTATCTACTGGATCTGTTTTGGTGTATGACAACAAGAGATTTATTTGATCAAATATAAAAATATGCTTCTGCTGCTACAGGCCACTGACTCGTACATCAGAAAGGCTTATTATAGTCCATATCTATAATCCATAAAATCCAATCTTAGTGATTTACTGTATATCCATATTAAATACTCTGATTACGGATGATATTTTAACTTGTCTTTGCCAATTGTTTTCTCTCACACAGATGTTTTTTGCTGTGTCTCGATCTCCTGCATCTGATGTCTGGATAGCTAATGATAATTGATATGTAGACTGTGTAGTTTGGTCAATTGCTCATCATCTTGCAGATCATTCTTCATACATATGCATAGAGCAGCATTCAAACATTGTATTCAACACTTAACTTTCATAAAATGGTTTTGAATTTGTGATCAGCCATTGTCAATGTCCTCTCTCATGTCTCCTGCAGTGTATTATGGGAGCCCATGGGTGACGGAAAGCGTGTGATATCTCTGGCGGAAAACCACGTGCTGCTCTGGGACCTTCAGGAGAGCTCCAGCAAGGCCACCGTGAGATTCATTATTTTCATAATTGCCGTGTTTCACAGCCCTTCTCTCAGTACTGCAGCTGTGACACTGGCACTGCATATCAATACAAGTCACCATGTTCAGTTCCATAACAGTGGAATTATTTTATAGTTTGCATCTCTATGACTTTCTTTCTTCTGTGGAACACACACACACACACAAATATATTTCGAAGAATATTAATGTTTGTTTTTTTCATAAAATGAAAGCATATGGAGGGCAAAAATAAAACCATACCAATCTTTATCATTTTCGTCTGTCTCAGTGAAAAAATTAAACACATGGCCATGAAAAATTTTCATGTAAAACAGCATTTGGGTTTGGAATGACAAATTTTGAGTAGGTAAATGATAGCATAATTTTAATTAAAAAACTATTCATTTAAATTATGAGCACAGACCAGCCATGGACCAGTGTTATTTTAGTGTCATTGAGATACTATTATAATTTTTATTAATATTTTGAATTAGGTTTTTTTATATTTTCCATTTTCATTTTTGTTAAAGTTTTAGTAATGTTGTTGCATGTTTTTGTCATTTTAATTAGATTGGTTAATGTCTATTTTTTTAAAGTAATTTTTGTTTTAGTTTTAGTTGTTTTAGTACATCAATTTAAACATGAAAATTATTAATGTTAGGGATGTTTTTTTTTTTTTTTATTTCAAGTAACAGACTTTTTTATGGTTTTAGTTATAGTTTTAAAATTCATTTTTCTGGATTACATTTTAATAGTTGAATTAAATGCCAATAAGTAAAATGGATGTCTAATAAATTGAATTGATACATCTTTAACCATTTAATAATTAACATTTTTACAATAATAGTTAAAATATTATGAAATGTTTTATTTTTTCAGAAATTCTGTGTTTTATGATTTAATACCAAAACCAGTGGTAATCAAATGAATGCATAAAACGTTTTAATTAATCTTTTAAAATGTAATTAAATGAAACTTGAATTCCTTTCATTTTTTGGCAAACAAAGTTCTGCACAACAGAGGTTTATTCTTTCAATTAAAACATGGGTGAAAAATTGTGTGATGTTCCTTAAAAATAATGTTTTAATTAGGCATGTGACGGTATCAAATTTTCATGTTGCGATTAATTGCTGAAGCTTTTATCGCGGTATACGGTATTATCACGATATTGAAATAAGTTGCAAAAAAGTGCCATACTATAACAGGTTTAATAACTTTTTCTTATGACAAAAAGAACTGAACATTTAAATACAATAAAGCAATACAAAAAAATGTATAAAGTAAATGTTTCAAACAGATTAAAGTGCAAAAGAACAATAGGTATCACTTTACAATAAGGTCTCACTAGTAGTTAATGCATTAACTAACATTAACAAAGAGCAAATAGCTACATGTGTTACAAAGTTATTATTCTTTGATAACATCAGTTCAAAAATACAACTGTTAATGTTAGCTCAGGTCCATTAAATAATATAGTAATACAACTTTTGATTTTAATAATGTGTTATTAAATGTTGAAATTTACATTTAACTAAGATTAATAAATGCTTTAGAAGTATTTTTCATTGTTTTTTTATTAACTAATGTTAAATAATGGAGCCTTATTGTAAAGTGTGTGACTGAACAATAAAGAATCAGAACATATTCAAACAATATCCAGATTAAAATATAAAATGTTTAAGTTTGAAAATAAATAGCCTTAAGTCTTTAAGTATTAAGTATTTGGTGATGTGATGAGCACCGTAGCGAATACAGAAAACTGAATGGCTGTTTGAAACATTTAAATACTGTGTAGTAGCGTTACCGGGGAAACGGCTGCATTTCTGCTGTTCCATCAGCGCCATCTGCTGTCAGAGAGTGAATGTGCGTCTCCTTCACTCGTTCAGCCATGCGCTGCTCATGCGCGTTGGGTTTGTTTACATCAGTGCCCGTGCCTCTTTGATGCAGCGTACAGCCGTGTTGTTCATTTTAAACGGTAGATGGATAAATTCTTAAAATGCATTCTAGAAATCAGAATAATTCGTAATAAATAATTATTCA
This sequence comes from Coreius guichenoti, assembly GCA_039654105.1. Lineage (NCBI taxonomy): Eukaryota > Metazoa > Chordata > Actinopteri > Cypriniformes > Gobionidae > Coreius > Coreius guichenoti. Next base: position 4,366,765 of record CM077177.1, read on the forward strand.
CGGTATTTTGAAGTGACCACGATAACAATATTGTGCATTTTCATTATCGTGATATATCGTATTACCATATACCAGCACGTCTAGTTTTAATAAACTGTGTTATTGCTTTGAGAAGTGCATTATACTGTACAGTAGTCATGGGCGTCGGAAGCAAAAAAAATGTGGGTGGGTCCTCTCCCAGAAAAATTTTACTGGAGTAGATGCCATTTACATTAAGTACAAATATACCGCCTTGTTTACTTAACGTCTGGTTGGGCCTGACAAAATTACGGAAATCACTGAATCATGTAAAGTGGCAATAGTGTAGGGGTAAGATGCATGGCATGAAGTTTTGCCGCAATTCGACCCGAGGTTCGAAGCCGCCGTTTGCCGAACTCGCTCTGCTCCCTTTTCCCATCACATATCAGATCGGAAAAGCATTTATTTTCAATAAAAATGAAGAAAATATTAGAAAAGTGGAAATAAAGCATCTAACGTGTTTAATAATAAGTGTTTATCGCTTAGGGGTATGTGAACAGACATGCGCTGAATTAGAGACGGTAAAAGTGAGTGGGTCCAATATCATTGGTCGTAAAAAGTGGGTGGGTCTTGCCCCACCCACATACAATGGTTCCGACGCCCATGACAGTAGTAATATATTTCTGAACTGAACTTTCTTATTTCAATAGCAATAGTCTTTATGCAGTTTAATATTTACAGACACTAGTCCATATCATGATTTGATTAAGTGTACAGCCCTGCTTTTGATTTATTCATCCAAATTTTGCCAAATTCCATGACATTCCATTTTTATGACTGGATTCCACAGTTCCGTCCAAGTTTTCGCATCTGATTGGAAATCATAGCCCCTAAAAGCCTGATAGTCTAGGAGGTTTACTGAGTAAGAAACATCTTTGCACCTAATGTTCATTAATAATCAGCTGCAGTCGTTACTAATTAATGCACTCACAGACTGCGGTGTCACAGGCCTTCGCGAACATAACCTTGACTCGACATTTGACGAGCCGTCACGTGCGAAAACACTCTCGCTCCCAACGGAGGCTGGAGAAAAGGCCCGTCGTTGACATCACACTGAGCCGCTCCATGAGGTCCCACTAATGTCAGCTTTGCATGCAAAGCGAGAGGAGGTTATCGAGTGGCAAGGCCTGCTGAGTGCAGCGCGCCCATTAAAAACGAGGGAGAGGGAAACGAGGGGGAGGCAGAAAGAGAAAGAGAGAGCGGGGATGTTCGGAAAGCTCTCGGCACAGCTAGATTCCAGCGGTGTCGTGAAGAATGCTAATCTGCCTCATGCAAATCTTCCCTCATGCCGCCCCCATCCTCACAACACACACACACACACACACTTATCAACCTCCCCCATCCTCTCATCCCTCTGTTCTTCAGAATAGCTCAGGTTGATGTGTTTATCACCACGCTGCGTCTGCCAGTGTTTTTATTCGGATATCGCTGAATCCCACAAAGCGAGAAGCGGCCACCAGGCTCACGTCTACGTCTATCTAAGGCGTTTTCTCCAAAGGAAGAAGCGTTCTCAAACAAATTGGCTGAGAAAATAACCAGCAGTATAAAAATAAAATATAACAAATATTACAAAATATGAGATCAAGTAGTCTATTTAGTGTGTCTATTTTTTTCTACACTGCAAACAATGATTTTCTTAAAGGGTTAGTTCACCCAAAAATTTAAATTATCCCATAAATTATCCTTTATAATGGGAGTGAATGGTACCTGAGATTTTGAAGCCCAAAAAAGCACATCCATCCATCATAAAAGTAATCTATACGACTCCAGGGGGTTAATAAAGGCTTTCTAAAGCGAAACTGTGTTTTTGTAAGAAAAATATACATATTTATAACTTTATAAACTATAATCCCTGGCTTCCGGTAACGGCCGTATGCATTCCGGTGGAAGAGTGACCTCTGACCCGACGCATAACGAGTGACCTCTGACCCAATGCATGACGTAGGATATAAGCATAAGCTCAGGTGAGAGTAGACGCCTCTCGCGGTTCAAACAACAAACAACAAACTCAAGCTCCTCCCTCATTTCTCTTCAAAAATTCTTGTTTTAGACTGTAATTCGTGAGCGGTGTTTTTGGTTTTGCTCTATCCTCTGCGCTTCCACGTTCGTCAATACGTCATGCGTCGGGTCAGAGGTCACTCTTACGTCGGAATTAGACTCTCGTACGGCTGTTACCGGAAACCAGGTACCATCTCAGGTACCATTCACTCCCGTTATAAAGCTTGGAAGAGCCAGGATATTTTTAATATAGTAAATGATGGGATAATTTTCATTTTTGGGTGAACTAACACTTTAAGGCCTATTCGCACCAAGAACGATAACTATAATGATTACTTTATTATGATTACTTTAAATGCTCAAGCACTGAAAGCAGGATGGATTCTGATTGGCTGTTTTTATCGTTCATCAGCTGGAAAAAATCGTTCTAAAAATGATTCCATTGATATCGTTCCTCAGTGGCGTTATCGTTATAGCTGTGATGTGAACTCTGCTATCCTTAAATATTTACAATGATTTTTAGAACTTATTTTTCGTTATAGTTATCGTCCTTGGTGCAAACAGGTCTTGTTTTCCAGTACAAATATTTAATCATTCTTAAATCAAGATACATTTACTTGAGAAGCAAAATGATATTAGATATTAAGGGCCAGATTTACTAACAGCTTGCTCCAGCGCAAACCCTCTTTTGGCGCTACAGTCAGGATTTACTAAAGCGCTGAAAAGGCGTGGACGGTTATTTTTGCGGCTGGCCTTATTGCATATGCATTTGTAGGAGTTTCCCTTTCAGACGCAGTATTTATGGGAGGAGAGTATTTAAATGAATCGTGAGGTGATTTGCTAAGGTTCAATTTACTGGTGTTTGTGCCATTATTTACCACCCCAAAAAAACATGTCTTAACCCATATTGCGCCTGCGGTATTAATAAACCACACTCACCTGATTAACATCGGCTCTGCTTGTTTGCAACCCTACGCTAATTTGCGCTGCTCTTGGTCGATTGTGTTGGTCATTATGGAAATGATCCGGCTGCGTCTGTGTTCTTTAATTTGCGTGTCGTCAGTAGATCACGCGCTGAGTTTTCCACTCCCATCAGAGCTTTTATGGGATTAAACTTGCACGCTAATTTGCCCTGTTTAGTAAATCTGGCCCCAAGTCTTGTTTTCTGAAAAATATTTAATATTTTTGCTTAAAACTAGAAAAAATATTAGGATTTAAGATGACTTAAGATCATTTTTTCTTACCCTATTGGCGTGTAAGTGTAAACTCAATTAATTTTGATGCATTTTATCTTATCTTGATATCTTGATCTTTTTTGCCGTGTAAATTGACACTGTCCAGCCGGCAGATAAGGTTCAGAGGGAGGCAGCGTCTCTTTTGACTGCCTTGAGCTCATTGTTTTCTTCTCATTTCAGAAGTCCTACTCTGACACATGTTCACCTGCTAAATCCAAGATCATGTATGGAAAGACAAGCACATTGATGCTGTTATGCGTTCTAACTATTTACGTCACTTAACATTTGCACACTTAAGGCCAGATTTATTAAAAAAGGCAAATTATTGACGTGAAGGCCAAGTATGCTAACCCATACTCGTCATTTTTTTCCTCAGATTACTTTTTTCTACCCTATTGCTAGGTATTTTTTTCTTGTTTTATGCATAAACTCACTTCATGTTGATACATTTTCCAGAAAACAAGACTTATAGTAATATCATGTCATTTTGCATCTCAAGTAAATGTATCTTGATTTAAGAATGTTTTGATATTTGTACTGGTTACATAATCAATTTTTGCTTTAATCTTAGCATGATGCTCAATAATAAGATAATAGCACATAAATATTTGATAAAATATTCCCATTTAATTTGACTGAGCTGTTGTCATAGGTTCTTTTTGGCATTGAATTAAAAAAATACTAATATATTTATATTTATGATTTTGCTCTGAATTTTTTACTGAGCTTGTTGAAATGCATTCAAGGTTTCTTCTTAGCAAAGGACACATGTGAAGCTGCCTTAACCAAAATAGATCATTTTAGAAAGTAGCATAATTATAATACAAATAATAAAGCTCCCTAACGTTTGGCTTTCATGGTGAGTGTGCGTTTAAAATGCTGTCGAGGTAGGCAGACGATCAAAAAATGGATCAATTGTTCAGTTGTTGTGTTATTGTTCAGTAGCTCAGGCTGCTGCTTGTTCTGGAATATTGAGTCTGTTTTCCCTGTGGTCAATGAGCGACAAACCCTGAGAAAAATTAACGGGAGAGATTCAGAGAGCGGGAAAATATGCTTCTCTTACAGCATTCACAACTGAGCACAAATAGCAAAGCAATTACTCAATGCTCTGTGAATATTTATCAGATAAAGGACCAGTTTTGATTCATTTAGCAGTTTGTCAGTATTTTCCATTGACATTTCAGATACTTGCGTAGACTAGTATATTCAGGTTTTATCTTAAAACGTGTCTCTACCTACACTATATTGTCAAAAGTAATGGGACACCCCTCCAAATCATTGAATTCAGGTGTTCCAATCACTTCCATGGCCACAGGTGTATAAAATCAAGCACCTAGGCATGCAGACGCTTCTACAAACATCTGTGAAAGAATGGGTCGCTCTCAGGAGCTCAGTGAATTCAAGCGTGGTACCGTGATAGGTTGCCACCTGTACAATAAGTCCATTCGTGAAATTTCCTCACTACTAAATATTCCACAGTCAACTGTTAGTGGTATTATAACAAAGTGGAAGCAATTGGGAACAACAGCAACTCAGCCACGAAGTGGTAGGCCAGGTAAAAACATTAAAGCGGGGTCAGCGCATGCTGAGGCGCACAGTGCGCAGAAGTCGCCAACTTTCTGCAGAGTCAATAGCTACAGACCTCCAAACTTCATGAGGCCTTCAGATTAGCTCAAGAACAGTGCGTAGAGAGCTTCATGGAATGGGTTTCCATGGCCGAGCATCTGCATCCAAGCCTTACATCACCAAGTGCAATGCAAAGCGTCGGATGCAGTGGGGTAAAGCACGCCGCCACTGGACTCTAGAGCAGTGGAGACGTGTTCTCTGGAGTGACCAATCACGCTTCTCTGTCTGGCAATCCCATGGACGAGTCAGTGCCTGACCTCACAAATGTGCTTCTAGAAGAATGGTCAAAAATTCCCATAAACACACTCCTAAACCTTGTGGAAAGCCTTCCCAGAAGAGTTGAAGCTGTCATAGCTGCAAAGGGTGGGCCAACTCCATATTAAACCCTACGGATTAAGAATGGGATGTCATTAAAGTTTATGTGCATGTAAAGGCAGGCGTCCCAAAACTTTTGGCAATATAGTGTATATTGTTTCAAAACTCCTAAATACATATGTACCTATAGTTTTCAGTTTCCAGCTGAAATGGACATTACAGGCAGTAAATCACCAACTTTTCACGCAAACTGTGATCTCAAAATCAAATAATGCTTTCAGATCATACATACAGCCAGTCAAAATATAAACACTACAAATCATTCATTAGACACTACATCAAAAAATGGAGAACAGCATCCAAAGCATGCAGTTACAGAAAAAAAGTATATTGTAACAAAATAAACAAATTTTGCAATTACGTAAAAAAATAGCTCACAACTTACAGTAGTACAGTGAATACATTGTATACTGTATGCACTGCAAGTATAGTATTGTGCTGAATATTGTATAGTAGGCCTACTTACTGTCACTTGCATACTGTGAAAATACAGAAACCCAGCAAAAAGGTTAAAAATAAAACTCTAAATGAAAAGCATGTTACAGTACACTCAAAAGAGTTGTGCAAATGCAAAATCAAGGTCAGTGAGAGATTGATTCTGCCTCAGCATCACGTCTTCGTGTTGGGTCCGTCCTGAGGACTTTGTCCACATCAAAATTCAATGTGCAAGAGTCTCTGAACTGACTTGTACTATGTTCATTTGGTTTGGTCACATCATTAGAAATAAGTGTGAACAATTTTGAGTCGTTGTGTGTAAATAATGACAGTTGTGTTGTAGTTGTGTTTAACTTTTGCCTGCCTGTGTTTAGCGTTTTGCAACACAAGTGCATCACAGTGCGAAATGTGTTTTAGTGAGTAAGAATGTGTTTAGAGTTTTGTAAAAAGAGTGGATGAGATTTGCAAACGGTGTTTTAACTACCTGAACTTGTTCAATGTTTTACAGAAAGAGTGAATTATTCTACAAATTGGTTTAGGCCTTTGAGAATTTGGTTCAGAGAATGGGATTTAGTGTTTTAGCAATTCAGAAAAACTGTAACATAGTGTATGATTTACTTTGGCTTTTCTGATGAAGTAAACTTGCTCTGTAGCTCAACTAGTACAGAATTGCATTTATGACGTCTGGGTACAAGTCCCGTGAAGCACGAATCACGTTAAAAGAGCTCATCATTTAGGTTCAGTGTAGGTGGTACATTATCTTCAAACTTAATAGAGCTTTAACCCTTTAGCGTCACACACTGGACATTTTATTCTCGAACTGCCGCAATACACACAACAACCAGAGTAATAAAATGTTGCCAGATTCACCTTCAAAGCACCATTTCACTTTGAAAAGTGTCATGAAAAGCTCAAAAATAATCATAATATAATTTTGCAGAAATGTCGCCACATGCACATTTTTCCAGTGAGCCTGCATTTGCTCCATAGGAGACTTGATAAACACACCTTTAAAGATTGACCTGTGAGCAACAAGGTTGTTAATCGATTTTGTTAAAGCCATCAGTGGGCATTATCAATTCAACTTCTTTTTTTAGATTGTCGGAATTCAGTGGAATTCCTGGTGAAAACTACATTACCCATGATTTTGTAAAGAAAACTCCGCCCATAAAAGATCACCTGCCCACTCTCAAGAACTGCTCTCATATTTGTAAATGCATTTTTTTGCAATAAACTTAAAATATATTGTTCCTACACTGTAAAAAAAAAAGAAAAGAAAAAGAAAGTTGAGCTAACTTAAAAAAATTAGGCAACCTATCTCATTCAGCTTTTTGAGTTCAACTAACTTGTTCCAATACTTTTGTTCATCTAATGAGTAACAGGTAGTCTTTTGAACTTAAACATTCTTGTCAAGGCAACTACAGAATGAAGCAGCAACAATCCTTTACTGTAAAAAAATATTGTTGGTTTAACTTAAAAAAAAAAGTAAGTTACCTGGTTTAAAATTTTGAGTTCATTGAAGTTACAAATTTGAGTTAATACAATGAAGGTGATTGGTTTAATATATAGAAACTCAAAATATTATGTTATCTGAACCACATGAATTATCTAAGTTGATTTGACAAAAGATAAAAAAAATCATGAAAATATTTTTTTAGTGTTGTTTTTTCATCTCAATGTTTGATTTTCGAAGCTAACTACATGACATGAATATTATTTGCCTCTTAAATCTAGAGACACACATTTTACCCATTTTACACAAAAGTTGCAATGAGGTGCACATATACTACCTCAACACACAAATCTCAAACTTGGTGATGATCAACTATTGTAATTCAGTAAAAATATGAACTCTGAACCATATGACAGCTAAATTAATTAATTAACTCAGTTATATTAACACAGTAAATAAATCCAGTCAGGACCAAACAAGGACATCAAGTTTGCATTCTCTGATATAGTCAAACACCTCCATCCAAAACACCAACGGACTGTCATGTTGTAACGAGGACTCGTTTGGGATCCATGTGCAGTTTATTAAAATAACACAAAGTCACAGTACAAGCAGGCGTGGGTTGGTAAACCAGGGTGAACAGCAATATCAGAGGCAGTGCATCAATCGTGGTCATAACAGGCAATAGGTCAGGGCAGGCAGCAAACAAACGAGAATCAAAGTCCAGGCAAACAAAGATCAAGGGCAGGCAGAACAGGGTCGTAAACAGTCGTCCAAGGCAGAGTCAAACACAGGCAGGATAATCACAGGGAATAACACTCAGAAGTGCAGCCGGGGCAAACAAGACTTCGCATTGAATAAGTGTGAGAGCAGAGTTTATATAGGCAAGGTGATGAGGAACAGGTGTGCAGTAATCAGTCCAGGAGTGAGGGTGTATGGGAAATGAAGTCCGAAATGGAGGTTAGTACTCTGGTGAATTCGACCTCTGGTGGCCGACGGTGCAATCTTCACCGGCGTTTGTGACACATGTGTCACAGATGTTTTAATTTGCTCTGAAGGTTCTTCATTATGGAAACTGCCTACATTCTGAACGATCCAGAAAGCCAACAAGGTCTTTCTAGGGCTTTTGCATTGAACTCCCAGTATAAACGGTGCACTAGATTGCTGGTGAATATGCAGCCATTGATTGAGATGTATGTGGATTGATTCTCCTCCCACAGATCTCGAGCAGTGCCACCCTGGAGGGCAAAGGGCAGCTGAAGTTCACCGCAGGCAAGTGGAGCCCACATCACAACAGCACCCAGCTGGCCACAGCCAATGACACTGCCATCCGAGGCTGGGACCTGCGGAGCATGAGGTAAGACAAACTTTGCATGGATACTTTTTTATATCTCAAACTTTTACTGTACAAACTAGGGCTTAGGTTGTTTCAAAATCCCAATCGCCAGACCAAATATTCCAACCGCACAAACTAATTGAACTATTGTAGCAGACTGAATAAGAATGTGTTTTTGTTAACAACAGCTGAGAGCGGCTCTGTGTACGATTCCTTTTGACTATGTAAATTAAGCTTGCGATGGCAAATGGGCTAAAAAAACTGCAATGGGAGGCTGTCTTTTGCATTGACCCAGAACATCCTATCAATCATATACATTATAGCTTTTAGATCTCTTTTCAACTGCCTGAGAGTTTAAAGTCGGCATGAAACGGAAGTTGCACTCGTCTTTTCTTCCCTATTGTGCCTTATTTATAAGTGAAACGCTTCTGGAACAAGAACAAATGTAGGGCGGGGCTTGATTTTGTCTGTGGGGAATTGATTGGATGGTTGTGGTTTGCTATTGGTGGATCTCATGTGAGTGACAGGTTGCCCCGCCCTCGTCATCAGAGAAGAGATGAGCTGCAAGAGGGAGGGGAAGTTATTCTGATTCAAGATTACAAGCCATGTGAATTTAAAAAATAATTATATTCACACATTTATAATAAATACTGCAATATTTTGATTTCACAGTGACTTTAAACCACACAAGACTCATAACATGCAAACTTCAAATCTCTTTAAAGTTTGAAAGTTTAAAAGACTAAAATATATTTTGTTTCCCCTTATAAATAATTCTGTGGGGGTACTATAATACTATCATACATTATTACCATGTTTGAAAGAAATTAATACTTTTATTGAGCAAGGATGCCTAAAATTGATCAAAAATGACAGTAAAGACATTTATAATGTTACAAAGGATTTGTATTTTAAAGGGGTGGTTGATTATAATTTCACTGTTTTAACTTTAGTTAGTGTGTAATGTTGCTGTTTGAGCATAATCAACATCTGCAAAGTTACGACGCTCAAAGTTCAAAGCAAAGGGAGATATTTTCCCTTTACTTTTACAGAAATCGCTTTTTATGGACTACAACAAGCGGCTGGTAGGGACTACAACGAGTTTATTCACAGGTTAGTGACATCACTAACCCTAAAATTTACATAAACCCCGGGAACACATGAGCCCATTTTGGGCTGCTATAGAGAAGAGGAAGAGTTGTTGTAGTCGAGCACGTTTAGGAGTCGCTCAAGCTGTCACATCCGTCTTTTCACATTTATTGCAATACAGTACATAACACAAATGCAACAGCATGTCATAAAAGCAAGATGACAACATAAGTTATAACTAGGGATGTTAATGATTAATCGATGATCGAATAATTGTCGCTAATACATTTAATGAATAAAATGTATCGATCATCGATTAAGCAGGGTCATGCCGCGAAACACGTAAAACAGACACGAGGAAAAATGAAGCGAGCGCGCAGGAGTTATGTTTGGGACCCTTTCACAGCTGGAGTTACACCTTCATCATGAACTATAAGTTTGCGTGTGCATTCGCAGCCTTTTGTTTTGTGCAAATGTAAGTTGTAATGTTGTGTTTATTTTGTGTAGGCCTATATATATCTGATTTATCTCATATAGGATGCATCTGGTTAAGAATTATAGCGGCAGTAAAGCGTGCCGGTGATCAGCTTCAGCGCATGCAGCTCCAACAGCAATGCACAACTAATAATGACTATGATTGGGACTGTCATATTACATAACATTATAAAGAGAGCAATATTGTAATAAACCATTGTGAATTATTTGGGTTTAGTTGCCGTGTTTCATCGTGTTGCTCCAGGAAGAGCGCGTGCACAACATGAGACACATTCTGACTCGCACGCACGAAGTTAGTTCAAGTTCACTTGTACATTCGTGTAATTTTGTGCAGATGTAATTGGTAATATTACGTTTATTTTGTATATATGTGATCGATTTCATATAGGATGCATTTCGTTGAGCTAAATAACACGCTAGCAAAGAGCTTCAGTGTACCGGTGTTCATTCAGTGCTTCAGCGCTACTAATAATATATTTTTGTCATATTACATAACATTAATGAGAACACTGTTTTAATAAATCATTGTGAATTCATTGGGTTTAGTTGCCGTGTTCAGCGCGTTGTTCCAGGAAGAGCGTCCACACACTCTGAATAACAGATCTGAGGCGGCGTTGATGACACGTTGTATTAGAGGTTATATTTGATTATGAAATAAGTGATTGAATTAAATGATCAATCACATCGATTCATTTTACTATCCTACTAGCCCTTCATTTAGACTAAAACGCTTCTCATTCATTTGGTGAGGAGGATGGCGTTTTGAGCAGCATTTGTGCACCCTGTCATGCTGTTGTCTATAAGAACGATTAATCGATTAATTGATCGTTAATTTAAACGACGATCGATCATGGGAATTTGTGTAAATTGACATCCCTAGTTATAACCGTAATTAAACTAAACTATCCTGTTCTATCTCCATGCAGCAGATATTCTCTGGCTCCGAAGGATCTTACAACAGTTCCCACACAAGTGATTTATAGATTATCATGACAGAATATGCTAATCAATGAGGATAGTTAACTCATAAATTCATCAACTAACCATTCAGAAACGTCCTGTCTCATTCTACATGTTGTCACTTCTTCTTGAGTCTCTCCATCATTGTCCGACTCCGGTTTGAACATAAAAGGCTGAACAGTTTCTGATATTTTCGGTGTGTGTCTGCGTGAGGTAATCGGAGCTGCTAACACGAGCTCTTGAAGCTCCGCCCTCTTCTAGAAAGGGTTAGATGATCTGTGGGGTATTTTGAGCTAAAACTTCACATACACACTCTGGGGACATCAGAGACTTATTTTACATTTTGCAAAAAGGGGCATAATAGGACCCCTTTAAACAAATGCTGTTCTTTTGATTATATTGGTGAGCATTAGAGACATTTTCAAAAACATTCAAAAATCTTAATTATCCCAAAGTTTTGACCAGTAGTGTAAAACCGTAGGGATTAATCTCTTAAGGCTTCTTCCTCCTCTGTATCCTCTTCTGCAGCTTCACTCCTCAGCCTCAGTCTTCCACTCGTCTTTCTATCTACTTCGGCATTTCACTTTGCATGTGTGTTTTTCATGTTTATTTTTGTACCTCAACAAAAACTTTGTTCTGTGCATCTCAGTCTTCATCTTCTGGTCTTCATTTATCTTCTCTGCTGCTTCTCTCTCTCTCTCTCTCTCATCTCATCTCAACTCATCAGGTCTGACTGTTATCCCGGGATCAATAGCGCTGTGATTATTATTCCTCCAGCAGAGCTCGCATGAACATTCATTTCACTCGGCACACAGCGTTTCTAGCTTCCTGCTCACACACGCCGGATCATGAGAATCTTAACTGCATAACCGTTGAGGAACAGATCACTTTGTCAAACTAAGTGGCATTTCGGCAAGGTGTGATGTTTGACAAAGCATTATTAGTGTTGAGAAACCCGTTCAGCCTGATGTTCAAAGCAGTATAATGTGAACCACAACTTACCAGGGAAATGACATTACCATTCTGTAAAAAAAATGTTTGTATACATTTACCATGATTATAACATGGCTTTTAAAGTACCTTGGAGCACATATGAATTACCACATACACTACTGTTTAAAAGTTTGGGGACAGTACAATTTTTTATGTTTTTGAGAGAAATATTCTGCTCACCAAAGCTGCATTTATTTAATCAAAAATACAGTAAAAACTGTAATATTGTAAAATATATTTATCATTTAAAATAACTGTTTTCTTTGTGAATATATAGTTAAATGTAATTTATTCCTGTGATCAAAGCTGAATTTTCAGCATCATTACTCCAGTCTTCAGTGTCACATGATCCTTCAGAAATCATTCTAATATGATGATTTGATGCTCGAGAAATTATTTCTTCTGATTATTATCAATGTTGAAAATTGTATTTTTTTTATGGATACATTCGAAAGTTTTTGGCAGGTAAGATTAAAAAAAATCATGACAGTAAAGTCTTTATTATTTACAAAAGATTCTATTTCAAATAAATTATGTTCTTATAAACTTTCTATTCAAAGAATCCTGAAAAAAAAAAAAAAAATATATATATATATATATTAAAGCTGCGGTCCGTAAGTTTTGCCTCTTTGTCGCCATCTCCTCAGCGCGGATGAATCTAATGTTTTGAGGAGTTTGTGTGGCTGTCATTCATTCACCGCACCGGTGTGGATACTGTACTTCTATGTCTTGGAAGTAAAACCAAAATAATACGTTTCAGAAAGACACCGGAAAATGTCATCTGAACAAGTAACATGTCTGCCACTTTTGTTCTGACCAACTGAGAAAAAAAGCATTACAATAAATCGCGCTACCAACGGTGATTAAATCTAACGACCGCTTAGCTCACATCACATCAAACCGTGCAAATTATTATTATTGTTGTTATACTTGGTTCTCAAATTGTTCATGTAAACAACATCAGCATGATGTTGTGTATTCAGCGTGACTATGTGTATTTAGTGTGTATTAGCGTTACCTGGACATTTCAATTTTCGTACAGTCTAATCTTTTGCTTTTGACTCTCCAGCTGTCACTAATGATTGCTGTTTGGACCTTTCTGGATTACAATCCGCCATCAAAATGATACATTTAATTATTCCAGCTGCTGTGAGAAAAGGCTATAAATGATCTGCCACCTGCAGCATCCTCACATGCGATGGCCTACTAGCCAGACTTCATGTATTCAGACATGACGTAATGACGCAAAGACAAATGGCGGAAGCTCGAATTTCCTGAGGAAATCCACCAGTACCACTTAAATTAGAACACATTATTACAAGCTTACCGTTGTGAATCGGGCTATGGTAAGGAGATAGTTTTGAACACTGGCTGGTTATGTATTTGCTCAAAAATTGATTTTGGATCATTTTTAACCAAAAAAAGTTACAGACTGCAGCTTTAAGGAACCCAAACTGTTTTCAACATTGATAATAATAAGGACCATATTAATAACTGATCACCAATTTTAATTAATAATAATTGAGTGGCAAATCGGCATATCAGAATGATTTCTGAACGATCATGTCACACTGAAGACTGGAGTAATGATGCTGAAAATTCAGCGTTGCATCATACAGTAGGAAGAATAAGTCAGACAGTCAGATAAAACGCTCGTATTTAGAGTTTGCTCATGAATACAAGCTTTTAATGAAGACACTCACACACACACATTTGCGTTTAAGCATCAGTTGGTGCAGCATCTGTGGCTGAACACACTCTTTGCATGCTTGAGTTCATATCCAGACATCCTCCATAGACTAAACACCATTGGCCTGATCAAAGAATCACTCGAGACTGTCAGAAGCATGAGCTAGTCTTGCACAGTCAGGATTTTGACTGTTGTCATAAGGTCTGGTCCACTTTTGCAGCTTATTCTGGCCGAAACGCCCACTTACAGTACAGAAGAACACAATTTCGATCACATTGTGGATGTTTCTCAGTCAGGAAATATTGAGATATGCAATTGTTTGATTAATTAATAAGCATATAATGTAATTAATTCTATAAACTTGTTTTATAAATTTGATTTATTTTTAATTTAAGGAATTGATAATTGGTTCCATCATTACTTTTCCAGACCATGTACACATAAACATGCCAATGACTCATTTTTGTTGTCTTCAAAAAAGTTACGTATTTCTCTGTAACCTAGCCTTACATGATGAATGTCATAACATGAGAAATCTGTCATATTTCCATACATAATGCAGTTTGTATCAAACAATGTTGTAATACAAAGTTGGAACAAATTTGTGATCCTCTGGTAGAAAGAACAGTCAGATTTGAGTTTTTATGATAACTGTTGAGTGAAAATACGCCCTGATATCAGAAGTCATCAGCACATTCATTTACAGCTCAGTGAGGAAGGTGTTAAAGGGAAACTGCTTCATCAAAAGTTTCAGCAGAAATGCTTTTTTTCCCGAATAATGTAAAATATGCCCAAAGGTACATTCATTTACTTTGCTCTTGACAGTGATGAACATTGTCTTCCATCTGTTTCTATTCCAGGTGAAGGTTTTAAGGGTCATAAATAAATATATGCAGTAGTCTATATAAGATACCTTGTGTCAAAATGATTGATTGCTTTGACCTTTTGACCTTTGCCACGCCCTTCCCCTCCCCCACCGGCCCACCCACGTCGTTCCCGTCCCCCACCGTTGACCTTGACCACCCACGTCGACGTCACCTTTGACCTTGTGTATCCTCCAGGGACCGATATGACCTTTGAGGGCACATATTTGAAATAGCGATGGTGGCCTACGACCTCCGGTTGTTTTCTGTGGTGATCAAATGGAAGAATGATCGTTTTGAACTTTGACACGGCTATTTGAGGTTTGTGATTTCGGGGCTACATCTGCAGGACACGTGCGGGCTTCCGCATTCCAACACAGGGACCATTTTACAGTGTACAGAGGACAAAAATACGATTTTATCATCGTCATTAGGGCAAATCACAATATGTTCTCTCTCTCTCTCTCCGACACACACACACACACGCGCAATTGGTTTTATAAAAGGAACTTATCTCTATTTTAAATGAATTGATTATAAATAAAATATAATACACAATGAATAATAACAAATATGTTACTAAAATTATTTGAACACTTTTAGTTTTAGCTAAATATAATAATAAATATAAATATATGAATATAAATATATAAATACAAATAAATAAATATAAAAACACCTTACATTTTCAGAGAGTTGAAGAAGATAAAAAGCAAATAGTTTAAGTCAAGACACCCCCAGATCGTCCCATGCAGGGATAAACTCCAGTGTGAAATGAATGCTTCAGACCCTCACAGAGACGGGAGGAGTTACAGACCAGATGAGCCTCTGTGCACCATGTTACAGCACGTTAAGTCAGCCTGCTAACGCCTTTCCAGAGTGAATGTTTTGTTCGTACAAATTTTATTTCAAAGAATAATCTTAAAAGTTTAAATTAGATCTAAATAAAATCTTTAAAGTTTTAATAAAATCGTATCTTCTTTATCTTCCCAGAAGACTGTATCCAGATAACATCTGGATGCCCCGTGGTAGGAATGATTTTGCTTAAATTCAACCTAAAGTATCATTTTTACTAAACAGCGTCTGTTCAAAAACTTAAAATTTAAGATCTTAGATCTTATTTCTACAAAGATTCAAGCAGGTCTTGATTAATAACCATTAACCATGGATGAACCCATGCAATGAAACACATTGACAAAGTTTGTCACAAATCTGTATGTTTTAACAATAAACTAGAAATATTTAATTTGTTTTAAAAATATCCAAATATGAAGGTGTTTAATGCCGCACAACTCTCGCGTCACCTCGAACGAGGACTCAACATTGCTCTTATTTAGTTTAAGACGTATCTTTAAGAAAACCACCACACAGGTCCTCAGCAATCATTAATGGCAGTTTCAGGCTATAGGGTGATGGGGTGATTTACAGACCAGATGTTTGTCTTTGGTCAATGACACAACATAAGTAAAGTTTGTCTTGAGTGAATATTTAATTTTACTCGTCTTATGTCAAAGCATGATCTTACTTTTTTCTGCAGTAGCCATGATCTAGGATTGCACGTATAAGTTGTATATGATTTTACTTTTCTTGTGTCTTCCGAACTGGCCTTTATCAGTTTGGAAATATACAGGGTGAAAATATACTATCAAAACTACTCAAAAATACATGTAGAATTTTAAAATGTTACCATATGTTGATGCGACAACGATTTGACCCTTTGACCCCAACGATTTTGGAGGGTGTTAAAGACCCTACAAGGTTTTTTTTTCAACTGGGTGAATCTACACATGTGAGGTCTTCGGAAGTCGTGACTTCCAGGGTCAGTGGGTCTCCTGAGAATATTTAATTTCCCCTAGAAACCAAAGATTTAGCTGTTATGTTCTGACACAATGGCATTATTTGGTACTTTTTGTTTTATAAAATGTCCTTTTCTTATTTCTACAAAGGTTCACGTTACTTTTATCAGCCTGATAAATATGCAGTTAATACATGATGAAACAAGAGAATCATGCTACCAATGATTGACACGTTTTTAAGAAAAAGTGGTGTTTTAAAATACAACTAAACCAGATTATTTTTTTCTTTTGACAAACTATTAGACAAAATCTCTGTGGTGTTGAAATAGGTCTTTTTTTTTAAGTATCAGGCATGTTACAATCATGCAGTACAAGAATTCAGATGAAGCTTCTTATCAAACAAAGAAAAGAATATGTCATTTTCACTTGTGAAACGTGTTATACAATATTTGTACACTAGAATCACACTTTCATGACATTTTTAATAGTCTTTACTAGTGCCTTATGCATCAGAATCCAGGTAGTTTTCAGCTAAGTTGTTTCAGCTGTTTATTACCATTGTCTTTGTATTTTTTCCTTTATTATTTTGGCACAAATAAATAGATGTTGATTAAAGCTTATTGTCATTGCCTAAAATCCAAACATGTTCTTTGAAGGAATTATGTGTGCACAAAACTCTGGTGTAAATTCAAGGGTACCTAAGAACGCAGTTACATTATATAAAGAAAGTATCATATTGCATACAGAAAATCCACTTTATTGTGATAGGTATTTCCCCTTCCCTAGTTTTAGTCTTATTATCAAGATTTTCAAGATCAATGTTCACATTTCATTTGTCGGTCTGTATATGCCAGTGTACGTTTGTGCAAATCCTCACGTGTGTGATGAATACGGGCCTTTCATTTTAAGTATCTTTTTAAACGTATGACTTTTATTTTGACAAAACCAACATTTAAAATTATTTTCCTGTAGGTTTTTAACAAATCCTGCTTGACATTAAAGATTGACGTGTTTTCAACTATTATCAACATCTTTGACTCAAGTGAAGCAACACCATTGCGTACTACACATCAGTTGTAATAAACATTTTACATTGTGTAAATAGATGTGCTAAAAATTCTGTCAGATTTGTTAGTGGGATTGTACCACATTAACATTACCTGTCCCTTGTTTTTGGGACAATTATGTGTGTACAATTTACTACAAATGTGTAAGGCGTATAAGAAAAGAGACATTTAGCTATAATGAAAACATAATACAGAAATCCTCTCTTCTGATCTATTGTAAAAGTTTTTATTGTTGTTTGTAAATGATTTTTACCCAACAGTGGATGACAGTTTTACATTTTGTTTCTTTGTACAGTTTTTAGATGAAGACTGCTCTCTGAGTGTGGTCAAACATGCAGTTACTCACAGGAGTTCATGAAAACATGAACAAATGTTATTCCTTCTACATGAAAGTGAATAAAATACAACTGCGATGTTCTTTCTGGTCTATCTAGGAAGCGGTCACAAGACACATAATACATCAACATTTAAGTTTTTCTGTTACATTTACAACTATTGCGCTTAAAACACGTCTATTACACTTAGTTACAGCATGTTACAGTCGAGCATGACGTGGCAATGCAATATTTTTTGTAACGCGTCTCTAAACGCGACTTCCATAAAAAAAGTAAACTTGATAAGTAGTTATTTTACGTGAGAGGTTAGATGATTCAGGCCGTTTTATTTTGACCGCTCCAATGCTATGTCTTATAGGCTTGATCCATGAAAAAGGCCCAACTACATTACAGTGTGTCATCTTGTTTGTGATGAATAGTGTCATGCGGTTCTTGTCCCTCACCAGCATGCTTAACACCGCTTACATTTTTTACAATTTTAAATATATGTTCAGCTTAAATATTAGTTTTTAGTCATTTACAAAGGTGTCAGGCATGATATCTTATATATAATTATGATATTGTTACATGTTCTGGGTTGTTGGGTACCTGTAAGCGGTAAAAACTTAACAGAAAATGAGAGACGTGATTAGGTTGTTACTCAAGCGGTCCTCTGTGATGTCTTTTAATAAAACATTTCAGCGTCATTAAGGCAAACTCAGTAACGGTATACAGTGAAATAAATATAAACAAACAAAACTTTATGGTAATGAATAGGCTAAATAAACACACATGCTTGTTCTGACTCTTTCACATACCAGACTGACCCCGGGTAAGTAAACCTCAAATACCCAAATCACACAGTAGTTATCTTGACTTTATCCACGTTTAGGGGTGCTGTTCTCGTCCTCGTGCGCTTATCTTTTTTTTTTTGCTTAAAAAGTTTCTTTGATTTTGTTCAAGTTTTTTCTGAAACACAGTGTTTTACCACGGTTTCATTTTTTGAAACATCACCATTCTTTTTTTTCTTTTTTTTGTGTGTGTGTGTGTGTGTGTGTGTGTGTGTGTAATTTTAATTATGAGCATTTTTTTCCTTTACATTTTGTCCGAAAACTATGTTACCTGCATTTAGCTGTAATGCTAGTGAGTGCTTGGTGTTACTCATTGTTCCAGTACAGCAATTGGTTGGTTTAATCAGATGATGCATTAAACCGTTGCATTCGCTTGAGTCATTTACAGTATAGTAGCCTATATTACCCTAGTTCATACTATCATAAATGTTTTGGGGGGTATAGAATGCGGTTCTTTGAAAACATTTTATCTTGGTTAAGTAATAGCCTACCATTTTTAATGAGCTCACGCACATATCCATAAATAATAACAAGTGATTGAACCTTTTATTTTTCAAGAAACTAGTTCTGGACCTTGATGGCTTAAGCTCTCTCCTAAAGTACGTTCTTTGAAAAACAAGCTACTTGCTTGACTTTTTTTTTTTTTTTTTGTACTGTGGATGTTTATAGGCATTTATCTGCCTTGTTGACTTGCTTTTTTTGCGACTGGAGAACTGTACCCTTGAGAAATCCTGTACCCTGTTACATCCAAAATGTTTATTGTGTGCAACCTGTATTAGTTGCATGCACATATCTTATGCTGTATTAAAACAACATAGTTGATAATGAGGGTTGCCATCATTTGATAACTGTTTTAAAAAATATTTTTACATTTACAAATTAGCCCCGAAATCACAAACCTCAAATAGCCGTGTCAAAGTTCAAAACGATCATTCTTCCATTTGATCACCACAGAAAACAACCGGAGGTCGTAGGCCACCATCGCTATTTCAGATATGTGCCCTCAAAGGTCATATCGGTCCCCGGAGGATACACAAGGTCAAAGGTGACGTCGACGTGGGTGGTCAAGGTCAACGGTGGGGGAGGGGAACGACGTGGGTGGTCCGGTGGGGGAGGGGAAGGGCGTGGCAAAGGTCAAAAGGTCAAAGCAATCAATCATTTTGACACAAGGTATCTTATATAGACTACTATATGCACTGCACATGATGGAAACCAATGTTAACATCTGATATTGTTCATTTAGGTAGAAATTTAGGGTTTAGGGAAATTTAGGGTCATTTAGGGTTTTTTTGCTTATATATATATGTTATATATGTATATATATATGTTATGAATTTATTGTACCAATTTAATAAATGGATGCAAACATTTAAATTAGTTTATAATTTAAGAAAAATTAAATATAAATTAAAATAAAATTGAAATAAAAAGTTAAATGTAATAAATAAATAAATTTAAACATGCAATACGACAAATAGAACAAATTACAATGTTTCTGTCTATCTATGCTGCTGTAGAAAAATAATATTATATTTATATATATACAGTGGGGAGAACAAGTATTTGAAACACTGCCGATTTTGCAGGTTTTCCTACTTTCAAAGCATGTAGAAGTCTGTAATTTTTATCATAGGTACACTTCAACTGTGAGAGACGGAATCTAAAACAAAAATCCAGAAAATCACATTGTATGATTTTTAAATAATTAATTTGCATTTTATTGCATGACATAAGTATTTGATCACCTACCAACCAGTAAGAATTCTGGCTCTCACAGACCTGTTAGTTTTTCTTTAAGAAGCCCTCCTGTTCTCCACTCATTACCTGTATTAACTGCACCTGTTTGAACTCGTTACCTGTATAAAAGACACCTGTCCACACACTCAATCAAACAGACTCCAACCTCTCCACAATGGCCAAGACCAGAGAGCTGTGTAAGGACATCAGGGATAAAATTGTAGACCTGCACAAGGCTGGGATGGGCTACAGGACAATAGGCAAGAAGCTTGGTGAGAAGGCAACAACTGTTGGCGCAATTATTAGAAAATGGAAGAAGTTCAAGATGACGGTCAGTCTCCCTCGGTCTGGGGCACCATGCAAGATCTCACCTCGTGGAGCATCAATGATCATGAGGAAGGTGAGGGATCAGCCCAGAACTACACGGCAGGACCTGGTCAATGACCTGAAGAGAGCTGGGACCACAGTCTCAAAGAAAACCATTAGTAACACACTACGCCATCATGGATTAAAATCCTGCAGCGCACGCAAGGTCCCCCTGCTCAAGCCAGCGCATGTCCAGGCCCGTCTGAAGTTTGCCAGTGACCATCTGGATGATCCAGAGGAGGAATGGGAGAAGGTCATTTGGTCTGATGAGACAAAAATAGAGCTTTTTGGCCTAAACTCCACTCGCCGTGTTTGGAGGAAGAAGAAGGATGAGTACAACCCCAAGAACACCATCCCAACCGTGAAGCATGGAGGTGGAAACATCATTCTTTGGGGATGCTTTTCTGCAAAGGGGACAGGACGACTGCACCGTATTGAGGGGAGGATGGATGGGGCCATGTATCGCGAGATCTTGGCCAACAACCTCCTTCCCTCAGTAAGAGCATTGAAGATGGGTCGTGGCTGGGTCTTCCAGCAGGACAACGACCCGAAACACACAGCCAGGGCAACTAAGGAGTGGCTCCGTAAGAAGCATCTCAAGGTCCTGGAGTGGCCTAGCCAGTCTCCAGACCTGAACCCAATAGAAAATCTTTGGAGGGAGCTGAAAGTCCGTATTGCCCAGCGACAGCCCCGAAACCTGAAGGATCTGGAGAAGGTCTGTATGGAGGAGTGGGCCAAAATCCCTGCTGCAGTGTGTGCAAACCTGGTCAAGAACTACAGGAAACGTATGATCTCTGTAATTGCAAACAAAGGTTTCTGTACCAAATATTAAGTTCTGCTTTTCTGATGTATCAAATACGTATGTCATGCAATAAAATGCAAATTAATTACTTAAAAATCATACAATGTGATTTTCTGGATTTTTGTTTTAGATTCCGTCACTCACAGTTGAAGAGTACCTATGATAAAAATTACAGACTTCTACATGCTTTGTAAGTGGGCAAACCTGCAAAATCAGCAGTGTATCAAATACTTGTTCTCCCCACTGTATATATAATGTTATGAATATACCATGCCAACATAATTAATGGATGCATTTTTTTTATATAAATTGTATTATTTTATCATTTTAAAAATATATAATTCAAATAAAAAGTTAATAAAATTAAACATGCAATACAATGAATTATATGAATTATTTTTTTTGTCTGTGCTGCTATAGCTAAAAAACATAATTTTATGAATAAATCATACAAAATAATGAATGGATGAACTTTTTTTTAATTATCTTATAATTAAAATAAAATTATAAAAATTAAAATAAAATAAAAAGCATCATTTATTTTTTATATAACTTTTTTTTTGTATTATTATTATTATTATTATTATTATTTGTCACTTCCCTTTAGGCTGTTTTTGCAAGCATAATATCATAATGTCTATGCTGCAAAAAAATGGCAATAATTTAAACTCCAGCTATCCACCTTATTTTTGACATAAGAGTGAACATGGCCATTTGTAAATTGAATGTGTTTGTGTCCACTTATTTTTAGCTGTACAAAACAGCTCCTTATGCGGCTTGATATTGCAAACTTATTTTTATGGTATTTCTTACCATATTATTTTAATGTATTGTCATAACTATAAACACATTGGTTTGTAGCTCGAACAGTTTTACCGTTTACTGCACTATTCTTCTCATTTTATCTAACGAATCGGAAGTCTCGCACATTCACAGAAAACAGTTTACATCCGCAATGAAAAATAAGCTGTTTGGATGAGCCACACGTGACGTCAGTGTTTTTCGCTAGTAGAGAGGACGTCTTCACAGTGTGTCAGACTGCGTACATCCTGACCTTTTAACTTCCCTGCTGTCCATCTAATAACTCATAGCCTTTAGAAAGTGCCATTTCCTGCAGAGCATTTAAGAGCTGCTTGAAATCCGCATGCTTTTAAACTGTTTTCCTTGTGGACTGAGGCAGACATCAGGCCTTGCATTCAGCGTGTCTTAGTTCACCGTCATGTTGCCATGGAAACAAAGGTCCGGCTTCACGAGCATTGGGGAAACGCAGCCCGATCCGCTCAGCCACGTCCATTTATCAGCCGTGCAGTGCGGAACAGGGGCTTCGTAATGACTTCTGCCACCAGTAAAAGGACGTTGGGAAGGGGATGCGGATTGACCCGCGCCGTGTCCGCAGGCTTACGGATCAACACTAACTAATCTCTGTCCGATTTTGTGTGGCGTGTGCCATGTGCTCTGCCTGATCGGATCCCAATTTCACATTTACAAGCATGAAGGACTCAGGAGCAGCGCTGCTAACCTCATTTCCTGCTCCATTTCCTTGGCTGGGTCAGTGCTGGCTGTGGCTCCGGACGTGTTCCCTGCTCCTTAAGTGGGATAAAGGTCACAACCCTTCCGTCTGCTAGAGCTCTCCTCTGTTATGTCTGCTCGGTTTGAGAAGGCCAACTAGAGGGCGAGCAACAGATCTGACTATTGGCATAAAGTCTGGTGCATTTATCCAGATCTGAGCAACCTGTAAAACTGCAGTTTGATTAGCTTTTAGCTGATGTTTAGGGGACTTTAAGAGCTTGTGTTAATTGTTTTCATTATACTGCAGGACAGGTATGTTTTATAAACCCTGTCACGGGACAAATTATCAATAGCAAGGTTTCTGCGGTTCTTAAAAAAGTCTTAATTTGACCTTCCACAATTCAAGGCCTTAAAAATGTCTTAAATTGGATCAGAAAGTCTTAAATTCAATATCATGGCATTAAATTAGCGCCCTATGATTTCTGCGATGCAGGAAATGTGGATGGAATTGCAGAATCCATTCATAAAAATGAAATTTACTGTATAATGCAGAATGTCACAGAATTTGTCAAGTTTTGGATGAATAAATCAAAAGTAGGTCAGTTCACTTAGTACAGATAGTTCACCCAAAAATGAAAATTCTATCATTTACTCACCCTAATGTCGTTCCAAACCCGTAAGACTGTTCATTCGTCATATAAAGCGATCGAGTCGCTTCAGATCTCTCTCTTGAATCCAACATGGAAGTGACTTAAACTGCAATTCATCGACTGGCCACTAGAGACAGGCTCCAAAAGGGAGTCAATCCCATAGAAACCCCATGTTAAAGGGGTCATGAACTGGCTTTTTTAATTTTTTTATACTGTTTTCTGAGGTCAACTTATGACGTTTACGTGGTTTTTACATTCAAAAACATCATAATGAATAAGTAATAGGCTATTTTCTACCCTGGTTTTGAGCCTCTCTCATGGAACGCTCGATTTTTATGGGCGTGCCGCACTGAAGACTTGGAAATAAACGCCCACTGCTATGATTGGATAAGCTTTGCATATTATAATGAGCTTCAGCTCCCCCGTGAGTACACGTGAGGAATTGTTTTGAAAGCGTGTGGGAAAACGGCAACCGGAATGATTGGCCCACAGGGCTCGCAAAATGTCTTTATCAAACAAACACAATGATTTATCTCTCATCCACCCGTTATTTTTTATTACTTGGCCCGCCCGATCGGTGGATATAACCACGAACTGTGCATCACTAACACACACATGCACGCACACACACACATGCACAAGCCTCACTGCAGAGTCAGACAAATCAGCATGATCAAAACTTCCGCGATTGTATTTTTCCTTCAAATATCAAGTCAAGAGAGTGAACAACGCACAACAAGAAAGGAATGTTATTTCACTATTTAAGATAGCCTGTCAGCAGGCCGGTGTTACGTTTTGGTAGCCCGTCTGGAAAACACATAGCCCCGGGACGTTGGGCTTTGCGAGCCCTGGCCCATACATGTCCGAGTCTGATCACGAATCGCAGCACAATGAACCAACAACACCTCAAATAAAGGATTCTCCAGCCTGTGACAGCGTGCTAAGTTATGTTCAGTTAGACACGTACACATAATCAATAGATATCAAACGATCTGTAACAATGCAATACTATCACATATAAAAAAACATTTTTTACTCACATAAGTGTGTTGCTCTGAAACTTACAGGATATTCTTATATTACCATGACCTTTTATATATCAAAAGCTCAAGGGAAAGTTGATTTCTCAATTCAGGACCCCTTTAAAATGCCCAACTTTACAGCAGAAAAAAACATGTTTACCGCCTGGTACAAAAAGTGGTTTTGATTTATACAGCTAATTTTGCCCTTCATGACAACTGTGAGGGGGGTGAATTTTTTTAAAACTCATCCATTTAAATTATATTAAGCCTTAAAGTTCTGCATAATTAAGGGTGTGGCCACTTGAGTGACAGGTGGATTGCCGCTGTTGTCGTTTGTCTGGTGTCTGTTAGTCCACCCACGTCCCGCCTCTTTGCCCATTTTCGGTTATCTGGAAGTGATGCCCGGTCACGCCAAGATGGCGATGACCGGCTCCGCCCACTTTGGGCTTCAAAAATGCTCTTCAGAAACCTATGGGTGACGCCACAGACTCTACGTCCATTGTTTTATACAGTCTATGGCCTAAACGGTCAAATCACACACAAATATATGTCGAATATGCCGAAATGCCATTTAAGTATCCTCGTAAACACAGTCGGTTATGTCTTAAGTCAATGTAACATTTGAGAAAGCGTATGTAACAGTATAATGGATCCGTGCATTAGCTCTTAAAGTGACAGCAGCCTAATAAACCTGCTGCAGTCATTAATGTTAATCAAACAACAAAAGACAAAGATAAAATCACTCACTGCTCTTTAATGAGTAACTTTTGTAGTTTTAAATAAGGATTAGTCTATATTTAATGTATACAGCAGTGTTATTTTACATTTGATTACTTTATTCAGTTTCTGTTGTAGGCTATTACTCATCTGAATATCACTATTAGTACATCTTCCTGAAAAACCTGAAGCACTGTTTATTTCATTTGCATTTTTGTTGTATTATTTGTCACCCAATGCAGTTTTATACTATTATTATTAAATATGATTAATTCATGATATCATAATGAGTTTTGCCATTACTAAATAGCATACTAGTCATATACACCTTTTCTGCCCTATAAAAATATGGGAGAAAAATGAAGAGTCGTATGCAATGCTATTTTAAATTCAGCCCTTGTTCCACTGTTGACAGAAAATGAGCAGAAATGTTGACAAAAGTTTGTTGTTGAGCAGTAAAATTACCATATTTAATTGAAAATACATAAAACAACCTACATAAAACGAATAAAAAAATATTTCTAAGGTGTAAAATAACAACATATTTCTTTATATCATAAAATAAGGAAATGTATATTTTTAAAATCTGACTACTGGATTTTTTCAAAATCAGTTGAAAGGAATAGTCAGATTATTTGATTGTCAGATGAATCAATTCCCAAAATAGTTAGTTGCAGCCCTAGAAAAGCGAAAGTTGTAAAGTAACAACATATTTTTCATCAAATATGGAAATACTTTTTAAAGTCTGACCACTGAAGATTTCCCAAAGTCTATTGAAAGAAATAATTGTCAGATTAATCAAATAGTTGCAGCCCTAGATGGAATATTAATATCATCTGCTATTGATTTAATATTCCCAATCCATAAAACGGGACTCTCAACGTTAATGTCGTTCTCCAGCGGCTTCATGAATGGAGACTTAATTGAAGCTCAATGCACTCTCTCATGTTAAATATTTCACTTCCTGTTTTAATGAGATTTTTAATTAGCATGTTAATTGTCTAATGAGTGTGTGGCAAGATAGCCGGCTAATGGGAGTAGAGAAATCCAGACGTGATGGTGTAGTAATACGTCTGGACTGTGTTTAGCCCATACAGATGAGCCTGAGGTCGTCTACAGCACAGCCATCCACACACACACGCACTCACACAGCACCTTTACAATCAAATCCAGCCTAGGAAGTCGTCACCTTGTGAAAGGACGCGAGCAGCCTGTGCTTTATGGCTTGTCACACTTTTATACGACGCGTGATGGAGGTTTGACCTTCAGACCCAGACACTCAGGCTGCTTTTGATTCACGAGAAGCACTCCATCCTTATCTCTCGCTTTCCCACTCTGTCTGTTGTTCTCTCCATCGCTCACGCTCAGTCTCTGCATTGCTTACATTGCTGTGAGGGTGTGATCTGATGTTTTTGTTGTTCACAGTCAGATCTACTGCATTGAGAATGCTCACGGGCAGCTGGTGCGTGACTTGGACTTCAACCCCAACAAGCAGTATTACCTGGCCAGCTGTGGCGACGACTGTAAAGTCAAGTTCTGGGACGTGCGTCACATCAACGAGCCCGTCAAGAGTCTGGAGGAGCACTCCCACTGGTTAGACACACAAAAACACTCAAACACACAAGTCTGAAAATGTACACTTACACTACCAGTGAAATGTTTGGAATAATTAAGAATAATTAACTCTTTCCCTGCCAGTCACCACCAACATTTTTGGTCATTTTCACAAAAATGTCATGGTCCCCAGAATATCTGAACATGCAATATAACAAAAGAAAGAACAGACCTTCTGCTTTTAAACCATAAAAAAATATGTTTTATTCTAGCTTCAAGCTTTCTTTTTTTATCAACAAAAAGCAACATTTTGAGCAAAAAGCTGAGAAAATCATGTTTTTGTTAAAGACTACGTCCGAATCAGATTCATAGCGATGATCAAAACACAGATGGAGAGGATGGAGTCCATCAACACCCCAAAGCTTCACAGTCCTATAGCTCGTCCTGGGTCAACATTTCATTCAGTAACATTAGGCCGTTTTGATTTATAAGCTGTTTGATGTTGATGATCACGTTATTTTACATATGCATATGATTACATATGATATTGCCTGTTTCTGTTTCTTCTTCACCTGTGTTTGATTAGGCGATTCAAGACTCTTTCAGAAAATGTGTCATAGCACCCCCTACAGTATAACAATGAAAACACAGAAAGCCATACAAACGAGTCAATGGCGGGGAAAAAGTTAAGATTTTGAAAGATTTTGAAAGTCTCTTCTGCTCACCAAGGCTGCATTTATTTGATCAAAAATACTGTATATTTATAATACAGTTTTAAATATTAGTATTTAAAAGTTCTGTTTTTATATAGCCTGTATTTGTAAATTATTGTATATGTATCGTTATTGTATACAAATGTAATTTATTCCTGTGATCAAAGCTGAATTTTCAGCATCATTACTCCAGTCTTCAGTGTCACATGATCCTTCAGAAATCATTCTAATATGATGATTTGATGCTCAGGGGTTTTTTTTTTTGGAAACGTTATTTTTTTTTCGGGATTCTTTGAGTTTGAATAAATAGTATGTTAGAAAGAACTGCATTTATTTGAAATATAAATATTTTGATCAATTTAACACATTCTTGGTAAATAAATGTATTAATTTTTTTTTCTTTAAATAATAATAATAATATTGCTTTCCTCAGTGTTGTATCAAAGTTTTCATAAAAATATTAAGCAGCAAAAACTCAATAGAGCTGTTTTCAATAAACTTCTTATTAATGATGTTGAAAACCGTTTTTGCTGATTAATATTTTTGTTTCATGAGAAACAATATTTTAGTTTTCTTTCAGAAAAAAATATTCTAATATGCTGATTTGGTATATTATATATTGTATTGATATACATTTTTTATATATATTTGCTTATTAACCCTTAAACAGGCACGACTGGAAAATGATCAGCAAAAAATAATTTCATGTCACTTCTTATTTAATCTGGACTTAAGTAAAACATATCCAAAGGAATTTTTTTAATATTTGATGTAGTTTTGATTTTATGAGCTGTAACTCCCAGTTCACGTTGCCTGTTTAGGGTATAAAAAAAGGATTATCCACAGCATTGACAATGAATGGTGTTTCAAGGTAAACTGGGCTCCCTGCACTGGTCATTGCATTACTGCGAATTCTGGGGTGACGAGTGAGGGGTGGTTGTGGGTGGTGGGAGGGCCAGTAGAAATCTCGTTCCAGGACCGGGGCCCTTGGGGAAGACCCTTATAGGCCCTCCAGGCCTCTGGGCCCACTGTACACAGTCCCCCTTCTCAATCTATGTAGTTTGAGTTAAAAAAAAAAATGTGCAAATGTTAATATTCACATGTAAAACTGATATTATTACTTTTTGTTGACTACAGCTTTGCATTTTTAATTACTTGCAGAGAATTTTTTTATTTTATTTTTATTTTCGTGCAGGAAGGTAGCCCTCCAGGAGCAGGGTTGGACACCCATGTTCTACCATAAAATGAGCTGTGTGAAACTCTGCAAGAAAATATCTAGTTAAAAATGCAAAGCTGTAGTCAACAAAAAGTAATAATATCAGTTTTACATGTGAAAATTAACATTTGCACATTTTTTTTAACTCAAACGACATAGATTGAGAAGGGGGACTGTGTACAGTGGGCCCAGAGGCCTGGAGGGCCTATAAGGGTCTTCCCCAAGGGCCCCGGTCCTGGAACGAGATTTCTACTGGCCCTCCCACCACCCACAACCACCCCTCACTCGTCACCCCAGAATTCACAGTAATGCAATGACCAGTGCAGGGAGCCCAGTTTACCTTGAAACACCATTCATTGTCAATGCTGTGGATAATCCTTTTTTTATACCCTAAACAGGCAACGTGAAATGGGAGTTACAAACTTTTCAAAATGCGGTAAATAACAGCATGAGCAACATATAACTTAATTTTCTTTTTCAACATCTTAAGACAATGTTCACAATTAATATTAGCAGTTGTTTTGCATTTCTTTCTGAAAAAAAGTAAGATTAATATATATTTACTTATCACAAAATCTGAATGTCCTGCACCAATGGTGCCCATGTTGGGTTTAGGTCAGGCTGACTAATTGATCACAGAAAACTTGAAACAAATCATGTGACCAGCATACTCAAGACAGACCAGGCTATGATAAATGATAAAAGGATTTGATGAAAACATCTTTCTTATGCCCCAAACAAGACACTAAAGAGTATGTAACTCGCGGTTCATGTTGCCTGTTTTAGGGTTAAATACATAAAATACACTACCGTTTAACAGTTTTGGTCAGTCATTTTTTTTCTTTTCTGTTTTAAGAAAGAAATTAATACTTTTATTCCAGAAGGATGCATTAAATTGATCAACATGAATAGTAAAGATATTTATAATGTTACAAAAGGTTTATTTATTTTTTTCAACTTTCTATTCATCAAAGAATCCTGAAAAAAATGCATCACAGTTTCCACACAAATATTATAGTAACAAAATAACAAAAATAAACAGCACAAAAAAAACATATTAGAATGATTTCTGAAGACTGGAGTAATGATGCTAAAATTCAGCTTTGATCACAGGAATAAATTACATTTTACAATATATTGACATAGAAAACAGTTATTTTAAACTATAATAATATTTCACAATATTACTGTTTTTCCTGTATTTTTGATCAAATAAATGCAGCCTTGGTGAGCAGAAGAGAATTATTTTTTCTTAAAAAATTCTTACCGACCTCAAACATTTGAATGGTAGTGTATTTATTTGATTATATACAGTGGGGAGAACAAGTATTTGATACACTGATGATTTTGCAGGTTTTCCTACTTACAAAGCATGTAGAAGTCTGTAATTTTTATCATAGGTACTCTTCAACTGTGAGTGACGGAATCTAAAACAAAAATCCAGAAAATCACATTGTATGTTTTTTAAATAATTAATTTGCATTTTATTGCATGACATAAGTATTTGATCACCTACCAACCAGTAAGAATTCCGTCTCTCACAGACCTGTTAGTTTTTCTTTAAGAAGCCCTCCTGTTCTCCACTCATTACCTGTATTAACTGCACCTGTTTGAACTCGTTACCTGTATAAAAGACACCTGTCCACACACTCAATCAAACAGACTCCAACCTCTCCACAATGGCCAAGACCAGAGAGCTGTGTAAGGACATCAGGGATAAAATTGTAGACCTGCACAAGGCTGGGATGGGCTACAGGACAATAGGCAAGCAGCTTGGTGAGAAGGCAACAACTGTTGGCGCAATTATTAGAAAATGGAAGAAGTTCAAGATGACGGTCAGTCTCCCTCGGTCTGGGGCACCATGCAAGATCTCACCTCGTGGGGCATCAATGATCATGAGGAAGGTGAGGGATCAGCCCAGAACTACACGGCAAGACCTGGTCAATGACCTGAAGAGAGCTGGGACCACAGTCTCGAAAACCATTAGTAACACACTACGCCGTCATGGATTAAAATCCTGCAGCGCACGCAAGGTCCCCCTGCTCAAGCCAGCGCATGTCCAGGCCCGTCTGAAGTTTGCCAATGACCATCTGGATGATCCAGAGGAGGAATGGGAGAAGGTCATGTGGTCCGAGGAGACAAAAATAGAGCTTTTTGGTCTAAACTCCACTCGCCGTGTTTGGAGGAAGAAGGAGGATGAGTACAACCCCAAGAACACCATCCCAACCGTGAAGCATGGTGGAGGAAACATCATTCTTTGGGGATGCTTTTCTGCAAAGGGGACAGGGCGACTGCACCGTATTGAGGGGAGGATGGATGGGGCCATGTATCGCGAGATCTTGGCCAACAACCTCCTTCCCTCAGTAAGAGCATTGAAGATGGGTCGGGGCTGGGTCTTCCAGTATGACAACGACCTGAAACACACAGCCAGGGCAACTAAGGAGTGGCTCCGTAAAAAGCATCTCAAGGTCCTGGAGTGGCCTAGCCAGTCTCCAGACCTGAACCCAATAGAAAATCTTTGGAGGGAGCTGAAAGTCCGTATTGCCCAGCGACAGCCCCGAAACCTGAAGGATCTGGAGAAGGTCTGTATGGAGGAGTAGGCCAAAATCCCTGCTGCAGTGTGTGCAAACCTGGTCAAGAACTACAGGAAACGTATGATCTCTGTAATTGCAAACAAAGGTTTCTGTACCAAATATTAAGTTCTGCTTTTCTGATGTATCAAATACTTATGTCATGCAATAAAATGCAAATTAATTACTTAAAAATCATACAATGTGATTTTCTGGATTTTTGTTTTAGATTCCGTCTCTCACAGTTGAAGAGTACCTATGATAAAAATTACAGACTTCTACATGCTTTGTAAGTGGGCAAACCTGCAAAATCGGCAGTGTATCAAATACTTGGTCTCCCCACTGTTTACAGTATGTGTGTGTTTTAAAAATGTATTTTGTTTTACACACTAAACAGAATCAGATCTGTCAAAAAATGTTCAGTTTTAGTATTTGAAATGCCTCAGGCTGCTTTTAAAACTGCCATGTCAAGGGCTGTGTGTGAGATCTCTATTAATTAGCCGTTACATGACTTACCTTTGCAGCCACATTCATAATTGTATTTTAGTTACATCAAAGATAATCGTCTTTTTCATGAGGCTTGCGTTAGTCCGATCTTTCACATCTTTCTTGAAGTCAAAACCTGCCATCCTGTGCTATTTTATCTGTGCGTGTCAGGTTTCAACATGGTTATCTTAAATGTAAAAGACAGTATTTTAATTAGTGTGTGTATATCTGTGCTCTTACATCTTGCTGATGCTGTAGTTGTGTGTTACAGTGCTCAAGGGTGTGTTGGCGTAGCTGGTTTTAGCTCACTGCGGATCTATTTCAGTGTGTGTGATTGTGCGAGAGTATCTGCTCGTAGGTGTGAGTCACTGGATATAATTGCCTCAGAATCGCGCGTATCTCTTTCTGCTCGCGCACACACCAATCAAGGCATGATAGCGTGTCAGCCGCAGGATGCTATCTCTTAAAGATAGAGGCATCGAATCAATCAGAGATGTTTTGATCCTATTTAGATAGGTAAAAGCCACAACAACAACAACATCCTGCACGTTTCTCATTTCCCGTGTTTGCAGCGACAGGGGTTCGGCTAAGCCTCTGGCTGGGAGGTATTAGGGAATATTTTGGGATAGGAGACAGATTAGTTAGGGAGAAGTCTTGACTGAGCCAGATTTTACTGCTGACAGCTGAGTTATCCTCCCACAATCCCTGGCTATGAGGGCTCGGATCCTTTTCTGAGCCATGCCCGAGGCTTATATAGACGGAGGAAGAGAAACGAGAAATAAGTCGGCGGTGAGGTGGAAAAGCGAGGACAGAAACGGAGCCGTGTTTGAAGATGAGGATGTCACGCTGTGGTTTGTGCTGTGCTGGTGTTTCAGGGTGTGGAGTGTGAGGTACAATCATTCTCACGACCAGCTTCTGCTCACGGGCAGCAGTGACAGCAGGGTCATCCTGTCCAACATGGTGTCCATCTCCTCAGAGCCGTTCGGACACCTGGTGGACGACGATGACCTCAGTGACAACGAGGACAACCAGCAGGAAGACAAGTACACACCCCTTTCTCTTACTGTACCTCATATTTACTGTACTGAAGTGCATTTATTTCATTCATTTAATTACATTCAGTTTAGTTTTGAGCCCAGTTTAATTCAATAAAATTAAATGAATTACATTTGTTCTATTCAGTTGAGTTCAGCACAATTCTGTTCATTTCAATCCAGTTCAATATTGATCAGTTCAGTTCAATCTAGCTCAATTTCAGTTAAATTCCAGGAAATATGTTTGTTCTTTTGAATCGAGTTCAGTACAATTCTATTAAATTCGGTTCATTTCAATCCATTTCAGTACAATTTAGTTCAGTTCAGTCTAGCTCAGTGTCTTTTCAGTCCAGTTTGATTCAGTTAAAATCCAGGAAATACGTTTGTTCTTTTGAATCGAGTTCAGTACAATTCTATTCAATTCGGTTCATTTCAATCCATTTCAGTACAATTTAGTTCAGTTCAGTCTAGCTCAGTATCTTTCAGTCCAGTTTGATTCAGTTAAATTCCATTAAATTCATTTAGCTTTTCAACTGAGTTCAGTTTAACCCAGTTCAATAGAATTTAGATCGGGTCAGTTCAGTTGAATCTAGTTCAGAATTTTTTCAGTTTGATTCAGGTAAATTTCAGGAAATGCGTTTTTTGTTCTTTTAAATCGAGTTCAGGACAATTCTATTTAATTCTGTTTATTTCAATCCAGTTCAGTACAATTTAGTTCAGTTCAGTCTAGATCAGTATCTTTCAGTCCAGTTTGATTCTGTTAAAATACCACAAAATTAATTTATTTTTGATTGAGTTCAGTACAATTCTATTAATTTTCATTTATAAATAAATTTCATTTCAATCCAGTTCAGTTCAATTCCAGTCCAGTTTGATTCAGTTAAATTCCATGAAATGCAAACCAATTCTATTAATTTCTGTCCAGCTCAGTACAATTTAGTTCAGGTCAGTTCAGTTAAATCTTGAATTGAGTTAAGCACAATTCTGTTCATTTCAATCCACTTCAATATTGGTCAGTTCAGTTCAATCTAGCTCAGTATATTTCAGTCCAGTTTGATTCCATGAAATTCATTTAGATTTTCAATTGAGTTCAGTACAGTTCAATTCTATTCTATTCATTTTAACCCAGTTCAGTAGAGTTTAGATCAGGTCAGTTCAGTTGAATCTAGCTCAGTATTTTTCCATGCAGTTTGATTCAGTTAAATTCCAGGAAATACATTTGTTCTTTTGAATCGAGTTCAGCACAATTCTATTCAGTTTGGTCCATTTAAATCCAGTTCAGTACAATTTAGTTCAGTTCAGTTTAGTCTATCTTAGTATCTTTCAGTCCAGTTTGATTCAGTTAAATTCCACGAAGTACATTTGTTATTTTCATTTTAATTCTATTCAATTCAGTTTATTCAGTTTATTAGTCAGGTCAGTTCAGTTAAGTATCTTTTAGTCTAGTTGGATTCATTTCAATTAAACAAAATTTCTGTTCATTTTAGTTTAGTCAGTCCAGATAAATTCAGTCAATTCAACTTAATTTAATCCATTAAACGCATTACATTTTATAGAATTTAATACTATTCACTGCATGCCAGTTCAGTTGAGTTTGTTTGGATTTGATTCAAATGCATTCAGTTTGTGTGTCACGGCACAAGTACAGCAAAATGTTAACAGTATGACTTACTCTGCTCATGTATGTTGTGTGAAGGGGGAAAGAGCCCCTGCAGGACAGCATCATCTCCACATATGAGGAGCACGAGGACAGTGTGTATGCGGTGGAGTGGTCTGCAGCCGACCCCTGGCTGTTCGCCTCGCTCAGCTATGACGGCCGGCTGGTGATTAACAGAGTGCCCCGAGCCCTCAAGTACCGCATCCTACTGTAGAGCAGGTGAGCGGCGGATTGGTGGAAAACAGGGGCATTATTAATACTATTCAACAATGAGTGTATGAATTAACAGCAAGACGTTTTTCTCTCTCTTTTCCCAGAATGGACTCACATTCCCAGCTTCTTTGACTTCATACTGGACTGTTTGAGTAAAATAACGTCAGACGTCTGCAGCAGCTGTGCTGTTACTCTGTGTTTGTGCTGTATTTGTCATGATTTCTTAACACCTGATTTATTGGGCTGGTTTGCCGTGCATTAGTTAGTATGAATGCAGATATCGGTGTTTTTGCGTGTACAGTTTGGTGCTGTGGGAAATCAGAACCTTGAAGATTAATTATGATTATTTGTCTTATCATGTATGCTGTAACAAAAGCAATGCTCTGTGGAGCTGTCAGAGAGAGCATGATTACCCCTGTATGTTTCCCATAAAACAGCTTTAATTAAAGAGCAAGATTTGATGTCCTTCTCTCCTTATCTGCCTCTCCTCTCCTCCGTCTGTAATTGCGGCATGAGCGTTCATTAAAGCACCTCCAGTGACAGCCTGTTTTAATTGTAGCTTGACTCTCCACATCTCGGGCTGTCAAGGGACGGCCACGGTCCGATCCGTCAATACCAGGGCCGGCGGAACGAGTCTCTGAATGCATAATGTCAGCACTTGGCATCTTGAGTGGCGCGCCGGATCCTTTACGTAACGCCGCCTGTTGTCAGTGATGCTGGGAGGTTAAATGGGTTTGGAGTTTAGGGATTTTCATCCTCTCGCTGCTTTTTTGCTCTGAATGGGTCTGTCACAAGCCCTGCTGCCCCTGTTCTTTTGTGGATGTGCCGGATGTGAGTGCTCATGGAGATTCGACTGTCCCATCTGAAAGGTTGTATATGACTTATGCCTTCACATCCTCCTGGAAAGTTCTTATTTACAAGTTAAAAGTTCTGGAAGTAAAAATCATATTAATTTTCTACACACAGAATGTATAACATTTAAACACAGACCCGCGGTGTGCTCTGAGATCATTCAATGTACATGCACTTCTGAATTGCAGAATTACCGGTGAAGAACTACACTACCCACAATCCCGAAGAGAAATCCACAGATCAGAGAAGGCACTGTTACTGTGGAAACAGAGTTGACACAAGAGCTCAGCACCAGCCACTTAGTGCTATGAAAGTTGGTCAGGTTGGTCTCCATACTCTGTGGTTGTCAGAATTTCACCATAAAAAAATACAGTGAAAAAAATCAGTTTATAACCACCATAATAATACAGATGGCACAATAGAAAGCCACATGATAAATCAGTTCTTTGTAAGTTACCTATTCATAAAACATGGCCAAAACTCATATATAGATGGTGCATAAACAGAAACAGAAAGACAAAACCATCAGGATAACACACATGACACTAAAATTAGGGATGCACGATATATTGGCCATCAGCTGATATATGTTCATTTTCAATGATATCGTTATCGGCCTGATAAGAAAATTTGGACGGATATATTAAAGCCGATAAATAATGTATTATTTCCTTCAGCTGGGACACTTAAGATGCGCACTGTTCGCCATGATGGTTTTGAATTGCTTGAAATATGATTGGAATCACTTCAAAAATTAAAAATACGGTTAAGTGCAACACAAGTCTGTCATATAGGCTACATAAAATTATAATGAGAACATTATATTTGTGTGCTTGGGACATGGCTTTTTATGGTGAGACTTTTGTTTTTGTAATCAGGCTCTCAAAAATTATATAAAAATTTGGATTCAGATATAACGGTTATCGGCTTTCAAATATAAAGAATTATCGGTTAACGGTATTAGCCAAACTACACCCCTAACTAAAACAATGCAATAAACATTAACTAAATAATAGAAAATGTAACACAAAACACCCTAATGTACATTACTGATAACAAATATGAGAAGAAACGAAATTATTTAAATAAAAAATAATCATACTGTATGGGGTGTCATGCAGGGACTTCTGGGAATATCCTTTTCATGGCAAATTATATGGTAATTCATAGTTTTTACATGCAAAAACCATACATTTTACAGTATTTCACAGAAAAATTATATATAATGTCTTAAAACATTTACAATTTACAATACAATAGTTTTTTTAATTGCTTACACACAATTTCTCGAAACTACTCAAAACAAAAAAAAAACACTTTTTTAACTCTTCTAAAAATTTTATTTTTGCATAGTAACTCTACACACAAACCGTCAATTGATTAGCCATAAACACGTCAAACTACACAGATGTGAAAAATCCACTACTACTCAAAGACACTACTCTTGTGTCTTTTACTTGTTCAGTGTGCAGTGGAGTGTACATGTAGGCTATGTGCACAAGTACACTGTATATACAGTACGTATGCAGATTTGATGAACTTTACAGTTATTGAACAACTGAATCAACACTGAACTGACTTGAGCTGGATAATGACACTATTGGCTTGTTAGAGCAATCTTTTGTATAAAGTGCTATAGAAATAGAGGTGACTTGACTTGTATGCATATTTGGTAAAATGAACTGAAAGGGCGATAAATGTATTTGTTTCTCAAAACATTGATTTTTGATTTCTAAGTGATCAATTTATGTAAGTGTTTTCACACGATTATTGGGTGTAAAGTATATATATTAAATTAATATAAAAATATATATATATATTAAAATATATGTTTTTTACTTAAGCAATGATGTAAGTCAATAGTTTTGCCATTGTTTTTCATTTGATACAGCAACGGTTCATGGGATGAGTAGTTTATTCACTCATAAAGGAGATATTCCATCCAAAATACTAATACAGTATATGAATTTCTTCAGATTAACGCAAACAAAGATTTTGAGAAAAATGATCCATCCCTGAGTCTATATAAAGCATGTGAATGGGTGCCCAAATGCTGATGCACCAAAAAGCACATACAGGCGTCGTGACGGTAATCCATACGACCCCAGTGGATGAATCAGTGTCTTCTGATGCCAAACGATAGGCAGCTGCATAAGAAAAAATACTAATTTATAAACCGTTACTTCCAGCCAACTCTCCAAAATGAATGGTAGTCGCTCTTCTCTGAGCAGAACATACTGTAGGACAGTCTGCATGCAGTGCAAGGATCTGTACAGCAATGCAGCAGACTGAGTCCGTTCAGTGACTGCCATTCATCTGTGTATCATAGTTCAGTGAAATTATTATTTTAGCGCTATCTCTGTTTGTTTGGAGCTCTCTCATGTGTTTCCAGTGGTGTATATTTGTATCTGTCGTATTTAAATATTGTTAAATCTATTGAATACATTCACTATTAAAACCACAGGGTCACTGTTGTGAAGTTCCCAGAGGGCCTAGCCAAAATTGGATTCAGCTGCTCGCAAATGAATTAAATGAAATTTAATCTCTTGTGCAGGAGAGCGGCCCTTGGGGAGCCCAGGTGATGACTACCTTCACAAGAGCTCTGATTAGCATTCAGAAATAAACCCCAGCAAATGAAAAGAACGCACAAACAGAGGGAACGATCGGAGGGATGGGAAAGGACTGGTTGGGAATGAGTAATCGGAGGCTATTGGGATGGCCTTGGGAATGTTTCTGAACTCAGTGTTTCTCTATTTGTGGAAACCTCACGGGGAAGATTCTTTCATATAACTCTCGCTGCGTGGCTGCTTTTCTCAGTTTACATCTCTTTCTCAGATTATTTGCATTTCAAAAACGTTGAATGTGTTCGAATCCATTGCACAAGCTGAGTTGTGTCCTACTGTGTTTGGATAATGGTTCTGGCTCAGAATCACATAATGGCATTGTTCTAATAAAGGCCTTTATTCCACGTTGATATGTTCCACAGCTACACCAACTCAAAAGTTTGGGGTCGGTAAGATTTTTTTAATGTTTCTGAAAGTCTCTGAAAGGCTGGATTTATTTGATCGAAAATACAGTAATATTGTGAAATATCATTACAATTTATAATAACTGTTTTATATTTTAATACATTTTAAAACGTAATTTATTTCTGTAATACAAAGATGAATTTTCAGCATCAGAAAGACTTTCAAACAGAAATTGGTGCCATAGTCTATTTGAACACAGATTATTAACACAGAGTATTCTTAAATCCATTGCATTTTTGTTAGTGTAAATGGTCAACTGAACAAAAGCATGACACACACACACACACACACAGGCTGTCTATCTCTTCATGTTTCACCTTGCTCCCTGAGTGAAGGACAATACAGTGCAGACAAGTAATGAGAGCAGGCACTCGTGTCATTAAATTACTGTCTCCTGTCTCATAGTTGCTTTCAGGCTAAAAGGAGGTGAAGCACCATTTTTTAGGAAATAACTTTCTCCAATCTGAGTTTCATGTGAGATTGGGGCAGGACTATCTGTTTGTTTGACGGGGCCACAAGGAGCATTTTGAGTGTTTGGATTAAAATTGAATTATTTTTGCAATTCCATTTGTTGCCACTCGTGGAGCTGAAATGACTCACAGATGCTTTAAAGGGGACCTACTGTGCAAAATTCACTTTTATAAGGTGTTTGAACACCGATATGTGTCCGCAGTGTGTGAGAACAGCCTGTAATGGTAAAATCCACTCACTCATTTTTTTTTTTATAATTCCCATAAATTAAAAGCAGTCTCTTTAAACTCGTAAACTGACGTCATCGTAGGGAGAAGCCCCGCCCACAGCCAGTGATGAGCTCCCTTATTATCATAGACACAGTCCTGAGTGAGAAGCACAGAGTCCGCTATTTCTGTATCCTCGCTGTAGCAGCTGGAGTTGTACAATGTCTGCGCCAAAGAGGCATTACAAATGTAATACAAATTGCAATACAGTACGAACACAAATGCAATAGCATGTCATAGAAGCAACATTACGACATAAGTTATAACCGTAATTAAACTAAACTAAACCTGTTTTCTCTTCATGCAGCAGATATTCTCTGGCTCTGAAGGATCTTACAACAGTTCCCACACGAGCGATTTATAGATTATCATGACAGAATATGCTAATCAATGACTTGAAGATAGTTAACTCATAAATTCATCAATTAACTATTCAGAAACGTCCTGTCTCATTCTACATGTTGTCACTTCTTCTTGAGTCTCTCCATCATTGTCCGACTCCGGTTTGAACATAAAAGGCTAAACAGTTTCTGATATTTGCAGTGCGTGAGATTGTCCTGTTTTGTTTTTGCCGGTATGCTGGAGTATGAGCTCTTGAAGCTCTGCCCTCTTCTTGAAAGGGGGGCAGGAGCAGCAGCTCATTTGCATTTAAAGGGACACACACAAAAACGGCACGTTTTTGCTCACCCCCCAAAAAGTGACAATTTTAACATGCTATAAAAAATGATCTGTGGGGTATTTTGAGCTAAAACTTCACATACACACTCTGGGGACATCAGAGACTTATTTTACATCTTGTAAAAAGGGGCATAATAGGTCCCCTTTAAAGGGTCTATATGTATGAATTTGCATGTATTAATTGCTTTTTTATTGCCAATGTGTGGACAGCTCGTAATGAAATTAGGGGAAAAAAATGGGACCTTCTCCAAATTCCTAGGTTGTCAATGAAAGCCTGTAGACTGATTTTTTTTATGTGAAGGACTTTATTTTGCCAGGAAAATCCAAAGGATGTGACGTTTACACGCACATCTTTCTCCCGCTGAGTGACACATTAAATAAATGCTTATACAATGTTCAGGTTAATGCTGAAAGAGCTGTTCTGTTCTGTAATGTTCTGTTCTCGCGCAAAGAAAAGGTATTCATTCAAACTAAAGTCTCACATAACCAGATCTAAATAGTCTATAGTCTCAAATATACTTTATAATCAAACTGTCATAAGGGTGTCATTTTAATGACACTGAATTGCAGACATATCCACATCACTACGATCAGATGCTTTCTGAACTGCTGTTTTCTCACCGTTGTCATTTTTGTTGTTTATTTTGTTATTGTGAGGATAGCGCGCAGCACATATTTACATATTCATCTGAATGGTGCTCTCTGCAGCGTGAACGACGTCAGGATGTTCAATAACAGTATATCACTGCAAAGGTATTTCCAACTTCTAAGCAAAGAATGAAAAAGAACTGTGCCGTGAGTATATCGGGGCCTTGAATCACGTTCAGTCTCTTGTACGCGACTTCTTCTGCCGTTCACTTAATGGCCAACAGTGTCGCTAATAACAGGTTTCTGAATTCCATATATAGCCCCTTTAAGCATATTAGCTTGTTGGCAGTAAATGTTTTTGCATATTTGTATTCATACCAGTTCCGCAGCTTTCGCTGTTTGTTTGCAGTAAATATGGACCGCTACTTTGAGTGACAAATGATACACAGATGGGGAGAGACTGCTAACGTAGACGCCAGCCGTGATAAAGCCTATCAAGTGTTAATCAGTCCTCGTGCTGCTTTGTCTATTACTTGATTTTTGCATAAAACCTCCAGCTATTAAAATGTGTGTGCTCTATACTTGGCACATGCTAGTTTGAGCGTTGGCACAAACATTGCAGAACATTTTTCATTGGAATAATGACTCAAAATTTGCTACAGCCTGATGTCACGGCTATGTTTTTTTTGTGCATTTGGATATATGCTGAAATTGATTGGAATATGGACAATTTTTTTGTGTGTTTTGGAGCTTCTTCTCTGGACTTTTGTTTTATATAAAAGAGAAGAGAAGACTACAAAATATTTCCTCAATAAAAATCATAAAATACTTAAAGCAACGGTTTCATATTGTTGCACCAGCCGTTCTTAAATTAAAACGTAGTCCAAACTAACTAGTACTAGCTACTTTGCAACTAACTAATGAATGTAGCTAGTAGGTTGTAAGCTTTCTGTAAAGAAATGCCTAATGCATTCATTTCATTCATTTTCTGATTGAAGCAAGTTCATAAGCAGCATCTTCCCAGGAGGATCTGCAGGCAGCATTTGTTGCAACTTTGTGTATCTTTCATGCTGTAACAACAAAAGTGCACTTTGTTTTGCTCATTGTGACTTGTGGACACAACAGGCAAGAATATGAATACACCAACTTCATTGTGGCAATTAAAATGTGTGAAGTGTGATATTATTTATACACATTGAACATATAATTGGTTCCGGAATGCCGTAATCGCGTTCATTTCTCATGTCTGTTGTGGCCAGCGATATGCCCTCTGAGGAATGAGTTAGATCGAGAGCTCTTCTTCTGGGTTACAGCCATTGATTGCTTTCAAACAGAAGCCGATTCTGTCCTAACAGTGTTCAGAGTCGTCCCCTGCCTCTGCAGTGACATCCCTCATCCTGTAACCTCGAGGTCCAGTGTGTTCAGAAGTCTAATGAAGACAGCTGAGGCATTGCTCCTTGTTCTGTCCGTGTTGATGCTGAATGCTAAAGAAAGTGCAGTTCTGCCATTTACCCATATTACACTGCAGATAGACTTCATGTCATATGTGCCAGTGACAAATATGGAGAAAAATCCGAACAAAAGCAAACAAGTATATATATACACTCACCTAAAGGATTATTAGGAACACCATACTAATACTGTGTTTGACCCCCTTTCGCCTTCAGAACTGCCTTAATTCTACGTGGCATTGATTCAACAAGGTGCTGAAAGCATTCTTTAGAAATGTTGGCCCATATTGATAGGATAGCATCTTGCAGTTGATGGAGATTTTTGGGATGCACATCAAGGGCACGAAGCTCCCGTTCCACCACATCCCAAAGATGCTCTATTGGGTTGAGATCTGGTGACTGTGGGGGCCATTTTAGTACAGTGAACTCATTGTCATGTTCAAGAAACCAATTTGAAATGATTCGAGCTTTGTGACATGGTGCATTATCCTGCTGGAAGTAGCCATCAGAGGATGGGTACATGGTGGTCATAAAGGGATGGACATGGTCAGAAACAATGCTCAGGTAGGCCGTGGCATTT
This sequence comes from Coreius guichenoti, assembly GCA_039654105.1. Lineage (NCBI taxonomy): Eukaryota > Metazoa > Chordata > Actinopteri > Cypriniformes > Gobionidae > Coreius > Coreius guichenoti. The sequence goes on from CM077177.1 coordinate 4,409,520, forward strand.
AAACGATGCCCAATTGGCACTAAGGGGCCTAAAGTGTGCCAAGAAAACATCCCCCACACCATTACACCACCACCACCAGCCTGCACAGTGGTAACAAGGCATGATGGATCCATGTTCTCATTCTGTTTACGCCAAATTCTGACTCTACCATCTGAATGTCTCAACAGAAATCGAGACTCATCAGACCAGGCAACATTTTTCCAGTCTTCAACTGTCCAATTTTGGTGAGCTCGTGCAAATTGTAGCCTCTTTTTCCTATTTGTAGTGGAGATGAGTGGTACCCGGTGGGGTCTTCTGCTGTTGTAGCCCATCCGCCTCAAGGTTGTGCGTGTTGTGGCTTCACAAATGCTTTGCTGCATACCTCGGTTGTAACGAGTGGTTATTTCAGTCAAAGTTGCTCTTCTATCAGCTTGAATCAGTCGGCCCATTCTCCTCTGACCTCTAGCATCAACAAGGCATTTTCGCCCACAGGACTGCCGCATACTGGATGTTTTTCCCTTTTCACACCATTCTTTGTAAACTCTAGAAATGGTTGTGCGTGAAAATCCCAGTAACTGAGCAGATTGTGAAATACTCAGACCGGCCCGTCTGGCACCAACAACCATGCCACGCTCAAAATTGCTTAAATCACCTTTCTTTTCCATTCTGACATTCAGTTTGGAGTTCAGGAGATTGTCTTGACCAGGACCACACCCCTAAATGCATTGAAGCAACTGCCATGTGATTGGTTGATTAGATAATTGCATTAATGAGAAATTGAACAGGTGTTCCTAATAATCCTTTAGGTGAGTGTATATATATATATATATATATGTAACATGCATTCAGAAAATAGAAAATAAAATTGTTTTTTTTCTAAATGCATGTTATATAAGATCAAAAACATGCACTTAAATGTGAAAAAAGAAATGGCTGTATAAGAGATATTATGTGGAAAGCCTATATATGGAGATGGTTTGGATGTGTATTAAGCAAATTACATGCACGTGGTTGCTCATTTAGAATATTTGGAATTAACATTAGAACAAGGTACGTGAACAAATACGTGTGCTTATGCACCAAATCGTGCAGATATTTTCAGTGAGAAGTTCTGTGTATAAAAAAAACAAACATAATTAAAGTGAATAAGACCCAATGTCTGTACTGTACCTTTAATTTTACCCATACTATACAGTAGGCCTACTCAATTACTAGCATTTTATTACATTTATTAGTTGTATGTATGTACTGGTATTTCTAACAGTGCACATATCATTGCTATTCTTTCCTAGCAATAGGACTGCATTATCCTGCTTTTTGTTTGATTCACTTTTGCCCATGCATTTCATCACTGCACAAAAATGCAATTATTTGGTCAAGAAGCTCAAGTTTACGGATCCATTTAAGGATCAGTTTGCTCCCATGCAAGCTGCAAGCAATTTTAAGTCATTATTACTGTTTTATGCACAGCAATTATTGGAATGTGTTTTCATGTTGTTGTTGTTGTTATTAGCAGAAACCGTCTTGGCAATGCAAATGTAATTGAACACCGTAATTATTCAAACACATCTACAGCCTGAGCAGTGTATGAATGTTCCTCCCGCTCTCACAGTGTAGCGGAGAGGAGTTATTTCAGGGAGCGTGTGCATGGCGGTAGACCATTTCCCAGTGGTGTTTTTAGCCCCCTCCTTACTCTGGAGGAGAAAATATCCGTCGCTCCTCTCCTCCTCTCTCAGTAGTTTGTTATTACCTCTGTCTAAGCCATGATTTGAGAATAAGTAAGCCTGCTTTACGGCTGAAACTGGTTTATCTGCTGTGTGTATGTGTGCATGTGTGCTATAATAAGAATTTGTGCCTCTTCCTTTTTCCTGTGAGGAGGAGGAAGTGACCTACATAAGCACCACCTCACTGTTTCAGTGCTGTACTTCACATTCAGGAGAGGATAAATAACACGACTGCTTGCCAAAAATGATGCGATGTAATGCGGTTTAGTGGCGCTGTGAGAAACAAAGACCGAAGCTGATAGAAAGCTTCTTTCTGCTGTGGGTGTTTCTGTTATTGTTCCTTTGTCAGGCTGCTAATGTTGAGAGAGATTTCAGCTGATTTTAATAATTTATGAGAAAAATACAGGTTGTTGAACCATAGGCATACGCTACAACAATAATCTGACAAAGAAGCTGAGAGAACGGCCGTGTAAAAGTAGCAGAGAGAATCAGGGTAGAGAAGAAACAGGTGCGGTGGCAATCAGCGCGAACGCTGATTGTGATGGCAAACCAGTAGTAGGAGAGAGAGAGAGACAGAGAACAAACCCGACTCATGACAGTACCCCTCCCTCAACAAGCGCCTCCTGGCGCTCACGAGGTAGAGGTCCGGTGAGTGCGAAAAAAATCCTTGATGAGCGAGCGGTCCAGGACGTCCCGGGCTGGAATCCAACTTCTCACGAATAACAGGCTTAATACAAGAAACGTGGAATACAGGGTGAACACGTTGCAAATAGCAGGGTAATCTGAGGCGTACAGCTACCGGGCTAAGCACCTTGACAATGGAAAAAGGCCCAATGAAACGAGGCACTAGTTTACGAGAGGTGGATTGAAGAGGCAAGTTAAGAGTGGAAAGCCACACTTTCTGGCCGAAAATGTATCTGGGAGCCTTAATGCGTCGTCGATTAGCAGCGTGTCGCGAGGGAACGGCGACCGCAGATTCCTGAGAAGTGAACAGGGGAGGCTGGTAACCCAGGCAACACTGAAACGGAGATGGTAAGGAATTGTGGGCGTATTCGGCCCAGGGCAGTTGCTCACACCAAGACAAGGGATTCTGGAACGCCAGAATACGCAGTAAACGACCGAGAATCTGGTTAGCCCGTTCAGCCTGCCCATTAGTTTGTGGGTGAAATCCTGACGACAGACTGGCGGAGGCTCCAATCTGCTGGCAAAGCTCCCTCCAAAACTAAGAGGCGAATTGTGGTCCTCTGTCAGAAACAACATCAGAGGGAAGACCGTGTAGCCTGAAGACGTGACTGAAAACTGCTTGCGCGGTCTCCTTGGCGGAGGGGAGCTTAGGAAGTGGGATAAAGTGAGCGGCCTTAGAAAAGCGGTCAACGACCGTTAGGATAACCGTGTTCCCCGCAGACGGAGGCAGCCCTGTTACGAAATCTAAGGCGATATGGGACCACGGACGAGACGGAATAGGAAGAGGCTTGAGCAGACCAGAGGGAGGAGAATTACTCGACTTGGTCTGGTCGCAGATAGGGCAGGCCGCAACAAAACGACGAATATCACAAACTCTTGCGGGCCACCAGAATCTTTGACTGATGGCAGCAAGAGTACCTTTAGCCCCAGGATGAGCAGTCAGTCCAGAGGAGTGACCCCAACGGAGAACCGCCTGCCGAGCGGACTCAGGAAAAAACAATCTCCCCTTGGGACAGCGACGAGGAACTGTGACGTGGGTGAGTGCTCTCTTAACTATCGACTCAATTCCCCAGACAGCCGCTCCGACCACACAGCCACTGGGCAGAATAGTCTCTGTGGTAGAAGCAGTCTCTGATGAACCAAACTGCCGAGAGAGTGCATCTGGTTTCACATTCTTAGACCCGGGTCTATAGGAAATAGAAAAGTCGAAACGGCCAAAAAAAAGAGGCCAACGAGCCTGCCGGGCATTCAATCTCTTAGCTGAACGAATATACTCGAGATTTCTATGGTCTGTCCAGACTATGAACGGGACCCCTCCAACCACTGGCGCCACTCCCCCAGGGCTAAACGAATGGCCAGTAATTCACGGTTACCTATATCATAATTGCGCTCCGTGGGCGAGAGCCGGTAAGAAAAGAACGCGCATGGGACAGCACCGCTCCAACGCCGATGTCTGACGCATCAACCTCCACAATAAATTGTCTCTTACACTGGGGAGAACAAGTATTTGATACACTGCTGATTTTGCAGGTTTGCCCACTTACAAAGCATGTAGAAGTCTGTAATTTTTATCATAGGTACTCCATACTGGTCCCCTCTGCTGACACGACCGAACCTAGAAAAGTCACAGATCTCACATGAAACATGCACTTCTCAGCTTTAACGAAGAGACGGTTCTCTAAAAGGCGCTGTAATACACGGCGGACGTGTTGGACATGAACCTGGAGAGAAGGGGAGAAAATGAGGATGTCATCCAGATAAACAAAAACAAAAATATTAAGCATGCCCCTTAAATCGTCATTAACTCTTACAGGTCTGAGCCAGTTTGGGGCTCTTTAGAAGTTTTGACATGCTCTGACATTTGTGCTTTTTTCAGTTGCTTATAAACACATTAATGGCAAAAGTGTCATTACACTGTATTCATCACAAACTGGGCTACCATAATATGTGAGCAACATGTATGTACATGCTTGTATTTTTGAGAGAATAATGTTTATGCGTGTTTTTAAAAAAAAAAAAAAAAAAATTTAAGTCACTGAATTAAGGCCACAAAACACACAGTAGATATGTGTCCACAGGACTTTTGACTAATGGGTGATGTTGCCTAGAGTTTTTGCTTCAAACTGATGTGAGAATCATTGTGCCTGCTTATTCACATAAAACAATACATTGAATAAAATTTTGTAAGACACTTTTTCTTTACAAAGCCCATATGCGAGGAGGTATGAACAATCATGAATGATGCTGTGATTTACACCTGAGAGACAAAAAAACGCATAATGAGCCGCATAATGAATGAGCCTAGGTAGTCAGGTAGGCTATGTGAGAGGAAGCTAAGAAACAGGACAAAGGAAATATATATTTTTAGTTTATTTAGAATATAGTTAACAATATAAAATGAGAACCAAATGCACAATGTATGTGGGCCAGTATCAGGTCACTGTGATTCTCAAATATGTGAGATAAAAGGAAAAAAAAACATCTGTGAGGATACTGATAACAGGATCAACTATTGTATTAACCTTAATATAATGTCCACTCTTAACAGAAAACATGATTGCTGATATTGCACAGCATGTGAACAATTTTGTATAGGCCTATTATATTTAAATTATATACAGTACCTGTCAAAAGATTGGACACATTACTATTTTTAATGTTTTTGAAAGAAGTCTCATGCTCATCAAGCCTGCATTTATTTGATCAAAAATACAGAAAAAAACATTATTACTGTGAAATATTATTACAATTTAAAATAATGGTTATCTATTTTAATATACTTTAAAATAGTAATTTATAATTTATTTTGGTGATGTAAAACTGAATTTTCATCAGTCATTAAGTGTCACATGATCCTTCAGAAATCATTCTTATATGCTGATTTATTACCAATGTTGTAAACGTCTCGGTTACGTATGTAACCCTCGTTCCCTGAGGAGGGAACGGAGACGTAACGTCAGTGACTGACGAATGGGGGTTTCGCTTAGAAGCCTATCATCTTCGAGATCTAGAAAACGCCCAATGGCAGCGCCAATGCCATGGGCATGCGGAATTTGCATAGCGTAACTCCGCCCCACAGCGTGGGTATATAAGGAAGTACGCTGGCAACATCGCATTATGTTACCTGCTGAGGAGCCAAGACTGAACTCCCGGCTGTTCCAGCGGTACAGCGGAAGTGGCAGAGGGACGTTACGTCTCCGTTCCCTCCTCAGGGAACGAGGGTTACATACGTAACCGAGACGTTCCCTTTCGTTCAGTCACTCCGAGTAACGTCAGTGACTGACGAATGGGGGTCCCAATATAATCACGCCACTCGGCTGTCATCCAGTGCCCTGCGTAAGCGTGAGCTCCCTGTCGTAAGCTAGTACGGACGAAGGACTCCCACTTAACACAGGAATACCAAGGTACACTGGGAAGCATATTCCAGGTGGAAGTATGCGCCAAATGCCTACCCGTAGGGAGGACTTAAGAACACATATGACCCGCTCCGGGCTACATATGGGAAACTCTGGGGTAACCAGCCGAAGGTGGAAGAATTTTACCCCCAGGGGTGGCAAGGGGCTTGCCAAGGGAAGACACCTGCTCAGGGAGACTTACAGTGGGAATACACATGTGGGGGTCGCCCAACGGGGGAACCATGCACAAGGTGGCACCTAGCCAACACGAGGGCCTGAGCGAGTGGGCAGACGTACTGGTGTCGGCATCAACAGTGCTGGAGGAACTCAGGGCTTCAGGGAAACTACCTGAGGAAAATATCGCACGTATCCAGTCCATGGAGTGGAATGGCGAGCAAGCGAAGACACCTGAGCCTAGTCCATTACCGGCCACTAGTAGAGGCGAGTACAAGAGAGGACACTGGCTCCACTCGGAGATTATAGAATCTGGCGAATGTGTTGGGTGTCGCCCAGCCTGCAGCTCTGCAATGTCTGTTAGCGAGGCGCCATGCGCTAGAGCCCAAGAGTGAGCCCTGACCCCTAGGGGGCATGGACGCCCCTGCGTCAGGTAAGCCAAAACAATGGCGTCCACTATCCAGTGAGACAACCTTGCTTGGAGAGAGCCTTTCCCTTCAGCTTCCCACCATAACAGACAAAGAGCTGGTCTGAGGTCCTGAACACTGCGTTCTGTCTACGTAAGCACGGAGGGCGCGTACTGGACAGAGCAGTGCCAAGGCTGGGTCTGCCTCCTCCAAAGGCAGCGCTTGCAGGTTCACCACCTGGAACGGAGTGGTGGGAACCTTGGGCACATATCCAGGCCGGGGTCTCAGGATCACGTGAGAGTAGGCCGGCCCGAATTCCAGGCACGCTTCGTCAACCGAAAATGCCTGCAGGTCCCCTACCCTCTTGATGGAGGCCAAGGCGATCAGGAGCTCTGTCTTTTCATAGACCTCGACTGACCGCAATGGCTCGAAGGGAGCCCTCTACAGAGCACTTAAGACTACTGAGAGGTCCCAAGAGGGTACGAGGGGAGCGCGAGGAGGATTCAGTCTCCTCGCTCCCCTCAGGAACCTGATGACCAGGTCGTGCTGACTTACCTTTTTCGTCTCCACAAGGTCGTGGTAGGCTGATATAGCGGCCACATAAACTTTGAGGGTGGAAGGAGACAGCCTTCGTTCCAACCCTTCTGGAGGAATGCGAGCACGGACCCGATCGGGCATTTCCAGGGGTCTTCTTGGCGAGAAGAACACCAGTGACGAAGAGGTTCCACTTCAACGCATAGGCGTGTCGTTTCTGTAGACAGGGCCCTAGCGGAAGTGATGGTAGCCACCACCTGAGGTGGTAGGGTACTCAAACCTGCCGCGTCCCATCCAGGAGCCACACGTGGAGGTTCCAAAGATCGGGACGCGGGTGCCAAAGGGTGCCCCGTCTCTGAGAAAGGAGGTCCTTCCTCAGAGGAATCGACCAGGGAGGGGCTGTCGCAAGGAGTACAAGCTCGGAGAACCAGGTCCGGCCGGGCCAATACGGGGCGACCAAAAGGACCTGCTCCTTGTCCTCCCTGATCTTGCACAGAACCTGTGCAAGAAGGCTCACTGGGGGAAACGCATACTTGCGGAGGCCCCGCGGCCAGCTGTGCGCCAGAGCGTCCGTGCCGAGGGGGCCCTCGGTCAGGGAATAAAACAGGCGGCAATGGGAAGAGTCATGGGAGGCAAACAGATCTACCTGTGCGTCGCCGAACTGTTCCCAAATCAGCTGAACCGTCTGGGGATGGAGTCTCCATTCTCCAGGAAGTGGCTGAAGCCGTGAGAGCTCGTCGGCTGCACGGTTCAGGACTCCCGGGATATGGATGGCACGAAGGGACCTCAGGTGCTTCTGACTCCATAAGACGAGATGGCGGGCGAGTTGAGACATGCGGCGGGAACGCAGACCACCCTGGTGGTTGATGTACGCTACTGTGGCCGTGTTGTCTGACCGGACTAGCACGTGTTGACCCTTGAGCAGCGCTCGGAAGCGGTGCAGGGCGAACCGTACTGCCAGCAACTCGAGGCAATTGACATGCAGGAGGCGCTGGGGTCCTGTCCAGGAGCCCGCGGCAGCATGTCCATTGCACATGGCACCCCAGCCCGTGGTGGAGGCATCTGTTGACACAACAATATGCCTGGAAACTCGTTCTAAGGACACACCGGCCCGTAGAAAACTGAGGTTCGACCACGGGGTGAGGGTCTGCAGGCAGGCCCGAGTCACTGGGACCGGAGCGTGCCCGACTGCCATGCCCATCTCGGGACTCGATCGCGAAGCCAGTGCTGAAGCGGTCTCATATGAAGCAATCTGAGCGGCGTTACCGCGGCTGCAGATGCCATATGCCCCAGGAGCCTCTGAAATAACTTCAGTGGAACCGCACTCTTGCTCCTGATTTGACGGAGGCAAGTCAGCAGTGACTGTTCGCGCTCGCTCGTAAGCTGCGCGCACCTGGCGACCGAGTCGATACTGAGAAAAGAGATCCTCTGCACTGGCAGAGTTTGCTCTTTTCTCAGTTGACCCGAAGGCCCAGACGAGCTAAGTGCTGGAGCACCAGGTCTCTGTGTTCGCACACCTGCTCTCGAGAGTGACTCAGGAACAGCCAGTCATCGAGGAAGTTCAGGATGCGAACCCCGTGTTGCCTGAGTGGCACAAGGGCTGCCTCGACAATCTTCGTAAAGACGCGAGGGGACAGAGCTAGCCCGAATGGGAAGACCGCGTACTGATAAGGAAGTAGGCGTCCTTCAGGTCGATCGCTGCAACCCAATCTACTGGACGAACGCATTCGAAAGGCGCTTCGCTGTCAACATCCTGAACGGAAGCCTGTGAAGGGATCGGTTCAGGACGCGCAGGTCCAGGATCGGTCGTAACCCACCGGTTTTCTTGGGTACAATGAAGTAAGGGCTGTAGAAGCTGGACTTCATCTCGGCTGGAGGGACAGGCTCGATCGCACCCTTCGCCAGCAAGGTAGCAACCTCCGCACGCATGACAGGGGCGTTGGGCCCCCCATGGTGTGGCGGACTCCCCGGAGCGGGGAGGAGCCTGAGCGAACTGAATCGCATAGCCGAGCCTGATGGTCTTCTCGACCCAGCGGAACAGTCCGGGAAGCTCTAGCCAGGCTCCCAAAAACTGCACCAGCGGGGTCGTGCGGACCACAGACGTACCCCGGGTGGGGCAGCGAGGCGGCGTGACCGGCCCGGACGTGGGAGGCGTAGCGTCCCGGTGTGGGGGCACGGTCATCAGCCGTGTCCTGACAGAGGAGACCAGGGAAGGACGCGCGTTCCACTGGGGTCTGCTCTGAGAGGAGACTGGCGTTAGAGAGGGACGAGAGTGGCGTGGCCCGGGGGCGGCGCACACTGCCATCGGTCTCTGGGTGCTCAGGGATGGGTGAGTTAGTTCTTCCACATAGGGTGCTGCTGACCTGGGGGCCAGCAGCTGAACAGAAGATTCTCCCCCGGCCCTCCACCGGGGGAAGGAGTGGCCCTGCTACCAACTCCTTGGAAGAACTGCCCATCCCTGAGCTGTCCGCGTCAGGAGCGCCGCTAGCCTGGCGTAGGCGGGCTGCGGGGCTGGGAGCGGACGGGGGCGCCTTCCTGCGACCATCCCTACGGCGCGGCCCGGAAAGGGCGGCGGGAGGGTCGAAGCCGCAGGAGGGCGCCCTCGGCGGCAAGCAGACTGAGGCGACTGAGCCTGCGGCTGAGTAACAGCCGCCGGGGCAGTACGTTTAATGGCCTTAGTCTGCTACTGGACGGCCGAGAACTGTTGGGCGCAGTTCTTGGCCGTGCCGCCGAAGAGGCCAGCCTGGGATATGTGAGCGTTGAGGAACCGGGTTCGCTCAGCCTCTCTCATATCGACCAGGCTGAGCCTCGTCTCTCCTGGACCACAGCTGTGGACATCACCTGACCCAGGGAGCGCACAGTCACCTTCGTCACCCGGAGGGCGAGGTCGGTGGCGGCACGCGGCTCATTAAGAGCCCTGGGACAGCTCTACCCTCGTGCATGCCACGAGCATCCTGGCCTGGAAGACCTGAAGGATGGCCATGGCGTGCTGAGAGGCGGCGGCCTGCCCCGCAGCTCTGCAGTCCCTCGCCACCAGAGTAGACGAGAACTACAGGCCTTGGAGGGGTGCTTAGGATCACCGCGCCACATTGAAGCACTCTGTGCAAGAGGGGGGGGTGTGGCCCGAGGAATACTCGTCGGGGTTTATGCCACACCGCAGCCCTCAGGTCACCCTGGCCACCAGCCAAACATCCCGTCACGTGGAGAGGATAACTGGGGTGTGGCAGAGGGGACTCTCCCTCCATACGGGGGTCATTGAGTCTCGACCGTGATTGCAACTGAGCGTCAACAGGGGGGACCCCAGTGTACCCTTGGCCGCGGCCCCATCGAGGGCAGAGAAGGCGGAGGAGGCCGCCGAACGGTCGCGGGAAGACAACGGGGACTTCCAGGACCACGTGACCTCCTCATGTATCCCGGGAGAGAAAGTAATTGGGGGCGGGGCCCAACAGCTGTCAGGACGCGTCACACCCAAAGACCAAACATCCCCCGAGATGACATGGCTGTCAACTCCGGGTCGGACTCGGGCAATGCTGGCACGCCCGAAGGCAGCAGCATAGCCGAATCTTCATCCCCAGAGGACTCCAGCCCACCTTGAGATGCGGCGATCGACATCTCATCACCAACTGGAGCGCCGAACGAAACACACGGGGCGTCCGCAGACGGTCCCGCTGCTTCAGTCCGATCACTCGCGGGTAGCGATGTGCGAGAGGGGGGTGTGGCCCGAGGAATGATCGTCGGGGTTATGCCACACCGTAACCCTCAGGTCACCCTGGCCACCAGCCAAAGTACCATCTCTCTCGGAGACGGTAGATTGGGGTGTGGCAGAGGGGACTCTCTTTCCTTGCGGAGGTCATTGAGTCTCGACCGCAACATCGCGATGGTCATGTTCCCGCAGTGAGAACATGACGCATCCACAAACGCTGCTTGAACGTGCTGAAGCCCAAACACGTCACGCAGCGATTGTGCCCATCAGATGGCAACAGAGATCGACCGCACCCAGAAGTGCACGGGCAAACCGTCTTTAAAAAGACGTGCCACATGCGAGCTCTTTTGTGAGAGGGAGCTTCACAGCGATGCCGAAGCGCCCAGGGAACGAATACCAGCTGGATGCAGATCACTGCACAGATCAGCAGGCAGGAAGTAAACACTCGCTGGAACGCGCCGTAACACCAACACCGACTGGAAAGCTGTTCGTCTCGAAGAAGCTTGACGATATACTCAAAAAGGCTTAAGGAGTGAAGAGATAGATGCTCTTGGCTCCGAAGCAGAAACATAATGCGATGTTGCCAGCGTACTTCCTTATATACCCACGCTGTGGGGCGGAGTTACGCTATGCAAATTCCGCATGCCCATGGCATTGGCGCTGCCATTGGGCGTTTTCTAGATCTCGAAGATGATAGGCTTCTAAGCGAAACCCCCATTCGTCAGTCACTGACGTTACTCGGAGTGACTGAACGAAAGGGAACTGCTGTGCTTCTTAATATTGTTTATAACTTGTGATACTTTTTTCAGGATTCTTGGATGAATAAATGAAGCAATGGCTGATCAAAATTCAACTTTTCATCACAGAAATAAATGATATTTTACAGTATATTAAAACCATTATTTTAAATTGATTTTTTTTCTGTATTTTTGGTCAAATAAATGCAAGAGCACAAGAGAGTTTTCAAAAAGATTAATTTGAATAGTAATGTGTTCATTCATGAGACACGCAGGCTATTGTCTGCTATATTTGCTTCTTATTCATTAAATCCAGGCAATTGGCTGATGAAACACAGATTAAAATTAAGATACAATTCATACAAATGAAATTCACTTTAAAGAAAGGATTTACAAAACAAAACTTAACGAAGTGCGGTCTTTTGCGGTTTAATATACACAGACACTAACAGAATAAACTTACCTCACAATCGGCTGGATCAGTTACTCTTAGAAATAAACAGCTATTCTTCTGAGGTAAATTATTCCAGTATTATTCCTCACCGCGTCTCAAAACGATGTAAAGTAGGCCTACATGCACGAATCTTGATGTGTTTATTTGAGTTGATGTGGGCGTTGAATCTGCTCGCATGGATCGCGTCAGTATTTGAATCTCAAAAGAACGCGCTCCGCGGGTGGGCCACATTAACACTAATGAAGAGGCTGATATCTCTCTCTTTTCAAACAGATTACATAAACAGAATATTTGTTTTCGATTTGATTTATATGATTTAAAACCTGACATTTCAACATTTCTTTAGACATATGTCTCATGTTTGTGTGATAAGTATTCACTAAGTTACAGTTCATTTTCTGAAGACTTTCTGAATGAACGTCATTGAGAGAGAGGCTGCAGATCGCGCATCATGTTTGTTTTCTTTATTTTGCAAAAAGCACAACATTTTGTTTTTATTGTGAGTATACACAAATAAAAGTAGAAACTTAACAGATCATGATGTATAACACTTGCCTGTATGGCCAAAATCAACAGAGTATTTTGAGTCTCTTTCGCACTGATAAGAAAAAAACGAGGTTGAGGCGCCGCCGCCACAGCCGACTTCAGAGAGTTAACCAGAGCCTGAAAAACAGCGGGAGCGTTGACCAGCCCGAACGGAAGGACCTGATATTCAAAGTGCCCTAGGGGTGTATTAAACGCGGTCTTCCACTTGTCTCCCTCCTTTATGCACACTAGATGATATGCATTGCGGAGGTCCAACTTCGTGAAAACCCTTGCTCCCTGCAAGATCTCGAAGGCAGACGACATAAGTGGCAACAGATACCGGTTCTTGACAGTTATGTCGTTCAGCCCACGATAATCTATGCAGGGACGCAAAGAGCTGTCCCTCTTTTTCACGAAGAAGAACCCCGCTCCGGCGGGAGAGGAGGACGGGACAATAGTACCAGCGGCGAGAGAGTCAGCTAGATATCTCTCGAGCGCACCACGCTCCTGCACAGACAAGGAATAAAGTCTTCCACGTGGGTGGAGTGATACTTGGGAGGAGGTCAATACTGCAGTCATAAGGTCGATGAGGAGGGAGAGAAGTAGCCCGGGAACGACTAAACACCGCTCGCAGATCATGGTACTCCTCTGGCACTCCAGACAAATCACCAGGCTCCTCCTGAAACACAGACACAGAAGAAACAGCAGGGACAGCAGATACTAAACACTCAACATGACAAGACAGGTTCCAAGACAAAATAGTCCCCTCCGCCCAGTTAATCTGAGGGTTGTGTTGCGTAAGCCAAGGATGGCCCAGAACAACAGGTGTAACAGGCGAACAAAAAATAAAAAAAGGTAATAGTCTCTTGTTGATTCCCCGAGATGGTGACCGGGATGGTAGTCTGAAGTATCTTAGAAAGCACCCGGCCATCCAGGGCAAAGACAGTGATGGGGTCCTCTAAATTCACCAAGGCGATGCCCCGTTCATTCGCCCATCTCTTGTCAAATTAATGTGAAATTACCCTCAGCTCCTGAATCGATGAGTGCTGAGCAGGAGACCGTGGAGCCGGTCCAGCGAAGAACAGCTGCGAAAGTGGTATGAGTCTTGGACGACGGGGAAAGAACAGTAGCGTTCGCCAGTAATCTCCGGTCTGAGATCCATATTTAGCCCCTCTAAAAAACGTGCAACCAAGGCAGGTTCATTCCACTCGCAGGTGCTCCTCCTCGTGTCTGCCGAGCATGGCTCCCTGAAGCTCGACCGCAGAACGAATGGGTGCTTCCTTCGCTGGGTCCATGATGGTCAGATTATTCTGTCAGGTGAAACAGAAGACCCAAGAGCGAAGGCAGATTCAAACAAAGTTTTAATGATGACAGAAACAAAGGCAGTCAGCCGTGCATACACGCTGATCTGGAGCAAACGTAAAAGTCAATAACTTGTCGGTGTGAGATCCAGGCTCCATAGAGGGCAGGGAGATAGAGCTACTCACTCCCCAGTTATCAGACACCGTACCGCAGACAGCAGCGAGGATGGAGGCCACAAACAGCGGGGTGGCTGGGCAGAGAACAGGTAAGACGAGAACAGCCAGACAGGACAAGGCTGAGAAACTTGAGTACTGGTAGAGTCAAATGGTAGATCATGCAAAGACCATAGGCATACGCTACAACAATAATCTGACAAAGAAGCTGAGAGAATGGCCGTGTAAAGTAGAGAAGAAACAGGTGCGGTGGCAATCAGCGCGAACGCTGATTGTGATGGCAAACCAGTAGTAGGAGAGAGAGAGAGACAGAGAACAAACCCGACTCATGACAGTTGCCACTTGCTTTAGACGTCTGGCTGTTTTTTAAGAGTCCCACAGCATGAGCACTGCATTTCTATAACGCCATGTCAAGTTAAAAATAGATTTCAGAAAGTTATCTTATACGGAGCCCATAAAAAAACAGTGATGGAAAAAAATATGAGATATTGCTTTTGTGTTCACTCACAAAATGTTTACGGTCCCCACGAGAGAAGTGAATGCAAAGTTTCTCTGGGGAACACTAAAGTTTTGTGTGCGAACGCAAACGTTTTAAAATATATTTTTTCCACCACCATGTTCTTTTAGGGGCTCCGTAATCTTGAGAGCCCTGCATTCTGGAGATAGATGTATTTTTCCCAATTACAGACCAACTTCTCTACTTTCCCAGTTCTCAAAGATTTAGAGAAATTATTTGTACACCGGATTGATAATTTCATAGATAAACAAAAAGTATTGAGTGAACATCAGTATGGCTTTGGAGCAAATAGGTCGACTTCAATGATAGAAGAGATTTACACTTCAATGGATAATAATCAATATAATGTGGGTGTGTTCCTAGATTTTAAAAAAGCTTTTGAAACTATTGGTCACGACTTATTAATAATGAAACTGGAGAGATATGCTATAAGAGGGAAAGCCTACTCTTGGTTTAGTTGATGATAGATATCAGTGTTGACAAATAAATAACTGCTACATGCTGCTTTTTGGCACAGCGCCACCTACTGGTTCTGAGATATACAAAAAAATTCTATTTTTGCTTATAACTGTCTGAACAGAAAAGTGGTCTCGTTAGATTCGGGGTGGCATGCTGAGTCGAATGATATCCAATTTTTTCATATCGGCCATTTTGGGCGTCGACCATTTTGAATTTTGTATTACGCAATTACGTGAATTAGCGTATCGTTATGAAACTCTGCATGGGTCATCAGCACGATGCCCTGAAGGAGTTTCGAGCCAGCGCCACCTAGTGGTAAAATCAAATATTCACATGCTTATAACTTTGGATTTGGTGGATTTATTTTCACTGGAGTCACATAGTTAGATTCCAGAATCCTTGCGGAGTCCAAAGATACCAAACATGATTTCGCCTTATGGTTTGTTCAATGTTGTGATTTAGCATTTAATACCTTCGAAACCGTTAGTCCGATCGAGACAAAACCACCGTAGGAAAATCTAAATTATAGCGATTTGACCATGATTAAAAGGCCAAATGTCAAAATTTTGATAGTAAGTGGCAAAAATTTTTTAATTTTTTATAAGTTATTTTTTATATGCTCATAATTACAAATGTCTACAACTCCTAAACGAAATGAGATATTTTCACCAAATTTGACACGCTTATGTATGGGGGCACTCTGAGGACACACAAAAAAAGCGGTGAGACTGCGCCACTTGGTGGCGCTATAATTAAAAAAAACATGAAATTGGCTCTATACAACTCGATGGGTTTTCAACCTTTTTGCTTAAAATTGTCTCCAAATGTCTTTACTCATTTTTGCAGTTGGTCTGCTGCAAGCTTCTTTGTTTGCTTCTGTTGTGCTTGACCCCGATAATTGCTGCTTGCAGCTATATTTGTATCTGTACCTGTGGCAATGGCAAAATTATTTGTATCTGTATTTGAATCAGTGTTATTTTAGTGTCATTGACACTAAATTGATTGGCCACACTGCTTTTTAAGATATAGGCATTAACCATCAAAAAATCCACATCGGTCAACCACTAGTAGTGATGAAATCACTTTCAAACCAAACAGGTTTCTGTTGGTCAGTGTGTAAATGAGCAAAATCTGCACGGGGAATGATGTATCCCGATCGTGTATTTCTATCGGAATGTCTGGATTTCACATGCTAAATTTTGGCAATTATGTCAGCATATTGTGCAGTATTGTTTCATCTCTTAGTCCAGCAGTCTGGTTAACTGTTAATACAGGATGCCAGCTCTCAAAGAAATCCCATAAACACTGCAAGGGCACTCGTCTAATCCTGTGTGTCCTTAACAACAGCCTGCTTTCCATAAATTGAGTGTCTCTTTATCCTTGTGAATGTATCTGCATATAGGAATTTCCATACACACGTGTGCCGCGTTTAGCAATTGGCATCACTTTGCGGTGGATTAACAGGACACAAGTTTTATGACAGGTTCTATCGGGTAAATGAGCTTAGAGCTGAGCTAACTGAATAGGATTCATATGAATTTTAATAGGAGATCCGTTAGTATGTGAAATGAGTGCAGGCTATAATGTAGGCTGTACACAAGCAACCAAAAACCACCAGAGTCATTGTGTTAATTCCACATAATAAACAGGAAATCATGTAATATTCATGCGACTGTTTGTGGGTGAAAGCCATTCGTATTCCTCTCC
This sequence comes from Coreius guichenoti, assembly GCA_039654105.1. Classification (NCBI taxonomy): domain Eukaryota; kingdom Metazoa; phylum Chordata; class Actinopteri; order Cypriniformes; family Gobionidae; genus Coreius; species Coreius guichenoti. The sequence continues at coordinate 4,425,994 of CM077177.1, forward strand.
CAACCACGCACTTTGAAGCGAAGGGCTTAATGGAATAATTTTTCAGATCTTTGACATGTACAGTACTGTCTCGCTTTATGTTTTCACATCAGTAGCAAATGTGCAGCAGCTCTGTAAATGGCTTTAGGACATCAGTGAAAAGTTTCAGTCAAATAACACTCGCATCACCCAGAAACTTTCATGACACTGTACTCAATCACATAAGTTTAAAAGACATTACTCATATTTATAGCTGATTCCACAATGAGCATATCTGGCATTTCTATTGAATGGCATGTCAACCCAGGGGGAACATATGCTCTAAGTTCAGGTGGCTTTGTCAGTGTATTCGTTCATAAGGCAATACACTACAGGTGAAAAGGGTAAAAAAAAATTAACTGACAGAAGCTCACCTTCCCTAGTTTAATCACAGTACATTAAGACAAAAGGCAAAATGAGTCTTTAATAGTAAATTCCACTAGGAACACATATGAGAATCACAGGGAAGAAGCTCAGGAAACAACCACACTTAACATACAATACCAGACAATAAAACAAAGGAAACTAAGGGGTTAAATACAAGGGAGAGTAATCAACTGAACAGAAACAGGTGCGTAGAACTAATTAACAACTAATGAAACTAACTAGGGAACACAGTCAAACCAGAACAGGGAAAACACAATGAAACTAAACCAAAACAGAACATACATTACATTACGCCCCCATTACAGCATACTTGCGCTGTAAAAAGTCCAAATGAGGAGGGAGGGTGGGGAGAGGATGCAGAGCAGGCGAACGGCAGGAAACCAGGCGGTGATGATGGTGGGAGGAGCCAGGAGCAGGAGTACCCAGAGTGCCGCCAGGATGATGGCCTAATCAAGCAGAATCAAGGGAGGGATTAGCCATGGTGGAGACTTGGCTGATGAAACCAGGGGACGATGGACGGAGCTGATGAAAGTGGAGACCCAGGCAAAGAGGGAGAACTGATGGGACCACACAACACCGATGGTTCAGAGGACCGAGGCAGAGAGACGCTGCGACAAGAATCCGAGGTGGAATCAAGATGCCAGATGACTGAGGCGAACCGGAGGGATTGGGGACCAAAGTGGAGCCCGACGGAGCCGAAGGGGTGGAGGGTCTAGGCGCAACCAGAGACTTGGAAATCTGTGGCATAGGCAGAGCGACGTCTGACCAAGGCAGAGCCAGAGGGTCAAGGGAGCCGAGTGGAGCCGTAAGGGCGATGGTCCAATGGAGGGAGGAGCCAAGGAGGAGCCGACTGGTCACCAAACCAAGGTGGAGTGATGAACTCTGCAGCTGGAGGTGGAGCCAGGCAATCCTTGTGCTGAGGCGGAGCTGGAGACTGGAAGGCCCGAGGCGGAACCACGGAGCAGAGTGGAGTCTGAAGGGAAACAGTGGAGGCGGGGCCAACAAACTGGCTGTTATTGAAAGAAGAGGTAGGAGAGGAAGGCTGGGCGGGATCCTAGGAAACACAGGAGACTTGGAGCTGGGTGGGACCAGCGGAGACACAGGAGGCTTGGAGCTGGGTGAGACCAGTGGAGACGGGAGACTCAAGGAAATAACCTTTTTCATTTCCTCATAATGATAAACTTCTACAGAGGTCAGCTGCAGCTCACCCTCAGCGGTGGTAGTGTAGACAGGGCTTTCCTCCATTCCCTTGTACACCATGAGCAGCCCCACGGGGACAGACGATGTTGCCGGCTCACACACCTCACTGTCAGACTCACTGTGGTGCTCGGGCTCCAGGGCAATGGTGGGCTCAGTCCTCTTGTCTTGCTTGTACATCTCGGGCTCTCCATCTGCAGTGGGCTCTGGCGTTCGCTCCATGCAGAGTGGGGAAGGTGGCTGATTGGGCTCTCGGTCTGGAGTGGGGCTGGTGACATCCTCCTCAGGGCAGATGGTGAAAGCCAATCCATTGTTCACCAGCACCCACTCCACAAACATGGCGAAATCCTCTCAAGGACCGTTCCTGGGAGGCATGCCTTGAAACCTGATAGTGAATTAGGCAACGCCAAATTAAAAAAAATCTGTAATATAGTCCTCCAGAGAATGGTCCGTAGGTCCATTGTGAGGGGGGAGAGGGAAAAAGAAAAGAAAAATGCAGCAAAAAATTAATCCAATCTTGGTTCGGTGTTCTGTCAGGTGCTGTAGTAAGCGCATGATCAAAAAAGGATAACAAAAGGAGTCTTAATAGTAAATTCCACTAGGAAGAATCACAGGGAAGAAGCAGGGAAGAAATATCCACGCTTAATATAAACAACGCCGGACAATGAAACAAGGAAACTGAGGGCATAAATACAAGGGAGAGTAATCAACTGAACAGAAACAGGTGTGTAGAACTAATTAACAACCAAGGAAACTAACTAGGGAACACAGTCAAACCAGAACAGGGAAAAAAGAACCAAACCACAAAACTTAACCAAAACAGAACATACATGTTGCATTATCTAATTAAATATGCACTTATTTACATACATTTCCAGAACAGAAATCTGTTGTTAAAGGTTTTTACAGAGGGGATTTTGAATATCTATTTTTATCACTTCAAGAATACAAAAATAACCATATTTTTAGAAATAAATTCAGCTGAATACTTTATGAACAAAACTGTAAAGTTTGGTGTATGTAAGTGCTACTGAAGTGGAGATTTCTGAATTAAATGCATGGGGAAAACTAATTTTGAGAAAATGGCTTTTAAAGATATGTATTGCTGTTGAAATCCACAGATAGAAGATGAAGTGCATAGATGAAGTGCAATAAAATAAACACCTAAATGTGAATTTTGGATATTTTCTTTCCACTACTCTGAAAGAAGACATATTATGGAAGCAAAATAACCCAAAATTCTCGAAATGTCTTGTAATGTCTTGCCTTAAACTTACTGCTTTAAGTGGCTGGACTTAAAGTGTAATTTAATGAAACCATTAGGATGCAGTGAAAGCAGTGATGTGATATTCAACACTAACGCAGCATTTTCTCCAAACACATGGAAGTTGAATTGGGGGACTCTTGATTGTGTCAAACAACCACATAGCAATGCATTAACAAACAAAACATCTTTAGTATTGTGCATTGTGGCAGTGAATTCTACACATCACTTACATTTTCAAAATTTTGTAATTTTCAATTTGTAAAAAGTTAATCTTATTACTCATTATTTATGTTTACATGCACTGAATTTCGTCAGTTGTAATGAATCCAATCCGATTTCAGAATCTGAAATTTCTGTTTATAATTAAGAACACTAAACATTGTAATCCGATTCACATATTTGTTTGCATGTGCATTACATGTATTCCAAACAAAACAAAACCTGTGCTCAGTTGCCGCATCCAGAACCAGAGAACGCCGCGATAATGTCACCAGAGCTACTGCGCATGTAATTGCCGTAAATATTCAGTCTTCTCCACTGACCAGTTCATAAGACATGAGACGTAAATAAACACAGGCACCTTTGTATGACGTAACATTTGTAAACATACGCATTACGGCACTGTGAATGTGCGCAAGATATTTTTGAAATCTATTGAGAGAATACTCTGATTCAAGCGGTTATGTGCTTAATTTTTTTCCTGTTGATTGGATTATTTCAGGTCTACAGCATCCCTTCCAAACTGATCAAGATATAATTTGGATCAAGCTCTGTCAGATCGATGGAGGCATTTACATGTAGGCTTTTCAACCCGATTGAGCCATCAGATTATTAACAAATATTTGTTTGTAAACATGTTTTTTTGTGGACAGTTTCTGCTCACTGTTCTTCCCTATGGTAAAATCTAATGGCAGCTGGTTTTGTAGCTTGTAGAAGTTGATCATTAGCTGGTAAAAGCTGTTTTGGGTGGTTGATCAGCTCGACTGTCAGACGGTGGTGCTGAGGTTGCCAGAGTTCGAGCGGGTTGACCAGACATCAGAAGCTAGTATGAGCTGTTTTGTTTTTTTCCGACATGCCTAAACTCAAAGTCTAGACCTGTTATCATTCATTCACCTTCATGTCATTACAAACCCACAAGACTTTCTTCTGTGGAACATAAAAGAATCACTTTTGAATTATGTACTGAACGCTACTTTTCATGCAATTTCAGAATATTAGGGCTTTTAAGCTGGTCATAAAAGTGGTCAATACAGAAAAATAGTCTTCAGAATTTCTCCTTTTGTGTTCTACTAAGGAAAATGAATCATCAAGGTTTGGAGTAAACGATGACAGAATTTTTATTTTTGCGTGAACGGTCTCTTTAATATTTTAGCTGTGATCTGCCCATTTTCTTCTAGTATATTTTCAACAGTACTACCAGTTGTGCTCGATTGAAATGGTTAAATGCAGAGAGGGGAAGTAGAGGGCAGAAGCAGCAGTGTGTGGTCTCTGCAGGGCGCTTCAGAGGATTTTAATTGTTTTATCTGACAGACAGCACTGAGAAGTGGACTAAACTTTGCACCTGCAGTGCACGTTTGGTCGGTGGAAAATTAGAATGAGCCGAATGTCCCTGAGGTGACCATATGTGTGAGAGATAACACGGCCATTCCAGACTGACTTTCACTGCTAGTTTGGCTGGACGCTTTGCTTCTTTCCACATGTAAGCAGCAGAAACAACTTGCGAGAACCTGTCAGATGCATTCAGTCTCTGAAGAAGACCAGGCTTCTATTTTTACACCCATATCATACAGTAGGTCAGCTCCTTAGACATTCTGTTGAATATAAGTAATGTTGCACATATACATACAACTAACTCTCATTAGAGTATTAGTTGAGTATTAGTAGACTGTTAGGGTTAGTAGAATAAGTTGACACTTGAAAAGTTACTTATAGTCAGTAGAATATCTGTTGAGGTAGTTACTTATACTTAAAGTTATTTATAGTTAGTAGAATGTCTGAAGTGGACCATCGAAATAAAGTGTTACCAAAAATGCATCATTTTGTGCAAACATCTAATAATCATCTTAAATTGAGCGGATTCACACAAATTCTAAATGATAAATGTCACAAACTGCATGGATGTGTACTTCTAGGGTCATTTGATGTGTTCTTCACTCTTCCTTATATACCGATCAGGCATAACATTATGACCACTGACAGGTGAAGTGAATAACACTGATTATCTCTTCATCACTGCACCTGTTAGTGGGTGGGATATATTAGGCAGCAAGTGAACATTTTGTCCTCAAAGTTGATGTGTCCTGAAGCAGGAAAAACGGGCAAGATTTGAGTGAGTTTGACAAGGGCCAAATAGTGATGGCTAGACGACTGTGTCAGAGCATCTCCAAAACTGCAGCTCTTGTGGGGTGTTCCCGGTCTGCAGTCGTCAGTATCTATCAAAAGTGGTCCAAGGAAGGAACAGTGGTGAACCGGCGACAGGGTCATGGGCGGCCAAGGCTCATTGATGCACGTGGGGAGCGAAGGCTGGCCCGTGTGGTCCGATCAAACAGACGAGCTACTGTAGCTCAGATTGCTCAAGAAGTTAATGCTGGTTCTGATAGAAAGGTGTCAGAATACACAGTGCATTGCAGTTTGGGTCCTGCCGTCCATGTGGATGTTACTTTGACATGTACCACCTACCTAAGCATTGTTGCAGACCATGTACACCCTTTCATGGAAACGGTATTCCCTGGTGGCTGTGGCTCTTTCAGCAGGATAATGCGCCCTGCCACAAAGCAAAAATGGTTCAGGAATGGTTTGAGGAGCACAACAATGAGTTTGAGGTGTTGACTTGGCCTCCAAATTCCCCAGATCTCAATCCAATCGAGCATCTATGGGATGTGCTGAACAAACAACTCCGATCCATGGAGGCCCCACCTCACAACTTACAGGACTTAAAGGATCTGCTGCTAACATCTTGGTGCCAGATACCACAGCACACCTTCAGGGGTCTAGTGGAGTCCATGTCTCGACGGGTCAGAGCCGTTTTACCAGCAAAAGGGGGGCCGAGTTGATAAAAAGCAAATTATTAAAACATGATGTCAAATTAAAATAAGTATCAAGTTAAGATAAATGATTTTAAAATAAAAAAAATCAAAAATAAAACACATACTAAAGGCCCGTTCACACCAAGGACAATAACTATAAAGATAGCAATAAAGATATAGATCTAAAAAGCGTTCTAATATAAAAGAATGACAGAGTCCACACCACTGCTATAACGATAACGAACGGAACGATATCATTGGAATCACTTTTAGAACGATTTTTTCCAACTGATGAATGATAAAATCATTGACAGCCAATCAGAATACATCCTGCTTTAAAGAGTTTGAGCATTTAAAGCAACAGAAGACAAAACTGCAGCATGTGCTAATAATAAACAGCACTATATTGAGCGTTTGTGTGGACACTAATGTAGTTTTAGTTATCTTTATAGTTATTGTTCTTGGTGTGAATGGGCCTTAAAAATATTACATTTTTTGTTATACTATTGTTTACCTCCATGTCATTAATGAACCATGAGCATGCCAATGTGTTGTTAAATTATTGGGTAACTTTATTTTAAGGTTCAGTTCTCGCTATTAACTAGTAGTTGCTTATTAGCATGCATATTACTAGGATATTGGCTGTTTATTAGTACTTAATATTACACATATTAATGCTTTATTCTGCATGACCTTATTCTACATCCCTTATACCCAATATCTAAACTTAACCACTACCTTACTAACTATTAATAAGCAGTAAATTAGGCTTTTATTGAGACAAGAGTCATAGTTAATAGTGAATATGTGTTCCCCAGTTTTACCAATTATTGAAATATTAACTTAGAATCTCAGAAGTACTTCAAAAAGTTTGGTAATCCCTAATATACTACACTAAAAGTTTAAACCTTACTTACAATCTTAATGTCAAAGGTTTTTTTTTCCCTACAGCATATGATTTAAAATGCTTTAGTAGTGTATGAGGTGCTTTTTATCTCAAACCAGTTGAGAATTTTCGTTGTAACCAGATCCAGCCGTGAATCCATGAAGTCTGAACTTTTCTTGACAGGTTACTGCGTGATTGATTTGACCAATGAAATAGGTTTAAATGTTGTTTAGAAGTTAGAAGACTTTTTCAGTAAATTCTTCTGAGAAAAACAAATAGTTGAATTGCATATTTTTTTTCAAGGTTCAAGGCATCGCGATTCAAAATAAAAAAAGAAAAGAAAAGGTTTTGTAAGAAGCACATATGGCCAGGCTCTTGTTTTAATGTTTGCCAACAAATCCTTTGAGCGCATCTGCATATTACGCTTTGAGCGAGTCACTGAAATATTCAGTGTTTATTACTTCTGGATGGAGGGGAACAAAGTTTGTTGCAGAATAATTTACAATATGTGCCAGATTTAGTTCAAATGGTTAAATGTCTGGCTTGCGAGATAATGGGATATAACTTTGGAAGCCTTGTGGATTACTGGTTTACTCCAGGATATCTTTACATAGTTGCAACAATGTGTTTTGAAACAAAACTATTGGAAATCATACCGATTTTATGCCGCAAATCTTACAAACTTTAGCAAATCCAGCAATTCTCTATATTTCTCGGAAGCGTTCATTGTTACAGAGCTTGTTACCATGACTTTGATTCCAGGTGGACTGATAAAAACCTGTGTGGCCCGGAAATCGCGTACAATCTGCCAGTCATGTTGGGGCTTGCTGTTTGAGGAAGCTCCTGACATTTTTGTGTGCAATATCAGAGGGTCCATATATGTGGTAGAATCATCATTATTTTGATCAACACGCTTAAAAATAAAAGTTCTTCATTTTCGTTGATGATTCCAGAACCTTAAAGGGGTCATGAACTGAGAAATCAAATTTTCCTTGTGCTTTTGACATACTGTATAAGAGGTCATTATACTATAAGAAAATCCTGTAAGTTTTAGAACTGAAAACTTCCTCCAAAAACAGCTTTTATTGTAACCAAGCCCAGCGAACGACTCATTGTGGAATGTGCCTATCTATGATAGGTTAAAGACCGCCTCTGCAGAAGAAAATCAATGCCTACTTCATCATTACAACTTTGGCCCCGCCCACTGGCGTGTTAGTGAGATGACGAGGAGACAAGAGCGATACAGGATCATGGAACTAAAAATAACATTACCTTCCAAAGGATCCTAATGCTAGGAATGTGCTTATGTATTTTCAACAATGTGAATGTCTCAGTTGAGCATTATTTATTTGTATTCGGTACATTTCACTGTGGATTCTTTGGTAAATCACTCACAATTTCGGTGCAGACTTTGCAAAAAGCCTTTATGATATGAACTCGATAGTAATGCTACAACATGTAAGTAACCATGTTAATTCTAATGCCTGATCTGTGATCAGTGATTTCTGATATGTAATGATTCATGTACAGTCAGATGTTCTTTGTCTATGTGTCAGTAAATCAAACCAGTGACTAAACGCTCAACTTCACATTGTTTCTCTTAGTAGGATGAAAATAATCTGTTATTTAAACTGTGATTAAATTATATATAGAAAGCGATCAAAGAACGCTCCCTTCACAATCGCTGGAGCTGTCAATCAAACAGCGAGTTTATCAGTGACTGAGTTCTGGATTTGTGTCAAAACTCCCGTAATAATCAATGAATCTCTTATTTATTTCATGTTTGCACCGTTAGTTATGATGAAAGCATTCGTTAGTGTGCAGAAATCAAGTTGCAATGACGAGATCACTGCATTCATGCGCTCAACATGTCTGTGATCGGCTACAATACTCATCACTGTAACCTTTCATGCCACCATCTAAATATAATGCTATAGATCTAAATATAATGTTATAAACAACACTTTTCATGATCAGTTAACCTTGAGAGCTGTAATAGTAAAAACGTGCTAAAAGTTTCTGAGAGAGTTCCACATGTAAAACTTTGCTATTTCATATGCAAAGATGTCAGCCAATCACAGAAGTGGGAGTTTACACTGAAGTCTCACAGCAGCCAATCACAGCAGTGGGCATTTACACTGAAGTCTCACAGCAGCCACTCACAGAAGAGGGAGTTTACACTGAAGTCTCACAGCAGCCAATCACAGCAGTGGGCGTTTACACTGAAGTCTCACAGCAGCCAATCACCGCAGTGGGCATTTACACTGAAGTCTCACAGCAGCCAATCACAGCAGTGGGCATTTACACTGAAGTCTCACAGCAGCCACTCACAGAAGAGGGAGTTTACACTGAAGTCTCACAGCAGCCAATCACAGCAGTGGGCGTTTACACTGAAGTCTCACAGCAGCCAATCACAGCAGTGGGCGTTTACACTGAAGACTCACAGCAGCCAATCACCGCAGTGGGCGTTTACACTGAAGTCTCACAGCAGCCAATCACAGCAGTGGGCGTTTACACTGAAGTCTCACAGCAGCCAATCACAGCAGTGGGCATTTACACTGAAGTCTCACAGCAGCCAATCACAGCAGTGGGCGTTACACTGAAGTCAATCAGTGTTACACTGAAGTCAATCAGCAGACCCTTCAAACAAAGCGTTCAAATCGGAGGCTAAAATCAGGGTAGGAAAAATGCCTTTTATTTCTAAATTATGACTATTTTTAATGTAAAAACCATACTAACATTATAAGTGCACACAAGGAAACATAAAACAATAAAACAATGCAGTTCATGACCCCTTTAAACATCCATGGAAACTTTCCATTCCACAAAAGGTTCTTTTATAGTGGAAAAAGGGTTCTTTAGATTATTAAAAAGTTCTTCACACTAAGAAAACAGTGTTCTTTTAAGAGTGGGATTCTTTGAGGAACTAAACTAGTTTTAATGGTATCGCTGCAAAAACACCCTTTATTTTTAATGGTGAACCTACATTTCTGGTGTCCCTAAGAATAACTTCCCAATGCTAAAAAATATGAGTGAAAGATATTTCTTTCATAAGGAGAATGTAAGTTATCTGTCTTTCATCCGGAGGGGACAGCTGGTAGCTCATGTAGACAAAGAGAAGAAGCAATTTGATAACAGAGTACAAGACAAACTAATCAGGATGAATCTACACGTTATTACAGAAGTCTAAAGGGCCGTTCTGTCTCAGTCGAGATTCCTGCAGCTCATATTAGACTCCCCCTCCAAATTGTGCCATCTATCACCCTGTATATGGTTTCGTTCCTATTCTCATCTTCTTCTGCTCTCTGCATTTCTTCAGGAGGGTAGCAGAATAGTAAATTATCACGGGACTCTGCATCTAGGGTTCTTTCTTCAAGGTGCTAATAAACCAGCCCTTCTTTTCCTTCGCCCCCCATGTTTCTCTTTTTCATTCTTTCCTTCTCTCTCCGTCTGTCCTTTACTATTTCTACAGTTTCGCTTTCATCCTGCTGCTAGTGGACGCGTGCTGTGCTCTCATTATAGCGGGTGATAATTACGTGAGAGACAAAAGGAAACTGAATGAGCCGCCCACTCAGAGCCGTCAGCCGCGGAGCAGGAGAGAGTTCATTTCACACTTACAGCATGCTTTAATTAAAGAAAAAAGAAAGGTAAACACCCCTGTCATTGTGTGTGCGTGCATTTGTGTCATAGACTGTAAGGTGCGTCAGGTTTCTGCATGGGTACGTTACACTCCCTTTATCCCGCTTTATTTTGAAGGCTCGATAATAGATTTGATTGTCATGCTCATTTGCAGGGTGCTGATATATTTGCTGTGGCAACTACTCTATGTGGTTTAAAGTGAAAACTCAACATATAAGTAGCTATCAAGCTGTGTTCCACATTGTAAATTAGCGTCTTTTGTAATGGGCACTAATGGATACAGTCAAAAACCCATTTTGCTATATGATTCTAATGTTGTGTAGATACGTTTTGAAAAAAAATGAATCTTGATTACTGATATGGCTAGAAACATGCTCTACACAATAGCTGACGTGAAAGCATGATCGACACATAGAACAACCAGAGAAAAATAACATAAGAAGTCAAGGGTCAAGAACCCAACTACAGGAAAACACTAATCACCACAATGGTGACTTCAAGTGTTGTTTCTCTTTTCTTCAGTGATTCTGTTTAACTGGGCCCACTACTTCTTGCACCAACATCTCTTCTCTGATGACATGTTTACTGGCATGAGGGCGGGGCAACCTGTCACTCACATGAGATCCACCAATAGCAAACCACAACCATCCAGACTATCACAACTTCTGTTTCATGCCACTTAATGTGTTACTATGGTAGAAACAAACCTCTGTACTCAAGGATTAATCATGTCACTATCACTAATACGTGCACAGTAAGACTCTCTTCAAACTGTTGCTCTGCCCTAAATTTTGAAATCAGAAATGTATTAATAAATCAGTTTATTCAGTAAGGATACGTTAAATTGATCAAAAGTGACAGTAAAGACATTTACATGGTTACAAAAGATTCTATTTCAAATAAATGCTGTTCTTTTGAACTTTCTATTCATCAAAGAATCCTGTCTGTTAAGTGTACTGCTCGGAGATGTGACTAGGGGATCCAAATGCAAGCTTTATTGAGTGTAATCCATAATCATAATCAATTTAACATGCATAAGGTCAAAACCACAGGGTAAACAATCCAGATAATGAAAAGGGTCCAAGGCACAGGCAAACAGGGAAATCCAAGGAGACAGGCAGAGAATCAAGACCATCACAAGGACCAGAGATGATGTCCAGAAAAGCAGTGAAACAAAACACACAGGGCTTAAATAGGCAAACATGAATGAGATAAATCATACACAGGTGGCAGGAATCAGGGTTTCACTTTATTTTGATGGTTCCTTCAACACATTCGGTAGACTATAAGTATTGTTGCACCTGCATGTTTCTAACTCTCATTAGAGTGTAAGTAAAGTATTAGTAGACTGGTAGGGTTAGAATAGGTCCATGGATAGGAAACAAGACTTGGAACTGAGAAGGATCGAGCCAGGGCAAAACAGGCAGGGCAGGTGACCAGGGCGGAGCTGACGGAAATGAAGACCATCTTAGTGGAGCTGAAGACAACCAAGGCGGAGCAGATGAACACCACAGTAGAGCAGACTGGACTGAAGACCCCCAAGGTGGAGCAGAAGACACCAAGGTGTAGCTGAGGACCACACGGCGGAGCTGAAGACAATACAGCAGAGTGGATAGGTCTGAAGATCCCCTAGGCATAGCTGAGGACCACCAAGGTGGAGCAGGCGGGACTGGGAACCACCAAGGCTTAGCAGACGGAACTGAAAAAATAAGCACAGAGATGTTAGGGTTGGCCCCTGTGGCTGTGACAAGACATGCAGAGAGTTCAGTAACGGCCTCCGTGGCCATAACAGGACAGGAAAGATATCCAGGAATACTGTCCATGACAAGGTGAGCAGAGTCTTTGATCATGGCCATCTCTGCGAGACTCTGGAACTTAGAACGGCCTCTCTGGCCAAGACGAGACAGACAGGAATTTCAAGGGTGACCTCAGTGGTCATATCTAGGCAGACAGGAAACTCAAGGTAGACAGGAAACTCAGAGATGACCTCCGTGGTTGTATCTAGGCAGACAGGAAGCTCAGAGCAGCTGAAGACTCTGGTGTTGCGGCCATGTCGTGATGAGGCTCTGGCGGGTGTGACATGACAACTGAGGACTCTGGACTTGGGATTACTGGACTCAGCACCGCTGTGAGTATAAGGCTTGAGATCATCACCCTAGGAATTGCTGGAAACTCTGGTTGGCTAAGCTCTGTGGCCATTGGAGCTTGATGCAAAAAAAGTCACCACCGTGAAAGAGGAACCACTCAGCAAAAGCCCATAGCTTATGTAGTCGGGCAAACTACAATTAAACTCTCCTCCAGGGAGCCACGATTTAATAGGCTCAATGAGTCCATAATGAAAAAAGTCCTTTAATGCAACTACATCAAATGGTACTCGATATGATAACGCACAAAAGTGATGTACATAATACTCAATCGATAGGTCCTTCTGACGAAGACACAATATCCTATCGACCAGGTCCATGGTGATCTGGATGACACTCAGCAGCTGGATCTGTGAAAGGCAAAGTCTTGCCCTCTGGTGGCTATCATCGGCACTCCAGCTGACAGGCGTGACACTGACAAAGAAATGTGTATCACAGTTTCCACAAAAATATGAAGCAGCACAACTATTTTCAACATTGATAAGAAATTTTTTTGAGCAGCAAATCAGCATATTAGAATGATTTCTGAAGGATCATGTGACACCGAAGACTGAAATAATGATTCTTTGAAAAAATGTCTTTCAAACAAACACAATGATTTATCTGTTATCCACTCGCAATTCATTGGAATGTTATTTTTTATTACTTGGCCGGCCCGGTCGGTGGATATAACCGCGAACCGTGCATAACTAACACACACACACACACGCGCGTGTGCGCGCGCACCCACAACCCAAGTACTACGTGCATCAGCAAAACTTCACCTCAGACAAATCAGCATGTTCAAAACTTCCGCGATTGTATTTTGTATTTTTTGAATCGCAGCACAATGAACCAACAACACCTCAAATACAAAGGATACTCCAGCCTGTGACAGCGTGGTAAGTTATGTTTAGTTAGACACGTACATAATCAGTAGATATCAAAAGTAACAATGCAATACTATCACATATAAAAAACATTTTTTACTCACATACAGTGGGGAGAACAAGTATTTGATACACTGCCGAGTTTGCAGGTTTTCCTACTTACAAAGCATGTAGAGGTCTGTAATTTTTATCATAGGTACACTTCAACTGTGAGAGACGGAATCTAAAAAATCCAGAAAATCACATTGTATGATTTTTAAATAATTAATTTGCATTTTATTGCATGACATAAGTATTTGATCACCTACCAACCAGTAAGAATTCCGGCTCTCACAGACCTGTTAGTTTTTCTTTAAGAAGCCCTCCTGTTCTCCACTCATTACCTGTATTAACTGCACCTGTTTGAACTCGTTACCTGTATACAAGACACCTGTCCACACACTCAATCAAACAGACTCCAACCTCTCCACAATGACCAAGACCAGAGAGCTGTGTAAGGACATCAGGGATAAAATTGTAGACCTGCACAAGGCTGGGATGGGCTACAGGACAATAGGCAAGCAGCTTGGTGAGAAGGCAACAACTGTTGGCGCAATTATTAGAAAATGGAAGAAGTTCAAGATGACGGTCAATCTCCCTCGTTCTGGGGCACCATGCAAGATCTCACCTCGTGGGGCATCAATGATCATGAGGAAGGTGAGGGATCAGCCCAGAACTACACGGCAGGACCTGGTCAATGACCTGAACAGAGCTGGGACCACAGTCTCAAAGAAAACCATTAGTAACACACTACGCCGTCATGGATTAAAATCCTGCAGCGCACGCAAGGTCCCCCTGCTCAAGCCAGCGCATGTCCAGGCCCGTCTGAAGTTTGCCAATGACCATCTGGATGATCCAGAGGAGGAATGGGAGAAGGTCATGTGGTCTGATGAGACAAAAATAGAGCTTTTTGGTCTAAACTCCACTCGCCGTGTTTGGAGGAAGATGAAGGATGAGTACAACCCCAAGAACACCATCCCAACCGTGAAGCATGGAGGTGGAAACATCATTCTTTGGGGATGCTTTTCTGCAAAGGGGACAGGACGACTGCATCGTATTGAGGGGAGGATGGATGGGGCCATGTATCACGAGATCTTGGCCAACAACCTCCTTCCCTCAGTAAGAGCATTGAAGATGGGTCGTGGCTGGGTCTTCCAGTATGACAACGACCCGAAACACACAGCCAGGGCAACTAAGGAGTGGCTCCGTAAGAAGCATCTCAAGGTCCTGGAGTGGCCTAGCCAGTCTCTAGACCTGAACCCAATAGAAAATCTTTGGAGAGAGCTGAAAGTCCATATTGCCCAGCAACAGCCCCGAAACCTGAAGGATCTGGAGAAGGTCTGTATGGAGGAGTGGCCCAAAATCCCTGCTGCCGTGTGTGCAAACCTGGTCAAGAACTACAGGAAATGTATGATCTCTGTAATTGCAAACAAAGGTTTCTGTACCAAATATTAAGTTCTGCTTTTCTGATGTATCAAATACTTATGTCATGCAATAAAATGCAAATTAATTACTTAACAATCATACAATGTGTTTTTCTGGATTTTTGTTTTAGATTCCGTCACTCACAGTTGAAGAGTACCTGTGATAAAAATTACAGACTTCTACATGCTTTGTAAGTGGGCAAACCTGCAAAATCGGCAGTGTATCAAATACTTGTTCTCCCCACTGTAATTGCGTTGCATCATTCCTGTCAGATACAGAAGCCATTACAGCATAGTTTTTTTAATCTCATCCTGTCTGCAAATCCAGTCTCTTGTTTACAAATGAATCCACAGTGAAATGAAGCGAACAAATGCAATGTCTTCCCCACGTGAGCTGGATCTTCAGTAAAAATAAAGTTCAACCATGCATTCCTAATATTGGAATCCGAAGGAAGCTTATGGCATGTTTGAAACATGCCATAAAGCTCAAGGGAAAGTTGATTTCTCAATTCATGACCCCTTTAATTTAAAGACATCATTGCTTTCTGCATGCATTCTTTTCGTTCTGCTGTTATAAAGGGAAATAAACAATGCTATAACAAGAATCAATTTCACACCACTGAGGCTGACAATGAGATTTTTTCCTAAATGTTTCTCCTCTGATTGAGATGCAGGTGTCTTTAGTTAAATTATTTAGAGCTTATCTTATCATGTGGTAAATACATTTAATGTTTGCTGATGATGCATTGCATGATGCACCACAGAACAAGCTCTGTTAACGATTAACAATTAACTTGAATACATCAAACTGTCTTAACTGATTCCTTAAATTCTAGGCTATAATTTGTAGTGGGGATAGGGTGAAATAGACAATAATTTAATAAGATTTATGTTTATCATAATCTTGTCCATCTATTTATTTGTGATATTCTAATACTCTCACTTTTTATAGACAGGGGTTGGTGTAAGCCTACTTTAAATACAAAATACATTTTTCCCCAGCACTTTTTCTATTGACAAACATCAATACAAAATACATACATCATTTCCATGACAACCTTCAGTCGCCAAGGAGCTTAAGCCTCCATTCATTCTTTAACACCATAGGATTTATTAGCTATTACTAAAATAATCATTAGGAAATGGTCGAGCACCCACGGAAAAAAAACAAGATATTCTCCATTCATTGTAACCAATCAAAAAATCGATTGAGATTTGGGAACCTCTCTGAATCTCACATCGGGTCCCGGCTGGTCATAATACACACAATTCTACCATTATGTTTAGCATTACCTACAAAATAACAAATAACTTTTGTGTAATGAATTCATCAAGTGCACCATTGCACAGAGAAAAAGACTGTACTCTTGAAAAACAAACACCAAGTTGCCTATAATTAATTGTATGGAGTGTGGCATAGGTGTAATTTGCGGTTGGGACATGTCCCCACCACTTTTTTAAACATCTAGTCGCACGGATATGCCCAATACAAAGGAAACATCTCCAGTTGACTAGTAGAGTATTAATTTTGTTTGTTTGTGTTAAAAAAGAGGCGATCTGGTGCTGGAATGTATTTTTGAAATCATGTGTGCTTGTTACCAGGGGCGCATTAACACACGGGCTTCCATGGGCTAAAGGCTAAATAATTATTTGTATATATGAGACAACAGCATTCTATAAACAAACTCACACACCCATACATTTTCAGCAAAGCCCTGCTGTGAACGGAACCAGACTGGACAACTAGTTTTCTATAACGTCATACAGTGGTCCCGCCCAGCTCAGAGTTTCTTATGCCCCCCCGGTTCCGCCCAGTTCACAGTTTCCTATTCCAAGAGGATCCCCTGGCTCCATGTCAATCCTCAGAGCCCATGACTCCACCTCGACTCTGCGACCCTTCAGCCTTTAGCTCCACCGGGGTTCATCAGTCTTCTGACTCCACCAGGCTCTCTTGCCCATCCGGCCTCGTCTTGGTCAGGTGTCGACCCTACTACACCATGGTCTTCCACTCCTCTGGTTGCGCCTTGTCCCTCCATCCCTCTGACTCTGTTGGGTTCCTCCTTCCCTCCAGCGTTGCCTTGGTCCTCGCTCCCTCTGGCTCCGCCCCAGCCTGCCAAACCCCCGTCTTCACCTCGGTCCCACGAGCCTGCAGTTCTCGCTCAGCCATCCAGATCGTTGGTGTCACCTCGGGTCTCCGTCTCCTCCATTCCACCTGGGTCTCTTCCACTGTCGTCTCCGTCTCCATCAGTCGTCACCATGGTGTCATTGAGGGCTTCTCCATCATGGCTCCTCCCTCCCTTGATGCCCCGCCGTGGGCCTTCTTCCTGGAATTTATACCTGTATGATATTACGCTGGACCAGCGTGTTTGGAAAATGGACGGATGGATGATTAAGCTGCGCCATCTCCTGCCGAGACGCGGGAATTCATTCAGCGTGCAACTCTCACAGTGCATTATGGGTATTCTCTAGCCGTTGAGTGTACATCGGTTGTACACTCGTTATTGCGGTGCATTATGGGATTGAATGAGTGCACTCAATAACGTCCACTATGGTTTCAGACACCACTACATATGGCTCTCCCCTCAGATAGTGCCCTATTTAAGGGTATAGGGGGCAATTTCGGACACAGCCCTAGTTTCCGAGTATGTGCCATTGTGTTCCCTTGATTAATGATAATGTTCACCTATTGTTTAATTAACTCATTTAGTCTCTGTATATATACTCCCTGTTTTGTTCTTTGTCCGGTCTCGTCTATGTTAAGTGTTAGCGTTGTTTCTCCTGAGTATTTCTGAGTTTATGTTGGTGGATTAGCGGCTAAGTGAAAATAGCTAGTGATATAATAGTGATATATGCTATTTACACTGTGCAAGTAGCAATAAATTCTATTTACACTAAGTGAAAATAGCAGCATTTCTTAGCAATCTGTTATTTATACTAGTTAGATGATATTTATACTTATAAATAGTGGCAGATACTATTTGCACCTCAATGTTGTGGTACATTAAACAGTATGCAATAATAACAGAGTGTAAATGATTATGATTTGTTAAAATTATTAAATGAATGTCGACTTATTGGGACAATAAAGCCCTCCCTAAACCTCCCTCTATCTGATAAAGATGATAAACACACGTTAGACACTTTATTTTCTCTTTTCGAATATTTTCTTCATTTTTATTGAAAATAAATGCCTTTCCGATCTGATATGTGATGGGAAAAGGGATTAGAGCGAGTTCGCCAAAATGCGGATTCAAACTCGATTTGAGTCAGAAATGTCGCGCTTTACCCCTACACTATTGCTGCTGTACAGAACAGTTTTTATTAAATCCACTGACAGAAACACAGGAGTTCAGTGGAGAATAATATAAACACAACCACTTAAACATAGACGATGACCGACAACAAACTGAAACAAACAGGAAGTATTTACACCCAAGGAACATGAGGGAACTAAATGGGAACAACTGATTAGTAACCATAGAGACTAACAAGGACTAATACAGAAAGGAGCAAACCAAACAGAATATAACTGTGACAATATAGTGATATTTTTTTTACAAATATCAATTATTTGAACATGAAACCAACAGTAAACATCTCTTTGAGGGAAAAACAAAGGAATTAGTTGACATGTTTGTAAATGTGCTTTTTAAAAGATGCATAAGTTTTGGTAACAGGCCTGAGAAAAATGCATCCATCTTCCACTTAAAAAAAAATAAAATAAAATTATCTGAGATGGATCAATACATATTTTGAATAATTAAATATATGTGTTATTAGATTCATAAAAAAAATGAATAAAAAAAGATAATAAATGAAGTATTATTTTCAAGAGTTACAACAAGCAAATGGCACCCATTCGATGGAATGGCCCACATTTTAAATCATTGTTTTAATAATCTTTTGTCAGGCTTTAAAGAAGTACACTTATTTTTGATGTGTTGACATACTAAAGCACATGAGTACTTGATTATAATTTTAACTGTGGTATGTTATTCGATATTACATTAAAAGTTAATACATTTTAAATGTACTAAATTGCAACTTCATCATTACAAATATGTAATTACAAGTTTTGATTGTCTTATATGTAGATTTGTTATTTTGTTTATCAATAGTGTATGTTACGTCCAACATATGTAGTTAAAGATTTGTTACGTGTTTCTGCACTGAAGCACACAATCACAAGAAATAGAACAAAAAACAAAAGTCAATGACAATAAGACAGAATATACATGTTACAGGATTACTTAAAGTTGTAATTAAAGATGTACTTTTTAAGTCCTGCTTAAGTGGGTCAAAAAGTACTCTTAAACATTTGATATACATTTAAAATTAAATGCATTTTTATTTAATTGCAAATAACATGCCAAAGTGTCCAAAATATAGTATATATAGTATAGTATAGTATATATATAGTATATTCAAGTATATTCTTTCCTTTTTAAAAGTATGCAGAAGTGTACTTCTTTTCCGCAAGGGGTTCATTTGTTACGTTTTTGTGTGTGTAGCAATGTCTGTCACATTCTGAATTTTTACTGTATATCCACAACCTGTTGTAAAATGTATTATTTTTCTTTGCAAGGTCAAACTTTGCTGAAATACAGAATATATTTCATCAGAATGTAATGCATTGTTTTGTTTTGGAAAGTGTCAAATGTATGCCCTGCTGAAACTGATACATTTTACATAGGTAACCTTAATAATGTTTTATGCTATGCCAGGAACATAGGTACAGTAGAGCTGTGTTCTACCTGAGAGAAAATACATTAAAAAAAAAATATTTAGCAAATGCTTTTATTGAAATTGACAAAGTATGATGGTGTAACATGCTATCTTTGCTTCAAGTTATTCTTGATAAATGTTCACAAAACCCTTTGACATACCCAACATTATAGAAGAACTGGACCATTTGTGCTGAATATGTGACCTGTTGAGTAATATACATATAGACAAAGGTCTCAGCTAATGAACCATGTAAGGGAACAGATTTTTCTGAAAATGTTTTTTTCTTAAAATGTACATTTATTCACTTCATAACGTGTGTCAAATACATCAGACACATTAAAAAGCAAGCTATTTTAATTGGATCCAGCCAACAACAGTCTTCAATTATGTAATAATGGTGTTCAGTACAGTAGCTAAGTGAAAAAAATACATTCTCTGCATTTTTCCCCTGGGTTAGGGTTATTATGAACAATCCAGTTCCTAAATTCCTTAATTCTCTACCCTACTTTTTAATATTAAACATATATAACCAATGTTCTTAAGTAAATTAGATGTAATATCATGTAGTCAGTTTATGTTTTAATATTTTAACAAAATAAAAAATAAATAAATAAAAATATTTCTTTCAAAATTAACAGAAACCAACTGACGGAGTTGACACAAAGTGAGGACACAACTTTGATAGGCACTTTTTTATGGAAAATATAATTCAAGATTTACTTTCTGTATTGTTTGATATATTACGGATCTCTGTTTTTCAATTTAAATGTATATTGTTTATTTTATTGCAGTTTTAAACACATTGTTTGGCATGTTTTCCATTGTGACCTCATGCTGAGGACAGGTTAAATTACATATATTTTCCAAGTATAGAGCAACTATTTAAAATAATACTAACAAAATTATTTAAAAATAAAAGCAATGAATGTCCTGAGTATCCAGATTTCCTTTAGATGTAACTTTTGAAGTATTTTTATTTTGATTAATTTCTTTATTTTTTTTAATATAAAGAGAGCTTTTGTGTGTAGGACATGTGTAGAATCAGTGATATATACACATAACTTTATGACCACCTTCCTAATATTGTGTTGGTCCCCCTTTTGTTGCCAAAACAGCCCTGACCCGTCGAGACATGGACTCCACTAGACCCCTGAAGGTGTGCTGTGGTATCTGGCACCAAGATGTTAGCAGCAGATCCTTTAAGTCCTGTAAGTTGCGAGGTGGGGCCTCCATGGATAGGAGTTGTTTGTTCAGCACATCCCACAGATGCTCGATTGGATTGAGATCTGGGGAATTTGGAGGCCAAGTCAACATCTCAAACTCGTTGTTGTGCTCCTCAAAGCATTCCTGAACCATTTTTGCTTTGTGGCAGGGGACATTATCCTGCTGAAAGAGCCACAGCCACCAGGGAATACCGTTTCCATGAAAGGGTGTACATGGTCTGCAGTTTTGGAGCTGCTCTGACCCAGTCGTCTAGCCATCACAATTTGGCCCTTGTCAAACTCGCTCAAATCCTTACGCTTGCCCAATTTTCCAGCTTCTAACACATCAACTTTGAGGACAAAATGTTCACTTGCTGCCTAATATATCCCACCCACTAACAGGTGCCGTGATGAAGAGATAATCAGTGTTATTCACTTCACCTGTCAGTGGTCATAATGTTATGCCTGATCGGTGCAATAAAATGCAAATTAATCATAATGTTATGCCTGATCGGTGCAATAAAATGCAAATTATTTACTTAAAAATCATACAATGTGATTTTCTGGATTTTTGTTTTAGATTCCGTCTCTCACAGTTGAAGAGTACCTATGATAAAAATTACAGACTTGTACATGCTTTGTAAGTGGGCAAACCTGCAAAATCGGCAGTGTATCAAATACTTGTTCTCCCCACTGTATATACACTCACCTAATGGATTATTAGGAACACCTGTTCAATTTCTCATTAATGCAATTATCTAATCAACCAATCACATGGCAGTTGCTTCAATGCATTTAGGGGTGTGGTCCTGGTCAAGACAATCTCCTGAACTCCAAACTGAATGTCAGAATGGGAAAGAAAGGTGATTTAAGCAATTTTGAGCGTGGCATGGTTGTTGGTGCCAGGCGGGCCGGTCTGAGTATTTCACAATCTGCTCAGTTACTGGGATTTTCACGCACAACCATTTCTAGAGTTTACAAAGAATGGTGTGAAAAGGGAAAAACATCCAGTACGCGGCAGTCCTGTGGGCGAAAATGCCTTGTTGATGCTAGAGGTCAGAGGAGAATGGGCCGACTGATTCAAGCTGATAGAAGAGCAACTTTGACTGAAATAACCACTCGTTACAACCGAGGTATGCAGCAAAGCATTTGTGAAGCCACAACACGCACAACCTTGAGGCGGATGGGCTACAACAGCAGAAGACCCCACCGGGTACCACTCATCTCTACTACAAATAGGAAAAAGAGGCTACAATTTGCACTAGCTCACCAAAATTGGACAGTTGAAGACTGGAAAAATGTTGCCTGGTCTGATGAGTCTCGATTTCTGTTGAGACATTCAGATGGTAGAGTCAGAATTTGGCATAAACAGAATGAGAACATGGATCCATCATGCCTTGTTACCACTGTGCAGGCTGGTGGTGGTGGTGTAATGGTGTGGGGGATGTTTTCTTGGCACACTTTAGGCCCCTTAGTGCCAATTGGGCATCGTTTAAATGCCACGGCCTACCTGAGCATTGTTTCTGACCATGTCCATCCCTTTATGACCACCATGTACCCATCCTCTGATGGCTACTTCCAGCAGGATAATGCACCATGTCACAAAGCTCGAATCATTTCAAATTGGTTTCTTGAACATGACAATGAGTTCACTGTACTAAAATGGCCCCCACAGTCACCAGATCTCAACCCAATAGAGCATCTTTGGGATGTGGTGGAACGGGAGCTTCGTGCCCTGGATGTGCATCCCACAAATCTCCATCAACTGCAAGATGCTATCCTATCAATATGGGCCAACATTTCTAAAGAATGCTTTCAGCACCTTGTTGAATCAATGCCACGTAGAATTAAGGCAGTTCTGAAGGCGAAAGGGGGTCAAACACAGTATTAGTATGGTGTTCCTAATAATCCTTTAGGTGAGTGTATATATATATATATATTCTGTTCTCTCTGGTGAATATACAGTTCGTATAATAAACCTGCTGCTATTTACAATATCATTTATTATGATTTAAAGTCAGTGGTGGATGGTGAAGTGCAGCAGCATGGACTGATGATAAAACAGTGTGTTGAGCTGTAGCAGGAGCGCACTGATGTAGTGTGGGAGGAGGCAAGAAACCGCAGTATTGCCTGAGATGCAAAAGGCCAAAGGGTCACTGCCGACAGAATTAATTTTTAAAGACCTCAGATGGTGGGAGAGATGGGGTGAGCGCGGATAGTAAAGGAGAGTCAGAAACAGCATGAATTCACTGGACACCTAATCTATAATATGTGTTCTATAATATTGTGTTCGCATACATTTAAAAAGGTAATGCACATTTCAATAGTAAATATTAAAATATTTAATTGGCCAAAAATTGCTTGTTGTGAGTGCAGTCTCTATAGATTTTAAAATTCTTGATCAACTGAGAAAAATCAAGAAAATTAATTCACAAGGGCAGACACTGGCAATTGTAAGACCATGACAAGTATACTATATTAGGGTGATTTTTAAAATGAATTCCAACACAAATGCATGCATGAGCTGAGGTCATGTAAATCAAATCCATCATGTGCATGTTGGATGCATGAAAGCAAAACATAAAATCAAACAGCAAAGGCCAGTCAAAATAAGTAAGTCTTTAGATCACTTTTGAAAGTGTCCATATTTGATGAGGATTTTATAGATAAAGGCAGTTAATTCTAAAGTGCAGGAGCTGCAACAGCAAAAGCTCGATCTCCTCTACACCTCAAACGTGACCGTGTTAAACACATACTTCTGAGTCTTTGAGATTGGTAGGGGATTAACATATCTTTTATATACTTTAAAGCATGATAATGCAGTGGTTTGTAAAGAAACATTAACACCTTGTATTGTATTCTGTATTCTACAGGTAACAAATGAAGAGATATCAACACAGGTGTAATATGATCCCTTTTCCTGGTATTAGTTTACAGTCTTGATGCGGCATTTTGGACATACTGAAGGCGTGCAACCAAGGCTTCACTTATGCCTAAGTATAAATCATTACAATAATCCAGCTGTGTGGAAATAAAAGCATGCACAATAGTCTCCAAATCCTTGGTTGAAAGAACAGGTTTCAGTTTAGACAATTTTCTTAACTGAAAAAAAGATGCTTTCACAACTGTTTATATGACGATTAAAACGGAGATCGGAATCAGAAATTACTCCTAAATTCTTCACATTACATTGCATACTACTAGACAGTAGTCCATAACTTTCAAACAATCCTTCAGGCTGTTTATTCCCAAACATAATAAACTCTAATAATAAACATAATAAACAGAACAGCTGTGTTTGTCCCGTGACTATGCCGTCTCACAATCACCCAGTTGCCCTGCTGCGGGGGCTCTAGAGCCGGAACCTAACAATGTACGGGGCTCGCTAGGCTAGTCACATCCAAAGCAGTATCTACAGCCCATGCATTCTTACTATTCTTGAATAAAGTTTGGATGCGTGTCTCTAGTTCTGAAATCTTCTCTGTCAGCCTGACTATTTCCCTGCATTTATCACATGTGAAACCCTCACTGCTGACAGAGAAGGCTACACTGAACATGTGGAAGGCAGTGCGAGTGACAATAACAGGAGAAGATGACGACTTACCATGTTTGTGGACTGATTCCGACTTACCAAAGTTGTTTGATGGACTTGCAAAAAAGGAGTGTGCTAAAGAAAAAAAAAAGATAAGCACGGATGACAAGTTATAAGGCTGGCAATTTAGATTAAAAGCCAGCGATGTCAGAATAATGTGATATTGGACAATATCAGATATATGGTGATGAGTATATTTAGCAATATAAACAACACGGAATGATAGTAAACAGAGATTCAAAACAAAGCTATACGGAGCTACAAAAGGCAAACCATTCAGCAGCAAGGCCCCAGGCAAATGGGAACAGGGAAAACAGAACCAAAGCACAATGTAACTAAATAGACATGGAAATAACCCTGACAGCCAGATCGTGTGCAGAGATCTTTGCCATTACACACTAACTATATTTCCATCCAGTGTTGCGAATTTAACTTATGCACAAAATTGAAAAGTCGCATAAAACATTTGTCAATAAAGCAGCATTTCCATCTCATGTGTTCAAGAGAACAAAATGGTCACTTCCTGAGCCCATTGGTTAGTTCAGTTATCCAATCACATCCTGTAACAGCGTGGATGTTGTGAATGCGCACGACTAAGGAATGGAAATCAAAATTTAATAACGTTAAACAGAACACTCAGGAGATAAACTTTAGAACAACCACTTAGATACAAACAATATCGGTCAAAGGAACTAGGGAAACTCAGGGATTATATACTCAGGGGACCCAGAACGCAGCCAGGATGAAAGCCCATGACGGAGTCGACTGAGGGAGGAGCAATGGTGGAGTCTTGACTGGTGACACCTAGGGGGGGACTAACGGAAATAGAGCTCTATGTGCAGATTGGACCAGGCGACACAATGGTCCAGGAGGCCGTAGCAGAGCTGCAGCGGCGAGCAGCCGAGGTGGAAATGAGAGCATCAGTGTAAGTTCTATCAGGAAGACTCTAATTCCACGTCATTCATTCATACTAATAGGTCTGGCCAATCACTGCTTCACACCTAGAGTATATAAGTACTCTTTGTTTCACGTTCGCAGTTGATGACACTGACATTCCCCTCCATCCTCCCCACCACCACCAGGTTGGACCCTGCCGTCATCTTCAGGCAGGATCAGCCAAATCTGCATCCCCCAGGATTCGGATGAAGGACGGGGCCTATGCCAAAGAACTTTTCTATAAAACCAAACACGAATCATTTTAGCTCAATACCATCTGTTAATACTTCACGGAATAAATACCATGCAAACGTTCACCTGCCCTCTGAGTCTTTCTGATAGAACCAGGGTGCCTGAGGCAGAGCAGGTGAGACTGAGGACCGAGGTGAAGCCGGAGGGAAGATGTAGCTAGACGGAGCCAAAAGGGATGGAGAGACAAATGCGCAGCAGACGGCTCGGAAGTCCGTGGCACAGGCAGGGCGATGTCTGACCAAGGCGAAGCCGGCGAGACGAGGGAGCCCAGTGAAGCCACAAGGACGATGGTATCTGGTGAAGCTGAGGGAAGGAGGAGCTAAGGCGTAGCCGACAGGTCGACAGACCGCGGTGGAGTCATGGGATCAGTGGCTGGAGGTGGAGCTGGGGGATCCATTTGCCTGGGCAACACTTGAGGACTGAAGACTCGAGGTGAATCCACACAGTGGAGCTGTGTCAGAGGAGGAGCCGAGGGGCTGAAGTGATCCAGCGGAGGTGGGTCTGACAGATTGGCTGAGTTTGGAAGAGGAGGTGGGAGAGGGAGGCTGGGCGGGAACTCAGGAGACACAGGAGACTTCATGCTGGACGGGAGGCAGGGGTGTGGGCGGGGCTTCCATTCATACCCTCGAACTCCAAAAGCAACCCCACAGGGATGGACGATGTAGCCGGCACATGCACCTGGTCAGACGTTTCGTGAGGCTTGAGCTTCGGGGCGATGGTTGGCTCTGTCCTCATTTCAGGCTCCAGCTCGTGCATCAAGGCAGGCTCATGCCCTCTGTCTGCGGTGGGCTCTGGCATTCGGTCTGTGCAGTGTGGGTGATGGCTGGCTGGGCTCTGGAGTGGAGCAGGTGAAGTCCTCCTCAGCGGGGCAGATGAAGTCCTCCTTGGCGGGGCAGATGGTATACAGGGACCAGCAGATCACCAACACCCACTCCACGAACTTGCCGAAAGTTCCCAGAGGACTGACACCTTGGAGGCGACACCTTTGTGCACTCGTTCAAGCTGGCATAAAAGAATGCACACAATGAGCGGTTGGGAAGTGGTTTTGGCTCACCAGGTGGAGAAATCCACTGCTGTAGTCCTTGAGGCACTGTTCTTCCTGCTCAAGGCAAAGCAGTTGGATTGTCGGTAAGTCCATTTTTATTACTCAATTTTGAGGGTCCGATATTCTTTAAGGGCGTGGGTATTGTGAATGCGCACAATGAAGTAATGGAAATCAAAATAGTCTTTGATTACTCTAAACAGGACACTCAGGAGATAAACTTTAGAACAACAACTTAGATATCGGACCAAGGAACTAGGAAAATTCAGGGCTTATATACTCAGAGAACGTAATCAATAGAAAAATAGAACAGGTGCGTGGAATCAGGAACTAATTAGCAAACAGGGAAACTAACTAGGAACTAAGAATGGGAAAAGAGCAAACAGAGTGAAAACGAAACTAAAACATAGCATACATGTTACACATCCACTGATGAGGCAAAGTCACATGAGTTCCCCTTTCAGTTGGTCACGTTCGACGTACGTCGGAACTGACCGGCGAATTGGGATCTATTTTCAGAGACCAATCTACTTTGAGTGTTTATAAACGAGCCATTGAAGATTGGCATGCGGTTGACGTATTCCACGATCCGCCCCGCATCGCGGGTATAAATATGGAAGTGGAAGTACCGCATATCGCTTTCAACTTCGGAGCCGAACAGTACCTTTGTGTGTGTTCCTACGAAGAGTGTTTCTAAGTGAGTCTCGTGAAGAGGATCGCTCCAGTTCTGGTGTCGGTGTGACGGTGCCCTACAGTGGTGGTCGCGAGGAAGAAACAAACAGCTGTTTTCACAGCTCGCTGGGCGTTTTTTCCTGTGAGTGCTCTCAGCAGGCTTGCACCCTTGAACCGCTGCGAGCCGCGGTCATTTCCCCTGTGTGCCTCGGCACTGATCGGAGCGGTTTTTTCCTTTTCTAAAAGAGCAACACGGTTTGACCCTGCATCTTTTTCAAGATGTCATTCAAAGCCGTGTGTTTCTGGATGCCGTCGTTATCTGTCCCCAGTTGACGGACACGATCGCTGTCTCACGTGTTTGGGCGTTCAGCACGCTGAGGCGGCTTTCGTGGATGACTCATGTTGCCATTGCGGGAACATGACCATCGCAGTATTATGGTCTAGACTCGAATACCTCAGACGGGGTGGAGTCCCATTGCGCATCCCCTGATCTAGTGGTCCTCCCGCTGCAAAGCAGAGGGCTGCTACTTTGGCTGATGCCTTTGGTGGAGACCTGAGGGTTACTGTGAGGGCACTCCCGCCGGGTCAACAGGCTCCTCGGGCCCCTCCCCCCTCCGCTGCGCCGGTGGAGCTTCCGGAAGAGCAGCCTGGTCCTTCCCGCGGGGACCAGCTGTTACTTTCGGGGCTCTGGCTGAGGACATGGTTTCGATAGCTGCATCGGGGGACGAGCTAATGGACTCCGGAGATGAGGATTCGGCTGCGCTACCAACGTCCAGTGTGGTAGCGTTGCACGAGTCCGATCCGGAGCTCACGGCTATGCTTGCCCGGGCCACCGCGAGTGTCAGGCTCGAGTGGAACCCTCCACCGTGTCCCGAACCCTCACGGCTGGACGATTGGTATCTCGGGACGGCCCGTGCTGGTTCTCAGCCAAAAGTTCTTTCCAAAAGTGCATCAGGAGCTCACAAAGTCGTGGATAGCGCCTTACAACGCTAGAAACCGATCGACTGACTCCGCCGTCCTCACTACCCTCGATGGTGGTGCAGCTAAGGGTTAAGTGGAGATCCCCCCAGTAGAGCGGTCAGTAGCGATGCAGCTGTGTCCGAAGACCGCTACTGACTGGCGGGGAAATCCGCGTCTCCCCTCCCGGGCGTGTAAGATCTCGTCCGGACTAATGGGCAAGGCTTACACAGCCTGTGGAGAAGCTGCGTCATCTTTGCATGCCATGGCGCTCCTGCAGGTCTACCAGGCCAAAGTACTCAAGGAACTGCACAAGGGTAGTTCCGACCCAGGGGTTATGCAGGAACTGCGTACCGCAACGGACCTCGCCCTCCGGGCGACAAAAGTCACCGCACGCTCCCTGGGTCGGGCGATGTCCACACTTGTGGTCCAGGAGCGCCACCTGTGGCTGAACCTGGCGGACATGCGTGAGACCGACAAGGTGTGGTTCCTCAACGCCCCTGTCTGCCAGGCCGGCCTCTTCGGCGACGCCATCGAGAGGTTCGCCCAGCAGTTCTCGGTGGCCCAGAAGCAGACGGAGGCGATCAAGAGCATTCTGCCCCGGCGACCTGCTGCTGCCTCCACCCAGTCGCCGGCTGCAGCACCTCCGTCTGCTCGTCGCCGAGGGCATCCCCCTGCATCCGCCTCCGCTAAGCCCAAGCAGCAGCCTCCACCTGGGAACGCTGGGCGTAGGGGTGCTGCCCAACCCGTCCAGGGTCCCGCGAAGTCCGCCGGCAAGCGCAAGGGCAAGAGGCCCTGAGATGGGCAGCCCAGGGAGAAGAGGAGCTGCTCCAGGGGAGGTGGTATCCGCACCCCTCCTCCCCCCGGTCCTCCTCCGAGAATGTCACCCAGAAGGCTGGTTCATACAACATCCTGCCGCTGGCTCTCCGGAGTCCAGCGGTACCCACATTCTCAATAAAAGAGCTGTTTCCTCCCTCCCTGGGCCCCAAGAGGGCCAGGTTGGCAGTGTGCGATGCCCCCGGGCCTTGCCACTCCTTTCCTCCCCTCTCCCCTTTGCCAGGGGGCAGCAGTGTGGGCACCGAGGACGTCCCCGGGCCTCCTCACCCACACTCTGCCCCACCTTGGAGTACTCAGACAACACTCCGGGCCGCCTCCGGGCCTCCCGAGTCGGGTCTGCGTACTCCACTTCGCTGCCCCACCCCGGGTACGTCTGTGGTGCCGTTGGTCCCGCTTGTTCGGTCTCTGGGGGCCTGACTAGGTCTCCCCAGGCCGTCTCGCTGGCTCATCCGTACCATCAGACTCGGCTACGCGATTCAGTTCACGCGCCGGCCGCCCAAGTACAGGGGCATCCTCTTCACCACCGTGCGGAGCAGCGATGCCCATGTCTTGCGGTCGGAGATCGATGTCCTGCTGGCGAAGGACGCGATCGAGCCGGTTCCTCCTGCCGATATGAGGTCGGGGTTCTACAGCCCCTACTTCATTGTACCCAAGAAAGTTGGTGGGTTAAGACCGATCTTGGACCTGCGCATTCTGAATCGGGCCCTGCACAAGCTCCCGTTCAAAATGTTAACGCAGAAACGCATTTTCGAATGCATCCGTCCCCGAGATTGGTTCGCAGCGATCGACCTGAAGGACGCGTACTTTCATGTCTCCATTCTCCCTCGACACAGACCGTTCCTACGCTTTGTGTTCAAGGGGAGGGCATATCAGTACAAAGTCTTGCCCTTCGGGCTGTCCCTGTCGCCTCGCATCTTCACGAAAGTCGCGGAGGCAGCCATTGTTCCGCTCAGAGAACGCAGTGTTCGGATT
Source organism: Coreius guichenoti (assembly GCA_039654105.1). Taxonomy (NCBI): domain Eukaryota; kingdom Metazoa; phylum Chordata; class Actinopteri; order Cypriniformes; family Gobionidae; genus Coreius; species Coreius guichenoti. The sequence continues at coordinate 4,456,080 of CM077177.1, forward strand.
CTCAACTATCTCGACGACTGGCTCATATTGGCCCAGTCCCGGGATCAGTTGTGCGAACACAGTTGTGCCAACACTGTTGGGCCTTCGGGTCAACCGAGAGAAGAGCAAACTCTGTCCCACACAGAGGATCTCTTATCTCGGTATGGAGCTGGATTCGGTCAACCGGACGGAGCGCCTCACAGAGGAGCGAGTCCGGTCAGTGTTGAACTGCTTGAATACGTTCAAAGGCAGGACAGCGGTCCCACTGAAATTTTTTCAGAGGCTCCTGGGGCATATGGCATTTGCAGCCGCGGTAACGCCGCTCGGATTGCTTCATATGTACCGGGTCTCAGTTACTCCTTACTGTCGCCAAACCTTCAACCCCTGGGCGGACCCTTCGTTTCTACGGGCGGGAGTGTCCTTAGAACAGGTGTCCAGGCATGCTGTGGTCTTCACGGATGCCTCATCCACGGGCTGGGGGGCCACGTACAACAGGCACACAGTTTCGGGTCTGTGGACGGGGCCCCAACTGCGTTGGCATATCAATTGCCTAGAGTTATTGGCAGTACGTCTTGCCAAAAAAAAATAAAGGGGTGTGTATGCGTTATATCCACTGTATGTTGGTCCTTTTCACACTCTTCTAGCCCTGGTCTGATTTGTTCAGTGAGCCATGGTCGGGCATCTCTTCCTCATGAGACGACCGCTGGCAGCGAAAATATATACACGCTTGTAGTTTCAAAGAATCCTTCCCTTTTTGAGTCAGATTTACCAATTAGCACACAGTATGTCCTGGGTTTCTCAGTCTCTCTTCCTCAGCAACATCCTACAAGAATATCTAGAGGAAAACAGTTTCATCCATACTAATCATCACTTAATAAATAACAGTCTGGTTTATGTGTTCATTAGCCAGTACAGCACATTTAATCAGGCATTTAAAGCAGGACAATTGTATCTGCACACACAATGTTTCTTCCAACAATTGTTAGAAATATGTGGTGTGAAAAAAGTCCTTAAAATAACACTTAGAAGGACACAAAGTATTCTACTATTCTATTAAAACAACGTAAAAATCAGTTTAAAAATTGTAATGTACTGTAAAGCAACTGCTAAAATTATCATACTGTAGCATTGTTACATACAGCTGTGTATTGGTGATGATAATCATTAATGGCTCATTACAGTACAGTGCAGTACAGTACAGTACGATTCAGGACCGTAAACCCTGATCCGGCTTGCGTTTCCACCGCCAACAGTACCCTTATGATAGGTGTGGTGGAGCGATTGACGTCATTCTCGCGCAAGAGAAGAAAGCGACACAGTAAACAACAATGGACGACAAACAGCAGATTTTGTTCTTGCTTCTCGGCATGTGGCTGTTTGTCACAAGAAGAAGACACGCTTTGTTTGAGCCAAGACTGCAGGCTACAAGGAAAAACACAGCCGAAAAAGCACACACAAGTGACGATTCTGTGTCAATCAATCAAAGTTCTGCAGTGAGTTTAGCTCCACCCTTTAGTACCGGACTACTGTGCTAGGTACCCCAACGGAAGGGTGCCAAAAAAGTGGTATGGTACGGTTCGGAATTAGGGTACCATTCACAACTTCTGTGGACCATGGAAACCGTACCGCTCAGTGGAAACGAGCCATTAGTGTTTGTGAGATACAGTCTATCTTTCATTATCAACAGGCTGATCGCTGCAGTTGTTTTCACCTCCAGATTATCACCTCCTTTCAAAAACTAAATACCTTTTGTCATCATCAATTTTCATTTTAATCATCACCTTCATCACCATCATTATCATAATTATCACCATCATAGTAATCATAGTAATTATAGGTAGGGATGGTACAGTACATGAAGAGATTTCAAAGCTTGAACCAAATTATGTTTTTCCATCAGTTCTAGATTCTCCATTCTAAACTGTGCACATCTAACAAACAAGTCAAGTCAAATTTTATTTGTATAGCACTTTTCAAAATTCCCATTGTGTCAAAGCAGCTTCATTGTGTAGTTCTGTTTTGCCTGTGTTCCCTTTGCTAGTTTGTTTCCATGGTAATTCATTGAGTTTGCACGTGCTCCTAAGTATCCTCAATGTTAGTTTGTTTGTTTTCTCCTGAGTTTCCCTTCGGATTTATCATTAAAGACTATATAGTCCTCTGAACCTCCTGCATCGTGCAATCTATACAGCCAGACCGCAACATTCATGATGCTAAGAATTTCGCAGATTAGAGCTGTGAAATAATATTTTGTGACAATACACGCAGTTGAGATTTAATATATAGCATACTGTATATTGCTCCATGTGACTGTACTGTTTGTATGCAGATAAAGTTGAACATGCTTGTATGTCCAACTTTATATAAAGAGCTGTGAGATAGATAGTTACATTTTACACTGATATAAACAATCACACAGCTGAGATTTACAATATAGTATATATTGCTTTACATGAGTGTACTATATGTATATTAATTAAGCAGTGCTGTCAAAATTAGCATGTTAACGCATGCGATAATTTTTTTTAGTTTAACACGTTAAAAATATTTAACAGAATTAACGCAGCATCTGTTTTTTCTGTCATCCTTGGGCTAGCGTTACATTATATGTAACGTGTAAAATGCTTTTAAACCATACAAGCGCGACAAGACAAAAGAGAATGTGCTGTCTGTGAATGTCCTGTCTATGGCTGTGTCCGAAAACCTAGGCAGCTGACTTGTTGCCTCGCAGCCTTTTCAGACAATGACTTGTAAGGCAGCGTTTGTGCATGAAGTCACCTCACGAAACTGATTTCGGACAAACTTCTGAGGCAGCGTAACAGTTTAATGATCTACAGCAAAACAGAGAGAGCTTTGGTGAGAACTAAACAAATATTAGTAATTTCTCGCTAGAAATGACATCAGAAGTGGAAAATATTGGTCAAAAACGTACATTTACACACAAACTGACCAGCAAACGCAACTTTCGTACGCCATCTTTTTTTTCTAGCTCAACTGTCACCGAATGGAAAGCACAGGATTGTGGGATATCAAAGGCAGCGAAGGATCCTATGCTGCCTTCAAAACTCGATCAGATGAAGGGATCTCAGGAGACAGGACGTGAAACTAACATTCGGACGTGCCTAGATGCCTTCCTACCTTGAAATGTGTCTTCCAAAGGCAGCATTTTCCAAGTTTCGGACGCAGCCAATGTGACACACACACACACACACACACACACTACGCACAGAAAGACGCGCGCCAGTATTGCACGCACTTTCTTTCGCGCTTGAACAAACAATAACACACAGAATTATGCCAAAATGCCTGTTTTGTCGAGTATTCTCATAAGAGCAGTCTTAAATGAGTTAATAACGTCTTAAACGAACTCAAAGAGTTGTGAGAAAATGAGATGCACGCGACAGAGCGTCAGATCCACATCATGTTCGGCAGCGGCAGATCTTAAAGTGACAGTAGCTACTAATGATGTCTGTCATTAATGTTAATCAAAGAACAAAGGTAAGAGAAAATTGTTGCTTTAATAAGGATTAATCTATATTTAATGTATTAAATAAATAAATTAACAGTACAGACTGTTTGAAAACTTTATTCAATTTCTGTATATTGATTATATATGAAGGCCACAGGTAAATATTACATTTATTATAAAGGGTTTAGGCTATGTGAAGATTGTTTTAAGTTCATTTAAATTAAAAGTTATTTTTTTAACTTCATTCATAAAAAGATGCCATTACAACAAATATTAAAAATATACTTTCTTTAAGTTGTTTCTACATTAATTTGGACAGTAGCTGTTACAATATAAAAATATTACAGATATTAGTTTTTAAATTAAAAAAAGAATTAACGCTATTAATTACAGAAAAAATGTGTGATTAATTAGTTACATTTTTTAATCGATTGACAGCACTAGAATAAAGTTATTCATGCAACTTTATCTGCATACGCACAGATACTCACATACTATATAGAAAATCTCAACTGCATGATTGTTATACTGTCGCAAAAATGTAAACTGTTATTGCACAGCTCTGTATACTGTATAAAGTTGGATATAATTATATCCACTATACTGTGCTTATATAGCTACTTGTATATTATTTAAAGTGCTGTGTTAAAACAGTTTAGATTTTGCGCTGATATAAAGAATCACGTAGCTGAGATTTGCTATATAGTATATACAGTATCGCCTTATGTGAGTGTACTGCATGTATGCAGATAAAGTTGGAAAGGCCTATACTTATGTATCCAACTTTATAAAGAGCTGGACAATAATATAGTTTACATTTTGTGAAGGTATGATCAACAGAAGTTGTATTTGCTGCCAAATCCCTTGATTTGTTTGACTGCATGAGGAGGTGGCTTTGACTGCCCTTGTGAGTGTTTGTGTGGAGCTGGGGTTCATTAGAGGGCTGCCTTCAGCAGATGCTGTGGCCTGCTGTGAGGCAGGGGTCACTGAGGCGTGCCACACATCCCAGCGCTGCGGCCGTTTTAAGGACACACTGGGGGTTCTGGCTATTCAACATCTGAGTGGCAACATCAGCCCACAGTACATTTATAAGGTGGTAGAATAGGGTTGATTATTTGTTTTCACTAAAATCATGTTTTTTTCCCTTCCTTCAGCTGAATGTGAGTATGGTGCAAAATGCAGTCCTTCAAAACATGAAAGTGTCTAACAGCGCCGTGTGCATGGAGAATCCAGGCTGTTACACCCATCTACTGCAACCATCCATTTTCCTGTTCTGGCTGATGAAACGCTTTAATTGGACGATGCTGAGAGCCTGCAAAATGCTGTTTGTTTACTCAGCTGCATCAGAGCAAACAAACAAACACAGGCCAGCCGAAGAACATGGCAATCTAAAACAGACAGATTTATTTTGCACAACCTTTCCATACATACTATATTACTGACTTTCTAAAGTGCTAATTTATCAACTTGCTTGATGTTGATAATGATTATCAAGTAGTTTTACAAAGCATTAGGTCTACTTCTTGCAGAAACTTCCCACGAAAATATAAAGCAGCACAACTGTTTTCAACACTGAAAATGTTTCTTAAGCATCAAATCATTATATTATAATGATTTCTGAAGGCTCATGTGACACTGAAGACTGGAGTAATGATGCTGAAAATTCAGCTTTGATCACAGGAATAAATTACACTTCACTATACACCGATCAGGCATAACATTATGACCTAATATTGTGTTGGTCTTCCTTTTGCTGCCAAAACAGCCCTGACCCATTGAGGCATGGACTCCACTAGACCCCTGAAGGTGTGCTGTGGTATCTGGCACCAAGATGTTAGCAGCAGATCCTTTAAGTCCTGTAAGTTGCGAGGTGGGGCCTCCATGGATCGGACTTGTTTGTTCAGCACATCCCACAGATGCTCTTTTGGATTGAGATCTGGGGAATTTGGAGGCCAAGTCACTCATTGTTGTGCTCCTCAAACCATTACTGGACCGTTTTTGCCACAGCCACCAGGGAATACCGTTTCCATGAAACATGGTCTGCAACAATGCTACAAGGGTGTACATGGTCTGCAACAATGCTTAGGTAGGTGGTACGTGTCAAAGTAACATCCACATGGATGGCAGGACCCAAGGTTTCCCAGCAGAACATTGCCCAAAGCATCACACTGCCTCCGCCGGCTTGCCTTCTTCCCATAGTGCATCCTGGTGCCATGTGTTCCCCAGGTAAGCGACGCACACGCACCCGGCCATCCACATGATGTAAAAGAAAACGTGATTCCTCAGACCAGGCCACCTTCTTCCATTGCTCCGTGGTCCAGTTCTGATGCTCACGTGCCCACTGTTGGCACTTTCGGCGGTGGACAGGGGTCAGCATGGGCACCCTGACTGGTCTGCGGCTATGCAGCCCCATACGCAACAAACTGCGATGCACTGTGTATTCTGACACCTTTCTATCAGAACCAGCATTAACTTCTTGAGCAATTTGAGCTACAGTAGCTCGTCTGTTTGACTGGACCACACGGGCCAGCCTTCGCTCCCCACGTGCATTAATGAGCCTTGGCCGCCCATGACCCTGTCGCCAGTTCACCACTGTTCCTTCCTTGGTCCACTTTTGATAGATACTGACCACTGCAGACCGGGAACACCCCACAAGAGCTGCAGTTTTGGAGATGCTCTGACCCAGTTGTCTAGCCATCACAATTTGGCCCTTGTCAAACTTGCTCAAATCCTTACGCTTGCCCATTTTTCCTGCTTCTAACACATCAACTTTGAGGACAAAATGTTCACTTGCTGCCTAATATCCCACCCACTAACAGGTGTCATGATGAGATAATCAGTGTTATTCACTTCACCAGTCAGTGGTCATTATGTTATGCCTGATTGGTGTATATTCACATAGAAAATAGTTATTTTAAATTGTAATTATATTTCACAGTATTACTGTATAATGTCATTTTACACACATATAATGTCTTTCTGTATGACTGAGGGTTTTCTCAATATAAGATACAAAAAGCTTTGCACATGGCTTTCTATACAATTAAAAATAAATTCGGTAACACTTTACAATAAGGTTTAATTTATTAACATTAGTTAATGTATTAACTAACATGAATAACCATGAGCAATACATTTGTTACTGTATTTGTTAATCTTTGTTAATAAAAATCCTGCTGTTCATTGTTGTTCATGTTAGCGCACAGTGCATTAACTAATGTTAACAAATACAACTTTTGATTTTAATAATGTATTAGTAAATGTTGAAATTGTCATCAACAGAGAATAATAAGTGCTGTGGAAGTGCAGTTCATTATTAGTTTATGTTAGCTAATGTAGTTAGTGAAACCTTATTGTAGTTACTATATATAAATTCCTTTTTTTTCGTTATTTGATGTCAATACTCTCTTTATCTAGTTCCTTTAATTATTTGTTCAGGAAGACAAATAATTAAAGGTTTTATATCAGGAGTAACACATTCACTGCAGCCTTTTGGTTAGTTGACACAATAAAAGGCAAATATTTTTAATTCTAAGCCTCTCCAAGAAAGTCTTTGAATACACTTGTCTTTTTTTAAGGCTTTGCAGTCTATTTGTTTCCTACTTCTTCTCATTAAGCTAGAGTTCAGGCTCACAGCTTCTGAAAGCAGTGTTGGGCCTGTAAACAGCCGCCGCTCTGCCCTCATCTCCTGATGTGCTATTCCACAAAAAAAAAGCTTGGGAAGACATCCATCTTGTCTCCACAACGGCAAGTCAGCCACTGTTGAGGAATGTTGAATCTTCTCCTCCTGATTCTCACCTATCTGCAATCAAGCTAAAAGTCTTCAAATGCACTAAATCACTGCACAAAGATGACCTAACCACTCCCATCCGCTTGTCATATCTAATGCATGGAATATGATGTCATTAACTAAATGGTTAAAAAATGAAATTAAATTAATTTGAGTGTTTCAGCAGGAGGAATGTGGCACAGACTGATCATGCAGACAGAGCACTGTACTATAATAGTATGCACCATTAATCTTAAAACAACAACAACTCAGTTTGCAGTTTGAATTAAATGTGACGAGAGAAATCTGGGCATTACAACATTTTACAATAAAAAAATTAAATTTATGTTTTATTTTTCTTTATTTTGATCTTTTTATTGTGTCTTTCGTGATGTCCTCGCTGGCTGCACACAATAACAACAGCACAACCAGTGCAATTCACAAACATATGAATTGTTAAATTCATCTGATTTACATTTTTTTTTTTTTTGCATCAAATAAATAAATAATAATGATAATAATCATATAATAATATTAATTCACTGCCACAATATTCCACCATTCATCCTGTATTTGGCAGAGCCCTGGTAGAGGAAAAGATAGCGTATAAGTAGAAAAATATTTCTACCATAGCTATTTCTATCATAGCTCATACTTCTATCATAGCTCATATTTTCCTCAATGACAGCGTCTTTTTTTCTATCTATTTAAATGCCATACAGGCTTGTATATGCAGCTATAATGTAACATTCAGTGTGAGCACATCCTCTCATCTGTGCTGGCAGACATATCAGGGAGCACGGCATTATGGGTATTTATCCCTCTTTTTATTCTTCCCTCAATCGAAAAGCAAATGCATTATTTACAGGAGCAGTTAAAGTAGGACACAGAAGCCTCATTTGAGGGGTGTTTTCTCTCACGTCTCACACACTCTGTAATTTACCAGCATTCTCAAGTTGCACATTATTGACGTATGGAATATAATTGCTGGCTCTGAGAAGGAGAGAGAGAGAAATTATCTCCTGTCTGTCTGTCTGTCTGTCTGTCTATATATCTGTCTGTCTATCTATCTATCTATCTATCTATCTATCTATCTATCTATCTATCTATCTATCTATCTATCTATCTATCTATCTATCTATCTATCTGTCTGTCTGTCTGTCTGTCTGTCTATCTATCTATCTATCTATCTATCTGTCTGTCTATATATATGTCTGTCTATCTGTCTGTCTGTCTGTCTGTCTGTCTGTCTGTCTGTCTGTCTGTCTATCTATCTATCTATCTATCTATCTATCTATCTATCTATCTATCTGTCTGTCTGTCTGTCTGTCTGTCTGTCTGTCTATCTATCTATCTAGCTATCTATCTGTCTGTCTATATATATGTCTGTCTATCTATCTGTATATCTGTCTGTCTATCTATCTATCTATCTATCTATCTGTCTGTCTGTCTATATATCTGTCTGTCTGTCTATCTATCTATCTATCTATCTATCTATCTATCTATCTATCTATCTATCTGTCTGTCTGTCTGTCTGTCTGTCTGTCTGTCTGTCTGTCTGTCTGTCTGTCTGTCTATCTATCTATCTATCTATCTACCTGTCTATCTATCTATCTATCTATCTATCTATCTATCTATCTATCTATCTATCTATCTATCTATCTATCTATCTATCTATCTATCTATCTACCTGTCTGCCTGTCTGTCTGTCTGTCTATCTATCTATTAAATTGCATTATGACTATTTTCATTATTCTACTGATAGTCGTGATAACATGGCAGTAGAATCTGTTGATTTTATGGGAAGATTGACCCCAGTGAAAAATAAATATACTAAAATGTATTTGAAATACATTTATTTTATGTCAAGTCTACTACAAATACATTTACTTTTTGCACTTAATATAAATACCCTGCAATTGTACTTTTGGTATACTAAATTGGTATACTTAAAGTCTGCTAAATTGGAACAACTAATTTTGTACTTAAATTTTAGGCTTAATATTAAGAAATGTGCATTGTGTAATAAAGAAGTATTTCAAATAAAGTTTAATTATAAGTTTAAGTGATATGTCAGTAAATATGTTATTGGTTTTGTAGTATACTTGGTATGACATAATTGTTTGGTTGGCTTGGTTTTTTCACTATGGGATTTTTTTTTTTTTTTTTTTTTTAAACAAAGAAAAATAGACATGGAGAAAGAGGGAAAATTGTTCTTAGTTGTCATTAAATTAATAGTGTAGCCAGACCATCAGACCTTCAAACATAAAATATTTCTTTTATCTGATTTAATTTTACTTGACAATTTGTGAGAATCACCTGAAAACCTGTCAATACTATTGAGACTGTTGTTCTGTTTTCTCCATCTGTTTTTCTCACACTATTTAAATGCTTGTGTTTTGCATATTTCTTTCAACCTTTCTCTGTCTTTTTCCTGCAGCGTGTCCTCTTTGACTCCTGTAGTTTGTATCTGGACTATTCTTCAGCTCCACCACAGCAGACAGACTGGCAGACACATGCGTCACTCCATCAGCATCATCAGCAAATCGCTGATTCATCTCACAGGAAGTGCTTTGAGGACTGGGCACAACAGGAAGCGCATGAGCAGGTAGGGGGCAGTAAGGCCTTGCTTAATGTATTAATCCTAGGGAAGAATTGATGGGAATGTTTTGTGAAAATTATTGAGTCTCGAACTTTTCAGGTGGTAGACCATTTCAACAGCAGGAAAAAACTGTCAATCACTTAAATCAGTTTAGAAAGTTACAAATGACTCATTATATATGGTTATATTTCATTAACATTTAAATAAATAAATAAACTGCACTGCTATATTATCTAATGGACTGTTCTCTAGCTAAGTTCACTAACTCAAACACTTGAATACACTGATGTATAAGTGCCTTCATTAAAGTGAGACAAGTTGTTTTTATAACTGTCAGTTAATGCTTCATTATGAGTTTATTAATCGGTCAGTTCAATATTGGAGCTTTATGATTATTATAAATATTTTATTTAGTTAGTTTTAAAAAAAATCAGCCAGTCATATTGTCATGATTACATGTTATTCTAATGTTTTAAAAATTGTATTCATACAAATATTTTACAGCTAAAACTGAATTTGTTTCATAATTGATTAACATTAAGGGCCAGATTTACTAAACATGGCAAATTAGAGCGCAATCCCATAAAAGCGCCGATTGGAGTGAAAAGTTCCGCGCATGATCTATGGACGACACGCACATTAAAGTCCCCATGAAATCAAAATGGAATTTTTTAGGCTTTTAGTATGAATATGTTAGTCTTATTGTATTCTATAAGCTAGTGTGCTCCAAAACAATCGCATTTAGAAGATATAAGTGTTCAAAACTTACAGTCTCTCACTTCTGCCAATATGGATCAATGATTTTGATGACATCACTCTGCACTTCAGATTCTCATCAGATTTTCTGTCCAATCAAATGCTCTCTAGAATCTGAAGCCCCGCCCCTATATTATAAATTGAAATCAGTCACTTGTTCACACATTTACTATTTTCTACATGATCAATGGCACATAGTGCACTATATAGGGCATAGGGAACGATCAGACCGTGCACTATATAGGGGATAGGGAACGATTCAGACAGTGCACTATATAGGGGATAGGGAACGATCAGACAGTGCACTATATAGGGGATAGGGAATGATCAGACAGTGCACTATATAGGGGATAGGGAACGATTCAGACAGTGCACTATATAGGGGATAGGGAACGATTCAGACAGTGCACTATATAGGGGATAGGGAACGATCAGACAGTGCACTATATAGAGGATAGGGAAAGATTCAGACAGTGCACTATATAGGGGATAGGGAACGATTCAGACAGTGCATTATATAGGGGATAGGGAAGGATCAGACAGTGCACTATATAGGGGATAGGGAACGATCAGACAGTGCACTATATAGGGGATAGGGAACGATCAGACAGTGCACTATATAGGGGATAGGGAACAATCAGACAGTGCACTATATAGGGGATAGGGAACAATCAGACAGTGCACTATATAGGGGATAGGGAACGATCAGACAGTGCACTATATAGGGGATAGGGAACAATCAGACAGTGCACTATATAGGGGATAGGGAATGATCAGACAGTGCACTATATAGGGGATAGGGAACGATCCAGACAGTGCACTATATAGGGGATAGGGAACGATTCAGACAGTGCATTATATAGGGGATAGGAAATGATCAGACAGTGCACTATATAGGGGATAGGGAACGATCAGACAGTGCACTATATAGGGGATAGGGAACGAGGAAACGATTCAGACAGTGCACTATATAGGGGATAGGGAAAGATCAGACAGTGCACTATATAGGGGATAGGGAACGATCAGACGGTGCACTATATAGGGGATAGGGAACGATTCAGACAGTGTAAATATGCTTTCCATTGGGGCGAATGAAAAATGAATGAATGAACATACATTCCAAACCACACATCCTCAGCATGATTATCATCACTGTTTTTCTTTAGTAACAGTTTCATATTAAATCTAAAAGGAGAATATATTAGATTGTGGCTGTCATAAAGCTGTCAAATGCGGCTTTACCGAGCTCAATGGCTCTGGTTGATCTGTGATATAAGCGAAACACTATTGGCTATTTTAAAAAAAGGGATGAGCTGATCGATATGTCCCGCCCTGTCTTCCTGTTTCAGTGGAAATGACATCAACACACTGAATAATGCTGCGTGTTTCAAGGCACTTCAGTGGGGCTGAATTCCATAATGACCAACGCAATCTACCAAGAGCAGTGCAAATTAGCATAAGTTTATGCGTTAAATAATGGTGCAAACACCAGTAAATTGACGAGTGCAAACCTTAGTAAATCACCTCGCATGATTCATTTAAATACTCTCCTCCCATAAATACTGCGTCTGAAAGGCAAACTCCTACAAATGCATATGCAATAAGATCAGCCGCAAAAATAACCCTGTCCACGCCTTTTCAGCGCTAATTTATCACTGCGTGTCTTTAGTAAATCCTGACTGTAGTTTTTTAACGTCAAAAGAGGGTTTGTGCTGGAGCAAGCTGTTAGTAAATCTGGCTTATTTATTAATGTGAAGCTGCTTTATAAATAAATATGACTTGGCTTGATTTAAAGAAAAATGTCTGAACTAAAAGAGAAGCATCAGATGTACCCGTGGTAAACTTGCTAGGGTTTCCCCAGCTTAGACTTTGATTAGCAGGACTGACAACCTTATTATGCGCCGCACTTGTTATTGATATTACTCTGGGCTCCGTTGCCATGACCACCGCACAAGAGACATTTAATTTTCTCTCCTCCATCATCATTATCTATGAGACCATCTGTTGTGCAAAATGAATTCAGCCTCATTTGCATGACTGATAAGCGCATTCTTTATCTATTTAACAGAAGGTCATATGCCATGGGTTTGGAGGCAGCAAAGGAGAGAGACAGAGAGGTTCTGCGTGTGTGTTTGTTTAGGGGGTTGGACGAGTAGGAGTGTGAAACATTATTAGCACAGATGTTTATTTTGGTGAGTTCACTGTATGTCGCTGTGCTTTGGAACAGTCTGCGTGCTTTATTATACTGTCATCTAACAACGGATAGCCTTCATCCCAGCTAAAATATGTTCTGAAAACATTTGGCTAATGTTCCCATTAAGTTATGAAAACATTATTTCTGAATGTTATCTGAATGCTCAAAGTTTTTTTCTTGGTTATCTGAACATTAAGGGAACATTCCATTTTATTATTTTGCGGAAATGTGGGAATGTTACTTTTGAATGATTTCTAAACATTCTGAAACAAGAAGTAACATTTGAAAAAATATCCGATTAAAATATTCCTGAAAAAAACATTTCATGAAGGATGCATGAATAACGTTATAATGCTTTAAGAACATTATTAAAGACCAGGTAACTTTGAACGAACGTTCTATGAACATTACTGAAATAATGTTTGCCCTTGAGCCAAAAGTTCCCTGTTAGAAAAACATTCCTGTTCCAGAAACCTGGTGCGTGCATGAAACTCCCAATCTGTGTCAAATCAGACATGCTTGCACGAAAAGCATGTATGAATTTAAATAAATTTTTATTATTTATTCAATCCCAAAATAGAATGCTGAAGCAAACGCTTGCATGCTCTCTTGTAATGCAAAAGTTGAAATATGGGAATTATTCGGGGTTTCTGATTGCCAGTCTTGAAATTAACTGCTTGTTATTTCAGTTCTTTGCATTCTCCAGTTTCTGTGAGCATGAAATCATTTAATCGTCTTTGCTATGGTAAATTTACGTTCTGAATCCGGTAATGTTCGATTCACTAATCTTTGGCAGGCGTATTTGATTTCAGCTGTAAGTGGTACGAATGTCATGTGAACTAAATGTCTATTTTTGCTCGCTGTCTGTTGTGTGGTGGGCTATAAAACCTGACCTAGTTCCTAAAATATTAGTGTGCTGTAGCTGTACAGCCCCCTCATATCAAAGCCAGAATGCCCCGCTCCTTCAAAACACAAGCCTATTTACAGTCATCTCCTCTGTTTCTCACAATCTCCAACTTCCAGCTGTGTTTCAGCTATTTTTCAGCGTAATATTGGTGATAACATGTAAGAACATGGGCTGATGTTCCTTTACCCAGGGCTCCTCCTCTCACTGTCTGGCCCATTTGCCTCACAGCTCTGGGGTTGTAGCTTTCAGCACCAGGCGCTGTCCACTCCATGTACGTCTGCATGCCACAGCATTGCTTTCAATCAGAAACCTCTGGCGTCAATGCAAAAGAAATAGAGAAAAATGAAGGTTACACAGTTTTTAATAACCAGTAAACAATGAAATTAAAATTAATGATGCATTTTATTTTTGGCAAAAATGTTGCACGTTTTTGATTAAACTGTCATATTTCCATACAAAAATACAGTAGTATAAAGGCAGTGCGGATGTGATTTTGGAAAGTAGGAAAATACTTATTGTCAGTGTTTAGCAGTTGCGTTATAACAAAGATATTACTGTACTTTTACAATTTGCAGTGGAGGTGGTGGCACTGGTATTTATTAAATCATGTAGCAGAGCTATATTATGAATTATTACACACACACACACACACACACACATATACACCGATCAGGCATAACATTATGATAACTGACAGGTGAAGTGAATGGGCGTCATGGGTGGCCAAGGCTCATTGATGCACGTAGGGAGCGAAGGCTGGCCCGCGTGGTCCGAGATACTGTAGCTCAAATTGCTCAAGAAGTTAAAGCTGGTTCTGATAGAAAGATGTCCGAATACACAGTGCATCACAGTTTGTTGTGTATGGGGCTGCATAGCCGCAGACCAGTCAGTGTGCCCATGCTGACCCCTGTCCACCGCCGAAAGTTCCAACAGTGGGCACGTGAGCATCAGAACTGGACCACACAGCAATGGAAGAAGGTGGCCTGGTCTGAGGAATCACGTTTTCTTTTACATCACGTGGATGGCCGGGTGCGTGTGCGTCGCTTACCTGAGGAACACATGGCACCAGGATGCACTATGGGAAGAAGGCAAGCCGGCGGAGGCTGTGGGATGCTTTGGGCAATGTTCTGCTGGGAAACCTTGGGTCCTGCCATCCATGTGGATGTTACTTTGCGCTTGCCCATTTTTCCTGCTTCTAACACATCAACTTTGAGGACAAAATGTTCCCTTGCTGCCTAATATATCCCACCCACTAACAGGTGCCGTGATGAAGAGATAATCAGTGTTATTCACTTCACCTCTCAGTCATAATGTTATGCCTGATCGGTGTATATGCATACTGTATATCAAATGTAAATTCATGTCCCAGTTACACTTAATGTTGTCACATCTTCCTGGTTAAATAAACATTACATAGAAAAGAGAAACCAAATAAGTTATAATAATTAAAGGCAAAATTTAATTAATATATTTTATTTGTGAACCAATGTTCAACTGTTCTTTTTTATTGTCAACTTATTTTCATCAGTTATCAAGCTCGCATTGCTCGGTAAACACTGGTCACAGCCATGAAGATGTACCTTAATTTCACCAAGCTGATTGTTCACTAAAAGCCCCTACAGTCATCATGTTTTCAGGCCATTTCAAGTTTGATTTTGACGAAACATAAAGCGGTGAAGCTGTTTACTTACTTTTTCATTAGTCTTCCCATCATTTTGTTCATTCAGATTCGCAAACACACGCAAAAACAAGAGGCGGGATTTATCGCACGAACCAATCATATCCAAACATAACCGATCATATCCAATCATAGCGTGATGGAGGCATCGCCTCCTCTCACGTGACTTTCCCCCATTCATTCTCAATTTCCCCCCCATCAAACTCACCGCATGCATTAGGGGGTCTGTTAAAAGTCAATGGGCTCAGGGAAGGCAAGAAATAAGTGGCGTCCCGCTGTAACTTTACGTTAATTTATTATTTTGTTAATTTATTTGAGTTGTTTTATTTTTGGAATATGGATTATTTTCTCATCCTATTTTTGTGAGGAAGCACTGCCTCCCTTGCCTCCTTGGAGGAAACGCCCCTGATATGGATTATGCAATTCTTTCTTCTGGTTTTCTCCTTGTTATTCTCTGTGTATTTTAAAAGACTATATTGATTATTTCTGCATCAAACATGTTGGATTGCATCTAAACATCTGTGACAATTACATTGTTAACTTAGAAAAATGTATTGATATATATGAATCCATTCTCAAAATCTCTTAATATGATGTTTAGACAAAAAGAGCGTGCTCACATATGGTTGTGAATGCGTTCAGTATGACAGAGGGAATGTTTGGCATCTTCTGGCTGACGTGCAGAGCTCACGCACACGCCTTTCACAGCTACCACACAACTTACTGTCAGGAAGATGAACAGCTCAGTGATCACATCCACGCACATCACTCCATCTCACGCAAAACCAAGCACTTTATCTTTAATCACTTCCCTGTCAGTTATTTTATGTCATCTGTTCATGGATAACATGTTTTCTAATCACCTTCTAATCTCATTTAATCATTTTTCTTTTCAGCATTAGTAGATTAAAGATAAATAAACTGGATTGTCAGAAGAAAAAATGAATTCTTAAATTGAATAAAGGCATTTAAAGCATTAATAATTGAAACTCAGTCACTTAAAACAAATGACAAAAGAACTGAGAATAGAATGGCAATTTAGTGACAAAATTAAAACGTGCAAAAGCTAAAATGGAACCTCAGAAATGAGTGATCTGGAACATTATAGGATCAGTAGAATTGAAACAGAACAATAGAATTGAAATCTACTGAGAGAAAATATTCATATATCTGTGTATTAACATTCATTATAGCATAGTCTTTCATTTACATGTTGCAGGCAAGTGCCACACATGCTGATAATCAGATTTGTGTTGAAATGCCACAGTATTACTCAAACATATTATTTCATTTTTAACCAAAAACAAAATTCTGATATTTACAAACAAATTTCTCTTGATGCTATCATGAAATAAGAGCTACTGTGCAATTCTTTCCTGTAGTAAACCCCTGTCTTTTCCTCTGTCCTCCTTTAAAATTAAAAATGGCCTAAATTTAAATTAGCAGCATCCCAGCTAACAGGGAACGTTGTCAGAATGTTCTGTTAAGGTTCTCTCAAAGTTATGAACAAATGTTCTTTCAAACATTCAGAAGATATCTGATCTCAAAATGTTAGCATAAAAACGTTCCACGAACGTTGGTTTTTCCTGAAAGTTTATTTGGACTACTTGCTTCCAAACATTTAGAGAACGTTCAAAAGTAATGTTCTCATACGTAACGTTTCCTTAATGTTTTCTCTAACGTTTGCTAAAGTTTCACTAAAATGTTTTTAAAACATTTTAATGTATTTTGAATGATCGGAGAACGTTCAGAAATACTGTTTTCATAACTTAATGGGAACATTATCAAAACGTTCTTAGAGTATTTTTTGTTAGCTGGGATATCACATACCAGCCCAACACATGGACTCATGGTGAATGTGCATGGAGCGGATGTATGGATAGCATCACTTTTGTCTGGGAGGAGACAGATATATCTTCTGGAGCAGAGGAAGTTGGCTGGCGGTGTGAATTGGCTGCTTCTTAAGCCAGTTATCTTACCGCTCCATGCTGCTGGTGCTCTGAGGAGGTGAGGAGAGTGAGGAGGACATTAATGAGTCGTGGAGAGCTGAGATGGGCTACACCGCGTCCCTCTCTCTCTTCTGCATGCAAATGATCTGCATATGTTTGAGATTCCCTGATACTGGTCCAAATAAAGCATGAGCCCATCTAACAAAAACATGTTCTAAGAACGTTTTGCCAATGTTCTTATTAAGTTATATTAAAGGGATAGTTCTCCCAAAAATAAAAATTCTGTCATTAATTACTCACCCTCATGTCGTTCCAAACCCGTAAGACTTTCGTTTATTTTTGGAACACAAATCTGAGAGCTATCTATCCCTCCGCTGACAGCTACGCAACTACCACTTTGATAATCATAAAGAGATCGTAAAACTAATCCACACGAATTTTAGTGACACAATCACTTTGTATGATGAACAGATTGAATTTAGGCTTTTACCCACTTATAAACATTCTCGTGTTACGCAGCACGTTTGAGCTTCTGCAAGAACCAATGAGGTTTATTCTTGTGTTACGCAGCACGTTTGAGTTTCTGCAAGAACTAATGACGTTCATTCTCGTGTGTTACGCAGCACGTTTGAGCTTCAGCAAGAATCAATGAGGTTCATTCTTGTGTTACGCAGCACGTTTGAGCTTCTGCAAGAACCAATGAGGTTCATTCTTGTGTTACGCAGCACGTTTGGTGTTTCTGCAAGACCAATGAGGTTCATTCTCATGTTACACAGCACGTTTGAGCTTCCTCAAGAACCAATGATGTTCATTCTCATGTTACGCAGCTTGTTTGAGCTTCTGCAAGAACCAATGAGGTTCATTCTCGTTACGCAGCACGTTTGAAATTCAGCAAGAACCAGTGAGGTTAATTTTCTTGTTACGCAGCACGTTTGAGCTTCTGCAAGAACCAATGAGGTTCATTCTCTTGTTACGCAGCACGTTTCAGCTTCAGCAAGAACCAATGAGGTTTATTCTCATGTTACGCAGCACGTCTGAGCTTCATCAAGAACCAGTCACGTTCATTCTCGTGTTACGCTGCACATTTGAGCTTCTGCAAGAACCAATGAGGTTCTTTCTCATGTTACACAGCACGTTTGAGCTTCAGCAAGAACCAATTAGGTTCATTCTCATGTTACGCAGCACGTTTAAGCATCCTCAAGAACCGATGAGGTTCATTCTCGTGTTACGCAGCACGTTTGAGCTTCCGCAAGAACCAATGAGGTTCATTCTTATGTTACTCTTGTGTTACGCAGCACGTTTGAGCGTCTGCAAGAACCAGTGAGGTTCATTCTCATGTTACGCAGCACATTTGAGCTTCTGCAAGAACCAGTGATGTTCATTCTTGTGTTACGCATACGCAGCACATTTGAACTTCTGCAAGAACCAGTGAGGTTCATTCTTGTGTTACGCAGCACGTTTGATCTTCTGCAAGAACCAATGAGGTTCATTCTTGTGTGTTACGCAGCACGTTTGAGCTTCTGCAAGAACCAATGAGGTTCATTCTCTTGTGTTACGCAGCACGTTTGATCTTCTGCAAGAACCAATGAGGTTCATTCTCTTGTGTTACGCAGCACGTTTGAGCTTCTGCAAGAACCAATGAGGTTCATTCTCTTGTGTTACGCAGCACGTTTGAGCTTCAGCAAGAACCAATGAGGTTCATTCTTGTGTGTTACGCAGCACGTTTGAGCTTCTGCAAGAACCAATGAGGTTCATTCTCTTGTGTTACGTAGCACGTTTGAGCTTCAGCAAGAACCAATGAGGTTCATTCTTGTGTGTTACGCAGCACGTTTGAGCTTCTGCAAGAACCAATGAGATTCATTCTCTTGTGTTACGCAGCACGTTTGAGCTTCTGCAAGAACCAGTGACGATCATTCTCATGTTATGCAGCACATTTGAGCTTCTGCAAGAACCAATGAGGTTCATTCTTGTTTTATACAGCACGTTTGAGTTTCTGCAAGAACCAATTAGGTTCATTCTTGTTTTACGCAGCACGTTTGAGCTTCTGCAAGAACCACTGAGGTTCATTCTCGTGTTACGCAGCACGTTTGATCTTCTGCAAGAACCAATGACGTTCATTCTCATGTTAGGCAGCACGTTTGAGCTTCTGCAAGAACCAATGAGGTTCATTCTTGTGTTACGCAGCACGTTTCAGCTTCAGCAAGAACCAATGAGGTTCATTCTCATGTTACGCAGCACGTTTGAGCTTCAGCAAGAACCAATGAGGTTCATTCTCATGTTACGCAGCACGTTTGAGCTTCTGCAAGAACCAATGAGGTTCATTCTCATGTTACGCTGCCATTTGAGCTTCCGCAAGAACCAATGAGGTTCATTCTCGTGTTATGCAGCACGTTTGACCTTCTGCAAGAACCAGAGGTTCATTCTCGTGTGTTACGCAGCACGTTTGAGCTTCAGCAAGAACCACTGAGGTTCATTCTTGTGTTACGCAGCACGTTTGATCTTCTGCAAGAACCAATGAGGTTCATTCTTGTGTGTTACGCAGCACGTTTGAGCTTCTGCAAGAACCAATGAGGTTCATTCTCTTGTGTTACGCAGCACGTTTGAGCTTCTGCAAGAACCAATGAGGTTCATTCTCATGTTATGCAGCACATTTGAGCTTTTGCAAGAACCAATGACGTTCATTCTTGTGTTAGGCAGCACGTTTGAACTTCTGCAAGAACCAATGACGTTCATTCTCGTGTTACGCAGCATGTTTGAGCTTCAGCAAGAACCAATGAAGTTCATACTTGTGATACGCAGCACGTTTGAGCTTCTGCAAGAAACAACTGAGGTTCATTCTTGTGTTACGCAGCACGTTTGAGATTCAACAAGAACCAATGAGGTTTATTCTCATGTTACGCAGCATGTTTGAGCTTCAACAAGAACCAATGAGGTTTATTCTCATGTTACGCAGCACGTTTGAGCTTCAACAAGAACCAGTGAGGTTCATTCTCATGTTACGCAGCACATTTGAGCTTCTGCAAGAACCAGTGAGGTTCATTCTTGTGTTACGCAGCATGTTTGAGTTTCTGCAAGAACCAATGAGGTTCATTCTTGTTTCACGCAGCACGTTTGAGCTTCTGCAAGAACCATTGAGGTTCATTCTTGTGTTACGCAGCACGTTTGAGCTTCTTCAAGAACCAATGAGGTTCATTCTCGTGTGTTACGCAGCACGTTTGATCTTCTGCAAGAACCAATGAGGTTCATTCTTGTGTGTTACGCAGCACGTTTGAGCTTCTGCAAGAACCAATGAGGTTCATTCTATTGTGTTACGCAGCACGTTTGAGCTTCTGCAAGAACCAGTGAGGTTCATTCTCATGTTATGCAGCACATTTGAGCTTCTGCAAGAACCAATGAGGTTCATTCTTGTGTTATACAGCACGTTTGAGTTTCTGCAAGAACCAATGAGATTCATTCTTGTTTTACGCAGCACGTTTGAGCTTCTGCAAGAACCATTGAGGTTCATTCTTGTGTTACGCAGCACTTTTGAGCTTCTGCAAGAACTAATGAGGTTCATTCTCGTGTGTTACGCAGCACGTTTGATCTTCTGCAAGAACCAGTGAGGTTCATTCTTGTGTTACGCAGCATGTTTGAGCTTCCGCAAGAACCAATGACGTTCATTCTTGTGTTTCGCAGCACTTTTCAGCTTCCGCAAGGACCAATAAGGTTCATTCTTGTTTTATACAGCACGTTTGAGTTTCTGCATGAACCAATTAGGTTCATTCTTGTTTTACGCAGCACGTTTGAGCTTCTGCAAGAACCACTGAGGTTTATTCTCGTGTGTTACGCAGCACTTTTGAGCTTCAGCAAGAACTATTGAGGTTCATTCTTGTGTTACGCAGCAGGTTTGATCTTCTGCAAGAACCAATGACGTACATTCTCATGTTAGGCAGCACGTTTGAGCTCCTGTAAGAACCAATGAGGTTAATTCTTGTGTTACGCAGCACGTTTCAGCTTCAGCAAGAACCAATGTGGTTCATTCTCGTGTTATGCAGCACGTTTGAGCTTCTGCAAGAATCAGTGAGGTTCATTCTCGTGTTACGCAGAACGTTTGAGCTTCAGCAAGAACCAATGAGGTTCATTTTCATGTTACGCAGCACGTTTGAGCTTCTGCAAAAACCAATGAGGTTCATTCTCATGTTACGCTGCCATTTGAGCTTCTGCAAGAACCAATGAGGTTCATTCTCGTGTTACGCAGCACGTTTGATCTTCAAGAACCAATGAGGTTCATTCTCGTGTGTTACGCAGCACGTTTGAGCTTCAGCAAGAACCATTGAGGTTCATTCTCGTATGTTACGCAGCACGTTTGGGCTTCAGCAAGAACCACTGAGGTTCATTCTCGTGTTACGCAGCACGTTTGATCTTCTGCAAGAACCACCAGGTTCATTCTCATGTTAGGCAGCATGTTTGAGCTTCTGCAAGAACCAATGAGATTCATTCTTGTGTTACGCAGCACGTTTGAGCTTCAGCAAGAACCAGTGAGGTTCATTCTCGTGTTATGCAGCACGTTTGAACTTCTGCAAGAACCAATGACGTTCATTCTCGTGTTACGCAGCATGTTTGAGCTTCAGCAAGAGCCAATGAGGTTCATACTTGTTATACGCAGCACGTTTGAGCTTCTGCAAGAAACAACTGAGGTTCATTCTTGTGTTACGCAGCACGTTTGAGCTTCAACAAGAACCAGTGAGGTTTATTCTCATGTTACGCAGCACGTTTGAGCTTCGGCAAGAACCAATGAGGTTCATTCTTGTGTTACTCTTGTGCTACGCAGCACGTTTGAGCTTCAACAAGAACCAGTGAGGTTCATTCTTGTGTTACGCAGCATGTTTGAGTTTCTGCAAGAACCAATGAGGTTCATTCTTGTTTCACGCAGCACGTTTGAGCTTCTGCAAGAACCATTGAGGTTCATTCTTGTGTTATGCAGCATGTTTGAGCTTCTGCAAGAACCAATGAGGTTCATTCTCGTGTGTTATTCAGCACGTTTGATCTTCTGCAAGAACCAATGAGGTTCATTCTCTTGTGTTATGCAGCACGTTTGAGCTTCTGCAAGAACCAGTGAGGTTCATTCTCATGTTATGCAGCACATTTGAGCTTCTGCAAGAACCAATGAGGTTTATTCTTGTGTTATACAGCACGTTTGAGTTTCTGCAAGAACCAGTGAGGTTCATTCTTGTTTTACGCAGCACGTTTGAGATTCTGCAAGAACCACTGAGGTTCATTCTTGTGTTACGCAGCACTTTTGAGCTTCTGCAAGAACTAAAGAGGTTCATTCTCGTGTGTTACGCAGCACATTTGATCTTCTGCAAGAACCAATGAGGTTCATTCTTGTGTTACGCAGCATGTTTGAGCTTCCGCAAGAACCAATGACATTCATTCTTGTGTTACGCAGCACGTTTGAGCTTCAGCAAGAACCAATGACGTTCATTCTCATGTTACGCAGCACGTTTGAGCTTCCGCAAGAACCAATGAGGTTCATTCTTGTGTTACGCAGCACGTTTGAGCTTCAGCAAGAACCAATGACATTCATTCTCATGTTACGCAGCACGTTTGAGCTTCCTCAAGAACCAATGAGGTTCATTCTTGTGTTACGCAGCACGTTTGAGCTTTAGCAACAACCAATAAGGTTCATTCTCGTGTGTTACGCAGCACGTTTGAGCTTCAGCAAGAATCAGTGAGGTTCATTCTTGTGTTACGCAGCATGTTTGAGTTTCTGCAAGAACCAGTGAGGTTCATTCTTGTTTCACGCAGCACGTTTGAGCTTCTGCAAGAACCAGTGAGGTTCATTCTTGTGTTACGCAGCACGTTTGAGCTTCTGCAAGAACCAATGAGGTTCTTTCTTGTGTGTTACGCAGCACGTTTGAGCTTCTGCAAGAACCAATGAGGTTCATTCTCTTGTGTTACGCAGCACGTTTGAGCTTCTGCAAGAACCAGTGAGGTTCATTCTCATGTTATGCAGCACATTTGAGCTTCTGCAAGAACCAATGAGGTTCATTCTTGTGTTACGCAGCACTTTTGAGCTTCTGCAAGGACCAATGAGGTTCATTCTCATGTTACGCAGCTTGTTTGAGCTTCTGCAAGAACCAATGAGGTTCATTCTTGTGTTACGCAGCACGTTTGAGCTTCAGCAAGAACCAATGACGTTCATTCTCGTGTTACGCAGCACGTTTGAGCTTCCGCAAGAACCAATGAGGTTCATTCTCTTGTTACGCAGCACGTTTGAGCTTCCTCAAGAACCAATGAGGTTCATTCTCATGTTACACAGCTTGTTTGAGCTTCTGTAAAAACCAATGAGGCTCATTCTTGTGTTACGCAGCACGTTTGAGTTTCAGCAAGAGTCAATGAGGTTTATTCTTGTGTTACGCAGCACGTTTGAGCTTCTCCAAGAACCAATTAGGTTTATTCGTGTGTTACGCAGCATGTTTGAGCTTCTGCAAGAACCAGTGAGGTTCATTCTCGTGTTAGGCAGCACGTTTGAGCTTCTGCAAGAACCACTGAGGTTCATTCTTGTATTACACAGCACAGTTGAGCTTCAACAAGAACCAATGATGTTTATTCTCATGTTATGCAGCACGTTTAAGCTTCCTCAAGAACCAATGAGGTTCATTCTTTTGTTGCGCAGCACGTTTGAGCTTCCGCAAGAACCAGTGATGTTCATTCTTGTGTTATGCAGCATGTTTGAGCTTCTGCAAGAACCAATGAGGTTCATTCTCGTGTGTTATGCAGCACGTTTGATCTTCTGCAAGAACCAATGAGGTTCATTCTTGTGTTATGCAGCACGTTTGAGCTTCTGCAAGAACCAGTGAGGTTCATTCTCATGTTATGCAGCACGTTTGAGCTTCTGCAAGAACCAGTGAGGTTTATTCTTGTGTTATACAGCACGTTTGAGTTTCTGCAAGAACCAGTGAGGTTCATTCTTGTTTTACGCAGCACGTTTGAGATTCTGCAAGAACCACTGAGGTTCATTCTTGTGTTACGCAGCACTTTTGAGCTTCTGCAAGAACTAAAGAGGTTCATTCTCGTGTGTTACGCAGCACATTTGATCTTCTGCAAGAACCAATGAGGTTCATTCTTGTGTTACGCAGCATGTTTGAGCTTCCGCAATAACCAATGACATTCATTCTTGTGTTACGCAGCACGTTTGAGCTTCAGCAAGAACCAATGACGTTCATTCTCATGTTACGCAGCACGTTTGAGCTTCCGCAAGAACCAATGAGGTTCATTCTTGTGTTACGCAGCACGTTTGAGCTTCAGCAAGAACCAATGACATTCATTATCATGTTACGCAGCACGTTTGAGCTTCCTCAAGAACCAATGAGGTTCATTCTTGTGTTACGCAGCACGTTTGAGCTTTAGCAACAACCAATAAGGTTCATTCTCGTGTGTTACGCAGCACGTTTGAGCTTCAGCAAGAATCAATGAGGTTCATTCTTGTGTTACGCAGCATGTTTGAGTTTCTGCAAGAACCAGTGAGGTTCATTCTTGTTTCACGCAGCACGTTTGAGCTTCTGCAAGAACCAGTGAGGTTCATTCTTGTGTTACGCAGCACGTTTGAGCTTCTGCAAGAACCAATGAGGTTCTTTCTTGTGTGTTACGCAGCACGTTTGAGCTTCTACAAGAACCAATGAGGTTCATTCTCTTGTGTTACGCAGCACGTTTGAGCTTCTGCAAGAACCAGTGAGGTTCATTCTCATGTTATGCAGCACATTTGAGCTTCTGCAAGAACCAATGAGGTTCATTCTTGTGTTATACAGCACGTTTGAGTTTCTGCAAGAACCAGTGAGGTTCATTCTTGTTTTACGCAGCACGTTTGAGATTCTGCAAGAACCATTGAGGTTCATTCTTGTGTTACGCAGCACTTTTGAGCTTCTGCAAGGACCAATGAGGTTCATTCTCATGTTACGCAGCTTGTTTGAGCTTCTGCAAGAACCAATGACGTTCATTCTCATGTGTTACGCAGCACGTTTGAGCTTCAGCAAGAACCACTGAGGTTCATTCTTGTGTTATGCAGCACGTTTGATCTTCTGCAAGAACCAATGAGGTTCATTCTTGTGTGTTACGCAGCACGTTTGAGCTTCTGCAAGAACCAATGAGGTTCATTCTCTTGTGTTACGCAGCACGTTTGAGCTTCTGCAAGAACCAATGAGCTTCATTCTCATGTTATGCAGCACATTTGAGCTTTTGCAAGAACCAATGACGTTCATTCTTGTGTTAGGCAGCACGTTTGAGCTTCAGCAAGAACCAATGAAGTTCATACTTGTGATACGCAGCACGTTTGAGCTTCTGCAAGAAACAACTGAGGTTCATTCTTGTGTTACGCAGCACGTTTGAGATTCAACAAGAACCAATGAGGTTTATTCTCATGTTACGCAGCATGTTTGAGCTTCAACAAGAACCAATGAGGTTTATTCTCATGTTACGCAGCACGTTTGAGCTTCGGCAAGAACCAATGAGGTTCATTCTTGTGTTACTCTTGTGCTACGCAGCACGTTTGAGCTTCAACAAGAACCAGTGAGGTTCATTCTCATGTTAAGCAGCACATTTGAGCTTCAGCAAGAACCAATGACGTTCATTCTCATGTTACGCAGCACGTTTGAGCTTCAGCAAGAATCAATGAGGTTCATTTTTGTGTTACGCAGCACGTTTGAGCTTCTGCAAGAACCAATGAGGTTTATTCTTGTGTTACGCAGCATGTTTGAGCTTTTGCGAGAACCAGTGAGTTTCATTCTCGTGTTACGCAGCACGTTTGAGCTTCTGCAAGAACCATTGAGGTTCATTGTTGTTACGCAGCACGTTTGAGCTTGAACAAGAACCAATGATGTTTATTCTCATGTTACGCAGCACGTTTAAGCTTCTGCAAGAACGAATGAGGTTCATTCTTTTGTTGCGCAGCACGTTTCAGCTTCCGCAAGAACCAGTGATGTTCATTCTTGTGGTACGCAGCACGTTTGAGCTTCCTCAAGAACCAGTGATGTTCATTCTCATGTTACGCAGCACATTTGAGCTTCCGCAAGAAACAGTGAGATTAATTCTCATGTTAGGCAGCACGTTTGAGCTTCCTCAAGAACCAATGATGTTCATTCTCATGTTACGCAGCTTGTTTGAGCTTCTGCAAAAACCAGTGAGGTTCATTCTTCTGTTACGCAGCACGTTTGGGCTTCAGCAACAGCCAATAAGGTTCATTCTCGTGTTACGCAGCATGTTTGAGCTTCAACAAGAACCAATGAGGTTCATTCTTGTGTTACGCAGCACGTTTAATCTTCTACAAAAACCAGTGAGGTTCATTCTTGTGTTACGCAGCATGTTTGATCTTCTGCAAAAACCAGTGAGGTTCATTCTTGTGTTACACAGCACGTTTGAGCTTCAGCAAGAACCAATGAGTTTCATTCTCGTGTGTTACGCAGCACGTTTGATCTTCTGCAAAAACCAATGAGGTCCATTCTTGTTTTATGCAGCACGTTTGATCTTCAGCAAGAACCAATGAGGTTCATTCTCGTGTTACGTAGCACGTTTGATCTTCTGCAAAAACCAATGAGGTTCATTCTTGTGTTACGCAGCACGTTTGATCTTCTGCAAAAACCAATGAGATTCATTCTTGTGTTACGCAGCACGTTTGATGTTCTGCAAAAACCAATGAGGTTCATTCTTGTGTTACGCAGCACGTTTGAGCTTCAGCAAGAACCAATTAGGTTCATTCTCTTGTTACGCTGCACATTTGAGCTTCTGCAAGAACCAATGAGGTTCATTCACGTGTTACGCAGCATGTTTGAGCTTCTGCAAGAACCAATGAGGTTCATTCTCTTGTTACGCAGCATGTTTGAGCTTCAGCAAGAACCAATTAGGTTCATTCTCGTTACGCTGCACATTTCAGCTTCTGCAAGAACCAATGAGGTTTATTGTCATGTTACGCAGCACGTTTGAGCTTCTGCAATAACCAATGAGGTTCATTCTCATGTTACGCTGCACATTTGAGCTTCTGCAAGAACCAGTGAGGTTCATTCTCGTGTTATGCAGCATGTTTGAGCTTCAGCAAGAACCAATGACGTTCATTCTCCTGTTACGCTGCATATTTGAGCTTCTGCAAGAACCAATAAGGTTCATTCTCGTGTTACTCAGCATGTTTGAGCTTCTGCAAGAACAAATTAGGTTCATTCTCTTTTTATGCTGCACATTTGAGTTTCAGCAAGAACCAATTAGGTTCATTCTCAAGTTACGCAGCATGTTTGAGCTTCCTCAAGAACCAATGAGGTTCATTCTCGTGTTACGCAGCATGTTTGAGCTTCCTCAAGAACCAATTAGGTTTATTCTTATGTTACGCAGCATGTTTGAGCTTCAGCAAGAACCAGTTAGGTTCATTCTCTTGTTACGCTGCACATTTGAGCTTCTGAAAGAACCAATGAGGTTCATTCTTCTGTTACGCAGCACGTTTGAGCTTCAGCAACAGCCAATAAGGTTCATTCTCAAGTTACGCAGCACGTTTGAGCTTCAACAAGAACCAATGAGGTTCATTCTTGTGTTACGCAGCACGTTTAATCTTCTACAAAAACCAATGAGGTTCATTCTTGTGTTACGCAGCATGTTTGATCTTCTGCAAAAACCAGTGAGGTTCATTCTTTTGTTACACAGCACGTTTGAGCTTCAGCAAGAACCAATGAGTTTCATTCTCGTGTGTTATGCAGCACGCTTGATCTTCTGCAAAAACCAATGAGGTCCATTCTTGTTTTATGCAGCACGTTTGATGTTCAGCAAGAACCAATGAGGTTCATTCTCGTGTTACGTAGCACGTTTGATCTTCTGCAAAAACCAATGAGGTTCATTCTTGTGTTACGCAGCACGTTTGATCTTCTGCAAAAACCAATGAGATTCATTCTTGTGTTACGAAGCACGTTTGATGTTCTGCAAAAACCAGTGAGGTTCATTCTTGTGTTATGCAGCACGTTTGAGCTTCAGCAAGAACCAATTAGGTTCATTCTCTTGTTACGCTGCACATTTGAGCTTCTGCAAGAACCAATGAGGTTCATTCGCGTGTTACGCAGCATGTTTGAGCTTCTGCAAGAACCAGTGAGGTTCATTCTCTTGTTATGCAGCATGTTTGAGCTTCAGCAAGAACCAATTAGGTTCATTCTCTTGTTACGCTGCACATTTCAGCTTCTGCAAGAACCAATGAGGTTCATTGTCATGTTACGCAACACGTTTGAGCTTCTGCAATAACCAATGAGGTTCATTCTCATGTTACGCTGCACATTTGAGCTTCTGCAAGAACCAATGAGGTTCATTCTCGTGTTACGCAGCATGTTTGAGCTTCAGCAAGAACCAATGACGTTCATTCTCCTGTTACGCTGCATATTTGAGCTTCTGCAAGAACCAATAAGGTTCATTCTCGTGTTACTCAGCATGTTTGAGCGTCTGCAAGAACAAATTAGGTTCATTCTCTTTTTATGCTGCACATTTGAGTTTCAGCAAGAACCAATTAGGTTCATTCTCAAGTTACGCAGCGTGTTTGAGCTTCCTCAAGAACCAATGAGGTTCATTCTCGTGTTACGCAGCATGTTTGAGCTTCCTCAAGAACCAATTAGGTTTATTCTTATGTTACGCAGCATGTTTGAGCTTCAGCAAGAACCAGTTAGGTTCATTCTCTTGTTACGCTGCACATTTGAGCTTCTGCAAGAACCAATGAGGTTCATTCTCGTGTTACGCAGCATGTTTGAGCGTCTGCAAGAACAAATGAGGTTCATTCTCTTGTTACGCAGCACGTTTCAGCTTCAGCAAGAACCAGTTAGATTCATTCTCTTGTTACGCAGCACGTTTCAGCTTCAGCAAGAACCAATTAGGTTTATTCTCATGTTACGCAGCACGTTTGAGCTTCCTTAAGAACCAATGAGGTTCATTCTCGTGTTACGCAGCACGTTTGAGTTTCCTCAAGAACTAATGAGGTTCATTCTCTTGTGTTACGCAGCACGTTTGAGCTTTTGAAAGAACCAATGAGGTTCATTCTTGTTACGCAGCTTGTTTGAGCTTCTGCAAGAACCAATGACGTTTATTCTCATGTGTTACACAGCACTTTTGAGCTTCAGCAAGAACCAGTGAGGTTCATTCTTGTGTTACGCAGAACATTTGAGCTTCTGGCTTCTGCAAGAACCAATGAGGTTCATTCTTGTGTGTTACGCAGCACGTTGGAGCTTCCTCAAGAACTAATGAGGTTCATTCTCTTGTGTTACGCAGCACGTTTGAGCTTCTGCAAGATCCAATGAGGTTCATTCTTGTTACTCTGCTTGTTTGAGCTTCTGCAAGAACCAATGACGTTCATTCTCATGTGTTACGCAGCACATTTGAGCTTCAGCAAAAACCAGTGAGGTTTATTCTTGTGTTACGCAGCACATTTCAGCTTCTGCAAGAACCAGTGAGGTTCATTCTCATGTTATGCAGCACATTTGAGCTTCTGCAAGAACCAATGAGGTTTATTGTTGTGTTACGCAGCATGTTTGAGTTTCTGCAAGAACCACTGAGGTTCATTCTTGTTATACGCAGCACGTTTGAGTTTCTGTAAGAACAAATGAGGTTCATTCTCGTGTGTTACGCAGCACGTTTGAGCTTCTGCAAGAACCAATGAGGTTCATTCTCGTGTTACACAGCACGTTTGAGCTTCTGCAAGAACCAATGAGGTTCATTCTCATGTGTTACACAGCACATTTGAGCTTCAGCAAGAACCAGTGAGGTTCATTCTTGTGTTACACAGAACGTTTGAGCTTCTGCAAGAACCATTGAGGTTCATTCTTGTGTTACGCAGGACGTTTGAGCTTCTGCAAGAACCAATGAGGTTCATTCTTGTGTGTTACGCAGCACGTTGGAGCTTCCTCAAGAACTAATGAGGTTCATTCTTGTTACGCAGCTTGTCTGAGCTTCTGCAAGAACCAATGACGTTCATTCTCATGTGTTACGCAGCACATTTGAGCTTCAGCAAAAACCAGTGAGGTTCATTCTTGAGTTACGCAGCACGTTTGAGCTTCTGCAAGAACCAGTGAGGTTCATTCTCATGTTATGCAGGACATTTGAGCTTCTGCAAGAACCAATGAGGTTTATTGTTGTGTTACGCAGCATGTTTGAGTTTCTGCAAGAACCAATGAGGTTCATTCTCGTGTGTTACGCAGCACGTTTGAGCTTCTGCAAGAACCAATGAGGTTCATTCTCATGTTACGCAGCACGTTTGAGCTTCTGCAAGAACCAATGAGGTTCATTCTCGTTACGTAGCACGTTTGAGCTTCTGCAAGAAGCAATGAGGTTCATTCTCTTGTGTTACGCAGCACGTTTGAGCTTCTGCAAGAACCAATGAGGTTCATTCTTGTGTGTTACGCAGCACGTTTGAGCTTCGTCAAGAACCAATGAGGTTCATTCTCTTGTGTTACGCAGCACGTTTGAGCTTCAGCAAGAACCAGTGAGGTTCATTCTTGTGTTACGCAGAATGTTTGAGCTTCTGCAAGAACCAATGAGGTTCATTCTCTTGTTACGTAGCACGTTTGAGCTTCTGCAAGAAGCAATGAGGTTCATTCTTGTGTTACGCAGAATGTTTGATCTTCTGCAAGAACCAATGAGGTTCATTCTCTTGTTACGTAGCACGTTTGAGCTTCTGCAAGAAGCAATGAGGTTCATTCTCTTGTGTTATGCAGCACGTTTGAGCTTCGTCAAGAACCAATGAGGTTCATTCTCTTGTGTTACGCAGCACGTTTGAGCTTCTGCAAGAACCAATGACGTTCATTCTCGTGTTACGCAGCACGTTTGACCTTCTGCTAGAACCAATGAGGTTCATTCTTGTGTTACGCAGAATGTTTGATCTTCTGCAAGAACCAATGAGGTTCATTCTCTTGTTACGTAGCACGTTTGAGCTTCTGCAAGAAGCAATGAGGTTCATTCTCTTGTGTTATGCAGCACGTTTGAGCTTCGTCAAGAACCAATGAGGTTCATTCTCTTGTGTTACGCAGCACGTTTGAGCTTCTGCAAGAACCAATGACGTTCATTCTCGTGTTACGCAGCACGTTTGACCTTCTGCTAGAACCAATGAGGTTCATTCTTGTGTTACGCAGCACGTTTGAGGTTCTGTAAGAACCAGTGAGGTTCATTCTCATGTTATGCAGCACATTTGAGCTTCTACAAGAATCAATGAGGTTTATTCTTGTGTTACGCAGCATGTTTGAGTTTCTGCAAGAACCAATGAGGTTCATTCTTGTTTTACGCAGCATGTTTGAGCTTCTGCAAGAACCAGTGAGGTTCATTCTCGTGTGTTACGCAGCACGTTTGATCTTCTGCAAGAACCAATGAGGCTCATTCTCGTGTGTTACGCAGCACGTTTGAGCTTCTGCAAGATCCAATGAGGTTCATTCTCGTGTGTTACGCATCACGTTTGAGCTTCTGCAAGAACCAATGAGGTTCATTCTCTTGTGTTACGCAGCACGTTTGAGCTTCTGCAAGAACCAATGAGGTTCATTCTCGTGTTACGCAGCACGTTTGAGCTTCTGCAAGAACCAATGAGGGTCATTCTCGTGTTACGCAGCACGTTTGAGCTTCTGCAAGAACCAATGAGGTTCATTCTTGTTACGCAGCACATTTGAGCTTCTGTAAGAACCAATGAGGTTCATTCTCGTGTTACGCAGTACGTTTGAGCTTCTGCAAGAACCAATGAGGTTCTTTCTTTTGTTACGCAGCACGTTTGAGCTTCTGCAAGAACCAATGAGGTTCATTCTTTTGTTACGCACCACGTTTGAGCTTCTGCAAGAACCAATGAGGTTCATTCTCGTGTTACGCAGCCCGTTTGAGCTTCTGCAAGAACCAATGAGGTTAATTCTCGTGTTACGCAGCCCGTTTGAGCTTCTGCAAGAACCAATGAGGTTCATTATTTTCTGTTAAAGCATGTTAAAGCAGCATAATTAGCTGTTTTGTACAGTTAAAAATAACTGGAAGTGACAGTAGATGCCAGACACATTAACAAATGGCCATGTTCACTCTTACATTAAAATAAGGAGGATAATGTTTACAAAATGAAAACGGAATGTTTACTTATGGTTTGCATAACCGAAATAAGAGGGAACGTTTAGTGAACATTCTTAGAACATATTTTTGTTGGCTTGGAAGAGTGCAAGTGATGCTGCGAGTAGACAGACAGACTGCGGCTCGCCACTCACGCGAACACGCCACACGCAGAGCGAGGAAGAGAGCAAATTTAGTCCAAGATACAGAGAAGGGAAACGCATCCTAAACGCTCTCATTCGCCCAACCTCCAAGCTATTTCACACACGCACACAAATACGCGTGTTCTGGTACCAGGAGGCTTTGCTTTATTGTTTCGGCGGATGGGTGGAGGTGTACACAAAGCTGAGGATGCAGGCATCACGCTGAGGGTAAGCGCTCCACATTTCGGCTCTGACTCACGTACAGCTGTTTTTTTCTCTTTCTTTCTCTATGGCGGCATCCTTTCGCTCCGCCTCATTGGTGCTACCCCCCATTTCTTGGTCTCTCTCTCGCGCTCTCGCTCTCTCAAGCTCCAGGCCAATTGGTTGCCTGCCTTCAACCGTTATCTGCTCTCTTCCTTCTCCGGCTGTCTGTCTCCGTGTCTCTCCTCTTCCTCTGTCTTCCCTCAACTCGCGAAGAATGATTAGCATACAGGAGGCGAGAGGAACTTTCCAGCGCGCGTGAACAGGAGAACAAGTGCGCGAAAGGAAGAACGTGGGAACATACAATCAGGAGCGATTGGAAAGTTTGAGCGAAGACAACATTTCCAGACTGGTGGGTCACTCGTGATTTTATAATTCTGGTTGGATTGCTTTACAGATTGAAGGGTTGAGCTCGTGCATATTTCAAGTCTTATTTACAGTGCACTTGTTACCGTCAGCAGCTATTTATAGGATACTGTATCTTAAGATAACTATAATAATTCGAATTATTCTTAAAAAATTAGAAATATTTCATGATTTGTTAGAGTAACCCATTGTAATCAGGTTGATTTAGTCATAATTCAATTTTTAAATAATACTTTTTAACAAGATAATTTAGATGTTTAGGACAAAACATTTTTTACAGTGTTTTTTATTCCAGTACTAATATCTAAACATTCTTAAATCAAGAAGATACATTTACTTGAGAAGCTAAATTACATTTTAAGTCTTGTTTTCTGAAAAATGTGTCAAAATTAAGTGAGTATTTGAAGAAAAAAAAAATATGCCAACAGGGTAAGAATAATAATTTTGATTTCCCTTTGAATTATGTTTATTTTTCTTACCCCACTGGCAGATGTATTTTCTTGACTTAATATCTTATGTCATTTTGCTCCTCATGTAAATGTATCTTGTTTTATGAATGTTTATATATTTGTACTGGAAAACAAGAAAAAAATATTGAGTAAGAAAATCTTGCAGTAGAAGTAATAGAATGCAGGTATGGTTAAATGAGCATATCTGAAAGAGTTTAGAAGATTATTCCTACTAATTCTTCCTAATGCACAGTTGATTGGTTCTGTATCAACCAGACTACTACATTACTACTGCCTTACTTCGTGCTGGACGTCTCTCTGCACATGCTGCTCGAATAGTCGTCCATGTAAATGTGGATGTTGTGAGTGAGAGGTAAACATGTCTCTCAGGTCAGGAGCTGTTGGGCTTTTTTTCCAGAAGCTTCTGTGGGCTTGGTTTGTTGTGTGAAATGGCACTAGAGTCCATATGCTTCTGGGTTGCACTTACTGTACAAAGGCTGGGCTATTCGACTCCTTTATTGTTACGAGAGTTGTAGAGATAACTGTGCGCTGCTGGGAAACTTCTGTTTTCTTGAGATGACTGTAGATAAGCTAGGATGAATGCACAGATATGCCTTCAGAAGAAAGTGCTTTCATATGCACTAGCCATATTTGTTTAGACAGTTTTCCTTCATTAAATATCAGTTGTATATATGTCTATGAGCATTCGCCACCCCTGCCCATATATTTTGAGTTGCATATTTTCATACTTTTGGTTCTTTATCTCAATCATATGTCAACAAACAACTCTAAAATAACATTAGTATATTTAGTTGATCCTGATATTTATAAGAAACTGTGGTAACACTTTATTTTACAGTGTCCTTGTTACACATAAATTATGCATAATTACATGCAACTAACCCAAAACCAAACCCCAATCCTAAACCTAATCCTATAGTAAGTACATGTATTTAATTATTATTACTCAGTACTTAAATGCATAATTACACTGTAAGTTAACACGGAAACCTTAAAATAGTGTAACTGAGACTGCACATGAGAAGGGCATTACATGTAACAACTCAGCTAACATTTAAGGTGTCTTTGTTACACTGTAATTATACATTTAAGTACTGAGTAATATTAAGTAACTACATGTACTTACTATAGGGTTAGGGTTAGGATAAGGGTTTGGTTTAGGGTTAGCTGCGTGTAATTATGCGTAATTTACTGTAATTAATATAGTAACTGCATGTAACGTGTAACAATGACACTGTAAAATAAAGTGTTACCCATTTAAGTTATGAAAACGTTGTTTCTGAATGTTCTCTGGACGTTCAAAACGGAATGTTTTAAAGCATTTGTTTCTTGGTTATGCGAACATTAAGGAAACATTCCATTTTTATCATTATTCAAACATTTTTGGATGTTTTTTTGAATGTTCTCTGAATGTTCTTAAACAAATAGGCCTAGTAACATTTTAAAAAATGTTAGGAGAAAATCCAACTAACATTTAAGAAAAAAAACACTTCATTAACGATGTATAACTACGTTACTGAAAGAACGTTGAGAGAACATTGCCAGAACATTAGCTAAAGTTCTGAGAACGTTCTCTGTAATATCATCATCACATGTGATTATGAATCAGGGGAATCTTTTTATAATGTATGTTATTACAAACTAAACAGTAGCCAAAAATGTTGTCAAATTAGCAGCAAGATAAAAACAGTCCAGCTGTCTACTAAGTTATGTGAAGCAAACTCTCTTTTTCGTTGCATGAGAGACAAAGTGCATTTTATTGTGTTAAGGATCTATATTGTAAGACCCACACACTCTAGGCTGAGCGAATAGCCAATGTATCTCATGTACTAATATAGAAATAGTGGAAATGTACATTGCTGTACATGCAGGCATTGTCATGCATACTGAAAAAAAAAAAACCCATTCTATTCTATATTGAGCCAATTTTCAATAAGAATTAGATTCACCCAACATACAATTTCTGAGTGTTTGGAATTGAAGCATGCAGCTGTGTCCAGGATACTCAATAACCTGGAATAATATATGATATAACTATATATTATTATATTATATTATATTATATTGATCAAATTCCTTTAATGTCATGGTTTTATATACTTCTGTTTAAAGAAATGTAGTAATTTCTTCTATTACGATTAACAATCTTCAATTTGTAATGTACTGCAATTTTGAGAAGATTGGTCCGCAATCATCTGTTTATGGAAATTCTAATTCTAAAGTCTAAATAAAATGGATAATTAAGGCCAATAATACATGATCTATGAATGACCAGAACATGTTTGCATATTGTACCATATAAAATATTATGTTTACTTTGATATGACAGTCATAGTGATTTAAATCCATCCTTACGTCATACATGTGCAGTGTCTCTGGTAAGAGTAAGATAGAGATTTTTGTAAAAATAGCACATCGGGTATATCGCAGGAGCTTGTTGTATACGGCAGAGAGACCATGAGGCTTGTGCATGATAATGTGGCGAACTGTGATTGAATTGAGGAAAGAGCCTTCTTTCACTCACTCACTCACTCACAGGAAACCCTGCCCACCTCACAGACTGAGAGAAACCGCTGAGATGCCAACAGCCCTGCAAGATTCCCAGTATGCTTTCTTTGTATAATACACTGTTTTAATTGCTGCAAGTGATCAGTTCATACATTTCAGCGAGATACAGATAGAGGATATGAATCGTTCACTCAAAAATGTAAACTCTGGCATTATTTGTGCAGCCTCTTATCGTTTCACACCCATATGCTGAGGAACACGAAAGCAGAAATTTTAAAGAATCTTCATGCAATTCATTTTTCCACAGTATTTTTTGGAGAAGATTATCAATGAATAATGACTTAAATATCAGTGTATTCCACACATAAAGCTATCACGTGACTACAAAACTGTTTAATTGACTGTCTATTACACTTTTATGGTGTTTTCATTGACGTGGTCACTATGAACCATAACTTTAACACTTCATTTTGTCTAAAAGATCTCAAATAACTCTCTCCATAGAGCAAAAGTAAAAGAAGCTATTTTGTTAAAATAGTTTTTTCATTTGACACCAGAGTGTGCAGAACACATGCTGACTTACTTTTATTGTGTGTTTTATAATTTTTTTTGTGTTTTTGTTAGTACATAAAAGAAAATATGATGCATGTTTTAAAAAGACTTCACAATACACATTAAGGTATCTTTGGTGGTGTAAAGTATTTGAGTAAATGTAATTAGTTACTATATATTTTTGGCTACTTTGTAGTTGTACTGAGTATCAGAGATATTAGCAACTTTTACTCTCTACTTTTTTGTTTTCTATACATTTTTGATGAGTAATGCAATTACTCCTTACATTCTGCATGGCACCTAACTTTTTCTGCAGCAGTTTATTTGCAAGGTGCTATTTCTTGTGCGTTTTGCCTTCACTCGCCCAAACTTGTCAACAAGGCTACTTTACGTGAATGCGAGTGCATTAGCAGGTAGTTGCTGAATCGCAGGTGTTTCATATATGAGATGATGACATGCCTGCAGAAAAAAACAGCACATCCAGTGCAAGTAGTGTTTTATTTATCTGTCATATTGAAGAGACCTTTCTGAAGGATATTGGTTTATTTATGCCCTTTTTGAGCACTTAAGCCTAACTGAGACTTGAGAGTTTGTTGAGGCTGTTGTGTCCACCTTGATTTATTGCAATGTTAAGGTTTTCAGTTTTATTTTGATTTTTGCTCTCCTCACAAATCAACTGTTTCTTGTTTTTCACTAGCATGTTGAGGGCTAGTGCATTTTGAGCCTACATTCAGTACAAGTAAAATACTTGATTATGCCCCTTTTTACAAGATGTAAAATAAGTATCTGATGTCCCCAGAGTGTGTATGTGAAGTTTTCAAAAGTTTTCAAAATACCCCACAGATAATTTTTTATAGCATGTTAAAATTGTCACTTTTTGAGGGTGAGCAAAAACGGCCCATTTTTGTGTGTATCCCTTTAAATGCAAATGAGCTGCTGCTCCTGCCCCCTTTCAAGAAGAGGGCGGGGCTTCAAGAGCTCCTGTTAGCAGCTCCGATTACTTCACGCAGACACACACTGAAAATATCAGAAACTCTTCAGCCTTTTATGTTCAAACCAGAGTCGGACAATGATGGAGAGACTCAAGAAGAAGTGACAACATGTAGAATGAGACAGGACGTTTCTGAATAGTTAGTTGATGAATTTATGAGTTAACTATCTTCAAGTCATTGATTAGCATATTCTGTCATGATAATCTATGAATTGCTCGTGTGGGAACTGTTGTAAGATGAGCCAGAGAATATCTGCTGCATGAAGAGAGAACAGGTTTAGTTTAGTTTAATTACAGTTATAACTTATGTTGTCATCTTGCTTTTATGACATGCTATTGCATTTGTGTTATGTACTGTATTGCAATAAATGTGAAAAGACGGATGCGACAGCTTGAGCAGACTCCCAAATGTGCTCGACTACAACAACTCTTCGCGCCCTGTCATACACCCGGTGCAATGTGACGCCAGGCGCGACTCAAGTGTTTTTTGCTAGTTTCAACCAGACGCAGTTAGCATTTTCATGTCCAGCACCACATTGTTTAAATAGCAAATGCACTCGCGCCCATTTGTGCGCCCATGGGTGTGCTGGTCTGAAAACCAGGTGTGTTCAGGCCCATTGTTCGCGTGTTGCTATTTTGAGGAACTGAAAACGACTGCGCCATTGACCAACAAAAACCTGCTCTAAAGTCAATAGCTCAGTATTTTTTGTGTTATTTAAAGGGCGTGTTAGTAATATGCGTCTATAGGCGGGTGCACAATGCGCGTACACTCTGATTATTACACACACAGGGACGTGCAGCAGCACACACACATTTTTAAATATTAAAAATAAAAGGATTACAATGTAAAAGATTATTATTGTGTACATAAAGATAAAAATGCCTACATGTCATAATGGATAGTCATTGCATGTATCAGAATGACCTATTTGCAGTAATGACGAATGAAATTGGCTATTTATTTGACCAATCGTGGCAATACTTGTCAGGTTGAGGGTGTCTATATTCCACCATGTAAATATCGAATCCGCCATGGCGCGAGCGCAACTGTCTTTTAAAGGGAATGGGAGATGAGACTCTGATTGGTTTATTGCACGTTACGCCCAGAACACACCCATGACTCATTAAGAGACTAGAATCAACCCTTTTGAACCATGCGCCGACCATTTTTTCCATTGTTAAACTAGCAAAAGGGGATTCAGACTTGCCCTAAGTGCACTTGTGCCATGCGCTTTAGACCATGCGCTTAGATCGTTAAAATAGGGCCCTTTGACTCAAGTCGTATTGGAATTGGTGACTTGTAACTTGTAGAGGAGTCATTTTTGCAGTAAGGTATCTGTACTTTCACTCAAGTATGATGTTCAGGTGCTCTTTACAATGTATTTTTACGTTTTTTGAAGTCTGAAAATTGAAGTGAAATAATAAGTGAAAATTCTACTTTCATATTATAGGTAATTTAACTTATTTATTCAGTTCTATTCTGTACGTACTACATTGATTTAATTGAAATTTGAGAATTTCTTGGGAAAACTACATGACTACATTTAAGACTTCAACTGTAGAATTACCGTATTTAGCCATATTTAGCTATAACTTGTAGGAGTACACTAACATTTAGATGGTCCCAAAGCTAACAGACATAAATTAAAAGCCATAAAAATATGATTATAATATTCTACTAATAAATAATTGTATATATTAGTATTCTCTATATATCATTATAATTATATATCTAATTTTAGAGGTTCCGTTGAATCAAATTTAATAATTCAGTGATCCATTTACTCAAACATTGCTGAATAATACCTATAGTCGCTGAATTTGGATGAGAACAAAACTTGAACTGAATTGAGCTGGATGATGAGATCACTATTTTTTCAGAGCTGCTTTAGAGCTGATTCGACTTTGTTTCATAATTGATGAATTTTGCATCAACACTGTTATTGAACTGAATAACGACACTATTGTCTTCAGTAGAGCTGCTTATAGGCCTTTATCACACTTCCGCGTTCGAAACCCCATAACACGGGATTATTGTGATTTATTTATGTGAAATTCAGCACAGATACTTTTTCTAAAAACACCAACCTCAGTTTACAATCATTAATTGAGTATTGTGAAACAAAGAAAATAGGTGTCATAATATTCAGAGGCATATTTTGTGATTTAAAGTGGAGCATGCAAGCCATACTGTATTTGTATGCGCAGTACTTCAAAGTCTGATCACCTTATTTTATTACAGAACTGCAAGAATACAGTACAAACAACATATCACATTAAAGAGCATTAGAAGTAGACAATGCTAAAAATATTAATTACAACTTAAGTCTATTTTGGGGGAAACGTATTGTATTAAAGGTGACCTATTATGCAAAATTCACTTTTACATGGTGTTTGAACATAAATGTGTGTTGGCAGTGTGTGTGCACAACCAGCCTATAATGGTAAAAATCCAGCCACTCCTCTTTTTTTAATCCCCATAAATCATAAGCAGTGTCTCAGAACAAGCCGTTTGCAGATTCTAGCAGTGTGACATCACAAATGATTAGGCCCCGCCCACGACTACTGACAGACTCCGCCCTATTAGCATAGACCCTGCCCACGACTACTGGCAGACTCCGCCCTATTAGCATAGACCCTGCCCACGACTACTGACAGACTCCGCCCTATTAGCATAGGCCCTGCCCACAGTGAGCTGTACACAGTCCGCCATGTTTATCTCCTCGCCAGAGCATTAACAGCAGCATTCAAGTAAGAAATGTATTCTTATTAAAGCTACTAAAGTTATTAAAGCTACTAAAGTCGAGAGCAGTGAGTGATTTTCTGGTTTTCTCTTGTTGTTTGATTCATAATAACAGCATATATAGCAGTAGGTACTGTATATTACACTGCTTTCACTTTAATACACAGATCTAATATACACATGTGATTTCTCTCCTTGCTGTTTACGTTCACAGACATAACCGACTGTGTTTATGTGAACGTTGTGTGTTTCTGACATAACCTTGTGTGTATTTGACAGTTTAAGCACAATAAGACGTGACATCCAGCTTTCTGTGCGCGTGCTTCGGGTGTGTGCGCTCACAAAACCATATATCAGAAGTTTTGACTGATATGGCTTTAAAACGCATGCAGATCATAAACTTTCATGAAGATGAAGAACTGCAATGTCACATGAGCGTGACCGCGATAGAGATGATCATCAAATCCAGACAGATGTTTTAGTTTTTGGCAGAGTATAGCCTCTTCTGGAAAGTGGGCAGGGAGCAGCCGCTCATTTGCATTTAAAGATACATGCACGAAAACAGCATGTTTTTCCTTCCACTCAAAAATGGGCATTTACAACACGGTATAATAAATCATCTGTGGGGTATTTGTAGCTGAAACTTCACAGACACATTCTGGGGACACCAGAGACTTGTATTACATCTTGTAAAAAGGGGCATAATAGGTCCCCTTATAAACAATAATGTTCGCATTTTTTCATGCACTTACTTTATGACGCAATTACTGTATAGCTGAATTTAACTAATTTCAAAATAGATGAATTTCACACTGTTTTTTAACTGAAGTGAATAAACACTGGACTGAACTGAGTTGTCTTTTTACAGCTGCTTTACTGCAGAATTTGAAATTGTCTCATATCTGATGAAGTTTGCATTATTGATCGTTATATTCCTGTTTATTACTGTGAAGCTGCTTTGAAACAATCTGCATCGTATAAGATGCTATAAATAAAGGTGACTTGACTTGAAAGACACCAGTATTTACGGTTCTG
Source organism: Coreius guichenoti (assembly GCA_039654105.1). NCBI lineage: Eukaryota > Metazoa > Chordata > Actinopteri > Cypriniformes > Gobionidae > Coreius > Coreius guichenoti. The sequence goes on from CM077177.1 coordinate 4,497,503, forward strand.
CTGACGGACTGATGGCTGATCTTTATTAGGCGTGAAGGCCACATAAGTAATTTGGATCATGATTAATACATGTGACGTTTGAACTTCTCTGTTCATTCGTTCTGTGCAAGAAAGAGCCTTCCCCATCATGATCCATATCAAAACATGATCTATATCTAAACAGTGAGGCCAATTAAAAATCAATCTTGACTGTGGAGTGAGGCTGTAACTGAGAGTGTGGAGGATGAAGTAGACGCCGGGTGATTGATACCGGCGCTCACCTACAGCCACAACATGCACCCGCGGCATTCATCTCGCCAGGCTCACTCACCTGATGGCACCACACTCACAGCGTGTCAAAAACACAGGGATTTGCATGAGTTATGTGCTCTGCAGGCATGTGATAGAACAGCCAGCCAAAGCCAGAAGCGTGGGTTAGTCATCGCTGTTTGCCGGAAGAGGAGGAGGAGGAGGATTACCACTGCCTCTCTTTGAGGACTCAAGCTTCTTTTGACCAGGCTTAGCCATGCACTGCTTTAAGAGAGGATGCTTTCAGTGCGTCCTGATGTTACTGTGAGAATTGTGTCAGAGTTGGACCTGAAAGCATTGCCAGTGTAGGAGCGAGGCGTCATTTGGTTTGGTTTGATTTCACTTGACCTTTGGGGTGAGAATATCTTTTGTGCAGTTTATATATGAAATTAAACAAAATGGATCTACTTGGAATGACATTAGTAACCAAAAATCAAGAAAGACACGAGGCACTTCTTTTATTTAACATATTGTAAATTTAAATGTTACACCTGGTGGAATTTTTAATTGAGATCTGGGGAATTTGGAGGCCAAGTCAACACCTCAAACTCGTTGTGCTCCTCAAACCATTCCTGAACCATTTTTGCTTTGTGGCAGGGTGCATTATCCTGCTGAAAGAGGCCACAGCCACCAGGGAATACCGTTTCCATGAAAGGGTGTACATGGTCTGCAACAATGCTTAGGTAGGTGGTACATGTCAAAGTAACATCCACATGGATGGCAGGACCCAAGGCTTCCCAGCAGAACATTGCCCAAATCACACTGCCTCCGCCGGCTTACCTTCTTCCCATAGTGCATCCTGGTGCCATGTGTTCCCCAGGTAAGCGACGCACATGGACCCGGCCATCCACGTGATGTAAAAGAAAACGTGATTCATCAGACCAGGCCACCTTCTTCCATTGCTCTGTGGTCCAGTTCTGATGTTCACGTGCCCACTGTTGACGCTTTCGGTGGTGGACAGGGGTCAGCATGGGCACCCTGACTGGTCTGCGGCTATGCAGCCCCATATGCAACAAACTGCGATGCACTGTGTATTCTGACACCTTTCTATCAGAACCAGCATTAACGTCTTGAGCAATTTGAGTTACAGTAGCTCGTCTGTTTGATTGGACCACACGGGCCAGCCTTCGCTCCCCACGTGCATCAATGAGCCTTGGCCGCCCATGACCCTGTCGCCGGTTCACCACTGTTCCTTCCTTGGACCACTTTTGATAGATACTAGGGATGTGACGGTGAGGAAATTTTCCCACCAGTTAACCGACGCGTGACAAAACCAGTAATACCGGTATCACCAGCGGGGGCTTTTAAATTGCTTATTCTAAACCGAAAATAAAGTGTGCACGGCTTGCTTGGGCCTTCATAATGGTGTGGAGAAGTGTGAGTGTTTTCAATGAATTCCTATGGAAGATGAGCTTCCCGAATGAACTGAAAACGCGCAATGGACACGCACAGTGAATGACAGTGCGGCCGTGAATGGAGGCCCGAGCAGCCGTGCGCATTTTACTTTCGGTTTAGAATTAGCGCCAGTTTTGGGGCGGGTTGCTTGAATGGTGGGTTCATTAGCCTATTATTCTTAATGAAAAACACAACAACAAAACAGTACAATGACAAACTCACTTAAATAGGCGCTTTTACATTTAGCTTTGAAACCAAATCTTCCGCTTTCATCTTGTCAGTCTCTCGTGATAAATGAGATCTGACTCCTGCTGCTGGTCTGTGCTGCGACTCTCGTTCAGCTCGCTGTATTAAGCAGACGTTCAGTTTTTTTGTCTGTTCTCTAACTGAACAAAATTATTTTATTACTATAAAAAAAAACAACGGTGGGGGCAATGCAACGGTGGCAAAGTGATGTAACCGGTGTTGCGCCTGAACGCCGGTAATACCTCAACACCGACTATCGCAGCAAGGCTAATAGATATTGACCACTGCAGACCGGGAACACCCCACAAGAGCTGCAGTTTTGGAGCTGCTCTGACCCAGTCGTCTAGCCATCACAATTTGGCCCTTGTCAAACTCGCTCAAATCCTTACGCTTGTCCATTTTTCCTGCTTCTAACACATCAACTTTGAGGACACAATGTTCACTTGCTGCCTAATATATCCCATCCACTAACAGGTGTCATGATGAAGAGATAATCAGTGTTATTCACTTCACCTGTCAGTGGTCATAATGTTATGCCTTATCGGTGTATGTGCGGTGTCTACTAAACATTTGCAGAGTCCTGTGGAAATATTTTTAATAATGATTTATATTTATTCAGTAACTGTTTCGGACTCATGCAGTTCGGCAGATAATAACATGCGTCTTGACATGGCTATGGCTGCAAAACGAAACTATCCTACTGGAGCAGAAAAAAATGGCAAGAACAAAAAAAGTATGTAAGATTTAATTTCTTATTTAGTCTTGACTAAGCAATAAAATGACTTTATAACTCGCAATTGCGACTTTATATCACGCAATTCTGATGTATGATTGTAAGATAAAAAGTCGCAATTACCTTTTTTATTTTTTATTCTATGGCGAAAACAAGCTTCCATAGTAACTTGAGCAGGGTGTAGCTCTTAATTTAGATCTCACGACTGTGATTACACCAGCAGCGCTGACAGTCGCCTCATTCAGATAATGTTGCACAATTAATATGAAACACACAGGGAATCAAGCCGCTCTAAATAAACTTAGTTTTAAATATTGACATTTACCTTCGATTGCAGATACGACGGCTAGATTGCATTTACATTACACTGAGATCTGATCACAATGCGTCCTCGGCTACCTCTAGACCGGGGGTCCGTTCTTCGTACGTCGCTAACTCAGTTAGCTGGATTTGATTGTTGACGATTTGTCATGATCTTGGATTGTTTGGTTCTTCGACGCTCATCCTGGACTTGCTGTCATAGCAACAGGTTCGGAAGCTTAAACCTGCTCGCGAGCAGCTTATTTCATGTAAACAGGATTAGATTGCATCTTTTTAAGCAGCGTTGATACTTAAAATTTGTCCCAACCACTGCTACTTTATTACAAGAGTTCCTTACTGAACCAGGGGCAATAATAATTTTAAATAATAATAATAATAATATAAAAATGTATTTGAAAATAATATTATAATGTTGTGTATAATACTATGGACACAGGCACTTGATTGAGAGATTTATTTGTGATGGAATAATTACTTTATAATTTTATTGGAGGTTTACACACATGTTGTACAGTTATTCTTAGCCCTGCACTAATTTAAGTGATGACGGATATTATGGGAGTGGCACTGATGCAGCGCAAGAGATGCAGATAACTTGATCTTGACTCTTAAGAAACTTTAATGCTGTCACGTAACAAATCTGCTTCAAATTGAATAAAAAAATTAAATAAATTGCTAATTACAACATTGAAATAAAAATGTAAAGTGTGTACAAATATTATAAAATCATGAATATAAATAATTGGGAATCATGTTTAAAAAAAAACAGTTATCTATTATAACTTTTATGTTGGTTTGGTCGTTTCCTTATAAAGGTCCAGAAATTCGTTTTTTTTTTTTGCCAGGTGGCTTTTTTAATTACATGATGTCATTACGTTGCTGTCTTGCCGCCAGCCAATCTCTGCATTACTGATCGCAGTTTCGAGTATTGATACATCTGCCCTCTTCAGGGAACACAGGAACGTGCAGTAATCTCAGATAACTTAATCCAGATATTTTAATCCAATCCGCAAATTCGTTTGAAGAACCAAATTAGCCAGAGATCAGTTATCACGATTAAAAGATCTGGGATCTGTCAAATCATCTCAGATGTATTAAGCGAGGTACGAAGAACGGACCCCAGGACACGCTGATCGGATAACGATCCGATCAGAAACGCGTTTACACTTGTCTTTTCAATGTGTATGTGGACAACATCCGAATACAGGTGGATCTTTGACCAATCAGGCTTTGGCTCAGTTTATAAATGAGCTTCTTATGCAGGGTTTTGAGCTATAGAGATGTTGGCAGCATGTGACCCTGCATAGTGTCATGAATATCACTAACATCATGAGGGTGTAATGCTGTCAACAACTCCCTTACTGTTGCCATGACACACTGTGACAGCTTCCTGAAGTATTTGGGTTAAACATGAGATCGTTTAGGATATAATGCCCAAGGATATTAATATTTTCATGTTTGTGATCATTTCATCAATCCATCCATGCCATTCTGTGGGGATGTAGGATTGGAAAATCAGTCTAATTCAAAGCTTCCCACTGGATTTTTAACCTCTGTCTTTGAACGTTAATGGCATTCAGTGTGCATGTCTGCCAATGAACAGAAGCGTTCCACATGAAGCGTTACGGAGGCAAAAATAGTCCTCCCCTCACAGGGCTAAGCGATATTGGAAAATGATTACAAAACACCCATCCATAAATAATTCATCAAGCATATTGGTGAGGGCGCGGGACTCTTATTATGGCTGCTCTTTAAATCAGATTTGTCGGTTTTGATCAATGTAAAGTCTTCTAGTGACACGACTGAAATATTTGGCAAATATTACTCTGTCTAATGGATAATTGATTAAGACAAGTGATGCCACTGGGAATGAATGTGTAATAGCTGAAGGTAAGAGTACAATCATGACTTGAGAGCGGATTTTCTCACCTCATTCTCATCCAAATTGTTGGATTTGACTTTGATCAAATACACAGAGCAAACTATAATCATCAAATATGATTATTAGAAGTTATTGTCATCATTAAGGAACAATTCATTTCTATTTGAAATCTTTTGAATTAATGGTCAACAAATGGGTTTAGCAATTATTAACCATATTAACCATATCATATTGACCCCAATCCTAAATGTGTGGTTACCAATACCAACTATTTATCTTTACAAATCCTAAAGCGCATTGTTTTGAACCCCATCACAGTGATTTTGGAATCACAAACTTATCATTTGAATAGATAATTTATGGTAGTATCACTCAGTGCACATTATAATTGAAATATTTTGATGACATTTTGTTACTGTGAAAGTAAAGCAGAAACATACGTTAAGTACAGTATGTACAACAAGCTTGCAATGCATTGGCCAAGCATTTGCATCTTTAAGTCAGAGTTTCTAGCCTAAAGCATGCAACCAATAAAGCACAAAGATTGAATGTCTATAAAAAGACCCTTCGATATTGGTCAACATGTTTTGAGATGGCCGTCTTCTTTTCAGAGCTTTTCTGAAAGTTGAAAGAGTTTTATTTGAGGCTCAACCTCATGCTTGCCTGCGAACAGCACAGGCAGTTCATGTGATTGATTTTACGAATGTCAAAATGAGCTATCAGGGCATTGTGAAAGAGGTGAAAGAAATCAATAGCTAGAAGTAATCACGCTTGTAGCTAAATGAGTAATTTCAGCACACAAAAAAAGTTTTCTTACCATGAAAAGAGATGCGATCAACAATAAGTGAGCTTCATTTGTTGGCTGACAGATCTCACCATTTTAGCTTTTCATTCTCCTGAAAAGTCAAAATTGTATGAGGGTTTTTCTCTGACAGCTTTACTTAAAGAATATTAGTCTGTCATATAGTTTTTGTGATACCCTCACATTTTTATACAAAGCACAACATTTTCATCATGACACAAAATCCAAAAAGTGGGGGTCATTGGTCACTGATCGTATCAGCATGTTTATCACATTTGGATCTCTTGATGATTTTTAGTCAGAATTTAAAATATAAAATTGCACTTTCTGACTTTTCCCTATTAAAAATAATGGTTTGAACTTAAAAGGACATCATTATTTTGACAAAATGGCACAAAAAGAAGTACATTTCTCATACAAACTCAGTCAGTATTTTATATGTTCAAAATTACATTGGCCTCAGAGAGTTCAACTTCGTTGTAGGTAAATTGCAGCAATCCACTTTCAGCGCAAGAATGCTGACTGAAATGTACGGTGATTGAATGATATTTGCTACCTAAGCAGTTATTGAACTTCACAATGGGGTCCAATGTAATAAGGTTGACAAAAACACGTTTTGAAAGAGAACCTTGGTTCTCAATCATAGCTATAAACATGCTTACAAACTTACTCAGCAGGATTGATACTTTTTACCAACTTCAAACCTTAAATATTGATCTTTATTTTAATCAAACATTTTTCTTTTCCCAAAGACAAAAACAGTTAGACAAAGTAAAATGACAATTTATTATAAAGACACTACTTGGCTAATTTGTTAGCCAATGTGTAATTTAGTTTACTTACTATAAATAAAGGCAGCTTCGAAAGACCTTAAAGGAGCACTCCACTATTTTTGAAAAGAGGCTCATTTTCCAACTCCTCTAGAGTTAAACAGTTGAGTTTTACTGTTTTCAAATCCATTCAGCTGATCTCCGGGTCTGGCGGTAGCACTTTTAGCATAGCTTAGCATAGATTATTGAATCTGATTAGACCGTTAGCATCTCGCTCAAAAAAATGACCAGTGATATTACGCAGCGCCTGAAAATAGGCTAACTTCTGTCAACATAACCAACGTGACAACCTGCTTGCACAGGGAGTGTTTTTGTGAGAGACGATTCAGAAGATATTTACTTTGGTGCAGATCCTGAACCGTATCTATACAGTGTATACCGGAATACACTGAAGATCAGGTTGTCACGTTGGTTATGTTGACGGAAGTTAGCCTATTTTCAGGCGCTGCGTAATATCATTGCGCCTGCTGCACCCATGGTACGGCAGCAAAGTTCCTTGATTATTACGCAGGAATGAGAGTATAGTTCCTAGCCATATCGGCCTAGAAAATTGCAACTTTTCATTTTCCGTCGGGCTTAGTACACGATGTAACTACAGAAGAGTCAAGTTTTAAATAGGAAAGATATCGAAAGTCTTTGGCAGGGCTGCCAACTCTCACGCATTTGGCGTGAGACACACGCTTTCAGGCTCTGTCTCACGCTCTCACTCTGCCCAAGTAAATCTCACGGCAAATTGCTAAACCTGATTTTGATATGAAACAAAGTCTAAGCTTTAAAATTTAAGGTTTAATACGAAATTCAAACAATAAATACCGTTTTGGCGCACTTAATGTGGTACAACAGTTAAAGCCAGAGCCGTTGAAAAACAGAGTTGCGACCGGTTGCGACGAGCTTTCATCTCCCGGCGGCGCGCGGTCACGTGGTTCATGGAGCTCTCAATAGTTCTAAACAAACTAGCGCTGTCAATACATTTGACTAGACAACAGCCTCACTATACAGATATTTGCAGCAATTTTTGGTACAAACCCGATTCCAAAAAAGTTGGGACACTGTACAAATTGTGAATAAAGACAGAATGCAATGATGTGGAAGTTTCAAATTTCAATATTTTATTCAGAATACAACATAGATGACATATCAAATGTTTAAACTGAGAAAATGTATCATTTTAAGGGAAAAATAAGTTGATTTTAAATTTCATGGCATCAACACATCTCAAAAAAGTTGGGACAAGGCCATGTTTACCACTGTGTGGCATCCCCTCTTCTTTTTATAACAGTCTGCAAACGTCTGGGGACTGAGGAGACAAGTTGCTCAAGTTTAGGAATAGGAATGTTGTCCCATTCTTGTCTAATACAGGCTTCTAGTTGCTCAACTGTCTTAGGTCTTCTTTGTCGCATCTTCCTCTTTATGATGCGCCAAATGTTTTCTATGGGTGAAAGATCTGGACTGCAGGCTGGCCATTTCAGTACCCGGATCCTTCTTCTACGCAGCCATGATGTTGTAATTGATGCAGTATGTGGTCTGGCATCGTCATGTTGGAAAATGCAAGGTCTTCCCTGAAAGAGACGACGTCTGGATGGGAGCATATGTTGTTCTAGAATTTGGATATACCTTTCAGCATTGATGGTGCCTTTCCAGATGTGTAAGCTCCCCATGCCACACGCACTCATGCAACCCCATACCATCAGAGATGCAGGCTTCTGAACTGAGTGCTGATAACAACTTGGGTTGTCCTTGTCCTCTTTAGTCCGGATGACATGGCGTCCCAGAACTTCAAATTTTGATTCGTCTGACCACAGAAAGAGTTTTCCACTTTGCCACAGTCCATTTTAAATGAGCCTTGGCCCAGAGAAAACGCCTGCGCTTCTGGATCATGTTTAGATATGGCTTCTTTTTTGACCTATAGAGTTTTAGCCGGCAACGGCGAATGGCACGGTGGACTGTGTTCACCGACAATGTTTTCTGGAAGTATTCCTGAGCCCATGTTGTGATTTCCATTACAGTAGCATTCCTGTATGTGATGCAGTGCCGTCTAAGGGCCCGAAGATCACGGGCATCCAGTATGGTTTTCCGGCCTTGACCCTTACGCACAGAGATTGTTCCAGATTCTCTGAATCTTTGGATGATATTATGCACTGTAGATGATGATAACTTCAAACTCTTTGCAATTTTTCTCTGAGAAACTCCTTTCTGATATTGCTCCACTATTTTTTGCCGCAGCATTGGGGGAATAGCTGATCCTCTGCCCATCTTGACTTCTGAGAGACACTGCCACTCTGAGAGGCTCTTTTTATACCCATTCCTATTCCTAAACTTGAGCAACTTGTCTCCTCAGTCCCCAGACATTTGCAGACTGTTATAAAAAGAAGAGGGGATGCCACACAGTGGTAAACATGGCCTTGTCCCAACTTTTTTGAGATGTGTTGATGGCATGAAATTTAAAATCAACTTATTTTTCCCTTAAAATGATACATTTTCTCAGTTTAAACATTTGATATGTCATCTATGTTGTATTCTGAATAAAATATTGAAATTTGAAACTTCCACATCATTGCATTCTGTTTTTATTCACAATTTGTACAGTGTCCCAACTTTTTTGGAATCGAGTTTGTATATTTTAGTTCAATAATATTTATTGAATATTTTGAGGAGATCTTTTGGTACTAAATACTGTTTGTGCAATAATTATGGTCCATTAATGACCACTTAAAATATTTTTCTTCTAATATTTGTATTATTTATATTACAATTAGTGTAGTAATTAAGGTAAAAATAGAGAATTCCAATGCAAAGAGGCAAAATAGAGTCATTTTGTGGCTGGAAAAATAATAATTTGCATTTGTAATGCCATTACCATTAGGTGCCTGTATGGCTCTTTAATAAATATACATGTAGGCCTATCTAGTCTAGTTGCTCAAAAAAGTATTGCAGATCATAACTGCTTACTTATTTTTAGGTTTTGCATTTGAATAAATATTTAGACATGATCAAACACTAGATTTGTTTAAATGTGACATTTTAAAATGTTAATAACTTACATCCTAATATTTTTAATGATTCTTATATAAGCACACACAAGTGAATATTAATGAATGCGAGCAAATATAATTTAACCCAAGAAAAGTTTAAAATAGTGCTAAAAAGGCAAACTTATACATATGAATTGATACTGAATCAAGATCGATATTTGTGCCAATCATAAAAGTAACATAGGCCTACGTGGTGTTAAACCAGATCGAGCTACCAAGCAATAAACATGCCGTTGAGGATTACAAACTATTGTGCAGTGTCTGGGCTCGACAGTAATGCAACATGTAAGTAACTGTTCATTCTAATGCCTGATCTGTGACCAGTGATTTCTGAAATAATGATTCATGTACAGTCAGATGTTCTTTGTCTGTGTGTCAGTAAATCAAACCAGTGACTAAACGTCAACTTGCATTGTTTCTCTTAGTAGGATGAAAATAATCTGTTATTTAACGGTGATTAAATTCTATAAAGAAAGCGATCAAAGAAAGCTCCCTTGGTAATCGCTGGAGCTGTCAATCAAACAGCGAGAGTTTATCAGTGACTGAGTTCTGGACTCGCTCCAAAACTCCCGTTTTATTCAACGAATCTCTTAACTATATCACATTTGCACTGTTAGTTATGATGAAAGCATTCGTTAGTGTACAGAAACTGAGTTGCAATGACGAGATCACTGCTTTCATGCGCTCAACATGTCTGTGATCGGCTACAATGATCATCACTGCAACCTTTCATGCCACCATCTAAATATAATGCCATAGATCTAAATATAATGCAACACTTTTCACGATTAGTTAACCATGAGAGCTGTAATAGTAAAAACACGCTAAAAGAGAGAGTAATACTTAGCTATTTCAAATGGAAGGACGTTAGCCAATCACAGCAGTGGGCGTTTACACTGAACTCTCCAGCAGACACGCCCCTTAAAACAGAGCGTTCAGAGCAGAGGGCTAAAATCAGGGTAGGAAAAATGCCTTTTATTTCTAAATTATGACAATTTTTGATGTAAAAAGCATTCTAACATTATAAGTGCACCCCAGGAAACATCATAAAACAATAAAACAACGCAGTTCATGACCCCTTTAATGTTTATTTTGATGTCTTTTTAAAATCATATTTGCATAATATTTTCTGTTTTGTACTAAAAAAAACACCAGAAAAATAAATAATCATTAAAATCAATAAAATAATAAATAAAATAATCAATAAAAAACCCACAATAATTTCTGCAGTCATTAAAGCTTAAACTTAATTAGCCTTGCACAGTTATTCACTGCATGTGGTTATGTAGTTATTTTGGGTTAGATAATATAGTTTTTATTAGTACAGTAACTTAAAGTGCATGATTTAACAGTGTTTCATTAAAGAGTTAACAGCATGCCTTGGAACAAGTCACGGTAACGACTTATTAGTGGCGTGTATTGTGATATTTATTGTATATGTCTCATAAATAATTATGTACAGAAATATATTTTGTGTTAGGTTAATATAGTGCTGCAGTGATTACTTATTTTTGTTGGTCAACCCGTAAGTTTGCATCACCCTGGTTCCCTCAACAAAAACCTAACGGACTTTTCCACTGGCTTGGATTATTGCTGAAACTGCATTATGGTCACATGATTTCAACGTCACCACCATTAACAACTCTTTCAGTCTTTAATTAAAAACATTTTCTCTGGAAGTTTGAGTTAGAATAGTTTGCAAGAGCGTGATTATAAACACAATGAGGCTGTGAAAGCGACTAGTGAGTAGATGAGTTTACCCGTTTGGTGTGATGATGTAAAATGTCCCGACAACCTCTGTAGTGCCATTTAGACACTTTTTCAAGACAAGTAAAAGCTTTATAAAGAAATCACAATCCTGACATATTTTATGTTATAGAATAAAACGTGAATATATCTTGAGCTTACGTTCACCACAGACCTTATTTCAGCCATTTAACCAAAAACCCATTCAAAAACCCCACTGACTAATTTTTTTGGCATACAAAAATATGTCATCTGTGTCTGAATAATACGTTGGTCATTGTAACTTAAGGTATCTACTCACAGTAATTTTTAAGGGTGCTCTGATTGATCGGGCACTGATCGTTATCAGCCGATAATAGCTTTATATGTATGATTGTTTGTCTCTATAAAAGCCGATCAGATGATTCAAACTCGCGAGACAATTTTTCTATGTGCAGCTAAAATTGCTTCTCTACATTCACAGGTCTGGCAGTTCTACCAGGTGTCTGACATGGACAACACATTTGCAACGTCTTTGCGGAGACATTACAATGAAAACAATCCTACAACAAGAAACTAAGGCTGTGTGATTTTAGTGCATTTCTTTCCTTCACAGCGGTGCACTTTCATTCCTCCCTAAAAGCCCAAAGTTAACATCCAAATCAGCTAGATCAGTGATTGTTCTGTAATACAGTCTACTGTTGCTAAACTGCACAGGATATACTCTATAGTAAAAATAGTTATTAAAACTGCATTAAGCCGCGAAAGTGATACAGCGGCTTTCTATGCGCGCACTCAGAGACGAAGTGGAACACGGACAAGCAAAGTGAATTTTGGGCTTTGGATTCGCACCTAAACAGTTAAAAACACACAGAAATATGTCAGGCTCGGTGAGTATTTGCTTAAACACCGTTGGTTTTGTCTTAAGTAAACATTAACAGTTGGGAAATAAGTTGCATGTGTATCAGTATATTGGATCCGTGCATTCGCTCTTAGGCTATGTTCACACTGTAAGTCCAAAGCCGATTATTTGCATATCCGATTAGAATCTGATCTAAAGCTATTGACGTCCAGTCCACACTGTGTATCGCAACTGTTCAGATCCGATTTGTGTGCTCTTTTGTTTTCTGGAATATCTGCATTGGTTTCTATGGCAACAAACAAAAACAGCAACAACAACCGCAACATAAGCTGTGTCTCATTTCGAAGGCTGCATCCTCCAGAGGTCACATTCGAAGGCTGCAAGGCTGTCTCATTTCAGAAAAGTAAGTAGGACACTCTGAATGCGACCTTCGAATGCGCCCTTCTTTCACAGGAATTCGGAGGTGTATCCTTCGCTGCTGCAGATAACCCACAATTCTTTGCGTCGCCGTTAACAACCGTCATATTTTTTTTATTATTATTTGAAAAAATGGCGCCGCCGGCAGATATACATGCAAGCGAAGATGTGGTGTTTGAATGTAAGTAGTTTCGAGCTTGCTTTTGTTTTTTTTTTAAGTTGTATTACCTCAGTAGATAGTTGTGGTAACCAGGATTACAAGTGTTAGTGATTTTTAAACTTTTAGAACAGAACTTTGCTGGCAAGGCAAGAAACATTTCATAGTCATTTTCAAGTTATAAATAATTGTCATTCATTTAACTGGTGTGAGAGCGCAACGACGCTGTGAACGTGTTGGCATAGCAACGTGATACATCCTGTTTCCTTTTCTGCCCGTGTGTCCTACGAAGGACGTCTCACTTAATTCTGATTGAGGACACTCCATATACCGCATCCTGCCGGAGAACGCAGCCTTCGGAATTAAATGAAATGAGACACAGCCATAGAGGTGTTTGCAATACAGATGTTGTCTTATTTACAACATGACATTGTGTAGCCGCTGCGCACTGGACTACTGCGTCTTCTGAGGCAGCGGCAGAACAAGAGGCTGGTGAGCGGCTTCATTCCGTGCTGTCGTTTCTGCCGGTTTCAAAACATGTCTCCGTTATATGTCTCCGTCATTTTCTGCTCGAATGGCACTTTGCAACAACGCAACCTTGCATCTGCAGCGTCTTTCAGCATGTTTCCTACAACAAACGTCTTGACGTTTATGCTTTACGTGCCGTGAAAAAGTCATAAACCACGCAAAATCTGATCAGAGCAGTCATACTGAAACAGATTTCCAGAAATGCATATGAATGTAGCTTGAAACGGATTTGTAAAAATTTTGCATTTCATGTGATTTTTAGCAGTTCACACTTGCTAAATCTGATCGGATTTCAATCGGATATGCACAAAAATCGGATTTCGACTGACAGTCTGAACGCAGCCTTAAAGTGACAGCAGCCTAATATTCCTGCTGCCGTCAGTCATTAATGTAAATCAAACAACACAAGACAAAGAAAAAATCACTCACTGCTTTCTAGTTGATTTCGTAGGATTAATCTATATTTAATTTATACAGTGAAGACTATGCAGTGTTTCACATTTGATTACTTTCTGTTGATAAAGACTGTTCTGTACATTATTATTATTATTATTATTATTTATTTGTTTCAGAGGAATGCTACATTTATTAAGCTCCAAGCTGTTCCTAATCACCTCTAAGAGAGGCAATGGAATATGTTGCACATGTTTCTTGCCAATAAAAAATGAGAATAGTTGGCCTATTATTTATTTCTGGTGATTGGTATCGGTGATTGGTATTGGCAAATACTGCTTCCAGTGATCGTAATCGGCCCCAAACATCTTGATCGGAGCACCCTTGGTAATTTTTGCCCTCTGGTGGTTTGGATACTCATGTGGCCATTCGAACAGTTCCAGTGTGTGAAACAGTCACACACTTAAAACCCATTTAACTTTGCATGCACAAACCATAATCATACATCTAGCAAATACTAAGGCAATTACATAAAAAGGTATGGAGAGAATCATAAGACCAAGAGACAAAAGTGTGTCCCAGGGGCGCCTTTGTCAGCGGTTTTGGGAAGAGGCGAATGAGACCCCCAGGTGCACGCTGGAATTGCCCTACTTCCAAAAGCTACATCTGCCTATTGTTCGTCCTGGATTTACTAAGCACCGAGCCAACAACATTCACAAAAATCTCCCAACATTTTTACACTCTTTTCTGTGTTCTGTTAGTCTAACATGGAGGTATATTGCTGGCAATGTAACTATCGCTTCTAGATATTCATTTGTAGGGTCTTTTAGTCTTTGTTTACTGTAAATAAAACGATGCATGAGGCTTTAGAAAACATAAATAACACTGCATGGTTTAGCAGAGTCTCTTTGAAAGCAGAGGAAGGTGCTGCCCGCGTCTGGCTCTGACCTATTTTTCACAGCCCTGCCCAACATTTGCTGTATGGAGCTCCAAAATAGCTCGGTAAGAAAAGTGGTGCAAGCATTTCCATCTTGCATAACAGGCTGATCATTCTTTTGGCCAGCCAAGGCACTGAGAAGCAGTGCAGTGTACACTGAGAGTAACACAAGCAGGCGGATAATTGCGTCAGGGAGTTTTCAGACTGTTGTAGTGCCACATTTTCGCAAAGTGCTGTGAGGTTGGCAGGCGTTTCCGTCAAACGCTCTTTTCTTTGACATTCTAAGCAATGCTAGTATGTGAGAGCTTATTACATTAACACTACATGCGTGTGCAATCCAATAGCACTGTTTAAGGGAGCGACTAGCAGGCTACTGTAGCGTTTTGTTGAGCTGCTTTGTAGAGTATAGCAAAAAATTTAAATAGTCAATTTAAGGTTCTGTGTTTATGCAACACGCTATCATGAGCAAACGCTGCTCTACCAACAAAACAACATTCATTTGCTGATGTTTTCACCTCATTTTAGAGGATTCTGTAAAGCTTGTTTCTGTGGGCTTTTAGGTATCTTTCCCAGATGTGGATTTTTTTTTATCATGTTATCCTGGTATATTCTGCCATGTACTCGATCACACAAACTTACGTAATTCATTCAGTACTATAACTAAAATATCTTTGCATAACGAAGGTCTTTGGACACCCATATTCTGCATCATCAAAACTAGGTGCGGGAAGCATAAGCAAAATCTTGTATCGCGGTTTGTATAGTTTTACACTGCTGTTAGGGGTCGGTACGTTTTTTAATGTGTCTTTTGCTCACCAAGGCTGCTTTATTTGATCAATTAAAAACGTTAATATTGTGAAATTGTATTGCAATTTAAAATAACTGTTGTAATATGTTTTAAAATGTAATTTATTCCTGTGATCAAAGCTGAATTTTCAGCATCATTACTCCGTCTTCAGTGTCACATGATCCTTCAGAAATCATTCTAATATGAGGATTTTATAATCAAGAAACATTTCTGATTATTATCAATGTTGAAAACATTTGTGCTGCTTCAAACTTACTGACTGTATATCCATGCATTAATGGCTATTTTGTGGGTAATCCAGTGAATTAAATACTTTAACACATCTCAGTTGATTATTTTCTTTTTGCATTTGGAACTTGATGGATGAAAACCAGAATAGTCCATATTTGAAGTCTGGTACATAGACTGGATGGAGATTTGCAGAGTGACAAAGCTGGTTCATATCCTGATAAATGTTCATTTCCATGTTTTCTCTGTTGCTCATGGTCTACAGCTGCTCTAGATGAATCATTTTATAAAGCTATTGCCAATGAAAGCATTCTGCATTTAGGGCTGTTTTCTTACTCCTCCACTATATTCTCTTTTATGTAACATTAGAATATCTATTGCATTATTTGGACGGGATTATTTTATGTACTGACTGGGACAGGACTGTACTCTGGTCATGTGTTCTGGATGAGTGCATCACCAAACCCACTAAAATAACCAAGACTTATATATGTGATTTAGTTTTATATCATTTATATGATTTAAAATAAGTAATTAAGTATATCTGAAACAGTTACTCCAGCAGTCAGTCAATAAGGATTCGATTTTTATATTGATTTAATTAATTTTTATCAGATGGGATGCCAGCAGCAGCAGAAGTTTAACCTTACTTTGGACCAAAGGGGGAAAAAAAGAAACAAATAAAGCTCTACTAACCAAATGTATTAGTTTTTCTCCAATTATATTTATGACTTGGTTCAAATCTTAAATTATATATGTATATAATTTAATATTAATAAAAAATATTTCTCTTCCTAAAGTCAAAAACATTCATACAGAGTGAGAAATTTCTTTAATATAAAGATCAGATACTTATATTTTCTTTAGACATAAGCCAAAATGTTACTTCATTTAGGTTTATTTAATATAATAAGGTTTTGGCTTTTTACAACTTAATTACACCATAAACAAAAGCTAAATTATCTATCATATGAAAGAAGAATTTTCACTTGAGATAAAACTAAAACATATTTTTAGTCAATGTTTATTTTAGTTGACTACTTTAAATAAAGACAACTTCAAAGAACTTAATGCTGATTGTGATGTCTTTTTAAAATATGCATCATATTTTCTGTTATGTACAGAAAAATGAATAAAACCCACAATAATTTCTGTGAGTATGTGTTCTGCACATGAAATCTGGTGTCAAGCGAACCTAATATTTAAACTAATAGTTTATTTTAACTTTTTCTATGGGGAGTGTTATTTGCTTTTAGACAAACTGTACAAAACCATAATTTTTGATTAGACCGATATAAATATGAACTATAAATGACAGTCATTTCACTTATTTCAGTGTATGCATGTGAATTACAACAATTGCAGATATTCCAGTACAGATGGCTTTCTAATTGTAATTTTTCACGCATGAGTAGGTAATACAATTTTTACCAATGTTTTTTAAAAAGAAATGAATGGGATAAATATCATAAAGTCCATCTTTAAAGTCCCACTGAAGTACCTTGAAACGCGCAGCATTATTCAATGTGTAATTTCCCCTGAAACAGGAAGACAGGGCGGGACATATCAAACAGTCCCTCCCCTTTTTAAAAATAGCGTTTAGTTTATATCGCAGCTCGTCCAGAGCCGTTGAGCTCAATAAAGCCAAAGTTTCCTCCTAATGTCTAACCGTCTCTTCTCCATATCGCTTTAAAACACAGCATTCTGTGCAGAATTCAAACGGGTCCTATACATTTTCTGGTCTCGACTCGATCACATGATCCGCTCTGTGCTATTGTGTCTTTGGACCGGAGCTGCGGCGGTTCGCGTGACACACACATGAAACCAGACTTCATTCGCCTCAATGGAAAGCATATTTACACTGTCTGAATCATTCCCTATCCCCTATATAGTACACTGTCTGAATCATTCCCTATCCCCTATATAGTACACTGTCTGAATCGTTCCCTATCTCCTATATAGTGCACTGTCTGAACGTTCCCAATCCCCTATATAGTGTACTGTATGATCGTTCCCTATCCCCTAAATAGTGCACTGTCTGAATCGTTCCCTATCCCCTATATAGTGCACTGTCTGAATCATTCCCTATACCCTATACAGTGCACTATGTGCCATTCACCATGTAGAAAACAGTAAATGTGCACTGTCTGATTGTTCCCTATCCCCTATATAGTACACTGTCTGAATCGTTCCCTATCTCCTATATAGTGCACTGTCTGAACGTTCCCTATCCCCTATATAGTGTACTGTCTGATCGTTCCCTATCCCCTAAATAGTGCACTGTCTGAATCGTTCCCTATCCCCTATATAGTGCACTGTCTGAATCATTCCCTATCCCCTCTATAGTGCACTGTCTAAATCATTCCCTATCCCCTATATAGTGCACTGTCTGAATCGTTCCCTATCCCCTATATAGTGCACTGTCTGAATCATTCCCTATACCCTATACAGTGCACTATGTGCCATTCGCCATGTAGAAAACAGTAAATGTGTGAACAAGTAACCGATTTCAGCCGCAACTTCAGCGTCTGTTTATAATGTAGGGGGCGGGGCTTCAGATCTAGAGAGCATTTGATTGGACAGAAAATCTGATGAGAATTTCCATATTGGCAGAAGTGAGAGACTGTAAGTTTTGAACGCTTATATCTTCTAATTGCGAATTTTGTCATTGTTTTGGAGCACACTAGCTTATAGATAATAGTAAGATTAATATATTCATACTAAGAGCCAAACGACTTAAATTTTGATTTCATGTGGACTTTAAAACACAAATGTACCTAAGCTCGTCTGTATAGGTCTTATTCGGTATGTGGTTCTGATCGTCATCATTTAATGCTGGTGGTGGCGTTGTTGCTGGGCTCACTGGTTTGTGGCTGAAGGGTTTGTTTTAAGCGTGAAGGGCACAGGAATCTGTCATGCCTGGCAGGCGGCTCTCTCTGGATGCATCTGCCTGAGTGCTGCAGACCTCTCAGGATGTGTGCGAGAGACATCAGCCGGCTGTTGTGGGCTATATAATCTGAGTGAATGTGAACATGTTTGAGACTCCATTGTGACTATAGAACCGGCGACATCAGGGGATTTCATTTCCAAATCTCTGACATTCACAAGCTTGCTAACCACTAATCCACATCTGTGCAAGGCAACCCATCACCCAGCTGCTGAGCACGCAGTGTAATTGTATGAACGGCTGACTGAAACATTTTTTCATCATCTAAAAGAATATGAGAGGTAGAATGTGGGTTGGGAACGAAGCCTGAGTATTTGTTAGTATTTTGCTATGCAGTTGCTAAGATGATACTTGGTAGTTGCTTACTGTCTCAACCCTCTACAATGTGAGTAAATCACTTGAATATGCGACAAAATTTCATGAGAGGCGACTAAAAAATGTCTTCAATTAACCAATGGCTAGTCAATTGTACGATTACAGTCGCCTGTGATTGAGTTAGAGGCCAAAAATTATATCAGCCTAGCGCTATTTTCATTGCATGCTGAGCTTTACGCACCGTGGCTTGTCTAAAAGCGCCCTCTGTCGCTTTCTCACACACACGCGCACTTACTGTGTGAGATAGAGAGAGCACATGTCGAGATGTAAACAGTCGAGAAATAAAACACATTTACAGTATCAGTATATTGGATCCGTGCATTGTGTCTTAAAGTGACAGCAGCCTAATAAACCTGCTGTTTGTGTTTTTAATGTTAATCAAACAACAGACTTAATGTAAAAAATCACTCACTGCTCTTGACTGAATAACTTCAGTCATCTATATTTAATTTATACGGTGAAGACTATGCAGCGTTATTTTACATTTGATTATTCAATTTCTGTACATAATCTACCTAATCTAAAACACTGTTTATTTCATTAGCATCTTTGTTCTGTTGTGTTTATTGCGTGTATGATTATTTGTTCTTATTTTACTATAGGCTGTTTACTTGTTTGAAATTTATATTTAATATTTATATTTTAAGTTATATTTATGTAGTATTTTGTTTCATTTGCATTGTTCTTGCATTCCATGGAAAAAGTCTGGCGAGATTGTATTGTTACACCCCTAATCTTTTGTCAACAAAAGACAAGCGTTTATTAGCAATTAAGCAGCGAAGTGAATTACTCTGTACTGCAGGTAAAGACAATTTATATCTTTTTTAGTATGTTGATGGATATTGCAATGTTAATGTGTTTGGTCTTGGCGGACTGGATCTGCTACGCACTGCTGCTGCTGTACATCACAGACATGCTGCTGTGAGCATGTGCGATTTGCTGCTGCTGCATGAATAGACAATCATAAATCCCGTAGCAGATCTAGGCAGGTGAAGCTGGGGGAGGTGGAGGGGTTCAGAGGAACTCTGATAGGGCACCGTACACCCAGCTTACAGCGAACACTGAACCAGACTATTTAAATATTGAGCAAGTAATCTCATTGGCTGCAGAATCAGCAGAGGCCAATCAGCTAGTGCCGTGTAGTAAATGATGTGATTGCTAGCAGATTGCATGTAAAGGACCTACAGCACATCATGCTCTATTTAGAGTTTCATGACTGAATTAGATACTTATCCTTACCAAGGTGTCAAAGTATGGGAACACTTTTTGATGTGGTGCCAGTACTGATGAAAGGCTGGAAATTCCCCTGCAAACGTTAGAAGTCCCAGTGCTGTTGGACTGTTATATCAGCACTGTTGGAACGTTGCTCAACCAATCAGATGCAAGGACCTGTTATATAAATAATGTTAAGCGTTTGTTCAAATCAATAACCCTAAGTAGAAAACACCACTAATAATCACATATAATATTTTAAACGAATAGTCAAGTCACATTATTTTATATAACGCTTTATACAACACAGATACAGCTTCGCATTAATAAACAGGAAACTAACAGCATTAATGTTGTAAAATGCATCAATTATCAAATTAATTCAATTTCATCCATAAGTAGCTCTACAGAAGACAATAATGTCGTTATCCAGCATAAGTCAGTTCAATGTTGATTATATCAATTATGAAACAAGTTCAATTTGGTTTTAAAGAGCACCTATAATGCCCTTTTTTACAAGATGTAAAATAAGTCTCTGATCTGATGTCCCCAGAGTGTGTATGTGAAGTTTTAGCTCAAAATACCCCACAGATAATTTTTTATAGCATGTTAAAATTGCACCTTTTTGGGGGTGAGCAAAAACACGCTGTTTGTGTGTGTGTCCCTTTAAATGCAAATGAGCTGGTGCTTCCCTTTTCAAGAAGTGGGCGGAGCTTTAAGAGCTCACGCTCCAGTGTCAGGACAATCTCATCTCACGGAATGAAAATGTCAGAACAGAAACTGTCATAGTTATAGTTTTGTTTAATTACGGTTATAGCTTATGGTGTCATCTTGCTTTTATCCACTATTAGTACAAGCCTGTTGTAGCGGACCCTGTCCGAATGATGGCCAAAACTTTACCTATGAGTTTTATGAAGTTTATTGTACTTCACACAAAAGATGAAACATCCGTTTTACTCCACAAAATCACAGTAAGAGCTGAATAAAACACAGTACAAGAAGTGCGCATTAAAGTCTTATCCATAAACACTCTCTCTCCTGCATTATCATCAGCATACACAATGCTGATACACTCATTACAACTAACAGTAAACAAATATATACAGACCTTATCAGGAGGTGCTTAATAAACTGGTAAACTTTATATCGGTAAAACAACTCTGATGAACATAAAGTGATAAAGTGTGTGTTCTCCCTTTCATTACTGCCGTAACCAATATCGCTCCGGTGACTGTAAACTGGATTATGAACAGTTGGTACAGATCCATCCTTGAGTAACAACTTTTTAGCAAAGCCTGCCTTGCATTGCCCCTCATTCACAAAGCAGTCTGGAGTGAAATTATTTGCGCAGACATAAACAAACCTAGACCTGCTCTGGCATGGACTGTGTACGGCTCACTCAGGGTGGGGTCTATGCTGAAACGGCAGTGTCCGTCAACAATCGTGGGCGGGGCCTGTGCAATGTGACGTCACTTTGCCCAGAATCTGAGAACGGCTTGTTCTGAGACACTGCTTATGATTTATGGGGATTTAAAAAAAAAAAAAAGCACTGGGTGGATATTTATCATTATAGGGTGGTTGTGTACACACACTGCCAACACATTTATGTCAAACACCATGTAAAAGTGAATTTTGCATAATAGGTGCCCTTTAAGCAGCTCTACAACAATAGTGTCATCATCCAGATCAAGTCAGTTGTCAGTGCAGTTAAATCGATATTAACTGAATATTAATTGTCTTAAAAATAGCATCATCCATCATGTTGTTGCTGTTTTATGTACAGGTCACAGGCATGAATGATGGTTCCTGTAGTGCGGAGGCATGTCGTGTATTCTCTCTCACGCACAAGTGCGTTGACATGGCTGGCTGCTCCCGCTGTGACGGGGTGAGGGTTGTTGTGGCTCCGCCCCCGGTGCTGCTGGTGTTGGCTGGCTCTGGCCGTCAGTCAAACGGCAGGATGGTGTGGGGTTCTAGTTGCGTGACTGCTGGGCAACACCTGTCACACAGAGTGTTCCTGTCTGAGACAGATATGAACTGACAGCTCCAAGGCTCGCTCTCGCTCTCTTACACTTCCTCTCAAGCCTTGATTGCCATCTCAGGGTGTATAGGAGGAACAAAAGGAGAAATCTGACATACCTCCATCCATATTTCTACAGTATTAGGATTATAGGTACCAGGATTATAATATTATAATATTAATAAGCTAGAGGCTGTGCATTTATTTGTTATTGTCCTGTTGTTTCAGTGGCATCTGCAGCTGTACACACTGTGCACACTTCGTTGGCTATTTAAAATCTAAACTCACGATGCCAAAGATTCATTTGTGAATTAATGAACGGTGAGTACTTTTCTGTGAATTAGCCAAATGGGTTTGCTTGTGATTCAGTTCGATTTGTTCAGACAGCAATCTCACTGAATCATTTGGAGCAGTTTCTCAGTTGATAAAACAGAAATTGATATTTACCAGGATTCAGCTGAAACTTTTTGAGAGAGAAAACTAGTCCCAAGACTTAAGTGAATAAGAAGTCATGTCTAGGGCTGCAACTAACTATTATTTTGATAATCAATTAATCTGTCGATTATTTTTTCCTGAGTAGTCGATTAGCCGAATTAAAAATCTAAAAATTATTATACACTCAAAAACAAATTTTAATCCATTAGTTTAAACAATATTATTCCACATCCTGCCGAATGCTGTCCTCCAAACAATGTGTAATATAAAATGAAAAATGCCAATGGCCAATATGTTCCTATGAAAACAAATATAGTGAATATCTATGTAGGCTATGCTGTACATTATAAGCAAAAAAAAACATTACATTCTAAACCTAAAAACAACTGATTGCTTACTATTTTAAGGCAGAAATTTAAACGACTAAATTAAAAATGTTAATAAACAAAAACAAAAGCACAAAATGTTAACTTGTACGAGGTATGAGGAACACACATTCACTCGTATGAACATAGTAATTATATTACATGAATGGGCTATTCAACAATAGTGTCTTTACTGTTACTGCTCTCATAAATATGATTACTTGTGTTACATGTATATTTTTAAACCTACACTTATTTCAAACAAAAAAAAATTTGGTAAAATGAAAAAGAATTATTGCGCTCCTGTTCCACTGCACTCCATCTGTTTGACGCACGTGCGCCCACCGGCGCTCGTTCATTGAACAATCTATCAAGACTCGCTTGTTTACAGAATATGCAAAATGGAAATATTAGCGGAACTTTCTAACATTTAAGGATATAACCATAAAATGTAAGTTCTATCAGGACCACTATCATCAAAGATGATTGACAGTTAGCATATAATTTGGATTGGCGGTATGGTTCTGTTCTGGGCAAGAACTCCCTGCGCATCCATGCAGCCTAACATGGATGAGAGCAGGGAGAGCAGCGATAAACCCCCCTAGGGTAAACAGAACAAACAATCTATGCAGATATCATTAATGTCAATATTAAAAGTACAACATAATTCGGGAATTTAGTCTGATTCAAGGGGAATCAGAATGCCAAATCCTGACTGATGAGAGGAGGAGCTGGGGATGGAGGAGGGTAATTAGCGCCGGAGAAACACGATAGCTGCTGATAGTACTGAAGGAGCTTATATATGTAAGCTGTGATAGGCATCGTATTCCTATAGGTAGACGTGAGTCAGGTGATGCGAGCTTGACTAACGTGAACTGCCAGAACTAACGCTACGCTTGATTTATACACTGAGGAAAACACGTTAAAGTTATTAAACATCACGCATCTGTCAAAGCACGACAGGGCAAGTTGTGGTAAACTCTGATGCTTTTGTTTGAAGTGCTTATAAATATAAACCATTCTAATGTTTCGGACAGCTTGGTTCATGTACCTTTCCCGCAGCAGCTCAGTCTGTGTCCTCTGCTATTTTCTATATTCGTTTGTCCATAGAAGTGGTTTATTTAAAACTGTAAAGTGACGTGACTGGCTGATGGTTTCCCAGGCTCAGCGCGCAGACGTGACTAATCAATAATCACATTAGTTGTGAATTATTTTCATTATCGATAATAAACGATTTTATCAATTAGTTGTTGCAGCCTTACTCTCAATTCAACTTTGAAAGAAGCATTTTTTGAGCATGTGTAGCGTTCATTTAATTGGCTAAACGCATTTTATACTCTCAACCACAACATGCAGAGCAACAAGGACACGACTAACAACTAATCAATAAAATCACATTGTTTGGAGGACAGCATTGGGCAGGATGTGGAATAATATTGTTTAAAATAATTTATTAAAATATATTTTTGAATGTATAATAATTTTTTGATTTTTCATCCAATTAATCTAAAAAATAATCGACAGATTAATCGACTATCAAAATATTTGTTAGTTACAGCCCTAATTGAAAGAATGCAGGACATGCTCCCCTAACTTGTACTGTCCAAATAACTTGCATACCCAGACAGCAGAACAGTGTTGGCCCAGATCCAGCCCACATCTGGTACGCGTTGAATCCACATGTGGCCTGATCTGGGCCAACACTATTCTGCTGTCTGGGTAGGTTGTACTAAAATCTTTAAAAAGCATTGAATGTCTTAAATTCACTTTTCAAAATGTATGGTCCTAAGAAGTCTTAAATAAAAAAAGTCTTAATCTTAGTTTTGTTTAGTGATGTCTTAAATTGTAATTTAATTGTAATTTTAAATGTGTGTGTGTGTGAGATACACTGAGCTGAATTAAACACTGGTCACTGATTTTTTATTACAGTGTTTACAGTGTTGACTGCTGCTGATTTATATTCAAAGCACCACAAAAGTAGTAGATCTTCAGTGTGAAAGCATTTTACTCTGATTAATTTCTGAATCATACTTTTCATTTCAATGAACTGTTCCAAATACTGATTTGGTGATTTTTAAGATTTTTTTTTTAATATTCAAAATAAAGGTCCAGATTTACTAAACAGGTCAAATTAGCATGAGAGTGCAATTCCAAAAAAGCGCCGATGGGAGTGTAAAGTTCAGCGCGTGATCTACTGACAACACGCAAATTAAAGAACACAGACGCAGCCGGATCATTTCCATAATGACCAACACAATCGACCAAGAGCAGCACAAATTAGCGTCTGGTTTAAGACGTGCTTTTATTTTGTGGTAAATAATGGCGCAAACACCAGTAAATTCACGAGCACAAACCTTAGTAAATCACCTCGCATAATTTATTTAAATACTCTCCTCCCATAAATACTGCGTCTGAAAGGGAAACTCCTACAAATGCATATGCAATAAGGTCAGCTGCAAAAATAACTCTGTCCACGCCTTTTCAGCGCTAATTTATCACTGCGTGTCTTTAGTAAATCCTGACTGTAGTTTTTTAACGGCAAAAGAAGGATGGCGCTGGTGCAAACTGTTAGTAAATCTGGCCCAAAATGTCTTATTTCTTTTCATTTTGGTTCGAAAAATAACTCATATGACAACATGTTATTAATGTATTCTTGAAGATTCACCCAGCAGTTTGTTCACCCAGAGCTGCTGTTCGTACATTTCAGGACCCCGGACAGCACCTCAGAGAGAACGCCAATGACAAAGACTACAGTATATGTTCTGCTGCCTTGAACAAAAGCCAAATGGATCATACTGCATTAGCTTTAGTACTAATCACCATCACCTTCAGGGACTTCCTAAAGGCCTATCAGTGTTATTACCCTGACATTACCAGTCATGTTGTTTTGTTCCCTCCAAATGATAGTATCAGTATAACCTCAGACTGATGGTGTTTAGTCTCCCATGAGTAGTGCTTCTCTCAGATGATGGCGCCGGTGGCAATCTCCTTGTTTACCCTCACATGGCTCCGGCTCAAAAGGTATCCCCTGATTTTCCTTTTTTTTCTCTCTCTCTACAAGAGCTTCATAATTGGAGGTTGCCAGGACAATACTGGATTGAAAATAAAGAGGAAGACAGATGTGCATATGTGATAATTAACTCCTTCCCAATGAAGAGCCATTGGCCAGCCCAAGCTAAAGGGCATGTGTTGGGAATCTCACAGTGGCCAGCAGCATGCTAATGTCACACGTTTGATGAGGAGACACACTTCCAAAGTGTGACAACAGCCTCACCCTTGGAGAAAGGCGAACAAGAGGCAGACAAACAAACAAAGAGCGACACAGATTGCATCTTTAATAGCACACGCATGGGAAGGATTTGTCTGTGAAACAAAGCAAGACCTCAATGCATGAGCGGGATTATTCTGAAACTGGCTTTTGTTTATTGGGTGGCTGTCTTCAGTGTTGTGAGAGTCATGCACATAGCTAATTATTACATTAGGAAGCCTTCTAATAAGGGGAAACCGAGCTGCATGTGCATTTAAATTATTTGTACATTGGAGGATTTGTAATTATCATCCAAATATCTGTTTTGGTGCACTGTGCAGTTTTACACATAGGTGATGTTTCATTCACTATGTGTATGCACATACAATATTCGTGCATAAAACCAGTATGTGGCCGCTTTTATGCAGTCTAACTCATTTCAGAGCAAAAAAAAAAAAACAATGTGTTTTATACCTCAATCTATTATAGGTTTTACATTTAAATGCAGCCGATGACTCTCTATAGCTCCTTTGCCGCATTTTGCTCACAGCGACTCTCTAATTGGTGGAATTTTCTTCATGGCATCATGGGTAATGTAGTTTTTCACCATTTTTTTCATTGTTAAACAATTCTTTAAAAACATTAGTTGAAATTATGTGAACTGATGACTTCAACAAAAGCCATCGATTAACAGCCTCAGTTTTATAAGTTATCATTAAAAATCAATTTCCCTATGGAGAAAAGGAATGGAGAACTCTATTTAGATCACACACTCCCTCGTGTAGATGAATCGAGGTTAATCAACATTGGAACGAAAGTAAGAACAAATTCATATGTGGACACACCTATTGTGCAGAAAGATTTTCTGAGAACCTTTTCTTTGCACATACATTATATTGCCAAAAGTTTTGGGACGCCTGCCTTTACATGCACATTGTAAATTACATGCATCATTCTTAATCCATAGGGTTTAATATGGAGTTGGCCCACCCTTTGCAGCTATAATAGCTTCAACTTTTCTGGGAAGGCTTTCCACAAGGTTTAGGAGTGTGTTTATGGGAATTTTTGACCATTCTTCTAGAAGCACATTTGTGACTGGCTCGCAGTCTCCGCTCTAATTCATATCAAAGGTGTTTTATCGGGTTGAGGTCAGGACTCTGTGCAGGCCAGTCAAGTTCCTCCACACCAAAGTCGCTCATCTATGTCTTTATGGACCTTGCTTTGTGCACTGGTGCGCAGTCATGTTGGAACAGGAAGGGACCATCCCCAAACTGTTCCCACAAAGTTGGGAGCATGAAATTGTCCAAAATGTCTTGGTATGCTGAAGCATTAAGAGTTCCTTTCACTGGAAATAAGGGGCCAAGCCCAACCCCTGAACAACAACCCCACATAATCCCCCCTCCACTAAACTTTACACTTGACACAATGCAGTCAGGCAAGTACCGTTCTCCTGGCAACCGCCAAACCCAAACTCGTCCATTGGACTGCCAGACAGAGAAGCGTGATTGGTCACTCCAGAGAACACGTCTCCACTGCTCTAGAGTCCAGTGGCGGCGTGCTTTACACCACTGCATCCGACGCTTTGCATTGCACTTGGTGATGTAAGGCTTGGATGCAGCTGCTCGGCCATGGAATCCCATTCCATGAAGCTCTCTACACACTGTTCTTGAGCTAATCTGAAGGCCACATGAAGTTTGGAGGTCTGTAGCTATTGACTCTGCAGAAAGTTGGCGACTTCTGCGCACTGTCCCCGCTCTGTGATTTTACGTGACACTACCACTCCATGGCTGAGTTGCTGTTGTTCCCAATTGCTTCCACTTTGCTATAATACCACTAACAGTTGACCGTGGAATATTTAGTAATGAAGAAATTTCACGAATGGACTTATTGCACAGGTGGCAACCTATCACGGTACCATGCTTGAATTCACTGAGCTCCTGAGAGCGACCCATTCTTTCACAGATGTTTGTAGAAGCAGTCTACATGCATAGGTGCTTGATTTTATACACCCGTGGCCATGAAAGTGATTGGAACACCTGAATACAATGATTTGGAGGGGTGTCTCAATACTTTTGGCAATATAGTGTATGTAAAAAAACAAAACAACAAAAACAGTTACTAATGGCACACAATGTTATATAAGGGCAGTCCTTGGAGAACGGTAGCCAAATATGAACCATTGCCATTCTGTCATGCTTTGTTCCGCATATCGCATAATTTGACAGATCCTACTCGTAAATACAGTGTGCACGTCTCTCTGCCCCGGCACGCTACTTGTCTTTTGTCCTGTAGCAATTAAAACGTCTTTGACAAGAGCTGTTTCTTCTAGGACCGACTTGAAATATTCCCTGCTCTTTGACACGAAAACAGAAGAAAGAACGATATTTCCTCTTTTACTGCAGCCTCATGGTGAGCCGAAACAAAAAAGGAAAACAGAGCAGGAAGAGCTCAGTGCAGGGAAGACAAGAACTGGTGAGGGATATCTTTAACTGTACGATAACAAAAATAGTAGGAACCTTGGCCGAATAACAACATGTCTACACTCCCTTCAGCCTGCATGACAGTGTATGTGGGGGGTTGATAAAGAGACAGTAGCGTGTAGAGCGTGACTGAGATGAGATGTAACACAAGCTGAGGTTGTTTTGATGGGGCAGGGTGGTCAGTTTACTCCACCACTCCAAAAGGGAAACACGAGCATTACATCTGGATTGATTGCTTCTGTTATAGCTAATGTATATATTCTTGGTAAAAACCATTAAATTAAAAATAAAGGTCACACTTTATATAAGGTGTCTTTAACTACTATGTATTTACATAAAAAATACAATGTACTTCTAGTGTTCATGTTGTATTGCAAAACACTTTAGCTGCTATTGATGTGTGATACGGGTAGGGTTAGAGGCAGATTTGCTCATATGGGTAGGTTTGAGGGTGGATTAAGGAGTTGAGAAGACAATGATGAGCAGGGATGAGTCATGGTGGAACTAGTCTCGTGTAACCAGACCTTCAGACTGACGGCAGAAGGTCCGAACTCCATAGTAGCTTATTAGCCGTGTTTCCACTGTCGGGCCAAAAGCAAGCGTGCTAGTGCGTGCCAGTCGCGTTTCCACGGTCACTTCCAGGGCTTGATCGGGCCTCATCAGGGCTTCCTTGGGGCCAACGGCCAGAGGTTTTTAGCCCGCCAAATACCTTGGTCCAAACTGGGCCAGCTCGGGCTTGAGGACTGATTACAAACAAAGGCAGAGTTTACCTGAGTCAGGAGACGATCAACACCGCTGCTCATTTCCCATGTTATTATATCAGGATACCCACTAACTTCAACATTTAAGACATTTTAAACAATTTTCAGTTCAAAACTCACTTTCAGACACCAGCGAGTGTTTGAAATAACTTCCTTTTGATCCGATGGGGATTCTGGGGATATTTATATGCAATGCTAAAGTCTACTTATGCTAACCATTGTGATAATAAATACACATATGTTTATGGAAAATACCAGAGACTGCTTGAAGAACGTAGACAAATCATATACGATTATAATTGTGTATTTATTTATCTGTCTCTTCCCTGTGCCTTTGTTGATACCAGACTAATGCATCTGCATATGTCATAAATAACATGCTCTCCGGTTATCTCATATAACTAATAACGTCTCGGTTACGTATGTAACCCTCGTTCCCTGAAATAGGGAACGGAGACGTACGTCAGAATGTGAACCAACGAATTGGGATATCGCATGAGAGCCCTATCACCTTCGAGTGTGTACTAAACGGCCATTGAACATTGGCGTACCGCACTCCGCCCCGCAGCGCGGGTATAAATAGGAAGTGCCTGCAAACGCACATTTGTTTTTCGCTGAGGAGACGAGCAAGTGGCCTGCGCTCAGCGGCGGCACAGAAACTGTGGCGACGGGACGTACGTCTCTGTTCCCTCTTTCAGGGAACGAGGGTTACATGCGTAACCGAGACGTTCCCTTTCAGTCGGTCATGTTTGATGTACGTCAGAATGTGAACCGAGGAATTGGGATCCCTAATAAAACGCCACAGTTTCTGACCCTTCCAGTGCCTGGCGTAAGCATGTCTCTAGCGATAGGACGGACTTACGTCAGGAGAGTCTACTGCTGTTCCGCATGACCCATTACAGTCAGACTTGGATAACACTGGGAAAGCGTGCCAAAGGGAACGCTGCGGAGACCCCATCCTGCCCGTAGGGAGGTACATGTGGTGAAACACATATGGTCTGGCCAGGGGGCAGAGCACATATGGAATGTCCCTGGGATGGCTCCGGCCATAGGAGGGAGACAACATCTGGCAGCGACGACAGAGTAGACTCTGTCAAGGGAAAGACTCGGACTCGCTGAGGGGAGCCTTGCCGTGGAAGAATACGCATATGGGGCCGCCGTAGGGGCCGCAACATATGGCACCCAGCCAACACAACCACATTCAGTGCTGGCCTAGCGACAGACACTCCGCAATGTCTGAAGCCACAAGAGGTGGCGGAGGAGCATAACAGGGTTCACCAGGGGGGAACTTACTGATGCAAAATAGCACACTTATCCACTCCGAGGAGGGGAATGGCGCAGCAAGCTGACACAAGAAACGGGGCTCCAGGCATTACTGGCCACAGGGGGGCGAGCACGCGGGAAGCAACCGTTTCTACACGGAGGCTATAAAATGTAGCGAACTGTGATAGCGATATTTCTGTCAGCGAGGGGCCATGCGCCAGCGCCCAGGAAGAAGCTACTCTTCTCGTGGAGTGAGCTGTCAACCCGAGTGGGCAAGGCCTTAGTACACCAAGGTGATGGCATCCACTGTCTAGTGGGCCATCCTCTGCTTGGAGACAGCTTTTCCCTTCTGCTGGCCTCTGTAACAGACGACGAGCTGATCTGAGGTCCTGAAGCTTTGAGTTCTGTCCACGTAAACCTGCAGAGCGCGGACGAGACAGAGCAAAGCTAGGGCTGGGTCTGCCTCCTCTGAGGGCAGCGCTTGCAGGTTCACCACCTGGTCCTGGAAAGGAGTGGTGGGAACCTTGGGCACATATCCGGGCTGGGGTCTCAGGATGACGTGAGAGTTAGCCGGCCCGAATTCTAGGCACACTTCGTCGACCGAAAATGCGTGCAGGTCCCCTACTCTCTTAACAGAAGCCAATGCAACCAGGAGAACTGTCTTCATCGACAGAGTTTTTAACTCAATTGATTGCAAGGGCTCAAAGGGTGGTCTCTGCAGTGCGATAAGCAGCAGAGGCAAATCCCAAGAGAGTATAGAGAGAAGACGAGGCGGATTTAGCTTCCTCGCCCCCCTCAGTAACCTGACGACTAGATCGTGCTTCCCCAAGGACTTACCATCAACTGCATAGTGATGTGCGACTATAGCGGCAACATACACTTTAAGGGTGGCGGGAGACAGCCTTCGCTCCAACCCTTCTTGCAGGAAGGAAAGCACCGATCTAACCGAGCACGTTCGGGGGTTCTCCTGTCAAGAAGAACACCATTCGATGAATAGGTTCCACTTCAATGCATAGAGATGCCTCGTAGAGGGAGCTCTAGCGGAAGTGATGGTATCTACCATGCCCTGTGGTAGGTCACCTAGAACCTCCGCGTCCCGTCCAGGGATCAGACATGGAGTTTCCAGAGATCCGGACGCGGGTGCCAGAGGGTGCCTCGTCTCTGAGTCAGAAGGTCCTTCCTCAGAGGAATGGGCCAAGGAGGAGCTGTCGCGAGGAGCATCAGTTCCGGGAACCAGGTCCGGTTGGGCCAATAGGGCGCAACCAACAAGACCTGCTCCTCGTCCTTCCTGACCTTGCACAATGTCTGTGCGAGAAGGCTCACTGGGGGAAACGCATACTTGCGTATTCCCCGGGGGCCAGCTGTGAGCCAGTGCGTCCGTGCTGAGAGTGCCCTCAGTCAGGGAGCAAAAACCACTGGCAATGGGTCGAGTCCGGAGCGGCAAACAGGTCTACCTGTGCGGCTTTGAAGAGGTCCCATATCAGCTGGACCACCTGGGGATGGAGTCTCCATTCTCCCGGAAGCGGAGGCTGCCGTGAGAGCTCGTCGGCTGCACGGTTGAGCACGCCTGGGATATGAATGGCACGAAGCGACCTCAGATGCTTCTGACTCCATAGGAGGAGATAGCGGGCGAGTTGTGACATGTGACGGGAGCGTAGACCACCCTGATGGTTGATGTACACAGCGGTTGCAGTGCTGTCCGTACGGACCAGTACGTGCTTGCCTCGTAACAGCCCTTTGAGGCGGCCCAGCACAAGACGTACCGCAAGCAACTCGAGGTAGTTGATGTGCCACTGCAGTTGAGGCCCCGTCCACAGACCCGAAACTGCATGCCCGTTGTACATGGCCCCCCATCTGGTGGTGGAGGCATCCGTGGAGACCACAGCATGCCTGGACACTTGTTCCAAGGGAACACCCGCCCTCAGGAACAAAGGGTCCGACCACCGAGTGAGGGTACGACGGCAGCTCGGTGTGACAGCCACATGGAACGTGCCGCGTTGCCACGCCCATCTCGGGACTCGGCCGTGAAGCCAGTGCTGAAGAGGCCTCATATGAAGCAACCCGAGTGCCGTTACTGCGGCTGCGGATACCACATGCCCCAGGAGCCTCTGAAATAACTTCAGTGCATACTGAGATAAGAGATCCTCTGCACAGGGGAGAGTTTGCTCTTGTCCCAGTTGACCCGAAGACCCAACTGGCTGAGGTGACTGAGCACCATGTCCCTGCGTTCACACAACTGCTCTCTCGACTGGGCAAAGACGACCCAGTCATCGAGGTAGTTGAGAATGCGAACACCACGCTCTCTCATGGGAGCAATGGCCGTCTTCACGAAAGTCGCGGGGCAACAGGGCCAGCCCGAAGGGTAGGACCTTGTACTGGTATGCCCGCTCCTTGAACGCAAACCGAAGAAAGGGTCTGTGTCGAGGGAGAATCGAGACATGATAATACGCGTCCTTCAGGTCGATCACTGCAAACCAATCTTGGGGACGGATGCATTTGAAAATGCGCTTCTGCCTCAACATCTTGAACAGCAGCCTGTGAAGGGACCGATTCAAGACTCACAGGCCCAAGATTGACCGTAACCCACCGCTTTTCTTGGGTACGATGAAGTAAGGGCTGTAAAACCCGATCTCATCTCGGCTGAAGGGACTTCGCCAATAGGACTGCGATCTACTCCCGAAGCACAGGAGCGTTCTCCACCAGCACGCGGGTGAACAGAATACCCCTGAAGACCGGGGGACGCCGGGCGAACTGAATCGCATAGCCAAGTCTGACGGGCTGGGAAGCAGTGTTGTAGTACTCGAGAGTCGGACTCGGTCTTGAACTCGGTCTCGAGACCATATTTTAATGGTCCTGGTCTTGTCATGGACTCGTGTGCATTTGGACTTGGTATTGACTCGTACTCAGACATATTAGGAATTGGACTTATTCCCGAGTCCACTCGAGTCCCATTCAAAATATTTCATGATTATTACTGTATGTTAATATTTCTTTAAATTGATGTTTGATTGACACGTACAATGATTGGTGATTTTCTTGTGCGCAACTGCACATGACTTGAGACGTTAGTGCAAAGACTCCCGCCAGGTTCTCTCCCACACCTGTGACCCGCCCGCTCTCGCTTCTATTTTACGCTGTGTCCACCTGCCATCCACCTGTAGTGATCCCGCTTTCCAGAAAGTCACATTGCTACAACTGTGTTATTTTAATATATTTACTGTTTACAAAGTAGGAAACCAAATCTTGAATGAATACAGATACGATGACTGATGACAGTCTCAACACTTAGCATCTCCCCACAAAAATGTCTGATACAAGGGCTGCCCGCCCTCTCTCTCTCCGCCACATTCACACTTTTGCATTAAAAAGGCAGCAATTTTTCGGCAGTCATTCTTGTGCACGCCCTCCGTAACTAAAAAAATGAATCAAATTAAGTTCTATGTTGTTTGGGGATTTTCTCTGGTCTCGGTCTTGACTCGGACTCAACCCTCTCTAGTCTCGGTCTCGACTCGAACTCAACCCTCTTTGAACTCAGTCTCGAATCGGACTCAACCCTCTCTGAACTCGGTCTTGACTTGGACTTGAATGAGCTGGTCTCAACTACAACACTGCTGGGAAGCGCTAGCCAGGCTCCCAGACTCCGAACCAGCGGGACCAACGGCACAACAGACGCACCCGCAGTGGGGCAGCGAGGTGGAACACAGGGACCCGACTCGGACGGTGGACCGGCCCAAAGTGGGGTCTGCGTGCTGGAAGCACCCTGGTTCCACAGTGAGGCAGGTGGTGTGTGAGACGGCGTGTTTAGCGCGGCCTGCACACACGCAGCGCTGCCAGCTGGCGATATGAGAGGGGGCTGAGGGTGGCAAGGCATAGCGTCGCACACTGCCAGACGTGCTCTCTTGGGACCCGTAGGAATGGGAAACTGCTCTTTTGTTGACAATTTGGGTACCGCTGGACTCCGAAGATCCAGCGGCAGAACAGAAACAAAAGGGAACACAAGATTCTCCACCCGGTCCTCCTCTGGGGGAGGGAGCTCCCGAAGAGCAGTTCTCCGATCCTCCGGGTCGCCCATCTCAGGGCCGCTTGCGTGACCGCTTGCCACCTGGCTTGGCTGCGGCCTGAGCGGGCTGGGCATCACGTCCGCGCCCGACTCCCTGCCGTCTGCTGGGTGAAGGCTGGGAGATGCCCGCGTACCTCTTGGCCTCCCTGCCATCCAGGGTGATGAAGGCGGAGGAGGAACTGCGATTCCTCGTAGAAAACGGGGTTTTCCACGACCGGGTTACCTCCTCATGCACCACCGGGAAGAAAGGAACCGGGGCGGGACGCTGAGAACGCATAGCTGCCAATTCGAGATCTGGCTCAGGCAACGCTGCTCTGCCAGAAGGAGGCAACGCAGCCGAGTCATCATCTCCCTACGACAGCTCACCATCCGATACCGCAATCGACATCTGACCGTCAGCCGGTGCACTGAAAGAGACGGTTGGTCGCTCAACCGAGGGACCACAACGCTCTTCTGGCATCACCACAGGGTGCAGTGTGGAGGGAATAGGGGCCCGCGGAGGTTGTCTCGGCGGGCAAGCCCTAAACGTAATCCTCAGGTCCCCCGGTCTATTCGCTGAAGTAGAACTCTCCCGGTTTCCACTGGAGGGAGTGTTAGATCGGGGCATAGGGGTGGGTGCTTGGCCTCGAGAACAGAGGTAGACAAGCCTGGACCGTAACACTGCGATAGTCATGTTTCCGCAGTGGGAACATGAACTATCCACGAAAGCTGCTTCAGCGTGCTGAACGCCCAAACACGTGACGCAGTGATCGTGACCATCAGCCGGCGATAGGGAATGACCGCATCCAGAAACGTACGGGCGGAATGACATCTTGAAAAAGACGCAGTGTCCGCCCGTATACTCTTTTAGAATGGAAAAAAGTTATTTTAGATGTGCTGAAGCACACAGGGGAAACAGACACGGCGCTGCTGCGGGGGATAGTGCAACCAGGCAACCAGCTGATGAATCAGCAGCTAAAAATAGCGTGAGCTCGTGGCCGCCGCTGAAGTGCCTTTTCGCCAGCATGGAACTCTTCTCCACACACTGGCTTTGAAGTCACACTCTCGGATGAAACAGCAACACTGCTCGGCTCCGAAATGAAAGACAAATGTGCGTTTGCAGGCACTTCCTATTTATACCCGCGCTGCGGGGCGGAGTGCGGCATGCTAATCTCGCACGCCAATGTTCATTGGTCGTTTAGTACACACTCGAAGGTGATAGGGCTCTCATGCGATATCCCAATTCGTCGGTTCACATTCTGACGTATGTTGAACGTGACCGACTGAAAGGAAACTCCTGTTTTCTTCTCGTGAGCTCCCTCTGTTGCTCCAGCTGAAAGGATAACGGTATAGTGAGACGGGAGAGATCGCTCAAACCTCTTCAGATCGTATAATTTTGTGGATAATTAATGGAAATACTTACTCTTTCTAAAGAAATGTGATGTAAACATATGATATTTTATCAGTATTTTTCTGAATGTGTAAGCCTTTGGACTTTAAAGCCTTAATGGAGTTGTTTTGTGCATTTCTGTGATCGCAAATAAACTCAAGCAGGTGCAACTGAATAGGTGTGTGTTCTCTTTTTATGTGAAATGGTAAATACCAGTTTGATTTAGCATGGTTGATGTGCACTCCTGACACAAATTATTATATTACTGCCAATGTAACATTTTTTATTGTTAAACATTGGTCAAATATCGATGCTTGAATCTTCTCTTTAAGTCTTTAAGTAAAAACCAAACATTTGCTTCTGTCATGCTCATTTTGTGATCTAGCTAGTTTTCAGTCAGCTGGTGAAAAGGTGAGGTTGTGTGACGTCGTTCTGTGGAGGTGTGTTAAGGGCGGGTTTTAGGGTTGCGCTGCAGGACTACTGGCCCGACAGTGGAAATGCAACTTGATTTTGGCCTTGGTGCTTTTGGCCCCGCCAGGCATGCTGTTAGCCCTGCCTCGCACTGGCCCGACAGTGGAAAAGCGGCTATTGGCCAAGGACCGCCTAGAGGACGTCTGACTGACATGTAAAGCAACCAATCATAATTCGTTTTGTTCCGCGTCATGTTTAGGGGCATGAAAATGTAAAGTCGATGTCCCTGCAATAACAGACCAGTGTGTAATACTCTTTTGGATGACTTTTAAAGATTTTATGCCTTCACTTCACATACTTTTGAAAATCCAGCGTTTAGTTGGTCCTGATAAGCGCTCATTGTCACAGTTGTACACATGATGGCTTTCTTCTTCCATTAGGGGATTTGGCATCAGTCTGAATGAACTGGCCAAATTCGATTGAAGTTTCATTCGGATTATAAGGGGTGGTTGAAGCCTTTTCTATACCTTTCGATGAGACATGTAAACACTTAATCGGATTGAAAACCGGAACTGGAAAGTTCTGCACACGTGCAATGATGTAGAAATGGCGTAATGACATATGACACACAAAACGAGCTGTTGTTGTTGAATATAATGTCATAAATAACTGTCATGTGAATCTAAAATTATCCTTCCACAGATGCCTTGTTTTGGCCGTGGGAAAGGGCTTTTTTACTGCTTGCTAAATATAAGCAGCACGGCACAAAGCTTTATGTGCTCATCGTCTCCTAATTAGCACCCTAAATAGATAAATATAAAGTCTGCTTTTCAAATCAAAGAAAAGCAATGGTAAAAAGTTGTATGCGGAAACAGCGGTAAACTCAGTATATTCGGGCAGTGTGACATATATTATATACTTTCTGTTGGTCAACACGTCAAATTTGCTTGACCAACTTGAACCCTATGTGGAAATCTTTCACATTTACCAGTGTTCGGTGAATATTCATGGGCGAAATCCAGACATTTCATACAGTTGAAATGGAATTCGCCTGTGAAAATTCACTGGATAATGGCAAATGCTGTTGCCATACCCTGGCATTCAGACAAAAGGGGAAATAAACAGCTCATGATGCTGCTTGATACTTCTGTTGCTTGAGCTGGCCTTTGGCAGAAATTGCAGCTTTGAAAAGCAAATTTAAACAGCCTAACACCGTGTCCTAACCAGACGCGATGCGATAAGATTTCTAGTGGCACACCAGACTCGACCCAAGATCAATCAATCAAAATCAATCAAAAATCACAGCCAATCAGAAGAGCATGTGGGCGGAGTCTCTCTGCAAGCACACTGACTGCATTCGCAACCAAATGGATAAGTACATTATTGAATTCCTCTTACACCATTTTAACATGATTAAAAATACATACTGAGTGACTAAAACACTTGTTTGTTCACTTTGAGTTGACAGTTGAGAGTTGACATAAACATGGGAAAGATACATTTTCTCGCATGTCACGTCACGTCTGGGTAGGACACGGTGTAGGCTTAGGGCTGTTTCAGAATTTGCATTGATTTCGTATCGTTGTTGTCTGTGCATGTCCATGGACTCCGCCCATTCTTTTAGTATGGTGGATTTTTGTCGACATTTTGTTTGGATATAATATGATTACTTGATTAGAAGGAATCATGCCATACCCTAGGTTTATGTGAAACGCCACCACTGTATGCAGCTCCACTCCAGTAGATGTCACTGTAATTTCTGATCTCACTGTAACTGTTAATCTCTGGCCTCTCTTTAATTGTCTAACTTGGTTTCTTAGTGAACTGATCTAAGAAGTTATAAGTAAGCCAATGGACATGATGGATGGATTTCGCCAGCTCTAGCTATTGAAGTGTGAAATACAGTATGCATCAGATGGCCTGTGAACAGAAGGATGAGGGTCAGGAGAGCGCCAATGAGCTGGACCTGTTTTAACATAATCGACAAAGGCTCCTTTAGCACACTTTATCCTTGGTTAACCCTTCTACAGAAGTCTTAAATTTTACCCCCTTTGCCACTAGTAGCCTAGTTGGTTGCAGTGGGGAGAACAAGTATTTGATACACTGCCGATTTTGCAGGTTTGCCTATTTACAAAGCATGTAGAAGTCTGTAATTTTTATCATAGGTACTCTTCAACTGTGAGTGACAGAATCTAAAACAAAAATCCAGAAAATCACATTGTATGATTTTTAAGTAATTAATTTGCATTTTATTGCATGACATAAGTATTTGATACATCAGAAAAGCAGAGCTTAATATTTGGTACAGAAACCTTTGTTTGCAATTACAGAGATCATACGTTTCCTGTAGTTCTTGACCAGGTTTGCACACACTGCAGCAGGGATTTTGGCCCACTCCTCCATACAGACCTTCTCCAGATCCTTCAGGTTTCGGGGCTGTCGCTGGGCAATACGGACTTTCAGCTCCCTCCAAAGATTTTTTATTGGGTTCAGGTCTGGAGACTGGCTAGGCCACTCCAGGACCTTGAGATGCTTCTTACGGAGTCCTTAGTTGCCCTGGCCGTGTGTTTCGGTTCATTGTTATGCTGGAAGACCCAGCCACGACCCATCTTCAATGCTCTTACTAAGGGAATGAGGTTGTTGGCCAAGATCTCACGATACATGGCCCCATCCATCCTCCCCTCAATACGGTGCAGTCGTCCTGTCCCCATTGCAGAAAAGCATACCCAAAGAATGATGTTTCCACCTCCATGCTTCACGGTTGGGATGGTGTTCTTGGGGTTGTACTCATCCTTCTTCTTCCTTCAAACACGGCGAGTGGAGTTTAGACCAAAAAGCTCTATTTTTGTCTCATCAGACCACATGACCTTCTCCCATTCCTCCTCTGGATCATCCAGATGGTCATTGGCAAACTTCAGACGGGCCTGGACATGCGCTGGCTTGAGCAGGGGGACCTTGCGTGCGCTGCAGGATTTTAATCCATGACGGCGTAGTGTGTTACTAATGGTTTTCTTTGAGACTGTGGTCCCAGCTCTCTTCAGGTCATTGACCAGGTCCTGCCGTGTAGTTCTGGGCTGGTCCCTCACCTTCCTCATGATCATTGATGCCCCACGAGATGACATCTTGCATGGAGCTCCAGACCGAGGGAGATTGACCGTCATCTTGAACTTCTTCCGTTTTCTAATAATTACGCCAACAGTTGTTGCCTTCTCACCAAGCTGCTTGCCTATTGTCCTGTAGCCCATCCCAGCCATGTGCAGGTCTACAATTTTATCCCTGATGTCCTTACACAGCTCTCTGGTCTTGGCCATTGTGGAGAGGTTGGAGTCTGTTTGATTGAGTGTGTGGACAGGCGTCTTTTATACAGGTAACGAGTTCAAACAGGTGCAGTTAATACAGGTAATGAGTGGAGAACAGGAGGGCTTCTTATAGAAAAACTAACAGGTCTGTGAGAGCCGGAATTCTTACTGGTTGGTAGGTGATCAAATACTTATGTCATGCAATAAAATGCAAATTAATTATTTAAAAATCATACAATGTGATTTTCTGAATTTTTGTTTTAGATTCCGTCTCACACAGTTGAAGTGTACCTATGATAAAAATTACAGACCTCTACATGCTTTGTAAGTGGGCAAACCTGCAAAATCGGCAGTGTATCAAATACTTGTTCTCCCCACTGTAGTTGTTGAGGAAAGCCACTGACTAGTTAAAAATATGCAGTTTCATACATCCCTAATGCTAAAGAAGCAGTCCAGTTATATCCAAGGTAGGTAAGCGACACAATAGCAGCATTAATAAGATATTGATATCACCAACAACTGCTTAAAAAAATATTCCAATATCCATTCTTTTTTATATTAACACTTAAATGTGGATAATTTTAAAAGTCTTTGGGTCCGGAGATGCTGTACCCTTTCAGAAGCGCCCCCTACTGTATAACAGTGAAAACACAGATTGCCAGAAGATAACTTGTCAATGGCGAGGAAGTGTTGTGTCATAGATGACGGAAAATCTCGTCAATGGCAGGGAAAGAGTTAAAGTCACTGATTTTGAAGACAGATGACTAAATACTATATGTATTAATGTATACAGTGTCAAAGAGGAGCACCAGGAACTTTTATTGCTTGTTAATTTAGAAACCCAGTCCTGAATAAGCAGCTCTTGTTATTAAAAAAAATATGGAGTTACAAGTCCAATGAACAAGGCTGCACCAAATATCTGGACATTTACATATTTGGCAGATGGTTTTATCCAAAGTGACATATTTTTTTAATCAGTTCTTGTTTTCCCTGGGGATTGAACCCCATGACCTTGGCATTGCTAGCGCCATGATCTACTGTTTGAGCTACAGGACAAAGGGGAGACTGCGAAAGGGCAGGACCATTTGCTTTGCACATACAACAGGGGCCATGAGAGGCATGTTGACATTTCTCGAGATTATTTTATCCATTCAGTATGCAAGTAGTCAATAAAATGGATAAATATAGTATGTGAACATGACTGAAATGGATACGAACTATGTTGTTTCTCATCTCAGATTGATGGGAAATTGAATAAATATAGTTGAGATATTGGAAAAACTGACCAGAACAATGCTTGAATATTTTCAGAGCAAAACAGAGGTTCTCAGAATATTTATCCTGTATTCCTGGGTCTTTATTGGGACTGTCCAGGTCACATTTTCTAAAAGCCAAAGTAAATCACAGAAACATCCATACATATCATCTTAGAATAATAGGCAGTTTCTCAAAAGCATTGTAATCTGTTACGAACTTGAAAATCAAACCTTAAGCTGTATAAACTTTAAGTTTTGTATATATCTTGTGCTAAAGAAGGAGGCCAGTTCAAGAAGATTATCAAAGGTAGATAAGCCACACAATGACATTAATAAGATATACCCTGATTTCACCTATTGTTGGTGATATTAATAAGAAATTGGATATTTCAAGGCAGGAAGAACTTGAAAATTGTTGTAAATCTAGTGTTCTGGTGGAGGTTTATGTTAATAAGTTAACAAGTGAATAAGGAGGCAGAATTATACAGTCATGTAATGCAATAATTTAATATCTTTTATCAATATTTTATTACTTTAATTTAAATTACT
This sequence comes from Coreius guichenoti, assembly GCA_039654105.1. NCBI lineage: Eukaryota > Metazoa > Chordata > Actinopteri > Cypriniformes > Gobionidae > Coreius > Coreius guichenoti. The sequence continues at coordinate 4,539,133 of CM077177.1, forward strand.
AATTAAAAATAATATAAAATAAGGCTAAAATAGATGATACAAATTATAAATTTGTATGTAAATAAATAAAGTAAACTCATTTGTGTGAATGACCACATACAGTGGGGAGAACAAGTATTTGATACACTGCTGATTTTGCAGGTTTTCCTACTTACAAAGCATGTAGAAGTCTGTAATTTTTATCATAGGTACACTTTGAGAGACGGAATCTAAAACAAAAATCCAGAAAATCACATTGTATGATTTTTAAATAATTAATTTGCATTTTATTGCATGACATAAGTATTTGATCACCTACCAACCAGTAAGAATTCCGGCTCTCACAGACCTGTTAGTTTTTCTTTAAGAAGCCCTCCTGTTCTCCACTCATTACCTGTATTAACTGCACCTGTTTGAACTCGTTACCTGTATAAAAGACACCTGTCCACACACTCAATCAAATAGACTCCAACCTCTCCACAATGGCCAAGACCAGAGAGCTGTGTAAGGACATCAGGGATAAAACTGTAGACCTGCACAAGGCTGGGATGGGCTACAGGACAATAGGCAAGCAGCTTGGTGAGAAGGCAACAACTGTTGGCGCAATTATTAGAAAATGGAAGAAGTTCAAGATGACGGTCAGTCTCCCTCGGTCTGGGGCACCATGCAAGATCTCACCTTGTGGGGCATCAGTGATCATGAGGAAGGTGAGGGATCAGCCCAGAACTACACGGCAGGACATGGTCAATGACCTGAAGAGAGCTGGGACCACAGTCTCAAAGAAAACCATTAGTAACACACTACGCCGTCATGGATTAAAATCCTGCAGCGCACGCAAGGTCCCCCTGCTCAAGCCAGCGCATGTCCAGGCCCGTCTGAAGTTTGCCAATGACCATCTGGATGATCCAGAGGAGGAATGGGAGAAGGTCATGTGGTCTGATGAGACAAAAATAGAGCTTTTTGGTCTAAACTCCACTCGCCATGTTTGGAGGAAGAAGGATGAGTACAACCCCAAGAACACCATCCCAACCGTGAAGCATGGAGGTGGAAACATCATTCTTTGGGGATGCTTTTCTGCAAAGGGGACAGGACGACTGCACCGTATTGAGGGGAGGATGGATGGGGCCATGTATCGTGAGATCTTGGCCAACAACCTCCTTCCCTCAGTAAGAGCATTGAAGATGGGTCGTGGCTGGGTCTTCCAGCATGACAACAACCTGAAACACACAGCCAGGGCAACTAAGGAGTGGCTCCGTAAGAAGCATCTCAGGGTCCTGGAGTGGCCTAGCCAGTCTCCAGACCTGAACCCAATAGAAAATCTTTAGTGGGAGCTGAAAGTCCGTATTGCCCAGCGACAGCCCCGAAACCTGAAGGATCTGGAGAAGGTCTGTATGGAGGAGTGGGCCAAAATCCCTGCTGCAGTGTGTGCAAACCTGGTCAAGAACTACAGGAAACGTATGATCTCTGTAATTGCAAACAAAGGTTTCTGTACCAAATATTAAGTTCTGCTTTTCTGATGTATCAAATACTTATGCCATGCAATAAAATGCAAATTAATTACTTAAAAATCATACAATGTGATTTTCTGGATTTTTTTTAGATTCCGTCACTCACAGTTGAAGAGTACCTATGATAAAAATTACAGACTTCTACATGCTTTGTAAGTGGGCAAACCTGCAAAATCGGCAGTGTATCAAATACTTGTTCTCCCCACTGTATTTGGTACAAACTAGTGATGGCATGATTATTGCAGAATATTATATGAATGAAATTGGATGTTTTTATTCTACTTTCTGTGTCATTTGATGCATCTTCATAAATATTTTATAAAATTTTTATAATTTTTAACATTCTTCATGAGACTCATAAGCAATATGAGTTGTCTCCATGACAAATGGGTAAATTGTAGGGACGCTCCGATCAGGATTTTTGCAGCCTATACCGACTACCGTTTTTTTTTTTTTTCACGATTGGACGATACCGATACGATCATTCAAGCTTTATATAAGTGATATGTAAGCTCTCTGTTGAGGGTCACTGTTAACCCCTTACACCCTGAAGACATTTTTAATAATTTCACATGGTTTCAAGTGGCATACTTAAAGGGGGGGTCTAATGCTATTTCATGCATTCTGACGTATTTACACTGTTAAAGAGTTGATTCTCATGCTAAACATGGCCAAAATTGAAAAAATACGAGTTGGACGTATGACGGAGTATTTATGTTCCAAATACACTCCTTCAGGATTCAAATAAGTTTCGGAAAGTTTTTTTCGAGTATGGCCCTGTATGACATCATAAAGGGCGGGATTCCTTGTATGGGCACTTCTCCCGGATGAGCGCACACACACACACACACACACACACACACCAGAGCGAGAGCAAGAGCTTCGTTCGGGTTACAGAAGCCGTCGGCAGCGCTGGCATTTCGTTTTTAGACCACAAAATCAACAATGTCACTAAAGAAGTGTGTTTCTGGTTGTGAGGGAAAGATAACCTTGTTCAGCTTCCCAAATAAAACAGCGTTAAGGAAACAGTGGATGCAGTTTGTTTTTCCGGAGTTCTGCAAGTGTGCTTGTTTTTTCCCGGTCACGAGTGTTTTGTTGGCAATCGGCGTGTAAGTGCGTATAATGTGAACAACACGAACGTATATTGAATCGAAAGTTATCCAGGGATAATGCATTGATGTATTGTGTGTGTGTGTGTGTGTGTGTGCTCGTGACTCTTTAGCTCCGCCCACTGCACGCCTCCACGAGTTCAGCTGTTTTCGTAAATAATCGGTACAGCGTAACTGTCTTTTATAAATATGACAAAACTAAAGACTCTTGGGAGATATGAAGGATGCAATACTACTCTATAGGTTCTCAAGTTTAACATGAGACTGTCAGAAACTGTGTGTGTTATGTACCCTTTAAAAATAATGACTTATAAAAAAGGTGTCATCAAGTATATGATCTCATTTGATAGAAATCCTAACATTTTAAAGAAAATAGATTTTGATCATGTTTGGAGGTTCTTATGTTACAACACTGCTGAGAAAACCTCAGAAAAAGTGACGCAATTTTTGATTAATTTTATTATTATTTATGCTTGACATGATGATTAGAAAGTACTATATATGACAGGTCATAGAATCAGTTTGGGCTTGTTCATAGCCATGTCAACTGCATCTGTGATATTTTGTGTTGATATCTCAAAGCAGTCAAATGTTATGACATTTGAAACCATTGTAGCCTTTTTAATCAAAAGTCCTATAGCTTTAGCCAAGCAGCATGTCAATGTCACTCCGTGAGGATTTTCGCAAGATGTACACATCATGTTAAGTTGTGTGTTGGCTTGTTTGAATCAAGACAACCTGCTCTAAATAAAGTTGTGTGATTTACTATGGTTTACTAATGTTTCGTGAAGTTACAAAGCAGAATGTGGCGCAAAAGCTTCATCTCTATACTGTTTACATGTGCGTCGGTGGCAACTTTTTACGGCTTTACGTAATCAAATTGCGATCAGTTCATGAGATTGGCCAAATTTAGTGACTACCGATCAAGTCATAGAATGTGATTATCAGCTGGTATCGATCAGAGCATCCCTAGTAAATTGGGATTAAACCTCTGTGCTGATGTAAAGATGTTAGAATAACAGACAAATTGTGAGAAGGCCTTGCAGGGATGGATGCTCTTTCCTCTTTCACTGCCCATTTGAACCATCTGTAATCTGCCCTGAGGGGTTTGCCCTTCAATGCGCTTATGCAGCAGTTGCTTTGTTTCCTTGATGTACAAGTCAGGGCATTCTTCATCGCATTGAACTGTATACAGTATACAATATTGCTTTGTGTTTTGGTGTTAGATCCTTTGGGTGTAATAGTTTCAGTGTGCTGAAAGGTTTGGGGACATTGTGTTTGTTGAAAATCCTCTGGAGGTTTTCAGATTCTTGTGATACTGTTGTGTTTGTTTTGCTGTCCTCCTCTGCCCATTTTTCTGGCTTTTCCAAGATTCTTGTGTGTGTTTACTGTTCATCACCTTGGATTCTGATTAGTTTGGACAACAACCTTATATTCAAAGATCTGATGGGGATCTCCAAAAGAGTCCTCAAGTAAGTGACTGGAGATCACAGAGAACTGGAGAAATAGAGTGGGAGGAGATGCACCAAGGGATGCATTTCATGAAAATACACCTGGGATGAAGCAATAGGCTTAGAAGAGGTACAAACCTTAAGTGGTGAATGTGAGATAAGGAGCCAATTGCATGACGTTGAGTTCCTGATTCTAATGCTGCAATTTAGGGCTTCCAAATACGTAGTGTGCAGTAATCCTGGTGACATCACTATTAGCATAAAGCTTGTACACAATATTTTATTTATAGATTATACAACCTGGATTTTCAGAGTACAGCTGTAGTGGGTTCATGCTCAACTAATGTGGCCAATCTTTAATTCTCACTGCTACATCACAGTTATAGGCTTGCTACTCACAACCCATGGCCTAAATTACTGGCAACTACAATCAATTTATTAAAACCTGTACCAAAGACCAAACTTTAGATTTGCTGATGGCCAATGTCAAGGAAGTGTGCAGCTCCACTCCAGTAGATGTGACCGTAACATTGTTCACCTTTGGTCAAGTCCTGCGGTAGTTACTTTGCGTGTAAACTTTATTTCTCTGTGGACTGAAGAAGTTGTGCAAAAGTAAGCTAATTAGACCGGAAATGATGGATTTCGCCTCTTTCTTAATCGTCACCACTCCTCCATCCCAACTGTCCAGGTGAAGGATGTGCACAGAAGGCAGCAGAGCTTGAAGGTGTCAAAATGTTGAAGGTCTACATGAAAGTCATGTACAGTTACGGTCCAGTTGTGCAGACTTCATATGATGGGATCCTCAGAAAGGCTTGAGGAAGCTTGGCACACTCAGACCTTTTGGTCCTCTTCCAAGTTCACATTTTGGTGACGTAATGCCATTTATATTATTGGGTACCAGTTCACCAGTGCAGGCGTTGCAAAATGGCAGACTGGGAGCATATCACGGACACAAGTGAGGCACTTCTTTACCATAATATAAGTAACTTTTAACCACAGTAAGAAACAATGTCACAATATAGTAGTAATTCTGCACAAAATCAGACATGTTACTAATTTAAATGAAATTGAAAAATACTTAACTCACATCAGACTCTTTGGAAACTGGCTATTTTTCACTTGAGATAACCAATTGTATCCTCTCTGATGCTTTTAGAGATATGTATACACTCTCGCTTAGAACAAAAATGACCATTACCTAAATGGTCTAAATTATCTAAATTTTGAACACTCAGAAAAGCATCAGACTTTTCAGTTTTTTCACCTGCGGCAACCAACCAATATTTAAATCTCTTAACTAAACAAAACTGACAAACATTTGAATCTCTTAATAGAACAAAACTGACCAATATTTAAATCTTTTAACCAAAGAAATCTGACCAATATTTAAATCTCTTAACCGAATAAAACTGACAAACATTTAAATATCTTAATAGAACAAAACTGACTAATATTTAAATCTCATAATAGAACAAAACTGACAAACATTTAAATCTTTTAACCGAACAAATCTGACCAATATTTAAACCTCTTAACCGAACAAAACTGACCAATATTCAAATCTTTTAATAGACAGAACTGACCAATATTTAAATCTCTTAACCGAACAAAATTTTTAAATCTCTTAACCGAACAAAACCGACTGATATTTAAATCTCTTAATAGACAAAACTGACCAATATTTAAATCTCTTAACCGAACAAAACCAACCAATATTTAAATCTCTTAATTGCCTTTGAGTGCTCAGTCGTGTGTCTGAGTCAGTGATATACACTATATTGCCAAAAATATTGGGACACCCCTCTAAATCATTGAATTCAGGTGTTCCAATCACTTCCATGGCCACAGGTGTATAAAATCAAGCACTGGGCATGCAGACGCTTCTACAAACATCTGTGAAAGAATGGGTCGCTCTTAGAACCACAGTGATTTCAAGCGTGGTACCGTGATAGGTTGCCACCTGTACAATAAGTCCATTCGTGAAATTTCCTCACTACTAAATATTCCACGGTCAACTGTTAGTGGTATTATAACAAAGTGGAAGCAATTGGGAACAACAGCAACTCAGCCACGAAGTGGTAGGCCACGTAAAATCACAGAGCGGGGTCAGCGCATGCTGAGGCACACAGTGCACAGAAGTCGCCAACTTTCTGCAGAGTCAATAGCTACAGACCTCCAAACTTCGTGTGGCCTTCAGATTAGCTCAAGAACAGTGTGTAGAGAGCTTCATGGAATGGGTTTCCATGGCCGAGCAGCTGCATCCAAGCCTTACATCACCAAGTGCAATGCAAAGCGTCGGATGCAGTGGTGTAAAGCACGCCGCCACTGGACTCTAGAGCAGTGGAGACGTGTTCTCTGGAGTGACCAATCACGTTTCTTTGTCTGGCAATCCAATGGACGAGTCTGGGTTTGGCGGTTGCCAGGAGAACGGTACTTGCCTGACTGCATTGTGCCAAGTGTAAAGTTTGGTGGAGGGGGGATGGTGTGGGGTTGTTTTTCAGGGGTTGGGCTTGGCCCCTTAGTTCCAGTGAAAGGAACTCTTAATGCTTCAGCATACCAAGACATTTTGGACAATTTCATGCTCCCAACTCCCAACCCTTCCTGTTCCAACATGACTACACACCAAGACACAAAGCAAGGTCCATAAAGACATGGATGAGCGAGTTTGGTGTGGAGGAACTTGAGTCCTGACCTTAACCCGATAGAACACCTTTGGGATAAATTAGAACGGAGACTGCGAGCCAGGTCTTCTCGTCCAATATCAGTGCCTGACCTCACAAATGCGCTTCTAGAAGAATGGTCACAAATTCCCATAAACCTTGTGGAAAGCCTTTCCAGAAGAGTTGAAGCTGTTATAGCTGCAAAGGGTGGGCCAACTCCATATTAAACCCTACAGATTAAGAATGGGATGTCATTGAAGTTCATGTGCATGTAAAGGCAGACGTCCCAAAACTTTTGGCAATATAGTGTATGTGCTAGCCAAAACTATAAATACAATATAGCTAGACCTCAATCCTGAGGAACACTTGTATCATCGCTATACACAGATCTGGCATAACATTATAACCACTGACAGGTGAAGTGAATAACACTGATTATCTCTTCATCACGGCACCTGTTAGTGGGTGGGATATATTAGGCAGCAAGTGAAAATTTTGTCCTCAAAGTTGATGTGTTAAGCCCGGGACACACTGCACGATTTTTAGCTGTCCCAGACGAAAGATTGCCATCGTGAAACAATCGTGGCGATTTCTGTGATCGTGGCTCCTAACTGGTGGTCCTATGTCGGACAATGAGAGAGGTTCAAAGACGGCCATTGTCACAGTCTTGCGACCAAAGATAGCCTACGATAATTTTCTGACAGTGTCAGAAATTCAGCATGATCAGCACACAGTGTGTTTGCTGCTACAACCTATGTCTGACCAGCCAATAAAAATGCGACATGAAATCAACGCAACATGTCGCTTAAACTTAAAATTGCTTACCTCAAGCTATTTCCCTTCCTCTTTCGCCGTGTCCTCTTTTTTTCAGCACACATAAAAACTACAACTGTCAAAGTGTGATTCATCATGGTCTTTTTGTTTACCACTAGCGCATGCTGATGACGCTTTATTGTTCTATAGAAACCTGCATCGTAGCCTACGAGTCAATAGGTGTTATCATCGTACAGTCTACATGCATGTCATACCCACGTTTAATAGATCCATGTCGCACAGTGTGATTTGTAATGATCTTATAGGATTGCTAATCGTGCAGTCTGTACCAGGCTTTTGAAGCAGGAAAAATGGGCAAGCGTAAGAATTTGAGCGAGTTTGAGTTAGCACCTGGGTCAGAGCATCTCCAAAACTGCAGCTCTTGTGGGGTGTTCCTGGTCTGCAGTGGTCAGTATCTATCAAAAGTGGTCCAAGGAAGGGACAGTGGTGAACCAGCGACAGGGAGCGAAGCCTGGCCCGTGTGGTCCGATCAAGCAGATGAGCTAATGTAGCTCAAATTGCTCAAGAAGTTAATGCTGGTTCTGATAGAAAGGTGCATCGCAGTTTGTTGTGTATGGGGCTGCATAGCCGCAGACCAGTCAGGATGCCCATGCTGACCCCTGTTCACCGCCGAAAGCTCCAACAGTGGGCACGTGAACATCAGAACTGGACCATGGAGCAATGGAAGAAGGTGGCCTGGTCTGATGAATCACATTTTCTTTTACATCACGTGATGCACGATGGGAAGAAGGCAAGCTGGCAGAGGCAGTGTGATGCTTTGGGCAATGTTCTGCTGGGAAACCTTGGGTCCTGCCATCCATGTGGATGTTACTTTGACACGTACCACCTACCTAAGCATTGTTGCAGGCCATGTACACCCTTTTATGGAAACGGTATTCCCTGGTGGCTGTGGCTCTTTCAGCAGGATAATGCGCCCTGCCACAAAGCAAAAATGGTTCAGGAATGGTTTGAGGAGCACAACAAACCCAAGGTTTGAGGTGTTGACTTGGCCTCCAAATTCCCCAGATCTCAATCCAATCGACCATCTGTGGGATGTGCTGAACAAACAAGTCCGATCCATGGAGGCCCCACCTCGCAGCTTACAGGACTTAAAGGATCTGCTGCTAACATCTTGGTGTCAGATACCACACAGGGGTCTAGTGGAGTCCATGGGCTGTTTTGGCAGCAAAAGGGGGAACAACACAATATTAGGCCATAATGTTATGCCTGATCGGTGTATATTGTCATATGGCCCAGCCCTAAAACCTGTCCTATGATAAAGCACTAAGATATTATAGCCTATATGAAGTGCCATACATATAAATTTGACTTGACTTGGGAGCAACCTTCTGAAGTTTGAGAAATGGCCATACACTGTTACAGGTGTTATGTCAGTGGTGGTCGCTGTCATCTTTTCTGATACTGTGTTCAGCAGCGTCCGGACGGGATGCCATAAGACTCTGTCCTGCGGCTCAGCCTCTACCTCTTGGAGGTTGTGGTTGGGAAGAGATGTTGGCAATGCTCTTGACCGTCATTGACAAGACCTGCCATCTGCTCCACTGGACTGTTATTACACAGAGGGATGCGTTTAACGTTTGGCTGCTCCCTTCACAGTGTGCTTTCATACTTAATGTTTTACTGCTCAAGTTTGACTCAAGGCTTTTCTGCTGAACTTTCTACCTGCCATATTTGCTGCAGCAGTAATTGTGCATGTTTGGTTTCATACATCTGTATGAACTTGTTATTGTTTGCATTTTTATTTATGGACTTTGTGGCAGGATGAGTCCTCTAAATGTTCAACATCAAAACTTTGCTGAAAAACTTGTCTCACACAATCTCCTAAAGTTGATAGTCGATTGATAGTTTAGACTTTTGTAGCAAGTAAAGGGCCTTTTAGTATAATTGTACAAAAGTCCCTTTAGCTCATGCTTCACGTCTCTTTTTGCTGTGAAATCTGCACTGATTTTTATAAAGTAAAAGTAAGAATAACTTTTATATTGTTAGTAATATTTCAAAATGAACACTTACTGGATTGAATCAGCTTAGGTTCACTTGATTATACATATAATTTTTTAGTAAAATGCCTCTTTTTTTCCTCAGTACCTGCTTCCTTCCATGTCACAGCTACACTGTAAAATCTAATTAGTTAGACTTACTTAAAAAAAGCATGCAAACTGATTGCTTTAAAAAAACCAAGTAAAGTGAAATAGGAATGGTATGTTGTGCTGACAAATGCTTAGTCAGTATAGTTTACTCACACAAGTGTTCTAGTAACTAAAAAAGAACTGAGAGTGCTTGATAATTTACTATAAATTATAAATTTATAAACTATAAAAATAAATGTATTACTTCCCTTCCTTTGAAACCAAATAACTGTGATTTATTGTTGCATTGCTGCATCAATAGGAAGAGAATTACAATAAAATAAATGAAGTTTCCAGTGCCCAAACAAAGGGAACACTGATCACCATAATGGTGAGTTCAAACAAAAACATTTTAGGAAATCAACATCCGTTTATGAAGTCAGCGTATGTGATGTTCTCTCAAATTTTTCAGTTGTATATGCATTCTATATGACTTTGGGAAATGAGTGAATGCAAACAGAGAAAAATAACTGTAAAAGTAGAGGACATAAGTTAAAAGTCCATTAAGAATTGCCCCGCCTCAAAAACTCTCTCTCTCTTTTTTTTTTTTTTTTTTGCTTGACAAAATGGCACTCAAACCAATCAATTAATCTTAACTTTGGTTTTCTGAGTAAAAAAGGCATAGTATGTGAATAGTACAGATTACTAGATTTTTACAATTAAGTTAAGACCTTAAGTAAAGTTAACTAAAAAGTGTTATTTTACACTGTTGGAAATAGCCGACTCTGGTGACATTTCTGCAAAAATATACATATACATCCAATTCACTGCAGTTTCCAGCTGAAATTAAGACTCGAGGCAGTAAAACACCAACAACTTTTATTCCTTTTCACACAAATAATGATTACAGGGGTAGATTATTGATTAATAAATGCTAATTTCATGTGAATCCTTTAATACGTTATGAACTCACACAACTTTGACTATAGTGCATCCTTTGTAAACATTCATTTTGGTGTTTGCATCACATAATCATCTCTGTATGTTTCTGATGTAGTAAGCTTATTCGGCAGCTCAGCTAGTACAGCACTGCACTTGTGATGTGGAGGAAACACGTCACGATAAAAGAGCTCAAAGTCTTCTAGAAGCAAGCTAAAATGGCACAGTTAATTCAGTAAATGCATTTCACATTTGCTCAGTTAGATTTAGTGTAAGGTTTAGGTGGTATGTTAATTTCAAATGAGATTTAACCCTTTAGTGCCCCTCACCGTTTTTATTTCTAAGATGCCATGATACGCACACAACCAATGTAATAAAATGTTGTTTCAGAGAATATTAAACACGCTAGTTTTTAGTACCAGTCATTGGACATTTAACTTTGAAACTGCTTAGTAAACATGCTATAAGTAATGCAATATCATTTTGCAAAAAATGTACCCAGAAGCATGTTTTTTTTGCTTGACATTGAGTCATTTACTAAACATGCATCTGCAATGAAAAAGAAATTAAAATTGCTTAAAGTGCATGTGAACGTGTCACCTGAAAAGTGCCGCACCCAGAGCAAAACTGTACCCGGAGCAACGGATTTCAGGTTTTTCAGAAATATCACATATTTCCAATGAAATATGGGTTGTTTTATTTATAGATTTTTTCTTGTCACATCTTTATTTCATTTCTTTAGGATGTTATGTGAGTAGTATAGAAAGATGAAGAAAAGGGAAGTGGCACTGTTTGTTCATTCCACACATGAACAGCTCGAACACTGGTTTCAGCTCTAATGAATAGAGGGCCGTTGAGGAGATAAGGTGTCATGAGTGTGTGTTTGAGAGCCGCGAGCTCCCCGGGAGAGACGTGATCCAGGACTGCCACCGTCTGAGCGTCTGGCTGCTGCTCCAGTTGAGCCTGGCAGAGTCTGTCCCTCTAGAGTCAGACAGAGAGGATAGATTTAAATACACTGTTGAACAAGGGAAGGACAGAGCCAGTCTCACTGCAATATGAAGATATCAGGGAAAATGGTTAAAGGGGTCACATGAGAGATCAGATTTTCTTTGATCTTTTGAGATAAAAGCTGCAAAAATTGCTCATTTTGAAATCCTCAAATGATGTCAGATACTCGAGACATTAACATGTTCACAAATGAAGAGGGTGTTTCTTAAAGGCACAGCAGCAAAAAAATCTCCTGTTTAAACCTAAGGCTGAGAGAGTGTGACTGCATAGGCGTAAAAATAAAACAATTAATAAAATGGCCCTATTTACTTTATTAATACTAAATCACAATCATGTGCTGCATGTTATTCCAAAGAATCATCTAAATTATTTTTCATCGAAGGGCCAGATTTACTAAACAGGTCAAATTAGCGTGAGAGCGTCATACCATAAAAGCGCCGATGGGAGTGGAAAGTTCTGAGTGTGATCTACTGATGACACACACACATTAAAGAACACAGACGCAGCCGGATCATTTCCATAATGACCAACACAATCTACCAAGAGCAGCACAAATTAGCGTCTGGTTTAAGACGTGCTTTTATTGGGTGGTAAATAATGGCGCAAACACCAGTAAATTGACGAGCACAAACCTTAGTAAATCACCTCGCATGATTCATTTAAATACTCTCCTCCCATAAATACTGCGTCTGAAAGGCAAACTCCTACAAATGCATATGCAATAAGATCAGCTGCAAAAATAACTCTGTCCACGCCTTTTCAGCGCTAATTTATCACTGCGTGTCTTTAGTAAATCCTGACTGTAGTTTTTTAACGCCAAAAGAGGGTTTGTGCTGGAGCAAGCGGTTAGTAAATCTGGCCCGAAATGTTATAACTTGCTCCTCTGAAACAACCATTGCTACTGTTGTAATTTAAACTGTAAACGGGTATTTGAAATTGATATAATAGAAACTGTGGCTATAATAGTAAATAACAATAAATGGTAACACTTACAGTAAGGTTCCATTTGTTAACTTTAGTTGATACTGCATTAGTTAACTCTTTCCCCACCAACGTTTTTTTAAAAAGTTGCCAGCCACCACTAACATTTTTAATTTTTCACCAAAAAAAAATGTATGCATTCTTTTTTTTTTTTATCAACACTTGATTGTGGGTAAGTTTCATAAAAAAACAAAACATTTTGAACAAAAAGTGAAGAAAATCGTGTTTTAGTCAAAGGGTGCGTCTCAATCAGCTCCCTAGTTCAATCGTCAGGGCACTGATCAGGGAGTCGGCCATTTTAAGGGCTGTCTCGATCGCAGAATCCTTCCAGTGCACTGAAACGTTCGCTCCCTAAAAAGTCACACAATACACCACAAAACCCAGGGTGCATCGATGCTCACTATGTTCCCTTAATGGAAGTTCTGAAGCGTGAAACTTAAATCACGAGCCAACTCACTACACATAACGGCCGATAACGACACGCGATATGTTTTTAAAAATAGAAACCATTATTTTATTATATTTCAGGATAAACATACATCGTTAGACAGGTAATGAACTTAATCTAGCATTTATAATTTATTTACGGCTGAAATGTTGCACGTATATGTAACAAGCAAAGTATTTATTATAATGGACTTTAAATAACATTACAAGTAATGTCAGTAAGATATCAGCTCTGCTGTTGTTCATAAATACCAGTAGTGATGTTGTACAATGAGGACGTTGTCACATCGCCGGAAATAGAGTCATCAGTGTCCCAATGTGTAGTGAGCCAGCATCCTTTACTCTCCTTACCAGTGCCCGAATTTGTGTACACGATATACTGATTCACGAGCTCAGGAGCTATAGGGAACTGATTGAGACGCACCCAAAGACTCAGAACGATGATCAAAACACAGATGGAGTAGATGGAGTCCAAGCTTCACAGTCCTATAGCTCGTCCTGGGTCAACATTTCATTCAGTAACATTAGGCAGTTTTGATTTATATGCTGTTTAATGATCACGTTATTTTACATGTGTGTAAGCAATGCTTCTTTCACTTGTTTCTGCTTCTTCTTCGCCTGTGTTTTGATCAGGAGATTCTGTACTCTTTCAGAAAATGTGTAATAGCGCCCCCTACCATATAACAGTGAAAATATGGATTGCCGGAAAAATCTGTCAATGGTGGGGAAAGAGTTAAGATGAACTAACAATGAAAAATACTTATTAATTTTAGTTAATGTTAATTTCAACATCAAAAAACATTTAAAATCAAATGTTGTATCTGTTAATAATATCTCATGCACTTGAACTGGGGTTATTATCGTTAACTAAAACTAAAATTGAAATAAAAATAAACCTAAATAGCAATTTTAAAATAAATAATAAAATGAAAAAAAAAAATTATTAAAAATTAAACTGAAAAAAAAAAATTATATTAATACAACTATAACAAAACTGAAATAAATACTATAATAATACTGACATGAACTAACAATTAGTTTTTATTTTTATTAATTAATTTTAACAAAGATTAATAAATGCTATAACAAACATTGTTAGTTAATTAGTTGATGTTAGTTAATGCATTACTAATGGGACCTTTACAATTCTGCCTCCATGTTCTGTTCAAAAAACCTCTTCAAAACAGCAAACTCACATTCAGGTCTGACTCTATTTTAAACGCCCACTTTTCATGATCCAATCAATTCCCAATGGATGAAATGACTGCCATACATTTTTCTTTCATGTTGTTTCACTTGGAAACATTACAAGTGAAATGCTCTGCAAATGCATGTTGCCATTTTTGCATGTTTGACCTTATTACAGTTGTGGATTCAGCCTACATGCGAGAATCTCAGCTTTTTAAAGCATACTGCATGCATACATTGTTTTTCAGAGGGTCAGCTCAGGTAAACGCTGGAGATGTGCATGTCTCGCATGCGTGTTGTCGTCCGTGTGGGAGGATAATGCTGCAGGCGCCGGGCTTCTCCAAACCTCCATCTGTTTACTTCAAACTGTCTGCGTCCCATTTAAGCCCAGTCTACTGCGCACACACACTAAAAGATCTGCAGCACCTCATTAAAAGCTGCTGTAATTCTGACTATAACTCGCAATTCTGACTTTATAACTCGCAATTCTGACTTTATAACTCACAATTTCTCACAAAAGTTATAAAGTCAGAATTGCGAGTTATAAAGTCGGAATTGCGAGATATAAAGTCAGAATTGCGAGTTATAAAGTCAGAATTGTGAGATATAAAGTCAGAATTGCGAGTTATAGTCAGAATTGCGAGTTATAAAGTCGGAATTGCGAGTTATAGTCAGAATTGTGAGATATAAAGTCGGAATTGCGAGTTATAAACATTATGAATTCTAACAATGCATGAACGTGAACAACGCTCGGGCCAGTTGACGGGCCAGTGCTGCATCGTCATGAAAGTTTAAGCCTTGACAATTTAAATAAGGGAACTCATTTTGTTACTGTCGCTGTGTGGAAAGTTTGGTGTGCGCACACATCTGTAGCATGCGCCAAGAAAGCCGACAGCTCAGTGAATACTAAACTCGCGTCTTCTTGCACTTGAGCGGACAAATTCACACAAAATTATGTCAAAAAATAGCGAGTATCCTAGTAAACATAGTCGGTTATGTCTTAATTGAACATAAACAGTTGAGAAAGTAAGCACATGTGTACATATGATTATATTAGATCCGTGCAGTCACTCTTAAAGTGACAGCATCCTAATATTCCTGCTGCTGTCTGTGTTTTTAATGTTAATCAAACTACAAAGGACAAAGAAAAAAATCACTCACTGCTCTTGACTGAATAACCTTTGTAACTTTATCGCTCATCTCTAATCTGCTAAATGGGATTATAGGACATGAAAATATTAAGGTATTATAAAGAAAAACATTTTGGTTTTGACTTGACTTTTTTCTCCTGTGTACAGATTCCAGCACTGTCACAGAGTCATGTGTGATTTTGCTGTTTTTATTAATGTATGTCTGCTATGAACATTTTATAAGCATTATCCCCAAAAATAACTTACAGCAGTTTTAATGTTTTAATATTATTTTCATGACATCTTGGTTATGAATAAATCTGCTCATCTCTATTGAACCTAAAACGATATGAGGATATGATATTTGTAACTGACAGTGATTGGCCTCAGTGAGTCACTGGGGTGTGGCTCGTCAGCGTTTAGTTCCCTCAGACGGATGGGCAGGACGCCAGCGGGAGGAGCTCAGTCTGTGGAAACTGATGCCATTACACCAGCAGCCCTTTAAATGCCTGCTCAGTTTTAGCACATACACAAATGTGAGCTGTGCAAAGTCTCTTTGAAATTATTTGTCAAGGCTCATATTGATCTTTTGCACAAGGGCTTTTGATTTTCTTTTACATATTCATTTATACCTAAAGATATTGAATTCAAATACTGTAGGTCTGATTAATATTTAAATAAAGGACACTATTACTTGAACGTGATTAGGGTACAAAGTAGACCCCAAAAACTTTTTTGTTGTTGTTGTTTTTTTCTTTAAACAAATTAACAACAAAAGGCAACACTTAAAGGTGCAGTAAGCGATTTCTGAGAATCATCATTGAACGTCATTGTTGATATTTGAAATCAACCCAAACAAACACACCCTTCCCTTCATTGCTCCACCCCCAAAATGGACAAACAAGCAATGCAAGAGTGGATAATGTCTCTTATCACAGCAGAAGTGAAGCAAAATAATGCTTAGCGAAAAATAAAGTGAAGATGACGAATTAATGACAAGGAAGTGCAAAAAATGAACATACAGCAGACAAGAGTGTATACAAGCAAGAGTTTGTTGTTAGTCGCCAGCAGCACACACTCAAAACCAATGTTACTCACGTATGGAGCAGTATTGCAACTTTGGCGTCCATTTTCAGGCCTTCCCGCTGAGGTCTCTCCAGCACTGGAAAGCTTTTCTAATATTAACGCGGGTCTTAAAACTCTTGCCTTTTTTCCAGTGATATACATCTGACCTTTTCTCTTAAGAGGGTCACACACCGGACGAGAAGCTCAGCGCCACGCTGCGTCTCGACAACTCACAGGTATCACACACCGGACGTGCACATTCTATGATTATCAGTTTATGGTCAGCATCGGCAATATTGTTATGTATAAAGACATTATGAAATGAAGATAATGTCTATACTATATTATGATTGTAATGTACAATTAAATACAATCGTTGCTAAGTCTGCAGCCTGAACATTTACCTCAGGGTGTCAGGGATCTCTCGGAAAAGGACTCAAGTGCAGAAATGTGACTCAATTTATTGAGTAATAACAGTCAGGTCAAAGGTCAGGAAGCAACGGATGAGCATGTCCCTCAGGTAAGACAGCTCACATAAACAGGAACAAGGAAAATCCAAATCCAAGCTGGCAGCCAGTGTACACAGTCCACAAGAACAGGCAGAGATTCAGACCCAGGCAGACGATCCCTTGTTTAAGCACAGGCAAGGACAGATAGAAATAATCCAGCGGGCAAGTCAGAGACAGGAATCACTGGCATAAGAAAGCTGGGCTAAATAAACAAAAAAAACAAAAACAAAAAAAAACAGAACAACTGTCGAGTAATCGAATAGACAAAACACACTGGCAATGAAAGAGAAAAACTGAGAGGTAGAAATAGGAACACTAATCAAAAAAGAATGAGAAACAGCTGTAAGCGCGTGCACCGCCGCGTTGATTACAAAGCCCGATCAGCTGCGAGCGGCCAACATGTGCAAAACAAAAACAAAGAACGTGCAGGAGGAGAGACAGATCAAACCTGCGACCTGACAGTACCCCTCCCTCCAGGAACGCCTCCTGGCGAACCCCTAGCTGAAGGAGACTGACGCCGATGAAAATCCTCAATAAGCGAACGATCCAGTATGTCCCAAGCCGGCACCCAAGATCTCTCCTCCGGACCATATCCCTCCCAGTTCACTAGATATTGAAAACCCCATCCACGGCGTCTGGAATCAAGAATCCGTCTGACGATGAAGGCAGGGGCGGGGGAGGTGGAACAGGAGTAGAATAGGACGATTTAAACAGATTTAATACGAGAAACATGAAAAACAGGGTGAGCACCACGAAAAGAATTAAGCAAACGAAGCTGCACCACCACCGGACTGACGACCTTGACAATAGGTTATGGCCCAATAAATCTAGGAGCCAACTTATGTGATGGAACCTTAAGTGGCAGATCTCTCGTAGAGAGCCATACCCTTTGTCCACAAACATATCTCGGAGCCGCAGTCCGATGGCGGTCAGCCGCTGTTTTAGTACGTCTTTCAGACCGAAGCAGCGCTTCCCTGGCCCTCCTCCAGGTACGGCGACAACGCTGGATAAATGCCTGAACCGAGGGAACAGCAGATTCGATAGCCTGAGACGAAAATATAGGGGGCTGATAACCAAGACAACACATGAACGAGGAAAGCCCAGTCAAAGACACTGGCAAGGAGTTATGGGCATATTCAGCCCAAGTTAGCTGCTGACTCCAGGAGGAGGGGTTATGGGAAGCTAGACATCGAAAATTGAAATGTCCAAAGAATAAAGCCCAGCGAGCCTGTCTTGCATTTAAACGTTTCGCAGACTGAATGTACTTGAGATTCTTGTGGTCAGTCCATACCAGAAATGGAATAGCCGTCCCCTCCAGCCAATGACGCCACTCCCCCAAAGCCAAGAGCACTGCCAGCAGCTCTCTATTGCCAATGTCATAATTTCGCTCAGAGGGAGAAAGGCGAAAGGCGAAGCTCAAGGATGTAACTTATTATCCTGAGGGGATCCTTGGGAGAGAACTGCTCCGACCCCCACCTCTGAAGCATCCACCTCCACCACAAATTGTCTGTTAGAATTAGGCAAAATCAGAATTGGAGCAGTAGTAAATCTGAATTTCAAATCATCAAAAGCTACTTGAGCAGCACTCGACCAGTAAAATTTTATCTTGGTGGAGGTTAATGCTGTCAGAGGTGACGCCACCTGGCCAAAATTCCTGATAAAGCGTCTATAAAAATGAGCAAAACCAAGGAATTGTTGTAATGCCTTTCTAGAGCCAGGTACCGGCCAATCAGAAACAGCTCTCACCTTTGCAGGGTCCATGCGAATCCCCTCCGCCGAGATGACAGACCCTAGGAACGAAACCGACTGGGTATGAAAAGTACACTTCTCCGCCTTCACGAACAATTGATTCTCTAGCAGCTGCTGAAGCACTCGCCTGACGTGCTGAAGATCAAAATATCATCAAGGTACACGAACACAAAATCATTGATCATATCTCGAAGCACATCATTGACGAGCGCTTGGAAGACGGCCGGAGCATTGGCCAGGCCGAACGGTAAAACCAAATATTCAAAGTGCCCCGTAGGTGTATTAAAAGCTGTCTTCCATTCGTCCCCCTCCCTCATCCGGACAAGATGATAAGCATTGCGTAGGTCCAATTTCGTGAAGAATCTCGTGCCCCTCAAGACCTCGAAAGCCGTAGACATCAAAGGCAGGGGGCACCTGTTCTTAACAGTAATGTCATTCAGCCCCTGATAGTCAATACAAGGGCGCAAAGAGCCATCCTTCTTCTTCACGAAAAAGAACCCCGCACCTGCCGGAGAAGAAGAGGGATAAATCAGACCTGCTGCCAGAGACTCAGATAAATACTTCTCCATAGCCTCACGCTCAGGTGCAGACAAGGAGAAGAGACGTCCGCTAGGAGGAGAAGTGCCCGGGAGGAGATCAATAGCGCAATCATATGGTCGATGTGGAGGAAGAGAAGTGGCTCGGGGCCGACTAAAGACCGCCCGAAGATCATGGTAAATAGCAGGAACTTGAGATAGATCTGCTTCCTCCTCCTGCAACACAGAAGAAACAGAAACAGAAGACGGGGCAGAACCAAGACAAACAGAATGACAACGAGAACTCCAAGATAAAATAATATTGTCTGCCCAATTTACATGTGGATTATGAAAAGAAATAGACATGGATGGCCCAGCACAATGGGTACAGAAGAGGAATTAAATAAATAAAACTCTAGTTCCTCTCTGTGGTTACCAGATATAACAACACTCACCGGACCGGTAATATGGGTGACTTTATGAGTCATTAACTCGTGTCCGTTAAGTGAATGAGCTATGAGTGGAGACAGAAGAACAAATACAGGAAGACCCTGATGATGAGCCCAGGTCGAATCCATAAAATTCCCTTCTGCTCCCGAATCAACAAGTTCCGAACACCTGATAACAGAGCCATTCTGTAAAACTGTTGCTGGAATAATAGTGCGTGAGCCAACTGGAGGAGAAATAGAAGTGCCGCCCGCCAAGACTCTCCTGTTTAATGAGGGGCGCTATCTTTTACTGGACAAGACGCGGCAATATGACCTTGACCATCGCAATAAAGACAAAGCCCCTTGGTAAGACAACATTGCCTCTCTTCAGCAGTTAAACGCATTCTTCCAATTTGCATTGGTTCAGGACTGGATAATTCGGTAGCCCGAGAAATCAGCCCATGACAAGTTGCTATTACCCCGCACTCGCCGCCTTAACTCCATACGCGCATCCAAACGAATAGCGAGCTCTATGATGTCATCTAGATCTTCGGGAGGATCACGGGCATAAATCTCATCCTTAATATCCTCCTCCAAACCATCCAAAAAACGAGCCGTCAATGCTGCAGGATTCCATTCACTTGTGGCCGCCAGCGTTTTAAACTCAGTAGCAAAATCTGCTACCGACCTCTTGCCTTGCGACAGAGCCGCTAATAACCGGGAAGCCTCCTTGCCAAATGCAGATCTATCAAAGACCGCAACAGGGAGAACTAGAATCCCAAAGAGCCGCACCCCAATCACGAGCTCTTCCAGTCAGCAAGGAGATGACATAAGCAACTTTTGATCTGTCAGCAGCATAAGTCTGAGTTTGAAGTGAAAACGCCACTTCGCACTGAATGAGAAATGAACAACAGTTAGTTGGTTCACCTGCATAGATAGGAGGATTATTAATACGGGGCTCATGACTATTAGAATGCGACACTGGTACTGGGACATCGGATTGAGTCGTCTGGAGATGACGCATCTGCTCCATAAGCTCCGAAACTCGTATAGTCAAAGCATCAATGGTATGACGCGCATGAGCAAGTTCTTCAGACTGACGTCCCAACATAGAACCTTGGAGTTCGACAGCCACTTGAAGAGGAATCTGTTCTGCTGAGTCCATCCTATGGCCAGTGTGTGATGTCAGGGATCTCAAGGAAAAGGACTCAAGTGCAGAAATGTGACTCAATTTATTGAGTAATAACAGTCAAATCAATGTCCCAGCAAAAGATCAAAGTCCTACATTAACTGAATTCACTGAGAATCTCACCTGAAAATCCGAAAACATCAGCAATCTTCATCCACACAGTTGATTTCTGTATTTTGTCCCTCAGAATCAGTGGTTTGTCACATATAATTCAAGGTATTTCCCAATTTCATTGAGTTTTTCGTCATCTTTATGTTACACTATACTCTACGTTATTTTCAGCAATAGTATCCAGCTGAAGTGTGTGACCTGGTGCCGGTTTATTTATTATATTTTCCTATAGGTCTATGTTTAGGCTTTATTCAAGCAGTTAAACTATAATTGTAAAGGTAAAGATATTTTGCAGCACAGGGTGACATCAGTATGTACTTTAACGATGATTTGAGACAATTATAATGTAAATTTAATGTAAAACTAGGTAAATGGCACTATGTGGCGTGGCTGGATTTTGAACAGCGTCCTGAGTCATAGCTGGGCACCGCGGACAGATGCCAAATGGCGCCGCCAGTGTGCGCACGCTCATAGAAAATAATGTGTTCGAATTTTAAAGACGTGGCATGGTGCTGAGCTTCTCGTCCGGTGTGCGACCCTCTTTAATGTCTCTCAGCCATCTCTCTCCTCCCCCATCATGAGTGGACACACCCCCTACTGCTGACTGGCTCACTTTCTCTCCTCCCCCATCATGAGTGGACACGCCCCCCACTGTTGAATGGCTCACTCTCTCTCCTCCCCCATAATGAGTGGACACTCCCTCCACTGCTGACTGGCTCAGTCACTCTCCTCCCCCCATCATGAGTGGACACGCCCCCCACTGTTGATTGGCTCACTCTCTCTCCTCCCCCATCGTGAGTGGACACGCCCCCCACTGCTGATTGGTTCACTCTCTCTCCTTCCCCATCATGAGTGGACACCCCCCCCAATGCTGATTGGCTCACTCTCTCTCCTCCCCCATCATGAGTGGACACGCCCCCCCACTGCTGATTGGTTCACTCTCTCTCCTCCACCATCATGAGTGGACACGCCCTCCACTGCTGATTGGCTCACTCTCTCTCCTCCTCCATCATGAGTGGACACGCCCCCCCACTGCTAATTGACTCTCTCTCTCTCCTCCCCCCATCATGGGTGGACACGCCCCCCACTGCTGATTGGCTCACTCTCTCTCCTTCCCCATCATGAGTGGACACGCCCCCTACTGCTGATTGGCTCACTCGCTCTCCTCCTCCATCATGAGTGGACACGCCCGCCCCTACTGCTGATTGGCTCAATCTCTCTCCTCCCCCATCATGAGTGGACACGTCCCCTACTGCTGATTGGCTCACTCACTCTCTCTCCTCCTCCATCATGAGTGGACACGCCCCCCCCACTGCTGATTGGCTCAATCTCTCTCCTCCCCCATCATGAGTGGACACGCCCCCCCCCCACTGCTGATTGGCTCACTCTCTCTCCTCCCCCCATTGTGAGTGGACACGCCCCCCACTGCTGATTGGCTCAATCTCTCTTCTCCCCCATCATGAGTGGACACACCCCTACTGCTGATTGGCTCACTCTCTCTCCTCCTCTGTAATGAGTGGACAACCCAGTAACTTTGTTTTAGTAAGCCTTTTTCTGCAAGCACGTGAAAAAACGAGCCGCTCAGATTTCTCTCTCCTTCTGACATAAGAAGGGGATCTTATTATAATATTACTACCCTTAATCTGCACATTTCCACCCACAGCGCCACCATTTTGTTTTTCGCAAGTGACGAACAAGACACTTGTGTGTATTTGACAGTTTAAACACAACAACAAATGTGAAAGAGAAGTTACTCTCGAGACTTGATGTCTAACAGCCAGTTGTCTGTGTGCCTGTGCTTCAGATAAGTGCACTCAGAAAACAATCCATTAGAGGTTTAAACTAATATAGCTTTAAAACGCGTGGAAATAATAAACTTTAATGATGAAAGAAGAACTATGCTATCCGTAAGAGTGATCGCGATATAGTTGATAATCAAAACCAAGCAGATGTCTTGTTAGTATTTAGCAGAGAATCAGATTGAGGCAGGAATTGTGTGGAGAGGGGGCGGCACGCAGCAGCTAATTTGCATTTAAAGGCACATGCACGAAAACAGCCTGTTCTTGACTGTAGTCAGAAATAGGTATTTACAACATGGATTCATAAATGATCTGTGAGGTATTTTAAGCTGAAACTTTACAGACACATTCTGGGAACATCTGAGACTTAAATTACATCTTGTAAAATGGGCATAATAGGCCCCCTTTAAGTTACTACAACTTAATGTAGAAATTCCAGTTTAAATTACACAGAATATTAAGTTGTATGTAATTATCAACATTATGTCAACAGAACTAATCAAAATAATGTTAATGCAACTTAATTAAATCAATAAATTGGAACTTTTAACTTGTAGCCATGCATTTATTTGAGTTGGGGTAATAGATCCCATGAAATTCTTGTCAGTGATATTAAAACTGGCACAATCCTGACTTTATGAGTCACGTTCCATGTTCTTTGTAACTACTCCTTCTGAATGACAGCCGTCTACCGTGGTAGTTGAGGGAACGCAGTTAACGCATATTCTCATATTCACAGCTTCTGCATCTCTGAACCTGTTTTGTGTAGGAGCTTGAGCTGATTTCAAGGGAATATGACGGACCCACTGTGTGCTTTCAATAGCACACATAAATCACCCTCACCGCAGTCAAGTCTCTCTCTCGCTGTTATGACTCTCTCTTTGTTATGGTTCAAGCCTCCGTTTGCTCTATTCTCTCAGGATTATCAGAACAAAACTGAATTGAACGCAGCTCGGCGGAATAATAAGGCATTCAGCTGGCCGGCCTGACACTTGGCGTGTAATTAAGGGCCTGGTGCTGCCGTTTGATGCCAAATGAAAGAAAATGGCCTCGCTCTTTCCCGCTGATTGCTGCCTGGCATCTTTCACCTGAATTTCCCGGCCATCCCGGCATTGTGCAGCCGATTGCGAGCGTGTGGGTAATTGCACTGCGAGTGAATGACGGCTCCCGTAGACTGTGTGGCACCGCATCACTGCTCGGGAAAAGTAGCGCACTACACATAGGCATCATGGTGTGCAAAATAAGGTGGGTCAGATGACTTGAGAGAATCAGCGTTGAGGTGGCTGATTATAAATGTCATTTAGGAAAAATTGCAAGAACAGAATGTGATGCAAATGTGATCCCATGGATAGTGAGCAGCACACATTTGCTGTTCTGGTTATGCTGACTTCAATTGGCCAAATTATGGAAGGCAATGCCATAATGCAAATACACTGCCAAAAAAAAAAAAATTATATTCATATATAATACATTTCAGAAATAATAATAAGAAATGGCCAGAATTAAACATGACATTTTGAAGTAGAAAGGCTGGAACAGTATTATAAAACCTTTATTTTGTTTACAACTTCAAAAAATCTTTTTGTGCAAAAGTTGAGCATTGCTAGCTTATACACTGCAAAAGTGGGAACCTGCCATTGTTACCTGAAAGAGCATTTTTTACCTGATTTAATTTTTTGTTGTATAAATGAATGCATTCAGGTCGTGTAAGTTATGTTAAGTAATATATTTTATTAGAATAAAACTTTCTTTTTCAGTGTAGAAATTTCCATGACTTCTTAAGGTTTCATTAACTTTCTTGTCTTTTCTGGAAATCATCATTTGAAAACTGATACTGTGGTAACCCTGTTTAAAGACATGTTTTCAACCTGAATGTTAAAGGCCTTTAGAAGAAAATCAAATGTAGATTGTGAAAAATACACATGAATGCATTTCAGCAAAGGGATTCCCAAAATATTATTCGAAAACCCCTTCTAATTAAGCCAATCTCTACACTCCCTGTTTACACAGATGTGATTTAGACAGACGATGCTTCCTCACATCATCACATAAAAGATCCTCAGATTCCTTCACAAATAAGACCTCTCACATGTGGTTTCATTAAACACTTTACTGCAGGATGAAAGTGTTTGTGTGCTTTCTCTGTGCTTGTTATTGCGTGTGTGTGCATGTGGCAAATCCTGCGTTATAGGCACAAAATGTCTCCACAAAGATGTCAATATCCAAAATCTTTGTCTTTGTGGGGACGTTTTTTGGTCCCCATGTGGAAAACAGCTTATAAATCACACTAAGTGATGTTTTGTGAAAATGTAAATATGCAGAAAGTTTTCTGTGATGGGTAGGGTTGGTGTAAGGGGAGAGAATATACAGTTTGTACAGTATAAAAATCATGTCTATGTTAAGTCCCCATAAAACATAAAAACACAACGTGTGTGTGTGTGTGTGTGTGTGTGTGTGTGTGTGTGTGTGAGAGAGAGAGAGTTTTCATTGGGTTGTGTTCAACACCCTTAGTTATGTGCAGACAGCCTAAATAAGACATAAAAGAATTAAGAAAAATAATGTTACATGGCTAAATTTTGCTGATAAACCTGTTGCACACAGTCTACTACAGTCCTTCTGTCATCTGATTGATAGTTTACACTTTTTTAGCAAGTAAAAGCCTTTTGGTATAATTGTACAAACTTCCTCCTTCAGCTCGTGCTTCGCTTGTCTTTCTGCAGTGAAATCTGCACAGATTTGATCAAGTAAACATAAGAATAACTTTTATATTGTTAGTAATATTTCAAGATGAACACTTACTGGACGGAAGATTTAGGTTTACTTGATTATCCATAAATAATTTTGAGAAAAATCATGTTAAAATGTATCAAATATTATACTATATATATTATTTAGACTATTAATTCGTATAGGCTTTACAGGGTTAATAATAATTTGTCACTCAGCTAAAGGGCAAGCTTCATTAATCATAAAATGATTTACCTTGAAAAATCTGCCACAGAAACTTGTATAAAGATAAACATAAAAGCTTGTATAAATATTAATTGAATATTATAAAAAATCAAAGGAGACATAATTCGGAGTGACCCTCACAATACATATATTGTCTAGTTGTTAGATTTGCATAGGTCAGTGATTACAGGTTGTGCACTCCTTATTGCGGTGCACTATGGGCTTGAACGATTGCACACGATAATGTCCACTATGGTTTGAGACAGCATGGCTGCACTGTAAAATCGAATTAGTTAGACTTACTTAAAAAAGCATGCAAACCGATTGCCTTAGAAAAACCAAGTGAAATAGTATGTTGTGCTGACAAATGCTTAGTTAGTATAGTTCACTCACACAAGAGTTCTAGTAACTAAAAAAGAGCTGAGAGTACTTGATAATTTACTTTAAATAAAATGTAATTGTTACCATTGTTGTGTTTTGCATGCTGAATGTTGAAGTCTGTGTGTGACTCAAGCATGATCAATTGCAAGATATTGTTACAAATATAGAGGGATTATATCAACCCAATTAAGAGGTTCACAAGGTGTTTGTGACATAAGTGTTTGCAACAAAATTGTAAAAGATCATTATTTGACATTAAATATTGTTTATGTTATATATCATTCATATATATATATATATATATATATATACACTTCCCTTCATTTGAAACCAAATAACTGTGATTTCTTGTTGCATCACTGCATTAATAGGAAGAGAATTACAATAATATAAATTAAGTTCCTAGTGCCCAACCAAAGGCAACACTGATCACCATAATGGTGAGTTCAAACAAAAACATTTTAGGAAAATCAACATCCGTTTATGAAGTCAGCGTATGTGATGTTCTCTCAAATTTTTCAGTTGTATTGACAATTAAACATTTAAAGATGACTTGAAAATGAGTGAAAATGAGTGAAAATAACTGCAGAAGTAGGACATGAGTTAAAAGTCCATTAAGAATTGGCCCGCCTCAAAAAGGTTTTTTGGACAAAATGGCACTCAAACCAATCAATTAATCTTAACTCTCTGAGTAAAAAGGCATAGTATGTGAATAGTACAGATTACTAGATTTTTACAATTACGTTAAAACATTAAGTAAATTTAACTAAAAGGTGTTAGTTGGAATCACTTTTGGATTTTAAAACAGTGCACTATAAAAGAGTATAGAGGGTATTTCTGACAGTTTATACGTTTGGCCCATTTTGCATACTTATGCACTATTCTGTGCTGTTTTGTAGAATAAATAGTGAAAGTCAATGAAAATCCCAACAAGAAGAAGTGAACTTCAAAAACCAAGTGTGAAATGTTGGTCACTTCAAGTACGTAACGGTCGCAAAATAACCTTCTTATTTCATACGGTATTGAGCACATAGTGCATTGTTTAAGGGCATAGTGTAGTGTATAGTAGCCTATGTCAATGTCATTCCAACCTGAATGGGGAAGTTGGACAGGAACTGTCCAACTTTCATATAATGAAGTAAAAGGTGACCATGGCCGTCAAGCTCCAAACTATCAGCTATATGTTTACTATATAAGTCTTCTCAAGCCATATGATAAGCAAAGTTTGATGCTTATTCGCTGATAGTCATCTTCTCTGGAATGCATAGCTTGTTTTGTCTTGTATATATGCACAGTCCATTGTACAAAGATTACCAGTCACGTTTTCCCATCCATTTCTATTGATATGGTGGTGCTTGTTGGTGATTTGCTGTGATGTATATAGGGCCTGATAGTATAGATATTGTATAGTATACTATAGAAGATGTTGTATTCATCTTTGGTGTTGATAAGTGATCATGATTCCTTCTGTGGTCATTTTGTTCATTCTAATTTAGAACTTCAGGATTAAGAGGTCGCTGGTTTCCTTGATCAGCACTAGTATCGCAATACTGTTAATTTTTATTAATTGTACTGTTTTGTTCACTGATTCTGTTTTACATGATTTATGTGTGGTTTTCTGGCTTATTCTTACTGAATTCTGCATTTCATGGGTCTCGATTAGATGTTTTCCCGTTTGCCAAATTCTTGATTAGTTAGTGGACCACAACACCTCACTGGAATAAATGGCATTTGGCTCATTAACTCATTCTAATATGTTCAGTCAAATTCTAATTGGAATCCCTAAAGGCGTTTGTTGTTTTGTAGCATAGAAATTGTGCTCTCAGCTCATTCACAAGGTGTATATTATAAGGCCAAAACAATGATGAATAGGTAGTATGATTGCTTATTATTATGAATATGTTTTTATTGACCGAATGTGTTTTATTTTTTAAAGCTGCCGTCTGTAACTTTTTTTTGGTTAAAAATGATCCAAAATCAATTTGAGCAAGTACATAATCAGCCAGTGTTCAGAATGATCTCCTTACCATAGCCCGATTCACAACGGTAAGCTTGTAATAATGTGTTATAATTTAAATGTGGTACTGGTGGATTTCCGTGGGATATTTGAGCTTCCACTATTCGTCTTTGCGTCATTACGTCACGTCTGTATACATAAAGGAGGAGTCCGGCTAGTAGGCCATCGCATGTGAGGATGCTGCAGGTGGTGGATCATTTATAGCCTTTTCTCACAGCAGCTGGAATAATTAAATGTATCATTTTGATGGCAGATTGTAATCCAGAAAGGTCCAAACAACAATCATCAGTGACAGCTGGAGATTCACCCGGAGTCAAAAGCAAAAGATTAGACTGTATGGAAATTGAAATCTCCAGGTAACGCTAATACACACTAAATACACGTAGTCACGCGATGCGGATGTTGTTTACATGAACAATTTGAGAACAAAGTACAACAATAATAATAATCTGCACAGTTTGATGTGATATGAACTAAGCGGTCGTTAGATTTAATCACCGTTGGTAGCGTGGTTTATTGTAATGCTTTTTTTCTCAGTTGGTCAGAACAAAAGTGGCAGACATGTTACTTACTTGTTACGATGACATTTTCCGGTGAAACTTATACTTCCAAGACATACAGTATCCACACCGGTGCAGTGAATGAATGACAGCCACACAAACTCCTCAAAACATTAGATTCATCCGCGCTGAGGAGCCGCCGATGCACAACCCACGTAAAGATGATAATTCCACAAATAACTGCAATTACAGGTTTCAAACAGAGATGGCGACAAAGAGGCTAAACTTACGGACTGCAGCTTTAATGTGACAGTATTTTATTTCTTTTAACAAAACTTTACAAACAAATTTTCAAGATTAGTAGTAATTTTTTATTATTTACACAATGAATTGATCAAAAGTGACAGTAGAGTCTTTTCCACTGTTTGTTACGAGAAAAAAAAAATCAGTTTCAGCTAAATGCTGTTCTTTTAAACTTTCTATTTATCAAAGAATCCTGAAAAAAGTACTGTTGCCACAATAATATGAAGCAGCACAACTGTTTTCAACATTGATAATAATCATAAATGTTTCTTGAGCATCGAATCAGCATATTCGAGTGATTTCTGAAGGATCATGTGACACTGAAGACTGGAGTAATGATGCAGAAAATTCAGCTTTGATCACAGGAATAAATTACATTTTACTATATATTCACGTAAAAACCCAGCTCTTTTAAAACAGTTTAATATTACTGTTTTAGATCAAATAATTGCTGCCTTTGTGAGCTCAAGAGACTTCTCACTGACCCCAAACTTTTGAACAGTAGTGTATATTGATATGTAAACTGACACCAACCTCCATCCGGCTCCTCTTTATCCTCTATTGTTAGAATCATATGGGAAGTTGTGTTGAGTCTAAAACTTGAGTCCGCAAGCCAAACATTTTCATACACTGATAAAAACATGATCATATTTCGCCCCAAATATAATGTGTTTAGTAGTCTCATTTTCTGATAAAGTCCTGCTTCTGTGAGTTTTAAGGCATTTTCACCGAGGAACACTGGCAGGGAGCCTTGCAGCGCTGATATTAAGCGTGCTATCAGGCTCCCGGAGGGGCCCTTCATTGTCCCACCACACTCCACTGCTGCACCACTAACACATCATTTGTTACCGCCCGCTTCACCGGTTTTAATTAGTGTCTCTGAACGCGGCCGCACAACAGAGGCTCTGAAAAATCAAACGCCACTGCTCCAAATTTGTTTGTATCTGTTCCAGTTTCACCACACGAGATCCTCCATTCATACAGCCAAATACACAAGAGCTGTTTGAGTTTCTCATCTTTACTCAAAATATTTTCTCTGTCAATATCATACTCTAGCTGAGCTCTACTTCACAACCTAGCAAATGACATGCTTTGTGGCAAATGCAATGAAGAAGAAGTTATATTTAATGTGCCTGTTATGGAAAAGTGAACATAAGACAGCAATCGTGTGTGATTTGTGGAGTAATGGGATCTCATGACCTCATGGGGTCTGTAATCAT
The DNA here is from genome assembly GCA_039654105.1 of Coreius guichenoti. Lineage (NCBI taxonomy): Eukaryota > Metazoa > Chordata > Actinopteri > Cypriniformes > Gobionidae > Coreius > Coreius guichenoti. The sequence goes on from CM077177.1 coordinate 4,569,168, forward strand.
GTCTATTTATGTTCTGAACAAAAAAAATCATATGGATATCATATTTTTTTAATGGTTACATTTTTTTTTTAAGTAAATCCTATTAAAAACTGTAAACTATCATCATGATCATCATTGGAAAAGCAGCATGAATAGTCATGTTTTTTGTGCTTGAATGTGAAATAAAGGCAGTTCCCTCTTTCAAAAATTGCAGTTTATTTCTCTCTAAAATAGAGCTGGAAAAAGGCAGAATTAACCGAATCTGTCATGTTCTATAGGAAGTGTACCTAATGAGCTATAGAAACCAAATTTACCATTGATTTTTCACTTAAGACATGTATGTGGGGAATATATTAAAGCTGCTACATCGCTGCGTGCTTCTGTGTGATTTGCATGCTCATTTATGCCTATAATTACAACTTTATTTCTTTTTTCATGTTTCAGAAAATGAAATTGGAGGAGGTATAGTGACCTCTTATCAGTCGTCTAACATAGAGGGCCGTGGGGCAAACAGAGGACTGAACCAAAGAGCAATTAAACAGGCAATTACATCAGGTACCACTGCAAGCTTTCTATCTGTCTTTCTACCCATAGACTCCTGCACAGTAAACAGAAGCAACATCGAACAGACTTACAAAAGTCATGACTCCTTTCCTGAACATGCCCCTCATCTGCCATTGGTCAGGCAAACAGATAGTCCCGCCCTAAACACACACCATTGGTTGAGTCACTGCTGCTGTTTTTACCAATTACTTATCCTGTACATAAATGTTTTGGCTAAAAAAATGCAAGTTGCATCACTACTTTTGAGTTATGACAACTTACAAAATGATGTTCAACCAACAAACTCTGTTTAGTTAATTAACATATTGTTAAGGTCAGTATAGACTAAAAACATTAATACATTATCTTATTAATTTTCTGAATCCTCAGCTTCCGGGGCTGTCCCCACCAATTTCAAAATCAAACCTATGCCCTTGAATTACAGTTATAACTTATGTTGTCATCTTGCTTTTATGACATGCTATTGCATTTGTGTTATGTACTGTATTGCAATAAATGTGAAAGACGGATGTGACAGCTTGAGCGACTCCCAAATGTGCTCGACTACAACAACTCTTCCTCTTCTCAACATGGCCTGTTTTGTGTGTTCCCGGGGGCGGGGTTTATGTAAATTTTAGGGTTAGTGATGTCACTAACCCATGAAGAAGCTCGTTGTAGTCCGAACCAGCCGTTTGTTGTAGTCCTTAAAAAGCGATTTCCGTAAAAGAAAATATCTCCCTTTGCTTTGAACTTTGAGCGTCGTAACTTTGCAGATGTTGTTTATGTTCAAACAGCAACATTACTAAAGTTAAAACAGTGAAATTATAATCAACCACCCCTTTAAGTTTGATCTCTTTTCAAAGACGACACTTGGCAAATTATTGAAAGTTTAAAAAAGTGAACTTACATTTTTTTTACATTTATTGTTATGAAAAATGCACAAAAATACTATTTTCAATTTTTATATGAAATATATATTTTCAAAAACACATTTTACTCTAAAACTGCAAGAAAATCAAAGCCATAAAAAGATCTTATTTGGGCGCAGTACCAAACGCTTCCACTAGATGAAATTCATCTAAGTTATCAAGACAAAGTACTACAACTTATTTTATTTTTTATTTTTTTTAAATCAGCTAAAGCAGACCTTTCAGTTTAAATTACACACTAATATTATTATGTAAACAGAACTCATCAAAATAATGTTTGCAACTTAATGTTTGCATTTTATTTATGGTAATAGGTCCCCTAAATAAATGAGTATCTCAGCTCAAAATCAAAACACACACATCACTATCATAAATATAGGTTAATGTAAAAAATGTTCATTAAAATGTTGATTGTATTTGTGGCTCTCCGCAGATGGAGGTGGATGTGGCAGATGAGAAGCGCCATTGCACACGCTCAAAAGGTATTTCCTTCACGTACACATAACACACAGATGTAATGCGGCGATATGTGGCTTTTGTTTGAGTGATAATCTAATCTTCTTTTGCCCTTTCAACTGACCTCTCACGTCCTCTGTCTTCTGTCTCTCTGTGTGCTTCTTTCACAGTTCCCCTGGAGCCAGCCATACAAGAGTTGTTCAGGTCAGTGTTTTTACAGGCTGGCAAAGAGGTCTTTACCTGCGTAATGTTGTGATCACGCTTTCCTGTTCTCCTGTTTTCTTTCCATCTGTCATAACCTTTTGGGTGATGATAAAATAGTGTCACTTTGCTAAGCTGCAACTATTTTGAATGACATATGGCCAATTCCTTTTGGAGCCGAGAATAAAACTCACAATATACAATTCAAACTTTGGTTTGAAGGTTGTTCTAAACTGATGTGACACTCTACAGCATTTTCACGAATTGATGTGAAAACTTTACACCTCTGGTTCACATTCAAATTAAAGCGATGAATAGGGTAAAGATTTAGCTGATAGATACCACCATACTTCCACAGCTGAATAAGCACAATACATTAAGACAGTTGTTTAATATTACAAGTTATTATTATAACTTTTATTATAAACATTATGCTTAAAATGTGCAAATAAGGCATTGTCTAATTAAATATGCACACATTTGCATACATCTCCAGAACAGAAATCTAAACATTAAAGCCAGGTTCAAATTCCTGTTACATATTAGAGTTAAAGATTTTATATAGGGGATTTTGCATATCACATCATAAATTAGAAAACACTGTCAACAGAATAAAAATCCACCATATTTTTAGGAATAAAATGTTAAATATATAGCAATTAAATGATATATGAACAAACGCCTCTGTAAAATCCCTGTGAATATAGATAGGAATGTGTATGTAAGTGCTGCTGAAGTGGAGATTTGTTTGTATAGCCTAAATTGATGTGTAAATAGGTTGGTTCAGTGACGCTATAATATTTTTGACTTGAATAAAACCATTAATTTATATTAGTGCTGCCAAATGATTAATCGCGATTAATCGCATCCAAAATAAAAGTGTTCGTTTACATAATATATGTGTGTGTACTGTGTATAATTATTATGTATATATAAATACACACATGCATGTATATATTTAAGAAAAATGTGTTATATTTATATATAAAATATTTATATATAATATAAATTATATAAATATATATATATATACAGTATATACATGCAAATATTTCTTAAATATATACATGCATGTGTGTGTATTTATATATATATACATAATAATTATACACAGTACACACACACATATTATGTAAACGAACACTTTTATTTTGGATGCGATTAATCGCGATTAATCGTTTGACAGCCCTAATTTAGAACTGTCAAAAAAAAAGTGCAAAAATTGTACCTTTAGGAGTACCAGTTTATCACTGGTGCTGTACCCTTAAAAGGACAACTTTGTGCATTATTTACCCCTAAAAGAGGCATTTTGTACCTTAGAGTAGAAATATGTATGGTACTACCATGAACTTTTACGGGTAATTAATGTACAAAGTTGTCCTTTTAAGGGTATTGCACCAGTGACAAGCTGGTGTACCCCTAAAGGTACAATTTTTGCACTTTTTTTTCTGACAGTATACCATTAGTAGGTTATAATTAGGTTATAATATTTCTAAGTGTAGAGCTAAAAAAAAAAAGCTGTCAGTGCATTTTTGGAAGAAATTAATGAGTGTGTCTTCTTTGTAGGATTAAAGTCGGCATGAAATGGAAGTTGCGATAGTCTTTTCTTCCCTATTGTGACGTATATCCGGAAATAAAAGTGTAGGGCGGGACTTGATTTCATTCTTGGAATTGATTGGATCATAGGAAGATGCCAGTTTGCAGTCAGTTGTGGAGGATATTTAGCCACACCCTCCACCGAGACACGTCAGAACAGAACAGATGTCGTTTCGACGGGGAGAGTGGTTAACGTATTTGATTAAAGATTACTGGGGCATATGATTTTTTTTAAAAAATGTGCACGGATAAGTCATTTATAATAAACACTGCAACATTCTGTGAAAAAAAACAAAAAAAAAACAAGCAATTTTGATTTCATGGTGACTTTAAAAGTCCTCCACACAATGGAATCAATGCTTTACCTAAAAAGAATGTGGCTCAACTTCAGTATCTGGACCAACAGTCACACATCAGCTAATAATAAAGAGACAAAAGTAGTCCAAACAATGAAGGCGTCAAATAAAAGGTCTCAGTGATCCATATACTGATCTCTTAGGGGGCTTTCACTGCCAGAGTCCGAGTGCGGTGTTGGTCAGGTTTCACACTCAACTTGATTCTATCAAACCCTGGTACATTTGTGTTCATATTACATTATCACAAACATGCACTGTGCATAATAGAAAACAGAACGCGGGTCAATATATTGTGTTTTTTATTAATTTGGTGCTTGTCATCATCGGCTAAAACTCATACACAGGTTGGGAATGCGCGCCTTCACGGACTGAAGCCGGATTAACATTTTCATGGATTAATAACTTAAGTTCTGCTCTGTACCTCATACAAAACTATTATATACGGCCAGAGAAGACTGCGACTGCAACACATTGTCATTTGAACTACTTTTGGTACCGCTAAATTATTGTGATTGTAGGGTACTTGTCTGTAATGTTCCCTTTCAAGGAAACTCACGCTGCATCTCTGCTGTGGGAACGCCTTTGCATGATTGCGTCGTGAAGTGCCTTGTTTCATTACAGGTGGTGATACACACACTATGTGCGTTGTTTGCATGGGAGTGCAGCAGGCTCAGGCAGCTCTCGAGGGAGCTGCTTGTGAGCATTGTGAGCGTTTACCTATTTGAACGCTGCGCTCCCGCCGAGCGTTCTTCGACGTGGGCGCTCTGGCTTGCGGTTCTCGTGGCTCAGGTCCCATTTCTGCCGAGGCAGAGCGGCGGCTTCAGTCGTGGGGATCGCAAATGGATCTTGCAGAGGGGTTAGAGACAGGCACCGCCCTTTTTCTGTCATCACCTGCCAGGTCCAGTGCCTCTATCCAAGGTTTGGAAGCATGCGCTACTTTTTCTTTGAGCCTAGTGAAAGAAAAAGTAAACTAGACAAACGCTTCCTGCCCGCAAGAAATACCCAACCTCCACGTCGGGGCTTGCCGTTTTTTCCCGACCTCCACACCGAGGTGTCAAGGTCGTGGAAGAAGCCGGTCTCATACAGAATTTTCAGCCCTCAAACATCAACATACAGTAACGTAGTAGGGCTGAAAAAGTATGGGTATGGGACGATGCCTATGGTAGAAGACACTCTTGTGAGCCATCTCTCTCCTGTGTCTGCATCGTCCCTGAGAGCTTTCTGATGGACGCCCCGCTCTCTTCTGATGGCCTTTTCGGTGACGCTGTGAATACGGTCACCGAAAGGTTTCAGGAGTCCAAAAAGCAGGCAGCGGCGCTCCAACAGTTTCTCCCTCGTAAGACCCAGGTCTCAGGGGCTGCTGGGTGGAAGCAGTCCAAACTAAGTACGAGCTCCTCACATTGGGCACAGCAGAAGCAGAGCGTCGCTACCCGTGCTCCCCCACAGAAAGGGTGGGAGGCAGGGCGATGCTCGCAGGCGCAGTCTTCGAAGGGCAGGGCGGATCTGAGGACCGTCATTGTCGCTAAGAGGGCTGCGCCGAAAAAGAAGTCCTGATGCCAGAGGTATCAGGCTTCTGAGGGTAGTCCCCTGCGGAGGAAGGTAGTGTTCACCTCATTATACAGTGCCCGTCTTCCTTTGGTGCCCTCAGGGGACCATTCTGCCAACTCTGCCGGAATGCTGGGGTCCTCGGTCCTCCGAGGAAGGTTTTGAAACAGTCAAGCCAGTTGCTTCCTGCCGGTTCGCAGCTTCAGAGCACTGTGCTTGCTGTTCAAAGTATACCAGAGGCCAATCTCGAGAGACTGGTACTCTTAGTAGATTTTCTCGTAGAGTGAAAAAGTCTACCAAATATATCCCGTTGGGTCCTGCAGACAGTTGAAAAAGGGTATGCCATTCAGTTCAGGTCTTGTCTGCCCCTATTCAGCGGGGTCCTGCCCACAGTGGTGGGCCCAGAGCAGGCTCTGGTTATGACACAAGAAGTACAGACCCTTCTGCGAAAGGAGGCTATAAAAAGGGTTCCTCCTCCCAGCAGGGAGTCAGGGTTTTACACTTTCTTCATTGTGCCAAAGATGGAGAAGAGGGTTGCTTCCGATTTTAGATCCGCGCCAATTAAATCACTCTGTAGGGAAGCTCAATTTCAAGATGCTTACTGTCAAGCAGATCGTGTCACAAATCAGATCCGAGGACTGGTTAGTCACAATAGATCTCAAGGATGCATACTTCCATGTATCCATCCTTCCACAACACAGGAAGCTCTTGAGGTTCGCTTTCAGGGGCAAAGCATACCGATATCGTGTTCCTCCTTTCGGCCTAGCTCTGTCACCCCGGACCTTCACGAAATGTGTAGATGTGGCTCTGGTACCCCTGCGCATGCAGGGCAACCACATACTCAACTACATCGACGATTGGTTGATTTTAGCTCACTCAGAGCAGATGGCGGTTTGACATCGAGATGTCATTCTCACTCACATGAGGAAGTTGGGGTTGAGGCTGAACGCAAAGAAAAGTGCTCTTTTTTCCAGCACAGAGAGCCACTTATCTGGGTGCGATATGGGATTAGATAATACTGCAGGCTCGTCTGTCCCCTGCTCGAATAGCATCGATTCTCTCAGCCGTAAAAGAACTGAAGCTAGGCCAGTCACTCACTGTCAAACAGTTTCAGAGACTGTTAGGTCTCAGAGCAGCAGCGTCCAACGTAATACCTTTTGCTCTGCTGAACATGAGACCATTACAGTGGTGGCTCAGAACCAAGGGAATGGTCACACAACGATGCCTTCGTGCCTTAGTCATGTTGAAAAAACCTTTTCTCTCCCAAGGGCCTGTGTTGGGAGCTCCTTGTCGTCGCGTCATGCTAATGATGGATGCATCCCTCACGGGTTGAGGGGCGATCATGAGTGGTCGCTTGGCTCGAGGTCTGTGGCAGGACCATCAGCTCTCATGGCACATAAATTGCCTAGAAATGATGGCGGTGTTTCTGGCTCTGAAACACTTCCTCCCAGACCTCAGGGGCCATCATGTGCTTGTTCAGACCGACAACACATCGGTGGTCTCATACATAAATCATCAGGGGGGTCTAAAGTCGCGCCCCTTATACAAGCTGGCTCACCAGATCCTCCTGTGGGCCCAAGGGAAACTGCTTTCAATCAGGGCAGTTTATATCCCAGGGCACCTGAATCAGGAAGCAGACATCCTGTCGAGGCCTGATTGCTCTGCTTCCGGGAGTTCTGGAGAGAGTTCACCGGGACGGGGCCCATCTGTTGTTAGTAGCTCCATACTGGCTGGCCTGAGTATGGTTCTCGGACATAGTGTCTCTCCTAGACGGCTCCCTGCTGGAGATTCCGATCAGGAGGGACCTTCTCTCTCAGGCGAACGGGTCGATCCTTCACCCTCATCCAGAATTGTGGAAACTGTGGACGTCACCCACCTATGACGTTCCGCACGCCATTGGACTGATTCCATACGTGCTTCACAACGCAGTCACGGCGAGGTGTTCCCACAGTGGTGACGCAGTGTCTTGTTCCCTCTCCCGAGACGTTTTTCTTCATAACTGTATGTAGTTTTCAGAAATGGTTATGGGTAGGTTTAGAGGTAGGAGTAGGATTAGCGGCTCAAAATATCTTTTTAATGCTACATTGTTAATGAAATCGTCACACATCTCTGTCCATTATGTTTTATTCTTTTTATATTCTGTATAAAATGGGATTGTTAGGTTTGGGGTAGGGTTAAGGGATCTTACATTTATCTGTAAAATGGTAAAAGGGAAATTATACCGATATCTTTATGATATGAAGGATTCGTAAATATTTAACGTTTTGTAGCTGTAAAAATGTAATAATGCTACATTTAAATGTTGCCGATACGTCCATATTGTACGTTTTAGCATCTATCCAAACGTACAAAAAGTATGTTTTGAAAGTTACATATTAAAACCTACGTATTAACAATGAGACCAGACTGAAGTGCCGAATGTATACATGGCCAGCAAACAATCTGTTGATGGATTTACATTTGACAGCTTTATATTCTGACAGGCCTAAAAAATTGAACTAAAAACCATTCAGAACACCTGCATGGCAAAGACAGTTTTTAATGTATAAGAATCTTTTATTTTATTAGCCTCAGCTTCTAAAAATGTCATTATTGATAAAGAATCGAACCTTTTTATACTGTATTTTCAATAGCCCTTGTCTGAATCCCGCATCACTGGAAACCTGACTTCAGCATCTAACAGCTAGTTTGATTGTCACTGGGCTTTTGATGGACAGCTGGCTTCACCGCTGTATTGATTGGCATCTCTGAGAAGAAAGCCTGAGAATGAGAGGTGGCAAAAGATGGAGGTGAAGATTGCATTGGTGTGCACCTGCTCCCTCTCTTTGATGTGGCCCCCACCAGCAGCTTTAACCAGATAATTAAAGATAAATAAAACAACGGTTCAATCATTACTATCAGCCTCTCTCTCTCTCTTTCTCTGTTCCTCCATCTTTCTCTTTCACGCTTCAGATAATTTCTTCTTCAGCTGGTGGGCTCTCATTTGCATGCTTATCAAAGTGTTTTGACTATCTAACGGGAGCTGCAGTGCTAAGGTGGGATCATTAATATGTTAATTAGTCCTTTTGACACTTTGCTTAAGCATGTGTACAATGTGCTCCTCATCCGTGACTTCAGTCACATACTTGCTGAATGTATGCACACTCCCTAAATCCATCCGCCTCTGTTTTATGACCAGTATAAATACGCACAACAACAGGCAAAATAAGCAACTCATTTGATCAAGAGGACGTTTATGGGTTTATGTTTCAGTCTCATAAAAATGTTTGATCACTGTATTGCTTAAGTATTTGACTGTGTGTTGGGGAGTAGCTAACGAAAAACTACTGACACTAGTATCTCAACTAAATCTTCCTGTAGAGTTATAATTCCATTAACAAGCTACTTTTTTCCAACAGCGCTCACAGAAATAACCTGCAGGTAACCTGCAGTATGATTGCAGTACTATTGTAATCTATGCATAAATGCAGTTTAGTGTAGTACAAAATACTGTATTGCACAATGACAAACTGCAATGCAGTTAAAGAGCACCTAATATGCTTTTTTCCACGTTCATCTTTCTTTAGTGTGTAATGTTGCTGTTTGAGCATGAAAAAGGTTTCCAAAGTTCCTCCAGCGGGAGTTCTCTATATCAGTGTCACTATTTCTGAACTCCCTGAAACGCCTCCATTGTAGTCTTGAGTTTTCTTCCGGGAACAAACATGTCACAATATTCCTTGTTTAAATAATTCATACGCAGAATAAAGGGGCGGGGCGGGGCCTGGTTGAGGTAGTTAGTAGTGTGTAGAAACTGGAGGTTAGGGTTGGGACATTTCTGACGAATGGAAACGATGGAACTTGCGACCATAGTTGGCTAACAATGCTTTTGGGAAACACACCCCAGGAGTGCTTTCCCGTACAACGACGTAACTCGCTGCTCAACTACCATAGTATGATGCATCGTTGAAGAAATCAGCTAGCTAGTCACGACTGTTTCCCGAAACCACATTGTCGCAAATTTGTTGTTCAATCACGTTGGTGGTGGAGTAAAAACTTATTTTAATGAATCCGTTTGAGATCAAATTAATGTTAGATTTTTTGCTATAAATTATGGACATGACATCTGAGGACTAATTCTCATTTTTATCAGTTATTTTGTTTTATTTCCTGATTTAATCATAAGCTCGATCTTACGTACTAGAGCACGTACGCACATGCGCACTCTTCAAAAACCTGTTTTAAACCTCTTATAAGATCCACCCGCTTGGCCCAACGTAGGAATCCAGCAGCTGGTTGAAGGACTTCTGCATGTATGTCTTCTCTAGCGCTTCTGGAAGAATCACTTTAATGTATTAAAATGTGAAGATCCAATTTTCAATCTGACTCCATGAAGAATTTAATGTGACTCTAATTGTATGTGATTTTCGTTGCGTTTGTTACGTTTATAAATTAACGGCTGATCAAATGATTAGTTGTGATTTAATTTGGATCGTTGATTTTCTTAGTATCTCTTATTCTCAAATATTCGTTCATCAAGGGACCCGATATCGCACAGAAACAGACGTGTCGAGAGTCGCGCGTTCACGAACACAAACTGGCCAGTTCTGATATTAGTCAGAGGATGGCAGAGTGAATATTTTACCTTTAAGAGGTCGCACCTGCTTACTCAACAAAAAGTGTAATTTGATTAATAGACACGGAAGCTGCAACTTGCTAATACAGTAATAGTCAGAAATCGGATTACCCCGCATGCTGCGCTCCATGCTTCAGTCATGGGGTCCTCGGTTTGATCTATTCTGGCAAAAGATTTGCGGAAATAAAGGACTCCACATTGATCCATACTAGAATAATGATTTCAGTAAAATACAAGATAAATCAAGATTAATGTTTATTTTAGCCAGGCAAAACCAAGTAAAGGAATTAAAAAGAACCCATTATACACAACTGATCAGCATACACTATACAACACAATTACAAAATAATATAAAAAGAGTTTCCAAGAGTCATCATTACCTGGCAATAGAGACACACCGCAACAGTGTGGGAAGTTCTGAATACAGATGCTTCCCTGAGTGGTTTGCCAATTCCCTTTAAATACTCAACCAGAACAAAGATAAGATTGACCAGGTGGGGTCTTGTTTTCTCTTGTAGATCTCCTATTCAGATGAGAGAAGTTTTATTGTCTTATTGCAGATTAGACTTCTTGAGTTCATGCTCAGGTGAAATCCATTCTTACACTCTTGACAAACTTAAAGACGTAAACGTCATTTGTATATATTCAAAATAAAAGATATAGATTGTACTGAATGTCATATAGCTTATTTTGCTCAAAATAAGGATTTATTATTTATCATTTCATGCAAACAAGAAACTTCGCGTCACTGCAGCTGTTGTTAGAAGCTCCGGTTGCTATAGAAACAGGCAGTGTTCTGAGACGCGTGCTTAGGACTGCGCATGCGCATTAGCTTTGTCCAGGCTGAATAATACAGTTTTTTGTCATGATTCGAGTGTTTAGAAACAAAATTTATGATTTTAAACAGTTGTCAGATTTCATTGGCGATTTCAAATATGAAATTTAATCGTAAGCTTGGCGAACAGTTTTTGACAATTTGATGTTTCCCCATTCAAAGAGATAGGAGCTGCACTTGCATGCCCGAAAGGCGTTTCAAAGATGGCCGACGAGTGAAATGACTCGTCTTAAAGGGACTTTGGCATTATTGACAGACTGGGAAGAGAGGAGCTGCAACAATGTAAAATATATGAAAAATAAGGTGTTTTTGAACATTGAAGCATGAAAAGCGTAAAAAAAATTTTTGTAAAAGGGGTCCCCTTTAAAATGCCTTATTAAGTAGTAGACTTCAGCACAATTGCAATTACAGAATGTAAAATATACTTGTAGTCCACTGTCTGCTCTAGCACAGCAGTCGTGTTTTACAGTGCATGGTGCCATTCTTAGAAACAGCTTAAACAGTGTGCGAATGCAGGATCTGGAAATCTGCACAGTATTTGCATTTGCAGTATAGTGCACTGCACAGAATATTGTATCTCACAATGCAATATGCTCGACGTTTCATTTGAGATATATAAAATATGCAACAGTGAGGTTATGTGAAGCACTACTCTAACTGTGAGACATTTATTGTTGCATACTGTATCATATATATATATATATATATATACTTTGCAGTATATACTGTACATTATGCAGTAAGCAGTACGTTCGTGTTCCATTCCTGATATACTTCATGACTATAGGATGTAATGACAAAACACATGAAGTATCCTCTGAGACCTCATGCAGAGCTTATCATTATTCTATAGCTCATGGCCCAGGGTTTAATTTTAACTGACAATGAGATAAGCTACATTTTAATTAATTTTAATAAGTATTATTATCTTTTTATATTTTCTAACACATGATTACCCCCAGCTGTTATTAGATTCAATTGAGTTTTTGTGATTTTTCTTAGAAGAAAGCCATTATGTAAATACTGAATCTAAATGCTGTAAAAAAAAAAATACAATGTCAAAAAACATTTCCTGACTATTTAAGGAGTGTTCACACTTACACTGATTTAGAGTGATAAAGCAACCAAAAGTCATTTCCCTGTATTTTCAATGAGAGCTGGTGGTTTCCTGCAACGTGAGTGACGGCAATATCGTTGACATGCAATGTGGATATGTCCATTGATGTGACGATGTTGAGAAAAGCTTAACAAATCTTCAGAGCTCATGTGATCAGTCTGCTGTGAGATACATACCCTTGTGAAAAAGAAGTGCAGGGCGGCCAACCAGCAACCAACACAAGCTCAATATCATACTCTTAGATGTAGCTAATGGTCAACATTTTGTATCTGATACAGTTGTGCCATTCTTCCATTGGCACTATTAGAAAAAAGGTGCTATTAGAAGCACGTAACACAAAAGCTTGCAATGATCTAAACTCTCAGGTCTCTACTCTGATTCACAGCCCGCCTACTCAGATTCTAGATTACTAGTTTCTCTTCCCCCGCACTCGGTTTACTCCCGGCTGAATGACTGACACGACTTTGCTCTTGTACAGGCAATCAGCACAGCCATTTGAGGCGGCTCTGGAATTACAGGAGCCTCTGCAGACGAACGACTCGTCTGGCAGACCTCTGAGAGAAGAACGGCGAGAAGATGAATGAGAAAATGATCTAAACTGAGAGAAGGGGGTGGTGACAGGAACAGGTAGTGATCATGAGGGAGATTAGTTACAACCTCCTGTCCGCCCTGACCCCAAAACTCACCTCATGTACCCCATGAGAGCAGACATGCAATTATACAGGCGGTGTGTAACCATGGTGACAAAAAAAAAAAAAAAAAACTAAATAATTGTGTGCAGAGTGATTGGGCTTCCTTTCCAACTAGATTCAAATCAACATGCAAGAATAGATTCTGAAGAAAAAACAAAATGTATACAATGCTTTCATTTATAGGTGAATTTCATGGCGCATGTAATATTTCACTCCAAAATCAAGAGAAAGAAATTCCATTTTGATTAAAGAAAATTGTTACCGTTAATCAAAAAAAAAGAAAAAAAGAATTTTTTACTGCAATATATTAAAAAAGTATATATTTTAAATTATTTGTTGGAGAGAAAACGTGCTTAATTGTCATAAAAAATAATGTCTCAATGTAAAAAACTAAATAAATAAAAAAATATTAATGGTGCTAAAATTGGATTTAGTTAGTTAGTTATTTGTTGGGATTTGACCTGTTAGTTAGTTAGTTAGTTAGTTAGTTAAATGTGACCTTGACTTTTACATGTTTACATTTTCACTGGTTTGGGATTTGAACAGTTATTAGTTAGTTAGTTAGTTAGTTAGTTAGTAAAATGTGACCTTTACATTTTTACATTTTTACTGGCTGAAAGACAGTGATTAAGTTTGGGATTTGAACAGTTAGTTAGTTAGTTAGTTAGTTAGTTAGTAAAATGTGACCTTTACATTTTTACATTTTCACTGGCTGAAGGAACAGTTAGTTAGTTAGTTAGTTAGTTAGTTAGTTAGTTAGTTAGTTAGTTAGTTAGTTAGTTGAAGCACGTATGTCAACTAGTCCAATGGTGGGAGTGAACATCACGGGCGGGTGACGTCATGACCAGGAAAGGATAAAAGCGCATCCGGTTTGCCTGGGGTTAGCTTCTGTGCCTCAGCAAGCACTCTATGTTGAAACTGTCTGTTATATTTATTGTTGTCTGTCCTTATCTTTAAAAAGTTACACGATGGCGAACAAGACATTCAAGTTGTGTGTTTCTCCCTGCCCGCGTTATCTAACGGGTGGGGATACACATGATTTGTGTGTGTTGTGTTTGGGAGCGGAGCGGAGCGGAGCATGCTATGTCAGCCTTCGAGGGGGCTGACTGTCCACATTGTGAGAGGCTTCCTCTCCGCACGCTTCGAGGAAAGTGGCCAGGCTCGCGATCCTCAGGGTTCCGGCCCTGCTGCTGAGGCAGCACGGAGACGGCAATCTTGGGGATCGCAAATGGATATCACGGAGGGGATAGAGACGGGCCCCGCCCTTTCTCTTCCTTTATCCGGGGGATCCAGCGCTCTCTCGCCGGTGTCGGAAGCCAGCCCAGCAGCTTTTTCCGCCTGGGGAGAGAGCCCAGTGCTTCAGTACTCTAGTTCTGAGGAAATAGATGTACTGAGCATTGAGGACAGAAATAAGGGGGAAGAGGATTTGCCACCTCTTTCCCCAGTGTATGAGGAGCTGGTGGAGGTGATAACTCATGCCGTGTCTAAATTAAATATTGACTGGCCGGCCGAGAAACGGTGCGCTCGTCCCAAAAGCAAGTTAGACGAGTGCTTCCTGTCCCCTAATGTGTCACCTCCATCACGGGGCCTTCCATTCTTTCCCAATCTGCACAGTGAGCTGTCCAGATCATGGAATAAGCCATATTCTTCCCGTTTGTTCAGTCCCCAAGTGCATGTTTATTCTGATATTAAGGGACTGAAAGAATACGGCTATGGGGCGATGCCCAGGGCAGAACAGACGCTTGCCAGCTATCTGTCCCCTGCTTCAGCATCGTCCCTGAAGGCCCCGGTGCTTCCCACTAAGCCCCTGAAAACGACATCTAGCTTAGTGGGGAAAGCATACATGGCAGCAGATCAGGCAGGAGCATGTTTGCATACAATGGCAATTTTGCAAGCGTATCAGGCTGATCTGCTGGGGGATTTGGACAAGAGCGAGGGGGTGGGGCCCGATGAAGTTCGAGAGCTTCGTCGGGCCACAGATTTGTCTCTCAGGGCCACCAAGGAGACCGCCAGAGCAATAGGGCAGTCTATGGCAGCACTGGTGGCTACTGAGAGACATCTATGGTTGAATCTGTCTGAAATAAAAGTATCTCCCTCGCCGTCCCCCGCCCCCTGGGGCTGCTGGGCATGAGCAGCCCCAGCCGTCAAGCTCCTCGTACAGAGCTCAACAAAAAGAGAGTGTCGCATCCCGGGCCCCTCCTCAAAAACAATGGGGGCAGGGCAGACACTCTCAGTCGAAGCCTTCTAAGCAGAAGCCGGATCTGAGGACCGTTCTTCAAGCTAAGAAGGCTTTGGCTCAGAAAAGGTCCTGACCTTACACCGAGTGTATGGCGCAGCATCACCACGACGCTGCGTCAAGCCCGCACCCTCTGAGGGGGGTTCAAAAACAGTCATTTCAGGTGCTTCCTGCCAATATGTTTCAGGTCACCAAGGTGACTGCTTCAAGTATACCAGAGGCCAGCCTCGAGAGGATGTACCCTTAGTAGACTTTTTGACAGAATGGAAGGCTCTACCAAATATATCTCAATGGGTCCTGCAGATCGTAAAGAAAGGTTACAGAATCCAGTTTGGTTCTCGCCCACCTCATTACAACGGGGTGCTACTCACATTAGTACATCCCGAGCAGGCTCTGGTAATAGAGCAAGAAGTAAAAACTCTATTAGCAAAGGAGGCTATAGAACAGGTTTTTTCACCCGACAGAGAATTGGTTTTACAGCCGTTACTTCATTGTTCCGTAAAAGGATGGGGGGTTGCGTCCCATTATAGATCTTCATCAATTGAATCGTACAGTCAAGAGACTCAAGTTCAAAATGTTGACACTCAAACAGATCGTGACACAAATCAGATCCGAGGACTGGTTTGTCATGATAGATCTAAAAGATGCATACTTCCTTGTCTCCATCCTCCCTCAGCACAGGAAGTTCCTGAGGTTTTCTTTCGGGGGCAAAGAATACCAATATTGGGTACTTCCATTCGGTCTAGCTCTATCACCCCGTACGTTCACCAAATGCGTAGATGCAGCTCTAGCCCCGCTCAGACTGCAGGGTATACGCATTTTGAACTACATAGACGACTGGCTGATTCTAGCGGAATCAGAGCAGTTGGCGGTTCGGCATCGAGATGTCGTCCTCGCACACATGCAGAAATTGGGGTTGAGACTTAATGCCAAGAAAAGTGTGCTTTCTCCACTACGGAGGACCACTTTTCTAGGCGTGGTTTGGGATTCAGTTACGATGTGGGCCGTCCTATCGCCCGCTCGCATAGCTGCTATCCTCAAAGCCACCAAGGAGTTGAAGCTAGGCCAGTCACTCACTGTGAAACTGTCTCTGTCACTTTCAGAGACTGTTGGGCCTCATGGCAGCAGCGTCCAATGTGATACCCTTGCTGTACATGAGACCTTTGCAGTGGTGGCTCAGGACCAAAGGGTTCTCCCTGAGGGGAAACCCACTTCGTATGATCAAGATCACACGGCAGTGTCTCCACGCCTTGGTCATATGGAGGAAAACTTGGCTCCTGTCCCAGGGTCCAGTGTTGGGAGCTCTTTGCCATTGAGTTTCGCTCTCAACAGACGCTTCCCTCACTGGCTGGGGAGCAGTAATGGAAGGCTGCTCAGCTCAGGGTCTGTGGAGGAGTCATCATCTCTCGTGGCACATAAACTGCCTGGAGATGATGGCGGTCTTCAATGCGTTGAAGCACTTCATCCCAGACCTGAGAGGCCATCATGTGCTTGTATGATCAGACAACACATCGGTGGTCTCTTACATAAACCATCAGGGGGGTCTGCGCTCGCGTCCGCTATGCAAACTGGTGCACCAGATCCTCCTGTGGTCCCTGGGGAAGATACTTTCTCTGAGGGCAGTGTATATCCCAGGGTACCAGAATATAGGAGCAGACACCCTGTCGAGGCAGGGGCTGAGGCCAGGAGATTGGAGACTTGGAAAATTTACGGCCGAGCGGAAGTGGACGTGTTTGCATCTCGGTACACGATGCACTGTCCCCTTTGGTTTTCCCTCACTCATCCAGCCCCACTGGGGCTGGACTCCATGGTGCAGACGTGGCAGAGGCGACGTCTGTATGCATTCCCCCCTGTTGCTCTGTTCCCAGGAGTTCTGAAAAGAGTCCGCCGGGATGGAATAAGCCTACTGCTGGTAGCACCACGCTGGCCAAGCCGAATTTGGTTCGCGGACCTGATATCTCTCCTCGACGGTTCTCCCCTGGAGATTCCGATCAGGAGAGACCTTCTGTCTCAGGCGGGGGGCACAATTTTTCACCCACGCCCAGAGATTTGGAACCTGTGGGTTTGGTCTCTGAGGGGGCCCAACTCATAGATGCTGGTCTCTCAAATGAGGTTGTAGAGACCATATTACACTCCAGAGCTCCAGCTACGAGGAAGATTTATGCCTTGAAATGGAAAGTCTTCACTACTTGGTGTAATGAGCGTCAGTGGGATCCGGTTAACTGCCGATTTGGTACAGTTCTTGAGTTCTTACAAGATCGCTTTTCAGCAGGGTTATCCCCATCTACCCTTAAGGTCTACGTGGTGGGCATTGCGGCTTACCACGCCCCTGTGGGTAATACATCTCTGGGGAGAGATCCTTTGATTATTCGCTTCCTTCAAGGCACTCTGAGGCTGAGGCCTGCAACATGTACCAGGTGCCTTCCTGGGACCTGGCTGTAGTCCTAGAGGGACTATCTTTGGCTCCTTTTGAGCATCTTGAGTCAGTTTCTGAGAAATTTCTGACCCTAAAAACGGTCTTCCTTCTGGCTATTTCGTCTCTAAAAAGAGTTGGAGACCTTCAGGCCCTCTCGGTCTCTCCCACCTGCCTTGAGTTTGCACCTGGGATGGTCAAGGCATTTCTTTACCCTAAACAGGGCTACGTCCCTAAAGTGCCGACCAACATTCCGAGGCCTATCGTGCTGCAGGCTTTCTGTCCTCCACCTTTTATTGCTCCGGACCAGGAGAAGCTGAACCTTCTCACTTACGTCCACAGATCTGCCCTGTGGAGGAAATCTGATCAGCTGTTCGTCTGTTTTGGAGCGCCTAAGAAGGGTCTTCCAGCCTCCAACCAGACAGTCAGCAAGTGGATAGTCGAGGCTAAATCTCTTGCTTATGAGGTCTCTGGCCTGCCGTGTTCTTTGGCAGTCAGAGCTCATTCTACCAGGGGTATGGCGGCCTCTAAAGCCTTAATGATGATGAGGTTTGTGATGCGGCGGGCTGGTCATCCTCGCTCACATTTGTGAGATTCTACAGTCTGGACCTGGATGCTGCCCCAGGGTCTCAGGTGCTTACAACCTAGTTGCCGCATTTTCACATACAGGCATTGTAATTATGGCGTTTGGGTATTATCGTTCCCAAAGTGTCATCGACGCAGCGCGAGTTCCCTCGAAAGGGAACGTCTCAGGTTACGACTGTAACCCTAGTTCCCTGAGAAGGGAACGAGATGCTGCGTCGCCCGGCCATACTTCCTGCATCCCTGTGATCGACTTGCTTCGGCTATTCAAAGCTAACGCCGGTCAAACCGGATGCGCTTTTATCCTTTCCTGGTCATGACTTCACCCGTCTGTGACGTTCACTCCCACCATTGGACTAGTTGACATACGTGCTTCAGACGCAATCACGCAGGGGCGTTCCCAGGGAACTAGGGTTACAGTCGTAACCTGAGACGTTAGTTAGTTAGTTAGTTAGTTAGTTAGTTAGTGAAATGTGACCTTTACATGTTTACATTTTCACTGGCCGAAGGACAGTGATTAAGTTTGGGATTTGAACAGTTAGTTAGTTAGTTAGTTAGTTAGTAAAACGTTACCTTTACATGTTTACATTTTCACTGGCCGAAGAACAGTGATTAAGTTTGGGATTTGAACAGTTAGTTAGTTAGTTAGTTAGTTTAGTTAGTGAAATGTGACCTTTACATGTTTACATTTTCACTGGCCGAAGGACAGTGATTAAGTTTGGGATTTGAACAGTTAGTTAGTTAGTTAGTTAGTGAAATGTGACCTTTACATGTTTACATTTTCACTGGCCGAAGGAGAGTGATAAGTTTGGGATTTGTACAATTAGTTAGTTAGTTAGTTATTTAGTTTGTGAAGTGTGACCTTTACATGTTTACATTTTCACTGGCCAAAGGACAGTGATTAAGTTTGGGATTTGAACTGAGCAGTACTCAAGCATGAATGTTTTTCCTTTCAGCTAAAATGACAGGAATCACATACTGTATCTCCTGTCTGGCGAGATGACGTGCACACACCAACACACAAGAGTGACACACATTATTCAGCGCTGATGGTGACCGCACGCAAATACACTCTCTCTCTCACACACACACACACACACACACACACACACACGCAAATGACTACAGCAGTGTGTGACATCAATGTTTTGAGTGACATTTAGTATCTGGGTTGCACAAGATGCTCCATAATAGAGTCATGAGCAAATCTGTGAAAGCTGAATAATTCATGTGGCGAGAGGTAAAAACAAAGCACCGCTGTTATTATTTGTTAATAAGAAAACATAGCTAATGAAGGAGCCACTATTTACAGCCTGCCTTTGCTCTTTTTAAGCATTCTGTCAGACAAACAGAGCCGATTTTACAGGATTTGACTTTACCAAGACAGACAGTATTTTAAGGCATCATGGGTAGTTTCCAAACAGTTCAAACAGTTTCCTCTGATTACTAATTGACATTCATCCATGTCCTGATGCTTGGAAGATGACTTACAGCACAACAAAATACTTTATATCACTTGTGAAAAAAAAGTACGTTTTAGTACACTTTTTAAAAGAGTACTTATTACAGAAATAATACACTTTGGAAATAAAGAATATACTTAAGTGCAAACTAAATGTAATGTTTTCAGACACTTAACTGCATGTTAATTACAATTAAATTAATATTTTGGTCACAATTTATTTTGCATTCTTGTTACAGTGTAATTACACAAACAAGTACTGCGTAATATTAACGAACAACTACTTACTATAGGTGTAGGGTTTAATATAAGTATTGCTTGTAATTATGCTTGTAAATAAACAAGGACACATTAAAATAAAGTGTTGCCAAAATATAGGTTATCATATATTTTGCTAACACTTTATTTTACATTGTCCTTGTTACATATATTACATGTACTTACAATAGTAATAACAGTAAATTATGCATAATTACATGCAACTAACCCTAAACCAAATCCTAATCCTACCCTAAACCTATAGTAAGTACAATTAGTTAATCAATATTACTCAGTACTTAAATATATAATTACACTGTAACAATGACACCGTAAAATAAAGTATAACCATTTATTTTAAGGCATCGTTGTTACAGTGTAAGTACATACAATTATGTACTGAATCAAAATAATTAACAACATGTACTTAATATGGTTTAGGGTTAGTTGATTGTAACTATGCATAATTTACTGTTATTACTATAGTAAGTATATGTAACGTATAACAAGGGCACTAAATAATAAAGTGTTACCAAAATAAATTACAGTTTAAATTTATATTAAATGCAATTAGCTGAATAAATGCAATGCTATTCAGTGTTAACATTTGTTTGCAGGCGTATTGTTTTAACTCACTTGTCTCTGCAAACTTTTTTACTATGATGTTCTGTAAAAACTGTCATTTACTGATGCATTCATTGGCCTAAAAGTGAGTGTTTACCATTAAATATGCCCATCTCCCTGAGTGACGCCACGGTTGCGTTACATATGAACCCAAATCTTGGTAAAATCAGATCAGACTATGACATCAAGTGGCCTTTTATTGCATTTTTCCATATGCGTGCAGTATAAAATGACTTGTTAAATAGACTGCAGAATTAGGCAAACTTACGTGTATTTTTATGGTATTTTTATGGTATTTAAATGAAAGGGAACAAAAATACACGTGAGTTTGCCTAATTCTGCAAAATTCCAATAAAAATACATACCTGTGCCAAAATTTATGCAGTTGGCATTAACAAAATAAAAAAAGTTACACATAGGTCAATAGTGGACAAAAATGTCCATGTTAAAAAACTATCATAAAAAATTTGAAGCTTGGGAGCACAGACTTAAGTTTGATCTCATTTTAACCCTTGTGCATCCTTATGGACATTTTTGGCTTTTTCAGTTTTGTTTTTTTGATAACTTTGCCTGTGTTAATGCTAACTGCATAAAATTTGCCACAGGTGTGTATTTTTATTGGAATTTGAATATATTTTACCCCCATTTCCTTTAAAAAAAAAAACTATTTTGCACTAGGTACACAAAATACTTCCTCTCAGTGCCTTTTGGACAAAAATGTCCCCGTTGGAACCCATTAAAACTGCAATTTTTAATCCCATTGCCATTTAACTATAAAATGATGCAATCTTTGTTAATAGGCTTTTATTCTCTTGGCAAGGCTTTAAAATTAAAATTTTTACTATTTTTTTACCAGATGGTGCCATTTTTTCAGGTTTGGCGTATAAAGCAAATACTCACTTTATTCCTGTTTTCTGTTTATGCATATTATAAAGACAATTGGATAAATTATGCAGCTGTAACTGTGTGGGTGTGTTAGTATGGATGTCAGAGTGTGGTGTGTATGTATGTAATAACTTTTTTTTACTTCAACAATAATCTGCCAAGGGTCTTCTTTAAGATCGTGTCTTATAGCAGTCTATGCAGACAGTAGGCTTCCATGTCTCACTAAGCTTTGTAACAGAGCTGAAGAGTTTTGTTATACCAAAACAGAACCCATCTAATATTTACGTTTCATATCATATTTAGCCACTGCTCTTTGAATAACGGAGTGTCACCCCATATTATAAACAGCCCACTATACTGTCATTTATGGTTCATCTGTTGTTGTATAAACTCATACGTAAACTAGCCAATGATGGATTGATACTCTACCCAACTGCCTGAATGCAAAGTAATTATGGGAACAGTAAATAGATTATCGATATTACTTATATAGTGTGTGCTAGCTGGAGAAGGGGATAAGCAGAGCTAAACCAGATTACGGCATGAATAATGTGCGTAGCTGAATAACTGCATAAATACTCTGTCGCAGTATTGATGTAAAGCAGATATGGGTGTGAGAAATCCTTATGCACAGCTTTCTGAGCAGATTGTATTGGTCAGGGTATTGAATGTTGTTGGAAAGGTCACACGCTGAATAAAGTCCTGTTCACACCAAGGACGATAACGATAAAGATATAGTTCTAAAAATCGTTCAAAATATAAAAGAATAGCAGATGGTACAGAGTAATGGTACAGAGTAACAGTATAGTTGGAATAACTTTCACATCAAACAATGACAGCCAATCAGAATTTAACAAACTTTGCAGAGCTCAATCATTTAAAGTGGCAGAACGCTATAATGCGTTGGTGTGGATGATAATATAGTTTATCATTATAGTTATCTTTATAGTCATCGTTCTTTGTGTGAACAGGCCTTAACACTAGTCACAATGGATTTTTGGACATTATAAAATGGTAATAATATGTATTTTGGACATGTACCATTGTAGTACCATAGTATGCAAAGAAGCACTTTAGGGTACTTTGTAATCAAAGATAAATACTTTGAAAAGTACTTTGGTAGCCCTTTTTACAGTTCTGTAATGCATACATACTATGTACTTAAGGCTCCAATATACACTATATTGCCAAAAGTGTTGGGACACCCCTCCAAATCATTGAATTCAGGTGTTCCAATCACTTCCATGGCCACAGGTGTATAAAATCAAGCACCTAGGCATGCAGACTGCTTCTACAAACATTTGTGAAAGAATGGGTCGCTCTCAGGAGCTCAGTGAATTCAAGTGTGGTACCGTGATAGGTTGCCACCTGTGCAATAAGTTAATTCGTGAAATATCCTCACTACTAAATATTCCACGCTCAACTGTTAGTGGTATTATAAGTGGAGGCAATTGGGAACAACAGCAACTCAGCCACGAAGTGGTAGGCCACGTAAAATCACAGAGTGGGGTCAGCGCATGCTGAGGCGCACAGTGCGCAGAAGTCGCCAATTTTCTGCACAGTCAATAGCTACAGACCTCCAAACTTCTGGGGCCTTCAGATTAGCTTAAGAACAGTGTGTAGAGAGCTTCATGGAATGGGTTTCCATGACCAAGCAGCTGCATCCAAGCCTTACATCACCAAGTGCAATGCAAAGCGTCGGATGCAGTGGTATAAAGCACGCCGCCACTGGACTCTAGAGCAGTGTAGACGTGTTCTCTGGAGTGACCTCTGTCTGGCAATCCCATGGACGAGTCTGGGTTTGGCGGTTGCCAGGAGAACGGTTCTTGCCTGACTGCATTGTGCCAAGTGTAAAGTTTGGTGGAGGGGGGATTATGGTGTGGGGTTGTTTTTCAGGGCTTGGGCTTGGCCCCTTAGTTCCAGTGAAAGGAACTCTTAATGCTTCAGCATACCAAGACATTTTGGACAATTTCATGCTCCTAACTTTGTGGGAACAGTTTGGGGATGGTCCCTTCCTGTTCCAACATGACTGTGCACCAGTGCACAAAGCAAGGTCCATAAAGACATGGATGAGCGAGTTTGGTGTGGAGGAACTTGACTGGCCTGCACAGAGTCCTGACCTCAACCCGATAGAACACCTTTGGGATGAATTAGAGCGGAGACTGTAAGCCAGGCCTTCTCGTCCAATATCAGTGCCTGACCTCACAAATGCGCTTCTAGAAGAATGGTCACAAATTCCCATAAACACACTCCTAAACCTTGTGGAAAGCCTTCCCAGAAGAGTTGAAGCTGTTATAGCTGCAAAGGGTGGGCCAACTCCATATTAAACCCTACGGATTAAGAATGGGATGTCATTAAAGTTCATGTGCATGTAAAGGCAGACGTCCCAAAACTTTTGGCAATATAGTGTACTTTAAGTGATGTCAGGCCAGAACGAAATTGGTTTAGAGTTCATTTTGGGAGTTCAAAACAGCTTGCCAAAGCAAACAAAAAATTCACTGGTAAACACCTTCGAACTACCATTGGTTTGTGGAGGTGATGTAATATAGGTGGGTGTGGCTCTGAGGCTCCTCCTTCTTTGATGTGGAAATCTTCTCCTGTTCATTTCTTCTGTTCAGTCCGTTGAGGTCAGATGTGAGTGAAAACATGAACACAGTGGAAAGCTGCTTAATAGTAGAAATTGAAGTTGTAATTTCTAATCGAAAGGGACACTGACACTTGTTCTGTTTAATACTATAAAGCTGCTGCTTTAAATCAATATATTGTAGTGCTTTATACTATGGGCTGTTGAATGCTTGAATCTGATTGGTTGACGAACGTTCTAAGGTGTGAAATTATTTTCAGGGAAATGCACGGCTAAAGTAGTTCCAGGCAGGTCTTAACCGCATTACAGTTCCATGTCACTTCACCAAATGATTTCAGTTATTTCAAATTACTTTACAGCCGACAACAGCAAAAGTTGTAAACTATTATAAACTTAACTATTATAAGTTATAATAGTTAACTAAAACCATTAAAAATCTTCATAACTTGAAATTAAATAAATGTTAACTGAAATAAAAAAATAAAAAAACTTAAACTTATTTGAAGCTTTAGCTTAACCTGATATACTAACTAAAACAGAAATACAAAATTATAAAAACTATATAGATGTTTTTAAAAAACGAACAAAAAAGTTAATTGAGCTCTCTTTTGTGTATTTTTGCGCTTGAACGGTCAAAAACACAATTATGTCAAAATGTCAGTTTTGACATGTATTCAAGTAACAGTCGGTTATGTAATGCTTAAATGCTTAATTAATACATTACAATTTAACTAAACTCATTAGATTTTAGTGGACTAAATCTACTGTAGATTTAGTTGACTAAAATCTTATGATATTTAGTCGACTAAAACTAGACTAAAACTAAAAACAATTCAGGTGACTAAAATATGACTAAAATTAAATGGCATTTTAGTCAAAAGACTATGACTAAAACTAAATCAAAATTTGCTGTCAAAATTAACACTGACTCAAACGCACACACACACACACATATACAGTATGGACACACACTCGCACAGAAACGTGTTGTCAGCGCTGCTCTGATGATTTTATCAGTAAAATAGATTAACAACTTAATAGCTACATGATATTTCTCACTAGCGAAGTTTATAACGGCGCTGTTCTTGAAGCAGATAAACATACATTAGAGATGCTGCTGCCGAACACTGGTGAGAGACACACAGACTCAGATAATTCACATACACTTAATCTCTCTCTCTGCATTAGTCTGCTATCAGTGGTTCAAGCCTCCGTTACGAGCTCTAAAATGACGTTTTGGAATTAGCAACGGAGGGTTGCGATGAGATGTGTAAGAAATTAGTCCTACACACAAGAGAGTTTTAAGGACAAAACCTGACAAATGTCTTGAAATAAATCATCTGAACAATGTTTTGAGGTGTGGTAACTGTATAAGTGGAATAGTTGACTCCGGTCCGTTGAATTATTGAAAAATAATGCACACTTGATGTGTATCTCTGCTTCGTGCCGTGGCCACATTATCACCTAGGGTGTCCATTATTTTTCGAACAATTCAAAGGCCCGTCGTCAATTATTCCTTACTTATAAATAAATGTGATGTGAAGTGACCTGAGTGCCGAATTGCAGAGCTCACGCAAACATATCCACATCTCTGTGATCAGATGCTTTCTTAACTGCTGTTTTCTAATTTTCGTTGTTTATTTTGTTATTGAGAGGAAAGTGTGCATATGTCGCTCTCATCAGTATGAGTGACGTTGAGATGTCCTGCTAACAGTAAACCGCTGCTCATGTATTTCAAACTTCTTTTTACCCCTTTGCCATGAGTAAATCAGGAACTTTACTATAACAATTACAATATCAGGGTGTTACGAACTGCTCCAAGACTTTGGTTGAAGATCCAAATGCAGCTTTATTGGGACAATCCAGAATCGTAATCTATATACCAAGCAAACGGTCAAACACACGAGCAAACAATCCAAATGAGCAACCGAGCAGAAAACACATATAAAAGGGTAATCCAGAAAAAAGGCAGAGAATAAAAACACCAAGATACAGAAAACCAGGATAATGCTCAGAAATGCAATGTAACAACATACAAGACTTCGCAATGAGTGAGTGAAAACACAGGGCTTATATAGGCAGAGTTTAACCAGATAATGACACACAGGTGGAAGCAATCAATCAATAATGAGTCCAGGCAATGGGGTATGGGAACTGACGTTCATGATGGGAAAGCAAGGGAGTCGGGTGGAGTGCCCTCTAGTGGAGATCATGGGCACTACAGGTGGTGGTTGTGACACAGGGTAATAACTACCTAACCCTAAACCTAACCTTAACCCATGTTAAGTCCATTTAGTACCTTATATTACTCAGTACTTTTTTGGGTAAGTACATTATTTGTGCACATGCAGTAAAATAAAGGGTCCCACTTTATATTAGTTGCCTTAAACTACTATATACTTACATTATTTTTAAAAAAATATCTGCATGTAATTACAGCTGTAATGGCATCTATAATGACACTGTTGACCCGTCCCTTAACCCTTAACCCACCTTTAAACCTACCCATACCACCAAACCAGTCCCTAACCATACCCATATCCACCTCAATCGCAGCAAAAGTGTTTTGCAATACAGTATGAACACAATAAGTACATTGTACTTATTTTTTGATGTAAGTACATAGTAGTTAAGGACACCTAATATAAAGTGAGGCCAAATAGAGTGCAACCAATATATTAGTGTCTCTGACAACTTTGCTGTTTTAACATTCCTTGTGAATTTTCAGACTAGGCATCAGAACTGCATTATATCATCTACAAGGACACATGAGCTCTTCTCTTCACTCATTTAAAGCAGTGTTATTGTATCATTATAGTTTTTATTAATAGTTTTTATTTCTGTATTGTCCATTTTAATTTTTGCTAAAGTTTTAGTAAGTTTTGTTTTGGTCATTTTTATTAGATTTTGTTTTTTGTTGTTTTTATATTTTATTTTATTTAAGTAATTTTTTAAATGGTTTTAGATGCCCCTTTCTAACAATTGTTGCTAATCATTTTTCTTAGTAGTAATTGCAGGTCATTCTTTTTGAGCTGTTATTTAGTTGCTAGTTTAGGTGTTGCTTTTTGTTATTTATGTCTTTATGTACCCAGCTGGTGTGTTGCTATTTGTTCTTTTTTTCCTAGAGAGCATGAATACTGGTCCTTCTCATTTCCATAGCTGCAGCCGGCTCCAATAATTGCCTTTTCTTGGCGCGAGTGTGTAAGTAGAGCGCTTTCGTCCTGATGTACACCTCATTTGGATTCCGCGGGCAGTCTGTGGGTTGTATTATTCATACCTTGACAGATAGCGCTCGCTAAAAGCTTTGGCACGCTGGCAGGGCGGGATTTCAGGTGGACAGGCGGACAAACCGACTGGTGGACAGCCGAGTGCTGGACCTCTCTAGCTGTGGGAGAAAGGCAGAATAAGAGTGAAAGAGAGAGACGGGATTTCCGAATAAACGCTGGGAGAAAGTTGGACTGACAAGCTGGCTCATGCTCAGCACAACCCCTCAGTCATAACACTCTATCAGCAGAGCTAGTCAAGCAGCACTGTGTGCACTGCCTGGTGAGGTACATTAATCACTGCACAGCCCCTCCCGCGCTATCACAGCCCACTACTGCAAACCACATTTCCATATTTAATGGAGGCTTAATGTGATTGAATGACTGCATGGAGGAAACCAAATTGCACAGGGAGGTCTACCAACAATAGGCAGTGTGAGGCGTCTAATCAAGTGCTATTGTCAGATACCTGTAATGGGGTCCACATGATGCCGAAGTATTCCATACTCTCAAAAGAAAGGCTACGTACCTACGTTTCATTCTGGGTTCATTTTGAAAATCTATCCATTTATCTTACGTCTGGTATAGAGGAAGTGTTTATGCTGAGGGTTTCCTGAGTTTTTACTGATTATAGCTCTGTTCCAAAACCTAGTGAGCTGCACTGCATTTTTTACTTGTGCCAGATTTTCGTATTCAAATTGTATATAAAATTCCCATCCATTTTTAACATAAACAAACTAATACATTTAATGAGAAAAAAAAAATAAAAATCATGGCATATTTTATTATTAACTATTTGCATCTATTTGATTTTGTTTGAATAATCATATTTTAAAAATGCATTTATTCAAAGTGGTGCTCGTGTTATTTTATCATTATAGTTTTTATTAATAGTTTGAATTCGTTTTAATTTTTATATTGTCCATTTTAATTTTTGTTAAAGTTTTAGTAATTTTGTTTTGTGTTTTGGTCATTTTTTATTAGTCTTTTTTATATGTAGTTTTTAATACATTTTAAATGTTTTTTTTTTCTTGTTTTTATATTTTATTTTATTTAAGTTAGTTATTTTTCTTTAATGATTTTAGAAGCCCCTTTTCTAACATTTGTTGCTAACTGATAATCATATTTCCAAAATGCATTTATTCAAATTGCTTAAAATCAGCATAAATCTGTTCGTTGTGAAAACAGTTAAATGAATTCAGTTAAAAAGTTTGAACAGGTAAAATATGACTAGCTGCGGAACAAGCAATATTCAGTTTGTTCAAATTTATGATATTAAAGCAAATTGGATTCACTGATGATAAATATATAAACCTGGTTATTGTGTATTTAAACCAAACTTGGTGTATTAGTACTATTACAGAAATCTGACCTTCCTGTTTCATTTAACTGTAACTGTTATATGCATTTCAAATAATTTAGGCATTTTTAGGCATTTAGGCATTTAATTTAAGCATTTTTTGGCCATGCAAGTATTCTTCAGGGATTAGACAACAGTTTCCCAAATTGGGGTTTGTGAGATATATAAATAATATAATATAGGCTACTATACGTGTAAAATTAAAAAAATCATTTACATTTTCAATTATCAGCAAGTAATACACCCAAGTAACTAAATTGAAAAGATGGTAACATCTAAATTAGGTTTTGTCAAAAAATATTATTTTACATCACTGAATCCACCTTAATACATTAATTTATACCAACAACACTCATTTTTATGTGTTAAAACAGGTATAAGTAGCTCTTTAAGGAAGCATTTGAAAGCTGTGTCTTTACCGTTATTGCTGAAGCAGTAAATGTGATTTCCCATACTAAGTTAGATGAGTTGTGTGGCTTAGTGATTAAACATCTGTCTGGTTAGTTAAAGTTTATAAGTTTAAATCCAGATGGTGGTGATTAAACACTAAATAGTGATTTATTACCACAGTGCCCCTGAGGCACCTACACCTGTCTACGTGTAAATACTTTATTTTCAGTGACAGTAATGTACTGGAATCAAATTTGATGCATACTTTTACACATAATATTATCATTGCTCAGACTTGGTTCATATGGTTAAAAATTAATTAGTTAACAATTACTTTACGTAGTTAACAATTAAAGTAATTCGAAGGTTGTCCACTTTCGACCACTTCCAGAGGTAGTGGAAAACACATTAGACCAGATTGCTTTCGTAGTGTAAACGCTCATGTGGTCGAATGTGTTTGAACAGCCACAAAAGACGCCTACTCTCCGGCTACTGACCTAACGAGTAAACATTATGGGAAGCGCGCTAGCCAGATGGGATTTAAACTTTGTGGGCTGAAGACCCAAGTTTGGTTTGAAGATGAAAAACATACCAAGCTCAATGTTCTCTCTCCATTCCTGATTTCTAACACACACTCACAGTGTTCGGCGGGTCTTGCGTCTGTCAGAGCAGAAACGAAAGCTGATGCTCTCCGTATGTTTTTCCATCGTCTCCAGACGCATTCATATGTAAATTGCGTGAACTTATTTTGACCATTAGATCAAAAGATCTGAAAATCTCATACATTTACCCGCCCATAGACACTTTCCTCGAAGAAATCAGGACAGAAGTGGTTCAAAGTGAGAGACGGATTAAAACACCATTTGTAAATACTATGTGTCTCCCTCATGTACTTGTGATCCGATCGACCAAAATGTATCTTAATACCAGGTGTAAACAGGGCCTTACATGCTCACAGCAGTGTGTCTGTGTATCTATTAGCCATAGCCCATTTTTCTAGTGGTCTGGTTCATGGTGATGGAAATTGTTTGGTTGTGATCACATGATGTGAACACACTTGATGCTCATAATGCATTGCATGGGCACCAGACAATATAGAGACACATGTTTACGTTGCTTTTGATGCCACATGCACACTGATGCATTACACCACAGAGCTGATGCCCAAACAAGTGCCTGTCAGATGCATTTCACCAGGTTAGTTGCTGAAAGCACGTTTTTGACCTTCATTGACCTTAACCATTCTCTGCAAGCTTATTTTTAATTTTAGAGAAGCACAGATATGTATGATCATATGAGATCATATTGGCTTTTCAGTTTGAGTCATGTTGAAGCAGAATGTTGTTAGATCTAATGTTGTGCTTATACCTCTCAGCCTCTCTCCATCCTCCTGTACTCCAGTCACTCCTGCTGGCTTCCTTGTTGTCTTCCTGCCAAGATGGCAAATCCCACTTGGATTTGAGCCGGAGATCACCATGGTGACGGCACTCTTGCCGCTTGCGCATATAGATCTCAGTGTAGTGGCACAGCGAGAGATGCTTTTACACCAGCAGTCAGAGCATGCACACATTTCACAGATCTTTCATTCTAATGTCCTGTCTCCATTCTCATCAAACACGCAGAGATACGCATATAATGCCAACGACAAGCTAAAGCTGTAGCCGCCTGCAGATAATTATAGCATATGAATTTATGATGTTCCTGGTTAGTTCTTCAGGTACAGTACTTGATGTCTCTTTTCATTATATATCTTGTGGTCTTCATTTGGAGCTTTTCCTTGAGAATGAAATGAATCACAGGACTCTTAATGGTAGCAATTGTTAAGAAATTATATATATCATTGAGAAATAAACTCTGTAACCAGGCACGAGAGTGGCCAAAACCAGGGGCAGTTTTAGTGATTTGGGGGCCCCAGTCAAAATACAGGAATGGAGCCCTATACAATTGCACACATTTACAATGAGGTTCCTTTCACTGTTGTGATGCTTGCTGCTGCACGACTTTGTCTTATATTTTTTTATGTACATGTTATAAATAATTGCTTTCTTCATGTTGTGGATCCCTTGTTCACGTGTAAACAGGTTATAACAGTATTAGAGTAGGTTGGACACATGGGGCCCTATTTTAACGATCTGAGTGCATGGTCTGAAGCACTTAGGGCATGTCCGAATCCACTTTTGCTAGTTTAACGACAGAAAAAGCGGTCGGCGCACCAAGTGCATGGTCCAAAAGGGTTGTCCCTAGTCTCTTAATTAATAAACTCTTAATAAACCAATCAGAGTCTCATCTCCC
Organism: Coreius guichenoti; assembly: GCA_039654105.1. Taxonomy (NCBI): domain Eukaryota; kingdom Metazoa; phylum Chordata; class Actinopteri; order Cypriniformes; family Gobionidae; genus Coreius; species Coreius guichenoti. Next base: position 4,600,378 of record CM077177.1, read on the forward strand.
ATTCCCTTTAAAAGCCAGTTGCGCTCGCACCATGGCGGATTGGCTATTTACATGGTGGAATTTGCGAGCGGAAAGACTGAACGCTTCTCCAGAGAGGAAACCTTTTATTTTTAATATTTAAATATTTAAAAATGTTTGTGTGCTGCTGCACGTCCCTGTGTGTTTAATAAGCAGAGTGTACGCGCGTTGTGCACCGCCTATAGGCACATATTACTAACACACTCTTTAAATAACACAAAAAATACTGCATTTGTTTTATGTATTTCAATTTTTCTAGTAATCAAATGAAGGCATAAAACATTTATCTTTTATTCCAATGAAAATTAAATAAACCCTTTAATTTGTGTACGTTCAAAGTGCTACACAACAGAGGTTTACTGTTAAAATTATGACATTAAAACATACATTATACTGTTCAAGAGAATTATAAAAAAATCAAAATCACCTTTATTTATATAGCGCTTTTTACAATGCCGATTGTTTCAAAGCAGCTTCACAGTGTTAACAGGAAAATAATGCAACGGAATTTGATTCGGCTCTGGTGAAAACGGTGATGTCATCCAGCTCATTTCAATTATCATATAGTGTCAATGCGGGCAGATCAGTAATATAGTTAAAATTTAAGTGTCCCCAACTGAGCAAGCCAAAAGCCAAAGGCGACGGTGGCAAGGAACCAAAACTCCTTCAGGGCCAGAATGGAGAAAAAAACCTTGGGAGAAACCAGGCTCAGTCGGGGTGCCAGTTCTCCTCTGGCACCCCGACGAACAAATAGTGTATGATTATGATTCTGGCAACATTACAGGTCAGAAGTCATATTAGATCAATAGATATTCGTAGGATTATTTGAAAGATTGGAGCCGTCACGCCGGGGACGGGTTTAATGAGGATGTCGTGTCGATGCGGCATTTAGAGGGGGGAGTTTAATTGACACGGTCTCTGCAGACATTTCAGGGATGCGTTCGTCACGTCCAGGCGCAGGTCCACCATCTGATCTGGATATGGCCCGGATCCGGCTGACTGCAGTAAACCTCGGGATAAACAGAGAGACTAACATTAGCGTAGATGCCATTCTTCTTATGATGTAACGAGTACATCAGGTGTTATGGGAAGTGTTCCCGGTTCCGGCTGACCTAGTTAATGCAGCCTAAAACAATCATTTAACTGATTTGAATAATAGAAATTAAAAATGTTTTATGTGTATGCCATAGTAAAGAGATGTGTTTTTAGTCTAGATTTAAACTGACAGAGTGTGTCTGCTTCCCGAACAATGCTAGGAAGACTGTTCCAGAGTTTAGGTGCTAAATAGGAAAAGGATCAACCGCCTGCAGTTGATTTTGATATTCTAGGTATTATCAGCTGGCCAGAGTTTTGAGACCGCAATACACGTGATGGAGTATAATGCGTTAAGAGCTCGCTCAAGTACTGGGGAGCTAAACCATTTAGTGCTTTGTAAGTAATTAGCAATATTTTAAAATGTATACAATGTTTAATACGGAGCCAGTGCAGTGTTGACAGAACCGGGCTAATATGGTCATACTTCCTGGTTCTAGTAAGAACTCTAGCTGCTGCGTTTTGGACCATCTGCAGTTTATTTATTAAGCGAGCAGGGCAACCACCCAGTAGAGCATTACAATAATCTAGCCTTGAGGTCATGAACGCATGAACTAACTGTTCAGCATTTTGCATTGAAAGCATGTGCTATAATTTACAAACCCGATTCCAAAAATTTTGGGACACTACAAATTGTGAATAAAAACAGAATGCAATGATGTGGAAGTTTCAAATTTCAATATTTTATTCAGAATACAACATAGATGACATATCAAATGTTTAAACTGAGAAAATGTATAATTTTAAGGGAAAAATAAGTTGATTTTAAATTTCATGGCATCAGCACATCTCAAAAAAGTTGGGACAAGGCCATGTTTACAACTGTGTGGCATCCCCTCTTCTTTTTATAACAGTCTGCAAACGTCTGGGGACTGAGGAGACAAGTTGCTCAAGTTTAGGAATAGGAATGTTGTCCCATTCTTGTCTAATACAGGCTTCTAGTTGCTCAACTGTCAACTGCATCTTCCTCTTTATGATGCGCCAAATGTTTTCTATGGGTGAAAGATCTGGACTGCAGGCTGGCCATTTCAGTACCCGGATCCTTCTTCTACGCAGCCATGATGTTGTAATTGATGCAGTATGTGGTCTGGCATTGTCATGTTGGAAAATGCAAGGTCTTCCTTGAAAGAGACGACGTCTGGATGGGAGCATATGTTGTTCTAGAACTTGGATATACCTTTCAGCATTGATGGTGCCTTTCCAGATGTGTAAGCTGCCCATGCCACACGCACTCATGCAACCCCATACCATCAGAGATGCAGGCTTCTGAACTGAGCGCTGATAACAACTTGGGTTGTCCTTGTCCTCTTTAGTCCGGATGACATGGTGTCCCAGTTTTCCAAAAAGAACTTCAAATTTTGATTTGTCTGACCACAGAACAGTTTTCCACTTTGCCACAGTCCATTTTAAATGAGCCTTGGCCCAGAGAAAACGCCTGCGCTTCTGGATCATGTTTAGATATGGCTTCTTTTTTGACTTATAGAGTTTTAGCTGGCAACGGCGAATGGCACGGTGGATTGTGTTCACCGACAATGTTTTCTGGATGTATTCCTGAGCCCATGTTGTGATTTCCATTACAGTAGCATTCCTGTATGTGATGCAGTGCCGTCTAAGGGCCCGAAGATCACGGGCATCCAGTATGGTTTTCCGGCCTTGACCCTTACGCACAGAGATTGTTCCAGATTCTCTGAATCTTTGGATGATATTATGCACTGTAGATGATGATAACTTCAAACTCTTTGCAATTTTTCTCTGAGAAACTCCTTTCTGATATTGCTCCACTATTTTTCGCCACAGCATTGGGGGAATTGGTGATCCTCTGCCCACCTTGACTTCTGAGAGACACTGCCACTCTGAGAGGCTCTTTTTATACCCAATCATGTTGCCAATTGACCTAATAAGTTGCAAATTGGTCCTCCAGCTGTTCCTTATATGTACATTTAACTTTTCCGGCCTCTTATTGCTACCTGTCCCAACTTTTTTGGAATGTGTAGCTCTCATGAAATCCAAAATGAGCCAATATTTGGCATGACATTTCAAAATGTCTCACTTTCAACATTTGATATGTTATCTATATTCTATTGTGAATAAAATATAAGTTTATGAGATTTGTAAATTATTGCATTCCTTTTTTAGTTCACAATTTGTACAGTGTCCCAACTTTTTTGGAATCGGGTTTGTAGATATATTTTTAAGATGGTAGAATGCAGTTTTACAGATGCTAGAAACGTGGCTTTCAAATGAAAGATTGGTATCAAAGAGCACAACCAGGTTCCTAACTGACGACGAGGACTTGACAGAGCAGCCATCGAGTGTTAGACAGTATTCTAGGTTACTGTTTGTGGAGTTTTTTTGTCCAATGATTAAAAATTCATTTTTTTCTATTACTAGTCATCCAATTTTTTATATCAGCTATGCATTTCATTAATCTTGTGAATTGGTAAGTTTCGTCAGGGCGTGAAGAAATATACAGCTGAGTATCGTCAGCATAACAATGAAAACTAATGCCATGCTTCCTAATGATATCTCCCAGTGGTAGCATGTACAGGGTGAAAAGCAACGGTCCTAGCACTGAGCCCTGTGGTACTCCATACTGAACGGTGTGACATCTCTTCATTTACTGCTACAAACTGATAACGGTCAGATAAGTATGATTTAAACCATGCCAATGCAATTCCACTAATGCCAACATAATTTTCGAGTCTATTCAAAAGAATGTTGTGGTCGATAGTATCGAATGCAGCGCTAAGATCGAGTAACACTAATAGAGAGATACAACCACGATCGGATGATAAGAGTAAATCATTTGTAACTCTGATGAGAGCAGTCTCAGTACTATGATACGGTCTGAATCCTGACTGGAAATCCTCACAGATACCATTTCTTTCTAAAAAGGAGCATAATTGTGAGGACACTGCCTTTTCTAGTATTTTTGACAGAAAGGGTAGATTTGAGATTGGCCTGTAATTGACTAATTCTGTAGGATCAAGTTGCGTTTTTTTAATAAGTGGTTTAATAATAGCCAACTTAAAAGTTTTCGGTACATATCCTAATGACAAAGATGAATTAATGATATTAAGAAGAGGATCTATGACCTCTGGAAGCATCTCTTTTAGTAGCTTAGTCGGTATAGGGTCGAGCATACATGTTGTTGATTTAGATGATTTAAAGAGTTTAGCCAATTCTTCTTCTCCTATGGCAGTGAATGAGTGTAATTGTTCCTCAGTGACACTACAATGCACTGTCTGATGTGATACTGTAGTAGACGGCTGCATGGTTATAATTTTTTTCCTAATATTATCAATCTTGCACGTAAAGAAGTTCATAAAGTCATTACTGCTGTTCTGTTTACAAACATCAGAAGTTGAAGCTTTATTTTTGGTTAATTTAGCCACTGTATCGAATAAATACCTAGGGTTGTGTTTGTTTTATTCTAAGAGAGTCGAGAAATAAGCAGATCTAGCAGTTTTTACGGCCTTTCTGTATGCAATCATGCTCTCTTTCCACGAAATACGAAAAACCTCCAGTTTTGTTTTCTTCCAGCTGTGCTCCATTTTTCTGGCTGCTGTTTTAAGGGCCCGGGTGTGCTCATTGTACCACGGCGTTGGACTATTTTCTTTAATCTTCTTGAAGCGCAGGGGAGCAACTGTGTCTAAAGTGCTGGAAAAGAGAGAGTCAATAGTTTCTGTTGCAACATCGAGTTCCTCTAGGCTATCTGGGATGCTGAGGAGATGAAACTGGTGAGGAAGTTTATTTACAAAGCAATCTTTAGTGGCAGCAGTGATAGTCCTGCCATATTTGAAGCGAGGATTAAATTAAGTATACATGATACTAGGTAATGATCTGAGATGTCATCGCTCTGCTGCAGAATTTTTAGGCAGTATTAGGTCTAATGTATGATTATGACGATGAGTGGGTCCTGACACGTGTTGCCTAACTCCAATAGAGTTTAGAATGTCTCTAAATGCCAATCCCAATGCGTCTTTTCCATTGTCTACATGGATATTAAAATCACCAACAATTAGGACTTTATCTGCAGCCAGTACTGACTCTGATAGAAAATCAGCAAATTCTTTGGTAAAGTCTGTATTGTGCCCTGGTGGCCTGTATACACTAGCCAGCACAAATGTCAAACGGGATTTATCATTTACACTACATAACGTTACATAAAGCACCAAAACTTCTATTCTTCTAATTATATTTGAAACTAGACTTCTGAGTAATACTGAAGATATTATTATAAATTACAGCAACACCTCCCCCTTTACCTTTCAGACGTGGCTCATGTTTATAACAATAATCTTGGGGGGTGGACTCATTTAAAGTAATGTAATCGTCAAGTTTTAGCCAGGTTTCTGTCAAACACAGCACATCTAGACTATTATCTGTAATCATATAATTAACAATAAGCGCTTTTGGGGAAAGGGATCGAATATTCAGCAGCCTGAGCTTTATCATTTGTTCATCTGTATTATATCTGTTTTTTATTTGTTGAACATCAATTAAATTTTTACCGTTAAATGGTTTTGATGTTTTTTTGTATTTACTAATTCGGGGAACAGACACAGTCTCTATATTATAGGCCTAACCAAACTTTTATTTTGACGGGTTGCCTTTTTCTGTGTATATGTTATGATGATAGTTTCTCTCAAATGAAATGGCACATTGCTTGTGAAGTGTATAGCCCTATGATTTCCACGATGAGAAAATGGAATTTACTGTTTGACGCGGAATGTCAACAATAAATCAATTGCAAGTCAGTACACTTCAATCAAATCGCGATATGGACTAGTATATGTGAATATTAAACGGCAAAAATACTATTTAAATATGAATCCTGCATTTGTGTCTCTGTGTGAATGAATTGTGCAGATGAGCACTGTGAGTGCTTCACACGTGTTTCAGTAGTAAACCCACAAAAAGCCCATAGAAAAGTTTTGTTAGTATAAATTAATATATTTAGGTTGATTCAGTGATGCTAAATAATATAATTTTTTTAGTGTACTTGGTTCCAAACTGTATGTGTACATCATCAGTGTGAGCACTAGTGACAGTGCTTTAGGTTGGTCAGGACAGAAGATGCCAAAAAGAATTGCAAAATGCAAAGGCAATTCCTGTGGAGAGGAGCAGCAATGTGAAATGCATTGTATTATTATAATACAATGCATTAATTACAAATCCTACCAATGCTTATGCATCGATCTTGAAACATAGATTTTTCAATCGTGAATTGTTGGTTTCCATCGAGAATCAATTTAAAATGCTATGAAAGAATCAGGATTCGGTGAAGAATTTTCTCAGGCTTTTAGTGAAACACCATGGATCACGACATGCCGAAATACACTGAGAGGGATGACCCTCACCATACATAATTACAGTAAAACACTTCTTATAGAAAGCTATTATGAGTACAGTCTCATCTCAGGTGGGTGAATGCCTTTCAGATGACTCTTCACATAACACAAAACTTTTTTTTAAATTAGCACCAAACTTCTGAATGTCCTCTACCCTGTCTGTCTCACCACTGTGAAAGGAAGAACGTACAGTCAGCCATCATTATTGCAAAATAAACCGAAACAGGGTTATTAGGTTGCCCATGCAACATAGAAAGGTTTATTTTTCGATAATAACCAGCTGACCATACATATTTGACCAGGATTGACCAGCCAGAGTCAAGTATTCCTGACAGCGGTGTAATAAGAAAAATGACATTTCATCCCACATTGACTGCATTTGTTAGAAATCATGAATATCATACTGCAACATTCATGATAACTATGTCAGTTTAGTTCTCAGTCTGTTCAATGCATCTTTGAAAACCGTGTGTGACTGACATGAATGCGATAAGACAGACGGGGTATAACCCGTCGCACCACTAGTGCTCTCCGTCTCCACCTTCCCCTCTTGCTGTCTGTCTGACCGCTCACACCAGGCCTGCGGGGAATGGCACCTGATTTATTTGGAAGGCCGTCAGACAAGATGAGTGGCATTTTAATGTGCTTTTGCGATGTTTGGTCACAAGCACTATTGATCACGGCACGGAGTCGTCATCCCTGGAGAGCTGGGGGTGCTGCGTGATGTCAGCCCTGGAATGAGTTGCCGGTCATGGTCTCCCAAATGAAATAGTGGCCTGTTGGAAGGGTCAACCCAATAAACTTCCATTCTAGGGAGATGGAACCTGCCAATTGGCTGGACAGCTGACAGATGGACACTGGACCTGAGCTGTGCTGCCTGTCCATGTGAGGAGACTGGCTAAAACATGTCTGTTTCTGTGGTAGTAAAGATTAGAGTAAAGATAGACATGGTGGAATTGGTGGTGACATACTCTTGAAAGGCTTTTTGGATAGACAGACAGACATTAGACAGACAGGCAGACAGACAGATAGATTTCAATATTTTATTCAGAATACAACATAGATGACATATCAAATGTTTAAACTGAGAAAATGTATAATTTTAAGGGAAAAATAAGTTGATTTTAAATTTCATGGCATCAACACATCTCAAAAAAGTTGGGACAAGGTCATGTTTACCACTGTGTGGCATCCCCTCTTCTTTTTATAACAGTCTGCAAACGTCTGGGGACTGAGGAGACAAGTTGCTCAAGTTTAGGAATAGGAATGTTGTCCCATTCTTGTCTAATACAGGCTTCTAGTTGCTCAACTGTCTTAGGTCTTCTTTGTCGCATCTTCCTCTTTATGATGCGCCAAATGTTTTCTATGGGTGAAAGATCTGGACTGCAGGCTGGCCATTTCAGTACCCGGATCCTTCTTCTACGCAGCCATGATGTTATAATTGATGCAGTATGTGGTCTGGCATTGTCATGCTGGAAAATGCAAGGTCTTCCCTGAAAGAGACGACGTCTGGATGGGAGCATATGTTGTTCTAGAACTTGGATATACCTTTCAGCATTGATGGTGCCTTTCCAGATGTGTAAGCTGCCCTTGCCACACACACTCATGCAACCCCATACCATCATAGATGCAGGCTTCTGAACTGAGTGCTGATAACAACTTGGGTTGTCCTTGTCCTCTTTAGTCCGGATGACATGGCGTCCCAGTTTTCCAAAAAGAACTTCAAATTTTGATTCGTCTGACCACAGAACAGTTTTCCACTTTGCCACAGTCCATTTTAAATGAGCCTTGGCCCAGAGAAAACGCCTGCGCTTCTGGATCATGTTTAGATATGGCTTCTTTTTTGACCTATAGAGTTTTAGCTGGCAACGGCGAATGGCACGGTGGATTGTGTTCACCGACAATGTTTTCTGGAAGTATTCCTGAGCCCATGTTGTGATTTCTATTACAGTAGCATTCCTGTATGTGATGCAGTGCCGTCTAAGGGCCCGAAGATCACGGGCATCCAGTATGGACCCTTACGCACAGAGATTGTTCCAGATTCTCTGAATCTTTGGATGATATTATGCACTGTAGATGATGATAACTTCAAACTCTTTGCAATTTTTCTCTAAGAAACTCCTTTCTGATATTGCTCCACTATTTTTCGCCGCAGCATTGGGGGAATTGGTGATCCTCTGCCCATCTTGACTTCTGAGAGACACTGCCACTCTGAGAGGCTCTTTTTATACCCAATCATGTTGCCAATTGACCTAATAAGTTGCAAATTGGTCCTCCAGCTGTTCCTTATATGTACATTTAACTTTTCCGGCCTCTTATTGCTACCTGTCCCAACTTTTTTGGAATGTGTAGCTCTCATGAAATCCAAAATGAGCCAATATTTGGCATGACATTTCAAAATGTCTCACTTTCAACATTTGATATGTTATCTATATTCTATTGTGAATAAAATATAAGTTTATGAGATTTGTAAATTATTGCATTCCTTTTTTATTCACAATTTGTACAGTGTCCCAACTTTTTTGGAATCGGGTTTGTATATGTGGAATTCACTCGAAATCTTTTAGCACGTTTTTACTATTACAGCTCTCAAGGTTAACTAATCGTTAAAAGTGTTGATTATAGCATTATATTTAGATCTATAGCATTATATTTAGATGGTGGCATGAAAGGTTACAGTGATGAGTATTGTAGCCGATCACAGACATGTTGAGCGCATGAATGCAGCGATCTCGTCATTGTAACTCATTGTAAAGATTTCTGCACAATAACAAATGCTTTCATCATAACTAACAGTGCAAACACAATGTAAATAAGAGATTCGTTGATTATTACGTGAGTTTCGGCAAGAGTCCAGACAGAGCTCAGTCACTGATAAACTCGTTGTTTGATTGACAGCTCCAGCGATTGTAAAGGGAGCGTTCTGTGATCGTTTTCTATATATAATTTAATCACAGTTTAAATAACAGATTATTTTCATCCTACTAAGAGACACAATGTGAAGTTGAGCGTTTAGTCACTGGTTTGATTTACTGACACATAGACAAAGAACATCTGACTGTACATGAATCATTACATATCAGAAATCACTGGTCACTGGTGATTTTGGTTAGACATGTACACATAACAAAGCAATAGTGATACAGTAAAAACTTTTTTACTCACATAAGTGTGTTGCGCCGTTCCTGTCGGATCCAATATAGAAGGCACAGCATCGTTTTCTGTAAAAGAAAATATCTCCCTTTGCTTTGACTTTTGGTATTTGTGACTGTACAAGGCTGCTAGCTTTTTTTAAGTAATTCAGCTTATTAACAACAAAACACCCATATTTATACAGCAATTCAAATGATAAGTCCCTCAATTCTAAAAATGTAAATTTATTTACAATGTGTGGTATGTTGTTCATATTAAAATATTTATTAAATTGAAAATATGAAAAAACAAGTTAGCAAATTTACTGTTAGCTGGCTGTGTGCTAGGCTAAACTGTTAAGGGGAAAGTGTTGTTACACACTCTCTCTGGCTCAAATGAAAAGGACTTTCCGCTGGTCTGAACACTGGATCAATACACTGATTATTGGATGATAAAATCACCTGCTCCTGCTGCTGGGAGGATCTATGTATATATTTGCTGAAGGTATAAAATGCAATTAATCACCTCTTAATCTCACAGCTGCAAGGTGTGTGTGTGTGTGTGTACATGACTGCTAAAGATACCAGGGCTTTAGTGATTTAACACATAGCCTGGGACAATGCAGTTCTACCAGGACAGGAATTTAACACAAGCTATTGCATTGTTTGGTTGGTCATCCAAACACTGGATTATAATTCAGCATTTTGATGTCTTTTGCATTATTTATCATGAATTGAATCGCTACTTATTACCTTTCAGATTTATTCAAATTAAATATCATAAATGTATGACAACATGCTTTACTTTATGAAACATGAGAACTGCATGTTAAAATCATTATGGACCAAGTTAGGATATTTAAATTTAATATTTAATTAAAAATAAATAAAAAAGACACGATTATAGTGGTATGTTTTACAAGAAAATATTATTTATTAGTATTTCTACTTTAAAATGTCATGTTTACTTCAATGTGTTACTGGCCATTTCTTTGTAATTTTCTGTGAAAAATTTACTAGCAATTTCTGAGTGAAAATTGTTTCTACACCATTTTTTTTTTAGCGCAGTTATAGCGAGAAAAGCCCCTCTCGAGCCCCTTGAGACTGGTCTTTGGCATAACACGAGTAGCCAGTTTGGTGCCCTGAAGCGGATGACCAGCAGGGAACAATCGAGCTAGAACCCGCTGGAGACCGCTGCGCCCCAAAGCACACGAGGTGGCAGGGTTGGCAGAATGGCCCCCTGAGGGCAACTGAAGGGATATGGGCACCGTATAATGAGGTGTTGACCACTTCCCCCTGGGGGGACTGCCCTCATGCAGCCTTTTTGGAGATAATGAGGGCCCTCAGATCCATCTTACCCCAGAAGACTCTGTACCTAAGAGAACCAGCCTCTCGAGACTGGTCTCTGGCACAGTTTGAGTAGCCAATTCAGTACCCTGAAGCGGATGACCGGCAGGGAGCAACCGAACTAAAACTCGCTGGGGACCTCTGTGCCCCGAAGCACACAAGGTGGCAGGGTTGGCAGAACTGCCCCCTGAGGGCACCAAAGGGAGATGGGCACCGTAAAAAGAGGTGTCATCCATTTCCCTCCGGAGGGGGGAAAAAAAAGTTTTAAAGCAAAGGGAGATATTTTCTTTTACAGAAATCACTTTTTAAGGACTACAACAAGCGGCTGGTAGAGACTACAACAAGCTTATTCACGGGTTAGTGACATCACTAACCCTAAAATTTATGGGAACACGCAACCAAGGCCATGTTGAGAAGAGGAAGAGTTGTTGTAGTCGAGCACATTTGGGAGTCTGCTCAAGCTGTCGCATCCGTCTTTTCACATTTATTGCAATACAGTACGTAACACAAATGCAATAGCATGTCATAAAAGCAAGATTACAACATAAGTTATAACCATAATTAAACTAAACTATACCTGTTCTATCTCCATGCAGCAGATATTCTCTGGCTCTGAAGGCATCTTACAACAGTTCCCACACCAGCGATTTATAGATTATCATGACAGGATATGCTAATCCATGACTTGACTCCACATCAGCTACATAAATTCATCAACTAAACATCGTTTCCATTCAGAAACGTCCTGTCTCATTCTACATGTTGTCACTTCTTCTTGAGTCTCTCCATCATTGTCCGACTCCGGTTTGAACATAAAAGGCTGAACAGTTTTTGACATTTCCAGTGGTGTCTGCTTGAGGTAATCAGAGATGCTAACACGAGCTCTTGAAGCTCCGCCCTCTTCTAGAAAGGGGGCCAGGAGCAGCAACTCATTTGCACTCAACCTCAAAAAGTGACAATTTTAATATGCTATAAAAAATGATCTGTGGGGTATTTTGAGCTAAAACTTCACATACACACTCTGGGGACATCAGAGACTTATGGTGCATTCAAGTCATGTCGTAAAGATCGTATGTACGAGTTGAATGCACATGAACGCCACCATAAAGTCGTAAATACCAGTGGGAAGCTCGGGATTTTCTTTAAGCCCCGATCTTTACGAGTTGGGGGCGTGTCAGTGAGAAACATGGCGGAATACCACAATACTTAAAGGTATCTAACAGTGATATTGTCAGGCTTTTCTATTTACAGTGATAGCATATGATAACTATGATAACATTATAATATAACAATATAATATGTAATGATAAAGTTTACAGTGGCTTTATGAATTAATTAAAAACATAAAAAAACAAAACACACCTGATGCACATTCCTTGTTCTTCATTTTCTAGAAGTAGATTTTAAGAACCTTGCTGTATTTTTGTGTAATTAATTAAGAGAAAGTACTCCGCCATCTTACTCCGACGAAAGTGACTTGAATTCACATGACGTCATAAACACGACTTTCTACCTCGTAAATACGAACTTCCAAGGAAGACTTGAACGCACCATTATTTTACATCTTGTAAAATAAGGCATTATAGGACCCCTTTAACTGAAAGCAACTTGCACATATTTTAAGATATGTCAGTGCAAGTTGCTTTCAGTGTATGTGTATGTGAAGGTCTTCAGTGAGCACATATCTCAGTGTCCGCCCGGAAACGTAGCGGTGCTGGGATGCTCGCTACCGAACTGGTTCCTTGGAAAATACCAGAGGCCAGTCTCGAGAGACTGGTTTCCTTAGTATATTTCAGGCAGCGTGGAAGCTACTGCCAAATGTATCTTGCTGGGTCCTGCGCACAGTTGAAAAGGGTTACACTATTCAGTTCGGGTCTTACCCGCCCAGTGGTAGGCCCCGAGCAGGCTCTGGTCATGGAACAGGATCATTTCAAAGGAGGATGAGGGGTTGCGTCCCATTTTGGATCTGTGTCTTCTGAACCTTTCAGTTGTACAGCTCAAGTTCACTGGGGGGCCCAGCTCATAGACTTAGGTCTCTCAACTGAGGTTGTTGAGACCATGCTTCACTCCACGAGGAAACCGGCGGAAATCATCAGCTGAATCTAGTTAATCAAATCAAATCAAATCACCTTTATTTATATAGCGCTTTTTACAATGGCAATTGTTTCAAAGCAGCTTCACAGTGGTAACAGGAAAATAATGCAACGGAATTTGATTCGGCTCTGGTGAAAACGGTGATGTCATCCAGCTCATTTCAATTATCATATAGTGTCAATGCGGGCAGATCAGTAATATAGTTGAAATTTAAGTGTCCCCAACTGAGCAAGCCAAAAGCCAAAGGCGACGGTGGCAAGGAACCAAAACTCCTTCAGGGCCAGAACGGAGAAAAAAACCTTGGGAGAAACCAGGCTCAGTTGGGGTGCCAGTTCTCCTCTGGCCGACGAACAAATAGTGTATGATTATGATTCTGGCACATTACAGGTCAGAAGTCATATTAGATCAATAGATATTCGTAGGACTATTCGAAAGATTGGAGTCGTCACACCGGGGACGGGTTTAATGAGGATGTCGTGTCGATGCGGCATTTACAGGGGGGAGTTTAATTGACACGGTCTCTACAGACACTTCAGGGATATGGTCGTCATGTCCAGGCTAAGGGCCACCATCTGGTCTGGATACGGCCCGGATCCAGCCGACTGCAGTAAACCTCGGGATAAACAGAGAGACTAACATTAGCGTAGATGCCATTCTTCTTATGATGTAACGAGCACATCAGGTGTTATTGGAAGTGTTCCCGGTTCCGGCTGACCTAGTTAATGCAGCCTAAAACAATCATTTAACTGATTTGAATAATATAAATTAAAAATGTTTTATGTGTATGCCATAGTAAAGAGATGTGTTTTTAGTCTAGATTTAAACTGACAGAGTGTGTCTGCTTCCCGAACAATGCTAGGAAGACTGTTCCAGAGTTTAGGTGCTAAATAGGAAAAGGATCGACCGCCTGCAGTTGATTTTGATATTCTAGGTATTATCAACTGGCCAGAATTTTGAGACCGCAATAGACGTGATGGAGTATAATGCGTTAAGAGCTCGCTCAAGTACTGGGGAGCTAAACCATTTAGTGCTTTGTAAGTAATCAGCAAGATTTTAAAATGTATACGATGTTTAATAGGGAGCCAATGCAGTGTTGCCAGAACCGGGCTAATATGGTCATACTTCCTGGTTCTAGTAAGAACTCTAGCTGCTGCGTTTTGGACAAGCTGCAGTTTATTTATTAAGCGAGCAGGGCAACCACCCAGTAGAGCATTACAATAATCTAACCTTGAGGTCATGAATGCATGAACTAACTGTTCAGCATTTTGCATTGAAAGCATGTGCCGTAATTTAGATATATTTTTAAGATGGTAGAATGCAGTTTTACAGATGCTAGAAACGTGGCTTTCAAATGAGAGATTGGTATCAAAGAGCACACCCAGGTTCCTAACTGACGACGAGGACTTGACAGAGCAGCCATCGAGTGTTAGATAGTATTCTAGGTTACTATTTGTGGAGTTTTTTTGTCCAATGATTAAAAATTCAGTTTTTTCTGAATTAAGTTGCAGGAAATTACTAGTCATCCTATTTTTTATATCAGCTATGCATTCTGTTAATCTTGTGAATTGGTAAATTTCGTCAGGGCGTGAAGAAATATAGAGCTGAGTATCGTCAGCATAACAATGAAAATTAACGCCATGCTTCCTAATAATATCTCCCAGTGGTAGCATGTACAGGGTGAAAAGCAACGGTCCTAGCACTGAGCCCTGCGGTACTCCATACTGAACTTGTGTTCGGTGTGACATCTCTTCATTTACTGCTACAAACTGATAACGGTCAGATAAGTATGATTTAAACCATGCCAATGAAATTCCACTAATGCCAACATAATTTTCGAGTCTATTCAAAAGAATGTTGTGGTCGATAGTATCGAATGCAGCGCTAAGATCAAGTAACACTAACAGAGAGATACAACCACGATCGGATGATAAGAGTAAATCATTTGTAACTCTAATGAGAGCAGTCTCAGTACTATGATACGGTCTAAATCCTGACTGGAAATCCTCACAGATATCATTTCTTTCTAAAAAGGAGCATAATTGTGAGGACACTGCCTTTTCTAGTATTTTTGACAGAAAGGGTAGATTTGAGATTGGCCTGTAATTGACTAATTTTGTAGGATCAAGTTGCGGTTTTTTAATAAGTGGTTTAATAATAGCCAACTTAAAAGTTTTTGGTACATATCCTAATGTCAAGGATGAATTAATGATATTAAGAAGAGGATCTATGACCTCTGGAAGCATCTCTTTTAGTAGTTTAGTCGGTATGGGGTCGAGCATACATGTTGTTGATTTTGATGATTTAACGAGTTTAGCCAATTCTTCTTCTCCTATAGCAGTGAATGAATGTAATTTTGAATGTCTGATGTGATACTGTAGTAGATGGCTGCATGGTTATAATTTTTTTCCTAATATTATCAATCTTACAAGTAAAGAAGTTCATAAAGTCATTACTGCTGTGCTGTTTAGAAACATCAGAAGGTGAAGCTTTATCTTTGGTTAATTTAGCCACTGTATCGAATAAATACCTAGGGTTGTGTTTGTTTTCTTCTAAGAGAGTCGAGAAATAAGCAGATCTAGCAGTTTTTAGGGCCTTTCTGTATGCAATCATGCTCTCTTTCCACGAAATGCGAAAAACTTCTAGTTTTGTTTTCTTCCAGCTGCGCTCCATTTTTCTGGCTGCTGTTTTAAGGGCCCGGGTGTGCTCGTTGTACCACGCCGTTGGACTATTTTCTTTAATCTTCTTGAAGCGCAGGGGAGCAACTGTGTCTAAAGTGCTGGAAAAGAGAGAGTCAATAGTTTCTGTTGCAACGTCGAGTTCCTCTAGGCTATCTGGGATGCTGAGGAGATGAAACTGATGAGGAAGATTATTTACAAAGAAATCTTTAGTCGCAGCAGTGATAGTCCTGCCATATTTGAAGCGAGGGGACGGCTTTGCAGCCTTTGCTAAATTAAGTGTACATGATACTAGGTAATGATCTGAGATGTCATCGTTAACTGCCCTTTTGGTGTAGTGCTGGATGTTCTGTAGGATTGTTTTATAGCTTTATAGCTTCCTGGTCATGACGTCACCCGCCTATGCCATTGGACTGATTTTACACGTGCTTCACGACACAATCATGCAGAGCGTTCCCATAGCGTCAATTCTCGACGCAGCGTCTCGTTCCCTCTTCAGGGAACTGAGGTTACAGTCGTAACCAAGGCGCTTTGCATCACAGAAATAAATGATATTTTACAGTATATTAAAATAAAAAAAACATTATTTTAAATAGATTTTTTTCTGTATTTTTTGTCAAATAAATGCATGAGCATAAGAGAGTTTTCAAAACTTTTTTTTGAGTTTGTCCAAACGTTTGACTGGTACTGTATTTATAGCATCTGAGCAGAAATTTGTGAACAAAGGTTTTATTGATGTGACACTAGGCTATTTTACAGTAAACACTTCATAATCTGTCCAAAACAGGCCAAAGAAATCATGTCTAAACAGTCTTACGTCTATGACATTTTATGTTGCAGCAAGATTCATATTTAAATGGTCTTTTTGCGGTTTAATATTCACAGACACTAACAGAATAAACTTACCTCACAATCCTCGGCTGGATCCGTTGCTCCTTGAAATTAAACAGCTTTTCTTCTGAGGTAAATTATTCAGGGATTATTCCTCACCGCGTCTCAAAACGTTGTAAAGTACATGCACTAAACGTGATGTGTTTATTCGAGTTGATGTGGGTGGGGATATACTCGCATGGATTGCGTCATTATTTGACTTTCCAAAGAAAGCGGATAAGCAGATAATGAGGCGCTCGTGAACGACTGACATCTCTCTCTTTTCAAACAGATTACATAAACAGAGAATATTTGTTTTCGATTTGATTTACATTATTGAAAACCTGACATTTCAACATTTCTTTAGACATATGTCTCATGTTTGTGTGACAAGTATTTACTAAGTTACAGTTCATTTTCTGAAGAGTATCAGATTGAACTTCATTGAGAGTGAGGCTGCAGATCGCGCGTCATGTTTTTTTTCCTTTATTTTGCAAAAAGCATAACATTTTGTTTTTATTGTGAGAATACACTAATAAAAATAGACACATAACATATTATAATGATGTATAACACTTGCCTGTATGACCAAAATCGACAGAGTCTTTTGAGTCTTTCCCACTGATAAGAAAAAAAGTGGTGACGACTTTGCCCACCTCAGAGAAACAAAACATTTTTTGCACCAAATCTTGGATTTTTGGGGCATTTTTTATTCATTTTGGTGGCATTTTCACCCGTTAATTTCAGACCCAGGTGTGTGTGTGAGGCTCTATTTCGAGCGCCTTCTGTTGTGAGGCCCGTTTCAAGTGAAACATAGCAAAGGCCGCTACTGACAATGTGAGTACTTTAAATATACTGTCTCACGGTTTTGTTGTCATTCATTGCAAATTGAATATGGCGTCTGCTCTGACTAAGGTCTATTGATTGTTCCACTTGTGTAACCCATAAGTGATTTGGCATGCAGCCTGCTATATTTGTTTCAATTCAAAACTCCTTCAGCCTGTGCGCCGTAAATGATGTACCTCGGTCTTGAGTGTGCTGGACTGTACTAAAACCCGGCAATTCGCGAGCCAGCTTGCTAATTGCCTTTTTCTTATCTCTCCATGTCCAGTGTGTATGGCTGTCCTGTCGCCAAGAAGAGAAAACCCTTGGAGACTCATGCCTTGGAGCCCTCGGCCAAGAGGAAGGTCTTTCTAACGGTCGTAGACCAGCAGTCAATGGAGAAATGCTACAGAACACACAAAATGGAGGAGATGGATGAAAAAGAGGAGGAGGAAGAGGAGGAGGAGGAGGAGGAAGAAAAGGAAGAAGAAGAGGAATATACAGACAACGAGGACCAATATGATCAGGAAGATGTAGAAGTGATTAATGGAGAAGAGGAAGAGGTAGAGCAGGACGAAGAGGAAGTGGTGGAGGAGGAAGATGAAGAAGGAGTAGAAAGAGACGGGGAGGATGATGAAGAAGAAGAGGATGAGGTCGAGGAAGATGATGAAGAGGATGAGGAGCAAATTCAAGAAATAGGTAAGGGCATAAATAAATCCATAAAAGCTGGATATAGATTGAGTTATTTTGCAGTAATTTGGCTGCCAGTTTGAACCCTGTAAATCATTGATCATTTGGAGGCCTTAGAAATGTGTGTGTCAAATATGATACAGGAGGCTTTATAGGGTTAATCTGACATCAGAATGTTTTATTTTTGGGTTTCGAAACAAAACCAGACCTGAATGTGAAGTGAGTGTTTCAGCCTCCAGAGGGGTAGAGGAGGTAATTTGGCAGTTAGGCATCTTTTGAAGAAGGTCACCGTAATTTGAGGTGCAGTTGGATGATTTTGCGGTGACCTTCAATACGGTCTCAGTATCAGGCTAAAAACAGCCCTCTCAAAACAGAGGTGCTCAGTTCCTACTGAAGGTGAGCTCTGAAGTGCAGCGTGAATGCCCTCAAATATTAGCAACAAAAAGTTTCAAAACTTGAAGGAAAATTTTAGGATAATGTATATTTTTCCATCATTTCATTTCAACAACAAATACTACTGGGTCAACTGTTACTCCCAATATGAAATACTGAGTGTGGTTACAGTCTTGCAGAGAGCATCAAGATATGTATTGCTATTAATCATAACATGATGCTCAGATTTTTTTGAAGTCGACTGTTAGAGTCCAGTTGACGTCGACTAATCGATGATGATGTCACTAATAAAAACAGAAGAGCTGGGAATGCTTTGCAACATGCCACAATTTGCAACTAGAGGCTAAAGTTTGTGAACAAACGTTTGAGAAACCTGAAACTCGGGTCGCCTTGTGCACTGTGCTGTATGTGTTTGCATGTTACAATGTAGCAGCGCATTAGTTTAGAACGGCGATTAACTTACCTGTACAATAAACTGTTTAATACGTGCTTTCACCCGATCAATACTGAGTATCCAGATGGTATAAACAAGCTTAACTTGTGGAGCGCTCTCAGAATATGCATTTATTTGTCATTTTAACTGATGGAAACAGGGTCTAAAAGTGGACTTCAAAGATTTCTTATCCTGTGGCCCCTTCTATAGGAAAACATTAGTATTACAGCCAATGTAAATCTATCTATCTATCTATCTATCTATCTATCTATCTATCTATCTATCTATCTATCTATCTATCTATTGTCCACCATCTATCTGTATAGATGCTATCTATATATGGCTGTGATTTATATCAGAAATTATAATATAAGTGTAAACATAATTAAATACTTATAAAGACTGTAAGAAAAACTTTAAAAACTTCCATCAGTTTCTACCAGATAGAAAGGACATAAAGGCTCAAATTAAATTGTAAGAAACTTCAGAGCAAGCAAACATTTAAAATGTTAAAACTTCAAATCTGTCACTTAATGTAAATCAAGCGTAGCGTCAGTTCTGGCAGGTCACGTTAGTCAAGCTCGCATCAGCTGACTGTCAGCTGATCACGTCTACCTATAGGAATACGACGTTTATCACAGCATACATATATAAGCTCCTTCACTACTATCAGCTGCTATCGCGTTCTCCAGAGCTCATTTACCCTCTTCCATCCCCAGCTCCTCCTCTTGTCCAGTCAGGATTTGGTATTCTGATTCCCCTTGAATCAGACTAAATTCCTGAATTATTTTGTACATTTAATATCTACATTAATGATATCTGCAATACATTATGTTGATTCTGTTCTGTTTACCCTAAGGGGGGGTTATTGCTGCTCTCCCTGCTCTTATCCATGTTAGGCTGCATGGATGCGCAGGGAGTTCTTGCCCAGAACAGAACCATACCGCCAATCCAGACTGTATGCTAATAGGCAATCAATTATCTTTGACGATAGTGGTCCTGACAGAACTATGTTCAATGTCTGAGTTTTTTCCTTTTAATTATATCAGTGGTAAATCTTGGAGAAACGAACAGCCTCATTTCCTGACAATTAGTATTACAATTAGAATTAATATCCACAGGTTGTTTGCTAAGCAAAGCCAACTTAACTCAGTACACAAGATGCCATTCTTGTTGCCTACAAATGGTTTCTGTATTTGTTAGAGCTGTTGGCTGAGTTCTGGTGGTCTGTGAATGTCTACTAAATAAGGGAGTAGGCGTGAGATGTGTCTCAGACACTCCAGACAGCTCACCAGCCACACATGCTCTCTCCACCCATTCTCCAATCAGACCTGACAGAGCCTTCTAGTCTAATTAACAATCAAACGCCCACATGTATTGGCATTAACCCTGTTTTCTGTGCTGTTTTCCTACGTAAGATATTGGCTTTGTCTCAAAACCTAATGAGCTGACTACATGAACAGTTGTCGACAGCATGAGCATGTTAATTCAATTAGAACCTTAAAAGTAACTGATTTTGCTCTTCATAGGCACAGCTTCATTAACAGCCAATCCCGCATTGCACACTTGGCCTAATATGTATTAAATTAATTAGATCTTTTATCACCACTTTTAATTTTGTTTCGTTCAAATATTGATATATATTGTCATATTGATAATCAATATTTTCCTTGGCAACTTTGTCCAGATTGGATGGAAATTTTACACTAAAAACAATTTTATTTAAAAAATATGAAGTTATATTTCATTATAATTTCAATATGTTTCAATCCAGAAATATCATAAAGAATATTAAGGGAATTTTCACACTTCTGTGTTTGGAGTTTGAATGTAAACTATAGCAGGGTAAACTTGCCAATATAATATGCAATGGTAATAAATGTACATTAAATATCATTAAAAAAATATATAAAAAAGCTAGATTTATGATGTTAATTATTATTGAAGTGCGTCCGTTTGTAATGTTATTAAGGTGCTGTAGTTTACCAGGTAACAAACTCATTTTTTTCCAGTTATCACAGCCAATGACCAATTAATGCATTTTCAGAATATTTACTACTTTGCATAATATAAATATTGATAATGACTGAATATGTAGGGATGATCATATACAACCAGCCTGTTATTATTAAAATTGTTTTGCAATAATGACAAACTGATGGCATACTAACCCTTATTGTATGGCTACTTATCAAATAGGCATAGATAGGAAATATTGATTGTAACTTGTCATTTTATTATCTTACTTTCAGATTATAAAATTTGGGGGGACAATTTGACCATTTCTAATTTTGGGAGGTTCTTGTCCCCATCGATGTCTAATGCTACATCTACATTAATCCAGATACGAACGTCATCGTTTTCAAATAGCTCCGATTTCACAGTCCACACTGCAATGCAAAATGCAATGTTTTCAAATTTATCCACTTTGGAGAGTTTTCGCAGGATAGAAACACCAGCTCAGTGCAGACGTAGAGAAAAAGGCAAAATGTAGACAAACATATGTGTTTTTAAATGTATCTGTATTAATGTAGATGTAGCCTACGGTGGTTACGGCCCTGATGCAAAGATGGTTTAGAGTCAAACATGAACAATTTTGAACAGAGCAATTTAACCAAGTGTTATCTGTTTAACTGCTACAGTAGTATGAAAATATTTGCTTGTCTTTCACAGAGAGTGACCATATGAATTGCAGTCCCAGCAGACCAAGTCCATCCATGGAGAAGGACAACAACAACAACGACGAATATGAGAACTATGATGAACTGGTGGCCAAATCTCTGCTTAACCTGGGCAAGATCGCAGAGGATGCTGCTTACCGGGCCATGACCGAGTCCGAGATGAACAGCAACTCCTCAAACAGCGCAGAAGAGGAAGAGGAGGAGGAAGAGGAAGAAGATGAAGAGGACTATGAAGATGAGGAAGATGAGGAGGGCTCAAGGAAAGGTGAGCTGAGTCTGGACGTGAACAGTGATGTGGTGAGGGAGACTGTGGACTCTCTAAAGCTCCTGGCGCAGGGTCACGGAGTCACACTCTCAGAAAACCTCCACGAGAAGCCGTACCAGGACGACGGGGGCGAGAACACGGACTGCATCAATGGCAATTGCGGCAAACCCACCAGTAATGGTCAGATGGGGGAGAAGAGTGACGAGGAAGTTTGTCTGAGCAGTTTGGAGTGTCTTCGCAACCAGTGCTTTGACTTGGCACGCAAGCTAAGCGAGACCAAGCCAGCCGAGCGGCTCAACAATAACCAGCAGGTATGGATGTTCATTTAGAAGTTTTTCCCTAACCTATGATAGCCAACGCACGCTAACCAACCGTTAACTGACAAGATTAGATTATAAATTAATAGAATTGATAATTAATTCAGAATTTAGAAATTAGAATTAAATTGGAATGGAAGAGATTCCAATACCCCTAATTTCCAATAAGCGTCTCCATACAGTATGTGCACATAGCAGCATAAACAACAACAAAACATTCAGGATTTTTACATCATCACGCACCTACGGCGCTGCTGTGAATAGAGAAAAACAAAAGGAGTAGAATAAATAGGCCTACACAAAATATATTTCACTTTATTTACTAACATTAACAAAATGAAATCACACTTTGAATACTCCAGCGCCGACTGTGCTGTGTATTTTTGGGACAGGGTTGCAGAGTTGCCAAGTAATCTGTTGTCGTGGGTAAATTTTTTCCCCCTGCGGGTTAAATGTTTGACATATTGCATAAATTGTATTTGACTGAAATGATTGTATTGAAATATTTTATATTCTACCAAAACTCTGTGCTAGATGATGAGTTTTATGAGGGTGGGTCCTTTGTTTTCAAGTTGAAATTGTGTATAATGCAAAACAGTGACTGTAAAATATGTGTTTTTGGTAAGTGAGTGGCATATTTTGAGTTTTGATATTTGGATAGGGTCATTGGGCTGGTTTTAGGCTGTGTTTGATTGGACTTTGGGCAGGTTTTGTTACTCAAACCTGGCAACCTTGATCTGGGACAGGGGCGATTCTAGGATTTTCATTTTAGGTGGGCTCAGCCCCCAGTGAGGGTATGAAAAAAATGGTAACACTTTAGTTTAGGGTGCAATTCTCACTATTAACTAGTAGCTTATTAGCATGCATATTACTAGGATATCGGCTGTTTATTATTACTTATAAAGCAAATATGAATGCCTTATTGCTTGACCATATTGTACATCCCTTAACCGTACACAGGAATGTAGACAGGGTTTTATAATCACTGAGATCCCAAATGTGAGATAGTTAAGGGGGTTGGTGGGCATGCTCCCCCGAGAAAATGTTATAAAATTTCTACATATGTGCATTTTAAGATGTTCTGAAGGCCAAAAAATTAGATAACAATAGCTTGAAAACCATGTCAGTGGGCAGTAGATTATTTGTCTTTCTTCTTATCCCCACATCTCTCTTTTTCTCTTTGTTTTTATCTTGCCCTGTCCCTCCCCCTCCTAACGCTGAGCTTCGATTGATATAGTTTTTCCAGTTTTAACTATAGCACCGTTGACAGAGCACGCTATGCTTTGTTTATGTTATTGGTGGTTCCCCTTCATTGTTACAGTGTGCTGGCTTTTTGAAGTGTTTCACTTATTATAAGCGTCTTTTGGCTTTTTGTTTGGAAATGTCTCCTAAAGCTAGCCACTTTAATACAAAATACAGCATTTAAACTTTTTAGTTTTTTTTTTTTTGTTCTTATTTGTGTTTTTCCTTGCAACATCTGGCAACACTGTCTTTTTAGACCAATGGTAAGGTTCCTCAAATCCAGCCTGGATTCACTGTCCTGTAGAGTTTAGCTCAAACCCTGATCACCTACCTGTTATTTTCTAGTACCTCTGAAGGCCTTGATTAGTTTGTTCAGGTGTGTTTGACTAGGTTTGGAACTAAACCTCTAAGAGCTTAAGGGCCAGATTTACTAACAGCTTGCACCAGCGCAAATCCTCTTTTGGCATTAAGAAACTACTGTCAGGATTTACTAAAGACACGCAGTGATAAATTAGCACTGAAAAGATGTGGACAGGGTTATTTTTGCGGCTGATCTTATTGCATATGCATTTGTAGGAGTTTCCCTTTCAGACACAGTATTTATGGGAGGAGAGTATTTAAATGAATCATGCGAGGTGATACAAAGGTTTGTGCTCATCAATTTACTGGTGTTTGCGCCATTATTTACCACCCAAAAAAAGCACATCTTAAACCAGACGCTAACGAGTAGATTGCGTTGGTCATTATGGAAATGATCCGGCTGCATCTGTGTTCATTAATTTGCGTGTCATCAGTAGATCACATGCTGAACTTTCCACTCCCATCTGCGCTTTTATAGAATTGCGCTCTCACGCTAATTTGCCCTGTTTAGTAAATCTGGCCCTATGAGACTGTGGAAAGAAACATATCTGTGTCAAATAGTGCTCCTCAAAAAGAAGGCTATCCTTGTGAGGCTGTGTCCTTCCTAGTCCAGTCCTTCAGAGGCTTGTAGACTAGAGTTCTTCTCAGCATTAAATGCTAGAATGAGATGGCCTAGTAAGTGTGCAAGTCGCACATGTTCCCACCTCTATGGTCACAGCATGAAAATAGTAAAAGTACATTTTATTAAGGGGGACATATTATGCCACTTTTTACAAGATGTCTCTGGTGTTCCCAGAATGTGCCTGTGAAGTTTCAGCTTTAAAAACCCCACAGATCATTTATTATAACATGGTTCCTCAGATCCGGTCCTGGAGGGCCACTGCCCTGCAGAGTTTAGCTCGAACCCTGATCAAACAAACCCAAGCAAGCTAATCAAGGTCTTCAGGATCACTAGAAAATCACTTGTAAGTGAGTTTGATCAGGGTTGGAGCTCCAGGACCGAGTTTGAGGAACCCTGTATTACACCATGTCCAAATTGCCCCTATTTGGGTGTGAGCAAAAACACACAGTTTTTGTGTGTTACCCTTTAAATGCAAATGAGATGCTGCGCCCCGCCCCGTTTCCAGAAGAGGGCGAAGCCTTTACAGCTCGTGCTTCAGATACTCCGGCAACAACAAAACTAGACAATCTCACGCATCCAAAATGTCAGAAATTGTCAGTAGCGGTGTTCAGCTTTATACGTTCAAACCGAAGTCAGACACTGATGGAGAGACTCAGGAAGAAGTTACAATGTTTCTGAAGGTTGAAGTTTAGTTGATTAGTTAGTTTTTGTGGAGTTAATTTTATTCAACTTATAGATTAGCATGTTCCATTATGATCTTTTATCAATTGTTGTACAGGTGCTCATGTGGGAACTGTAGTAGGATGTTGGTATCGACTCTTTCAGAATCAACTTTTGTGCAAATCGAGCATTGAACTGACCCTCATTTGTGAAGCAGTCCGGCGTAAAATGATTTGCACAAATATATAAGACTTTACCTAATTTCTTCGGCACAATCCCTTCATAAATTAAATTCATCCACGGTGTCCTCAGTGGCTCAGATGCCGGGAGTCTATGGAGACTCTTATGTTCATTGGTACATCCAAAAACAGAATATTTATAATTTTTATGTGGCACAGACATTATATCAATAGGTGCTATAGCGAGGATATAAACATGGCGGACTATGTGCGGCTCAGTCTTGTACTCTTACATAAGAGCAGGAGGAACCGCTCGTTTGGAGAGACTGTTTATGATATATGGGGATTATACAGTGGGGAGAACAAGTATTTGATACACTGCCGATTTTGCAGGTTTGCCCACTTACAAAGCATGTAGAATTCTGTAATTTTTATCATAGGTACTCTTCAACTGTGAGAGACGGAATCTAAAACAAAAATACAGAAAATCACATTGTATGATTTTTAAGTAATTAATTTGCATTTTATTGCATGACATAAGTATTTGATACATTAGAAAAGCAGAACTTAATATTTGGTACAGAAACCTTTGTTTGCAATTACAGAGATCATACGTTTCCTGTAGTTCTTGACCAGGTTTGCACACACTGCAGCAGGGATTTTGGCCCACTCCTCCATACAGACCTTCTCCAGATCCTTCAGGTTTCGGGGCTGTCGCTGGGCAATATGGACTTTCAGCTCCCTCCAAAGATTTTCTATTGGGTTCAGGTCTGGAGACTGGCTAGGCCACTCCAGGACCTTGAGATGCTTCTTACAGAGCCACTCCTTAATTTCCCTGGCTGTGTGTTTCGGGTCGTTGTCATGCTGGAAGACCCAGCCACAACCCATCTTCAATGCTCTTACTAAGGGAAGGAGGTTGTTGGCCAAGATCTCACGATACATGGCCCCATCCATCCTCCCCTCAATACGGTGCAGTCGTCCTGTCACCTTTGCAGAAAAGCATCCCCAAAGAATGATGTTTCCACCTCCATGCTTCACGGTTGGGATGGTGTTCTTGGGGTTGTACTCATCCTTCTTCTTCCTGCAAACACGGCGAGTGGAGTTTAGACCAAAAAGCTCTATTTTTGTCTCATCAGACCACATGACCTTCTCCCATTCCTCCTCTGGATCATCCAGATGGTCATTGGCAAACTTTAGACGGGCCTGGACATGCGCTGGCTTGAGCAGGGGGACCTGCAGGATTTTAATCCATGACGGCGTAGTGTGTTACTAATGGTTTTCTCTGAGACTGTGGTCTCAGCTCTCTTCAGGTCATTGACCAGGTCCTGCCGTGTAGTTCTGGGCTGATCCCTCACCTTCCTCATGATCATTGATGCCCCACGAGGTGAGATCTTGCTTGGTGCCCCAGACCGAGGGAGATTGACCGTCATCTTGAACCATTCTTCCATTTTCTAATAATTGCGCCAACAGTTGTTGCCTTCTCACCAAGCTGCTTGCCTATTGTCCTGTAGCCCATCCCAGCCTTGTGCAGGTCTACAATTTTATCCCTGATGTCCTTACACAGCTCTCTGGTCTTGGCCATTGTGGAGAGGTTGGAGTCTGTTTGATTGAGTGTGTGGACAGGTGTCTTTTATACAGGTAACGAGTTCAAACAGGTGCAGTTAATATAGGTAATGAGTGGAGAACAGGAGGGCTTCTTAAAGAAAAACTAACAGGTCTGTGAGAGCCGGAATTCTTACTGGTTGGTAGGTGATCAAATACTTATGTCATGCAATAAAATGCAAATTAATTATTTAAAAATCATACAATGTGATTTTATTCTCACAGTTGAAGTGTACCTATGAAAAAACATGCTTTGTAAGTGGGCAAAGCTGCAAAATCGGCAGTGTATCAAATACTTGTTCTCCCCACTGTATAAGAAAGGAGTGGGTATATTTTTTACCATTGTAGGCTGGTTGTTTACACACTGTGGACACACATCAGTGTTCAAACCATGTAAAAGTGAATTTTGCATAATAGGTCCCCTTTAAAAATCCTTATATTAACTGGCTTTCTATTAATGCAATACAGTGAATGACAACCAATGGCTTACATTATTGGCAGTTTAGTGTTAAGTGATTTATTTACACCAAAACAGTAGATAATGTATGCCTTCATCTATAAAACATTATTTTTGTATTATATTTCATAATGAACTAAGACAAGCTCAGCGCCGACTTGTTTTCCGTCAGTTCTTTTTCGTGAATTGGAATGTGTACAAAGGACTGTGGGTGATTGAAGGACATGTAGGATACACTTGATGCATCCTTCAAAATGAGCTGAATTTAGGAGGCAAAACAAAGACTGCCTTCCGAGGATCCTTTAAATTGAGGCGATGTTTGGCTCTTGATGACGTGCAGCTTAGAAATGTAGTCTTACTAGGCCTTCTGTTTGAGAAGCACCCCATATGTGCAAACGAGTAAAGATTCATAGCTCTTTCCCTGTGATTTTCTTACACGGCACATTCAGAAGAGAGACATGCTCCTGAGTCACGTTCAAATACATCATTAACAACTAGTTGTTCAGTTCAGATTTGTGTACACTGTGTAGAAATTGGGTTGTAAAATGTCGTTGTCACTCCTGTAAATTACTGAACTATGTGTGAACAGGATTAAAGTGCCCATATTATTTTTTTTCTTAAGTTTTACTTTTCCTTAAGTGTGTAATATAGCAGTTTGTGCATGTAAACAATCTGCAGTTACAAAGCACGTCAAAGTGAGTCAATCTCTCCAACAGAAAACACTTGCCTGAACGACTCGCTTCTGCTTCCATGCCATTATTTCCGTGACTAATGCTGCCTTCATGCGCTATCGGAAATTTCATACTTCCCTCTTCTGAAGTCGTGATTACGAGCACATCGCATTCAAATTTTGACTAGAGAGGATTGTTATGATCATGTCCAATTTTTTACCTAGGAAACGTCTCGGTTACGTATGTAACCCTCGTTCCCTGAAGTAAGGGAACGGAGATGTTACATCAGTGACTGACAGAATGGGGGGTTTCGCTTAGAAGCCTATCACCTTGAAGTTCTACAAATGGCAAAATGGCAAAACAATGCCATGGGTCTGCGGAATTTGCATAGCGCAACTCCGCCCCACCTTGTGAGTATATAAGGAGCTGCGCGTGCAATCTCGCATTATGTTACCTGATGAGGAGCCGAGGCTGAGCGCCCCGGCCGTACCAGCGGTACAGCGGTTGTGGCATGGGGACGTAACGTCTCCGTTCCCTTCCTTCAGGGAACGAGGGTTACAGACGTAACCGAGACGTTCCCTTTCAGTCAGTCACTCCGAGTTACGTCAGTGACTGACGGAATGGGGGTCCCAATCTAATCTCGCCACAACGGCTGTCTTCCAGCGTCCTGCGCTGACCTGAGATGTGAGATTAGCTCGAACGAAGGGCTAGGCTCAACGCCGAATACCAAGGTACACTGGGAAGCATATCCCACGTGGAAATATGCAAAACAATGTCTGCCCGCAGGGAGGACTTAAGAATACACATATGACCAGAGTACAGGATGCACTCTGAGGTATCCAGCCCGCAGGGTGGAATGTTTCAACCCCAGGGGTGGCAAGGTGTCTTGCCAAGGGAAGACACATGCTCGGAGAGACTTACCGTGGAAATACACATGTGGGGGTTGCCCAAAGGGGGAACCATGCAAATGGAGGCTAGTAGCCTAACACGAGGGCTGACCGAGTGGGCATGCACTCTGGTGTCGGCATCAACAGTGCTGGAGGAACTCAGGGCTTACTGAGAAACTCACCTGAGTAAAATAGCTCACACATCCAGTCCATGGAGTTGAATGGCGCAGCAAGCGATGACACCGAGCCGGTCCTACTTACTGGCCACTGGGAGCGAGTACACGAGAGGACACTGGCTCTACATGGAGATTGTATAATCTCGTGAAAGTGTTAGGTGTCGCCCAGCCTGCAGCTCTGCAGATGTCTGTTAGTGAGGCGCCATGCGCAAGAGCCCAAGAGGAGCCCAGAGGACTCCTGGTGGAGTGTGCCTTCACCCCTAGGGGGCATGGCAGGCCTTGAACCTGGTATGCCAGGACAATGGCGTCCAATATCCAGTGAGACAACCTCTGCTTGGAGAGAGCCTTCCCTTTCTGCTGCCCTCCGTAACAGACAAAGAGCTGGTCTGAGGTCCTGAAACACTGCGTCCTGTCTACTTAAGTGCGGAGAGCATGTACTGGACAGAGCAGGTCCAAGGCTGGGTCTGCCTCCTCCAGGGGCAGCGCTTGCAGGTTCACCACCTGATCCCTGAAAGGAGGGGTGGGAACCTTGGGCACGTATCCAGGCCCGAATTCCTGATGGTTGATGTACGCTACTGTCACCGTGTTGTCTGAATGGACCAGTACGTGTTTGTCCTTCAGCAGCGCTCAAAAACGGTGCAGGGTTAGACGTACGGCCAGCAACTCGAGGCAATTGACATGCCAAAGGCACTGGGGTCCTTTCCAGGACCGCCGCTGCGGATGCCATATGCCCCAGAAGCCTCTGAAATAACTTCAGTGGAACCACACTCTTGCCCTCGAATTGACTCAGGCAAGTCAGCAGCAGCTGCGCGTACATGGCGACCAAGACGATTTCTATACCGATAAAAGAGATCCTCTGCACGAGGGAGAGTTTGCTCTTTTCCCAGTTGACCCGAAGGCCCAGACGGGCGAGGTGCTGGAGCACCAGGTCCCTGTGTTTGCAAACCTGGTCTCGAGAGTGAGCTAGTATCAGCCAGTCTTCGAGATAGTTCAGGATGCGAACCCCGTGTTGCCTGAGTTGCACAAGGGCTGCCTTGACGACTTTCGTGAAGATGCGAGGAGACAGGGCTAATCCGAATGGGAGTACCGTGTACTGGTATGCCTGCCCCTTGAAGGGTGTCAAGGAAAGTACGCGTCCTTCAGGTCGATCGCTGCAAACCAATCCGATGGACCAACGCATTTGAAAATGGAAGCCTGTGAAGGGTTCGGTTCAAGACGTGCAGGTCCAGGATTGGTCGTAACCCACCGCTCTTCTTGGGTACAATGAAGTAGGGGCTGTAGAAGCTGGACTTCATCTCGGCTGGAGTGACGGTCTCGATCGCACCCTTCACCAGTAGGGTGTCGACCTCCGCACGCATGACAGGGGCATTGCCACCCACCATGGTGCGAACTAAATCGCATAGCCGAGCCTGATCATTCGAGCGAGCCAGTGGGACAGATTGGGAAGCTCTAGCCAGGCTCCCAAAAACTGAACCAGCGGGGTCATGCGAACCACAGGCGTACCCATGATGGG
Organism: Coreius guichenoti; assembly: GCA_039654105.1. NCBI lineage: Eukaryota > Metazoa > Chordata > Actinopteri > Cypriniformes > Gobionidae > Coreius > Coreius guichenoti. Next base: position 4,630,929 of record CM077177.1, read on the forward strand.
ACAGCAAAGCTGAATGACCAGCCCAGACGTGGGGGCAGGGTCATGTTCCGCGTCCTGACAGAGGAGGCCAGGGAAGGATGAGCGTTCCGCAGTGGCCTCCTCTGACAGGGGTCTCGCGACAGAGGGAGACGAGAGCGGCGAGGAGTTTCATTGCACACTGTCATCCGCGTCCTCTTGGAGCTCGGAGGTAGGGAAGTCAGTTCTAAAATATTGGTTACCGCCGGCCGTGATGCCAGCGGTGGAGAACAAAAGATTCTCCCCCGGCCCTCCACCGGGGGAAGGAGTGGTCCTGCTACCATCTCCTAAAAAGAACTGACGCCTATCTCCGAGCCGCCCATCTCAGGAGTGCCGCTTAGCCTGGCATTTGGCAGGCTTAGGGGCAGAGACGGGATGCGCCACCTTACTGTAACCTCCTCCGTGCTGCGGCCCGGGTGAAGGCTGCTGCTATACGGTGGCAGTGCACAATTCCTGCATAAGCCCTGGGTCAGCACCGCCCTCGTGCATGGTTTTTAAAACCTTGGCCTGGTATACTTGCAGGATGGCCATGGCATGCAAAGCAGGCACAGCTCTTTAGGCCTCTGCCACTAAGGTGACGAGAACCCACAGGCTTTGGACGGGTGCTTGGGATCACCATGCCAGGTGGAGGCGCTCTGAGGATGCAGCTGCATCGCAACAGAGCGCTCCACTGGGGGAATCCCTGCATACAATTTAGCCGTGCCTCCATCGAGGGTAGTGAAGGCTGAAGTCACACCAGAACGATTACAGGCAGTAAAAGGTGCCCTCCACGAACTGGTAACTTCCTCATGCACCTCCGGGAAGAATGGCCCTGGGGGCGGTAGCAGGTGATCAGCGTGCCCCGTGCCCAGGAACCAATCATCCAGCCTTGAACGCTTGGGCTGAGGTGGAGGGTTCCAGTCCAGCCCAATGTTCACAGCTGCCCGGGAAAGCATGGCCGTCAGCTCTGGATCAGACTCAGGCAATGCTGGAGCTCCCGAAGGAGGCAGCGCACCCGAACCTTCATCTCCAGAGGACTCAGGTCAGCCTTGTGATGCGGCGATCGACATCATATCATCCGCCGGAGCCCCGAATGAAACGCTGGGTCTCTGGCATGAGGGACCAGCCATCTCAATTGGAAGCTCACCAGCTTGCAATGTGGAGGAGGGTGTGGCCCGAGGAATACACGTCAGGGTGTCCCACACCGTAACCCTTAGATCATCCTGGCCATCAGCCAAAGTAGGTCCTCGCAAAGAGGAGCTAGATTGGGGTATGACAGAGGGGACTCTACCCCTTCTGAGGTCATTGAGTCTCGATCAAAGCATTGTGATGATCATGTTTCCGCAGTGAGAACATGACTCATCCACGAGCGCTGCCTCAGCGCGATTAAAGCCCAAACACGCTAGACAGCGCTCGTGGCTGTCAGACGGATGAATGACGCGACCGCACACAGAAACACACGGGCGAGACATCTTGAAAAAGACGTGCCCGTGTAGCTCTTTTAGAAGAGGAAAAACTCTGCAGCAGTGCCGAAGCGCCCAGGGAGAACACATACACTCTTGTGACAGATCACTGCACAGATCGGCAGCAAAAATGCGGAACTCGCTGGAACGCGCCGTAACCCCGACACCACTGAAGAGTCGCTCATCTTAGAGAAACGCTCAGAAGGCAAGTGATGCACTCGGCTCCGAAGCAGAAACAGAAACATAATGCGAGATTGCACGTGCAGCTCCTTATATAACCACGAGGTGGGGTGGAGTTGCGCTATGCAAATTCCGCAGACCCATGGCATTGTTTTGCCACTGGCTTGTTTTGTAGAACTCGAAGGTGATAGGCTTCTAAGCAAAATCCCCCATTCCGTCAGTCACTGACGTAACTCGGAGTGACTGACTGAAAGGGAACTAGTATTTATGATAATTCCGATAGCATGTAAAGGCAACATTAGCTACGTCATCATATTACACATTTGCATAATGCCCGCCTACTGGCTGCTTTGACCCACACTCAAAGAATAGTTCTGTAAAGGCCAATTCACACTGCATCGACAGACAGCGACCAACGGCAACAGTCACTAAATTACAGTGCATCATTTTGCTATTTTGGCTAATATGGGCACTTTCAGTACTTGAAGTCGGCATGAAACAGACATTGCGATTGTTTTTTCTTCCCTATTGTGATGTATATCAATGGTGGTGGTGCATTGCTGCCACATACATATTATTTTTTTCCACTCAATTATGTTATAATAACGAGATGTTCAAATAATATAGTAAAATAAAATAACCGCTGTAGCCTGTATCAATGGCAGTACACATAGCATGGGATTGTTATGCATTATTGATGTTATAATGGGAAAAGCATATCGTTTTTAATGACAAAATATGTCATTATTACTAGAAAATATATAGTTTTAACGACACATTATTTCGCTATTACAAAAAAACATTGTTTTAACAATATAGCATCTTGTTATTATGAGAAAATATATTGCTTAAATGACATAACATCTCATTATTACGAGAAAACATTGTTTAAACATCAAAGCATCTCGTTATTACGGCATAATTGAGTAGAAAAAAATAATATGTATGTGGCAGAAATGCGCCACTGTATATATCTGAGTGAAATGGCTTCTGAAACAAGAACAAATGTAGGACGGGGCTTGATTTTGTCTGTGGGGAATTGATTGGATGGTTGTGGTTTGCTATTGGTGGATCTCATGTGAGTGACAGGTTGCCCCGCCCTCGTCATCAGAGAAGAGAAGGGATGAGCTGCAAGAGGGAGGGGAAGTTATTCTGAGTAAAGATTACAAGGCACGTGGATTTAAAAAGATAATGTTGTGCACACATTTAAAATAAATACTGCAATATTCCATGAAAAAAATAGGAATTTTCAATTTTGATTTCATTGTGACAACATGGCCATATATTTCCTTTTTAAAATTGTATTATTACTTTTTAGTCCCTGCTGAAAAATCTAGCATAAACCAGCATGAATTCAATGTTGGTCCAGGCTGGTTTATGCTGGTTATAGCTGGTATAATGCTGGACTAGCTGGTGGACCAGCTGTTCTCAAGCAAAACTGAGCTGGTGTAGCTGGTCCACCAAACCAGCATTCCGTGCTGCTCCCAGCATGCAAAACATACCTGATGCTGGTGACCACCAATGCTGGATTTTTCAGCAGGGGTATTAATATTAATTAAATATTAATTGTTTCTGTTGGTTAACGGTTTAATCATATGCATCCCCCCAACAGACTCATCAGCTTTATCAAGAGGTCCAACAGCAGCAGCATCATCAGAGTCCCGAGGAGTGCCGCGTCCTCGAGCGGAACTACTCCGACATGGTCAACCTGATGAAGCTCGAGGAGCAGCTTAGCCCGCGCTCCAAGACTTTCTCCAGCTGTGCCGCAGAGCACAAGTGCTTCCAGGACTGCGATGAAGACACCACCTCTGTCACGTCTGACCGCTCAGAGGACGTTTTCGATATGACCAAGGGCAACCTATCACTGCTGGAGAAGGCCATAGCGCTGGAAACGGAGCGGACTAAAGCTTTGCGGGAAAAAATGGCGTCGGAAGCCGTCAGGAGAGATAGACTGCATTTGCATGAGGGTGGATTGAGGCACAGCTGTGCCGAGGAGCGGAAGGCGCGTCTCCACCACGATGGCCTAAAGAAGCCTTACTACCTTAAAGGTAATCTCATATTACAAAACACACAAACTAATTTGTCTTAAGAGTTAAGTCCCCAATATACTCATGGCAAAGTATCGTTCTTTGCTTAGGAGTAAAAGGAAGTTTAAAATACATTAGCAGTGGCTTACTGAGAGTGGCTTTTAGATGCATATGTACAGTGGGGATACACTGCCGATTTTGCAGGTTTGCCCACTTACAAAGCATGTAGAAGTCTGTAATTTTTATCATAGGTACTCTTCAACTGTGAGTGACGGAATCTAAAACAAAAATACAGAAAATCACATTGTATGATTTTTAAGTAATTAATTTGCATTTTATTGAATGACATAAGTATTTGATACATCAGAAAAGCAGAACTTAATATTTGGTACAGAAACCTTTGTTTGCAATTACAGAGATCATACGTTTCCTGTAGTTCTTGACCAGGTTTGCACACACTGCAGCAGGGATTTTGGCCCACTCCTCCATACGGACCTTCTCCAGATCCTTCAGGTTTCGGGGCTGTCGCTGGGCAATACACGCTTTCAGCTCCCTCCAAAGATTTTCTATTGGGTTCAGGTCTGGAGACTGGCTAGGCCACTCCAGGATCTTGAGATGCTTCTTACAGAGCCACTCCTTAATTTCCCTGGCTGTGTGTTTCGGTCGTTGTCATGCTGGAAGACCCAGCCACGACCCATCTTCAATGCTCTTACTAAGGGAAGGAGGTTGTTGGCCAAGATCTCACAATACATGGCCCCATCCATCCTCCCCTCAATACGCTGCAGTCGTCCTGTCCCCTTTGCAGAAAAGCATCCCCAAAGAATGATGTTTCCACCTCCATGCTTCACGGTTGGGATGGTGTTCTTGGGGTTGTACTCATCCTTCTTCCTCCAAACATGGCGAGTTGAGTTTAGACCAAAAAGCTCTATTTTTGTCTCATCAGACCACATGACCTTCTCCCATTCCTCCTCTGGATCATCCAGATGGTCATTGGCAAACTTCAGACGGGCCTGGACATGCGCTGGCTTGAGCAGGTGGACCTTGCTTGCGCTGCAGGATTTTAATCCATGATGGCGTAGTGTTACTAATGGTTTTCTTTGAGACTGTGGTCACAGTTCTCTTCAGGTCATTGACCAGGTCCTGCCGTGTAATTCTGGGCTGATCCCTCACCTTCCTCATGATCATTGATGCCCCACGAGGTGAGATCTTGCATGGTGCCCCAGACCGAGGGAAATTTTAACCGTCATCTTGAACTTCTTCCATTTTCTAATAATTGCGCCAACAGTTGTTGCCTTCTCACCAAGCTGCTTGCCTATTGTCCTGTAGCCCATCCCAGCCTTGTGCAGGTCTACAATTTTATCCCTGATGTCCTTACACAGCTCTCTGGTCTTGGCCATTGTGGAGAGGTTGGAGTCTGTTTGATTGAGTGTGTGGACAGGTGTCTTTTATACAGGTAACGAGTTCAAACAGGTGCAGTTAATACAGGTAATGAGCAGAGAACAGGAGGGCTTTTTAAAGAAAAACTAACAGGTCTGTGAGAGCCGGAATTCTTACTGGTTGGTAGGTGATCAAATATTTATGTCATGCAATAAAATGCAAATTAATCACATATACAATGTGATTTTCTGGATTTTTCTGGATTTTTTAGATTCCGTCTCTCACTGTTGAAGAGTACTTATGATAAAAATTACAGACCTCTACATGCTTTGTAAGTGGGCAAACCTGCAAAATCGGCAGTGTATCAAATACTTGTTCTCCCCACTGTACATATGTGTGCTGTGCGCTTTCCTCTCAAAAACAAAATCAACACCATGAAAATGGGAAAATAGCAGTTAAGAAAGCATCTGATCATAGCGAAGTGGATATGTTTGCACCAGCTCTGCAGTTTGGCATGCCAGTCAAGTCACGTTACGTTACCTTCATTTAAATAGCACTTTATACAATAGATTGCTTCAAAGCAGAAGCTTTACAGTATTAAACATGAAAAAACAGTGTCAGTCGCTTTCAATTAGAGTTACAACTTCAACTTCTACTATAAAGTGTGTTCATGTTTTTATTCGTCTTTGACTTTGACTGAACTGAAGAAATTAACTGGAGAAGATTTCCACATCAAAGAAGGCGGAGCCTCAGAGCCACACCCACCTTTTACATCATCACCATGAACCAATGGTTGTTCAAAGGCGTTTATCAAAAATTTCATTTTTGCAAGCTGTTTAGAATTTCTACAATGAACTTCATTTTGGCCTGATTTTGTTAAAAATGATATAACACCAGTTCTTTCTTTGACCTTGCTTGAAGTGTATCGGGCCTTTAGAGCAGAGGTTCTCAACTAGGAGGCCGGGGCACATTAGGGGCCCACAACAAACTTCCAAGGGGGCCTTAAGATTACTTAAAATAATAATGATTTAAAATAATACAAAACAAGCAATAAAAGAAGCTAAAACAACTAAAAATCAAGCCTTCAAATATTGTTTTGGACAACAGGGGGCCCTTGAAGTCAAGAAGGTTGAGATCCACTGCTTTAGAAGACAGCCCACTTTCATTGTTCTGCTTCACTGAAATACAAAAAATATGTTGAAAAGGTGGAGCCTCTGCTTTGGGTTAATCAAGTCAGGGAAATGATTAACTAATGAATGCAAATAATACCCTCTCCAATTATATTCAGACCAGCATATATTTATGCCGTTCATGCAGTACACAATTTTAACCCTGATTTTCCACTCACCGATAATTAATGGAGCTCACCGACAAAAGCCAGAAATCACAGGCAAGTTGTTTACATGAGTGACGATCGCTACACTGAAAAAATATTTGGTGTAGTATTAACTTTGAAACTATGTTCACTCAGAAATTGCTAGTATATTTTAAAAAGAAATAACATTGAATTAAACATTACATTTTTAAATAGTAAGTCTGAAAACGTTTTTTCTTGTGAAACTGACTCCAATAATCTTTGTTTTATTTACAATAAATAATGTGTGAGTTTTCAAAGATGCGATCTGAGAGAAGTGTCGCCGCCCAAGAGATATTTACCAGGTTAAGGGCCAGATTTACTAACAGCTTGCTCCAGCGCAAACCTTCTTTTGGCGTTAAAAAACTACTGTCAGGATTTACTAAAGACACGCAGTGATAAATTAGCACTGAAAAGGCGTGGACAGGGTTATTTTTGCGGAGTTTGTAGGAGTTTCCCTTTCAGACGCAGTATTTATGGGAGGAGAGTATTTAAATAAATCATGCGAGGTGATTTACTAAGGTTTGCGCTCGTCAATTTACTGGTGTTTGCACCATTATTTACCACCCAAAAAAACACATCATTAAACCAGATGCTAATTTGCGCTGCTCTTGGTAGATTGTGTTGGTCATTATGGAAATGATCCGGCTGCGTCTGTGTTCTTTAATTTGCGTGTCGACAGTAGATCACACACAGAACTGTCCACTCCCATCTGCACTTTTTTGGAATTGCGCTCTCACGCTAATTTGACCTGTTTAGTAAATGTAAATGTCTGCGATCCAAGTGGGCAGCATTACTCTAAAAAAAAGTGACAAAACACCATTTTATTCCATACAATTTTTGCTTTAACTCCTTATGTGTGTTTTGCATTATTTGTCTTAGTAAGACTAACAGTATGTTAGTGCACATGCTACCAATTTCCACTTACATTTTCATTCTTTTTCCCAATTGTTTTTTGGCACTCTCTACTGCACAGTCCCATAAACACCCCAAATGATAAGAAAGACTAGGAATAATAGCATGCAATTATAACATTACTGTGTGTAAGGGGAAATTAATGCATTAGGATGAAATCTGAGAGTAAAAATATTTAGAAAATTAGTATCATCGCCTTCAACAATGTATGTAATTAATTATTTTCTTCTACTCAGCCTCATTTAGTTGCAAACTCTATGACTTTCTTTCTTCCATGGAACACAAGAAATTTTGAGCAATTCTTTCCATGCAGTGACAAAATACATTTACAGGGGCCGTTAAGCTCCAGAAAGAAAAATAAAAAAAGACAGAAGCCATATGTTTTGTGTGAGGAACAGACCACCTTAACTTCATTCACAGCTCATGCAACTTGGCATGTTGCATGTGGTTACTAGACAGGTGAGAACCAATAGTATTTCAAACCTGGCAAGTTTGAAACTATGCGTGCAAATGTCTAATAAATACAGTGCACATATTTTAGACATCTGTGGAAACCAAAAGGACATTACTTCATTGTATTACGCAATGTGAGCACCTACGGTGCTTTTGGGAAGTAGTTTGTACAATATGTAAAATTATTGGTAAAGAAATCCCAGTCTGCCCCAAGATTTGTGTCTTTGGTCTTCTTCCGCCTGCCATATCTTTGAAGTTACATGAACAGAAGTTTGTAGATGTATGTCTATTAAACATACATCATTGCCATACATTGAAAAAGTAAAGAAATAAAGTCATTTCAGTCTGTTCTTCACACAAGTTATTGTATGGCTTCAGAAAACTTAATTTCTGGGTGATCTGCTCCTTTAATAATAGAATTATATCACCCTACTCTTTTACCACCCCCAGAACAGATAGGTAAGTTTAAGTGGACAGGTTCAGCGCTCTTCTGCATTCCTTTGCTCTGAGAGAGCATCCCATACTGACCCCGGGACAAGCTTTCTCAAACATCCCCATGCCTGCAGTGCAAGCAGTAGTGGCTTAATGTTGTTCAAACAGGCCAGCATGGCCACATCACAGGCTAAGCTTGTCAGGCATAAGTAATGGCGATCTGCACGGCCGGGAGAACAGCAAATCTCATCCCAGGGACACAGCCTGTGCTCATGCTGCCTATTTATAAACCTCTGCATGGAAATATAGCTCTGGCACTGGAGATCACTGCACAGAGAAACATACTGGGAAATTAGACAATGCTGCTTATTCCGAGGAAGTTTTAATACGATTCCTGGTTTATTTCTGTTTCTCCAGGGACAGAGGAGCAAGATTGGAGGATTAGTGTATCCCCAAAACCGTTAAAATCATATTATATCATATTACAAGTTCATATTATTATGATTATGTCATACATAAAGGAGGCCTTTAATGAGGCCATGTGATGCTATTTTAAAAGGTCATTATTTTGTTTACTGGGTGTACTAGAATAGGTTAACATGATTTAATGTTCGATAAACACATTATTTTTCACATACTTGTACATTATTGCAGTACCTCTATTCCCAGTCTGTCTGAAACACTCAGATTTCTACAAAGCCCCTCCTCCCGAAAAGAGTACTCTGATTGGCCAGCTGACCCAGTGCATTGTGATTGTTCAAACACCTCAAGTGTGTGTAAGAATTGTGATGGCCCTTACAATAATAAAAGTTTCAGCTTATTTCAATTCTTGATTTCTCACAATGTGTGTGTTTTTCTGGGCGAGTCGGAGTGAACTGTGGCGCTAATAGAGTCTCATGAGAAGAGAAGGCCAATGGCCATGGTCAAGAATTTCATTAAATAGTACATTACATTTTCAAGTACGGTTTGTTTTTCACCAAACCCTATTGTATACACCCAGAACAGTTGGAATACACGGCACGTGTCACATGGGATCGTTCTGTGATACGTTTGCATCTTTTTTAAAAAGCTTGATGCTGGTCGCTATTCACTGCCATTATATGGACGAGCGCGAGTGGACATTTTTTAAAAATTCTTCTTTTGTGGTCCATAAAAGAAAGAAGGGCATACGACATTACTACAACACCAGGGTGAGTAAATTATGACTTAGTTCACCCTGAAATGAAAATGATCCCTTTTAGACCTAATGCATGGATCCAATATACTGTTACACAAGCAATTAATTTCCTAACTGTTCACTTAAGACATAACCGACTGTGTTTCAGCGAATACTCACCAAGCCGGGCATTTTGACATATTTCTATGTGAATTTGCGACGTGAAGCCCAAAGTTCACTTTGCTTGTCCATGTTCTACTGTGCACACGGAAAGTAAAGTTACTGTAGGTTTGCTTTCATTGCAATGTCTCTGCTGTGACTTTGAAAATGTATTGTCCTTTTCAGACACCTGGTAGAACTGCCAGACCTGTGAATGTAGTGAAGAAATTTTAGCTGCACATTGAAAAATTGTCTTGTGAGTTTTCTTCATCTGATCGGCTCTTCTGAACGGCCTTTATAGAGACCACCAATCAAACTATATGAAATTATTATCGGCCAATAACGACCAGGCGCCCGGTTGACCAGATCACCCTTAATAACTATAGTACCTATAATAACCCTGGTTCAAATTGATGACACGTTTGGTCACTATATGCTTTCGTTGTATTGAAAACACAGACACTCTTCAAAATTTGTCCTTTTGTGTTCCACAGAAAAAAATGACATTTTTTCATGACATGAGGGCGAGTAAATGATGTCAGAATTGTCATTTTTGGGTGAACAAACCCATAAAAACACATGCAAACTTTCATCCGCTGTTCTCCAGATGAGGAAGGGCTGACAGCACGCATGAAAGGATGTTTGGCCGGCATGCACGGCAGACACTATCTTTCTAATGGCAGAATAATGAGGGATGCTTGGCCATTACACTGCGATAGCATCTCGCCACGGCAGAAATAGCGGCAGACGCTGCCTAACCAGGGGGCATTATGATTTATAAAAAGTGTGGAGCCCTGACAGTTATGGAAGGAGCTCTTCCTTAAAGAAGGCACGAGGCGGAGATGGAAATTGAACAGTATCAGTATGACCGATAACAAACGACAGGACCACTGACTGCACATTAATTATCCACAGACGCTATGGTAATGGGGGCCATTTGCTATGCAAAGCATGGCTTGTCCGGAGCTACAATCAATATCCAGCACTTTCTAATATGTATTCCGCTCGGCTTGGCTGTGCTCTCTCTCCCTCGCTCGTTTGTTTTCTCTCTCTTTGAAATGGCTGCAGAATAGTCTGAGGATTCAGGGCTTATTAGACGGTTAGAATCTTAAAGTGCCCCTATTATTTTTTCGGATATTATCTTTCATGTAGAGTGTAAAACAGCTGTTTGTGAAGGTAAAAGGTCTGAAAAGTATAAAAGATCAAAGTGCAGATAAATGGAGTTATTGTCTCCCAAAAGAAAGATGCAGAGTAGACCAATCACAACGGACTGAGCCATCTGACCAATCAGAGCAGAGTAGACCAATCACAACAGACTGGGCCATCTGACCAATCAGAGCAGAGTAGACCAATCACAACAGACTGATCCCTCTGACCAATCAGAGCAGAGTAGACCAATCACAACAGACTGAGCCATCTGACCAATCAGAGCAGAGTAGACCAATCACAACAGACTGAGCCATCTGACCAATCAGAGCAGAGTAGGTTCTCAGAAAAACACAGTTTAGAGAGACAGAATCCTTCATCAAACAATTTCAGACACTGTAAGAAAAGAGCTGATGCTACAATGTAAATTATGACAAAATTAAAGTGTTTCTTGACCTTGGATGCATGAAAACCTTTAGTAGGAGACTCCAAAACAACATTAGGATCCTTTTAAATAGCATAAGGGCACTTTAAGGAAATTAGAGAAATCATACACAAGGGTGAATCCAAGTGTGCCGCACAAGTCCTGAAAAGTGAAGCCAAAACGTTTTGTTTGCCTATAGGTCATAAACCCCACCCTCACCATGTAATTGAATGATACAAGAGACAAATTAAACAATCAAATTACATTTCAAATACATTTTTTCCAAAGATGGTTTCTGTCATTTTAGCTAGTTTTTATCACGCTGATTTTAGTTAAAGTGTTCGTTCTTAAAATAAGTTTGGTTTTAGTTAGTTATTGATGCTATAAAAATGGGGGGGATGTGACGTCATGATTGACAGCTTCTCTGAGTGAAGTATTCACTGAGGCGCCAACAGACTTTTTTCGGGATTTTCGAGAGGAGATTTAACTTTAATTTCTACATTTCCATAACTGTTTATTTCACACTGACATAATGAGTTGTTCGGCAATAAACTGTGCTAACCGATTCTGCAGAGTGTGGGCGGGGCCTTGATACCGCGGCTCCATTTCACGCTCACTGCTGCGCAGACTCAGGTCGCAAATTAGCGCAAGATGTCAGCGCCATATTGGGACATTGGCAGCTTCACTTCTCTATAATGGAAGAGAGTGAAGGTGTGTCATCCATCTTTTTTTTTTACAGTCTATAGGTGAATCTCACAACAACATGCTCACATTTCACCCCACATTTGAAAAAGAATACCCTTGTGAAAAACAATTGTATTGAATTAAACCATAATAATTTGTCAGAACTCAATGAAATATGGTGCAGGAAAAAAATTGTCGGGAGTCTGACAGCACCAAAATGTGTGTTACATGGTTCATGTTTAACATACACAAATAAACACATAAATAGTTCTTTGAAGTATTTATGCTCAGTGTTGTTTCAAAATGTTTCATAATTTTGTAACTGGGCAGTTACATATGTTGAACATATGGAAATATGTTTTAGATTGGATAAAAGAAGGTGAAAGTGATTAAGATGGACTGGACAGTGAGAAGTGGAAGTGCTTGTGTAACATGAAAGGGAAAACACATTGTTCCGCCAAAAGTGAACCCCTTCTCGAAGCACTGCACTCAAACAAGGCTTCAAACGTCACCAGTGACGTCATTTCACTAAAACAATACAAGCCTCGATACAGAGCTCCGGTGGGAAGTAGGGGAGAGCGGAGCACAACCTAACGCGTGGTTAGTTGTAACACACATGGTTTAAAACTTTCCACATGCGCTAGGATGACAAAACTTAGTGTATTTACTAGTTGCCATATCAACATTATTTAGAGAAAAAATTGCGCCAAAATTAAAAAATCTTTGGAAGATATCACTGGACATTTATTTAACAATAGCAAAAGTAAATGTCTTACTTTAGTTTATTTTTCATCTCTGTTTTTTGTGTTTATTTAAAATAAGACAAATATGATATTATTTTAATCTTATATCTGTTATTTAACAGTTGAGATAGTTCTTTAATGCTGATCTAACAGCAGAAGACACGAGCCGGGGTTAAATCCCAGTTGCGCAGGTGGTGTGCGTTGTAACACTGCGTTACAATGTGCTCCTATTAGAACTATGCTATTCTATTCTATACTTTTATGAATTCTATTGAGAAACCATGAGAAAAAGGTGAATAATGATTGAGAGTCAATGTTCAGAAATTATTATGTTTTGAACTATGCTGTATAGCTGTGTTTTGCGGTCTGTTTGTTGTTAAACTCAAAAATTTGTTTACATTTAAATTATATAAAAATGCCATTATTTTGTTTGAAAAAGTTAATAATTGTATTTTATTGACCAAATATTTTAGTTTGTCTTGGATATATTTTTGATTATATCAGATATCATTTTAAGCTCTCATTTGGTCATGTTACAATGTGCCCCTCACATGTTACAATGTACCCCACCTATGGGGCATGTTGTCACATTTCACTTCCATTCTTTCGGGGTAAATTAAGAAAAAAGTATACACTGTATAAATGAAACAAAACCACATAATTGTACTAGACGTGTGAAATTAATGTGGGAAAAAATAAATACTCTGAACTCCAAGTAGATTTACACAAACTGAGAAAGTCAAAAAGCTTTAGGTTGAGCCCCACTCTCCCCTAACACAAGCTCCGAAGCCTCGGTATCAGGCGTAACATCACTAATAAAAACAACAGCATGACCAATGAACTAAATTCATTGAAAAGCACGCAGCTGACGATAAACATGAACCACATGCTACATAGAATACTACTACACAAGAACCAATGAAAACATAAACCAGGCGCTCTACAAAACACACAAGACAAGATGAGTGCATGAACACTCAACACGATCCGGGTTACTAGACTGTAACCCTGTTCCCTGAAAAAGCGGAACGAGATGCTGCGCTGCTCAGTGCATTGGGAACGAGAATACCCACGCCACCGTGCTTGAAGGTGTCTGGACCCCTTACGGTTGCGTAGGTGTGCTCACAAGAACGCAAGAAGGCCTCAAACATTAGCTTGTGATGTCGACTCAAGGACGTGAGAGCCCGGAGTGGCATGAGCATCCAAACTATAAAACTTTACGAATGTGTGCGGAGAGGACCGTCCTGCCGCATCACAAACAAGTTGTAAAGGGGCACCCCTTGCCAAAGCAGTAGAGGAGGCGACTCCCCTGGTGGAGTGAGCCCTTAAGCCTGTTGGCGAAGCTTGGCCGCGCGCCTCATAGGCGAGAGCAATAGCATCCCTGACCTGGTGGCGGCCGCACCTCTGTTACGGCCCCCATGACAAACGAACAGTTGCTCTGACTTACGCCACTGGCTAGTGCGGTGGACGTAGGCCTGAAGACCACGAACTGGACACAGTCTATGAAGTTTCTCCTCAACCAGACCCTCGAGGACTATAGCTAAGTCCCATGAAGGGATCTTGGTTCTTACGGGAGGCCTCAGTCGTCTGGCCCCCCCGAATGAAGCGAGCGAGCAGAGGATGTCTCCCGAGTGGCACCCCGTCAACCAAGGCATGGCAGGCCGAAAGAGCGGCCACATAAACCCTGAGAGTGGCAGGGCATGTGCCTGTTGACAACTTTTCCTGCAGGAAGTCCAGAACTTAAGCAATCTGGCAATTGACTGGATCCGCATTATGTGCCGTACACCACCTTTCAAAGACACCCCATTTACTGGCATAACTTTTTCTAGTGGAGGAAGCCCTAGCACTTAGAATGATCTCAATAATGTCAGGCGAAAGCCCAGTGTCCCTCAATTGGTACCAATCAGGGGCCAAACATGCAGGTTCCACAGGTTGGTCCTGGGATGGAATATCGTGCCCTCCGCCTGAGACAGAAGATATTATCTCCGAGAACCATACTCTGTTCGGCCAATGTGGCGCTATCAGTAAGAGGCAAGACCCTTGTTGGCGAACTCTGGCTAGAACTCCCGGGAGCAGAGAAACTGGAGGAAACGCATACAGGCACATTTTGGGCCATGTGTGCGCGATCGCGTCCAGACCCAGGGGGGCTGGGTGACTGACAGAGAAGTAGAGGGGACATTGCGCTGTCTGATAAGAGGCGAAGAGGTCCACTTCCGCTTCGTAAAATCTGGTCCATATCTGTTTCACTACTTCTGGGTGGAGTTTCCATTCCCCCATCGGTAATTTCTGTCTGGACAGTAAATCCGCTCCCACATTCAACTGCCCCGGAATGTACAATGCCCTGAGTGACAGGAACTTGTCCTGGGCCCAGAGAAAAATCTGCCTCGCTATTCTGTTCAGATTGTGTGAGCGCAGACCTCCCTGGTGATTTATATAAGAGACTGTTGCTGTGTTGTCCACCCGCACTAGGACACTTTTCTTGGTATTGAGTCTCAACCCTAGAGAAACCAGATGAGCTAACACGATGTCTCTGTGTTGAAGAGCCTTCTCTCGCGATTGTGCTAATATTAACCAATCATCTATGTAATTCAAAATGCGAATGCCCCGGAGTCATAATGGAGCCAGTGCTGCATCCATGCATTTTGTGTACGTACGGGGTGATAAGGCTAGGCCGAACGGAAGAACCCGAAATTGGTAAGCTTCGCCCCCGAAAGCGAACCTCAGGAACTTCCTGTGTTGTGGCAATATTTCTATGTGAAAATATGCGTGACCTTCAGATCGATCGTGACGAACCAATCGTGATGTTGAATTTGCGACACGACTGTCTTGACGGTTAACATCTTGAACTTGAGCGCTTTGACTGTACGGTTTAAGCCTTGAAGATCTAAGATTGGACGCAACCCCCTATCCTTCTTGGGAACCAGGAAGTATCTGCTGTAATAGAAGAGGAACATGTTCTATGGCCTCTTTGCTCAGCAGAGTTTGTAGCTCTTGTGACTACGTGCGCCAGCTCCGGATTCGTGAAAGTGGAGACCACGCCGTTAAAACGCGGAGGAGGACAAATAAATTGGATTCTGTATCCTATTTTTACTGTACTTAACACCCACGCAGAAAGCCTAGCAGAAGTTTCCACGCTGTCAGACTCTCTGAGAGTGGTATCAACTTTAACACTTCCTGTTGAGGGGATGTTAGATGCTCCGTGTCCTGGATGATATCGGGAAGCATGGAACATCTAACATTTCTCTGGAAACCGCTGCCCCCCAAGTCGCCAGAGGCAGCGGGGATGGAGTGGTTTTGTGAGGGTAGCGGGAAGGGACGAGCAGATGTTTGACGTGCCCCATCTCGCGGGGGGCTACCCCCACCAGACTGTCAGGACACCAAGACCATCAGGACTTCTTTTTATTGATAAAAATCCTAAGGTCCGCCCTTGGAGGTTATTGAGTGCAACGAGTCTTTACGAGGGGGAGCGCGACTCACCACACTCTGTTTTTTTTACCTCCCGTTCTCTTGAAGGACCGGGGAGAGGTTGGGTGGCCGATGGCCCCTCCTCTTGAGTGCGGCGAGGAAGGAACTGGACAAACGCTTCCTCATGTTTCTTAACCTCTCTGAACCTGGAGACTACCGTATTAACTGAATCGCCAAGCAGGCCAGAAGGAGAAACCGGGGAATCGAGGAGAAAGACGCAGTCTTTATCCTTTATCCCCGTGAGGTTGAGCCACAGGTGCCTCTCCGTGCTAACTAAACCAGCCATAGAACGGCCGATGGCACGGGCCGTCTGCTTAGTGGCACGGAGAGACAGGTCTGTGGCCCGACGCAGTTCCGTGAACGCTTCCTCATCGATATTACTGCCAGCACTCAAATCCTTCAAGAGGTCAGCCTGGTACGCCTGTAACACTAACACAGAATGGACTCTGAAGACAAAAGACCTGACGATGCAGCTGCGGCTCATCTATTTATAGCCTCGTGTCGCGGGTGCACGCTGATGACATCACCAACCGAGGCTATAATACCTCCGGGTCAATTCTATTAACGTGTTACACACTATATTCTAAGCTGGTCATGATACAAGACGTTTACAATGCGCTGAGCAGCGCAGCATCGATTGTAGCTTTTGAAAGGGAACGTGTGCTCACAACAAGAGACAAAACATGGAGCATGAATGTCCGAACCTCGACACTGAACCTAGACAGAAGTGTCATGATCCGAACACCATGCTCCGCACATACAACGTATCATGCAGACAAATGAGTATAAGGCCTGAGCAAACTCGGAACCGCACTCTCACAATGACAAGACAGTAGGAGTTTCAGGTCACCAAACAAGAATAAACCAGACCAAAGTGACAGAACCCTGACAATCTCCCTCCCAAACATCTTTACTGTATTGTGGAAGGACATTATAGATATTTGTTGTAATCCTCATTATTCTCAATGACAATTCTCATTAGTTTCTCTTTATTGTAAATAAGTAGTGCTGTCAAATCGATTAATCGCATTTAACATAAAAGTTTGTGTTTACTTAATATATGTGTGTGTATATATATATATATATATATTATTATTATTATACACACACACACACACACACACACATATATATAACAAATATAATAATATATATATACACATATATTAAGTAAACACAGACTTTTATGTTAGATGCGATTAATTGATTTGACAGCACAAAACATGAATAAGTTGGCAAAACTCAAAAGAATTGAGGCAATCGGTTACATAAAATTTTTTACGTCAAGTTAAGAAATTTAAAGTTTAAGTAGGCAGAACTTTCAGATTTGTATTTTGTACTCGTATATTTTAATTGCTCTTAACTTCAAATATTTGAGTAAGCTAATTCATACATTTAAATTAAAATTATCAACTTAAATATTTTTAGTAGTGGAAACTTGGCTAGCTTTAACTAGCTAATTCAATAAATGCTACCCTGCGAATTGGTAACACAATGCTTTGATAGTATTAGCATAGCATAGCACTTGCTGAATGAGGACAGCAATATAGACCATTTAACATACTGTATATCTGTTACGAACTGCTCCGAGACACGAAGGTTGAGGATCCAAATGCAGTATTTATTAGAAGGGTAATCCACAATCGTTGTCAAAAGTACAGGCAAGGTCAAAACACAGGTAGGCAGTCCAAACAGGCAAACAAGGCAGGAGACAGAGGCAAAAGGGTAATCCGGGACACAGGCAAGAAATCCAACAAACCAAGAGACATGAAACCGGTGAGAACGTCCAGAAGTGCAGTGTAACAACAAAACAAGACTTAGCAAAGAATGACAGGGTGAACAGGCTAGATATAGGCAGAGGTAATGAGACACAGGTGTAAACAGTGAGTGCTGATGAGTCCGGGCAAAGGATTATGGGCGATGTAGTCTATGATGGAATGACAGTCCGGGTTGGAGTGCCCTCTGGTGGTGATCAGGGGCACTCACACTGGTGAATCGTTACAATATCTGTTCTCAAACTAAGCTCATGCTCCACTCGTCATCATGATGGTAACCTCCCCCCAAAAAACCCAACATAACAGAAACTCTTCTAAACTAGCAAAACATTAAACACTACTAAATCTCCACCTTAATATTAATCTTGCACAAAAACATTATATAACATTTAATTTTAGCATTTACTCTCCCTTTTGAGTGCCATAGCTAAGCATGCTGGGAAATATAAATCCCAGAACAGTTTCAGTTAAATTTAAGTTAGTCTAAATTAAAAGAAACAAGTTCATAAAACTCAAAACAATGAAACAATTCAGATTACTTAAAATGTGTCAGTTTTGAGAACTCAAAAGAAAAAGAAAGTTCTAAATACTCATAAAAGTTAATTTGATTGAACTAATTTGTTTAATTTGAGTTGGCTTTACTCAGGGCCGGCACAAGCTCAACTGCCACTCTAGGCAAAACGTCTCGGGTTACGACTGTAACCCTTGTTCCCCGAGAAGGGAACGAGACACTGCGTCGTGATGACGACACTTTGGGAACGCCCTCAGTGTAGCGCGTCTGAAGCATGAATGAAATCTGTTCCAATCCTGATTGGTGCTGCGTCATGACGTAGTAGATGACGGCGTACCCGGAAGGTACAAAGGGACGCCAGCTTGCACAACACATTAGCTTTGCGATGAAGCGCTCTGCCCGTGATAGGTGTGGCGGCGAGACACAGTTTCTCGTTCCCTTCTCGGGGAACAAGGGTTACAGTCATAACCCGAGACGTTCCCCTTCGAGGAAACTCGCACTGCGTTGTGATGACGACACTTTGGGAACGATATACCCACTATGCCACACCGCAATCACACCTGCCCTAGTGTGAAGCTGGAGCCCAGGCACACTTAGGCCGTGAGCACTCTGGCGCCAGGCGTCACAGGGAGTTGCAGACTGTAGAATCTTATGAAGGTGTGCGGGGTGGCCCACCCGACCGCCTCGCAAATCTCCTGAAGCGAGACTCCAGAAAGGAGGGCCACCGAGGAGGCCATGTCCCTGGTGGAATGAGCCCTCACGGCTATAGGTGAAGGCAAATTGCACACCTGATAAGCCGTGGCTATTGCCTGGACAATCCAGTTACTGATTGTCTGTTTTGATGCAGGCAGCCCCCTTTTTGGGTGAGCCAAAGCACACCAACAACTGGTCTGACTTCCTCCACTGTGAAGACTTCTCCAAATAAACTTTAAGGGCTCTGACCGGGCAGAGCAGGTGAAGTCTCCCCTCTTCCGCCGTCCCGTGAGGTGGAGGGTGGAAGGCCTGAAGAACCACTGACCGGTCCTCAGATCGACCTTCGGCTCGGAAGTCTTCCCATGAGAACGCCGCCTCCTTTGCCAGGCTCCCTCGGGAAGGGCGCGGGAAGCGACGAAGCTGAAGAGCAAAAGCTAATGTGTTGTGCAAGCCGGCGTCCCTTTGTACCTTCCGGGTACGCCGTCATCTACTACGTCATGACGCAGCACCAATCAGGATTGGAATAGATTTCATTCATGCTTCAGACGCGCTACGCTGAGGACGTTCCCAAAGTGTCGTCATCACGACGCAGTGCGAGTTCCCTCGAAGGGGAACACCGTTGCGCCGCCCCCACACACTCACAACAGTTAAAGACGATCTTTGAGATGCATGTGAAAGACTGGAGATTTTGTTAATTGATAAAATTGCACTAAAATAAAAGTATACAGAAGCATGTTTTCAGATTGTAGGTAGTTCTAGTAGCAGTGAAGTGACAGCTCTTCGTAGCGGTTATAAATATTATTAATATCAATACATTGCATCCCAGCAAACATTGGTCCGACGGCAACGTTGTGTCCCTGGCCAAAAATAGCTGCTGTAGGATGGCATAAATCAGGAAAAATGTAACATTACATTTCCAAAAAATGCATTCAGATATGCTCAACGTACGTCCAGTCAACTTTCATTTTGGAACTATTTTTCAACCATGACAGGACGTGTCGGAGGGACATCTTTTCAACGGTCATTAAACGTCCAAATGTTAGCTGGAATATATAAATATTACGCACACAATAAGGTGAGCCACATAACTTCTCCCCCTCTTTCTCTCTCATACACATGCATAAGCCTACCTTTCAGAAGCGTGTGTCGGGCTTTAAAATCATTAGCCATCACCAGCAGTAAAAGTAGTCATCTTTTGTATTCATGTACGGATTATTTTTTTTTTTTTTTTGTACGTTTTGATGATATTTTTTGATGTACATCAGGGAGTTTTTCATGTAGACCGATGGCGCTCTATGTGGGGCGGGATGGGGTGGGAGTGGTAGGCTACTAGAATGAAGGAAAGTTAATTTAGATTTAGAATAACTAATGGAGTGATAACTTGATGATGGAAGTGCAATAATTCAAACGAATGTCCAAAAAAATAATAATTAAATAAATTAAATGAAAGAAAAAAAATCTCTTTCATTCTTGCCACCCTAGGCGGCTGCCTAGTTCGCCTATAGGCACGCGCCGGCCCTGGCTCTACTCAAACCAATTAATTATTTTGAGCATTAGGGTTTACGGTTTATACAAATTACTACAATTCAATGCATTCAGTATTTCTTTATCTAGTGTTACCAAAACTGTTCTTCATGTACTTTAAGTACAGACCACAATGGTGTTTGATGCTGGACTGCCATCTATGGACGCGGATCTGAGTTTTATGTAAATTTTTCAATCCAAATTTCAGTTCAATGAAAAAGAAGCATCACTACTCAGGATTTTCATCATGTTTCCTCGTGTATTTTTTGTTGTTGTCAGTCTCCTGCTTTCTGTCTTTTCTCCTTTTTTGGAGAATTTGGGAGAAAATGTGAATGAAAGAACATGAAAGACATTTTCTTTATGCAAAACGGAATTACTTTTTCACTTGATTTTGAGCTGATATACTGTATGACCTGAAGATTTCATGATATTCACCCAGATTAGGTACTTCAGTCAATGTTGTTTCAAGCACATATTTCAAAAATCTGAGTAGCACTGCAGTCTATTTTCAGTCTCACCAAAACTGAGCCCACGTCTTTCACATGCTCTCATGCTATTCCTGTCTGTTTTGAGCTTACTTTGATACAGAAGGCAACATGATGCCTGTTACTAGGTTACTCCATCCTTCAAATTTTAATCAGTGGTAACTGTAGCATACTCGCTCACTCACTCACTTTCCTGTGCTCTCTCTATTTGAAACACAGCCAGTATCCCTGGACAGCTGTCAGGAAGAGATGCAGATCTAGGTGCAGAATAGTCACTGCCTGTGCAAAGTAGCAAAATCAGAGACACACTAAACAAGGACAAAAGGTTGCAACTACAGTACTGTTTACAACTTTGGGGTCAGTAATTTATTTTTGAAAGAAGGCTCTTCTGCTCACCAAGGCTGCATTTATTTGATGAAATATACAGTAAATACAGTAATATTGTGAAATATTATTAGAATTTAAAACAGCTGTTTTCTATGTGAATATATTGTAAACTGTAATTTATTCCTGTGATGCAAAGCTGAATTTTCAGCATCATTACTCCAGTCTTCAGTGTCACATGATCCTTCAGAAATCATTCTAATATGATGATTTGATGCTCAAGAAACATTTCTGATTATTATCAATGTTGAAAACGTCTCAGGTTACGTATGTAACCTATGTTCCCTGAGAACAGGGAACAAGACACTGCGTCCTAGGACGCTTTGGGGGACGCCTCAGTGTGACAGGTGTCTGAAACTACTATCGAATCACGGCAATCCTATTGACCGGCGACAGCCCATGATGTCATCAACGTGCGACCCGGAAGTATATAAGGGCGCCTTGCAAACATGACATTCACCTTATCGTCTGAAGGGACTGTTTGGTAGGCAGGCCCGAGTAATAGCAAAGAGACGCAGTGTCTCGTTACCTGTTCTCAGGGAACATAGGTTACATACGTAACCTGAGACGTTCCCTTTCGAAGGGAACTCGCACTGCGTCCTAGGACGCTTTGGGGAACGATATACCCACGCCGCCATGCTGAGGGGAGTGCATGCCAGTGGCAGTGACAACTGTCAGAACCAGCAAATTCAACTGAAATGCCAGAAACACTCTCCCTCGAGTCACACTGGGCTGTCAGTGACAGCATTCCCTACGGTCATAGCCCAAGCTATAAGCCTCAAGAGGAAACCTTCATACACTTTACATGAAGTCCTACCCAGGCCGCTCAAAGGCCTGGAACCAACCACTTCAACAGAAGGGGTCCCTTTAAGGCAGTGTGGCTAGGGAACCCGAGGGAGCCCCAGCCAATCACTACTCGGGGAACATATTCACCCGAATGCCACCAGGGAGGCCTGACTTGGTGTCACTTATATTGGACACTTCAGTCTGGCCAACAACCTGTCTGTTCAGAAACAGAGCCTCTGGACACTTGCCTCTAGGTAAGGCATCCAGACAGAGGGACTGCGAAACTGGCAGTAACCAACTCAGACCAGATCTCAGAGACGGGCGTAGCGCTTTACAACCCTTGCTAGCGAGGGGAGTCTATCTGCTCGATCCAAGGATCTACAAAGCACCTATCTTTCAAAGCGCTAAGGAGGCCGGACAGGCCTACGGACTGATCTAACTGGGAGGCCTCACGAGAGGCCTGCGACTGTCTGACCAGACTCAGGAGGCTGAGTACTCACAAGCGACCCTCAGTGAGGGGAGCACCGAGCCTGACCTGGTAGGTAGACCAGGCTGTAGGCTAGACCAATAGGTTCCCTTCTGGAGGGAACCAGTAGCAGAAAAGTGATCACTTTTGTCATGCTAGGGTGTGAACTCGCCTTCAGGTGCTGCCTGTTAAGGCCAGATCAACTGATAGCAAGCATCCACTAGCTGCCAGAGTCATGCTAGCTGTTTAGTGCCCAATCTCGGGAACTCGCCTTCAGGGAGGCCTGGTGAGGCCTACTACATGATAGCAATTCATGCTAGCTGCCAGAGCATCCAAACTTGGGAACTCGCCTTCAGGGAGGCCTGGTGAGGCCTACTACCTGATAGCAAGTCATGCTAGCTGCCAGAGTATCCAAACTCGGGAACTCGCCTTCAGGGAGGCCTGGTGAGGCCTACTACCTGATAGCAAGTCATGCTAGCAGCCAGAGTATACAAACTCGAGAACTCGCCTTCAGGGAGGCCTGGTGAGGCCTACTACCTGATAGCAAGTTAAAAACTGGCTGCTATGAACCCAGACTTTCTGGGGCTCAGTCTCAGGATGGCCTGGTAAGGCCAACCGCCTGACAGTATGCTCCTGGCTGACAAAATAAATGACCACACTGCTGGGGACTCATCCTCAGGGAGGCCTGGTAGGGCCTACTAGCTGATAACAAGTCTTCTGCTACAAAAACCAACATCATTGGGAAGCATAGCACACCAGCACATATATTGGGACCGCCCACAGGAGGCCTCTCGAGGCTAGCTACCTGGTCGCAGCTGCTATGCATGTCCCCCAAGCGTCAGGACTCTCTTCCAAGGAGGCCTGCTACTTGTCAGCGAGTCTACTGCCCGGACTGTCAAGACTGCCTTCTGGGGCCGGCCGTCATGGAGGCCTGCTGAGGCCTACTACGTGACAGCGCAGTCTTCGCTGGCAGATAAGCTGTTTACACAGTGCCTACAGACCTGGTACCTAACTACATTGCCAATGGCAGTGTACTCAGCAAAACAGCAATAAACCCTTTAAGCAAGGGGAGTACAACTTACGCCACCCTGCCTCAATGGAGGCCCCGGATTCAGGGGCCTACCATCTGTGTGCATGAGTGTCAGCTCATGGCAATTCTCTGGCTTCAAGGGAGCGTACTTCTAGAACCAGCATGAACCAGTTAGAAATTTCAGCTCGACCCAAGCCATAGTGGTGTGAAGCAGAATGATACAGAGCTGAGAGTGGAGTACTCAGAAACACCCTGCTTTAGTAGGGGAGTACTAACCACATGACCCTGAAATTTATAGGGTAAGGGCCTGCCAGTGGCTCTAGATGTGACAGAAATGTTATCTGCATCCAGCCTAGGGGAGTGGGTTTCTGCTTAAAAACCACTCACATACAACCCGTCGCTTGATCTTTATTAGATCAGCAAGCTGTGTGGAGCCTACCTGGCGGCCTACGTCCATGAAGCTAGCTCTGAGGGGCGGGGTCAAGCAAAGCAAACAATCTCTTCGTGAAGCAAAAGACGGCCTAACCCTGCCCCATAACCACTGCTAGGTCGCTCTCAAATTCTGCCTCTATGCCAACCTGCATTACTCATCTCACCCCAGAATGCAGGAAGGGGGCGGGCCTTGGCCGAACGACTCTCACCATGAGAGGAGGCTGACATTAGGGATGCTAGAAAGCCTACATTCACGTAGTGAAGGGACAGAGGCGGCAATGCTTTAGCAAAGCGCCTCCATCATCCCTAGTATAGCCTAGGCCAGCTACCGAGGCGGCCCTGGTGAGGGCCAGCCTGCAAGCATAGATCTTTACCTGAGACTCGGAGGAGCAGCAGCCTCAAGAGAAATGACTCTCACATGAGAGGAGGCAAAACGCTCAGCCTGTATGAAAGCCCAGGGGAGCGATGTTCTCAGGACAAACAATGTCAACGGCCCCGCGGGCCGAACATAAGATCTATCTGAAGCTCCAGCGTTAGTCTCGTCAATATACTCTCTAATGCTTTTGATAGAGAGGAGACAAACAACTCTACACTGAGGTGGCTAACAGCCCAAAGGCTTAAAGCTGTTTAGAAGTTAAACCAAGCGGCAGAATCAAAGTAATCAAAGCGAAGTTAACCCGCTGATGTTGGTGAATATGGGCCGAATATAGCCTCTTCCATGCCCTCTCGATCTCCGTGTGCAGATCGGGAAGGAAAGGAAGGCGCTGGAGCTGGAGGATTATGGCCGGAGAGAATCGATCGTCAAGCCGACTGCGAGCGATCTCTCCCCTAACGTGCTGCCACGGCAGCTGCAGTCTGTCTGCAGCATGTTCCATTACCTCTAACAGCTCCGCATACACGGGGCAGGGTGGCTGAGAGGTTTCAGGATTTATTTATTTATTTTCTTATTTTCACCACCCTCACCAGCCATCCATAAGAGCACTCGCTGCTGGGAATCGTCAGCTGCCGGATCGTCTGAGAGGATTACACCCCTCTCGAGATGATCGGCGAGCTCCATCTGGGAAACCCATGATGCACATCGCCTCTCTGCCTTGGCACGAGCGGGACCTGCACCACCAATCCCAGATGCTGGACTATCCTCCCTCGAGAAGAGAGCCAGACGAGAAAGGAGCGTCCTCAAGGGAAAACGCTCACAATTCGCACAGGCAGCTCCCTCAAGAACTGACTGTGCATGCTCTTTTCCCAGGCAGTAAACGCACAGCTCATGTGTGTCCTCCGGTGTCAAATATCTAGAACACGGGTCAGCATACTTCTGAAAACACTTGGTCTTCTCTGTGCGTTTCATATTGAATTTGTATTACCTTAATTCAAAACGCTTCAGACAGAACAGTCCCTGAAGACGATAAGGTGAATGTTTGCAAGGCACCCTTATATACTTCCGGGTCGCACGTTGATGACATCATGGGCTGTCGCCAGTCAATAGGATTGCCGTGATTCAATAGTAGCTTCAGACACCTGTCACGCTGAGGCGTCCCCCAAAGCGTCCTAGGACGCAGTGCAAGTTCCCCTTCGGAAGGGAACAGTTGTGCTGCTTCATATTTTTGTTAAAACTGTGATTTTTTTTTCTCGAAAGAACAGCATTTATTTGAAATAGAAATCTTTTGTAACATTATAAATGTCTTTACTGTCACTTTTGATCAATTTAATGTGTACATGCTGAATAAGAGTTTTTTTTTTTAAATATATACTGTATATATTACTGGCCCCAAACTTTTGAACAGTAGTGTATATTAAAAATGTATGTAACACAGATTTCCATGGTACATGCTGGATATTAGCGAAGAAAAATATTTTGATTCGAGAGAAAAAAAAGGTAACACTTTATTTTACAGTGTCATTGTTACACGTTACATGTAGTTACCATAGTAATAACTATAAATTATGCATAATTACATGCAACTAACCCTAAACCAAACCCTAATCCTACCATAACCCTATAGTAAGTACATGTACACTATAACAATGACACCGTAAAATAAAGTGTAACCAAAAAATACATAAAAAAGAGTGGTATTTTGGATGGTCAGATCTAAATAGATCTATGTATATTTGTATGTGTAATACTATACATTTGCGGTATTGTTACAATTTTTTTTAATGTTTTTTCCTATGCCGGTCAATCATTGTGGTATCATTGATTTCAGATTTATTCACCCTTAACTGTTGCAAAAACAACTGTGGTTGGTTGTTTTGCATGTCGGTCAGATGGTATCTTTCTGTCTAAGAAAGCAATTCTTGGACCAGACTTTATCAGAACTTTTGCATATTTATTTCTAAACAAATGAGTCAATAATAATCCTGTGTGTGTGTGTGTGTGTGTGTGTGTGTGTGTGTGTGTGTGTGTGTGTGTGTGTGTGTGTGTGTGTGTGTATTCAGATTCTTCACGGTCTGGGAAAAAAGAAAGCCGCTGTCCAACGCCTGGCTGTGACGGCACAGGTCATGTGACGGGTTTGTACCCGCACCACCGCAGCCTGTCTGGTTGCCCGCATAAAGACAGAGTCCCACCAGAAAGTAAGCCCACTACACACTCTTTCTAAACTTC
Organism: Coreius guichenoti; assembly: GCA_039654105.1. Taxonomy (NCBI): domain Eukaryota; kingdom Metazoa; phylum Chordata; class Actinopteri; order Cypriniformes; family Gobionidae; genus Coreius; species Coreius guichenoti. The sequence goes on from CM077177.1 coordinate 4,657,589, forward strand.
AGTGCCACATTTGCTTGCTTCTTCCTTTAAATCCTTGCTATTTTTCATGCTGGCATGAATGAAAAGAGATCATAATCATCGGTTGACTGTGTGTCTGTATGTGTTTGTCTGTGGGAACCAGTCTTCAGTTCATTCTGCATGTCGTCCTCATCCACACTAAAAGCATCTGCTCATTCCTATGCAATGCCTTCTTTTTTTGTATTTTTAGGAAGTATTTCTATAGAATTTGACACAAACCTAATGCATCACAGTATTCACCTAATTCGTTGCCAATAGAGTGCTGCAGGGATGATGTATTTTTGTGGGCCAAAACCCAGAAACAAGTTCGCATTTTAGCACTTCCAGTTCCATCGTCCAAGTCAATGAGATTTTTGAAGGGGTTTTTGGTTAAAAGCCTGAAATAAGGTGGTGAACACAAGCTCAAGATATTTTCACGTTTTATTCTACAACATAAAATATCAGAAAGACCCCCTTGTGATTTTTTTTAAAGCTTATTTGTCTTGAAAACGGCAGTTGCTAACATGTGTCTAAATGGGACTAGAGATGATCAATTTATCATTTCTAAATTTACAAACCAGTTGTTTAGGAGTTGTCAGTGGTTCATAAAATCATTTAGAAAGTGTAAGCAAATGAATAATAAACTATTTAAATGTACATTTATACATCTTATTATTTAGACAAATAGTAATAGTTACTCAGTGTGTTAATAAATGCTTTATTAACATTAATTAATTCAGGTAGTTAATTTAGAAATTATAAATTGATCATTAATGAAGTATGAAAATACAATTATTAAACACATTATATACAGTGGGGAGAACAAGTATTTGATACACTGATGATTTTGCAGGTTTTCCTACTTACAAAGCATGTAGAAGTCTGTAATTTTTATCATAGGTACTCTTCAACTGTGAGTGACGGAATCTAAAACAAAAATCCAGAAAATCACATTGTATGATTTTAAATAATTAATTTGCATTTTATTGCATGACATAAGTATTTGATCACCTACCAACCAGTAAGAATTGCGGCTCTCACAGACCTGTTAGTTTTTCTTTAAGAAGCCCTCCTGTTCTCCACTCATTACCTGTATTAACTGCACCTGTTTGAACTCGTTACCTGTATAAAAGACACCTGTCCACACACTCAATCAAGCAGACTCCAACCTCTCCACAATGGCCAAGACCAGAGAGCTGTGTAAGGACATCAGGGATAAAATTGTAGACCTGCACAAGGCTGGGATGGGCTACAGGACAATAGGCAAGCAGCTTGGTGAGAAGGCAACAACTGTTGGCGCAATTATTAGAAAGTTCAAGATGACGGTCAATCTCCCTCGGTCTGGGGCACCATGCAAGATCTCACCTCGTGGGGCATCAATGATCATGAGGAAGGTGAGGGATCAGCCCAGAACTACACAGCAGGACCTGGTCAATGAGCTGAAGAGAGCTGGGACCACAGTCTCAAAGTAAACCATTAGTAACACACTACGCCGTCATGGATTAAAATCCTGCAGCGCACGCAAGGTCCCCCTGCTCAAGCCAGCGCATGTCCAGGCCCGTCTGAAGTTTGCCAATGACCATCTGGATGATCCAGAGGAGGAATGGGAGAAGGTCATGTGGTCTGATGAGACAAAAATAGAGCTTTTTGGTCTAAACTCCACTCGCCGTGTTTGAAGGAAGAAGAAGGATGAGTACAACCCCAAGAACACCATCCCAACCGTGAAGCATGGAGGTGGAAACATCATTCTTTGGGTATGCTTTTCTGCAATGGGGACAGGACGACTGCAGCGTATTGAGGGGAGGATGGATGGGGCCATGTATCGTGAGATCTTGGCCAACAACCTCATTCCCTTAGTAAGAGCATTGCATTGAAGATGGGTCGTGGCTGGGTCTTCCAGCATGACAACGACCCAAAACACACAGCCAGGGCAACTAAGGAGTGGCTCCGTAAGAAGCATCTCAAGGTCCTGGAGTGGCCTAGCCAGTCTCCAGACCTGAACCCAATAGAAAATCTTTGGAGGGAGCTTAAAGTCCGTATTGCCCAGCGACAGCCCCGAAACCTGAAGGATCTGGAGAAGGTCTGTATGGAGGAGTGGGCCAAAATCCCTGCTGCAGTGTGTGCAAACCTGGTCAAGAACTACAGGAAATCTCTGTAATCTCTGTGATCTCTGTAATTGCAAACAAAAGTTTCTGTACCAAATATTAAGTTCTGCTTTTCTGATGTATCAAATACTTATGTCATGCAATAAAATGCAAATTAATTACTTAAAAATCATACAATGTGATTTTCTGGATTTTTGTTTTAGATTCCGTCACTCACAGTTGAAGAGTACCTATGATAAAAATTACAGACTTCTACATGCTTTGTAAGTGGGCAAACCTGCAAAATCAGCAGTGTATCAAATACTTGTTCTCCCCACTGTATATGCTTATAAACCAAGAATAAAGCATTTATAGCTGCATTTATAAACTGCTTATTAATGTCTATTAATGTTTTATAAATGACGAATTAACTATTTACTAATGATTAACTAATTATTCATAGCATGCAGTTATTATAAAGTGTTACCTGTCTGGGTAACAATGAAATTCAAAATCAGTAATTGAATTCTATTTTTGGACATATTTACACCTGAATGTACAAGGATTTTGTATTAACTTTTTCATAATTGATTTGACATTTTCTTGAAATGATTTGCAAGAAGTTCATACACTATGTATACTTATATGAATGTTGCTATTGTTGAAGGAAATCTCTGGCAATGTAAAGACCCGTCGTAGAGGAGCAGCCGACGCAATATCACAGACATGCATGAATGCGTTTATTGTTTCTGTTGGTAATTGCGACGCTATCTTAATGGAGGCCAGTTTAATAAGTTGGTTAGATTTCTCATTTTGTTTTAGATGCTCAATTAAATCCAGTTGAATAAACTGTAATAATTATAATCTGATGAAAGAGTTACAGACAGGAAGAACGAGCGAGATTTCCTCTCATTCACCTTGAGCAAACCTCCCGTTAAAACATCTTTTACGTGATTCATTAAACTGCATTTTTTTTTATTCACAAATTAACCAGATGGCAATCAAACTGACGGCTTTGACTACAGACTGAAATTAGTTAGCAAAAAGATTTGCTTTTAAAGTGTCCAGATGGCAAGAGCTGGCACTGGGGTGGCAAAGCAGGGGCGTTTTTAGATGACCGTCACATGACATGTATGACACACTTACTGAAAGACTGTTTTGTTAAGCTGGGTCACTTAGTGGCTGTTCTTTCTTTATAATACTGTTATTATCTTCAGCCAACACTTGAAGCTATATTAAAACATTTGGTTTTGTTGTCTTATGTCATATCATATTATTAAGAGCCCATTTTAGAGTAATAGTAAAGACATGTATGCATGACAGTTTTTTTTGCTGCTCCAACTCATGCATTAATAAAGAAATACTATGTACTTACAGTACATCAATCAATCAATCAAATCAATCAATCAATGTTGGGATAATAAGGTGGGATACGGGTAAGGTTAGGCACAGGTTTGGTGGTATTGGGTAGGTTGTGTCATCACACATGTAATTACATGCAAGTATTTTTAAAATATAAGTACAATACATATGTACACAATAAATGCATTGTATCAAATGATTTGTTTAGTGTTAATACATGGTAGTTAAATACACTTCAAATAAAAATGTAAAAAAAAAAATTTATTTCATTTTACGTGGTAAAAAACATCCTGTTAAATTTACAGTAAAGAAAAAAATGGGTTGCAGGTATTACTTGAAAGTTTATAGTTTATATACTGTGAAAGTTTATAAATTGAATGTTTTCAGGTATTACTTATAACTGTATATTTCATTAAGTGATATAATGGTAATATACCAATCTACTTGCACTACTAAAATTGGCTTTTTACCTTGAATTGTACTGATCCTCTATAATAATAAAATGGCACAATACATTATAAATCAGAGTTCATCATAAGTTGTCTGTCGATAAAACATGGCCAGCAGTCTCATATATAGATGGTGCACAAAGACAAAACACCATCAGAGTAACATAAATAATGCAATAAACATGCATGTGCTAAATAACAGAAAATATAACACTAAACATCCCAATGAACATAAATGATAAAAAAATTAGAAGAATCCAAATTATTTTGAATCCAAATGATTATTGATTCACATGCATTTTCTGTGAATGTCCTTTTACTGTTTTTCACTACAAATTGATAATTCATAGATGGTTTTTACCTGCAAAAGCCATAAATTTGACAGTATTTTACAGTAAAATTACTTAATGTACAGTTTTGTTAAAAAAGGCAACGTTTTACTGTGGCATTTTTAGTGTTTTTTTTTCTTCAAAAATTGACATTTTTCACAGTGTAGGTTTGTAAATAAGTGCATACTATATGTAAGCACAATTTATATTTGGCTTCGAAACAAATCAAGCATTTAACCACAAAAAAAGGATTTTGAGATAATGGAGAAACATGAATTCAGCCAAGTGTGATCTTCAGTTCTCACAAAGTTTCGGTAGATGATCATCAGACCGTGGTGAGAGAAGTTTGATCGGTTGGATTTTTGTTATTTCAAAGCTGTGCTAAGTTTCACATTTACATTGATTTGGTTTCGTAGAGTTTTTTGTCTAAGTACAACCACTCACCTTTTCTTTTCTCCCAGCGGGAGTTCTTCTCTATATCAGTGTCAATGTTTCTGAACTCCCTGAAACGCCTCCATTGTAGTCTTGAGTTTTCTTCCGGGAACGAACACGTCACAATATTCCTCATTTAAATAATTCTTACGCAGAATAAAGGGGCGGGCCTGTTGAGTGAGTTAGTAGTGTGTTGAAACTGGTGGTTATGGTAAGGGGCGGGACATTTCCCAAACACTTGACCAATCACAACACACTGCTCCAGCCGACCAATCAGAGCACAGTGTGCTTTTCAGAAGGAGGGGCTTCATAGAGACAGGAGCTAAACAGAGCGTTACTGACAGACTGGGAAGAGAGGAGCTGCAACAATGGAGAATATGGGGATTTTTTTTTTATCAAGCATGAAAACCTATTCTAGTACAGCTCAAAAACTTTGTAAAAGGGCATAATTAAATGAAGCTTTACTTGAGTTCAGACACACAAAGACATGCATCTCAGTCGGTGGAGGTGAGTGGATCCTGCCTGCTGCTCAGTAATGAACATGTCAGAGTATGTTGAAGATGAGGGTGAGGGATTAAGGAGCTGATAATGATGAAGATGAGCACCGGAAGAGCGCCGATTTGCTCACCCTGGCCCACGCTCTCTGCCCCCCACTCTAGCGTCCTAATGAACAGTAATCTAATCGCTGTCGGCAGGGAGTTCAGACGGTCATGGACACAGAAGACAAAGACATGTACAGATGAATAATAGAGTCTGGGATCAGAGAGAGGCAGCGTTTGGGCGGTGATTTCATTGATTGCTGACGTGTGTCTAATGCAAATGAAAGACAAATGCAGAGCTGAAACAATCAAGAGCAGCAACACCTCACAGCGAATGACTGGATGCATGAGCTAACTTTAGCTGACGGCTTCAGCTAGTGATGAGAATGTAGTCGGGTTAGAGCTCTCTGTCAAACCGTCTGTCTGTATCACTCACAACTGACCGCACTGACGTGTTAAACTGTGCACCGGATTTTACTTACAACGTCTTCAAGCAAGCAGAAGGGAATCTGATTAAAGACAGGGACAAGAATAGAATAGAATAGAATAGAATAGGTTCAATAGGCGAGCAGCTTGTGATGACTTTGGTTCTAATACTGCGTTAAGTATTATTTTAATAAAATGAATGAAAGTTATCATAAAGTGATACCCTGATTTTATCTCAAGTTCAAGTATATGTAGTAAGCATACTAAAATAAATGTACTCATAGTATACTTGCAACTATATATAATACTATTTCTTTACTTCTTGTAACTAAATTTAACCCACATTTTAGTTTATAAAAGTTTACATTTAAGTGTAATCTAAGTGTAACAGGTGTAAACTAGTTCAACGTTTACCACTAAGTTGTACATTTGAACAGTAAACTATAATACAAGTGATCTATACTGTTATTCTATACTGTTACTTTATTAGCTGTATACTTCGTTTATGGAAGTACACTTTGAAGTTACTCTCAGTAAACTACTAGTTTTTGTAGTAGTGTACTTGTAAGTTTTGAACTAAACATATTGTACTTATAGTTTACTATTTATACTTTATTTTTATGTTCCTGTTTAGGTATTAATTTTTGTACTTGGAATATACCTTTAACTGAACAGCTGGAATAGAATAGAATAGAATAGAATAGAGTAGAATAGAATAGAATAGAATAGAATAGAATCTAAAGAGCTGCTTCCAGGTTGTTTAGGTGAGCATCTTTAAGTGATGACTTTAAGCAGTGCTGCAGTTCTAATGGTGTGAAGCATTATAGAATCTTATGATGTTTATTAAAGTTAATGAATGTTATTATAGTCTGATACACATATCTTTTTTACAAAAATGCATTGTGGATATAATACATAGCTTAAATACATAGATAATAATATCTTACATTATACTACTTACTACATTCCAAATAAATCCAAAGTCATATTTTAAGTATTGTACATTTTCATATGCTTTCATTAACAGGAAGTGAGCGCCACAGTGGTGTCGAGATGGTTCCTGGTCTTACCCTGGCAAAAATTAAGTTAATTTAAGTAAAGTTGAAGTATATTTTCCAAGTGTACTTTATGTAGTAAGTATACTAAAATCAATGTATCAGTAGTATACTTGTAAGTGTACTATTTCAATACTTCATAGGACTAAATTGGCCCACTTTTTAGTTTATAGAAGTTTACTTTTCAGATTACACTTAAACTAGTTTTACTCTTTGTTCTGTCAACTATACTACAAGTGAACTTAGTTTATTAGCTGTATAGTTCTAGCCCACTTTTTAGGTTATGGAAGTACACTTTGAAGTTAACAGTAAACTCTCAGTTAAATGTTTTTATACTGCAAGTATACTTGTAAGTTTTGAACTAAACTCCATACTGTACTTATAGTTTACTATTTATATAATGTTTTTGCACACAGTATATTATAATAGGTTCATATTTAAGTATTGATTGTTTATACTTAAAATATACCTGTATGACTGTATGATAGAGTAGAGTAGAATAGAATGGAATAGAATAGAATAGAATAGAATAGAATAGAATAGAATAGAGTATAATAGAGTAGAATAGAATAGAATAGAATAGAATAGAATAGAATAGAATAGAATAGAATACTCATGTGATTTGTACCATGACTCACGCTGCATGGTGCATGTGCATGCCAGTGTTCTTCCATTTGCATGCCGCTGTTTGATGTCTCTCGTTCTGAACGTGCTGGTGATAATGACGAGTGTTTCACACTAATTCAGATGACTAACTGTGGGCCTCTAACTCCTAATCTTTCACCCTATTTCTCTCGCCTGCTGTCAAGTTCTTGCAATGTATGAAAATGTTCTTAAGTGCCCTACGCCTGGCTGCACGGGCCGGGGTCACGTCAACAGCAACAGGAACTCTCACAGGAGGTGAGTTCCTCTCCGTCTGGATGAGAGAACCGCTCATATGCTCATTATAATCATCTTTATTCTGCAGTGTCTACATTTCTTTCAAAATCACAGCGTTGCCTACTTTTACCTCTTTCTCTCAGCAAATTTCTCAGTTGTACCTTTGATTTATGATGGTACAAAGCATTAGTTTCTAATTTAATATATCCAGATTCAAAGTCACAGTTCTTGGATATTAAATGTAAAGTATGTCATTTTTTATGTTAAAATACTTTAGAATACTTAGAATAGTCTGTTACTGATTACAAATTAGTTAATGAAATTTGTTGTTAGTAACGTGATCGGGTAGATTACACATTTTAGGTAATTAAATCGGAATACTTTTTGATTACATTTAGATTACTTTTGACCAAACTCCCTTAGACTTGAATAGGATTATTTTGTCCAACATTGACATAAAAGAAAATAAATATATACCATTCATTGTTATCAACAACATGAAGTGCATTAAACATCACATTACGTCAGGGTTTCACAGACTGGGGTTCGTGAATGAACTGCAGGGGGTTCATGAGTTGATGAAATGCTAATAATTAATTACACCATAAAAATATAAAAAATAAAAATAAATAAATATTATACATATAAAAACATATATATACACCGATCAGGCATAACATTATGACAGGTGAAGTGAATAACACTGATTATCTCTTCATCACAGCACCTGTTAGTGGGTGGGATATATTAGGCAGCAAGTGAACATTTTGTCCTCAAAGTTGATGTGTTAGAAGCAGGAAAAATGGGTATATAAGTGTAAGAATTTGAGCGAGTTTGACAAGGGCCAAATTGTGACGACTGGATCAGAGAATCTCCAAAACTGCAGCTCTTGTAGGGTGTTCCCGGTCTGCAGTGGTCAGTCTCTATCAAAAGTGGACCAAGGAAGGAACAGTGATGAACCGGCGACAGGGTCATGGGCGGCCAAGGCTCATTGATGCACGTGGGGAGCGAAGGCTGGCTCGTGTGGTCCGATCAAACAGACGAGCTACTGTAGCTCAATTAAGAAGTTAATGCTTCTTCTGATAGAAAGGTGTCAGAATACACAGTGCATCGCAGTTTGTTGCGTATGGAGCTGCATAGTCACCAGTCAGGGTGCCCAGTCAGGGTGTCCACCGCCGAAAGCGCCAACAGTGGGCACGTGAGCATCAGAACTGGACCACGGAGCAATGTAAGAAGGTGGCCTGGTCTGATGAATCACGTTTTCTTTTACATCACATGGATGGCTGGGTGCGTGTGCGTCGCTTACATGGGGAACACATGGCACCAGGATGCACTATGGGAAGAAGGCAAGCCGGCGGAGGCAGTGTGATGCTTTGGGCAATGTTCTGCTGGGAAACCTTGGGTCCTGCCATCCATGTGGATGTTACTTTGACACGTACCACCTACCTAAGCATTGTTGCAGACCATGTACACCCTTTCATGGAAACGGTATTCCCTGGTGGCTGTGGCCTCTTTCAGCAGGATAATGCGCCCTGCCACAAAGCAAAAATGGTTCAGGAATGGTTTGAGAAGCACAACAATGAGTTTGAGGTGTTGACTTGGCCTCCAAATTCCCCAGATCTCAGTCCAATCGCGCATCAGTGGGATGTGCTGAAAAACAAGTCTGATCCATGGAGGCCCCACCTCGCAACATACAGGACTTAAAGGATCTGCTGCTAACATCTTGGTGCCAGATACCACAGCACACCTTCAGGGGTCTAGTGGAGTCCATGCCTCGATGGGTCAGGGCTGTTTTGGCAGCAAAAGGGGGACCAACATGATATTAGGAAGGTGGTCATAATGTTATGCCTGATCGGTGTGTATATATATATATAATTTACTGCGTGAATAATATGTCATCATGTAATAAATAAAAAGTAATTAATCTGATTATGAGCATAATATAATACAATTACACATACTGAACATAATATAATCTAATTACAAATAATTAATTTTTGGAATCTGATTATGTAATCCAGATTACATTTGTTACTAACCTCAAAAAGTGTCAGACATGGGTGTGTTTGGAAAACCAGTTCATAAACAAACATTTTTTTTTTTGATGTTTTGTTTGATGTTGCTGTCAATGGATGATGACATGCATTTATTTAATATGTTCACAGTGATATATATATTTATAAAGTATAGACTACTAGAAATGCACATTCCCTCATGCACATTGTTATGGCGAAGGCTTTGCGTGTGGATTGTGGTGAGCTGATGAAATGGTTTGTGCAGTAATGCTCTCAGCAGCTGCTGTAGGGAGTGTCAGCCATTAGCACCTCACTGACACCTCGCCAGGGGAGAGGGCCCGCTCCAGACGGCTGCCACAGACCCACACACATTCTGAGCTTATACTTGCAAGAGTGAAATTACATTTCCTATGGCCTAATAGAAACCTGGCAGCTTGCATGCAGTTCATGTCATGGATCACACACACACATACACCTTCAGAAGCCTTTCATATCTTTGTGCTCTGGGCTTATGACACTACCTACACTGTAGAAATTATTTTTCGTATAATTTTTAATTTCTCCAATACAAAGAATACACTCTACTTTAAATTTGCATGTTTAATTCAATTTGTTACTTGTTTTTTGTTACTTTGTACTTCTTTGTGAATACATTTACTTGTGATACAAAATGACATATAGTGGGCCCTATCAAACACCCGGCGCAATGCGACGGCAGGCGCGACGCAAGTGTTTTTTGCTAGTTTCAGCCCAACGCAGTTATCATTTTCACGTCCCGCGTCACGTTGTTTAAATAGCAACACCCATCTGTTCGCCCATGGGCGTGCTGGTCTGAAACGAGGTGTGTTCAGGCGCATTGTTGGTGCGTTGCTATTTTGAGGAACTGAAAACGACTACAACAAAAACCTGGTCTAAAGTCAATAATGCACAATTTTTTGTGTTATTTAAAAGACGTGTTAGTAATATATGCCTATAGGCGGGTCCACAACGCGCGTACACTCTGCTTATTACACACACAGGGACGCGCAGCAGCACACACACATTTTTACATATTAAAAATAAAAGAATTCCTCTCTGGAGAAGCGTTCAGTCTTTCCGCTCGCAAATTCCGCCATGTAAATAGCGAATCCACCATGGTGCAACCGCAACTGGCTTTTAAAGGGAATGGGAGATGTGACTGTTTTTTTGCACGTTACGCCCAAAACACACCCATGAGTCATTAAGAGACCAAGGACAACCCTTTTGGACCATGCGCCTGGCGCGCCAAACGTCTTTTTCATCGTTAAACTTGCAAAAGTGGATTCACACACGTCCTAAGTGCACCTGTGTCATGCACTTAGATCGTTAAAATAGGGCCCTAAGTCTTGTTTTTTTTTTTTTTTTTTTATCAAAGTTTTTGCTTAAAACAAGAAAAAATATCTGCCAATAGGGTAATAAAAATCTTGTTTTTCCTTTGAATTAAGTTCATTTTTTTGACCTCATTGGCAGATGTTTTTTTCTTGTTTTAATTTAAGCATAAACTAACTAAAGGTGCAGTGTGTAAATTTTAGCGGCATCTAGCGGTGAGGTTGTGAATTGCAACCGCCCACCGCTCACCCCTCCCTTTCGAAGCACATAGAGAAGCTATGGTGGCCGACACAGGACAAAGATGTCGGAGAGAGCAGAGAGTAGCTAGCGCTCTGTAGAGAAGTTTGTCCGTTTAGGGCTACTGTAGAAACATGCTGGCGTAAAATGGTGACTTCACTGTAAGGGGACCCGCGGTGTGTGTAGATAGAAATGGCTCATTCTAAGGTAATACAAACATAACGGTTCATTATGTAAGGTCTTTATACATCACTGAAAACATAGTTATGTATATTATATTGCATTTCTGTCAATAGATCCTCATAAATACTACACACTGCACCTTTAAGCATAAACTGACTTTTTTTGCTTCACAAGTAAATGTATCTTGATTTAAGAATGTTTAGATATTTGTAATGGAAAACTACAAAAATACCAAGTAAGAAAATCATTTTTGCAGCATAGCTAATGAGAATTTGTACAGTACCAAATTAAACCTTTATTTCTTGTAGTCTGGGTTGTATTCACAGTTTTGAAGTTTACCAAATCACAGGTGAACTTGCACCAAAATATTGCAGAATTGGATTGGATTCACAGCCTTTGATGTTACAAAAACAATATGAGAAGCATTTTTTTCTTTCTTTTTTTTCTTCTTTTTCTCAGAGGCAGATCTCAGAAGCAGACAATTTCAATTCTTTTATTATAATCTTTATAGATTATCGAATCCATAGTTCACTGTTTTTGAGAAATAACCAAGACATTTAATCATCAGCATTCTGATTCTGACTCATTTCAATACAGCAAAAAGCAGATTATGGTATATCAGTGATGTGTCTAAGATGCAAAATGTTGCTGTTTAAAATGAACACAGATGAATCTAATATTTCGCTGATTTGTCACACATTGACGTGTCTTTTTTAAGCCATGTCCCTCACATTTCTTTCTGTTCCTCCAGCCTGTCGGGTTGCCCAATAGCGGCTGCAGAGAAACTGGCCAAAGCCCACGAGAAACATCAGTCATGTGACGGAGGCAAATCCAACCAGGGTTCAGATCGTGTGCTCAGGTTACAGACACATCTACTAGTATATTGATGCTCTATGTTGTAAAAAAAAAACTGTTCACACTTTAGTTAAGGGTCCAATTCTCACTATTAACTATGACTGTTGCCTCAATAAACTCCAAATTACTGCTTATTAATAGTTAGTGCAGTAGTTGTGAAGTTTAGGTATTGGGTAGGATTAAGATGTAGAATATGGTCACGCAGACCATGCATGCTAATAAGCAACTAGTTAATAGCGAGAATTGGACCCTAAAATAGAGATAAATACTAATACTGTATAGAAGGTGCACACAGTGTCATACACACAAACACACCATCATGATAACAAACATGACACTATAATAATGCAATCAATGTTAGCACTTAGTGTAAAATAAAGTGCCACCCAATCAACATTCACTTAACAACATAAGATGTAGCATAAAACCCTAATGTACATAACTGATAAGAAAATAAAACCATCAAATGAGAAGTGTCACATTCTAGGATTGCCAGTTTTACTGCTTTTCACTGTAAATTATTTCACTGTGAATTTGCTAGAAACTGAATATCTTACAAGTAGGCACCAATTTGTGTTGTGCAAAGCCCATAAAAATGGATAGTATGCATTGATCATTGGCAGGCAGACACATGATACATCATAACCTGCTGGCTGTGTCTGTTTCAGGCCCATGTGCTTTGTGAAACAGCTGGAGATTCCACAGTACGGCTATAAAAACAACGTTCCCACTTCAACACCGCGCTCCAACCTGGCCAAAGAGTTAGAGAAGTACTCCAAAACCAGCTTTGACTACAACAACTACGACAACAGCAACATCTACAGCAAACGGCACACTGCTGCACCCAAGCTCCACAGTCGGGACGCACTGCCCAAAAGTGATGAGGGTAAGACATCCACACGTCTGCTCTGTCAAATCAATATACAGTACGCCGCTGTTCAAAAGTCTGGGCTCGGTGAGATTTCTGAATGTTTTTGAGAGAAGTCTCTTCTGTTCACCAAGGCTGCATTTATTTGATCAAAAATACAGTAAAAACAGTAATATTGTTAAATATTATTACAATTTAAAATAACTGTTTTCTATTTGAATTTATTGAAAATCAAAAAAATAAATAAAAAACAAGACATGGGAAACCAGGATAACGCTCAGAAATGCAGTGTAATAACATACAAGACTTTGCAAAGAATGACTGAAAACACAGGGCTATAAAGACAGAATTAACAAGGTAATGAGACACAGCTGAAAGTGATTAAGCATAAAGAGTCCAGGCAAAGGCTTATGGGAAATGCAGTTCCTGATGAGATTGCAAAGGACTAGGGAGGAGTGGCCTCTGGTGGAGATCATGGGCACTCCAGCTGGTGGATGTGACAGGTAAACTTAACTTGACGACACTTGGATATTTTGTTTTATAACGTAAACCGCACACCCTCAGACCCCAAAAATCAATTTACTTATTAGAAACATATGTTTTATGTCGGCGCTGATGGCCTAGTGGTTAGCGCATTGTGCATCTGTACCTCTGGCGACCCGAGTTTGAATCCTGACTCGAGGTCCTTTGCCAATCCTGTTCCCCCTTCTCCACCCCATGCTTTCCTATCAGTCTCTGCTGTCCTGTCTGATAAAGCATGAAAAAGGCAAAAAAACAAATGTTTGCACTGACCTTTTGTTACCTATAAAACCCCATTTATAAAACGGTTAGTTCCAGTCCTTGATTCTGATTGGTCAATAGCTGTGTTTTATTTATTTAACAGTTATGGGGTTTTCCCATGCCTGACAGCTCTAGTCAAAGCATTTGTCAGTTGCGTCTTGCTCCGTGTTCACAAGTTTCAGTCCTTTCAATATAAAAGTCTTCGAGTGACTCACTCATAAAGACAGTCTTCGCCGCCATCTAATGGCATAATAATGTAACTTCTGTTGCTGTTCACGGTCAGGGACTATTTTTTTAGTGGAAGGAAGGCTTTTGGTGATTTTACCTCATGAAAGTTGCATTGATACATATTTTTTGGCTTTAATATTTGTATTGTGTGGTAACCATTTTATAAAAGCAATAAGGTACTTGAGGCTAGTGCTGTATCGTCTATTCCAATGAAGACGGACATTTTAAGCTTGTCTTAAGTTTCCAAATACTTTTTGTGGGCCGCTGTATGATCATTACCATCACTATGACTCTTGAACATTTGACTGCTAAGGTCTGAGAAAGCGAGTTGCGTTTCATGAACGCTTGGCGAGGAACTAAACCCTGTTAGAAAAGCCTCCAAGATCTTCCTTCACTGTATTTTGGAGGTATGGAAATGTATGGAAATGATCTCAAGGCAGATGCATAATGAATGAGGCGGTTTAGGCAAATCACAGTCTGGATTTAGGGCTGTTGCTAATTGCAATTCTGTGCGCAAGACTGTGAGATCCCGGGCCATGCTTTAATAACCAGACTGGAGGGAGAAGATAGAGTAAAAGGAATGCAAGAGAGAGAGAGAGAGATGGCAGCAGGACGCCCGGTGGGAGACGTCACTTTGATGCCCAGCTGGTGTTGTGGCTCATTGTGTCTTTTGTCAAACTGTAGAGAGCGTCTCTCCGTCTCTCGCTTACATCCCAACACCCCCCTCATCATTTAAAATCTCCTCATAATCATCAAAATCATCATAATAAACAAGCCATTTCATCCTAAAGGGATTTGACTACAGACACATTCTATGCACTTTATTTTACAGTACTTGACCCTAGAACCGAGTGTAGCTATTTCTACCCATGTAGTTACCCTATATTAACCAGTACTTTCTTAGGTAAGTACACGTAAGTGCAACATTTTATTTTACAGTATCCCTGTTACACATCTTACATGTACTATGTACTTAATGTAAATAATGCATAATTATAACCCTAAACCATAACACTAATTACTAAGTATATGTTGTTAATTAATATTACCTATTAATTATTTGATAATTACACTTTAACAAGGACACCTTAAAATAAAGTGGAACCATATAAGGTAACTACATGGTTTAATATTAGGTTTAGGGATAGATTGTTAGTAACCAGATATTGTAATTACTGTAGTAAGTACATAGTAATTACAATCAAAACAAGACTGCAACATTATTTGGTTACACTTTATGGTTACACTTTATTTTAAGGTGTCATTGTTACAATGTAATTATATATTTAAGTACCGAGTAATATTAATTAACTACATGTACTTACTATAGGGTTAGGGTAGGATTAGGATTTGTTTGAGAGTCAGTTGCATGTAATTATGCATAATTTACTGTTATTACTATGGTAAATACATGTAACATATGTAACAAGGACACTGTAAAATAAAATAAAATAAAAATATGTCCCCTTAAAATAAAGTGTTACCCATTATTTTAACCCTGTAAACTCTGACATATGAAATAATAGTGAGTGGAACAGTTTATTGAAACTTTGGGCAATATAAAAAATAAATCTTTAAAAAAATAGTTTGCGTATGTGCTTTTTGTTGAGTAACATATTTGATACATCAGGTTTTTATGGCTCATATAGTCTGATATAGTGAGAATATGGAGCTCACACTCAAGAAGGAAAACAACACATTTTGTCCCAAACTGAGCAAAAATATGCAATTTAGTGCAGTTGCTGATGTTTATATGGGCAAAAAGAAGGATTCTGAAATTCTGATGCTTGTAATGTAAATCAATAAGATCTTAATAACAGTATACTTACATAAAATGCATATAAATATCAATTGTCACTGCCAAATATCTCCCAGGATTATTATAGTATAAACTAAAACCATAAAAAAAAAATAATAATGAAAACTATAATAGTATGTCAGTAATATCAAAATAAAGCCAGTGTAGGAAGCAGAAGCTAAGTGTATTTTGTGATCTGTCCCATAGTGCTTCTGTTAATGTCCCGGCTCTGTGTGTCCCGTCAGCTAAACGCTACTGCAAGAGCTCGAGTTCGGCGAGCAGCACCACGAGCAGCTACGGCCCCAGCAGCAGCAGCAGCCTGAGCTGTGGAGGAGGAGGAGCGAGAGGAGGAGAGAGCAGCGCCAGCAGCACCTGCAGCAAGAGCAGCTTCGACTACACACACGACATGGAGGCGGCGCACATGGCTGCCACCGCCATCCTCAACCTCTCCACCCGCTGCAGGGAGATGCCACAGAGCCTGAGTGGGAAACCCCTGGAGATCTGCACGCAGGTACACACACGGCCCGAGTGAGTGTGTGTGTGAGACGTCACAATATAAAGCAATTTTATGTTTTCTCAGACATTTTTACATTACCATTATTACTGTGTATTATTTATATTACCTTATTATATATAATATAATAATATACAGAAAGAAAGGTGATTTAAGCAATTTTGAGCGTGGCATGGTTGTTGGTGCCAGACGGGCCGGTCTGAGTATTTCACAATCTGCTCAGTTACTGGGATTTTCACGCACAACCATTTCTAGAGTTTACAAAGAATGGTGTGAAAAGGGAAAAACATCCAGTATGCGGCAGTCCTGTGGGCGAAAATGCCTTGTTGATGCTAGAGGTCAGAGGAGAATGGGCCGACTGATTCAAGCTGATAGAAGAGCAACTTTGACTGAAATAACCACTCGTTACAACCGAGGTATGCAGCAAAGCATTTGTGAAGCCACAACACGCACAACCTTGAGGCGGATGGGCTACAACAGCAGAAGACCCCACCGGGTACCACTCATCTCCACTACAAATAGGAAAAAGAGGCTACAATTTGCACAAGCTCACCAAAATTGGACAGTTGAAGACTGGAAAAATGTTGCCTGGTCTGATGAGTCTCGATTTCTGTTGAGACATTCAGATGGTAGAGTCAGAATTTGGCGTAAACAGAATGAGAACATGGATCCATCATGCCTTGTTACCACTGTGCAGGCTGGTGGTGGTGGTGTAATGGTGTGGGGGATGTTTTCTTGGCACACTTTAGGCCCCTTAGTGCCAATTGGGCATCGTTTAAATGCCACGGCCTACCTGAGCATTGTTTCTGACCATGTCCATCCCTTTATGACCACCATGTACCCATCCTCTGATGGCTACTTCCAGCAGGATAATGCACCATGTCACAAAGCTTGAATCATTTCAAATTGGTTTCTTGAACATGACAATGAGTTCACTGTACTAAAATGGCCCCCACAGTCACCAGATCTCAACCCAATAGAGCATCTTTGGGATGTGGTGGAACGGGAGCTTCGTGCCCTGGATGTGCATCCCACAAATCTCCATCAACTGCAAGATGCTATCCTATCAATATGGGCCAACATTTCTAAAGAATGCTTTCAGCACCTTGTTGAATCAATGCCACGTAGAATTAAGGCAGTTCTGAAGGCGAAAGGGGGTCAAACACAGTATTAGTATGGTGTTCCTAATAATCCTTTAGGTGAGTGTATAATATAATATAATATAATATAATATAATATAATAATGTAGCCAATTAAAATTGCTTGTGGCAATTTCTCTCCATCAGTGTTTGAAATTAACTTTTTAATTGAAATTTCCTCCCTGGAACTGATTTTTTTTTTTACAGGTTTTATACAGAAAATATGCACCACAATAAACATTAAGGTCTTTCAATTTTTTCTTTGTTTATGGTAAATAAACTAAATTAAACATTGACTAACAAAATGTTTTTAGATTTATCTCAAGTGAAAATTCTACTTCCATATTAAAGCTAATTTAACTTTTGTTTATGGTGAAATTAAGTTTTAAAAAGCAAAAATATAATGGTATAATGTTTCTAGATGTGATTCAGGATGGAGTCTATGGGATCATAAATCTAGTTACTTAATATCACATCTCCCCTCAACAATGTGAATGATTTGCATAGGCAAACACTACTAATTATTATAGTAAATATTTAATTTTGATGTAAATATGGACATCGTATGCCTGAGTTACAACAACTTCCTGTCTCATGGCGTAAATCGCATACATTAGCACTTAGCCGTGTGTTGCATGATTTAATGTGTTTCTAGCATGTTTGGTACTTCATGGCATATTTAAATGTGTTTCAGGGAGTGAATTACAGTGCAAAGCATGCCATTTCCTGTTGCCAGCAGGTGGCGCTATGACTAACTGAATATGTGTGATTTTTTTTTCCCCAAACCAGTTCAGCGGAAACTCCACCCTGCAGCCGATTCTTAAGATTTTATTGGTCATGTCAATCACAGTAATGATTGCCTACACCAAACACTGATCCCTAAACCTACCCATCACTGTAGCCTTAACCAATGAAATTAGCTGCAGGGCGGGATTTCTGCTGAACTGGTTTGGGGGAAAAAAATCACGCACTGAATATTGGCATGTAGATGTCTTCAGGCCAAGACTCTTAGCAAACATGTGAAGTTTGAGGCAGATCGGACATTGTATGCCTGACTTACAACAGCTTCCTGTTTCATGGCAAAACATCAGACTTTGTCAGGCCGCCACGGACACGCCCTTCAGCAAAAACTTAAGATCTTTACAATTTAACTGCATCAAGGCCTTTAGATTAGACTGACAAAATATGTTGTTGTTCTGGTTAAATTTCTAAGAGTTAATCACAGTGTAAAACATGCCATTTCCTGTTGCCTGCAGGTGGCGCTATGACTGTAACTGAATATTGGCATATAGATGTCTTCAGGCCAGGACTCTAATAAAACATGTGAAGTTTGGGGCAGATCGGACATTGTATGCCCAAGTTACAACAACTTCTTCTTTCATGGCAAAACATCGAACTTTGTCAGACCATCACGGTCACGCCCTTCAGGGAAAACTCAAGATTTTCACAATTTAACTTTGCCAAGGCCTTTAGATTAGACTGTGCAAATATGATGTTGATCGGATTAAATCTCTAGGAAGAGTTTGTTAAAGTACAACGTCTGGAAATGGCGAAATTAGCTAAAATTTTGCAAAGTAAAAACTAAAAATATCTCACTTCCTGTTGGTTTTTAGATTTTGCACCAGGTAACTTTTTTGCAGGTATTGGGCTGCTACATGTGTCTACCGAATTTCATACGTGAAACGTAGTGCGAGGGGCACTTTGTTGAAAATTGTAGGTGGTGCTATCGAGCCAGTTTGCCACGCCTAATTCTGAAACCCATATCAGACGTGTGTGCAAAGTTTCATGAGTTTTCGAGCGTGTTTAGGCCCTCAAAAGTGTGATTCATTTCGGAGAAGAAGAATGATAGGCCGAGCAATTACAATATGGTCCTCACACCATCGGTGCTTGGGCTCTAATGAAAAACAATACTTTAGTATAACAATAATAGTATTTAAAGAGAACCTATTATGCTTTATTTCCATGTTCATCTTTCTTTAGTGTGTAATGATATCAATAATATTATAATCAAGAATCAAAGCAGCTTTACAGTTGTAACGAGGACTCAGGCAGATTGGGATCCATGTGCAGTTTAATAAAATAACACAAATTCACAGTACAAGCAGGCGTGGGTCGGTAAACCAGGGTGAACAGCAATATCAGAGGCAGTGCATCAATCGTGGTCATAACAGGCAATAGGTCAGGGCAGGCAGCAAACAAACGAGAATCAAAGTCCAGGCAAACAAAGATCAAGGGCAGGCAGAACAGGGTCGTAAACAGTAGTCCAAGGCAGAGTCAAACACAGGCAGGATAATCACAGGGAATAACACTCAGAAGTGCAGCCGGGGCAAACAAGACTTCGCATTGAATAAGTGTGAGAGCAGAGTTTATATAGGCAAGGTGATGAGGAACAGGTGTGCAGTAATCAGTAAAGAAGTGAGGGTGTATGGGAAATGAAGTCCGAAATAAAGGTTAATACTCTGGTGAGTTCGACCTCTGGTGGCCGACGGTGGAATCTTCATCGGCGTTTGTGACAACAGTGGTAACAGGAAAATAATGCAACAAAGTTTGTTTTGGCTGTATAGCAGATCTAGATAAAATAGTGTCATAGTCCAGCTTAAGTAATTTCAGTGATGTTATTAATTTAGTTAATTTATTTATACAGGCGCTCTGGAGAAAACAGTGATGTAAGTGAAACATCTGGAGTTTGTTTATTAAGCGTGCAGGGCAACCACCCAGTAGAGCATTACAATAATCTAGCCTTGAGGTCAAGAATGCATTAACTAACTGTTCAGCATTTGGCATTGAGAGCATATGTCGTAATTTAGATATATTTTTAAGATGGAAGAATGTAGTTTTACAGATGCTAGAAACATGGACTACAAATGAAAGATTTGTATCAAAGAGCACACCCAGGTTCCTTCACAACACCGAAGATGTGCTCAGGAGTAGAGCAGACGAATTCTTTACGCACACTGCAACGGACACAATATGACGTCACACTCTGTGTGTATGTTTTAAAAAAAAAATTTAACATATAAATAACACTTTTTAATAGCATACTTAAAGTGTTTATGGCAAATACATTACTAAATGCTAAAAATGAATACATGTAAATGAACAAAAACTTGCGTTGCATTTACAATCCTTTGAAAACTAGCAATTGTACAAGCAGACAAAGTGAGTTTTGCCACACGTTAACGTAAAAGCTCGGATGGAAAATGGATTCGAGAAAAAGTGGTGCTGAACACACCATGAATGTTATTTGTGTGAGATATAGGAATTATATCATCAGATTAACACAAACTCATCCAGCACTGATGCAGAGCATGAAATAGGAGGAAAGTAGAGCTGATATTATGTGGTGTGTGTGAAACATGGAGGCACCTCAAGCAAGTGATGGCTTCTCTCTCTCTCGCTCTCTCTCTCTCTCATTTCATCTGCTGTCATCCTGCAGTAGAGGACGGGCTGAGCCGCCTGCAGCAGTGCTCTTCTCTCGCTGTCATAGGTTCAGTGTGGTGCTTCCTCTCCATCTGCACCTCTGCTCAACACATTTATTTCAGTAGTGCAGTATTCATGCAGTCCCTCGTCTCGCAGTGGAGCCGGAGCGCTTGTTAAGCGTGACTTCTCAGCTGCTTTAGCTTCAGGACTCTGATTTTACATTGGCCATCAAATGGTGACTTAAAAATAGCACCAGAATAACATTACCCTTAAAATCAAATATTACTGTGAACTGCATTATGTAAAATGATTAATATGACAGGCTGAAAAGGAGAAGTGACGTTTTAGCTTTGCATTGTATAGTATTTATAGTTTAAAAAAATATATTGATGGTTCATTTCCTTTGGGAAAGAGTCTAATCTAAAACGGCCAATTCTTGGGGGGTTTTTTTATGGAATATTGCAGTATTTATTATAATTGATTTATCTGTGCACATCTTTTTTTATTTATTTTTTTATTTGTGTGCCTCGTATTCTTGAATCAGAATAACTTCCCCTCCCTCTTGCAGCTCATCTCTTCTCTTCTCTGATGACGAGGGCGGGGCAACCTGTCACTCACATGAGATCCACCAATAGCAAACCACAACCATCCAATCAATTCGCCACAGACAAAATCAAGCTCCGCCCTACATTTGTTCTTGTTCCAGAAGCCGTTTCACTCAGATATACGTCACAATAGGGAAGACTATTGCAATATCCGTTTAATGTTGACTTTAAAACAAGAAAAAAAAATTATCTGCCAATGGGGTAAGAAAAATAAATTTAATTTAGTGGGGTCATGACATGAGTCAAATTTTCCATGAGGTTTTTTTTGTACCATTTAACAAATATTGCAAGTTTCGAAGCTTAAAATGTCCTCCTTACTATAAACAATTATTTCATTATTTCTTTGTTAATATGTGCACTCTTGTTATGAATTGTAATGATCCACTGTAGGCAATCCACAGCTGAACCCATGCGCAGTTTATTAATCCAAACATGTACAAAATAAACAAAGACTTGGCTTGACTTGACTTGAATAAATTAAACTTGACCATGAACAGAAACATAAAACTCACCAAACATTGTTTACACAAACAAAGCTAATTCGTTACATTTATATAGCGCTTTACATATAGAAGGGGGGAATCTCCTCCACCACCACCAATGTGCAGCATCCACCTGGATGATGCGACAGCAGCCATATTGCGCCAGAACGCCCACTACACACCAGTTTATTGGTGGAGAGGAGACAGAGTGATGAAGCCAATCAGTATATGAGGATGATTAGGAGGCTATGATAGACAGAGGCCAACGGGCAAATTTGGCCAGGATGCCGGGGTTACACCCCTACTCTTTTTCCGAAGGACATCCTGGGATTTTTAATGACCACAGAGAGTCAGGACCTCGGTTTAACGTCTAATCCGAAGGACGGTGCTTGTTACAGTATAGTGTCCCCATCACTATACTGGAGCGTTAGGACCCACACAGAGCACAGGTTGAGCACTCCCTGCTGGCCTCACTAACACCTCTTCCAGCAGCAACCTAGTTTTCCCAGGAGGTCTCCCATCCAGATACTGACCAGGCTCAACCCTGCTTAGCTTCAGTGGGCAACCACTCTTGGGCTACAGGGTGATATGGCTGCTGGTAAGCTAGACAGGGAACAATGGAAACATGAGTGCTATATATACACACTTGTTAGACTAATGACTAACAAGAAACACCTGAGCATGATCAAGACAATAGGCTTGTTCAAGATGAACTACACTAGCCTGCCATAATCGATGACGCTGGATACAGTATATTCAGTTTCTGACGTACTCTATACGCTTGAGTCTGACAACAGAAGAGTAACTGGAAGAGTAACGGAACATTCGCTTTGATGTGTCCTGTTCAAATAGTCTGTTTGCATCTTTGTACAGACTTCAGAAGGACACATGCTCAAGGAACAAGTGGATGTTTTATTTTAATGGCATCCCAGATCGTGTCTGAAGAGTATATGTTTGTTCGGAGCATTTGACTGCAGAATGTTTTGTAGCGAGGCACAGTGCAATTGAGGGTTTGCAAAGAAACTTTTGTTGAAAGATGTTGTATTGGATCTGACAGCAGATTAAAAACAGATCATTTCAGACAGAGAAAATAAAAAAAAATTCTGCATGTTTTTGTTGATTTGGGAATGTTTACATATTTGTACTGGAAAACAAGAGAAAAATACTGATTTTATGCAGTGGCGTTTCTTTTTTTTCACTTTCCATTCGTCTCTCTCGCTCTCTAATTGGAGCAGCTTTAGTTGGGGCGGCAGCAGGAAATGGAGCTGTGGGACGTGACCTCTTTGCTTCACTGTCACTTCCTCTGGGGGTTCCCGTCGTAACAGAGGTCAGGGTGACAGGCAGAGACAGCTCCTCCCCATCCCTCACTAATTACATCTGATGTCTTCGCTCTGCATAACTGAATTTACTGCAATCCATTTAGACGGGTCGTGCACATACAAACTGCATTCATAATGGATATCCTCATGCACTTTATCTCACCTTTACTTTTTCCGTCTCATGAAAATCAAACTGCAGATTTTTCGAGTTCAATCCCTAAAATTTAAAATGTTGCGACTGCAACCACAGTTGCTTTTTTTAACTGTATGTGGAACAGAAGGCTGAAATATTTTATGCTCATATATTCTTGAGCATAAGGTCTTGTTCTCTATTTTTCTGTACCAAACACACACACACACACACACACACACGCACAGACACATCATCCATTAATGGCCCTGCTGGCCCAGTGCTATTAGTCCAGGATCCTTCAGTGCACCAATACAAATGTATCATTTTCATTACCATTACAGACTTTTATAATAAGCTGGGTGTTGCCCTTGCTCAGGCAAATGTGGCCATTTCTGCATTCATCAACTCCTGCAGTGTGTGTTTAGAGTTTTGGAGTGTGTGTGTGTGTGTGTGTGTGTGCGTGTGTGTGTGTGTGTGTGTGTGCGTTTGTGAATATCACTGAATTAACTGAGCTGTCTTAAATGAGAGCACGAATGTGTAACATGATGCATAGTACTGTATATGTCCACAAGAGACAAATTCATCCCAGCAACAAAGCAGAACCAGAACAGAATTATTGTATTGTGTATAATCAAGAATCACTGCTACTATTGCTCAGACTTAGGTTTAGGGATTTGAACAAACCCTAGGTATTAAACTTTGGCACATAACTTGCCTTTGGCACAGTTTGTTTGTTTGATTCGTCAAATCATGCAGTAGATGTGTGCTGTTACTTTTCACAATGACTAGGGAGCATTTTTATTATTAGCATTAACATACTGTTATAATTTTGTTTATGCTTTATTTTTTTATGCTTTATTTTTTTAAGTAAGTTTGTTGTGTGTTTTTGTAATTTTTATTCGTTTTTAATATTTCTATAGAGTTTTTATTAATTTATATTTTTATAAATTAAAAGTTTAATATTTTATCCACAATATTAAAATTTCCTCAGTGGAAAGCAAAAGGAGAATTGTTGAAGAATATAATGACCACTATATTATTTTACATATATTGAAAGTGAATGGGTGGGGGATCTTGCCCTTCTCTGTAGCGCAAAAATAAAATATGCCATTAGACACAAAGGCATGACTCTCACATAATCTCTTGAGTAGGTACTTATTTTGAATAAGTAATTTCTTCACAAGCACTAAAAAAGTACGTTCCATATAGCATGATTGTGTGTGTAGTATGAATGTAATCTGGACGTACTACATTCGCCATGTTGTCATTATCATGTGACGTCTCTTTACGTCTCTTTACTGTAATTCATAAATCGTATGCACACTTCAGAATCTCGTGGGAAGAAGTAGGTCATCCAGGTATTATATAGTATTGTATAGAAGGAAAGTATGCAATTTCGGATTTAGCCGCAGTCAGATTTGACGTTTGGTCATGAGACACATCATAGTTAATGGTGACAGATAACATTGACACTTCACTTTTGTAGTCTTTAACAACTTTTGTAGAAGATCGAAGATTAACTGTGAATAATGACTTAAATTTTGGTTTGTTTTCATAGAAAGCTACTTGGAATTTTGTGCACATGTTGTATGAATTACTTTTATGATACTTAGTCCCCATTTATTTTCATTGTATGAAAATAAACATTATGTTTAACTGAAAAAAAAAAAAGTCATATGAGTTTGAAATGACATGAGGGTAAATAATGAGTAAATAATGTCAGAATATTCATCTTATTATTTACATATCGTTATCCTAATATATTCATTTAAACTGACCTTTACGAAAAAGACGTTTATTTAAGTGTTCTATAAGTATAGTTCTTTTAAACTAAAAATAAGAAAGTATACTTTCAGTCTACTTTTTATATACTTCTCAGAAATATACTTTATGTACTTCTCAGAAATATACTTAAAATTGCACTTAAATATACTTGACTTATACTGACAGAAAGGTCTAAGTATTTGGCCTATACTTGTACTCAATCTTTTGATCGAGATATACTTAAAAGTATAATTAAGTATTCTAAGTATACTTGGCATGTAATTATGTTTAATCTTTTGAGTAGCCTATTAAATATACTTTTTTTTTTTTTTTTTACAGTTTTACATACAGTCTAATTAAACTTACTTTGTTTGAAAATATTGATTAGAATATTGATATAAAATAGAAGAAAAAGTAAAGGAAAAGTTCCTAATTCTGAGTATCTGAATTTTTATGTAGGCTAGTCCACTGGTAGTGTACATAGGAATTTACTTCAAATCTACTTTACTCTTTCTCCGCCATTGACTGAATTTTCCGGCTATCCATGTTCTCACTGTTATAAGGTAGGGGTGCTATGATACATCTTCTGGTACAGAATCTCTGGATCAAAACACAGGAGAAGAAGAAGCAGAAACAAGTGATAGAAGATTGCTTATGCAAATGTAAAATAACGTGATCATCAAACATTAAACAGCATGTAAATCAAAACTGCCTAATGTTACCAAATGAAATGTCGAACCCATGAAGAGGAAACAACTGTGACGCTTTGGGGGTGTTGATGGACTCGATCTATTCCATCTGTGTGTGATCATCGTTCTGAATCTGATCAAGGCGTAGATTTTCTCAACTTTTTGTTTAAAATGTTTCCTTTCTTTATGAAACTTACCCACATTCAAGTGTTGATAAAAAAAAAAGGATGCATGAAGCTAGAATAAAATGTAGTATAAAAGTGTATAAAAAATTATTTTAAAAAAAGTGTATAAAAAATTAATACCTAAATTTGAACATAGTAGTATACTGAAAGTGCAGAAATAATATATAAATAGTAAACTATAAGTATGATGTTATGTTCACTTAAAGATAACTTACAAGTATACTTGCAGTATAAACTACTAAACTAGTAGTTTACTGAGAGTACACTTCAAAGTATACTTTCATAAACTAAAAAATGTACTACAAGAATTAAAATAGTAAACTACTAGTATATGTATAAGTTTACTTGTAGTACAGATGCAGTACAAATGAGAAACCTAGTTGTGCACTTAAAGTTTACTACTGTTACACTTATAGTACACTTAAACATATACTTTTATATACTAAAAGTGGGCCAATTTAGTCCCAAGCAGTATTAAAATAGTACACTTATAAGTTTACTACTATAGTACACATTGATATTAGTATACTTATTACAAAAAGTATACTTAAAAATATACTTAAACATTACTTAAGTATACTTCATAAAAATTAACTCGTAAAAGTGTTTCAAAAACACACACGCACACACTTATTTTGTTTTTATACTTAAAATATAAAATATATTAACAATTTATATCCCCCAAACCCACCCCAATCATTAACATTTTTCTAGTTTCATTAAGACATCATTTGTGTTTGTTGTACCATTCTTTTTTCTTTTTTTTTTTAAAATTAGGATTGTTAGCTGCTCCCCACAATATGAGATTTCACGTTTTATTATACATGTGGGACATATGGTGCCTGCAATGTGGGCAAAACCTGACCTACACACATACACACACACACACATCAGCAGAGAGGAGCTTAAGATCTTGTGTATAATCCAGCTCTCACTGAGACCAGAGAGAGAGGTTGGTTTTGTTCAGAGGTATAAAGGCTGGTGGATGCTGTTAGTGTGTGCTCGTGATGCAGATGCCTTGAAAAACACCTCCGTTTAGTCACCGTTATCATACTCGTTTCACTAAAAGATGGTGCTTTTAATAGCAAATCTGAGTAAAATCTTCAATATGCCATTTTTGTAAGATATATTACATTCATATTACACTAGACTGTTACATTTTCTGTGGTGAAGGCTCATGTGCAACTCATCAACATTATGCATTGGTAGACTAGCAGGGCGTTGCTAGGGGGTTGCTATGGTGCTTTCTGTGTAGTATATTTTTTGTTGTTGTTTTTCCATTCACCAGGTGAAAACTTAATTGATTAGAAAAATAACAGCAAACCTCTCCTCAAAAAGCCACATTTCATTTGTTGCTGAACATTGAATACTATCATTCATACGGATTTATTATTAACAGACACACACACACACACACACATACACACACACGCACATTACTAGACACAAATTGGTATTGAATAAGGTGCTACATTCCTTTTTTTCCATATGGGGCTAAAATTTACATTGGAATGGTGTTGTAATAACCAAATATGGAGATCACATTCACCCTGTTGTTAGATATAAATAAAGTGAGATCATAAATATTTTAAGCACCATATTTCAGGTGATGCTGAAGAGCTTGTTTGATAACCTGAAATGTGAAAGGTATCACACAGAGCTGTAGAGGAGATTTACACACACACACACACACACTTTGTCACGTCACCACACCGCCATCTAGTGTATGGCAGCACACTGATTTCTGTCTCCTCCTAGTTCTGTAGTTTCCCTTTCTTATCTTCATGGCAGCGAAGTCTCACTGTAAGTCCTGCTGTTCTAAAGGCATTTTGCTGAAATCTAAAAGTCTCACTGATGCTGCATGACTGGCAGATTAATTCTCACATCCTCTGGCGTGTTAATTGTGGAAAGACTGATTGATGTGCTCCTCAACATCCAATGGATGCTTTTCCATTTGCATACAAATTGAGTGTGGTGAGCAATCGTGTATTTTTAAAGTTAAATGACTTCATGTGTGAATGTGACAATGAAGGCACGCTGATTGACAGATGGTTGGATGGGTGGTTCTGTCAAGAAATACATTTGAACAATTATAATATGAATACAGTTATAATACTGTTATGCTGTATATATTTTTTCTTCTTGAACCAAATACAAAAACGTAAATTCGGCATATTTAAATATTCTATCCAAATTTTATGAATTCCACACTCACTGTGGTGGAGCTAAAATAATGCAATACTTTATTTGAGGGGGAAAAAGATGATTTCTTGAAAGTTTCACAGTCTCTAAATGGGCAAAACATCTCACTTTTTGTGATTTTTTTAAATGTTCACTTTCAGCTAATGGCAGATCTTTTGGCCTGTTGGGGGTTATTGTTGTGCCTCTTTGCTGGTGTAAATTATTATGCACTGATGTTTAACACGCAATGTAGAAGAGTGGAAAAATTATCTTCTATCAAACACATCTAAATAGCATACTACTATACTGTTACTATTTCTGCAGTGAACATATTTTCTTTATAAATGGAATACCAGGATGTACCTTATAACAGAGAAAACTGTGTGGAATACTGAATCCCATAAAGAAAAGCACCCAACTTCACCTTCTATTTCCAGTGTGTTGAATGAACTGGATGAGAAATGTTAGCTGGGGTTCTTAACAGGTGCTCCTCAACTCGACGATTATTTAACAAGACATCCAATATTTAGTACATGCAAAATGATTTTCTCATAGAAAACCATTACTGAAAACTGGATGGTGCGTGCTGAATTAAACAAGCAATCATACTGTATTGTAAATGTTTATCACAGCACAATGACTTGCATTTCATTGACAGTTCATTCATGGACAGCAGCCATATCACCCTGTAGCCAAAGACTGGTTGCTCACTGAAGCTAAGCAGGGTTGAGCCTGGTCAATACCTGGATGGGAGACCTCCTGAGAAAAACTAGGTTGCTGCTGGAAGAGGTGTTAGTGAGGCCAGTAGGGAGTGCTCACCCTGTGCGGGTCCTAACGTCCCAGTATAGTGACAGGGACACTATACTGTAACAAGCGCCATCCTTCAGATGAGACGTTAAACCGAGGTCCTGACTTTGGGGTCCCATTTGAGGCCTATATGGGTATAAAATGGACTGAAAAATGGGCAACATATAGGATTGTCTGCGGGTTCCATAATGGCCCCATGTTAATTGCCCAGATGGATTTCATATAGGATTGCACTTGCCACTAGGTGGGACCAAAATGGGCAACATGCGCAAGACCCATCTCGGTCCTAGCATTAACCCAGACAGCATTTATATGTGGGGCCCATGTGGCTATTAAATGGGCTGAAAAATGGGCTCTATATGGGATTTTCCATGGGTTCCATAATGGCCCCATGCCAGTTGCCCACATGGATTTCATATAGGATGGCACTTGTCAACAGGTGGGCCCCAACTGGGCAACATGCACAAGACCCATCTCGGTCCCAGTAGGGCTGTAACCCCGGTGTCCTGGCAAATTCCCTCCACTGGCCTTTATCAATAATGGCCTCCTAATAATAATCCCCATGCTTTCAATTAGCTCTATCACTCTCTCTCCTCTCCACCTATAGCTATTGTGTGGTGAGCGTACTGGCCCCGTTGTTCTGTGGCTGCCATCGCATCATCCACGTGGATGCTGCACACTGGTGGTGGTTGAGGGGAGACCCCCTGATATGATTGTAAAGCACTTTGGGTGTATAGTAGTACATAGTAAAGCGCTATCATTTCATTTTCATTTCACATAGTCACTAACAAACTATCCTGGAATGTACCAAATGTTTGGAGTTATTAAGAATGTATAAATATAGAATTTTTTATTCAGCAAGGATGCATTAAATTGATCAAAATTGACAGTAAAGATATTAATAATGTTACACAAGATTTATTTCAAATAAATCCTCTTCTTTTGCACTTTCTATTCTTTAAAGAATCCTGAAAAAATTATCAAAACTGTTTGTCACGTTGTGGATGTAATGAGCGCACGACGATCGGAGATAACAAAGAACAGTCTTTTTAATTCAGTAATCCAAACACAGCAATCCACAGGAGAATATGGCGAGGAGAAAATAACAACCACATAACCATAAATGATATGGGACAATGAACAGACAAAAGTCAGGGTTTAAATACACAGGGAGAGTTATTTAATCATATGAACAGGTGAATTAAATCAGTAACTAATTAGGGCATAAAGAACACAGGCAAACCAGAACTGGAAACACAGTGAAAACGAAACTAAAAAGATTGTATGCTGAGTCCTCTTTACTAGCTCGTACATTGCGGCAGGCCCGGGCTCTCTGTCTGCGGTGGGCTCTGGCGTTCGCTCCGTGCAGAGTGTGGGTGGTGGTTGGCTGGGCTCTGGGTCTGGAGTAGGGCTGGTGATGACCTCCGCTAGGCAGATGGTGAACGTCAGTCCGTTGTTTACCGGCACCCACTCCACAAATGCGGCGAAATACTCTCTGGGACCGTTCACTGGAAGGCGTGCTTTGGACCGGGCGGTCCTGATAGTTAGTTAGACACGCCAGATCTAAAAACTCCCTTGTATGGTCCTCCAGCTAACGGTCATTCTGTTCCAGGCAGAGTAGTTGGACGACTGGTAGGTCTATTTTTGAGGGGGGAGCAAAAAAAAAAAAAGGGAAAGAAAACCCTGCAAAAAATCCTGTTTTAGCAGCAAATCAGCATATTAGAATGATTTCTGAAGGATCATGTGACACTGAAGAGTGGAGTAATGAGGCTGAAAATTCAGATTTGATCACAGGTATATATTACATTTTAAAATATATAATTTAATATATTTTTATACATGTATTATATATTTGTAATCTGTTGTTGCTCACACAAAAAAAAATCTACTTTTTGAATGGCAGTCAATAGAGATATATCATTTTTATTGGTAAAGGTAAAAGGTTCTCAGGGTCTGAAACATGTCTCAAAAATATTTGAACTGACAATCAAAAAAGATTACAGAATGGAGAAATTTGAAGCGGATTCTAATTAAAAGCGATGGTGCCTATAAGTAATACTAACAAGTCTCTGTTTCTCTTTCTGGCTTTGTCGTTACAGTCTGATGATCTGGATCCCTTCCAGGACATTTTAGAGGACAGTGCATACACTACTGATGTCGGCATTCCCAGTCCCAAACCAAAATTTCCACCTTGCAAAGAAAGCAAAAAGGACCTGATAACGTAAGCACTACAGGGGAATGATGTGATCACCCACCGCACCATGTTTCACAAGCCTCTGGCTTCACACGTCTCTTCCTATTCTACTTCTCTTCTTTATCTTCTCTCACTCTCTTCTTTAGAGCTCAGCACTACTGCATGCCACATGATCTGACATAAACATAGAGTCAGGATGCCGAGTGCGCTTACTTTTATAACGCTTTATGGATTTTAAACATCATTTCATTTGACCTCTTCATGGCTCAGCTTCTCTCTAGGATGTGATGTGTATTTAGGACTCAAGCACACTTGCAGACAGTGAAGCTAAACTGGAAACAATGAACAATAAAAACAGCATCATAGATATTTGGGCAACACTGCGTTAACAGCCAGTCAGAGTTCAAGTTCAACTAGGCACTTATGCATAGACTGTTACTGGACCCAACAGGTATACGAATTAGAGCTGTCAATTTAACACATTCATTTAACATTATCTAAAGAGAAACCAATTTATAAATGAGAGCATTTATTTGTATAGCGCTCTTTACAGTACACATTGTTTCAAAGCGGCTTTACAGAAAGTCATACTGTTATCTCTATAATACCTTAGTGCTTTACTATAGAGCAAGTTTTAGGGCTGGGCGATATGGTGATATATAATGATGATACAAGTGTTCCTCAGGATTTAGATCTAGCTATATTGTATTTATAGTGTTGTCTAGCACATATATCAGTGTTGGTCGGGTTCATTCTATTAAGAGATTTAAATATTGGTCAGTTTTGTTCTATTAAGAGTTTTAAATGTTGGTTGGTTTTTGTTATTTGAAGAGATTTAAATGTTGCACTGAAGAGATTGATCAGCTTTATTGGTCAGCTTTGTTCTATTGAAGGTACACTGTGTAAATTTTAGCGGCATCTAGTGGTGAGGTTGTGAATTGCAACTGCCCACCGCTCACCCCTCCCTTTCGAAGCACATAGAGAAGTTATGGTGGCCGACACAGGACAAAGATGACGTCGTCTGAGACAGCAGAGAGTAGCTAGTAGAGCACTGTAGAGCAGTTTGTCCGTTTAGGGCTACTGTAGAAACATGGCGGCGCAAAATGGTGACTTCACTGTAAGGGGACCCGCGGTGTATGCAGATAGAAATGGCTCATTCTAAGGTAATAAAAACATAACGGTGCATTATGTATGGTCTTTATACACCACTGAAAACATAGTTATGTATATTATATTGCATTTCTGTCAGTAGATCCTCGTAAATATTACACACTGCACCTTTAAGAGATTTAAATATTGGTCGGTTTTGCTCTATTAAGAGATTTAAGTGTTGGTCATTTTGTTCTGTTAAGAAATTTAAATGACTGTTCGTCATGTTATGTCTGAGTTTTAGTTGAACTCTTAGTTGGTTTTTCTTAGTATCATTGTTTCCTGTTCTGTTTCCTTTGTTGGCATTGTTATCCATTGTTTTGTTAATGCACCTCACCTGTTTCTCGTTTCCTTCATTTGGTTTTCATTGGTATATATTGAGCCTCTTTTCTGTTAGTTTTTGTTCCGTTCTTGTCAGTGTAAGATGGTTTTTCTGTTTGCATTTTTTGTTATTATCAAATCCTAAAATTAACTCAATAATCCAGATATTTTTGAGTTTGTAAATAAGTAAAGAGTGCTACAGTTAGATCCCGCTCTTTTTCTTCTTTGCCCTTAACCACGGTGTGACAGAATAACGGAACCCAAATATGGATCTAGCGGCAGCCCAAATCCTCCTCCCCTCATAGGGTGATCGTTCCCTTGAGGAACAATTACGGGACCTTTTAAATCTCGTCTACCTCGTTCAGAACACCAACAACAGCCTGTGTGCAGTGTCAGGTCTCAGCACACAGACAAATGCGTGCCTGCCTGGAGACAGTCCTCGGTGAACATTTCTGGAGTGCACAAACTGGGTGCTTTTACAGTGTGGATCTCTCTTTACTATCTATGAGAGTAAGGAGGATCATCCATCGCTAGCGCCTACAGTCCACAAAGTCCCGTCTGCTAAATCAGCCACTCCCCCAATGGAGCACGAGCCGGCAGTGAAAAACAGAGCCCCAACTCAACAGGGATCAAAAACCAGAGCCCACCGCAGACCCAGAGCCACAGAGATCCAAGTCTGAACAGGTGCATGAGCCGGCACTTACATCCTGAGGCTACGTTCATCTCAGGAGCCCGAGCCAGTTTTGACAAGGTGCAACAGTTCGTCGGCCAGTTACAAGTCTCCTTCGTCTTCTGGCACCAAGTCTCCTTCGTTGCTGATGCTGATGCCCAGCACCAAGTCTGTTTTGTCATCCAGACCAAATCTGTTTCATCGCCCAGCACCAAATCTGTCTTGTTGCTAAAGCTCTCACCCAGCATCCCACTTCCTCTGCCTATGCCATCTGTTTCTTCTGCACCGTCTTCCCTGGCTCCCTTCGGCCCTTTGGCTCCTCCATCACTGGCTTCACCAAATAGCTCGGCTTTCAGGTCTCCAGCTCTGCCTTGTTGTGTAGATCCCCTGGCTTCACCTCAGGCCTCCGAGCCCTGGACTCCACCTCAGCCTGTTGATCCATCGGCTCCACATTGGACACTCCCTCTGCTCCACTGTGGTCCGTTATCCCTCAGGCTCTGCCGGGCTCCCTCATCCCTCTGGCTCCGTCTTGGTCAGTTATCACCCTGGTTGTGCCACAGACATCCGGTCCTCCAGATACGCCTGGTCCCTCCACCCCTTTGGCTCCAACGGGCTCTTCCTTCCCTCCATCTCCACCTTGGTCCCGCGAGCCTGCGGTTCAGCCTCAGTCCTCCAGTCCAGAGTCTTCATCTCTTTAGCTCCACATGGGTCTCCACCATGCCTGGCCTCACCTCAGTCGGTCAGGCTCCTGGCTCTGCCCTGGCTCCTCTCTCCTTAATTTCTGCCATGGGCCTGCATCCTGGTGTTTCTGTTGGGGGTCTCTCCCTGGCTCCTACCGCCGTCATCCCCTCCCTGGGTCCTTCCTCTCCCTTGGTAGTCCTTTCTGCCAGCTCTGCGTCCTCCTCCGAAGCCCCCTCCCACCCTCCTCTGTTAGATTGTTGGTAATGTCACATTATGTCTGAGTTTTATTTGGACTCTTAGTTGGGTTTTCATAGTATCATTTTGTCCTGTTCTGTTTCCTCTGTTGGCATTTATTGGCACCTGTTTCTTGTTTCTTTCATTGGTTTTTGTTGGTATATATTGAGCCTGTTTTCTGTTAGTTTTTGTTCCATTCTCGTCAATGTAAGATGGTTGTTCTGTTCAGTTTTTTTTTTATATTACTCAATCCTGAGTATTTAGGTATTTTTGGAGTTTGTAAATATGATCAGATGTTGCAGATGAAAAGTCTGATGCTCAGGAACACCGAGAAAAAGTAATTAAGGAATTTAGACAATGTCCAGTTTTGTTGTAAGCTAGTGTAAACAATCCTCAGAAAGCATCAATGAAGATATGATCAGTTGTCTTAAGTGAAAAATAACCAGTTGTCAAAGAGTCTGATGTGAGTTTAACATTTTCCAAATTTAATTAGCAGTCATTTATGCAACAATGTTGAGAAATTTAGGGTATGGCTTTAATTTTAATTAGTAGCATCTCTGATTTCAGCCAGAATTACTATAATGTGATGCCGTTCCTTACCGTGATTGAAAATGAAAAATTTCGGTTAAAAATATCATAAGGAATTTTTCCCCTATTGGAGCAATTGTAGCATCTTGATGTTTTTGTCAGTTGCAATTTATTTGATTAATTAATCAACACATATCATTTATCTGATATAAATATATAAATATATAATTCAATTGGCAGCCCTAATAAAAACATTTCAGGTCTTTTAATGTTTCTAACATGTACCCCTGTAATGCACACAAAGGTGTTGTAATGCTCATATGGGGACTAGATTGAAGTGTTGCCATTTTTACCAGACTTTTTCTTTAACTTTTGGTAGTATAATATTTTGTTTCCTTTATTATGTTTTGGATTTTGGCCTTTCATTCTGTCTATTTTTTCTGGAGACAGATGTCCAACACCAGGGTGTGATGGGAGTGGTCACGTAACCGGTAATTACGCCTCACATAGAAGGTGTGACTCCATTTTCTAATGGTGGATTCAGTCCAGTGAATTTATTGTTTTCAGCTTACTTCAACTACGCTGTCGGAAAGTTATCAGACTGCCTCTCCATGTTAACCCTTTCAGTATTCCACCAGATATCCTGGGACAAGTGCTAATTTCAAGAGAATAAAAACCATTAAATTGCTTTGAGGGTTACTAAATACAGAGCAGATGTCCCTTCACTTGCACCATGGCTTTATTGCATTTGCAGTCCTTTCTGAGTGGATTATGTCTGTGTGTGTGTGTTTGTTTGTTTTTTAGTATTAGTAGCATGTCTGACCATCAGTTTAACTAACATCTGAATATGCAATCTTTTAGTCTTTCAGGTTGTCCTTTAGCAGATAAAAGCATCCGGAGTATGATGGCCACCAACTCACAAGAACTCAAGTAAGTATCAAACTGTATAGCCCAGACACGGCTCATACTCGGCTCATACTCGGTGCCATTTGTGCCTGAAAATGTAATTTCATTATATTCTAAAAGTTAATGTTTTCACACTTCAGACCCAAAGCATCAGTGGCCACCATAGACAATAGCATGACAATAGATTATTAAAATAATGATTTAAAATGTACTTTAAAAGTGTACTTAAGTGTGTTACGAAACAGTCATGAAAGTGTACTCTATTTTGGCTCGTTTACAATGAGCGGTACGGTTCAGTACAGTTCAGTACAGTACGCAATTTTTGCCGTTTCCATTGTCGGAAGTTGTGAATGGTACCCTAATTCCGTACAGTACCACTTTTTTGGCACCCTTCTGTTGGGGTACCTAGCACAGTAGTCCAGTACTAAAGGGTGGACTAAAGGGTAGAATCACTGCAGAACGTTGATTGGTTGACAGAGAATCGTCACTTGCGCGTGCTTTTTCGGCTGTGTTTTTCTTGCAGTCTTGGTTCAAACAAAGCGTGTCTTCTTGTGACAACAGTCACATGCCGAGAAGCAAGAACAAGATCTGCTGAATGTCGTCCATTGTTTACTGTGTCACTTTCTTCTTTGCGCGAGAATGACGTTGATCACTACACCACGCCTATCATATGAGTACTGTTGCCGGTGGAAACGCAAGCCGGATCAGGGTTTACGGTCCTGAATCGTACTGTACTGTACTGTACTCTACTGTACTGAACCGTACTGCTCAGTGGAAACGAGCCATTTAAGTACATTTAAGTGGCCTTTTATTTCAGTAATATTATATTATATATCTGCAAGTATAGTTTTTACTTTTAAGATTTGAAGTTCACTACAAGTGCACATTCAGTACAATTATGTGCACTTCTTTTTCACAAGTGTTGATAAGGCTAATATAAGTGTAAACATAAGTGTAAATACAGATCAGGACTGTAAGAGAAACTTATCTCTGTTTAAAACATGTGGTCAAAAATACTTTGACGATGTCACTCCCTCATATGATGTCATAAAGATCAACCCATTGTTTTTATGGGGGAAATGTCACATTATAACAGGGTCAAACTGAAGGTGCAGAAACATATACATCACAGTAAAATAATGATATTTGAAAATAAACATCCAAATTTGAAGTGGATTTTATATTCCATTATATATATATATATATATATATATATATATATATATATATATATATACACCAATCAGGCATAACATTATGACCCTCTTCATTCCTAATATTGTGTTGGTCCCCCTTTTGCTGCCAAAACAGCCCTGACCCGTCGAGGCATGGACTCCACTAGACCCCTGAAGGTGTGCTGTGGTATCTAGCACCAAGATGTTAGCAGCAGATCCTTTAAGTCCTGTAAGTTGTGAGGTGGGGCCTCCATGGATTGGAATAGTTTGTTCAGCACATCCCACAGATGCTCGATTGGATTGAGATCTGGGGAATTTGGAGGCAAAGTCAACACCTCAAACTCGTTGTGCTCCTTAAAGCATTCCTGAACCATTTTTGCTTTGTGGCAGGGCGCATTATCCTGCTAAAAAAGGGCACAGCCACCAGGGAATACCGTTTCCATGAAAGGGTGTACATGGTCTGCAACAATGGTTAGGTAGGTGGTACATGTCAAAGGAACATCCACATGGATGGCAGGACCCAAGGTTTCCCAGCAGAACATTGCCCAAAGCATCACACTGCCTCCGCCAGCTTGCCTTCTTCCCATAGTGCATCCTGGTGCCATGTGTTCCCCAGGTAAGCGACGCACACGCACCCGGCCATCCACGTGATGTAAAAGAAAACGTGATTCCTCAGACCAGGCCACCTTCTTCCATTGCTCCGTGGTCCAGATCTGATGCTCACGTGCCCACTGTTGGCGCTTTCAGCGGTGGACAGGGGTCAGCATGGGCACCCTGACTGGTCTGCGGCTATGCAGCCCCATACACAACAAACTGTGATGCACTGTGTATTCTGACACCTTTCTATCAGAACCAGCATTAACTTCTTGAACAATTTGTGCTACAGTAGCTCATCTGTTTGATCGGACCACAGGGGCCAGCCTTCGCTCCCCACGTGCATTAATGAGCCCTGTCGCCAGTTCACCACTGTTCCTTCCTTGGACCATTTTTGATAGATACTGACCACTGCAGACCAGGAACACCCCACAAGAGTTGCAGTTTTGTCGTCTAGCCATCACAATTGGGCCCTTGTCAAACTCGCTCAAATCCTTACACTTGCCCATGTTTCCTGCTTCTAACACATTAACTTTGAGGACAAAATGTTCACTTGCTGCCTAATATATCCCACCCACTGACAGGTGCTGTGATGAAGAGATAAACAGTGTTATTCACTTCAGGTCATAATGTTATGCCTGATCGATGTATATTCCAATGAAAAGCAATGTTTATGTTCCTCAAAGCACCATGTTGTTGACATTTCTTTTAATTGAACAAAATCTATGTGTAACGTGTATATCCTGTTATGGTTTCGTTTTCACTCTATCTGCTCTGTTCCCGTTTGTCTGTGTTCATAATGAGTTCCCTTATTTACTCATTCACTCTCTAGTTTGTTTCTATGGTTAATCATTAATTAGATTCTGTTCACCTGTGTTCATCTAAATCCCTTTGTTTGTTCCTTGTATTTATATCCCTGTGTTTCAGTTCATAGTTGTCGGTTCACGTATATGTTGAAGTCTAGTTTGTGTTTTCTCCTGCGTATTCCTGTGTTCTCTGAGTATTTTGAAATAAACCAATCTGTCATGCTATTTCACCAATGTAACGTGCCACTATGAAGTAATATCACACATAGTAATAGTAGTCAAATAATAAGTCACAGGGACACACAGTTTCCTGAGAATGACACACACCCAGACACCCAAGAGAGTTTCTCTTTATATTTTAGCACATGTGCTGTTCTGAGGTAGATGGCAAGGATTGAAGCTTTGAACATATTATTTATGGAAGTTTTCTTAGAACTTACAGAAGCTCCTGAGAATTTACTTGCTTTCTGTGAGTTTGATTTGATGACATACAATGACTCGAACCGAATATGTGTTAAAACCACTCAGGATAGTTATAATGAAGCTTACAGCAGGAATGTGACAGTGCATATACAGTGTTTAAGTTGTGAGCTCATTGTTTTGTATCAGATTATTAGGCTGTATTTGTTTTCTTGTGACTCAATGAGTGATGCTGTGAAGCTTCTTTCCTTCATTTCAGTACACAGTACATCACTTTTCCTTCAGGAGTTTTGCTGTAGAAAGGCTGTTGTGGGAGTTAATGCTGGTTTACACTGATAATGTAACGTCAGGGCTGTTCTTGTGCATGCTGGGCAGTAACAGGGTGTATTTCTGTCCCAGGTGCCCGACCCCGGGCTGTGATGGCTCGGGACATATCACTGGCAACTACGCTTCACACAGAAGGTAATGTGAACACACTTCCATGTGAAAGAAGTTCACTTAAGTGTATCGTAATTAAAAAAAATAGCAGATAATATTAATGAGATAAAAGGCCACTTGCGTGTTCTTAGAGTACACTTTCATGACTATGTTTCTTAACACACTTAAGTACACTTTTAAAAAGTACTTCAAATACATTTTTAAATCATTCTTTTAATAATCTATTTTCATGCTTTAAAGAACTACACTTATTTATATTATTATAATAAGTACTCATTTTAAATGCATGCTAAAGTGTACTTCTTTTTCACAAGAGCTGAAGTAACAACAGCTTGTTTTTCCCCAGTTTGTCAGGATGTCCACGTGCTCGGAAGACTGGGATAAAGATGACACACAGTAAAGAGGACAAGGAGGACCAGGAGCCGATCAGGTACTGCTGTTAAACTCCAGTGAAGGACTCCAAGAGCTCCGTCTGCTGTAAAATGACAGAAAAACAATAATTATTTCCATTCCTGGATGTGAATATTGCAAATATAGTCATTGCCGGCAAGTTGTGCTTACCAGCTCAGTTTGTTCAGTAGTAACCCATGTTTAACATTAATATAAATAAATCGTAAAGTTAAAGAGCAGGTAACACTTAAGGTACAATAAGGTTCCATTAGTTAACTTTAGTTAATGTATTAACTAAAATTAACTAACAATGGACAATTATTTGCTACAGTATTTATTAATCTTGGTTTATGTTAGTTAATAAAAATCAGCTGTTCACTGTTAGTTCATGTCAGCTCAGGTTCATTAAATAATATCAACTTTTTCCATTTTAATCATGTATTTGTAAATGTTGAAGTTAATATTAACTAAGACTAGGAAATGCTTTCTAGAAGTATTTTTCATTGTTAGTTCATGTTAACTAATGTAGTTAAAATTAACTAAAATTAACAAATGTTACCTAAGAGTAAATATTAAATACATCAGAGTTTTTAATTAGGTTATAATTTTGTTATTTTATATCATTGAGAATACTATCATCATTTGTTTGTGCTTGTGCAGGTGTCCGGTGCCAGGCTGTGATGGCCAGGGTCACATAACGGGTAAATATGCGTCCCACCGCAGCGCATCAGGCTGCCCTCTAGCAGCCAAACGGCAGAAGGACGGCTACATCAATGGCTCCCAGTTCACATGGAAGGCTGGGAAGACAGACGGCATGTCATGTCCCACCCCGGGCTGTGACGGCTCTGGACACGTCAGCGGCAGTTTCTTGACCCACAGAAGGTGCTTCTTTATTTGTATAGGAAATTATTTGCCTCACTGATAGGTATTTAAGCTAAAAACTGATAAAGTAGGGTCCATATTTTTGGTCAGTTTTATTTTGATGAATACAACAAAATATAACATTAAGATTACGTGAAGAGAGATTCTCTTTCGGAGTGGAACTCAACACTGCGTCTTGGATTGACGCTACAGGGACACCATCAGTGTGACCGGTGTCTGAAGCATGTGTGAAAACCTGACAACTTCATTGGCCAACAACAGTCTATGACATCATTACCGGAGTACAAGAGGTCTCCTGCAATGTACGTCATCAGCTTTTTTGTCTTTGGAAGCTGTTTGTTTGTATTAGCGCATTGTGAAGGCTATTGTTATGAATAAAGACTCAAACAAGCATTTCTTCAAGTCACCTTCATTTTTATGAAGAAGGGTCTTTTCTCCCCTTTGAGTACTCTCCTCAAGGTGGATGCAGGGTAAGCTAGTATTGTAGGGCATTTATCTCCTCTACCTAGTTTGCTTCCCTCACCAAATACTATCTTCCCTTCTTTTTATTGGGCACCTTTTCGAGTGCTGGGAGTCTTTGGATCCTGGAAAAGTCCAGACAGGATGAGAGCACTTTCCCCCTATTGTTCTGGGGTAGTACAGCTCAAGCTTCCCTAGGGGTTCGAGTTTTAGGATGAGGATAGTAATTATTCTTGCAGTTCCTGTATATGCTCCCCTTGGAGGTAGTGATGGGGCAAGTATTCCCTATGGGCTGTGTCAAACTAGAGATGTTGACATAGCTAAACCTTAGAGCTCTGCTCCTGGGCCTCATGTGGCTAATGCCTGGCCCGCAAGGAAGGGGGGGAAGGTTGTAAAGGCCAGGACTTTCTTTGTCATAGAGCATAGAAGCTTGGGTAATGGTCGAGGGAATACTGCCATTAGACAGCCTCTATGGGTCTTAGAATGCGCCCTGAATGAATGATGCATCTGTCTCTGGCTAAGTAAGTTCATAGGGTCAAATTATGCTATGCCCATTATGGTTGTGCATAGGCACAGCTACTGAGGCAGGCATTCCAAGACGCAGTGTTGAGTTCTACTTTGAAAGGAAACGTCTCAGGTCATGACTGTAACCATGGTTCCCTGAGAAGGAGAACGAGACACTGTGTCTCATTGCCATGCCTCAGGCCTACAAACACATTTCCTTAAGGCAAAGAAGTTAATGACGTACATTGCAGGCGCCCTCTTATACTTACGGCCACTCCGGT
Organism: Coreius guichenoti; assembly: GCA_039654105.1. Lineage (NCBI taxonomy): Eukaryota > Metazoa > Chordata > Actinopteri > Cypriniformes > Gobionidae > Coreius > Coreius guichenoti. The sequence continues at coordinate 4,699,322 of CM077177.1, forward strand.
ACTGACGTCATAGACTGTCATCGGCCAATGAAATTGTCATGTTTGCACACATGCTTCAGACACCAGTCACACTGATGGCGTCCCCATAGCATCAAACCAAGATGCAGTGTCTTGGTCCCCTTCTCAGGGAACCATGGTTACAGTCGTAACCTGAGACCTTTTTACTGTTACAAAACAGTCATCTGTGAGTTTGGCCAATCGTAAAATACTGTAGGTACTTTTTAAAAAATAGGTTCATTTTATGACCAACATGCACTGCTTCAAATCAGATGCTGATTGGTCTGCACAGTGCTGCATGAAATCAAACATCTCTTTTATTATCAGTGCATGAGTTCCATCAGCCAATCAAAAGAGACAATAGCATACATCTGAAAGGTACACACACTCTTTAAATTCTGTGATGTCATAATAGCAATAGACTATTATGCACCCAATATTAGCCCATGGAAATGCTAATAAACAAAGATGTATAAAATGTAATATTGTCTATTATTACAAATATTAAAAATATTATATTAAATAATAATAATAATAATAATAATTACAAAAAAAACTGTCATTGTAATAATTGTTCAATTAAAAGAATCATCAACAATTGACCCAATTCTCAGTGGTACATCTAACCCCACTTTATCTTTTCAATTTACGTTAATTAATTTAAAAAAAAATCCCCATAAAGTCTAAATTAATTATGGTGCCCACTCTCATTAGTAAAAATACAAATTAAAACATTTTATGTCCAGGTTTGTGAATTTATTATTTTTTCATGTCATTACATTGTTTAGAGCATAAGAAAAAAACATAAAAAACAAAAAACATCATGTAACATACAAAAATTATATTTTATTTATATGTTATGCTATCTCCTCTGTAGAGGACACCAGGACTGAATTTAAAAAAAAAAAATAAAAAGACATGTATAGGCAAAAAAATAATTTTTAGGTTTCAGGATTTTTTTTATACCAAACTTTGTATAAGGATGATTCTCAACTATGTTATGAAAAATATAACAGAATGATTTGATATACCATTTTTCTTCATGCAATATGTGGGTAAAATGGCCATAAGCGGGTTTTCCCATTCAATGCAATGTATCTATACATTGTATCTAATTTGCATATTAATGTGTTCTTGGAGCAACATGTAATGAAAAAAGAAATGTAATAATGGGAGTAGTAATTGGCAAGATTTTCATAATATCTAATATTTCATAGGAATATTGAAACATTCTTTCCCTATTCACTTGTTGTGTCTCCTAAAATAAGTAAGTCGTAAGTCCCGTAAGTCCCGGTGTCCTCTACAGTGGACATGTATGAAATCGATGCCCTGTTTCGTAGCAGAAAGTCATATTTTGTTTTGAAACCCCATAACATTTTCCTGAGATGTTGATTTATGACAATTTAAAAAAAAGTCCGATTTAAATGATAATTACAAAATATTATCATATTTCCATAAGAGTGTTAAAGAGGTCATGAATTGAGAAATCAACTTTCCCTTGAGCTTTTGATATATAAAAGGTCATCGTAATATAAGAATATCCTGTAAGTTTCAGAGCTGAAATCTTCCTTGTTAGTCAAAGAAAAGCTTTTATTGACAGCTGGCTCAGCAAACGATCAATCTGCGAATATGCTTCCCTGTGACGTCAGAGTGCAGTGAAACGCCGCCTCAAGACCAATGCCTAATTCTGTAGCCCCGCCCACCGACTCGCGCATGTAATGACATGACGTGATAAATAACATAGGCCTACGTGGAGCTAAACCGGATCAAACTTCCAAGCAATAAAGCTTATGGCATGTTTCAAACATGTCTAACTAAACATAACTTCCACGCTGTCACAGGCTGGAGTATCCTTTGTATTTGAGGTGTTGTTGAGGTGTTGTGCTGCGATTCGGGATCAGACTCAGACATGTATGGGCCAGGGCTCGCACTATCTTAAATAGTGAAATAACATTCCTTTCTTGATGTGCCTTGTTCACTCTCTTGACTGATAATTTGAAGGAAAAATACAATCGCAGAAGATTTGAACATGCTGATTTGTCTGAGGTGAAGTTTTGCTGATGCACGTACTGGCTTGTGGGTGCGTGCGCATGTGTGTGTGTGTGTGTGTGTGTGTGTGTTATTATGCACGGTTCATGGTTATATCCACCGATATCCACCGAGTAATAAAAAATAACATGGGTGGATGAGAGATAAATCATTGTGTTTGTTTGATAAAGACATTTTGCGAGCCCTGTGGGCGAATCATTCCGGTTTACTTCCAAGTCTTCAATGCGGCACGCCCATAAAAACCGAGCGTTTCAGGAGCTAGTGTCAAAACCAGGGTAGAAAATAGCCTATTACTTATTCATTATGATGTTTTTGAATGTAAAAATCAGCGAACGTCATACGTTGACCTCAGACAACAGTATAAAAAAATTAAAAAGCCAGTTCATGACCCCTTTAAATTTGATCACTACATTGGTATCTCTGCCTGAATGTGCCCTGAATGTGCTCTTTACAGGACATCCAGACTTAAAAACTGTGACATGTATGTTGTCAGAGAAATTCACTAAAATATAATGTCCACTACAGAGGACTAAAGTACAGAGCCTTGCACGTTTCATGACGTGCAAGAAAAAAAAATTAAATTGTGCGCACGATTTACTAATTCGTTCCCTCGATTTATAAATCATGCGCACAATTTACTATTTCGTTCCCTCGATTTGCTAAACCGTCCACATGATTTACTAATTCGTTCCCTCGATTTATAGCTTGTGCGCACGATTTAGCAAATCACGGGAACGAATTAGTAAATTATGCGCACAAGCTATAAATCGAGGGAACGAATTAGTAAATCGTGCGCACGATTCAGCCTACTATTTTTTCCTGAATGTCATGTGCGGGGCTCCGTACTAAAGTCTATTTCTGGGTCTCAGGACGATATAAATACACAGATTACTATTATGCAATGACGAAAAATTAACTAAAATTTAAGTTATCTTCAAAACCATTCACATTAAAAGTCAAGAATAAAAAGAGAATAACCATTCAATAAATGTGCTGATAGGAGATCTAGTGACATCTGTGGTCTAGAGGAAAATTAAAAGTAGGATGGAAGTCTTACTCCAGAGGGCGTCTTGCAACATCTTACCCTAAACAACAGCATCAAAAATAGAAACAGAGTGAATGGAACAACAAATAAGAACAAGACCGTAGTGTTCAGGATCTGCACACATGATAGATTGACCAAGCTATGTATACAACAGAAACTCAGAAACAGATGGTACAATAGCAGTGCTTTCAGGGCTAGTGAACTGCATACTGTACTGCTGTTTGTACTATTATTTAGCATAGTATGTGGTATACACATACTGTATATCAGGGGTTCTCAGCTCTGGCCCTCGAGGTCCACTTTCCTGCAGAGTTTAGCTCCAACCTTGATCAAACTCACCTGTCTATAGGTTTCTAGTAATCCTGAAGACCTTGATTAGCTTGTTCAGGTGTGTTTGATTAGGGTTGGAGCTGAACTGTAAAGGAAAGTGGACCTCTGCTATATACAGTTGTGGTCAGAATTATTGGCACCCTTGGTAAATATGATCAAAGATGGCTGTAAAAATAAATCTGCATTGTTTATCCTTTTGATCTTTCATTCAAAAAATTCGCAAAAATCTAACCTTTCATTGAAGTAAAAGAATTGAATCTGGGGGGTTGATCACATTATGAAATAAATGTTTTCTCCAAAACACGTTATAATTATTGGCACTCTTTTATTAAATACTTTTTGCAACCTCCTTTTCCCAAGATAATAGCTCTGAGGCCACATCCACACGAAGCCAGAGCTTTTCCTATCCAATCTTTTTTTTTCCTCGTCTCCAGAAATATCTGCGTACACACGAAACCACTGATACTGACTCAAAACGATGTAGTATACATGCCAGACCAGTATGTGGCGCTGTAATTCTGCAACAGAGATAACTGTTGATAACACTAAAAACGGATAAGAAGACTTGGAGCATGTGCGAGACGTGGGGTGATGACATCACCGTTTCACAGAATATACGGATTGGCTGTACACATAAAAACGCAAGGGTGTCGTTTTCAGATTTATCCACTCTGGGTTTCAAAAAATAGCGGTTTTAGGCTCCCAAAATGCCGGATCCGTGTGGACGAAACGCTGAAACGATACAAATTTTTTACATATACAGCTAAACGCATCTCCGTGTGGACAGGGCCTGAGTCTTCTCCTATAATGCCTGATGAGTTTGGAGATCAGAGATCATTCCTCCATACAGAATCTCTCCAGATCCTTCAGATTCCCAGCTCTTCTCTTCAGTTCATCACTCATCTTCTATAGGGTTCAGGTCAGGGGACTGAGACGGCCATGGCAGAAGATTCATTTTGTGCTCAGGGACACATTTCTGTGTTGATTTTGATGTTTGTTTTGGATCGTTGTCCTGATGGAAGATCCAACCACAGCCCATTATAAGATTTCTAGCAGAGGCCGTCAGGTTTTGATGTTTTATCTGTTGGTATTTGCTAGAATCCATGATACCATGAATCTGAACAAGATGTCCAGGACCTCCACCAAAAAAATAGGCCCACAACATTAAAAATCCAGCGGTATATTTAACCGTGGGCATGGGGTACTTTTTATCCGTGTTTTTTGGATTTGCTGCCAAAAAGCTCTTTTTTTTAGTTTCATCTGACCACAGAACCAGGTCCTGTTTGAAGCTCCAGTCGTGTCTGATAACTGAATATGCTTGAGTTTGTTTCTGGATGAGCGAGGAGGATTTTTCTTGAAACCCTCCTGAACAACATGTGGTGATGTAGGGGTTGTTTCATTTTTTTTTTTGTCTTTCTGAGCCCAAGACTCAACTAATCTCTGCAATTCTCCATCTGTGATCTTGGAGAGTCTTTGGCCACTCAAACTCTCCTCCTCACCGTGCATTAGGGTGATATAGACATACGTCTTCTTCCAGGCAGATTCATAACATCTTTAGTTGATTGGAACTTCTTAATTATTGCCCTGATGGTGGAAACAAGGATTTTCAATGCTTTAGCTATTTTCTACAGCCACTTTCTATTTAGTGAAGCTCAAAAATCTTTTGCTGCACATCAGAACTATATTCTTTGGTTTTACTCATTGTGATGATGATTAAGGGAATTTGGCCTTTGTGTTTCCTCATATTTATACTCCTGTGAAACAAGACGTCATAGCTAGACAATTTCATGCTCCTAGTCACCCTGGTGTGCTAAAAATGCAGCTATTAATAGGGATATACTTCAGAGATATTTTACTCATAAAAAATTCTAGGGGTGCCAATAATTGTGGCCAACTTGTTTAGGAGAAAAACATTTATTTCATAATGTGATTTCACCCCACTTTCAATTATTTTACTTCAATGAAAGGTTAGATTTTTGTGAATTTTTTGACTGAAAGATCAAAAGGATAAACAATGCAGATTTATTTTTACAGCCATCTTTAATTATATTTACCAAGGGTGCCAATAATTCTGACCGCAACTGTATAATATATACTACACTATATTTATGGATTATTTCATGCATACAGAAAATGTACATACTGTGCAGTGAATAGTATACATACTGTAGATACAGTGTGCTATTCTAAACAGCACATCAGTCCAGTCAATATTTAGGTGAGAGTGCCCTCTGCTGCTCTGCCAGGGGTGTAGCAGGTACATTAATGACAACAAATAATGATTATAGGTTTGTCAACTTATGCAAAGACAAAAAATGTAATTTTTAAAGACCCTTTTTTTAAAATGTAATTTATTATAATATATCTGAAATTTCAGCATCATTACTCCAGTCTTCAGTGTCACATGATCCTTCAGAAATCTTTTCAGGATTCTTTGATGAATAGAAATGTTAAAAGAACACCATTTATTTGAAATAAACATCTTTTGTAACATTATAAATGTATTTACTGTCACTTTTGATCAATTTAATGTGTCCTTGCTCAATAAAAGTATTAATTTCTTTCAACAATAACAACAAATAGCCATTAGTAGTAGGTAACTGCTGACAACAAAATGCTACTAATGGAAAAGTGTTAATAATCCATGTTTCACGCTCCACATTCTCCTTTCTCTCATCTTTGCAGTCTCTCTGGTTGCCCACGTGCCACAGCGGCAATGAAGAAAGCACGACTATCAGGAGTGGAGATGCTCACAATAAAACAGCAAACAAGCAATGGTAAAATTTTTTTAAAAAAAAGTCTTAAATCTCACATTACACTGTAGAGCTCAAAACAAAACCAGTCACCAAGACTTTTAACTTAAACTCCAAAATATGCAAGTAAAAATGCAATTTGTGACAGTTCATGCAATGCTCTGCATGTCTGTGCACATAAGTGGTTTTTAATGCCTGGGAATAATTCAAACCAACCAAGAGTTTATACGAACACATATGAGCACAATTATAGAGTAAGCATAGCGTAAAATGATAGGGTGTTTTTATGTGCAGGTGTGTATTTGCTTTTTCTGCTATATATCGTGTTTGTCTGTTCTCACTCTAGGTTTAGACTGTGATGCAGATGTTAAACAGCTGGATGAAGATATTAAAGATTTACATGAATCAAATTCACATGTGGAGGCGGATATGATCAAACTTAGAACACAGGTGAGGGTATTTAAAGAATGATTTCCATATGTGAGTATGAACTAGTGGTCAAAAGTTTGGAATAATTATGATTTTGTTAATGTTTTTGAAGGAAGTCTCTTGTGCTGGCTGTATTCATTTGATCTTTGAAAATACAGTAAAAAGAGTAATATTGTAAAAAATTATTTGTATGATTGTATGCTATTTGTATATACACCGATCAGGCATAACATTATAACCACCTTCCTAATATTGTGTTGGTCCCCCTTTTGCTGCCAAAACAGCCCTGACCTGTCGAGGCATGGACTCCACTAGACCCCTGAAGGTGTGCTGTGGTATCTGGCACCAAGATGTTAGCAGCAGATCCTTTAAGTCCTGTAAGTTGCAGGGTGGGGCTTCCATGGATTGGACTTGTTTGTTCAGCACATCCCACACATGCTCGATTGGATTGAGATCTGGAGAATTTGGAGGCCAAGTCAACACCTCAAACTCGTTGTTGTGCTCCTCAAACCATTCCTGAACCATTTTTGCTTCGTGGCAGGGCGCATTATCCTGCTGAAAGAGGCCACAGCCACCAGGGAATACCGTTTCCATAAAAGGGTGTACATGGTCTGCAACAATGCTTAGGTAGGTGGTACGTGTCAAAGTGACATCCACATGGATGGCCGGACCCAAGGTTGTCAAGCAGAACATTGCCCAAAGCATCACACTGCCTCTGCCGGCTTACCTTCTTCCCATAGTGCATCCTGGTGCCATGTGTTCCCCAGGTAAGCGACGCACCCGGCCATCCACGTGATGTAAAACAAAACGTGATTCATCAGACCATGCCACCTTCTTCCATTGCTCCGTGGTCCACGTGCCCACTTTTGGCGCTTTCGGTGGTGGACAGGGGTCAGCATGGGCACCCTGACTGGTCTGCGGCTATGCAGCCCCATACACAACAAACTGCGATGCACTGTGTATTCTGACATCTTTCTATCAGAACTAGCATTAACTTGTTGAGCAATTTGAGCTACAGTAGCTCGTCTGTTTGATTGGACCACACGGGCCAGCCTTCGCTCCCCGTGCATCAATGAGCCTTGGCCGCCCATGGCCCATATGTGCCATCACAGAAGTCAGATAAATCCCAACACATAGAGACTCTCTCACCTAGATATTATCACATAGAGACTGTGTCTGTTCCCCGAATTAGTAAATACAAAAAACTCTCGAACCCATTTAAGGGTAAAAATTTAATTGATGTTCAACAAATAAAAAACAGATATAATACAGATGAACAAATGATAAAGCTTGGGCTGCTGAATATTCAAACCCTTTCCTCAAAAGCGCTTATTGTTAATGATATGATTACAGACCATAACCTAGATGTTCTGTGTTTGACAGAAACCTGGCTAAAACCTGACGATTACATTACTTTAAATGTGTCCACCCCTCAAGATTATTGTTATAAACACGAGCCGCGTCTGAAAGGCAAAGGGGGAGGTGTTGCTGTAATTTATAATAATATCTTCAGTATTACTCAGAATTTTCAAATATAATTCTTTTGAAGTTTTGGTGCTTTACGTAACGTTATGTAGTGTAAATGATAAATCCTGTTTGACATTTGTGCTGGCTACTGTATACAGGCCACCAGGGCACCATACAGACTTTACCAAAGAATTTGCTGATTTTCTATCAGAGTTAGTACTGGCTGCAGATAAAGTACTAATTGTTGGTGATTTTAATATCCATGTAGACAATGAAAAAGACGCATTGGGATTGGCATTTAGAGACATTGTCAGCATTGACACATTGACACGTGTCAGGACCAACTCATCGTTGTAATCATACTTTAGACTTAATATTGTCACATGGAATAAATGTTGATACCGTTGAAATTCTGCAGCAGAGCGATGACATCTCAGATCATTACCTAGTATCGTGTATACTTAACTTAGCAAAGGCTGCAAAGCCATCCCCTCGTTTCAAATATGGCAGGACTATCACCACTGCCACTAAAGACTGCTTTGTAAATAATCTTCCTCATCAGTTCCATCTCCTCAGCATTCCAGATAGCCTAGAGGAACTCGATGTTGCAACAGAAACTATTGACTCTCTCTTTTCCAGCACTTTAGACACAGTTGCTCCTCTGCGCTTAAAGAAGATTAAAGAAAATAGTCCAACGGCGTGGTACAATGAGCACACTCGGGCCCTTAAAAGAGAAGCCAGAAAAATGGAGCGCAGCTGGTAGAAAACAAAACTGGAGGTTTTTCGCATTTCGTGGAAAGAGAGCATGATTGCGTACAGAAAGGCCGTAAAACCTGCTAGATCTGCTTATTTTTCAACTCTCTTAGAAGAAAACAAACACAACCCTAGGTATTTATTTGATACAGTGGCTAAATTAACAAGAAATAAAGCTTTAACTTCTGACGTTTGCAAACAGAACAGCAGTAATGACTTTATGAACTTCTTTACGTGCAAGATTGATAATATTAGGAAGAAAATTATAACTATGGAACCATCTACTACAGTATTGCATCAGACAGTGCATTGTAGTGTAACTGAGGAAAAATTCCACTCTTTCACTGCTATAGGAGAAGAAGAATTGGCTAAACTCTTTAAATCATCTAAATCAACAACATGTATGCTCGACCCTATACCGACTAAGCTACTAAAAGAGATCAGAGGTCATAGATCCTCTTCTTAATATCATTAATTCATCTTTGTCATTAGGATATGTACCGAAAACTTTTAAGTTGGCTATTATTAAACCACTTATTAAAAAAACGCAACTTGATCCTACAGAATTAATAAATTACAGGCCAATCTCAAATCTACCTTTTCTGTCAAAAATACTAGAAAAGGCAGTGTCTTTACAACTATGCTCATTTTTAGAAAGAAATGGTATCTGTGAGGATTTCCAGTCAGGATTTAGACCGTATCATAGTACTGAGACTGCTCTCATTAAAGTTACAAATTATTTGCTCTTATCATCTGATCGTGGTTTTATCTCACTATTAGTGTTACTCGATCTTAGTGTTGCATTCGATACTATCGACCACAACATTCTTCTGAATAGACTCGAAAATTATGTTGGCATTAGTGGAATTGCATTGGCATGGTTTAAATCATACTTATCTGACCGTTATCAGTTTGTAGCAGTAAATGAAGAGATGTCACACCGATCACAAGTTCAGTATGGAGTACCGACGGAATGCATAGCTGATATAACAAAATTGGATGACTAGTAATTTCCTACAACTTAATTCGGAAAAAACAGAATTTCTAATTATTGGACAAAAAAACTCTGCACGTAGTAACCTAGAATACTCTCTAACACTTGATGGCTGCTCCCGGTTCTGTCAACACTGCACTGGCTCCCTATTAAACATCGTATAAATTTTAAAATCTTGCTTATTACTTACAAAGCACTAAATGGTTTAGCTCCCCAGTACTTGAACGAGATCTTAACGCATTATACTCCATCACGTCTATTGCGGTCTCAAAACTCTGGCCAGTTGATAATACCTAGAATATCAAAATCAACTGCAGGTGGTCGATCCTTTTCCTATTTAGCACCTAAACTCTGGAACAGTCTTCCTAGCATTGTTCGGGAACCAGGCACACTCTGTCAGTTTAAATCTAGACTAAAAACACATCTCTATACTATGGCATACACATAGAACATTATCAATTTCTATTATTCAAATCAGTTAAATGATTGTTTTAGGCTGCATTAACTAGGTCAGCCGGAACCGGGAACGCTTCCCATAACACCTGATGTACTCGTTACATCATAAAAAGAATGGCATCTACGCTAATGTTAGTCTCTCTGTTTATCCCGAGGTTTACTGTAGTCTGCCGGATCCAGATCAGATGGTGGACCTGCGCCTAGACACGACCAACGCACCCCTGAAGTGCCAGCTTAGACCGTATCAACTAGACTCTCCCCTGTGAAGGCCTCCTTCCCTTCCCCTCTATACAGATAAAAACACATATGCACACATATGTATTCACACACGCTTGCCTGTAGGCTGAACACGTAATGCTTGCGTACATGCCGTCGCCGTTTTCGCGGATTCGACTTTTTGGGGGTTTGCGCGGGGATGATGATGGTATAGTTTCAAAACTATTTCAAACCTATTTCATGGTTTGCATTCTCGGGCCACCAGAAGCTGTTGCTGTGTGGATGGGGTCCGGAACGCATTGGGAGTTTTCGGTTTGAATTGAAGATGGTGTTATTTAAATGGGACCAAATTAAATAACTAATCAGTTTTTACAACAGAAATTAATCAAACTTTTCAAAAACAAAATTAATTTCCTATTATCACTATGAAGCTGCTTTTGAAGCAATCGGTGTTGCAAAAAGCGTTATATAAATTAAGGTGACTTGACCCTGTCGCCGGTTCACCACGGTTCCTTCCTTGGACCACTTTTGATAGATACTGACCACTGCAGACCGGGAACACCCCACAAGAGCTGCAGTTTTGGAGATGCTCTGACCCAGTCTTCTAGCCCAGTGGTTTTCAAACCTGTCCTGGAGGCATCCCAGCCCTGCATATTTTGTATGTCTCCCTTATCAGACACACCCAATTTAGTTCTTGCAGTCTCTACTAACGAGCTGATGAGTTAAATCAGGTGTGATAGATGAGGAAACACAAAATGTGCAGGGCTGGGACAGGTTTGAAAACCACTGGTCTAGCCATCACAATTTGGCCCTTGTCACACTCGCTCACATCCTTACGCTTGCCCATTTTTCCTGCTTCTAACACATCAACTTTAAGGACAAAATGTTCACTTGCTGCCTAATATATCCCACCCACTAACAGGTGCCGTGATAAAGAGATAATCAGTGTTATTCACGTCATGTCACGGGTGTGTGCAGGCAGGAAGACGAAGACAGGCAGATACAATTCCTTGATACAACATGATTTAATCTTAGATAAAGGCAAGACAGGCAACAGCACAACACACTAAAACAACTGAGATCAGACAGACTGAAGGAACTATTATAGTGAACACAGTGAGGATAATGACACACAGCTGACACAGATGAACTAATAATGATAGTAACCGGGGAGACAGACGAGTGGTGGGAAACAGAACAAAGGAACATGTGACAGATACAAACAAACTGAAAGTCCAATCAAACTGAAACTAAACGTGACTGTGACAGAACGCCCCCTCCCGGTAGGAGGGGAGACAAGGGGATGGCAAAGGGATGGTTAAGGAGGCTGGCAAAGGTATGGCACAGACAGGTAGGAGGAGGTTCTGGAGGTGGACGGACAACCAGGAGAAGGACGAACCACAGAGTCCAGGGTGGTGATGGTGGAGTGAGCCAAGGGGTGGCCTTGAACAGGGACGTGCAGATGGAGACCCAGGCCCCAGCCCGGAATGTGCTCCAAGGCAGCGTCGCTGGAGGGAGGAGCCATGGTGGAGTGGTGTGCGACGTCACCTTGGGGACGACTGGAGGCGATGACAATGATGGAGGTGAAGCCCACCGCGCAGATGGAGAGCCGATGGGGTGGAAAGAGACCGTAGACCTCGGCGGCCGCGACTGAGCCACAATGATGACCCCCTGAAGTAGAAACGGGGATCCGGAGGACAGAGGTGGAGCTGGAGCGATCGAGGGCGGAAGCGAAGCCTGAGAGAAGGCAGAGCTTGCCGAAGCGGTAAAGGGCAGCGAATGGCCCGCAAGTCCGCAGCGGAGGCATGGCGATGTCTGACCCAGGTGGAGCTGACGTACCGAGGGAGCCCTGCGATGCCGAATGGCTGATGGTCCACGCTGGAGCCGAGGGAAGAAAGAGTGAAGGTGCAGGAGCCAGGATGACAGGTCGAGGTGGAGTGGAGCACTCAGAGGCGGCGCCACGGGCTTCAGACATCCAGGTGGTGATGACTCCCAGCGGATCCGAGGGGTAGCCACGCCACTGAGAGGAGGCTGAGGTGGTCTGATGGGCGAGATCAAAAAACACTTCTAAATGTTTCTCGAGGGTGCTTTCTCCCTGCTCAAGGCACATGAGTCTTACAGCTGGAAAGTCCATAGTGCACGCAGGGGTGAAAACGGAAAACAAAACACTGAACACGAAAACAGAAAAGAAAATCCTACAAACACAACACTATACGTGGTTTTGGTCCGATCTTTTGTCACGGGTGTGTGCAGGCAGGAAGACAAAGACAGGCAGATACAATTCCAAACATGATTTAATCTTAGATAAAGGCAAGACAGGCAGCCAGGCAACAGCACAACACACTAAAACATAACTGAGATCAGACAGAGACTGAAGGAACGGGAGGAACTATTATAGTAAACACAATGAGGATAATGATGACACAGAGCTGACACAGATGAACTAATAATGATAGTAACCGGGGAGACAGACGAGTGGCGGGAAACAGAACAAAGGAACATGTGACAGATACAAACAAACTGAAACTAAACGTGACTGTGACACTTCATCAATGTTATGCCTGATCAGTGTATATATAAAAGTCATTTTTTATTGTTTTTGTTTGTTTGTTTGTTTGTTTGTTTTAAAGAAATTAATAACTTTATTCAGGAAGTATGCATTAAACTGATCATAAGTGACAGTAAAGACATTTATAATGTTACAGAAAATGTATAATAGGCCTTACAGTGTAAATGCAGAATTTATGTAATAAATCAAACATTTCAATCCCACAGTGTGCTTTCTATAGTCTTAGTTTAAACATTATAGTGTAAAGCTATGATCACAACAGAATTAACAAGTCTGCCGATTCATGTCCCACAGATTACCACAATGGAGTCTAATCTGAAGTCTTTAGAGGAAGAAAACAAGGTGATTGAACAGCAAAATGAATCTCTCCTGCATGAGCTGGCCAAACTCAGCCATTCACTGATAAACAGTTTAGCTAATATCCAGCTACCTCAGATGGTAAGGACCATCCCCATCAGACAGAGGACAGGTCGTGGACAAAGAGCATATTGCTTTAATCTGTTCAATTAGAAAAATCAAGAAAGAACTTTTTTAGGCTTGAGGCTGCAGTTCTTTGCACATTTAGTAAACTGAGCATACTAGCCTGTGCTTCAGCAATATGGCACAACCGGGGTCATTTTAAACTAGTCCATAAGTCAAAAGTTGTGGGGGTCAACTGGTGTAATCTGAATTTGACGTATTGTTATTGCCAGAGTCAAGGGAACATCACTTTGAGCTGAAAGCATCTTTAAAAGGCCAGCTCTACTAAAAAACAAAACAAAAAAAACAAAAAACCTGTAATCAGACCCTCAATCCCACAGCCTTGCAAAGAATGAACAGTTACTTATCATGAACACTAAAGTGCTTTCAACCAGTCACAATAAGTTTGGAATTTAAATGCTTTAAATTGGAATACATAACAATTCTAGTAGTATAATTCAGGGGTTTTATAAAATATGAATAAACAGTTGTTTCTCCCTGTTACATTCAAAATATCTTTGGTTAAACAATATAGGGTTAAAGGTCTATGCTAAACTGGCTAAACTACCAAATATCATACAGCATCACATTATTCATTGTCAACATCTTAGCAAAATCAGACTTTTTCCTTCATAACAGAGCTGAAATTATGAGCTTGATGAGGTCAATGTAAGTGTAAACATAATAAAACATAGAGGGAAAAAAGTGGGAATGCACATATACAATGGACATATACAAATATTTAGATATGTACCGGTAAATTATCCAGACATGGTCTTAGATTGGGTGTTCAGACAGAAGTGGCCAGATCTTTTATGTATTGAGCATGTTGAACACTGTAAGCTAATACGCTTTTGTTTTTTCCTCTAGAAATCACTTCACAAAGAGCCTCCAGTTAGACACAACAGCTGTTTACAGTTGCATCAGAGAGTAAGACCACAGTTTAACTCTTACCCTCACCATAATATGAATATTTGTAAGCTTTGAATATGTCAGTCCATTTTAAACTGTCAAAGCGCAGTTGGTGTTGGTCATGGTGAAAGTCATTATGATTTAATCTTACATTCATTATATGTCCACCTGAATACATTTTTGTTGTTCAAGGTTACTAATACTAACTAATTTTGATTTAATTTTTTTTAATATATAATCATTTGGTCCAGCATTTTTTTTAATGTTAGCAAATGAGTCCAAACATTTCCTTTTACACTGAATACATTGAATAAATGAATGAAAGTACCACAGATTCCACATTCAGTTTTTTTTTTTTTTTCTTTTTTCTTTTAACGAAAGTTTTATCCATCATCATTATCTATAAAGATGTTTGTAGCTCTATAATTCATATCAGATTTGGGAAAAATTCAGAATTTAAGAATTGCTGTCCTTTCGTTTCACAACTGTGAATTTGAATTACTACTCACCTTTCTGCCTACCTACCTACCTAACTAACTAAAACATAAATAGTTACATCTTTGTTTTATTTAACTTGTTGACAAATTAAGCCGATCTGTGCCCTGATATGCAGAACACGTTCCCTATCAGTCAGTCACGTTCAATGTTACATCAGAAGTGAACTGACGAATTGGGATCTCGCCTGACAGCCCAATCACCTTTGAGTGTAAACAAAACAAGCCAATGGACATTGGCGAGCGAGATTTGCACCGTGAACCACGCACCGCAAAGTGAGTATATAAGGAAGCGTGCAGCGCTCGCTCATTTAAACTTTTGCTTCGGAGCCGAGCGTTTAGTCAATTCTGCTCTGCAATCATCTACTACGAGTGTTCTACAAACACGGAAGAAGCTCTCCAAAGAGTGTTGGTGTGACGACGCGTCAGCGGTGTTCGCCATTCAAAAGAGCATTTCCTCTCCATTCATTGCAGCTGAACTAAAAGAGTACTGTGCACACTGCAGACTTTTAATAGTCTTGCACGCTGTGCAGCGACTATTTCCATGTGCGCTTCAGCACTAAAAGAGCTTTTCCCTAAAAGAGCAAACATGGGTGTGATGTTGCGTCTTTTTCAAGATGCCATTGCACCCATGTGTTTCTGGATGTGGTCGTTTCCTGTCTCCGTCTGACAGTCACAATCACTGCCTCACGTGTCTGGGCTGAAAGCACGCTGAAGTGGCGTTCATGGATGAGTCATGTACCCACTGCGGGAAGATGACCATCACAATGCTGCGGTCGAGACTCGAAAGAGGTGGAGTCCCTGTCGATGGCAGTGTATGATGCTATGCCTTGCCACTCTTGCCACATCCCCCTCTTCTATCGCCAGCAGGCAGTGAGGTGCGGTTTGAGGACGTGATGCCTTCTTACGCACCCCCTTCCAACCCGTGGAGCCAGATAAGTGTTGTAATGCACACTCGGTCCCCACTCCGGGACGCTGTGCGGCTATGCGATTCAGTTCGTCCAGCGTCTCCCTAGGTTCAGCGGCATCTGGTTCAACTCAGTGGCGTACAAGGATGCTCCTGTCCTGCGTGCAGAGATTGCAGTCCTACTGGCGAAGGACGCGATAGAGCTGGTCCCTCCATCTGATATTAAGAAAGGGTTTTACAGCCTGTAGTTCATTGTACCCAAAAAAAGCGGTGGGTTATAACCATCTTGGACCTGCATGTCTTGAATCAGGCCCTTTACAAGCTCCTGTTCAATATGTTAACGCAGAGATGCATCTTCGAATGCATTCATCCTCAAAATTGGTTTGCAGCGATCGACCTGAAGGACATGTACTTTCATGACTCAATTCTCCCGTGACACAGACCGTTCCTATGCTTTGCGTTCGAGGGATCCACATACCAGTACAGTCCTCCCCTTCGGGCTGTCCCTGTCGCCTTCATGAAAGTCGCGGAGACGGCCCTTGCCCCCTCTATGGGAGCACGGTGTTCGTATTCTCAACTACCTCGATGACTGGCTTATCCTGGCCCACTCACGAGAGCAGTTGTGCAAACACAGGGACTTGGTGCTCAGGTACCTCAGCCATCTGGGGCTTCAGGTCTCTCCCCCATGCAGAGAATCTCTTTTCTCTCTATGGAGTTGAACTCGGCCAACATAACAGCACGTCTCACGAATGAGCGTGCTCAGTCAGTGCTGAACTGCCTGAATTCATTCATTCACTGTTCCTGGGGCATATGGCATCCGCAGCTGCAAACATGCCGCTCGGGTTGCTTCATATGAGACCGCCTCAGCACTGGCTTTACAGCTGAGTCCTAAGATGGGCGTGGCACCACGGCACACACCGAGTGACAATCACCCCGGCCTGTCACCAAACCTTCAGGCCGTGGTCAGACCTTGCTTTTCTAAGGGCAGGAGTTCCCCTATAACAAGTGTCCATGCATATTGTTGTCTCAACAGATGTCTCTGGCTCCTGGATAGGACCTCGACTGCAGTGGCACATCAATTGCCTCAAGTTGCTAACAGTACAGCAGTAGCAGTACCGCTTCACCTTGCTGCTACAGGGCAAGCATGTGCTGGTCCGGACAGACAACACTGTATCCATTGCGTACATCATTGCGGACAGTTGTTTTACTCCCTGACCGAGGGGACCCTCTGTATGGATACGCTGGCACACAGCTGGCCTTCGGGCCAACCAAGTATTTTGGTTTTCCTCTAGTGAGCCTGCTTGCACAGACACTGTGTAAGGTTAGGGAGGATGAGGAGCAGGTCTTGCTAGTTGCACCATACTAGCCCAACTGGACCTGGTTCCCAGAACTGATGCTCCTCGTGACAGCCCCTCCCTGGCAAATTCCTCTGATGAAGGACCTGCTTTCTCAGAGATGGGGCACCTTATGACCCCCACGTCCGGACCTCTGGAACCTCCACGTGTGGTCTCTGGACCGGACGCAGATGTTTTAAGTGATCTACCCCCATCGGTGGTAGACACTATCACTTCAGTGAAAGCACCTTCTACAAGGCGTGCTTACACTTTGAAGTGAAACCTGTTCATTGAGTGGTGTTGTTCTCGCTGAGAAGACCCCTGGAAGTGCCGATCAGAACTGTGCTTTCGTTCCTGCAAGAAGGTTTGGAGCGAAGGCTGTCTCCCTCCACCCTGAAAGTGTATGTTGCCACTATCGCAGCACATCATGATGCAGTAGATGGCAAGTCTGTTGGAAAGCACAACCTGATCATCAGGTTTGAGAGGAGGTTGAATCCCCCCCCCCCCCCCCCCCCCACCTTGTACCCTCTTAGGACCTCTCCTCGTTCTTGTCAGCCTTGCAGAGAGTGCCCTCGCTTCTGTCAAGAGGGTCGGGGACCTGCAGGCATTTTCGATCTACGAATCGTGCCTGGAATTCGTAATCCTGAGAACCCGGCCTGGATATGTGCCCAAGGTTCCCACCACCCCCTTCAGGGATCAGGTGGTGAACCTGCAAGCCCTTGTTTTGCTCTGTCCTGTTTGTGCTTTGCACTTGTATGTGGACCGCACGCAGAGCTTCAGGACCTCAGACCAGCTCTTTGTCTGTTATGGAGGCCAGCAGAAGGGAAAGGCTTTCTCCAAGCAGAGGTTGGCCCGCTAGATTGTGGATGCCATAGTCTTGGTATATCAAGCTCAAGACCAGCCGTGCCCCCTTGAGAGAGCTCACTCCACTCTGAGTGTTGCCTCCTCCTGGGCGTTGGTGCACAGTGTCTCGCTGGCAGACATTTATAGAGCTGCAGACTGGGTGACACCTAACATGTTCGTGAGATTTTACAATCTCTGTGTAGAGCCTGTGTCCTCCCGTGTACTGGCTACAAGTAGCTAGTAAGTGACGGGACCGACTTGGTGTCTCGCTTGGTGTCTCGCTCCTCCTAGGATGGGATACGAGCACTTAAATGAGCGACCACTGTACGCTTCCTTATATACCGATGCAAATCTCGTTCGGCAATGTCTATTGGCTTGTTTTGTTTGCACTCGAAGGTGATTGGGCTCTCAGGTGAGATTCCAATTCGTCAGTTCACTTCTGATGTAACATCATTAGTAACCTTGAAGATTTCTCAACTGATTAGACTGACAGTATTGAATTTAGTTGTAAGATTTATTATAATCAAAGCAATTAACAGCCATTAAAGTTTTGTTTTGCATATAGCAGCACAAAATTGTTATCAGATCCCTTTATAAAAAATAAAAAAAAATATTGGCATTAAAATTTAAATCTAATGGCACCATTTTGAAATAGCCCATATGTTTTGAGGTTATTTATACTGACAAACTGCATTTACAGTAGTTACATTAATTTATTTGAATTTTATTCCATTTTTTTTCTCCATCCTGCATTCAGGAACTGAATTAGAATTTTAATTCTTTCGATTTTTTTTTTTAAATATAATTTTTCTAAATTCTTAAAACTATACAAACTAGATTCATGTGTTGTTTCATCTTCCACATACTGTATTTCATCTGACAGGAGCTTTCCTCTGTGTTTCACAGGACCCAATGAGCGAACAGAGCTTTGACGCATATGTGACCACGCTAACGGACATGTACAGCAATCAAGATCAGTATCAGAGTGCAGAGAACAAGGCCCTGCTAGAAAATATCAAACAAGCAGTACAAGGCATTCAAGTCTAGCATCTCAGAATGAAGGGGCCACTTTCCTAAAACGAAGGAACACAGGGGACAAAAGACACTTTCAGAAAGAAAAAAATAATAATCATATGGGATGCCTCACGCTTTGCTGTTGTAGTTTATTGAAGAGTGTTAAATTCATGTTCTTTTAAAAAGTGTTATGCTGACTAAACAATTTTTCTTTGGGTTTATTTTTCTGGCCTTGCTTTAAAAAAGAATGATCTGCAAAATAGTTTTTGAAAGCATTGACATTTTGTACGTTTTGTAACGTGAATCTTCCTTCTCGCTGCTCATTAATGCACCTTTTAGTGTATATTATACAACAGTAATGCAACCACTACTGAACATTAGTTTGTGATGCTTGCTGAGATAGAGAGTTAAAATCACAGAGGCTGGCTCAGTGAAAGATCTACTGAAAGATGTTTTTTTTTTTTTTATCATTAATATCAACGGTTACATTTTTAATAGTTCACTTTAGACATTCTACTAACTGTAAGTAACTTTGCAACTACATTTCAACTAAGGCCCTGTTTACAACTGGTATTAAGATGTGTTTTGGTCAATTAGATCACAAGTGGACGACGGTAAATTCAGATGTAAACAGGGTCTAAAATGGTTTGAGCTTGTCCTTTTTCAACGACTTCCAGAGGTAGTCGAAAACGCATTCGACCGGATTGCTTTTGTAGTGTAGACGCTCATGTGGTCGAATGTGTTCGAACAGCCACAAAAGGCCGTCTCCGCCTACTGACCTAATGCGCAAACATCATGGGAAGCGCGCTAGCCAGACGGGATATAAACTTTGTCACATTCATATGTAAATTGTGAGCTTCATTAGATCAAAATATCTGAAAAAGCCCATACGTTTCCCTGCCCATAGACCCTCCCCTCGAAGAAATCAGGGAAGAAGTGGTTAAAAGTGGACAAAAGAGACGGATTAAAACACCAGGTGTAAACCGGGTATGTGTCTCCCTCGTCTACCTGTGATCCGATCAACCAAAACACATTTTAATACCAGGTGTAAACAGGGCCTAACTCATAAATTTGCAACTACAAGTCAACTAACTCTCATTAAAGTATTAGTAGACTGTTGGGTTTGGGTTAGCATCAAAATAAAGTATTAGCAGATATTAAGCAGACAGACTTTTATACTCTAATGACCACTAGTTGACATGCAGTTGCAAAGTTACTTGTAGTTAGTAGAATGTCTAAAGTGGACCATCGAAATAAGGCATTATCATATCAACTATCAGTTATGAGAATGTGTAAAAAAAACACTGGTGTTAAAAACACAGATCATGCAAAAGAAAACGCTTTGATTATTTGTGGCTTCGCCATTTAATCTGCATCAGTGTAACGGCAATAGCGGCTCCAACATCGCGCCATATACGTCTTCATTTGGTCTATTCTTGAAAAAACAGTAGCCGGAATGGAACTGTCTCAGCAATATTTGACTAAACCATGTGTATATAAAGAAAAAAGAGATGCAATCTATGTGGTGGGTATATGCAATTTCATGTTTGTAAACAGTGGAAGCTACAGAATCTTTTTACTATATGTAAATTATTGATTTTTATATAAATCTTTTAATACAAATGTTTTAAAGGGAAGTGGAAATTAGGTTTAGAGACGGACGATGCTCTATGAGTTTCATTTTGTTGCTGCGCAGGGACACCTTGGTTTCCATGCTTGGATCTTTGTACCGTGTGGAAACTAACGCAAAAGGAAATTTGTAAAGAATATACACAGTATAGACAATGAAAACGGGACCTACAGGGTTTTTGCCCCCACTTTTGTGCCAGAAGACTATTTGCACTTATCCCACCTTCGGACGATGTGCAATCTCCAGGTGTCTCTTTGGCACGAGGAAGGCGCGATGACAGACGTTCAGCGGTTTGACGAGAGATTACAGGGATCGAAATATTAATGAGGACAATATCTTTACAAGAAATATTGTGCATTTTTAAATAATGATGCTAGTTCGTTGAGTATGTTCTATATCATACGAAATAATCCCCAGCAGCACTTTATGTCTAATCACTGTACAAAATCATAAAAGAGTATAGTCAATCAAAATAAAGCGTTTCGAGAAGAAAATCTCCCACTGCGCTGGGATCGGTGGTTAGAGTCATCAGTAGAGTTTGAGGGTGTCGCGGCACTACGTGCACCCCTAATTTCCATTGTACTATTAGCTGTAGCAACCTTGTTAATACCTTATTGAGAGCTAACGCAAAGGTGCTTGTGCTTCACTGGATCACATCCATTGTACAAATCGGCCCTTTTTAGGGCTCCATCATTCATGCACAGCATCACATCTGCAGCTTTTTGCCAATATAGTAATGCTTTCAATAGAGAAATAGCTAGTATGGGTTTTTGAATCGATTATCATCATCGGTACAATGGAAATGGGAATTTAAGCACAAACATGCTGCTCATTTACTGGTGGTGCATAATATTGATTTTTTTTTTAAAGGACATATGTGACTAATTACCCAAGGTAAGTCGCGTATTAGAATGCGATCTTTCATATGAATTATTGTGAATTCATGAGTTTATTTATTCCGGAATTCTTCATTTCAAGGTTGATTTGTTTAATCATCAATGAAGACAGGATTTTGTATAAACTATCGTGCTCTCTGTGGAACTGGAGTTTGATTTATTTTTGTACGATACAGCATGAATTTGTTGACATTTTAATTTTACTATAAATGTGTGAGATCACAAGTTGCGGTGAGTTTTCATTTTTAAATTGTGGAAATTTGTACAATATTTGTCATGCTGGATGTTGACACATCGTACTCTGAATAAAGAAAATGGTGTTGCCACAGACTCGAGTAGACTTCTTCTAAGATTTGCTGGGGAGGAAGAAATGCTTAAAACGATACGGCTTCATAAATTGGTGTTTCATGCAAATCCTACTTGGTATAAGTATGCGTTTTCTTCAAATAAAGAGCTCTTGTTTATGGCTTTATTTATTTTAAGCCTCCATGAACCAATAAAAGAGTACCAGAAAGGCATACAATGGTTTTTTGGGTTTTTTTTTTTATAATTTGCATCATTTTCATATGTGCATTTTTAACCTGTGTGATGGATAGTGCATACTCATTTAGTTTGAACAACTACCAGATGTATTTTTTGGATTGCATTTCCATCCATTATCTCACAATTCTGACTTTATTGGGTGCGTGAGTGAGTATGCATCAAAACAATGGTTAAAATTGTAAAATGACCTCATCATGTTTACTGTTTTACAGCAGCAAGAGGTATTTAGTGAAAACGTCTAGGTTACGTATGGTAACCTTCGTTCCCTGAAGGAGGGAACGGAGACGTCACGTCGGTCGTGACCGACGAATTGGTCTCCCTTGCGTGATCCCAATTCGTCGGTCACGACCGACGTGACGTAGTAGTGACCGGCTGAAAGAGAATGACTATTTTTTGTAAAAATCTCCTAACTTTTGGCATCAAAAACCAAATGGTGCCTGCAGACAAAAGACATGTTAAAATCATAACTGATAGTGGGTCAGGTCAAGAGCGTTGCATTGTGGGATAGCAATAGTGCTCTCTGCATACATGAGATTAATATGCCGTGCAGTAAAGTATTGTGCTGTTCCATAGTGAACAGACTCTTATTATGAAAAGCAGAAACACTAATATGATAGAAAAGCAAAAACTATTTAAATGCATTCCTAATTTTCTGGAAAATAACTTTACAATAATAAATTATTATAGACTTTTGTAGACTATTACAGAAGTAAAACGGCAAAATTATTGGTATATATATATATTCAATTATAGATTTATATATTCACCAAAAATGTACATGTATGTACATTTATTAGCCTAATTGATTTTTTAATGTAGTTATTTATTTTGAGTACTATAGATCAGGAGTTTTCAATCTTTTAGATGCAATGGACACACAAATATGATAATCGTCATGTGAGGGACACCCATGTTCAAATTTAAAAGCAGTTATATATTTTCAGTTATAAAGACTGTGGGGGAAAAAATATTATTATAAATGTAGTATCAATTATGTCACTTTATTCTATCTAGTAATGTACTGTAATATATGTTATTCAAATCAAAATTTATTTATTTTTATATTTTAAAAATGTTATTTATTTAATCAAATGTTTTTATTTATTTATCCAAATCAAATATTTATTTTAAATTAAATGTATTTGTTTATTTAGTTAATTAGGTATTTTTATTATTTTTTATTATTATTATTATATTTCTTACAGTGCTTTTCTTTAAACTTTTCCTCGGACACCTTAGCCTATATTAATGGTTGAATGTTTTACAGTGAATCCCAGTTCGGATACTCAGACTACGTACTGCGTGCGTACTACGCATATGCCGGCAACGCACGTACTTTGAAGTGTGTAGTAGGTAAAAGTTTAGTAGGATGGGCTTTTATCGTGAGCGATTGAGGAGGCTCTGATTGGTCTTTCATGCCGTCTAGTACACGGTCTGTAACACTGTAACACTGCCCTGCTTCCCACCGGACTGCTGAATTCCTGCACACTGCTCTCCGGCGCACTGGCTGGTCATGGCGTTGCGGACTGTCCGAAACTTACCCTGCTTTTTAAGTGTACTCGGCGTGTTTCTCCTCAGCAGTGGCCCATACCGGGCGCTCTCATGTCCGAGCCGCTGTTTATGTTTCCGTACCACTGTCAGATGTATGCATTTAAACCTGGAATCAGTGCCCGCTGTTCTTCCTCAGACCACAATCCTGTAAGTACACTACTTTTCTTTTTTGTCTGAGAGAACCTGAAACTATAGTTTATGTCTTATATGTGCTCACCTGCGTTGTCCATCTTAAAAGTAACAAATGTCAGTAATATAATCATTGTTTATGTTTTTGCATTGAGTCAGCGTTGAGCTCATCGGTTGCATACTAAGTACAGATGAGTTTGAGTGGCATTGTTTCTGATTTACGTTCCTCATCTGGACGAGTCTTTGTTTCGCGGATACAGCGGTTGTGTCTCACAACTTGAACCCTAACCCTACCTAGGCAGCACTGTGGGCGTCACATGCGCGGATCGAATCAACTAGATTCAGGCTCAAATGCTAAAAGCACTTTTGATGGCCAAAAATGCTGCACGTATTTATATGACATCGGGCCTGTTCCAATACACACAATTGCGATCTTAGCAACTGTAAAACATTTGCGATTGCTTTTTATCACTTAATTACAAACATCAGACATTTATTTTAAAGTATTATTTTAAAAATCTATGGAAGCTTGTTTCCGCCACTGAATAAAAAATTTAAAAAGGTAATTGCGACTTTTTATCTTGCAATTACGAGTTTATATCTCGCAATTCTGACTTTTTCTCGCAATTGCGACTTTCAAGCAATTCTGACCTTTTCTCGAAATTGCAAGTTTATATCTCGCAATTATGACTTTTTCTTGCAATTGCGACTTTCACGTAATTCAGAGTTTATAAGAATTGTGTGATATAAATGTGCAATTCATATATATATATATATATATATATATATATATATATATATAAAAATAATATATCGTGACATAAACTCACAATTCTGACTTTTCTTGCAATTCTGACTTTATAACTTGCATTTGTAACTTTCACGCAATTCTGACTTTATAACGCATAGTTGTGAATTTGAGTTAATTCTGAATTCATGAATTTATTCTGCTTTTTTCTTCTCAATTCAGATTTGTTTCTCGCAATTTCGACTTTCAAGCAATTCTGACTTTATAACTTGCAATTGTGAGTTTATATCTCGCAAATCTGACTTTTTCTCACAATTCTCACTTTTTTCTCGCAATTGTGAGTTTATCTCACAATTCTGACTTTTTTCTTGCAAACTGCGACTTTCACGCAATTCTGACTTCATGACTCGCAGTTGCGAGTTTATATCACGCAGTTGCGAGGAAAAAAAGTCAGAATTGTGAGATAAAAAGACGCAATTACCTTTTTTAATTTTTATTCTGTGACAGAAACAAGCTTCCATAAAAATCTTAGTGTGTAAATAAAGCTCTGTAAAAAAAAAAAATCAACCTGGTCTCATTGGAAAAACGCACCTGTGGCAACATTTTTGCAAAACGCAAAATACGTACCAATACATACATATCACTGCAGTTTCCAACAGAAATGAACACTAGAGGCAGTAAAACAGCAAGCACTTTTTATTATGATTACAGGGGCAGATTACGGATCAATGACTTGTTTTCACGCGGCTCCTTGCACAATATTATGTTATGACCTCAATTTTTTTTTATAAACGAATACATTTTGGAGTTTGCATCACTTAACCAGCTCCATATGTTCGGCTCGGTAGCTCAGCTGGTACAGAATTGTACTTGCAATGCTGAGAGCTTGGGTACGAATCCTGTGAAAGACGAGTCAAGATAAAAGAGCTCAAAGACAAGAGTTCAAAACACCAGCTAAAATGGCATGGTTACGATTGCATTTGTCACATTTGCTTTTGTTAACTCTATCGGGTAGGTTTAGAGTTTAGTGTAGGTGTATGTTATTTAACGTGATGGAGCATTAAGCTTTTAGCGCCACTTACTGGACATTTCAATTAAGAACTGCAGTGATACGTACAAAAACCAACGTAATAAAACGTTGCCAGATTCACGTTCATCTGTTCCGGAAAAAACTAAACATGCTTTTAGCACTGGACATTTCACTTTGAAACTGTCGTGAAACGTGCACGACACAACGTATTTTGCGTTTTGCAAAAATGTTTCCACAGCCACGTTTTTCCAATGAGCCTGGGCTGAAAAAGCCATTTTTACAACACTGCAAGTGTGTCCTATCGAGTGATCAGAAGTTCTACACACACTTGAGGTTTTCACATCCATTTGAACACTTCAGCCAAATACCAGAAATACGTCATACAAGTGGACAAGTGCAAATACCTGCAATTGTGGTTATTGGTACAGGCTCATGTATAAATTCTTCACATTCCCAAAATGTCCTAAAATGCTGTCTTGATTGGCAGCACACTAGGTTTTGAAACAGTGGCTCAAAAGCCACTCAAAAGGCTCTAACCGGTCTACGTACATTACAGAAGAGTGTATAACACTGTTCTGCTGACAGACCTCAGCACAGACACGGTTAAACAAAACTTTGTGTTGACAGTGTTTGCAAAGAAAGGTCAAAACCTTTGCACGTGTGTTTATCATTATGTGTGGACTGCTGAAGATCAGCTCTTCTACAATGGTTAAAGTGAGTCATGATCACACTGTGTGTGTTTGTGTTTTGATTTGGATAGAGCCTATTCATCAAAAACAACTGAGTTCATTTACTTTGATTTTTTTATATTAAAGGGGTCATGACATGAATTTTTATTTTTATTTTAAAATGTTCCTTGAGGTTCACTTATAAAGTTTTTTGCATAAAAAAAATTAACAAATATATATATATATATATATATAATATATATAATATACACTACCAGTCAAAAGTTTGGACACACTTTCCCATCAAAGAGAATGGGAAAGTGTGTCCAAACTTTTGACTGGTAGTGTATATGTGTGTGTAAAAAAACAGCCCTCATTCTGACCCATTATTTACAGCCCTCATTCTGACCCATTTTTAAGGGGCGGCTTCTTTAAGGTTTGTCAGTAAATGGCCACTGTTATGATTGGCTAATGCCATTGCATAGGAAACAGTATCAACGCCCACTCGCTATTTCACACAAGTTTTGAAAACCTTATCCATATAAAACCGTCATTTACAGACAAAGCATTGTGAAAACATTAACTTACAGTTTGCGTCTTACGGTCAATCAATACAGTCACTGCTTAATCTTTTAACTAAAGTTTCTTTGCGAACTCTCCATTAAACTGTGCCGTGTTTACAAAACAAAATGCTCCGAACAAACATAAAATCCTCTGACGTAATCTGGGACGCCATTAAAATAAACCATCCACTTGATTCCGATGCTGGGATCCTTCCGACCCGACGCTCACTACCAGTGTAGGCAAATATCAGCCATTAAGTGACTGAACGCCAGTGAGCGGGGCCTATGGTGTGATGATGTATAACTATTTGTCGGTGTCTTGCTCTGGAAGCAGGCATATGCAAATTTATTTGTCCGTGTGACATCACAGGTCACCCAATATCAAAACCAGATGTTTTTTGAGCTTGATTAAATAAATGCTTTGTTTATAATGAGAAGGACATTTTAAGCTCTGAAATTTGCAGGATATTTTAAAAAGACTTCTTATCAAAAGATCAGGGTAAATTTGATTTGCCGGTGCCTCCATGTCAAGATTATTGTCTGTTATATTTGCTTATTATTTTTAAAATCCAGGCAATTGGTTGATGAAACATTGATTATAATTTATACAAAACAAAAGTCACTTTAAAGAAAGGCTTTCTACAAAACAAAACTTAAAGAAGTGGTCAAAATCATTTCTGACCCACTCCATGTCTCCCGACATATTGCGCATCTTATGATGTGTCTTATCTTACTCATGCTGTTCACTTTTCATAATCAACATAGATGAAATTAAAAAAATAACATTATAATATTTAAACATAAATATGAAACGAATGGCTACAACAAGTAGTATAGTAGCCTACAGTACAAACAGGGTTTGTAGTACCTTAATACAGAGAAATTTCAAAACATAGTTTTACCGGTGAGTGTGAGTGGTTCATGAGTGGAGCGTTTTGCCGGAAATGCAGAAATACTTGCAGAAATACCTAATTGGGTTGTTTGGTTGTTTGGAGTTTCTTGTGTTGGTAAGAATCGCATTCCGGGCGGGGTCCCCCTCGGTAGAAATCGCGTTCGCGGGGGCACCGCGGCGCGATAAAAAGGGCACTTTCACTTTCAAAGGGGCAGGGGCTCAAAAATAAAGCAGAATTTAGGAAAAATTAAGCGAATTTCCCTAATTTTGCTCACTCTGTATCACCTCTTATGGGTTAAAGTGTTGCCTTTGAGGCTTTGAAGTAATTGCAACAGTAACAGCATTGTGTTACACAGTCTTTCCTGACTGACTGATGGATGCATGAATGAATGAATGAATGAATGGCTTTTTCAGCAGCTTCTTTAATGACGTCTTTTATGTGGGTCACTGTGTTAAAGGTGGGACGTCTGTCTCGATCTCAACAGGAACAGTATTGGATAACTCATGACTAAATGCATACTACTGTAGAACATCAAACCAAACTGTCTTTTCAGAATTCAGAGCTGGTGTCTTATAGTTAGGAAGACAGAAAGTGGATCCCAAATCGTTCCGAATTTGCAATGCATTCCTCGGCTGGTTTTAATAGTCCCATGTGACAGTTGTATGCATTTGTTTCCAGACCCACAATGCATCTGTGCAACTGCAAACAGACAGAGGACTGCATTCAGATTTGTGGCTGATTGCAAAGGAGTGACATAAACTCAACAGGGGTGCGGATTGCGGAGTGCTTAACTCCACATCTGTCTGCAAGACGCCCATGGAGAAACTAGACTGAACATAATAAGCCTCTTGACTTCAACACTGCACCAGCCGTCGGTGAAATTCTGAACCGAGGACAGTGCATTATTATGTCTGTCATTGTGTCTGAGCAATAGGGAAAGAGCCATAAAGAGCATATATGGCTCATTGGCCCGCATTTGACCGCACTTTTTGGACTTAAAGGGGACCAATTAAGCCCTTTTACAAACTCTTGATTTTGTTTTTGGGCTCTACTACACTGTAAACCCTAATGCTCAAAATAATTAATTGGTTTGAGTAGAGCCAACTCAAATTAAACAAATTAGTTCAATCAAATTAACTTTTATTTAGAACTTTTTTCTTTTGAGTTCACAAAACTGACACATTTTAAGTAATCTGAATTGTTTCATTATTTTGAGTTTTATGAACTTGTTTCTTTTCATTTAGACAAACTTAAATTCAACTGAAACTGGGCTGGGTTTTATATTTCCCAGCATGCTTTGCTATGGCACTCAAAAGGGAGAGTACATGCTAAAATGTGTTATATAATGTTTTTTGTGCAAGATTAATGTTAAGTGGGATATTTAGTAGTGTTTAATGTTTTGCTAGTTTAGAAGAGTTTCTGTTATGTTGGGTTTTTGTGGGGAGGTTACCATCATGATGACGAGTGGAGCATGAGCTTAGTTTGAGAACAGATATACAGTATGTTAAATGGTCTATATTGCTGTCCTCATTCAGCAAGTGCTATGCTATGCTAATGCTATCAAAGCATTGTGTTACCAATTAGCAAGGTAGCATTTATTGAATTAGCTAGTTAAAGCTAGCCAAGTTTCCACTACTGAAAATATTTAAGATGATCACTTTAATTTAAATGTATGAATTAGCTTACTCAAATATTTGAAGTTAAGTGCAATTAAAATGTATGAGTGCAAAATAAAAATCTGCAAGTTCTGCTTACTTAAATTAATAATTTTAATAAATTAAAGTTTTTGAATAATTGAAGAACAGGTTATGCAACACTAATAAATATGTAATATAGTGTATACTGTATATATTTAGAAAAAAGCTTCTTTCTAGAGTTATTTTCTCTAGCTGACTGTCTGAGTTTACAGTCATTGAATGGCTTTTGTGAGGTAAATGTAATGTTACATGACATTGTTCACAAGCTGTTTTATTGACGTCTTTCCGTGGTTGAAACGCTGTTTTAACAATTACATGAGACATGATTCATTTCAGTAAGTTATACTATATCAACATTCCCTCTGATGTTTCTGTCCTTTAGAATTTGAAAGATAAAACTTTGTTTCATTTCAAAAGTAACAAGGCACTAAGCTTATTGTGATTATTGGATGGCAGACACATTACAAACAATGTTTCGTAAAGTTTTGTTCATGCATCAGCTGAAAACTACATCGATGCTCAGTTTATCCAAATGAAGATTGATTCAAAATGTGAAAGTGAGAAACAAGAAATCAAAATAGACACTGACACCGTCAAAACGTGCCATTGGAGAAGCACTATTTAAAGGGATAGTTTACACAAAAATGAAAATTCTGTTATTAATTCCTCACCCTCATTTCGTTCCAAACCTGTAAGACCTTCGTTCATCTACGGAACACAAATGAAGATCTTTCTGATGAAATCTGAGAGCTCTCTGACCCCTCCATAGACAGCAATTTAATTAACACTTTCCACTTTATTCAACAATTTCTTCTAGCCTGTGTCAGACTCTTACGCTGTTGGCGTAGTGTAAACAGTGCAGCGCTTCCAGAACGCTGGCTTACCATTGGCCAACGCTGTTCATGTGAGCACCATGACGCATGCAGACGAGTCTTTCTGCCGTTTACACTGCGTCAACAGCGTAGGAGACTGGCACAGGCTAGAACGAAATTGTTGAATAAAGTCGTTATTTTTGTTTGTTTTTGCGCACAAAAAGTATTCTCGTCGCTTCATAACATTAAGGTTGAACCACTGGAGTCACATGGACTATTTTAACGATGTCTTTACTACCTTTCTGGACCTTGAAAGTGTTAATTAAATTGCTGTCTATGGAGGGGTCAGAGAGCTCTCGGATTTCATCAAAAAGATCTTCATTTGTGTTCTGAAGATGAACGAAGGTCTTATTGGTTTGGAACGACATGAGGGTGAGGAATTAATAACAGAATTTTTGGGTGAACTAACCCTTTAAAAAAAAAATTTAGCTCCTGCAAAACAGTTTCGGACAAATATGTCTGGTCGTCGAAATTTCGGTGCATCACTAATGCAAAGATCCATTTAAAGGTCTTAAATGAGCCTATAAGCCTATTACTAACTATAGCAGGTCCTAATGAGCAGATTTAAGCAGTCTGATTCAATCATCTGAGAATGAGGACCTGTCACCACTGTGACTGTTTAGCCTGTCTTCATTTCCTGATGTTGATTTACAAAACAGCAATAAAGTAATTCAGTCATTTCACAGCTTGATAGTGGAAAGGGCTTCTGGCACTTGAGTCTGCATTGTAGTTGCTGTCAATCTTTGCCTTTCCAGGAAAGAGCCTCCCCCTTACCATATATTATGTAATACAGACAAATGGGGGTGGAAGTATTGGCAATAGGATCAGAATGAATATGATCATTTGGGCAGCTTTTCTGACAGTATTATAAAATGGCAGTAAAACGGCAGCAATAGTATTATTATTATACAGCATGTTGTGCTGCCAGTAATTGATGTTTTTTAATGCTCTTGTAATATGAAGCATTGTTTTATAATCCCTTAGAAGGCATGCTTTTGTTTCACATGAGTTCACTATGACAGAATGTTCAGTATGTGTTTAAATGAGCTTAGCAACATCCTGCTCCAGTCTGGCACAACTCAACATTATATCTAAAGAACATCACTGACTACTGCTGGATCACTTATTTTCCACCTGCAAAAAGGATTCTGTCAAGCTTTACCTCTTTACCATATGTGAGCGATTTGTGTGTCCATGCAGCTCTTTAGTTTTCTGGAATATATGCATTGGTTTCTATGGCAATGACGGTGCGTTGGTAGGCATAAGCCAAAAACAGCAACAACAACCGCAACACAGAGGGGTTTGCAATACAGATGTTGTCTCATTGCTGGACTACTGCATCTTCTGTGTCAGCGGCAGAACCGTAGGAGGCTGGTATGAGCAGCTTTATTCCGCGCTGTCATTTCCGCCAGTTTCAAAACATGTCTCTGTTATATTGTCATTTTCTGCTCGACTTTGCAACAACACAACCTTGTTTCTGTAGCGTCTTTCAGCATGTTTCCTATAAAAACGTCTGACGTTTACGTTTTACGTGGCGTGAGAAAGTCACATAAACCACACGAAATCCAATCAGAGCGGAACTGAACTGAACTGAAACGGATATGAATGTACACATATGTAGCTTGAAACGGATTTGTAAAAATTGCATTTCATATGATTTTTGGCTGTTCAGACTTGCTAAATCTGATCGGATATGCACAAAAATCGGATTTGGACTGACAGTCTGAACGTAGCCAAAAACAAGTTATGCTGCCTTCACGTGCTATCGGAATTATCGTACATACATGTTTCCTAGTTAAAAATTGCATGTGAACGCCCTTTGAAGTTACTCACTTCCATGCAACGAGCTCGTAATCACGACTTCAGAAGTGGAAATTGCCGATAGCTGCCGTGAAGGCAGCATTAAAGCTCAGGGAAGAAAGAGGCGGGAACTTGGAACATTCAACGTAGCTTTAACTCACAAATAACAAAGCGAAAGTAAAGCGCCAGCCCCTCATGGACGGCTGCCACATAAATAACCAAAACAGGCCTGGTCCTCTCTCGTCCTTCACTGTCGTCACTCCTTCAGGAGCTCCGTTTCCACAGACCAGGTTCAACAATGAACTTCCCAACTAACTTTTACTGCTGAAGTTTAGGAAGAACATGTACAAGTGCAAAAGAGATTGCTATAGATAAGCAGCTTTATTTTGTGACAAAATTTGAGATTCATAAATTGAGGAGCAGAATGCAGTTACCCTGCAGGAATTGTCCATATCTCTCAAATTATTGGTCTCTTCATTGATGTAGGGATGTCCCGATCAAGTTTTTTTGTGCCCCCGATCCGATTAGTTGAATATTGAGTATCTGCCAATACCAAGTCCTGATCCGATAGGCCTACTTGTTTTTTCCTAGTGCTTCGTGCACACTTCAAGTACATTAAAGTTCAAATCAATCCAGTTTGTACAGGGCCATACCTAATAACCAGTGCCCCCTGATTCTAATAAGACACACACACACACACACACACGCACTTTTTTTCTCTCTCTCTCTATATATGTATATATACACTATATTGCCAAAAGTTTTGGGATGCCTACCTATACATGCACATGAACTTTAATGGCATCCCATTCTTAATGTGTAGGGTTTAATATGGAGTTGGCCCACCCTTTGCAGCTATAACAGCTTCAACTCTTCTGGGAAGGCTTTCCACAAGGTTTAGGAGTGTGTTTATGGGAATTTTTGAACATTCTCCTAGAAGTGCATTTGTGAGGTTAGGCACTGATGTTGGACGAGAAGGCCTGGCTCGCAGTCTCCGCTCTAATTCATCCCAAAGGTGTTCTATCGGGTTGAGGTCAGTCAAGTTCCTCCACACCAAACTCGCTCATCCATGTCTTTATGGACCTTGCTTTGTGCACTGGTGCGCAGTCATGTTGGAACGGGAAGGAGCCACCCCCAAACTGTCCCCACAAAGTTGGGAGCATGAAATTGTCCAAAATGTATGCTGAAGCATTAAGAGTTCCTTTCACTAAAACTAAGGGGCCGGGGCCGGGGCCAAGCCCAACCCCTGAAAAACAACCCCACACCATAATCCCCCCTCCACCAAACTTTACACTTGGCACAATGCAGTCAGGCAAGTACCGTTCTCCTGGCAACCGCCACACCCAGACTCGTCCATGGGATTGCCAGACAGAGAAGCGTGATTGGTCACTCCAGAGAACACGTCTCCACTGCTCTAGAGTCCAGTGGCGGCGTGCTTTACCCCACTGCATCCGACGCTTTGCATTGCACTTGGTGTTGAAAGGCTTGGATGAGCTGCTCGGCCATGGAAACCCATTCCATGAAGCTCTCTATGCACTGTTCTTGAGCTAATCTGAAGGCCACACGAAGTTTGGAGGTCTGTAGCTATTGACTCTGCAGAAAGTTGGCGACTTCTGCTCACTGTGCGTCTCAGCATACGCTGACCCCGCTCTGTGATTTTACGTGGCCTACCACTTCGTGGCTGAGTTCCCAATTGCTTCCACTTTATCACTTTTTTGACCGTGGAATATTTAGTAGTGAGGAAATTTCATGAATTGCACAGGTGGCAACCTATCACGGTACCACGCTAATTCACTGAGCTCCTGAGAGCGACCCATTCTTTCACAAATGTTTGTAGAAGCGTCTGCATGCCTAGTGCTTGATTTTATACACCTGTGGCCATGGAAGTGATTGGAACACCTGAATTCAATGATTTGGAGGGGTGTCCCAATACTTTTGGCAATTATAGTGTATATACACACTGTATAAAGACATTGGTAGATGTAAACATCTATCACAATGGTAGACATTGTAAACAGACTGTATGGCCACAATTATAAATAGGGGACTACTGATATAAACTTCTTATATTTTATATGTACAATAAGCAAAATAATTGCAACAACAACAAAAATTGAGATAAGGTTAGAAAGCATGAAGCTTGCGGTGTCAGAATGCCAGTCTGTCAGTCAAGTTCAAAGCAAAACGCAACAAATAGTCTGACAGCTGATAAAAATAAACCATAAATAAATGACTTCCAAGTAATTTGTTACAAAATAAAACACATCAAATGTGCTGTTGTTTGTAGAAGCAGTCTGCATACAGACGTTACAACAGACCTCATTGGTTCTCACGCGTTACATGTACATATTTGAGCTTCTTCTTTTCATTTTATTGAAGACCCACTTGAAGGTGCATATTGTCACCTACTGCACGACACCCGCTGACGTAAAATAACGGATCAGACTTAGGATAGCCGATACCGATCTGTTAAAAAATTGTGTAATTGGCAACATTGATGTTTTTTATAGCATTTTCATTTTAGTCATACTATCTTGAAAATTGTTCTGTTGTCTAGTTTTAGTAGCCAAAAATTATAGAAATAGTTTTTGCAGAATACTGTCTTAATGATAATTTTAAGATGTCTTAAATTTGGGGACGGAAAAACAGAAATTGCCTCTCTTTAATCATTATTATTTCAGCAAAATAAGGGTCTTAAACAGATAAGATAGCCTGTGTTAAACATTTAAAAAATGTAAGAATGTGCTTATGAATTGCTCACCTGGATTCAAAGACTGTGCAAGTGTTGTACATTAATATACACCTAGAATCAGGTAACCATTAACCAAAGATAAGCTGTTCTGTTGGACAGTATATTAAATGGAAGAAATATGCTATTTTCAGGGATGTATATTCACATACCTGTGGAAATATCAAAAGCAAAATAGACAACTGTTGCAGACTTTTAAAGGGATAGTTCACCCAAAAATGAAAATTCTTTTATTAATTACTCACCCTTATGTCGTTCTAGACCCGTAAGACTTTCGCTCATCTTCGGAACACAAATGAAGATATTTTTGATGAAATCTGAGAGCTTTCTGTCCCTCCATTGACAGCTACGCATCAACCACTTTGACGCTTCAAAAAGTTCATAAAGAGATCGATTTAGTCCAAATTTTTTGAAGAGACACAATCGTTTTATATGATAAACAGACTTAATTTAGGCTTTTATTCTCATATAAATATTGATTAGCGAACATAAAAAGAAGCTCAATGGAACCTGCGTAACACCCGAGAACACTCGAGCTCAAACGTGCTGCGTAACATGAGAATGAACCTCATTGGTTCTTGCTGAAGCTCAAACGTGCTGCGTAACATGAGAATGAACCTCATTGGTTCTTGCAGAAGCTCAAACGTGCTGCGTAACATGAGAATGAACCTC
The DNA here is from genome assembly GCA_039654105.1 of Coreius guichenoti. NCBI lineage: Eukaryota > Metazoa > Chordata > Actinopteri > Cypriniformes > Gobionidae > Coreius > Coreius guichenoti. The sequence goes on from CM077177.1 coordinate 4,734,784, forward strand.
ATTGGTTCTTGCAGAAGCTCAAACGTGCTGCGTAACATGAGAATGAACCTCATTGGTTCTTACAGAAGCTCAAACGTGCTGTGTAACACGAGAATGAACCTCATTGGTTCTCGCAGAAGCTCAAACGTGCTGTGTAACACGAGAATGAACCTCATTGGTTCTTGCAGAAGCTCAAATGTGCTGCGTAACATGAGAATGAACCTCATTGGTTCTTGCAGAAGCTCAAACGTGCTGTGTAACACGAGAATGAACCTCATTGGTTCTTGCAGAAGCTCAAACGTGCTGTGTAACACGAGAATGAACCTCACTGGTTCTCGCAGAAGCTCAAACGTGCTGTGTAACACGAGAATGAACCTCATTGGTTCTCACAGAAGCTCAAACGTGCTGCGTAACATGAGAATGAACCTCACTGGTTCTTGCAGAAGCTCAAATGTGCTGCGTAACACGAGAATGAACCTCATTGGTTCTTGCAGAAGCTCAAACGTGCTGTGTAACACGAGAATGAACCTCATTGGTTCTTGCAGAAGCTCAAACGTGCTGTGTAACACGAGAATGAACCTCACTGGTTCTCGCAGAAGCTCAAACGTGCTGTGTAACACGAGAATGAACCTCATTGGTTCTCGCAGAAGCTCAAACGTGCTGCGTAACATGAGAATGAACCTCACTGGTTCTTGCAGAAGCTCAAACGTGCTGCGTAACATGAGAATGAACCTCATTGGTTCTTGCAGAAGCTCAAACGTGCTGCGTAACACGAGAATGAACCTCATTGGTTCTTGCTGAAGCTCAAACGTGCTGTGTAACACGAGAATGAACCTCATTGGTTCTCGCAGAAGCTCAAACGTGCTGCGTAACACGAGAATGAACCTCATTGGTTCTTGCAGAAGCTCAAACGTGCTGTGTAACACGAGAATGAACCTCATTGGTTCTTGCAGAAGCTCAAACGTGCTGCGTAACACGAGAATGAACCTCATTGGTTCTTGCAGAAGCGCAAACGTGCTGCGTAACACGAGAATGAACCTCATTGGTTCTTGCAGAAGCTCAAACGTGCTGTGTAACACGAGAATGAACCTCATTGGTTCTTGCAGAAGCTCAAACGTGCTGCCTAACACGAGAATGAACCTCATTGGTTCTTGCAGAAGCTAAAACGTGCTGCGTAACACGAGAATGAACCTCATTGGTTCTTGCAGAAGCTCAAACGTGCTGCGTAACACGAGAATGAACCTCATTGGTTCTCGCAGAAGCTCAAACGTGCTGTGTAACACGAGAATGAACCTCATTGGTTCTCGCAGAAGCGCAAACGTGCTGTGTAACACGAGAATGAACCTCACTGGTTCTTGCAGAAGCTCAAACGTGCTGCGTAACATGAGAATGAACCTCATTGGTTCTCGCAGAAGCTCAAACGTGCTGTGTAACACGAGAATGAACCTCATTGGTTCTCGCACGTCAAGCGAACATGCTTGAGCTTCCGTTTACCAGTTAGCTGATGAATGTTTATATGTGAATTAAAGCCTAAATTCAATCTGTTCATCATATAAAGCGTTTGTTTCTCTTCAGAAAATTTTGACTAAACCGCTCAATTCATATGGATTAGTTTTACGATCTCTTTATGAACTTTTTGAAGTGTCAAAGTGGTAGCTGCATAGCTGTCAATGGAGGGACAGAAAGCTCTCAGATTTTGTGTTTCGAAGATGAACGAAAGTCTTAGATGTTTGGAAAAACATGAGGGTGAGTAATTAATGACAGAATTTAAATTTTTGGGTGAACTAATCCTTTAAGACAGCATTTGTATTATTACATTGAGGAACACATCTTGCTTTATTCAGAGGTGTTAACAATTCTGAGAAGTGTCACCAGGATCCAAAATTCACCCATTTTCGCCAATATAATTTCCTAAAAATATATCTGATATTTTGCATGGCTTGTGCACAGGTAAAAGTTGAGTTCACATAAACAACTTCACATATTCTTTTAAAAACACAACTTCTTCAGATAGCTTGCTAAAGTTTTGATACAATGTCCTTATTTTTACCAGTTTATCTACATCATATCTACTTGGCTAGATATTTAAAAGAAGATTAACAATTTGAAGAACTATTTTTTCCGTCCTCTTCCAGAAACTTTGGCCATCAGTTGGTTTTCTCAGAGAGGATCTGTTGAGTCGGAGAGAGTTAGTAAAGAAGAGGGAAGCAGCATTGTGTGGAATTTGCTGCAGTCAGGTTTTGTCAGGCATTCATTCTCAGTGCCATTGTGGAATGCAAAGCCAGTAAAATCCCTAAAGCTTTGCTAATTTGCACAGACGAGATATGGACCCAGATAGTTAATAAAAGAACACTCCTGTGGCTCTCTTCCTGCGCCGCTATTCCAGAATTAAAAAGCTGAAAGTGAGGCCTAATGTAGAGACTGAGGACTTCTATGAGCCGAGTGTGAGCACTTTATAACGCAGGGTGCTAGAACATAAATTAAGCCTCGTTCTTGTTTGGCTTAAGAGATCCAACCAGCGATTCACTAGATGATTCTTGGCAGTCCATCTGAAGCTTTTGTTTGACAGTAAATTATTCGTTTTACTGCACTCAATGTTTTGTACATGACAAACACATGTACACTTTGTCTGGCCAGCTGTTTGTGTGGCATTTGTTAAGTCCGTATATCAGAAGCATTTGAATGTTAAAGAGTGACTTTGGAAGAGCATCTTTTAACCCTATAAAGCCTACTGTATCATGTTTGATATTCACATTATGTCGATTATGATCAAAACTTTGCAGAAAAACCTGTTGCGCACAATCTACTACAGTCCTTCTGTTGTCTGATCGATAGTTTATATTGTTTTTTTAATCAAGTAAAAGGTTTTTAGTATAACTGTAAAAATCAGCTTGTGGTCCACGTGTCTTTTTGCTGTGAAATCTTTACTGATTTTTATAAAGTACATGTAAGAATAACTTATTTTATTAATAATATTTCAAGAAGAACAAGATGTATCAAATATGATCATCAGGCTTTTGAGGAAGGTTTATTTGTTCATCTCGCAGTCATTATTGTATTGCATTGCATTATATGTTATAAAACTACAGAGCTTTGATTATAAAACTAAGTGTTTAAATTAGGGATGTGCGAGACTAGTCGACCAGTCGATTAAACGATAGTGCTGCTGCTAGTCGACTTGGAAATACTAGTCATTTACTCTTTTTATTTTGTACATTTAATGTTTTGCTTTTATATTTTTTACAAAGGCTACGTTAAATTAATATATTATTTTGAAAAGTGTATATCTGGAGCGGAAAACAAAATCACTTCATTTTACCTCAGATTTTGCATGTGCTTGTTTTCACTCGCGGCGGTTTTCAGAGAACCGGAAGATGAGCAAGATGGAGTATTTTGAAAGCCTAAAACTTTTCCGTTTTCTTTTGTCACGTCAAACGTGTATAAAAATTAAGCTTTCTTATAGGCTTTTTATACTACCAGCTATGAGGGATAGCGATTTATCGGTCTGCCAATATGAGCCTGTCGCAGATATATCGGCATTGGCGTATATGCCGCCGATATGCCACCGATATGAACGCGCTCCCACGCATCTCACAGCGCGCGAATATTCACGCAAAATTATGTCAAAATGCCGGTCTTGTCAAGTATCATCGTAAACATAGTCGGTTATGTCTTAAGTGAACGTAAACATGAAATTTGCGAGTCACCGCCAGCGTTTTTGGTCATTTTCACAAGTTTCATGGCCCACAGAATATCTTGTATGAATATCTGAACATGTAATAATATCAAAAGAAAGACCAGACCCTCTGTTTTATTCTAGCTTCATGCATTCTTTTTTTATCAACACTTGAATGTGAGTAAGTTTCATGAAAAAAGCAACATTTTGAGAAAAAAGCTGAGAAAATCACGACTAACTTACATACAGATGGGATTCAGAACGATGATCAAAACACAGATCGAGTCCATCAACACCCCCAAAGCTTCACAGTCCTATAGCTCGTCTTGGGTCAACATTTCATTCAATAACTTTAGGCAGTTTTGATTTATATGCTGTTTAATGTTGATGATCTCTTTATTTTACATGCATCTGCTTGTAAGAGATCGCTTGTTCCTGCCTCTTCTTCGCCTGTGTTTTGATCAGATTCTGTACTCGTTCAGGAGATGTGTAATAGCGCCCCCTACCGTATAACAGTGAAAAATGGCAGGGAAGCGTTTTCTCATAAAAGACGAGATAATAACAAAAGACAGAAAAAAAATCAAATTCTTGACTGAATAACTTTAATAAGGGTTAATCTATATTTATACACTGAAGATTATGAAGTGATATTTTACATTTGATTACTATTTCTGTACCTGAAAATCTAGTTTAGACCTACATGAAAAACCTGAAAATAACTGTTTTTCATTTGTATGTTTGTTCTGTTGTATTTATGTATAATGTATGTATATTATGTATATACTGCATTCTATATACAGTACCAGTCAAAAGTTTGGACACACCACAGGGAAAGTGTGTCCAAACTTTTGACTGGTACTGTACTATAATATACACAAAGAATATCAGCCGATATATCGATATCGGACTTTTTTTACTTCCTAGTATCGGTATCGGCCCCCAAAAACCCATATCGGTCAGGCTCTAATGAGGGACAATTATGTTTGTTTGTTAGTTTGTTGCAAAATTTCTATTTAATCGTTAATGAAATTAGTAGTTGCACGCATCCCTAATTTAAATATCATCTTATTAGACATTATTGGCAGATAAAGAGTAACCGCTGATACTGAATTTATATGCTATACTGCTATATAAAGGTCTCATTGATTTACATTATAAGCGATCAGAATCTCATCTTAATTTTTGGCCATATAAATATCAATATATCAATATCAATATACAATATCTGCACCAAATTGCATATTTTTGTTCAGTTTGGGACTTAAAAAAAATTAAGATTTTTTTTTTTTCCCCCTTGAGGTTGAGCTCATTTATCATGACCATCTCAGAGGGTTGATGAGGTTCTGCTCTTGCTGTATTTGTGTCAGATTGTGTTATTGTGCCGCTATTGCTCTTTATCATACACATCATACATGGTGGGGAATTTCCTCTGTGATATCATTAGGCTGGATGTGAGCCTACAAGGAGCAAGACCACATCCTGTTTTCTGTTGACATGCATTCTCCTGCTATCAGGTCACATTTCTATTCTTCCATACAGTGTCAGCTCAGAGACGCAGTGACTACTCGCCCATACCACAGTATCAGATGTGTTTTTTTTTTACTTTTGTAAGCAAAATACCAACAGAAAAGTGGTTTACAATAATGTTTCATTAATTAACATTAGTTAACTTTAGTTAAAATTACCTAAGAATGAACAATACTTCTACAGCGTGTATTAATCTTAGTTAATTTCAGCATTTACTAATACGTTATTAAAGGTGCTATATGTAAGTTTTTCACTTTACTAAAGCATAAAAATACCATAATATGTTTGCAGATATTTAGAAAACATGCTAAATTCACCTACTTGTTTCTCTGAAAAACAATGCTACAGCCAGCTATTCTACTTTGAAATGTGCGTTGCTTGTCTGAATGTCTGTTTTTGTTTTGGTCTGTGCGATACCGCATGCCGCCAGTTTACCCAATAGTATTTCGACACCACGGGTTGCCAGTTGGTGGAAAACACAGCACATTACTGCAGCCATGGAAGCCAGCAAACAAACTGGGTCAGAGATCGCAGATTCTACCCGACCTAAAAAGCCTCAGCATCCATCTAAAAATCTCTATGAACGAGAGCATATTAAAACGCGGATAAATCAACTTATCAACTTACAGTGTGGCTTTCATCGTCAATTGCGCTCGCTCCTGTTGAGTGTCCTCAAGCTGGCAACCCAGTGAGAGTCGAGTCTGAGGAGGAGGGGGCGGGGGAAACAACGCTCTCCAATATTTTGAATTTGGACTGCAGTACCTATTTTGACCACTAGCTGTCAATCCTGCATACCGCACCTTTAAAATCAAAAGTTGTATTTGATAACATTAGTTAATGCACTGTGAGCTAACATGAACAAACAATGAACAGCAATATTAACAAAGATTAACAAATACTGTAACACATGTATGGCTAGTTCATGTTAGTTAATAACATTAACTAATGTTAACGAATGAAACCTTATTGTAATGTTACCAGAAAAGTTTAAGAATTGTTTATTCCCTTTTTTTCTCTATTATGATAATCATATATTCACACTGTTTTTATATTGTCAGATGCAAAGGGTTTGCACGGCAAGTACTATTAAAAATCCAGTATAGTGTTATTGTAATATGAAATCAGTCATTGCTAAGCGTAAACAAAGAAAGAAAAAACTATTAAATGGGAAAAAACAAACAAACAAAAAAAAAACAATGAAAAAATTATAAATCTGTTGTCAACAAAAGAAGCTATAAGGCGTTCCTGTGTTTTTTTGTTTTTTTTTGTTTGTTTTTTGTGTGTGTCCTGTGGAAAACAAAAGCTCTATGGTTTAACATTTGAAAGCAAAAAATATAATATTTTAATAATAATAATAATTAATCTTGATATATTAGTATACTATACAATATCTATACCATAACTATTAGTATTGTAATTTTACTGTTATTCTGTAAAATAAAAAAAATAATAAAACACACATAATACTACTAATAATTATTATTATTTTTTATAGTATAGTACAATAGTATTACTATAGTAATGTATTTCTTTATTATTTTTTTTTTATATAATTTAATAAAAATGTGTTTATCTGTCTATGGTGAGTTTTTCCATATCCTCATGCTAAAATTGATCATAAATCAACATTTTAAGCTAACATTCAAAACATTTTTTTTAAAAAGCCATCTTTGGTTGCATCTTCACTCCTGAGTTTGCATCCGTGTTTAATGCTTGTTCTCGTTCGAGGACTGCAGATCTGTGCTTTGTTATTGATATGTTTTATTTTGAACCATATCATCCGTCTTGGCCTTTTTCTGGACACATATTGAATGTGCTGTGTATTTTTGTGTACTTTTGATTGTGAATGTCACTGCTGCCAAACACTGTTAATCAATCCAAGCTGTATTATATGAGTTTAGCGCTCAAACATGTGGCCAAGATAGCTGAACTCAGGCCCATGGGACAATGAGTCACAACCCAGATACAGTTACAATCTGTGAATAGCCTGTTGTGCCTTTTTGTTCTCCAGTTGACAATAAACATTACTCATTATGTAATAATTGCCAAGGCTCGACTGCAGTCAGATTGTGCCATCAACGATGCACAGATTGCTGAGCGCTTTTTTGTTGTGTTTTTTACATTTTGTTATTGCATGCTTTTTTGCATGTTCCCTGCTGAGAGGAAGTCTGACCTGCTTTGCTTTGTCTGTTGAATAACTCTGTGTTCCCCAGTTCACTCTCTGATAAGCCACTAGGCAACTTTGATAACATGATGGGTTTTGTCTATGAAAAAGTCATTACACTGTTCTAGACTGTTACAGATGTGGTGAAAATGATGGCTGTTGCATTTGGACTCTCTTTTCGGTATTTATGGACATAATGTAAACACGGAAGAACAAATAATGTAAGCATGCCATTTCCCACCAAATGCAACTGTAAACATAAACCATTATGTTAACATGGTTTTTAACACAGATTTTTTTTCCTAACAAAATTTTTAAAAGCGGATCATAAAACGATTTAATACGGCAGCCAACCATCGTCCCATACTTCTTATTTCACGATAATGATATATAATAAGATAATAAGATAACATGATATATTTATTTTGTGTTATTTTATCTCATTTCTGTTATTAAAAATGAGAAAAAAGAAGCAAATTACAAACAATGACGACCATCTTGGGATTGGGAATGCATTTGGGTAGCTATTTTCTCTCATTTAAATTAATTGAGGAATCAAATTCTCAAAAACTGAAACTCACATTTCAATACATATTTTCATCCTAAATTACATACTATACACTACACACTTATACTATGCACTCAAGCATCTAGTGTATGAATTTCATACACTACATCCAACATCTGAGTCTAATAGCCCCTCCCCCTCCCTACTTTAGATCTGCGACAGTTGAGTGCATGAAGTGCATAAGTATGTGAATTGGGACGCACCTTTGGTTTGAAGATTTCCTACGACTCTTGTTTTTGGTATTGTTTTATTGTTTCTAAGTTCCCATTTCCTGTGTTTCGTCCTGTGTTCGAGTTTGTTTCCTTGGTTACTGATTATATTTACACTTTTTACACCCATGTGTGTATATATAGCTCTTTGTTTAGTTCTTTGTCTGGTCCTTTCATATTTTGGATTATTTTTACATAAATAAACAGTGATATGGTAAACAAGTTGTTCATATAATAGCTGTTATTATATTGTGGATATTTGAATAATGGAACACTGGATTGACCAATCAGAAGCCTAGAGGAGAATTCCAAAACGATTTTATAATTTTTGATTTAATACCCACTTTATTATATAGCTATTCACAGAAAACATATCCACGTTGTGTATTACATGGGTGTAACTGTGTCACTAATAAAGTTAGGGAAGTCAAAATCTAGTCTGACAACTAGTCTGTATAAATAGATCTCTGTGTAATTAGGCTGGTTTAGGGCCATGTCTGCCATACACTAATGTGTTTTTTATGCTTGTTATAATTGCCTTGAAACATGTTGATGAAGGTGCTTTAAAGGCACTTTAAAGATGCATATCAGAGAGGGTTTTAGTGTGGTAATTTGTCTCCTTTAAAGCTACAAAACAAAATGTCAAAATCTAAGAACAAAGTCTCAATAAGATCACTAACAAACGTCTCGGGTTACAACTGTAACCATGGTTCTCTGAAAAAGGAAATGAGACACTGCGTCTTGGATGGATGCTATGGGGACGCCATCAGCGTATCCGGTGTCTGAAGCACATGCGAAAATACTCTATTTTCTATTTTTCTAGATTCTGAGATTTTCCGAATGCATCGTGATTCTCTCTCGAATCGATTCTGAGCTTAGTTTTTAACAGCAGATGGCACTGCATGCTTTAGAAACAGCCGTACTCTGCTTGCTTCCAATTCCTTACACACACCACTTGAACCTTCTATAAAATAATCAAAAGAAGTAAAAGAAGTTAAAGGGGGAAGAAGAAGGGGGAAGTAGAGAGCACTTCCTATTAATCACTTCCCTGAGATCCTGTCTCTTCTTCCTCGCGTCTCGCCTCCTCTCCACTTGATTCCTTGAGGGAGGTCCTCAGACTGTGGCGGGCCAGAACCCCCAGAGGTTTTAGGCGGTGATCTGGATTGTCGCGGGATGTATTTCCTGAACACTGCTGGCTGCGCCCTTGCCTCTCTAAACTTTCTGACCACTGTCTCAACAGATGTGCCAGAGTTCACAGGGCTGGGGCATTGAGGAAAAAGTTATTTACTTTCTCCCTGATGTCTGCCAAGTTCAGCCACAGATGCTTCTCTGTGACCACCATTGCTGCCATTGATCGCAGCGGCATTTTGTTTACTTTTCCAGAGAGCTAGATCCATGGTATTTCGCAGTTCTGCAGTCGCTTCAGGGGACAGTCCCTGGCCCTGATCCAGATCTTTTAGCAGATCAACCTGGTAGGCCTGCAACACCACCATGGTGTGCAAGGCCCCCCGGCCTGACCTGATCAAATCAAATCAAAATCAAATCACCTTTATTTATATAGCGCTTTTTACAATGGCAATTGTTTCAAAGCAGCTTCACAGTGGTAACAGGAAAATAATGCAACGGAATTTGATTCGGCTGTACAGCCGCTCTGGAGAAAACGGTGATGTCATCAGCTCAGTTCAATTATCATATAGTGTCAATGCGGGCGGATCAGTAATATAGTTGAAATTTAGGTGTCCCCAACTGAGCAAGCCAAAAGCCAAAGGCGACAGTGGCAAGGAACCAAAACTCCTTCAGGGCCAGAATGGAGAAAAAAACCTTGGGAGAAACCAGGCTCAGTCGGGGTGCCAGTTCTCCTCTGGCCGACGAACAAATAGTGTATGATTATGATTCTGGCAACATTACAGGTCAGAAGTCATATTAGATAAATAGATATTCGTAGGATTATTCGAAAGAATGGAGTTGTCACGCCGGGGACGGGTTTAATTAGGATGTCGTGTCGATGCGGCATTTACAGGGGGGAGTTTAATTGACACGGTCTCTACAGACACTTCAGGGATATGGTCGTCATGTCCAGGCTAAGGTCCACCATCTGGTCTGGATACGGCCCGGATCCGGCCGACTGCAGTAAACCTCGGGATAAACAGAGAGACTAACATTAGCGTAGATGCCATTCTTCTTATGATGTAAAGAGTACATCAGGTGTTATGGGAAGTGTTCCCGGTTCCGGCTGACCTAATTAATGCAGCCTAAAACAATCATTTAACTGATTTGAATAACAGAAATTAAAAATGTTTTATGTGTATGCCATAGTAAAGAGATGTGTTTTTAGTCTAGATTTAAACTGACAGAGTGTGTCTGCTTCCCGAACAATGCTAGGAAGACTGTTCCAGAGTTTAGGTGCTAAATAGGAAAAGGATCGACCGCCTGCAGTTGATTTTGATATTATAGGTATTATCAACTGGCCCGAATTTTGAGACCGCAATAGACGTGATGGAGTATAATGTGTTAAGAGCTCGCTCAAGTACTGGGGCGCTAAACCATTTAGTGCTTTGTAAGTAATCAGCAAGATTTTAAAACGTATACGATGTTTAATAGGGAGCCAATGCAGTGTTGCCAGAACCGGGCTAATATGGTCATACTTCCTGGTTCTAGTAAGAACTCTAGCTGCTGCGTTTTGGACCAGCTGCAGTTTATTTATTAAGCGAGCAGGGCAACCACCCAGTAGAGCATTACAATAATCTAGCCTTGAGGTCATGAACGCATGAACTAACTGTTCAGCATTTTGCATTGAAAGCATGTGCCATAATTTAGATATATTTTTAAGATGGTAGAATGCAGTTTTACAGATGCTAGAAACGTGGCTTTCAAATGAGAGATTGGTATTGCCGCATACGCCCTGCCATTCAAGCGCAAGGTGGTCTGAAGCGACCTGGATGACAGGGCAGGAGCCTTCAAAGATGATGACTCACCCTGGGAGAGATAGCTCACAAGCGTCTCCTCCACCGGGGGCATCCTCACATATTCCCGCTCGGCTAATCCTTCCACATTCGCGTAGTTTGAATAATGTAACAGATAAATCCGGGCTAAATATGACTTCTTCCACGACTTCTCCATTTCAATGTGGAGGTTGGAAAGGAATGGAAGGCTCATGGGGGAAGGGCGAACAAACCACGAGTGACTTCCCGTTTTTCACACCCCCAAGCCAGATCCAATCTGGCTGTGGCACGGGCCATGAAGTTCAGCAAATCCCTGTATGCAGGGCTGGCAGGATGAGAAGACTCAGTACACACACTTTCCTCGTCTTCAACCACATCTGCTTCCTCTTGTCTGAGTGGTGCCAGCAACATGCCATCGGCTGAATCAGAGACAGCACACCCCCATCCAACAGATCACTCGTGGCCATGATCGAGGCTTGAGAAAGAGCCAGCCCTTTCTCTAACTTCTTGGCGAGCTTGACCTGCGATCCCCATGACTGAAGCCTCCACCTCCGCCCTGCAGCCTCCACTGAGCTTCAGGGCGCAGACACTTGTCCCCCATCCCTCGAGAATTGGGACAAACGTAAACGGAGCTTCCTCGTTGTAAATTTCTAACAATGGGCTCATTCAGAACCCTCAAGCACTGAACGCACATGCTCCCAACTAATAAACACACAGGTCGTGTGTGTCCTCAGGTGTCAAAAACCTGGGACACGGAGGTACACACTTCCTAAAACTCTTGCCATTGGATTTTCTTGGATTTTCCATGATCCTGCCTTCACCACTCGCTAACAATACAAACGGCTCCTGAAGACACTGAAGTGTACTACGGGCACCCTCTTATACTTTCGGGCTAATGTTGCCAACCAATCAGATTGGAGTGTTTTCACACATGCTTCAGACACCGGATACACTGATGGCGTCCCCATAGCGTCCAACCAAGATGCAGTATAGAATTCCCATTTGAAAGGGAACTAGTTGGTTGTTGGATGACTAGTAAACCATGCTGACCCATATCTTTGTAAGGAATGGTATGAGTCTGTGTGGTATGTTGTGCAGTGCACTAGATGAGCTCAGTCTGTGTTCAGGGTGTTTCCTGAGGCAGTATGGAGGTCTGCTGGAATCTGAGCAGCCGTGTCTGAGCACGTCCCTTTGAGGGGTGCATCCCTCAACTTAAGGGCTGTCAGACAGGGTCGTTTGTCTTCTAGCATTTCAGAAGAACAGACGATTCGGAAAGAAGTGCAGTGAACATTTTGGAGTTGCAGGAAAATGTAAGCAAAAAAGCCTTGGCTTAGTATCTTGATGGCAGAAGAACAAATCTCTTTCACTCACTTACTCACTTTATTTGGCAAAAGTGAGAAAACAACAAAGATTTTTATCAGTAATTTAGTGGTTTATACTTTCCTAATGTGACAATTAATCAGGGATGTTTCCTTTTCATCTGTGATAGAGGACCAATTTACGATGTGTATATTGGAGGAAAAGTCTCTTGCTTAATCTGGGCCAGACATGTGACCAGAATCAACCTATGGATTGATTACATATAGTTGTCTCTGCATATTAAAGGGTTATGAAACCCCCTGTTTCAGCACCAGTCAGTTCTTACCACAGTTTAAAAAAATAAATGCTATGAAAGTGGGCATGACAAGCTGCGGAGTGGAGAGGGAAGAGGAGAGACCGGCAACACAACAACAGGTTCTAATTCAGACTGTTTTATTTTGCTGTCATTGAGTTAAAAGCATCAAAGCTTCCCACAAATGCACGCTGCAATTTACCATGACACGAAACACAATATACACATGAATTGTAAGCTCAACATAAATTACGCAAACACATACATATCCTGAGACAGCTAATTTAATGCACAAATAAATGCACAGCTGTTTGCATTTGTACTTTGCATCGAAAATATATATGAAAGCAAACTGTTGCATCTTTAATAACTTTTGAGGCTTGTTTTGTGGCTTTTTTATAAGTTGTTTGATTGTTTAAAGGGCCGTGGATCTATTGAAGAGAACTTATGTGACGCAGAAACTCTTACAAAGCTAAAACAAACACTCATTCTGACCCATTTCTGCATCTCTCACTTACTCTATGCAATTTCACTGTTTAAAGCACCTGTCATCAGTGTTGGTGAAAGTTACTTTGAAAAGTAATGCATTACAATATTGCGTTACTCCCTTAAAAAATAACTAATTGCGTTACTTGGTTACTTTTTAAGAAAAGTAATGCGTTACATTACTTTTGCATTACTTTTGCGTTACTTTTTTCACCTGGGCTGGGCTGGGCTTGTTTTTTTTTATAACAAATAAGTTCTATTTTTGAGCAAATGTAAAGACCCTTTCACACCAAAAGTGAAATAATAAGCCTCAGGCTGAAGGAAATGCAAATTCACGCGTGTACAGTAGAGGGCGCCGCTCAAACAAACCTTTCAGCTCTGCTGCCATTCTGGATAACGGAAGAATAGGATGCAGGAGATAAAAACAAAAAATCTAAAGTAATTTTTGCTTATGATTTAACTGAATCATCGAAGGTCAGCAGCAAGTACATTGGTCAATAAAGTGAGATTAAATGCATAAAATTTTTTGTTTTATTTAACATATTTAATTATTGGAGGTTTGCATAGTATTCTGATTTTGCATTTCACTGATTTTATTCATTTTGAGGAATCCTGAATCTTTTTTTTGTGCAAATGAGATTAGTAAATGCACGCTCACATTTAGTCTAGAACTACAATAACCATCATGAAACACATCGCCTCTGCACTTACGATTTGTCTCAACATTGGGACAAGAGAGCTGTCAGTCAATTCATGGGAAAACAAAGTAACTTGCGTTACTTATTTGAAAAAGTAACTCAGATATTTTGTTGTAAATTTTAAAAGTAATGTGTTACTTTACTAGTTACTTGAAAAAGTAATCTGATTAAGTAACTCAAGTTACTTGTAATGAGTTACCCCCAACACTGCCTGTCATAGGAAATCAACACGTGCTGTCGTGAATAATTAAGCAAGGCGACACATCCTGTGAAGTTGACACGAAGACCCAATTTAAACCCGGATGGAACCCGGAAGATGAAAATAGCGCAAAAAAGCTAAAAGTTAAAACTAACAAATGGTAACATTATCTTTTATGAAGTGCAACGCAAATACTTATGTTAAAATATCAGAAAATTGGTTTAAAAAAATAAAAAAACACAAAAAAAACAAATATCATTCTTCAGAGAAAGAGGCATTTAGCCCATCTGGTTAATGTTGTTGTTTTTTTTTTGTTTTTTTTTAACCAGAAATATTTATAATAGTGTTCATTGACGGGCCTTTTCTGCATTTGTTTTAATTTTGCCTAAATTTTAGCCCAAGTTCTAGCTTATCAATACATTTTCATCTATTGATTATTACTGGTGCCTGTGATGTTACTGTAGTCATTCTCTGTGGGATTTTAATATCTCTCCCATTTTGGGCCAGTATAGTCATTTTTAAACAATAGCGTACAGGACAGCATGTTGGGTCAAACATTTAACCCAACTCAGTGCTGTGTTCATCAAAATGATCCAGCATTTTTTATAATCACATTTTACTAGTTTATTTGGTTCCAAATTATCAACTAATTGAAACCCATTTAAATGATCCACTAATCACCATTTGTCCATATGTTTTCTCCTGCACTGAACTCTTGTACACATAAGGTTAGAATGAGTTTACCGGAAGTTATATTACTATATGTATTAACCATACTATGGTTTTAGATCTCTAACATGCAAACCAGATGTTTTTAATTGTAGAATTTCCATGAGGGTTTTCACGTCGATGTATAATGTCTAGGGAAATCAAGTCAAAGATCCCAGCTGTAAATAAGATGATGTTTGATGTTTATCCAAGAGACTTCATCAGTTATCTGGTTGGTGAGGAATTCCCAGCATTTAAATTTATGCACACTGTGACCTTACAAGACCTCTAATAGTTGGAATAACACACCTGCAGATGTGAATGTAAAGCGCTTAGGGTAGAAGTAGCTGTTCCAGCACGATGTAGGTGTCCCCCTTCACTCTTTCTTTGAATTGTGTTTCTCACCAATGTTGGTATAGTTGCACAAGAATATAATTTTTTGTTTTTGTTTTTATATCTGAGCTAAATTCTCAGCTAAATGATAATATTTGATGTTAAATGATGAAACAAAACTAAAAAGAGTGACTTGTCATAACACAAGCAAATTTTTAGCAGTAATTCCCAGCTTGTGAACCTGGTTATTGCTTGAAGTTCATTCCCTGTTCTCTGAGTATCTCATATGGCATGTGTTAGTTGGTGCATGCCCTATTTACAGTTTGGTGGTTTTTGCAAGTCAAATCAATGTTGTGATCTCTGCAACAGAAAAACACAGCCTTTGATTGCTTGCAATGTTATCCTTGAGTTATTCTCAAAGGATGCCGGTGCAGATACTGAGCACTAGCACCCTTCTCTACTACTCCATACCTGTTTCGTTTTACTGATAAATGCACCAAAGACACAAAACAATCATCAAACAAGTACACTTTCAGTTTGATTCAATTTAAATAGCACATTTCACTATACATATTGTTTCAAAGCAGCTGCACTGAGAAAACTGCCTTAAAACTCTGTGTGAGCAAGCCAAAAGCAACCGTGGCAAGAAAAAACTGAAGATTAAGCAGGATGAGGAAGAAATCTTGGGGGGAATGACATTCAGGGTGGCTTAAACAATTGTCTAGGCCAAAGAATGAAAAATTGTTAGAAAATTGTACTGTTCATTTGTTGATTTGTTGTTAAACAAAATATAATAGTTGGTGATTGCAAGTTTGGAGCCCAGCCTGAGACTACTAGAGAGAAATATCTTTCACTCGCTGGCTTAAGATATGATTGATATTAGATTCTGAGCTGCAAATATAGGTGTTATAGGTGCAGGATAATGGAGATTGTTGGTGGTGGGTAGGCTGGATCTGACCAGGACAGGAGCTAATTATGGTTCATAAACTCTGTTATATCCTGAGAATAATAGTCGGGATTCCAGCAGACCTAACAATACAGCACAGCTGAGCGCATGTCTATAAAAAGTTAGCTATATGGCTGGCTAGACAGATAAGTCTAGACTTAAGCTGAGAGAGTGTATTCTGAATCTCAGGGGCCATAAAGGAAAGGGATATACATCCTCTGGTGGATTCGAGAGAGGAAGAGATTGAATACATATTTTCAACCTCACTCGTAACGTGTTGGGAATAATTAAGATTTTTCTCATATTTTTTGAAAGAAGTCTGTTATGTTTGCCTAGACTGCATTTATTTGAGCAAAAATACAGTAAAACCAGTAATATTGCAAAATATTATTACAATTTAAGATGATTGTTTTCTATTTTAATATATATTAAAATGCTATTTATTCCTGTGATGCAAAGCTGAATTTTCAGCATCATTTCTCCCTTCTTCAGTGTCACATGATCCTTCAGAAATCATTCTATCTGTCATCCCACTTTTGGTACACTTTTGTGTATATATTCGTTTCTGCGTAACATTTATTTTCTTATTTATTGTTGGTTTATTGACATATTCTTTTTACTGTTTGTATTGTAGTTTCCTGAAGGCCTGCAATGTATTATAATTAACCTGTCTTTGACTTTATTCTCTGTACTATCAGAAGTCTTTGTAACTTGGGGCCCTATTTTAACGATCTGAGCACATGGTCTGAAGCTCATGGCGCAGGTGCACTTAGGGTGTGTCAGAGTCAACTTTTGCTAGTTTAACGACAGAAAAAACGGTCGGCATGCCCAGCGCATGGTCTAAAAGGGTTGTCCCTAGTCTCAGTCATGGGTGTGTTTTGGGCGTAATATGCAATAAATCACTCAGAGTCTCATCTCCCATTCCCTTTAAAAGCCAGTTGCGCTTGCACCATGGCAGATTCGTTATTTACATGGCAGAATATAGACACCCTCAACCTGACGAGTCAGTTAAAATACATGTGTGTGTTGCCACGATTGGTCAAATAAGTAGCCAATTTCATTCGTCATTACTACAAATAGGTCATTCTGATACATGCAATGACTATCCATTATGACATAGGCATTTTTATCTTTATGTACACAATAATAATCTTTTACATTGTAATCCTTTTATTTTTAATATTTGATGTGTGTGTGTGTGTAAAAAGCAGAGTGTACATGCGTTGTGCACCCGCCTATAGGCACATATTACTAACACGCCCTTTAAATAACACAAAAAATACTACACTATTGACTTTAGAGCAGGTTTTTGTTGGTCAATGGCGCAGTCGTTTTCAGTTCCTCAAAATAGCAACGCGCCAACAATGCGCCTGAACACACCTGGTTTTCGGACCAGCACGCCCATGGGCGAACAGATGGGCTTGAGTGCATTTGCTATTTAAATAACATGGCGCAGGACGTGAAAACGATAACTGCATCGGGCTGAAACTAGCTAAAAACACTTGAGTCACGCCTGGCGTCGCATTGTGTCGGGTGTATGATAGGGCCCATTATGTTATTGGGGTTCTGGGGGATCAGTACTTTAAATCAGAGCATTTAAATGCAAGTATCAGCATTTTATAATTAAAATAAATTAAATGATTTGTAATTGATAATTGAGTAACTAACAGGCAACCAAAATAGCAGTGAAACATTGCTGCAGCTTGAATTTACAAATGCATGAACCTATTCATTATTTACTGTACGTGCCACCATGATAACAAGCTGATTAAGTGATACTGATAAAGTGGCTTTAAACTGATGAATTTCTGTCAAACACCCAGTTCAGTAACTTTAGAGCATGACACAACTGAACAATCTTGAGACATTATATTAAAAGAACAAATGTTTGGTCAAATAATTAACACCTTGTTTTTATCAGAATCTGCAGAATTAAAGGCATCAAGGCTTTAAATGTCCTTAATGTACTCATAAAACTGTGTAATTACATCATGTTGAGGACATACAGTATAGAGCTGCATATCATAATAGTGTAAGATAGTTCCTTGTAATATCAGCTGAAAGTGTCAGGTGCGGGTAAGTATAAAGTGAGCGAGGACTCATTTGCAGGAGGAAGTATTTATTAAATCATAAAAATAAGACAAAACAAAACCCACGAGGAGGAAAAACCAAACTAAACAAGGACACAATACCAGGGTCAGGAAACATAAGCAGGTCAGGGAGCAGAAGACATCAGAGAGCGATCCAGCACAGGAGATTAAATAGGGGACAAACAAGGCAGGTTAATGGGGAAGAACAGGTGGGGCAAATAAACCAATAATCAGATAACAAGAGGGGTGGGGTCAAGACAATAGACAGGAGAGCACATGACACAAGGAACACGTGACGAGCCATGTGCTCACACCTAAATGACAAAACACAAGCACATGCACAGAAAATAACAAACCCAACATGTGCTAAACAAGACAAGACAGACATGTGACAGAAAGACACGTATAAGCAATACATTAAAGGGCCCGAGACAGAGCCTTGTGGCACTCCATACTTCTTAGGTCTGAGTTTTATGATCTAAAAATGTCAAAGGTAGTACTGAAATTTTAATTTGTATTCAGAACTAGAACAGCAGATAAATATTTTCTGCTATTCTCTGTTCCTGTTAATGATTGTCACTAAAGTTATGTAATATTCTAAAAAGGGATATACATGACAAAGCTGTGTGCATAAAATACCATGGCAAATGCAATAACATACATGTCTTTTTTGATCTAAAAATGTTTATTTTTTGTTTCCAGAGATTTGAGATTCAACAAAATCAAGGATTTACAGCCAGGCTCCTTTAGGCGACTGAAGAATCTCAATACACTGTAAGTGTCGATGTTTTCTAAAGCCTTGTAAAACTCAGTCTCTATGATTACCGTTTTTGTTATTGGCATTCACTTGCGTTTTTGGTTTTATGAAACACACTAAACATTTTGGATCATGTACATATGTTTGACACAGGTATTATGCATGACCATCTGTTTTAATGTCTAATACATGTCTTTCCTCTTTCCTTAAGCCTTTTAAATAACAACCACATCAGACGAATCCCAAGAGGAGCATTTGAAGATTTGGAAAACCTAAAATATCTGTGAGCTTTTCATTGATTCTGATTTGACTGCTTATGGAACAGCTTTGGTTATAAATTCTATAAAAACTATAGATAGAAAGTGTGGAAAGAGTGATGCTTTATGCATAAGTGTGCCAGAGTTAAAGCAGTAAAGTAATATTGGCTCTAAGTACAGTTGATTTGAGGGCATAGCTACTCTTTAACCACTGACTGAAGGCACGTCATAAAGTTTAAATGTACATTATTGTAGGTGTTATATGATAAATCTTCCCTTTCACCATTTCTGAACCATGCTCACCACATTTGTGAATTATTCAGTCATTATTACTGCCATTGTTTGACAGAGTTGAGGTCATGGAATGAAGCTCTCACACATATGGGGAACGTAATTGTCAGCGCTCTGAAATTATCTGTCTGATGGCCCTGACCCAAAAGCGCAGAGATCAGACGCAGATGGAATAATTGCTCTCTGCTTAGGCGTTGCACAGTTCCTGTCTTTGTTCGTCACAGGGCAATTTGAGAATCTCAAACTTTAGTTGTGGTGAGAGCAGCCTGTGATTATATTGAAATAGTCACTTGTTTGAAATGTTTCACACCTGGTTTTCTAAATTCAGTGGGTAAGATAATACAGTAAGAGTGAATCTCACCTCACCCCAAAATTAAAATAAAGAAATAAATGATATTTTCCTTAAGAAAATGAAGTTTGTTTTTAAGAACCACCAAGATGAATCAATTTGGCATTGACATTATTTTTCAGTTGTCACATCCATCCCCACCCCTAAATCTTATTGCTGTAATGCGATAAAAGTTTTTAAATCATAAAGAATTTATGCATCATCAAGGTAGTATTTGTTGTACTGGCTTTAATTTATGCCAATTTCATAAAACAATGAGAATCTACTGAGAATCACCATTAAAAACAGTGAAAATTACAATGGAAAAAATGCATAAATGCATTAAAATGCAAAAAGTTGTAAAATTGGCTTGATTTACTAAATGCAAAATATAATTTATTTTGTTTTTCTTTTGATTTGGGGTGAAATATGAGCTGGATATGCTGTGGGATTCACTCATGTACATTTGAGAGGCTTTTATCTGCATATTTTTTATTATAGCTATAAAAATGCTGCCAAAACAAGCAAAGTAGCAGCAATCTCTCAGTGTTTACATAACCAAAATCCAAATTTTTTTTTTTTTTTTTTTTTTTTTTTACAATTATAATACAAAAATATTTGTATAACTCAATAGTGATGTGTCACTGGACTATGTGGAGTCCAATTAATCTCTACAAGAGGATGAAAAATTAGAGAAATTAGAGTATTAATCCATTCATTAACTCCTCTTGGGTGGTGCAATCACCACACATAGTTCACACAGTCATGATGTCCAGCTGTGGAGTTTCCCTTCTGGTTACTGTATGTAACATGCTCTGAGTGGCTGGTTTGGCATTTTACCCCTGTAATTCAGGTACTGTAGACATTGAACAGGTTTTTGTATAAGAGCACTTCAAATGTTCCCCATTTAATTCAGGGTTATTATAGTTAACTAAAACTAAAGCCGATAAAATAAATGTTAACTGAAATAAAATATTTAAATGTATTTTTCCATCTCGTTGCCAAGTCAAAATTTCTCATTTTCATTCAGTTTAACTTGATGTACTAAAATAACTAAAATTGAAATAAAACTAATACAAAAATATAGACATAATACCAAAACTAATATAAATAGCAGACAAAAAAACTAAATTACTAAAACTTTAACTAAAATTAAAATAATAAAAAAATACAAACTAATTCAAAATATTAATAAACTGATTTTTGATTGTGAACATATTCTTGTACATTTTTCAGTTTCACCTTTTGCTCAAATTATATAATATAATTATATATAATAATATGATGATAATATAATTTGTAATGAAAAATTCTAGAAAAACAGAAGCATTTATCGATATTTATCAGCTGTTTTTTTTATTTAAAACCATCGGCATATTGACAATATGAAAAAGGTCAGCATAACAAACCAATAGTTATTAATCAAATGTTGTATGATTTCTTTCTGTTTATTAGAAATATGTAACTAAGAAATAAATAATGTTCTATAATAATGAGTCAGTAATGTTATTAATAGGAAATATTTGATAGCAAAAATAAAGTTTGCCACATTGTCTTATTTGTATTTTTTTATCTTACTCTGTGCCTCTCTTATAATGTTGGCCTGTTGAATGTTGAATGGATCCATTCCATGTTCAATGGAAATGATTTGATGTTGCAGCAATAAACTAGCTAGTATACCTTAATGCATGTGTTTTTAAACTTTGCGGATTTAAAACATGATCAAAATAGTAATCTGTTTTAATGACAGAAGTTCGAATAAGTGAGAAAGTGACAAAATATCGGTATCGGAATAGTTGTTTGTTAAAATCGATATCGTATCGGCCAAAAAATCCTATCAGTGTATCCCTAATTTTTACTAATGATCCAATAATAGGAATAATATTCAACTGCCATATTTGCAAATTCTTAACTTGAATAGCTCTCATAATTCTCATAACGTAGGTTTGCACTGTTTGATACTAAAAAGGGCTCTTTAGTGTTGCTTATATATGCAATTCTTGCATACTTGTATGGGAAGGCAGCACATATCTGCAGCATATACTTCCTGGTGTCATCGTTCTCAAGGTCAAAGGATCATGTGGTTTATGTGACTGAGCCCTCGTTCTCAACAGCCCACTGTCCCTTGACAGGAAAACCACAAACATGAATTCCTGTTTCCCACAGGCCACCCCTTCTGTGTTATCAATATGCAGTCAATATGCAACAGCCTTCTGTTTTTCTTTCTATTATTCCGACATTATATGATATTAAAAGTTTATTTTTACATTTCGTCTTTATTTCTGTGTGTGCATATGTGTTTGACATTCAACCCTAACCCTAGTGATATGCCTGAATTTTTCTTTCAGCTATTTGTACAAGAATGAAATTCAGGCAATAGACCGAGAAGCTTTTAAGGGGCTCGTCTCTCTCGAACAACTGTAAGTGACCTTCTGCCCTGTCTAGTTTCCATGTTAATTCTTGCTACTAACCAAAATGTTTGGTAAAGATCTGAAAGTAAAAGGTTAAAGGAATAGTTCACCCAAAATGAAAAATGCTATCTCTTGAATTACATTCATGTTCCTCACACAAAGCTATTATATCACTTAGGGGAAAAAAAGTCGGATGGACACTGTTGTGATATTTTTATCATGAAAATATCTTTAATCCCCATTTATAGTAATTGTACTAAAAACAACAACCAACACATTGAAAATGTCTCTTTTTGTTATCCACAAAAGAAAGAAAGTCATATGGGTTTGGTGAGTAAATGATTGCAGATGTTTTTATATTTGGCTGAACTATTATTTTAAAGGTATGGTAAAAATTTGATCCATGTTTTACAAATGAAAGAAATTTGATCAAGCACAATGCCAAACTGGGGAGGGTAAATCCTACAACCAGATCTTACAGAGAACCGTCACTTGGGAGCAATAGCTCATATTTTCTTATATTGTTCCACTTATTTAGTGAAATCTGCTGATAAGTCAGGTTTTAATAATCTGTTCATAAACTTCTCGCTTGCAGCTGGCTAGAATGCAGATACTGATGTAAGTCTTGGGTCATGTGCACAGGTTATTCAGGCAATCAATGATTTTTATGGGAAAAACCATTTGTGCAAAAACCATATGCCTGGAAAACAAACACACTTTACTATTACTTCAAGTATTTCTTATTACTCTCCATGACCTTTTGTGTCTGTTATTGTTAACTTCATTTAAGCCCACAGCATATTGGCCAAGAACTAATTATTATGTCACAGAGCTGGAAATTTGTTATCACCTTGTTCATACTGTTCAACATGAAATGAAACTAAACCGTATTTGCTTTGCTAATACACATCCCTGGTCTTATTGCACATGATTCAGCAGTGCACATTATTTTAAAGGGGTCATATGATGCTTTATAATGTTTTCCTTTTCCTTTAGACAGTAATGTGTCTGTTTGTGCATGTATAAGATCTGCAAAGTTACAAAACTCATAGTGTCTATCAAATGGATTTATCCTATCAAACAGAGAACAGCTCCAGACCTGCCTAAAACACATCGACTGAAGTCCAGGGGCCCTATTTTAACGATCTGAGCTCATGGTCTGAAGCACACGGCGCAGGTGCACTTAGGGCGTGTCCGAATCCACTTTTGCTAGTTTAACGACGGAAAAAACGGTCGGCGCGCCAGGCGCATGGTCCAAAAGGATTGTCCCTTGTCTCTTAATGAGTCATGGGCAGGCCCACACGGAATCTGCACCCGCAGACTTCTGCAGAAAACTCAGCAGATTTCCGCAGATTAGTGCCCGTCATTGAGAAGCAGGTAGTTACCTGCGCGTGCGTGGTTGTGAGGGGTAGTAGGCCCCCGTTGATTGATGTGACATTTTTTTTTTTTTTTTGTGAGAGAAAGTGATATTTTAAAATGACTAAAATAAAAGGTTAAGGAGTTAAGGAAACGTCACTTGTCTGTAAAAATTACTTATTTATATCTATTAAAAGTAGTTAATTTATTTACTTGGGTAGGTATTCATTTATTTTGCTCTATTGTTGAATTATATGAAATTTTTTATTTAATGATTTGTGTACAATACAATTGATAAAGCAATATTTTCTCCGTCTTTTAGTGGATGTACTATAAGAGAGATCTAGCTTTGTTTAAAAAACAAGTTGTTCTATTTGGATTTGTATTGTAAACCATAAATAAACGTTATTTTATATTTTATTTGTAATGTTTTCAGTTCCAATACTCAGATCTTTTTAACACATTTAAAACCATTCCACATAATTCCGCAGATTTTTCAAAAAATTCAGCGCAGAAATCACAAAAAAAGTCTGCAGATTCCGTGTGGCCCTGGTCATGGGTGTGTTCTGGGCGTAACGTGCAATAAACCAATCAGAGTCTCATCTCCCATTCTCTTTAAAAGCCAGTTGCGCTTGCACCATGGCGGATTTGCTATTTACATGGCGGAATTTGCAAGCGGAAGAACTGAATGCTTCTCTAGCGAGGAAACGGATCTGCTCGTCCAATGACGCTTGCTTGCTCGTCATTACTGCAAATAGGTCATTCTGATACATGCAATGACTATCCATTATGACATGTAGGCGTTTTTATCTTTATGTACACAATAATAATCTTTTACATTTTAATGCTTTAATTTTTCATATTTAAAAATGTTTGCGTGCTGCTGCGCGTCCTGTGTGTGTAATAAACAGAGTGTACATGCATTGTGCACCCGCCTATAGGCTCATATTACTAACACTTTAAATAACACTAAAAATACTGCGCTATTGACTTTAGAGCAGGTTTTTGTTGGTCTATGGTGCAGTCGTTTTAAGTTCCTCAAAATAGCAACACGCCAACAATGCGCCTGAACACACCTGGTTTTCAGACCAGCACACCCATGGGTGAACAGATGCGCCAGTGCATTTGCTATTTAAACAACGTGGCGCTGGATGTGAAAATGATAACTGCGTCGGGCTGAAACTAGCAAAAAACACTTGCATCACTGGCGTCACATTGCACTGGGTGTACGATAGGGCCCTAAATATTACTTCTGGGAATGCCTACGTCAAAATGTGGCATATTAGCATAAATTCCCACCCAAAGGCATAAGCAAAGAAAGAAGATGAGGCTTCAGTGAATTGTAGTGTTGTCGTCATGTGGCGGAGATGCTGTGTTTGGATGCGAAAGCAAAAGCCATTTGTTTAGCCTTCCGATGAATTAAGGAATCAGTGTTTAAGTGACTTTTGGGTGCATTTCCCAAAAGCATCGTTAGCCAACTATGGTCGCAAGTTCCACTGAACTCTATTGGTAATAACAGAACTTGCGATCATAGTTGGCTTTGGTAAACGCACCCCTGATCAGTAAACCCAACGACATTATTAACTGTTTTGTGTTTACAATTACTTTAGAAGCCTTGGAAGCTGAAGCTCGCGATTATGGTAAGGGGCGTTACATTTCCGACATGTGTTTGAGGTGTTTGGCCAATCACAACACAGTGGGTCAGCTGGCCAATCAGAGCACTCTGGACTTTTTGGAAGGAGGGTCTTATAGAAATTAGAGTGTTTCAGACAGACTGGGAATAGAGGTACTGCAATAATGTACAGTATGTGAGAATATAATGTGTTTTCTGAACATTAAAACACGTTAACCTATTCTACACCCAATAAACAAAATAATGACTGTATAAAACAGCATCATATGACCCCTTTAAAGAAAATTAAATAATGGTCTCCATTCTGAAATGGTGCACATTTTTCATCATCCAATAAATTCTCAATGATAAAATCAAGTCCTGTCCAATTATTTTTTTCTTGTTGAAAGTACATAAGATTATGGAAGGTTCTGTGACATTATGCACAAAAATGCTGTGTAAATAACGTTCAAAATGAAGGCAAAAATCTACAGAAAAGCATTGATACAGTGTTTGATCTAGATACCATGTTTATGGCAAGTAAAACATATAACTCTCTCTCACAGATACCTGCACTTCAACAACATTGAGTCATTGGAGCCCGAGTCTTTCTCTCATCTACCCAAGCTTGAGCGGCTGTGAGTTTTGCATGCATCTCAAACCTCAAATCATCACATAAATGTTTTTTTTACAGTGTTGCCTGCCTCATTCCTTCCTGCTGGCTCTTATTCCAAATGTTTGGAGACTGTGCCGCTGAATTCCTTTGGAAAATCACCCACGCACATTCTGATGTCTTTTAAAGACGGGAAAGTCACTTGTACATAAACATGGACTAAAATGTGAGTGAGTGACCAATTCAGTACTGGAGTTTGTAAGCCAGAATCTACTGGGTGGTGAAGTAGACATGAAAAATAGAATCTGCATCTGGATGGTGAATAATGAAACGAACCCTCCTGTTATTTATACGAGTAGTTGTGAACAGTAATGTCGTCCCTGGGAAAGTGACCCCGTCTGTCCTGGTAGAAAGCAAGAACATCCATGTGGACCTTCATCTTTGCATCTCTATTCCACAGAGCATATACATTACCGGTCAAAAGTTTGTAATAATTAAGATTTTTTAAATATTTTTTGAAAGAAGGCTCTTATGCTCACCAAGGCTGCATTTAAAAATACAGTAAAATAGTGAAATATTATTACTATTTAAAAGAAATATTTTCTATTTGGATATATTTTAAACTGTAATTTATTCCTGTGATCATTACTCCAGTCTTCAGTGTCACATGATCCTTCAGAAATCACTCTAATGCTGATTTGCTGCTCAACAAACATTTCTTATTATCATCAATGTTGAAAACATATTTTTGTGGAAACCATGATCGGAGTAACGGAGGATACATAGTAACCAAGATATTTTCCGATATGCTAAGTGTCAGGGCCATGAAAACTGATGCATAACAAAAAAATGTATTTGACCGTTCGCAAAGACCCGCCCCCCTTTAGTTACTGTTGCTATGTCCGACAAGCCATGGCACTCTCACCCCACACATCATGTTCTCACGAAGACAATAGCTACCTGTTTAAATAACTTTAAACGATAACTACCTTTTTGTGTCTCTTTAATGTGTCGTGATCGCTGTAGCGCCTCAGTTAAAGCTGCTCATGAACCGATTATCTCTTCCTTCTAGTTAATTTATAGTATCAAATAAACATGAATGAACTTCAGAAGGAAAGTTGTTTCAGCCGTGGAAAGACATCGTTTTTCAAGTTCAAGTCCACCTATGTTAATCTACGAACTCTTCTCCTGGCTGCTTTGTCAGACAAAATGGCGGATTCGGCGGATGGCGGATTATGATTGGTCCGATCGCCTGTCAATCAAAATTGAATTTTATTTGAATAAGAACTGCCACAATTGTATTTTCATGTAGTGAGATTTTTCTTTATCTTTCATGATCCAAAAAAACCCCAAACAATCGGATCACCTAAAAAACATAGCTTTTATGGCATGTGTTGTGTTTTTCCTGTCATGGTCACAGATTATATGCCTGATTTGTGAATACACACATTTGAATCTGTGCACCTCTCATTGATATCTACTGCAGGTTTCTGCACAACAACAGAATTACTCATCTTGCATTAGGAACCTTCTCCCAACTGCAGTCCATGAAGAGACTGTGAGTATTACTCAAGCTGACTTATTTACGGATGGGTAAAGCATTAGTTTGCTAGTGAGAGTATTTTTAAATGGTTTGTAATCAAAACATTTAGTGCAGTGTAATATTTGTATCACTGTTTTTATTAATATTTTGATATTCATATAATTTTTTTTTTAATTTTCAATTTAAAGTTTTAGTAATTTTTGGTGTTGTTTGTCATTTTTATTATTTTTATTATTTTTTTTATTTTTTTTAAATACATAGCTGTCTATACAGTTTTTATTCATTTTTATTTCAGTTTTATATTAGTTTTTTAGTACATCAAGTTAATCTAAATAAAAATGAGAAATTCTGCCTTGGCAACTAGCTGAAATATCATAATATATCTTTCTCATTATCATTATAGTTATCGTCCTTGATGTGAACGGACCTTTAGTGTCATAAGTTTAGATGGGGATGTTAAAAAGTCATTTTTAAATGTTTGTTAACAGGAAGTGAATATTTTGTAAATATTTTGATGAACTAAGTAACTTTAAATCTATTAAAGATCAGAGAATATTTAGCTTATTTTGGATTGGTTTTTTTATCAACTGTAAACGGTTTTATTTGAACCTAAGAATTGCCTAAGAAATGTGATTTTAATTTTTGTGTCTGTGGGTGTTTTAGGCGCCTCGACTCAAACACACTGCACTGTGACTGTGAACTGCTGTGGTTGGCTGATCTGTTGAAGCAGTACGCAGAGTCTGGTAACGCTCAAGCTGCAGCTACTTGCGACTATCCAAGCCGTTTGCAGGGACGCTCGGTTGCCACTCTCACTGCAGCGGAGCTCAACTGTGGTGAGGCCATTCACGCACATAAACACACTTCAGACGCCAATATAGGCGTTCTGTTCAAATCAAAATGATCAACTGGCAGTAAATTGTTGCAATGTTTACAGCATCTTCCCCCATTCGCCACATCCACATTATTCTACTCCATTAGACCCACTTTATGTCTTTGAACATGTTAGTCACCATAATAAATAACAGATGCTGATCTGGTTTTGTGAGCTGGATTATGGAGTGATTTCACAGATGTATCATTGTTCGCATGCTACACCACCTCCTCGTCAAATGTTTGAAGGAGTGAAGGGTCAAACGTGACTTTTCATTTCAGCCATGTGTGAAACAAATAGAGGTCATTTCTATTGGGCTTTTGTGACGTCAGAATTGTCGGCTGGGAAAAAGGCAGCTCAGATCCTGCTTCAAATATTGGGCTAATTACCAGTTCAGTGTTCACTGAAAAAAATCATATTACATTTATGGTAGAAAAGGAAAAAAGCCAACAGTGGGTGCCAGAAATTCACAGTAAAAATATGTTTACAATGTTTCAGGCATTTTTTTTATTTTTATATTTTCTGTCTTTATTTTCGTTTTAGTTCATTTAGTTTAGTTAATAAAGTTAATTTTAGTAAAGTAATAAATAAAAATGCACGGCTGTTTACGTTCGACATAATCGATTTTTTACTAGAATACTCGCCAATACGGCATTTTGACATAATTCAGTTTGAATATGTCCGTTCAAGCGCAAGAAGATGTGAAAGAAAACTCAATTCAGTATTCGCATGCTGTCTGAGACGTGGCTTTCTGTGTGTGCTTTGGATGTGTGTTGCACACAAAACTTCTCAAACAGGATTGAGTACCGAATTGAGTTTCCTTTCATGTCATCTTGTGCTTGAATATTTAGATTTGGCTAGGCTTAAAAACACAAGCAAATGATAAACTTTCGAGACAGTGCAGCACTGGCTCAATTGGGTGTCATTCACGCTGGCCCTGGGCCATTGGGAAGTCCTTAATAGCTGCTTTTCTGCTGTCAGGCCAGTGCGAGCCAGGGCTTTCAATGGGCCAGGCTGGGCTAATAGCCTCGGACCTTTAGCACAGAGCCCAAAACCATGCTGTTTGCTGGGCCCAGGACCCCCCAGAAGCTCTGCAGTGCTTCACTAACACCTGCCCGTATCACGCCTCTCTGGAACAACATCACACAAACCCATCATTTCACCAGAAGTTTTATCAGAAAACTAATCAGAAAGAAATCACTGGAAACTAGCGAGATCGCAAAACGAACATGATAAAAGCGTCCAGCATTTTTTGTCGTTTACTTAAAGATTTAAAACCTAAGCGTCAATGTTTTACCACAGTTTTACAATAATAAGTGATACATTGATCATAATGAATTAATTTGTGTCAAGATTGCACATTAGTCACACAGAAATAAAGTGGTATTTACCGTTATTTCACAAAAGAAAGAGGACATGCATAATTATTCAGTCGGGTCTGTTTCTGTAGTCACAGGACATTATGTTTACATCACATTTAGAAATAATGATTATTTCTACAATTTTTCCACCAAATATACGACCTGAGGAGCTTTAGCACTCTCTCCAGTGACAGTCCCAATACAGTTATATTTTCAGTCAGAGAAACAGAGGAAGCTCCTGAAAAACCGGAGTTGCTTTATTTTTATGACATATGCAGAGCTAAATATGGATATCAGACAGTCCGGTATAAAGAGACGAGACGTACTGACAGATAAAATAAACACACGATTGTGATAGCCTAAATGATATGTCTGATTTCTTCAAGCGGTCGTATTTACCATGTTTACTATGGTAATGGTTAGTGCGCATAGTCTTTTGCATCGCATATAAATATTTCTGCCTTATACGGTGATCAGAATCCACATCAGATCACAAACAGAAGTTATTACAAAGGGCCCTATTTTAATGATCTGATACATGTAGGCATTTTTATCTTATTTATTTTTATCATTTTTATGTACACAATAATAATCTTTTACATTGTAATCCTTTTATTTTTAATATTTGGCATGTGTGTGTGCT
Organism: Coreius guichenoti; assembly: GCA_039654105.1. Lineage (NCBI taxonomy): Eukaryota > Metazoa > Chordata > Actinopteri > Cypriniformes > Gobionidae > Coreius > Coreius guichenoti. The sequence goes on from CM077177.1 coordinate 4,764,964, forward strand.
GCTGCGCGTCCCTGTGTGTGTGTAATAAGCAGAGTGTACGCCTGTTGGTACATATTACTAACGTGCACTTTAAATAACACAAAAAATACTACACTATTGACTTTAGAGCAGGTTTTTGTTGGTCTATGGTGCAGTCGTTTTCAATTCCTCAAAATAGCAACACGCCAACAATGGGCCTGAACACACCTGGTTTTCAGACCAGCACGCCCATGGGCGAACAGATGGGTGCCAGTGCATTTGCTATTTAAACAACGTGGCGCTGGACGTGAAAATGATAACTGCGTCAGGCTGAAACTAGCAAAAAACACTTGCGTCGCGCCCGGCGTCACATTGCACCGGGTGTATGACAGGGCCCAAACACTCAGAGCTTTCTGAAAGTGAGTCTAAAATGATTTTAAAAGTCTTTAATGCTGATGTTAGCTGGTATATGAAATCATTCGCGGCGCTGCTGTCTCCAGACTCAGATAAATTCCGTCTTTGCTTGTAACCACTCCTCAAGCCTCAGTTGGCCCACTTGGGACCAAGGTATTCGGCGGGCCAAAAAACCCTATTGACAGCAGTGAATAAGCAGAGTTACAAACACAAGCACTTGTCTCTCCCATTTACGAGCTTTGGGATTCTTAAGACATCTCAAAAAGAAGCTCGCTGGTCCCGAGTCAGCAGATTTTATTTCACTGTTTAGAGATAGATTCAGTGCAGGACACAGCTATGTTGTCAGCACGGAGGGCAGTTGATTTTCACAGCTGTCTGTTTCAGTTTCAGCTGGGCAGGCGAGTGTAAGTTTCCTTACAGTTTTGCGACTGCTGGGGCTTATGGCCTTATGATAGCAGCCGTTCGGCTGGGTCTCCTCTTTATACATGCGTTGGGCACTAAGCAGCGGGCTAGACGCTACACACCATTTAAACAGATGGATGACAACAACGTCCTAGTGCGTTTGAACTCTGATCCCCTGGGGAAACCCGGATCTGTTGACAGAGGGAATTCCCCTGGACAGGGTTTTGTCACATATAGTAGTGACGACAGATGCGTCACATGTATGGGGAGCTCAGTGCGATTGGAGCTCTGTAAGAGAGGAGTGGTCGGCAGCGCTGAAAGTGTGTCACAAATTATTTGGAACTGCATGTGGTTCTTCTGGCAGTGAAACACCTTGTCCAGCGCTTGCAGGGCAAACCTGTCAGAACGGACAACACGACAGTGGTGTCGTATATACACCGATCAGGCATAACATTATAACCACCTTCCTAATATTGTGTTGGTCCCCCTTTTGCTGCCAAAACAGTCCTGACCCATCGAGGCATGGACTCCACTAGACCCCTGAAGGTGTGCTGTGGTATTTGGCACCAAGATGTTAGCAGCAGATCCTTTAAGTCCTGGAAGTTGCGAGGTGGGGCCTCCATGGATCGGACTTGTTTGTTCAGCACATCCCACAGATGCTCGATTGGATTGAGATCTGGGGAATTTGTATTCTGACACCTTTCTATCAGAACCAGCATTAACTTCTTGAGCAATTTGAGCTACAGTAGCTCGTCTGTTTGATCGGACCACACGGGCCAGCCTTCGCTCCCCACGTGCATCAATGAGCCTTGGCCGCCCATGACCCTGTCGCTGGTTCACCACTGTTCCTTCCTTGGACCACTTTTGATAGATACTGACCACTGCAGACCAGGAACACCCCACAAGAGCTGCAGTTTTAGAGATGCTCTGACCCAGTCATCTAGCCATCACAATTTGGCCCTTGTCAAACTGTGAGTGGCGTCTGCACAGGGGCCGGCAGGGCCGATGTGGATCTTTTTGTGTCTGCAGAAGACACGCACTGCTTTTCTCGATCACGCACTGTTTTTCTCGATCACGGACAGGAGCGCAAGCTGATGGTGGATGCCCTGTCGCATGTATGGCCTAGGACCCTGCTGTACACGTTTCTGCCGGTGGAAATGATACAGCCCACCCTGGACAGGGTGCGTTGGGAGGGTTTGGTGGCTTCTTGCTGGCCAGCGAAGACATTGTACGCAAACATCATGATGTTGCTGTCAGGCACACTGTGGTGTCTTCCCCTATGCAGAGACCTGCTGTCCCAGGCAGGGGGGCAGATTCTGCACTCTCTATGGTCTCTATGGGTCTACACAATCAATGTTGTGGCTACAATACAGAGCACTAGGGTGGTGTTGACAAGGGGGCTTTATGCGTTGAACTGGGGCATGTTTGAAGCTTGGAAGCCTGATTGCTGAACTTTTTTGCAGGAATTGTTGGAGGCAGGTCGCTCCCATTCCACATTGAAGGTTTATTTGGCGGCCATTTCGGCTTGTCATGAGGGCATTAATGGTGCAGTGCCAATCGCACACCTGCTTGCAGATTCTGTTCCTTAAATGGTTGGATCTGACTGCAGGAGTGCGTGCGCGCTCTACGAGGGGCATGGCAACATTTTGGGCATTGTTTAGAGGGGGTGTCTGTGGAGGATATTTGTGCGGCATCACCGCAACGTTTGTTCAATTTTAAAGACTGGATGTCACGGCAGTGACGGTGGCTCAGTTGTTGCTTACTGCAGGGGTTTAAAACCAGGGCTTCCCTTGAAAAAGAAAAAGGGATTTGTAGTGGTGCTGGTCCCTTACATTTAGACACAACACTCCTGAGCCCCGCGCAGTCTGAGGCTCGGTGAAGAGCTGGACTGAATGAGGGAAATTACGTAGGTCCGCCCACGGTGTCTTCAGTAAATTGCATGCATATACCATATAGTCATGTGTTGTCATGTGTTGTCACCTCATTTCCCTCATTCTGGGAACAGTAGTTATATGCATAATTCAACGTTTTTCACAGTAAATTATATGGTAATTCATAGTTTTTACTTCCCAAAACCATACATTTTACATTATTGTACAGTAATAGTACATATAATGTGATGTTACACCATTTGCTTTTGTGAATTACAGTTAACCAATTAACAAGTGTTTACTGTAGCATTTTTACATTTTATTTTCTGTAAAATGTATACATTTTTTACAGTGCTTAGAAACTAATGCCTCTTATAATTTCAAGTAGTCAAACTACTGTCAAATGACAAGTATATAACTACACTACAAGCTACTAACAAAAAGTAGCTGACTACACTGACGCTATTTCAAGGGTATTTTCCATTTTACATATAGAACCATCAGATAATAAAATGTATTCTTACATTACTTACACTAATTCTTACAGTAATTTATTATTTTTAATAATTTAACTTGCTAATTATTTTATTTATATCTTTTTAATTTATACCTATTATGTCTTATGTTCAATCAAATAAAACTAATAATTACTACAATATATTATATATTACATAATAATAACTAAAATAAATATACTAATAATAGAATTAATCAGCACGTGTAAGACTCCTAATTATGTCTTTTCTACATCTCATGTCTATGTCTGCATCTTTTAGTCTGAAATTGCATGGTCTCTTCTGGGACCTCCGAGGTTTGCCCACCGTGTAGCCACAAACCATAGCGGCTGTTGTGCTCCATAGACTTGCTCAGGCTTGTTGCCGTAATCAGCCCCCCACAAACGCCCCTATTGGTGCTGTAGAAGAATGGGATTAACACAGTATGGCTTTTCCACCCCCTCTATACATAAAACACAGCATACATATGCCTGAGGCACCTGTCAAAACACAGCAGGGCAGAAAAACGCAGCGGCAGACAGACAGCTGCAGTTTCTCTGAAGACACGTCGTACTGCCACACTGCGCAATGCAAGGCATCATGAATCCAATTTCTATCACAAATGCTTTGAGATGAAGCAGTGAAGGAGTTAGACATGAAATTAGGGATACTTTACCCCCAAAATGTCATCATTTGCTCAAAACCCGCATGATTTTCTTTCTTTTTACTCCGTTGTACATTAAAGCAGATGTTTTGTAGAGTGTCCGGGCTGCTCTTTTCCATATAACAAAAGTGAATGAGCATGTGAACTCTCAAGCTCACTAGACATTCAAGAACCGCCAGCGGGATACAAAGGGATACAAGGAGACGTTTACAAACAACATTATTTTATTTATTAGAATACAAAAAGTACACTAGGTTTTTAAATATTTATGCTTTAAGCTGTATTTAATAATTAATGTAATTATGTAATTATAAGCCTGCTTTAAACTTTATAAACTGTATATAGACTACAGCTCAAAAGTTTGGGGTCGGTGGGATTTTTAAAAATGTTTTTGAAAGAAGTCTCTTCTGCTCACCATGGCTGCATGTATTTGATTAAATCTGCAGCAAAAATGTAATATTATGAAATATTATTTACAAATTAAAAATAACTTTTCCATTTTAATATATATATATATATATATATATATATATATATATATATATACTGGTGTATTTTATCTCGTAGAAAACAACGTAAAAAATGTCTTGAACACATACCTTATTTCAGGTATTTAACCAAAAACCCATTGACTTCAGGATGATGGAACTGGAACTGGAACTTGTATCCAGGTTTTGGCCTACAAAAACACATCATCCCTGCAGCAATCTGTGCCATTTTTGGCCCTGCCAGAATAATGTGCGAGTACTTTGACACCATGTGCAACCAGACATTTGGTTTCGCCAGTAGAAACAGTTCCGTCAGACTGTTCAGGAATATATTTTGCCATGTGCACAGTGGTGTTGGTGGGTAATGTTTGGGGTTTGGCACGTGGCCGTTGTGACCATAGACACAATCACCTTGTGCCTGGCCGTCAACCAACACAGGCAGCCAAGCCAGATGAGAGGAAGTTAGGCAAGAGGGAAATGTCAAACACATTGCCACTACAAATAAACCTTCAGTGCTGTAATTCCAATAGCTTTCACAGACCAAATTAAAATCATTCTCCTCCCACCTCGTCTTTTCTGGCACACTTATGTTTGGTTTCATCTGAACGTGTCTCTCCTGTGGAGCAGAAGTTCCTCGGATCACATCTGAGCCACAGGATGTGGACGTAACCTCTGGGAACACTGTGTACTTCACATGCAGGGCAGAGGGCAACCCCAAACCTCAGATCATCTGGCTCAGAAACAAGTAAGTCCCCACCCTTTATGTATGTTCTTAAAGAAACAGTTCACCCCAAAAATAAAATTCTGTTTTCATTTATTTCTTTTCATGTTGCTCAAAGCAGAAATTACCTTCTTTCTTTCATGGAACACAAAAGAAGTATTACAGTATGTCTAGAGTGCTTTTTCCATAATGAGGCTGTCTGAAAATGACAAAAAGCACCATAAAAGTAGTCCATATAACATAGTATTTCAATCATGATGACTGAATAGTTTTAGCTTGTTAATGGATATAACAAGGTTAATGTACTTGGTCTTGGCGAACTAGATAGTATGCAACTGCCAATAGATACACAGACACACTGCTGTGAGCATGTTAATATATGTAAGATATGTCGCTGCTGCATGCATATGCATACATAAATCTCGTAACAGATTTAGGCAGGTGGAGGATTTCAGAGGAACTATAGGTCCAGCTTACAGCGAACACTTAACCAGACTATTTAAATGTTAAGCAAGTAAACTCACTGGCTGCAGAATCAGCAGAGGCCAGTCAGCTTATGCCATGCAAATTATGTGATTATTAGCAGATTGCATGTAAAAGATCTATCAGCCTGCTCCATCTAGAGTTTCATGACTGAACTAGATACAATATTCTGAAGCCATCACATTTATTAAGTTATTATTCACTGATAATCTTCCCTTTCCCTGTGGCATAGTTATGACATCTCACTCATGCTTATGTTAAAATTCAAATATGACACATAAAGACATACTACTCATACCAATTCATACCAGGTTTCACACAAGTCAAACATCTTTGGTTCTGTCTTCATGCAGCATGTTTGAATTTTGAAAGCTAGGGTGAATAATAATAAACTTAAAGTCCCCCTGGCCACTGCAATTTTATCCCATAAAACTCAACTTTGATAATCAAAATGACATATTTAAAGTTTTAAATGTGAAAATCATTTCTTCATGCCTTAAAATAGCTTGAATGTAACTCTACACCCTTTCTTCATTTAGGGTGTGTTCACACTTGTAGTTCGGTTGCCTATTTTAAGACAGAACATACCGAACATTCAAAACAATCCGGTGTTCTGGGATAAATGTGCTTGTTGAATGTGCGTAGCTACATATGATGGTATTTTGATAAAGAGATTATAAAATGTGTAAAGGAGTCAAAACAGCAGCAGGAATCTGATGTTCTGATGTCTGTTAGGTCAGTGGGTGGAAAGTAGGTGTTTTTTTGTGGCTGTTTGCATTCGATTACATGAGTGTCTACACTATGGTTAAATGTGTTTTCGAATGCCTGTGGAAGTGGTCAAAAGTGGACAAGCTCTAAACATTTTAGGCCCCCGTTTACACCTGTATTTAGCGTCACCCACTCGTGACCGGATTAACAAAAAAACACATTTTAATACTGTGTGTAAACAGAGCCTATCACACGATATCAGAAGACATTGTAGTTGCATGAAATGCATGGACTACTTTTATGGTGCTTATTTCTAATTTTGTAGTTTGACAATCTAGACATTCTGCAATTTATCTTCTTTTGTGTTCCACGGAAGGTTTGAACTGACAGGAGTGTGAGTAAGTGATAATAGAAATAAAATGTTTTGGTTGTTTTATCCTCAATATGTGAAGGGTATGTGCGTAAACAGGAAAGTCTTTTTTTATCAGCAATGCCCTGAACATGAGGGACGACACGCGTCTCAATCTACTGGAAGATGGAACCTTGATGATCCAGGACACGCGGGAGACGGACCAGGGCGTGTATCAGTGCATGGCCAAAAATGTGGCTGGAGAGGTGAAGACCTCAGAGGTCACCTTACGATACTTCAGATCACCTTGTGAGTGTGATGGGGTCCTGTAGGTGATGAGAATTCAACTAGAAATACTAGAACCTCCCAAACTAGCTTGACCCTAGTTCATTTAGGCACAATCTATAATCCTGTATCGGATTAACCCTCTGGTGCTGTTCGGTCAATTTTGACCCAAAAAAGTTTAGTTTTTTTTTTTTACTTTTTTACTTGTATTGTTCACGGTCAAAAATGAATGGGAGGCAAATTTCATCTATTGGAAACGTTTGGTACTGACAAACAAAATCTTACTGAAAAATTATTTTTTGAGATTTCAACCTCAAATTTGGAACACAGCTAGTTTAGATTTATGGCTTTGATTTTCTCAGTTTTAAGAGTAAAATGTGTTTTGGAAAATATATTTTTCATATAAAATAATAAATATAAAACTGTTTAACTTTTTCAAGTTATCGTTCAAGTTATCACTTTTTCAAACTTTTTTTTCACTTTAGCAATAATCTGCCAAGTGTCTTCTTTAAAAAGAGACCAAACTTAAGTCTTTTTAAGTCTAAGATTTCGGTCATTTTTGACCGACACACGAACAGTACCAGAGGGTTAATCCTGTAAAATTAAACATCTCATATACACTGCAAAATACAAAAAAATTGGTGTAAAATTTACTTCTATCAATTTACTTTAATCAATTTTCTCTCAGAAATTGCTTGTAAATTTTTACAAATGATTACAAAGAAACAAGTATCACACTGAATAAAAAAATAATGTTGTAGGATTTATTATGAAACAATTTATTGGAGTAAAACGTACTCCAATAATCGGTTGTATTTTTTTTTTTCTATAGATGGACACATTAAACACTTATTTGAATGACTTATATTTATCTTTAAAACTCTATTTTGTACCTTTTCGAGGATAATACTAGTGTAGCATGCATGCCAATCATGCCAATTTAATGGCAGACTTTTTGCTCACAGCAATCCATTTTTGGTCCTTGCCTTTCTCTCTCCAGCTCGACCCAGTTTCGTGATCCAGCCGCAGAACACGGAGGTTTTGGTCGGGGAGAGCGTGACCCTGGAGTGCAGTGCAACGGGTCAGCCGCAGCCCCGCGTGACCTGGACCAAAGGAGACCACACGGCCCTCCCAGTGGACCCCCGCATCAACATCACTCCTTCAGGAGGTCTCTACATCCAGAATGTCAATCAGGCTGATGGGGGACAGTACACCTGCTTCGCAAGCAACAACGTGGACACCATCCACGCCACTGCATATATTATAGTACAGGGTAAGAGATGGGCATTTCGATTTGTCCGTTAATTATCATGATTCGGTTTCTCGTTGTTTTGTAATGATACTTTAGATTCTTGCATTGATATTTTATTTACGCATGTATTCATACTAAAATTCAATTAAAAGTTGTCTAAAGGCATGTTTGGTTGGATTAAAATGAACCCTAGTGTGATTGCTCTGTTAGTGTGGTTCATTTGAATAAGTGTGAACGCTGCCATCTGAACCCTGGTGCGCACAAAACAAGCGGACCGAGGCACTGAAAAGATGGGTCTCGATCCGCTTCCAAACAAACTCTGGTGCAGTTAGACTGAAATATGAACGCAACACGGGCCAAAGACATGTAAACGAACCAAAAACAGGACATGATGTCACTGGATGTAACCCTAAAAAGGACCGAATGCTCAAGCGCACCTGTTTTTTCTCGTCATAGTTGCGATGTTGCCCATCACAGTTCGGTACAGGTGTCAGAACCGCGTCTCCTCGCAGGTTTGTGTGTGTGTCCTGCCGCTGTTTTGACTCCTTTACACATTTTATAAGCTCTTCACGAGTTCTCAGCTGGTCAAAATACCATGTACAACGAGCGCATTTAGCCCAGCACACAGTATTGTTTTTGATGTTCGGTAAGTTCCGTCGCGAAATATATGTAATAAAAGCCAACCAATCAGGTTTTAAACATATCCCCATGCCTTTAGGTTCGGTATCTTTAGGTTCCGTGTTAAAATGCCAATGTGAACGCTAAGTGGACCAGGACCAATTTTTTTTTTTTTGGTCCGAACCAAACAAACTGAACTACAAGTGCGAACACACCCTAAGGTGGCTCTGTGCCGCTTCAAATTCGATGTGAAGATGCGATATGCGCCATTGCATTTCATTTCAGTTTCAGGGAAAAATGTCACAGTGACAGAAAGTGTGGTAAATGAAAGAAAAGTTTATAATTGGGGGGGAGGGGGGAATTACCCAGGATTCTGTTAACCCAAATCAGCGTCTCAGAGCGGCTCGGTTCACAGTAAATGCTGCTCCACACTAATTCAATCTTCATTTGCTCTGAGTTTGAGTTGCTTTAAAGGGGTCATATGATGCAGTTTCTTGTTTTCCTTTCTCTTTAGTGTGTTATGTAGCTGTTTGTGCATGTATAAGATCTGCAGAGTTACAAAGCTCAAAGTCTCAAACCCAAAGAGATATTCTTTTTAAAAGTTAGGGCTCAGCCACACCTTCCTAAAACGCTTCGTTCAAACACAGAGTTTAATAACACCGCCCAAACGTATATGCAAAGAAAGAAGGCGTAACTTTTATTCTCGCTGTAGTATTGTTGCCACCGGCGCCGCCATGTCGTGGAGACGCTGTTTCGTTGCAAAAGCCAAACTACTTTGTTTGGCCTTCCAAAAGAGGGGACAATTAGAAAACAGTGGCTAAGCCTTAGTTACAACAATGTTCCAGAATAGTACAACCCAAATATTCGACTGTGTGCTGCGCATTTTTCGGAGGACTGTTTCTAGCACCTGGGTGAGTATAGGCCGTTTCTACGATAACAAATGCAAACTTACCAATCTGATACTTTCTGGTCCAGTTGCGCTGGCAACGTTAATCGATCAGCTTGGTCATCTGCGTCATCCGGATCAGATTCAGGCTTGACTTGATAAGGTAGGACCGACATTATCATCTGTCAATATTGCGTTGCTTTGGGAGCTGATGTTCCAAATATGGTAAGAAGCGTGACATTTCCGTCAGACGCTTAAGGGATTCGGGCCAATCACAATGCACTGGATCGCTGGCCAATCAGAGCACACCGCGGTTTTCAGAACAATGAGATTTGTAAAAATCGAAACCGAAACTTTCTGAAAAAAAAACGTTTCAGAAAGGAGGGGCATAGAGGAGCAACAATAATGTACAGTATGTGTAAAATAATGACTTTTTTGAACCTAAAACCGCGTAAACACATTGCATTAAACCAAATACACATCATATGACCCCTTTAACGGGCATTTGGGAACGTAACATGCGCCAACCCTCCTCACATACTTATCAATAAAAGACAAGTTTAACTTTTGAAAATGAAGAAATTAAGACAGTCATAAATGTTAGTATTGTAATTTTACGGTATTTTTTTCTTAAATATTTGCATTTTTATTTTACAGTGAAATATTACAATAGTTTAAATAATATTGTGTTTTTTATTTAGTAATGTTTGTATTTTTATTTGGTAATAATCAAATTTGTATACACCATGTATTCAGTTAAGCAGACATAATGGTCATATTTTCTCATTCTCCTCTCTTTCACTCCTCAGCTCGTCCTCAGTTCACAGTGACCCCTCAGGACCAGTCTGTGCTGGAGGGTCATACAGTCGACTTTCCCTGCGAGGCCAGCGGCTACCCTCAGCCTGTCATAGCATGGACACGAGGCGGTGAGATCATATAATGCAGCATTGTTTGTTTGACTTGTTGGAGTGGAGTTCACTTTTTTCAATAGTCTGCCTCAAGTCTGGTCAGTATTTTTATTTAGTAATTTTTTTTTCTGTTCAACAGACTATATATGAGCAATATCGCACGAGTAGCAGTGTGATTATCGCTCTATATCAGCATGGCTGAGATTTGGCCGTAGGTAATCACAGCGTGCTGATATACAGCCATATCACACAGCTACGAGTGTGATATTGCTTTTATACGACAGTTCAACGGCATAGGTGTGTAAATAATTAAGAAACAACAAAGTCTTTAAAAACCCTCTTTTGTGCAGAACTACTTCCTTCCGCCATGGATTCAAATCTCAAGTTGACAGTTTAACAGTTGAACCCAAGTCTCCGTTACTAATTCTAAAACGTCACGTTAGAACTAGTAACAAAGGAATGTTGAGTCGCTTCATTGAAGCTTATTGTATTATGTAGAGTGTTATGAGAGAGAGATCGACTAAATGAGTGTATTACCTGCATCTGATATAGCATTCATTCTCTAGGTCAATGTCCATAATATTATATCCATTATAAAAAAATCAGTTTGAATGTCCGCTGAGGAAAGCGATATCTTTGTCCTTTTAAAAGTTCCTTGTTTACAACGAGTCACTCATAAAGACAGTCTTTGCCGCCATCTAATGGTGTAATAATGTAACTTTCACTGAAGTCCATTTAACGATCACTAACGGACCCTTTCACAACACCAAATACGGCATATTATTAATATAAAATAATATTTATTGAACAACAATATTTAAATTAACAACAATAGCCATTATAAAAGACAATAGATAATAAGCACATGCAAACAATTCAGTCAAACGTACAAAAGCAGCGCTCTAGTACAGGATTTAAGTTATACAGTGCATCCGGAAAGTAGTCACAGCGCTTCACTTTTTCCACATTTTGTTATGATACAGCCTTATTCCAAAATGGATTAAATTAATTTTTTTTTCCTTCAATTCTACAAACAATACCTCATAATGACAACGTGAAAGAAGTTTGTTTGAAATCTTTGCAAATTTATTAAAAATAAAAAAAGCCTTTGCTTGCCATGACACTCAAAATTGAGCTCAGGTACATCCTGTTTCCACTGATGTTCCTACAACTTTATTGGAGTCCACCTGTGGTAAATTCAGTTGATTGGACATGATTTGGAAAGGCACACACCTGTCTATATAAGGTCCCACAGTTAACAGTGCATGTCAGAGCACAAACCAAGCCATGAAGTCCAAGGTATTGTCTGTAGACCTCCGAGACAGGATTGTATCGAGGCACAGAAAGAAGGGTAAAGAAACATTTCTGCAGCGTTGAAGGTCCCAGTGAGCACAGTGGCCTCCATCATTCGTAAATGGAAGAAGTTTGGAACCACCAGGACTCTTCCTAGAGCTGGCCGCCCGGCCAAACTGAGCGATCGGGGGAGAAGGGCCTTAGTCAGGGAGGTGACCAAGAACCCGATGGTCACTCTGACAGAGCTCCAGCGTTTCTCTGTGGAGAGAGGAGAACCTTCCAGAAGACCAACCATCTCTGCAGCAGAAAGGTGAATGCAGCAATGTACAGAGACATCCTTGATGAAAACCTGCTCCAGAGCGCTCTGGACCTCAGACAGGGGTGAAGGTTCATCTTCCAACAGGACAACGACCCTAAGCACACAGCCAAGATAACAAAGGAGTGGCTACGGGACAACTCTGTGAATGTCCTTGAGTGGCCCAGCCAGAGACCAGACTTGAACCCGACTGAACATCTCTGGAGAGATCTGAAAATGGCTGTGCACCGACGCTCCCCATCCAACCTGATGGAGCTTGAGAGGTCCTGCAAAGAAGAATGGGAGAAACTGCCCAAAAATAGGTGTGCCAAGCTTGTAGCATCATACTCAAAAAGACTTGAGACTGTAATTGGTGCCAAAGGTGCTTCAGCAAAGTATTGATCAATGGCTGTGAATACTTATGTACATGTGATTTTTTTTTTTTCGTTTTTTATTTTTAATAAATTTGCCAAGATTTTAAACAAACTTCTTTCACGTTGTCATTACTGGGTATTGTTTGTAGAATTCAGGAAAATAATGAATTTGATCCATTTTGGAATAAGGCTGTAACATAAAATGTGGAAAAAGTGAAACGCTGTGAATACTTTCTGGATTCACTGTATAGCCTAATATAAATTTATCAAACTTAATTTCCCCCTTAACCCAAATTGTTTTGCTCTGGAACAAATAAGAGATTAATAAGACAGAAGATTGCCCTTTGATATACGCCAAATGAATTATGCTCATGTTTAACCACTATCTACATGCAGTAAGAGCCAGCGGCAAATTCCCGAAGGATAATTGTTAAACTAAAATATACTTTTAATGTAATTTCTATTGAAATGTTATTGTATGTCATTTAAATATATTTGTACTTACACATTTGTAATGATGAAGTTGCAATTTAGTACATTTAAAATATATTATCTTCAAATGTAATATCAAATAACACTCTACAGTTATATTATAATTATAATTAGATACTGTTAGTCAACACATAAATATGCTTCTTTAATCTTTAAAGCACGACAAAATATTATTAAAACATAATTTAAAATGTATTTTAACATAAAACTTTTAATTTAACATTATTTTTAACATTATTAATTTACCCTCAAGCCATCCTAGGTGTATATAACTTTCTTTTTTCAGCCGAACACAGAGTTATATTAAAAAATATCCTGGCTCTTCCAAGCTTTATAATGGGAGTGAATTGTAACTTTTAAAAAAAAGTAATCCATACGGGTCCAGGGGGTTAATAAAGGCCTTCTGAAGTGATACGTTTTTGTAAGAAAAATATCCATATTTAAAGCTTTATAAACTATAATCACTTACTATAATCAATGGCCATACGCGCATTCAAGAGAAAGTAGAGTTCCGGTGGAAGGGTGACCTCTGATCCGACGTATGACATAGGCGTAGCTCTTCTCTTATATCGAACTCCTCCATAATTTTTCTTTAAAACTTCTTGTTTTAGACTTATAATTTGTGACCAATGTTTTGTTTTTCTCTATCCTCTGTGCTTCCGCATTAGTCAATTCTCATCTGAGCTTATGCTACGCCTGCATCATACCTCCTACATCATGCGTTGGGTCAGAGGTCACCGGAACTCGACTCGCGTATGATTGTAGCCGAAAGCCAGTGATTTAGAGTTTTTTTTTTTTTTGTTTTGTTTTTTGTTCAAAGTCTTTTTTATTGATTTTTTTTTTTTCTTTCTTTTTTTTTTTTTTTTATTTTTTTTTTTACATAGTATAACAATTTCAAAAATAGAAAAACATCTCGGTTACGTATGTAACCCTCGTTCCCTGAGGAGGGAATGGAGACGTTACGTCAGTGACTGACGAATGGGGGTTTCGCTTAGAAGCCTATCACTTTCGAATTCTTAGAAAACGAGCCAATGGCAATGAAATGCCATGGGTCTGCGGAATTTGCATAGCGTAGCTCCGCCCCACCCTGTGGGTATATAAGGAAGGACGCTGGCAATCTCGCATTATGTTACCTGCTGAGGAGCCGAGACTGAACTCTTGGCCGTTCCAGCGGTACAGCGGAAGTGGCAGAGGGACGTAACGTCTCTGTTCCCTCCTCAGGGAATGAGGGTTACATACGTAACCGAGATGTTCCCTTTCGTTCAGTCACTACGAGTTATGTCAGTGACTGACCAATGGGGGTCCAATCTAATCACGCCACCTCGGCTGTCTTCCAGTGCCCTGCGCAAGTCTGAGCTCCTTGTCGTGAGACTACAACAGACGAAGGACTCGACTTAACACAGGAATACCAAGGTACACTGGGAAGCATATCCCACGTGGAAATATGCAACACAATGCCTGCCCGAAGGGAGGACTTACAGAACACACATATGACCCGCGAATGGGCATATGGAACACTCTGGGGTATCCAGCCCGAAGGGTGGAATGTTTCAACCCCAGGGGTTGCAAGGGCTTGCCAAGGGAAAGACACATGCTCAGAGAGGCTTACAGTGGAAATACACAATGTGGGGGTTGCCCAGAGGGGGAACCATGCACATGGAGGCACCTAGCCTAACACTAGGGCTGACCGAGCGGGCATGCACTCTGGTGTCGGCATCAACAGTGCTGGAGGAACTCAGGGCTTCAAGGAGGAAACTCACCTGAGGAAATATTGCACGTATCCAGTCCGTGGAGTGGAATGGCGAGCAAGCGATGACACCGAGCAAATCCTAGTTACTGGCTACTGGAAGCGAGTACACGGGAGGACACTGGCTCCACTCTGAGATTATAGAATCTCGTGAATGTGATGGGTGTCGCCCAGCCTGCAGCTCTGCAGATGTCTGTTAGCAAGGCGCCATGCGCTAGAGCCCAGGAGGAGGCCACACTCCTGGTGGAGTGTGCCCTCACCCCTAGGGGGCATGGACGACCCTGCGTCTGGTAAGACAAGACAATGGCGTCCACTGTCCAGTGCGACAACCTTTGCTTGGAGAGAGCCTTTCCCTTCAGCTTCCCACCATAACAGACAAAGAGCTGGTCTGAGGTCCTGAAACACGTTTCTGTCTACGTTCTGTCTATGTAAGCACGGAGGGCGCATACTGGACAGAGCAGTGCCAAGGCTGGGTCTGCCTCCTCCAAAGGCAGCGCTTGCAGGTTCACCACCTGATCCCTGATCAAGGCCGGGGTCTCAGGATCATGTGAGAATTAGCCGGCCCGAATTCCAGGCACGCTTTGTCAACCTCTCTGCAGGGCAGATAAGACCACTGCGAGATCCCAAGAGGGTATGAGGGGAGAGCGAGGAGGATTTAGTCTCCTAGCCCCCCTCAGGAACCTGATGACCAGGTCGTGCTGACCCACTGTTTTCGACTCCACAAGGTCGTGGTACGCAGAGATAGCGGCCACGTAAACCTTCAGGGTAGGAGACAGCCTTCGTTCCAACCTTTCTTGGAGGAAGGAGAGCACAGACCCGATCGGGCATTTCCTGGGGTCTTCTCGGCGAGAAGAACACCATGTGACGAAGAGGTTCCACTTCAACGTTTAGGCTTGTCTCGTGGACAAAGCCCTAGCGGAAGTGATGGTAGCCACCACTTGTGGTGGTAGGGTACTCAAACCTGCCACGTCCCATCCAGGACCCACACGTGTAGGTTCCAAAGATCAGGACGCGGGTGCCAAAGGGTGCCCCGTCTCTGAGAAAGGAGGTCCTTCCTCAGAGGAATCGACCAGGGAGGGGCTGTCGCAAGGAGTATGAGTTCGGAGAACCAGGTCCGGCCGGGCCAATACAGGGCGACCAAAAGGACCTGCTCCTTGTCCTCCCTGATCTTGCACAGTGTCTGTGCAAGAAGGCTCACTGGGGGAAACGCATACTTGCGGAGGTCCAGCGGCCAGCTGTTCACTAGTGCATCCGTGCCGAGGGTCCCCTCGGTCAGGGAGTAAAACAAGCGGCAATGGGAAGAGTCGTGGGAGGCAAACATCTACTGTACCTGTGCGTCGCCGAACTATTCCCAAATCAGCTGAACCATCTGGGGATGGAGTCTCCATTCTCCAGGAAGTGGCTGAACCCGTGAGAGCTCGTCGGCTGCACGGTTCAGGTCTCCCGGGATGTGAATGGCACGAAGCGACCTCAGATGCTTCTGACTCCATATGAGGAGATGGCGGGCGAGTTGTGACATACGATGGGAGCGTAAACCACCTTGTCGGTTGATGTACGCTACTGTGGCCATGTTGTCTGACCGGACTAGTACATGTTGGCCCTTGAGCAACGGCCGGAAGCGGTGCAGAGCGAACCGTACTGCCAGCAACTCAAGGCAATTGACATGCAGGCGGCGCTGGGGTCCTGTCCAGGAGCCCTCGGCAGCATGCCCATTGCATATGGCACCGCAGCCCGTGGCAGAGGCATCTGTTGATACAACAACATGGCTGGAAACTCGTTCTAAGGGTACTCCGGCCTGTAGAAAGGAGAGGTTCGACCACGGGGTGAAGGTCTGACGGCAGGCCTGAGTCACTGGTACCCGGAGCGTGTACCCTCGATTTGTCTCACGCATGACAGGGGCATTGCCACCTACCATGGTATAGCGGACTCCCCGAAAGCGGGGAGGAGACCGTGCGAACTGAATCGCATAGCCGAGCCTGATGGTTCTCGTGAGCCAGCGGGACAGGTTGGGAAGCTCTAGCCAGGCTCTCGGGTGGGGCAGCGAAGCGAAGCGGAGTGACCGGCCCAGACTTGGGAGGCGTAGCGTCCCGGTGTGGGGGCACGGTCATCTGCCGCGTCCTGACAGAGAAGACCAGGGAAGGACGTGCGTACCATTGGGATCTGCTTTGATAGGGGTCTGGCGCCAGAAGGGGACGAGAGTGGCGAGGCCTTTGAGCATCGCGCACTGCCATCCGCGGCCTCTGGGAGCTCAGAGATGGGGACCTGAGTTCTTTCTGGGTGCTGCTGGACCAGGGGAAGGAGTGGCCCTGCTATCATCTTCTGGAAAGAACTGGAGCCCATCTCTGAGTTGTCCGCGTCAGGAGCGCCGCTTCGCCTGGCGTTTGGCAGACTGCGGGGCTGGAGCGGACTGGGGCGCCTTCCTGCGACCACCACCACAGCGCGGCCCGGGTGAAGGCTGCTGCTGGGGCCGGGCGGGAGGGGCGGGGCCGCAGGGGGGCGCCCTTGGCGGTGAGCAGGCTGAGACGGCCGGAGGGCGAGGTCGGTGGCGGCACGCAGCTCATCCGTGAGCCCTGGGACAGCTCTACCCTCGTGCATGTCCTTGAGCATCCTGGCCTGGTAGACCTGAAGGATGGCCATGGCATGCAATGAGGCGGCGGCCTGCCTCGCAGCTCTGTAGGACTTCGCCACCAAGACAGACGAGAACCTACAGGCCTTGGATGGGTGCTTAGGGTCACCGCGCCACGTTGAAGCACTCTGCGGACACAGTTGCATCGCAACAGAGCGTTCAACGGGGGGACGCCAGTGTACCCTTTAGCCGCGGCCCCGTCGAGGGCAGAGAAGGCGGAGGAGGCTGCCGAACGATCGCGGGAAGACAATGGGGACTTCCAGGACCGCGTGATCTCCTCATGCACCTCGGGAAAGAAAGGCATTGGGGGCTGGGCCTGACAGCTGTCAGGGCGCGCCACCCCCAAAAACCAATCGTCCAGTTTCCAGGTTCCACTCCAGCCCGAGGCTCGCTGCTGCCCGAGATAACATGGCTGTCAGCTCCGGGTCGGACTCGGGCAATGAATTCAAAGAATTCAGGCTTGCAGGAGTGAAGAGATGCTCTTGGTTCCGAAGCAGAAACATAATGCGAGATTGCCAGCGTCCTTCCTTATATACCCACAGGGTGGGGCGGAGCTACACTATGCAATATACATTGCCATTGGCTCGTTTTCTAAGAACTCGAAGGTGGTAGGCTTCTAAGCGAAACCCCCATTCGTCAGTCACTGACGTAACTCGGAGTGACTGAACGAAAGGGAACAAAACTTTTCTTGCTCCAACAGAGCTCCCCATCCCCACTGCACCATTATCACACATTATACACACATATACAGTGAGGAGAACAAGTATTTGATACACTGCCGATTTTGCAGGTTTTCCTACTTACAAAGCATGTAGAGGTCTGTAATTTTTATCATAGGTACACTTCAACTTCAAAATCACATTGTATGATTTTTAAATAATTTGCATTTTATTGGATGACATAAGTATTTGATCACCTACCACCTACCACCTCGTGGGGCATCAATGATCATGAGGAAGGTGAGGGATCAGCCCAGAACTACACGGCAGGACCTGGTCAATGACCTGAAGAGAGCTGGGACCACAGTCTCAAAGAAAACCATTAGTAACACACTACGCCATCATAAATTCAAATCCTGCAGCACACGCAAGGTCCCCCTGCTCAAGCCAGCGCATGTCCAGGCCCGTCTGAAGTTTGCCAGTGACCAGAGGAGGAATGGGAGAAAGTCATGTGGTCTGATGAGACAAAAATAGAGCTTTTTGATCTAAACTCCACTCGCCGTGTTTGGAGGAAGAATAAGGATGAGTACAACCCCAAGAACACCATCCCAACCATGAAGCATGGAGGTGGAAACGTCATTCTTTGGGGATGCTTTTCTGCAAAGGGGACAGGACGACTGCACCGTATTGAGGGGAGGATGGATGGGGCCATGTATCGCGAGATCTTGGCCAACAACCTCCTTCCCTCAGTAAGAGCATTGAAGATGGGTCGTGGCTGGGTCTTCCAGCATGACAACGACCCGAAACACACAGCCAGGAAAACTAAGGAGTGGCTCCGTAAGAAGCATCTCAAGGTCCTGGAGTGGCCTCGCCAGTCTCCAGACCTGAACCCAATAGAAAATCTTTGGAGGCAGCTGAAAGTCCGTATTGCCTAGCGACATCCCCGAAACCTGAAGGATCTGGAGAAGGTCTGTATGGAGGAGTGGGCCAAAATCCCTGCTGCAGTGTGTGCAAACCTGGTCAAGAACTACAGGAAACGTATGATCTCTGTAATTGCAAACAAAGGTTTCTGTACCAAATATTAAGTTCTGCTTTTCTGATGTATCAAATACTTATGTCATGCAATAAAATGCTAATTAATTACTTAAAAATCATACAATGTGATTTTCTGGATTTTTGTTTTAGATTCCGTCACTCACAGTTGAAGAGTACACCTATGATAAAAATTACAGACTTCTACAGGCTTTGTAAGTGGGCAAACCTGCAAAATCGGCAGTGTATCAAATACTTGTTCTCCCCACTGTACATATATTCATACATGCACACATATGCACATACATAAAAAATAAATAAATAAAAAGATGAGGGAAAGAAAGGAAAAAATAAACAACAACAGTAAAATTAAACAGTAAATATTAAATTTGGATCTATTTGCTCTATGTATGTCAGCACTGGCTGCCAAATAGTGAAAAACATTTGACTACAGCCTTTAGTGGAGTACCGAATCTTCTCTAGTACAAGATGATACAGAAGATCCTTAATCCATTGACTAAAAGTAGGTGAAAATCTGTCCTTCCACTTAAGCAATATAAGACATCTAGCTATTAAAGTTGAGAAAGAAATCATATTTTTTGCATTATTATCTAAACAGAGCTCTGTAGTTAAACCGAATATTGCAAGAATTGGGGAAGGATTAATAGATAAATGTAGGGCTCCTGAAAGAAAATTAAAATATTAATTGCCAGAAGTTAAGAAGCTTAGAACATGACCAAAACATGTGTGTATGACTATGTGTATGTGTGTAGCTATCTCAACTCTGCACCTATCACACAAGGAATCTATATTTGGTGAAAATTTTCCAGTGATTATAGTTTATAAAGTTTTAAATATGGGCATTTTTCTTACAAAAACACATCGCTTCACTTTAGAAGGTATTTATTATATATGCAAGTACAGTTTTTTATTTTTTATTTTTTTTATTTTTTAAATATATATGCTTTTTAGATTTGAAGTTCACTACAGGTGCACATTCAATAAGCTCACTTCCTTTGCACAATGGTCTGATAATGAAATTCTGATTGGATGAACAGTGGTCTAAGGCTCAGACTACACTGTTGCATGTGCTGTAAACATGATTTTTTTTTAATTGTCTGTCAGTGCATCAGCTATTTATAAAGTTTGTTTTCTGCCAGACAAAATCACTAAAACTCTGTTCTCCTACCATAGGCAGCCCCCTGCCTAATGATAGACGACACGTTGTTCTCTCAACGGGCAGCTTGCGCATCAGCCGTGTGGCCCTTCATGACCAGGGCCAGTACGAATGCCAGGCGGTCAGTCCTGTTGGCACTGCCAGAGCAGCGGTTCACCTCAACATCCTGCAAACTGGTGAGGTCCTGTTCACAGTATAAATCACCTTCTGATTATTTCGTCATGTTGAACGGCATGTCCAAAATATATCACGGCATGAACAGTTCTGTTAACAATGATGGTATATATTGCAAAATAGTAATTTTTGCTGTTAATTCTATTAAACATGATAGTGGCAAATCAGAATATAAGATTATATAAAACCGCTCAGTGCAAAAACTTCACATTATGAAACACTTGAGTAAAAAACAAAAGACCAGGGTTATTTTAGTATCATTGATATTGTCACAGACTGTGGTATCACAGGAAGATCAAGGAAGCCAAAGATGATTGAAAGGTAACCAAGGATTTATTTTCAATTCAGAAACATACACTAACAGGTGAGACAGTGTGCTACACACAAACAATACCAGACAAATGAGAACTGAAAAGACTGCAACTTAAATAGTGAATACAAACGAGATAATTAAACAGACACAGCTGAACACATAATGACGGTGACCATGGAAACAAGGAGTGGCGGGAAACTGAACAAAGGAAGAAAATCAAACACAAGCAAAACAGACTGAACATGTGACAGATATACTATAGTTTTTGTTAATATTTTGAATTAGATTTTATTTTTATATTTCACTTTAATTTTACTTAGTTTTAGTGATTTTGTTGTGTTTTGTCTTAGTTTACATTAGTTAACTACGTTAGTTAAGATAAACTAAGAATTAACAATACTTCTACAGCATTTGATAATCTTAGTTAATGTTAGTTTCAACATTTACAAATACATTTTTAAAGTCAAAAGTTGTAATTGTTAACATTAGTTAATTGTATTTATTTTTATTTGTTAGTTAATAAACTAAAATGTACTATTAATAAGTTAATAAAGATGAATAAGTTGTTTGTTCATGTTAGTTAATGCATTAACTAATGTTAACAAATGAGAACATATTGTAAAGTGTTGCCCATTTATTTTATTTCAAGTAACAAAAGTGATTTTATGGTTTTAGTTAATGGTAATAACCCTGCAAAAGACCTAAACGAGTAAAATTAATATTATAAGTTCTAAGTTCTGATACATACACCTGTCACATCACTCTATATATTCTATATATTAATGCATATTATTCGTCAACCATAAACCTTCACGTTATGCCTCATCTTGACATTTTTGGAACAGAGACTTAACATGTATTTTCGCATTACTCCATGTTTCTTAGTGCATGGCTAAAAGTGCTGCCCACAGATTTATCTAATTCGGTACAGCACAAACTATCACTGTCAATTCCTCATTTAACCATCCTTTGGAACAAGACTAGACATGGTATTAACAGGAGGGAAGGAGGGTTGGCTTCATAAACTAATTTGTCATTACCCACAAGCAAAGCCTTCAATTAGAACAACAATACCCCCGTAAAGTCTGACAGACGTAAGACCAGGTCCCTGCATGTAAGTGCCTTAAAACCACCTCTTAAGCTTTATTACAGACTTGTGGAATAGCCAGGAAAGCATGCAGCTTTGAAATTCCCACATGGCAAGATGTTTTCCATGTAGTAATGGTTGTTAACACACTGCATAACAACCGCCTGTATTTACTTTAAAACCAAGGCACAGGTTTGGCTCATGGGCGCTTTTATTTAGAACAGGCTTACGGGAAGTATCTGAAGAAATGGGGAGAGTTAAGAGATAGAGTTGTGAGAAATGCTTCTAGTTAGAACAGCTGCAGAAAGAGTGAGTACAGAATAAATGAAAGTTTAGTAGTTCATGAAAGGAATCATTCACTCATGAATAGTTATATCATTTACTTATGCCATGGCAAACCTGTATATTGGGCAGAATGTCTAAGCTGCTTTCTTCTATACAATGAAAATGGATGCTGATTCATACTGTCAAGCTCCAAAAAATAAATAAATAAATAAAAGTAAAAAAGTGTCATAAAAGTAGTCCATTCAACATATGCTATACTCCAAGTCTTCTGAGACCATCCTCACTGCTCTCAAATATCATTTGAGTGTCACAATCAGTCATGTGATGAGAACCAAAGATGCCAAACTTTGCACAGCATGTCAAAAAGTGCCGTTTCTAAACGAAAACAAGTGTGAACGAGATTTAAGAGCTCTTTTAGAGGGGTATATACTGTAAAGTGAATAACGGCTTAAATTTGCATCTGTACTTCACACATTATATACTGTACATATCTTAGGTAGATACACTGAAATTTTTACCATTAGAAACTGGTCATTTGGCCAAAAACTGAAACCAAAAATAATGTTTATTTAATAATCAAAAGTCAAATAGTTGCACATAAGGACATTTTTATGTCAACTTTTTAATGATGTATTAATGTGAAATATAAACATTTAAACGGTGGCTGTAATAAAAACGTCTTTAAAAAGAAAAGATTTATTCAAACATACATAAAATACTAAAGACAGGTTATGTAATGTAATATGTATATGTAATATATTTAGCAAAATGCTCCTCTCAAGTTTTTTTCTGGCTAACTATTGAGCTATGGTCATTGAATGGCTTTCCTGATGTAAATGTAAAGTTACGTAATGCATTACAAGCTCAGTACAGCTTGTTTACAAGCTGTTTTATTGACATCTTTCCGCGGTTGAAATACTGATTGAGTGATTACATGAGACATAATTAATTTCAGGAAGTTGTCCCAGCACTGAGCCCTGAGGCACTCCAGTAGCTAGATGATAGCAGTGATAGGATAAACCATGTTTCTGAATGACAGATCTAGTGATGACATGTAGATGGAGAAAAGAAGCAGCCCCAGCACTGAGCCCTGAGGCACTCCAGTAGCTAGAGTGGACCAAGAAAGCCTTGAGAAAAGAGCATCAGTATCAGTTTCAATGCTTTGTTTTTCTGAGTATCTTTTAAACGCTGAAACAATGTATTGTGAGCTATATGGAAGTAAAATAATGCCAAATATTTTTGAAACAAAAAAGCTTGTTGAATTGCACTACTTGAAAAAATATGCATCGCATTAACCGTGCTTGCATTTTAATGCATTGTATTTTTAGGGCTTGCATTTTTATGGGCTGAAATTCAACATGGTTGTATATTTAAGATGTGAATATTTCAATTCAAAACATTTCACACACATTTTCATTATTAAAAATTCAATAATCCATATTCACCTCTCAGATTTCACTTCCAAAATATTAATTCTGTTTAAAAATACAACCTATAATATTCGACAGGCAATTTTCGGTCCATTTTATTTCGCTTTACAAATTCGCTTCCACAAATTCATTGGTTCAAATTCGACAAAAAATTCAACAGTTCACATCTGGGAACTGCAGGAATAGCAGCAGATTACCGAGCATAATCTCCATCTGCTGTTAGTCGGCCTCACCAGCAGGTGGTGCAAGCGGCTGTTGACGAAGACCAGAGCAACGTGTAGAGAGAGTCATTCATTCATTAAATGGATTTACAGAAATGGAGCAAGCGATACGTATTTGTGATGATTATCAGGGCCAGTATATATATGGAAAAGCTGATATAGACACAAAAGCATTGTTTACATTTAAGTCTTCGCGGTTACTTTATATTTTTTCAGTTGATAATCTCTTCCTCTTTACTACTATGTATAGCATGAAATAAACATCAGAAGGTATGTTGAACATCCGAAGGTATGTTGAAAGAAGCAGTACACCTGATCAACTGAAAACAGCATGGACTAAAAGATCTCGTTTCATCAAAATGAAGACCGATTAAAAGTGAGAAATCAATATTGTCAACCCAGCTCTAGCGTCCACACAGCTGACGTTTATCTGTTGTAGCATATCAAAATTGTGTGCATGAAATAGACACTGACACATTCAAAACATGCAGACGGGGAAGCAGAAGCGCTAATTAAATGTCACCGTTTTGGTTAATGATTGCCACCCTCTAAAACTGTTTTGGCAATTCATTTTCTCTTGAATATTTTCAGTTGCAGAAATTTCAGATCATCACTAATCACAGGACTTCAGAAGATTTGGGAATATAGTATGCGAGTTATATGGATATTTTTGTCTTTTTTTTCGAGCTTGGTACTAAAAATCACTGTCCACTTTTAATTGTTTGGAAAAGACCAGCTCAGACATTCTGCCTAAAGGCTTATTTCATGTGTCACAGATGAAAGAAAACAACATGAGGGTGTGTAAATTATGACAAAATGACTGTTCTTTTAAGCAGATTGAGTCAGCACTGACTTAACAGTTCTTAGCAGTTAGTGGGAAATACTTCTAGATTACTAAGAAACAGCTGTAAAGGGGGTGATTATGCACTAGTTTAGCCCATCATGACTTTGTTAAAGGTTTCCTCAAAGGATCATGTGACCCAACTCATAGCTTTGGGGGTTAAAATGTTTAGATAAAGCTCTTCAAACAAACCAATTCCCACTGACCTTGAAGACTCACATACAGTATGCCTCTCTCAGACTGAACCTCTTGCCCTTTCATTGACTTTATAATTACAGAACCTTGACAATCGCCATGAACTCAGGACCGTGTATGACCTGTGTATGATCTTTTCATGTTGTACATCATGTGCATGTCTCATGATAGATGCAGCTGTGTTTCTGGGTGCACACTGTAATCTTTAACATATGTTTTTACGTCATCAGTAACGCCTGTTTTCACAAGCGCTCCAAGGGATATGACTGTGGAGTCTGGATCAGATGTCCAGATTCCGTGCAGCGCTCAGGGTGAGCCCACACCTATCATCACATGGAGCAAGGTTAGATCCATTGGCTGCCACATTCCCCAACAACTGGCCATCCAACCAGTTCTGCCACTTTGGTCCCAATGGGACTATCCTGATTTTGTGACCTGACTCATTTAAACAATCTCTGGTCCTGATCTACAGGATGGAGTCCAGATTACAGAGAGTGGGAAGTTTCATATTAATCCAGATGGCTATCTGGAAGTGAAAGACGTGGGGCTTGCCGATGGGGGTCGATATGAGTGTGTAGCCCGCAACTCCATTGGATACTCCTCATCTAGCATGGTGCTAACAGTGCAAGGTAAGAATTGAAGGCCATAACCACATATTTAGGATTTGGAGGTGGGTGATCAAATGCAGTTGGTTAGTGCAGTGTTTCCCGACCTTTTTTTTTTGCCACGGCAGTTTTGATAAGTAAAAAATCCCACAGCTTATACCATATAAAAATATAACAAAATTGCACTAACGTGCATTGCTCTAAATGTCATAATAAAACTAGATATTATATTAAATGGTTAGTTCACCCAAAAATGAAAATTACCCCATGATTTACTCACCCTCAAGCCATCCTAGGTGTATATGACTTTCTATTATATTCTATTAAAAATGTCCTGGCTCTTCCAAGCTTTATAATGGCAGTGAATGGAGGATGAGAGTTTGAAGCCAAAAGAGCAAAACAAAACACTGGTCACGAATTAGAAGTCTAAAACGAGAATTTTTTTAAAGAGAAATGTTGGAGGATTTCAATATAAGAGAAAAGGAGTTTGTTGCCCAGCTTTATTTGTTTGAACCGCTAGAGGTGTCAAAGCTTACGCTTTACATTGCATCAGGGGTTACTCTGGTGTAAGTCAACTTGCATAGACAGTCTGTTGGAAGCTAGTTATTTTAGTTAATAAATGTGGATATTTTTCTTACACAAATGCATGGCTTCGCTTCAGAAGGCCTTTATTAACCCCCTGGAGCCGTATGGATTACTTTTATGATGGATGGATGCGCTTTTTGGGGCTTTAAAATCTCGTTCTCCATTCACTGCCATTATAAAGCTTGGAAGGATATTTTTTAATATAACTCCAATTGTATTCGTCTGAAAGAAGAAAGTCATATACACCTAGGATGGCTTGAAGGTGAGTAAATTATGGGATGATGTTAATTTTTGTAACTATCCCTTTAACTATCCCTTTAAAAGTAGCACTCACATTTAATGTGAAACTTGAGCTTAAGTCAGGAACACAATAAGGTCATATAGGTAGCTATATGATGTTGGTGATGATATAACAAAAAATGTACATATTGTCGCTTTTGGGGCGGAAAACCTTTATTTATTTAATTAAACACTGTGTCGAAGTTAGTATTGTGGTTTTATATAGCAATGGCGAAACACTTGCATGTGTCATTATAATATTAACATTTTATGAAAATCAAGATCAAATGGAGTTACATGGTTTTTGACCAGCGAATGACAGATATATTTTGTCTGTCGCTGGAATGGGCACTCAGTTTTCTTGATGTTGAAATCTCATGATGAAAATCTCATGATACAAAAGATGAAGCGCTATGCACAGAATATTTAATACAGTATATTTGCTTCAACTAGACGGCAGATACCAGACTAAGACTATTCTCTGCTCTTCAAATACAAAAAACGTTAACCTTTATGGACATGGTCTCTTGAGTAAAGAAAGCGCTGTACTTACTCAAACATCAGTTCTTTATTTACCCTTGCATTGCAAACAAGCAGAGATCTCCAAAACGGTGCATGGCACATTCTAAATAGAGGCGGGTGGAGTTATGAGGTTTGACTGAGAGTTGAGGAGCCAATGGAGTTACAAGGTTTAGTCACAACCTCTTTTAAATGTTTTTTATTGGTTAAATATTTGTCAAACCCACATACAGATGTAAAGGATGACCAATAGCATTAATTTTATAAAACAAAAATGACAAAATATAGAGATACAAGGTTTTGGCCCAACAGCGATGATATATTCTTATTTGTAGCATTTATTTTTACTTATTTTTTGGAATTTGATATTTTTTCTGAGGTTGTTACCTGACAACCTGTCACAGCACACTAGTAGCCGCGGCACAGTGATTGGGAAACACTGGCTTAGTGATTGACCATTGAAGAACAAATCTTTGGTCGACCGCCAGTAGGTATAATGTTCAAAAATAGCTGGATGGAACATAACAAAATGAGTTCAGGGGTCTTTACTAATTTTTCAAAATTGAAATGACCAGCTCAGTCATGAAAATCTAGACTGCCGCAAACTGATAGATCCTTGACATGTAAGGTATGTTCAACTTCGGCTCTGGCTTGTTTTAACCAATCGGCAAGATTTGCCAATTGCAGACAGTGCAGAGTTCAAATGGAGTACTTTGTTTATTTTATCACAGATGAAGTGGATTAGGTGCAATATTTGTCAAATTTACAGATGTTTCCGACATTTTCATGAAGCAATTAGCGGAATTGAACAAACTCTGGCCAGACGAACGAACATGGTGTGGTTCATTCAGAATATTTCATCCAGTTCCTTCAGCTTGAAGATCAGGATACATTACGCTGAGGATCTGTGCCAATGGCTGTCTAGTCAACGAGGTCTTCACAGGGGGTCTGTCTCTGGGCTTGTCTACTTGCCATGGTCTATGCTGACACCTGTATTTTGCTAGTGATCAAATGGTATACTACACGGCTCAAGCTGATTGGCCTTTGCTGTATTTGCAGCCAAGAGATTTCTTTTTTAAACATTTGAAAAGTCTGGTTCAGTGTTCATTTTAAGCTAGTCCTACAGCGTGCTATCAGAGTTCCTCTGAACCCCTCCACCTCCCCCAGCTCCACCTGCCTAGATCTGCTACGGGAGTCTTAAGGCCCCAGTATACGCACAGTGAAGTTCTTTTTCATTCTTCACTTGGAGGTAAAAAGAAGTTCAAAACTGTCCACACTGTTGGGAGTGGCGTTTAGTGTTTAGTGAATATGTAAATATGTGCTGTGCACCTTCCTTTCAATAACATGGTAAACAGAAACAAAAATGACAGCAGTGAGAAAACAAGAGTTAAGCATCTGATCATAGCAATAGATATGTTTCCACGAGCTCTGCAATTCAGTCAAGTCATGTCATATTTGTTTATATAGCTTTTTATACAAAAGATTGCTTTAAAGCAAGCAGATTTACAGTATTAAACATGAATAAACAGTGTCAGTGTTGTTTTCAATTAGAGTTACAACTTCATTTTCTTAAGCATTTTCATCTGTAAAGCAGCTCTCCAGTGTGTTCGTGTTTTTACTCACGTCTGACCTCGACGGACTGAACAGAAGAAATGAATTAACTATTACCTAATCGCCACGGGCCAGTGGTAGTTTGAATGTGTTTAAATGCAAGAGCAAACTTTTCCGGAAAGCTGTTTCGAACGCCAAATGAACTTAGTTTTGGCCTGATTGTGCTCAAAGTTTTGATTTTGTCACACCAGTTCATTCTTCGATTTTTGCTCAGCAGATCAATTACGCCAAGACCTTACCATACTGGCAATATATTAACTTTGTCATATATTCTAATATGCTAAAAGTATCATGACTGAACTACTTTTAATCTGACAGATACTGCAGACACAGTACAAGAACGTATCCTGTGTGGATGGCTCCTAAATTTATTAGATTGACAAATTCGATTGAATGGATTTCTGTGGAATGTACATCAGTAATATATTGACTTCTAAAACCACTTGTTGTAATGTTTATTTACTGATCTGTCATATTATATTAGACTTTCTTTCGTTTGGGGCCTTTTCTCAGCAGATATTTGATTCATTTGAGTTGATTAATTGATTAATTAATTAATTGGCATATCATGCAATTAATTCAGTTACATTTTTATTCTATTGACAGCCAATAAAGCTTCATAAAGCATCTTTCTATGCCATATGGAGTTTCTGTTCAGTTTTCGTATGAAGATTATAATTTCCTATCTTTTATTTATAGTGATGTTTGTGTAATTCGCTCTAGTCCCACAGGTGAGCAGGGAGGGTGATCCATTTGTCTCAACGTCCCTTGAAGAGGCCATTCGGAGCATAAACAGCGCAATAGACTCCACCAGGAGGCAGCTCTTTGACGGGTGAGCACTCAGTGCTGCAGGCAAAACATGCCAAGAAAACAATTCCTACTGCTGTGAGTCACAATGCCGTAACCCATCAGGAATTTACTGGGACCGTTTATGCCTTGGACAAAGGCTGGTCACTGCGGTATGATTCCTAATTTCTCACTGGAAGGGGACACTGCGTTCCAAGCTTGTTGATGGAGGGAGGGGAGGGGTTATTTTGTCTGTCGAGAGCATTGCCAGCTCACATTAGCTCATTGACAGTGTTTATGTTTCATTGCTGGAGAGGATTGCTTTAAAGACTAATGCTTTTTGTATGAAGTCTGAGAGATAATGTTATCCTAGTAATGAGAGATTGCCAAGGATTAGATGGGGAATTTTTCCTCACAATCCTTGAATGACTGTTTTAAATTTTAAATTATAATATTAGTTGACATTTTGACACAGCTTGCCAAGACATTAAAGCATATTCAGTCCAAGACAACTGGTCATGGGTGAAAACCTTGAAAAAATCTGCCCATGTTTTTGGCACAAATTACCTCAGATATATTGTTGTAACCTGGCGCCTTCTTAGTTCACAAGAGATAATATGTGAAGTGAAGCCAACTCTCTGAATGATAAAAATGATGCAGACTTTGATGTTTTTTAGCTTTTGTTTGAATCGACACCAACAGCTTTGGCAAAGTGCTTATTCTTTGTTTGATCTGGTTCTCTCAAATAACCCCAATAAACACTGAATTAGAGTTGACAGTTTATTAGTTATTCTGACATATATTAACAAGGTAGTTATGCTGTTATTTGTAGTCAGCTGTGTAACATTTTAAGATGCCACTTATTAGAGTGTAACTTGGTTGTGGTCAGATATATTTTGCTCAATTAACTCTGGATATTTTAATGTGTTATGAAAATTTACTCTCAAAGCATATATTTTTTTTGTAACGCTTTAGTATGGGGAACACATTCACTATAGACTAGAACTTTTGCCTCAAACTCCTAATTTACTGCTTATTAATAGATAGTAAGGTAGTTGTTAAGTTTAGGTATTGGCTAGGATTAAGGGATGTAGAATATGGTCATGCAGAATAAGGCATTAATATGTGCTTTATAAGTACTAATAAACAGCCAATATCCTAGTAATATAAATGCTAATAAGCAACTAGGTAATAGCGAAAACTGAACCTTAAAATAAAGTGTTACCATTTTTTTAACAATTAGGGCTGCAAAAACTACTTAAAGGTAGGTAGAAGTTTAGGTACAGAGTCAGTGACTGCACTTTGGGGGAAATGCATTTGAAAGCAGTTTTCAGAGTGAGCTTCAGTGGAAAAAAGTGGATGATCCAAGTTGTCCAAAGTATGGGAGCACTTTCTATTAAACGCTTGAAAGAGGGTCATGTGCATATGTGGCCAAGTCAAGTGCTTTGACAGATCGATTATGCTGGTCAATGTTCAGATGTGCTTTTCAGCAGGACATAGTTTACAATTTTATTGTTTTCTGTCACCATTTTAACATAGTGGGCCCTATCATACACCCGGCGCAATGTGACGGCAGGCACGACACAAGTGTTTTTTGCTATAGTTTCAGCCCGACGCAGTTATCATTTTCACATCCAGCACCACGTTGTTTAAATAGCAAATGCACTGCCGCCCATCTGTTCGCCCATGGGCGTGCTGGTCCGAAAACCAGGTGTGTTCAGGCGCTTTGTTGGCGCGTTGCTATTTTGAGGAACTGAAAACGACTGCGCCTTTGACCAACAAAAACCTGCTCTAAAGTCACAGTATTTTTTGTGTTATTTAAAGAGCCTGTTAGTAATATGTGCCTATAGGCGGTGCACAACATGCATACACTCTGCTTATTACACACACAGGGACGCGCAGCAGCACACACACGTTTAAATATTAAAAATAAAAGGATTCTTCTCTGGAGAAGCGTTCAGTCTTTCCGCTCACAAATTCTGCCATGTAAATAGCGAATCCACCATGGTGCAAGCGCAACTGGCTTTTAAAGGGAATGGGAGATGAGACTCTGATTGGTTTATTGCACGTTATGCCCAAAACACACCCATGACTCATTAAGAGACGAGTTACAACCCTTTTGAACCATGCGCCTGGCACGCCGACCGTTTTTTCCATCGTTAAACTAGCAAAAGTGGATTACGCCCAAGTGCACCTGCGCCGTTTGCTTCAGACCTTGAGCTCAGATCGTTAAAATAGATTCCTGCAGAACATTCAACCTCTAAATAAGTTTGTGCTTTTATTTATAATTTGACAAATTAAAGCAAAACACTATATGCAGAAACACTGTTTGTTTTTCATAACGCAATGTTTCAGAGTAGTGGAAAAAAAAACATTTTTCTCCAGCAAGCTATTTTAAGCCATGAAGAATTTTTTTCACAGGAAAATTTTTTTTTTAAATATGTCATTTTGTTGATCAAAGATGAGTTTTAAGGGATAAAATTATTGACTACTGGGGGACCTTTAAAAAGAGAGAGAATGATTTTGAATCAATTGACTAATTAGAAATTATGAGATCTATCTTCTAATCTGTCCGTCAGACGTAATGCATGTCTATGGTTTGCTCATTTGTATTCTCTTCCAGAGTAAGTCTGAAAGGCTTTTGTGAATTTGGAAGTTAATGTGTTCTCCACCATCATCAGATCTCCTCGTACCCCTGCCGAGCTCCTGGCTCTGTTTCGTTACCCTCGGGACCCCTACACAGTGGAGCAGGCCAGAGCTGGAGAGATTTTTGAGCAGACCCTACTTCTCATCCAGAGGCATGTCAACCAGGGCCTCATGGTGGACACAAATGGAACAGGTATCTCACACCACCATGCCACTCTTCAAAATATATATATATTTTTTGGTGTTGTGATTAAAATGTACAACTAATATACGGCAGAAGAAATGTCTGCTTTACTAAATGGTCAGCAGACACTGTGGCGCTTCGTGCTGCAAAAGACACGACTCACTGTTTTTTCTGGTTATGACAACAGCACAGCTTTCATTGCCACACTATGGCAAAATGGCCCCACATGCTTGGACAAGCCCTGCCCCAATCTGAGCATTTACCCTCTGGACACATTCACTGACGCAAATACCATGAAAGGGGCAACACAACTCTATTCAGGCACAATTACTTGCATCTACCGCTGACTACCCTTGGGTAAAAGAAGTGCACTCAAGCATACTTTCAAAATGAGTACTTATTAAAGGAAGTGTGAACTGAATGTAATGTTTTCAGACACTTAATTGCATGTTATTTACAATTAAATGAAATGTTTTAGAGTTTAAATTTACGTTAAATGCAATTAGTTGAACTTAAAGGAACACGCCACTATTTTTGAAAATATGCTCATTTTCCAACTCCCCTAGAGTTAAACAGTTGAGTTTTACCGTTTTCGAATCCATTCAGCCGATCTCCTGGTCTGGCGGTAGCACTTTTAACATAGCTTAGCATAGATCAGATTAGGTTGTCACGTTGGTTATGTTGACGGAAGTTTTCAGGCGCTGCGTAATATCATTGCATCGCTGCACCATGGTACGGCAGCAAAGTTCCTTGATTATTACGCAGGAATGAGAGTATAGTTCCTAGCCATATCGGGCTAGAAAATCGCAACTTTTCATTTTCCGTCGGTCTTAGTACACGATGTAACTACAGAAGAGTCAAGTTTTAAATAGGAAAAATATCGAAACTCTTTGGTCATTTTTTTTGAGCGAGATGCTAACGGTCTAATCAGATTCAATGATCTATGCTAAGCTATGCTAAAAGTGCTGCCGGCCAGACCCGGAGATCGGCTGAATAAATTCGAAAACGGTAAAACTCAACTGTTTAACTCTAGGGGAGTTGGAAAATGAGCCTTTTTTCAAAAATAGTGGCGTGTTCCTTTAAAATGCAATGATTTAAAAGTAAATCTTTTAATTTGACATTACAACAAAGTACACTTTAAAAAAAAAAGTACATAAGTGTGTTAAGAAACAGTCATGAAAGTGTACTCTCTTTAAACTTAAGTGTCTTATTTCATGAATTATCTGCAAGTACAGTTTTTAAAAATATATACTTTAATTATTACTTGAATTATATAACGAACTATGATTTATGAATTATGATTTGAAGTACACTACAAGTGCATATTCAATACAATTAAGTGCACTTCTTTTTCACAAGGGTAGTCTAACGTAGCCAGACTTTTAACTATCATCATAGCATCTGGTCCACTTTGCAGCTTAATCTTGCCAATAATCATCCACTTAGACAGAAACAGTTATATTGTTATGTACCGTTTAGGGGTAGGTTTATCTAAAATGTTTGCAAAATAAATTGCAGAAATGAGTGTAGACTTTTGTCATGTGTTAGAACTAAGGATGAAGATGTGTACACTAAAATGTGTTTAATATTTTAGATATGTTATCACTTAATGGTTACAACATGTGCGATTGTTAGAGTCATTAAATGTATACTTTTCTTAAAGGAGTAGAGTTTCTAAATACTTGGCATATGTGTTTTAAACCAGGGGTTTTCAAACTGGGGTCCGGGGACCCCCGGGGGCAGTGAAGGAGTGACGGGGTCCATGGAAATATCTAGAGAAAAACTGTGCAAAATGTAAAAAATTATATAAATAATAAATAAAAAGATTATAATAAATGAATAAATAAATAAATTAGACTCAAATAAAAAATATATATATTAGTTATTAATCTGTTAAATAGATTAAATTAGATTAAAATAAATAAGTACAATTTTCATTCAAATCTAATAAAACAAATAAATAAATAATAATGTTAAAAAAAAATAATGTTTAACAGTACATTACTATAGTGAATAGAAAAATATAATAATGTAACTTAATAGAAACAAATTTTAGATTTATAATATAATTTTTTTCAGTGTATAGATTGGGTATTTATAAAAGATAGATGCCTTTTAAATTTTAGGATGATTATATTTGGGGATCCATGGCTTCTAAAAGATTGAAAACCCCTGTTTTAAACTACTTTTAAAAAATATTTAAAACATATTTTCTTTATTGTGGATAATTTGTCTTACATGCCATGTCAACTATCCAAGTGCAGGTTATTTCACAGACATAACAAAGCATAATATACAGTTACGCTCAAGGATCTCTCAATTACTACTTAGTGCCATTAAAATAAAAATCTCCCAGTTTCTTTCAGAGGTTTGATTCCACTAACCTTGATTACTTTGGCAAACATAGCAACAATCAAACTGGAACCAGTTTCGACCAGCTCTGGCTTGATGATGAGATTAGCAACTAACTGCCCCCTTAAAAGGATAGTTCACCCAAAAATTATTTTTTTTTTTTAGGGCTGTCACTAATGGTTATTTTGGTAATCAGGTAATTGGTCAATTCTTTTGATGATTAATCGAGTAATGGGATATTTTTTTGTGGTAATAAAAATTGACGAAAAGTGTTTGTAGTAGTATGCCGTTAAAATGACTTAAAATACAATATACAATAATAATGAGTCAATAATAATTGGTCTAATCAAAAGCAAGTAATCTTATCGTTTTATTGAACAACACTATTAAAATACATAAAGTAATATACATAATATATACATAATATAAAAAATAATAAACTTTTGTACATCACATGCAGAGATGTAAATGATAACAATGGATGCGTCAGACTTTATATAAGCGTTCCCAAATGCATGTTATTGGAAACCCAAACAAACAGCACATGCAGAGACTGAGTTCATGACTGTGGAGCAGCATTTACTGTGAACGGAGCCGCTCTGAGACGCGCGTAACCTTCGATTACAAATTTAATCGAGGAATCGTGACAGTCCTAATTTTTTAATAAAACCTGAGAGGTTTATGTCGCCCCTTAGAAAATCCAGGTAATTAAAACTTAGAATATTCAAAAAGGTTATAAAGGCGTTTGAGCGGTTTAATCCAAGTCTTTTTCTGTTTTGGGAGAACTATCCCTTTAATGCCTTTCATTACAACTCTATTTATGTCTCTTTACAAAATAATAGGAGCCCAAAAAAAAAAAAAAAAAATGTTTTTAAATGTTGTCAACATTTTACAAGATGCCCACTCTTTCCTAACTATTTTACAGCCTACCGCTACAATGACTTGGTGTCTCCGCGTTTCCTGGATATGATAGCTAACCTGTCTGGCTGCACGGCCCATCGACGCATCAACAATTGCTCGGACATCTGCTTCCACCAGAAGTATCGCACTCACGATGGCACTTGTAACAACTTGCAGCACCCCATGTGGGGCGCCTCGCTCACTGCCTTTGAGCGCTTGCTAAAGCCCGTCTATGACAATGGCTTCAATCTCCCACGTGGCACCACTGATAGAAGGCACAACAGCTTCCCTCTCCCACTTCCACGTCTTGTTTCCACCACCATGATCGGCTCTGAGACCATCACCCCAGACGATCGCTACACGCACATGCTTATGCAATGGGGCCAGTTCCTGGACCACGACCTGGACTCAACCGTCGTAGCCCTCAGCCAGTCACGTTTCTCCGATGGACAGTTGTGCACCTCAGTGTGCACCAACGACCCACCTTGCTTTCCCATCATGTTTCCACCCAACGACCCACGGCAGCGGCGCAATGGAGCACGGTGTATGTTCTTTGTGCGCTCCAGTCCCGTTTGTGGTAGCGGAATGACCTCTCTGCTTATGAACTCTGTGTATCCGCGCGAGCAAATGAACCAGCTCACATCCTACATTGATGCTTCCAATGTTTACGGCAGCTCGCATCACGAGGCCGAAGAGATTCGTGACTTAGCCAGCCATAGGGGCATGTTGCGCCAGGGTATCGTGCAGCGCACTGGCAAGCCGCTGCTCCCATTTGCAACTGGGCCACCAACAGAGTGCATGAGGGATGAAAACGAGAGTCCCATTCCTTGCTTTCTAGCTGGTGACCATCGTGCCAATGAGCAGCTTGGGCTGACGGCTATGCACACGGTTTGGTTCCGTGAGCATAACCGAATAGCCAGTGAGTTGCTTCGTCTCAACCCCCATTGGGATGGTGACACCATTTACCATGAGGCACGGAAGATAGTCGGAGCCCAGATGCAGCATATAACCTACAGCCATTGGCTGCCTAAAATACTGGGTGAGGCTGGCATGAGGCTAATGGGTGACTATAATGGCTATAATCCCAATATCAACGCTGGCATCCTCACCGCTTTTGCCACTGCTGCCTTCCGCTTCGGTCATACGCTCATTAACCCCATTTTATACCGGCTCAATGAAACCTTCCAGCCCATCCAGCAAGGACACATCTCACTTCATAAGGCTTTTTTCTCACCCTTCCGTATTGTAAACGAAGGAGGCATTGATCCTTTGCTCCGTGGTTTGTTTGGAGTAGCAGGAAAAATGCGAGTGTCCACTCAACTGCTTAACACAGAACTTACCGAACGTCTTTTCTCAATGGCACATGCGGTGGCACTTGACCTTGCAGCCATGAATATCCAGAGGGGCCGTGACCACGGTATACCCCCTTATAATGACTACCGGGTGTTCTGCAACCTCACGTCTGCGCAGACTTTTGACGATCTGAGGAATGAGATTCAGAACCCCACTGTGCGAGAGAAACTTCAAAGGTTAGCCACATCCATTGTTATTAAAAAGCCACATTTAGCAATTTCTGTGTGTAATGGTGTGTTCTGCTCCCAGGCTCTATGGTACACCTCTAAATATTGACCTGTTTCCTGCACTGATGGCTGAAGAGCTGGTGCCTGGCAGCAGACTGGGACCGACCCTCATGTGTTTACTAGCATCCCAGTTCAAGCGTCTGAGAGATGGTGACCGGTAAGACTTTTTTTATGCAGTCCACACTTTTTCTCGTTCTACAGAAATAATGAAACAATCCTTAAAGAGATACTACATTCATCCATCCATACAAATTAAAATTCTCTCATCATTTACTCACTCTCATGACGTCCAAAATACTATATATTAGGGGTGTGACGAGATTTCTTGTCGAGCGAAAAGTTGTCTTGTGATGTCACCATGAGTGTGAGGGTGAAATTAGCATAGAATATGCCACCGCTATGTCTACATTACATCCTCCACTGTCGTTTCGCTTTTTATAGAAATAAAAACCATTTAATTCAGTTGGATAACGGTCGCTTCAGTTGTAAACTATTGTAAACTTCTGCTCTGCTCAGCCAGCGCGACCTGCAGTCGTACACACACACACACACACAGTGCAGCAGGAATCGCAGTTCACAGATCACGTGACGAGAATAAGGGGAGATGATTGACAGGACCATGGCGGAAGATTCGTGCGCAAAAGAGCCTGATAGAGTGTCTGATAAATGTCTTACCTTGTAGAATGCACGCTCAGCACCGCCGCTCCCTATACACAAGTAGTTAGTTAGCTAAACTTTATTGTCTGTTCAGTTTTCCTGGACAGAAATTCATCTTTAATGCTGGCAATACTATACATCCACACTATCACATAGTAAAAACACATAAAACACATTAGTCCCCGTAAAAAACATAAACACATAGACCAAGTAAATACCATACCATTACAATATATATGTATATGCATATAACACATGCATTCTCTCATATATGTACAAGCACCTACCCATATAAATATACCTCAATACCTTAATTAAGAATTTGGTTTAACACAGTCACCGCCAAAGGAACAAATTATCTTTTGTATATATTCTTTTTGGTCCGCGGTACGCGCAGCCTGCGCCCCGAAGGGAGGGCCTCAAAGCAAAAATGGAGCGGATGGGTTTGGTCAGAATATACTGCAATTGCCTTTTTTTCCATAAAATGTGAGAACAGCTCTTGTATTGTACTCTGTTTCTGGCCGGTAATCTTATTTGCTTCATTAATTACTCATGTCAATTTATTTTTCTAAATTTCCATACCATGAAATAATGTTATATGTTAAAATACTTTCAATAATTGATCTATAAACAATAGTTAAAATCCTCCTATCGATATTAAAATTCCTTAGTTTCCTAAGTAGACCTAAACGCTGTCTTCCGTTTTTGTGTATATGGTCCACATTTTCCTGGAATGAAAGTTTATCATCAATAATGGTACCTAAATATTTAAACTCTAAACGCTCTATCTTTGCTCCTTTTATAGTAATTTGTTCATATGAAGTACCAGCCGTACTGATCCTATTTTGTTTCCCACAACATAATTCCTTTGTTGTTCTTAATGTTCAATTGTAGATGACTGTTATCAAACCACCGTACAAGACTCTCAATGAACGAGTGCGAACGAGAACGATCGCGAATCAAAGCGAAAGCAAACGCGAGCTCCCAGATGCACGCAAATTAATCGCTCAATCAGAGTTTCAACCGCGGAAAGACGTCAATAAAACAACTTGAGAACAATATGTCACTTAACATTGCATTTACCTCAGGAAAGTTATCCAGTGTTCACAGTTTGTTAGTTAGCCATAAAAAAAAACACTAGAGATGAGCTTATTTACTTATACATTTACTTAATTATAATACATTTTTTATGGAGCAGGTGTTTATGACTACCTAATGTGCAAGTTATACAGACATTTCAGTTTTTACAATAGCCTGTCTCCCAATATCAAAGCTATCTTAGGCTGGGCTGTGTAGTTGTAACCACCTCTTAGCTCTTGTCTCTGTTTTGTTCTCTGTTTGCACTTTGAATATTCAGAGAGTAATTTGATTATGGTTGCACTTATTGTTTGCACTTAATAAGACTAAGAAAAAACTGTTATTTATTTGTGTTGTTTCTACTGTTTTTATTTCCATGTTAAATTTGTGGAAAGGAGTTGAATTAGGAGGTCACATACAGCCTCAATCAGAAGTTCTGGAAGCTCATAATTCATGTAAGAGACTCATGAAATCATACAGGAGAGAAGCCAGTCAGTTCAGATTGTGGCAAAACCTTTTACAGTGCTTGAGTATTGTTGTCTTTCAGTGCATATGATAATTCATACTCAGAAAGTAGAACTGAAATGACATTCATTACAAGATGATTAGTTAAAACATTTCAAAATGCACCTGTAGACTATTTTTCCAGTGATTTTAATTCTGTCATTGAGGATTTCTTAAAAATACTGTGCAAAAATCTTGTCTCGTTCTCGTGAACCCAATCTCGTGTCTCATCTCGTGAGCTAAGTGTCTCTTCACACCCCTACTCTCTCTCTCTCTCTCTCTCTCTCTCTCTCTCTATATATATATATATACACTGAACAAAATGATAAACCTAACACTTTTTTGTTTTTACCCCCATTTTTCATGAGCTGAACTCAAAGATCTAAGACTTTTTCTATGTACACAAAAAGCCTATTTCTCTCAAATATTGTTCACAAATCTGTCTAAATCTGTGTTAGTGAGCACTTCTCCTTTGCCGAGATAATCCATCCACCTCACAGGTGTGGCATATCAAGATGCTGATTAGACAGCATGATTATTGCACAGGTGTGCCTTAGGCTGGCCACAATAAAAGGCCACTCTAAAATGTGCAGTTTTACTGTATTGGGGGGGTCCCAGGGGGTCCAAAAAAAAGTCAATATCTGGTGTGACCACCATTTGCCTCACGCAGTGCAACACATCTCCTTCGCATAGAGTTGATCAGGTTGTTGATTGTGGCCTGTGGAATGTTGGTCCACTCTTCAATGGCTGTGCGAAGTTGCTGGATATTGGCAGGAACTGGAACACGCTGTTGTATACGCCGATCCAGAGCATCCCAAACATGCTCAATGGGTGACATGTCCGGTGAGTTTGCTGGCCATGCAAGAACTCGGATGTTTTCAGCTTCCAGGAATTGTGTACAGATCCTTGCAACATGGGGCCGTGCATTATCATGCTTTATTGTATATTTGAGAGAAATAGGCCTTTTGTGTACATAGAAAAAATTCTTAGATCTCAGCCAATGAGATTACTTCCTCAACATTTAAATAGTCTGGTTCAGTGTATCAGAGTTCCTTTGAAACCCTCCTCCTCCCCCAGCTCCACCTGCCTAGATCTGCTACAGGATATTTGTATGCATGCTCACAGCAGTGAGTCCATACTTACTACTGCCAACTAGTGTTGTCATGATAAAAATTTCTTTCTTTCTTCAAATGAACACAAACTGAGATTTTTGGAAAATGAGTACATCTCTGTGAGTCCATATAATGCAAGTGGATGGGTCCCTCAAAGCTGACGCTTCAAAAACCATGCAAAACTAATATGACGATAATCCACATGACCCCAGATGACGAATCAATGTCTTCTGAAGCGAAATGATAGGATGTGTGTGAGGAAACCCATTTCCAGCAACCCGTGTCATGAGGTTTGTGAACTCACGAACCTATGTGTTTCATTATATGGACTCACTTCTAAAAACCTCCATTTGTGATCCACAGAAGAAGGAAAGTCAAATATAATTCACTTTCTCAAACGATTTATTCATATAATTGTAGGTTTTGGTATGAGAACCCTGGCTCCTTTAGTCCAGCGCAGTTGACCCAGTTGAAGCAGGCATCTCTTGCCAGGGTGCTGTGTGATAATAGCGACAACATCACCCGCATCCAGTCAGATGTCTTTAGCGTGGCCGACTTCCCTCATGGTTATGGAAGCTGTGACGATTTGCCTAAGATTGACCTGCGTATGTGGCAGGACTGCTGTGAAGGTACGAGACTCGGACTGTATTTTTTCCTGTTTTTTTACCCGCATCATCTGATCAGTTTGCCATGACATGATATTTGAGAATTAGCATCAGTTCATTTATTGGCCTCATGTCAGTGTCAGGGTTATGTTTAATTCCATTGTGTTTTTGTTCATGTGTCTGTTTCTTGTACAAACCCGATTCCAAAAAAGTTGGGACACTGTACAAATTGTGAATAAAAACAGAATGCAATGATGTGGAAGTTTCAAAATTCAATATTTTATTCAGAATACAACATAGATGACATATCAAATGTTTAAACTGAGAAAATGTATCATTTTAAGGGAAAAATAAGTTGATTTTAAATTTCATGGCATCAACACATCTCAAAAAAGTTGGGACAAGGCCATGTTTACCACTGTGTGGCATCCCCTCTTCTTTTTATAACAGTCTGCAAACGTCTGGGGACTGAGGAGACAAGTTGCTCAAGTTTAGGAATAGGAATGTTGTCCCATTCTTGTCTAATACAGGCTTCTAGTTGCTCAACTGTCTTAGGTCTTCTTTGTTGCATCTTCCTCTTTATGATGCGCCAAATTTTTTCTATGGGTGAAAGATCTGGACTGCAGGCTGGCCATTTCAGTACCCGGATCCTTCTTCTACGCAGCCATGATGTTGTAATTGATGCAGTATGTGGTCTGGCATTGTCATGTTGGAAAATGCAAGGTCTTCCCTGAAAGAGACGACGTCTGGATGGGAGCATATGTTGTTCTAGAACTTGGATATACCTTTCAGCATTGATGGTGCCTTTCCAGATGTGTAAGCTGCCCATGCCACACGCACTCATGCAACCCCATACCATCAGAGATGCAGGCTTCTGAACTGAGCGCTGATAACAACTTGGGTTGTCCTTGTCCTCTTTAGTCCGGATGACATGGCGTCCCAGTTTTCCAAAAAGAACTTCAAATTTTGATTCGTCTGACCACAGAACAGTTTTCCACTTTGCCACAGTCCATTTTATATGAGCCTTGGCCCAGAGAAAACGCCTGCGCTTCTGGATCATGTTTAGATATGGCTTCTTTTTTGACCTATAGAGTTTTAGCCGGCAACGGCGAATGGCACGGTGGATTGTGTTCACCGACAATGTTTTCTGGAAGTATTCCTGAGCCCATGTTGTGATTTCCATTACAGTAGCATTCCTGTATGTGATGCAGGGCCGTCTAAGGGCCCGAAGATCACGGGCATCCAGTATGGTTTTCCGGCCTTGACCCGTACGCACAGAGATTGTTCCAGATTCTCTGAATCTTTGGATGATATTATGCACTGTAGATGATGATAACTTCAAACTCTTTGCAATTTTTCTCTGAGAAACTCCTTTCTGATATTGCTCCACTATTTTTCGCCGCAGCATTGGGGGAATTGGTGATCCTCTGCCCATCTTGACTTCTGAGAGACACTGCCACTCTGAGAGGCTCTTTTTATACCCAATCATGTTGCCAATTGACCTAATAAGTTGCAAATTGGTCCTCCAGCTGTTCCTTATATGTACATTTAACTTTTCCGGCCTCTTATTGCTACCTGTCCCAACTTTTTTGGAATGTGTAGCTCTCATGAAATCCAAAATGAGCCAATATTTGGCATGACATTTCAAAATGTCTCACTTTCAACATTTGATATGTTATCTATATTCTATTGTGAATAAAATATAAGTTTATGAGATTTGTAAATTATTGCATTCCTTTTTTATTCACAATTTGTACAGTGTCCCAACTTTTTTGGAATCGGGTTTGTATATCTTTTCAGCTTAGCCTTCATCATTTCCCGGGTAGTTTCCTTAATTACTGACTATTGTCTTGTTTAGTTCCCTTGTTAACTCATGTGTCCTGGTTCTGTTCAGTTCAGTTCTGTTCACTCCTGGTTCTGCAAGTCATGCATTTGCTTACCACCACTATAATGGTGACAATCAGTGTGTACACAAATAAATAAATAAATAAATAAATAGAAACATTTTCATACACATTTTATCTTTCATCAAATAACTGCAGACTTGGTAAGCATAAGAGACTTCTTTAAAAACATAAAAAAAATCTTAATTGTTCCCAACTTTAGTGTGTATTTATTTATTTATTTTAAATATATGACAGGAACATTTTTATGAATTTGGACACCAAATTACTATAAATTACTAAGTTGAATTCTCTTGAATAGACCATCTTGAAGAATTGTACAAACATTAAAGGCTAGTAATGCTGTAATGCTTTGGATTTTGGAGGGGGTGACTGAGATTTCGACAAGTAGGACATGCATGTTTCCGGATCAGCATCTTTTGTTTACTTTTGTATGCGTTATCAGCAGTGAATTAAAGGTTTGCGGGAACTTCAGAGAGGCCCTTGATTCTTATCTCGCAAACATATCCTCTGCCCCGACACACTGCTAACTACAGGCCCCATCAATGTAGCCGTTCATCTTACATTAGTCCTATGTAATTGTACTACAACGCTCTGTTCTGACAAGCCCCACTGTTTTTTGTTTTTTGTTTTGTTTTGTTTTTTTAAACGTTTTTTTGTTGTTTTTTTACCGTGCATGTTATTTATGTGGTAAACAGTGAGCTGATTCTTATATTTAAAGGAAAGGTAAAATGATGAGTTTAGTGTTGTCAGGTCCAGCAAATTTTAAATATAGTATCCTCCCATAGAAAACTGTGGTAGTAACAAACAACCTTTATCATGAAGGAGGATCATATCAATATCGCTTTGTCCTGTTGTGTGACACTTTCTCAAGATTTTCTCACAATTTCCATACACTGCGGCGGAAGTTGCGGTGGCAAATGCGGACATGATCGTACATTCACACATGCCCGATCTCTCTCAAATTTATTCAAACATATGGTGCACTATCTAATGTCCGGCATATAGAATGATTAATGAAAATTAACTGCTATAATTATCCATCATCAAATTAGTTCGGTAACACTTTATTTTTATTAGTTAACATTAGTTAATGTATTGAACATGAACTAACCATGAGCAGTACATTTGTTACTGTATTTGTTAATCTTTGTTAACATTAGTACAGCTGAAAATACAGCTGTTCATGGTTTGTTCATGTTAGTTCACAGTGCATTAACTAATGTTAACAAGATTTTAATAAAGCATTAGTAAATGTTGGATTTAACAATAACAAAGATAAATAAATGCTTTATAAGTGCAGTTCATTATTAGTTCATGTTAACTAATGTAGTTAACTAATGTTAACTAATGAACCCTATTGTAAAGTGTTACCATTATTTCTTGCATAACTTTGCCACAATATGTGACACAATGACATAGCATTTATAAAAGCAGCA
The DNA here is from genome assembly GCA_039654105.1 of Coreius guichenoti. Taxonomy (NCBI): domain Eukaryota; kingdom Metazoa; phylum Chordata; class Actinopteri; order Cypriniformes; family Gobionidae; genus Coreius; species Coreius guichenoti. The sequence continues at coordinate 4,809,051 of CM077177.1, forward strand.
TGAATGTAGAACTGTCTATTGGTGTCTATTGTCTACAGGTTTATTGTCTAGTGTGTAGTGTCCCATTTAACAAGGGATCCTCTTCTGTCTTTACCATGTGGTCTGTGTTTGCAGCACTTCCTGTCCTTTCGGCTTGTATAGTTTGATATTTTAGGGTGCTTTCACACTAGCACTTTTGGTGCTAGTGGGTTCGATTGACGTCAGAGTTTGGATGATGTGAATGCTGTCTTCTGAACTCGGGTGCGCACCGTACCCGAGTCTGCTTAAAAAGGTGGTCTGGGGTTCGGTTCATGTGAACTCTGGTACGGTTCGCTGCTGATGTGAACGCAATCGTACTAAATCGCGGAAGTGAACCGCTATTAATGACGTATGATTTGATAAAAATGTGTGTTTGTGTGTGTTTCAGTCATTTTCCTGACGAGTGTGACTGACATACTGCAAGCAGAGAGCTGTATATCTCATTTCTGCTCGTCTTCAGCGTTCTTTAGAGCATTTGCAGTACATTTGCGGCAGATAGACGCAAGTGCCATTACGTACTGAAGCTTTGGTAACAAAACCAATGGTTCAAAAACAAAAATATAAAAGTGAGGTGAGCAACGCTATGCATTTTGCCACCTTCTCGCTCGCCGTCGTCACCAAGCAACGGGATAAACATCTGCTGCTTTGATGACACAAACGCACCTCGTTTCGGACCCAAATAATATAATATGAACACAGTCCAGCGGGGGGGGGTGGCGAGCAATCGAACTCGGGTTCGGTCCAGGCAATCGAAACAAGTGTGAAAGCACCCTTAATCCCTGTAGTGTTTGTACTGCTGTTTTTCCTGCATCAAATAAAAGGCTGAATATCTTGCACCTGCAGACTGTCGCACTAAAGGTCAGTTCAATGCCTTGTCGTACCACTTCAGAGGTCGCAGGTCAGCGGAGCACAGCTATGCAGAGGAGAAGAAACCTGCCAGCAACCTCACTGACAACAGCAGGTAAAACTCACATTCTCCTTTTACAGTCAGCCTGCCATTTGTAAATTCTAATGAAGTTAAAGTTCATTTAGTTCACCCAAAAATTTAAATTCTGTCATTAATTCCTCACTCTCATGTCGTTCCAAACCCATAAGACCTTCGTTCATCTTCGGAACACAAATGAAGATCTTTTTGATGAAATCTGAGAGCTCTCTGACCCCTCCATAGACAGCAATTTAATTAACACTTTCAAGGCCCAGAAAGGTAGTAAAGACATTGTTGTAATTACAGTGCAGCTCCTGCGTCATCATCACACACATGCGTCGTGGTGCTCACGTGAACAGCATCGGCTGCCGTAGAACTCGAGAGCGCTGCACGGTTGCGTAAACAGCGTAGGAGACTGACACAGGCTAAAACGAAATTGAATAAAGTCGTTATTTTTGTTTGTTTTTGCTCACAAAAAGTGTTCTCGTCGCTTCATAAAATTAAAGAGGTTATATGATGGTTCTAAAAAGAACATTATTTTGTGTATTTGGTTTAATGTGTTTACGTGGTTTTGGGTTCAAAAAAGTCATTATTTTACACATACTGTACATTATTGTTGCTCCTCTATGCCCCTCCTTTCTGAAACGGGTTGATTTTCACAAATCTCATTGTTCTGAAAACCGCGGTGTGCTCTGATTGGCCAGCGATCCAGTGCATTGTGATTGGCCCGAATCCCTTAAGCGTCTGACGGAAATGTCACGCTTCTTACCATATTTGGAACATCAGCTCCCAAAGCAACGCAATATTGACAGATGATAATGTCGGTCCTACCTTATCAAGTCAAGCCTGAATCTGATCCGGATGACGCAGATGACCAAGCTGATCGATTAACATTGCCAGCGCAACTGGACCAGAAAGTATCAGATTGGTAAGTTTGCATGTGTTATCGTAGAAACGGCCTATACTCACCCAGGTGCTAGAAACATTCCTCCGAAAAATGCGCAGCACACAGTCGAATATTTGGGTTGTACTATTCTGGAACAGTGTTGTAACTAAGGCTTAGCCACTGTTTTCTAATTGTCCCCTCTTTTGGAAGGCCAAACAAAGTAGTTTGGCTTTTGCAACGAAACAGCGTCTCCACGACATGGCGGCGCCGGTGGCAACAATACTACAGCGAGAATAAAAGTTACGCCTTCTTTCTTTGCATATACGTTTGGGCGGTGTTATTAAACTCTGTGTTTGAACGAAGCGTTTTAGGAAGGTGTGGCTGAGCCCTAACTTTTACAAAGAATATCTCTTTGGGTTTGAGACTTTGAGCTTTGTAACTCTGCAGATCTTATACATGCACAAACAGCTACATAACACACTAAAGAGAAAGGAAAACAAGAAACTGCATCATATGACCCCTTTAAGGTTAAGTCACATGGATGATTTTAACGATGTCTTTACTACCTTTCTGGGCCTTGAAAGTGGTAATTAAACAGCTGTCTATGAAGGGGTCAAAGAGCTCTCAGATTTCATCAAAAAGATCTTCATTTGTGTTCTGAAGAAGAACGAAGGTCTTACTGGTTTGGAACGACATGAGGGTGAGGAATTAATAACAGAATTTTCATTTTTGGGTGAACTATCCCTTTAATGATAACAGTAGTAGTAATAATGGTAACACTTTACAATAAGGTTACCTTTTTGTCATTATTTAATATGAACTAATAATACAAAATACTGCAAAAGCATTTATTAATCTTAATGTTAATTTCAACATTTTCTAAAACATGTTAATATCATTTAATGGGCCTGAGTTAACATGAACTAACAATGAACAGTTGTATTTTTATTAACTAACAAAGATGAATAAATACTGTAGCAAATGTATTGCACATTGTTGATATTAGTTAATGCATTAACTAACATTAAGGCCGTGTGTCCACCAAAGCGTTTTTTCCAGAGGTTACAGATGAAAACAACAAGCACAACAACGGAACAAAATCATTGAAAACAAGTGCTAGAGCAAATACTTTACATTGTATTGACATTTTTATATTCAGAAACAAACTATCTGGGAAATCTGATACTAGTAACACTTCCGCGGTTATTATCATAGCACATATGTGATGTCTTAAGTCGCACGGGTATATTTGTGGCAGTAGCCAACAATACATTGTATGGGTCAAAATTATCAATTTTTCTTTTATGCCAAAAATCATTAGGATATTAACTAAAGATCATGTTCCATGAAGATATTTTGTAAATTTCCTACTGTAAATATATAAAAATGTATTATTAGTAGTAATATGCATCGCATATTTAAAGGCCATTTTCTCAATTTTTCGATTTTTTTGCACCCTCAGATTCCAGATTTTCAAATAGTTGTATCTCGGCCAAATATTGTCCATACATCAATCGAAAGCTTATTTATACATCTCAATTTCAAAAAATTGGAAGGAGGGCAGGTTTCAGCTGGCGAAAAAACGCTTTGGTGGACACACGGCCTAGTAATGTGACCCTATTGTAATTAATAATGAATCCGTAATTAGTCAAAGAATGTGTATGCTTTAGATTACAACATTTTGGATTATTTGTTTTTTTGACTTTTAAAGAGTTTTGTTTTTCAGCACTTTGGAAGATGCTCAAACTGCAGTAAACGTAACTGCATCACCAAAGTCAAGCACTGAACCCTCCATTAAGGATTTCCAAGACTTTGTTACTGACATGCAGAAAACTATCACAAGTTTACGAAAACAGGTTAGGACACATGATTCACCTGGTACATTGCAATGCCAAGCTGCACTACATACTTTATCTATTTATTTAAACCTTCTGAAAATCCAGTCTCAGATATTTGTGAATGAATCAACTTTTGTTGGTGAACAATAAAAATATTCATACAGGGACAATTAAGATCTGCTCGGACACATGCGTTTGGCGGTGATGGTGAGACGCTGAAAATGTTCGTTTTACTGTCCAATACACAAGGCCAAGAATCAAACTTTCCAGATGCTCTGGTTTGATTTAAAAACACATGGCAATCTATAGTGACATTAAAAATAATATCTGCCTTGTTTCTTATGTCCACTTCACGCTGTATGTTTAAAATCTATCAAATACCAAATAAAGCGTTCCTCAGTGAACAAGTAGAATTTAACTATTAACTAATTAAGTATTCTACAGATGACTGTATTTTTGCCAAGCAGGGCAGGTTCCTGGACCAACATCTTTTGTTGTTGTCAAATAAACATAATTAATAGGAAGGTTGTTTGAGGACCAACGATAGATGTTAATCCAGAAGCATGTGCTGCTTAGCAAAATAACAGATTATACTGTACATTATATCCCCTATTTGTAAAAGCTCATTCACAATTAATAACTGATTATATCACCTTCACCTTCAATTACTGCAACCAAACAGCTCCTGTTGACTGCAATTCTTTTTTGACATACAGAATAAATATGTGTTTTGGTTCAACTTTTTGAATCTGTAATCACATTACAGCGCGTTCTTATGAATCACAGTAACAGCTATGAGTTTCTTTGTTTATGAATGCGATTCTCAGACAGAAAATAACACTGACACTGAGGAAAGCATCACATTAAAGCTCTCTGAAGGGATCATTTGGCCCTGCACTAAACGCCACATTCAAAGATCAGATAACCACATATTTTTAGAGCCCACTTAAACAGAGCTGTGAGGGAATAAACATCTCATAAGAGTAGATATCAAACACACAGAACGACCCTACAGTTCACTCAAGTATAGATTCAGCAATGTTTCATTTGAATTCTTATAGTTCACACTATTTTGTTTAGTTTCTCTCCCGTCACGCTTTATAAAGCAATAGTTTGTGCCAAAAGTGAATATTCACATTATATACTCACCTTCATGTAGTTTCAACTTGTCGCTTTGGATAAAAGCGTCTGTTAACTGCATAAATGTAGATGTAAAATCTTGATAGGAAGGTTTTTACCTTCTTCTGTGGAACACAAAGACTGTAATTTTCCATACAACTACAATGAATAGGTAGGACAGCTTTTAAAGATTACAGTGAAGCTTTTAAGCTTACATCCACCTCATACATAAAGTCTTCTAAAGCCATATGATGTTTGTGTGAAGAACAGTCCAAAATATTTACTTGAGTTATTTAGTATTTACTAGTGGGGCACTGTATACAATTATATGATCAATAAGTCATGGAAACATGCTTTTCATCAAAATTATTTATCAAAATAATTTTTCAAAATTAAGATTCAGCTAGACAAGAGTTTAAAAAAAAAAATTTTTTAAATGACTTAAAGCCCATTTGAATTTTACATAATGTAACACAGCAACTGAACTTTCTTTTAAACTGAATTAGGAAAGTAGAGGGGTGTAGAGAGACTTTATCAAACCATTCAGAAACTGAGAAAAGAGGTGATGCTACAATGTATATTATGAGAAAATTAAAGTGTTTTTGACCTTGAATCAATTTTTCTCTCTGTTGAAACTGACAGATAAAAAGACTTGAAGGTCGTCTGAGCAAAACAGACTGCGCAGATGAGGACGGGAGAGAGCGGGTAGATGGAGAGAGTTGGAAGAAGAACCCCTGCACCATATGTCAGTGTAAAGTAAGTTCATCAGTGCACTGAAACTCTGTCTGGAACGTCTGTCACTCTGGCACAAGTTTTCCCCAAATACTGTAAATCTTAAGGTGTGGTCACAGTAGACTGTGCTGCATGTACTTCCATACATGGGCATGTAAATGAGGTAGAGCGGAAACAAATGCACAGAAATTGTGTACCAATGTTCAGGTATTATGAACTATGGCATGTGAATCTGCAAAGCAAAAACATTTAACTTTAGTAGGCGTGGGAGAAAAATTATTTCTCTGATGTATCGCGATTCCTCTTTATTTAAAACTTCACAGGATATGCGCTGTGGTATATGTAGTGACACTAGGGGTCGCACTTAGAAGACCCAGACACCTCTGATACTTTCAGAAAAGGCCAATGAGAATTGGCGAGTGGAATTTGCATTCACCACTCCCCTGGACATACGGTTATAAAAGTAGATGGTGTGCTTCCACTCATTCAGGTTTGTGCTGAGGAGCCGAGACAGTGTCCTGGCTATTTCAGCAGGTAGTTCAGCATTGTGGCAGGAGGTCCTACCTGAAGAGGGAGACACAGTGGCAGGGCAAAGCTCTTCCCAGGGCAAGACACAGGGTTTACTGGTAGGAAAACCGAACAGTGGAAAATACATCATATGGGATTACCATCAGGGAATTAGCACATATGGGCTCACCTGAAAAGGGGCATACCACAAGTAACAGGCCTGGTAATTCCTCCGCCGAACTCGGCAACCGATGAGCACTAAAGGCTAGAAAGATGTCCAAGGTTTGCCAGATTCAGGGAACTCCCATGCATCAAAAAGCGCAAATTGTCACCTCAGGGAGGGGAAAGGTGCTGTGTCCAAGCGATACACCTGACCAGTTGCCCGCAGTTTACTTGTTACTCGCAAAGGTATTGGTTGTAGCCCAGCAACACTTCTAAGGATGCAACACTCCTAGTGGAGTGTGCTCGCACTCCCAGGTGGCACGGCATGCCTTGGGTTTAGTATGCCAATGAAATGGCATCCACAATCCATTGGGCAATCCTCTGTTTGGAGACAGCCTTCCCCTTCTGCTGTCCCCCAAAACAGACAATGAGCTGCTCAGAGCATCTGAAGCTGTCCATGAAGCCTAAGTAAACACACAGGGCTCCTACCGGACATAGCAACGATAAGGCTCTGTCTGCATCGTCATGAAGGAGTGAAGGAGTTGATGAAGGAGTTCACCACCTGATCCCTGAAAGGGGGAGTGGGAACTTTGGGCACGTAGCCCAGCCGGTGTCTCAGGATCATGTGAGAGTATGCCAGACCAAACTCCAGGCATGTTTCGATGCATAGAACGCATGCAGGTCCCCAATCCTCTTGATGGAAGTGAGTGCGGTCAGGAGGGCCGTCTTCAAAGAGAAGGTGCTTAACTCAATTGACTCTAGGGGCTCAAAAGTAGACCCAGTAAAACTACAGAGAGGTCCCAAGAGTGAATAAGGCATGGCCTTGGAGGATTTAACCCCTTGGTGCCTCTGAAGAACCTGATAATCAGGTAGTGCTTCCCTTAAGGACTTACCGTCCACTGCATTGTGATGTGCCACTATGGCGGGCACATACACTTTTAAAATTGAGGGGAACAGCCATCCCTTCAACCTCTCCAACAGGAAGGAAAGAACCAACCCAACTGTGTATCTCTGTGGGTCTTCACTTCGGGAAGAACACCAGTTTGCGAACAAACGCCACTTAAAGTATACAACCACCTCATAGAGGGAGCTTTGGCTTGAGTGATAGTGTCTATCACCGCTGCTAAATTGTACCCTGCCCCTGAGAAAGAAGAATTAATTCTTTTCTCAGATGAATTCACCAGGTAGGGGCTGTCGCAACGAGTGTGAGCTCTGAGAAGCAAGTCCAGGTGGGCCAGTATGGCGCAACCAGCAAGACCTGTTCTTTGTCCTCCCTGACTTTGCATCAGGCTCACTGGGTGAAACATTTTTTTTGCAGCTGTCTATGATGTTTGACACATACATTTGATATTCAAAGTTGGTAAACTCATTAATTAATAATAAAAAAAGTAGATCAATAATTGTTTCACATAAAAATGGTGTTTTTAGCTCAATTGTTCCTGTCTCTCTCTGTCAGGGGGCCCAGGTGACGTGTTTTGTGGAAAAGTGTCCACCGGCAGCATGTCTGAATCCCGTGACGCCCAAAGGCTCGTGCTGCCCCGTGTGCCTCAACCAGCCGTCACAACCGCAGGATACAGAGCATCACGTATAACCTCAGGACACTTAACCCATGTGACCTTGAGCTAATGCCTCCATTTGGTCTATAGTTGTGTTTCAGGGTTTTTTTTGTTGTTTGTCATGTATTGGGTTTTATTGTTTGCATATCCTCAGACACCCACTACAAAGAACCAATACACTGCCTTAAAAAGTATTTGAACAGATGAATGTGGGACCCTGTTTTCCTCCTCAGGCCTGTTAACCGGGATTCGACTGCCCAAGGTGTTCATTTACAAGACCAGAGATGGACGACTGCGGTCCTGGAGGAACGTTGACCTGCAGAGTTCAGCTTCATCCCTAATCAAACATGCCTGAAAAAGCCAAAGTCTTCAGGATTACTTGAAAATTACAGGCAGGTGCATTCCAAAAATATTTGGGCCTTAATGTAAGATTTATGTATTTGAATTGCATATAAAAATTCCATCCATTTGGATTACAGAGTTGTAACAAAGTATTAAACCTAATGTAATGCATATTTGTCAGTCATACATGACACGGGTAAGATTTCTGTTTATTGAATATGTTGTTCCACAGCTAGCCATATTTTAACACTTCATCGTTTTCACAATGAACAGATTTATGCAGATTCTAAGCAATTTGAATGAATGCATTTTATGAATATTTTTTGATGATGATTTTTCAAATGCAGAATGTATGACTGACAAATATGCATCACATTAAGTTTGAGTTTATGTGAAAATTGTGTAATCTAAATGAATGGAAATTGTATGCAATCCTAAATTTAGGTCAAATATTTTTTGAGTGTGTGTTTATTTGGGGATGGAGCTGAACTCTGCAGGACAACGTCTTTCCTGGACCCGAGTTTCTCATTTCTGGTTGTTTAATGGAAGAAGCATTCTCAGGCTGGAGATGCTGCAGAACTGGTGCTATCATTTAAGTGATTTACCCGAGTCTTACGAGTGTGGTTTTATGCATTTAATTGTTTTGCAATATGCAATGCATCATACAGTATATACACTCATTATGTGCTTTTTAAAACCACATTTGAGCGAAAGCCTGTCGTTTTGTAGTTACGCTTAAGAAATTTTAAATGTTACTTGTGCATAGTATGATATTCTGGACATAAGTAGAACAGTAGCTCCCACTTTGTATCTTCCTCTCATATGGAGAAAAATGTGAATACCTTGAAAACGATCTTTGCAATGGGGAAATAACTCTACTGATCACCAAATGTTTGTTTCCCTTGGCATCTGCGGGTTTTCTGAGACCTGGACTTTGGGCGTTCTTTGCTTTATCGTGACAGAAAGCTGTTATTGATGTTTTTGGTTTGGGAGCGACTGAGGTGAAGCGTTTGGGAGCGGCTCTCTTCTAAAGTGTTACTGTACTTTCTATAACACTCCGTTCTACCAGCACAGTATTTATATCCTTGTCAGGAATGAAGGTCCAGATGTTTCCTTTCTTTTCAAACAGTATTCAGAGATGAAAACAGTCACAATACATCACTCGTAACATAAACACTTCTCTCATTTAGCTTTTATCCAGCAAAAGAGGAATATTTGGAGATGGGAATTACATTTATGATTCTGATTCCATTAAAGGTGGGATAAGCGATATCTGGTAACCGTTGTTGATATTTCAAATCACCAAAACAAACACGCCCCTACCCCAAAAGGGTCTCGCCCCATTTTGATAGCTCCGCCCCACACATACATACGCAACCCAGGCAACGACTATGGCAGAATCTGCTGTGCCAGCCGGCTGAGGCTATGATGTCATCAATAAGTGAAAGTGTGTTACTATGGTAATCCAGATCGAATGTTCAATGGAAAAGTCATCCCTTACATCCCAAAAACACAAACACAGTTCTTATGAACAACTCGATAGCACGAGCACGACACGAGTTTATTATCTTGCTTTTCGGACACACTGCGAGCTGACGCTTGAAACGGACAGTGGTTTGGGATGTGGAAATGAATGGGTCTCTATCATAGCTGACAGACGATACAAAGCAAATGGACAAACAAAGCGAACATGACACACAAGCATATTCAAGCAAAGGCTAGCATATATTAGTTCTGTGAAACAAAACAAAACCAATGTTACTCGCCTGTCGAGAAGAAATAAAGCAACCTCGGCGTCCGATTGCAGGCCTTAGCGCTCCTTGAGTGATCCGATACTTGAGTGGTCCTACTTCTTGCCTGATCGTAAGCCTTCTTTTGCTCCATAGACATTTTCCACGTGTGTGTTTTATCTGCCATCTCTCTCTTTCTGTCGTCGGCTAATGTCGGTCCTGTGTGTCGTGTCTTTTGAATAATGACGTGCACTGAGCGATCTCTTCTCCCCATCATTAGTAGACACGCCCCTTACTGCTGATTGGCTACAAGTTTGTTTTGGTACTCGGCCCGAGACACTTTTCTAAAGCATTTTTGAAATATAGCTTACCCCACCTTTAATGATTCGTTTAGTGATTTTAGTGCCTTTGAGTAATTACTAAAATCACAACCATTAGGGGCAGTCGTGGCCTGATGGTTAGAGTCAGACTTGTAACCCGAAGGTAGCAGGTTAGATTCTCAATACCGGCAGGAAAATGTAGGTGGGGGAAGTGAATGAACAGCGCTCTCTTCCAATCCTCAATACCCACGACTGAGGTGCCCCTGAGCAATGCACCTAACCCCCAATCGCTCCCCGGGCCCCACAGCAAAATGGCTGCCCACTGCTCCGGGTGTGTGTGTATGTTCACTACTCACTGCTCCTAATGTGTGTGCACTAACTTGGATGGGTTAAATGCAGAGGACAAATTCTGAGTGTGGGTTACCATACTTGGCCTTCACGTCACATCACTTTCTTTAAATAGTATTGTACCATTTGAACTGGTTCATAAGAGTCACTGGTTTGTGAATCAGACTGCACTGCTCATGCTGTATGTTTGTTGCTGTGTGAACCAGCGAGCACTTCAGTGTTGTCTATGTGTTTTTGTCATTGTATTTTTTTCCAAGCGCCCAGTATTTGTCACGTTCAATGCAGATTCAAGACTCAATGTTTTGCTTTGATGCTGTAGAAAAAAAATAGTTTAATATTGGACAAAAGTTTGGAATAATTTGAAATTACAAAAGTACAAAAGATTTTTTTGTTTGTTTTTGGAAGAAGTCTCTTCTGCTCAGCAAGGCTGCATTTATTTAACTTTAATATATTTTCAAATGTAATTTATCCCTGTGATCAAAGCTGAATTACTCCAGTCTTCAGAACTTCAGAAATCATTCTAATATGATGACTTAATGCTCAGTTATTATCAATTATTATTGGTGCTCAAATGTTTATAATGGTTCTTATTATCTGTATTTCTTTCAGGATTCTTTGATGAATAGAAAGTTCAAAAGAACAGCATTTATTTGAAATAGAAATCATTTGTTACATTATAGAAGGATTAGAATGATTTCTGAAGGATCATGTGACACTGAAGACTGGAGTAATGATGCTGAAAATTCACAGGAATAAATTATATTTTTAAATATATTACGATATAAAACGATACATTTTTAAATTGTAATATTTTACAATATTTCTGTTTTTACTGTATTTTGATCAAATGAATGCAGCCTTGGTAAGCAAAAGAATTATTTCAACTTTTGACCAGAAACTAGACCCTAGGAGTTCTACAACACTTTTTTTTTTTGCTGAATATAAAGTTTCCCCCATACTGTATTGTAACAAGGGCCAATCATGCATCTGTTTTGTTTAGTGGACTAATGAGAAGTCCAGGCTGTGTCTGTTTGGTTGAGTTTTCTGAAGTCTCACCGAAATGGAAGCCATACCCTGAGCTGGAGGGTTGCAGTGCTGAACGACTGCTGCCCTTGTCAAAACATTCCACTGTATCCTGATTAAACGTCATCAGCGTGACAGACTGCAGATAATCACAGTATGCTTGTACAGTTATGGTGGTGCTGGTTAGTGATTGGGAAAGTGACTGTGATAGTGGTTTGACTGTTAGTTTACTTGTTTTGCCATGTTTGACCTGCGTTCAACTCTTTTATCTCTGTTTTGTGACTCTTTGTCAGTGTTTTATTACTCTCAAACAGCCTTCCTTCCTTCCTTGATCTAACAACCTCTTGAAGATCCTCCCCCAAACCAAACTGCCCATCTGCCTTGGAAATGCACTGCCCTGCAAGTCTGAACATGCTCAAACAAGTGGTCAAAATGATTCTTATCTTTTGTATTGTATTTTTGCCAAAGACTGTTTGCACTGCAACATATGCCTTTCAACAATAAAATGGCCACATATGAAACATTGACTGTTTTATTTCCAAAACATGTCATCACATGTATTTATTCATTTACTGTCTACAGCACTTGTTTCAAGGCAGCTTCACATTAATAAACAGGGAATTGATTCAAATCAGTTCAATAACAGTGTTGATGCTACAAAGTTAGCGTCATTGTCCATCTCAATTCAGTTCCAATTTTGTTCTCATCTAAAAGTGTCAGTGCAGTTAAAACGATAATATTACTGAATATTAATTGTCTTTGAAACCCTTTCTTTTAAAATGTGTGTGTATATACAGTAGTTCTGAACAAAGCCCAGTTGCTGTGACTGTGCAGTGGGTTCATGGCATAATCATGTACATCTTGTTTTTGGTGAAACGTATCTTGATGCATTTTCAAGTAATTTTGCTCTTTATAATTTAATTCCTAACGGTCATATTTGACACCTAATGGGTTCAATCACAAGTTCAGTATGGAGTACCGCAAGGCTCAGTGCTAGGACTGTTGCTTTTCACCCTGTACATGCTACCCTTGGGAGATATCATTAGGAAGCATGGCGTTAGTTTTCATTGTTATGCTGACGATACTCAGCTCTATATTTCTTCACGCCCTGACGAAACTTACCAATTCACTAAATTAATGGAATGCATAGCTGATATAAAAAGTTGGATGACTACTAATTTCCTACAACTTAATTCTGAAAAAACAGAATTTCTAATTATTGGACAAAAAAAACCTCTGCACGTAGTAACCTAGAATACTCTCTAACACTCGATGGCTGCTCTGTCAAGTCCTCGTCGTCAGTTAGGAACCTGGGTGTGCTCTTTGATACCAATCTCTCATTTGAAAGCCACGTTTCTAGCATCTGTGAAACTGCATTCTACCATCTTAAAAATATATCTAAATTACGGCACATGCTTTCAATGCAAAATGCTGAACAGTTAGTTCATGCGTTCATGACCTCAAGGCTAGATTATTGTAATGCTCTACTGGGTGGTTGCCCTGCTCGCTTAATAAATAAACTGCAGCTTGTCCAAAACGCAGCAGCTAGAGTTCTTACTAGAACCAGGAAGTATGACCATATTAGCCCGGTTCTGGCAACACTGCATTGGCTCCCTATTAAACATTGTATACATTTTAAAATCTTGCTAATTACTTACAAAGCACTAAATGGTTTAGCGCCCCAGTACTTGAGCGAGCTCTTAACGCATTATACTCCATCACGTCTATTGCGGTCTCAAAACTCTGGCCAGTTGATAATACCTAGAATATCAAAATCAACTGCAGGCGGTCGATCCTTTTCCTATTTAGCACCTAAACTCTGGAACAGTCTTCCTAGCATTGTTCGGGAAGCAGACACACTCTGTCAGTTTAAATCTAGACTAAAATCACATCTCTTTACTATGCACATAAAACATTATCAATTTATATTATTCACATCAATTAAATGACTGTTAGGCTGCATTAACTAGGTCAGCCGGAACCAGGAACACTTCCCATAACACCTGATGTACTCGTTACATCATAAGAAGAATGGCATCTACGCTAATGTTAGTCTCTCTGTTTATCCCAAGGTTTACTGCAGTCGGCCGGATCCGGGCCGTATCCAGACCAGATGGTGGACCTGCGCTAGACACGACCAACGCATCCCTTAAGTGTCTGCAGAGACCGTGTCAACTAGACTCTCCCCTGTGAAGGCCTCATTGACACGACAGCCAGTGGCACTGATCCTCAACAAACCCGTCTCCGGCATGATGACCAGATTGAACTGGACAAATATTCTGAATGTTTCGATCTAATCTGACATCTGACTTGTAATGTTTACCTGAATCATAATCATACACTGTCCGTTCATTGGCCAGAGGAGAACTGGCACCCCCACTGAGCCTGGTTTCTCCCAAGGCTTTTTTCTCTATCCTGCCACCTGAGTTTTGGTTCCTTCCCACTGTCACCTTTGGCTATTGGCTTGCTTAGTTGGGGACACTAAATATTCAACAATATTACTGATCTGTCACACCCACCAGTCCAAAATTTAAATTTATGGAAGCTAATGAGGTTAATTCTCGTGTTACGCAGCACGTTTGAGCTTCTGCAAGAGCCAATGAGATTCCTTCTTGTTACGCATCACGTTTGAGCTTCCTCCAGAACCAATGAGGTTCATTCTTGTGTTACACATCACGTTTGATCTTCTGCAAGAGCCAATGAGATTCCTTCTCGTGTTACGCATCATGTTTGAGCTTCCTCCAGAACCAATGAGGTTCATTCTCGTGTTACGCAGCACGTTTGAGCTTCCTCAAGAACCAATGAGGTTCATTCTTGTATTACGCAGCACGTTTGAGCTTCCTCAAGAACCAATGAGGTTCATTCTTGTGTTACGCAGCACGTTTGAGCTTCCTCAAGAACCAATGAGGTTCATTCTTGTTACACAGCACGTTTGAGCTTCAGCAAGAACCAGTGAGACTCATTCTCGTGTTACGCAGCACGTTTGAGCTTCCTCCAGAACCAGTGAGGTTCATTCTTGTGTTACGCAGCACGTTTGAGCTTCAGCAAGAACCAGTGAGGTTCATCCTTGTGTTATGCAGCACATTTGAGCTTCCTCAAGAACCAATGAGGTTCATTCTCGTGTTATGCAGCACGTTTGAGCTTCAGCAAGAACCAATGAGGTTCATTTTCGTGTTACGCAGCACATTTGAGCTTCCTCAAGAACCAATGAGGTTCATTCTTGTGTTATGCAGCACGTTTGAGCTTCAGCAAGACCCAATGAGGTTCATTCTTGTGTTATGCAGCACGTTTGAGCTTCAGCAAGAACCAATGAGGTTCATTCTTGTGTTACACAGCACGTTTGAGATTCAGCAAGAACCAGTGAGGTTCATTCTCGTGTTACGCAGCACGTTTGAGCTTCCTCAAGAACCAATGAGGTTCATTCTTGTGTTATGCAGCACATTTGAGCTTCCTCAAGAACCAATGAGGCACATTCTTGTGTTATGCAGCACGTTTGAGCTTCCTCAAGAACCAGTGAGGTTCATTCTCGTGTTACGCAGCACGTTTGAGCTTCCTCAAGAACCAATGAGGTTCATTCTCGTGTTACGCAGCACGTTTGAGCTTCCTCAAGAACCAATGAGGTTCATTCTTGTGTTACGCAGCACGTTTGAGCTTCCTCCAGAACCAGTGAGGTTCATTTTTGTGTTACGCAGCACGTTTGAGCTTCAGCAAGAACCAGTGAGGTTCATTCTCGTGTTACGCAACACGTTTGAGCTTCCTCAAGAACCAATGAGGTTCATTCTTGTGTTATGCAGCACATTTGAGCTTCCTCAAGAACCAATGAGGCACATTCTTGTGTTATGCAGCACGTTTGAGCTTCCTCAAGAACCAATGAGGTTCATTCTTGTGTTATGCAGCACATTTGAGCTTCCTCAAGAACCAATGAGGTTCATTCTTGTGTTACGCAGCACATTTGAGCTTCCTCAAGAACCAATGAGGTTCATTCTTGTTACACAGCACGTCTGAGCTTCAGCAAGAACCAGTGAGATTCATTCTCGTGTTACGCAGCACGTTTGAGCTTCCTCCAGAACCAGTGAGGTTCATTCTTGTGTTACGCAGCACATTTGAGCTTCAGCAAGAACCAGTGAGGTTCATTCTTGTGTTATGCAGCACATTTGAGCTTCCTCAAGAACCAATGAGGTTCATTCTTGTGTTATGCAGCACGTTTGAGCTTCCTCAAGAACCAATGAGGTTCATTCTCGTGTTATGCAGCACGTTTGAGCTTCAGCAAGAACCAGTGAGGTTCATTCTCGTGTTACGCAGCACGTTTGAGCTTCAGCAAGAACCAATGAGGTTCATTTTCGTGTTACGCAGCACATTTGAGCTTCCTCAAGAACCAATGAGGTTCATTCTTGTGTTATGCAGCACGTTTGAGCTTCAGCAAGACCCAATGAGGTTCATTCTTGTGTTATGCAGCACGTTTGAGCTTCAGCAAGAACCAATGAGATTCATTCTTGTGTTACGCAGCACGTTTGAGCTTCCTCAAGAACCAATGAGGCTCATTCTTGTGTTACACAGCACGTTTGAGATTCAGCAAGAACCAGTGAGGTTCATTCTCGTGTTACGCAGCACGTTTGAGCTTCCTCAAGAACCAATGAGGTTCATTCTTGTGTTATGCAGCACATTTGAGCTTCCTCAAGAACCAATGAGGCACATTCTTGTGTTATGCAGCACGTTTGAGCTTCCTCAAGAACCAGTGAGGTTCATTCTCGTGTTACGCAGCACGTTTGAGCTTCCTCAAGAACCAATGAGGTTCATTCTTGTGTTACGCAGCACGTTTGAGCTTCCTCCAGAACCAGTGAGGTTCATTTTTGTGTTACGCAGCACGTTTGAGCTTCAGCAAGAACCAGTGAGGTTCATTCTCGTGTTACGCAACACGTTTGAGCTTCCTCAAGAACCAATGAGGTTCATTCTTGTGTTATGCAGCACATTTGAGCTTCCTCAAGAACCAATGAGGCACATTCTTGTGTTATGCAGCACGTTTGAGCTTCCTCAAGAACCAATGAGGTTCATTCTTGTGTTATGCAGCACATTTGAGCTTCCTCAAGAACCAATGAGGTTCATTCTTGTGTTACGCAGCACGTTTGAGCTTCCTCAAGAACCAATGAGGTTCATTCTTGTTACACAGCACGTCTGAGCTTCAGCAAGAACCAGTGAGATTCATTCTCGTGTTACGCAGCACGTTTGAGCTTCCTCCAGAACCAGTGAGGTTCATTCTTGTGTTACGCAGCACATTTGAGCTTCAGCAAGAACCAGTGAGGTTCATTCTTGTGTTATGCAGCACATTTGAGCTTCCTCAAGAACCAATGAGGTTCATTCTTGTGTTATGCAGCACGTTTGAGCTTCAGCAAGAACCAATGAGGTTCATTCTCGTGTTACGCAGCACGTTTGAGCTTCAGCAAGAACCAATGAGGTTCATTTTCGTGTTACGCAGCACATTTGAGCTTCCTCAAGAACCAATGAGGTTCATTCTTGTGTTATGCAGCACGTTTGAGCTTCAGCAAGACCCAATGAGGTTCATTCTTGTGTTATGCAGCACGTTTGAGCTTCAGCAAGAACCAATGAGGTTCATTCTCGTGTTACGCAGCACGTTTGAGCTTCCTCAAGAACCAATGAGGTTCATTCTTGTGTTATGCAGCACATTTGAGCTTCCTCAAGAACCAATGAGGCACATTCTTGTGTTATGCAGCACGTTTGAGCTTCCTCAAGAACCAGTGAGGTTCATTCTTGTGTTATGCAGCAGGTTTGAGCTTCCTCAAGAACCAATGAGGTTCATTCTCGTGTTATGCAGCACGTTTGAGCTTCAGCAAGAACCAATGAGGTTCATTCTTGTGTTACGCATCACGTTTGAGCTTCTGCAAGAACCAATGAGGTTCATTCTCATGTTACGCAGTACGTTTGAGCGTCAGCAAGAACCAGTGAGGTTCATTCTTGTGTTACGCAGCACGTTTGAGCGTCAGCAAGAACCAATCAGGTTCAGTCTTGTGTTACGCAGCACGTTTGAGCTTCAGCAAGAACCAATGAGGTTAATTCTCGTTATGGACTGATTCAATATGAATTAGTTTAACAATCTCTATAAGAACTTTTTGAAGTATTAAAGTGACAGTTGCGTAGGCTGTCAATGGAGGGACAGAAATCTCTCAGATTTGATTAAAATATCTTAATTTGTGTTCCGAAGATGAACCAAAGTCTTACGGGTTTGTAACGACATGATACCCTGATACCCATAAATACCCTGGTGACTGCTGTTTGTGGCTATATTTTTAATTATTCGTGTCAAAATGTGTTGGCATTGAAATGTTGTTTTTTTATGTGTTATTAAAATTAGTAGCAGCAGTGTTTGTACTCTGACCATAGAGAGCACATTTTACTCGCACATGACTTGAAAAGTTTGGTCCGTGGTGTTTTCAGACCTGTAGATCGTTTGCTTTGTTCTGAAACAGGGATTAAAATTGTTACAATGTTGCACTTTCTTCTTGGTTCGGTTCACTTTCAAAAGGCAACATTTCTAAATGAACCAAATTTGTTAATACAAGTCATGAGCGAGTAACCTGTCCTCTGACAACAGCTCCGTCTTCATGTGCTACTGTTCCACGCAGTGATTTAAGGCCATCGATTTTGAGACGCTCGTTAAACACCTTGTAAACTTTGGTATTTTTGCGTGTTTTGGACAGTTGCTCGGAAATATGTTCATCCAACCAAATTTCAATTAGGCATTTCACTTCGCCTTTGCTCCAAGTGAACCCACGATTTATTTTGAGAGGAATTATCAAAAGAAACACTCCCTGTTGAAAAAAAACAGCATATGCTGGTTAGGTATGTTTTGAAGCATGGCCACTGGTTTGAGCTGGTTTATGTTGGTCCTTAGCTGGTCATGAGCTGGTTATAAGCTGGTTCTGAGCTGGAGCTAGTTTCTTAGGACCAGCTTAGGACCAGCACTTGACCAGCTTAAACCAGCTCAAACCAGCTGTCATGCTTCTAAACATACCTAACCAGCATATGCTGGTTTTCACGCACCCTACGTAATTAATTACCCATCATACATTGTGATACAGCCTGGTTCGTTGGGTTGCTTTCTCTCCACAAGCGAACTGCTGCAGAGTTCAAGCGGGCCAAGACCAGTTCATTCAGGGGATCTCGGACTGATCTTTTTTGAGCGTATCCGAGTGTGATGGCCGTGTTCATACATGTCTAAACTAACCGAACTAAGGGAGAAAATGCGTCCGGTTCCGAAACAAAACTCATTAAAGTAATGAGGGATAAATATCATTATATTATCAAGAGATTTAAGTGAAGGCTAATGTTATCTTTAACAGCCAGCTTCATTGTGCTTCATTTCTCTATCTCTCCCCTCTTAGAACTGAATCTCACAACTGCTCTCTGATTTCTCACTG
This sequence comes from Coreius guichenoti, assembly GCA_039654105.1. Taxonomy (NCBI): domain Eukaryota; kingdom Metazoa; phylum Chordata; class Actinopteri; order Cypriniformes; family Gobionidae; genus Coreius; species Coreius guichenoti. The sequence continues at coordinate 4,827,990 of CM077177.1, forward strand.
ATATCACAGAGAATAGAGGAGACTTTCTCTCTCACTGCAATGGAAAAATGACTCCTGTAATGCAACAAGGCTTCCACAGACAGAAAGTAGCACCATCCTGTAATGTAACGCCATGGTTTTAGGCTAAGTATATTTAAATAAATAATTAAGGGGGTTGAAAAAAAGACCAGCAATATCTTCCGCCCCCCCCCCCCAAAAAAAGACAGCAATCTGTGCAAATGTTTTGTTGCCTCGGAGAACACATTCTCTTCACATGAGATGTTTTCTTTTCAGGGTTCAGTCTGGGATTAGAGCCAAGTTGCACAATTAGGCCACAAAGGCTCCCCATCTGCTGGGCTTGTATATGTGTGTGTAGGTCCCCATAACATGGCCCCTGACTTTAGAGAGGCTTATCTCTCCGTGGGGACTCCCAACTCACAGAAATGCCTCCAAGTGGATACAGGAGAAAAGGTTTGATAAAAACGACTGTCCAGAACTTCACATGCTCAGAGATTTCACTCCCAGAATCTAGTGCATAATGAATTACACATCTGAAAGTGGAGCAGTGAGGTATGAATGAAAAGTTCACCACAGGATGATTCAAGGGATGCAAACACCACACAACACTGAAGGAAAAACACAAAGAAGCAACATTAAATTGCATTTTTTATTGTGGCTATTTTCATAGATGCTATTCACACTAAATGCAAACAACGATAGATGCTATTTACACCAAGTACAAATAGCAACTAGATTCTATTTACACTAAGTGAAAATATATTTTCTAAGCGATGGAAGCTATTTACACTATGTAAAAATAACAGTATTTTCTTGCAATAAGTGTAAATAGTAGTCAGATGCTATTTATACTTATAAATACTGGCAGATATTTGCACCTCAGTGTTGTTTAACATTACACAGTATGCAATAATGACAGATTAAAATTATTAAATGGATGCCGCCTTATTGGGACAATAAAGCACTCCCTACACCGACCCCTAATCCTAAACACTTTATTATTAAACACACAACTATTTTCTTAATTTTTATTGAAAATAAATGCCTTTCCGATCTGATATGTGATGGGAAAAGGGAGTAGAGTGAGTTCGGCAAAAGGCGGATTCGAACTCGGGTTGATTTGACAATGCAATGTTTTCTGTAATTTTGTCTGATCCAACCAGACGTCAGTGGGCGGAGTTAGTGTAAATAGCCTTTACCAACAAGGTGGCCTATTTGCACTTAGTGTACTTCACAGTTTTTTTAATTTTATAATGCTTCCTGGAGTGCACTTATAATGTTAGTGGGATTTTTATATTTAAAAAACCTGTCCAAATTTAGAAATAAAAGGCCATGATGCCATTTTAAAAGTTAATTATTTTGTTTATTGGGTGTAGAATAGGTTAACATGCTTTAATGTTCAGAAAAAACATTATATTCTCACATACTGTACATTATTGCAGTACCTCTATTCCCAGTCTGTCTGAAACACACTGATTTCTACAAAGCACCTCCTTCTGTAAAATCCAGAGTGCTCTGATTGGCCAGCTGACCCAGTGCATTGTGATTGGCCAAACACCTCAAGTGTGTGTCGGAAATGTAACCCCCCTTACATAATTGTGAGCTTCAGCTTCAAAGGCTTTAAGCAAACGTAAAGACACAGTTAATAATGTTGTCGGTTGCTAAGTAGTCTTTATTAGCCTGTGTTGTCCTCTCCCAGGTTCAGGAAGCTGTCCTCTGTAAAATGCCCTGTGCACAAGCTCACTTTTGGGTTGTACTGCTCAGGAACAGTGTTGTAAATAATTCTTAACCTCTGATTTCTAATTTCATCCATTTTCGGAAGGCTGAATATGGCCTTGAATATGGCCTAATAATGCTCTGGCATGCAAACAGACAGCATCTCCACGACATGACATGACAACACTATACAATTTACTGAAGCCTCTTCTTCTTTGTGTATGCTAATATTTAACATTGTGACGTGGACATTTGAGTAAGTAATTTCTGGAGTTTAATCGATGTGTTTTCTGTTAGATAGAATAAATCCCTTTGTGGGACACTATGAGCTTTGTAACTGCTGATCGTATACATGCACAGACACATTACACATTAAAGGAAAAGGAAAGCATTATATGACCCCTTTAAACACTTTGTTTAAATGGGCGTGTCTCCTTTAAGACTTCAATGTAAACGCCCACTGCTGCGATTGGATGACATCTTTGCATATGAAATAAGTATTACGTGTGGAACTCTTTTGAAAAACTCTGCCGAGATATACTAATTGTGAAAAGTGTTGATTATAGCACTTTATACTACATACTGTTGAATGCTTGAATCTGTTCTAAGGTGTGCAATTATTTTCAGGGAAACGCACGGCTAAAGTAGTTCCAGGCAGGTCTTGACCGCATTACAGCTCCATATCACTTCGCCAAATGATTTCAGTTATTTCAAACATCTTTACAGCCGACAACAGCAAAAGAACCAAAACCCACAACCACACTGACCAAAGCAAATAAATAAACAATAGGATTAAAACGAAAAATTATTTCTATGTTTTTTGCGACAAAATTACGTTTTATGTACAGAAAGCACATACTCTCTTTCTCCCACTCAAACGCACACACACATACAGTACAGACACACACTCGCACAGAAACATGTCAGCACTGATCTGACGAATTTATCAGTAAAATAGATTAACAACTTAAAAGCTAACTCTACATGACATTTCTCACAAGCGAGGAAATAATAGCGCTGTTCTTGGAGCAGATAAACTTACAGTAGAGACACTGTGGCGAACACTGGTGAGAGACACACAGACTCAGATAATTCATACGCTCTCTCTCTCTCTATAATAACTGCATTAGTCTGCTATCAGTGGCTCAAGCCTCCGTTACGAGCTCTAAAATGACGTTCTGGAATTAACAATGGAGGTTTGGGATTAGATACGTAAGAAATTAGTCCTACACACAAGAGAGTTTTAAGGACAAAACCTGACAAATGTCTTGAAATACATCATCTTAACAATGTTTTGTGTTGTGGTAACCGTATAAGTGGAATAAATTGACTGGTGTGCATTATTTTTCTAAAAATTTAAATGGCCCGTCGTCAATTATTCCTTACTTATACCACAGCGGAATGCTTGATTCTGATTGGTTGACGAACATTCTAAAGTGTGCTGAACGCCCACCGACTTCAGCAGCATTCGTCCTGGACCTTTTTTTTCATAGGGATTTTAAAAAAGTCTTTGTTAAAGTGTTATGTGCCATGAACAAACCAAGCAACATTACGAACCTTTATTTAAAGCAAAAAAGTATCTGACAAAAAAGACAAAAGGTACAAAACTGTGAACTTAACAGCTTTAGTGAGGGAAAAATGTTCAATTCCATGAATAATTAAAAATGATGGTAAAATATAAAACTGTTAATTTAAAGTTGTTGATAGTATCTATAGATAGGCTACAATATGTTTTAAGTTGATTGCAAATATGCATATATATACGTATATATACATACATACACACACACAAATATTTAAGTATTTTGACAGCAAGACTCAATTACAGCATTCAACACTCTGATTAGGCCTGAGACAAAACAGACGATTTTCAAATCTTAAACGATTTTAAAATGGTTGGAGACCACAGACATAAGGGCAGTTTCAACTGATATTTAGCATTATAATCCTTCAAATGCACACACTAGAACATTCGTCTGGACCGCGAGACCACACAACTGTCGACTGTAGTAACATTTTCAAAGTGAGACGAGATCTCACGAAGACTTGCGAGATCAAACGTGACTTGAGAAGAAAAACAAAGTGAGGGCGATCAACGACGTCAGCTGGTTCTCCTCTGTAAATTTTGTTTTACGGGAAGAAAAACAAAGGAGAAAAAAGAATATAATCTTCTTTGTCAATACTCCACTTTCGTGGCATGTTTGTGGCTGCTAAGTTTTAGCTATAGAAGCACACAACATCCGGTTGGTGAAGCTTGCTCGCTCTCATTGGCTATCGCAGGTAGTATCACATCAGAGGCAGCCAGATAAAGGGTCAGAAATATCAAATGTTTGATATTTATGATTTGGGGTTGTGCGGGCTCCGACGCGTTCAGGAGCAGTAAAATAATCATATTGATACCACATAATTGAGGATTTTTCTGACAAAAATTTGTTTACGACGAGAATTGAATTGGGCCACGCCCCCCGATCGCTTGGGGGTGCAAATCAGGCTTAGAATATTCAAGTGTGTGGCCCGCCTTAGAGGAATTTTCTGCACAGCATCATGGGTAATGTAGTTTTTCACCACGAACTCTGCTGTTAAACAGGATTATTTTAAAAACAAGTTGAAATAATGTGAACAGATGGCTTCACCAAAAGCATATACCATTGATTAGCAACCTCAAAGCTCACAACAGGTCTGTCTTTAAACATTTGTAAGTTACTGTTAAAAATCAATTTCCCTATAAAGAAAAGAAATGGCGTTTTTACTTTTGTTGTACTCTAATGAGTGCTGCAGGGATGATGCATTTTTGTAGGCGAAATGTTAGCATTTTAGCACTTCTGGTTTCAACATCCTGAAGTACTTTTTTTGAGTGAGTTTTTGGTTAAATGCCTGAAATAAGGTCTGTGGTGAACACAAGCTCAAGATATTTAAAATTTTTAAATGTGACCGCGGTGTAGCTCGTTTATTGCTTTTGACTTCTGCTGATTGTACACTATATTGCCAAACGTATTGGGACACCCCTCCAAATCATTGAATTCAGGTGTTCCAATCACTTCCATGGCCACAGGTGTATAAAATCAAGCACCTAGGCATGCAGACGCTTCTACAAACATCTGTGAAAGAATGGGTCGCTCTCAGGAGCTCAGTGAATTCAAGCGTGGTACCGTGATAGGTTGCAATAAGTCCATTTGTGAAATTTCCATTTCCACACAGTGCACAGAAGTCGCCAACTTACTGCAGAGTCAATAGCTACAGCTACCTCCAAACTTCTGGGGCCTTCAGATTAGCTCAAGAACAGTGTGTAGAGAGCTTCATGGAATGGGTTTCCATGGCCGAGCAGCTGGATCCAAGCCTTACATCATCAAGTGCAATGCAAAGCGTCGGCGCAGTGGTGTAAAGCACGTCGCCACTGGACTCTAGAGCAGAGGAGACGTGTTCTCTGGAGTGACCAATCACGCTTCTCTGTCTGACAATCCGATGGACGAGTCTGAGTGTGGTGGTTGCCAGGAGAACGGTTCTTGCCTGACTGCATTGTGCCAAGTGTAAAGTTTGGTGGAGGGGGGATTATGGTGTGGGGTTGTTTTTCAGGGCTTGGCCCCTTTGTTCCATTGAAAGGAACTCTTAATGCTTCAGCATACCAAGACAATTTGGACAATTTCATGCTCCTAACTTTGTGGGAACAGTTTGGGGATGGCCCCTTCCTGTTCCAACATGACTGCGCACCCGTGCACAAAGAAAGGTCCATAAAGACATGGATGAGCGAGTTTGTGCAGGCCAGTCAAGTTCCTCCACACCAGAGTCCTGACCTCAACCCGATAGAACACCTTTGGGATGAATTAGAGCGGAGACTGCGAGCCAGGCCTTCTCGTCCAACATCAGTGCCTGACCTCACAAATGCGCTTCTAGAAGAATGGTCAAAAATTCCCATAAACACACTCCTAAACCTTGTGGAAAGCTTTCCCAGAAGAGTTGAAGCTGTTATAGCTGCAAAGGGTGGACCAACTCCATATTAAACCCTACGGATTAATAATGGGATGCCATTAAAGTTCATGTGCATGTAAAGACAGGCGTACCAAAACTTGTGGAAATATAGTGTATTTGAGCTTCAAAATTTATAAAAATTGTGTTCGTTTGTGAAGATTATCATGATGAACTAAACGTGTTACAATCATAAATGTTTGTTGGTCACAGAGCTTATTTTCTGCAGTTAGAAAAATCAGTAACTGACAAAACCCCAATAGGATTTTTCCATTTTTACCTATAACTTTGCCTGCTGTTTTATATAAAATACCACTTTTTCATAGGACTCCTCTATTCCCTTCACCAACTCTAATTAATCTTATCTCACTAAGGAACTTATTTGCTTCCCAATTTGCCATTTTAAAGTTCCATATAAGAACAGTACCTTTCATAATCTCATACATCCATACCTACTTTGCAATGAATAACTAAATCACCATCGCTCCTCATTGTACTAGGCTGAGGACACATGCAGTTAGGAAGCATGAATAGGATGGGAAAAGATTCTGATTAGATTGGAAAGGACCTTTATAAATGTATTGCAAATTAAAGAGAGTTTTAATTGGGATTCTGATGAACTGTTCATTTCATTGATCTATTTGAATTTGAGGGGAGGGTCTTGATTATATATATAAAAAAAAAAGACATATAGAAAAAGGAAGGGAAAATAAGTTAGTGCCCTTGCTGGAAGTTGTTAGACTGTTGCTTAGTGATGGCAAAAACAGGCTTTCAAAGCTTGTGAAAAATGGTGCACATTAGTGCCATCTGGTGGTTAAAGGCCGGTCAAAGCATCTCATTAATGCCACCAGACCCAGAGATTTTGGGGTTAGAGTTAATACAACAGTCAGTTCATACTTTGAAAACAATACAGGTATCTAACCGATATGATGCCGTGTGAATACTTGGATGAAAGAACAGCATCATATAGCATTATAATCAACCTTCAATGAATAACACAAACCCTTATTAATAAACATTTGCTCATCGCACTCAAGGTATACTACCCATTTAATTGGGTTGTGCAGACCCTGGCAATAAAACCTATTACATGGGCATTGTTGGTGCCACGTGCTACTGTTTGAGCTAAAGCAACACATTTACACATTTAGTTCAGTTCTCCTAGTTCACAGGCAAGGGTCATGCAGGTTTATGTGAGATCAAAATAAATTATAGTGAAAATGCTTGTGAACATGACTATGCTTGTGAACATTTAATCTGCTATTATTTCTGTGTTTGAGAGGCAGAATTGCATGCCAAAAGATAAAAATGGGAATACAAAGCACGTCAGTGGAGAAAGGCATTAAGTTCATCATAACATCGTAATATACATCATATAGGCCTACATAATTCACACGCTATATTGCTAAAATGTACCCGATTTTTCACATCAACAGAAAAATATACCGGGATAACCTGCCTTCTTTTAAGACTCCCCTGCTTCAGTGCGGTCACAGTTAATGATATGCTAAAGCCCGCCCACACGTTGACGTGATTGGTCATATGTCTGTGATGTAGAGAACAAGGGCGATTTCAAACGGTGTTTTTGAGACTTCTAAGTCTCTCTAAGACTCTTCTAAGTCTTTAGATCACTGCAGTTTTAAGGAGGAAAATACTCAGCAATAGGGCTGGGCGGTATATCGAGTTTGTACAATATATCGATATATTTTTTAGAGACGATATGGAATGAGGCAATACCGTTTATATCGATATACAGTAGATTGATACGAGCGCATCTGAAAAATAGCGGAGTACGCAGAGTGAGCTGATGCAGGGAAAGTGCATGATACAACTTGTCCTAAACATGACACATGCTTTATATTAAGGGCTTCAAAATAACTAGTAAGATATAGTTAACAAGTATAGTTTAAAGCAGCTTGCCCTGTCAGATGCTCTCAAAGATAGGTTACTTGTGCTGACAGACAGATAAATACTTGCGGTGTTTAATGCGTTTGAAATGTGGTGCTTTCCTCAGAGCATAACTTACATTTCACAGGTATATTCTCCATCTGTAAATGTTAGAAAGTCATGCAAATATGTCCATTTTGCTGTCAGGAGAGGACGAGCCTTCTGCAAGTGAATCTCCGCTAAAATTCAGGCTTCCGTGAATGAGCACCGCCCCGCGCATGCGCGGCAAACAGACGGAGCGCAATAGAATAAAAACGCAATAATTCTGACTAAAGTATACATATTTCTAAAATATTTGTTGTTGGACAAGAAATGTGCCATATGTGGAATTTTAAACCTACAAGTAAGTATATTTTTATGAAAGTGACCATTATAAAGGGGTAATATAGGCTAATATGCTTTTGTTTTTATTTTCCTTTTTAGTTTAGTGAATTTAAAAACAAAATTATTAATTTTGTTTTTAGATTGTAAACACCCTTTTTGCACATAATATATTGCATAGCCTACATTACATTCATTGTATTTGTTTATAGCCCTCAATATCAACATTGTTTTTAGGACATCACTGGGCAGGATGTGAAATAAAATTATTATTAAAGATTTTTTTATACAGATTTTTTTTTTAATCCAAATAGAAAAAACGTAGAAAATACTGGGATATATACCGTGCATCGCCATTCAACCAAAAAATACCGAGATATAATTTTTTGGCCATATCGCCCAGCCCTACTCAGCAATGGTGTTGACTTATGAATTTGCACATGGTTTGTCAAAGCATATTAAAAACACCACATAGACATATAAACAACATTAAAAACGTGATTTTCACCACAGGAGGTCTTTAAGTAGCATTTATTTTTAAAAATCTGGCAAAGTTCTCTCAGTAGAATGCTCTTCTGGAACATTCTTCTCAAAAGAACATCATTCATGGAACGTTTTATCCAGAACATTTGGGTTTCACGTCCATTTAACGTTTCTTAAGCGTTACTTCTTGATCATTAACAAGAATTGAAGAGAAGTTAACATTTAGAAATAATAGCAAATTAAGGAAAATGTTCTTAGAACATATTTTTATTAGCTGGGCTTCTTGTATTTTTCCTTTTTTTAACTGAGTGCTTAAATGGAAGAATGAAGGTTTGATCTAATATACCCACATATACCCTTATCCCACCAACATCATTCAGCAATAGTAAATGGCTGCCAATCTTTAGCAATCATATTGAACAAATTGTATGTTTTCTGATCCTTGCAACATAAGAAATTATTTTCATTAATACAAACCCGATTCCAAAAAAGTTGGGACACTGTACAAATTGTGAATAAAAAAGGAATGCAATAATTTACAAATCTCATAAACTTATATTTTATTCACAATAGAATATAGATAACATATCAAATGTTGAAAGTGAGACATTTTGAAATGTCATGCCAAATATTGGCTCATTTTGGATTTCATGAGAGCTACACATTCCAAAAAAGTTGGGACAGGTAGCAATAAGAGGCCGGAAAAGTTAAATGTACATATAAGGAACAGCTGGAGGACCAATTTGCAACTTATTAGGTCAGTTGGCAACATGATTGGGTATAAAAAGAGCCTCTCAGAGTGGCAGTGTCTCTCAGAAGTCAAGGTGGGCAGAGGATCACCAATTCCCCCAATGCTGCGGCGAAAAATAGTGGAGCAATATCAGAAAGGAGTTTCTCAGAGAAAAATTGCAAAGAGTTTGAAGTTATCATCATCTACAGTGCATAATATCATCCAAAGATTCAGAGAATCTGGAACAATCTCTGTGCGTACGGGTCAAGGCCGGAAAACCATACTGGATGCCCGTGATCTTCGGGCCCTTAGACGGCACTGCATCACATACAGGAATGCTACTGTAATGGAAATCACAACATGGGCTCAGGAATACTTCCAGAAAACATTGTCGGTGAACACAATCCACCGTGCCATTCGCCGTTGCCGGCTAAAACTCTATAGGTCAAAAAAGAAGCCATATCTAAACATGATCCAGAAGCGCAGGCGTTTTCTCTGGGCCAAGGCTCATTTAAAATGGACTGTGGCAAAGTGGAAAACTGTTCTGTGGTCAGACGAATCAAAATTTGAAGTTCTTTTTGGAAAACTGGGACACCATGTCATCCGGACTAAAGAGGACAAGGACAACCCAAGTTGTCATTAGCGCTCAGTTCAGAAGCCTGCATCTCTGATGGTATGGGGTTGCATGAGTGCGTGTGGCATGGGCAGCTTACACATCTGGAAAGGCACCATCAATGCTGAAAGGTATATCCAAGTTCTAGAACAACATATGCTCCCATCCAGACGTCGTCTCTTTCAGGGAAGACCTTGCATTTTCCAACATGACAATGCCAGACCACATACTGCATCAATTACAACATCATGGCTGCGTAGAAGAAGGATCCGGGTACTGAAATGGCCAGCCTGCAGTCCAGATCTTTCACCCATAGAAAACATTTGGCGCATCATAAAGAGGAAGATGCGACAAAGAAGACCTAAGACAGTTGAGCAACTGGAAGCCTGTATTAGACAAGAATGGGACAACATTTCTATTCCTAAACTTGAGCAACTTGTCTCCTCAGTCCCCAGACGTTTGCAGACTGTTATAAAAAGAAGAGGGGATGCCACACAGTGGTAAACATGGCCTTGTCCCAACTTTTTTGAGATGTGTTGATGGCATGAAATTTAAAATCAACTTATTTTTCCCTTAAAATTATACATTTTTCTCAGTTTAAACATTTGATATGTCATCTATGTTGTATTCTGAATAAAATATTGAAATTTGAAACTTCCACATCATTGCATTCTGTTTTTATTCACAATTTGTACAAAAAGTGTCCCAACTTTTTTGGAATCGGGTTTGTACATATCACAGCCAGGCAAACATATTCACACATACACACACACACACATTAGCTTGTTTGTTAGCGCCATTGTTTGCAAGATACTGTGAGAAAAAGAATAAAACAGATTTCACACCAACAAAAGCAAGAGGCAAACGCATACAGTGAGTCATGGGTTGGATTGACTGTACCTTAGATACTTGCAGCTGTTGACCCACTTGCAGGAGACACATTCTCATGCTTTGCTAACCCTATAAAGCCTACTGTACCATAGCTGAAGTATGAAAGGCCTCTAAATGGTCAACATGATCAAAACTTTGCTGAAAATCCAGTTGCCACAATCTACTACATACACATATACAAAATGAATATAAATGTTGCAAGATAATTTCTGTTCATTATGCCACCATTAGAAACAACAACAAAAAAAGAATAAAATGAAAAACAAAACACCACCAACCCTCCATTTATACTGACCATCATCTTGAGCACTGAAATTGTACTGATCATCAGTTTTGCAGGTTTCTTGCCTTGGAGGCATGTCTATAAAAAGTGTATACTAATATCACACTGCTGATTAGTTGTTTTGTTTAGAATAAGCATGTATAATGAATGTTCTATGTCCCACTTGAGCTTTATTACCTGCTGCTAATGTGCTCGAATTAGACAAATTTTGCCGTAAAGGGTTCAGGAAGTCAAGAGGAACTGAGGCTGTGAAGAATATGAAACGGACATGTGTTCAAATATCTAAAGAAGGTATTTAAAAACAGTGTCAGGACGTGTGACAACCGATGCTGCAAAGAAATAATTACCTTTTGTTATTTTCAGCAGCTCAGCCCTCATTTCAGCTGTTGTGGGCAGAAAGTTGATGGAGGTCATGTTGTAATTTTGCACCACTGCTGCCTGGTGTTTGCATGGTGCCCCACTATCGCCAACTGGACATGTGCAGAGCTCCAACTCCATGTCCACTGTATAGGTATGCCCTGATGTGGAGGATTTCACCTGAAACTTCTTCTCCCCGACCTAACAGTGACACAAAGATGTGACATACAGACAGCAAAAAGATCTTATAATGAATTTTATAATGATTATTTAAAAATTATACTTTACCTGAGAAATATCAGACTTACTTTCTGTAGCAAGGAATCTTGACCACTGGAATGCCTCCCAATGGCCAAGTGCAACGTCTGTCACACGTGCCTCATAGTGCATCTCTAGTCGGGTGATGAAAAGGTTGAATAACTGAGGGAGGTTAAATGCTTTTGTCCTTTGAAGTATTTTGTCTTTCAAAACACGCATTGCAGCCTCCACGTATTTGTTTGCTTGATTGCCACGTGTTGGCAAGTCTCTCCTATAACTGAGAGCCCAACTCTCACGTCGACTGTAAAGACCCTGTAGACAGGTCAGGAATTTCTTGTATCTGTAGTGAGTTAAAAATAATAATAAATAAAAATCAATAAATCCATCAAGATAGGCCTCTGGAGGGTGAACATACCAAAAGTACTAATAAAATCTTTAAGCTACCTCTACCTGTCTATTATTTTACCTGTTGGTCAAAGGGTTGTCCAGGGCTTGCTGGTAAAGCAACTCAACTGTACTCAATCTGGCATAAAGCATGTCTTTTACTATGCTGAACAGTGTCTGCCTGTCCTTCATCTCAATTTTGTGTTCTCTGTTCCACAACCATCTCCACACAACTTGCAGAAGAAGAAATATGCAGAGCAGCTGTGTGTCTTCAGGAAAGACCTGGGCTATAGCTCCGTTTCCTGCCTTGGAGTCATCTGTAAGAAACACACAAGGGCCTGCCTCACCCCGCCCTCCAAAGGCATCCTTTGTCAATAAGGACTTCAGGAGCTCCAATCCCTCACTAATTGTCTTCTCATCCTCCCACTGGGTTATCACTATTCCAAGAGGAAGACCACCAGCACAAGTGTGTGTGAGAAGCAGAAACACCCTGCAGTTCTCCCGGTCCATGTTACCAGATGAATCCATAAAACACATTTCTCCACTATTGGAAAGACTGTGTGTTTGTTTCATCATCGGGGAACAAATGGCTACAAGTGATGTTCCTGCTGAGGACATTTTAAGCTTGGCACAGCTTTCATCACATGCTGCATTGTAGGATTCAACCTGCCTTTCCAAAGCTGCTAGCATTCCCTCCCCATTTTGCTCTCCTGCTTATTCACCTTCTGATACAGTCTGCAAATGAAATTGATTGTTTTGACTACATATGACTGTCAAAACTACTGATTTAGACCAAGTATATTTTCACATACCTGTAGCAAAACTGAAGGTCTGGGCAAAGGGCACGGTTAGCTGAGGCATATACATATTTGTTGCCATGCTCAGCTAACAGGTCACTTTTCAGTACTACCAGAGCTGATGTAGGGCTGTGCCCAATCTCAAACAACTGAGTCAGGGTTTCAATTGCCTTGACCTCCACATCCCTGTGCTTTAGTGCCTCCGCAGCAAAGATGTTATGTACATTGTACAAACGCACAGAAGCTGGGTAGGTGGGGATCATTGCTCCTGAAAAGTAAAAACAAATCTTACAAAGTAGCTGACAAAAGCAAAAGCATTTATTTTATCCCATCTTCACTTTGCTAACCCACCTACTAGATCCTCCCCTTTTGTCTACTGTCTTTACCAGAGAGCCGCCTTTGAATAGCAGTGCCTGATCGGGCACAAACATTGTGCTGGCACCTATAATGAGCCTGTAGATAGATAGAATATGATTGTTTAAATATACCTTTTAGAGAACTGTGCAAAAGTCTTAGGCATGTTAGATTTTCATTTTTTGTTATTTTTTGTTATTTATATCTTTTGCATTAGTGTGCCAGTAGAAAATATTAGTTTACATTTCCAAACTTTCATTTTGCCCTTCACTGTTATAATCCACTGGGATTTCTGTATGCACAAGTAGTCTGACAAAAGAAAGTATGGTCCATAGAGAGATCTGATCTCACCATCATCGAGTCTATTTGGGATTACATGGAGGCAAAAAAAGGCAAAAAAAACTTTTTCACAAGTTATTCGCACTTCTGAAAAATGCTGTAAATTGAGAATGTTTTCAAAAATAATGTCATAAATAGTTTTTGGTAACACTTTACAATAAGGTTTCATTTGTTAGCATTAGTTAATGCATTATCTAACATTAACCACGAGCAACACATTTGTTACTGTATTTGTTCATCTTTGTTAACGTTACAGTCATTCATGGTTTGTTCATGTTATTTCACAGTGCATTAACTAATGTTAACAAATGCAACATTTAATTTTAATAATGTATAAGTAAATGTTGAAATTAACATTAAAGATTAATAAATGCTGTAGAAGTAATGATCATTACTAGATCAAGTTAACTAATGAAATTATTGTAAAGTGTTACCTAGTTTTTTTTTTTATTATTGTTTTAGGTTGTATTATTTAAATTTTCAGGTAGATTTCTCCAAGTCTCTTGGAGATGTTGCCACAGGATTCAGTCTATCTCAGTTTTTTTTTTGTCTCCAATCTCTCCATCTAATCCCAGATGGACTCGATGATGGTGAGATCAGACCTCTGTGCGGACCATCCTGTTTCAGACTACCTGTACATACGAAAATCCATCCACCTACCCACCCACCCACCGACTGACCGACCGATCCATCCATCCATCATTTCTTACTGGCACACTAAAACAAAATATATAAATATTTTAATTACCTTATAAAGCACATGTTGTCCCTTGTTTGTTTTTGTCACTGCCACTCTCCAACTCACTCCTGATCACTCTCTAAGCTTTTTCACCCATTCCTTTACTTCCCAAACTTCTGTCAACGCAATTCTGAACGACGTCTCGAAACTTGTGTGGTCCAGGTGTGATTGGCCTTTTGGAGTGCACAAATGATAGGTGCAGAAATGATAATTGTACCCGGGAGGTAACAATTTCTGTAAATTAAAAAGAAATGTTAGCCACCCTGCTATTTAAAGCTGGCAGAGAGTTCGTCCATAAGCATTTTAACTGATATGGCTCCAACGTCTTGACACATAACAGTAAACAAAGTTTATTAAAATAATAAATCATATTACAATTATCAGAAAGGTGTTACGTCAAATTAATTGAATTCAAATTCGTAACCTTTAGATCTAAGGCTTGGTCTTCATCACAGCCAGAACCATTGAGGGAGATCGAAATTCATAAGATAAGATAAAATAAGTTAAAATTAAAATAATAATAATAATAATCATAATTGAAACCTACAAATACTTCTAATAATAAAATGATACTGAAACTTGAAAAAGAACCTGCAGGCATATCTTACCGTTTGTCAGCATCAGATCCATCAACGACCTTGCTGATGTCTAAACTTTTCTTCACAGGTGACAATGTGACAGAGTTGACCAATGAAATCGAGACGTGAGTCAACGCTGCGGGGTGTGGTTTTGGCGTAAGGGGCGTGGTTTGCGTGTAACTGGTTTGGCGGGAAAAATCACGTGAGAAAAAGGGCTAAGAAAACCACTTTGGACCACACACACCCAGCTCACTTCCTCTTTGAACGGTTGCCCTCTGGCCGGCGCTGCAGAGCACTGAGCGCCCAAGGAGCCAGACACAAGACACTATCTCCCACCTGAACAGTAAAACTGCTAACAGACTCTCTTCAATGTTCATATAATGTGACTATAATATAATATAAATCCTTTTATAAGCGTATTTATTTTCTACCTCCATACATTCATTGCACTTTTCATTTGCACATAACTGTGCATCTGTATATAGCATATCTGTATATATGAAGAGTTCAGATGCAATGTTTAGGTTCAGTAATTTCACTTTAATGGCAATGAGAAGGTTATTGGTCAGTTATTGAAATGCCTTTATTTTCAAAAATGTCACTTTATAGTCAATTTGTTGGTATTTAACAAATTTAGCTGTCTTTTGCTGCAAAACCAGCTAAGTCCATATGTGCTTTTTTTTGCAAAAACCTCTAAGTCCATCTCTTTGGACAACAAGACATAGTAAACAGTTGCAAAATCACTAGAGATGCAAATGATGAAAGCTTAATTCAAAATGTAACAATGAAGAAACTGATCCACACAGTAGGGGGAGCTGTGATGCAAGTGACTTCCCAGGTTTTTAGGTTATATGAATGTTTCCGTAACGTTCCCATTAAGTTTAAAAACGTTATTTCTGAGAGTTCTTAAAACGTTAAAACCTCCAGTTTTTTAGACATTGTATTAACGTTTTTATTTGGTTATAAGAACATTATCCAAAACGTCATTAGAACGTTCCAATCTCTCATTATATTAACATTCCAAGAACATTATTTAACACTTTATTTAAACGTTCCAGTCTCTCATATTATCTAGGCACGTTATTCAATATGTTATTAGAACGTTCCATTTTCATTATATTAACATGCTAAGAACGTTATACAAAGCATTAAAAGAATGTTAATATAATGAAAGAATGGAACATTCTTTTAATGTTTTTTTAAGATTATGAAACAGGTAAGATTTATGTAATAGTACACAGCAAAATGCCCATGTTAAATTAACACTGCCTAGTGTTCATGTGTGTGCACACTATTGAGTGTTAAAGTACCATTGAAGTAGTGTTGAATTTAATGAGATAATTAAGTGATGATTGAGTATTAATGATGAACACCTGATGATAATGAGCAGAATCACTGAAGGAAAGAGAAACACAAGAACTACAACTGACTTAAGCCACAGCTTTAGATTAAATCAACTGAAGATAAAAGAAGACATCGAATCTCTCAAGATCTCAGCAGAGGAGGATTAAACAACTCCACTAGCAACATTACCAGCTTCACTCATTACTAACCAGACTGACTTTATTTCTGTTTTAATGAAAATAATAGTTTTGTTTAAGGTCACCATGATGGTGATCAGTGTTGGGCTTTAGTTGGGCTTCTTGACGCTTGACTTTTTAGCATTAGTTTTTTCTCTGGCTGCTGTAACTATGTGTTTATAAAGCACATTTGTTATGACAGGGAAAGCCAAGAGAAATGTGATCAGGTGATGTTGGCTATTTATTCATGATGACATCATCATGTAGAGTCACTGATCTCTTACAGAGTCTAATGCTATGATTATATAGGTAATGTGTTATTAATTTCATATTACTCATAATAATAGCCATGTGATTCTACAGCATGAGATCCAGCCACCAATCAAAACCCATCCATGGGTCCCAGCATGCATTGCAGCATGAAGCATTTTGTTTGATTGTCACCACTGTTGAGATTTATACGCTGATTCTTGATGTCTGTGTGTGTCTAAGAAATGCTGTAGATGAAAACTTTATGTATTTTTAAAATCCTGCGTTTTATTTGATTACCACAACACTGCTGGATCTCATGCTGTAGAATCACATGGCTATTATTATGAATAATAATTCGAAATATGAAATTAATACAAAATTAATTCAGTGAAATTAATACGAAATTAATTCAGTGAAATTAATACGAAATTAATAACACATTACCTTTATAATCATAGCATTAGACTCTGAAAGAGATCAGTGACTCAGGCCACTACATGATGATGTCATCATCAATAAATAGCCAACATCACCTGATCACATTTTCTCTCTGCTTGTCTTGTCATAACAAATGTGCTTTATAAACACAGTTACAGCAGCCAGAGAAAATCTAATGTTCGATGTGTGACAACGTCCTCATTGTACAACATCACTACTGGTATTTATGAACAACAGCAGAGCTGATATCTTACTGACATTACTTGTAATGTTATTTAAAGTACATTATGATAAATACTTTGCTTGTTACATATACGTGCAACCTTTCAGTCATAAATAAATTATAAATGTTAGCTAGATTGTGTTCATTACCTGTCTAACGATGTTTACGTTGAAATATAAAAAAAAATAATGGTTTCTATTTTTAAAAACATATCGAGTGTCGTTATCGGCCGTTATGTGTAGTGAGTTGGCTCATGTGATTTAAGTTTCACGCTTCAGAACTTCCATTAAGGGAACATAGTGAGCATCGATGCACCCTGGGTTTTGCGGTGCATTGTGCGACTTTTTAGGGAGTGAACGCTTCAGTGCACTGGAAGGATTCTGCGATCGAGACAGCCCTTAAAATGGCCGACTCCCTGATCAGTGCCCTGACGATTGAACTGGGGAGCTGATTGAGACGCACCCTGTGTTTCTCTTTCCTTCAGTGATTCTGCTTGTTAAAAGCAGGTGTTCATCATTAATACTCAATCATCACTTAATTATCTCATTAACTTCAACGCTGCTTCAATGGTACTTTAACACTCAGGCCCTGTCCACACGAACATGGGTATTTTCAAAACCGCAGCTTTTTCTATGCGGTTTGGCCATTCGTCCACACGCAAACGCAGTACCCGGTCACTGAAACCGAATTTTTTTGAAAACTCCTGCCAGGGTGAAGATTTTTAGAAACTCCGGGTGCAGTGTTATCGCGTGGACAGTGAAACCGGAGATTTTGGCTTGTTAAATCAGAGCCGGAACCGTCAATAACCTTTTTCCAGGCTTCTGATTGGCCAATATGGCTTTACGGTTAGAGTTATATTGCCACCTGTTTGTTTGGCATGCTCTTGACAGCGCTTCATAGCATGTTTTTGCGTTTTCATGTGGACGCGAGTGCCGAATGATCGCTGAGGCTAAATAATATCGGAGTATGTTAGGGGAATGTTCTGGAAACGTTCTGAGAACGTACTTGGGAGGTTAGGGGAATATTCTCCAAACCAACAGGGAATGTTCTATTTACGTAAAGAAAATGTTCCTGGCTAACCAAAAGGGAATTTTATGATGTCTGTTCTGGGAACCAAAAATTGTCAGCTGAGACACCAGCTCTACAACTTTCTTTAATTTAGCTGTTGAATCCTTTCCTGCTGGACATATAAATATATATAAAACACAGTTTTATTATAGCCTAATCTTTTTTTTTTTCCTGGCCAGAAAAATAAAATAAAAATAAACTTTTAACCATTCGAATGTGTCATTCTTTGTGCGTCATTCGTTGCTTAAAGGTGCAGTGTGTAGTATTTATGAGGATCTATTGACAGAAATGCAATATAATATACATAACTATGTTTTCAGTGGTGTATAAAGACCTTACATAATGAACTGTTATGTTTTTATTACCTTAGAATGAGCCATTTCTATCTACATACTGTAAGGGTTCCCTTACAGTGAAGCCGCCATGTTTCTACAGTATCCCTAAATGGACAAATTGCTCTACAGAGCGCTAGCTACTTTCTGCTGTCTCAGACGACGACATTTTTGTTCTGTGTCGGCCACCGTAGCTTCTCTATGTGCTTTGAAAAGGAGGGGTGAGCAGTGGGCGGTTGCAATTCACAATCTCACCACTAGATGCTGCTAAAATTTACAGTGCACCTTTAAGTCGATTTGCAAAAGAAAGACTGTTGTGTTTACTTGCTACTCATGAAATCCTGTCATGTCATCAACTGTAACGTTGGACAAAACATCATAAAAACTTGAAGCGCGGCAATTGAAAGCCGGCTCATACACACACTGTCATTCATCTTGAAATCATATGATTCGATTCGCGTCTTCTGATTGGTTTCTGTGGAAGATTTTGCTGACATAGGCAAGTGGCGTTTAGAGGTTTCTGCCAACAAACCGGTATTTCTAAATGGGCTGATGCTGGGATTTAGCGGATTTGAAGCGAAAGTATTTGATGAATGTATTCTATGTGTGGAGAGCAATTGCTCAATATCATTATCTCATTTTTGACGGAGGTGGCGTTTAGCGGCTTTTGCATCTGAACTCTTCTTATGTAATTCTGTCTATTGTGTATTTTCTATATTTTTATTACTGTATTGTATTGTATTATATTATATTATATTATATTATAGCTAATTTGATTGCCTTTTTATTTTTGTGTAATATATTCTTGTTTTTTGGCCTTATCTCTATGTCTGTACTTTTTTTCTGCACTGGAAGCTCCTGTCTTCAAGACAAATTCGAGATCTAACAGCAGTGCCAGAGCGGAAGTTAGGGTGGTGCTGACAATCGCGTATCCCGCCCCAACCATTAACCCTAACCTTCACTATAACTAAAGCTCTACCTTCACGAATGTCCAACCACACCAACCCTAATGCTGCCTTCACGTGCTATCGTAATTATCGTAAATACGAGTTTCCTAGGTAAAAATTGCACATGAACGCCCTCTGATGTCGTTTTTACCACTGGGAATTTTGAAAATAATTTTAATACCCAAATTCCCAAGATGGGCGTGCCATAAACTTTAAACATGGTGGCGGGGAGAACTACTGCTGTGACAGGAATGATTTATTAGTTTTTTACCAAAACAGCTAGATCGTCTTGTCATTACTGTACTGCATATTTACATATACAAGTAACCATTTGAAGCGTATTGTATGTTTTATACACAGCAAAAATAGCCTGCATTTGACCGAAACTATAGAATCGGCAGAAAGCGGACTATCTGGATAGCATCGTAAATGTTTATACGGTTGTCAGTGCATGTGACACTACATGTAATGTTGGTTTTAATAAGATTTTCACAATAAATAGGCAAGAATAAACCTGGTGTCCTCCATGATTCCTGTTCATTCTGACAAAAAAGCACTTAAGCAACAAGCTCGTAATCACGATTTCTGAAGTGGGAATTATGAAATTTTCGACAGCACGTGAAGGCAGCATAAATGCCGCTATAAGCTCCACCCCAACACCGGTCTGAGCCTGCTTGCCTGGCGCTGCTGTCCTCAGACTGCTGTGAGATTTGGCTCTGCGGTTGGTTATTATTGGTGAATTCGGACACTAAGTGCGCTGGAAGTGCTGTCACTTTTGCATAGTTTGTGCTTGCCGTTTAATAATCTTTGAAACTTAGCAAACTAGCAGCACCAGTATGAACATTTATCTTGAACTCTGTCATGGAAACTATATACAACCCTTAAATGTAGGGTAGGCAATTTTGGAGAGGCTAGCAATAGCAAGCTAGCTTTGAGATGCATGAGATCCCACGCTCCCATCAGAACGTCTCCAAAGCCACGTCTCCTTCAAAATACATGAACACACACAGCCAGAGCAGAATCTGCAAAGCATCATGAGGCAGGAGTTATATGTCATGGATGTGGCCAAGCAGGGCACAAGAAGTACATTACAAAGAGTCAGTGATACGCGTCTTTGTTATGTTCCCAGACCGTCTCAAATACTAGTTGAAGCAGGTCAGAATATAGACAGTGGTTCCGGTGAAAATAGGAGGTAAGCAGTTCATGGCTTTGGTAGACACTGGATCTAGTCAGATGCTGGTGAGAGAGGAGTGTGTTAGAGATCTACAGATGTCCAGTCAAGGCAAGCTAAGGGTACGTTGTGTTCATGGAGAGGAGAGAGGGTATGCTACTGTTGATCTGAAGATGGAGGTTGAGGGTCAACCCTACTTGTTGACAGTAGGCATTGTGGACCAAGCCCCTTATGCAGTTATTTTGGGTAGGGATGTACCTGTACTTGTTGACTTATTGCAAAGTCAGACTGGTGTAGCTGAGGTCAGAGCAGTTACAAGAGCAAAGGCAAGACAGGCAGAAGTGCATAAACAAACTCTTAACTTGTTACCTTTTGTGGAGGAGCCCAAAGGTAAAAGGTCCAGAAGGGAGAAAAGACAGGAAAAAGTTAAGGGAACAGTTATGGCAGAGCAACTCCCTGAGCCTGACAGGAAAGACTTGTATGACATACTTCATAATATAGCCGATTTGCAGAAGCAGGATGTTACACTTGAAGGTCTATTTCAGAAAGCTGGTAATTCACAATCGGAAATGGATTTCAAGACAAAGAATGGTTTGTGGTTAAAGATAACATGTTGCACCGACAAACAGATAGTGGTGATCAGCTAGTTGTCCCACAGTCAATGAGGTCTAAAGTGTTGCATTTGGGCCATTCCATTCCTTGGTCAGGACACTTAGGGCAACAGAAAACACTGGCAAGAATTTCAAGCAGACTTTACTGGCCCAGATTGTACATGGATGTGATTGACTTTTGGAAGTCATGCCCAGAATGCCAGTTATCAGCCTCTGTTAAGAAAGGTGACCGAGCACCTCTGGTCAGCCTACCCATAATTGATGTACCTTTCACAAGACTAGCTATGGACATAGTAGGCCCTTTAGAGAGAAGTAGGTCAGGGAACCGTTACATTTTGGTTGTATGTGATTATGCTACAAGGTACCCTGAGGACTTTCCTCTTAAAAAGATTAAGACCAGGCAAATTGTGAATGCACTTGTGCAGTTGTTTTCACGGGTAGGGATACCTACAGAAATCCTTATAGATCAAGGCACAAATTTCACTTCCAGACAGATCAGAGAAGTCTATTCACTGTTAGGCATACGGGGCATTAAGACCACTCCATACCATCCCCAGACTGATGGCATGGTTGAACGGTTCAATCAAACCTTAAAGGCAATGCTCCACAAGTTTGTATCTGAGACGGGCTCAGACTGGGATCAGTGGCTGCCATACCTCCTCTTTGCCTATCGAGAGGTTCCCCAAGCCTCAACAGGTTACTCTCCATTTGAATTACTCTATGGTTGCCGGGTACGTGGACCGCTGGAAATCCTGAAGGAGGCCTGGGAGGGAGACAAACCAAGAGAACAGGTGAATGTTGTTTCATACATCTTGAGAATGAGAGAAAAAATGGACTCTATGGTAGAACTGGTCCACACCAATATGGCCAAGGCCCAGCAACAACAAAAGTCATGGTATGACCAGTCGTCCAGAAAAAGAACTTTGACCCCTGGCCAAAAAGTGCTACTGCTCCTCCCGACATCAGACAGTGGACTGCTCGCCAAGTGGTAGGGCCCTTATGAGATACTGAGAAAGGTGGGTCCTGTCAATTATGAACAATAGCTGCCTGACCGACGAAAAAAAGAATCAAGTCTTTCACATCAACTTGCTGAAACCCTGGCAGGATAGACCAGGGCCACTATCAGACCAGCTGTTTGCACGGAAAGTCGACGAGGAAGAAGAGTCCTACAAGCAATACTTCCCGACAACTATGAATTCTCCTATCTTACCTGTATTGAGTCATCTGACATCAGGGCAGCAGGAAAACCTCCAGTCACGGGTCCCAGAGGGCCTCTTCAGCGACAGACCAGGCAGAACAGAGATAATGCAGCATGAAATCCGCCTTCTATCACCTGGTCCAGTTTGACAGACATGCTGTAGGGTTCCTGCAAGGCTCATACCAGAGTTAAAGAAGGAAGTCAAGGTAATGCTGGAAATGGGGGTGATCGAGCCATCGAGGAGTGAATGGTGCAGCCCAGTTGTCTTGGTGCCGAAAAAGGACGGAATATTGAGACTTTGTGTAGATTTCTCCAAGCTGAACTCCATTTCTGCCTTTGACCCTTGCCCCATGCCAAGGGTTGATGAAATTGCAGAGCGTTTGGGTAAAGCCAAATATCTGAGCACACTGGACTTATGTAAGGGTTATTGGCAGATTCCTTTGACCGACACTTCCAAGGAGCTAACTGCTTTTAGGGTCCCAAGTGGGCTCTATCATTTTAGGGTCATGCCGTTCGGCCTTCATAGAGCCGCAGCAACTTTTCAGAGGACTATGGACTGTGTACTGAGAGGTACTGAGGACTTTGCAGCAGCCTACATTGATGATGTGGTTGTTTACAGCTCATCATGGGAAGACCATCTGAAGCACCGGTCAGCTGTATTCTCCAGAATCCATGACGCTGGGCTTGTGGTTAACGCCGCTAAATGTCATTTAGCAAAGCCTGAAGTGTCTTATTTGGGATATGTGCTGGGGGGTGGGATAATTTAACCTCAAGTGGACAAAGTGGAGGCTGTGCGTTCTTGCCCTCCTCCAACAACCAAAAAGCGGGTGACGTTTTATTCCCAATTTTTCCACCCGAGCAGCTGTGCTCACAGACCTCACTCGGAAGGGCAGCCCCCAAAAGGTTGTGTGGTCACCTGAGTGTGAAGCAGCCTTTCGAGATCTCAAGGACTGTTTGTGTCAGGAGCCACTGTTGCAAAGCCCCAATTTTGAACTTCCTTTCACAGTGCAAACGGATGCATCAGGAGTAGGTCTAGGAGCTGTCCTCGGTTGTCAACAGCTCACACTGGTGTGTTTAATTTCGATATGGAGAATGCACGCAAGAGACCACGTTCTCAAGTGTGGGAACACTTCAGTCTCGACACTCCTAACAAAGCATCATGCATGATATGTGACCAAACTTTATCTTATTCTAATAACACATCCTCAATGCTTCGGCATCTACGCTCCAAACATCCAAATGCTCTGGCCAATGAGACTCCTACAACAGAGCACCAGTCTGCACCAACTGGAAAAGGTAAAATTAATACTAATAATGAAAAAAATTTCCTTCGGGACAAAAAAGACTATGTACTCCCCACAAAGAATGAGTGATAAAGTAATTCAAATGCAAGAAAAGTCACCCTTTTGGAGTTCAAGTTTTCATATTCTATTCCATTTCTTCATTTGGTGGAATATAAGAACACTGAGTATCACAAATATATTAACAAATCACTGATAGCATAGCCAAAGTTTCAAAGCCATTTGCTAGAACAACCAGTTTAGCATATGAGGAAGTCAACCAAGCCTATTTCTCATATTCATGTCTTTCACAATGACCTTTATACATATAATTGTTACTTTTTAAATCCAACTTTTTGTCTCAAATAGCCTGTGTTTATGAAATTTGGGTAATTTACCCACCTCTGTATTTTAGTATCCATTAGTTGGGTGGGTTGTTATATTATATTTATGGTATACATATAGGCTATGTTGGATTTCAGGCCAACTCCAAACAAACACTTTTGAATTGTGTCTACATCTACACTATATTGTAACCATCTGAACTCCAAGGGGTGTACAGATTTTGTATTACCAATGCACATTTATTAAAAGATTACATTTATTGTTACTTAAACACTGCATGGGCTTACTTTGAATTACTCTGCCAATATGAATGAATGGTAATTATACTGTGTATTATTAGGAAGGAAGAAGGAGCTTGATGAGGCCCTTGTCAACATGATTGTGAAGGACTTGCAGCCTTTCTCCATCGTGGAAGACGAGGGATTTAGAGCATTTGTGAAGAAGTTGGACCCCACCTATGTTCTGCCAACCCGGAAAACTGTTAAGACAATGGTCAGAGAGAAATACAAAGAGGAGAAGCAAAAGGCTATGGCACATCTGCAGAACATCCCATCTGTCTGCCTCACAGCTGATATGTGGACCTCCCTCACTATAGAGTCCTATCTGGGGGTCACATGCCACTATACTGACAGCAACACAGAACTGGGCTCATTGATGCTGGGAGTATCAAAGTTCCCAAAATCACATACAGCTGAACATACAACATCAAAGAGGCTTTGTCAGATCTGATTTGTCAGAGGCTCACTGGTTCAGTTGCTGCCATGGTGACAGACAATGCGGCCAATATGGTGTCAGGAATTCAGAAGCTGTGACTACGCCATCTCCCTTGCTTTGCTCATACCATCAACCTCATTGTTAAGAGGGCAGTTGAAGAACATGAGGTGTTGGCAGACATCCGTAGAAGAGCCAGGAGAGTGGTGTCTTTTTTCAGGAGCAGCACTAAGGCCACTGAAAAGGATGGGCAGGCAGGCTTCTCCAGGAAGTGGACACCAGGTGGAACAGCACGCATGATATGTTGCAAAGACTCATTGACCTCAGAGAGCCTGTTGGTGCTGCTTTGGCTAGTTTGTCAAGTGACATCATGCCACTTTCAAGTGCTGATTTTGACAATTTCTGAAAGCCTTGAAGTACTGGCACCCTTCAAGTATGCCACTAAAGAGCTCTCTGGGGAGAAGAGAGCGTCAGCTTCAAAGATCATCCCAATCATTAGGATGATTCAGCACAAGGTGGCAGAAAAAAACAGCCCATGCAAGAAATGCATCTGCTTCATCCTTAGGAATGGCTCTTCAGCAGTACATCAGCAAGAAGTGCAGTAATGTTGAATCCATCCGTGTGCTTGCACTGGCCACATTGCTAGACCCCAGATTTAAGACCCTTGGGTTTGGCAACCAGGATAATGCCCGTGAAGCTGAACGGCTGTTGACGGGTGAATGTGCTTCAATGATCCGGCTAACCAGTGAGCATGCTTCACAAGCAGAGGCATCATCATCTCAGGCGGCTCAGAATCCACCATCCTCAGATGACCTGTGGGAGCTCCTGGATAGCCGGGTTAGTGAGACACAACAGCATCATAGCTTTAATGCTGATGCCACCATAGAGGTCAAGAGATACATCAATGATGCATACCTCCCTCGAAGTGAGGACCCTCTCAAATACTGGCAGGCCCATAAAGTGTACCCCCATCTATATGCTTTGGCCAGTAAATATCTAGCCATTACAGCCACATCTGTTCCGTGTGAACGAATATTTTCTAAAGCTGGGGATGTGATTAGTAAAAAAAGGAGCCGCTTAAGCTCCAGCACAGCGGAACAAATAATATTCTTGAATAAAAATATGTAATTGCATTTGTAATTGTGTATTTGTGTTTTTTTACCAATGTGCATGTTTGTGTTGTTTTGTAAGGAACACACAAAAATGGTGCAATGAAAAATCACATAGGCCTAATTTATTGGCGTATTAAACATTCTATTTAGAAGTTTGATGTGAGTAAAAATGAAGAACAGAAAGTCTTTATTGTCATTGTATTGTGCAAAATACAATGAAATGTATTAAATATACAAATAAACCTTCCCAATGAACAAAACATCTGAATGACACAGTTGGTGTAGGAATTTTTATTGGCCACCAGATGGCAAAGTAGAGCACTGTGTCAAAAGCTTCGAAGCACCAAGGCAGTTTGTTGTAAAAGCCTCACTGCTTCAGAAGCTTCTTTCGGCACATCCCTACAGATAGGTGCACATATCAGCGGTCATCACAACGTGTTATGTCTACTACAGTTTCCTTTTGATGTTTTTTTTCATTAACCACACAGAGACAAGCTGTAGTTATGCATTTTGTTATTTACCATTTCAAATCTGTATTTAACCCCATATTGCAAACAGTTAACCTGCATGCTGCATACTCACCACATCCTGTTCCTGTGATTCCTCAAAGGAGTGGGCGGGACAACAGCTTTTGGGTTGGGTTAAACCATTTCTACTAATAGGGGAGGGAACTTAACCCTTGGTGATGTAGGCATAAAGAATGGTGTCTTATGGTGTTGTTTACATTTTGTTTATGTTGGAGAATTACATGTAGGTGTTTATTTTATTTATTTTTGAAGTTAAATGATTAATTGGACGTGTTTGTTTCAAAGATTTATTGTATTGATGCCCTGTAGTTGGTACAGTCTTGCATGTAATGAGCCTGTCCTAGGTTATATAAGGTGTATATTTTTGTACATATTTTTTTTTTGTTTATTTTCGTAAGTTTGTTTGAATTTTTCTTTGCACGTTATTATGAATATGTACACCCCTCCTACTGCACTGGCATTTAGTAAATATCCTCTTTGGCTGATATTCGAGTCCTGAGCCTATCTACCATCTCCTCTTGATCTCTACGGGGCACGTTATGGTAAACTCTGCATAGCCTTACGGAACGCACTGATGACGTGTGATGTCTGCGCCTGCAAGGTTGCGCGAAGGTATGGAAATACATATTTTGACAGGCATCCACTATGGTTTCAGACACCACTACAAATGGCTGACCCTTCAAATAGTGCCCTATTTAAGGGTATGGGGCGTTTTCGGACACAGCCCTTGTGTGTGTGTGTGTGTGTGTGTATATATCACGAACACGCCAGATCCCTTGGCTACTCCCCTTCGTTCACAATCCCCGGGAATACTCATTATCCACACCTGTTGCCGTATTGCCATAATATAGGACACCATGGGCCAGATTTACTAACAGCTTGCACCAATGCAACCTTCTTTTGGTGTTAAAAAATTAGTCAGGATTTACTAAAGACACGCAGTGATAAATTAGCGCTGAAAAGGCGTGGACAGGGGTATGTTTTCGGCTGATCTTACTGCATATGCATTTGTAGGAGTTTCCCTTTCAGACGCAGTATTTATGGGAGGAGAGTATTTAAATGAATCATGCGAGGTGATTTACTAAGGTTTGCGCTCGTCAACTTACTGATGTTTGCACCATTATTTACAGCCCCAAAAAAGCACATCTTAAACCAGACACTAATTTGCGCTGCTCTTGGTAGATGGTGTTGGTCATTATGGAAATGATCCGGCTGCGTCTGTGTTCAATTTGCGTGTCGTCAGTAGATCACGCGCAGAACTTTTCACTCCCATTTGCGCTTTTATGGAATTGCGCTCTCACTCTAATTTGCCGTTTAGTAAATCTAGCCCCATATATTCACCAACATTGCGTCATTCAGTGGTCTGGTCTCGTCAGTGTATATAAGTATAGACTCTCTTGGTTATGCTTACTTGTTCTCATCGCTCATCCTCAGTAGTTATCATCATCCTCCATCTGCCTACGTCATCTTCATCTCCTGCAATCCTGTGGAATACAAAGACTGTTAACAACAATACATAAAGTCTGCAATAAAGTTCTGTGTTGAGCCCATCCTCTGTGTTTGTCCCTTCCTCCAGTGTGACAGAAAACCAGACCAATTATGAATTCAACCAGAGCCACATCATCTATATCTTCATCACCAGATCCTATCGCCCTGCTTCCACACTCCAACCCATCGGCACTGTATGCCAATCCCATGGTCAATCCAATGCCCTACTCTGGCTCAGCGGAGGATTGCAGCAGATTCCTACTGCAGTGTTGGCTGATATTTGAGATGCAGACACAGTGGTTCCAAACAGAGCTAAGATAGCATACATCATTTCATTGCTCCCCGGCCATGCGCTACAGTGGACAAGAACCATATGAGATCAAGCAGGTCCTGTCACTCAATCTATTGATTCAGCATCCATCTACACTCATCTATCATTCATTTGCTTTCTTAGTATGTTGTGCTTTTATTAGGGCCCGAGCACCGATGGTGTGAGGACCCTATTGGAATTGCTCCGTTTATTATTATTATTATTATTATTATTCTTCTCCCAAATGAATTGCTTTTTTGATGGCCTAAACATGCTCGAAAACTCACGAAACTTTGCACACACGTCAGAAGTGGCGAAAATTTACGTCTGTTATGGGTTTCAGAATTAGGCGTGGCAAAATGACTCTATAGCGCCACCTACAAAATTTCAACGAAGTGCCCCTCCCGCTACGTTTCACGTACAGGTATGAAATTCGGTAGACACATGTAACAGCCCAATACCTACAAAAAAGTCTCCTGGTATGAAATCTGAAAACCAACAGGAAGTGAGATATTTTTAATATTCTTTGCAAAATTGTTGTAAAAATGTTGTACTTTAACGAACTCCTCCTAGAGATTTAATCAGATCACCATCATATTAGCACAGTCTAATCTAAAGGCCTTTGCGACGTTAAATTGCGAAGATCTTGAGTTTTCCCTGGAGGGCGTGTCCGTGGCGGCCTGACAAAGTTCGATGTTTCGCCATGAAACAGGAAGTTGTTGTAACTCGGACATACAATGTTCGATCTGCCCCAAACTTCACATGTTTTATTAGAGTCCTGGCCTGAAGACATCTACACGCCAATATTCAGTGACAGTCATAGCGCCACCTGCAGGCAACAGGAAATGTCATGCTTTACACTGTGATTAACTCCTCATTGAAATTTAACCAGAACAACATCATATTAGGTCAATCTAATCTAAAGGCCTTTGCGATGTTAAATTGCGAAGATCTTGAGTGTTCGCTGAAGGGCGTGTCCGTGGCAGCCTGACAAAATCTGATGTTTCGCCATGAAAGAGGAAGCTGTTGTAAGTCAGGCATACAATGTCCGATCTGCCCTAAACTTAACATGTTTGATAAGAGTCCTGACCTGAAGACATCTACATGCCAATATTCAGTTAGTCATAGCGCCACCTGCTGGAAACAGGAAATGGCATGCTTTACACTATAATTCACTCCCAGAAATTCATTTAAATATGCCATGAAATACCAAACATGCTAGAAACACATTAAATCATACAACACGTGGCTAAGTGCTAATGTATGCGATTTAAGCAAGGAAACAGGAAGTTGTTGTAACTCAGGCATACAATGTCTGATCTGCCCCAAACTTCATATATTTGATAATAGTCCTGGCCTGAAGACATCTACATGGCAATATTCAGTTATAGTCAAAGCGCCACCTGCTGGCAACAGGAAATGGCATGCTTTACACAATAACTCATTCCCAGAAACTCGTTTAAATATGCCATGAAGTACCAAACATGCTAGAAACACATTACATCATACAACACGTGGCTAAGTGTTAATGTATGCGATTTACGCCACGAAACAGGAAGTTGTTATAACTCAGGTCCGATCTGCCCCAAACTTCATATGTTTGATAATAGTCCTGGCCTGAAGACATCTACATGCCAATATTCAGTTATAGCCAAAGCGCCACCTGCTGGCAACAGGAAATGACATGGTTTACACTGTAATTCACTCCCAGAAACACATTTAAATATGCCATCATGTCCCAAACATGCTAGAAACACATTAAATCAAGCAAAGCTTGGCTAAGTGCTAATGTATGCGATTTACGCAACGAAACAGGAAGTTGTTGTAACTCAGGCATACAATGTCCGCTCTGCCCCAAACTTCACATGTTTGATAATAGTCCTGGCCTGAAGACATCTACATGCCAATATTCAATTATAGTCAAAGCGCCACCTGCTGGCCGCAGGAAATGTGGCACATTGTAGTGACTTTGCCATATTTCTCCTTTAATTACTGCCTTAAATGCATGTCGCCCACTATTCGCTGTTTTCCTGAGGCCACCGGGTGGCGGTGCTCCCGTGTGCGAGGGCCCTTTCATCGCTGCTTGCAGCTTTAATTATTTATATTATTTATAGATGTTATTAAACATAAGTAGAAAAGACTGAAACAAGATTCCACCAATAATGCTTGATTCAAATCAGTCATTGAATTTGAATTTATAGATTATTTTATACAATTGTATAATTTAACTGTAAAAACAGTGTTATATTATTATTGAGTGGCTACTTTGCATTTCAATGTTTTTGTATACATTAAGTTCTCATAGCTCGCATCTACAGTTGCTTTTGTTCCAGCATATTGATTCACAAAGACATGAAATCAGGTTTTCAGTTTCATACTCCTTTGTCAGATACTTATGATCTTTATCCTTTTCATCCAAATTCATGCGTGGCTCTTTCCACTGCAATCACGAGTGTCATGATGTCATTGTATTTGGTAAGGTTTGGTTAGATAAAGGTTTCCCCATCATCATACAGCTGAAGAAACCTCTTTTGAGACTGATGCCAACCTCTTCAGCCCATGAAAAATAAAGGGTTGGTATTTTTTGGTACTTTTCCTTCATATTCCAGGATATTCATCACAAGAAGCAAAAGTAAGTTTGGGGAGGGATGCATTGCATTGTGGACAAAAATACCATTGACACTTTAGGTTACAAATTGTGGGGAAAGTGTATATTTTAGATGTTGTCACTGCTGGATAGTAATTCAGTAATTTGTATTATGAGAAAGTTGATTTTTAAAAGAACAAGTAATCTGTTTTGTCTCTCAATTAATATGTGGTGATTAAAAACTGCTTGTGTAATAATTATAATACTATTTAAAGTGCTTTTTTAAGTAGTTTTAGATGGATCTAAGTAGCATGTAATGCCGCAGGACATGCTGTCACACTAAAGAACATTTCAAGCTCTTTTGACATGCTGTTTCTAGAACACAGACTCCCATATACTGAATTAACACAAATAAAAAAGCTTTAACTTATTTTATGCTTACCAATCTTGATAATCTTTCTGTTATATACAAACCCGATTCCAAAAAAGTTGGGACACTGTACAAATTGTGAATAAAAAAAGGAATGCAATAATTTACAAATCTCATAAACGTATATTTTATTCACAATAGAATATAGATAACATATCAAATGTTGAAATTGAGACATTTTGAAATGTCATGCCAAATATTGGCTCATTTTGGATTTCATGAGAGCTATACATTCCAAAAAAGTTGGGACAGGTAGCAATAAGAGGCCGGAAAAGTTAAATGTACATATAAGGAACAGCTGGAGGACCAATTTGCAACTTATTAGGTCAATTGGCAACATGATTGGGTATAAAAAGAGCCTCTCAGAGTGGCAGTGTCTCTCAGAAGTCAAGATGGGCAGAGGATCACCAATTCCCCCAATGCTGCGGCGAAAAATAGTGGAGCAATATCAGAAAGGAGTTTCTCAGAGAAAAATTGCAAAGAGTTTGAAGTTATCATCATCTACAGTGCATAATATCATCCAAAGATTCAGAGAATCTGGAACAATCTCTGTGCGTAAGGGTCAAGGCCGGAAAACCATACTG
Organism: Coreius guichenoti; assembly: GCA_039654105.1. Classification (NCBI taxonomy): domain Eukaryota; kingdom Metazoa; phylum Chordata; class Actinopteri; order Cypriniformes; family Gobionidae; genus Coreius; species Coreius guichenoti. The sequence goes on from CM077177.1 coordinate 4,859,874, forward strand.
GATGCCCGTGATCTTCGGGCCCTTAGACGGCACTGCATCACATACAGGAATGCTACTGTAATGGAAATCACAACATGGGCTCAGGAATACTTCCAGAAAACATTGTCAGTGAACACAATCCACCGTGCCATTCGCCGTTGCCGGCTAAAACTCTATAGGTCAAAAAAGAAGCCATATCTAAACATGATCCAGAAGCGCAGGCGTTTTCTCTGGGCCAAGGCTCATTTAAAATGGACTGTGGCAAAGTGGAAAACTGTTCTGTGGTCAGACGAATCAAGATTTGAAGTTCTTTTTGGAAAACTGGGACGCCATGTCATCCGGACTAAAGAGGACAAGGACAACCCAAGTTGTTATCAGCGCTCAGTTCAGAAGCCTGCATCTCTGATGGTATGGGGTTGCATGAGTGCGTGTGGCATGGGCAGCTTACACATCTGGAAAGGCACCATCAATGCTGAAAAGGTATATCCAAGTTCTAGAACAACATATGCTCCCATCCAGACGTCGTCTCTTTCAGGGAAGACCTTGCATTTTCCAGCATGACAATGCCAGACCACATACTGCATCAATTACAACATCATGGCTGCGTAGAAGAAGGATCCGGGTACTGAAATGGCCAGCCTGCAGTCCAGATCTTTCACCCATAGAAAACATTTGGCGCATCATAAAGAGGAAGATGCGACAAAGAAGACCTAAGACAGTTGAGCAACTAGAAGCCTGTATTAGACAAGAATGGGACAACATTCCTATTCCTAAACTTGAGCAACTTGTCTCCTCAGTCCCCAGACGTTTGCAGACTGTTATAAAAAGAAGAGGGGATGCCACACAGTGGTAAACATGGCCTTGTCCCAACTTTTTTGAGATGTGTTGATGGCATGAAATTTAAAATCAACTTATTTTTCCCTTAAAATTATACATTTTCTCAGTTTAAACATTTGATATGTCATCTATGTTGTATTCTGAATAAAATATTGAAATTTTAAACTTCCACATCATTGCATTCTGTTTTCATTCACAATTTGTACAGTGTCCCAACTTTTTTGGAATCGGGTTTGTATACGTGTCATGTGAGACACCACAGCCACAATAGCGCTGCGTGACAGATAAACCTTTATAATGATCATATTAGCTGATCTATAACACACGATTGCCTCGCAATTCAGCGAATCGGATCTGTCAGATTTAAAAACACGTAAATGCATCACTTCTCCAGAAGTACATGAGAAGCCAGTGAAGTAGGAGAAGAATAGAGTTAACTTTATAGTTACTTACACAATGTGTATCTGATAAGAATAAAACACGTCGTCAATTTGTAATTGAAAGGATTGTTATTGCGCTTTCATAGACATCAGTTTGCATTTTACACACTATAAATGTATTGTTTTGCTAGTACTTGTGTATTTAAAATAAAGATTATGTGGTTGAAAATAGTGGATCCGCTGATAGAATGCCTGCTTTCAAAGGCTCCTGTGTGTATCTGTGTAAGTGCTCAGTGAAGAGCATCATTGATGTACATTTACAACATGTTTTTGAAGCGCTGATCATTGTAGCCAATCACAGACATATTTGATGAGGGTGTGAGCATAATGGGCAATCAGAGGTGTTTATGATTCCGCTCAACAGAGCTTAAATTGTCACATTTTTAAAATTTCAGTACCGACTCGGAAACCGAAGTTTTCGCTGAGCGCATCTCTCTCTGGCTCAGCGCCAGCCAAAGCGCAAAGCACATTTGAATTTAGCAGTTGATCATGTGATGCATTGAACGTTCTAATCACAACAGTGTGATCATACCAATGGATCGTACGCATCAAAGGGTTAAGTGGCACCGAAATGAGGCACTGAAATCTGCATTATGATTCGGTCCGGTACATACCAGTCATATAGGTACTGGTGCCATATTTGCACCGGGTTTTGGTACCCAACCCTACTCAAGGCTGTGTCGCTGTGGGACGGTATACCATAACGCCTTCGACTACATTGCAGGATTGTCTGGAAGACCGAGGATAGCATCGTGCTAAAACAGTCAAGACCAGGGGGCCAGGTGCCCTCCCCACTTCCTGACAGTAAGTCCTGATAAAAGTGTGCAGAGAGGACCACCTTGCCGCAACACAAATATCTAACAAAGAGCCCTTAAACAGAGCCTGTGAATAAGCCATTCCTCTAGTAGAATGAGCACGTACACCTAGAGGCGAAGCTAAGCCATGCGCCTCATAGGCTGCAGAAATAGCATCAGTCACCAAATGAGACGCTCCTCTGTTTCAACCACCAAAACACACAAACAGCTGATCAGACTTAAGCCACTGGGCCAGTGGGTCCCAACCTGTGGGCCGCGGCCCACTAGGGGGCCTCAGTGATCCTCCGGGGGGGCTGCGAAATAACTTAAAATTAATTCATTATTTTATTATTGATACGTTAAATAAAAGATAAATTACATAAATTAAAAAAATTAATTACAACAAAGAACCACCTCTCTCGTACTGTCAGGATGTGGTACATGAAAAGGGAGCGAGGACTCAAATGCAAATTAGGATAGGATTTATTAGGTGCAAAAATAAAACAAACAAACAAAACATCCACGAGGGGAAAATCAAACTTGAAATACTTAAACAAGGAACCGGAACAGGTAGCAAGACAGGGAACAGACGACATCAGACATAAGACAACGATCCAGCACAGGACTGCAGACACGAGGGGATTATAAAGGGTGACAAATCAGGCAGGAAATGAGCGAGAACAGGTGGGGCAAATTAACCAATGATCAGATAACAAGAAGGGCGGGGTGACAGAAGACAGGAGCACACATGACACAGAAATAACCAAAACACCACGTGCTAAACAAGACAAGACAGACATGTGACATTACCCCTCCTTAAGGAGCGGCTACCAGATGCTCCACCATGGGACCAGGGTGGGACGGGAGGGACAGACCAGGGTGGGACACAAAGTTCAGGCGCCCACAGTTCAGGGGGCCAGGGCGGCGCACACAGTTCAGGAGGCCAGGGCTGCCCACACAGTTCAGGGAGCGGAGTCCTCTCTGGACTCGGGACGGGAAGCGGAGTCCTCTCTGGACTCGGGACGGGAAGCGGAGTCCTCTCTGGACTCGGGACGGGAAGCGGAGTCCTCTCTGGACTCGGGACGGGAAGCGGAGTCCTCTCTGGACTCGGGACGGGAAGCGGAGTCCTCTCTGGACTCGGGACGGGAAGCGGAGTCCTCTCTGGACTCGGGACGGGAAGCGGAGTCCTCTCTGGACTCGGGACGGGAAGCGGAGTCCTCTCTGGACTCGGGACGGGAAGCGGAGTCCTCTCTGGACTCGGGACGGGAAGCGGAGTCCTCTCTGGACTCGGGACGGGAAGCTGAGTCCTCTCTGGACTCGGGACGGTAAGCGGAGTCCTCTCTGGACTCGTGACGGTAAGCGGAGTCCTCTCTGGACTCCGGTCGCGGGCTGGAGCTCTCTCTGGACTCCGGTCGCGGGCTGGAGCTCTCTCTGGACTCCGGTCGCGGGCTGGAGCTCTCTCTGGACTCCGGTCGCGGGCTGGAGCTCTCTCTGGACTCCGGTCGCGGGCTGGAGCTCTCTCTGGACTCCGGTCGCGGGCTGGAGCTCTCTCTGGACTCCGGTCGCGGGCTGGAGCTCTCTCTGGACTCCGGTCGCGGGCTGGAGCTCTCTCTGGACTCCGGTCGCGGGCTGGAGCTCTCTCTGGACTCCGGTCGCGGGCTGGAGCTCTCTCTGGACTCCGGTCGCGGGCTGGAGCTCTCTCTGGACTCCGGTCGCGGGCTGGAGCTCTCTCTGGACTCCGGTCGCGGGCTGGAGCTCTCTCTGGACTCCGGTCGCGGGCTGGAGCTCTCTCTGGACTCCGGTCGCGGGCTGGAGCTCTCTCTGGACTCCGGTCGCGGGCTGGAGCTCTCTCTGGACTCCGGTCGCGGGCTGGAGCTCTCTCTGGACTCCGGTCGCGGGCTGGAGCTCTCTCTGGACTCCGGTCGCGGGCTGGAGCTCTCTCTGGACTCCGGTCGCGGGCTGGAGCTCTCTCTGGACTCCGGTCGCGGGCTGGAGCTCTCTCTGGACTCCGGTCGCGGGCTGGAGCTCTCTCTGGACTCCGGTCGCGGGCTGGAGCTCTCTCTGGACTCCGGTCGCGGGCTGGAGCTCTCTCTGGACTCCGGTCGCGGGCTGGAGCTCTCTCTGGACTCCGGTCGCGGGCTGGAGCTCTCTCTGGACTCCGGTCGCGGGCTGGAGCTCTCTCTGGACTCCGGTCGCGGGCTGGAGCTCTCTCTGGACTCCGGTCGCGGGCTGGAGCTCTCTCTGGACTCCGGTCGCGGGCTGGAGCTCTCTCTGGACTCCGGTCGCGGGCTGGAGCTCTCTCTGGACTCCGGTCGCGGGCTGGAGCTCTCTCTGGACTCCGGTCGCGGGCTGGAGCTCTCTCTGGACTCCGGTCGCGGGCTGGAGCTCTCTCTGGACTCCGGTCGCGGGCTGGAGCTCTCTCTGGACTCCGGTCGCGGGCTGGAGCTCTCTCTGGACTCCGGTCGCGGGCTGGAGCTCTCTCTGGACTCCGGTCGCGGGCTGGAGCTCTCTCTGGACTCCGGTCGCGGGCTGGAGCTCTCTCTGGACTCCGGTCGCGGGCTGGAGCTCTCTCTGGACTCCGGTCGCGGGCTGGAGCTCTCTCTGGACTCCGGTCGCGGGCTGGAGCTCTCTCTGGACTCCGGTCTCTCTGGACTCCGGTCTCTCTGGACACTGGTCAGGGGCTGGAGCCATCTCTGGAAGCTGGTCAGGAGCTGGAGCCATCCTTGGACGCTGATCAGGGGCTGGAGCCATCTCTGGACGCTGGTCAGTGGCTGGAGCCATCTCTGGACGCTGGTCAGTGGCTGGCCACAGCAGAGCAAGATGCCTGGGCGGCGCGGGCAGAGCAAGCCGCCTGGGCGACGCGGGCAGAGCAAGCCGCCTGGGCGGCGCGGGCAGAGCAAGGTTCCCCAGCTTCTCCATCTCCCCTGGACTGAGAGCCATGTCTAGACAGATGTTGAACACCTCCTTAATCTCTGTCTCCGTGTAGACAACTTATGTTTTATGTCTGATTTAGAGCCTCCAAAACCACTTGCTAAGAGCAAAATGGGGTCGAAGCAACCTTGGGCACATACCGTAGTAAGACCTTAACCAAGCCAGGGGCAGCAGGTCCGGCCTAAGGGGAATCTCCCATGGAGGGCCCTATAAAATTCAGGTAAGAAATCACTGACATTTTGTCCGTCCTGACCAGCACATGGAATGTGCCAGCCGTGGTGAGCGCCTGTCCAAACTTCAAAAGCCGGACAGCCTTGATGTTGAGCAAGACTGTGACTGGCCAGAAATCGGTCATCCAGTTGTATAACAACTCGTTATAGGATGGGAAAGTGTGTTTCTTCTGTCCGCTCAGAGGGAGAGAGCAGCACAAATCACCTACGAGCTCCTCAGAAACTGAGGCCGCTGTAGAAAGCACGTCATCATCGTCTGGACCCCAACTGAAAGAAATCAAATCACGAGCTTCCGGAGCGGGACACAGATCAGCATTATAGTAAACTACCGGACTCGTGAAGCGCTCCTCTGCCAAGTGCACACAATCCGGGAAGAAGAGAGAACGGGAAAACTCAGTTCACTCACTCTCCATATGCTCCGACTCATCGTTGTCACCCCAAGCACCCAGCTCATGCACCGCCTTGGCAACCGCAGAACTGGGACAGCAGGGGTTGAACAAACTAGCTATACTGCAAAATGTTTTTTTGTTAAACATCCATGCAAGAACAGAAGGTTGCTGACTAACGACGGTTTCAGCAGCCTACATCTCTCCTCCAAAATGTGACCACAAAGGCTGAATGTTCTCTCTGAAGGTGCACTCGTGGCTGGGATGCAAAGAAGTCAGGTTGCTCAGGGCAGGGAACTGGGAACTGTGTGAACTCCACCACTGCAGAAAATTCAAGAAGTTCAAGTGCAGATACGCTGTTGTCAAAGGATGTAGGGAGCAGCCGGGCTATTGTCAGTTCTGCGCGTGATCTACTGATGACGTGCAAATTAATGAACACAGACGCAGCCGGATCATTTCTATAATGACCAGCACAATCCGTTAGCGTCTGGTTTAAGACTCGCTTTTTTTGGGCAGAAAATAACGCACCTCACAAACTTCTCCAAACACCAGTAAACTGACGAGCGCAAACCTTTGTAAATCACCTCGCGTGATTCATTTAAATACTCTCCTCCCATGAATTTTGCACCTGAAAGGAAAACTCCTACAAATGCATATGCAATAAAGTCAGCCGCAAACATCACCCTTTCCACGCCTTTTCAGTGCTAATTTATCACTGCGTGTCTTTAGTAAATCCTGACAGTAGTTTTTTAACGCCAAAACAAGGTTTGCGCTGGCGCAAACTGTTAGTAAATCTGGCCCTAAATGTGTCCCATTGGTTAATCAAAAGTTCTACGCACACTTGCGATCTTCATGCCCACTTGAACGCTTACAGTCAAATACAGGAAATACATAATTCAAAGGTTCAGTGTGTAGTATTTATGAGGATCTATTGACAGAAATGCAATATAATATACATAACTTTGTTTTCAGTGGAGTATAAAAACCTTACATAATGTAGCATTATGTTTTTATTACCTTAGAATGAGCGATTTCTATCTACATACACTGCAATTCACAACCTCACCGCTAAATGCCGCTAAAAATCACACACTGCACCTTTAAGTAGACAAGTGCAAAGACTGCAAGTGTGGGTATTGGCACCCATTTGCTGCATCCCAATTCAGAGGCTGCATCCTTCAAAGGGCACATTCGAAGGCCAATTGCGTCACCACGGCGTGACGAAGGCTGTCCCATTTAACAACGCTCAGTCCAACCTACGCGGCCTTCGAAGAATGCAGCCTTTGAATGGGGACACAGTCATTGTTCCCACTGAAATCAAAAAGCAAGAGCAACTACCTACTCCCATGAAGCACATGAGTCAGTAAAGCTCTCAAAAAAACAAATGTGTATTTTTTACTACATTGCAATTAGATTTAAATATTATGCATTTATTTTATACTTAAAATGAATGTCCAGTAATACTGTATTAATAGTTTTATATTGTAACGTCATTTTTTTTATTTGATCATGCCATTGCCATTGACATGGGATACCATATCAACTCTCCATAACCAAGGGTTGCTAGCTAATGTCAGCTGCTTGAGGGAAACATAACTATTTATTTACAAATTCATATTTTTTATGTTACCAGAACTCTCCATATGCTTCGGCTAATAATGATATTAAAAATTCTAGACATATAATCCAAAATGTTTAAAATATTTACAAAAAAATAAAAATGAGTTTTGTATTACAAGTCGTAAAATTATTTCAAATTTATATATGGTCACTGACATAGTTTTTTTTTTTTTCATGTCCTAATTATAATACCAACAGTGTCATTTAAATTGTTTACGTTTTAAGGACCAGGTTAACTAAAAAGAGCAAATTAGCGTGAGAGCGTGATTCAATAAAAGTGCCGATGGGAGTGGAAAGGTCTGTGTGTGATCTACAGACGATGCACAAATTAATGAACACAGACGCAGCCGGATCATTTGCATAACGATCAACACAATCTACCAATAGCAGTGCAAATTAGCGTCTGGTTTACGACGTGCTTTTGCGTGGCGGTAAATAATGGCGCAAACACCAGTAAATTGACGAGCGCAAGTAAATCACCTTGCATGATTAATTTAAATACTCTCCTCCCATAAACACTGCGTCTGAAAGGTAAACTCCTACAAATGTATATGCAATAAGATCAGCCTCAAAAATAACCCTGTCCACGCGCTAATTTTTCCTGACAGTAGTTTTTTAATGCCAAAAGAGGGTTTGCGCTGACGCAAGCTGTTAGTAAATCTGGCCCTAAATCGTTGAGGAGTACCAGCTAAACTAGGTTTAAAACCAAAAATATTATGAAAAAGTTATTAGGCCTATATGTTCGTTATTCATCTGAGAATAATGTTTGCGTTTAACACAAAAGCGCGCCAACATGCTGCAGTAGATTCTACAAGGCAGGACTGAGATGTAGGGGAAAAAAGCAAAAGATCCCCTTCATAACTATAATATGCTGTGATATTTGTTTGGGCAGCCTAAAACAGGCTGTGACTTGTGTCTCCTGTCAACTGTCTGAGAGAGAACAGTCCTGAATAATCACAATTTATTTCCTAATAACCAATTTTCATGCTTGCACATGAAAACATTCTCTTTGTAGGCTATATTAGAAGATATTATACACATTTCTATTACAAACAAACATTATTGTTATTGTTTACCTTAAATTATTGAGCTCGATTACGCATCTTCATGCTTGCATAAAGTTCATTAAAAAAACTGAAAAGTAGCCCTTCTGACTTAGTAGGCTACTGTAGACAAATTAGCCTGACAGCTTTGTAAGTGTTTTTAATCGTGAATTTAAAAGAACATTAAATTGGTGCTTATGCTATTGTTAAAGCAAAATATGAGTTCAAATCAAACGAGAACCCCTTACAGACGACATGAATGAAAGAGTGAATTACTAAGTGTGTTCGACTTGAAGTGGACGATCAGTGTATGACATCAAAGTACCGCAAGAGCGATTCAGAACCATTCAGAACCATCTGCTCTCTAATTGCTCTCGCTGTATTTTTAAAGCCGGGCTCAGACTACAGGAGTTTCAGGCCAATTTATGCCCGATTTACCCCTTCAGACATTCTGAGAAAAAAAAAAAATTGCGTCCAGGGCAGATATTAAAGGGGTGGTTGATTATGATTTCACTTTTTTAACTTTAGTTAGTGTGTAATGTTGCTGTTTGAGCATAAACAACATGTGCAAAGTTACGACGCTCAAAGATATTTACTTTTAAAGAAATCGCTTTTTAAGGACTACAACAAAACGGCTTATAAACGTAATAAACTAAATTAAACCTGTTCTATCTTCATGCAGCATTCATTCTCTGGCTCCGAAGGATCTTACAACAGTTCCCACACAAATGTTTTATAGATTATCATGACAGAATATGCTAATCGATGACTTGAAGATAGTTAACTCCACATCAGCTACTTAAATTCATCAACTAACCATTCAGAAACGTCCTGTCTTATTCTACATGTTGTCACTTCTTCTTGAGTCTCTCCATCATTGTCCGACTCCGGTTTGAACATAAAAGGCTGAACAGTTTCTGATATTTTCAGCGTGTCTGCGTGAGGTAATCAGAGCTGCTAACACAAGCTCTTGAAGCTCCGCCCTCTTCTTGAAAGGGGGGGGGGAGCAGCAGCTCATTTGCATTTAAAGGGACACACAAAAATTGAGTGTTTTTTTCTCACCCTAAAAAAGTGACAATTCCAACATGCTATAAAAAATTCTGTGGGGTATTTTGTGCTAAAACTTCACATACACACTCTGGGGACAACAGAGACTTATTTTATTTTCTTGTAAAAAGGTGCATTATAGGACCCCTTTAAGCAGACAGTCTACTAATACTCTAATGAGAGTTAGTTGACATGTAGTTGCAAAGTTACTTATAGTCAAAATTTAATAATCATTAAATTTAATAATCAATCAAAACAGTAATTTATACCTGTATGATATTACGTTGTTGCCACATTGGACCAGTGGTTTGGAAAACGTATGGAGGTATGATTCAGCTGCGGCACCATCTTCTGGCGAGACATGGAAATTCATTCAGCGCGACCGTCACAGTGCATTATGGGAATTCTCTAGCTGTTGAGCATACATCAGTTGTATACTCGCTATTGTGGTGCATTATGGGATTGAATCAGTGCACTCGATAACGTCCGTTAGGGGTGGGCCGTATACCGGTAGACACGATTAACCAGTAGAAATTTGTCAACAAGTGGAGATTTTGGACTATCGTCTCTGCACAGCACTGCAACGTCACATGAGTGTAACTGCGATAGTCACAAAAACATATCGTTTGTATGCGTTTTTAAGTATTGCGGTTTAAAAACAAGTTATTTTAAACTGTTGAAGTGCATGACAACTCATTTCTAAAAGTACTAAAAACAGATGGCAACATTGTCAAAGTGATCACCGTTGTCACGGATCTGCAAATACCACTAAAACTATGCATTCTGCTGCCAGGCCAGTAGTTGCAGATGTCACTTTTGTAAAAAGAAACCCCACGCCTATAGACTTAGCACGTAATACAAAATGCGCATTACGCCAGCGTTTTCACAAATTCGCGTTTTTGTTGTTAACACAGAGACGGTAACAGAATCTTTTTTAAAACCTTGCACTTTGAAACCCGTTTTCAAGTTTGCGTTTTCAGGACCCCAAAACGCCATTGTTGTGTAAACGAACGGCCGTTTTTAGTTGAAAAGGGTGTCGTGTAAACATACCCTGAGAGACGCGTGAACATGAAGCCGCTGCTCATAGAGCGCGAGAACTGAACTGAGTGCTTTTTGCCGACCAATTGTGATTGAACGGTAAATACACATACCTATGTGAATGTGCAAGTAAATGCAGTCATTTATGTCTTAAGTGAACGTTAACAGTTGCAAAAGAACTGAGAAATTGAGAAAGAACAACGCACGAGTATATTGGATCCGTGCAGTCAGTCTTAAAGTGACAGCAGCCTAATTCACCTGTTGTCGTTAATGTTAATCAAACAACAAAAAAGAGAAATTCTCTCACTGCTCTTGACTGAATCACTTTTGTTACTTTAATTAAATGTATATTTAATTTACACAGTAAAGACCATGTCTTGTTTTTTATACATTTGATTACTTTATACAATTTATGTAGTAGCCTATTTGTTCTATTGCCTTTTGTTTTCCTATATGCTTGTTTCTTTATCACTGTTTACGTGTCTTCAGTGAGTTTTTTTTTTTTTTTTTTTTGCTTAGGCTAGTATTCGTTTCATTATGATATTAATAATGGTGATAAGAATTATAAAATGTCACTGAAACCCAAAAATCATAAAAAACTGACAATATTGTTATCGTGAAATAAAATGACTCATATTGTGATATAAGATTACACCACTACAAATGGCTGTCCCCTCAAATAGTGCCCCATTCAAGTGTAGATATTGGGCGATTTCGGACACAGCCCTAGGGGAAAAACTGTTGAAATGAATCAATTTAAAACGAGCCGACTCCCGAACTCTGGCTCTCTGAATTTAAATAGAACTCGGGAGTCGGGAGGAGAGAAGAGCAAACGAGGCGTTCAGCTGAAATTAATAGTTTGTTGAAGGCTGCTTTCAGAGGCCTACACTAAAGCAATCTGATCCTCATTTAGTTTAAGCCTGTAAATGACAGTGAATAGCAAAGCTAACAAAGAGTGGGTGAGTAAGTGACCTGAAGAGCAATATAAAAATAACGTGTTCACAGTATTGTTGTGGCCAGATTCAGAAAAAAGGAAAAAATCGATTACCTTGATAACGATGATAAACTCTGGACATTTTTACTCAACATGGATTAACTAACAGCCTATCACACTGCAGAAATAAACACGACAACAGAGTGTCAGTGCAGCTAATAAGTGATTTCTGTGTCTCTGTGTAAATGCACGGCGCAGTTTCCTCTGATAAACAAACTCACACACTCACACACACACACACACACACACACGTGACGCTCGCGGTATTTTCAGCATCTGCATCTCAATATATGAGGACATGAACATCCTCTCAAGAGTGGCTCTGAGAGCCACTAAACAAGCTTTTCACCATTTCATTTGAGAAAAAATAACTTACCGTCAAATACACACAAACTATAAGATCTTCACGACAAACCGTCAAAATAAAAGTTCAGTTTAACTTAAAGAAGAAATTTTGACAGAAATATATCACTATTGTATTTTAAAATGTAAGTTCTCAAAGTAATAATAATAATATTTATTATTTCTAAGGAATATCATACAACCAAGATAGTTTTTCATCCATGTTTTAAATGTATACAGTTCTGTTGTGCAGCATCTTATTTGACAAATGCAATGTTTTGTTGCAAATTAATTGTTATATTTTAGTTTGTTTACATTATAAAAGCTTGATTAAATTGTTAACGTTTATATAAATTTATAATAAATCATAAAACACAGAATCCCCCCAAAAATGAAATGAATTTGGAGAACAATATAAAGCATTTTATGTGGCCCTAACTTAAAAGGGAGCTATGTGGCATTTAATTCTGAACAAACCACCTTTAAGATATGTAAGACATAACTCTCTGTACTGTTTCTCTGTACTTAAAGGAATAAAAAGGTATGGTTAAAAAAAAAAAGTACATAATTAAATTATTCTTGTAAAATAAACCATGGAATATGTTTATCAAACCTCACATTGGAACGTTTGTATCTGTTTATCTGCTGGTTATCTTCAATCACTCCCTGTAATTTACAGTAAATGAACCGATCACAGCTCTTAATCAGTGGATCAATCTGTCTTTTATTGCATGACCTGGTTATGGTAAAGTTCAATCTTTCTCATCTTTTCCTTGTGTGTGTGTGTGTGTATGTGTGTGTGTGTGTTTGCATGTCAACAGATACCTCAAGGATATATCTAGGTTAAATAAAAATGAACAATGTTGTAACGTTTATGCATGTTTATTATGTCTTCTTATGCAACTGCTAATAATTGTGAGGTTCCATAAAGGGATAATTCACCCAAAAATGTTCACCTTTTTTGGGTGAACTATCCCTTTTATCCACCTGGATATCAGTGCTAATTTCGGTTGTAATTTTTACCTGTTATTTTCTTTGTTTTGTCAATTCCTAGGTTTCTCAATCAGAGTTTTGTCTCTGTGAGCTCCTAATTCACAATGAAGCCAATTTTACTCAGCGTGACTGTCCTGCTCATTCCCTACTGTTTGGGTGATCATCATATATGCATATATTTTGGTCTGGTCATCTGCTTCATGCTTTTGGCTAACGCAGTACACCAGGCGGGAAATGGCTTGTCGGATGGAGTTGGCCGGGCAGTGTTAATAACAGGTTGTGATAGTGGATTTGGACATCACCTTGCAAAGAAACTGGACAGCATGGGCTTCACGGTGTTTGCTGGATGTTTACGCCCTGAAGGTCCCGGAGCTCAGAGTCTGGTTGAAGAAGGCTCTGAGCGTATGAAGGTACTCCAGCTGGATGTGACCAAAGAGGAACATGTAAGCTTGGCCAAAGATTTTGTGGAAGCAAACTTGCCAGAGAAAGGTAACTTCAACACTTCAGATTGTATTATTAAAGATTATTTAAAGAAGACCTATTATGCTTTTTTACATGTTCCGCTTTCTTTAGTGTGTAAAGGCCCTTTAAACACACGATAAAGCAAAGCGAAACGCAGACAAACGGAGCTTTCACACTGAATGCGAAACAATCGATTGCCTTGAGCTAATTCACGCCTGCATGATAGGTAGCGCTGACCGAGAATACATTTTTCCTCATGTATGTATCTCGTAGGTTTTCCCATTTGGCTTTAACCTTGTCCGCTGCACAACATACAACAGTAAATTAAGATAAATAAAGTTTGGTACTACACAGAAACCATCATGGAGTGCGTGTAGTAAATTCAGATTGCGTTCTAAAGTGGATTTTGTTTAAATAATAGGCAGACGTGCATTATTTGTAGTGTTTTATAATAAACTGAAAGCTACACCTGCTTAACATTTCTCATGTAAGCATTTCTCAATCTTTATTGATATAAAAATATCAATTGCCCCATGAAAAACACATACAGAACATATATCGTCGTAATCATATATTTATTTGGCTTCATGTTTCATCTGTAATGTTTCTCTCAGTTGTTTATGTGCGGAACTCAGAACGAGGACACAATTGTCATTCGGAAGAGCAGGAGTTATGATCACATAATATGATTGACAGAGCCTATGACCTCTCTGACTCATAACACACATGCACGGAAGAAAACAGCGCTCTGTAAGCTGTTTCAAGCTCTTCAGATTGCATAATTCAGTGGAAAATGAATAGAAAATGATCATTTGTATAAAGAACATGTAAGAATAAATCAGTTCTGACACCAATAACACTCAACATCCATTCTCTTCTCTCTTCCAGAATACTTTTCTTTGGTGTTTACACAGGTTTTCAAAACAGCGCCACTACTCTCACACTTTTGTGCAACAGCAGCGGCTCGGATAAGCTCAAATCTAAATGGACGGCTCGTTTCATCGCACCCAGTGTGAAAAAAATCGCACCCAGTGTGAATAGCTCCATAGGGATCTATTGTTTCAATTCAAGAGCGTCATCGCGACGTACATTCACATTGCTTAATCACGCTCTCAGTGTGAAAGGCCCTTAATGTTGTTGTTTGAGCATGAAAAAGCTCTGCAAAGCACAAAGTCCCTCCAGCGGGAGTTCTTCTCTTTATCAGTGTCAGTGTTTCTGAACTCCATGAAACGCCTCCATTGTAGTCTTGAATTTCCTTCGGGAACCCACGTCACAATATTCCTCATTTAAATAATTCATACGCAGAATAAAGGGGCGGGCCTGGTTGAGTTAGTAGTGTGTTGAAACTGGTGGTTATGGTAAGGGGCGGGACATTTCCCAAACACGCTCGAAGAGCTTGACCAATCACAACACACTGGTGCAGCCGACCAATCAGAGCACAGTGTGCTTTTCAGAAGGAGGGGCTTCATAGAAACAGGAACTAAACAGAGCATTACTGACAGACTGGGAAAAGACGAGCTGCAGCAATGGAGAATATGGGGAAAATAATGTTTTTTGAACATCCAAGCATATATACTAGTAGAGCCCAAAAACAAAATCAAGACTTTGTAAAAGGGCATAATACACTCACCTAAAGGATTATTAGGAACACCATACTAATACTGTGTTTGACCCCCTTTCGCCTTCAGAACTGCCTTAATTCTACGTGGCATTGTTTCAACAAGGTGCTGAAAGCATTCTTTAGAAATGTTGGCCCATATTGATAGGATAGCATCTTGCAGTTGATGGAGATTTGTGGGATGCACATCCAGGGCACGAAGCTCCCGTTCCACCACATCCCAAAGATGCTCTATTGGGTTGAGATCTGGTGACTGTGGGGGCCATTTTAGTACAGTGAACTCATTGTCATGTTCAAGAAACCAATTTGAAATGATTCGAGCTTTGTGACATGGTGCATTATCCTGCTGGAAGTAGCCATCAGAGGATGGGTACATGGTGGTCATAAAGGGATGGACATGGTCAGAAACAATGCTCAGGTAGGCCGTGGCATTTAAACGATGCCCAATTGGCACTAAGGGGCCTAAAGTGTGCCAAGAAAACATCCCCCACACCATTACACCACCACCACCAGCCTGCACAGTGGTAACAAGGCATGATGGATCCATGTTCTCATTCTGTTTACGCCAAATTCTGACTCTACCATCTGAATGTCTCAACAGAAATCGAGACTCATCAGACCAGGCAACATTTTTCCAGTCTTCAACTGTCCAATTTTGGTGAGCTCGTGCAAATTGTAGCCTCTTTTTCCTATTTGTAGTGGAGATGAGTGGTACCCGGTGGGGTCTTCTGCTGTTGTAGCCCATCCGCCTCAAGGTTGTGCGTGTTGTGGCTTCACAAATGCTTTGCTGCATACCTCGGTTGTAACGAGTGGTTATTTCAGTCAAAGTTGCTCTTCTATCAGCTTGAATCAGTCGGCCCATTCTCCTCTGACCTCTAGCATCAACAAGGCATTTTCGCCCACAGGACTGCCGCATACTGGATGTTTTTCCCTTTTCACACCATTCTTTGTAAACTCTAGAAATGGTTGTGCGTGAAAATCCCAGTAACTGAGCAGATTGTGAAATACTCAGACCGGCCCGTCTGGCACCAACAACCATGCCACGCTCAAAATTGCTTAAATCACCTTTCTTTCCCATTCTGACATTCAGTTTGGAGTTCAGGAGATTGTCTTGACCAGGACCACACCCCTAAATGCATTGAAGCAACTGCCATGTGATTGGTTGATTAGATAATTGCATTAATGAGAAATTGAACAGGTGTTCCTAATAATCCTTTAGGTGAGTGTATGGCCTCTTTAAAATTCAAGAATGAAAACCCCTTTTCTCTCTATATTGTTGTACATTTTCAGGTCTCTATGCTGTTGTAAATAATGCTGGCATCAGTGACTGGGGAGAGACGGAGTGGAGTACAGCTGAGGACTTCCAGAAGATGGCTGATGTTAACCTGTTTGGTGCCATCAGAGTCACCATCCCATTCTTGCCCCTTGTTAGAGCATCCAAAGGTCATTGATGCCTTCTATTCTTGAATATAATATACTAAAGTCATTGTTGATTGATGTATTCCTTCACTCTAAGGAGAAAATGATACAGAAGCTATCACTAGGGTGGCATCCTTTCAAAAGGTAATGTTTACTAGTGGTCACTGATATGGATTTTTTGATGACTGATATTTTAGAGAGCAGGGTTGCTGATATAAAGCTAATGTATATGATATTACACCACTTCATTTAAAAAGCATGCATAAAAATTGCTGCAATGAAGTTTTGATTTATTTTACATATTTACTAAACTAGAAATAATTAATAGCTAAATGAATCAATATGAAAAATAATTTGTGCTTTAAGTCACAAATTAAGTCAGATTTATGTTTTAGTAACTTCTTGATTTTGTCATTATAGTAGTGTAGTCTTTTTCACAAATAAAGAAACTGTTAAAAACATGAATAAAAAGGAAGTAAACATTGCAATTCAATTAATTTGACCATTCAATCAATTCCCTTTGGATAAAATCAAGCTTCACCCTACATTTGTTCTTGTTCCAGAAGCTATTTCACTCGGACATACACTATATTGCCAAAAGTTTTGGGACGTCTGCCTTTACATGCACATGAACTTTAATGACATCCCATTCTTAATCCGTAGGGTTTAATATGGAGTTGGTCCACCCTTTGCAGCTATAACAGCTTCAACTTTTCTTGGAAGGCTTTCCACAAGGTTTAGGAGTGTGTTTATGGGAATTTTTGACCATTCTTCTAGAAGCGCATTTGTGAGGTCAGGCACTGATGTTGGACGAGAAGGCCTGGCTCGCAGTCTCCGCTCTAATTCATCCCAAAGGTGTTCTATCGGGTTGAGGTCAGGACTCTGTGCAGGCCAGTCAAGTTCCTCCACACCAAACTCGCTCATCCATGTCTTTATGGACCTTGCTTTGTGCACTGGTGCGTAGTCATGTTGGAACAGGAAGGGACCATCCCCAAACTGTTCCCACAAAGTTGGGAGCATGAAATTGTCCAAAATGTCTTGGTATGCTGAAGCATTAAGAGTTCCTTTCACTGGAACTAAGGGGCCAAGCCCAAGCCCTGAAAAACAACCCCACACCATAATCCCCCCTCCACCAAACTTTACACTTGGCACAATGCAGTCAGGCAAGTACCGTTCTCCTGGCAACCGCCAAACCCAAACATCTTACATCAGATTGCCAGACAGAGAAGCGTGATTGGTCACTCCAGAGAACACGTCTCCACTGCTCTAGAGTCCAGAGGCGGCATGCTTTACACCACTGCATCCGACACTTTGCATTGCACTTGGTGATGTAAGGCTTGGATGCTGCTGCTCGGCCATGGAAACCCATTCCATGAAGCTCTCTACACACTGTTCTTGAGCTAATCCGAAGGCCCCAGAAGTTTGGAGGTCTGTAGCTATTGACTCTGCAGAAAGTTGGCGACTTCTGCGCACTGTGCACCTCAGCATGCGCTGACCCCGCTTTGTGATTTTACGTGGCCTAACACTCCGTGGCTGAGTTACTGTTGTTCCCAGTTGCTTCCACTCTGTTATAATACCACTAACAGTTGACCGTGGAATATTTAGTAGTGAGGAAATTTCACGAATGGACTTATTTCACAGGTGACAACCTATCACGGTGCCACGCTTGAATTCACTGAGCTCCTGAGAGCGACCCATTCTTTCACAGATGTTTGTAGAAGCGTCTGCATGCCTAGGTGCTTGATTTTATACACCTGTGGCCATGGAAGTGATTGGAACATCTGAATTCAATGATTTGGAGGGGTGTCCCAATACTTTTGGCAATATAGTGTATGTCATGATCATAGACCGTAAATAAAGATGGCCTTCACTCTCTTCCACTGATGAAAAGTGAAGCCGCCAATGTCCCAATATGGCGCTGACATCTTGCGCTGATTTGGGATCTGTACCACCCACACTCCCGCAGCACAGTTTACTGCAGAACAACTCATTATGTTGGTGTGAAATAAACAGTTATGGAAATGTAGAAATTAAAGCTGAGGATCCAATCTTCTCCCGAAAATCCCCAAAAATGGCCGTTGGTGCCTTAGTGACTACTTCGCTCAGAGAAGCTGTCAATCTCAGCTGTCAACACCCCCCGTTTTTATAGCATCAAATAACTAACTAAAACAAAACTTATTTAAAAAAAACAAACACTTGAACTTACATGGGCTTGATAAAAACTACCTAAAATGACAGAAACCATCTTTGAAAAAAAAAAATTTGAAGTGTAACTTGATTGTTTAGTTTGTATCACGTCCCATTACATTACATGGAGAGGGCGGGGTTTATGAGCTATACTGGGACCAACCACCTGGGGGCGATCGAGACGCTTTGGCTTCACTTTTCAGGACTTGTGCGGCACGCTTGGTCACGATAAGGAAGTTGCTTTAAGTTAAAACAGCTCAAACATGCATTTTAGTCTGAGACTAGCTTAAGCCTTGTCTGTGAAACCGTGGGTAAAAGTGCCAAATATCGGCCGACCACTAATTTTTACCATTTAGGTACTCTAATTATAACACTTTAGGTAATATGTATCTTTAAGCTACTAATATGCACACTCTGGTGGTAAATAAGTCAATAATTCAAAGTCGAATAAGCTTGAAATGGTACTGCCCCACTGACAGCTTTTTCTGACAGTGTTAGGTTTATAGATAACTTACTAATTCCTTTAATTACATTATTCATTCTTAGGTCGTATGTTATATGTGTCTAGTATCTTTTCTTTCTTCAATTGTCTGAACATGGGAGCATACAGTGTATCCAAGCGGGGACTGGAAGCATTCGCAGACTGCTTGAGAGTAGAGATGGCCAGTTTTGGAGTTAAGGTAAGAACTGATCCTTTCTTAGAAACACACGTTTACTGACCTAAGTGGACTGTTTGTATTATTTTTTTATTTTTTATTTTTACTATTGTACAAAAATCGAAAATCAGATGCTCAACTAACTGTTGAGAAGGTTCAACACAAAAAATTAATTTCAAGTGCAATACGCACTCTTCAAACAAACATTTAAAGGGATAGTTCACCCAAAAATGAAAATTAGCCCATGGTTTACTCACCCTCAAGCCATCCTACTGTAGGTGTATATGACATTCCTCTTTCAGACGAATACAATCGAAGTTACATTAAAAAATGTCCTGGCTCTTCCAAGCTTTATAACGTCAGCCTAAAATTTGAAGCTCAAAAAGGGGAACAATCATGGGCGTCGGAAGCAAAAAAAATGTGGGTGGGTCCTTCCCTAGAAAAATTTTACTGGAGTAGATGCCATTTACATTAAGTGCAAGTAGCCAGTCTTGTGTACTAAACGCCTGGTTGGGCCAGACAAAATTACAGAAGACACCAAATTATTTACAGTGGCAATAGTGTAGGGGTAAGGCACAAGGCAGAAAGTTTTGACGCGACTCGACCCGAGGTTCAAATCCGCCTTTTGCCAAACTCGCACTACTACCTTTTCCCATCACATATCAGATCGGAAAGGCATTTAGGCACTCTTGGTCACGATAAGGAAGAAAAGACGATAGCAACTTCCGTTTCGTGGCATCTGTGCTCAGGTGCTGCTGTTTTTAGCACTGTCAAAATAAAAGTCCCGTCAAACTAAAAGCCACTTCCGAGACTTAAAAAAGCTTATCGGCCGATGCCAATACTTTAAGGCCCGGTTTAACCGACAGGGCTTAGACTAAACCAGGATTAGACATTAGTTCAATTAGAGCATTTAAGTAGCTTTTATAAACATCACATATCAGATCGGAAAGGCATTTATTTTCAATAAAAATAAAGTCTAGAAATAAAGTCTAATGTGTGTTTAATAATAAAGTGTTAATCGGTTAAGGGGTAGGTGAACAGACGTGCTGAATTAGAGACGGTAAAAGTGAGTGGGTCCAATATCATTGGTCGTAAAAAGTGGGTGGGTCTTGTCGGGATTTTAATAAGGGGATTTTAAGCTTTGTGTCGGGGGGAAAATAAATTAAGTGTGTAACGACTGCCATCTTGTCTTATTTCTCAAGTCATATTCGCCTCCAAAAAAACCTGGAATTGAACACCCCTATGTCATACAAAGAAATGTGCTTTTTCCTGTGAGCTTTTTGTTTTTCTATGCATTTTTTTCTGCATAATAAAATAAAACTTGTAGCTGTAGTTTTTTTTTTCTTTCTTACCGAATATTTTTTGCAGATAAATACCTCAACTAGTGTTTTGTTTAATTATTTGTTAAAATATTTTCCTCATATTTTGATGGTTTAATCGAACTTATATATAATAATAATAATATATATAACTAATAATAATAATATCATTAAACATGCCATAATCAATTTCTTGATTAAGTATCCATTACAAATAGGACATTGAACATGGTGCATTATTTTTATTTTTTTATAGGTCAGCATTATTCAACCAGGAAATTTTGGTGCGGCCACAAACATTCTGCACAAGAAAACGCCGCAAGACATATGGGATGAATTTGATGATGCACGTAAACTAATGTTCAACCAGAAATATGTTGGGATGGCATGTGAATATTTTCACTCGCTGTCCTTTTCAGGATTTAAGGATTGCACATTGGTTATCAATGCCATGCTACACGCTCTCACGGCAGCCAAACCTCAAACCCGATACCTGCTCGTTTCCTGGACAGATATGCTGTTTTTCTACATATGCCCTATTCTCCCCACATATGTCACTGATTCTGTGTTTCATATGAGTTCCATGTACCACAAGCGCAAAGTAATGCTGTACTCGTAATTTAAGTTTATTCATAATCAGAATACGAGAGCTCTCTTTACATAGACGAATCAATTCCTAATGTTTGCTGGTGTAACACTAACATGTTACAAAGTTTTCCTGGACAGCTGTTCACAAACAATGTGCTGAAACAAAATGTGTGTTCTGGACTTCTTTTCCCTTCTCTTTGTCTGAGTGAAATAATAAAGTCTTTATCACAGAAAATCTTGCTGAAGAATTTATCATAAGGACAAAGCCAAGGACTTAAAAGTAAAGAAAGTCATCTCCTTTTTTCCAATTCATCCTCCTATAATTAGAGGGAAACTATTATTTATACTTTTACAAAAACACCACAGGATCATTGAAACTAGTAAAAGTGTGAAAAATGTGACGAATTAACACTACCATGTACAGTGTGGGGTCAGTATAAGAATTTGGAAACACTTCATTTTACAGTGTCCCTGTTACACACATGTACTTACTATATAATCAGGGTTAGTTGCTTGAATTTATGCATAATTTACTGTTATTACTATAGTAAGTACATGTTGTTAATTAATATTACTCAGTACTTTATTTGTATAATTACACAACAAGGGCACCTTAAAATAAAGTCTAACCAATACTTTTTAAAAAGAAATTAATACTTTAATTCAGCAAGGATGTATTATACTATCAAAAGTGACAGTAAAAACATTTACATTGTAAAATACTACATTTCAAATCGACTTTTTATTCATCAAAGAATCCTGAAAAAAATGTATCACAGTAAATAAAAACATTGATGATAATCATAAATGTTTCTTAAGCAGCGAATCATATTAGAATGATTTCTGAAGGATCATGTGACACTAAAGACTGGAGTAATGATGCTGAAAATTCAGCTTTGATCACAGAAATACATTACATTTGACTATATATTCACATATTTCACAATATTACTGTTTTTACAGTATTTTTGGTCAAATAAATGCAGCCTCGGTGAGCAGAAGAGACTTACACCTAGAAACTTAATCTTCATAAAACTGGTTGGTAAACATGTAATGTAAATTTAGGGGCTTTTCGATGCTTTGTATGTATGCAAATTCAGTGTGTTTACTAATGTAGTATGAGGAAATGAGCCAAGCATCATTTAAATAGATGAATATACTGAAAAGAGAACTTGTTTTGTAGCGATGGCTGAAAAGCCTCTTTCAGCAGTAGGGTTTTCATCCTATGATATTTCCTGCTTTGATGGATATGATGTTACTCGAGGTCAAGTCATGTTGTTTCATTTATTTGCTTTTCTGTAAACAAGTGTATTGCTCTCTGACCCATTTAGTTAGATTTAGATAATCATCCCACTAGTTTCAGTAAACCTATGCATGTACGTTTATATTCAGAGGAAGAAGAAGTGTGTCATTGGCTCCTATCCAAACTTGGCAAAGATATGCTTAGATAGAGGGCCTTCTTTCTGACCACAGGGCCAAAAGTCCCAGTCTAAAACACTCGAGGAAGAGTCAAAACTAGCTCTCAAGAACTACAGTGCTACAAAATACAACATTGTTTAATCAATTTCACACACTTGTCCTGCAGATCTCATTGAGCACTGTCACAGTTTCATGATTATATACAGTGGAACTTTATTGTTCACTCAACATCTCAAGGCAATAATAGAAATAATAGTCGTCTTTTTTTGAACATTTTATTAAAACCTTTAGACAAAATATATTTAAAAAATGCATGTTTTTTGTTGAGTACATTTTATACATCAGGCTTTTATGGCTCATATAGTCTGATATAGTGAGAATATGGAGCTCAAACTCGAGGAGGAAAACATCAATTTTATTCAGAGGCCCAAACTGAGCAAAAATATGCAGTTTGGTGCAGATGCGGATATTTATTTGCTGGCCAAAAAGTAAGATGAAATTCTGAGGCTTGTAATGTAAATCAATGAGATCTTTATAACAGTATAACAGATACTTACATAAAATGCATATAAATATCAGTCTATATTTGCCAATAATATGTCTTAGATGATATTGAAATACTTAGTTTATGATCAAAGCTCTGTAGTTTTAAAACATATAATGCTAGGCAATACAATGATGATTGGGAGATGAACAAATAAACCTTCCTCAAAAGCCTGATGATCATATTTGATACTCACATTTGAACATGATTTTTCTACAAAATGATGTATGAATAATCAAGTAAACCGAAGTGTTCATCTTGAAATATAACCAACAATATAAAAATTGACTTACTAAAAATCAGTGCAGATGATTTGAGTGAAGCACAAGCTGAAGAGGGACATTTATACAGTTATACTTAACCTTATACTTGCAAAAAAATTATAAACTGTCAATCAGACGACAGAAGGCATGTAGTATATTGTGTGCATCCATTTTTTTTTAGCAAAGTTTTGATGATTCGAATCATTTACAGGCCTTAGAAATATAATACAATATGCTTTAGGGTTAATAATGTTTTGGTTTTCTTGTTAAAGCTTATTTTGAATATTGCTATAATATGTTATATTGAGCTATTTACAAGCTAAAGCCTTTACCTTCACACATTTCTAGACTCATATGACTAATACCACATTGTTGACAAGGCTGGTCAGCATTTGCCTTGCAAATCAGACATGGGCTGTAGTAGTTGCCCCACAGGAAAGTTACTGTAAAAACATTTGAATAAGACAATGAAGAAAACATCACAAAATTTTGCTTGCATACAAAAATATCACTCATTTCAAAAGAACGTTTGGTAACACTTTACAATAAAGTTATTTAACAATGACAAAACACTTCTTAATCTTAGTTAATGTTAATTGCAACATTTACTAATGCATTATTTTAAAATCAACAGTTGTATGTTAATATTATTTAATGGAACTGAGCTGTCATGAACTAACTTGTTGTATTTTTGTTAACTAACATTAACATAGATTATTACACATCTTCTTGGATGTAGCAAAGCAAATGTAGCAAATGTATTGCTCATTGTTAGGTAATGTTAGTGGCTGCACTTTATTTTACAGTACATGTACTTACAGTGTACTTAAGAAAGTAGTGGGCAATACAAGGTAACTACATGGGTTAAGGTTAGGTTTAGGGGTAGGTTCAGGGTTAGTACCTCATTATTACCCAGTTATTATAACTACTATAATAAGTACATAGTATGTACATGGGGAACAGGGCTGTAAAATAAAGTGCTACCATGTTAGTTAATGTATTAACTAATGGGACATTATTGAAGAGTGTTACCAAAATATTTCGCATTTTTTTCATAACAGTACTTGGTAAATCACACAAAATCATTCAGTGCTTTCTTGAGAACAACCACACAGCAATCACTCGAAAATGTTATGTCATATTGTAAATGACGATTGGTTGTCATGATTGTGTCCAACAACGGTTTTAATTGCCGATGTGTACAACTCAGAGGTCTGCTGAGAGGAGCGTCCCGAGTAAATGTACTTTTTCCCTAGGCACCGCAAGTCCTGTAGGATCTGAAAGAAGTGGCTCCTGAATTTAACCCCAATGAAGGCGTACAGAATGGGATTCAAGCAGCAGTGAAGGTAGGCTATGCTCCTGCTGATGGACAGCGTCATCAGAGTCAGCTGTTCTTTCTTGCAGCTTCTCTCACTGAACAGTTTACTGATGTAGACTAGGAGCGCCACATTGTAAGGCAGATGGCAAAGGACAAAAACAAAGACCACAGCAAGAACCACTCGGACCGCCTTGTGCTTCTGGAAGTTTTTTGCCTTGAGCAGCGTCGCCATGGTGCACGAGTAGCAGAATATCATAACTATCAACGGCACCAAGAACCCGATGAGCATCTGCATGCTGGGAATCAGGATCTTCATTAACATGGCGGTTTCGGGCTTCTCAAAGATGTTGATACATTCGTTCTGTTGCTTCTGGTTATATATGAACGTAGGCAAAGAAAAAATAAATGCAAGCAGCCATATGACAGAGCAGATGAAGCGACTGTACATCCGAGCTTGCGATCGAATCCGGACAGATCGTGCGGCTTTGACGATGGAGATGTAGCGGTCGCCGCTGATGCAGGCTAGCAGGAGCGTGCTGCTGTACACGTTGAGGCTGTAGGCGGCTCTCAGCAACTTACAAGTCCATGCGCCCATGCTCCAACTGTACTGTTCATTGTATATGATCAGCGGAAGGGCGATGACGAAGAGGAGATCCGATAATGCCACGTTTACCAGGAAGATATCAGTCATGGTTTTTGCTTTCCTGTAAAAGGCGTAGGTTAAGAGGACCAACACGTTACCCACCAGGCCAAGTGCACAAATCAGAGAGTAGATGTACGTTTGGATGGTCAGTTCATGCTCGTGGTACCCTGTGAGGTTACAAGGCACTGCTTCTTCATAATCATAATAATCATAAGATTCATTGTCCGCTTCGTAATTCATAACTGTAAGATTGACCTTGAGAGGAAAGAGACAGATGGAGAGAAATTAAAAAGAGCGATTTTGCATCATAGAAACCACACAGTACTCACAAGTTTTTTTATGAAAACATTTGCATATCAAACAGACGCTCATGCCTTAACTGTATTGAATGGGCACTTGCAGTGTACTTTAAATCTTTACTGTACTTGCAGATAATATTAATGAAATAAAAGGCCACTTAAAGAGAATACACTTTCACGGTTATGTTTCTTACACTTAAGTATACTTTACACAAGCCTCTGGCTTGCTTAGATGGGGACACTTAAAATTCAACATTATTGATCTGACTGTACTGACGCTGTTGTATGAGAACTGAACAGAGCTAGACGATGACATCTTTATTTGCAGAACGTCTAGGTTACTAATGTAACGTCAACGACAAATTGGAATCTCGCCTGAGAGCCCAATCACCTTTGAGTGGTAACAGGACAAGCCAATGGACATTGGCAAGTGAGATTTGCATCGCGAACCACTCCCTGTGCCACGGGTATATAAGGAAGTGTGCAGCACTCGCTCATTACGTTTTCGCTGAGGAGCCAAGACAGTGTACTGGTCGCTCAGCGGTGGACACAGGGATTGTGGCAGCGGGACGGGACGTAACGTCTCCATTCCCTCCTTCAGGGAACGGGGGCTATATTGGTAACCTAGACGTTCCCTATCAGTCAGTCACGTTCGATATTACATCAGAACGGAACCGACAAATTAAGATCTCTAAGAAAAACGCCACAACTGCTGTGCCTTCCAGCGCCCTGTGTAAGCCGCTTAATCCCCTTGTACCTGATGGGGTGGAAGAAAGGACAGGGTTCTACCAGTGAATGATGATCACTGCTGTTCCTTCTGATCCTATACAGTGAGACTATTGGATAATACTGGGAAAGCGTGCCTATTCCAACTGGAATGAAACACTACGGAGACCACATCCTGCCTGTAGGGAGGTAATGTGGAGTTACACAAATGTACTGGCCATTAGGGCAGTGCTACATATGGAAGGTCTCTGCAGTAGATCCTGCCTTGCTAGGGTGGAGTCAATACCACACAAAGATGGCAGAGAAGGCTCTACCGGGGGAAAGACACGGGCTCGCCGACATGGAAGCCTTACCGTGGAGAATACACATATGGGATCACCCAGAGGGAAATCACAACATATGGGCACCTAGTCTAGCACAGGGGCTGACCAACAAGCTGACCAACAAGTGCTAGATCTGGCGTCAGATGCCTCCGCCATGTCGGACTGTCAGAGGATGCTGGAGGAACTCCATCTAGGGTTTGCCAGCCAGGGAACTCACCCGGGGAGCAAAATAGGTGCTCATATCCTCAGAGGGGAATTGCGCTGCAAGCGAGACACAGAGCCAGCCTCCCCACATATTACCTGTTTGTAGCCAACACACGGGAAGAAACCGGCTCTAGTTGGAGATTGTAGAATCTTGTGAACGCTGACCGATGCCTGCAGGTCCTCGGCCCTCTTGACGGAGTTGAGCGCAGAAGTTCTGCTGGGCAAAGTTCTCGACAGCATCGACAAAAAGGCCAGCCTTGGAGATCCCTCATCTCAGCCAGAGATGGTGCTCCTGGACCACAAGTGTGGACATTGTCTGCCCTTTCGTCACCCGGAGGGTGAGGTCCGTCGCTGTATGCAGTTCCTGCATCCAACCTAGGTCAGAACTACCCTCGTGCAGCTCTTTGAGTGCCTTGGCCTGGTAGACTTGAAGGAGGGACATGGCGTGCAGGGCGGAGGCGACCTGTCTAGCAGCGCTGTAAGCCTTGGCAGTGAGAGCGGCCGAGAACTTACAGCATAGCTGCATCGTAACTGCACGTTCCACCTGGGGAATCTCCACGTACCCCTTGGCCGCCCCGCCATAAAGGGTAGTGAGAGCGGAGGCGGCGCCAGAGTGGCTTCAGGCAGAAAAAGGTGCCTTCCACGACTTTGTGACCTCCTCATGCACCTCTGGGAAGAAAGGCACCGGAACAGGACGTTGCTGTTCAGCAACCCCGCCCCGAGAAACCTATTAAACTTGAGCGTTCTGGACACGGTGGAGGGTTCCACTTGAGCTTGACGCTTGCGTCGGCCTGGGAAATCATGGCCGCCAGCTCTGGGTCAGACTCGAACAACGTTACTCTCGCCAAAGGGGGCAACGCAGCCGAATCTTCATCCACGGAAGACACTAGCCCACCCTCCGATGCAGCGATCGTCATCTGATCCTTCAGCGGAGCCCCAAATGTCCCCCATGAGAAGGACCAGCACCACCACCTGGAAGCTCCAGAGCTTGCGATGCGATAGAGGAGTGGGGGGGCCGTGGGGATTGACCAGACGTGAAAGCCCCCACTGTAATCCTCAAATTACCCTGTGCATCAATCAAAGTAGCTCTCTGCTGGGCAGAGGAACCAAAACAAAAGATGAATGCAGAGCAGAATCTTCATAAGAGACACAGAAACGCTCACCTCTGAAGCGAAAGCTTAATGAGTGAGTTCAGCAAGCTTCCTTATATACCTCAACATAGTAATCAAGGAAAAATGGGTGTGGTTCGCGCTCACTTGCCAGTGCCATTTGAAGGTGATTGGGCTCTCAGGCAAGAAACGCAATTCGTCAGTTCTGTTCTGACGTAGCGTTGAACGTGATTGACTGATAGGGAGCTGCTTTATAGATGAAATGAACCATTTTAATAATTGATGATCTTTACAACGTAACTGAATTAACACTGAACTGACTTCAGTTGAACAACAACTGAAATGCATAATGTTCCTGTTATCACTGTAAAGCTGCTTTGAAACAATCTGTATTGTATAAAGCGCTATATAAATAAAGGTGACTTGACTTGACAAGGTGCACTTTGCAATAATGTCAAATTAAAAGTTTCACTTTGAAATACATTTTAAATCACTGTTTTAATAATCTTTTGTAGTGGTTTAAAGAAGTACATTGCTGTGTGTACTAACATACATAACGTAGAAATGACATGATTAAAGTCTATTTTAGTTTACCATAAATGCTTGTCAGACATTCGGCAGAACACTTTAACCATATTTAAAAGACAACAGACGTACTGTAATTATGAAATTACATATAAAGATGTACTTAAGTGGTCACCCTCTAAAGTTCAACTAATTGCGTTTAATATAAATATAAACTAGAATACATTTTCATTTAATTGCAATTAACATGCAGTTCACACTTATATTACACACTTATTGCAGATACTCATATCACAATATATTCTTTTCGTAATAAGTACACTAAAAGTATGTTAAACGTGTGTACGTTTTCACAAGGGATTACAAGTTTTGCCTAATTGTATGTGAGAGGGAAGCTATGCAAATATTTCTGCATCATGGTTGCTTCTGTATAGATATCAGATAAGATAATGATACCACAGTCATATTTACCAAAAATGAAAGGCGTTTGTGTCCTGGTTTAAAATGTGTCTTGTTTCACAAGCTTGTTTTACCCACTACCAGACTTGCATAGAACTGCAGGTATATTTCTGCACATTCTGAATGCATCTACTTCTTTTTTAAGTAAAACATTTTACGTTTTAAGTAATACTCCAATTTGTTCATTAAAACATAGTAATAAAGGACAAATGAAGTGTTCGTTTGGTTAAGAAACCCATGCACAGGCACAATTTATCCCAAAGTATTTAAGCATAAGGCATAGACAGGAATTGCGGTTTAAAAGGCAACAAATACTCACTAATATTATCGATTTAACTGCACTGACACTAACAGGTGAGAATGACACTAACTTTGCAACATCGACACCGTTATTGAACTGAATTGAAACAGCATTGAACTGACTTGAGCTGAATTGTGCACTATTGTCTTCTGTAGAGCTGAATTACAGCTGAAATTAAATTTGTTTTATAATTGATGAATTGTACAACATTAACACTGTTATTTTTCTGTTTATTAATGCGAAGCTACTTTGAAACAATCTGTATTGAATAAACTGTTATATAAATAAATGTCGACAAATTTAATATTCAGTCATTATGTTCAAACTTTGACTTGAATAAAAGCGTATTTTCCCCACAGTCCTAATAGCATATCTTTGTATAATCTACATTTTTCATCAAATTAATATCTGTGTTTAAAATACTGTACCTCAAAGCGGCCTCTTCTTTAAAAATTCTTCTGACTGATTTAAGAAGAGAGGAATATTTCACCAGTTCACTTGTGATGCACCTGTTCACCAGTTCACTTGTGAGTTCCTCTGGCTGTTCCTTTATGTTTGTATAGACCGGCCCATTTGTGAGATCATGTGGCAGGTATTGTCACAAACACAGACAGCATTGATAAAAAATCGTTTTCAGGTTCTGCTATCTGTTTCCAAGCTTCTGTTTTGATGTTTTATTCCACCTACACAAATGAGAAAGTTCATTTGGCTTTTTATCACCCACATGGAAATCTTTGATCTCTCAAATATAGCCTATATGCAAGTCTGTCTAATTAAACCTTTAATCTCTAGACGAGATAGATGAGTCCAGTGTTATTTTCATATCATTGAGATACTGTAGTTTTGTATTAATATTTTGAATGTTTTTGTTTTTTATCATTTTAATTTTGTTAAAGTTTTAGTAATTTTGTTGTGTGTCTGTATTTTTAAATGTTTTTAACAAAGTTTTTATTCATTTTTATTTAAGTTTTAGTTATTTTAATACATCAAGTTAAACTAAATGAAAATGAGAAATGTTGCCTTGGAAACTATCTGAAATAAGTTTTTTATATTTTATTTTATTTCATTTTAGTTAACATTTATTTAATTTCGAGCAACAAAAAATGTTTTTTTTTTATGGTTTTAGTTTTAGTGTCAGTTAGCTATAATAACCCTGGACAAGACATGGATCAGCTGACCTCAACAAACACCTTTCAAAACTGAGAAGTATACAGAGCAACATGGGCTGCATCCGAAATCGCATACTTCCCTACTATATAGGCGAAAACATTATGTGACAAAAGAAGTAGGCAAAGGCTGTGTTCGAAATCGCCCCCTATACCCTCATGCACTATTCCCTATATTACTCCACTAATATAGTCCACTTGAAGGAGTGAATGAAAACAAGTGAGTGAATTCGGACACTGAGTGCACCGGAAGGGCTTCCACTTTTGCATAGTTTGTGCTTGCTGTTTAATAATCATTTGAAACAAACGGGGAGCTCCAGTAGTAAGATGAAACATTTATCTTGAACTCTGTCATGGAAACTAGCATTTATAAACCTTAATCAAACAGTTTAATAATCAACTAAATGTATACCTGTATGATATTACGCTGTAGCCACATTGGACCAGCGGTTTGGAAAACATATGGATGGATGATTCAGCTGCGGGCACATCTTCTGGCGAGACGCGGGAATTCATTCTGCGCAACCATCACAGTGCATTATGGGTATTCTCTAGCCGCTGAGCGTATATTGGTTGTACACTCATTATTGCTGTGCATTGTGGGATGGAATAAGTGCACTCGATAACGTCCACTATGGTTTCGGACACCACTACAAATGGCTGTCCTCTCAAATAGTGCCCTATTTAAGGGTATAGGGGGTGATTTCGGACCCAAAAAGTACCAGCATGACCTACTTCCGGCGAGATTCTGAAGTGGGCATATGGACACTTTACTATCCCATGAGGACACGGGAGAGGATTTATGAATGCAGTGAAGAGACATAACTGACGCTGGTAGGTCACATGATAATGACAACATGGTGAATGTAGTATGTCCAGATTACATTCATACTACACACACAATCATGCTATCAAATCAAATCAAATCACCTTTATTTATATAGCGCTTTTTACAATGCCGATTGTTTCAAAGCAGCTTCACAGTGGTAACAGGAAAATAATGCAGCAGAATTTGATTCGGCTGTACAGCCGCTCTGGAGAAAACGGTGATGTCATCAGCTCAGTTCAATTATCATATAGTGTCAATGCGGGCAGATCAGTAATATAGTTAAAATTTAAGTGTCCCCAACTGAGCAAGCCAAAAGCCAAAGGCGACGGTGGCAAGGAACTAAAACTCCTTCAGGGCCAGAATGGAGAAAAAAACCTTGGGAGAAACCAGGCTCAGTCGGGGTGCCACGAACAAATAGTGTATGATTATGATTCTGGCAACATTACAGGTCAGAAGTCATATTAGATCAATAGATATTCGTAGGATTATTTGAAAGATTGGAGTCATCACGCCGGGGACGGGTTTAATGAGGATGTCGTGTCAATGCGGCATTTACAGGGGAGAGTCTAGTTGACACGGTCTCTGCAGACACTTCAGGGATGCGTTGGTCGTGTCTAGGCGCAGGTCCACCATCTGATCTGGATACGGCCCAGATCCAGCCGACTGCAGTAAACCTCGGGATAAACAGAGAGACTGACATTAGCGTAGATGCCATTCTTCTTATGATGTAACGAGTACATCAGGTGTTATGGGAAGTGTTCCCGGTTCCGGCTGACCTAGTTAATGCAGCCTAGCAATCATTTAACTGATTTGAATAATATAAATTAAAAATGTTTTATGTGTATGCCATAGTAAAGAGATGTGTTTTTAGTCTAGATTTAAACTGACAGAGTGTGTCTGCTTCCCAAACAATGCTAGGAAGACTGTTCCAGAGTTTAGGTGCTAAATAGGAAAAGGATCGACCGCCTGCAGTTGATTTTGATATTCTAGGTATTATCAACTGGCCAGAGTTTTGAGACCGCAATAGACGTGATGGAGTATAATGCGTTAAGAGCTCGCTCAAGTACTGGGGAGCTAAACCATTTAGTGCTTTGTAAGTAATCAGCAAGATTTTAAAATGTATACGATGTTTAATAGGGAGCCAGTGCAGTGTTGACAGAACCGGGCTAATATGGTCATACTTCCTGGTTCTAGTAAGAACTCGAGCTGCTGCACCTCTTTAATGTTAATTTTGGTGATCTCCGACTGGTGAAGTCGAACATCATTTGTGCCGACGTGAATAATAATCTTAGAGAATTTACGATTAGCATTAGCCAGCACTTTTAAATTTGCTTTGATGTCAGGCGCTCTGGCTCCCGGTAAACATGTGACTATGGTGGCTGGTGTCTCTATTTTCACGTTCCGTGTAATAGAATCGCCAATAACTAGGGCACTTTCAACAGGATTCTCAGTGGGTGCATCACTGAGCGGGGAGAACCTGTTTGATGTTCTAATCGGAACGGAAGAGTGGTTTTTTGATCCGCGACTATGCCGTCTCACCGTCACCCAGTTGCCCTGCTGCACGGGCTCTACAGCCGGAACCGAACAATGTACAGAGTTCACTAAGCTATTCGCATCCAAAGCAGTGTCTAAAGCTGTTACATTCTCACTACTCTCAAATAAAGTCTGGATGCGTGTCTCTAATTCTGAAATCTTCTCTGTCAGCCTGACTATCTCCCTGCATTTATCACATGTGAAGCCCTGTTCGCTGACAGAGAAGGATATACTAAACATGTAAAAGGCAGTGCAAGTGACAATAACAGGAGAAGATGACATGGCTTACCGTGTTTGTTGATTAATCCAACTTACCACAGTTGTTTGATGGACTCTGTTGACTAATCCAACTCACCACAGTTGTTTGATGGACTAGTAAAGGCACGAGAGACAAAACAGGAGACCCAGATGCACGTATGGCAGGCTAACAGGCTAGTGAAATGCTAACACGTTGTGAGATGCTAACGCGTTGTGATAGTGATTTAGATTAAAAGATAGCAATCAATTAAAAGCTATATAGAACATATTTTTTTAAGGGTTGTGAAGTAATTACTTATTCAAAATAAGTACCTACTCAAGAGAGTATGCGATTTCGATGATCCCGGCCTGTGTTCCCATGGTCTTGTGTGGACTTTATGTTATTTCCTGTTGTTTGCCATGTTTTATAGTCCTTTGTAGTTCTTCTTGTTGATTATTCCCAGGTGAGTCTTGTCCTTGGATGGAATGTTTGTTGAGCTCATTCTCATTCTCTGTGTTTGATTCGTTTTTGTTTATTTTGTATTTCATCAAATTATCTATGTTACAGAAGACTCGACCACAACTGGATCCAGCAGAGGAAATCTTGCTCCACTGACAGGGAACCAGCACCGTAAAGGACTAGCCTACTGTCATGTATAGTTTAGGTTTTGTTTCATGTTCATGTTTCATGTCCTTATTTTGTATTAATTTTGTATTAGTCGTGGTCATGTTTCCTGGTTTGTCATGTGATTTCCTTGCCCTTGTGTTATCCTGCCATGTGCTCCCCTTTTGTAATGTGATTCCCTGGTCATGTTGTCATTGGTTGATTGTTCACAGGTGTGTCAAGTCATTAGTCCTTGTATATTTAAGCCCTCATGTTACCACTGTCTCTTGTCAAGTATTGTTTTCTGTAAACCACTGTTGGTGAGTCTGCTATGGTTATGGTCATGTTCATGTTAGTTTCAAGTTTCAGGTCTTTTGTTTATTTTGTATTTTGTTCACTTTGAAAGTAAATAAAGCTGCACATGGGTTCAACTACAACTCGTATCAGTGGACTCCGTTACAGTGGACCCAGCAGTTCGCCTTTAGCGCCTTTGTCAGGAGTTTTGTGAACTTTGCTACCATGTGGATTTTAATGATGTGGCTTTGAAGGACATTTTTAGGCATGGTTTAAATGAGCATATAGCCTATATTATGCCGGACAATACCCCAGACTGGCCTTTGGCTCGGTATATTTACTTTGCCTTAATACTGAGTGGTTCTTCATTTACTGTTGGAATGGATGAGGAGCCCCGCAATCCTACAGTACCCACCACAACAGAGTTTTTCCACACCCCATCCGTCATGTCAGGATTTGTTCATGCCACGACCGCCACACCAGAGCCTGTTCACGTCATGCCTACCAAGCCAGATACTGTTCATGTCACACCGGCTAAGACGGCCGCCACGCCTGAGTCTTGAGCCAAGACGTCCGCCACGCCTGAGGCTCCAGTCCCTGACCAGCGTCCAGTGACGGCTCCAGCCCCTGAGCCCTCTCCATTTCACAACCTCATAGCGCCGCCCAAGAATTTTTTTTTGGTGGGGGAGGGGGCATAGGTCCCTTGTCAAGGCCATGGAGGCCGCGCCTCTCTGGCTCCTTGAACTGCCTGCACCTCGAGCATATTTTTAATTTAACTTTCTTAAAAAGTTATTGGATATTACTGTCGGTTGTTGAATTTATTTTTTACCGTAAAACAGTTGTCAAATATTAAATGATTAGCTACTTGCATCTCACCACACACTCTTTTACTACTAAAACTAAAGAATTGCGCTGTAATTCGCACTAGTCTTCTGTGAACAGTAAGCCCCGCCTTCTTTGATTTGATTGGCCATCTCAGTCAGTTTTAGGCAGACCAGCCTAAAAATTTAACATTTAAAACAGTCATACTTTCCACGTTTGACAGTCAAACTCCAGCTCTGACCGCATCGGGGGGGGGGGATACAAACAACACTTTTATGTTACTGAGAGAACATACACTTACACGTGTGTCCGAACACAGAGCTGAACAGGAGATGTGAACGAACAGCGCTGAAAAGGTCTTTCGTGACGTTTGAATTTTCCGCTGTAATGCGATCTCATGCGTAATACAGCGCAGTGATTGGATTAAACGACATCATTCTCATGAATAATACAGAGAAGCGTTCAGAACTGGATGACGTAGAATCGTGCTCTACAGCTCCGGCAGCCAATCACACACTCCGGATCAACGCTTCTAGCTCAAATCCAGTGATGTTGCTTCGACTTTGCGTTTCAACCTGGAAGAACGAAATTGCTCTAAAAAAACGCAAAAATAACCAATTTTGGTGGGGCCTCCATGAATCGGACTTGTTTGTTCAGCACATCCCACAGATGCTCGATTGGATTGAGATCTGGGGAATTTGGAGGCCAAGTCAACACCTCAAACTCATTGTTGTGCTCCTCAAACCATTCCTGAACCATTTTTTTTTTTCATCTGAAATAACGAAAGTGGGGCGATGATGATTTAACACAAAGTATCCCCAGCTATAAAAACATTTGTGGCCAATTCGTGTATGGCCCAAACCTGTCGATACTACAATTATTGGACTAGAAGCTACTGAGCAAGTGCAGATGGCAGAGCACTGAATAACATCCTACATGAAACAAAACAACAAAGCCAACATATTAGAAAATTTGTCTCATCGATATCCATGAAATAAACACGTTTTAGACCACCAGATATAAATACGTTTTAGACAATTTCAGCGGTTTAACCATGAATATACACAAGTGATACCACCAAAAGAAAATGAATTATGTCTGACTGCTTTATTATAAAACACACGCTCATTGGAACCACTTCACTAATGTAACACACACTCATCTATTCCATCATTAAAATCTATTTTCACATCGCTATCCTGCCCTAAAACACTGCACCCCAGCCTATGAGTGACGCATCCATCATCACCACCTTTCTCAGAGAAACTGCCACTAACAGAGTCCCGGATTTGAGAAACGTGTGATCTCTCCAGTAACAGAGAGAGCACACACAGAGCACTGCACCACTGTCCAGTGCTAAAACTCTCTCATACGCAACAGATCTAATGGAATCACAGAGACTGTCAAGGCCACCAGCCCCAGAAGATGTTAACATAGTCTGAATGGGACCTTCCTCTCTTTCTGAAAAAGAGATAAACAGCCACAAGTCAACCTGATGTGCTTCTTCGACAGAAACGCATGATACAGATCTGAGATCAGTCTGAGACCTAGGTAGATCATCACTTGTGTGGGCACTAAGCATCTTATTTTGAAGCCTAGGTTCTCTAAATGAGACATTATATTCATATCTATCTCTGCCTGCTTCTGAAACACAGTGCACAGTGGAGCAGATCGTCCAGATAAGCTGACACTCTGAGACCCAGGGATGACCCAGAAGGACTATTGTGCATCTAACATCATACAAAATATCGTAAATGTGGTATTTTTCGCAAATTTCTCGAAATTGCCACCACAAAAGCAGTCATTTTGATCGCAAAAGAATAACCAAAAAAATTGCGAAATCCCTTTGGGACTGGTATATGTACCGGTGTCTCAACAACAGTTGCTAGCGCCAGGCCAAGGGAAAGGGGTTTACATGCACAGGTCTTACTAGTTTGCCTCTGTCTCACACACACACACACATACACACACACACACACACACCAAGCATAAGCATACTAAACTCTTTAGGGATAACATGGGACCTTGCAGTTGGTTGAAGGTTCCTTAAATTAATTTCAAAACTTCACATAGTCCTAACATAAAAAGTACACACTCAGTAACCATGTATTTAATCTGTTTGTAAAGGTTTATTTTAATATGCAAGATGCAAAACCGAAACATGAGTGCCAGATAACTTCAAAAATTCCTGAGTTCATTCCATGATTTAGCACTAACTTGGATCCACCAAATGAATTTTGATAGGATAACAAATGTAGGTGTAATATTCCTGCTGTCCGGTGCTTCCGTCTGGGATTTCAAGCCCCACCTAAGAAGAGTGACAGCAAAACCATCACAACAACGAACATGATCCATCTTTAAAGTCCTCGTTTAATTACACACTAGCTATGTTTCCATCCGAAGTTGTGAATGAAACTGCAATAACACATTTGCGAATAAAGCACGGTTTCTAAAGAAGAAAATCTTCACTTCCTGGGTAACTGACATGTAATCTTGCGTTTGGATATGGAGCCGGATCAGCCTCAAAAATAATACATTTACAAAACTAAATTCATAAATGCACAGCACAATTCACATTTACAAAATCCGATTCGTAAATTCAAAACGCAATTCATAAATGCACAAGTAAAAGCATAAATATTTCCCCAAATGCTCACACAAATGCATCTTACCTAAATAAATGTAAAATCTTTACACAAATATGTATATATCAAGTTCTTGAATTAATTTCCATCACACATTTATGAAAGATGTTACATGTATTTATGGATTGGTGAATCTGCATTTGCAAATCGTCACACGTGAGTGGACTGCTTTGCATTTGTGTGTGGTATTTTTGAGACCTTCCTGGCAGGTTAAGATTCATAAATATCTTTTTTTGGAGGATGTTCTGTTTAGCCAATCGCAGTGAGCTTTTAATCCACCAATCAAAACACTCCTTAATCAGATTTTGTAAATGTGAATTGTGCTGTGCATTTATGAATTTAGTTTTGTAAATGTATTATTTTTGAGGCTGATCCGGCTCCATATTTGGACGCCTGATGTTTGGGAACACAATTATGTGAGAGTTCTGGGAGGTAATTATAGCAAATCATTTAAAGGGTTAGTTCACCCAAAAATGAAAATTAGCCCATGATTTACTCACCCCCAAGTCATCCTAGGTGTATATGACATTCTTCTTTCAGACGAATACAATCAGAGTTATATTAAAAATTGTCCTGGCTAATCCAAGCATTATGATGGCAGTGAACGGCAGCCCAAAATCTGAAGCCCAAAAAAGTGCATCCATCCATTATAAAAGTAATCCATACGGCTCCGGGGGGTTAATAAAGTCCTTCTGAAGTGAAAAGATGGGTTTGTGACAGAAAAATATCCCTATTTAACACGTTATAAAGTAAAATATCTAGCTTCCGGCAGACCGCCTTCTATATAATTATAATTAATATATAATTAATATAACTCCAATTGTATTAGTTTGAAAGAAGAATATCATATACACCTAGGATGGCTTGAGGGGGAGTAAATCATGGGGTAATTTTCATTTTTGGGTAAACTATCCCTTTTAAAGGGTAATCCAGAAAACGGGCAGGGAATTAAAAAACCAGGACAACACTCAGAAATGAAGTGTAACAGCATACAAGACTTTGCAATGAGTGCGTGAAAACACAGAGCTTAAAAAGGCAAACACAAACGAGTTAATCACACACAGGTGGAATTAATGAGTCCAGGCAATGTGTTATGGTATGTGTTATGTTAATAGTTCATGATGGGAAAGCAGTACAGGAGACGGAAGGAGTGCCCTCTGCGGAAAAATAACAAAAATAACTGAGACTGGCACAGACAAGAAGAGATTATTGAATAAAGTCGTTATTTTTGTTTGTTTTTTGCATACAAAAAGTATTCTTGTCGCTTCATAACATTAAGGTGGAACCACTGGAGTCACATGGACTATTTTAACGAAGTCTTTACTACCTTATTGGACCTTGAAAAGTGTTAATTAAATTGCTGTCTATGGAGGGTCAGAGAGCTCTCGGATTTCATCAAAAATATCTTCATTTGTGGAAGACGAACAAAGGTCTTACGGGTTTGGAACGACATGAGGATGAGTAAATGATGACAGAATTTTCATTTTTGGGTGAACAATCCCTTTAAGAATTTATGCACATATTGGCGCTTCCTTGCCATTTTTTATGCAATATCCCAAAAATTGCAAACAAATTCTTGGTGTCACGATCACCAGTTGGAGTGCCCTTGATAGCCACCAGAGGGCACCCTACCCTAGACTATTGCCACTAAATCAAGGACTACATTTCCCATAACTCACTGCCTGGTCTCATCATCCATGATTGTCTTTAGCTGGTTCTCATTACCTTGTCAGTCCCTGCCTATATAAGCCTGGTTTATTCTGTCATTCATTGCGAAGTCTTGTATGTGTCTGTACTGTATTTCTGAGCCTTGTATCCTTGTTGCCTGTGTCTTGGTTTTGATCTTTTGCCTGTTGCCCTGGATTTCTCTGTTTGACTGTCATTGTTTGGACTGGACTACGATTTTGGATTATCCTTTCAATAAACTACTGCGTTTGGATCCTCAACCTGTGTCTCAGAGCGGTACTTGACACTTGGCTGGAAACATAGCTAACAGTTCAATAAATTTTTCACACCAAAACAACTTAAATTTCAGTCTGTTCTTCACACAAATATAATGTATGGATTTAGAATGCTTGGAATAAATCTCATGTGGACTATAGTTATGTTATTGAGTAGGGTGTCATTGTGTCATTTGTGAAGCTTGAACACTTTAGTTCCCTTTCGTTCAGTCACACCGAGTTACGTCAGTGACTGACGAAATGGGGGTTTCGCTTAGAAGCCTATCACCTTTGAGTTCTTACAAAACGAACCAATGGCAAGGAAATGCCATGGATCTGTGGAATTTGCATAGTGTAACTCCGCCCCACTGCGTGGGTATAAAGGAAGGACGCTGGCAATCTCGCATTATGTTTCTGCTTTGGAGCCAAGAGTATCTCTTCACTCCTGCAAGCCTGAAAATCTGAGTTCTCTTCAGTTCTTCGAGACGAGCAGTTCTCCAGTGTGTTGGTGTGACGTGGCACGTTCCAGCGATTCCACATTGCCTGCCTGCTGGTCTGTGCAGAGTTCTGCAACAGCTGTGTGTGTTTCCATGGGCGCTTCAACACTCTGCTGAGCTTTCCTCTCACAAAAGAGCTTGCGTGTGGCACGTCTTTTTAAAGATGTCTTGCCTGTGCACTTCTGGGTGCGGTTGATCTCTGTCGCCGTCTGATGGGCACAATCGCTGCTTGGCGTGTTTGGGCTTACAAAACGCTCAAGCAGCATTTGTGGATGACTCCTGTTCTCACTGCGGGAACATGACCATCGTGATGTTGCGGTCTAGACTCAATGACCTTCATAATGGAGGTAGAGTCCCCTCTGCCACATCCCAATCTATCCCTTCCATGAGAGGCGATACTTTGGCTGGTGGCCAGGGTGACCTTAGGGTTACGGTGTGGAACAAAGCCCCGACAATCCTTCCTCAGGCCACACCCCCTCTTGCACACCGCTACCCATGAGTGTCCGGACTGAAGCAGCAGGACCATCTGCGGACACCCCGCGTGTTTCGTTTCGGCGCTCCAGACGATGACACGATGTCGATCGCCACATCGCAAGGTGGGCTGGAGTCCTCTGGGGATGAAGATTCGGCTATGCTGCCGCCAATGCTGGCATGCCCGAGTCCGATCTGGAGTTGACAGCCAGCAAGCATCGGGCTGGAGTGGAACCCATAAAACACATACTGCCCCGGCAGCCAGCTGCTGCCTCCACCCAACCGCCGGCTCAGTTGCCTCAGCCTGCTCGCCGCCGAGGGTGCCCTCCTGCGGCTCCCGCCCCTCCCGCCTGGCCCCAGCAGCAGCCTTCACCCGGGCCACGCCGTGGAGGTGGTCGCAGGAAGGCGCCCCAGCCCGCTCCAGCCCCGCAGCCTGCCAAACGCCAGACGAAGCGCCGCTCCTGACGCAGACAACTCAGAGATGGGTTCCAGTTCTTTCCAGGAGATGGTAGCAGGGCCACTCCTTCCCCCAGTGGAGGGCCGGGGGAGAATCTTTTGTTCTGCTGCTGGCTCCCTGGTTAAAGAAGGAACTCATGTCCCCATCTCTGAACTCCCAGAGGCCGCGGATGGCAGTGCGCGATGCTCAAGGGCCTCGCCACTCTCGTCCCCCTCTGGCGCCAGACCCCTGTCAGAGCAGACCCCAGTGAAACGCACGTCCTTTCCTGGTCTCCTCTGTTAGGACGCAGCAGATGACCATGCCCCCACACCGGGACGCTCCGCCTCCCACATCTGGGCCGGTCACTCCGCTTCGCTGCCCCACCCAGGGTACGTCTGTGGTTCGCATGACCCCGCTGGTTCAGTTCTTGGGAGCCTGGCTAGAGCTTCCCAACCTGTCCCGCTGGCTCGCGAAAACCAACAGGCTCGGCTATGCGATTCAGTTCGCACGGTCTCCTTCCCGCTTTCGGGGAGTCCGCTATACCATGGTAGGTGGCAATGCCCCTGTCATGCGTGCGGAGGTCGCTACCTTGCCGGTGAAGGGTGCGATCGAGACTGTCTCTCTAGCCGAAATAAAGTCCGGCTTCTACAGCCCTTACTTCATTGTACCCAAGAAAACCGGTGGGTTACGACCAATCCTGGACCTGCGCGTCTTGAACCGAACCCTTCACAGGCTTCCATTCAAGATGTTGACAGCCAAATGCATTTTCGAATGTGTTCGTCCGTTGGATTGGTTTGCAGCGATTGACCTGAAGGACGCGTACTTTCAAGTCTCCATTCTTCTTAGACACAGACCGTTTATATGTTTTGCTTTCGAGGGGCAGGCATACCAGTACACGGTTCTCCCATTCGGGTTAGCCCTGTCTCCTCGCGTCTTCACGAAAGTCGTCGAGGCAACCCTTGTGCCACTCAGGCAACACAGGGTTCGCATCCTGAGCTATCTCGACGACTGGCTGATACTAGCTCACTCTCGAGACCAGGTTTTCGAACACAGGGACCTGGTGCTCCAGCACCTCGCCCGTCTGGGCCTTTGGGTCAACTGGGAAAAGAGCAAACTCTCCCCCGTGCAGAGGATCTCTTTTCTCGGTATGGAAATCGACTCGGTCGCCATGTACGCGCAGCTTACGAGCGAGCGTGCGCAGTCACTGCTGACTTGCCTGAGACAATTCGAGGGCAAGAGTGCGGTTCCACTGAAATTATTTCAGATGCTCCTGGGGCATATGGCATCCGCAGCGCCGGTCACGCTGCTCGGACTGCTTCATATGAGACTGCTTCAGTCCCGTCTTGAGTCCCGAGATGGGCATGGCAACCAGGCATGCTCCGGGTACCAGTTACTCGGGCCTGCCGTCAGACCTTCACCCCGTGGTCGAACCTCTCCTTTCTACGGGCCAGAGTGCCCTTAGAACGAGTTTCCAGGCATGTTGTTGTATCAACAGATGCCTCTGCCATGGGCTGGGGTGCCATGTGCAATGGACATGCTGCCGCGGACTCCTGGACAGGATCCCAGCGCCTTCTGCATGTCAATTGCCTTGAGTTGCTGGCAGTACGCTTCGCTCTGCACCGCTTCCGGGCGTTGCTCAAGGGCCAACACGTACTAGTCCCGTCAGACAACACGGCCACAGTAGCGTACATCAACCAACAAGGTGGTCTACGCTCCCGCCGTACGTCGCAACTCGCTCGCCATCTCCTCATATGAAGTCAGAAGTATCTGAGGTCGCTTCGAGCCATTCACGTCCCGGGAGAACTGAATCGCGCAGCCGACGAGCTCTCACAGTTTCAGCCACTTCTTGGGGAATGGAGACTCCATCCCCAGACGGTTCAGCTGATTTGGGAACAGTTCGGCGACGCACAGGTAGATCTGTTTGCCTCCCACGACTCTTCCCATTGCCGCTTGTTTTACTCCCTGACCGAGGGAACCCTCGGCACAGATGCACTAGCGTACAGCTGGCCGCGGGGCCTCCGTAAGTATGCGTTTCCCCCAGTGAGCCTTCTTGCACAGACCCTGTGCAAGATCAGGGAGGACGAGGAGCAGGTCCTTTTGGTTGCGCCTCATTGGCCCAACTGGACTTGGTTCTCCAAACTAGTGCTCCTCGCGACAGCCCCTCCCCTGGCCAATTCCTCTGAGGAAGGACCTCCTTTCTCAGAGACGGGGCACCCTCTGGCACCCATGTCCCGATCTGTGGAACCTGCACGTGTGGGTCCTGGACGGGACGCGGCAAGTTTGAGTACCCTACCACCACAGGTGGTGGCTACCATCACTTCCGCTAG
Source organism: Coreius guichenoti (assembly GCA_039654105.1). Classification (NCBI taxonomy): domain Eukaryota; kingdom Metazoa; phylum Chordata; class Actinopteri; order Cypriniformes; family Gobionidae; genus Coreius; species Coreius guichenoti. The sequence goes on from CM077177.1 coordinate 4,902,731, forward strand.
AGCTTTGTCCACGAGACAAGCCTATGCATTGAAGTGGAACCTCTTCATCACCTGGTGTTCTTCTCGCTGAGAAGACCCTAGAAAATGCCCGATCGGGTCCGTGCTCTTCTTCCTTCAAGAAGGGTTGGAACGAAGGCTGTCTCCTTCCACCCTGAAGGTTTACGTGGCCACTATCTCTGCGCACCACGACCTTGTGGAGTTGAAAACAGTGGGTCAGCACAACCTGGTCATCAGGTTCCTGAGGGGGGCTAAAATCCTCCTCGCTCTCCTCTCATACCTTCTTGGGACCTCGCAGTGGTCTTATCCGCCCTGCAGAGAGCTTCCTTTGAGCCTTTGCGAGCCTTGTTCCAGCACTGTTGACGCCGACACCAGAGTGCATGCCAGCAGCAGCCCTCGTATCAGGCTAGGTGCCTCCATGTGCATGGTTCCCCCGCTGGGCAACCCCAGAAATGTGTATTTCCACTGTAAGCCTCTCTGAGCATGTGTCTTTCCCTTGGCAAGCCCCTTGCCACCCCTGGGGTGAAACATTCCACCCTTCGGGCTGGATACCCCAGTGTGTTCCATATGCATCCCGTTCGCGGGTCATATGTGTATTCTTAAGTCCTCCCTGCGAGCAGGCATTGTGTTGCATATTTCCACGTGGGATATGCTTCCCAGTGAACCTTGGTATTCATGTGTTAATTCGAGTCCTTTGTCCGTGCTAGTCTCATGACAGGGAGCTCAGACTTGCGCAGGGCACTGGAAGACAGCCAAGGTGGCGTGATTAGATTGGACCCCCATTTCGTCAGTCACTGACGTCACTTACGTCCCTCTGCCACTTCCGCTGTACCGCTGGAACGGCCAGGAGTTCAGTCTCGGCTCCTCAGCAGGTAACATAATGCGAGATTGCCAGCGTCCTTCCTTTATACCCACGCGGCGGGGCAGAGTTACGCTATCCAAATTCTGCAGACCCATGGCATTTCCTTGCCATTGGCTCGTTTTGTAACCTTTGATGGTCATTCAAAAATATCTGTGTATTATTTTTCCCAAGTAACAATCGCAATTACAATTGCAAAAATTGCCTTATATTAATTTTTGGGTGAACTAATCTTTTAATTGTGTGTGGCTGTGGAAATGGGAATTTGTGTACAGAACGAGAGAAAAAACAACCCTTACATCTGGTTTACCAGTCAGAGCTGCTGGGTCGAGGTGTTTGAATAAAGAGTTGAGTTGCTGCCTAAGCTGCTTCATACTCTTCTTACTGGGCTGCAGCAAAACAGCCTGGAAACTGACCGGCAGACCATACCTAACCAACAGCAGAGCAACTGTAATGTGTCTGTTGATCTGTTTATATTTTTGATTTATTGCTTATTCAAAAGGTTCTTTTACCTGAGAACTGACTCAACAAATGTCCGAAGGACCTTGACATGAATCCAGGCCACAAAGATCTCACTGAAGTTCACCTTCAGCCAACACACAAATGTTCCCTGTTGGGACAAGTAAGCACCCTGTTATTGTTGCATTGATTCTTGAGACATGGGATACAACTTTTACCTGCCATTAGTTTTGAAATTAATCATAACATTTCATTAGATTTTTCGCTTCTTTATCTGTATTTTATCAAATTAAATCTCTCACTATTCCAAAACCACTCATCCTCATATCAATATCTCATGTAGATTAAAAAATATATATTAAACTTCAGATAAGAAAAAAAAATATATATATGTATTTTACTGCTATTTTACTATGTCCCTGCTTTTTGCCAGCACTGTCAGATATGGAAATACATTAAAACAATTAAAAATTAAGAAATATCAAATTCAGTCTTCACCCTGAAGGTCCTTTTTCTATATTTCACCTGCTATTAGTTTAACTGTAGAGCCTATTAATAACGCCAGAAAAAAAACTGCTTAAAAGTTGCTTACTTAAAATGTGTAAAATGGAAAATATGGTAATTTTGTCAACAATGTAAGATTTTCTGTCCTGACAAATCAATAGGTGGAGCTGAAGATCATTTTGAAAACAACCTGTGTCACTAGTGCTGTGCAAAATACTTACAGCATATAATTATTCTATATGGCAGTACATATGTTTGTTTCTTATGGTGACACACATTTTGTGTGAAAATGGAAGAAGTAGGAGGTTGCCAAACACAGGTGAACAAGTGGAAGAAATTAATCAACATCATTGATGCAGTGGTCAGTTCAGTGGTCTGTTTTTTCCAACCATCCGATCGATTCCCATGGACAAAATCAAGCCCCTCCCAACATTTGTTCTTGTTCCAGAAGCCGTTTCACTCAGAAATAAAGGTCACAATAGGGAAGAAAAGACTATCACAACTTCCGAATCATGCCGACTTTAATAAAGAACTATTAAATACAGAATGTTTTCTGTTTATAGTATACTATGAAAAGGAATAGGCTCTCAGTTATTAGGATTTACTTACATACAGTTCCTTCTTATCCACAGCGAGACGGCCCATCTCCAGCTTTTGCTTCTCTGCCTCATCCGGGTTGTATTCCCGCACTGTAAACCTGTTGGCCAACACAGGAACAATAAGGGCCAGATTTACTAAACAGGGCAAATTAGCGTGACAGCGCAATTCCAAAAAAGCGCCGATGAAAGTGAAAAGTTCTGCGCGTGATCTACTGACTAGGCGCAAATTAAAGAACACAGATGCAGCCGGATCATTTCTTAATGACCAACACAATCTACCAAGAGCAGCGCAAATTAGCGTCTGGTTTAAGACATTCTGGCGCAAATACCAGTAAACTGACGAGCGCAGACCTTCTGAAAGGGAAACTCCTACAAATGCATATGCAATAAGGTCCGCCGCAAAAATAACCCTGTCCACGCCTTTTCAGCGCTAATTTATCACTGCGTGTCTTTAGTTAATCCTGGCAGTAAACTGTTAGTAAATCTGGCCCACTGTAAAATAAAGTGTTACCTTTAAACTATAATACATTTTCATTAAATTGCAATTACCTGCAGTTAAGTGCCCGAAAACACTGCATTCAGTTTTCTTTTTTTTTTCTTTTTTTTTTAAAGGTATGTTATTACTGTAATAAGCACTCTTTTTTAAAGTATGCTATTGTGCTTCTTTTCACAGGGGAGTGTAGTAATGCTTTGACAGTATGCTTACTTGTGATTTTTGGCATTGGCTTTGAATTCACTGATGACACACTTAAACAGTGTTACTGTGAAAATCCCTGCATCTGCATCCTCAACCAACTTCCTGTCAAAACAACAGGGTTACCCGTTTTGAGCAATGAATTTCCATGACATTTCAACAACCTTTTCTATCCTTCATGATTGCTAGATAAAGACTTCTAAAAAAACATCTTATAGAGCTTACTGGGGCAGATCTCAATATGTCATAAACCAATCATTGTAATTAATATATTTAAACAATTAAAAATTATATTTTCAGGTTTTCCATGACCATGGGAACCCTGAAATACAAAATTCTTCACAAACATGCATGGGGACCAACCGGCTGGAACGAGGAACCACAAACTTTGACATCGACTCATATGTCTTCTCCCATAGTGCATATGCCATCCTATAGAGATACATATACAAATACATTCAGAAAAACACTTGATGTGTAGTACGTTAGCTATTTGTTCTCATAGTTCACACTGACCTGGGCACCACAACTAGCAGTGTTGTGAGGTACTCTGAATTCAAAACCAAGTCCTCCTTCTTCACGATATTGGTCAATGCACGGGTCTGCAAGCTTCCCCTGATTAGGTACAGCAGTAGTGATTGTTATTAAACTTTCGTTGAATCTCACATAAACATGTCTAGGACAGAACCCCAAAAAGGACATGGGGGTGAAAAAAATATGAGATGGGAGGAAAAATTATAAATCAATGTCCTTGCATTATCTGTTTTGCGTTCCCCTAAAAAACTTTACGTTTTGTGAGCGAGTGCGGCATCTGTGGCTCAACCTTTTGGGAATAAAAGAAAAAGAAAAGGCCTTTATCCTTGATGCCCCGATCTCGCCCTCTGGCCTGTTCGGCAATGCAGTAAATACCGTCGTCAACAGGTATCAGCAGGGGCGTAGCAAGCTTTTCAAAAGCGCGGGGGATGGATGTGGTTTGTTTGTTAACAATAAAAAAACGATGAATACAATGACAGAAGGGTACAAAAGGTATAACATACAAGATATAAAAAGCTTCCCATTTAAATGAGTGATACTAGAAAAGTATAAAAACACACTCCGGACACACAGAAAATAAGTCAAAACTCTGTTGTGAAAATACACAACAGTAGACTTGCTAAAGAATCAGATTTAGAAATACTTTAATAATCCCTGGGGGAAATTGCTACAAACTCCAGATATACAAACAACATATACAAACAACAACAAAAAAACGCCCACACAAAGCTTTTTCTCTGGTGGTACAAATAATGTAACAATTTACTGTTTTTAAACATTAAAATAATATACACTTTTCTTTCATAGTTCTTCAACAGGTATGCAAACAATGTCATCATTTCTCACTTTTTTCTCCTCAACAGGTACAATCAAACACAACAGGTAAGTATCCACAAAAGTATTCAGCTAATCAACAAACAATGCTCAAAATATCAAAATCAATTGCACTGGCAATAAACCCATAAATACACTGCTTAACAATGACAATTTGTCCCTCCTCCTCGTCAGTTCCCTGCCTTCTTCATCACAGTTACTTTATACATTGCATGCCACATACATAATCGAATGTAGCTAGCTGCTGAACAATATCCCAATTAGCATTAGTCTAAAAAACGAAATATAATACCGAAAACACTCGACATGTCAACAAAACATAAACAGAACATCTTCCCAAACACATATCAAGCTTATTTAAAAACCTCGAAAGCATAAACACTCATTCAAAGTACCTGGAAAAGGGCCAATCATCAGCCGGTCAAACTCAAAGCCGGTGTCATGTTTGAGAGGGAGGGGAGAGGAGGCAGCCGCAGCGAGCGCAGACACAGAGCAGCCAGAGAAACGGAGGAGCGACTGCTGTAAGGCGTTTGTGCAAAACTGCGGAAAAACTGCAGAAAAAGTGCGGGTGTTGAACCCTCTTACCGGGCGCCCCTGGGTATCAGGAGGCGAAACGTCAGTTGGCAGCGTTCAAGAAGCCAATCCCTCACCGTGTCCAGGAGGTGGCGGCTTCCACTAGCTGTGCTCGACCAGGGCCCAGCTCCAGGAGGGAGTTTGGCTTCTCGAGCTCCCCCTCGCAAATAAAGGGGGGCGGAAAGGTCCGCTCAATTTCTGCTGCCCAAAGGGGAGATCAGATCTGAGGGAGGTGATGCCTAATACCAGTTTGTCCTATAATTTCTACGCTGATGACTTTTCATTTCAAACTAGATGACCCAACAGTAGCAGCACGGATCTCAGACTGCCTGGCAGACATCTCGGCATGGATGAAAGAACATCACCTAAAGCTCAACCTAGCAAAGACGGAGTTTCTCATCTTGCCTGCTACTCTAACTGTACTGCACAATTTTACCATCCAGCTAGGTTCATCAACAATAATCCTTGAGGTAATCTTTGATGACAAGCTGACCTCAAAGACCACATTGCAAGGACAACATCATGTTTTAGATTTTCTTCTGGCTTTCAAGGGGCGCCTCTACTTTTCATGCCACCTTTGGCATTCAGGAGATGGAAGCGTCTGATGGGCCATTCGCCCCATCTTCGCTCATGAGTGAATCCTCCCTTTGGTTATTTCAGGCAGTCCCTGCCAGTTCGCTGCTTCAGGGCCCAACGTCTATCAGTGGATCCTGAACACTGTAAGAAAATGTTACAGGATTCAGTTTGCTTCTCGTCCACCCCATTTCTGAGGTGTGGTAGCAACGAAGATTTGCCAGATGGGAGATGAAAAATTTATCAAATGGCGAAAGGGGCCATAGAATATGTACCCCTCCACGAGAGAGAGAAGCAGTGCCCAAAAAGTATGGGGGGCTACATCCAATTTTAGATCTAAGGAGACTAAACCGTACTCTTCAGACATACAGGTTCAAGATGCTTACCCTCAAACTCATATTGTCACAGATCCAACTCGAGGATTGGTTTGTGACGACAGATACAAAGGGATGCTTACTTCCACATTAAGATTCTGTCAGAATACAGGATGTTTCTCAGATTTGCTATATTGGTATGTGAAGCATACCAATTCATTTAGGCCTAGCCTTTCCCCACACACAATCACCAAGTGCATGGATGCTGCTCTGGCTCCTCTGTGAATCATCTACAGTATATAGATTATTGGCTGATACTAGCTCAATCTGAGGAGTCTGCGACACTCAGAATAAACCCCAAGAAGAGTGTACTTTCTCCCAAACAAGAGAGTCGTGAGCCATGGGCTACGTTGTCTTTAACTTTGAAAGAAGCCAGGGTGCCTCAACAGGGGCATGACACGAGGAGCATGTTGCCATTGGGGGCTGGGGTGCGGTTCTCAGTGGTCTATTGTCTGTGGTCCCCTGTTCGATGGGGGGACCCTCATCTCTCCTGGCACATAAACTGCCTCAAGATGAGGGTAGTGTTCCTAGCTCTAAAACACTTCCTTCCACAGCTGAGGGGTTACCATGTTTTGGTCCATACAGACAACACTTCGGCAGTCTACTACATCAATCATTAGGGCGGGCTGCGTTCGCACCCCCTTTTCAGGCAGGAGCAGCAGATGGAAGAAAAGTTCCTTTCTCTAAGAGTAGTTTACATTCTGGGACATATAATGGGTAGACATCCTGTCAACCAGGACCGCCAGGACCGAGTTCACCTCCTGCTAGTGGCTCTGTTCTGGCCGGTTTGCGGAACTAATGTATCTCCTGGACATCATCCCCTGGGAGATACTGATCTGAAGAGATCTTCTCTCTCAAGTGCAGGGGACAATATTTCATCCCCGGCCGGAGATCTGGAAGCTTTGAGTTTGGTCCCTGAGGGGTACCAGCTAATAGATTCAGTTTTTTCGGCTAAGGTCACTGACACAATCCTAAATTCTAGAGCTCCTTTTACTAGGAAGTTGTATGCCCTGAAATGGCAACTATTTGTAACATTGTGTGAACAACATGAGGTTAATCTAGTTAACTGCTTGGTTGGTCAAGTGTTGGTCAAGAGTTTCATGAACATCTCTCAGCAGGGTTGTCTCCGGCTACCTTAAATTTATATGTTGCCACTATTTCTGCTAGCCACATGACTTTGGTTGGGAGGGACCCTTTGGTGTCTCTGTTCTTGCGCGTTGCCAGACAGTTGAGGCCTATTACCCTATCGCAAGTTCCCTCCTGGGACCTAACATTGGTCTTAGGAGCCTTGACAGAAGCCCCATTTGGACCCTTGGAGTCCATCACTCAAGAGAGTAGGAGACCTTCAGGCCCTGTCAGTAGTCTCCTCCTGCTTATACTTTTCAGGTTACGTATGTAACTGGGTTCCCCGAGAAGGGAACGAGATGCTGCATTGCGTTGCCATGCCTTAGTTAGACAATTAGTATTTGACGACACACATTTTTGCCATCTATTTATGGACTTATTGACTCGCTATGCTACGTCACGACCAGTGTTGGGAAAGTTACTTTTAAAAGTAATGCATTACAATATTGCGTTACTCCCTAAAAACTAACTAATTGCATTACTTAGTTACTTTTTATGGAAATGTTTTAATGTGTTACATTACTTTTGCATTGCTTTTCCTCATCTAGGCTGGGTTTTCTTTGTTTGTTTTTTAATAAAAAAAAATTATAATAAAAATTGGCAAATGTAAAAGCCGTTTCAGACCAAAAGTGAAATTAATAAACCTTTCGGCTCACACATAAGCAGTCATAGCGTCAATGCCATTTGGCAAATGTAAAGGCCCTTTCACACCAAAAGTGAAATTAATAAGCCTCTGCGGTTTCACGCAGAAGTGTTCCCACTACGTCAACGGAACATATGTAATCCGAGACATTTTCCTCCCATCTCAGTTTGTAATTTTGCACCACCGCCTATCACCATGTCCTTTTAGGGGCTTAGTTCAAATGAACTTAATGAATCATAACAAAATAAAATGGTCATAAAAATAGACTTTATAATGGCAATTATGAATATAAAATGCCCTATTTCTAGATATGAAAACTCACTCAGTTTTCCGCTCAAAGCTTTGAATGCTGGCTTTCAGGTGATTGTAAGCAGCCCTGCGTGATTTCAACTCAGTGTCCACCTGAGAAACTTGCTATCACACACACACACAACCAGCCACACAGACAAACATTTATATGATAGGACATAAATATAGAAACAGTTGTTATTGTTTAAAAATGCTTTGTATAAGGTGTATACTTTGGAGATGATTTCAATGAGGGTCTTTATAGGCTGTGCAGTGGAGTATTTGGCTCTGTCCCACTGAAATCTGGTCACATATGTTGCCAAGTCCACTGAAACACCAGGAAACACTGAATCAGAAAGCAGTAAACCACAAAACATATTAAAGGAATATTCTTGGTTAAATGCATCTGAAACAAATGCCTGTTTCACACTACACACTACACTCAAGCAAATCAGCAGCATAATTACAACAGCAGGCAGACAAAGTTATTTTTGACTTACTATACCGATTATGTCCTTTAATAATTTTTGTGGAATAACATTTACACACAACTGGTCATTAATCTACCCAGTGTAGCTATAATCCACAAAGTGTAGCTATAAACTGCTTAAATCATTAGGATTCAGTCAGATTTACTGAACAGAAACTACCTGTTAATAATAAATATACACTGCTTTCTCATGTGAAAAATAAGTGCACTTAATGTGCACTTGTAGTGTACCTCTCAAATCTTAAAAGTATGTTTTGTTGCAGGTAATATAATATTAATGAAATAAAAAGGCTTAAGTGGACTTAAAGAGAGCGCACTTTCATGTTTCTTAACACACTTAAGTACAGTTTTAAAAGTGCATTATGTAATAATGTCAAATTAAAAGTTTACATCAAAGTAGATTTTAAATCATATTGTTTTAATAATACTTTGTCACACTTTAAAGAAGTTCACTTATTTTGATGTGTTGACTAACACATGTAACATTTGATTTTAATTTTAACTGTAATGTCATTAGATATTTAATAATCGACCTTTCTGGTAAGTCTTGTGCTCTGGTGAGAATATTAACAAACACTGTAAAAATAATTTTTGATTTTAGTTTAATCAATTGATTTGTTTTTCAATTGACAAAATAAAAAAATGATCTCAACGTTTGGAAAGTAAGTGGAACTCAAAAAAGCCCACGCAAAAAAATAAACAAAATATAACTGTAGTAAGAGTACTTATTGTGTAAATAATTAGTAAAACTTTTCATTTGACATTATTACAAAGGGCACTTTTTAAACGTGTACTTAAGTGTGTTAAGAAACAGTCATGAAAGTATACTCTCTTTAAGTACACTTAAGTAATATTATATTATCTGCAAGGACAGTCTTAAAACTATACTTTTATGACTACAAGTGCACATTCAATATAATTAAGCAAACTTCTTTTTCACAAGGGTTGAAAGATATGCTTATAACTTTACACAGACAAGGTTAGTATTTACTAATATTAAGTATATAATATTAGCTCAAGGTTAACTCGCAAATGTTAGTATACCTTGTACAGTCTGGAAGTACGATTTCAATGGTGACTGTAGACCTTTCTGGTTAGTCTTGTGCTCTGGTTAGAATATAAAAAAAACACTGTAAAAATCATTTTTATTTTAGTAAACTAGCCTTAGTTTATACTTTGTTTACCTAATTGATTTGTCCAATGTTTTTGAATTGACCAAATAAAAAATAAAAAGTTCTCTCAACTTTTGGTAAGTAAGCAAAACTCAAAAAAGCCCATGCAAAAAAAAAAAAAAAAAAAAATCATTATTTGAGGGGTTTTTTTGTTTTGTTTTTGTTTTTTTACAGTGAAGTGTTACAGATAAATTAACAGTCAAAAAAAATTAATAATATTGGAAGGCAAATAGAAACACTTCCATCAGGCCATGTTTATGTAATATGTAACTTGATCTACAGGTGAACGTGGCCTGACTCAGAGGGGGTGGCCTTGTGCTAATGAGCTCTTCTCTGCTTTCTTATGGAACAGGTTTAGACATTACAGAGCCTGTGTTCACCACATTCACTCACCTCCATTGGTCAGCATGCTCTCCAGGAGTTTTCCACTGAATTCTTCCATCACCTCACCCAAACACTGAGACGTCTGACGCATCACACTGTGTATCACAAGAAAAATTAAGAGTGAATCGTTGGCTATACTTTGTAATAGGGGTCTAATAGTTTAGGCACAAGGTATCATGAATTAACAAGTTTTACAGCATTTATCATTTTTTTAATTTATAAACCGTTGTGAAAAATAAGTGTGCTTAATTGTATTGAAAGCGCACATAGTGTACTTCAGATCTTAAAAGTATATTTTTTAACAAAACTTTCTGATAATATAATATAAATAAAATAAAAGGCCCCTTAAGTGTCTGTTCTTAACTGTTACATTTTGAGTTTGCTTTTGTCATGTTTATTGTTTGTATTTCTGTTTGATGTCAGCATGTTCGTGGTTGTGTTTCCTCTGTGTTATTCTCCAGTGTAATGTTTTGATTCTTGGATTAAAGACCTATTTCAGTATCTTCATCGTCGTGCGCTTTCATTACAGCCACCGACCATGACAGAATGCAAGACCCAAATAAGATGATTTCAGCAGGAGTTTTTCTTGGACCTGAAGATATCCTGTGCACTGTCTATCAGAATGGCCGCAGTATTGAGATGTATGTGGAGGAATTTATACAATACTACAATTTAGTAACCTGGGATGACCATTGTCTGATGGATTTGTTTTGGAGTGGACTGGACAAATACTTTGCCTCCTGGTTACCAGTAGGCAGTCAGAACATTTCCCTGCAGCAATATTTGGATATGGCAATTTGGATGTGTGACTCCCCCTACATGGTTGGTGACATCTCATCTGCTCCAGAGTCCACTCCAGCCCCTGTGTCCACTCCAGAGTCCGCTCCTAAGTCCGTTCCAGTGTGTGAAATCACAGAGTCTGTTCCAAAGATTAAAAAATCACCCAAGTCCATTCCAAAGACTGAAATTCCCGAGTCATTCCAAAGATTGAAATCTTCGAGTCCATTCCAGTGACTGAAGTCTTCGAGTCCATTCCAGTGAGTGAAATTCCCGAGTCCGTTCCAGTGAGTGAAATCCCCAAGTCCGCTCCAGTGAGTAAAATTCCCGAGTCCGTTCCAGTGAGTGTAATCCCTGAGTCCGTTCCAGTGAGTGAAATCCCCAAGTCCGCTGCAGTGAGTGAAATCCCAGAGTCCGTTCCAGTAATTGAAATCTTTAAGTCCATTCCAGTGAGTGAAATTCCCGAGTCCGTTCCAGTGAGTGAAATCCCCAAGTCCGCTCCAGTGAGTGAAATCCCTGAGTCCGTTCCAGTGACTAAAATCTTCGAGTCCTTTCCAGTAAGTGAAATTCCCGAGTCCGTTCCAGTGAGTGTAATCCCTAAATCCGTTCCAGTGAGTGAAATTCCCAAGTCCGTTCCAGTGAGTGAAATTCCCAAGTCCGCTCCTGTGAGTGAAATCCCCGAGTCCGTTCTAGAGAGTGAAATCGCAGAATTCGTTCCAGTGTCTGAAATCCCAGAGCCTGCTCCAGAGGACGCTGCACCAGAGCCAGTGTTGGCTCCACACAGTCCAGTGTCAGTATGTTCGTGGTTGTGTTTCCTCTGTGTTATTCTTCGGTTGAATGTTTTGAAATACCGTCGTGATCGAGCATTTTCTATTGCTGGTCCAACACTCTGGAACAAGCTCCCTGTAGCCATTCGAACAGCACCTTCTTTTTTTGTTTTTAAATCTATGCTTAAATCCTATTTTCTTGAACAGATGTTGTTAGTCTAAAATATGTCATGTAGTTTTACTATATTCCTTTGTACATTTTTAAATGTTTAATTTATTTTGTACAGCATGTACAGCACTTTGGTCAACCTATGGTTGTTTTTAAATGTGCTTTATAAATAAAGAAAAGAAAGATGTTTTGATTCTTGGATTGAAGACCTATTTCAGTATCTTCATCATTGTGCACTTTCATTATAGCCACCGACCGTGACATTAACACACTTAAGTACACTTTTTAAAAATGCACAAATTAAAATGTCAAACTAAAATTTTTACTTTAAAGTACATTTTAAATCATTATGTTTTAGTACTGTAATCTTTTGTCATGCTTTAAAGGGGACATATCATGAAAATCTGACCTTTTCCGTTTTTAAGTGCTATAATTGGGTCCCTGGTGCATCTACCAACCCAGAAAACAAGAAAAAGTAACTTTGTTTTGGTAAGCCTTTTTCTGCAAGCACACGATTTCGCTCCCCTAGTGACGTAGGAAAGTTATCTATTATAATATTACCGCCCCTTAATCTGCACGTTTCCACCCACGGCACCGCCATTTTGTGTTCGCAAGCGACAACGGTGTACCAGTTCTAACGCCATGGCAAAAGTAGACTAGAGCAGCTAGTCATAAAATGTCTCATCTCTTTAAACATTATAACTGTTCTGTTTTTGGCTGTAATAATAAACTCCCGGCATCTGAGCCACTGAGGATGCAGTGGATTCATTTAATTTGTGAAGGGAATGTGCCCAAGAAATGAGCTAAATTCGTATATGTTTGAGTGAATCATTGTACACTGGACTAGAGGTCTACACGGAGGACCCAATACCCGAGGACCCGAGATCCGACCCGGGACCCGTACGGGGTCTATATTTTAAATGGTCAGCCGGTTCCGGGTCTGGTCATAATCTATTACTTTGGGTCCCGGGTCTGTTTAACATTGTGTGTAATACGTCGATCGGACACCCGGCAGTGATCAGAATCAGCGCTGTCCGTGTTTTGTAACGTGTAAAATTAGAATGAGAAAAGTGTGAGCCGGGAAATAAGGTGAAAAAAACACAAGCGCGCCCAGCCGTCAGAAGCAGAGTGGGCAGAGTTAATGCAAGCGCACAGTGATCATGAGTTTTCCTGTTTCTATGTGTGCAGAAGTAAATGCAAACAAACTTCAAATCTCAAAAATTGCTTGCAGCCTTGCACACTCACATTTAACATATTTCAAATCAGCAACAAAATCTGAGGTGAACTGTCACATTAATGTTTTCTATGACGCTCAAATTGCGTTAAAAAGCGTTTATTTCAGGTTGCTCCAGCTAACGCGCATGGGCAGTCTTAAGCGCGCACACTTTATAATAATATAATGGTAACACTTTAAGGTTCCCTTTGTAAAGGGTTTATAAAGGTGTTCGTTAATGACTAATAACTCATATAATAACTCAATAACTAACAAATGCATTATAGATCGTTGATAAGCAGTTATAATAGCATGAATAAAAAGGGTGAATTTAATGCAATACCTGCCAAATAGTGAGCCCTTTTTAACTCACATGTTATAAATGCTTAATAAATGTATTTATTCACACTTATTTAACTCAAAACCAGATTCCTGATTTATTTCATGATGCAGCAAAAATAGACTATCTTAGTGAGACTGAAGGGTGCTGTATTTGTTGTTTTCTCATTAATATCTCATGACTGCCACTTTTCTTAAAATGTTCCTTACCAGAAGTTAATGTCTTACCCATGATATTCCGCAAAAGGCTCATGCCTATCCACAGCAGTGTATAAAACTGATTTCTTGCTTATCAAGTTGAAATTATCAAACTTTATTTTGAAATGTAAAGTGAACACCTGTGAACCATTTATTAATGAGTTACAAACATAAAAACCTGTGCAAGTGCACCTTAATGTAACGTGAACATGTGTGAACCATTTATTAATGAGTTACAAACATTAGTAACCTGTGAAAGTGAACCATAATGTAAAGTGAACACCTGTGAATCATGTATTTATTCATTATTAATGCACACACAGAAGATAGTATTTTTTCTGATTAAATATTTTATTGTTGATGCATTGTATCCGTAAACACAACTTTAAACTTGAACATTAACATATTAATACGCAATCAATAATTATTTTTGATATCATGATAAAGGCCACTGTAACCTGAGCATCTGGCCATCCACACTACAGTAACGTGACATGCGCGTGACAGAACCGTCCGAGGGAGCGCCAGAGCGGTTATTTGTGTATGATAACTACAAACTAACACAGCGATTGCACAATGAATATAAACACTTGAAAAACATAGTCTGCAGCGATGTCACCTCAGTTAGCTTACCCATCAAATCAATAACACTTAAAATTTCGCTTCAGAGCACGATGGAACAGCGTGACTTCTTCTCCTGGAAATTAAGTTTATCTTTATCGGATGCTCACTAGCGCCAACTCCTGTCACGCGCCAGAACACGCGTGCTTTAGTGATGTGATCCTGTAAGAGTAGAATAGAGTAGCCCACTACTTCTACTTCTGCTTATAAAAAGAATACATTGCATATTATACATATTTGTCACAGTTGGTTGTGAAGAGCAGTGAGGAAGCAGGATTTAGATGCAGCAGTACTATTTTTATTAAGAAGATAACTGAACTCAAAAACGTATGATAACTGAGCCAAATACGTTGGCTGATTTCGTCCACATAAAGACGAAATCAGCCAACAAAATACTCAAACTCAGGGCTATAAATACACAAGACTAAATGAGCAACTAAACAGTTTGCTTCAAATCTACAGAAACAAACAATGACTTAGAAACCAAAGAAAACAGGAACAATGAACTGAAAATACAACAGAATGAAATAATATCAAAATAATAAGCAGGCGAACAGAAAACTAGACAACTTTATTCTACTCTTACAGGATCACATCACTAAAGCACGCGTGTTCTGGCGCGTGACAGGAGTTGGCGCTAGTGAGCATCCGATAAAGATAAGCTTAATTTCCAGGAGAAGAAGTCACGCTGTTCCATCGTGCTCTGAAGCGAAATTTTAAGTGTTACTGATTTGATAGGTAAGCTAACTGAAGTGACATCGCTGCAGACTATGTTTTTCAAGTGTTTATATTAATTGTGTAATCGCTGTGTAACCGCTCCGGCGCTCCCTCGGACGGTTCTGTCACGCGCATGTAACGTTACTGTAGTGTGGATGGCCAGATGCTCAGGTTACAGTGCCCTTTATCATGATATCAAAAATAATTATTGATTGCATATTAATATATTAATGTTCAAGTTTAAAGTTGTGTTTATGGATACAATGCATCAACAATAAAATATTTCATCAGAAAAAAATACTATCTTCTGTGTGTGCATTAATAATGAATAAATACATGATTCACAGGTGTTCACTTTACATTAAGGTGTACTTTCACAGGTTATTAATGTTTGTAACTCATTAATAAATGGTTCACATGTGTTCACTTTACATTAAGGTTCACTTTCACAGGTTACTAATGTTTGTAACTCAATAAATGGTTTACACTTAAGATTCACAAGTAACTAATAATGGAATTAAAATATTCATTATTAAGATCTCATCAAGTTATGTTTGTGCTCGTGTTTTTTTTTTTTTTTTTTTTCGAAATAAAGTTTGATAATTTCATCTTGATAAGCAAGAAATCAGTTTTATACACTGCTGTGGATAGGCATGAGCCTTTTGTGGAATATCATGGGTAAGACAGTAACTTTTGGTAAGGAATATCTTAAGAAAAGTGGCAGTCATGAGATATTAATGAGAAAACCACAAATACAACACTCTTCAGTTTCACTAAGAAGGGCAAACAGTCAAAGTTATCTTATTATGCGAGTTGACTCGAGAGTCGAAATACAAAAAAAATGCAAAACTTCAAAAGTCGCATTTGTCATCTGTCACCGTGACAGCAAGTGGACTTTTGAAGCTGGAATAATGAGTGGATTAAGCATGCTCGGCAAGAGAGGAAAAACATGGATGGAACTTTCTTGGCAAGGAGGATTGTATGCATCACAGTCAGGTACAAAAGAGAAGGCTAATAAGATTAGGTAAGACAAAAAGTTAGGTAGGTAAGACACATTTTTGCGACTTATTTATTGACTTGTTAATAACAATTTGCTGTGAAATATGATCGGGTCCAGTCGGGTCTATGTCTGCCTGGGTCCAGCTTTCAAATAATAGATGGGTCTGCGTCGGTTCCGGGTAGTACATTTATGGCATTTCTCAGTTGTGCTCGGGTCCGGGTCCAACTTTTCAAATAACAGACGGGTCCGGGTCGGTTCCGTGTAGCACATTTACGAGTCTTTCGGGTTCGGGTACAAATTTTTGGACCCGTGAAGACCTCTACACTGGACTGCTTTGCAGACGAGGGTCAGTAAACGCAGGATTTGCAGAAAAGTTGCTTCTCAAAGATGGATCAAATCCAACTCTTCGTGATCCAACTTCATATCCAGAACACGCAAGTACTGCACTTTATAATGTGTGTGTTTGTGAATCGCCTTTCTGAATGTGCTAATGTGGCTAAAGCTACCATTGTCTCTTATTCACAGAGACCAGAAATTGTTATTTTTAACCTGAAAATGCTCGCCACCTGTACAATTCAGAAGCGCACTTTTATTACTTCTTAAAAATAAAACTAATGACATAGTTCTCATCTCTGTGAATACAGAGACAATGGTAACTTTAGCCACAGTATAGCGTCCTAACCAGCACATTCACAAAGGCGATTTAAGTACATTCTCAAAATATAAAGTGCGTGACTTACATGTTATGAAAATGAAGTTGGTCAAACAGTTGGTATTTATCCATCTTTGCGAATTCTACTCGCTGTGTGAGGTTCTCCACACAGTTGTTGTTGTTGCTGTTTATTCAAACTAGCTCCAGCTGTAAAGGCTCCGCCCTGTTCTGAAAAGGGGCGGGGAGCAGCAGCTCATTTGCATTTAAAGAGACACACATGAAAACAGCTGCCACCCAAATAGGGGCTTTTAAAACATGTTCCTTTGTTAGTTTTCCCGCCAGTCCTTTGTTACCACAGTTACCGTCCTTCGTTATGTTCGTTTCAGCTGTGTTAAGTTCATTATCCCATTTCAGTTTGCTACTTAAGTTCCTCCCTGTTCCTCACTCTTTGTCTGGTCACTGTTATGCTATGTGGTATTATTGTGTCTGTCTGTCTGTCTGTCTGTCTGCCTGCCTGCCTGCCTGCCTGCCTGCCTGCCTGCCTGTCTGTCTGTCTGTCTGTCTGTCTGCCTGTCTGCCTGCCTTGCGTTTATTTCTATTAAAACACGTTTGGATTGCATCTCCTGAGTCTTCTGCCTGTTCCTGTACACACAACCGTAACAATTACATTTAAAGTGATTTACAGTTCAAGAATTTTTAATGTACTAAATTGCAACTTCATCATTACAAATGTGTAATTACAAATATATTTCAACACAGAAATTTCAATAGAAATTACATCCAAATATATTTTAGTTTACCATAAATGCTTTCAGCACTTGAACCGTATTTCACAGAAAAGTAATTATGAAATTACATATAAATATGTGTACTTAGGTCCTACTTAAAAACACTTTAAAGTTCATCAAATTGTATTTAATATTAAATTAAACTATATTTTCATTTAATTGCAATTAACATGAAATTAACTGAATGTAAAGAAGTATATTCTTTTAAAGTATATGAATAAGTACTATGTTTTGAAAGTATAATAAAGTGTACTTCTTTTTTCAAAAAATCTGATTAAAAATATAGCATTAATATATCAAGATAATGACGACAGGTAACAAACTATTAGAAACCTTTAGCATTAAATTTCCATTCATCTTGCAGTGGCAAAAATATCTCTTATAGTCACGATAATGATAATGAAGCATTGCCACCATTTACACACAGATCTGTGACCCCAAAGTTCAACCCAGCACCTGAACCCAGTGTAACCTTGTCTGGAAGTCATATGAATGGATATCGTAGACCGAAAGAGAGAAAGGAGAAAAAGAGAGGGCAGTTTCCACAACACATAAACATTGCAGCTGAGACAGGAAGATTCATGTCAGCTGGCACCTGAAACTGGACTCGGCTGGATTGAGTGACTCAGTGATAATTGTGTTACAGCAGCTCAAGAGTTTCCCCACAAACACTCAGAAGTACACGTGCTATAGAATACATCAGTCCGATCTAGTAAGTTCCTTATTGGTAATGTAGAAACAATTTATGATAATGTGACGAAGGACCCACAAAACCCACAAACTAACTGTTGTGTATTAACACTTTTGTGTAAGCTTGTTTGATTTATTTAAATAGTGTTAACTTTGTTTGAAAAAAGACATGAAAAATGGTACCTTTACTTTGGTACCTACAGTGTTTATTCTAAAAGGTTAAAATCATTTTAAGGTCTCAACTTTAAATTAGAATATTAAATGGCTCTGAAAGAAAGAAATTTCAGATACATTTAACACCACAGACATAATATAACACCATACACTTACCACAAGATCTCTGCGCTGTCTATAAAGACGCTGCTGTTCAGCAGCAGGTAATTTTACCATACCTGACAAAAGTGATAACATAGATGATTATGAATGTCCTAAAGCCAATTCCATGATTTTTAATCATAGAATTTAATCTTTCTCCTTCCTCCATATGTTGGTGTGATGGAACCTGATCTTCAAGCAGAATAAACTGGATGAAATATTCTGAATGATATCAATCTGCAATTCTTACTTGTGATGCAGCCTGGAATTAAACCACACAATGTTTGCTGATCTGGACAGAGGAGAACTGGCCCCCCGACTGAGCCTGGTTTCTCCCAAGGTTTTTTTTCTCCATTTCTGTCAGCGATAGAGTTCTTTGCCACTCTCGCCTTTGGATTGCTTAGTTGGGGATACTTAATATCCGGCAATATTATTGACTGGAATGCACTGACACTGAACTGAGCTGGATGATGACATCATTGTTTTCTCCAGAGCTGCTTTATAGATTAATTAAACTCATCCTATAATTGATCAACTTGACATAGTTATTGAACTGAACTGAACTGAACCAACACTGAACTGATTTCAACTGAATAACGACTACTATTGTCTTTTTAGAGCTACTTTACAGCACAGCTGAATTCTGTTTCCATCATTGAATCTTTATTTTCCTGTTTGTCACTGTAAAGATGCTTTGAAACAATTGCTGTGTTCGAAATCGCCCCCTATACCTTTAAACAGGCCACTATTTGAAGGGACAGCCATTTGTAGTGGTGTCCGAAATCATAGTGGACGTTATCGAGTGCACTCATTCAATCCCACAATGCACCGCAATAACGAGTGTACAACCAATGTACGCTCAGCGGCTAGAGAGAATACCCACAATGCACTGTGAGAGTCGCAAGTCGATTGAATTTTCGCGTCTCGCCAGAAGATGGCGCTGCAGCTGAAGCATCCATCCATCCACTTTCCAAACTGCTGGTCCAATGTGGCTACAGTGCAATATCATACAGGTATTATATTCCTTTTTAATTTATTATTAAATTGTTTAAAGTTTATACATGCTACTTTCCATGGCAGAGTTCAAGATAAATTCTTTTCATTAGTACTGGAACTGTCAGTTTACTACATTTCAAATAATTATTATCCAGAAAGCACAAACTATGCAAAAGCGGTAGCCATTCCGGTGCACTCGGTGTCCGAATTCACTCACTTGTGTTCATTCACTCCTTCAAGTGGACTATATAGTAATGTAGGGAATAGTGCATGAGGGTATAGGGGGCGATTTCAGACACAGCATGCCTGTATTGTATAAAGCGCTATATAAATAAAGTTGACTTGATTTGACTTCGCCTGCCTCCCCGGCTCCACCTTGGGGTGCCTGATCCCAATCTTCACCTTGGTGTGAAGATCCTTCGGCTCTACCTCGGGCCTCAGAGTCCATGGCTTCACACTTCCTCTGCTACACCGTGGTCCATTATCCCCCAGGCTCCGCAGGGCTCTCTTGTCCTTCTGGCTCTGCCTTGGTCAGGCGTCACCCTGGTTTGCTCCACGGACTTCTGGGGCACTGGCTAAGCTTCGTCCCTCCACCCCTTTGGCTCCACCGGGCTACCCTTCCCTCCGGCTTCTCCTCTATCCTCACTCCCACCGGCTTCGCCCTGGTCTGCTGAGCCCCTGGCTCCATCTCAGACCCGCGAGCCTGCGGCTGTGGCTTGGCCCTCCAGTCTATCCCATCCAGTGACCCTGGATCTTTGTCTCCTCTGCTTTGCCCTCCAGTCTGGCGGTGTCCCCCTGGATCTTTGTCTCCTCTGCTTTGCCCTCCAGTCTAGAGGTGTCACCCTGGATCTTCGTCTCCTCTGCTTTGCCATGGTCTCCACCTCTCCACTCCACCCTTGCTCCTCTCTCCATTGGTTCCGCCCTGGCCTTCGTCCTAATGGTTCTGCTCTGTGTTGCTCCTCTTTCTTCCCTGGCTCTTCCCATCTGCCAGCTCCTCCAGGGCCTTGTTTGTCTCCAACTCCTCGTCCACTGCTTAAACCCTCAACTTCCCTTCACTGTTGGAGTAGTTACCGCACAAGGATGCGCCTTCCGGGAGGGGGGAGTACTGTAATGGCTATGTTCTGTTTATAGACTCTTATGTTGTTTCCTTTGGTACCCGTTTTTCCTTACTGTGTTTAGCTCCTGTTCGCTTGGTTTCTGATTATTTCCTTTTCTTACTATGACTACTCATTTTGCTGTTTACTATTACATTTTTGCTTCTCTGTGTTTTGGAATACCGTGTTTGGATTGT
Organism: Coreius guichenoti; assembly: GCA_039654105.1. Lineage (NCBI taxonomy): Eukaryota > Metazoa > Chordata > Actinopteri > Cypriniformes > Gobionidae > Coreius > Coreius guichenoti. The sequence goes on from CM077177.1 coordinate 4,923,366, forward strand.
TTAATAAAAATTTATAGTCCATGTAAAGCGATATTAAATATGTGTTCTAAATTTGTCAGTTGTCGGCGGGACGAGAGGATGAAGGCAGGGGTGGGAGACAGTCGGTCCGGCCTATCACCAGTTGTCGGCGGGATGGGAGTATGAAGGCCGGGGCGGGAGATAGTCGGTCCCACCCATCACCAGTTGTCGGCAGGACGGGAGGATGAAGGCTGGGGCGGGAGATAGTCGGTCCGGCCCCATCACCAGTTGTCGGCGGGACGGGAGGATGAAGGCAGGGGTGGGAGATAGTCGGTCTGGCCCATCACCAGTTGTTGGCGGGACGGGAGGATGAAGGCAGGGGTGGGAGATAGTAGGTCCGGCCCATCACCAGTTGTCGCTGTACGGGAGGATGAAGGCAGGGGTGGGAGATAGTAGGTCCGGCCCATCACCAGTTGTCGGCGGGACGGGAGGATGAAAGCAGGGGTGGGAGATAGTCGGTCCGACCCATTACCAGTTGTCGGCGGGACGGGAGGATGAAGGCAGGGGCGGGAGAAAGTCGGTCCGGCCCATCACCAGTTGTCGGCAGGAAGGGAGGATGAAGGCAGGGGTGGGAGATAGTCGGTCCGGCCCATCACCAGTTGTCGGCGGGACGGGAGGATGAAGGCAGGGGCGGGAGATAGTCGGTCCGGCCCATCACCAGTTGTCGGCGGGACGGGAGGATGAAGGCCGGGGCGGGAGATAGTTGGTCTGGCCCATCACCAGTTGTCGGCGGGAAGGGAGGATGAAGGCCGGGGAGGAACGTAATCAGTCCGGTCCTCTCACCAGTTGTCGGCGCGACAGGAGGATGAAGGCTGGGGAGGAACGTAATCAGTCCGGTCCTCTCACCAGTTGTCGGCGGGACGGGAGGATGAAGGCCGGGGAGGAACGTAATCAGTCCGGTCCTCTCACCAGTTGTCGGCGGGACGGGAGGATGAAGGCCAGGGAGGAAAGTAATCAGTCCGGTCCTCTCACCAGTTGTCGGCGGGACAGGAGGATGAAGGCCGGCTCGGGAGATAGTCGGTTCGGCCCATTCTGCAGCAGATTATCAGTGAATCTCAGTTGTCTCCGATGAAAGTTTGTAAAACTGTTGGTGGTGATCCTCAGCTCTCCATCAAGGTGGCTATTAAATATGTGTTCTAAATTTGTCAGTTGTCGGCGGGATGGGAGGATGAAGGCAGGGGTGGGAGATAGTCGGTCCGGCCTATCACCATTTGTCGGCGGGACGGGAGGATGAAGGCAGTATGTGTGTTTGTGTGTGTGTGTGATGCACGGTTTGCGCTTATATCCACCGTTCTGGCGGGCCAAGTAATAAAAAAAATAATATTCCAATCAATCGCGGGTGGATGAGAGATAAATCGTGTTTGTTTGATAAATACGTTTTGAGAGCCCTGTGAGAGAATCATTCCGGTTGCCGCTTTCAAAACAATCTCTCACGTGAACTGACAGGGGAGCTGAAGCTCATTAAATATGCAAATCTTATCCAATCCTAGCCGTGGGCGTTTACTTCCAAGTCTTCAGTGTGGCACGCCCATCAAAACCGAGCGTTCAGGAGAGAGCCTCAAAACCAGGGTAGAAAATAGCCTATTACTTATTCATTATGATGTTTTTGAATGTAAAAACCACGCGAACGTCATAAGTTGACCTCAGACAACAGTATAAAAAAATAAAAAAAGCCAGTTCATGACACCTTTAAGAGTGCTGCAACTGGATCCACCTCTCACTTCTCCTTCTTTGCCTTGGCTGCACCGTAACAGATATAGAGTGACAACTGATATTTATATGCATTTTATGCAAGTAGTCTGCTATACTGGTATAAAGATCTCATTGTTTTAGATTACCAATTTTTTTTATCTTGTTTTTTGGCCATATAAATATCCACAACTACACCAAATTGCATAGTTTTGCTCAGTTTGGGCCTCTGAATAAAAGGCCTGATCTATCAAATATGATACTTAAAAAAACATATGCATTTGTATATATATATATATATATATACTTGTGTATATATATATATGTATATATACTTGTATATATATAATTTATTTAAAGGTTCAATAAACTGTTCCATTTAAAAAATATATATTTCATATGTCAGGCATTAAAAGGTAAAATAATATTTGGTGATTGCAAACACATTAACTAAATATTTCATTATTTGAATCATACATTAAATATTACTGTAAAATTTACAGTAAGTTGCTAGTTGTAAACTAGAAACATATACTATCTGAGTCAAAGGTAGGCCTATTATTATTATTGGAATGCATTATGATATAGAAGGATGTGATAGTTAGGTAAAGAACACATGATGCATTTATATTGAGATAAATGTATTTTTAAAGCGACAGTGCTTACCCCTCTGTATAGGAGTCCAGTCGGGACAGGTCATCAGAAACCCCCAGCAGCACATCCAGCGTTCCTATCTTCATAATCACCAGAACAAAGAGTTACACAACCTACACCAACTGCATTATAGACAAGTTAAACATAACAAAGTATTTGGTTTATCTGCTTCTCATATGTTGAGGTTTTTCCAGTAGTGAACCCAAGAGCCCATTTTACTGCATGGTCCCCCAGAAATGTATATAAAATTGTGAGAGGTCAAACATTTAGCCCATATAAGGTTTAACCATCTGAAGCTAAAATTTCCATTCTGAAAGAGACATTTTACTGAAGCAGGCAATCTAACACCTGTAATGATTCATAGACTGACCAATAACACCTGACTCACCGGTAAGCTCTTTCCAATAATTCATATGGAACAAATTAGTCATTATCTAGAGTCATGTTGCTATCACACTGTTGGTAAACAGAACTCATGCTTTCCATTATCATATTCTATCAACCTTTGTTAAAGGATTAATTCACCTAAAAATGAAAATGTCCTAATTATTTACTCACTCCCAGGTCATCCAAGATGTATATGAATTTTTTTTTCTTCAGCCGTAGTCCATTTTTGACAGTCCAAAATGCATATTTAGACAGCTTCAAAGGGCTCCACACGACCCCAACCAAACACATAAGGGTCTTCTCTAGCAAAAAATCTGTCTTTTTCAGAAAAAAAAAATTCATTTTGAAAATGACTAATCGTTCTCTTTCATCATCTCGTGTTCGAGATCCAGGGCATCCGTACCTGACCTCTGCAGAAGCATCCATTTGCACCAAGTCTGACAAGACAGGCAGGAGCGCGCAGCCAATGCCCAGTAAGGCATATATAGCCTGCATGCGCTACTGTACATCAGTTGACATTCGCTTCTCGCGATCTCTGCACTGACACAGCTCGGTCGAATTTGCGCTGCTCACTTATTGTCTGCAGGAGGAAATATCTTCAGATCAGCCTCCGTTAGGCGTGACAGTTTCTATTCTGCCAGTTTCTCTGTGTCTGCTCTCGGAGTCGCCCGCGCTCTCACTCGTCTTTCCTGTTCCACGGCTGCCGCCACTGACTTTTCTGAGTTTTTCGCCGGTATGTCGCTTTCTATCCCTGCTTCTTCCAGCAGTAGCTCATCACGGGCTTGCCCGGCCGCGTGTGGTGCTCTCATCACTGCTAAGGATCTTCACCAATTCTGCGTGGTTTGCTTGAGCCTCAAGCACGTGGAAGAGGCCATAGAGAATCCGGAGAACTGCAGTCACTGCCTAGTGCTGCCTAAGAAACTCCTGCGACGCCACCTTAAAGTTGCTGCTACTCAGTGCGGCGAGCTCGACTTTTCGGACTCAGATGTGGGACACGGTGACAACAACGCGCTTCCGGGGACCTCCCGGGACGCAACTGCTCTTATCTGGGCTGACCAGCCCAATCCTGAGTTCCCCGAAGAGGACATCTTCGCGGGCAACCCCCCGCTCGCGCCCCCGCGGCCTTGCCTCAATCCATCCTCCTGGATGTGTGTGAGCGAGCGGCTGCTCGTCTCAACATCGAGTGGCCGGCTCCACAGAGCGCCACCGACCAGGAGAGGGATATTTATGACGGGAAAGTGCTAGGAGCTCCCCCCGGCCCGAGGAAACAACTCTTTCCCGTTCTTCCAGCGTGCGCTAAGCACATGAGGCACTACTGGAGCGACCCGCTTGACTTTAAACACGGTCTCGCGGGTCTGGAGTTTAAGGATATGGCGGCTCTTGGCATGGGCGAACCACCTGCTATTGAGCCCTCGATCGCCAGGCACCTCAACCCAGTCCAGGGAGGGCTGCCTTCCAAACAAGATGGACCGTTTTTCTGCCTCGGTGCACCAGGCCGCTTATAAATCCTCGGCCTTGGCTGTTAGGGCCCTGAATGTCTCCTCCCTCCTCTCTGCTTACCAGGCGGAAATTCTGGACGACCTGGGCCAACAGCTGGACAAGGGATCTCCCTCGCCTGCACTATGGAAGGAGATCATCACGGTTAACGACCTCGTTCTCCGTAACGCTCGTCAGGCCGTTCAAGCCTGCGGGCGCTCCATGGCGCTTTCCGTGGTAGGAGAGCGTGCTCTCTGGCTCAACCTTTCGGGCCTCCCGGATAGCGAGAAAAGACGCATCACAGGTGCCCCGGTGGAGCCCGGCCGGGCTCTCTTTGGCCCCGCCGTCGCACTGATGCAACAACGATGTGACGACAAGAAGAAGGAGGACGAGGCTTTCAAGTTGTGCCTTCCTAGGAAGGCGGCTCCACGCCAGGCCGATGTTTGGCCGATGGGGGCTTGGGGTCCACGTTCTCGAGCGACAAGCTCTTTGGACTCCCTTCCTTCCCCAGAACCCCTGTCCAAAAGACGGAGGGTCTCTTCTGGAGGGTGCCCCCCTCCCGTGGCTGCCCAGCCCATGTGTTTAGTGGACGATGTGTGTTCCCCCCCGTTCAGGGGGTCTGTTGTGAGGAAATGTGCAAAAGCAGTGTCACCACACCGCACTCACTGTGTCCCCCTCACCCAGTTAATAAAGGCCCCAGTGTTTTCCAAAAAACAAAACACACAAAAAAACACCAAAAACACATTAAATCAAACAAATCAAATGAATTCGTTACAGAGAGATACCCTCTCTCTGCAGGGAAAGTTCCTTTCTCTGCAAAGAGTGGACACCCCTCTGAACCTACGCATGCCGTCCCTAGTTTCTCCACTAGAGGGTGTCATTGCATCACAAATAAGCCAGCTGGGCATGCACGAAGCCAGCACGGCTCGAGTGGGCACGCTCGCGAGCCGTGTGTCGGCTTGGCGAACTGCAGCACCACCCGAATGGGTAATGCGTACAATATCGCAGGGTTATTGTCTGCAGTTTGCTATGAAACCCCCACGTTTCAGCAGCGTTCGCTTTTCTCACACAGAGGAAAGCACGGCGCACGTTCTTAAGGAGGAACTCTCCTCTCTTCTGAGCAAAGGTGCAATTCAGGTGGTACCCCCCGATCTGATAAACCAGGGTTTTTATTCTCATTATTTTCTTGGTTCCAAAGAAGGACGGTTCCCTCCGTCCTATTCTGGACCTCAGGGTGTTGAACAAACATTTGAGGAAATACAATTTCAGAGTGTTAACTCATGGTTCGCTTGCCCGCGCCATAAAACAGAACGACTGGTTCACATCGGTCGATCTGAAAGATGCTTTTTTCCACATAAGCATTTATCCACCACACAGGAAGTTTCTTCGTTTCGCCTATCAAGGCATTTGTTACGAATTCACGGTCCTGCCCTTTGGGTTAATCCTAAGCCCCCGCACATTTTGTCTGTGCATGGAAGCGGGCTTGACTCCCCTGAGAATGTCTGGTCTACGGATCCTGACATACATAGACGATTGGCTCATCATAGCCAATCATCAATCATCGATTGTTGCAGGACATCTGCCATGTGCTCGCGCACATCACATCTCTGGGCTTCAGGGTGAATGTGAACAAAAGCAATTTTACACCCAGCCAGAATGTGATCTTCCTGGGCATGGAGCTGAACTCAGTCTCCATGCGAGCGCGTCTCTCACAGGAGCGCGTTCTCTCTCTGATGAACTGTCTGTCGCAGTTCAGAGAGGGGGCGAGGGTACAATTTCGCACATGTTTCAGGCTACAGGGTCTTATGGCTTCATCTATCCAGGTTTTGCCACTAGGACTCCTGAGAATGAGGGCTTTCATGAAGTGGGTTTTGTCACTACATTTCAGCCCGTTACACATTCTTTGCCGCTCTGTAACAGTGACGCGCACCTGCGCTGCAGCTCTGCGCCACTGGAAGAGCATGGACTTTTACGCACAAGGCGCCCCTCTGGGGACGGTTATGTTGCGGAAAGTTGTGACGACGGATGCGTCCTTAACAGGCTGGGGTGCCACCCAAGAGGGCAGAACTGTGACCGGTTTGTGGCCGAGCAAACTACGTTCAGAGCACATAAATTATTTAGAGCTTCTGACCATTTGGAAGGCTCTGAATCATTTTCTGCCTCATCTGCAGGGACATCATGTGCTTGTACGCTGCGACAATACCACGGCAGTGGCATATATCAACCGTCAAGGCGATGTGCGCTCGTCGAAACTTCATGCTCTAGCTTACAAGCTTTTGGTATGGAGCAGGCGATTTTTCCTGTTGTTACGTGCGACTCATGTTCCAGGGATTCTGAACAGAGGCGCGGATCTTCTATCGAGGGGGAACCCAGCACCCGTGGCCCAGAGTGCTGCTGTATGCCTTTCCTCCCCTGTGCCTGATAATTCCCACACTGGCCAGGGTGAAAGAGGGGCGCCTGTCTCTCATTCTGATAGCGCCCAGGTGGCCCAAAGCACCTTGGCTGGCGGAGATAATCCCTCTGTTACATGCCCAGCCGTGGCGCCTCCCCCTCCGCACAGACCTATTGTCTCAAGCGAACGGGGAGATTTATCACCCACACCCGGACAAGGTAGCTTTCTGGGCTTGGCCCATGAGAGGACGAACCTGAGCACATTAGGGCTTCCCATGGTGGCTACTATACAGAATGCCAGGGCCGTTTCTACACAGTCCTTATATGGCTGTAAGTGGCAAGTGTTCGATGAGTTGTGTGATGGGCGTGGTTGCACTTCATATCAGTGTTCAGTTTCTGATATTTTGTGTTTCCTCCAAACCTTATGGATAAGGGAAGGTCCTTTTCCACTATTAAGGTCTATCTGGCAGCTATCTCTGCTTGTCATGTGGGTTTTGAGGGCTCAACGGTTGGGGCAACATCCTCTAATCCGCAGATTTATGAAGGGTGCCCGTCACTCGTTGCCAGTCATTAGGAGAACGATCCCTGGATGGGACCTCTCCATGGTGCTGGAAGCTCTGTCTAAATTCCCTTTTGAGCCTCTGGGGAATATTTCCCTAAAGTTGCTGTCCTTCAAGACAGCCTTGCTCTTGGCCTTGGTGTCAGCCAAACGTGTCAGTGAGTTACATGCACTCTCGGTTCACCCCTCGTGCATTAAATTCTCTCTGGGTGGAGATAAGGTTTTCCTTAAGCCTAATCCAGCCTTCATGCCGAAATGTTTCCCTGCGTTCACATCGGATGTTTTGGAGCTGTCCGCTTTTCACCCTCTGCCCTTTTCCTCCGTGGAGGATCAAAGGTTGAATGCCCTGTGTCCGGTCTGTGCATTACAGACGTATTTGGCTAGGACCAGTGCGTTCCGGAAGAGTGACCAACTCTTTGTTTCATGGGCTTCTCCCCACAAAGGGGATCCCCTGTCTAAGCAACGCCTTTCACATTGCCTTGTGGACGCTATAGTTTTGGCTTACGAATCAAAGGGACATCAGAGCTCATTCCACGAGGGGCTTAGCGGCCTCTTGGGCTCTGTTCAGGGGAGTATCACTGCAGGATATCTGCTCTGCTGCCAGTTGGGCTTCTCCCCATACATTTGTGCGTTACTATAGGCTGGATGTCACCAGAACCTCGGTAGCGCATTCGGTTTTGGGGGTGGGGTCTTCATAACCCTGCCTTCATTTGTGTGTGCCGCACACGTTTCATGCCCTGCTTGTACACCGCAGTTACGAGTGTGCATCGGTGTGGCGGGTTCATGATTATGAGACGTGTCAAGCACCGCCCTTTGGGGTGACCATCTTGTTCTGGCTAACAGGACCTCACTGTGAGTGTATTGGGCAATCGGGGAGCTGTCCATGTCTCTCCCATAGGTGGATCTCGAACACGAGATGATGAAAGAGAACAATAGGTTACTGTCGTAACCCCGGTTCTCTGAAACATTGAGTGGAGAGATCCACCAGCTTTGCCCCGCTTGCCGCACGAGAAGCGAATATACTTACTGATGTACAGTAGCGCATGCAGGCTATATATGCCCGCAGGTAAGGGGTGGGGCCTTACTGGGCATTGGCTGCGCGCTCCTGCCTGTCTTGTCAGACTTGGTGCAATTGGATGCTTCTGCAGAGGTCAGGTACGGATGCCCTTCCCATAGGTGGATCTCTCCACTCGATGTTTCAGAGAACCGGGGTTACGACAGTAACCTATTGTTTCACTAGAGAAGACCCTTAATCATTGTATGGAGTTGTGTGGAGCCCTTTAAAGCTGCCTAAATATGGATTTTGGACCGTCAAAAAATGGACTACAGTGAGCCCCATTCACTTGCATTAAATTGAGAAAAACCATGGAATGTTTTCCTTAAACTTCTCTTTGGCTGAAGAAAGTCATATACCTCTTGTATATACTTCTTTATTAAGAGTTAAAGGTGAAGTGTGTATTTTTATGATAAGCTTCTTTCTCCTGTCTCACTATAAAGTGTAACACTGTGGCTTTTTAGTGCCTTGTTTGAGCTGCCCGTCAAATTCTGGCTCATCAGGCATGGGTTTGAGGAGGTACTGCCTTTTGAAATCCTAACAATGGGAGACACTGTTGTACATTGTACGTGTTTGGGAAACCTGCTTGGAAATAATCCATATTTTCGAAATTCCTTTTTGTTCCAGTGAAGCAGAAATTACAAGCTTCAGTTCAACCAAAACATTTAAATTTTGTAATTGTTTACTCACCCTCATGTTGTTCCAAAACTCTACTTCATTTCTTCTGTAGAACATAAAAGAAGATGTCTCAGTCAGTGCTTTTTGTTCAAGTCACTGGGCACCGAAAATACACTGGGCACTTCAAAATAAATTATTTGGTGTTCCACAGAAGAAATGAAGTCATACAGGTTTGGAACAACATGAGGGTGAGTAAATGATTACAGAAGTTTAATTTTGGGGCAAACTTTTAGGGTGAAATCTGTAGCTAAGAATCAAAGGCTCATTTACATGTTCATTACGGTAATATGTTTACATTATTCAATGTTCAAAAAATTCATTCTTTTTCTTATAATTTATATTCTTGCAGCACCTGTTTTCACCCTGTCTCTGAACGCTCTGTTTTAGGCTGCATCCAAAATTGCATACTTCCCTACTATATAGTAGGCGAAAAACAGTATGCGTCAAGAGTAGTATATGTCCGAATTCACTCATAAGAGTAATGCGCATACAATGGACACTTTACTATCCCATGAGGCCACAGGAGAGGATTTGTGATTGGCAGTGAGGCGACGTAACTGACCCTGATAGAACATACTTTTTTTAGTGGTCGCGAAGTAATTATTTATTCAAAATATGTACCTACTCAGAGAGTATGCGATTTGGGACGCAGCCTTAGTTTCGGTTTCTTTAAAAACCCACCTTCTGAAAAGCGCAGTCTGCGCTGATTGGTCAGCTATTATATAAATGAGAAATATTGTGACATGTTTGTTCCTGGAAAAGAAACTCAAGACTATAATCGACGCATTTCAAACATGTAAAAAAGCATAATAAGAGAAAAATGGAACGTTCTATGACAGACAGGAAGTGACATCATTTGGATTCTATAACGTGCCCTTCAAGTGGAGTCGGAATATTCTAATTATGAGTTCCGAGCACATGAATGACCGAGCCAAGTCGAATTTATGAGTGGGAAACTCGGAATTCTAGATGATACACTAGTTGTCATGTTGTGATGTTGGAAGGGGCATGAAGAATTAAAATATGTCGGAAACACGGGTCAATAATATGGATAACATACAAACCCGATTCCAAAAAAGTTGGGACACTGTACAAATTGTGAATAAAAAAGGAATGCAATAATTTACAAATCTCATAAACTTATATTTTATTCACAATAGAATATAGATAACATATCAAATGTTGAAAGTGAGACATTTTGAAATGTCATGCCAAATATTGGCTCATTTTGGATTTCATGAGAGCTACACATTCCAAAAAAGTTGGGACAGGTAGCAATAAGAGGCCGGAAAAGTTAAATGTACATATAAGGAACAGCTGGAGGACCAATTTGCAACTTATTAGGTCAATTGGCAACATGATTGGGTATAAAAAGAGCCTCTCAGAGTGGCAGTGTCTCTCAGAAGTCAAGATGGGCAGAGGATCACCAATTCCCCCAATGCTGCGCCGAAAAATAGTGGAGCAATATCAGAAAGGAGTTTCTCAGAGAAAAATTTAAAAGAGTTTGAAGTTATCATCATCTACAGTGCATAATATCATCCAAAGATTCAGAGAATCTGGAACAATCTCTGTGCGTAAGGGTCAAGGCCGGAAAACCATACTGGATGCCCATGATCTTCGGGCCCTTAGACGGCACTGCATCACATACAGGAATGCTACTGTAATGGAAATCACAACATGGGCTCAGGAATACTTCCAGAAAACATTGTCGGTGAACACAATCCACCGTGCCATTCGCCGTTGCCGGCTAGAACTCTATAGGTCAAAAAAGAAGCCATATCTAAACATGATCCAGAAGCGCAGGCGTTTTCTCTGGGCCAAGGCTCATTTAAAATGGACTGTGGCAAAGTGGAAAACTGTTCTGTGGTCAGACGAATCAAAATTTGAAGTTCTTTTTGGAAAACTGGGATGCCATGTCATCCGGACTAAAGAGGACAAGGACAACCCAAGTTGTTATCAGCACTCAGTTCAGAAACCTGCATCTCCTCTGGTATGGGGTTGCATGAGTGCGTGTGGCATGGGCAGCTTACACATCTGGAAAGGCACCATCAATGCTGAAAGGTATATCCAAGTTCTAGAACGACATATGCTCCATCCAGACGTCGTCTCTTTCAGGGAAGACCTTGCATTTTCCAACATGACAATGCCAGACCACATACTGCATCAATTACAACATCATGGCTGCGTAGAAGAAGGATCCGGGTACTGAAATGGCCAGTCTGCAGTCCAGATCTTTCACCCATAGAAAACATTTGGTGCATCATAAAGAGGAAGATGCGACAAAGAAGACCTAAGACAGTTGAGCAACTAGAAGCCTGTATTAGACAAGAATGGGACAACATTCCTATTCCTAAACTTGAGCAACTTGTCTCCTCAGTCCCCAGACGTTTGCAGACTGTTATAAAAAGAAGAGGGGATGCCACACAGTGGTAAACATGGCCTTGTTCCAACTTTTTTGAGATGTGTTGATGGCATGAAATTTAAAATCAACTTATTTTTCCCTTAAAATGATACATTTTCTCAGTTTAAACATTTGATATGTCATCTATGTTGTATTCTGAATAAAATATTGAAATTTGAAACTTCCACATCATTGCATTCTGTTTTTATTCACAATTTGTACAGTGTCCCAACTTTTTTGGAATCGGGTTTGTAATATAATATATCTATAATCTTTATATAGAGATCAGTGAGCAGACAGCAAGTAGTGTAAATGGTGTAGAATTAATCACTCACCTGTCACGGTTTGCTTTATATAACAAAAACATTTAGTTGTGAACTTGTGATACCATGTATAAATAAGTGAATAATGAATAATTTTAATCTTTTTGAATTCAGATGTAGTTATTTGCTCACAATAAAGCTATTTTGCTTTGAATTGAGTGCCTGTGCCTGACATATCGTAATAATGTAATTTCCCAGGTGCATAAGCAAATGATCTCATTCCATTTTCTCAATTTTACAAAAATCATAATTTTGACTGCATCCATCAAGCTCAGCCATTTAACATTGTTTTCAAAGTATTTGTAATGATATAATTTATAACGGTATACATTTATCTGTATATAAACTATATTCAGACATTTTAGGAGCAGCGTTAAAATAATGACAAGCCTCATGAAAAGAACACAGCTCCATTCATGTTTAGTTTGAACATTTTCTGAAGTTTAAAGGGGTCCTATAATGCCCCTTTTTATAAGATGTAAAATAAGTCTCTGATGTCCCCAGAGTGTGTATGTGAAGTTTTAGCTCAAAATACCCCACAGATAATTTTTATAGCACTTTTTGAGGGTGAGCAAAAAACATGCCGTGTTTGTGTGTCCCTTTAAATGCAAATGAGCTGCTGCTCCCGGCCCCCTTTCTAGAAGAGGGTGGAGCTTCAAGAGCTCGTGTTAGCAGCTCCGATTACCTCACGCAGACACACGCTGAAAATATCAGAAACTGTTCAGCCTTTTATGTTCAGACCAGAGTCGGACAATGATGGAGAGACTCAAGACGTGACAACATGCAGAATGAGACAGGACGTTTCTGAATGGTTAGTTGATGAATTTATGAGTTAACTATCTTAAAGTCATTGATTAGCATATTCTGTCATGATAATCTATAAATCGCTCGTGTGGGAACTGTTGTAAGATGAGCCAGAGAATATCTGCTGCATGAAGAGAGAACAGGTTTAGTTTAGTTTAATTACAGTTATAACTTATGTTGTCATCTTGCTTTTATGACATGCTATTGCATTTGTGTTATGTACTGTATTGCAATAAATGTGAAAAGACGGATGCGACAGCTTGAGCAGACTCCCAAATGTGCTCGACTACAACAACTCTTCCTCTTCTCAACATGGCCTTTGTTGCGTGTTCCTGGGGGCGGGGTTTATGTAAATTTGAGGGTTTGTGATGTCACTAACCGGTGAATAAGCTCGTTGTAGTCCCTACCATCCGTTTGTTGTAGTCCTTAAAAAGCGATTTCTGTAAAAGTAAATATCTCCCTTTGCTTTGAACACACTAACAACATTACACACTAGCTAAAGTTAAAAAAGTGAAATCATAATCAGCCACCCCTTTAAGCACCTCCTTTACTGACTCTTGATTGTGAAAGAAATAAAAACGTTTTGTTTAGAACTTCAAGCCCTATTTTGAACTCTATTCACGGAAAGTGTCTAAGAATAAACCTGTTTAGTTTGTTTGTTCATTGTTTATTCTCCATGAACAAACCTTCTTCCAGTAACATTAACAGAACATGCGTTCAAAGTCTTCAATAATATTCCCAAAACATTATCATAAAAACATTATTTATACATCAATCATGGACCATTTTTTCTTAAACCTTTTAGTTGTTTTTTTAAATGTTACTTGTTTCAGAATGATTACAAAACATTCAAAAGTAACGTTCCCATAATGTTTGCAAATTCCAAAATTGAAGGTTTCCTTTTTTTTTGACGTTTTGAAAGTTCAGAGATCATTCCGAAATAGCATTTTCATAACTTAAAGGGAACGTTAGCAAAACGTTCTTAGAGCATATTTTTTGTTAGCTGGGATGAACTATGAGCCCCAAACTGGCAGTGAATCATCTGAGAGACTTTGAAGTTGAAGAAGAAGAGTGTTTTCTTACCTTCAGCTCTGGGACAGGGAATCTGGAGCTGGTGGCCAGACCTGATTTAGCTGCAACCCGTTTGAGTTTCTCTAAAGAATGACAGCTGATTTTATCCAGAGGAACTGAAATCAACCAGAACTCCATCATGCTCGTCCTTCTCACCTGTGACAGGAGTCTGTGGCTTACAATCAGGCGAATTATGAACTCTAGTGGAAGCACCTTGAGGGCTGGCTGACTGTATCATTGGTTTGCTGACTACAGTGTCTGAGAAGATCAGGTTTCTCAGACAGACGAGCACAATTCTCATGTTCTGAAGACACTAAAGTTTTATGATGAGAGTGAATGAGGTAATTCCTCCTCATCAAGAGCGACTGTACGAAAATGCTCTGTGAGATCCATCTTCAGTTTTTACAAAACTCTGTGTGCAACACAAATGTCATAAGTTCAAGCATTTAATATCATCTGTTACAGTCATTTGTGAAGAATGTTGCATACATTGGTAGATAAAGAAATCCCATCACTTATAATACAACACATTCAGCACACCAATTACCAAATTATTTGTTTGATTATATTAAATGAATAATATTTAATTAAACTGTTACACAAGGCCTACAAGTTCACCCTGCATTTTAGAACAAATAATAAGCAATCCATGATTCTTACTTACCTAGTTTGTAATGTTTCCTGTGTATTTTGCACAGGCAGGTGTCAGATAAAACAATGAATGAAGATAAGTATGAATTAAATTAAATGAATAAATGAAGTATATGTACTTCACGTGATGTATGTGAGGTAAGGCAGACAGTGAGTTACTGTTATGTAAACCGATCATTGTGAGAGAACAGGTGTTGTGTGCAAACACTACCATACAATGAGAGACACATGCTCTTCTCACATTGCATACAATGCAATTTGGTTCCCGTCACGTCATTTAAAGGGGACCTATTATGCAAAATTCACTTTTATAAGGTTTGAACACGTGTGTCCACAGTGTGTGTAAACAACCAGCCTATAATGGTAAAAATCCACCCAATACTTTTTTATTAATCCCCATCAATCATTATCAATCTCTCATAACACGCTGTTCCAGATTTCCCCATACTCCTACGTAAGAGTAGAGAAACCCCGCCCATGACTGTTGATGATCTGCCCTTTTAGCATAGACACATATATATATATTAAAGTGCCCCTATTATGGTTTTTCGAATATTCCCTTTCATGCAGTGTGTAATAGAGCTGTTTGTGAATGTAAACGTTCTGCAAAGTTGTAAAGTCAAAAGTGTACGATAAATAAAGTTATTGTCTCCCAAAAGAAAGAATCGACTCTGAACCTCCTTAACGAGTCGTTTGTATTTTGAATCTCACTGCATTACGGTTCTATGTCACTAGAAATGACATTTGCATAATGCCCGCCTATGTTGTGCGTTGTCTGTCCGCGAACAACTTGTTTTGGAGCACACTAGCTTATAGATAACAGTAAGACTAACATATTCATACTAAAAGCCAAAAAACTTCCATTTTGATTTCATGGGGACTTTAATGTTGCTGGATCCCTTTATTCTAAAAAATGTGGCTTTGCCATAACAGGTCAATTTATTTCAAAGTAGAGTACTGAATAATTAGTAGTAGCTAATTCTGGCTGTATTTTTATTATTATTAAATGTTAATATTAACAATAAAATGCTACATTTAAAAAAAAAAAAAAAAAAAAAAACGCTAGGAACTATTGTCGCGGGATGTGTTTCCACACGGACTTCATTTACTTTCTCCTCACTTCCTGTTGTGGATCCACGTGGTTTTGTGCTGATGTTCATGCCTGCTAACATTAGTACTTCAACTTTTACATGTTTTTATGTGATATGTTTGACAGCTCTGTCTGAGCGCTTTAGAGATGCAGGTGTCTAGTGTGAATAACGTGAAGATCTATAACCTGAGTCACGGGAAATCTCTTCCGGAGGTAAAACTCTTCTTCTGTCTGTGTTAGTCTGAAGTGTGTTGGTAGTTAGCAAGGTAATAATTCAGTAGAGACAGTAAACGTTGTAGTGTAAAACCTCATCATTTACCAGTACTTCAGACACCAAACGTCTAACCTGCATAGCTTTGTAGTTTTACAAATTTTTACCAGTCAATTTCAGTTAGTTTTATGACCTCTCGTCATATAATAATGCAATAATCCTGTTTTTAATGCATGTAAAATAATTATATTGTTTTCCACGTTATTTATATATGCACAGCTAGTCTGAGTTTACATTCCAGACTCTTAATAAATGGGTATAGATACTAATGCTTTGGATTTATGTAATACAGTAATGTTATATATTACATTATTATGTGTCGATGTCTCTAACAGGTTTTGTTATGATGTGATGATGGTGCTAATATACATGTTTCATGTGATATTGTTAATTATGTGACATGTTAATTCAATTCTGATGTCATTTAAACAATTATGAATGCACCTCATGTAATGTTTACGTCTAGAACATTTAAAAAACATCTGTGCTTTTGTTTTGTTTTATCATTTTAAATTTAAATCTATCTATACTGTACATAATACTGTATGATTAATCAATTATCAAAATAATCATTAGTTGCAGCCCTAATTATATATGTTTATTTCAGTGGCTGTCTGATCGAAAGAAGCGAGTTTTACAGAAGAAGGATGTTGGTGAGCTACTTTAACATTTTATGTTAAATAATGCTGCTATAAATAATCATCTTTGTAATATGTATTAACATGGGTTTGAATGTGATTAAAATGTATGGCACCCTTTAATTTAGTGAAATGCACATAATTGTTTTTTGTTGGCACATTTTGGAAGGACCCGTCATATATATATATAATACATACAAACAAACATACATACACGTGTATATATACATACATACAGGTGCCTGTAATATGAATGATGTGCATTAGTACATTTTATTTGTAATGTGAAAGTTGTGTGTTTTCTCCGGTGACTCAGTTTATACCTTGACAATATAACCTTTATTATTATTATTAATATTATTATTATTTACATATTTCTGTGGCCTATATAGCAGGGCTTGACATTAACGCTTGTCCAGGACAACACGTGGATTTTTTTGAAGGGGCGATTGAAAGAGAATTTTACTTGCCTGATCAGACAAGAAGCCTTATTAAAACATCAATAACAAAATAACTAGATTATAATCTTTTATGATTTATTTTCACACAAAATCTGTTGCTCCATAAATGTTCAATACGAACATGTATATTTTTTCTGCAATCATACACTATGGAAGTAATGAAAAGCACATTTTTCTTAAGGTGTGACTTTAGCCCCGTTGTACCCTATATGTATATTGTACTGACGGTAACAAGCTTGCACTGTTGAGGCAGCGTCTCAAGGAGAAATGGAAACAAATGAGCGCCGCACACACAAAGAAACTCAGTAACATACTGTGGTTAAAATTCCAAATATGGAGTTTTTATATTTAGAACATACGAAACAGCGCTGTGCCGTTATCCAGAGAGCGCTAAATCTCTAGGCAGACTTTTTCCTTCGAAATATTTTGAAATTGAGCATATGACAGTTATGGTATTGTTTTGAGCATTTTAGATGATGGTGTGAAAAGCAACTAGTGAATAAAAATGTGTTTGACTGGGGCATAAATAGTCATGTAAACCCTTATTTCCTTTCATTTTAATGCCATTATTAATTGTTGAAAATGTTTATCTTGGCTATATTAGAATTATATAAAAATCAACATACACAAAATGGAATGGTATTACGTATATGGGAAATTGCATGACGGATAAAAACAGACAAAAAAAGAGACGTTTTCCACTTAACAGAGAGTGATGGATATCCTAATTAACTAGTTATAGTGCAACTTCTGCATATCTATCATGTTACAGTGCTTCGTGTAAACTTATAATAATGTATTACAGTAATACAACACTAATGTAGACCGTGTCATTGGAGATAAAATACAAAATGCATATCCAGTATTTCAAAATTGAAGCTGCCAGTATAGGGAGAAAAATATGTTATGGCTATCGTGGTGGATGAATTTAAGCATTAAAGCTTTTACATTTACAGAAATAGACATCAAGTTATACTGCTAACTCTTAATTAACCGTTAATATATCCTGTTAAACAAAGTTGCAAAGATGCCATATGCCATACAGATTTTATAAAATATTGTAATTTGTGTAGCGTATAAAATAATAGTGTCATCTAAAACTTTCATGACTTAATCGAAACCTACTACAGCGCATGCATGTTAAACCAATGAACCATTTACTTTATTCATCAAATGAGAGGGCTTTACAGATACATATAACAACAAAACAAAGCAAAATTGCAGTTATTACAGCATGCGCTTATCGCATCATCAAAATATACCACCGAGCATGCGTGTTAAAACGTCAACTACGTATTTGATCAATCAAAAACGTCATCGTGCTACAGGCTGCAGCGAGGTGTACTTGAAAACAGTTCCCTGCCATTGACGAGATTTTCCGGCTTTCCATGTTTTCACTGTTATAAATCGGTCAGGCTCTAGTCTTATTATTCTAATTGAATTTATTGATCAAATTTAAAACCTTAAAATGAAAGATGAAGCATACATTTAATAAGATTAGGGGGGAAAGCCCTTTATAAAGGTAAAACAATGCCCCTGGGGTAAATATCAAAAATATGATTTAAATATGTCAGAGCTGATAGAACACTGATGAGAATATTGCTTCAGAATAAATTATATTTACACCACAAAAATCCTATTTTTTCCGACCTAGCAACTTGTTTTAGTGAATGACCGATTTATTTTTCCGAAGGACAAGCACATGACAAGGCTTAATTTGGAGCCCTGTATATAGTATGAACATTTTCTTTTGAAGCAGACTTTCTGAATCATAAGTTGATGTATTACAGCTCTGTCCCCTTTCTTTCTCTTGCTAAAAATTGGCACAGCTTTCCTCGCTCTCTCTCATACTCTCTCCTGTAGAGCATTAAAAAAAAAGACTTTGGTTGTTTCTTTATTCGTGTCTTTGATAGACATCCAGAGGAGGATCGAGCTCATCCAGGATTTTGAGATGCCCACAGTCTGCACCTCCATCAAAGTGTCACGAGATGGCCAGTTCATTTTAGCTGCAGGTCTGAATCTTTACTGCCTACATGTGCTTTTATGTGATGAATATATAGTGGGAACTGATAAATGGTCAACATTGTAATCTTTTTGCATGCTTTCAGGCACGTACAAACCTAGAATCCGATGCTATGACACTTACCAGTTGTCTCTGAAATTCGAGAGGTGCCTGGACTCTGATGGTAAGTGCTATAATAACTGTATAATGCATGCAAATCTGATGGCCGATCAGCATCCAGGTAGGAATGGGACGATTACCGGTTTCATGATAAACCACGATAAAATGTACTGACGGTTAGTTAGTGTTGTTTAAAAAATTAATTATCATTAAAACCGTGTTTGATTATCATGATTTTGAAAACTCGCGGTAAATCCTGTCCAGCCAGCATCAGTCTGGCAACGTTGTTTTTTGAATGAGAAGAAATGGCAGAAGGCAGTGACAGCACTCGGGGATTGTTCAGCCTTCTAAAAGGACCAAATCTGAGGTGTGGTCATATTTTGGCTTTTACAAAAGTACCTTACCTTTACAAAATAACTTAATCGAGGATGGTCACCCTGTCTGCAGAACATGCAAAAAGAAAGTCAATAGGGGCAAACTCTTGAGTCATCTTCGTGGCCACCACCCACTGTTGTAAAGTGAACGCAAGGCAAGTGGACTTTGACCTCAATACCAAAACTACGTCTGGGAAATAATTGGACACAAAGTTTTGAGTTGAAATATTTTATCTCACTCGCTTTAATTAACGTGAAGCTTCCACTAAGAAAAGTTCGCAGCAAGTAGCTTTGAGCCAAAGACGAACGAACAAGTTCAGACAAGACTAGGGTGACATTTAAGGGATAATAATGTATATTTATTGTACACTTATTACACTTTTTTTTTTTTTACCACATAAATTATTACGGGGACATTGAATTGGGGTTAATTTTTTTAAATCTGACCTGTTTATAAATCCATTTTGTACAGTGTACAAAACAATCGTCCAGACAAGATGATTACAACAATATTATAGTAGTATTAATAGTAAAGTCCTCTGATTACATTTTCAATACAATCAAAAGTAGAGACGCAAGTTGCATTTGAATGAAACGAGAGCTGTTGTGATACGCGGATGTGCGCTTTTATAATGCGTTGCTATTGACGACGGCCATTATAAGGAAGGAAATGCCACAGAATAGAATCTTGCTTAAAGTTCATAGAGCTGCTTGTTTATTTGTTGTTTGTTGATTTTCAAATATAAAACTTGTTGAAATGTTTTCAGTGTGTGCATCTGTTCTTTTTGAACACTTTCATCTCATTTGAACAAAACTGTGATTAATATTGATAATCGTGATAATTTGGGTCACTATAATCGTGATATGAAATTTTCATACCGTCCCATCCCTACATCCAGGGTCAGAATGCTCCATTTTATAACTGCTAGTTGTAGTGGTTTTGGGTGATGGTCTCTGTAATAAAAGCCCAGTGCACTGGATAACAGTAACACTGATTAATATTTAATAAGACTGTCCACACACAAACAACCTGAGCTCTTATTAATGTGTGGCTGATTACACAACAGATGATTGTTAAAGCTGCTGCTTGATGATGCCGTTTGGTTTTATTCCCCTCACAGTGGTGGCATTTGACATCCTATCAGACGACTACTCTAAGGTAAAACCTGGGATATGCCTGTGTGTCTCTTTCTGTTTGTCTGCTGTTTATGTGATTGTTGTACGTTACTTGTCCAGAGACCAGCATATCCTTTAAAAGTCTTAAATTGTTGGCATGAAACGGACGTTGCGCTGGTCTTTTCTTCCCTGTTGTGCTGTATTTATGAGTGATACGGCTGGGTGGGGCTTGATTGGGTGGTTGTGGTTTGCTATTGGTGGATCTCATGTGAGTGACAGGTCGCCCCGCCCTCGTCATCAGAGAAGAGAAGAGATGAAGAGGGAGGGGAAGTTATTCTGATTCAAGATTACGAGGCACATGAATAAAATAATAGTGATGTGCACAGATGAATCATCTGTAATAAATACAGAATTGTCAATTTTGATGTTCATGCTGACTTTGAACCTTAGAAAAGTCTTAAATATCTAAAATGGTATAACACAAGTCTTAATTACCATTTAGAGACGGAATATAGCGATACGGCTTAATGTGCTTAGCTTAAGAACTTAAAATGGCAATAATTTAATTATAAATATTATATGAATAAATGTAATCAATGTATACTACAAATTATGCCAAACTTGTCTACTGTCGTTGAATTATGACAGTGTTTGGTCTTTATATTGTATTATGTTGTAGAGTGCATATTTGAGCTCATCTTTTTGAATGAGATGGAAGTAAAGCATAGACTTTTCAAAATAAGAGTCCAGTTGCATTTCAGGCTTGTTTCTTATTAAAAGTCCCACATTATGCATAAAATCTTTCTTTCTTAAAAGATTATCTTAAAGTCACCATGAAATTGTTTGACAATTCTTATATTTTATGGAATATTGCAGTATTTATTATAAATGGTTTATGCAGATAATTTATTTTAAATTCACGTGCCTCATAATCATAACCTCTTGCAGCTCATCTCTTCTCTGATGACGAGGGCGGGGCAACCTGTCACTCACATGAGATCCACCAATAGCAAACAACAACCATCCAATCAATCGCCATCGCCCTACATTTTGTACGTTTCACTTGGATATACAGTGGGGAGAACAAGTATTTGATACACTGCCGATTTTGCAGGTTTGCCCACTTACAAAGCATGTAGAAGTCTGTAATTTTTATCATAGGTACTCTTCAACTGTGGGAGACGGAATCTAAAACAAAAATCCAGAAAATCACATTGTATGATTTTTAAATAATACATTTGCATTTTATTGCATGACATAAGTATTTGATCACCTACCAACCAGTAAGAATTCCGGCTCTCACAGACCTGTTAGTTTTTCTTTAAGAAGCCCTCCTGTTCTCCACTCATTACCTGTATTAACTGCACCTGTTTGAACTCGTTACCTGTATAAAAGACACCTGTCCACACACTCAATCAAACAGACTCCAACCTCTCCACAATGGCCAAGACCAGAGAGCTGTGTAAGGACATCAGGGATAAAATTGTAGACCTGCACAAGGCTGGGATGGGCTACAGGACAATAGGCAAGCAGCTTGGTGAGAAGGCAACAACTGTTGGCGCAATTATTAGAAAATGGAAGAAATTCAAGATGATGGTCAATCTCCCTCGGTCATGCAAGATCTCACCTCGTGGGGCATCAATGATCATGAGGAAGGTGAGGCATCAGCCCAGAACTACACAGCAGGACCTGGTCAATGACCCGAAGAGAGCTGGGACCACAGTCTCAAAGAAAACCATTAGTAACACACTACGCCATCATGGATTAAAATCCTGCAGCGCTTGCAAGGTCCCCCTGCTCAAGCCAGCGCATGTCCAGGCCCGTCTGAAGTTTGCCAATGACCATCTGGATGATCCAGAGGAGGAATGGGAGAAGGTCATGTGGTCTGATGAGACAAAAATAGAGCTTTTTGGTCTAAACTCCACTCGCCGTGTTTGGAGGAAGAAGAAGGATGAGTACAACCCCAAGAACACCATCCCAACCGTGAAGCATGGAGGTGGAAACATCATTCTTTGGGGATGGTTTTCTGCAAAGGGGACAGGACGACTGCACCGTATTGAGGGGAGGATGGATGGGGCCATGTATCGCGAGATCTTGGCCAACAACCTCCTTCCCTCAGTAAGAGCATTGAAGATGCGTCGTGGCTGGGTCTTCCAGCATGACAACGACCTGAAACTAAGGAGTGGCTCCGTAAGAAGCATCTCAAGGTCCTGGAGTGGCCTAGCCAGTCTCCAGACCTGAACCCAATAGAAAATCTTTGGAGGGAGCTGAAAGTCCGTATTGCCCAGCGACAGCCCCGAAACCTGAAGGATCTGGAGAAGGTCTGTATGGAGGAGTGGGCCAAAATCTCTGCTGCAGTGTGTGCAAACCTGGTCAAGAACTACAGGAAACGTATGATCTCTGTAATTGCAAACAAAGGTTTCTGTACCAAATATTAAGTTCTGCTTTTCTGATGTATCAAATACTTATGTCATGCAATAAAATGCAAATTAATTACTTAAAAATCATACAATGTGATTTTCTGGATTTTTGTTTTAGATTCCGTCACTCACAGTTGAAGAGTACCTATGATAAAAATTACAGACTTCTACATGCTTTGTAAGTGGGCAAACCTGCAAAATCGGCAGTGTATCAAATACTTGTTCTCCCCACTGTACAATTAGGGAAGAAAAGACGAGCGCAACGTCTTGCCAACTTTAAATTTGATTTTAAAAACTCTGCAGAAACCCTGTCATCGTGAGGTGTGAGAGTTTGTGTTGTGATGAGACAAATTTTGACTTATTAAATAGAAAAACAAATGTAATGTGATTTCAGATGGATCCATTTAGTCTCTTTTTTTTGTCTCATAGCTGGTGTTTCTGCACATGGACCGCCATGTGGAATTCCACTCTCAGCACGGTCATTACTATAAGACCCGCATCCCGAAGTTTGGCCGAGATTTCTCCTACCACTACCCTTCCTGTGATCTCTACTTTGTTGGTGCCAGGTAAGAGGACACAATGAAAACAGCCTATTCACACCAAGAGCAAATATACAGTAGTTGTCAGAACTATTGGCACCCTTGGTAAATATGATCAAAGATGGCTGTAAAAATAAATCTGCATTGTTTATCCTTTTGATCTTTCGTTCAAAAAAATTCACAAAAATCTAAACGTTCATTGAAGTAAAAGAATTTAACTGGGGTGAAATCACATTATGAAATAAATGCTTTTCTCTAAAATACGTTGGACACCATTATTGGCACCCCTAGAATTTAAATATCTATAAAATATCTCTGAAATATATTCCCATTAATAGTTGCATTTTTTTTTTTTAGCACACCAGGATGACTAGGAGCATGAAATTGTCCAGCTATGATTTTTTGTTTCACAGGAGTATAAATATGAGGAAACACAAAGGCCAAATTCCCTTAATCATCATCACAATGAGTAAAACCAAAGAATATAGTTCTGATGTGCAGCAAAAGATTGTTGAGCTTCACTAAATAGAAAGTGGCTGTAGGAAAATAGCTAAAGCATTGAAAATCCCCGTTTCCACCATCAGGGCAATAATTAAGAAGTTCCAATCAACTAAAGATGTTATGAATCTGCCTGGAAGAAGACGTGTGTCTATATCACCCTAATGCACGGCGAGGAGGAGAGTTTGAGTGGCCAAAGACTCTCCAAGATCACAGATGGAGAATTGCAGAGATTAGTTGAGTCTTGGGCTCAGAAAGACTAAAACATTTATCAAACAACCCCTACATCACCACATGTTGTTTGGGAGGGTTTCAAGAAAAATCCTCCTCGCTCATCCAGAAACAAACTCCAGCATATTCAGTTATCAGACACGACTGGACCTTCAAACAGGACCTGGTTCTGTGGTCAGATGAAACTAAAAAAAGAGCTTTTTGGCAGCAAACCCACCAGATGAGTTTGGTGCAAACAGGGATAAAAGTACCCAATTCCCACGGTCAAATATACCGCTAGATTTTTAATGTTGTGGGCCTATTTTTTTTGGTGGAGGTCCTGGACATCTTGTTCAGACACATCATGGATTCTAGCAAATACCAACAGATAAAACATCAAAACCTGACGGCCTCTGCTAGATATCTTATAATGGGCCGTGGTTGGATCTTCCATCAGGACAACGATCCAAAACAAACATCAAAATCAACACAAAAATGTGTCCCTGAGCACAAAATGAAGCTTCTGCCATGGCCGTCTCAGTCCCCTGACCTGAACCCTATAGAAGATTAGTGATGAACTGAAGAGAAGAGCTGGGAATCTGAAGGATCTGGAGAGATTCTGTATGGAGGAATGATCTCTGATCTCCAAACTCATCAGGCATTATAGGAGAAGACTCAGAGCTGTTATCTTGGCAAAAGGAGGTTGAAAAAAGTATTGAATAAAACAGTGCTAATTATTATGTCCAACGTGTTTTGGAGAAAAACATTTATTTCATAATGAGATTTTCCCCACATTTTCAATTGTTTTACTTCAATGAAAGGTTAGATTGTGAATTTTTGGAATAAAATATCAAAAGGATAAACAATGCAGATTTATTTTTACAGCCATCTTTGATCATATTTACCAGGGGTGCCAATAATTCTGACCACAACTGTATTGTTGTCATTATTTTTATTATATGGTTGTCTGGAAATTATAATTGGTCAGACGTGGCATTCTGCAGGCTTGTATTTGTGTAATGATCCTTAAACTGTTGTTCCTGCATGGCTGTGCTAGTTTGTAAAGTTCATTTCTTTACATTTCATTCTGCACACTTTTTATTTTCACATAAAATAATTTCAACATGCACTGCTGTTCAAAAGTTAGTAAGGGATTAGAAGATTATTTATTTATCTATTTTTTAAGACCACTTTTATTCAGCAAGGCATTAAATTGATCAAAAGTGACAGTAAAGGCATATATAATGTTACAAATGATTTCTATTTCAAATAAATGCTGTTCACAATATTACTGTTTTTACTGTATTTTTGATCAAATAAATGCAGCCTTGGTGAGAATAAGACACTTCTTTCAAAAACATTAAATATCTTACCAACCCTGTACTTTTGACCAGTAGTGTAATATTTCATATCCATTCATTTACGTAGTTGTGTAATAAATGCTCAAGCCATGATGCAATTACATAATAGTATATAAATGCATTAAAGCAAGTGGAATATTTATAATCAGATGACTTGCATGAAATGGTTGAAATATCTGTTGCATGGTGAGTTGTAGGCTGATTTGCTTTAGAGCGAGTGACGTCTGTTGTTTCAAGATACAAATCTGTCCATCTGACATGAACGCAAGGGAACGGCCGGAGTGCTTTTTCAGTTCACTCTTGGCATGAATGGACCTTTTATCTGCGATTCACTTTGACTTTTCATTGCAGTTTTTATCATCAAATGACCTTTAGAGCCATTACAAAATTATCCACACATAGGGCTCTGTGCAAATCCCTTTTAACTCCTAACTTTGTGTCCTCTTTTGTTTTTCTGAATGAAATGCATGTGTAGCTCAGAGATCTTCAGACTGAATCTTGAACAGGGCAGATTCCTGAACTCCTTACAGACAGATGCTGTGTAAGTATCTGACCACCAGAGGCTGCTGTTCTACTCTATAATACTCTGTAATAGTTTGAGATGTTTCACTACAGGGTATGATAAACTGCCAAACACTAGTTGTGTATGGATTGTAAATATTTCATGTCTTCACAGAGAAATCAATGTGTGCGACATCAACCCCGTTCATCACTTGTTTGCCGCGGGAACATTAGAGGTATGTGTTTATGTCTGTAGGCCTGGTGTTTGTGTTGCTGTGTATCAATGAACGTGTGTGTTTGTGAAGGGCAGAGTGGACTGCTGGGATCCTCGGGTCAGGGGTCGAGTGGGTGTTTTGGACTGCGCTCTCAGCAGCATCACTGACAGCACTGAGTAAGTTACAATCATCTCTGTTATTCTCATGAAGGTCTTACAGAAATAGTTCAGTGTTCACCCAAGAATGAATCATTTGTCATTGTTTACTTGTCTTTCAATACTCGTATGATTATGTTTTTCTGGCGACTCATAAGAAGTGTTGTGCAATGAAAATGAGTTGTGGAACAAGCTGTTAAACAAGATTTTCTCTGAATAAGGTTCAGTTTGTATATCAAAAAATATAATATATTCCTGTGATCAAAGCTGAATTTCCAGCATCATTACTCCAGTCTTCAGTGTCACATGATCCTTCAGAAATCATTCTAATATTCTCAGAAACATTTCTGATTATCAATAATGTTGAAAACAGTTGTGCTGCTTCATATTTCTGTGGAAACTACTCTACCATTCAGAAGTTGAGGAAAAAAAAAACTTTTCTTCAGCAAAGACGCATTAAATAGATCAAAAGTGACAGTAAAGACCTTTTATAATGTTACAAAAGATTTTTATTCCAAATTTTTGTAGAAATGTATGTTGTTTTTTTTTAACCTTCTATTCAACAAAGAATCCTAAAATCACAAAAAAATGAAGCATCACCACTTTTTTCAACATTGATGATAATCAGAAATGTTTTTGATCATCAAATCATCATATAAGAATGATTTCTGAAGGATCATGTGACACTGAAGACTGGAGTAATGATGCTGAAAATTCAGCTTTGATCACAGGAATAAATTACATTTTACAGTATATTCACAATAGTTATTTTAAATTTGTAATAGTATTTCACAATATTATTGTTTTTACTGTAATTTTGATCAAATATATGGCTAACACTTTTCAATAAGGTGTCATTTGTTAACATTAATGCATTAACTAACATGAACTAACAATGAGCAATATTCTCACAGCATTTGTTGTTTAGGTTAGTTCACTGTGCATTAACTAGTGTTAACAGATACAACTTTTGATTTTAATAATGTATTAGTAAATGTTGAGATTAACTAATATTAATAAATGCTGTAGAAGTATTGTGCATTGTTAGTTCGTTAACTAATGTAGTTAAACAGTGAAGCACTGAGCTTGAATTGATATGCAGAAAAAAATAACTTTTATTAACAAAAGTAATGTGCAAAAACCTCATTTTACATGGAAAATTTAAATATTCTACTCTTATTAAATGTATTATTTTGTTTTTCTATAGTATCACACTGAACTGACCGACAGCTTCAGTGATTATAAAAGGAGCACTCTTTACTTGTTTCCTGTGTATTTCAGTCACAATTCAAAGACAAGTTTTTGTTTTTCATCAGACTTTGTGACTTTTTTCCATATATTAAGGAGTGGAAATGGCTAATAAGTCAAATAAGTGCTCATCTGTTGCCATCTACTGGTTATAGTGGTGATTTCATGTCTTTTTTAAATAAAAGTGGCCTACACCTTTAAACTTTTAGTTTTACAAATCATCACATTATAAATATCATTAAAATTGGATAATATTTAGAGATTTTAAGTGCTGGAAAAAGTGTGAAGCTCTTGAAAGCCCTTGAAAAGTGCTTGAATTTTACTACAAAAGGTTTCATTTCGTTTGCTGTTTGATGTTTCTCATATGTAACAGAAATGGCAGCTCTTATCAGTTGGGCAATGTGGTGAGGCACCAGTGCGACCTCTAACCAAATTTAGTTGCACCAGCAGGAGAAAAGGTCGCAGTCTGGAGCCCTGTCATTGCATTATTTTTTTTTATATTTTTGAGGATGCATTTATTTGTTCAAAAATATAGTAAAACAGTGATATGATGAAATATTTTTTCAATTTAAAATTAATACAGTTTTCTACTGTAATAGATTTTAAGATGCAATTTATTCCTGTGATGCAAAGCTGATTTTTCAGCAGTCTAATACTGTTATCACTCAAGTGACTTTAGTAATAACCGTATCTTTCTCTGATTTCCTGTGTTTGAAGGGTGGAAGGTCTGCCGTCCGTCAGCGCTCTGAAATTCAATGGCTCTCTGGGCATGGCGGTGGGCACCAGCACTGGACAGGTCATTACTCTTTTAACCCTCACATATAAGCTCTGTTTACTCCTTGGTATTAAGATGTGTTTAAGTCGATCAGATCACAAGTGGACGACACTAAATACAGGTTTAAATGAGGTCTAAAGCGTTTTGAGCTTGTCCACTTTCAATCACTTCCAGAGGTAGTTGAAAACACATTCGACTGGATTGGTTTCGTAGTGTAGACGCTCATGTGAATGAATGTGTTTGAACAGCCACAAAAGACGCCTACTCTCCGGCTACTGATCTAATGCATAAACATTATGGGAAGCGCGCTAGCCAGATGGGATTTAAACTTTGTCGGCTGAAGACCCAAGTTTGGTTTGAAGATGAAAAATGTACCAAGCTCAATGTTCTCTCTCCATTCCTGATTTCTAACACACACTCACAGCGTTTGATCTTGTGCTGATGCTCTCCGTGTGTTTTACTGTCGTCTTCGTTTGCATTCATATGTAAATTTCGTGAGCTTATTTTAGATTGGGAAAAAAAAAAAAACATTTACCCGCCCATAGACCCTCCCCTCGAAGAAATCAGGACAGAAGTGGTTAAAAGTGGACAAAAGAGGCGGATTAAAACACCAGGTGTAAACGGGAATGTGTCTCTCTCGTCTACCTGTGATACGATCAACCAAAACGCATCTTAATACCAGGTGTAAACAGAGCCTCAACATGTGTCCTGTGAAATGAAAATCAGAATAGAGCAAAAGTAAAGTCTTCATGTTCTAGTGCTGAATGTCTAGCGCTGCTCATTTTGACTTGTGAGTTGTGATGCGCTTTCAGATTCTCGTCTATGACCTCCGTTCTTCACGTCCTCTGCTAGTTAAAGATCATTACTATGGTCTGCCCATCAAATCCCTTCACTTCCACGACCCGCTGGACCTGGTGCTGTCCGCCGACTCCAACATCATCAAGATGTGGCACAGAGACAATGTAAGGCCGGCTTTGCTGGTGTAATTCTTTATCCAGACATTCAGCATGGATCCTTTATTGGAAAAACATCAAATGTGTAACTTTTTTTTTTCCCGTCTTGATTTCAGGGAAGAGTATTTTCCTCCATCGAACCGCAGGCCAACATCAATGATGTGTGTCTCTACCCCGGCTCTGGTTAGTTAACACAAATAGAACTGAAGTTTAACCACAATAAGATACTAGTTCATTTCTAACTGACCTCATGAAATCTAAATTGGAGTTTTGTGGCATTTCGTCCTTGTGTGTTAGATCTAAGGTCATTTATACACTGCTGGAGGCTGCCAACAAAAACGTTGTAGAAGAAATATATATTTAAAAGTTACAGTTTCTCTCTTACTGGAAAACAGACCAAAATGATTGATCTCAACTTGCTCACAGGGGCATGTGCAAACTTTTAGTTTTTGTCCAATCAGATGCTCTCTAGAATGAGTGTCTCAGGTTGTCTTAAATTAAAGACTATTAGATAAACACTTTTGAATGTGTCCCACCCCAGTGTCCTGTTTTAAAAGGAAATATAATTATCACTGCAGGGTGATCTGGACCAGAAGGGGGTCTTGTGTCATCCTGAAGGATTTATTTAGCAGTCAGCATGACGTGAATAAATATATGTGAAGTATTGATTTTAGTTTGTTTTATTAAATATTTTAAAATGTATGACAGTGATGCATAAAACTAGCACACCTACACTTAACGTTCAAGAGTTTGTTTGTTTGTTTTTAACTAAATTAATACTTTTATTCAGCAGGGACGCATTAAATTGATGACAAATCTGACATTTATATTGTTACAAATGATTTCTATTTCAAATAAATGCTGCTCTTTTAAACTTTCTATTCAAAAATACCAAGGTTTCCAGAAAAAAATATGAAGCGCACAACTGTTAACATTTAATAATAATAATCATAAATGTTTCTTGAGCATCAAATCATCATATTATAATGATTTCTGAAGGATCATGTGACACTGAAGACTGGAGTAATGATGCATTCAGCTTTGATCACATGATCCTTCAGAAATCATTATAATATGATGATTTGCTGCTCAAGAAACATTTATGATTATTATCAATGTTGCAAATAGTTGAGTTAAACATTTTTTTTAGGATTCTTTGATGAATAGAAAGTTCAAAAGAACAGCATTTATCTGAGATAGAAAGCTTTTGCAACATTACTAGTTCTACCGTTCAAAGGTTTTGGGTCAGTAAGAATTTTTTTGGGGGGGAAAGAACTTAAAGAAATTAATACTTTTATTCAGCAATGATGCATTAAATTGATCAAAAGTGACATTAAAGACATTTATAATGTTACAGAAGATTCTATTTAAAATAAATGCTGTTCTTTTGAACTTTCTATTCATCAAAGAATCCTGAATAATTTTTTTTAACAACTATTTTCAACATTGATAATAATCATAAATGTTTTTGATCATCAAATCATCATATTAGAATGATTTCTGAAGGATCATGTGACACTGAAGTCTGGAGTAATGATGCTGGAAATTCAGCTTTGATCACAGGAATAAATTACATTTTATAATATATTCACATAGAAAACAGCTGTTTTAAATTTTATGCAGCCTTGGTGAGCAGAAGAGACTTTTTCTAATAACATTAAAAATCTTACCGATCAAAACATTTTGAACGGCAGTGCATGGCAAAAATAACTGAAATATATATTAAAAATAAATGCATATAAAATACAACACAATATACAATTAAACATCTTAAAACATTGAAGTAACTCTTATATAAAATCTTTCATTTTAATAATTATAATAATATTTCACAATGTGAGTCTTTTTACGTTTTTTAAAAAAAAAATTTGCGTTTCACTTTTCAATGCATTTGATCAAAAATATGGTGCTCATAAGAGACTTACTGACCAAAATCTCACTGATCCCAAACTTTTGAACGGTAGTGACCGGTTCATTGTGCTTGCTTTATTAGGAGTGCATTATATTTACACAGCCAGAGTGCTTAGGCCTGCATACACACACATCGGGAGATGGTTGACATTGTCACGTTTGTGACCATCAATGACATGTGCTGTGTTTTCTCGTGTGTATGTGTATAGGGGTTGTGTCCCATGAGTGGTGTTTTCTAATTGCTTCTATATGACTCAATTTACAGGTATGCTCTTCACTGCCAATGAAGACCCCAAAATGAACACCTTTTACATTCCTGTAAGTACCAGATGGCGTTTCATGAAGTATGATGTGAAACTGAGCCAATGCTTCGAGCACATTTTTTCCCTCGTACCTTGATTAGTCATGGCACGTCCGTGAACGCCTTGTTCTACCAATTACACCTTTTCCTGTCTTTCTAAGTAAAAGCAAGCCCTGCCAGTGCTTTTATAGTGTTTATAGTTAACAGAGCAGTGGTAGTTAAGGGCAACTGAAACATTTCTGAGAAACTGCGTTCTGTTCCTGCACATTATATAGCTCTGTGTGTTTGGCAATAAGAGAGCGTTTATTCTGTCTGTGCTTGAGTTGAGTGCACACACACAAACACAATTACAGAAACTACAAACACTGGAGATCTCAATAAATCAGATCAGTTGATAAGCCCTTCATGAATGCAATGAACATGACTCAGAACTTCTAACAGTGAATCTTGAAATGAAATGTCTGGGTCAAATTTCACAATAAACTCAAACGAAAACAATACAATGAAATAATATTTTACATAAAGAACATGAAGCCTGTTTTCTGTTATTTTCATCACATTTCCCCCCAAACACACAATTAGGATTGGTCTATATGATAATATTTTTGGCCATATCATTCGATATTGATATTTAATTTCATGGGGAAGGAAATACATTACATGTTTGTTAGACCTCTTTATTTTTTGCCAGATTCTGTTTTCCGTTTTATTTTTTCTGGATTCTGTGTTTCAGTATTTAATACAAATTGTATTTTTAAAAAAATGGTGTCTAATGAAAAAAATATATAAAACTTAAAAAAATAAAATTAATTGATCATTTAAAATGTAATCAAATAAAAATAACAAGTGTCTAATGAAATAAATTCATAAAACATAAACACAACAATTTAAATAACTGCATTTAATAATCAATATCAATATTTACATTTTTGTCAAATAAGGTGCTGCACAACAGAACCTGTGTACTGTATAAATTAAAACATCTTTAGCATCTTAGTTGAATAATATTCCTAATAATACACTGTGAAAAAAAAAAAAAAAAAGTTTATGCCTTATTTTTAAGTACAATCAACTTGAATGTTTAAGTAATTTCAACTTAAGTTACATTGTATAACTTTTAATAAAATAATAAAAACTTATACATTTCTTAACTTATTTGGAGTTAAAGCAATGTCAAAACATGTTGTCATAACTTATTGATCATATCATTTTTACAGTGTAATAAATCAATCTGTTTTTATACATTGTTGTTATTACTTTGAGAAGTACATTTTACAGTACAATAGTAAAAGAATTCTCTGATAATTTTTTCAAGCGAAACCACAATTTCATCTGGTGGTTTGTAGTGCAGAGGATTGTGTTTTTTTTATTATTATTATTATTATTCAGCATAAATTAATTCAAAATTAATTAATTTATTTTCTAATGAAATAAATTCATAAAACATAAACACAACAATTTAAATAACTGCATTTAACAATCAATATCAATAATTAAATTTGTCAAATAAGGTGCTGCACAACAGAACCTGTGTACTGTATAAATTAAAACATCTTTAGCATCTCAGTTGAATAATATTCCTAATAATACACTGTAAACAATTTTTTTTTTTTTAAGTACAATCAACTTGGATTTCATCTGGTGGTTTGTAATGAAGAGCAGAGGATTGT
This sequence comes from Coreius guichenoti, assembly GCA_039654105.1. Lineage (NCBI taxonomy): Eukaryota > Metazoa > Chordata > Actinopteri > Cypriniformes > Gobionidae > Coreius > Coreius guichenoti. Next base: position 4,956,351 of record CM077177.1, read on the forward strand.
GTTTTAATTATTATTCAGCATAAATTATTTACAGTTAAAACAAATATTGCCATTATGTACCTTTTTTTTCACTTCTCTGGGAATTTTGTAAGGAAATGACTTTCACGACGATTAAGCACAATGCAAACGGTCACATAAAATAGCCTTCATTCTGGCAACTTCTTTTGATTTTGCTGTGAAATCTGACCAATTATCATAACCATTTTGTTAGATTGATCCTTAATTGTTGATTGATCCTTCATAATGTCTGTAAACTGCCATGTTTTAAGAAGCTAGTCATGATCTACCTGAAAAGGATCCTTGTTTGCCATTGACTCACATTTTCTCTGTTGTGTGGTTCTGTCTTTCAGGCTCTCGGTCCGGCTCCACGCTGGTGCTCCTTTATGGATAACCTCACCGAGGAGCTCGAGGAGAACCCGGAGAGCACCATCTATGACGACTACAAGTTTGTCACCCGCAAAGACCTGGAGAACCTGGGTAAGTTGGAGAATCTGTCCTAAGATCACCATGACACCCTAAAACACATTTTTTGAGATGTTAACAGATATGTACAGGTTGCACATCAATGAAAACAATAACACTCAATGGGCCCTATTTTAGCCATCTAAAGCGCAGGTGCACTTAGGGCGTGTCTGAATCCACTTTTGCTAGTTTAAGGACGGAAAAAATCGGTCGGCGCACCCGGCTCATGGTCCAAAAGGGTTGTAGCTAGTCTCTTAATGAGTCATGGGTGTGTTTTGGGTGTATTGTGCAATAAACCAATCATCTCCCATTCCCTTTAAAAGCCAGTTGCGCTCGCACCATGGCGGATTCGCTATTTACATGGAGGAATTTGTGAGCGGAAAGACTGAATGCTTCTCCAGGGGAATCCTTTTATTTTTAATATTTGGCATGTTTGTGTGCTGCTGTGTGTGTGTAATAATCAGAGTGTACGCACGTTGTGCTCCGCCTATGGGCACGTATTACTAACGCACCCTTTAAATAACACTAAAAATACTGCGCTATTGACTTTAGAGCAGGTTTTTGTTGGTCAATGGCGCAGTCGTTTTCACTTCCTCAAAATAGCAATGCACCAACAATGGGCCTGAACACACCTGGTTTTCAGACCAGCACGCCCATGGGCGAACAGATGGGCGCCAGTGCATTTGCTACTTAAACAACGTGGCGCTGGACGTGAAAATGATAACTGCGTCAGGCTGAAACTAGCAAAAAACACTTGAGTCACGCCTGGCATTACATTGCACCGGGTGTATGATAGGGCCCACTATGTTTATTATTAAGGGAAAAGTGTTTTTTTTTTTTCTTCTTTGTTTTATGAGCTATTTTGTTCTTCATTGAACCAGCGTCACGGAAAGTGAGGTATATGTGTTAATTCAGTGTTGATTGGCAGCCGTGGCTAGAGAGTGCGTTTCTGCGTCATCAGTTTCTCTGTATTATTCATAAGAATAAACTCATTTGATCCAATCACTGGATTATTCTGATACACAGAAGACAATAATGTAGACCAAAAATTCAAAAAAGAATTGGCAAAAAAGTAACTATGCCTTTATTCTGTATAAAACTGTTTTTTTTTCTCTGTTAATATTTTAATAGAGATTTACCGGTACTGATTTTTTATCTTTTTTTATTACCGATACAAATTGTTTGCATGTTTATGTGCCTGGTAACCGATGTACAGAACCAGTATTTATTTGTTTTCTTTTCGTTTTTGACCATTATAACAGCACTGAACTGAACAAACTGTTTTATTTAACACTTTTTAAATACTGTAATTTCTGAAACTCCCTCCTTGCATACAAAACAAAAGACACTTCTACATCAATAAAGTCTGAAAAAGTGCAAAAAATATATAGTGCACTGTCACAAGCCTTTGTTAAATAAATTATTTGATCAGGTAAACAAACAGGTAACAAATATAGCATGCAAAAATGTTTCTAACAATTTTTTTAAAAAGCATAAAACATTCTAAACCATCTGAATAATAAAAAAAAACATTACTACTTTAATGTAGTTTAATAATCCCAGTTGCATCTTTTTATTCATAACAACAGCAAAATAAATTTACAAAGTCGAATGTTTTCATGTGGAGAACAAAAGTAAATGACGGGGAGTCGATCAACCCCCCCCATAAATATAAGCATTCATTTTAAACTACAGCTTTAAAAGGTTTATGTTGTTTAACAGGTTAAAGATTAAAGAGAATGGAACATGCTGGAATATTTAATATTCTAAATATGGGGCAAAAATGCCCCTCTATGAGTTTTTGACCTATTTCTATATGATACAGTTAAGCAATATCAAACAAGCAAGTGTGCACAATTACAAATATGATTTTGATTTGACAACAGTTCAATAAACAAGTTAATATTTTGAGTTAAATTTTTATACAAAATATCGTCAATATCTGCTAGTCTCGCGTAGCCAGACCTTCAGACTGACGGCAGAAAGTCTGGACTCTGTCGTGGCTTTCACTGGTCGAGGACCGCCCTAAAGGACGTTTGACTGACATGTAACGCAACCAATCACAGCTCGTTTTGTTCTGCGTCATGTTTAGGGGCGTGAAAATGTAAAGTCGATGTCCCTGCAATAACAGATCGGCGTGCATCTATAAATTATTCATTCAAGAGCGTTGCACATGCAACACACACGTCTCGCGGACATCCTGTAGAATTCAACCAATCAGATGATGACTTCGAAACTCCTGAAGTGTTTCCAGATGAGTGTGCCATATGCATCAGACGTTCAGCCAACGGTCCGTGAGTGTGACTTATCAGTGACTCGATCTATTCATAAAAAGAGCCATTTGCTTTATTTCTCAATGAATCAGCCAGCTGAGTGAATGATTCAACGACTTAAGACAGTGACTTGCCACCACTTACTGGCGGTTTTAGTTTCATATTTAGAGTATAATTTCTTTCTTTTATATTTCATATTTAAAAATTCTAAGTATTATTTTTAAAACATTAATCTCATAGCATTATTTATTCAGTTGTAATCGCAGTACACTATTTCATGCAAGTGAGTGGTTTCCAGATTTCCATAATTCCAGATTTCCACTTCATCTGAAGACACACAGGCTGTGTGTGTTCAGACGAAGAGGAAATCTGGAATTTTGCAGCTTCAGATTCAGTCCAGACCTAGTTATAGTTTTATCACTAAAGAGCAAGTTATGACACGCTATATGCAAAGTGTGGGGTGCGTCTGCAAAAGTATTTACTATGAGAACATTCCAGTAGTTGAGAAAGTCAGTCACAGATGTCTCAGATACGTTAGTTGCTACACTGGATGAAGTCAGGCCTACCGCGGTGATAAGATCCAGTTCAGTGGGTCGATGATGGAAAAACAGCTTAGGAATGCCGGCGTCAGCAGAAAGCAGATCATATGATGTGGTCGGGGGGTGTGATGTGGAGGGCCAGGCGCTTCAGCAGGCTTGCAGAATGGCATGATTATATAACAGGGGAGAAAGTCTAGTTAGCGTTTTTCTGGCCATGACACCACAATATCTTGTGCAGCATCACAGGAAAAAGTTGTGGGAACTGAAACTTTCCCTCATTTGCCAAATTTTGAAAACATTGATGAAGCAATTCAAATGATGTTTATCATTGACAGATAAAATGCAAGAATCTAACACATCGAGATGCACATGAGATCCAATAAAGTTGGTTGCGCCTCCTAAACCTGAACAAATAAGATGTTACTCAATAAGGTTGTATACATTAGCATTAGTTAAAGCAAAGTATGAGCAGCATTTATTAATCATGTTAAAGGTTTAGTTCACAATAAAATACGTTAGTTAACATTCACACACTCTCAGAAAAAAGGTACAAAAGCTGTCACTGGGGCGGTACCTTTTCAAAAGGTACACTTTTGTACCTAAAGGGTGCATAATGGTACCTTTAAAGGGATAGTTCACCCAAAAATTCTGTCATGACTGACTTTCGTAGGATTTTATTCTTCCATATTATGGAAGTTAATGGGGCCTTGTCAACTATTTGGTTATCCATATTCTTCAAAATATCTTATTTTGTGTTCAACAGAAGAAAGAAACTCATACAGGTTTGGAACAACTTGAAAGTGAGTAAATGATGACAGAATTTTCATTTTTGGATGAACTATCCCTTTAAAGGTACATATTAGTACCTAAAGTGCACATATTAAGGAACAAAAGTGTACCTTTTGAAATGGTACCGCCCCAGTGACAGCTTTTGTACCTTTTTTCTGAGAGTGCAGGGTTTCCGCGGGTCTTAAAGTCTTGTCTTAATTGTCTCCACAATTTAAGGCCTTAAAAATGTCTTACATTGGATCAGAAAGTCTTAAATTCAGTATCATGGCATTAAATTAGGGCCCTATGATTTCTGCGATGCAGAAAATATGGACTGAATTGCCGAATCCATTCATAAAAATGAAATTTACTGTATAATGTGGAATGTCATGGAATTTGTCAAATTTTGGATGAATAAATCAAAAGTAGGTCAGTTCACTTAAAGGGATAGTTCACCCCAAAATGACAATTCTCACCCTAATGTCGTTCCAAACCCGTAAGACTTTTGTTCATCATATAAAGCGATCGGGTCTCTTCAGAAAATTTGGCATAAACCACTTGATACGTATGGATTAGTTTTACAATCGCTTTATGAACTTTTTTGAAGCGTCAAAGTGGTAGTTGACTGTCAACGGAGGGACAGAAATCTTTCCCATTTCATTAAAAAAATATCTTCATTTGTGTTCCGAAGATGAATGAAAGTCAGTAAAATTTAACTTAACCATTAAAACAGAGTCCAGAAAAAATGAAAACAGAATAAACTATAAAACAAAACAAAAATAATAAAACTGATTTCATAGGGCCCTAAATTTAATTGCAAAATTAAATTGCATGCACTGCAAAAAATGATGTTCTTCCTCAGGATTTTCCAGTACAAATTCAAAACATCCTTGAATCAAGATGCATTTACTTATGCAAAATTTTGTTGTTTTGAAAAAAAGTAGATTTTTATGAACCCATTGGCAGATATTTGTTCTTGTTTTAATCATAAAATCTATCTTTCCTTTAAAACTAAACTTAAAACTACTTCAAACTTTCTGGCTAGGCTTTCTCAAGCCAACATCAAAGTTTGTCTGCAAACTTTTCAATCCATACTTGATCTAGAGATTTTACCTGTCGCACTTTCTGTGGAATAAAGTCCTGGTCAGATGTATTACAGTAGCTGCTTTCTGTCTAAACCAAAAGAAACTTAAACTAACAGTTCCTGCTATAATGTGTTTAATTACCCACCGTATTCCTACATAACATTAACATCTGCACTGGACAAAATATTTAGCACTGCCTTTTATGCTTAACTTGAAAAAGAAAATAATTATTCATCTTAAAATATGAAATAAATATCAAGAAAGCATTAAATTTAACTTTTTCACACTGTTAAAACGAATTTTATGTTTTAAAACAAATTATAAGTAAACTGTTTGTGTTTTGCAAGATAGAACCTTATAATTCCATGCGGAAAATGATTTTTTTTTTTTTAGAGTTGGAAGGTTCTATCTGCATTTGATCTGTTCCAAAAATCCCCATTTACAAATTTGAGAGGATTTTGATATGCATTTAGAATACATTTAGGGTCTCTGTCATTTTCATGTATAATAATAATAATAATAATAATAATAAATTTGTTACATTTATATAGCGCTTTTCTAGGCACTCAAAGCGCTTTACATATAGAAGGGGGGAATCTCCTCCACCACCACCAATGTGCAGCATCCACCTGGATGATGCGACGGCAGCCATATTGCGCCAGAACGCCCACTACACACCAGCTTATTGGTGGAGAGGAGACAGAGTGATGAAGCCAATCAGTATAATCAAATGTATGAAAGAGACTTGTTCCCCATAGAATTTTTGCTATATGGAATGGCTCAATTTCTCAAAACCGCTCAGAATGCAGATAGAACTTTATAATTCCAAGTTTGGAAAACATATTATTATTGGTACTTTTTTGTCCTTGACGTCGAGGTTAGCCAATCTCTTTTGAATAGGGAAAAAAAGCTCAGCTGATCTGCTAAATGTTTACCTTTGAGTTGCATAGAAGTAAAATCAAAAGAGGTTTCATGTTTTAACATGAAATGGAAATAAAAATAGACCATGATGGAAATTTTGCGCTCTGGTTTGAATGCGTCAGAGAGACAAGTTTGCTGCAGATGTGCTGTGGGTCAGGATCTGTTCAGACACATGTTTTTAGTGATTCACTGATATGTGTTTTATCAGTAGTGTAATTGGTGAGCATCAGCCTCTTTGCTGATATCATAATCTATAGAATAGCTCAACCCTGCTCAATACAGCTCAGCTGAATTCTTGAAATGTTTTAGAATGTCCTCTTTGAACCTTGCCATTTTAAATCAATGAAAACAATGATAATGCAATATAAGCAGGAGAAACTTAGCTGTTGTATATGGCAGTGGGTTCAGGGTGCTCAAAGCTCACGAGCGTCTCTGAGGGGTTTAGGTGGTGATCATGGTGTAGGAGATTATACTGCATATAAACTGTGCATAAATGTGCATGCTTACGGACTGCAGTGGCTCCAAAATGTATTTGCACGCTGTATAAGTACACCTTTTTTTCCTCTCCTTCTGTTACCTGATGAGTTTGGGTTCCTTGCCACTGTCGCCTCTGGCTTTGCTCAATTAGCGTTTAAAAGATACTTAATGTTCAGTAATATTATCAATTTAATCAAACATGGCTGTAAAAATAAATCTGCATTGTTTATCCTTTTGATCTTTCATTCACAAATTTCGCAAAAATCTAACCTTTCATTGAAGTAAAAGAATTTAACTAGGGGGAAAATATCATTATGTAATAAATGTTTTTCTCCAAAACACGTTGGACAATTATTGGCACCCCTAGAATTTTTTATGAGTAAAGTATCTCTGAAGTATATCCCCATTCATAATTACATTTTTAGCACACCAGGGTGACTAGGAGCATGAAATTGTCTAGCTATGACGTCTTGTTTCACAGGAGTATAAATATGAGGAAACACAAAGGCCAAATTCCCTTAATCATCATCACAATGAGTAAAACCAAAGAATATAGTTCTGATGTGCAGCAAAAGATTGTTGAGCTTCACTAAATAGAAAGTGGCTGTAGGAAAATAGCTAAAGCATTGAAAATCCTTGTTTCCACCATCAGGGCAATAATTAAGAAGTTCCAATCAACTAAAGATGTTACGAATCTGCCTGGAAGAGGACGTGTGTTTATATCGTCCTAATGCACGGTGAGGAGGAGAGTTTGAGTGGACAAAGACTCTCCAAGATCACAGATGGAGAATTGCAGAGATTAGTTGAGTCTTGGGCTCAGAAAGACTAAAACATTTATCAAACAACCCCTACATCACCACATGTTGTTCAAGAGGGTTTCAAGAAAAATCCTCCTCGCTCATCCAGAAACAAACTCAAGCATATTCAGTTATCAGACACGACTGGACCTTCAAACAGGACCTGGTTCTGTGGTCAGATGAAACTAAAAAAAGAGCTTTTTGGCAGCAAATCCACCAGATGGCTTTGGTGCAAACGGGGATAAAAAGTACCCCATACCCAGGGTTAAATATACAGCTGGATTTTTAATGTTGTGGGCCTATTTTTTTGGTGGAGGTCCTGGACATCTTGTTCAGACACATCATGGATTCTAGCAAATACCAACAGATAAAACATCAAAACCCGACGGCCTCTGCTAGAAATCTTATAATGGGCCGTGGTTGGATCTTCCATCAGGACAACGATCCAAAACAACCATCAAAATCAACACAAAAATGTGTCCCTGAGAACAAAATGAAGCTTCTGCCATGGCCGTCTCAGTCCCCTGACCTGAACCCTATAGAAAGTGAGTGATGAACTGAAGGGAAGAGCTGGGAATCTGAAGGATCTGGAGAGATTCTGTATGGAGGAATGATCTCCAAACTCATCAGGCATTATAGAGGAAAACTCAGAGCTGTTATCTTGGGAAAAGGAGGTTGCAAAAAGTATTGAATAAAAGGGTGCCAATAATTATGGCCTACGTTTTTTGGAGAAAAACATTTATTTCATAATGTTGTTTGCAAATGTTTTGAATGAAAGATCAAAAGGATAAACAATGCAGATTTATTTTTACAGCCATCTTTGATCATATTTACCAAGGGTGCCAATAATTCTGACCACAACTGAACTTTACACAGAAAGCAGAGGAACCACAACTGTAGTTCATCACATTAACTATTAATGTTCCACCAACCACAAACAAACGCAAAGTGGAAACAAACGTCTTCATTTTGATCAATATCTTTTGTCCACTTCTGATAGTTTATATTACTTTGATATTTGTGCATTAAATATATAGTGCATAGAAATATAGTCGATTGGGACCAACTGAGCAGCTTATGTTATTTGTGTAAAGTGTTCTTTGTAATTGGATGAATTCCTGACGTTGTGCTTGTTTCCCCCCCCCCCCCCCAAGGTCTGACGCATCTGATTGGTTCGGCTCTTCTCCGGGCCTACATGCACGGCTTCTTCATGGACATCAGGCTCTACCACAAGGTGCAGATTTGTGTCAGAGCGTTTGTGCATGTTCTTTAAAAAACATCTTTAAAATGGTTAAATGATGATACGTGTTTGATTGCCGTGCACTTCTGTAGGTAAAGACCATGGCGAACCCGTTCGCCTATGAAGAGTACCGTAAGGACAAAATCCGACAGAAGATTGAGGAGTCGAGAACTCAGAGAGTCCAGCTCAAGGTAACGCTTGTTGCCCTGTCTGCATGTTTAGGGCCCGAGCACCGATGGTGTGAGGACCCTATTGGAATTGCTCGGCCTATCATTCTTCTTCTCCGAAATGAATCGCATTTTTGATGGCCTAAACATGCTCGAAAACTCATGAAACTTTGCATACGCGTCAGAAGTGGCGAAAATTTACATCTGATATGGGTTTCAGAATTAGGTGTAGTAAGTTGCTATAGTAATAAATTATGCATAACTACATGCAACTAACCCTAAAACAAACCTATTCCTAACCCTATAGTAAGTACATGTTTATTAATATTACTCATTACTTAAATGTAATTAAAATCGTTCCTAGTTCCTGTGGCGTGAACACGCCAAAAACCGAGTACTTCCGCCATTAGCTCTAGGAACTATGAAAAAAAGGACACCTTAAAATGAAGTGCAATCCCGAAAATCACTGAATCACTAAACACCTTTTCTTTAGAAAAAAATACACATTTTCAATTCAAATTTTCTGAAATGGTTAGATGGGGTTATGAAATTCATTAAATTTTTGTATTTCTTTTAACATTTTAAGTTTTCTGGATTACATTTGAATGGTTAAAATAATTTTAGTAATCCAAAAGATGTCTAATTAATTGAAATAAAAAAACTTGTACAATTTAACAACAATTTATCAAAACTTTGCATTTTTAGGACCCTATAAAATGTTTTATTTTTTCCTAAATTCAGTTTTATTCTTCTGGATTCTGTTTTAATGATTTAAGTATATTTTAATAATCATGAAGCACATCTAATCAATTCATAGAACTTTAAAAAAAATTTTTTTTTACAATAACAGGGCCCTATGAAATGTTTACATTTTCAGGAATTGTGTTGTCTGTTGTTTTGGATTTCTGAATTAATACAAATGTATTAGCTAAAATGGTTGTAATCAAATTTAGGCATAAAACATTAACAATTTAATGATTTTATTTAATCAAACGTAATATTTAACGTTTATTTAATCAAAATGTAACAATTCCTTTTAAATTATATGTATATGTAGTAGACGAAACGCCGCCGCTCGCTCACACAGAGATTTCATATTTCAATAGCAATAGTCTTTTTGCATTTTAATATTGACACTCTTTCATATCATGATTTCATTAAGTTGTACAGCCCTACTTTTGATTTATTCATCCAAAATGAGCCAAATTCCGTGACATTCCGTGCTATACTGTAAATTCCATTTTTTTATGATTGGAATCCTCATCCTTGAAATCATAGAGCCCTAGGTTGAGTGAATGTAACGTTTCTAATTCCTCCGATTCTGTTATCGTCAATGTTTTGACTCTCATTCTCTGTCTTATCTCTAAACAGAAGCTGCCTAAGGTCAATAAGGAACTGGCCATGAAACTCATGGAGGAAAGTGAGCTTCCAGCCAAGAAGAAGAAGAAAAAGGGCAATGTGAGCAATGTGTCTTTCACACTGATGGACTTTAGAAATATTCCAGACATTTTAGTCAAGTCTTTTAAATCTTTTGTCTCTCTCACACACACACTCTGTTTCTAAATTTGCTATGATCTTTTTGTCTTTCCAAGGCCGTAGCCAATCTCCTGATGGACGACCGTTTCAAGGTGATGTTCGAGAACCCTGATTACCAGGTGGATGAGCGGAGCGAGGAGTTCCGGCTGCTGAACCCCATCGTGTCTAAAGTGGGAGAAAAGAGGAGGAAGAAACTCAGCCAGCTTGTTCAAGAGGAACAGGTACACAACATCATAACTTTATTCAGCACTTTCTAGAGCTCTGTTTCTAAACATAATGACTCCCAAATAATGTGTCCCAAAATCTGTTATAAAGGTAGGCGTCATAATGCTGCCTTATAAGATATAAGATCATTATCCAGCGTAGAGAAGACAATCACAGTGGGAAAAAATACATGAATAGTATTTTAATGAAAGATAATTATAAATATATACTGAAAAGTGTAGATTGAAATAGTTATGCCAAATTAAAATTAGGACTGCAGTTAACTGATTATTATTATTATCTGAGCAGTTAATCAACTTTTTGGATGATTAAAGTGTACATAACACTCATGTCTCCAAAGAGTCTTTAGTTTTATCATATTTATAAAAGACAGATACGCTGTACAGATTCTTTCTGAAAACAGCCGAACTCGTGCAGGCGTGCATTGGGCGGAGCTAAAGAGACACGAGCACACACACACACACACACACACACACACACACACACACACACACACACAAAATACATCCAGCGTCGAACTGGGCCTTGTTTATAAAACATTCATCACCGAAATTCTGGGAACGAACAAACACACTTGTAGACTGGGTAAACCCAGCCCGATCTGCAGGCGATTTGATTTGGAAACCTGTACATATTTCTTTCCTGCTTCTGTTACAAATTTGCGGGGACCAATCACAAACCGTCTTATCCACCAGGCGCGCTATTGGCGGGTTTAACACAATGACGGATAGAGAAGCGATGGATCGTTGGTCTGATTGGTTGAAGGACTATCCAATTGTGTACAGAGTCATTTGAATTATGCCCGTTGATCACGCCTCTTGTGCAGTAGAAAATACAGAGCAGACTCCCCAGACCAGTGTTCAATCTTAAAAGATTGAGCTTGGTCTGGTGATAGCCAGACAAACACACTTGTAGAACTCCGGAAAAACAAACTGTATCCACTTAACGCTGGGTTATTTGGGAAGCTGAACAAGGTTATCTTTCCCTCAAGCAGAAACACACTTCTTTAGTGACATTGTTGATTTCGTGGTCTAAACACAAAATGCCAGCGCTGCCGACGGCTCCCGTAACCCAAACAAAGCTCGTTGATGGGCACGTACAGGGCCATACTCGAAAAAAACTTTCCACAACTTATTTGAAGTGTATTTGGCACAGAAATACTCCGTCATACGTCCAACTCGTTTTTTTGAAATTTTGGCCATGTTTAGCATGAGAATCAACTCTTTAACAGTGTAAATAAGTCAGAATGCAATATTTTTCAATATTTTGAGTTTTGTTTTAGTTAGCGATAATAACCCTGAAACACACAACAGCATTTCTAAAGTTGTACTAAAAAAGTAGACTAAAATTTAAAAGGAAATGCGAAATATGAAATAAAAACTAATTCAAAATATTAATAAAACTACAGTAGTATCTCAGGGATAGTAAAATAACACTGGTGTAGATGAAAATGCAGATCATGAGGAACAGAACTAAAGTCTTCTGATTTGTGGAAAATAATAATATAACAAGTAGTGCAACATCTAGTTTGCTCATTGAGATTTCTCTCAAACTCACTGTCTCACTAGCAGGATGGGGATGAGGAGGAGAAGGAGATGGAAGGCCGTGGCAGCTCAGAGGAAGAGGAGAGCTCTGATGATGACGATAAGAGTTGGGTGGAGGAAGTGAGGGAGCAGCGCCGTCTTATACGGGCGGAGGAGCGAGAGCGCAGCTTCAACCAGAGGAAAGAGAGGAGGCAACAGGACCGCGACACCAGCTTACAGAGCTCTGATCCAGTCGGGAACCTCCAGCGGGAGCCTCAGAACCAGAGCCGGCCCCGATTCTACCAGATCAAAGCAGGAGAGGAGTTTCGCAGCTTCAGCGACGTTTCCCACAAGCAGAAGATGCAGAAGTAAGTTTCCTGTTCTCATAAGCCCTATTCGGACGGTAATTGTTTCTCATGTGGACGTCCGTAAAAATAAATTGGCCACCTCAGTGATAAAACTCGTGTATTGGGATGGCGATTTATTCACACGGTGGAGGAGAGAGTTTTGTGATCCTACGAACCTGGGAACGCACTGCTCACGTGGTCAGTCGAATGATTGTCTGCTGTAAATAAAATGTCAGCTTGGAATAAGAAGAATAAATTAATATTTAATTTAATAATAGGAAATTATTAATTATTTAATTATTTAAATCTCCTGTTTAAAAAAATAGGAAGATAGGATGTCATTTAAAAAATGTGGAAATGAATGGAAAGAAGTTAATACAGCCTCTTATTTCCATGAGGTAAACATGATGCTGCTAATTTGACGTATATAACATTAATTACTGCCGTAATAACGGCCCATTTCTAATGTTTACGTGTTTTTCTTCTCTTTCTCTTTTGAGCGGTAATAAAAGATTATTCTTGTAAATATTTTCCAGCATTTCAGTAATAAAAGTGTAGGCTAGATCTTTAAAATGCATCCAAATTACATCGAAGCTCAACCGTACGGTGCTCTGCAGTGGTCAAAAAGGATATAAACAGTGAATTTTGAAGCGATCTCTTTTTGAAAACTCAGAGATGTGGATTCAGACGGCAATTAAATGACCACACGTCCATGGTGTTTGTCTAAAAACAGTAGGTAATTCGGCCAGGGATTTTTACGCGGGTGGTGGGAGAAAAACACTGACATTCTGGATTCGGACGGCAATAAAATGATGAAAGTACCTTATGACCCCACGAGAAACAATTACCATCCGAATAGGGCTATAGATGCATTTTAAAACCATTTATAGCTCCAAACTTTGGAAAATGAAGTGCACATTGGGCTTAAAGAGGTCTTTTTCACATGTTCATCTTTCTTTAGTGTGTAATGTTGCTGTTTGAGCATAAAAAATGCTTTCTTCCGGGAACAAACACGTCACAATATTCCTCATTTAAATCATTCATACGCAGAATAAAGGGCCGGGGCCTGGTTGAGTGAGTTAGTAGTGTGTTGAAACTGGTGGTTATGGTAAGGGGCGGGACATTTCCCAAACACGCTCAAAGCCCTTGACCAATCACAACACACTGCTCCAGCTGACCAATCAGAGCACAGTGTGCTTTTCAGAAGGAGGGGCTTCATAGAGACAGGAACTAAACAGAGCGTTACTGACAGACTGGGAAGAGACGAGCTGCAGCAATGGAGAATATGGGGAAAATAATGTGTTTTTGAACGCTTAAGCATGAAAACCTATTCTAGTAGATCCCAAAAACAAAATCAAGACTTTGTAAAAGGGCATAATAGTTCATCTTTAAAGACGGATTGCTCAAGTAGAAGGGACTAGTGTTGTCAAAAATATCAGTTGTTTGATGCATATCGATTCTGAATATTGGAAACGCTTTTATTTATTAGGGGTGTATCAATACGCTAATGTCACGATTCGGTTAGATTCACAATGCTGATCTCCCAAAACGAGACTCTCACAATAAACAAAGCCAAAATGGAGTTAAAATGGTACATTTTTTAGTTACTGCTTCTAAGACAAATAAAGATAAGTGTGTACATGCTGTAATGAAACTATTAAAACAACTATACTAACACTCTGTGAGCACTCCGTCAGTAATGACCTTGTTTGACAGTCAGTGGGTGGTTTATTGACAGGTAACACATGTTGACTGAGGGCCACATATAAATGAGCATGCCAAATATAGAGCATGCCCTTCTGAAACTCCTAATGAGTTTTAAAGTGCTAGACAATCGTCTAATGCTCCCCGGACTTGGTTTTACATGGTTAACCATTTACATTTATCCTAGCAGGGTTTTGACATTAACGTCAACATGAAATAAATCGAATCGGCTCGTGTTAACGTTAATGCTTTCACATATTCTTCAGTTATTGAAAAACTGTTGATTTAATTACCTTAAGCACATCGGATAATCATTTAGACCTTTGATTCGAAATATAAAAACATACCATAGCATAGTTCTATTGTGAATTCACAAAGGCTGCGTGTTTAATATATCTATGCGCTTTAATTTTTTACATGCGTGTACCGTGTAGGTTCCGTGCGTCTCAGAGCGGCTTCGTTCTGTTCCACATGAACCGTTATCATTTACATGCGTGGAGCGTCTCAAACTCCATCTCTGCATACGCTGTGAGTTTGGGTTGCTTATAACGTTCATCTGGGAAAGCAATGTGCGCCATTTCATCAGAAATCATTAATAAACCTACGCCAACACAGCAGAATACATCAGTATGTTTCTAAATATGCAAACTGTTCGTCACGATCATCAAAGTCTAAACCATCGCTCTGAGTTTGGATGTTTTGATTTCCACGTTCTTTTAGAAATTAGAATGGCTGTAGCATTTCTATCCTATAAAAGAAGTGGCCAAATATTAAAGATTAAGTTAACATTTGAATTAAATGTCATTTGGCCAATATTAAACCAGGATTTGATCTGCTGTAAAGTGTAACAACACTAGGCCGTTGGCATTTGTTATAATACATAATGTACACACCATGATTGTTTATATTATGTATATTATGCATTTTAACAGTGTTGTTCTATAAAACCATAAGATTTTGCTTTTGATGCTTTATTTGAACCCAATATTATTGCCTCATTGTTATTATATATGTATTTTAAGTCATTTTAAAGGCTTACAGTTGTGCTCAAAATGATTCATACCCTTGGTAAATATGATCAAAGAAGGCTGTGAAAATAAATCTGCGTTGGTAATCCTTTTGATCTTTTGTTTTAAAAATGTATAAAAATCTAACTTTTCATTGGAGAACAAGAATTTTAAATGTGGGGGAAAATCTCATTATGAATTAAATCTTTTTCTCTAATACACATTGCTCACAATTAATAATACCCTTTTATTCAATACTTTTTGCAACCTCCTTTTGCGAAGATAACAGCTCTGAGTTTTCTTCTATAATGCCTGATGAGTTTGGAGATCAGAGATCATTCCTCCATACAGAATCTCTCCAGATCCTTCAGATTCCCAGCTCTTCCCTTCAGTTCATCACTCATCTTCTATAGGGTTCAGGTCAGGGGACTGAGACGGCCGTGGCAGAAGCTTTATTTTGTGCTCAGGGACACATTTTTGTGTTGATTTTGATGGTTGTTTTGGATCGTTGTCCTGATGGAAGATCCAACCACGGCCCATTATAAGATTTCTAGCAGAGGCCGTCAGGTTTTAATTTTGTTAATCTGTTGGTATTTAATAGAATCCATGATGCCATGTATCTGAACAAGATGTCCAGGATCTCTGGAAGAAAAATAGGCCTGGGGGCATTGGGTACTTTTTTATCCCTGTGTGCACCAAACCCATCTTTTTTCATCTGACCCCAGAACCAGGTCCCGTCTGAAGCTCCAGTCGTGTCTGATACTTTTCAGACATTCTATGGTCATATGAAAAAAAAAAAAGCTTTTTGTCAGCAAACACTCAAGACGTGTTTGGTGCACACAGGGATAAAAAAGTACCCCATGTGTACAGTGAAATATACTGCTGTATCTTTAATGTTGTTACACTGAGCACAAAATGAAGCTTCTGCCATGGCCGTCTCAGTCCCCTGACCTGAACCCTATAAGAAAGTGAGTGATGAACTGAAGAGAAGAGCTGGGAATCTGAAGGATCTGGAGAGATTCTGTATGGAGGAATGATCTCTGATCTCCAAACTCATCAGGCATTATAGGAGAAAACTCAGAGCTGTTATCTTGGCAAAAGGAGGTTGAAAAAAGTATTGAATAAAAGGGTATTATTAATTGTGAGCAATGTGTATTAGAGAAAAAGATTTATTTCATAATGAGATTTTCCCCCACATTTAAAATTCTTGTTCTCCAATGAAAAGTTAGATTTTTATACATTTTTAAAACAAAAGATCAAAAGGATTAACAATGCAGAGTTATTTTCACAGCCTTCTTTGGTCATATTTACCAAGGGTATGAATCATTTTGAGCACAACTGTAGGTCTATTTTAATTACTACAAAAATATCCGATTAATCGTAGTGACAGCCCTACATTAAATATTGTGCCATCTAGTGATTTAGAGAGCAAAATCAAATGTGCCTCTTACCCAGAGTGCCTTTAGCTCCGTTGTGCCCTTGAGTCATTCTTTATTTGTTGGTCATTTTTATGTCTTTTGCTCAATCACTGTGAGATGAAACTATGTTTGCCGTCACACAGGACATCTCTGGAGGAGCGACTGCAGCGGGAGGAGAGATCAGGGATGCTAAACCTCAGCGACGCAGCAGTTGGGAGCAAACAGCTCACTTTCACTCTCAAGAAGGTAAGCATGATGATGGCAACCTATCCCAGCTGCCACCTGTGCAGACTGAAGCTTAATTCCACTCATTCGAACTCTACTGATGTTTCATCCAGAACAGCTGAGCTGCAGAACACCGAATGTGTGTTAATGTGGGTGATCGTATACATGACTGTTCTTTAATGAGCTCGCAGTTGCGATGTTGTAATCCTAGAAATTTCTAGCTGAGTAAAAACACATGACTGATTTACATAAGCCATCACTTACAGGTTTGCAAAACACCTTTTCACTTAACCCGGCCCTAGTCATATGTTTGTTTCTCGCTCTTCCTCTATCTTCACCTCTCCCTCTTTGTTTAAATGAAGGTGATGGTGTGTTAAAACTGGGTCAGACTCATTCCCAGCTCAGATTTCCACTGACTCATATCAAAGACTGAAGAATGGCTTCAGTATGATCTGAAATTCTCACCGTTGTTTTCTGTCCTTTGACCGCTCGCACGCCCATTTAATTCCCATACTCCTCCTGTCTGTCGTACACATCATTCAGTCAAGTCACTTTGCTGCTTTGTTGGATGTTCCGGAAATATTTTAGTAACTGGATAGTTTGAGGTCATCTTATCCTTCCAAAATCTAAACGTATACATGAATGTTCTTTGCACTAAAGGAATGAATAAAGGAATTATTCTTAACTGTTTGCTCACATGCTAATAGATTTCCCAATGGAACACCAAAAAAGTATCTTTACAAAGATCTTTTCCATAGTGAGACTGTCAAGCACCATTTAAAATAAAGTAGTCCATGTGACTCATGCACTATAATCCAGCTCTTCTGAAGTCATGTAATAGCTTTCTGTAATTGTTCAGTGATTATCTACACCTTCTGCTCTAGCTCTCAATGTAATATTACACAGTTCAAACACATTACCGTTCAAAGTTTGGGGTCAGAAAGATTTTTTTTAAAAGAATGAATACTTTTATTCATGCATTAAATTGATCAAAAAATGACAGTAAGATTTGTTTTGAACTTTCTATTCTTCAAAGAATCTTTAGAAAAGTATATCACGGTTTCTGCAAAAACATTAAACTGTTTTCAACATTGATAATAATCAGAAATGTTTTTTGAGCATCAAATCATCATCTTAGAATAATTTCTGAAGGATCATGTGACACTGAAGACTGGAGTAATGATGCTGAAAATTCAGCTTTGATCACAGGAATAAATTACATTTTACAGTGCTATTTTAAAATGTAATAATACTCTACAATACCTGTTTTACTGTATTTTTGATTAAATAGAGACTTCTATCAAAAACATTCAAAATCTTACAAACTTTTGCATGGTAGTCTATAGGGGTGTAACGGTTTAAATTGGTTTTTATCATAGTTTTAGGGTCACTGTTTCGGTACGGTTTGATATGTGCTATGTTCAGAGGAAAATAAGAACAAATAATCAAACTACAAGCGACAGCACAAATAAATACAATAGAGCAAAAATACAAATGAAATAAACAGTTTTTCAGGTATCTAACAGTAGTTTTCAGGTACAGAAATTGAATAAAGTAATCAAATGTAAAATAACGTCGCATATAATCTTCACTGTATAAATAAATGTGACCCGTGCTGGCAAAATGAGTCGCAATGAGCAAATTTTCAAAAATGAGTTGTTTTCACCCTTCAAAATGATGTACGGTTAGTTTGAATCGGACAACAAATGACTGAGCTACACCTGTTTGAAGTCGACAAATCGAGTTCAAGTTTTCTGAAGGTTCCAAAACAAAAATCACCTTAAAATCCCTGGTAATAACACCACATTTGGCACACATCAAGTCAAAACTAAATAGAGACCTAAAAGACCTACTGTGCTGCACAGATCTAATATAATGTTACACATCAGATGTTTTTCCCCAACAGTTAACCAAACATTCACATAAGACATAACAGATAATGTTTGCATGAATACTCGCCATGACAGATATTTTGAAGTACTGTAAATTCTGTTTATGTGTGTGTATCGGGATTGGATTACGCGCTGTCTGAGGCGTACACGTGTCGGATCTGTCAGTCAGCGCGAGTGAGATCGTTTTCATGGACAAAGGAAAGGTGGTACTCTCAGAAAATGTACAAATAAAGATAGTTTTAGATGTTTAATTGCTATCTGGAGCATTGGGATTGCTAGACAAGAGCTTAATGAAAAAAATTTAGTTTTTTTTCAGTGGTTATATCCGAAATTATCCCGTGTGCATTCCGACTCATTTTGCCAGCACTGGTCACAAATATAGATTAATCATTATTATAGTTACAAAAGCTATTCAATCAAGGTCAGTGAGTGATTTCCTTTTGTTGTTTGATTAACATTAAAAACACACAGCAGGAATATTAGGCTGCTGTCACTTTTAAGAGTGAATGCACGGATCCAGTACACTGATGCAGATTACGGCTGTCACTTTTGTGAAAAAATCCTGTTCGATTTTTGAGACATAAGTGTTCATTGAATTGATTGTAAAATCGATTTTCCACGTCTAAAGACGTTTCCATTTTCATCGCCAAATATAGGCCAATTCACGGACAACTAACAGGCATTAGGATGAACGTAAAGAGGGCGCTTGAGACGCACAAGTCAGCAATATTTCTGATTTATTGGCATGAAGTTTCGTGCACAATGATAAACAGGAGTGCAACATTCTCGAAAAACAATAAGCAGAGTGGACTGCCATAACATCAATGAAAAACATTACTGCAGGCTTCAACATGGCTGTGTTTACGATTAGAAATGTCAAACAAATTTCGCCTATGTAGGCGATTGTAGCCCATGAAAAGAGGTTGAAAATAAAACTTAAAATTCACTAAAGGACTAGCCTACATTGAATGTGAAGTTTGTGTAGGATAAACACGCAGGGCCGCTACATTCTCCAAATCAGACAGTGGACTAGAAACAACTGCAGTCTACAACAGGGCTGCATTTATGATTTAGGATATTCAAAAGTATTTTACGTAATGATTCAATCCATTATAGACAACTGTTCAAAAATGAAACTTTAAATGGACTTACTTGAGAACAGGCCATGTGTTGTTTTTTTAATTGAACGTAACCGACACTTAGGCTAGGCAGGCGTATAATGAAACGTGCAAATAAGGCTAGGTCTATTACAAATTATTGGACAAGAAAACAAGTCGATCAACATTTTTGGGGTCCAGAGCAGAGCGTTTTTTATGCACTATATGTCCAGCTGTTGAGAAGACGCGCTCCGACCGCACTAATGTCCCAGGGACACTCAGGTACTTCATTGCCAGCTGCGGAAGGTGGGGGTATTTTAGCTTTCGCAACGCCTACTGCACTTTCGTAATTCTTTATTTTCTTTTTCTGCTTGTTTGTGAGTTTTGTTACATCTATCTTTTTTATGTTTAATTCGTTTAAAATTAATAGTGTACATATTTGGTTAAAATCGCTTCCCTATTTTAGTTTTCGAAACTTGTGTTGGTTGGTCCGATCGATTGTGCAATCGATTTTCGAACGTAAAGTGACAGCCCTAATACAGATACACATGCGTTGACTTTCTCGACTGTTTAAGTTCACTTAAGACATAATGTCTGCTAGTATACTCGCCCAGACGGGCATGTTGACATCATTTTAGTGTGAATTTGTTCGTTCAAGTGCAAGACTTGAAAGAGAACTCATTATTTGCGTGCTGTCTGAGACACGGGTTTGCATGCTTCAGATGAGCACGCACACAAATCTTCTCACAGCTCGCGCAAGTTCTCATTGACATCTTCTTAAATGAGTTTAATTTAAACAAAGATAGTGACGTGAGCTGTTCAGGTCTCACCTGCGCTCGCGCAATATCAACACCTGGGTGATGACGGCGGAAATGACTGGTCATATTAGAGCACACCTACTCCTATTGAACTAAGTTTAGGGGAAGCCAGAATGCGCATCCATCAACAGAAACATACATTAGCTTAACTCTGTTTTATGCTTAATTTTCAACAAATCATATTATAGTTGCGTATGCGTTGTCAGATTTGAGATGGTGCGGTGCAAGTGTGTGCCGAAACGCGGGTGGGGAACTGTACGGTTTGATTTTTACTGAGAACTGTTACACCCCTAATAGTCTATAAAAATCATGTTCTTGACCGTCTCAACCAAACGACAGTAAAGGAGAGTTAATACACTAGACTGTTGTAATGGTCGATTTGTTAGGACTCTGTCACTAGTTGTTTTTCTATCCATTTTAATCAAGTTCACCACATTAAACGTGAACCGATAACTAAATACTAAACACTAAATACAACTTACAAAACTAGAAAAGAGTGAAAATATACTGATGGACAGCAGCACTTATTTAAAGACTGTATTTCACTATAAATGCCATGCTGGGACATTTCTTTGAACCGTTTCTTTCCATGAACTGTCTGAACAAACCAATGAATGACTAAAGAAAGCTGATGAATCACTGAAATGAATCAAGTGTCCCAGTGACTCTTGAGAGAGAGAGAAAAACGATTCTGATTACAGCCGAGTGAGTTTTGTTACGCTGATCTTTTTTGAAAAGGTCGCCTGTTGGGGGAAAAGAGACTTTTTTAAATAGCTGAGGTATTGTTATGCTACTGAACAGTGGAGATAAGTCTATGTCACTGCTTTTAGTTAATCACAACACAGTACTGCTAAGATTCCTCAGAGGCAAATAAAAATCCCATTGAAAGTTAAGTGACGTGAAGGCAAAGTATGGTAACCCATATTTGTCCTCTGCATTTAACCCATCCAAGTTAGTGCACACATTCTAGGAGCAGTGAGTAGTGAACACACAGCAAACAGTGGACACACACACCCGGAGCACAGTGGGCAGCCATTTTGCTGTGGCGCCTGGGGAGCAGTGTTAATTTCGTTGACGAATAATTTTCGTCATAATTTTCGTCAACGACCTTTTTCAGTTTTGAATGACAAAAACTATGACGAAAATCTACTGTCATTTTCGTCAACGGATAAAAACAAGACGAAAATGTTAGGGAGGGACGATTAGGGAAGAGATCCGGTCAGAACTGATGTCCTGTGTAATAGATGCGCACATTTTAATTGTAACGTGCGGATCTTACCACGGGGAAATGCGGCGCTGTTGCGCGTTCTGCAGACTCAAGAAACTGCGCTTCAGAGCGGTTCAATAAATGAATAGCGCACATTTATGCCAGGTAATTGTTTATGAACTAATGCTGATGAATAATGACAATGTTTACTTTACTATGTTCATATACTAATATGTTTTAGACGGTTGTAACAATGCATATTTTATCTCCCTCATCTGAACTTGATTGACCAACTGGCGCAGACATTTCAAAATAAGAGTCACTGTGTATTTCGAGCTTGTTTATAATTAAAAGTCGCGCATTATATACGTTTTTGGTTACACAATAAACTGTATTTGATTTCATTCCCATTTAATTCATAGTGAGGAGGAAAGACTAAGAACAGTATTTGACACAGATTATTCAATAAAATATCAGGGTTATAATAGTTAACTAAAACCATTAAAAAATCTTCATTACTTGAAATTAAATAAATGTTAACTGAAATTTAAAAAAAAAAAAAATACGTTTAAACTTATTTGAAGCTTTAGCTTAACCTGATATACTAACTAAAACAGAAATACAAAATTATAAAAACTATATAGATGTTTTTAAAAAAACAAACAAAAAAATTGAATTGAGCTCTCTTTCGTGTATTTTGAATGTCAAACACAATTGTCAATGTCAGTTTCGACATGTATTCAAGTAACAGTCGGTTATGTGATGCTTAAATGCTCAATTAATGCATTACAATTTAACTAAACTCATTCGATTTTAGTCGACTAAAACTAAAAACAATTCAGGTGACTAAAATATGACAAACTAAATGGCATTTTAGTCAAAAGACTATGACTAAAACTAAATCAAAATTTGCTGTCAAAATTAACACTGCTGGGGAGCAATTGGGGGTTAGGTGCATACAAACCCGCGACCTTCGGGTTACCAGTTTGACTCTCTAAACATTAGGCCACGACTGCACCTTGAAACAGTTATTTTTTTTGACAAGTTGTGGACCATTTTGGCTTCGCCACTAACTGTCTTATACTTGTACAGACGGAGAGGCAGCGATATCAACAGCAGGCTGAACGTGACCATCATGAGGAGAGGAGGAAGATCAGACGGGCAGCTGGACATTTACACTCTCACAGGGGAGGAAGAGGACGAGGCGGCGGGAGAGGAAGAGGCGGCGGGAGAGGAAGAGGCGGCGGGAGAGGAAGAGGCGGCGGAAGAGGAAGGAGACCCTTTTAAACTCAGGACTGATCGTAGTCACTAGATGTTGACACAGGACTTTTAATACTGCCTTATAATGTGTCTGATCAGACATCTGCAGGAATCACTTTTGAGACCGTTCCATCACAGATGCAGTCACTGATTCACATTAAGAGACTGTATATCCGTGTGTGTGTGTGTGTGTCAGACCTCTCTTTTTCCACAACATCTCTCAGTACAGCCTAAACAGAACCTTGTGTTTTGTGAAGTACCATAAAACATTTTTATCAACATCTGCCTGTCCTGTTCTCTTACATTTACACACAAATTAATTCCCATACAGCATCAGTTCACTTTTACTGCTGATCGTTTCTGAAATGCTTTTGAATTTTTATACTTGTTTACAACTAAGTCATGGTTTTACTCTACAAAACTAGTTAACCAACAGAGGCAGACCAAAACTGAACATGTGCTGTTTTTCATGTACTTCTACTGTGTAGTGTGTACTAAATATGTGCACTTTACCATGGGATGTGGTCTTTTATTCTCGTTGATTCAAGTCAGTCATTTCTGACATTCCATTATATTAGGGTTGCAACTAACGATTGTTTTGATAAATAAATGTCTATTATTTAGTCGATTAATCGGATTTAAAAGACAATTTAGCGAAGTGTTTTTTTTACTCAGAATGATTGCGCTCCATCTATTTGATGTGCACATGCTCGTTCAATGAAGTCTATGAGGTTAAAAACAGGCTTTTGCTGTCAGGATGAACTTTTGGGCAAAATAGAAATACTCACAGGATTTGACATTAATTGGTACAGTCTCTAAAGTTACATACGACATTGGTATGCATAACTTCAGTAGCATTTGATGAGAATGACTTAGTCACACAACCAACTGCTAAGTGTTCATGTAGTTGTCAGGTATTTAGATTTTTGATGTTTATTAAAATAAACTGTCAAATTCCATGTAAATATTGCTATGGTGTGTTATACCTGAAACCCACATGAACACTTTACAGTTGGTTGTGACTGTAAGTCATTCTTTTCAAATGCTGTTGAGCTTTAAATGATTGCATATTTTGTGTGTAAGAGTGGTTTCCCTGCAATGGTTCAGGCTGCAGGATTGCCGAATGACTAAAGAAACATAAGATGGTAGAAAACTGTACATTTCTCGTCTATTACCACCCACTGCTACTTATACCAATGACGGAGATACGTGCAGTTATAATAGCAAAATATAGCTGCAAGCAGCAATTATCGGGGCAAAGCACAAAGAACATGAGTCATGCCAAAATGGCTGGGAGCAACTGCAACGAGCAAGTAAAGACGATATGATTTTAGGAAAAAAATGGCTGAAAAATCATAAACACAGTCACTAATAATAGGCGACAATGACACACAAAGTTTGGTGTCAATATGCCAAAGCATTGCAGAGACACATCCTCGGAGTCATTTTGGCATCGTGCGTCAATTTTTGCTGTGGTATACGAAAACGGTTTCGTCTATCGACACGAAATCCATAACTTTTTGTCGGCACGGTCTGAAGATGATACGATTCAATTTTGAAAATATTGGTCAAATGGTCTAGGAGGAGTTCGAAAAAAGGTTTTTAAAGAAAATCAAAATGGCGGACAGGAAGTTCGTCCGACTATGACAAAATCGGTATCTATGTTCTCGGTATGTCCCAAGGATTACAATAGGCTTTATTACAATAGGCTAATGTAATCAGAAGTTATTCATATTTGGAAATTTTGTTATAACTTGTGACCACAAGGAGGCGCTGCCCCAAAACTTTTTAAGTACTGTCAAGTCATGATGCAGAAGACACATACTGAGGGTGCTTCTCAATTTGTGCATCCTCCTTTCCTCGCTTCCTTTCCTTGCGTCTTAGCTCCACCCCTTCAGGATGCGAGGGAAGGACGCAAGGAAAAGACGTGAGGACGGAGGAATTGAATCAAGTGAAATGATATATCCTCGCTCTCTTTAGCGTCACTTCAAAGCGTCGTCAATTAATGATGAACATTCTTGAACATTAGAGATAATTATTTATATTGTAATAGTTTCAACCTCCACAAAATACCACATTTGTCCGTACATTTTTTTTTATATTACCAGTTATTAACAATTAATTATTCCCAGTTATTAACTGCTTTTTATTTGTTGTATAGTATTACAGTTTGTTTAATTTTCTTTCATTTTCTTGTGCTTTGATATAATTCTGCAACTGTCCTACTACAGTTGTTGTAATTTGACATACATTTTTTTGTGTCTTGTACATGTAAAATAATAATGATAGGCTAATAATAATAATTAATAAACTGTGGCAAGATGTGAAGGGGGAGAGTTTATACGTGCGTCACGTTGAGTCGATAAAACACTTCCGCAAAGGATACACCTGTGAGTGTAGAGAGTTGAGATGTCCTACAAGATGGCTGAGCTCGATCGGTTTCCGGGTCATAGGATGGAGGACGGAGGAGCGAGGAAACGAGGAGGGATATTGAGAAGCACCCTGGGTTTCGTAACGATATGCCAATGCGTTCGGAAAATATAGCATTTTACAAAAAAATCTAAATGGCTGACGCACAAAATGGCTGATATGGGAAAATTAGGTATCGTTTGACTCGGCATGCTGCACTGAATCTAAAGAGACCAAAGAGTTTTATAATTTTTGGCCAAACTTCAGAAGTTATAAGCAAAAAGAGCCCTTTTTCATATCTCCTGACCACTAGGTGGCACTGTGCCGAAACTGTGCAGATAAACTCAGGTCATGGTTGTGGTTGTCATAACGCACAAGTTTGGCCCGAATACGCTAAAGCGTTGCAGAGACATACCTTCACATTCATTTTGGAGGGCGCTTCGTCGAATTAGTTTGTGCATTATTCGATCAAAGAGCAGGCCCCAAGTAAAGAGAGCCCAGAAAAAGAAGAGCCAGAGCAACCATTACAATCTTCTTTTATCCCTTCCTTGACCATGTGACTGAAACCCAAGGCTGCGTCCGAAATCGCGTACTATGTGAGTAGGTACTATATTTGAATTTGAACTAACTTCACGACCATTAAAAAAGTATGTTCTATATAGTATGAGTTTATGAACTGACGCTGGTAGGTCATGTGATAATGACAACATGGCTAATGTAGTATGTCCAGATTACATTCATACTAAACACATTCATACTATATAGAACATACTTTTTTAACGGTCGCGAAGTAAGTTCAAATTCAAATACAGTACCTACTCACATAGTACGTGATTTCGGACGCAGCTAATGTGTGACATACTATTCTGTTGCCGTACTGTTTTTCACATACTATATAGTAGGCAAGTATTTGATTTCGGATGCAGTGCAAGTGTGAAACATCAAAAACTTTATATACAGGAAGACGGTGCACTCCGATTACTTATGAATGGGAGAAAGTGCAACGCCCAATATGGCGAATAAGCAACGCCTTCTAAATGAAAGAGCCAATCGTTGATTAGTAAAGTCATCGCGTCACTGCAGCTGCCATTAGAAGCTACGGTTGCTATAGAAACAGGCAGCATTCTGAGACGCGCGCTTAGGACTGTGCATGCACATTAGCTTTGTCCAGGCTGAAAAATGCAGGATTTTGTCATGATTCTAACGTTTAGAAACTAAATTTATGAGACAGTTGTTGTCAGATTTCATTGGTGATTTCAAATATGAAATTTAATCGTGAGCTTGGTGAACAGTTTTAGAGAATTTGATGTTTCCCCATTCAAATAGATAGGAGCTGCACTTGCATGCCCAATGGCAATTGTTTCAAAGCAGCTTCACAGTGGTAACAGGAAAATAATGCAACGGAATTTGATTCGGCTGTACAGCCGCTCTGGAGAAAACGGTGATGTCATCCAGCTCATTTCAATTATCATATAGTGTCAATGCGGGCAGATCAGTAATATAGTTGAAATTTAGGTGTCCCCAACTGAGCAAGCCAAAAGCCAAAGGTGACGGTGGCAAGGAACCAAAACTCCTTCAGGGCCAGAATGGAGAAAAAAACCTTGGGAGAAACCAGGCTCAGTCGGGGTGCCAGTTCTCCTCTGGCCGACGAACAAATAGTGTATGATTATGATTCTGGCAACATTACAGGTCAGAAGTCATATTAGATTAATAGATATTCGTAGGATTATTCGAAAGATTGGAGTCGTCACGTCGGGGACGGGTTTAATGAGGATGTCGTGTCGATGCGGCATTTACAGGGGGGAGTTTAATTGACACTATTGTCTCTACAGACACTTCAGGGATATGGTCGTCATGTCCAGGCTAAGGTCCACCATCTGGTCTGGATACGGCCCGGATCCGGCCGACTGCAGTAAACCTCGGGATAAACAGAGAGACTAACATTAGCGTAGATGCCATTCTTCTTATGATGTAACGAGTACATCAGGTGTTATGGGAAGTGTTCCCGGTTCCGGCTGACCTAGTTAATGCAGCCTAAAACAATCATTTAACTGATTTGAATAATAGAAATTAAAAATGTTTTATGTGTATGCCATAGTAAAGAAATTTTTAGTCTAGATTTAAACTGACAGAGTGTGTCTCCTTCCCGAACAATGCTAGGAAGACTGTTCCAGAGTTTAGGTGCTAAATAGGAAAAGGATCGACTGCCTGGAGTTGATTTTGATATTCTAGGTATTATCAACTGGCCAGAATTTTGAGACCGCAATAGACGTGATGGAGTATAATGCGTTAAGAGCTCGCTCAAGTACTGGGGAGCTAAACCATTTAGTGCTTTGTAAGTAATCAGCAAGATTTTAAAATGTATACAATGTTTAATAGGGAGCCAATGCAGTGTTGCCAGAACCGGGCTAATATGGTCATACTTCCTGGTTCTAGTAAGAACTCTAGCTGCTGCGTTTTGGACAAGCTGCAGTTTATTTATTAAGCGAGCAGGGCAACCACCCAGTAGAGCATTACAATAATCTAGCCTTGAGGTCATGAACGCATGAACTAACTGTTCAGCATTTTGCATTGAAAGGATGTACCGTAATTTAGATATATTTTTAAGATTGTAGAATGCAGTTTTACAGATGCTAGAAACGTGGCTTTCAAATGAGAGATTGGTATCAAAGAGCACACCCAGGTTCCTAACTGACGACGAGGACTTGACAGAGCAGCCATCGAGTGTTAGACCATATTCTAGGTTACTACTTGTGGAGTTTTTTTGTCCAATGATTAAAAATTCAGTTTTTTCTGAATTAAGTTGCAGGAAATTACTAGTCATCCAATTTTTTATATCAGCTATGCATTCTGTTAATCTTGTGAATTGGTAAGTTTCGTCAGGGCGTGAAGAAATATAGAGCTGAGTATCGTCAGCATAACAATGAAAATTAACGGCATGCTTCCTAATAATATCTCCCAGTGGTAGCATGTACAGGGTGAAAAGCAACGGTCCTAGCACTGAGCCCTGCGGTACTCCATACTGAACTTGTGTTTGGTGTGACATCTCTTCATTTACTGCTACAAACTGATAACGGTCAGATAAGTATGATTTAAACCATGCCAATGAAGTTCCACTAATGCCAACATAATTTTCGAGTCTATTCAAAAGAATATTGTGGTCGATAGTATCGAATGCAGCGCTAAGATCGAGTAACACTAATAGAGATATACAACCACGATCGGATGATAAGAGTAAATCATTTGTAACTCTAATGAAAGCAGTCTCAGTACTATGATACGGTCTAAATCCTGACTGGAAATCCTCACAGATACCATTTCTTTCTAAAAAGGAGCATAATTGTGAGGACACTGCCTTTTCTAGTATTTTTGACAGAAAGGGTAGATTTGAGATTGGCCTGTAATTGACTAATTTTGTAGGATCAAGTTGCGGTTTTTTAATAAGTGATTTAATAATAGCCAACTTAAAAGTTTTCGGTACATATCCTAATGTCAAGGATGAATTAATGATATTAAGAAGAGGATCTATGACCTCTGGAAGCATCTCTTTTAGTAGTTTAGTCGGTATGGGGTCGAGCATACATGTTGTTGATTTTGATGATTTAACGAGTTTAGCCAATTCTTCTCCTATAGCAGTGAATGAATGTAATTTTTCCTCAGTGACACTACAATGCACTGTCTGATGTGATACTGTAGTAGACGGCTGCATGGTTATAATTTTTTTCCTAATATTATCAATCTTACAAGTAAAGAAGTTCATAAAGTCATTACTGCTGTGCTGTTTACAAACATCAGAAGGTGAAGCTTTATCTTTGGTTAATTTAGCCACTGTATCGAATAAATACCTAGGGTTGTGTTTGTTTTCTTCTAAGAGAGTCGAGAAATAAGCAGATCTAGCAGTTTTTAGGGCCTTTCTGTATGCAATCATGCTCTCTTTCCACGAGACATAGCAATATTTACATATGATTTGACAGTTCAGTGTTTCCCACAGGTTTTTCTGAACATGTGGTGGACCTCAATCCCTCTAGGGGGGTCCGGGGGCATGCAACCATAGGAAAATTTGGTACATTTTAAAGTTAAATTCATCAATCTGCTGCACTTTGAGAGTTCAAAATTAAGAGCTCCAACCCTATATTCAGTGTGCAAATTGAACAAAGAAAAAGTCAGTGCATTGACTTGTACCTTTAAAGGGGATTCAATGCGTAACTGGTGCCCGCTACGTTCCCAAGTGCACGCTAAACTCAGCACATGCACAGATAGAGTTCACTGCATTCATTCACTGTGAACTGAGACGCGGAGATGATCGTGTGAGTGATTCTATAATTGCACATTGTTTTTTTTTCTGCTTTTTTCAAATGGTTATATTTTTAATTATTTTAATAATTTGTTACTCGTTGTCATGGATCACAAGATGTTACAGGCCATAACAATATAATATTTTCTGTAAAAAGTGTCTTATAGCTGAAAATCATGATTTCTTGATGTCTGAATTTTTTCCATCATGTATCATTGTGTAATCAAAATATTTTATTTTACTTTTCTTTTGGTAATATTTCATTTATTTTATTTATAAAAGCCCTAAATAGTCATTTTCCGAATCCTACAACATTAAATTGCTTAAAAATAACTTGCATCTTATAAAAATGTGTCCATAAATCTTGCGCCAATTCTGTTACCGTACCATACTTTGCCTTAAAATCGGTGGAATTATCTCCCACAACTATGTAAGATACAGGAAATGATGTCACTTTCCCTCACTAATAAGATCTGATGCACTGAAAGGTGTGTGTGCTCTCTCTGAGAAAATATTTTAATATAAAAAGTTCTTACACCGTTATTTTGTAAAACGTCAAAATGTTTCCACGATATCGAAAGGAAAACAGAACTGATCACTGATCACACAGTGGGTTGTTTAAAAGTCTTTTAATCGTGATTTCATTAGTGCCATGTGCTCTTAGTGTTTTTTTGCAGTTTTTGGCTAAAAAGTTTAAAATTGTCAATCCTGTTACCATCAAACTCTGTTACCAATGTTATTTCTACACATTGCCTAATTTGTCTGTAACCGAGCTGACAAACAATATTATAAAGAAATTACTTTTCTGTTACAAGTGAAAAAAGGAAGTACCTTTTGTGTTTGGCAAGCACTGAATTATTAAAATTGAATATGTTTTCAATAAGAATACTGTAAAGAATTTCTGTTAGTGAACAGTTTTTTCCTTAACTTTTTGAAATGCAAAATGTATCTCCAGTTATAGAATCACACATGTGCTGATCATGTGAGCAAAGTGCACACTTCTCTTTGCTCCGCGCAAACAGAGACAGTCTTTTGATAAGGACACAAAGCCTTGTCGGTTATCACGCTTTCGATTTTAGTTTGACAGCAATGGCGCAAAACACGACATTAAAGACCTTTTATGTTATTATGAGAGGTTTAAATATATTTCCGAGCCGCCACAGTCTAGTTAATGAATAGGAAGCACTGAAATCTATTTGTGGCGGTCAATGTATGGGAAAAATTGTAATAAATCTAAAAAATCTAAAAAATGTGCATCACACCTTGATGAACACTTTACAGTTGTTTGTGTGACTGTAAGTCATTCTCTTCAAATACTATTGAAGTTTGAAATGTGTATACCAATGTCGTATGTAACTTTAGAGACGGTCCCTAAATTTGCGAATATCGAACGTCCAACGTCAAACCAACTTTATGCCAGTGGTGTGGGACGTTGGAGGAAGGCATCGAGGCATGTCCGAATCCAATGTTAGCTTCACTTCCTGTCTCCTGAGATCCCTTCATCTGATCTATTCTTGAAGGCAGCATAGATGTATCCTTCGCTGCCTTTGAAATCCCACAATCCTGTATGTTCCTTCTGTGACAGTTGAGCTAGAAAAAAATAAAGATGGCGTCTGAAAGTTGTTTGCTGGTCAGTTTGTGTGTAGATGTACGTTTTTGACCTTTTCCACTTCTGATGTTATTTCTAGCGAGAAATTACTACTGTAGTAATTAAATATTCACTTATTTTTCACCAAAGCTTGCTCTATTTTGTTGTAGATCATTAAACTGTTACGCTGCCTCAGAAGTCTGTCAGAAATTTCGTGAGGTACCTTTTTTGTGCACAAACGCTGCCTGCAAAGTCAGTGCCTATAAGGCAGCGAGGCAACAAGTCAGTTTTCGGATGTAGCCTATGCTTTCAAAGCTAGCTTGCTATTGCTAGCCTCTCCTAAAATTGCCTACCCTACCTTTAAAGAGGGGGTCTAATGCTATTTCATGCATTCTGACTTATTTACACTAAAGAGTTGATTCTCATGCTAAACATGGCCAAAATATCAAAAAACGAGTTGGATGTATGACGGAGTATTTCTGTGCCAAATACACTCCTTCAGGGTTCGAACAAGTTTCTGAAAGTTTTTTCCGGTATGGCCCTGTATGATGTCATAAAGGGCAGAATTCCTTGTATGGGCACTTCTCCCGAATCAGCGCGTGCGCACATCAACCGGAACTAGAGCAAGAGCACGTCCATCAACGAGCTTTGTTCGGGTTACGGGAGCCGTCGGCAGCGCTGCCATTTTGTTTTTAGACCACAAAATCAACAATGTCACTAAAGAAGTGTGTTTCTGGTTGTGAGGGAAAGATAACCTTGTTCAGCTTCCCAAATAACCTAGCGTTAAGGAAACAGTGGATGCAGTTTGTTTTTCCAGAGCAGCAACGGAGCTGTGCAAGTGTGTTTGTTTGTTCCCGGTCATGAGTCAAAAGTGAAACTGCATCAAATGTCTGTGTTTTGTTGGCAATCAGCGCATAAGTGTATGTAATGTAAACAACACGAACGTATAGTGAACTGAAAGTTTCCTTTCGAACGGTCAGTCATACTGCGTCGAAGACGCTAGGGGTAACTCCTTTTCCCCGATTATACTGAAAAATTTCATAAAATCACGCAGTGCTACTGCACACCCATAGCAGTGTAGAGGACTCTAGTACGCTATTGGCTGGCCAGTGGGAACTGCACGAACCAATGACAGAGCGGCGTAACTGCGCGAACCAACCAGTGCGAAGCCCGCGAAGCTGAGCGCAGAGCCAGCCAAGTGGGCGAAAAGACGCCCGCTCTGCCATAAAATTCAGATTTCTCTCCTTTCACCTTCTTTCACCTTCGCCGAGAACAGACGAGCCTGTAGCGGAACAGCGAGCTAGCCAGCCTGGCCCATCCTGCGAGAGAGTCAGCGGCCTGATATCAGCACGCTCAATCGCCAGCGATCACGCGAGCTGTCGTGCCATTTCCCTGCGCTCTCCGGCGAAACACTATGGTGTATCCTTTTTCTCTGCTTCACAAAAGAGCAAACGACATTTTCATGTCGCGCCACATGTGTGGCACATGCAGTTCCGAACTGCATGAGGAGGACGGCCACGGCGAGTGTGTTATCTGTTTGGGTAAGGCCCACACGGATGCAGCTCTCACCGGGTCCGGCTGCTCTCACTGCGAGAGTATGCCCATCTCCTCTCTCCGCTCGCGGATAGCGCTCTTCTCAGAGTGCGACCCCGCCCCTCTCGCTCTCCCATTCCCTTTCCCATCTGAGCCTCGGCGGAAAAAACGCCGGAGTCAGAGGGCTGAGTATTCGGAGGCCAGTGAGCTCACGTCGGCCCAGTGCCCGCGTGCCTCGCTCTCGCCTCAGAGAGACATCTCTCCGGTGATGTTCTCTCGAACAGATTGCACCCTCCGCTCGACGCCGAGGGCCTGGTCTCATTCGGTGCGTCTGATGATGACACACGAGAGCGTTATGATGATGGCAGCTATCGCCGCTTTCTACGTGCCGATAGCTGGTCAGTCAGTGGGCAGAAACGACATGATTGTCCGTTTCCTAAAGGGAGCCAGAAGGCTTAACCCCCCTAGGCCTCCTACGGTGCCCTCCTGGGACCTTTCTCTGGTCCTGCGGGCACTGAAAGAGCCTCCTTTCGAACCGTTACAGACGGCCGAATTAAAACCACTCACGCTAAAGACTGCCCTGCTGTTAGCACTGGCATCAGTTAAGCGTGTTGGTGACATACAAGCGCTCTCCGTGAGCACTTCCTGTCTAGAGTTTGGCCCAGGTGACTCTAAGGTCATCCTCAAACCGAAACATGGGTATGTGCCCAAAGTGCTTTCAACACTGTTTAAAGCACAAGTGGTCACCCTCTCTGCTCTCCCCCCCTTCTGAGGACGAGACAATTACACCTGCTCTGCCCAGTCAGGGCACTCAGAGCATATGTTGAGCGGTCCTCCCACTTCAGACAGTCGGAGCAGCTCTTTGTAAGCTTTGGTGGCCGCACTAAAGGGCTTCCGGTCACCAAACAAAGTCTATCCAGATGGCTGGTCGACGCTATTGCATTAGCTTATGATTCTATGGGCCTACAATGCCCCATAGGTGTCAAGGCTCACTCCACCAGAGGCATGGCCTCTTCCTGGGCGTGGTCCAGTGGAGTTTCTATTGGTGATATCTGTAGAGCGGCAGGCTGGTCCTCACCGTCTACATTTACCAGATTTTACAGCCTGGAGGTCCCTGCACTGCAGGCACAAATCTTTGCTGTATAAAAGAAAGGGTTAAGGCGGCCTCGGGTGACACTTGGAGTCTTGTGTCTTAATGCTCCAGTGTTAATTCTATTCCTTCTAGTGTATAACTGGCCTCTGTGAGCCCAGTTTGCATGGGAATATATCAAGATGTGTCAATAACTCTGGTTTGGGGCCCTTTTTATTAAGCGCTCCAGCATGAGGGAGTACATATCGTTATCATAAGCATGGCGGGATTTTATAAGTTCCCCTAGCGTCTTCGACGCAGTACGACTGACCGTTCGAAAGGGAACGTACTCAGTTACCAATGTAACCTCTGTTCCCTGAGATAAGGGAACGTGTACTGCGTAAGACGGCCATGCTATGATGCTAACGTCTGGCGACCGTCGCTTCAGTCGTTTAAACCTGAATTTTATGGCAGAGCGGGCGTCTTTTATAGGCAGATGCCCCGCCCACTTGGCGGGCTCTGCGCTCAGCTTCGCAGGCTTCGCACTGGTTGGTTCCAGTTACGCTGCTCTGCCATTGGTTCGTGCAGTTCCCACTGGCCAGCCAATAGCGTACGAGAGTCCTCTATACTGCTATGGCTGTGCAGTAGCACTGCGTGATTTTATGAAAGTTTTCAGTATAATCGGGGAAAAGGAGTTACCCCTAGCATCTTCGACGCAGTACTCGTTCCCTTATCTCAGGGAACCGAGGTTACAATGGTAACCGAGTACATTATCCAGGGATAATGCCATGATGTATTTCGTGTGTGTGTGTGTGTGTGTGCTCGTGACTCTTTAGCTCTGTCCACTGCACACCTCCACAAGCTCGGGTGTTTTCGGAAAGAATCGGTACAGCGTATCTGTCTTTTATAAATATGATAAAACTAAAGACTCTTTGGAGACATGAAGGATGCAATACTACTCTATAGGTACTCAAGTTTAACATGAGATTGGCAGAAAATGTGTGTTATGTACCCTTTAATATAAAGTATTCCTACGTTTAGGTCCACTTTTATGCACTTTTCCCACAGCAGCTCGCTTTGCGTCCATATTTTTCAGATGTGTTTTGTCCATAGAAATGCAGTAAAGTGATGTGGCAGATGTTTTCCTGCACGCTGCGCAGAAGCAATTAATCGAAAATCTAATTGGTCCCACTTTATATTAGGTGGCCTTAACTACTATGTACATATTATGTTCATATTGTTTTGCAAAACACTTTTGCTGATATTGAGGTGGGATACGGGTAAAGTTATGGACAGGTGTGGTGGTATGGGTAAGTTTAAGGGTAAAGTTAGGGAAAGGTGTGGTGGTATGGGTAAGTTTAAGGGTAGGGTTAGGGACAGGTGTGCTAGTATGGGTAAGTTTAAGGGTAAAGTTAGGGACAGGTGTGCTGGTATGGGTAAGTTTAAGGGTAGGGTTAGGGACAGGTGTGCTAGTATGGGTAAGTTTAAGGGTAAAGTTAGGGACAGGTGTGGTGGTATGGGTAAGTTTAAGGGTAGGGTTAGGGACAGGTGTGCTAGTATGGGTAAGTTTAAGGGTAAAGTTAGGGACAGGTGTGCTGGTATGGGTAAGTTTAAGGGTAGGGTTAGGGACAGGTGTGCTAGTATGGGTAAGTTTAAGGGTAAAGTTAGGGACAGGTGTGCTGGTATGGGTAAGTTTAAGGGTAGGGTTAGGGACAGGTGTGCTAGTATGGGTAAGTTTAAGGGTAAAGTTAGGGACAGGTGTGGTGGTATGGGTAAGTTTAAGGGTAGGGTTAGGGACAGGTGTGGTGGTATGGGTAAGTTTAAGTGTAGGGTTAGGGACAGGTGTGGTGGTATGGGTAAGTTTAAGGGTAGGGTTAGGGACAGGTGTGGTGGTATGGGTAAGTTTAAGGGTAAAGTTAGGGCCAGGTGTGCTGGTATGGGTAAGTTTAAGGGTAGGGTTAGGGACAGGTGTGGTGGTATGGGTAAGTTTAAGGGTAGGGTTAGGGACAGGTGTGGTGGTATGGGTAAGTTTAAGGGTAAGGTTAGGGCCAGGTGTGGTGGTATGGGTAAGTTTAAGGGTAGGGTTAGGGACAGGTGTGGTGGTATGGGTAAGTTTAAGGGTAGGGTTAGGGACAGGTGTGGTGGTATGGGTAAGTTTAAGGTTAGGGTTAGGTGTAAGGGAAGCGTCAACAGTGTAATTATAAATGTAACTACAGAAATTGATTACAGATGTAATTACATGCAGGTATTTTTAAAATGTAAGTACAATGTACAAACATGTATGTACACAATAAGTGCATTGTATCAAATGATTAATTTAAATGTTAGTACATAGTAGTTGAGGCCACTTAATATAAAGTGGGTCCATCAAAACATTGTTGCAGCCCTAGGTTAAAATAATTTGCAATGGTTTATGGAAGGAGTAGGTTATGCGTGCATTAGACATTAAGTAGGCTACTATACCACAGTATTGTACCTTTGTGCAGGGTTTTAGTTTTGTTTTTTGTTGCCTCAAATCGAATGACACTGCAAGTATGTAGTACTCATATTTCTCCACTTTTCTTTTTCAAAAATCATTTTGTAACTTCTCTTGGGGTGTGCAAGGGGTCGTGCACATTATAAGCACAAAAAATATGCATACTTTGAAAATCCATCAGAAATGGTGCGTCTGAACACCTTTGTTATATTTTTGCAAACGTACTATGATTTTGAAGACAGTTCTAATATTGCTCACTATTTAGGACAGATGCAAATTGGGACAAACATTCAAGACACAGAGCATCACAGACTTACAAACGTAACTGTCCAAACAGAAACGCTCCATCCTCTGATGTTTCCATTAACTAACCTCACATTAAATAAACTAGCACCCTCAGTAAAAACTATATTTCTCCCTCACTGAACCTTTTTAGTTTGTTTGAATTAAAGGGTTAGTTCACTCAAAAATGAAAATTACCCCATGATTTACTCACCCTCAAGCCATCCTAGGTGTATATGACATTCTTCTTTCAGCCAAACACAATCGGAGTTATATTAAAAAATATCCTGGCTCTTCCAAGCTTTATAATGGCAGTGAATGGTTCCTGAGATTTTGAAGCCCAAAAAAGTGTATCCATCCATCATAAAAGTAGTCCATACGGCTCCAGGGGGTTAATAAAGGCCTTCTGAAGCAAAGTCATGAGTTTTAGTAAGAAAAATATCCATATTTATAACTTTATAAACTATAATCACTGGCTTGCGGTAACGGCGTACGCGAGTCTAGCTCTGGCAGAAGAGTGACCTCTGACCCGACCCGTTTATTGACGAATGGGGAGGATAGAGCAAAACAAAACACCGCTTACGAATTAGAAGTCTAAAATGAGAATGTTTAAAGAGAAATAATAATAATTTGTTACATTTATATAGCGCTTTTCTGGGTACTCATAGTGCTTTACATATAGAAGGAGGGAATCTCCTCAACCACCACCAATGTGCAGCATCCACCTGGATGATGTGATGTCAGCCATATTGCACCAGAACGCTTATTGGTGGGAGGAGCTTGAGTTTGTTGTTTGAACCGCGAGAGGCGTCTACTCTCACCTGAGCTTACACTTCTCCTACATCCTACGTCATGCGTCGGGTCAGAGGTCACTCCGGAACTAGACTCACATATAGCCGTTACCGGAAGCCAGTGATTATAGTTTATAAAGGTATAAATATGGATATTTTTCATATAAAAACGCATCACTTCACTTCCACTGGAGTCGTATGGATTACTTTTATGATGGATGGATGCGCTTTTTTTCGGGCTTCAAAATCTCAGGTACCATTCACTGCCATTATAAAGCTTGGAAGAGCCAAGATATTTATTAATATAACTGATTGTGTTCGGCTGAAAGAAGACAGTCATACACACCTAGGATGGCTTGAGGGTGATTAAATTATGGGATAATTTTCATTTTTGGATGAAAGAACCCTTTAAGAACATCAAAATGATCACAAATTCACACGGTTTTCTAAACAAATAACAGCTGCTTTAATGGAATATGAAACTATCAGTTGCTAATATTTGAATATTGAGAGTAATATAGAGAAGTGAAAGAACCAGATTGGCCATCTGATGTGAGATTTGCTGTTAGTCACTTCCTCCTGCCCTCAGAGTCAGATTTCCTTAGACGACTTGCATTCAGACACAATGTATTTGATACCAGATCACTTAAACATCTCGCTGCTCTTGCAGGAATACTTTCATTTTTGGGTACTGTTACTTGAAATTAAATAAACATTATCTGAAATGCAATATTTAAAAAAAAAATTAATTTTCATTTATTTTACCTTGATGTACTTAAAAAAACAAACAAATGTAAAATCTCAATGATAAAATAACAGATTTAGATCATCTTTTCCTCACATGAGGTTTTAGTTGGTTTTGGGTCTTTAATCCTGCAAAGCTTTAGAAATGTGCTCTGCTTCTACTTTCTCTTAGGAAAATGCTTCAGCATGTCTGTTTTAGGAGCAGCGTGACATCATCACTGCACAAACCACATGATTACAGGAGCCAAAACACTCTCGCCCAAATGTGTTGACTGAGTTTATTTTAATATCCTTATTTTAGCATAAAATCATTCTATATATACTTTTTATATATCCATTCTGAGTGTAGTCACAGCTAAAGCCATTATTAGGCACTACATCACTGAGTGCCTGTTAACTAAGGACACAAAAGTCAGATAAATCCCAGCACATAGAGACTCTTTCACCTAGATATTATCACATAGAGACTGTGTCTGTTCCACGAATTAGTAAATACAAAAAAACATCAAAACCATTCAACGGTAAAAATTTAATTGATGTCCAACAAATAAACAACAGATATAATACAGATGATCAAATGATAGAGCTCGAGTTGCTGAATATTCGATCCCTTTCCTCAAAAGCGCTTATTGTTAATGATATGATTACAGATCATAACCTAGATGTGCTGTGTTTGACAGAAACCTGGCTAAAACCTGACGATTACATTACTTTAAATGAGTCCACCCCCCAAGATTATTGTTATAAACACGAGCCGCGTCTGAAAGGTAAAGGGGGAGGTGTTGCTGTAATTTATAATAATATCTTCGATATTACTCACAAGTCTAGTTTCAAATATAATTCCTTTGAAGTTTTGGTGCTTTATGTAACGTTATGTAGTGAAATCGATAAATCCCGTTTGACATTTGTGCTGGCTACTGTATACAGGCCTCCAGGGCACCATACAGACTTTACCAGAGAATTTGCTGATTTTCTATCAGAGTTAGTACTGGCTGCAGATAAAGTCCTAATTGTTGGTGATTTTAATATCCATGTAGACAATGAAAAAGACGCACTGGGATTGGCATTTAAAGACATTCTAAACTCTATTGGAGTAAGGCAACACGTGTCAGGACCCACTCATCGCCGTAATCATACGTTAGACCTAATACTGTCACATGGAATAAATGTTGATACCATTGAAATTCTGCAGCAGAGCGATGACATCTCAGATCATTACCTAGTATCATGTACACTTAATTTAGCAAAGGCTGCAAAGCCGTCCCCTCGCTTTAAATATGGCAGGACTATCACTGCTGCGACTAAAGATTTCTTTGTAAATAATCTTCCTCATCAGTTTCATCTCCTCAGCATCCCAGATAGCCTAGAGGAACTCGATGTTGCAACAGAAACTATTGACTCTCTCTTTTCCAGCACTTTAGACACAGTTGCTCCCCGGCGCTTAAAGAAGATTAAAGAAAATAGTCCAACGCCGTGGTACAACGAGCACACCCGGGCCCTTAAAACAGCAGCCAGAAAAATGGAGCGCAACTGGAAGAAAACAAAACTAGAAGTTTTTCGCATTTCGTGGAAAGAGAGCATGATTGCATACAGAAAGGCCCTAAAAACTGCTAGATCTGCTTATTTCTCGACTCTCTTAGAAGAAAACAAACACAACCCTAGGTATTTATTCGATACAGTGGCTAAATTAACCAAAGATAAAGCTTCACCTTCTGATGTTTGTAAACAGCACAGCAGTAATGACTTTATGAACTTCTTTACCTGTAAGATTGATAATATTAGGAAAAAAATTATAACCATGCAGCCGTCTACTACAGTATCACATCAGACAGTGCATTGTAGTGTCACTGAGGAAAAATTACATTCATTCACTGCTATAGGAGAAGAAGAATTGGCTAAACTCGTTAAATCATCAAAATCAACAACATGTATGGTCGACCCTATACCGACTAAACTACTAAAAGAGATGCTTCCAGAGGTCATAGATCCTCTCCTTAATATCATTAATTCATCCTTGACATTAGGATATGTACCGAAAACTTTTAAGTTGGCTATTATTAAACCACTTATTAAAAAAACGCAACTTGATCCTACAAAATTAGTCAATTACAGGCCAATCTCAAATCTACCCTTTCTGTCAAAAATACTAGAAAAGGCAGTGTCCTCACAATTATGCTCCTTTTTAGAAAGAAATGGCATCTGTGAGGATTTCCAGTCAGGATTTAGACCATATCATAGTACTGAGACTGCTCTCATTAGAGTTACAAATGATTTACTCTTATCATCCGATCGTGGTTGTATCTCTCTGTTAGTGTTACTCGATCTTAGCGCTGCATTCGATACTATCGACCACAACATTCTTTTGAATAGACTCGAAAATTATGTTGGCATTAGTGGAACTTCATTGGCATGGTTTAAATCATACTTATCTGACCGTTATCAGTTTGTACCAGTAAATGAAGAGATGTCACACCGATCACAAGTTCAGTATGGAGTACCGCAGGGCTCAGTGCTAGGACCGTTGCTTTTCACCCTGTACATGCTACCACTGGGAGATATTATTAGGAAGCATGGCGTTAATTTTCATTGTTATGCTGACGATACTCAGCTCTATATTTCTTCACGCCCTGACGAAACTTACCAATTCACAAGATTAACAGAATGCATAGCTGATATAAAAAATTGGATGACTAGTAATTTCCTGCAACTTAATTCAGAAAAAAATGAATTTTTAATCATTGGACAAAAAAACTCCACAAGT
This sequence comes from Coreius guichenoti, assembly GCA_039654105.1. Classification (NCBI taxonomy): domain Eukaryota; kingdom Metazoa; phylum Chordata; class Actinopteri; order Cypriniformes; family Gobionidae; genus Coreius; species Coreius guichenoti. Next base: position 4,997,286 of record CM077177.1, read on the forward strand.
AGTAACCTAGAATACTGTCTAACACTCGATGGCTGCTCTGTCAAGTCCTCGTCGTCAGTTAGGAACCTGGGTGTGCTCTTTGATACCAATCTCTCATTTGAAAGCCACGTTTCTAGCATCTGTAAAACTGCATTCTACCATCTTAAAAATATATCTAAATTACGGCACATGCTTTCAATGCAAAATGCTGAACAGTTAGTTCATGCGTTCATGACCTCAAGGCTAGATTATTGTAATGCTCTACTGGGTGGTTGCCCTGCTCGCTTAATAAATAAACTGCAGCTGGTCCAAAACGCAGCAGCTAGAGTTCTTACTAGAACCAGGAAGTATGACCATATTAGCCCGGTTCTGGCAACACTGCATTGGCTCCCTATTAAACATTGTATACATTTTAAAATCTTGCTGATTACTTACAAAGCACTAAATGGTTTAGCGCCCCAGTACTTGAGCAAGCTCTTAACGCATTATACTCCATCACGTTTATTGCGGTCTCAAAATTCTGGCCAGTTGATAATACCTAGAATATCAAAATCAACTGCAGGCGGTCGATCCTTTTCCTATTTAGCACCTAAACTCTGGAACAGTCTTCCTAGCATTGTTCGGGAAGCAGACACACTCTGTCAGTTTAAATCTAGACTAAAAACACATCTCTTTACTATGGCATACACATAAAACATTTTTAATTTCTATTATTCAAATCAGTTAAATGATTGTTTTAGGCTGCATTAACTAGGTCAGCCGGAACCGGGAACACTTCCCATAACACCTGATGTACTCGTTACATCATAAGAAGAATGGCATCTACGCTAATGTTAGTCTCTCTGTTTATCCCGAGGTTTACTGCAGTCGGCCGGATCCGGGCCGTATCCAGACCAGATGGTGGCCCTTAGCCTGGACATGACGACCATCCTGAAGTGTCTGTAGAGACCGTGTCAATTAAACTCCCCCCTGTAAATGCCGCATTGACACGACATCCTCATTAAACCCGTCCCCGGCGTGACAACTCCAATCTTTCGAATAATCCTACGAATATCTATTTATCTAATATGACTTCTGACCTGTAATGTTGCCAGAATCATAATCATACACTATTTGTTCGTGGCACCCCGACTGAGCCTGGTTTCTCCCAAGGTTTTTTTCTCCATTCTGGCCCTGAAGGAGTTTTGGTTCCTTGCCACCGTCGCCTTTGGCTTTTGGCTTGCTCAGTTGGGGACACTTAAATTTCAACTATATTACTGATCTGCCCGCATTGACACTATATGATAACTGAAATGAGCTGGATGACATCACCGTTTTCTCCAGAGCGGCTGTACAGCCGAATCAAATTCTGTTGCATTATTTTCCTGTTACCACTGTGAAGCTGCTTTGAAACAATTGCCATTGTAAAAAGCGCTATATAAATAAAGGTGATTTGATTTTGATTTGACAAAGTTTCTTATTAATCAAACTAAACTGGGGGAAATAGAAATTTACCATTTTCATTTAGAAATTACTTGTAAATCTTGCAAGTAATTACAAAGAAATGGCCAGTACCACACTGAATCAAATGTGAAATTTTGAAGTAGAAAGACAGAAATAAAATGTATAACTTAAAATAATTAAATTTTTTACAGTGTAGAAGATCTAGTGGTGACATGCAAACTAAGGTTAATAGTAGGTCTCTATACACTCCAAATGATTCCAAATTATTATGAGTTTTCTTTTCATTCAGACTTTAGTTATTCAAAGAAACTGTTTGTTTGTTTTATTTCTCCATATCTTCTTAGATAACTGGTATCAGTGTCAGACAGGCTTGAGTAATTTGCCAGGTCTTCTTAGGAAACCCTTTAAAGAGGTTGATCTACATTATTAAGCAAGTCACAGTTCTCATGCAACATGTGGAGGAAGAAAGATCTTTCTGAAGATGAAAAGCATAAAATGGTGCAATGTTATGCCAAAGGCATCAAAACAACTAATATTGTTTGAAAACTGAATGGAGAATGCTATTTTGTATTTTAAAGCCTTTGACAAATATAATATATATAATATAATTTGTATTTAAGTACGTTTAAGTTTAGTATTTTTTTATTTTCAAAATACACCAAACACTTTGTGCCACTCAAGCTCTTTATTAGGCTGCTGATTTCCACTAGTATCAACTAGTTCAGGCCCCCAATTTCAATTTTCATGCATGTGAGCTGCAGCTGTACGACGATTTTCTGCATTAATAAGGAATAAGATAATGTGAGGATGTCATGGTCGATTCTTGTTAAGTTTAAAACGGAACATCATTCAGGTTTTCCTTCAGTTAACATGAAGGAATAAAAGAGCACTGGCAACAGGGAAAAATAGCGCTAGCTACTCAGTCTGGACAGTCTGGTTTTATTAGCTAGTCAAATGTGTTTAAGCATTAAGCCCAATTTATACTTCTGCGTCGAGGCGGCGTAACCCTGACGCGCGCCTTCCCAACAACTAGGAGTTGGGACGACGCAGACCGCAAGATCTGTGATTGGTCGGCTTGGTAGCATCGCATTTCAACCTGAAGATAAAATTCAATGGGTGATTGCCAGTCTCTGATGTACGATGAATGGCTGCACACGGCGAACCAAATTGTCGAATCTACCTGCCAACATCCAAAAATATCTGAAATGCAACTCCTCTGACGCCTTCTCTCGTTTCTGCATTTTAGTTTTAGTAATTTCACTAAAAGTAACTGTTTTTCAACATCAATCAGCTCTAACTCCAACATGATCCGCTCAGTTTCAGTAGCCATTGTTTATAGTAGCTTAAAGGGCACCTATTATGCCCCTTTTTACAAGATGTAACATAAGTCACAGCTGTCCCCAGAGTGTGTCTGTGAAGTTTCAGATCAAAATTCATAACAGATCATTTAATATACCATGTTGAAAATGCAAATTTTTGGGTTTGAGAAAAATTAGCTGTTTTGTGTGTGTCTCCTTTAAATGCAAATGAGCTGCTGCTCCCCGCCCCAGAGGGCGGAGCCTTCACAGCTCGTGAACACGCTAATGAAAACTGAAACATGATACATCTGTTTGGCTTTGATTATCATCTCTATCGCGGACACGCTCATGTGACATTGCAGTTCTTCATCATCATGAAATATTATAATCTGCATGCGTTTTAAAGCCATATCACTCTCAACTTGAGCACACACACCCGACGCATGCGCACAGAGAGCTGGATGTCAGTGCGTTCGTGAGTATTACACTAGTTCTCTTTCATGTGTTATTGCGATTAAACTGTCAAATGCACACAAGGTTATGTCAGAAACACACAAAGTCCACACGAAAACAGTCGGTTATGTCTGTGAACATATGCAGCAAGTACAGAAATCCCGTGTGTATATTAGATCTGTGTAATGTTACTAAAGCAGTGTAATATACAGTATCTACTGCTGTTATTATGAATCAAACAACAAAAGATAAACAGAAAATCACTCACTGCTCTTGACTGAATGAACTTTAGTAGCTTTATTAAGAACACATTTCTTACTTGAATGCTGCTGTTAATGCTCTGGCGAAGAGATAAACATGGCGGACTGTGTACAGCTCACTGAGGGCGGGGTCTATGCTAATACAGCAGTGTCCGTCAACACTCGTGGGCAGGGACTGTAAAATGTGACGTCACTTTGCCAGGAATCTGCAAACGGCTTATGAGACACTGCTTATGATTTATGGGGATAAAAAAAAAAAAAAGTGGGTGGATTTTTACCATTATAGGGTGGTTGTGTACACACACTGCCAACACACATTTATGTTCAAACACCATGTAAAAGTGAATTTTGCATAATAGGTGCCCTTTAAACTGAAAACAGCGGCGAAGAAACTCAACACAGTGGAACATAGAAACCCCACTGCCAACTAGCGTTTCTGCGGTGTAACTGTAGAGCAACGCAGAAGTATAAATGCTCACAACGGCATCGGCTCTGTGCGTAAACTCAGTGCAGAAGTATAAATTGGCCTTTACTGTTTGCTGGTTGATATGATGATATATATTGTGGCGATGATATAAAATGTGAATCAATTTAACTGTTTCTATATTGTTTATATATCACGGTATGCATATACATCGATCAGGCATAACATTATGACCATCTTCCTAATATTGTGTTGGTCCCCCTTTTGCTGCCAAAATGGCCCTGACCCGTCGAGGCATGGACTCCACTAAACCCCTGAAGGTGTGCTGTGGTATCTAGCACCAAGATATTAGCAGCAGATCCTTTAAGTCCTGTAAGTTGCAAGGTGTGGCCTCCATGGACTGGACTTATTTGTTCAGCACATCCCACAGATGCTCGATTGGATTGAGATCTGGGGAATTTGGAGGCCAAGTCAACACCTCAAACTCGTTGTTGTGCTCCTCAAACCATTCCTGAACCATTTTTGCTTTTTCCCATAGTGCATCCTGGTGCCATGTGTTCCCCAGGTAAGCGACGCACACACACCCGACCATCCACGTGATGTAAAAGAAAACGTGATTCATCAGACCAGGCCACCTTCTTCCATTGCTCGTGGTCCAGTTCTGATGTTCACGTGCCCACTGTTGGTGCTTTCGGTGGTGGACAGGGGTCAGCATGGGCACCCTGACTGGTCTGCGGCTATGCAGCCCCATACACAACAAACTGCGATGCACTGTGTATTCTGACACCTTTCTATCAGAACCAGCATTAACTTCTTGAGCAATTTGAGCTACAGTAACTCGTCTGTTTGATTGGACCACACAGGCCAGCCTTCGCTCCCCACGTGCATCAATGAGCCTTGGCCGCCCATGACCCTGTCGCCGGTTCACCACTGTTCCTTCCTTGGACCACTTTTGATAGAGACTGACCACTGCAGACCGGGAACACCCCACAAGAGCTGCAGTTTTGGAGATGCTCTGACCCAGTCATCTAGCCATCACAATTTGGCCCTTGTTAAACTCACTCAAATCCTTACGCTTGCCCATTTTTCCTGCTTCTAACACATCTACTTTGAGGACAAAATGTTCACTTGCTGCCTAATATATCCCACCCACTAACAGGTGCCGTGATGAAGAGATAATCAGTGTTATTCACTTCACCTGTCAGGGGTCATAATGTTATGCCTGATCGGTGTATATCCATGCAGATTTTAGTGGGCAGGAGATATTGACATGTTAGAATGATAAAGAACATGGATGAATGAGTAATAAAGAGCGGGACATGCTTGATGTTAAAAATAGTTATTAAAAGTGCAATATTCCACGAAAGAGAACTCATATTCAGTATTCACACAGTGACAGTAGTTTTCTGTTTGCGTCTAAACAGTCAAATACACACAAAATATGTCAAAATCTCTATTAATCTCAATAATCTCTATTCAGTTTTCACACAGTATTAGTTGTTTTCCTGTCTTTTGCAAGACATTGCACCATTTCATGCTTTTCATCTTCAGAAAGATCTTTCTTCCTCCACATGTTGCATGAGAACTGTGACTTGCTTAATAATGTGGATCAACCTCTTTAAAGGGTTTCCTAAGAAGACCTGGCAAATTACTCAAGCCTGTCTGAGATTACCTAAAAAGATATGAGAAATAAAACAAACAAACACTTTCTTTGAAAAACTAAAGTGTGAAAGTTTATTGTGCTAAAATCCTACTGATATGTCACTTGCATAATAATTTGTATCACAGTAAATGGGAGCTGTGCAGTTACACACACAGTAGTTGCTGAGTATCCGTTGTACTGACCTCACCAAGTGCTGAGCAGAAATACTGGCCTTAAATGTTGCATTTATGACAAATTTCCCGTTTATCTGCAGGGACAGAGCACTTTACAGCTGGAGCTCTTCCATGAGAAGACGTTTTCACCGTAATTGCGACTGATAAGAGGCTCGTGTCCAGTGATAAACACAAAGGGCAGCAGGCCTTAAGCCATCATTTCAGGTATTGTGCTGCTAGGGTATCAATAGAGCTTTATGGCCTTTATAAAGATATAATGATGTGCAAAAGCATATCCAAAATGCACAGTTGTACATTTAAAATTGTACCAATATCATTGAAATAAAATTAGCCGTTGACTTGCATTATATGAACCACAATTTCAGCTTAAAATCTTTACTGTTAAGAAAATAGACACCTACATCTTGGATGGCCTGAGGGTAAGTAAATCAACAGCAAATTTTAATTTTTGGGTGAATTATCCCTTTAAACGTTGTACTTCGGTGTAAGTTCTCTTTGGTGTCCAGTGGATGGATGATTGGTTGGGTTTCACACAGCCAGATAAAAGAGTGTGTGCTTATTCAGAGTAATCCCCCCTCAGCGGACCAGGTCAAAAAGCCGCCCCTCTACACGTCACTGTCTGAGCCCGGGACAGTCTGAGGGCCGAGCTGGGATTTACAGCATAAATGCTGAGAGCCCAGAGGGAAGTTAGGAATTTCAAGGAAAAGGAGGTGCGCTTCTCTCCACTTCATCACACTTTTTTATCTCGCATTTGTTGTATAGGTTGTGTGCTGACAGATCAAACAATGCCAGAGAACAATAGCACTTATTAAAGTCAACATACATTCAAAGCTGACCCTATTTACCTTCTACTATTGTGAGGCATCGGTGCATGTTATTCCAAAGGAAAAAAATAATAATTTTCCTCACAATCTTTCATCAAAATCTCCTTCAGAGTATATTATAAATCTCTTTTATATCTAATCCCCTCATCTCCAACCAGCCGAATCCATTCTGGTATATTACGTCCACTCTTAATAAACCCTTACAAAAAAGAACTACACTTAAAGTTTATATACTTAAGTAAAGTTTAAGTATATTTTTAAGTATACTTTATGTAGTAAGTATACTAATATCAATGTACTGTAGTAGTAGTAGTAGTATACTTGTAAGTGTAATATTTCAATACTACTTAGGACTAATTTGGCCAACTTTTTAGTATGTAAAAGTATACTTTTAAATATACTTTAAGTGTTACAGTAGTAAACTTTGAGTATACAACTACGTTTTTGTTTGTACTGCAACTACAAGTGAACTTATAGATAACTGATAGTTTACTAGTTAAATAGTAATAAATAGTTTTTTAGTTATACTCTCAGTAAACTACTAGTTTAGTTGTTTTATACTGCAAGTGAACTTAACATAATACTTATAGTTTACTATTTATATATTATTTTTGCACTTTAAGTATACTACTATGTTCCTATTTAGGTATTACATTTTATACTTGAAATACTTGTAAATGTACTTTAAGTAGATTTGAAGTCATGTACACTACCAGTGGACTAGTCTACACAAAAATTCACATACTCAGAATTAGGAACATTTTCTTTACAAATCAATATTTTCAATCAAATCTATTGTATTGGATGCCAAAACATGTGTTTATTAGGAAAAAAGTATTTAAAAGGCTATACTCAATCAAACGATTAAACACAACTACAAGCCAAGTATACTTAGATATACTTTTAAGTATATCTCAATCAAAAGATTGAGTACAAGTATAGGCCAAATATACTTAGACTTTTCTGTCAGTATACTTAAGTGCAATTTTAAGCATATATCTGAGAAGTACATAAAAGTAGACTGAAAGTATACTTTCTTATTTTTAGTTTAAAAGAAGTATACTAATAGCACACTTGAATAAACTCGTAAGGGAACTGACATAAAATGTCAATGCTTTTGCGTTCCCTCGAGAAACTTTGCGTTCGCTCACAAAACTATTGTGTTCTTTGCGAACAAACGCAAAGTTTCTCGGAGGAACGCAAAAGCATTGATGTAATTATTCCTCCCACTTAATTTTTTTTTTCTTCACCATGTCCCTTTAGGGGCTCTATACTATTGAAACTTGTTATTGAAAAATATTTATAATTACACATTTGTAATAATAAAGTTGTAATTTAGTACATTTAAAATACTTTCATTGTAATATCAAATAACATTACAGTTAAAATTATAATCAAATACTTTACATGTGCTTTAATGTTAGTCAACACGATGTGTACTTCTTTAAAGCGCGATAAAAGATTATTAAATGATTTCAAATGTATTTTAAAGTAAAATATTTAATTTGAATGCTTTTTTTAAGTACACTTAAGTGGCCTTTTATTTCATTAATATTATATTATCTTCATTTTTTTGCAATTATACTTTAAAGATCTGAAGTACACATTCATTACAGTTAAGTGCACTTCTTTTTCACAAGGGCATGGGCCCATCTCTGCTGGCACTTTGTCATTCTCTATAAACGTCCATCCATGTGTGTAAAAAAGTTGTCTTAATCATGGCGAGCTTCCCTTTGACGTCTCTTTCTTTGCACTCTGTCTGCCCTCATTTATCCTCTTTTGATCCTGCCGTCATTTACGCTTTTCTTCTGATCTCCCTCTTTTGTCTGCCTCGTTTTCTGCGGGAGGAACTGAAAAGAGAAATGTGCTGACTCGAGCGAGACCTCAGCACACTGGCTCTTGGCATCGGCCCTGTCTGTCTGTCTAGTGTAGGAGCATCTTACAGTCATAAATGACATTTATTGAGGTCATCGCCATCTCTTTGTTGCATGCAGGGAGCTTTTGAAATAAATGGCCTGCTTAGGGGTCAACGCTCACCTGCTAAAGCCATAGCCCAGATAGATCAAAAGCAGGGAAATATGTAATCTAATGCATTTTGTCTAGAAGTGAGGCTTAAATATGACCGCAGAAGAGTGTGGTCACAAACCTCTTGAGACATGATGTAACAGAGAGAAAAGCCACGCAAATCCCTCCACTTCTGTTCTCCTAAAAACGCTGATTGTTAAAGTCATTACGCTTTTAACTCATTAAACAAGTTGCCAAAACAGAGCAGGCTAGTCATCAAAGATGGAATCATTTTACAATAGTGTTAAATTATTTGCTTCTACTTCTTAAATGAGAAGTTAAACAGTAGACGTCATTGTACTTATTAATAGTTTAATGAAACACCACCAGAGCTCCAGAAGAGCTTAAATCATATCAAACGTCTTGGTCCCACTTTATATTACACTCTTTTTGATTATCTATTTGATGAGGATGAGTACTGAATATTTTTAAAATGTACCACATATTTGAAAAAAAAAGACGTTGGACCCACTTTATATTAGGTGGCCTTAACTACTATGTACTTACATAAAAAAATAAGTACAATGTACTTATTGTGTTCATATTGTATTGCAAAACACTTTTGCTGATATTGAGGTGGGATACGGGTAAAGTTAGGGACAGGTGTGGTGGTATGGGTTGGTTTAAGGGTAGGGTTAGGCGTAAGGGAAGTGTCAACAGTGTAATTATAAATGTAACTACAGAAATTAATTACAGATGTAATTACATGCAGGTATTTTTAAAATGTAAGTACAATGTAAAAACATGTATTACACAATAAGTGCATTGTAACAAATGATTAATTTAAATGTTAGTACATAGTACTTAAGGACACCTAATATAAACTGGGTCCAATGTCTTTTTTTTTTTTCAAATATGTGGTACATTTTAAAAATATTCAGTACTCATCCTCATCAAATAGATAATCAAAAAGACTGGGTTTTGAAGTCAGAAATTCCAGTTTCTACCTATAACGGGACCTATAATGCCCCTTTTCACAAGATGTAATATAAATCTCTGGTGTCCCCAGAGTGTGTCTGTGAATTTCAGCTCAAATTACCCCACAATTAATTTATTATAGCTTGTCAAATTTGTCCCTATTTGGGTGTGAGCAAAAACATGCGTTTTTGTGTGTCCCTTTAAATGAAAATGAGCTGCTGCTCCCGCCTTGTTTCCAGAAGAGGGTGAAGCCTTTACAGCTCGTGCTTCAGATACTCTGGCAACAACAAAACTGGACAATCTCACTCAGCTAAAATATCAGAAATTGTCAGTAGCGATGTTCAGCCTTACGTGTTTGAACTGGAGTCACAGAAGTCAGATAAATCCCAGCACATAGAGACTCTTTCACCTAGATATTATCACATAGAGACTGTGTCTGTTCCACGAATTAGTAAATACAAAAAAACATCAAAACCATTCAACGGTAAAAATTTAATTGATGTCCAACAAATAAACAACAGATATAATACAGATGATCAAATGATAAAGCTCGGGCTGCTGAATATTCGATCCCTTTCCTCAAAAGCGCTTATTGTTAATGATATGATTACAGATCATAACCTAGATGTGCTGTGTTTGACAGAAACCTGGCTAAAACCTGACGATTACATTACTTTAAATGAGTCCACCCCCCAAGATTATTGTTATAAACACGAGCCGCGTCTTAAAGGTAAAGGGGGAGGTGTTGCTGTAATTTATAATAATATCTTCGGTATTACTCAGAAGTCTAGTTTCAAATATAATTCCTTTGAAGTTTTGGTGCTTTATGTAACGATATGTAGTGAAATTGATAAATCCCGTTTGACATTTGTGCTGGCTACTGTATACAGGCCTCCAGGGCACCATACAGACTTTACCAGAGAATTTGCTGATTTTCTATCAGAGTTAGTACTGGCTGCAGATAAAGTCCTAATTGTTGGTGATTTTAATATACATGTAGACAATGAAAAAGACGCATTGGGATTGGCATTTAAAGACATTCTAAACTCTATTGGAGTAAGGCAACACGTGTCAGGACCCACTCATCGCCGTAATCATACGTTAGACCTAATACTGTCACATGGAATAAATGTTGATACCATTGAAATTCTGCAGCAGAGCGATGACATCTCAGATCATTACCTAGTAATTACTTAATTTAGCAAAGGCTGCAAAGCCGTCCCCTCGCTTCAAATATGGCAGGACTATCACTGCTGCGACTAAAGATTTCTTTGTAAATAATCTTCCTCATCAGTTTCATCTCCTCAGCATCCCAGATAGCCTAGAGGAACTCGATGTTGCAACAGAAACTATTGACTCTCTCTTTTCCAGCACTTTAGACACAGTTGCTCCCCGGCGCTTAAAGAAGATTAAAGAAAATAGTCCAACGCCGTGGTACAACGAGCACACCCAGGCCCTTAAAACAGCAGCCAGAAAAATGGAGCGCAGCTGGAAGAAAACAAAACTAGAAGTTTTTCGCATTTCGTGGAAAGAGAGCATGATTGCATACAGAAAGGCCCTAAAAACTGCTAGATCTGCTTATTTCTCGACTCTCTTAGAAGAAAACAAACACAACCCTAGGTATTTATTCGATACAGTGGCTAAATTAACCAAAGATAAAGCTTCACCTTCTGATGTTTGTAAACAGCACAGCAGTAATGACTTTAAGAACTTCTTTACTTGTAAGATTGATAATATTAGGAAAAAAATTATGGCCATGCAGCCGTCTACTACAGTATCACATCAGACAGTGCATTGTAGTGTCACTGAGGAAAAATTACATTCATTCACTGCTATAGGAGAAGAAGAATTGGCTAAACTCGTTAAATCATCAAAATCAACAACATGTATGCTCGACCCCATACCGACTAAACTACTAAAAGAGATGCTTCCAGAGGTCATAGATCCTCTTCTTAATATCATTAATTCATCCTTGACATTAGGATATGTACCGAAAACTTTTAAGTTGGCTATTATTAAACCACTTATTAAAAAACCGCAACTTGATCCTACAAAATTAGTCAATTACAGGCCAATCTCAAATCTACCCTTTCTGTCAAAAATACTAGAAAAGGCAGTGTCCTCACAATTATGCTCCTTTTTAGAAAGAAATGGTATCTGTGAGGATTTCCAGTCAGGATTTAGACCGTATCATAGTACTGAGACTGCTCTCATTAGAGTTACAAATGATTTACTCTTATCATCCGATCGTGGTTGTATCTCTCTGTTAGTGTTACTCGATCTAAGCGCTGCATTCAATACTATCGACCACAACATTCTTTTGAATAGACTCGAAAATTATGTTGGCATTAGTGGAATTTCATTGGCATGGTTTAAATCATACTTATCTGACCGTTATCAGTTTGTAGCAGTAAATGAAGAGATGTCACACCGATCACAAGTTCAGTATGGAGTACCGCAGGGCTCAGTGCTAGGACCGTTGCTTTTCACCCTGTACATGCTACCACTGGGAGATATCATTAGGAAGCATGGCGTTAATTTTCATTGTTATGCTGACGATACTCTTCACGCCCTGACGAAATTTACCAATTCACAAGATTAACAGAATGCATAGCTGATATAAAAAATTGGATGACTAGTAATTTCCTGCAACTTAATTCAGAAAAAACTGAATTTTTAATTATTGGACAAAAAAACTCCACAAGTAGTAACCTAGAATAATGTCTAACACTCGATGGCTGCTCTGTCAAGTCCTCGTCGTCAGTTAGGAACCTGGGTGTGCTCTTTGATACCAATCTCTCATTTGAAAGCCACGTTTCTAGCATCTGTAAAACTGCATTCTACCATCTTAAAAATATATCTAAATTACGGCACATGCTTTCAATGCAAAATGCTGAACAGTTAGTTCATGCGTTCATGACCTCAAGGCTAGATTATTGTAATGCTCTACTGGGTGGTTGCCCTGCTCGCTTAATAAATAAACTGCAGCTTGTCCAAAACGCAGCAGCTAGAGTTCTTAATAGAACCAGGAAGTATGACCATATTAGCCCGGTTCTGGCAACACTGCATTGGCTCCCTATTAAACATCGTATACATTTTAAAATCTTGCTGATTACTTACAAAGCACTAAATGGTTTAGCTCCCCAGTACTTGAGCGAGCTCTTAACGCATTATACTCCATCACGTCTATTGCGGTCTCAAAATTCTGGCCAGTTGATAATACCTAGAATATCAAAATCAACTGCAGGCGGTCGATCCTTTTCCTATTTAGCACCTAAACTCTGGAACAGTCTTCCTAGCATTGTTCGGGAAGCAGACACACTCTGTCAGTTTAAATCTAGACTAAAAACACATCTCTTTACTATGGCATACACATAAAACATTTTTAATTTATATTATTCAAATCAGTTAAATGATTGTTTTAGGCTGCATTAACTAGGTCAGCCAGAACCGGGAACACTTCCAATAACACCTGATGTACTCGTTACATCATAAGAAGAATGGTATCTACGCTAATGTTAGTCTCTCTGTTTATCCCGAGGTTTACTGCAGTCGGCCGGATCCGGGCCGTATCCAGACCAGATGGGGGACCTTAGCCTGGACATGACGACCATATCCCTGAAGTGTCTGTAGAGACCGTGTCAATTAAACTCCCCCCTGTAAATGCCGCATCGACACGACATCCTCATTAAACCCGTCCCCGGCATGACGACTCCAATCTTTCGAATAATCCTTCGAATATCTATTGATCTAATATGACTTCTGACCTGTAATGTTGCCAGAATCATAATCATACACTATTTGTTCGTCGGCCAGAGGAGAACTGGCACCCCGACTGAGCCTGGTTTCTCCCAAGGTTTTTTTCTCCATTCTGGCCCTGAAGGAGTTTTGGTTCCTTGCCACCGTCGCCTTTGGCTTTTGGCTTGCTCAGTTGGGGACACTTAAATTTCAACTATATTACTGATCTGCCCGCATTGACACTATATGATAATTGAAATGAGCTGGATGACATCACCGTTCTCACCAGAGCGGCTGTACAGCCGAATCAAATTCTGTTGCATTATTTTCCTGTTACCACTGTGAAGCTGCTTTGAAACAATTGCCATTGTAAAAAGCGCTATATAAATAAAGGTGATTTGATTTGATTTGATTTGATTTGGAGTCGACACTGATGGAGAGACTCGGGAAGAAGTTACAACGTTTAGAATGCAACTGGACATTTCTGAATGGTTAGCGGATAAATGTATATAGTTGCCATAGTTAGTTGCCATCAACTCATTGACTAGCATGTACCGTCATATTAATCAAAAAATCTTTCAGAAACAACTTTTGTGCAAATCCAGTGTTGAACTGACCCTCGTTTGTGAAGCAGTCCGGCGTAAAATGATTTGCACATATATATAATACTTTATTGACTTTCTTCGGCATTTCCTTCATATATGAAATTCATCCATGGTGTTCCCAGTGGCTCAGATGCCGGGAGTCTATGGAGACTCTTATGTTCGTTGGTACATCCAATAACAGAACATTTGTAATGTTTTTTGGTGCAGACATTGTATATCTCCAGCTTCTACAGCGAGGAAACTGAAATGGCGGACGGCTGTGGCTCACTCGCTGCGGACCTATGCTAATAGGGCAGATCATGGGCGGGGCTTACGTAAGAGTAGGGGGAAATCTAGAACCAGTCATTTAAAGAGACTGTTTATGATTTTTGGCGATTATAAAAAAGGAGTGGGTGGATTTTTACCATTATAATCTGGTTGTTTACACACACTGTGGACACACATTAGTGTTCAAACACCTTATAAAAGTGAATTTTGCATTATAGGTCCCCTTTAGGCTTGCTGCGATAGTCGGTGTTGCCGGTCTTACCGGTGTTCATCCGCAACACCGGTTACATTACTTGCCCACCGCGGCACCGCCTCCACCATCGTTTTGATTTTTTTTATAGTAATAAAATTTAGTTAAATTAGAGAACAGACACTACAATTAAAAACTGAACGTGCAGCGTGAGCCGAACGAGAGTCACAGCACAAACTAGGAGCAGGAGTCAGATTTCGTTCATCACGAGAGTGAGGAGCTGAATGACAAGACGACGGTGGAAGATTTGGTTTCAACGCGAAATGTAAAAGCGCCTATTTAAGGGAGTTTGTCATTTTACCGTTTTGTTGTTGTGTTTTCCATTAAGAATAATAGGCACTAATTCTAAACCGAAAGTAAAATGCGCACCGCTGCACTGTCATTCATTCACGGCCACACAGTGCGCGCGCATTTACGGCCGCACTGTCATTCACGGTGCCTGTCCACTGGCGCGTTTTCAGTTCATTCAATTCAGTGTTTTCCATTCACTGAAAACACTCGCTTTGCTCCGCACCGTTATGAATGCCCGAGCGGCCGTGCGCATTTTACTTTCGGTTTAGAATTAGAGATTTAAAAGCCCCTGCCAGTGATACCGGTATTACCGGTATTGTCACGCGTCGATTAACTGGTGGGAAAATTTCCTCACCGTCACATCCCTAGTCCCCTTTAATATACGAGTAATAACAAACAAATTCCGTTAAAAAATGTATTTGCCCTGATCTTTTTAGGGCAACTTTTTAACAACATCCTCTTTCACGCGTCCTAACATGACTTTGAAATATTTTACAAATTCATATTCCCACAGCCAACAGAAGCACCAAATAAAACAGAAAGAAGGAAAGAAAGAAAGAAAGAAAGAAAGAAAGAAAGAAAGAAAGAAAGAAAGAAAGAAAGAAAGAACCCAGTCTGTGAGGAAGATGTGTGATGATGTCGTCAGCCAAGGTCTGAACAACCTTCAGCCAGTAAGAAGCAGTTTGTGCTTGTTTCCTAAACAACACTGTCCCGATTCATTCCAATGAATAAACTCCCATCTGATTATATCATCTCTACTTTACTGGCAGCATGTGATAATGCAGAAAATTATTATTATTATTATTAATGGATTGTTTTTTACATTGTTAAAAAAGATTTATTTTTCAAATAAGTACTTTTCTTTACTTTCTATTCAACAAAGAATCCTTTAAAAAATGTATCAAACTTTCCACAAAAAGTATTAAACAGCACAACTGATAATAATAAATGTTTCTTGAGCATAGACTGATTTCTGATTTTCTTGATCACAGGAATAAATTACATTTTGCAATGTATTCATATATCTCACAATATTACTGTATTTTTGATTTTAAAAATGCAGCACTGGTGAGCATGACTTTTTTCATCCAAGCTTTTGAACGGTAGTGTATGTGGGTTTTTTATTGTTTTGAGGAAGGGTACAAATAAGCGGATTCATGTCACTGAGATCTTAACCTGTAATTTCAGCACTGAATGAATAGTGACTCATATAGGCGATATTATGCCATGCATCCTGTTTGTACACATCGATGTACGCCTGTTGCATAACCTTGTGATGCTGGTGCCTAGAGAGTTTCCTCTTGTCATTTTATGAGAAATATTTTGTGTTTGTTGTTAAAACTAAAACTATTAAAATAATTTCTGTTAAAAAAATTTAACTGAAATAAAAATCAATTAAACCTAAATAGCAATACTGGAGGGGGGAGGGGGGGGGAGTAATAAAATGACAAAAAGCACATAACAAAATTACTAAAAATTAAAATAAAACTAACATGATAACTAAAAATATAAAAATAAAAGTTAATTCAACATATTAATAATAAAATAACATAACGCTGGTTGTATTTCCATGCTCATAAATTGCGTCCCAATAAAAAGGCTGCATTCTTTGAAGGACGCGGATGTCAAAGGTCACGCCTTCGGACTCCGCATAGGTCGAAGCAATCGTTGTCAAATGGGACGGTCTAGCCTACAGAGGATTGGTCTTGTCACCTAGCAACTGTTACAGCCATTGACATGCATTTCTCATATTCAACTGTCTGAAAACAAACAGGGTCCACAACTAAATATGTTCACATTGGTCCATTTATGTACATAATAAAGAGTATAAACTATATAAAATTGCATTTAAAGTAAGATATGTCAACATTATTTTTACATTTGTATCATTAGATATTTGAGTAAGTTACATTTATATACATTTAAAAGTGTAATCTGGCATTTTCTCTAAAAAAATCCTGTCGTCACTGGTGCTCAGTGAGTCTAGGCTAGGCCCAGGAAACGAAGGACGCATTTGTAGTCTGGATTCGAAGAAAGGACAGCCTTCGTTGCGCCGCTGAGACGCATTCGGCCTCTGAATGCAGCCTTCGAAGAACGCATGGGACGCAGCTATACACTCTCCCATCTGCTGGAAAGATAAAACTGAACTCAAAGGAACCATCTGATTTCAAGTTCCCTGTAATTTTCCATGTCGTTTTATGTGCTTGGCTGAATTTGTGACCTGTGGCTGCTTTTATTTCGTCACATAAAGAGATTGCCTTTCACAATGCACACTTTTAAGTTGCTTCGGTTTGATTCATTTTAATATATGAGTAGCACTGAAATGATTAAAAACTGTTTGTATTGCACCATATTGCTATCAGGTCATTTAAAAACATGTTTTTTTGTCTTAGTAAAGGAAATATTCTGGCTCTTCAATGCTGTGCTTCAATCTTTGTGACTTTTATACGTGTGTCATTAGATGTTTTCCAATAACCTACCAGGAAACATGGTCATGCATAAGTTCTTGCAGCTCAACTAGAGCATAACCCAGCTAACAAAAATATGTTCTTAGAATGTTTTGCTAACATTCCCATTAAGTTATGAAAACGTTATTTCTAAATGTTCCAGTTTTTTTTTAAACGTATTAAGAAATGTTTTTCTTGGTTTATGTGAATGTTAGAGGAACATCTCGGTTACGTATGTAACCCTCGTTCCCTGAAGGAGGGAACAGAGACGTTACGTGCGTGACTGACGAGATGGGGGTTTCGCTTGAAAGCCAATCACCTTCGAGCTGTAACAAAATGAGCCAATGGCAGGACGGAATTTGCATTGCGAGACTCCGCCCCACCATGTGGGTATATAAGACGCCCACAGACTGTTGGCTGAACGTCTGATGCATATGGCACACTTATCTGGAAACACTTCAGGAGTTTCGAAGTCGTCATCTGATTGGTTGAATTCTACAGGATGTCTGCGAGACGTGTGTGTTGCGTTCTAACGGTCCGCCTGGAAACAAATGCCGTGACGCCAAACTCCCTTTGCCAAACTCCCGTCGTGTGTACAACTGTGACAATGAGCGCTTACCAGGATCAACTAAACGCTGGATTTTCAAAAGTATGTGAAGTTCGTGGCTCCATTGTTGCAGTAAACTTGCACAACATTCTCGGCGATCTGTTATTGCAGGGACATCGACTTTACATTTTCACGCCCATAAACATGACGCGGAACAAAACGAGCTGTGATTGGTTGCGTTACATGTCAGTCAAATGTCCTCTTTGGCAGTCCTTGACCAATGAAAGCTGCGAGAGTCCAGACCTTCTGCCGTCAGTCTGAAGGTCTGGCTACGTGAGACTAAATCTAACAAGACGTGGAAAACAACACAATAAAAATAGAAAACACCACAAAATTGTGTTCTGTATATATGAACTGTTTCATATGGACATTCAAACACTGTCATTTTACAAAATGCTTTGTGATGCTTCAGGCTGAAGCGAGACCTTAGTGTAATGCTTGTCTCTGGATGTTTGGTTTAAAAATGCTGTGGAATGGAGTGCATGCGTAGTTGTGAGTAATAGAAAGACAATGAGAGAATTTAGAATCAGATGAAATGCTGTTACAGAAGGGGAAGTTCAATGTACTGATTGCTTAGTGTAATGCATTAGGTTTCATGAAGTCAGTGTATTATACCTGCTTGCCTGTATATTTCATATACAACTTGCATTTATTGTTTGTTCCTTATGCATGTGTCTTGTGACTTCATGTTCTCTTCTCTTCAGTCCTCTTCAATGATCAAACAAGTAGTAATGTTTAAAAAATGTTAGATGAACATCCAACTAAAACATTCAAAAAATATGTTCAATGAGCAATGTATAAATAATGTAAAACATTTTTGTCTACTCTTTTATGAGTACTGTGAAATCAGACATACTTCTTTTGTCACATACTGTTATAGTCAGGAAGCATGCTATTTCGGATGCAGCCTTGGGCACAGGATTAAGCAGCCAGCAAGCCAGGATACCAGCAGTCAGTGGAGTCTCGGGCTGGGCTGGGCTGGGCAGGACAGGACTCACACACAAAGGGGAGAAACAAGACGCATCAAGAACAAATCAAAACACTCAAACATCAAATAAATACAAGGCAGAGCAAAAAAGTAGAATAAAGTAACTGATAAACTAAACCTAAAAAAATCTAAGGAAAGGAACAAAACAAAACCTGAAACAAATAACTAAAGAAGAACAAAACTATGACAAGAGAAAGCTAGGTATAAATCAGTGAAAACCCAGGCTAAATAATAAATCAAAGAAAAAGCTAAAATAACTAACTAAAAATAAACCAAAGCAAGAACTGCAAGGTTACCAATAACTACAGAGAACTCATAACAATAACACCCGGACAAGAATTGCGACAGGTCTATGACATAAACAACACAACACAACAATCCAGCAAAGACATGAAGCGAGGAAGCACAATATAAAGGGAGTAGAGCACACAAGGACCAGATGAGTACAATTAGTGAAGGACTTAAAGAGTGGGCATGGTAAAGGGAAACAAGGAGTCAAGACAAGGGGAGCACATGGCCAACATAAACAAAAACAAAGCCATGTGCTCAAGCACAAGACATTAAAACCTTAAACAAAGACAGAACAGACAAAGCTGCCAGGGCAGAGCCCTGACAGTGTAAGTATGTGAGTGAGATGTGACAGGATCAAGAACAGGTTTAATCCAGGCTCTGCTGGCTTAAAGAGGAAAGAATCTCTTTACCCATGTTTATACATCCTGTGGGAGGATTAAAAGACTGCTGTCTAAACTACGTCATGACCTGTGCTGACACTACACCTGTATTGCCCCTTCAAAAATACGTAATTTAAAAATATACTGTTAAAAAAACTGTAGAAAAACTAATATTAATAAAAACTGAAAATTACCAGTAGGCCTACATTGTTAAGTTTACAAACATTTCCTTCAACCATAAAACTCAACACAATGTAATGCGAGATTTGAAGGATCATTCATGTCTGTATACAACTCAGTGAGGCTACACTATAAGAGCTATGCTCCAAAAAATATTTAGGCCTAAATTTAGGATTTATGTATTCGAATTGCACATTCGTTTGGTTTACATAGTTTTAACATAAACTCAATGTGATGCATATTTGTCAGTCATACATAAATGAAACGGGTAAGATTTTGTTACATGTTGCTGCAATGAAGTGCAAAATCACAAGGAATAGAACAAAACCTAATCCTAATACAAAAATGGAACACGCAGATGATAACCAGGTTATAACTCACAACAAAATGTTAACAGTGCGGAACACAGAACTGAGGAAACTAACGACTTAAATACTGAGAAATCAATGTAAAACAGTACATATGTAAATCTATATAACAACCAAGGAGACTAACTAGGAACACAGACAGGCAGGCAGACAGGGAAAACCAAAATTCAATGACAAAAAACAGAACATACACATTACATTGTAATGGCACAGGAGACTTTAAGCTGGGCTGGACCAGCAGGGATGAGAGAATCAGGGAAATATCCTCTTCCAAATCATAACTATTTGCAGAGACCAGCTGCAGCTCACCCTCAAATGGTGGGACTTTCCATGCCCATGAACTCCACAAGCACGCCCACTGGGACGCACTGTGTTGCCGGCTCATGCACCTGGTCAGACTCAAATGGGGCTTGGGCTTCAGGGCAATGGTTGGCTCAGTCCTCTTATCTGGCTTGTGCATCTTGCAGACTAGAGCTCTCTGTCTGTGGTGGGCTCTAACGCTCACTCCGTGCAGTGTGTGGGTGGTGGCTGGCTGGGCTCTGGGTCCAGGAGACCTTGAGCTGGGCGAAACCAGCGGGGCACAAGAGACCTTAAACTGGGCGGAACCAGCGGGGGCACAGGAGACCTTGAACTGGGCGGAACCAGCAGGGGCACAGGAGACCTTGAGCTGGGCAGAACCAGTGGGGACACAGGAGACCTTGAACTGAGCGGAAGCACAGGAGACTTTGAGCTGGGCGAAACCAGCGGGGCACAGGAGACCTTAAACTGGGCGGAACCAGCAGGGGCACAGGAGACCTTGAACTGGGCGGAACCAGCGGGGGCACAGGAGACCTTGAGCTGGGCAGAACCAGCGGGGGCACAGGAGACCTTGAGCTGGACAGAACCAGTGGGGGCACAGGAGACTTTGAGCTAGGCGGAATCAGCGGGGGCACAGGAGACCTTGAGCTGGGCAGAGAAACAGGAGACCTTGAGCTGGGTGGAACCAGTGGAGGCACAGGAGACTTTGAGCTGGGCGGAACCAGCGGGGCACAGGAGACCTTGAACTGGGCGGAACCAGCGGGGGCACAGGAGACCTTGAGCTGGGTGGAACCAGTGGGGGCACAGGAGACCTTGAGCTGTGCAGAACCAGTGGGGGCACAGGAGAGCTCGAGCTGGGCGGAATCAGTGGGGGTACAGGAGACTCTGAGCTGTGCGGAACCAGTGGGGGCATAGGAAACCTTGCGCTGGGTGGAATCAGTGGGGGCACAGGAGACCTTGAGCTGGGCAGAACCAGTGGAGGCATAGGAGACCTTGCACTGGGTGGAACCAGTGGAGGCACAGGAGACCTTGAGCTGGGCGGAACCAGTGGGGGCACAAGAGACCTTGAGCTGGGTGGAATCAGTGGGGGCACAGGAGACTTTAAGCTGGGATGGACCAGCGGGTATGGGAGAATCAGGGAAATATTCTCTTCCAAATCATAACTATTTGCGGAGGCCAGCTGCAGCTCACCCTCAAATGGTGGGACTTTCCATGCCCATGAACTCCACGAGCACGTCCACTGGGACGCACTGTGTTGCTGGCTCATGCACCTGGTCAGACGCACATGGGGCTTGGGCTCCGGGGTGATGGTTGGCTCAGTCCTCTTATCTGGCTTGTGCATCGTCGCAGACTCTCTGTCTCCGGTGGGCTCTAGCGTTCACTCCATGCAGTGTGTGGGCGGTGGCTGGCTGGGCTCTGGGTCCAGAGAGGGGCTGGCAATGTCGTCCTTAGCTGGGCAGATGGTTAATACAGATCCGTTGTTCACCAGCACCCACTCCACAAACACAGTGAAATCCCCTCGAGGACCGTTCACTGGAAGGCATGCCTTGGACTGGATAGTTTCTTAGGCACGCCAGATCTAAAAATATGTATATGTAACACAGTGTTTCAGAAGTGAGGAAGACGGCAGTTGTGTCAGGGCAGACAGAAAGTTCAGGGATGACCTCCGTCGTCGTGCCAGGGCAGACAGAAAGTTTAGGGACGACCTCCGTGGACGTGTCAGGGCAGACAGAGAATTCAATGACGTCCGTGACGTCCTCTGTGGCGTTCGTCACCGCCTCAGGAAGAGCTGTATCGGTCACTGCTGCCTCGGGTGGAGCAGAGGAAATGTGTGCAGCCCAAACACACAAGATGGTGGTAGCCATCACAGGAAGCACAGCAGATGGTGGGACCACTGGACTTGGAGGCAAAAATTCAGGGACGCTGCTGTGACCACCGGGATGCCGGTCACACCGACATCAGCTGTTGGTCCACCACACTAGACGCATGTCTCAAACGCCTTGGGCCGGAGCTTGAAGCACATAGCCCCCTCCCCCCAAAAAAGTGTTTAGGTGAAGGGTTCTTCTCTACCTCTCCCACAGTGAAGGGGGATCACCTTAACAGGAGGGTGTAGTCCAGGAACTCACTCAGCGATCCTCGAGAACCATCACAGTTCAGTGTAGATTGTAACAGGTTGTTGAGTCCATGGCAGAAAAAAATCAATGAGAGCAACGCCAGGTAGTTCAGTTAGATAAGCAATGTCCAGAAGGAATCAATGAGAGCAACGCCAGGTAGTTCAGTTAGATAAGCAATGTCCAGAAGAAATCAATGAGAGCAACGCCAGGTAGTTCAGTTAGATAAGCAATGTCCAGAAGAAATCAATGAGAGCAAAGTCAGGTAGGTCAGTTAGATAAGCAATGCCCAGAAAGTCTTTGATGTGGTCCTTGAGTAAGAGAGTTCCTTGGCAAAGCCGAATTAATGTAACTGCTGGATCCATATTTGGTCTAGTGTTCTGTAATGCAGAGTGTTTCACAAACGAGGGAGAGGAGTCCACAAACACGCAATCCAAGTGCAGTATAACAGTTTATTATTTAAAAACAACCAAAGTAAATACAGGCAACTGGAGACACAGGCAAAAGAAGCAGAGTAACACGCGGCAAAACTGAACTGAAAACGACTTGCACTATACATCCACTTAAGGACAACACCATACAAAGAACTGAGTAACACTGGGGTTTAAATATACATGTTAACAATGGGCTGAAGAGGGACAGGTGTAGGTGATTAGTTACTATGGTGACAAACATGGGTAACTATGGAAACAAATAAGCAAGGCAATGCAACAAGGGAAACAGGAACTAAACACAGAAATGAACACAGAAACAATAGGAACAGAAAACACTTCAACTTAAAAGTCCTTAAACACAAGACAGGGGAACACAAGATATATATTTAAAAAAAAAACACAAGAGATGTATAATTTAATTTAGTTTTTACTACACAAAAAAAAAAAAAAAAAAAAAACGCACACAACATGCAAAACATCACATCTCTTACATAAGCAAACACTTTATTCAAAACTATTTTAACTCTTCAAAAAATTGTTTTTGTGTAGTAACTCTACAAACAAACCATCAAATGATTAGCCGTAAACACGCTAAACTACACACGGATGTGAAAAATGCAAACTACTATCTTGTGTCTTTTGCTTGTTCAGTGGAGTGTACATGTACAAACCAGATTCCAAAAAAGTTGGGACACTGTACAAATTGTGAATAAAAACAGAATGCAATGATGTGGAAGTTTCAAATTTCAATATTTTATTCAGAATACAACATAGATGACGTATCATGTTTAAACTGAGAAAATGTATCATTTTAAGGGAAAAATAAGTTGATTTTAAATTTCATGGCATCAACACATCTCAAAAAAGTTGGGACAAGGCCATGTTTACCACTGTGTGGCATCCCCTCTTCTTTTAATAACAGTCTGCAAACGTCTGGGGACTGAGGAGACAAGTTGCTCAAGTTTAGGAATAGGAATGTTGTCCCATTCTTGTCTAATACAGGCTTCTAGTTGCTCAACTGTCTTAGGTCTTCTTTGTCGCATCTTCCTCTTTATGATGCGCCAAATGTTTTCTATGGGTGAAAGATCTGGACTGCAGGCTGGCCATTTCAGTACCCGGATCCTTCTACGCAGCCATGATGTTGTAATTGATGCAGTATGTGGTCTGGCATTGTCATGTTGGAAAATGCAAGGTCTTCCCTGAAAGAGACGACGTCTGGATGGGAGCATATGTTGTTCTAGAACTTGGATATACCTTTCAGCATTGATGGTGCCTTTCCAGATGTGTAAGCTGCCCATGCCACACGCACTCATGCAACCCCATACCATCAGAGATGCAGGCTTCTGAACTGAGCGCTGATAACAACTTGGGTTGTCCTTGTCCTCTTTAGTCCGGATGACATGGCGTCCCAGTTTTCCAAAAAGAACTTCAAATTTTGATTCATCTGACCACAGAACAGTTTTCCACTTTGCCACAGTCCATTTTAAATGAGCCTTGGCCCAGAGAAAACGCCTGCGCTTCTGGATCATGTTTAGATATGGCTTCTTTTTTGACCTATAGAGTTTTAGCCGGCAACGGCGAATGGCACGGTGGATTGTGTTCACCGACAATGTTTTCTGGAAGTATTCCTGAGCCCATGTTGTGATTTCCATTACAATAGCATTCCTGTATGTGATGCAGTGCCGTCTAAGGGCCCGAAGATCACGGGCATCCAGTATGGTTTTCCGGCCTTGACCCTTACGCACAGAGATTGTTCCAGATTCTCTGAATCTTTGGATGATATTATGCACTGTAGATGATGATAACTTCAAACTCTTGCAATTTTTCTCTGAGAGACTCCTTTCTGATATTGCTCCACTATTTTTCGCCGCAGCATTGGGGGAATTGGTGATCCTCTGCCCATCTTGACTTCTGAGAGACACTGCCACTCTGAGAGGCTCTTTTTATACCCAATCATGTTGCCAATTGACCTAATAAGTTGCAAATTGGTCCTCCAGCTGTTCCTTATATGTACATTTAACTTTTCCGGCCTCTTATTGCTACCTGTCCCAACTTTTTTGGAATGTGTAGCTCTCATGAAATCCAAAATGAGCCAATATTTGGCATGACATTTCAAAATGTCTCACTTTCAAGATTTGATATGTTATCTATATTCTATTGTGAATAAAATATAAGTTTATGAGATTTGTAAATTATTGCATTCCTTTTTTATTCACAATTTGTACAGTGTCCCAACTTTTTTGGAATCAGGTTTGTATGTGCACAACTGAACTGAATCAACACTGAACTGACTTGAGCTAAATAATGACACTATTGGCTTGTTAGAGCTGTTTTACAGCAGAATTATACTATTGTGAAGCTGCTTTGAAACTGTATAAAGCGCTATAGAAATAGAGTTGACTTGACTTGCATGCATATTCAGTATATATTTACAAAACATACAGAAATGCAAGGGGGTAAAAATAAATGATTTCTTTTTGAGTTTTGATTTCTAAGTGAACAAATTATGTGTAAGTGTTTTCACACATGATCATTGGGTAAAGGTAACCGGTAAATGAATGTGGCATTTAAATGCCATTGTTTTTTATTTTATTAATAATGTGTGTGTGTGTGTGTGTCTGTGTGCGTGCATGTGTGTGTGAGTGTGTCACTTGTGTTTGTGACACACATAAAATGTCTTAATGCTCTTAGGTCTGTTTCCATCACAGATGCTGCCCCTGAAAAACAGTCACCTGGTCAGTCCTGGTAAATACAGCAGCTTATATGTGACATAGAAACCTCCTTCCTCTAATCACTGTCATTATACATTATACACTAGCTCTCAGAGAAAATGTACAAAAATAGTACCTAGATTGTCTATGTTTCCTTCTAAAGTTGTGATATAAACATTTAGGACTAAAGCACCATTTCTATCTCGTGTTCAAGATAACATTCACTTCCTGGGAACTTGGCGCAATATATCAATAATAAAATAATAAAAAGTTGCTGAACCAGGGAAGCCTGTGACTTTTTTACATAATAGCCTAAATAAAGGACATGATGCAATAACAAATGACTTGGCTTAGGCATTACAGAATGACTAAAACAAAGAGATTGAGATTCAATCACATGATCTGCTGAGGCAAAGTCACGCAAGTTTTTGTCGTGCAAGCAAGAATTTATTCAGTAAATGCATAAAACATAATTTATACACATGAAAAATATCCTCCAAAACTGAGTGCATATGTTTTATATGCACATTTTTAGATTTTGAGCGCATCTTTATGTTTCCATCCAGCATTTTTTTAAATCCGATATCCCACAATTTGCATGAAAAAATGTGGATGGAAACATCTTTGTACCTTACATCTTATATTACTACTGTAATTGTATGTTTTTTTTGTCTGAGCTCTCTTGGGATGTTTCTATCTGTGATTATTTTGATAAGTGAAACAAAAAGTCATGCACCCAATTATTTACCCAGCATGTTCTCAGTGTTTATGTCAAGTGTTTGGGTTTGATGAAATAAAGCACATCCTTCAAACTGCTTTGACTCAAAACTACCCGTGTTGCTAGAAATAGAGCTTTTGAGGTTGTTAGTTCAAGACTGTGTATAATGTACACAGAACAGCCCGTGTGTCGAGTATATCATATTTCTGAAATATTATATTGTGCACGTGCCATTTTTGTCTCTCTCCAAATAAACACACAGCTGTAAACATCACAATAGTTATCAACTGGACATTAAACATAAACTTAGTATGAATCCTTCAAATGTTCACTAAGGCCATAGGCAGAGCTAGAGGAAAAGACCGAGAGAAATCTCCTTATTCTTTCCATGATGTCTCTCCACGAACTTCCAGGGAAAATGCATGATTGGCAGATTAGGAAAACAGATTTAGATCTCAACATCTTGATAAGGGTGGAAAATGTCGCCACATGAAACGTGTCGCCTGGAGCCTTAAAAGAGTAAAGGGAGGGGGAAAAACTGACACAGGAACCTTCTTACCCATTAAATATTATTGCGTTCACGAGAAAGTGACGTGGTTTGTGGTGTTTGAGGATAGTAATAAACAATGACCTCATGTTTAAGTTGACCTCTGAAGGAAAAATCATGTGGATTCTGGAAACAGTAAGACAATGAATTACAAAAGGTCTGGGCTCATTTGCATCTGGAAAACGTATTCCTGACCACAGCAATGTAGTCTTCATGGATCATAGAGTTTCTCAAGTTGAAGGGAGCGGGGCAAAAGCCACAGCGAGGATGTGAAACACAGAGGCTTACGGCTTTTTACAGTAGAGAGCATTTTGAAGCATTTGTAAATATATTTAAAGAGATAGCTCACACAAAAATGAAAATTAGCCCATGATTTACTCACCCTCAAGTCATCCTAGGTGTATATGACATTCTTTTTTCAGACGAATACAATCGGAGTTATATTAAAAAATGTCCTGGCTAATCCAAGCTTTATAATGGCAGTGAATGGCTGTTCCTGTTTTGAAGTCCATAAAAGTGCATCTATCCATCATAAAGTGCTCCACAAGGCTCCGGGGGTTAATAAAGGCTTTCTGAAGTGAAGCGATGCGTTTGTGTCAGAAAAATATCCATATTTAAAACTTTACAAACTGTAATCTCTAACTTCCGCTAACTGTCGTACGCGCGTTCACGTTACCCAGCGTATGACGTAGGACGCTCCGGTGAGAATATGCTAGTTCTCGCGAGAGCCAAGTTTTGTTTTGCTCTATCCTCTGCGCTTCCGCGTTCGTCAGCGGAATTTGCGCTACGCCTGTGTCCTACGTCATACGCTGGACCGCCAGTCTCTCGTGAACGCATACGACAGTTAGCGGAAGTTAGAGATTACAGTTTGTAAAGTTTTAAATATGGATATTTTTCTTACACAAACGCATCGCTTCGCTTCAGAAGTCCTTTATTAACCCCCCGGAGGCGTGTGGACCACTTTTATAATGGATACATGCACTTTTATTGACTTCAAAACAGAAATAGCCATTCACTGCCATTATAAAGCTTGGAAGAGCCAGGATATTTTTTAATATAACGCCGATTGTATTCGTCTGAAAGAAAGTCATATACACCTAGGATGACTTGAGGGTGAGTAAATCATGGGCAAATTTTCATTTTTGGGTGAACTATCCCTTTAAGTGCAATTCTGAAGACAATGGGCTTTATGCACACTCTCTTCCGCATTCCAAGTCAGCCAGCTAGGTCACATCTGGTGCACGTAGCGTCAATAGCATCTATGGCGTTTTTCACTCGTCGCTTCAAGATGTACCTAGGATTACAGTCAAATCATCCAAACACTCTGTCATACAACCCTAACCCTTAACTAATAGCCGTCTCCCTGTCTCAGGCCCTGGCTCACGAACATCCTCCTTTTTAAAATGCCGACTACACACTCGGGTATGGGGAGTCACTGTGAAGTTGTCCCTCTGGATAGCGACAAGCCATTTTCGCCTGATTTCCGCGTCAGATGGAAATGTGTGAAAACTAAGTACTTTGTTGTACTTACTCGAGGCTTGACACAGAGGCACACAACAATGTTCAGCTGTAGTGCTGTTGGTTCGCTGAAATTAAAACTTTTTCTTAGCCATATTGTTATCGCTTGGGAAAAAAATTAACCTCAGCAATATGATAGCGGAAGTAGCTTAGCTGGCGGAGATTTTAGCGGAAGTACGTAATCGCCTGCATGTGCATATAGCGCATTGAAGGATAACAGTTGATAACCAACTGTTAAGATCAAATCATTCAACGTCTAAGTTAGAAAGTGATGGCAAATGATATGACAACTACCTACAAGGGCCTATATGGTAAATACTGTATGAAATACTGCACTTGTAATGCAGTCAAATCTATGCTCCTGAGCCTCAATGGATCTAACTGTGTATTTCAAAAAGAAGAGGGAAAACGTTGTTTGCGCAGTGCCCAGGTGCACAGGATACATCCATGATTAGGCTACTCCTTTGATTACGGGGAGTTTTAGGATTGATATATTTAGTGTCCACTCCTAATTTCACCACATCTGGCAGGATGACAACAAAGTCTGCAGAACAATGATAAAAGACGGAAGGAGTGTGAAAGGTGAGGAAACATCCATTTTGGCATCTTCAGCAAGGTCTTGCAGCATGTTGACTGAAAGCTGCTGTCATGAAAGTGAAGTTTAACTGGAACCAGATGGCCCAGTTACGAGGAAGGAAAAGTTACAAAGGCACAGAAACTCTCCTCCACGTGACATCATCCGCACTGGCCCGATTTAAGTACAAATGTTACTAATGAAATGCAAATGTAGCTGTATATAACTGTTTTTCCCTAATATATCTTCCTCCTCTCCCTTCCCTCCTTTTACTTGCAAACAATATGGGGCAATAAACCTGTCTCACGAACTGAAGTGCAACACCCCCACTCTTTCCCAACCAACACACATACACTACTGTATATTTGCACTATATTGATATGTTATGTTGACATATCTATATGTGTATGTATGTATGTGTATATAAAAAGTGGCTGCCTTAAATTTTTAAGTACAATTAACTTGGCTGTTTAAGTCATTTCAACTTAAATTACATTAAACTGACTTAAAAATGAGTTGAATCTTGTATAACTTGAAAAAAATATGTTATGTACACTGCCGGTCAAAAGTTTTTGATTGGTAAGATTTTTAATGTTTTTAGAAGAAGTCTCTTATGCTCACCAAGGCTGCATTTATTTTATTAAAAAAATAAATAAAAAGTAATATTGTGAAATATTATTAAAATGTAAAATAACTGTTTTCTATGTGAATATATAGTAAAATGTAATTTATTCCTGTGATCAAAGATGAATTTTCAGCATCATTACTCCAGTCTTCAGTGTCACATGATCCTTCAGAAATCATTCTAACATGATGATTTGATGCTCAAAAAATATTTATGATTATTATCAATGTTGACAGTTGAGTTAAACTTTTTTTTCAGGATTCTTTGATGAATAGAAAGTTCAAAAGAACAGCATTTATTTTAAATAGAATCTTTTGTCTTCTTCTAAAAACATAAAAAACTTTTGAACGGCAGTGTATATATCATATGGATATGTATCTCTACATATTGTCATATTTATAATGTATAGTGCACTGTTTTTTGCACAAACTATTGTATACATTATCTCACTGTCTTATGTTTACGCTTTTTTCTATTTTTGCCAATCATTGTGAGCTGCTAAACAGTCTTTTGCTGTTTTAATGACAATGACAATAAAGATCTATTCTATTCTATATTTGAATTTATATTTACAGTTAACAGATTGATTTATCCAAAGTGTTCCAAATAGTTTAATAATTTATTCATTTTTAAATCATTTTTTTTTTTTTAATTATTATAGATTAATAATTTATCCAAATAGTTTAAAAGAGAAAAAAATATATAGTGCTTATTTTACTATTATTTTAATATTTTTAATTAGCATTTACCTTTATATTTTAAGTTTTATTATGTGCTTTTTGTTTAAGTCTTTAATCTAATATTTCATATTTATAACACTTAATATTTTACTTTCAATCAATTAGCTACAGAAAACTTACATAATAGTTTTACTTTTAGTTATCAATAACAACACTGATATGCATAGGTCATTCTTATTTTACAATTCAAACTTTTCTCTGCCGGAAAAGAGGAAACTAAAAGGTGTTTGTGTGTATATTCACACTTTTCTTCAGCTATAAACTTTTCCAATAAGCAATAAAAGTTCCGTTGGGAGTTTGTTTAGGAAACCAACCACAAGACCTTTTTTTAAAAATTTCAGCAGTTTATATATATATATATATATAATTTTTTAGGGGATTTTGGGGGATTCTGTATCATTAACAGGTTTTAGTATAGTAATGATTAATAATTTACCAAATGAGAAAGTAACTGTTTCATTGGGACGCGGGAAGTCTGTTGCTAGTTCTTTATTCAGCTCCTCCACACGCTCGCGCTTCGAGCCGCTAACAAGAACAAACCGGTTCGCTCTTTTGGAGGAAGCCGGTTTCAGCTAGTGCGTCACCTTGGAAACCACGTCACTATATATAAGGCTGAGAGTAAGCGCCGGCTTTTACTCCGACAGTTCGTCAGTTGATCACCACAGCCCTTTGCGCGCGAGGAGAACAACGTTATTCAATTCCAGCTGTCTGATCTAATGGGAACACTCTTTGTAAATGCGTTTTAAGGTGAGTTATATGATATATGTTATATGAATATAACCGTTATGTTGGGATAAGCTTTCAGTATGGTACAGTCTAATCATAAATTAACAAACTAGCCGATCTTCCGCTAGTTACATCGCTAAAAATGTGTTTCGGACCAGTTTAATGTTAATAATTGTGTCTTGTGGCCTTCCGTAGTGTCAACGTGGCCGGTGTGTCAAGCTGTCCTGCGTACTTTGATAAATGTTATAACAAATACCTTTATTGTCGGAACCAGCTGTGCTGACAAAGCGCGACGTTAAAATAACGCTGTATATCTTGATTATTTGGTAAACGCTAACGGTTACTCTCATGATCAAGATCAATGAATGAAGTCAGTCAGGAGTCTCACGCTGCAGAGCCTCACTAGCATGAATGACTGCATTCTATTGGCTGAGCTGAAATCGGAAGCCGGCTGGATCTGATCAGTGATTGGCTGACTGGAATGCCTGTTATAGTTTGTGCTAACAGAGCTTTTCCTTATTGGGTAACTTGTGTAGTCGCGCTCTTCGGAGGGGAGGGACTAATTTTACTCTTTGCGTAAATGCCCGGCATCATATGTGGTCGGAAATGTGTGCGGGTTCCACTTTCTATGAGTTTCATAATCTTACACGACATAGTCTGTTATGATAAACGACACATTTCGTGTTGTAATACAAGTTTCTCTCACACACCGTGACTTCCCATAAACTTAAGAGTATATTGGACTGATTTGTTACATGCACTTTTTTTAGGCTTTAATAATAATAATTCTCTTGTCATTTTGACCCTTTCAGAATTCTTGCTTGAGAGAAGTACACACTGGCCCTGGCCTTGAGGCTTATCTGAAAGGATTCAACTTCACTGGTGAACCTCCCTGGCTGTCTGACGTCTGTTAGCACTTTATTATTATTATTCCATCTCTTTCCATTCATCTGGTAAGTCAATATGAGTGACATAAGTGAATCAAAAATTAAAATGTGGAAATAGAATCTTAAGTCATGGACGTTTTTTCAGCGTGAATATTTTAGTAATGTTTAGCTCTAAGTAGATGTTGATCTTTTTTTTTTTTTTTTTGTGAAATCACTGTTAAAAAATGGTCAGAAGTTGTGAAACTCTGATAATGAGTTGCTGTAATTTTTTTTTTTATTTTTTTTTTTACTTAATCTACATCCTATGGAAGCTTGTTTCCGCCACAGAATAAAACATTTAAAAAGATAATTGCGACTTTTTATCTTACAAATGTGCAATTCTGACTTTTTTTTTTTCTTCACAGAGTTGAGAGATATAAAGTCGCAATTCCTCAAAGTTGGACTTTATAATTTGCAATTGCAACTTTATATCTCTCAATTCTGAGAAAAGAAGATATAAATTCACAATTACCTTTTTAATTATTTTTTTTTATATTCTGTGGTGGAAACAATATTTCAAAACATCCTGCATTGATGTTTTTATAAAGATTTAAATTTCAGAATTGTTTTAAAATGTTACATTTGAAGTGTGAACATTCTAAAAGCTTCCAAAAATGTCATATGAGGGTTTACTTAAACTTGTGGTTACTATAGTAACTCAAACATTTAACAAAAACATTTCTCGAAATACATTTAAATATTAATAAAATGATTTAAAATTTAAAATAAAATTTTAACTTTTTAATTTAGTTTATCTTGATGTACTAAAATAACTAAAACGGAAAAAAAATCTATAAATTATATAGATAAAGCCATATAGAGAATAAATAAAAATGACACCATAGACTTTAAAATTTAAAACGACAATGGAAAATGTAAAAATAAAAACTACTGATAACTCGAATGGTATCTCAATGATATTAAAATACTACTGATATTAGTGGAGGCTGTAACTGCACAGTAGCTGTGATACGCCTGTACAGCGTCACTGGAGCAAAGATAAGCTGCTTCTCTGATAGTCTTTCCTTGAGTTCAACAGTCACTGAGTAAAGTCTGTTATCTTAGGTCACATTTTATAACACCCCTGCCATTTTCTTTAACAGTTTCTTTTGTAATCAAGTCTTGAACAAACACGATGAGCACACTGACTGGATCAGACTTTGACTTCACCTTCCTGGAGGAGGGATTCTGTGCACGGGATATCGTGGAACAGAAGATCAACGAATCATCCTTATCGGTGCGTTAACCCTTTGCTTTATACCTGCATACCTACGTGTCCGCTTAAGGCAGGGAAAGGTTATTTTGTGCTCTGGTTAATTTTGAGATTTTGGGTTATTTGGCATTTCTTAACGTGTATGTCATCTTTCCACTTGTCTGAAACAATGTACACTTTTAAATGTTTTTGTTGCACTTCATATATTTGTCTGTAGATTTATATTACAATACATGCCTTTTAAAGGCTGTTTTATCAAAATGAGTTTTTACTGTTATTATTTTATTTATTTATTTATTTTGTCAGAAATACCCATTTTTATTTCTAAGAACATGGTGTATTTTTTTTTTCTGCCCGTTTGACAGTGTTGTCTGATTTATGGAGTGATGAACTTTTAAAATGTCAGCCAAATAAAACAAGAATTTTGAATCTGGCTTTATCTAATGTTCAGATTTCTGTTCTGGAAATGTATGGAAAAAATGTATTTTTAATTAGATGCTCATTTGTGTATTTAAACTTAATATTTCAGAAAACTAGTATATAGTTATTTATTTTGCCCTATTCATATGTGTAAAAATATGCTTCCCTTTCTTTATGCAAAAGTTTTTTGATTTTGTGATGAAATGTGACGGTCATTATAGTTCATCTTTAATACAATTCCATTTGTTCCTAAATGCATTTACAGTCAACCGTTCTGATCCCATCTCTTCTCTTCCTTCAGGATGACAAAGATGCCTTCTACGTGGCAGACCTGGGTGACGTCCTGAAGAAGCACCTCCGTTGGCTGCGCGTTTTACCCCGCATCACACCGTTCTACGCAGTGAAGTGCAACGACAGCAGGGCTGTGGTCACGACACTGGCGTCTCTGGGAGCTGGATTCGACTGTGCA
Source organism: Coreius guichenoti (assembly GCA_039654105.1). Taxonomy (NCBI): domain Eukaryota; kingdom Metazoa; phylum Chordata; class Actinopteri; order Cypriniformes; family Gobionidae; genus Coreius; species Coreius guichenoti. The sequence goes on from CM077177.1 coordinate 5,031,226, forward strand.
AGCAAGGTATGTGGACGATTCTTCATTCAACTTCCTTAAATCACACTTCTCCATGTGTCTCAATGACATCAGTTTGTTTAGCTGCTTTAATCCTGTATTAACCTGACCTTTAATCCTCCTCTCCTCTGCTAGATGGAGATCCAGATCGTGCAGTCCGTGGGTGTGGATTCCAGCAGGATCATCTATGCCAACCCTTGCAAGCAGGTGTCTCAGATCAAATACGCCTATGCTCACGGAGTGCAGATGATGACGTTTGACAGCGAAGTGGAGCTCATGAAGGTTGCACGATGCCACGATAGTGCCAAGTGAGTAACATCACTAGAAAAACCAGGTCTCACTTCACCACAAAATAATAGTGGTCGACCGATATGATGGCCGATGCCGACATCTTAGAGAGCTGGCTGATAACCGGCTTATATATCAACTTGGAGAAAAAATTGAACATAAATCTGTTAGAAAAGACACAGCTGATAAACAAATAAAATTAAGACTATTGCTGTGCTCAGGTGTTGTCAAAATGAAAGACCCACTCATGACACTTATCGGCCAAACAGAAAGACTTGTGCCAATAATTTAAAAAAAATCCCAAATATTGGTCGACCAGTACAGAATAATACAAAAAAAAAGTAAGATTATGTGCATCGTGACTAGATTTTCATGACAATTAAACAGACATTTTCTGTGTCTGCAGACTGGTTCTCCGTATCGCCACTGACGACTCCAAGGCCGTGTGCAGGTTAAGCGTGAAGTTTGGTGCCACGTTAAAGAGCAGCCGGCTGTTGCTGGAGAGGGCGAAGGAGCTTGGGCTAGATGTGATTGGAGTCAGTTTCCATGTGGGCAGCGGTTGCACTGATCCTGAGACATACAGGCAGGCCATCTCAGATGCACGCTGTGTTTTTGACATGGGGGCGGAGCTGGGATATAACATGACCCTGCTTGATATCGGCGGAGGCTTTCCAGGCTCAGATGACACCAAACTGAAATTTGAAGAGGTAATATTTTTATTTTTTTTTAAATCACCATCTTAACTTCGGTTGATCGAAGACTTTTCGATGATAAACTTTTGTTTGTTTTGGTTGGCAGATCGCTGCTGTGATTAACCCTGCACTGGATAAATACTTCCCTGCTGACTCTGGCGTGAGGATCATTTCCGAACCTGGCCGCTATTACGTGGCGTCTGCGTACACGCTGGCGGTCAACATCATTGCCAAAAAGGTCATCATGAAGGAGCAATCAGCCTCTGATGGTAAAAGCAAACATCAAAACCATGTTTCTAATATGCTCTTAAATGGTTTATACTCAGACTTTAACTGAAAAGACAATTAATATTCAGTAATATTATCGATTTAACAGCACTGACACTATCGGAAGAGAAAATTTGTACTGAATTTAGATGGGTTATGACACTAATTTGCAGTATTGAATCAACTTTGAACCGACTTGAGCTGAATAATTGCACTATTCTGTAGAGCTGAATTGAACTTTTTGTAATTTGTTAAACTTTGCAGCGTCAACACTATTATTTATCTGAATTGAATCCTCATTGAAACGTTATATGAATAAATGTGACTTGACTGACTTGATTTAATTTTTTCCCCCGCTTCAGAAGAAGAGGATGGGACCAGTGACCGAACCTTGATGTACTACGTGAATGATGGCGTTTATGGTTCCTTCAACTGCATTCTGTACGACCACGCGCATGTCTTGCCCACTCTGCACAAGGTGTGGAAATGAGTTTTAGTCCATCAGATTCCTTTTTTTTTTTGGTTTTTATTCACTTTAAAACTAACCCATAACCCATAATCTCTTGTAGAAACCCAAGCCTGATGAGCGCATGTACCCATGCAGTATTTGGGGCCCGACCTGTGATGGGCTCGACCGCATTGTGGAGCAGTGCGGCCTGCCTGACATGCAGGTGGGCGACTGGCTGCTGTTCGAGAACATGGGTGCCTACACCGTAGCCGCATCCTCCACCTTCAATGGCTTCCAGAAACCCGATATTTATTACATCATGTCCCGAACAGCCTGGTAAGTAGGTTTTGGAAACCCATTTTCGTGATGTTCAGCTTTGTGAACCGTTCTTTAAATTAATCGTTCATGGAAAAGGCTGTTTTTGACTGACTCAACTTATTGCAGGCAGTGCATGCAGCAGATTCGTGCCCAGGGGATTCCACTTCCTGCTGAGGAGCAATGCACTGGAAACATGCCATCCCACTGCGGACGCGAGAGCACCTTGGACGTGCCAGCCAAGCCAAGCCCTACTCAAGTGTTGTAACGCTCTCCGACCACCACAACTAGAGCCAGTTCACATTCAGACAGCGTTTATCATGTAGTTTACACCAAAACCCTGTCTTGAGGTCCATAATTTCCAAATTTGTGCAGTTCAATAACACGTTCAGTTAACTATTTTAAATGCGGCTCTTTTGCCTCTTGTTTGTAAACGTTGCAAACACTTGACCTGAAAGACGCACAGTTTTGTCTTTTTTTTTTTTTTTCGTGTATTTCAGTTTTTTTTTACTTATTTTTTTTATATATATATATATATATATAATTTGAGGCCAGATACTTGAGTGGAGGATACGAGGGAGGTTTAACCTGTATGTCTGATTTTCTGTGTTGGAGGAAGGTCTATTCCTGAACTGATTCCCCCTCTTAAACATCCAAATGGACTACTTTCCATGAAGCGTTAAGAGCTTGTTGGGAGAACATTTCATGAAATGGCTGCTTTTCAATCTAATTTGAAATTGAAATCTCACCCTCCTTAAAGACATACACATTTCCATTTTCACTTTTACTTGATTAGTAACTTAATATTAATATTATTGACCTGAAATATGTATTATTGACCTGAAATGTATGCCACTGATGCATTTGAAGCGGATTTGAAAGAGATGGGACTGCATTTATATTGCTTTCCTATGGAAACTTTTTTTTTTTAAGTTTTTTTTTTTTTTTAAGTTTTGTATTTTTATATAAATAAAGGTAGCTGTAAAATATTTCTTTCTTTACTGTCTATTTTACAACTCTGAATATGTGGGTTACAGACACTGAAACAAACCAGGAATAACTATATATGGAGCACAATGGGAAAAGCTTGTCAATTAAAAAAGGCTGTTCATGGCTGTTCTAAGATTATTGATGGTGCATGTGTGCAGAACATTGCAAACGGAACTATATACTTTTTTTTTTTTTTTAAATGGCTTCCACACAATTTCTGAAACTGGCTCCATTTCTTGAAACTCTACACACAAAACCACATAACTTGCACACAGCATGCAAAATGTCACACCTCTTTCAAAAGCAAACACTTAACTTTTGTATTTATGTATAAGTTTTGTATAGTAACTCTTCACACAAACATCAAATGATTAGCCAAAAATGCATCAAAACACTACTCTTGTGTCTTTTACAGCAGATATTGAATGTTACTATTGTGAAGCCACTTTGAAACAATCTATAGTATAAAGCGCTTTAGAAATAGAGGTGACTTGACTTGCATGCATATTCAGTATATATTTACAAAATGAAAAATACAAAGGTGAAAAATGCATTTGTTTCTTAAAACATTGAGTTTTGAATTCTAAGTGAATGAATTGTGTAAGCGTTTTCACACATGACCACTGGGTGAAGGTAATCAGTAACAGTGTCTGTTAGTTTTGAGTGATGTGTGTAATGTAGAGAACTTACAATTGCAAACTGTAATGTGCTTGCAGTTTTGCAAATTTGGTCTGAAGATAAGGTACATGAGTGAATGGTTTCACTGAGGGGCCTCAAGTATCACTTTTAGTATAAGCAACTTTTAAAAAAAGCTGTAACATGACTCTAGCGCCGTCTAGTGGTGATGTTTGAGTATTTCTTCGTTACATGTAACGGCAACCATTTGACTAAATTCATTTCAATTAAACAGACCTTTAAATACTAAAAACCACATGATGCAACGTCTCTGAAATATAAATGGTAATTGACCATTTGATACCTTTTAATGTGCCTCAAATTCACCATGTCATTCTACTTTTGGCAAACATTATTTTATATGCATTTGTTTTAACCAAGTAAGACATGCACTCCTAGTTTCACCGTTATTTGTACTTCATACATTACTCTTTGCATACAAAGTGACCCACATTAGATTTTGATTCATTGAAGCCCTACACACACACATGAATAGCTTTGGGAATGCATGTTTGTACCCCAATAAAGTACATCCTAAACATGAAAACAAAGGGTATTCAGTTGTAATAGTTTTGAAATAGGCTAATACACTGACATGTAGCTAATAAAACAAAGTCAACACGGTTTATAAAGTCCGTCAAGTCTCTGCATAAAAACTTTATGGTAACACTTTATTTTACAGTGTTGTTACATATGATACATGTACTTACCATAGTAACAACAGTAAATTATGCATAATTACAAGCTTAATTACTATCCCTAAACCAAACCCTAATCCTACCCTAACCCAATAGTAAGTACATGTAGTTAATTAATATTTCTCAGTACTTAAATATATAATTACACTAACAATGACACCGTAAATAAAGCGTAACCCTTTATTTTAAGGTGACGTAGTTACATTGTACTTACTCAAATACGTACTGAGTAATATTAATGAACTACACGTACTTAGGGTTTGGGTTTGTTTTAGGGTTATTTACTTGTAATTATGCATAATTTACTGTTATTACTATAGTAAGTAGCCAACATGTAGGAAAAAAGAAGAAGAAAAAAAAAAAGTGACGCGTTCTTGAAATTATTTGCACAAGTTGTACAAACTGTCTGGTGACGGCAGTAATTATGCAGCTTCCGGGAAGATCCTCCTCGCTGACGACAAAGCTTCGCAAACACCGAGTGAAAGGACATGAGGTAATGTGGAGAAAACATCCGATCACGGGTCTGTGACTCAAGCAAACTCACTCACTCACTCATGTTTACTCATTCTACTGAATAAGCTAAGCCATACAATACGCTAAGAGGCTCATTCATGTAATTAGGTCCTAACCATCATGAAGTAGCCTATAATAAAGCGTTTTAGTCTTTAGTGTGAAGAACATTTTAATAGTCTAATCTTAAAAATAAACCGAGATAAAGAGCCTTTTATGCAATGGAAAGTTCCATAGATGTTAAAGGTTCTTCATGGAACCATTGATGCCAATAAACAACCTGTAAGTGTATTGATGAATTAGGAGTTTATGATGATCACAGGCACACATCAGGCATCATTGGTAGCCTAAATGCTCATTTAGTTATACATTTGACCTTCAGTAGCTAATAAACGGAAAATTTTAAGTGGTTCTTTTTAAAAAATACTATTAGGGGTCGAAGCTGGGAGTGTTAAATATTGTTAACAGGTAGGCTAACTTATAGGTTCCAACTAAGGGTTTAGGAAAGTTAATTAATTAGGGGTTCTCAGTTTGGGGAGAGCCTGACATGATACCACCCCAATCGGCCAATTGGTGGTGCTACAGCATTCAAAAGTTCAAAAGGGCTCATAACTCCTAGACCGTTTGTCGTAGACTCAAGTCTTATATCATACTTTTGCAAAGTAGTCCTAGGTTTTTCGCTGAATAATCTGAATAAAACCAATGCAGTACAATTCTCTGGACTCTCTAGGTCAATAATTATCAAAAGAAAAAGTTAAACTTTACCCTTTGGGTAGCTTTAATAGGGTTATTTAAAAATGGGTGTGGCCAAATTGCACGCAAAAGCCTATAACTCCTAAACAAAAACTCCAAACTTCACGAAAACAGGTGAGCACATGCGACATGATTCTAAACAAGCATGCAAACTTTTATGGAGATCAGCCCATAAGTGGCACTATAACTGTTAAAAAGCTTTAAAAACCACATATTTCCTATGGTAAATTGTCTGTATTGGCTGTAAATGGTCTTTTCTAGATGGTTACAGGCTTGCTAAAGGAAACATAATATCTTTTTACGCATATGCTTAAATGCCTTAAACTGGTTAAACCCCGACAACTGCTGCTCACAGCTATATTTACTACTATTTTCACTACAACAAAAATTATTAATTACTACTATTTTCACTATAACAAAAATTACTATTTGATTTGTGGCATTGTAGCAGACCTCATGTTTAACTCTTTAATGCAAGGGTCTTTCACCAATTATCAATACATTCCTCAGGCCATATACCAGGGACCTCATTTATGAAACGTTGCGTAGAAACCGTCCTACGTTTGATCTTACAATCATTTCTCAAATGTGCGTACGTGTGACTCAGGGTTCTATCGGGTTAAGGTCAGGACTCTATGCAGGCCAGTCAAGCTCCTCCACACCAAACTTGCTCACCCATGTCTTTATGGACCTTGCTTTGTGCACTGGTGCGCAGTCATGTTGGAACAGGAAGGGGCCATCCCCAAACTGTTCCTACAAAGTTGGGAGCATGAAATTGTCCAAAATGTCTTGGTATGCTGAAGCATTAAGAGTTCCTTTCACTGGAATTAAGGGGCCAAGCCCAACCCCTGAAAAACAACCCCACACCATAAACCCCCCTCCACCAAACTTTACACTTGGCACAATGCAGTCAGGCAAGAACCATTTTCCTGGCAACCGCCAAATCCAGACTCGGATTGCCAGACAGAGAAGCGTGATTCGTCATTCCAGAGAACACGTCTCCACTGCTCTAGAGTCCAGTGGCGGCGTGCTTTACACCACTGCATCCGACACTTTGCATTGCACTTGGTGATGTTAGGCTTGGATGCAGCTGCTCAACCCATTCCATGAAGCTGTCTACACACTGTTCTTGAGCTAATCTGAAAGCCATACGAAGTTAAGAAAGTTGCAGAAAGTTGGCGACGCTCTGTGATTTTATGTGGCCTACCACTTTGTGGCTGAGTTGCTGTTGTTCCCAATTGCTTCCACATAGATTATTTAGTAGTGAGGAAATTTCACGAATGGACTTATTGCACAGGTGGCAACCTATCACGGTACCACGCTTAAATTCACTGAGCTCCTGAGAGCGACCCATTCTTTCACAAATGTTTGTAGAAGTGTCTGCATGCCTAGGTGCTTGATTTTATACACCTGTGGCCATGGAAGTGATTGGAACACCTGAATTCAATGATTTGGAGGGGTGTCCCAATACTTTCGGCAATATAGTGTATATGTCTGTATGCATGATTTACACTGAACAAAATTATAAACGCAACACTTTTGTTTTTGCCCCCATTTTTCATGAGCTGAACACAAAGATCTAAGACTTTTTCTATGTACACAAAAGGCCTATTTCTCTCAAATACTGTTCACAAATCTGTCTAAATCTGTGTTAGTGAGCACTTCTCCTTTGCCGAGATAATCCATCCACCTCACAGGTGTGGCATATCAAGATGCTGATTAGACAGCATGATTATTGCACAGGTGTGCCTTAGGCTGGCCACAATAAAAGGCCACTCTAAAATGTGCAGTTTTATTACACAGCACAATGTCACAGATGTTGTAAGTTTTGAGGGAGCGTGCAATTGGCATGCTGACTGCAGGAATGTCCACCAAAGCTGTTGCCCGTGAATTGAATGTTCATTTCTCTACCATAAGCCGTCTCCAAAGGGCATTTCAGAGAATTTGGCAGCACATCCAACCGGCCTCACAACCGCAGACCACATGTAACCACACCAGCCCAGGACCTCCACATCCAGCATCTTCACCTCCAAGATCGTCTGAGACCAGCCACCCGGACAGCTGCTGCAACAATCGGTTTGCATAACCAAAGAATTTCTGCACAAACTGTCAGAAACCGTCTCAGGGAAGCTCATCTGCATGCTCGTCGTCCTCATCGGGGTCTCGACCTAACTGCAGTTTGTCGTCGTAACCGACTTGAGTGGGCAAATGCTCACATTCATATGGCGTCTGGCACTTTGGAGAGGTGTTCTCTTCACGGATGAATCCCGGTTTTCACTGTACAGGGCAGACATAGCGTGTATGGCGTCGTGTGGGTGAGCGGTTTGCTGATGTCAACGTTGTGGATCGAGTGGCCCATGGTGGCGGTGGGGTTATGGTATGGGCAGGCGTATGTTATGGACAATGATCACAGGTGCATTTTATTGATGGCGTTTTGAATGCACAGAGATACCGTGACGAGATCCTGAGGCCCATTGTTGTGCCATTCATCCACGACCATCACCTCATGTTGCAGCATGATAATGCACGGCCCCATGTTGCAAGGATCTGTACACAATTCCTGGAAGCTGAAAACATCCCAGTTCTTGCATGGCCAGCATACTCACCGGACAGAAAACAGCATCCACGTTCATGACTTGCTGACCTTCCAGCAGATAACTGTGGTGTCCAAAGCCAAAGGAGCCACACTGTTCGCCTGTGACCTGCAGGTAGGTTAAAGAATGCCTCTGGCCTGTTTGATGTTTTCATGCATACCGTGGTCCAAAAAAGTATTGTGACTGTGTTTGTGAAATGTTGATGTTGATATTTAACGTGGTGAACTATGCGAGTGGTTACTCTGTGAGGATACACGTGTGAACTTAAGAACTGACTTCATATTTCTTCTAAAAATCACAGCCACAGTTGCTTAAAAGTCATTTAAAAAAAGCAGGGATGCAAACTTGTCACCTTTAAGTTAAAAATTGCTGTTTTGAATACAAAATAGATCATTTGCGTGATTCGTGTAGATCCAATGAGTTTTTGAAATTGTGAGTAGTAAGTAGAAAAAAATAGTATTGACTCAATTTAGGTACTTGCTGAAATCGGCTGTTTTCAAACACTTCTGTGCGTATGTATTTGTGTTCATACTCTGATTTCCGTTTACAATGTGTTTTTGCTGCATTGAGTAGGTAATCACAGTATGTCTGTGAAAAGCATTGGCCAATGAGAGGTGTTTAAGTTATTCAGAAACTTTACTGATTTTACACGCTTGCAAATTCTCCCATAACAATGTGTAGACGCAATGTACATAAGAGATTCATTTGTGCAAAACATGTAGAGAGGGAGTGAAAATGGGAAATGAGTGATGCTCTGCTGCCATCTACTGGTTATAGTGCTAATTTCAGGTCACTTTCATTTCAGTGTTTGTTTTCCACCAGGTGACAGAAACAGCACATGGCATACTTTACTTTTACATAAAATGTTGCCATGTTATATGACAATATACAAAAGATATTAATTTCTGGAGGCAAATAATAAAAAACATAACCCCCCCCCCCCCAACACTGCACAACTTTAGAGAAAAAAAAAAAAAATGGAGTAATATTGCATGTATTTAAAACAGTAATTTAAAATTAATTTTATTGTCTGTGGTATTGAAATCGTCACCTTTTTCCTCCCCTGATGAGTTTACATCCCCGAGAAAGGCTCAGAATAGTGGAGTTAATTCTGTGAAAAACTTAAGCAGCATTTTTTAAAGATGACTTTGCTATGATATTTTGTTATGAAATGCAATGAAATTCATACACTTTTAAGTGTGCCTAAGGGGTCCAAATACTCGGGTCCCTGCGGGTCTTTAAAAAGTTTTAAATATCTTAAATGGTATAAGAAAATTCTTAATTATAATTTTAAGAGGTCTTAAATTTGGGGATGGAAAAACAGGAATCGTGATATGGCATATTGTGATTGATTATCAAAAAGGTGATGATTTAATTAAATGTGAGTGCTTCACGTGTTACAGGGGTCATGACATGAGAAATCAAATTTGCCTTTATCTTTTGATGTATAAGAGGTCTTTGTACTGTTAAAACATCCCACAAGTTTTAGTGCTTAAACGTCCGCCTCATTATAAACAAAGCATTTATTTAATCAAGCTTGAAAAACGTCTGGTTTTGATATTGGGTGACCGGTGACGATCAATCAGATTTAAGCTTATCAATCGATCAATCATAATCGCGTGAGGGCGTGCACACCTGGGTGTTACGTCGTCAGCTTTCAACCACAGTTCATGGCTGAGCAGAGGTATGTGCAGTTTGATCGGTTCATTTCTGTGTTTACTGAAACTAAGAAGTTAGAGATCAGTTGTAGTGATAGTTTATTAACTATTAACAGATGTAAGCTATGCTGTGGTAATCAGATGTCCCATATGAAGAGGAAATGATGCTTGTTTTGTTGTATTTTAGCTGCAGTACAGAACCCCTCAGACAGCTCTCTCTGTTACAATCACGCAAATGATTGCAAAACAATCATCTGGGTGGCCAATAGCTCCCACTTAGCACTGGCCTCATCGAGATTGTTTTTCAAATAGTGAAAAAATATTTTTATGAGCACTCATTGTTTAGTGATGAAGATATTTTGCCATTTGTGCAACAGTATACAGTGTTAAATTATTATTACACACTTATTGTTCCTCTGTATTTTTCAGGATTACACACCTTTGGCGTGACATCTGGATAGCAGTCACAAACATCTAAATTCATGTTGTTTCTTTATTCTCTTTTATACTTTGATTTAATGTCTTAATCTATTCAATACACATGTACTTTCATGTTCTGTGCTGTATTGTCATCTCAAGGTTTTTAATGTCACAGGACAATGTTGTGAAGCATTAATTTTACTTTGCCTGGTAAAAAAGCAGTTTTTATGCTGATCAGACAAAGGCATACTGATCATAGATGCAATTAACATCATGCAACGTCTCGGTTACGTATGTAACCCTCGTTCCCTGAAGGAGGGAACGGAGACGTACGTCGGAACTGACCGACGAATTGGGATCTATTTTCAGAGACCAATCTACTTCGAGTGTTTAAAAACGAGCCAATGAGGATTGGCATGCGGTTGACGCATTCCACGACCCGCCCACATCGCGGGTATAAATACGGAAGTGGAATACCGCATCATTGCTTTTCAACTGAGGAGCCGAGACAAGTGACTCGGCCTTCAGCTGAAGCACAGCACCTGGCGACGGGACGTATGTCTCCGTTCCCTCCTTCAGGGAACGAGGGTTACATACGTAACCGAGACGTTCCCTTTCAGTCGGCCACGTTCGACGTACGTCGGAACTGACCGACGAATTGGGATCCCTACCAACACGCCAGGGATGCTGGCCCTTCCAGCGCCCTGCCTGAGCTCACTGGATCACACCTATGTTGGAGTGGAAGTCAGGGCTCCCGGCAGGGAAGGTCAGTCACTGGTGTTCCTGCAAGACCCACTCAGCGTGACTATTGGATAACGCTGGGAAAGCGTGCCCGTCTCGTGGAGATGGTACGCTGTGGAGCCACGTCCTTCAGAGGAAGGAGAGGTGGCGAATACACATAAGGACTAACCTGTCAGGGTAGTACTACATATGGCAGTCTCTGGGGTGGATCCAGCCTGGTCCCAGGGGGGAAAGAACACCACCAGAGACGATAGAGCGGGCTCTGTCAAGGGAAAGACACGGGGCTAGCCAAATAGGGTAGCTGGTAGCGTGGAAAAATACACATATGGGGTTGCCGTTAGGGAACCGCTACATATGGCACCCAGCCTACACACACGTTCCACAAGCATACGGGTGCAGGCCTGGCGTCAGACGGCCGCAACGTCTGACACCGAAGGGGTGACGGAGGAGCTCGACAGGGTTAGCCGTTTCCGGGGAACACAACTGGAGATAATAGACGCACGTATCCAGCCCAGAGGGCGGGAGTGGCGTTGCAAGCCGACACTAGAACGGGCACTTAGCGCTACTGGCCACTAGGGGCGAGGATGTGGGAAGATACCGGCTCTACACGGAGGCTATAGAATCTAGCGAACGTGTTAGGTGTCGCCCAGCCCACAGCTCTACATATATCTGTCAGCGAGGCGCCTTGAGCCAGCGCCCAGGAGGAAGCTACACTCCTTGTGGAGTGCGCTCGCACCCTGAACGGGCAAGGCACGTCTTGGCACTGGTAAGCCAAGACGATAGCATCCACTATCCAGTGGGCTAACCTCTGCTTGGAGACAGCCTTTCCCTTCTGCTGGCCTCCGTAACAGACGAAGAGCTGTTCTGAGGTTCTAAAGCTTTGAGTTCGGTCCACGTAGGCGCGGAGGGCGCGGACGGGACAGAGCAAAGCTAGGGCTGGGTCTGCCTCCTCCGAGGGCAGCGCTTGCAGGTTCACCACCTGATCCCGGAAGGGAGTGGTAGGAACCTTGGGCACATATCCAGGCCGGGGTCTCAGGACAACGTGAGAGTTGGCCGGCCCGAATTCTAGGCACGATTCGTTGACCGAAAGTGCATGCAGGTCCCCCACCCTCTTGATTGAGGCCAATGCAGTCAGGAGCGCTGTCTTCATGGACAGGATGTTTAACTCTGCAGACTGCAAAGGCTCAAAGGGAGGACCCTGAAGTGCTCTGAGCACCAGGGCTAGGTCCCAAGAGGGTATCGAGGTTGGACGAGGAGGATTCAGTCTCCTCGCACCTCTGAGGAACCTGACGATTAAGTCGTGCTTTCCTAAGGACTTACCTTCCACTGCATCGTAATACGCCGCTATTGAGGCGACGTACACTTTGAGGGTGGAGGGAGACAGCCTTCGCTCCAGCCCATCCTGCAGGAAAGAAAGCACGACATTAACCGAACACCTTTGGGGGTCTTCCCGGCGGGAAGAACACCACTCAACGAACAGGTTCCACTTCAACTTGTAGAGGCGCCTCGTAGAGGGGGCTCTAGCAGAAGTGATGGTGTCTACCACAGCTTGTGGTAGGCCACCTAGAACCTCCGCGTCCCGTCCAGGGACCAGACATGGAGTTTCCAGAGGTCTGGACGCGGGTGCCATAGAGTGCCCCGCCCCTGAGAAAGCAGGTCCTTCCTCAGGGGGATCGGCCAGGGAGGGGCTGTCGCGAGGAGTGTGAGTTCGGAGAGCCAGGTCCGGTTGGGCCAGTAGGGCGCAACTAACAAGACCTGCTCCTCGTCCTCCCTGACCTTGCACAGTGTCTGTGCAAGAAGGCTCACTGGGGGAAACGCATATTTGCGTAGGTCCCGGGGCCAGCTGTGCGCCAGTGCATCCATGCCGAGGGTGCCCCCGGTCAGGGAATAGTACAACTGGCAATGGGTCGAGTCCGGAGAGGCAAACAGGTCTACCTCCGAAGAGGTCCCATATCAGCTGGACACTCCGGGGGTGGAGTCGCCACTCTCCCGGAGGTGTCGACTGACGAGAGAGCTTGTCGGCTGTCTGGTTCAGCGCACCTGGGATGTGAATGGCCCGAAGCGACCTCAGACGCTTCTGACTCCACAGGAGGAGATGGCGGGCGAGTTGGAGCATGCAACGGGAGCGTAGACCACCCTGACGGTTGATGTACGCAACGGCCGCAGTGCTGTCCGTACGGACCAGTACGTGCTTGCCCTGTAGCGGCTTTTTGAGGCGGCCCAGGGCGAGACGTACTGCCAATAACTCTAGGCAATTGATGTGCCAACACAGTTGGGGCCCCGTCCACAGACCCGAAACTGTGTGCCCATTGTACGTGGCCCCCCAGCCCGTGGATGAGGCATCCGTGAAGACCACAGCATGCCTGGACACCTGTTCTAAGGGCACTCCCGCCCGTAGAAACGAAGGGTCCGCCCAGGGGTTGAAGGTTTGGCGACAGTAAGGAGTAACTGAGACCCGGTACTTGCCGCTCTGCCACGCCCATCTCGGGACTCGGTCGTGAAGCCAGCGTTGAAGCGGTCTCATATGAAGCAATCCGAGCGGCGTTACCGTGGCTGCAGATGCCATATGCCCCAGGAGCCTCTGAAAATATTTCAGTGGGACCGCTGTCCTGCCTTTGAACGTATTCAAGCAGTTCAACACTGACCGGACTCGCTCCTCTGTGAGGCGCGCTGTCCGGTTGACCGAATCCAGCTCCATACCGAGATAAGAGATCCTCTGTGTGGGACAGAGTTTGCTCTTCTCTCGGTTGACCCGAAGGCCCAACAGGCTGAGGTGACGGAGCACCAGGTCCCTGTGTTCACACAACTGATCCCGGGACTGGGCCAATATGAGCCAGTCGTCGAGATAGTTGAGAATCCGAACGCCGCGTTCTCTGAGCGGAACAATGGCTGCCTCCGTGACTTTCGTGAAGACGCGAGGCGACAGGGACAGCCCGAAGGGCAAGACTTTGTACTGACATATGCCCTCCCCTCGAACGCAAAGCGTAGGAACGGTCTGTGTCGAGGGAGAATGGAGACATGAAAGTACGCGTCCTTCAGGTCGATCGCTGCGAACCAATCTCGGGGGCGGATGCATTCGAAAATGCGTTTCTGCGTTAACATTTTGAACGGGAGCTTGTGCAGGGCCCGATTCAGAATGCGCAGGTCCAAGATAGGTCTTAACCCACCACCTTTCTTGGGTACAATGAAGTAGGGGCTGTAGAACCCCGACCTCATATTGGCAGGACGAACCGGCTCGATCGCGTCCTTCGCCAGCAGGACATCGATCTCGGACCGCAAGACATGGGCATCGCAACTCCGCACAGTGGTGAAGAGGATGCCCCTGTACTTGGGCAGCCGGCGCGCGAACTGAATCGCGTAGCCGAGTCTGATAGTACGGATGAGCCAGCGAGACGGCCTGGGGAGACCTAGCCAGGCTCCCAGAGACCGAACAAGCGGGACCAACGGCACCACAGACGTACCCGGGGTGGGGCAGCGAGGTGGAGTAGACAGACCCGACTCGGGAGGCCCGGAGGCGGCCCGGAGTGTTGTCTGAGTACTCCAGGGTGGGGCAGAGTATGGGTGAGGAGGCCCGGAGGCGTCCTCGGTGCCCATACTGCTGCCCCCTGGCGAGGGGGAGAGGGGAGGAAAGGAGTGGCGAGGCCCGGGGGCGTCGCACACTGCCAACCTGGCCCTCTTGGGGCCCAGGGAGGGAGGAAACTGCTCTTTTATTGAGAATGTGGGTACCGCTGGACTCCGGAGAGCCAGCGGCAGGATGTTGTGACGACCAGTAGTGACATTCTCCCCCCGGTCCTCCTCCGGGGGGAGGAGGGGTGCGGACACCACCTCCCCTGGAGCAGCTCCTCTTCTCCCTGGGCTGCCCGTCTCAGGGCCGCTTGCCCTTGCGCTTGCCGGCGGACTTTGCGGGACCCTGGACGGGTTGGGCAGTACCCCTACGCCCGGCACCCTGCTTGCCAGGTGGAGGCTGCTGCTTAGGCTTAGCAGGGGCGGAGGCGGACGCAGGGGGACGCCCTCGGCGACGAGCAGGCGGAGGTGCTGCAGCCGGCGACTGGGTGGAGGCAGCAGCAGGTCGCCGGGGCAGGATGTTCTTGATTGCCTCCGTCTGTTTCTGGGCCACCGAGAACTGCTGGGCGAAGCTCTCGATGGCGTCGCCGAAGAGGCTGGCCTGGCAGACAGGGGCGTTGAGAAACCGTACTTTGTCGGTCTCACGCATATCCGCCAGGTTCAGCCACAGGTGGCGTTCCTGGACCACAAGTGTGGACATCGCCCGACCCAGAGAGCGTGCGGTGACTTTCGTCGCCCGGAGGGCGAGGTCCGTCGCGGTACGCAGTTCCTGCATAACCCCTGGGTCGGAACTACCCTCGTGCAGTTCCTTGAGCGCTTTGGCCTGGTAGACCTGCAGGAGCGGCATGGCATGCAAAGATGACGCAGCTTCTCCACAGGCTGTGTAAGCCTTGCCCGTTAGAGCGGACGAGAACTTACACGCCCGGGAGGGGAGACGCGGATTTCCGCGCCAGTCAGTAGCGGTCTTCGGACACAGTTGCATCGCTACTGACCGCTCGACTGGGGGGATCTCCACTTAACTCTTGGCTGCGCCACCATCAAGGGTAGTGAGGACGGAGGAGTCAGTCGATCGGTTTCTAGCGCTGTAAGGCGCTATCCACGATTTCGTGAGCTCCTGATGCACCTCCGGAAAGAAAGGTACTGGGGCGGGGCGCTGAGAACCAGCGCGGGCCGTCCCGAGATACCAATCGTCCAGCCGCGAGGGTTCGGGACACGGTGGAGGGTTCCACTCGAGCCCAACACTGGCGGCGGCCCGGGCAAGCATAGCCGTGAGCTCCGGATCAGACTCGGGCAGCGCTACCACACCAGAAGGGGGCAGCGCAGCCGAATCCTCATCTCCGGAGTCCATTAGCTCGTCCCCCGATGCGGCTATCGAGACCATGTCCTCAGCCGGAGCCCCGAAAGTAACAGACGGTCTCCCGTGGGAAGGACCAGGCTGCTCTTCCGGAAGCTCCACCGGCGCAGTGGAGGGGGGAGGGGCCCGAGGAGCCTGTTGACCCGGCGGGAGTGCCCTCACAGTAACCCTCAGGTCTCCACCAAAGGCATCAGCCAAAGTAGCAGCCCTCTGCTTCGCAGCAGGAGGGCCACTAGATCGGGGGATGCGCAATGGAACTCCACCCCGTCTGAGGTATTCGAGTCTAGACCGTAGTACTGCGATGGTCATGTTCCCGCAATGGGAACATGAGTCATCCACGAAAGCCGCCTCAGCGTGCTGAACGCCCAAACACGAGAGGCAGCGATCGTGTCCGTCAGCTGGGGACAGATAACGATGGCATCCAGAAACACACGGTTTGAATGACATCTTGAAAAAGACGCAGGGTCAAACCGTGTTGCTCTTTTAGAAGGGGAAAAACCGCTCCAATCAGTGCCGAGGCACACAGGGGAATGACCGCGGCTCGCAGCGGTTCAGGGGTGCAAGCCCGCTGAGAGCACTCAAGCCCAGGAAGCTGTGAGAACAGCTGTTGTTTTTTGCGATCTCCGCTGAAGTGCCGTCACACCAACACCGTAGACTGGAGCAGTCCTCTTGACTTGAGAAAAAACACTCTTTGTAGGAACACAGTAGCGTTCGGCTCCGAAGTTGAAAAAGCAATGATGCGGTATTCCACTTCCGTATTTATACCCGCGATGCGGGGCGGGTCGTGGAATGCGTCAACCGCATGCCAATCCTCATTGGCTCGTTTTTAAACACTCGAAGTAGATTGGTCTCTGAAAATAGATCCCAATTCGTCGGTCAGTTCCGACGTACGTCGAACGTGACCGACTGAAAGGGAACTAAGATTACTCAGTAAACTATATTCAATTATTTTACCATATCAAACCAAAATCTGATATGTTCTGACAGATTGAGGTCTAGTGATGACTAGATTGAACACATTTCATTTGTTAACTTTTCACCTGATGTATTGCACTTAAATATATCATTTGGCCATAAACATTTATCTACTTTAAAAGAAAAGAAGACTCTGACTGGAAAACTACCAACATCCCTGACCAGCCATGCAATGACATTGTGGTTCCAGTAAAATGCCCCATGACTGAAGAACTTGTAACCCAGCTTCAAACTGTTAGTCAGCCAATCTCACAACTATAGAAGAGACATATATATATTTCTCTGTACTAAATGTTGTGCTCCTTCATACTTGAGATTGTCAGTTCATCATTTCCTCACCCTCAAGTTGTTCCAATCCTGTATGAGTTTCTTTGTTCTGCTGAACACAAAGGAAGATATTTGGAAGAATGTTTGTAACCAAGCAGATCAGCAGTCTTTGACTACGATAGTAGTGTTATGAATGCATATAGGGTAAGTGCAAATGCTTAGTTTGTAAACTGCTGTAATTTATGCAAATGAAATGCATTTGTTCTATTGTTTGTAATTTGCTTCATTGTTTTAGAGATAGTTACCTGAGAACTTTTTACTTGCATTAGTTAAGCTAGTATCAGTTTTTTTTTTCTGTGGTATTGAAATTGGATTCAAGAATTGTGAAATTTAACTAAACTAAAATTTTGGTTTCGTAACAACCTTGTTTCCAGAAAAAATAACAATGTCATGATATATATTGTTACCGTGGTATAAAATTACTCATACTGTATCTTGATATACAATTTTGGACACTTCGCTGACTCTACATGTTTTTTTTTGTTGCAATTATTGTAGTACTAATTCTATCGTCTTACAAGAAAGATAATTATTTATCTTAATGGATCGTACTTGTACATTATCTTTAAGCTTCCGCTAAGAAAAACGTTCATTACAATGTGGAAGAACAGCATAGCAGCAAACACTACAGCAACAACAACACTTTCAGTTATGCACCAGTGCCCTGAACAAGTCCTTAATCATCAGATGTATTTGACCCCTGAATGCTGCAACTGACTAAAGAGAATCTGAATCTTTTTTTGTGATGATGCAAACAAATCATTCAAATGAATTTGAACTGATTCATAGAAAAAAATGAATGCGAGAGTTGTATTAATATTGGCTTATGAGCAGTTCCACATAGAATCTGTGCCTGCAGAAAAATCTACAGATTTCCACACACTAGGAACACTCAAAATGCACAAAATTCAACTAATCCCCTGCACATGTCCTGAAAAGTGAAGCCAAAATGTTTCGATCGCCCCCTGGTGGCTGGCTGCAGTATAGGTCATAAACCCCGCCCTCTCCATGTAATCAAATGGGACAAGAGCCAAACTAAAAAATCCAATTAGACTTCAAATAATTTTTTTCAAGTGTTCATTTTTCCAATAAGTTTGGTTTTAGTTGGTTATTTAATGCTATAAAAATGGGGTGTAACGTCATGATTGACAGATGTCCTTGGCTGCATCCGAAATCTTAAAAATGCTGCCTTCGGAGGACGCATTTCAAGAAGGCATCAAGGCATGTCCGAATCCAAAGTTAGCTTCACTTCCTGTCTCCTGAGATACCTTCATCTGATCTATAGAGGGTATGCATTGACGTCACTTTCCCACATGGCCCCCTCCGGACTGAGTGGCAGAAGAGCTGCTGCATGACTGGGTTTAATAGGGGAAACTGCAAAAACACGAGTAAAACAAACAATTATCAGTTTAAACTAAAGGTTGGACTCTATATAGTGTAACTTACAACTTACCAAAGATCCATTGATCCATGGATATTGACATGCAGCCAGGAATCGTGTTTCCTGACATTTATATGAGCCTGATTTCGATGCCGGGGAAATACATAAAGCAAATTGCCTGTGAACGGTTTATATAAATACAATATAGGTGGGTCTAAATCTGGGTGATCACTTATATCAATGTTATATATATCGTCACGTCCAGCCCTAAAACTTGTATAGTTTTTGTCAGTGTTTATTTAAAAACATCCAATTTATGCAGAATATAAGCTGCTAAATATTTAATTGATGAGTTGTCAATACAATATACAGTATAACAATACAATATATATGGTATGATTTTACCCCAAAATTCAATATATTGACACAAAATGATAACTGCAAATCCACGTTTCGCTGCCTGTAGTCCAGTTGTTTCTGTGAATTGCAGTGATTCATTTGCGTATCTTTTTTGTAGCTTTCGGCAGTCTGTAAAAATATACCTCTTGTCAAATCTCTTTGTACAGTCAATCTCAAAGCTCTTTCCCGTTTTAGATGTGTTTTGTGTGTTTATCGCAGCATTCACGCTGTAAACCAATGCTGCCACTCAGTGGGCGTAACCGCAGTCACTCCGGCCAACGGTGACGTCACGTACACACCCTCTATTTTTGAAGGCAGCATTGATGTATCCTTCTCTTCCTTTGAAATCCCACAATCCTGTGCTTTCCATTCGGTGACAGTTAAGGTAAAAAAGAAGATGGCGTCTGAAAGTTGAGGTTGGTGGTCAGATTGTGTGTAAATGTAGTTTTTTGACCAATGTTTTCCAATTTTGATGTCATTTCTAGCGAGAAATTTAATGTAGTAATTAAATATTCGCTTAGTTTTCACCAAAGCTCACTCTATTTTGTTGTATTTTAAATTATTTTCTTAATTTTTATTGAAAATAAATGCCTTTCCAGGCACTTATTTCCTGTGATAGAAAAAGGGATTAGAGCAAGTTCAGCAAAAGGTGGATTTGAGCCTCGGGTCGATTTGCATCAAAACTTCCTGCTGCACGCTTTACCCCTATACTATTGCTGCCGTACACAAACTAGTGTCTTCCGTCGTTTTGTCTGGCCCAACCAGACGTCAGTGGGTGAAGTTAGTGTAAATAGCCTCTGTCAACAAGGCGGGCTATTTGCACTTAGTGTAAATAGACACTCCGTTATGGGGGCAGGGCATGGTTGAATTGGATCATCGAAGGTCATCAGCAAAGACATTGGTTGGTTAATAAAGAGATTAAAGTATATTTGTTTTATTTAACATTTAATTATTGCAGGTTGCATAATATTCTGAGTTTGCGTTTCACAGTTTTTATTCATTTTTAAGTAATACTGAAATTGTGCAAGTGAGATGAGTAAATGCCTTTACTTAAATGTTACTTTACTAGTTACTTGAAAAAAGTAATCTGATTACGTAGCTCGTGTTCCCTTTCAGTCAGTACACTATGAGTTACGTCAGTTACTGACGAAATGGGGGTTTCGCTTAGAAGCCAATGCACAAAATGAGCCAATGGCATTTCTGCAGAGCAAAAACTCCTCTCTAAAAGAGCTGCACGCGGCACGTCTTTTTCAAGATGTCTCGCCCGTGCTCCGTTCCTGGATGCGGTCGGCTGGTTCCTCCGTTTGACGGGCATGATCGCTGTTTGGCATGCTTGGGCCTCGTGCACGCTGAGCGCGCGTTCATGGATGAGTCATGTTCCCACTGCAGGAACATGGCCATCGCAGTGTTGCGGTCAAGACTCCGTGATCTCCGTGCTGGAGGGAGAGTCCCCTCTACCACATCCCAATCTATTCCCTCCACGAGTGGGAATACTTTGGCTGGTGGTCAGGGTGACTTGAGGGTGACGGTGTGGGCCAACCCGACGAATCCTCCTCGGGCCACACCCCCTTCTAGCACACTGCAACCTGTGGTGTTGCCAGATGAGGGCGCAGGTGTTTCCCGTCCTGGGCCCTGCGTTTCATTTGGCGCACTGGCGGAGGATGCTATGTCGATCGCTGCATCACAAGGTGGGCTGGATTCCTCCAGAGATGACGATTCGGCTGTGTTGCCTCCTTTGGGAGTCCCAGCATTGCCCGAGTCTGATCCAGAGCTCACAGCCATGCTTTCCCGGGTGGCCGAGGCTCTTGGGCTTGTGTGGAACCCTCCGCCATGTCCCGAGCGCTCTCGGCTAGATGATTGGTATCTGG
This sequence comes from Coreius guichenoti, assembly GCA_039654105.1. Lineage (NCBI taxonomy): Eukaryota > Metazoa > Chordata > Actinopteri > Cypriniformes > Gobionidae > Coreius > Coreius guichenoti. The sequence continues at coordinate 5,052,140 of CM077177.1, forward strand.
GGGCGGCCCATGCCGAAGGCGCCCGTCAGCCCCCAGTGCCCTTCTTCCCGGAAGTGCATGAAGAGGTGTCGAAGTCGTGGAAGTCTCCCTTGACTTTTCGCGATCGTTCGGCAGCCACTTCCGCCTTCACTGCCCTCGACAGCGGCGCAGTGAAAGGGTACACTGGAGTTCCCCCTGTTGAGCGCTCTGTTGCGATGCAACTGTGTCCGCAGAGCGCTGCGACATGGCGTGGTGACCCAAAGCACCTGTAGGTTTACGTCTACTTTGGTGGCGAAGACCTACAGAGCTGCGGGCCAGGCCGCGTCCGCCCTGCAAGCGATGGCCACCCTTCAGGTCTACCAGGCCAAGGTGCTCAGAGACATGCACGAGGGCAATGCTGACCCCGCGTTAATGCAGGAGCTGCGGGCGGCCACCGACCTCGCTCTACGAGCGACGAAGGTGACCGCTCGCTCTCTCGGTCAGGTGATGTCCACTTCTGTGGTCCAGGAGCGCCACTTATGGCTCAACCTGGCTGATATTAGAGAATCTGAGCGAACCCGTTTCCTCAATTCTCCCATTTCCCAGGATGGGCTATTCGGCGGGGCGGTCCAGGACTTCACCCAACAGTTCTCGACCGCTCAGAAACAGGCTGAGGCGATCAAGCATATTCTACCCCGGCGGCCTGCTGCTGCCTCCACCCAGCCGCCGGCTCAGAAGCCTCAGTCTGTTCCCCGCCGAGGCCGCCCTCCTGTGGCTTCCGCCCCTCCCGCTCAGCCCCAGCAGCAGCCTTCACCCGGGCCGAGGCGTGGAGGACGCCGCAGGAAGGCAGTCCCTCCCTGCCTGCTAAACGGCAGTCTAAGCGGCGGTCCTGAGACGGGTGGCTCGGAGGTGAACTCGGTTCTTTCCCAGGAGATGGTAGCAGGGCCACTCCTTCCCCCGGTGGAGGGCCGGGGGAGAATCCTTGGTTTTTCCCTTCCGCCTATTCCGCCCTATTCATGGTTAAAGAAAGAACTGACATTTTCACCTCCGAGCCTCAAGAGGGCGCGGCTGGCAGTGTGCGACGCCAAGCAGCCTCGCCACTCTCGGCCCCCTCTGTCGCCAGCCCCCTGGCAGACGAGACCCCCGTGGAACGCTGGTCCTTCCCTGGTCTCCTCTGTCAGGGCGCGGAATTCGACCCCGCCCACACCTCGGGACGCTCCCATGCCTCCCATGTCTGGGCCGGTCATTCCGCCTCGCTGCCCCATTGGGGGTACGCCTGTGGTTCGCATGACCCCGCTGGTACAGTTTCTGGGAGCCTGGCTAGCACTTCCCAATCTGTCCAGCTGGCTCGCACCATCAGGTTCGGTTATGCGATTCAGTTCGCACAGTCTCCTCCCCGCTTTCGGGGAGTCCGCTATACCATGGTGGGTGGCAATGCCCCTGTCATGCGTGTGGAGGTCACCACCCTACTGGCGAAGGGTGCGGTCGAGATCGTCCCTCCAGCCGAGATGGAGTCCGGCTTCTACAGCCCTTACTTTATTGTACCCAAGTAAACTGGTGGGTTACGGCCAATCCTGGACCTGCGCATCTTGAAGAGACCGTTTCTACGGTTTGCCTTCGAGGGGCAGGCATATCAGTACACGGTTCTCCCATTCGGGCTAGCCCTGTCCCCTTGCGTCTTTACGAAGGTCGTCGAGGCAGCCCTTGTGCCGCTCAGGCAACACAGGGTTCGCATCCTGAACTATCTCAACGACTGGCTGATTCTAGGCCACTCTCGGGATCAGGTTTGCGAACACAGGGACCTGGTGCTTCAGCACCTCGCCTGTCTGGGCCTTCGGGTCAACTGGGAAAAGAGCAAACTCTCCCCAGTGCAGAGGATCTCTTTTCTCGGTATGGAAATTGACTCGGTCGCCATGTACGCGCAGCTTACGAGTGAGCGCGCGCAGTCACTGCTGACTTGTCTTCGCCAGTTCAAGGACAAGAGTGCGGTTCCACTGAAATATTTTCAGAGGCTCCTGGGGCATATGGCATCCGCAGCTGCGGTAACGCCACTCGGTTTGCTTCATATGAGACCGCTTCAGCACTGGCTTTGTGATCGAGTCCCGAGATGGGCATGGCAACACGGCACGCTCCAGGTCCCAGTGACTCGGGCCTGCCGTCAGACCTTCACCCCGTGGGCGAACCTCAGTTTTCTACGGGCAGGTGTTCCCCTAGAATGCATGTTGTTGTATCAACAGATGCCTCTGCCACGGGCTGGGGGGCCATGTGCAATGGACATGCTGCCGCGGGCTCCTGGAGAGGACCCCAGCGCCTATGGCATGTCAACTGCCTCGAGTTGCTGGCCGTACGTCTTGCCCTGCACCGCTTCCGAGCCCTACTCAAGGACAAGCACGTACTGGTCCGTTCAGACAGCATGGCGACAGTAGCATACATCAACCGACAAGGTGGTCTACACTCCTGCCGGATGTCGCAACTCGCCCGCCATCTCCTCCTATGGAGTCAGAAGCATCTGAGGTCGCTTCGTGCTGTTCACATCCCGGGAGAACTGAATCGTGCAGCCGACGAGCTGTCACGGTTTCAGCCGCTTCCGGGGGAATGGAGACTCCATCCCCAGACGGTTCAGCTGATTTGGGAACAGTTCGGCGACGCACAGATAGATCTGTTTGCCTCCCACGACTCTTCCCATTGCCGCTGGTATTACTCCCTGACCGAGGGGACCCTCGGCACGGATGCACTAGCGCACAGCTAGCCGCGGGGCCCACGCAAGTATGCGTTTCCCCCAGTGAGCCTTCTCGCACAGGTTCTGTGCAAGATCAGGGAGGACAGGGAGCAGGTCCTTTTGGTCACCCCATATTGGCCCGGCCGGACCTGGTTCTCAGAACTCGTACTCCTTGCGACAGCCCCTCCCTGGTCGATCCCTCTGAGGAAGGACCTCCTTACTCAGAGACGGGGCACCGTATGGCACCCACGTCCCGACCTTTGGAACCTACACGTGTGGGTCCTGGACGGGACTCGGTAAGTTTGAGTACCCTGCCACCTCAGGTGGCGGCTACCATCACTTCCGCTAGGGCCTTGTCAATGAGACAGGCCTATGCGTTGAAGTGGAACCTCTTCGTCACCTGGTGCTCTTCTCGCCGAAAAGAGCCCACGAAATGCTCAATCGGGTCCGTGCTTTCCTTCCTCCACGAAGGGTTGGAGCGAAGGCTGTCTCCCTCCACCCTGAAGGTCTATGTGGCCGCGATTTCGGCTCACCATGACCTGGTGGACTCAAAAACGGTAGGTCAGCACGACCTGGTCAGCAGGTTCCTTAGAGGGGCGAGGAGATTAAATCCTCCTCGCCCTCCTCAAATACCCTCTTAGGATCTTGCAGTGGTTTTATCTGCCCTGCAGAAAGCTCCCTTTGAGCCTCTGCAGTCTGTGGAGCTGAAGTTCTTTTCAATGAAAGTGGCGCTCTTGATTGCTCTGGCTTCCATCAAGAGGGTAGGGGACCTGCAGGCATTTTCGGTTGACGAAGCGTGCCTGGAATTCGGGCCGGCTAATTCTCACGTGATCCTGAGACCCCGGCCTGAGACCACTCCCTTCAGGGATCAGGTGGTGAACCTGCAAGCGCTGCCTGTGGAGGAGGCCTTGGCATTGCTCTGTCCTTCGTGCCTACGTAGACCGGACGCAGTGTTTCAGGACCTCAGACCAGCTCTTTGTCTGTTATGGAGGGCAGCAGAAAGGGAAGGCTCTCTCCAAGCAGAGGTTGTGTCACTGGATAGTGGACGCCATTGTCCTGGTATATCAGGTTCAGGGCATGCCATGCCCCCTTGGGGTTAGAGCACACTCCACTAGGAGTGTTGCTTCCGCTTGGGCTTCAGCGCATGTCGCCTCGCTGACAGACATTTGTAGAGCTGCAGGCTGGGCGACACCCAACACATTCGCAAGATTTTATAATCTCCGAGTGGAACCTGTGTCCTCTCGTGTACTCGCCCCAAGTAGCCAGTAACTGGACAGGCTCAGGTGTCTTCGCTTGCTGCGCCATTCCACTCCATGGACTGGATGTGTGCGCATTTTCCCTCAGGTGAGCTTCCCAGTAAGCCCTGAGCTCCTCCAGCACTGCTGATGTCGACACCAGAGTGCATGCCCGCTTGGTCAGCCCTCGTGTTCGGCTAGGTGCCTCCGTGTGCATGGTTCCCCCTTTGGGCAACCCCCACATGTGTATTTCCACGGTAAGTCTTTCTGAGCACGTGTCTTCCCTTGGCAAGACACCTTGCCACACGGTTGAAAAATTTTCCACCTGCGGCTGGATACCCCAGAGTGCTCCATATGCAGTCCCTACGGGGGTCATATGTGTATTCTTAAGTCCTCCCTTCGGGCAGGCGTTGTGTCGCATTTCTCCACATGGGATATGCTTCCCAGTGTATCGGCGTTGAGCCTAGCCCCTCGTTCGTGCTAAGACTCACGGCAGGTAGCTCTGGTCAGCGCAGGACGCTGGAAGACAGCCGTCGTGGCGAGATTGTATTGGGACCCCCATTTCATCAGTAACTGACATAACTCGTAGTGTACTGACTGAAAGGGAACGTCTCGGTTACGTATGTAACCCTTGTTCCCTGAAGGAAGGGAACGGAGACGTTACGTCCCCATGCCACTTCCGCTGTACCGCTGGAACGGCCGGACGCTCATGCCTCGGCTCTTCAGCAGGTAACATAATGCGAGATTGCCACGCAACGCCCTTTATACCCACGTGGTGGGGCGGGGTTGCGTTATGCAAATTGGCTTCTAAGCGAAACCCCCATTTCGTCAGTAACTGACGTAACGTCTCCGTTCCCTTCCTTCAGGGAATGAGGGTTACATACGTAACCGAGACGTTACTTGTAGGCTAATGCAATCCCTCCAACACTGCATATATCACAAATGGATCTTGTCAAAGCATTTTAAAGACAATAAAAAAAATATATTTTGGTATTTTATTCATTATTTATTAAAAGAGATCATGCAACAAATATAGCATTGGATTCCTTACTTCTGTGCTTATGTTTTTACAGACATAGGCCCTTTTAAACGCTGTACACAAATTATTATTGGCATTGGTTTGCACAGTGAATAAAACTATAAAAAATACTGTCCAGACCAGTGACTCCCAACCTTTTTCAAGTTTAAGTTTCCACGGCCCACTGCAAGAATTTTAACGGTCCTGACTATTTGTGTCGCGTTGGTTAATGAGGATTTAGAAACTGAGATTGTTAACTTCATTGAATAAACTGGCAACGAACAGAAAATGCAGATCATGGGTTACCGAGCGCAGGCCCGCTTCCAGAATCAAATCAGGTGCTCTAGCCTTAGTGCCTATATCAGACTTTTGTCCCTTCCATTGCTATAGTCACTGTAAATCATTTCAATTTTGAGAGTGAATTCCGCATTTGGAACGTGTACTTGGCTGTTAATCAATAAAGCTGTCTACACTGCACAATAAATCTCTTCACGTCGTGTATATACTTTGTTTGTTAAAATGAGAGGATTCTCGAGCTTGCATAACAAATTTTTTTTTTTTTTTTTTTTTTTTTTAACCTTTTTTGACATTTAACCCTTGCACACTGCTGTCACTATGACATTATATCCATTAGTCTCTGAAGCATATCTCAGAACAAGATCTGGCAAAGTCAAAATTACCAGGATTATGTGCAATGCGTGAAATTGCCTCAAAGCATGTGTGTAAAGAGACGCGCGCTTCAGTGAAGCTAATTCATTCGGCTCCAGTGTCGCTACAGACTGAAGAGCAACACATGCGCGCGCGCCTTCTGTGTCTTCCACCTCTGTGTTTGTCACCCACCCGCACGAGCCCGTCTCCCCCTCCTCCCTGAGCATGTGTGTAAGGATGGATGGCGCACAGGCCCGTCTGAAAGGACAATAATAAAGCACAACGACGCTGGTGAGTTCTTCTCCTTCTTCCTCTGCGAAATGCCGCATTAGAATACGCGCGTTATAGCGCGGCACAAGAGACGTGATGATGGGATGCATGTGCAGCTGTGTGTTAACATGAAGAGCTTTTGTGTCCGCGTCACCGTCTTCAGCACCATCCCTTTAAACCTCAAGTGTGTCCTTCTTACTCTAAAACGCAAACGCTAAGAATTGCTCTGGTTTTGGGGCATGATGAACGGATAATGTTGGAGTCATTGCTTAAACAGGTCATAAAGCTGTCAATTTTAACATCTTATATTAAGTGTCCGTGTGTGCTGCGGTAATGAAATGCGGATATAGGTAAAGAAAAATGAGAGAGAAGTGTCTTTGGAGGAGATCTAGGTGTCTGGACCTCCGCTGAAAGTCCAGAGAGAGAGTGAGAGAGAGAGAGAGAGAGAGAGAGAGAGAAACAGGGAGATTTCTAACTGGAGATGATTTTCGGCCAAAGCAAATGAACGGATACTGAACATGCGAAGGCATGCGGTTCATCATGTCCATGTGACATGTATAATAAATCTGACATTTTATTTTAGACATTACATAACTGACATTACATTATACGTAATAGCATTTTTAATGTGAAGTTATATTATTGCAGCCTAGCCTGTATAACATTGAATGGTTATAAAGAAATTGTTATACTGTAAAAAGTGTATGTGTTTAGTTTGGTCATTCCTACAGTCCATCCGTCATTTCTACAAAGCTCCAAATGTCCCAATGATATAATGATGTTCTCATTAAAATTTCATGTAGCCTATATGACAGACTTGCGCTGCACATGTTGCACTTAACTGTATTTCCCTATTTTGAAGTGATTTCAATCATATTTCAAGCAATTCAAAACCATTATGGTGAACAGTGCGCATCTGAAGTGTCTCAGCTGAAGGAAATAATACATTATTTATCGGCTTTAATATATCAGCAACAATTTTTTATCGGGCTGATAACGGTAACATTAAAAATGAACATATATCAACCGATACCGATATGGTAGCCAATATATATTGTGCATCCCTACTTGCAACATTATAAATAGGCTTTAATCTTTTCAACCAGCCAATTTTTGAAATTTAACATTAATGATTTAACATGATTAATAATGTAACATTAATGACTTAAAAAGCACCAGATTGTACAAATTACTCTAATCTGACCTTAATATATTCAATAAGTGAACAAAACCTGGTAGGTTAACTTAGATGTCACTACATTTTCTAGGCTATTTGTCCAAAAATGTACAGAACAGTGACATTGTAAGTTTTCATTTGCCAGTTTTCCGTCAAGGCATTTCATTTTCAGCATCCATAGCCTTGCAAGGACTATTTAATAGCATTCTGTGCACCTCATGTTTACTTTCCCAGATCCCAATGATTCAATGTCCCAGCTGAGAAGCATGTGTCCAAATGCCTGGTTTTCTCACAGCCAGTCCCTGAAATCCAGTCAATGAAGTCCCCACAACCTCTCTCTCCCTGCTCTGAATGGAGCCACTGTAATAAGAGGTTAGGTTGCTTCACAAAATCAAGATTATTTCATAATTGCATGGTTTTATCTCATTTAATACATTGTACAAGTAGAGATTTACTAGAGATTTGGCACCATTCTTAGAAAATCTAAAATAGCGTATATACATTTTTAAAGTGAATTTGTTATTTGAGTTCATTTTTATAGTTTTATATGAACACAATACTGACATATATTTAATATCAAGTGATGCATGCATATTTTATCCATACATAATTTCATTTGTTAAAAATGTTCTTATAGTTTTGTAATTCCAAACCACTTTTCCTCTTATTTAGTTGAAATGGAGGATGAAGATGGTACTTGTTTACTTGATGTTTTGTGGTAAGTGCTGTTACATCCAATAAATAGAATTTTCTCAGTTTGTATGTAGTTTATTTAAAAAAAACAAAAAAAAAAAACATCCACATTGGAAGATTTGCAAGATAGTTTGCTCATGTTAACTATTAAATGTTTTGCTTTGAAACAGTGACCCTCAAGCCCTGAATGATTTTCTTCATGGGACAAATGAGGTATGAAGAGATTAAAGATTTTAGCCACACAGTAATATTATAAAGTTAGAAGCATTAATGACTATCTGTTACAGTACTTTCTCCAAAACTTGTTTCAGTTGTGGTAATTTTGGAATCTTTCCACACTTATAAGGTTGTATGTAGAGAGATCTTACGTGAAGAACTTAGCAGGAGAAACTCTTGTGTTTGTTTAAATTTTTTGCAAATACAAGGTCTAAAAAAAATACCCCATGCAATTAACTGTCCCTCCTCCCTTCTGTTCAAGCAGCTGCCAAGTGGAGACTTACTCATTAATTCATCCTCTGGAGAGCCATCACTCTTCACAGACACTCCAGTGAGTCTAGACCTTTCTCCCTATGGAAGAGGGAGCATGGGACACCCCAGAATTCAGTACTGCATGTCTGTCTGTCTAACAAAACCTACTTTTTATCATCAAAAGAATGGATATGTGAATTTAAACTTTAAAAGAGTGTTTGTGTTCCTAGCAAACTTTTTACATAATTGTTGTGACCTTTTGTTCTGCAGAGTCCTGCATCTCTGTTAGCAGACGATGCAAGTTCTCAGGACACTCCTGTCTCTGGCTGTGTAGATCTGTCCTTTCTGGAGGAGGCGCTGCTGTCATCACCAGTATCATCACTGGGAAGTGAAGGTCCAGAAGAGGCAAAAGAAGATCCCAATGTCCACTTGGTGGATCAGCAGAAAGAGTCAGAAGAGATCTGTGACATTCTCCAGCAGAGTCTCCAAGAGGCAGACATCACTGAGGACACTCTTGCATTAGAGGCAGGACTTGCCCAGACAGCAGAAACTCTCCAGCTTGGTTTGTCCCTTCCTTTGCCTGCAACACCATATTTCTCCAAACCATTGACCATGCCTGGCTTGATCTCTGTACCAAAGGACACACAAACAGCAGTGGAGCCTCCTCAGCCATCTTTGTTAGCTGTTGGTCCAGGCTGCCCCTCACTCAAGCCTCCAGGAACCCAGTTAATGAGTCTACTTCCTGGGAATGTCTTCCCCACACCTCCACTCGAGGCATCCTTTTCTATTAATTCAGCACAAAGCACCAGCATGATTACCCAAAAGACCCTGCCAAGCCTCACAAGCTGCCAGATGTTGGCCTCCACCGTTAGAACAATCACTCCATCAGTGGTCATGTTACAAAAAACACCTCTACCCATTCAGCCTAAGTTACCTGTCAACATCCAGCCCAGACTTGTACAGATCAGTCCCAGGCCATCAGGACAGAAACCATTGTCAGGATTTGCCTTCATCTCAGCAAATACGACACAGAGTGTCTTGCTATCCCCTTCTGTTGGCTCAAAGCAGTCCTTGCAAGCACAGTCCACACCAAGTGTTAGCAAACCTGTTAGCTTTAATTTGGTTGGTCAGGGAGGCCCCATTGTCATTCAACCCCAAGGTCCTTTTCAGGGTCAGAGACAATTCTTTCTGCCCAGCCAAACACCTGCAACTACGACCCAGTCTACCAGCATTTCAAGGTGTCTTCTTAGTACACCAAGCAAACCCAATGTTGACAGTTCTCAAATTGTCACTATACAGCCAAGGCAAATTAACTTCAGCCCTATTTTCACCTCCCCAACTGGACAATTCACCCTCAGACATGGGGCTCTTCTATCAGGGTCTTTACCAATTCGGCCAACACCTCCCACAGTCTTCCAGATGCCAACACAGCTAGCAGGGACCTATGCACCTCAAGTGCAGGGGCAGCATGATGCTGTTGTTCAAAACACAGTCGGAAACCAGATCAGATTGATTAATAATGCTAGTATGCTCCTTCCTGATATGACCACCACACCAATACTGAATGGTCAGTCAATGATACAAAGTCTGCTTCCAGCACAAAGAGCTCTGGTAGGGGGACCTGAGGGGAAGGTGAGTCTTACGCAGAATTCATTGCTTCTCTTGCCTGAGAAAACAACAGAAGATGAGGAGAAAGTCAACAAACCCCTTCAAGTGAGTTCATTTGTGTCACTTTCTTATGTAACAATGTTAAGAATGGTCTTTATGTTGTCGAACAGTAAATGTTATAATTTAATAATCATTTAAATGCTATAATTGCATTTTGAAATCATGGTTGTATATTGCAATGGATTTGGGGCTCAATACGTTTGTTTGCTGGGTTTTTTCAACTTGATTTGGCAGGAGAGCAGATTGCTTCCTCGAGCTTCAGTGGAAGCACCCATTGTGGAGATTCATCAGCCCTCTCCAGTATCAACTCTACTACAGTCATCAGCAGATGTTAGTTGTACCCCTGAGCCAGTTTTGCCATTATCCCCACAACTGATCACCCAAACAGAAGAGCAACAATTTACTGAAGGAGAGCATAATCCATTGCATCACAATCAGGCATCAATACATCTTCCCCAACAGGTAAATTAAATTGTGCTCTGTCATAGGTTCTCAAGCATTTTGTGCAATTGCATTCAAAGACAGAAATGAAAATGCAATAGTATATTAGGAAAGTATTTTGAATATACGTCTTTCCCTGCAGTATCCACTTAAACCGTCAGCCACCCAAGAGATCTTAGCTGCAACTCTGTTTGTGCAAATGGACAACATCTCTACTGCCACAGGAGAAACTGAGGATTCACTTACACCTTTGACGGCATCTGAGACTTTCTCTGCATTGTGTGAGAGTAAAGAGATTCCTTTGTCAGCGTACCATGGCTCAGAGCACAGTGACATTCTACTGCAATCTCCTATTGGCCAGTGCACTGTAAAGACCACAAGCACAGACTCCATGATGGGCTCAACAACCCCAGCCTCCGATGAGCTGGATTCCTCCATGTCGATTGCTCTTGGTACTGAACCCAAGTTCCAGGAGGGGCCTGTAAAGAGTAAGAGCCCTTCCTTTTCCTCAGAAAAGTTGTTTATTTATCAGCAGCAGTTTATCCAATTCATGCGTTACCTGAGCTTAGAGGAACCCGAGAGCAAGCAGTGACCACAGAATCAACACTCACGTGAATGTGCACAAAAGTTTTAATTAAATCCCAAACACATAACTAGTCTAAACAAACATACATGCACTCACGCATACACTGGTAAAATGGAAAGTGAATGAATGAAACTGAAACTATGTAAACGTAAGTCAGTTAACCACCTGAACAAAACCATCAGTGTCTTAATTTAAAGCATCTTGGTAACAAGGGGTCTACAGCTTATACTAAACCTCTGTTTAGTTAGTTAAATGTATGATACTTGCTTTGCCTTAGCCGTTGAATGAGTGTCTGGATGCAGTTTGGATGAAAGTCTTGATGGTGCTGAAGTTGCTATTAGGTTCTTCCGGGTTGAGTGAAGATTGATGAACTTCAGCGATGTTAGTCAGAATCTGTTGTTATCAGGAGCATCCTCTCTCCCATGTGGAAAGTTACAGCATGGCTTGCCCCTGACTTTGCTCCGGGGCAAAGTGAGGTCCCGCTACAGTACATGAATATTGAATATAATACAATCAATATTATTACTGTAGCTTTGAAAGAAAAACTAAACAGCCATTGTTAGAGACATATTCTTTATAACAAACACATTTTTGTACTAGTCATCCTATCATTATTTTTGATGCCTCTTCCCGATCAGAGCTCACAGTCCCTTATGCAAGGAACAACAGTGGGATAATCTCTTTGGACCAGCATGACTTACGGGAGATGGTACACCTGCATTCCCAGGACAAAGAGTCCTACTCAGCACTTCACAAGAAGGTCAAGGTGCAAATATAATAAATAAATGTGAAGTCTTCAAGAGATCATTCTAGATTTCAGGGAGATATATTATTTCAAAGTAATTCGGAACGTACTCTGTTATTAATATCCCTTTTATGTCATAGACACCAACTGCAAGCAGTCTGAAAGAGGAGAAACTGACACTAGCAAAGAGGCAACACATGTAAGTAAAAATACACTTGCTCAGTAGCATTCTATGTAGACATCAGTATGGATTCGAAAATATGTAAGGTTACTTGTATAATCCCAGTTCTCTGAAAACAAAGTGAGGGATCTCACTATGGAAAATGTGAAAGACCAAAGGCTTACCTGTCAGAGGACAGAGCAATCTCAGCAATCACAGGAGCCCTATGTGAACTGCTGTATTGCTTTAATAGTACATTCCAGGAATATGCCAAATGCAAGACAGATACCTTACTCTGTTATCAGAAAACTAGGGTTATGCAAGTAACCTAAAGTTGGCTTTTAAACATTCATTTGGTATCTCACAATGTAAAGACTATTCCTGCATTGCATGCTTACTGAAACTGTAGTGTCATTGTATCTGACCAGACACAGTGAAACAGTGAAATAATGTCTTTAGGAAATGATAATGAGAACCGTGTGCCAGTGGAAGGTAGACTGTGGTATATATGTGAGGAGTTGTCATGCTGGTAACAGTGCAAGAATATCCTGCACAGAAACACTATTGTACAAATGTCTTTTCCTGAGGTGGAAAGAGATCCAAGGCCCTCTGGGGACTAGATATGGAATCTCGGGAACTCTGTAAGCCAGACCAGTAGATTGTGGAATAAAAGACAATAAGTTTAAAGACAGAAAACGTACCTTAGATTATGGATGCCAAATTCTGTTCCCAGAGAGTTCAATCCCAGCCCTGCTCCAACACACCTGTGTAATTATTAATTGTTCCTGAAGATCTTAAATTGAGATATTTAGGAACAGGAGGTACTAAAGCAGGTTTTGGTTGCAATGTTAACCTTTTGCACCCAGTCACAGTGGACCACAGTTGGGTTTGCCCACTTGTTTTGCAGAGGTCAAAACAAGGCTTTCAAAGAAAGGTGAACTAAGCAAGTGCATCTCAACACAAAGGCACTTTGATTTCTGCCAGGTAGGTGAGCAGTGGACAATACATGGTTGCATATGAGACTTCTGGTCCTGGAGGGCCAATACCCTGCAGAGTTTAGCTTCAACTTGTCCCAAAATACCTGCCTGGAAGTTTCTAGTAATACTGAAGGACTTTACCCGTTGTTTCAAATATGGCAGGACTATCACCGCTGCCACTAAAGATTGCTTTGTAAATAAACTTCCTCATCAGTTCCATCTTCTCAGCATCCCAGATAGCCTAGAGGAAATCGATGTTGCAACAGAAACTATTGACTCTCTCTTTTCCAGCACTTTAGACACAGTTGCTCCTCTGCGCTTAAAGAAGATTAAAGAAAATAGTCAAACGCCGTGGTACAACGAGCACACCCGGGCCCTTAAAACTGCAGCCAGAAAAATGGAGCGCAGCTGGAAGAAAACAAAACTGGAGGTTTTTCGGATTTCGTGGAAAGAGAGCATGATTGCGTACGGAAGGCCTTAAAAACTGCTAGATCTGCTTACTTCTCGACTCTCTTAGAAGAAAACAAACACAACCCTAGGTATTTATTTGAAACAGTGACTAAATTAACAAGAAATAAAGCTTCAACTTCTGACGATTGCAAACAGCACAGCAGTAATGACTTTATGAACTTCTTTACGTGCAAGATTGATAATATTAGGAAGAAAATTATAACTATGCAACCATCTCCTACAGTATCACATCAGACAGTGCATTGTAGTGTCACTCATCATAAACTCCACTCATTCACTGCTATAGGAGAAGAAGAATTTGCTAAACTCTTTAAATCATCTAAATCAACATGTATGCTCGACCCTATACCGACTAAGCTACTAAAAGAGATGCTTCCAGAGGTCATAGATCCTCTTCTTAATATCATTAATTCATCCTTGACATTAGGATATGTACCGAAAACTTTTAAGTTAGCTATTTTTAAACCACTTATTAAAAAACTGCAACTTGATCCTACAGAATTAATAAATAGCAGGCCAATCTCAAATCTACCCTTTCTGTCAAAAATACTAGAAAAGGCAGTGTCCTCACAATTATGCTCCTTTTTAGAAAGAAATGGTATCTGTGAGGATTTCCAGTCAGGATTTAGACCGTATCATAGTACTGAGACTGCTCTCATTAGAGTTACAAATGATTTACTCTTATCATCCGATCGTGGTTGTATCTCTCTGTTAGTGTTACTCGATCTTAGCACTGCATTCGATACTATCGACCACAACATTCTTTTGAATAGACTCGAAAATTATGTTGGCATTAATGGAATTGCATTGGCATGGTTTAAATCATACTTATCTGACCGTTATCAATTTGTAGCAGTAAATGAAGAGATGTCACACCGATCACAAGTTCAGTATGGAGTACCGCAAGGCTCAGTGCTAGGACCGTTGCTTTTCACCCTGTACATGCTACCACTGGGAGCTATCATTAGGAAGCATGGCGTTAGTTTTCACTGTAATGCTGACGACACTCAGCTCTATATTTCTTCACACCCTGACAAAACTTACCAATTCACAAGATTAACGGAATGCATAGCTGATATAAAAATTGGATGACTAGTAATTTCCTGCAACTTAATTCAGAAAAAACTGAATTTTTAATTATTGGACAAAAAAACTCCACAAGTAGTAACCTAGAATACTGTCTAACACTTGATGGCTGCTCTGTCAAGTCCTCGTCGTCAGTTAGGAACCTGGGTGTGCTCTTTGATACCAATCTTTCATTTGAAAGCCACGTTTTTAGCATCTGTAAAACTGCATTCTACCATCTTAAAAATATATCTAAATTACGGCACATGCTTTCAATGCAAAATGCTGAACAGTTAGTTCATGCGTTCATGACCTCAAGGCTAGATTATTGTAATGCTCTACTGGGTGGTTGCCCTGCACGCTTAATAAATAAACTGCAGCTGGTCCACAACGCAGCAGCTAGAGTTCTTACTAGAACCAGGAAGTATGACCATATTAGCCCAGTTCTGTCAACACTGCACTGGCTCCCTATTAAACATCATATACATTTTAAAATCTTGCTAATAACTTACAAAGCACTAAATGATTTAGCTCCCCAGTACTTGAGCGAGCTCTTAACGCATTATACTCCATCACGTCTATTGCGGTCTCAAAATTCTGGCCAGTTGATAATACCTAGAATATCAAAATCAACTGCAGGCGGTCGATCCTTTTCCTATTTAGCACCTAAACTCTGGAACAGTCTTCCTAGCATTGTTCAGGAAGCAGACACACTCTGTCAGTTTAAATCTAGACTAAAAACACATCTCTTTACTTTGGCATACACATAGAACATTATCAATTTATATTATTCAAATCAGATTGTTAAATGATTGTTAGGCTGCATTAACTAGGTCAGACGGAACCGGGAACACTTCCAATAACACCTGATGTACTCGTTACATCATAAGAAGAATGGCATCTACGCTAATGTCAGTCTCTCTGTTTATCCCGAGGTTTACTGCAGTCAGCCGGATCCGGGCCGTATCCAGATCAGATGGTGGACCTGCGTCTAGACACGACCAACGCATCCCTGAAATGTCTGCAGAGACCGTGTCAATTAAACTCCCCCCTGTAAATGCCGCATTGACACGACATCCTCATTAAACCCGTCTCCGGCGTGACGACTCTATTCGAAAGTTTGATCTTACGAATATCTTTCGATCTAATATGACTTCTGACCTGTAATGTTGCCAGAATCATAATCATACACTATTTGTTCGTCGGCCAGAGGAGAACTGGCACCCCGACTGAGCCTGGTTTCTCCCAAGGTTTTTTTTCTCCATTCTGGCCCTGAAGGAGTTTTGGTTCCTTGCCACCGTCGCCTTTGGCTTTTGGCTTGCTCAGTTGGGGACACTGAAATTTCAACTATATTACTGATCCGCCCGCATTTACACTATATGATAATTGAAATTAGCTGGATGACATCACATTTTTCTCCAGAGCGGCTGTACAGCCGAATCAAATTCTGTTGCATTATTTTCCTGTTAACACTGTGAAGCTGCTTTGAAACAATCGGCATTGTAAAAAGCGCTATATAAATAAAGGTGACTTGACTTTGGTTCAGGTGTTTAATTGGGGTTGACATAAACTGTGCAGGACAGTGGCCCTCCAGGAGTAGGATTAGTAGGATTACCTCCCCCAAATCTGACTTGTGAGTCTCCAATCCCTATACAAATTGTTTCCCATAGAGCAGGGGTGCCAAATTTAGTTCCTGGAGGGCCACAGTCCTGCAGATTTTAGCTTCAACCCAAACTAAACACACCTGAGCCGACTGATCAAGTCCCTCAGGATTACTTGAAAACTACAGGTAGGTCTGTTGAAGCAGGGTGGGAACTAAACTGCAGGACTGTTGCTTGTCAGGATCTGAGTTCGATACCCTTGCCCCAGAGAGAACATATGTGTCAGTGTTTCAGGGCTAAAAACACTGCCTATAAATCTCTGTTTCAGGAACAGTTTGAAGAACTACTTTTTATTCTTTTCACTCAAAAGTAGTTTGTCTAAAGTCATCTGCGTATGCAGATATTCTGAGACTGTAATGTGTCAGTATGGTTAGAGCTGCTTTTATACAATATTTGCTAATATAGGGTGCAATGCTGAGTCCAAATGGCACCATGAGAAGCTTGTACAATTTTCTTTGATATGCAGACTGAAGATATTGACTATGAGCAGCATAAATAGGCTACTAAGAAAGAAAACAGATTTGGAGATTGGATAAGGTAAAGAGGTTAAAGCTCGGGACTGAAAACAAGAAGGTTGAAGTTGCAATCCTTGCAATGAACCATCAGTATTTTGGCTATTCAAATGTGATTCTTGCTGTAAGTGACTTTAAGTCACTGAATAAATGTATCTGCTAAATGATTGCCTTTCTACTTACATACAGCATGGATTAACCCTTGAAGGCCAAAAGAACCTGATTTTGACTACACATGCAGACAGTGAGGGTATAAATTACTTGCTAGGAGGCAGATTAGAGAAGTGTTTCCCAAATGTGCTCCTGGATGCACTCCAACAGTACATATTTTCTCTCACTTTTCTGACCCATTCATTTTAAGCATTGAGTTGAATCAGATGCATTTGATTAGGAAGAGTTCAGAAATGTGTATGGTTGGCGTGCCTATGGGAACAGGGTTGAGAAACACCGGATTAGAGGGAAGTCTCTGACCATCGTAAAAAAAGCCCCCTTGTCACCAGGGTCCCACGGAGAAGCTGACCATTGAATAATGAGCTTATCTACATACTCCAGTAAGAGGGTCTCACCAGTTTGAACACTAGCTGGCCTGAATGTCTGTTTGGGAAGGATAGCCATCATCCTTATTGGGCATGCTGCAGAGGAGGCGTGCAAGCATCTCAACCGTCTCTTGGTCAGCTTCCACTTCATTGAAGTCAACAAGCAGATGTTGTTTAAATAGCATTGACAAGTCAGAGGATTCTACCTCAGTAATATTATGACAACCAGTGAGTTCCAATGGCTGAGAGTTTAACTAAATTTGTATAAAGGTGAGAATTCATTAACAGTGCAGTAAGAGTAAGATATGGCAGTCTTTTGCCTTGTCCAAGACACCATAGTGAGATACTCAAATGTTTGAAAGACAAAACGAATAATTATGGAAGTCATCAATAAATAATTGTTACAACAGTAACAATACTTGTTAACAAAAAAATTGTGTATGCATTTTGTTATTTGCAGGCTCAAACAGCAGCTATTTTTGGACCGCAGTGCTGTTCTCAGTCCAAACACTTCGGCTCCATTTGTTTCAGTGGAGGATGCTGTCAGACATTTGCTGCCCTACCATACTTGTGCTAGAGCTCTACCCAGCCAGGCGGACTTTATATCAGGTTTGACTCCTATAAAGTTGGAATTTGATAAGATTTTACAAAACTGCTGTCCTGTAATGGACCCCATTGTAAACAAACTTATCTGTCATTCTTTGTGCAGTGGACAAGCAGTTTGAGTGTTTTTCAGTTGTTCTGTTGAAACGAGTCAAAGACATGCTAAACAAGTACAGGCAACTACTTCTGGCTGAATCTCAGGTAGCAGATGGCATTTTAAAACTCTGAATATCATTTTGGTTTTTTGGAATATAAGCGGTGGCAGGTCTGAGTTGTTATTGCTTTCTTTAGCAGGAGAGCCCATCAGCAGAGATGGTGATGCTAGAGCGTTTGTTTCTCCAGTCAGAGAGACTCTCACTGGGGGAGGATAGACGGCGAGCCAGAAGAGATCCAGGTATAAAGGCACAAGATTATTTTGTGTGCCTAGGTTTCTCACTAGTTTCTTTTCATTGAGATGCTCATGCAAATCTATAAAGAAGGATTCCTCAAATCTGCCCTGCAGTTTCGCTCAAACACTGATTAAAGTCATCTACCTGTAATTTTCTAGTGAATCTGAAAACCTTGATTAGCTTGCTCAGGTGTCTTTGATTAGAGTTGGAGCTGAACTGTGCAGGCCAGTGACCCTCTAGAATCGGATTTGAGAAACTCTGACTAGAAATGGTGAAATGTAAACAGGTTTCATTATTTTGGTGGTTCAGCAGAGTCCTTCCTGATGTCACGGCCTAAGATCTCATCTCAGCATGATCAAGTGTCATCTGTCCAGAGTGGGCTTTCCGGTTGTCCTTCATCTCCACCATCACCATCGTGGACCTTGCAATCTGACAGACCTCCTGGCCTCAAGACATATCGCTCCAGCAGCAGAGGAGCACTACGTCTCACTATCAAACATGAGTCAGGATCCCGCAAAGTCATCCACAACTCTGCATGCGATGCCTCGATTGCCATCTCTGGGTATAAACGAAACCACAGTGGGCAGTTAACTAAGGGAGGATCCTTGCAGGGGAAAGATGAATCCCTCAAGCCTCCTTCGTCAAATGCCGAAGAGAACAAAAATGAACTAAGCAAGCTGAAATTAAACCCTGACATGGAAACAATTAGGACAGGTAGCGATTCGCAGAACCACTCTGATTCTGTGGCCATGCCAGACTATGTAGCTTCAAGGGTGCAAGGCTTACTTCCAGAGCCATGCACTCCAGTGCTTAAAAGGAACAGGCTGGTTGCTTCGGCAGCAGAGTCTCCAAGTTTGCCTGCACTAGTAGAGGATGGGGAGCTGTGTGAACACCTGCAAAGTGCTATAGACAGCATCCTGGAGCTGCAAAGGTTGCAGGGTTCTGCAGCAGGAGTTAAACCCAAGATTCAACAGCTTCATGCACTTGATCAGGCAGTCAGCAGCATGCTAGAAGGACAACTATGAGACGGAGAGGAAAGAAGTGCAAGATGAACAGAAAAGCTTCAGGATTCACCAGTCTTTTGCTAAAAAATATAGCGGTAGCACTTTATTTTACAGTCCTGGGGGCGTATTACAGAAACTTTCTATCTTAGGACTTAACTTAAGATATGATAAGTTAATTTAGGATTTTTCACAATTTCGTATTACAGAAGCAAATCTTAACTTGATTTAGGATTCTTATCCTATCTTACAAAATCTCATCTGTAGTTGGAAAATCTTAAACCGCTCCATCGAGTTCGGTACTCAACTGTCAGGTCTGTTACCAAGCAACCAACAACGCGCAAACTGCTTCTGAGGTAAACCTAAAATCAAAATGGAAAAACAACGGCGTGCTTTTAATTTCAATGCGGCAGAGACTGAAATTTTGATAAGCTCCGTCGAAAAGTTAAAGCCTGTTTTATAAATCGCCTTTTGCAAAAAAACAAACAAACAAACAAAAAACGTAAGGTGTTAGTCACTTGAAGAATGACCGGTAATGCTCCGTGACGGCTCGTTGGCCTCTGTAATGTTGATCGCAATTCCTTAACTAACTGCAAAATCATGTGTCGTGGGAGTCTGTCATTTACGAGTATTTTATTATCAAAACGCAGCACATCCTCTGGGTCCTCCAAGTCTCTCCACCATCAAACGTCGCTGCTCTACATCTTGTATAATTAATAAATGTAACGGCATTCTCGAAAAAGGCTTTTTGTACTGTGATTTTTACCGTTGGATTTCAAAAAGGTTTGAAGTTAGGACACCAGTGGGGTTGTCCTAAAGTTAAGACAGCTTTTAGGATTTTTTGTCGAGGTAGGATGCTTCTGTAATACCCGTTTCCTATCCATAGTTAAGATAAGATTATGCACTTAAGAAATGTCATTCTGTAATAGCTTTTGTCCTAAATGAGGTCCTACCTGAAATTGCCATGGTTACCAAACAGATAAGATAGGATTCTAAAGTTAAGATGTTTCTGTAATACGCCCCCTGTTCCCCATGTACTTATTACAGTAATTACAATAACTGGGTAATAACTAGGTATTAACCCTGAACCTACCCCTAAACCCTTATATTACCCACAGGGCTTGACATTAACACCCGACAACCCGCCAAATGCATGTGTATTTCAGCAGTGGTGTGTAACGCAGTCACTCCTACTAGCCACTTTGGCAGGTTGAATTTTATATATAATATATACATTTTTTCAATTGTAGTCTTTTAAAAAGGTATCTGATATCAATCAATCATTTATTTCTATAGCACATTCAAAAACAACACATATTGGCAAAAGTGCTTTACATACCAGGACCTGACTAATTCACAGAACCTAAAAGCATGAGACAACTCCAAAACAAAATAGAAAATCACTTTAAATTAAATACAGTCGAATGCAAGTGAGAATAAATGGGTCTTTAAGTGAGATTTAAAAACATAGAGAGAGGTACAGGATCTAATATGGAGAGGTAGGCTGTTCCATAATCGAGGAGCTGCAACAGAGAAAGCCTCCTTTTGATTTTAGACAAGACTTGGGAATAGTTAACTGAAACCTCTGTGAAGATCTTAAAGGTCTAGAGGGCGTATGTTGCTGAAGAAGAGCAGCAGTATAGCTGGGTGCCAAGCCATGTATACCCTTAAAAACAAATAGTAAAATCTTATACTGGATTCTAAAATTCACTGGAAGCCAATAAAGAGAAGCTAATACAGGTGAAATACTTGCATTTTTTTCTGGGTCCAGTCAGAAGCCTAGCAGCAGCATTCTGGACCAGCTGCAGGCGTGACAGGCATGGGAAACACCGTAATACAATGAATTACAGTAGTCCAGTCTGGACGTAATAAAAGCATGGATAACAATTTCCAAATCATTAAAAGACAAAAAAGGTTTCAGTATATATATAATAAACTAAGTGCAATGTAGTGTTCTCAAAAATATTGATTTTTCAATACATATTGATACTGAAATATCTGAAACGCTTCCAAAACTCATTTTCGGCAGAATAGATACACGATACCAGCGTCTCTTTCTGTCTCTCTCGTCTCTCCGACAGCGACTGACACACAAACCCGCCTCCACTCACTCACTCGTTTCATTTGCTCTGAATGAATATTGTTGCTGTTAAAGGGCTTGAATTTCGCCGTGGGATTGGGTGTATTGCACATAATTTTACTCATTCCTGCAGATTTTGTGCTCACACCCAAAGTGCGGCACATAAAGCCGCCTCTCAGCACTAAATTGAGTTCTTTTTCGCTGCTTATTGCGCTTAAACAGTCAAATACACACAAAATAATGTCAAAATGCCGGTCTTGGCTAGTATTAAATTAAACACAGTCGTTTTAAGTGAACGTAAACCGTTGAGAAAGAAAACGCATGTGTATCAATATAACGGATCCGTGCGTCAGGTCCTAAAGTGACAGCAGCCTAATATACCTGCTGCCAAATTATGAGATAATATTAAAAATATCAATATGGCAGTTTTCCCCATGGTAAAACTGCTGCCTAAATTCTGGCCAGTGAAATGCTGAGTGGCCAGTAACTTTGGAAATTCAATAGCCACAGTGTCTGTGAGCAAAAAAGTTAATGTCAAGCCCTGATTACCCAGTACTTTCTTATATAAGTGCATGTACTGTAAAATAAAGTGCAACCAATATAGCTTATACATCTTGCAATCCACATCCAGCAGAGACTAATTTTATTCATTTGTCCTGAGGAAGAAAGTCCTATATATTATTATTTATTGTGTGAATAGAGTGAATAGAATCTGGGAAGTTTTTTGGAACCTTTTTGTGGAGATACATTACAGTAATTTATAGTCTTCTATCAGTTTAAGACAAGATGAAAACAAAAGTGCAGTCTGAATGTTTGTATATCCCATTTTGATGTGAATGTAATGAGACTGTTCCTCTTCAAATGGGGACTTAGGTCTGTTTAACGTTGTTCGGTTATTTTGATAGCTCCATACCAAACTCTGGAGCTCCCAAGGAACCAAACCAGAGTGCACTTGAAAAGGCAGCTTGGTGTACAGTTCATGTAGAATTAAACTGGCACAACAGCCTTAACCTGTGAAAACTGCCTTGTACAGCAGATGTGAGAATGTATCAAGGCAAAACGCTTGGTCCGAACTGAAGTTCAGAAAACACCAGCCAATGTACTGATGTCAAGTAGACTTTCACACTAGACTTCAGTGCACCATCAACTCTAGCGTGAAACCAGCCCACGTGTTGTATGCTCAGACAGTACACAGAATGATGTCTGTTCCAGCTTGTTTATCCCCAAAGAAAATATACTGTATTTCACCAGCAAAACTAATGAAAACACCAGTGATATTTAATAATACAGACTGAAAATGTAAAGCTTAACAGGATCTCCACTGAGCAAATGGCAGATATAATGTATGCCTTATTCCAGTGGTGTCCAAACCTGTTCCTGGAGGACCACTGTCCTGTAGAGGCTAACATCTGCCGGACGTTGGCCCTCCAGGTGCAGGATTGGACACCCTGCCTTATTCTGTCACTGCAATGAACTGTACTGTTCCTATTGTGTTTTAAGTCAAGAAGATATATAGATGCAAAAGCAATAAGTAGCAGACGGTTGGTAAAAAGTGGTTGTGCCTCAATCAAAATACTAAATTCTTTTGGATTTCATTGTAAATCATTCAGCTGTTTGAAAATCACTACTGATGTTCAACAACACGCACTTAATTATACAAGGTCTGTATTCCAACTAATTTGTTTTAACCAAAGCCAAAAGCAGTAACTACAGACTTCCAGAGAGTGACAAATATTGTTA
Organism: Coreius guichenoti; assembly: GCA_039654105.1. Taxonomy (NCBI): domain Eukaryota; kingdom Metazoa; phylum Chordata; class Actinopteri; order Cypriniformes; family Gobionidae; genus Coreius; species Coreius guichenoti. The sequence goes on from CM077177.1 coordinate 5,074,961, forward strand.
TATTACTGGATTACATTATTGTTAATGCTTGACAATCTACTACAATGTCATGCTCACATTATACCAGCGATGATTACTTCATAATTGGATAATGGAGTATAGTAAGGGATTTTAAAATAGCAGTGTTTATCATGTTAGTTGTGCCACTTGATGTACATGTCATTAATAATATTGTGCTCAAGTTGTATGTTGTCTTATGAGACAGGAAAGTCTTTAAATGTTTATGTATTGCTTACCTGACAAACGCTATGCACTACATTTGGCCGCCAAACTAAATACTGTGACTGGCCCTAAATGTGACAAGATGTTTGTAACACACCCCATTTTGTTAGATTTGAACTTTTGTGTACTATTACTGTGAAACGTAGCATATTTAACACTGGTCCAAAACGGTCATTTGACAAACAGATTGTTCTGATGCCACAATCGAAGAGGCCTTAAAGCTGCTGTACCAGAATCACTAGATCAGATGTTAACTCCCATTTTTGACCCAATATCACTGAAGTGACCAAAACATTTCTACAGACTATTTATTAAATCTTGGTTTTCTAAGTAATAAACAGTAAAACTGTATGAGTGTCAGATTGTTTTATGTACTGGGATCATTCAGGATGTGAAACAGAAGTATATTATACGCATCTACATTGTAAAGAAAACCGACAACTACCAACTCATCTAGTCTTAAGATATGAAATTTTATTTTTTTTTATTGACATTAAGGAAACACAGCAGCTTTTAATAGGTTACATCTGGACAAATGTAAATAAAAAGGAAAGCTGAAGTGTTTCTTAAGTTAAATTATAAATGTTAGGCTCAGACATCAGTTTCCTTGATTTGGCCATTTATATGCGTTAACATCCATGGAGCTCAATCTCTCTGGCTGTAACTGCAAATACAACACAAACTGGCACTATGAAATCTTGATCGGGGTGAGAATGTTGAGAATTCATTTCTTCCAGGATCATTTTAGCCCGTCTTCAATGGGTCAGGGGTATATATATACACACACACACACACACACACACACCGAAAGATGTTCTGGTGTGTTTTGGAGGTGTCCTGACCTTCTGAAGGATTATTGTACAGAGATGATGTGCCAAGCTGTGCTCAATTTGGTCCAGTCTTTCAAAGATAAATGGAGTTTTCCTCAAAACCCACTAAACAAAAAACAGCCTGAAATCTTAAACCGAAACGATAAAGCTCCATTATGGGCATTTAAGTAAAAATGGCCATTTTGTATAGCCTCAAAAGACAAACTGATTTAACACATAACAAAATATTTAATATGGCCTCAAACCTGCCTATGAATCTCGTATTCAATTGATTAGGATTTAAGAAGAGCAGGTTTGGGCTGGTTAAAATACAGTATACGCTACTTTTCACAGGGAAATGAGAATGCTTTTCAACATTTTAAACATTAAAAAGTGTGCACATTACGCTGTTATTTTACCTATCACCATTTTGTTCTCACAGCATCCTTGAGTTTAACGTTCTGCCGTTCACCACAGTGGCTTCCGATCCCCAAAGAGTTTCTTACCCAATCTCCATCTGGTCCCTTAGATCCCGGTCAAACTGGGGCCACAGTCTAGTCTTAGGTTGTGTTTTTTTCTCATTTGGAAGTCAACACCAGGGCTTGTCTGTGGCCAGGGCGAGTCTCTCTCTGGTACACACTCAAACGACATAGGACAGGACACCAAGGTGTTAAACACGCAGTGGGAACCTTCCTATTCTAGCAGTTGTAGCACAAAGTCTTTTTGTTCGAGTGGCGAGGAGCTCAATTGAGCTGAATTTGAAGGTCCTCGCCATACTTGCGCAGATATTTGTCGTGGTTGTGGTTGACGGACCAGAGAGGGGGCAAATGGCGGGGCTGCATGCTGGTCAGGAAGTGTTGTCGCCAGCAGCGCTCCAGTTCCATCAGGCCACGCAGACCGTGCTCGGCATACGCCTGCACTACCTTCAGTCCATGTGGCACATAACTCTCGTTGAAGATCCTGCAAAGGTAGAAAAAGACATCGACTTTCAGAACCTTACAGAACTCAAAACCCCCTCAGTCCAAATCTTCACATTCGTAAGTACATTAACATATGAATGACAACACAAAGATCTGGTGTTCAGCAACTTGGCCTAACTAGTTGTATCTGTATTGTAAGAAACCCCCCAACCCCAAGTATACTATTTTAACAACTGCTTAATGGTTTATGCAATTACTTTAAGCAATCTGACTCATGGTGCAAAATAACTGGTAAATGTTCCACAGATTTACATTGAAGGAGGGACACACTCCAGATCTAAAGACCAGGGTCTGGTTGCAACAAACCCCTTAAGTTAAGGAAGAAAAAAAAAAAAGAGAAAAAAAAAAAAGGATATTTTGGTAATCAACCGTTTATTTTGTCGATCAATCAGATTTTTTCCAATATCGTATCAAAAGTAATTACTCGTGGTTTTATTACACAACACTGTTAAAATACATAATATAGTAAATGGGTGCACATCATTGACATTATATGAGAACTGAACTGAGCTGGATGACATCACTGTTTTCTCCAGAGCGGCTGTACAGCCGAATCAAATTCTGTTGCATTATTTTCCTGTTACCACTGTGAAGCTGCTTTGAAAATCTCCACTGTAAAAAGCGCTATATAAATAAAAGTGACAGATTTCCATCAAGAGGTGTATGAATTTTTGTTCAAGATCATGTATTGTCAATGCAAGAGTCCAGCACTCTGTAAAGTCTCCTCCAGTACATCCCAAAGACTTTCAATGAATTTAAGCTCTGGACTCAGAGGTGAAAATGATTCTTCATGCTCCCTCACAACCATTCTTTCACAGTTTGAGCTGATTAATCTGGACATTGTCATCCTGGAATATGGCCATGATGTGTCTTCCTACATGGTTGTTTAAGAAATGAAAAGCTACACACTCCATCAATGAGGGTTAGAAGAACTGTTGCCAAACATATAACATGCTAGAAACATCATAATCACTGCAATAATGATCCAATCATAGACTCTTAAGCATTTGCCCATTTAAATCCAAACAGCGACTTTTTTGGCCGGGCAGTATAGCATAACAGGGGCACTTTAATTTTAGCTGTTTTACATGTCTGTCAGATGGCCACTTCCCGTCTATTATGTGGGTGGTTTTTGGTCAAAATAAGCTACAATAAGTATAGACTCGCATATGAATCTAACCTGGTTTCCAACGCTGCAGCTTTCTGAAGCATCTCTTGCGTGACCTCCTGCTGTCCGCTGCAGAAGAAGCTCTGGATGACTGACAGGAGCTCCTCCTTTCTGGATTCGGGCATCCCGTTGCTGGCGCTGAGGAGAGCCCGTGCGGCCGAGCGCACCCGTCGACGGTCTGCATCCTCCAGCAGCCGAATGCCCTCCTCGCAGCCCTGCGGAGCCGAGTGTTCCTCGGCCAGCTGCTGCTTCAGGATCCCGTCATGCACGTTTGAGGCGGCGTGACAGGAAGTGCACAGCAACAGGATGTCGTGCGAGTTGTGGTCCTTCATCTCAGCCGGGAAGTGGCGCCTATACTCGTGTGGGACAATGTTCTTCCTAGATTAAAATGGACAAACAGAAGTTGAGATGACAAGTCCCACTTTCAAAACAAACTCAAGAAATCACGAGACGAACCTGATGTAAGACTCTGCTTTTCCGCACACCACACAGAGATTCTCTTTGGCTGTGAGGTAGTAGTCTTTCTGCGAGTCGGGACGGCCTGATGGCTCAAACAGCAGCCGGACAATGAAGGGATCTTCACTGACCAATTCTGAGATTAAAATATGTGCAGATCACATTTTACTCAATTATATTAGACATTATACGAAGGATAATTTTGAACCAGAAGCTAATAGATCAATACACCGCTCTAATACAGCCGTCTTCTCACTCTCTCCGACCAATGACAGACTGGAAGTCTTAAACTTGAGTCCAGTTTGACCTTCGGTTGCTTTGAAATATTTTGACTTTTGTGTCTAGACCGCATGCTACCGCCCGACCTGACTAAGAGCACAAGGTGGGAATTACTAATATTTTTGCACTTAATCTTTAAAACCCATTTCTGTAAAATATGCACTTATGAATAATTATATCTTAAACAATTGTTTTATAATTAAGGTTGATTAGCTTACGTGTACAAAAAGCTGTTTAAAATGTGCATTCACCTGATCAATTGAGCATCCTGATGTTATAATAAAACATCTTGTGGAGCGCTCTCAGAGTATGCATTTAGTCATTTTAACTGTTGGAAACGGAGCATAAAAGTGGACCTGTACCACAGTATCCTGTTGCGCCCTTTATAGGCTATGATCAGCGACTAGTCGACGTCAAGCTTAAAGCGCCATGGCAGAGCATTAAAGTCAACTAGCTCAAGTGCAACCCTAGTGTCCACTGTCCAATTACATTTTTGGTAACACTTGTTTCCTTGTTGCACGTTACATGTACTTACTACAGTAATAACAGTAAATTAAACAATTACAAGAAACTAACCCTAAACCAAACCCAAATCCTAACTCTAACCCTATAGTAAGTACATGTTACTTAATATTACTCAGCACTATATTATATAATTACACTATAACAAGGACACCTTAAAATAAAGTGCAACCCTTTTTTGGATCCTGGCCCACTTCAATATTATATTATTGTAAATAAACGGTTATGCTTTATTTAAAGGTCTCCTTCGTACTTAAGTGTATAATTACACCGTAACGAGTAATGCACCGATGTATCGGCCAATAATTGGTATCGGCCGATAAAAGCTATTATTTTCACTATTGGCCATTGGCCGATTGTTTAAAAACAGCCGATGATCAGGGCAGATGGTATCCTGTCAATCAAAAGGGTGCGTTAAGAAAAAGTCATGTTGAATTAAGGGCAAGTTAATGCGACAATAGCGAATTAGCAGTTAATTGCAACCAATATTATTGTGTACCAAATGAAAGGGCTTTCTGTATAGTTTGCAGCATTATTTGGGAGAAGTTTCTTTTCCATAAGAAAACAAAAATATCTAACTATCGGTAGATATTCTGAATAATCGGTATCGGCTAATAAATTTTGTATCGTGCATCTCTAATAATTAACATACTATACGGTTAAGGTTTGATTTAGGGTTAGTTGAATGAAATTATACATATTTACTGTTATTACAACAGGAAGTACATATGAAAAACACTGTAAAAAAGTTATCTAATACACTTCATTGTTATCATAAGCCAATTGCTTTGTAACGCTCACATACTGCATTATAGCACCACAAGGTGAGAAAAAAAAAAAACCTTTCTACTATGTATTTATAATTTCCACATTTATAACACTGTGTACCTCCTATACCCTTTTCCAGGTACCATTTTGCTTTCTTCTTGTCACATGTGCAGAGTGGCTGACCATCAGGAGCATGAAGGAAACAGTTATCATAAAGGGGTGATTTCCTGAATGAAGACAAAAAACAGTCACGTCATGTCCTAAAAGTTACAAATTGTGCAAGAGGTTTGTTCTAATTTGTATTCTCAACTTTACCATCATATTGAAAGATATACATTTCATTATCTTTAGTCAGATGCATTACCAATTCCAGGAAAATCTACCAAATATTCATTACCTGGCCGAGTAACCAACTCCTAGTGGTTTGCGTTTGTTCCGCCGCGGGTCTGGAACTTGCTGGTCTCCAGACTCAGGACTGTCCACGGTGGACTTTCGGCTCCGCCGCCTTCTCTCCCCTTCTTCCCCCTCTCCACCATAGCGCCCCCTAAAGGGCACATCCACCAGCCCCTGGCAACAGGAAGCCAGCTGGACAAACGCTGCCTCACCCTCAGTGGGCAGACGGGGCTCTTTGTTCATCCCCAGCAGGTGGAGAAATAGGGCAATAGAGATCTGGGCATCATGTGCTGCATAGGTCATCTGGTGGATATAGTATGAGAAGATACAGATATGGATATAATTTTTAAATTGTTCTAAGGGTAAAAGAATAGCAAAGTCCATACGACGACTATAACGGCACAGAGGAACGACCTAATTGGAATCACTTTCAGAAAGATTTTGAGATTGACAGCCCATCAGAATCCACCTAGTCTTAGCCTCAGACGTCACGTCCACAGACCGCTGGCTGAATGTCTGATACATACGGCACACTTAATTGGAAACACTTCATGATTTTTGAAGTCGTCATCTGATTAGTTGAATTCTACAGGATGTCCAGAAGATGTGCGGTCCACCTAGAAAAACAAAGGTGCTATGACACCAAACTCCCTCGTGGAAGAATGCTGTCGAGTTTACAACTGTGACAATGAGCGCTTATCAGGGACAACTAAACACTGGATTATCAAAAGTATGTGCAGTTCTCGGCATAGACGTCTAAGAGTTTTACACACCGGTCTGTTATTGAACATGCTGAATGATAGGGTCGGTTCACACAGAATGTGTTTTAGCTTTTAAAAACAAGGCGCAGGTCAGTGGAACAAAAAACTGAAGAAAAAAAAAAAACAACAACAAGGTCTAGAGATGTGTTTTTTAAAAGTTGAACTTTTACTGCGTTTTTGAATGCCGTGTCATGTGCGAGATGCTGCAAAAGATACGAGAGCAACGCTTAAAGATGTCAGTGTAAGCGCGGTTACACGGAAAAACGCGTTTGTGTGAACGGCCCAGAATGTCTGAGAAGTGACGTGCTGTGATCTGGCAACTGACGGCATTGGTCTGTGTCTGTCAGTGCGGTGTGAATTGGCCTTAAAGCGGCAGACGACAAAACTGCGCACACACACACACACACACACACACACACACACACACACACACACACACACACACACACACACACACACACACACACACACACACACACACACACACACACACACACACACACACACACACACACACAGAGAGAGAGAGATGAATGGGAGTCTATGACTGTAAGCATTATAAAAAAAAAAATAAAAAAAAGAGGCTTCAAAACAATTAAAAAAAAACTATGACATAGTTCGATAATGACTAAATAATAAATACATAACTTCAACCCCTCTCAGACTAAAATGCATGTTTAAACTGTTTTAACTGAAAGCAACTTGCACTGATAGCTCTTAAAATATGTTAGTGCCATTGTTTTGTCTCAAGATGCACACCAATAATGTTTTATTTTTCTACGGCACATTTCTTAGTCTAAGCCCTGTCTGTGAAACCAGGCCCTAAGCACAAACGATTTCTTACACAGCAGGCAGCTGCCATCTACTGGCCATTATTGTCATAACATGACATGATGTCAGGTCAAAATCATGTTGTTTTTTCTCCCGCAATCTGTCCCAAATTCTCATATTTTCTTAAGCTAGGGACACACCAAACCGACGGCAAGGAACTAGCGCTGATGAAAGCCGTCCGTGTTGAACCTGAACACACCAAAAGGACTACAGGTGATTCAACTAGCAAAAATTATAACAGCCTTCTGTCTGTTCAGTTTTGATTTACTTGCTCGCTTTCATCACTTTTTCTCTTATTCTCGTGCACCGACTCGTTCGCTAAGCTGAACAGCCAATCACAGTTCACTCTCTCACCGACGGCCCGACGCCGATTCTACATGTTGAATCGGCCAAAATAAACCCTGACGGCGTCCGACTAGAGCCAACGGTGCGGAACACACCGAAAAAACTAAGGCTTGGTGTGTCCCTGGCTTCAGTAGAAAATATGAGTAGTATTTTCTTGTCATTCTAAATGTCTACAGATTCAACTTAGAGAAGTGTAGAAAAGCTTAGGATGGTTAAATAAATACTGGAAAGATACTGATACAGTTATGACGACTGATATACTCTACTCCCTAGGTCTTCAACCCTGCTCCTGGAGACCCACTGCCCTGCAGAGAGCGCACGACCGCGGGATCAGTGTGTGGTGTGGGACCTGACGCATCAGTGTGTGGTGCGGGACAAGTTCTGAATTGCTGAGTGCGGCGCGGGAGGGAAGATACTGATATGTGCGTGAGAAGCAAGAGAAAGAAATGACTCATGGGCTCCAGCAAAACATAATTATCTAATAATAGCACGCAGAAGTCTGTCACTGGAGATTTGAAGCACTGTGTGGAAACTGGAAAAAACAGCCTATGGACACCAGAACGAGACAGAATCTAACCGTACCAGGACTGAAAAGTCAGCGTAGACCTCTTCCTATAGGCTTTAACAGGACAAAGCGTGAAAGTTAAGGGCGGGGGCGGGATAAAAATCGAACACATTTTAGGCGGAAGCGGTACATAGTCTGGCGGGATTGAAAAATCTATTCCGTGCAGACCTCTAATCAAACACACCTGAACCAGATGATCAAGCACTTCAGGATCGCTTAAATCACAGGCCAGGTGAGCTGAAGCAGGTTGGAAACAAACTCTGCAGGACAGTGGGTCCCCAGCTGAAGGGTTGGAGACCTAGGCTCTATTCCTCACCTGCTCCTGGGTCAACACATCCGCCTCCCAGTCACTGCAGCGCAGCTCCAGAGATTTGTCCAGTGTGACATTCAGCAGGTCTGCAGCCAGAGACTTCAGACTCAAGCCGTTATTCAGCACCGCTTGCCTTCAACACAGTCAACATCACCGTAAGCGGTTTCAAGTGTTACTGACTTACTGAGATTTGAAATCATGACTGCCAACAATCACTGAACACTCATCTTAAACATCTGAACTGAATTGACATGGATAATTAGCCTAACTCAACACTGACACTGTTATTGAATTGAGTCGCTACACTAAATTGAGCTGAATGACACTATTGTCTTCTGTAGAGCTGCTTATAGCTGGATTGAATTTGTTTCATGATTGATGAATTTTATAACATTAACTACTATTTTCCTGTTCTGTTATTAATCTGTATTGTATAAAGCTGCATTTAAATAAATGTGACTTGACTATTATTTGTAGATAGTAGGGCTGCACAATTTGGGCGAAGAAAAAAAACAATGAAAATTGTGATTAAAATGTGATTACTTTGTGATTTTATAAGCTCTGTATAATAAACGAAATGAGAAATATTTCTATTGTCTGTAAAATAAAAAATTTGAGTATTACATAATAATTTTGGAAACACTGAATCATGAGCTGCTCGCATGTAAATGAAAAAAAACAACAGCGCTGTGCTTCACTCTGAAACAAGCAGTGCATGTTTAATTAAAATGACAGACTTTGTGATTAAATAAATCACACTAAGCCATATTGTGATTTTGGTTTTATTTCAATCTTATTTTAATCGTGATTTGTGCATACCTAATAATTAAAGGCAGAATTCAAATCTAAACTTAAGTTACATATTTGAATTGGCTTATAAATTATAAACGCTGTTATTGTTTTATTGTATTCCTGATTATTAATGTATGATCTGATGTAGAGCTGTATGGTTCTGGATAAATTGAGAATCATGACTTTTTGGTTTAAAATAGAGATCAGGATTCTCCCACAAATGCACAACTAAACAAAATAACATGTAATTTACTAGAGGTTCTGACAAAATGTTAATTGCAGTCTATTTAATAAATATTTAATTAAGTATTTACAAAAACGGAGTGTCTATTTACACCAAGTGCAAATAGCGTGCCTTGTTGGCAAGTGTTATTCGCACTAGCTCCGCCTAACAATGCCTGGTTGGTTTTGACGCGATCGACCCGGGTTCAAATCCGCCTTTTGCCGAGCTCGCTCTTCTCCATTTTCCCATCACATATCACATCGGAAAGGCATTTACTTTCAATAAAAATTAAGAAAATGTTCTAAAAATGGAAATAAAGTGCCTAACGAAATGTTTAATAATAATAAAAGCATTTATTGTGTAGGGTTAGGGGTAGGTGTAGGGAGGGCTTTTATTGTCCTATTAAGGCAGCATCCATTTAAAAATTAATAAATATAATCATTTACACTCTGTTATTATTGCATCCTGTTAATGTAAAACAATACTGAGGTGCAAATAGTATGTATCTGCCAAAATAAAATATAAATTGCATGTAATTACTATTTACACATATTGCAAAGAACTGCTACTTTTATATGGTGTAAATAGAATATATCACTATTTTCACTTAGTAAATAGCATCTACAGCTATTTGCACTTAGTGTAAATATCATCCATCGCTAAGAAAATATGCTATTTTCACTGAGTGTAAATAGAATCTAGTTGCTATTTACACTTGGTACACTTTAGCCGCTGCCTTAAAAAAAAATGGTTTAAATGAATGATTCAATGAATCACACTTGTTTCATTACTGGATGAAGTTTTTGAATGAATCTCTTGAATGTATGATTCAATGACAAATACATTTTAACAGTCACCTACTGGTGTAACAAATCTTTGAAGGGTCAAGTTACTTAAAAAAGGTGTTTATATCTGGACTATAAACATTTATCCTAGTACTTCTGTGATAATTTGAATATTTGTAACGCATAAGTAATGATACTGCGCCAACACAGATCTGAATGTTCGCTGTGATCGGACTTATCAAAGGTTTAACAGACAGAGCCGGATCGCTGTCATTTAGCAATAAGATCACGTGGGTGTTTGAATCGAGATCACAATCTTTTAAATATTAATTGTGCAGCTCTAGCTTTATGTTTTAATGTTTTTATTAATGTATGTTTGGTGATTACGTACAGCAAAGTATTTAAATTAGTGCTCTATAAATAAGCTGACTGATTGACTACAAGTAAAATTAAAATGATTGTAAAGTCTGATCAAATTGAGGCCTTACCGTTGTCTGAGCGCCAGGTAACGTAGGTCCACGGTGCAACTCAGACTCAGACCATGATCATGGGTCAGGCGCTTCCCATCCTCATAACATCCCACCCCGACCTTCAGCACACGGGGGTCAGACAGGACCCCCACGAGAGCCTTAGGTAGAGGCAGCTGCGCATTACGAAACGTCAGCAGTCTGACCAGCATACAGCGGCCGGAGAACGTCGCCAACTGGAGTAAGGAAACCGCAGAGGCCTTGCCTTTGACAGACACCTGTGGAAGCAGACAACATCTGGTGAAGGAACACACTGATGATACCGAGACAACACTAACATTTGGACACATACAGAGCCATGCTTACACGCATGCTTTTTACCCATTCACAGTCCAATCCCAAAACCGGACACACCGAAAGGTCCTTTTGAAACGCAGGCCAAAGTGCTTCCCAATCCTCTAGAGAACTCACGATCACAGGCGGCACCTCTAACAGTGTTTGTGCACGCAGAAGCTTCTGGGTTTGTGGGGGTGCTGGCGGCTCCGGTGAGGGGATGATTTCTGCTTCTAGCTGGGCTTGTACGGGCTCAGCCGAAGCAGGGCCCTTGAGGGCCTTTCTCTTCTGAGTGCGGATGCTGCGCCAGAGGAAAAGACCACCGAGAGTGGCTCCTAACATGGTAGCCAAAGCTGCAGTCAATGTGCTCTGCTTGGACATCGTTGCAGCTACACCAACTCCCCACTAAAACTGAAAATGGTAACAATTTATTTCAATAGTTCACTTTAGAGATTCTACTAACTATAAGTAACTTTGCAACTACGTGATTCTGTCATTAATTACTCACCCTTGTGTCGTTCCAAACCACTTCAGAAGATGAACAAAGACTTTCATTCATCTTCTGAACACAAATGAAGATATTTTTTATTAAATCTGAGAGCTTTCTGCCCCTACATTGACAGCTACGCAACTACCACTTTGATGCTTCAAAAAGTTCATAAAGAGATCGTAAAACTAATCCATATAATTTGAGCAGTTTAGTCAAAATTTTCTGAGACACGATCGCTTTATATGATGAACAGATTTAATTTAGTCTTTTATTAACATATAAACATTGATCAGCTAACATAAACAGAAGCTCAAACGTGCTGCGTAACACGAGAATGAACCTCATTGGTTCTCGCAGAAGCTCAAACGTGCTGCGTAACACGAGAATGAACCTCATTGGTTCTCGAGGAAGCTCAAACGTGCTGCGTAACACGAGAATGATCCTCATTGGTTCTTGAGGAAGCTCAAACGTGCTGCGTAACACGAGAATGATCCTCATTGGTTCTTGCTGAAGCTCAAACGTGCTGCGTAACACGAGAATGAACCTCACTGGTTCTCGAGGAAGCTCAAACGTGCTGCGTAACACGAGAATGATCCTCATTGGTTCTTGTGGAAGCTCAAACGTGCTGCGTAACACGAGAATGAACCTCACTGGTTCTCGAGGAAGCTCGAACGTGCTGCGTAACACGAGAATGAACCTCATTGGTTCTTGAGGAAGCTCAAACGTGCTGCGTAACACGAGAATGATCCTCATTGGTTCTTGCTGAAGCTCAAACGTGCTGCGTAACACGAGAATGATCCTCACTGGTTATTGCTGAAGCTCAAACGTGCTGCGTAACACGAGAATGAACCTCATTGGTTCTTGAGGAAGCTCAAACGTGCTGCGTAACACGAGAATGATCCTCACTGGTTACTGCTGAAGCTCAAACGTGCTGCGTAACACGAGAATGAACCTCATTGGTTCTTGAGGAAGCTCAAACGTGCTGCGTAACACGAGAATGATCCTCATTGGTTCTTGCTGAAGCTCAAACGTGCTGCGTAACACGAGAATGAACCTCACTGGTTATTGCTGAAGCTCAAACGTGCTGCGTAACATGAGAATGATCCTCATTGGTTCTTGAGGAAGCTCAAACGTGCTGCGTAACACGAGAATGAACCTCATTGGTTCTTGCAGAAGCTCAAACGCTGCGTAACATGAGAATGAACCTCATTGGTTCTTGACGAAGCTCAAACGTGCTGCGTAACACGAGAATGAACCTCATTGGTTCTTGAGGAAGCTCAAACGTGCTGCGTAACACGAGAATGATCCTCATTGGTTCTTGCTGAAGCTCAAACGTGCTGCGTAACACGAGAATGAACCTCACTGGTTATTGCTGAAGCTCAAACGTGCTGCGTAACATGAGAATGATCCTCATTGGTTCTTGAGGAAGCTCAAACGTGCTGCGTAACACGAGAATGAACCTCATTGGTTCTTGCAGAAGCTCAAACGCTGCGTAACATGAGAATGAACCTCATTGGTTCTTGACGAAGCTCAAACGCTGCGTAACACGAGAATGAACCTCACTGGTTATTGCTGAAGCTCAAACGTGCTGCGTAACATGAGAATGATCCTCATTGGTTCTTGCAGAAGCTCAAACGTGCTGCGTAACACGAGGATGAACCTCATTGGTTCTTACACGTCAAGCAAACATGCTTGAGCTTCCGTTTACCACAACTGATGTGTGAGTTGATGAATGTCTAAATGTGAATAAAAGCCTAAATTCAATCTGTTCATCATAAAGCGATCAAGTCTCTTCAGAAAATTTGGACTAAGATTCATACGGATTAGTTTTACGATGTCTTTATGAACATTTTGAAGCGTCAAAGTGGCAGTTGTGTAGCTGTCTATGGAGGGACAGAAAACTCTTAGATTTCATCAAAAAGATCTTTATTTGTGTTCTGAAGATGAACGAAGGTCTTACGGGTTTGGAACGACATAAGGGTGAGGAATTAATGACAGAATTTTCATTTTTGGGTGAACTATCGCTTTAATATCTGCTAACACTTTATTTTGATGCTCCTCAACAGACATTCTACTGACTATAAGAGATTTTACCAACTACATGTCAACTTATTCTACTAACACTAATGAGAGTTAGTTGACATGTAGTGTCTAAAGTAGACTATCGAAATAAAGTGTAACCCTGAACATTAATACATGTTATAAGCAAGTCCCATAGAACAACATGCCTACAGTGACAGAAATTAACTTTTCCATTCCCCTATCCCCTTAAATTTCCAGGGGCATTTTAACCTTTATAAGGGCAATTTTCTAATCTTATTTAATGCATCCATCATCTTTTATAACAAATTCTTACATTATCAGTAAAAAATATTCAATCAAATTAAATCAGTATCAGATTCACTCATTAATGAAACACCACAGTTTGTTGCATGGAGACGCGAAACGGTTCTGCTGTGGATTTGCTTGGAACTATTTATGAAAAATTAACTAAAATAAAAATAAAAAAATGGACAACAGTGTCTAAAATTTAACTCACGATATTGATTATATACACCAGTTGAGTAAAACTGGCAATTGTGCTGATATTCAGGAAAACAGCACTCTAAACCATGAGCATAAAAAAAAAAAAAAACTCATAGAGAGGCGTTTGTTTTTTGCCCCATATCTTGAATTTTGGTATCATTTTTGCTCCAAACTCCCATTTATGTAATTTGATGCTAAGAATGGCAAAGTGGCTTAATATGGACCAATGAATGAACCTAAGCAACATATTAGTCTACCATCATTTACTACAATAATAATAATTATAAAAAAATCATGAATTCAAAATTAATCTTTTCACTATGCTTTTGTTGTTGTTGTCAACAGCACTGGCTAACACTAAGTTACAGCAGTTTGATATTTTGGCAGAAATCATGGCTACTGAGGTACATTTTTGTAAAGGTGCACAACACAAATGGTCAACGCTACTGTTGTTTTGTGTAAAAACGATTGAAAACATAACTATGCCAAAGGACCTGCCTTATTAAAGATACTTCATTTTTTTGTGTTGAAAAATATATTACTCTTTAAAAACCTACTGTGCGTTTGTGAAAACAGTTACGACTAGTATTTAAAAGCAGATGATTATGAACACCGCTTTGATGAAGAGTTCACAGTGCGTTCAGAAGAATTAATGACTTTAATCTCAGTGTGTTTGTGTTTATGTCAGAGATGTTGTACTTTATCCCAACGGACTGATAGGACACGCACATCTAAATAAATCACTACGTAACAAGTCATTCACGTGTGAATGTTGCTGAGGATTTACGTACCTGAAGACTGAATAGATGTCAGTGTAATGAGCAAATACTACCATACACATCACACACTCTTATGATGAACAGCTGCAGCGCTTCTTCTTCGCCGGTTTCATTTAATCAGAGCTCGCAGAGGTCCCATGCGCCACAGCGCCACCAATGCTGGAGAAGCGCAACTGCACCACTCAAGAAAGAAAAAAAAAACTGCTAGGCTGAATCCGAAATCGCCCCCTATACCCTCAAATAGGGCATTATTTGAGAGGACAGCCATTTGTAGTGGTGTCCGAAACCATAGTGGACGTTATTGAGTGCACTCATTCAATCCCACATTGCACCGCAATAACGAGAGTACAACTGATGTACGCTCAATGGCTGTCCGAATTCACTCACTCGTTTTCATTCACTCCTTCAAGTGAACTATATTAGTGGACTGACCTAGGGAATATTGATTGAGGGTTTAGGGGGCGATTTCGGATTCAGCCCTAGTCATCTCAACCGGACATATAATTAGAAAAAAATGCATTGATGAATTTAAAGGGATAGTTCACCCAAAAATGAAAATTACCCCACGATTTACTCACCCTCAAGACATCCTAGGTGTATATGACATTCTTCTTTCAGACGAATACAATCAGAGTTATATTAAAAAATGTCCTGGCTAATCCAAGCATTATGATGGCAGCCCAAAATTTGAAGCCCCAAAAAAGACATCCATCCATTATAAAAGTGCTCCACACGGCTCTGGGGGGTTAATAAAGGCCTTCTGAAGCGAATCGATGGAGTTTTGTAAGATTTTAAAGTAAAATATCTAGCTTCCACCAGACCGCCTTCTGTATTCAACTTACACCTCTCACAGATCAAAACACTTACGCTATGTTCGACATCATCGCGCCAGTACCGCTTTCTGCGTAAGTTGAATACGGAAGGCGGTCTGGCGGAAGCTAGATATTTTTAAATTGAACTCCGATTGTATTCGTCTGAAAGAAGACTGTAATACACACCTAGGATGGCTTGCAGGGTGAGTAAATCATGGGCTAATTTTTATTTTTGGGCGAACCAACCCTTTAATGCTGTTTTATAAACTTTTTTTTCCCATTTTTAAATCATTTTCAGAAAATTAGGCACAACCTCTACACAATTCTCATCACTGTAATGCACCTAGATGTTTTATTTGCATGCGTTTTCATTTCAGCAACTTTTGTGTATTTTGCGTTACATTACAGAAAAAAACACGCAATGATTTCCTGAGGCATCTTCTGTGAAAGCTCGAATGTCACTTATTTTTCAAACATCTGCTGAAGAATTAGACATTAAAGTATTTTGTCCTCCAGAAATGCCAACACCAGTTACGCCGAATTCAAATAGAATGACTTTTTTTTGTCTTACTGGAGATGTTTGAATACTAAACAGTATATTTGTTCAAAGTTATTAATGCCAAAGATTATGTAAATAGATATTTACCCAGTAATCTCTTTAAAATGTATTTTAAAAGCTGGCAAAAGTACCACATGAGCATGTTTGTTTCAGCAGTGCTGGACAATAATTTACACCTGAATAATATGGAAAGAATTTAATAGTCATTGAACTGAAAATACAGTGATGCACAATAGAAAATAAGAGAATTATTCAGACTCATCATACTTGACCAGTTAGAGAAAATCATGCTATTAAGTCCCTTCCTCATATAAAGTGGAAATGGGAGGGACTTGACTAACAGTCCCTTTCCCAAATAATGCACTTGAAGTACATTTGCTGTCCCTGTTCGTGTGCAGGTAAAATATATTAATTCATAGCATAGAATAATTCATGAATCAATATCTTTTCGACACCTTTGGATGAAGTTTGAGAAGGCGGCAGCATCTCGTTTGCCTCCCTTGAGCAAGAGCATGCAGGTCATCTTATGATGATGTTTATTTATAATCCTCAGTTGCAAAACAATGTTCACAGATACAGGAATACACAGCAAATCATGAAACGCGTGGAACAGAAGCACACAGAACCGCTTTCCTCTACCACCAACATTTTATTCAATCTTTTAGATTAAATTTCCCGTAAAGAATTGGAATAATACAATGCAATACTTACAAAATGGAATCAAAACCTAAAAACAGGGCCAATCATCTTCATGTCTGATAACACAAAAGTGTTGATGGGATTGCGTGAAGCAGAGAACAAAAAAAAAAAAACATTCACTGCATTTTTAGAGTTGGAACCACAGGTAATTTCAAGAGCGTGAACGTCATAGCTCACGAATGCCACATCGACCATAGGTGGCCAAATGATCCATTAGTACAGTGCTCATGCTAAAATGAATATCTTATTATCGAAATAAAATAAAAGATGACACTTTCAATAGTGTTAAAATTCATTAAAAATGTGCTAAAAAAAACCATAATGATATGTAGGCAATAAAAATCAAAGTACTGATACTATAGTACAAAAAATAAGCTTAAAATGACAGCATGAAAGATTGTCTGGGACCTGTGCGATTCAAAGGTCCTCAAACCCAGCCGGGGTCCATTTCGATTATCTACAACATCCAAACTATGCATGGTGGCCAGAAGACTAAAACCGAATAAAGAAAGAGATGAAAACCATCCCTCACGCCTATATATATATATTTATATATATATATATATGCTCTTTTCCTGTATGCACACAAAATAAGCCTGCACCTTTGGAAAGATTATTTACAGCTCTTCAGTTAAATTTCAAAGCTATTTAAAATATACTTAATGCATAAAAATAAAGATTTTGGCATTTTCTTGCTTCTTCCTCTTCCGATTGCGAAGTTCTACAAGAACCTTGTGAACCCGGAAGGGCTGTGAAGTGCCTCGTCCTTCTGGTAAGGAGCAGTCATCCAGCCTGCTAGGGGGCGCTGTGAGACGGGTTAGTCGGGTAGAGGGAGTACTGAGTAATATGGGGAGCATCTAAAGAGTCCTTTTACCATCATCTTGTCACTCTAATTCATCCTGGACACAAATGCGGCATAAACGCCTGACGTGCTGTGTTTTTGGGGGCACCTTCATCAACCCCCTAGTCTCCGTTTGTTCATGTAACGAGCAAAAACCAAACATGGACGAACAGACAAAGAAATCGAAAGACAGAGATATGGAGCTGAAGTGGTTTTCGGGGTCGTTCACTCAATAGTTAATGTCCATCAACGTCGCATTGTGACTCTTGGCCACACCGTGTGTCTTTAGAGTTGGATCTCAAACGTCTTGTGGAGCTCGCTGGAGAAGGGGTTTGTGGGTGAAGGAGCGGTGCGTTGCTGCGAGCGGCTCTCCAGTGCGGCCCACTGGGCCTCGAAGGCATCGGTTTGATGCTGCACTGCCATAGATGGCGCAGGTGACGACACCGCCGCCCAGCTGTTAGCCCCGTTAAAAGCGGCATTGCCTTTGGGTGGCTGCAACGCTGTGGCGTTTGACACCGGAGGTAGGAATGGTTTGCCGAAGGGGCTGCACACGGCCTGGGTGTCAAACTGGCCTGTTGGTGGTGTGGAGAACGGCGAAGACTGAAGCTGCGTCTGGGGCACTGGAACAGGTACCGGGATGGGCTGAGTTTGCGTGGCGGAACCGAACACGTTGGCCACCATCTGCGAAGGTGTGATGCCGACCACCGGGAAGCTCGGTTGCATGAACGGGATCCCGTTGGACACTGGGAAGGAGGCTGGCGCCTGGGCGTGGAATGCCGGCTGGCGTGGGGGTACGGCAGGGACCACAGATGGAGGGATGAAGGGTGCGGAAGGGGCGGGTGCCATGGGGACGGGCACCGAGGCAGGGAAGGGCTGCTGAGCGGGAGGCGTGTCGGTTCTCACGATGGCGGCGGGTTGGTGGGCACGCACAGACTTGGTCACCTCCTCCAGCCAGCGGTCGGCTTCCGATGGCGTACGTTTGTGAGAGGAGGCAGGTGTGGAAAGAGTTGCGCTGACTGCAGGTAGGGCTCCTACGGCTGGTGCAGGATTTGGCCACTCGCTCCCTACAGGAAAAGAAAAACAAGAAGAATGTTTTTTAAGTATGCCATTTGTTCTGCTAGGTTGTTACAGTTTAAGGGCGTTTTCACACCTGTAGATAGTTTGTTTTGTTCCGAAACAGGGACTTAATTTGTTACAATGTTGCATTTTCTTCTTGGATCGGTTCGCTTTCACAAGACAACATTTCAAAGTGTACCAAAATGTGTTTATGCAAGTCACATGTGAGTAAAACGTCTTCTTATTGGTCAGAGTTTCCTTTGCGTATAAACTACATTCGTATTAATACTGCAGCTAATTTAAACATGCTCTCTCTCTGCAGGTTTATGAAGGTAAATTTAAGCCTTTTTAACCTTTTTAAGACCAATTAAAGAAAATGTAAGGAATAAATTGAAGGGAACATAACACGTCAATATGTTCTCTAAATGTAACTGTCTCTAAGCACACAATGAGCTGTATTAGTGGCACTTCAAAGTTTGAGAATACAATTTCCAGTAGATCTCCATTACTTTTTAATTCATTTTACAAAAAAATAGCTTAAAGTTTGAGAGAAGAAATCTTTTGAAATCTTGTGAAATGCATCTTGATTCAAGGATGTTTTGAATTTGTACTGGAAAACAAAAATCCTGAGGAAGAACATCATTTTTTGCAGTGCATGCAATTTAATTTTGCAATTAAATTTAGGGCCCTATTATTTTTTATTTATAGTTTATTCTGTTTAAATTTTTCTGGACTCTGCTTTAATGGTTGGATTAAATTTTACTGACTTTCATTCATCTTCAGAACACAAATGAAGATGAAATGGGAATGAATTCTGTCCCTCCGTTGACAGTCTAAGCAACTACCACTTTGACGCTTCAGAAAGTTCACAAAGAGATCGTTAAACTAATCCATACGAATCAAGCTGTTATTCCAAATTTTCTGAAGAGACCCGATCGCTTTGTATGATGAACAAAAGTCTTACGGGTTTGGAACGACATTAGGGTGAGAATTGTCATTTTTGGGTGAACTATCCCTTTAAGTGAACTGACCTACTTTTGATTTATTCATCCAAAATTTGACAAATTCCTAGACATTCTGCATTACACAGCAAATTCCATTTTTTTTAATGGATTCTGCAATTCCATCCACATTTCCTGCATCGCAGAAATCATAGGGCCCTAATTTAATGCCATGATACTGAATTTAAAACTTTCTGATCCAATTTAAGACATTTTTAAGGCCTTAAATTGTGGAAGGTCAAATGAAGGCTTTTTAACCCTGTCTCTGGGTCTCCAGCGCTGTCTAGAGGTTAACTGTGTCAAGACGCACGCAAACACTGTCAAGGCTTCATCAGGACAGCATTCTCACATGGAGAAGTGCAAATACACAACATTTTAAGATGACGAGGTGCTCTTTTGGTTTTCAACTGTGATAACTAATGTGCTCACTCACAGAATCAGACACTATTGCTATTATAGCACATTTCCCATTATGAATTATAATACCACTTGGTTCGTTGGTCTGTTGGGTCGGATTGCTTTCACACCTCAAGCGAACCACCCCAGAGTTAGTTTGCAATCGGGCCGAGACGGAAAACAGAACCTTTTTTTTTAGTTCGCATGTGTTTTATGTTTTGTCATATATTTGATACATCAGGCTTTTATGGCCCTTATGATAATATGGAGGGAAAAAACAGCTCAATTTTATTCAGAGGCCCAAACTGAGCAATTTGGTGCAGTTGTTATTTATATGGCCAAAAATGTAAATCAATGAGATCTTTAACAGTTTAGCAGGCTACTTACATAAAATGCATATAAATATAATTTGTCACTCTATAGCTCCCAGTAATATGTCTGGATGATAAATGATAAAATATATATAAATATTTAAAGGCTTAGTTTTATGATGAAAGCTCTATATTTTTTTTATTGTGGGGGGCAAAACACAATGTAATGCAATAGGCCTACAATGATGATTGTGAGATGAACAAATACACGTTCCTCAAAAGCCTGTTGTATCATATTTGATACATAATATATACAACATTGATTGATACCTTTAAAATATAGAACATTTTCTAAAGGGGGAGCATGACCCTCAGACCCCCCCCCAGAGGACCTGACAACCATGCCTCCATAGTTTCACAAAATCCTGTGGGAAACTGCAATAAAACGTTTTATTGATTTTTTTTGTTTGTTTTATTTGGTGTTACATTTGAACTAAAATGTTCTCCTTTAACAGGGTTTCTGCAGGTCAAATTTAAGACTTTTTCAAACCACTTTGAATGAAATCACGCAATAAAAAAACGTACAAAGGAAATGCAGAATCACAAAATTACTTGCAAAGCAAATTAATTTATTCAAATTGAACAAAGTATCAGTAAACTTCCCTCTTCCCTCAATCCCACCAGGATTTCGATATATATACATATATATATATATATATATATATTTTTTTTTTTTTTTTTGAGATCAAAATGACTGATTTTGTGGTGGTAATTTCCAGAAATTTGCAAAACATTTGCATTTTTTTTTTTTTTTCAAAATTAGGATACCACATTTACTGTATTATGTTAGATGCCCAATAGTCACACATGACAATAAAACAAACAAAATGCATAAATCTTGTTTGGTATCTTACAAAAAAAAGGCTAGTCCAGTGGTGTGCTATCTAGCTTTAATAACATGATTGCTTAGGAAAATTAAGACCTGTTTAAAATGATCTAAGTTTAATTTATAGATTATTTTGAACTCAATACTTCAGCGAATTTAAGACATTTTAAGGCCTAAAATTTTGATTTTGAAATTGTAGACTTTTTAAGACTCCGCGGAAACCCTGTTTTAGAAATTACAGAGCCCAGTGGTTCTTGAGGTCAGAAAAGTAATAAAAATGTTAGAAGAGTGTTGAGTCTGGTGTATTTTCACTGAAAAAAACTACACAAGAAATGCTGCAAATATTGCCACAAAATCTGAGAAAAACCGCCGCAGAATCAGTCAGTTTAGGCCGCAAAAATCCGAAAAAATTCCCGCAAAATCCTGGAGGGGCTGGTTACTTAATGCAACAGCAGCTAACTTGCTATCCCAAAAAGCAAATCCATAAACCATGTGTTTACACGGAATCTATATATATTTTTTTAAATGTTGAAATATTGAAGCCCAGGGGTACCCAACCCTGCTCCTGTCCTGTTTGGTAAACCCGTGTTGGGCTGAGCGAATATGCATAGAACTCTTTACTGCCCTAGTACTTCTGAAATCTAAATCCCTTTATACAGTGGGGAGAACAAGTATTTGATACACTGCCAATTTTGCAGGTTTGCCCACTTACAAAGCATGTAGAGGTCTGTAATTTTTATCATAGGTACTCTTCAACTGTGAGTGACGGAATCTAAAACAAAAATCCAGAAAATCACATTGTATGATTTTTAAGTAATTCATTTGCATTTTATTGCATGACATAAGCATTTGATACATCAGAAAAGCAGAACTTAATATTTGGTACAGAAACATTTGTTTGCAATTACAGAGATCATAGGTCTCCTGTAGTTCTTGACCAGGTT